>BSDF01000002.1:64385988-69185988 GCA_027925045.1 Hypotaenidia okinawae
GATTGCTCTTTATTATAATGAATATTGAAGATGCACATCAATAAAGTGGTTATTTTTTAATGTTTTTTAGTGCTGTTGAGACAAATATAGTTTTGAAAGCCTAAAATGTGTCCCGGTTCTTTGAAAAATCTGCTATTAGCTACTAACATATTATTTTCTGTCAGCTCTTTGAATTCACATTAATTGCATTAATGCAATAAATTAATTAGCATTACCACTTTATTTGTTTTCACAGCTGCTTAGCTACAATGAATATTATTCTCTTAAATCATTCTGTCATAAAGTGTTAATTATAAATGTCTTTTATAATAATAATGGTTTCTATACTAGTAATAAAATCCTTGCAAAGAGTCATTGCAGTAAATGTAAGATTATTAGACTATTTCCAAACAATGCCAAAATGCTTAGCAAAATAGTTGTTTCATTAGATTCTGTTGATGATTGATTCCTTGAGGATCCTTTAAGGGTTTTAATGAATCTCCATCTGTAGCCAGAAAGCTTTGTTAAAAATCAAGCATCTTTTTATATTTCAAATCCATATTTGCTGTTTAGAAAACATGAATGTGCGCCAGCTCTGCTGCTCTGGACTGGAGAACCACCTCTTTGTACCAACTGGGGTCAGCCCTGCAGACCTAACCCAGCCAGGTCTCACAGATGTTGGATGAGGTGGTGCTTCATTATGGCTCAAACAACTGGTCCTTCTGGTACCTCCTTTTTTACTCAAGAAATTACTCCTGGTTCATCTTCGACTATGTCACTGGAACAAGAAAGTGCTGGGTAACTTTAACCCCATCTGTGTGGTCTCAAATTAAAATCATTCTTGGATGGTCAGAGTACATTTACATCTACATGTGTTAAAGCATGCCAATGGATCTGGGTCTCTGTCTCTTCTATGGGTTTTCTCATAAGGAAAGAAAAATTCAGAAGCAGGAAAAAAATCAGTTTAAAAATTTAGTTCTCTGACAAACAAATACAGAAGGGAAGATATGGGAAGGAAAGAAAATCAGAACTATACTGTGCAGTGATTTATCTTTTTTTTAAAATTCATTCAACCATGACATGTCAAAAGGCAAAATGCTGAAGTTTCACTAGAAACAAAAATAAAAGAAAGACAAATGGAAAGATAAAAAAATATATCTTCTGGAACGTTTGCTCAAATCAGGTTGTAAGGTACAAGACTGGGAGAAAAGTGAGTGAGGATATTCTTGTGGCTAAATATAGATATTGGATTATTGGAATCAAGTTCAAAATCTGGCTCCACCACAAATTGTGTGTGGGAAATTATTTTTTTTTAAATATCCCACAGTGGCTATGTGGCTGCTGCTGGAATTTGTGAGATTATATGCTTATGTTGGTTAGGCACTTCTGCAAATTTTACCAGCCCTTGTTTGCATATGTACTCATGCTGAGTGCAGCTGTATTTGAGCTTGGATGAGGGATGTGCTTTTGAACCAAATCTCCTGACTGCTTCCTCACCATGCTTCTGTCTGCATCCGGACTACTCCTTGAAGACATAAATGAGGCCTCTTTCAGATGAAACTACGCTGTACAGCATGCTCCAGGAGGGCAACTGATGCGTCTAAATGCAAACAGAATTTCAACCCCATGGGGCTGTGTTCAAGGTAAAATCATCAAATGCACATAGTGAAGTCATGAAGTTCTCAGCACAAACCGTTTCACTCCACAGATACTTGTCCACACTACTTGTTACCATACCATCACATCCATCTCTGTTACAGGACTTTAAAGCCTAATGAAGAATCTCGGTTTAAGAAGCCATGGGATACACATACTAAAGGTAGACAAAAAACTCAGAAAGAGGTCCCTCTTTCCTGATAGGTTTGTTTGGTAGGTACTCCCAGAGCATGACTAATGTACACCAAGTTCAGACAGCCCAAAATACATTGGCAGTTACTTCTTTCTTCCAAAACAGCAGGACATATCATCCTTTCTACTCTAAAAAAGTGGTTGGAGTGACAACCCAGGAGGTGAAATCCTTTGTGTGGTTCAAATCCTCAACCCTCACATCCATATTTTTTGTTACAGATATCAACCTGTAGGTACAGGTACCAGCCACCTTTGCTATTGAATTTGTTCTGTGTACATAACATATCTGAAGACTACTGAGAAGAAAGAGGGAGAAAGGGAAAAAAACCCCAAAACGTAAGTTTGAAGAGCAGCGGTTGATTAGTGACAAAGGGAGACTTGGGTTCTTTGCTTTCTAGCCTTCTTATGCATTTTATACGAGACATTCACTGAACAAATAATGCATAAAAGACTATCCATAGGTTCACAAACTGCACTCCCCCTCAACAAAAGGGAGCTTTGTGAAGCAAAGATATCAAACTACTTTCCTCTGTCCTTTACTGATCTGGTGAATCTTTAATAGATTTCAGCAATAGCCTACATCCTGATAGCAGTATGACATAATCCTGTAGGATTTAGGCAACTTTTCTGGGAGATGAAGGCTATTTGAATTCCAGGGGAAGAAGTCATAATCTGGTGCCCCCTGCCATGGAGAATGCAATCAAACCCTTGCATTGGGTTACTACTGTTACCTTTCCTTCTGCTGTGGTGAGAAGAAAGTAGGTGCCCTTATTGTTTTGAGAAGAACAGGGATAAAGGTGTGCCTTCAGGGAAGGATTCTGGTAAATGAGAAGTTTATACTGACACCTGAGAATGAAGATGCTCTAAGTTTTCTCATTATTTCTGATTAGTGTACCTCCCCTCAGAGTATGCTGGGTTTCTCGGATTGACTTTCCTTGGTGTGTAAACCTCAGTGTGTGTCCAGAGGCACAGGAACCAGCAATCTTTTGAACTTTTCAAACTACTGAAGTAGTTCTTTCTTCCAGCCCCCAACAAAAAAAGGTGATCCCGACAGTCTCTGGAACAACTAGTCAGGGGGTAACCTGACCCTTCTTCTGATATCTGAAATGAACCAGGCCTGGAGCACAGTTGTCCCTCTTCAGCTTTTGACAGACAAAAGAGAGAGGACTATATCCTGGTTGGACAGGATGAGTCCCAACTTCCTGTGGCTGGACAGGAGATGCCACCCAATGTGTGGTACCCTCTTTCAGAAGGAAGAACAATGTATGATCTGAGACAGAAGCACAGCAGTTCAGAAAAGGCCAAGCTACACTCAACACCACAGACTGGAGCATGTCAGTGGCTTTGTTATAATAATACAGTTTTCCTGGTGCCTAGCAACTTGGGATTCAGGTGTCTACTTATAGCTACGGTTCTGCTGTGCTACTGGTATACTAGTCACCTGTAATGGGCACCGTAAAGGTAAGAAAATCAGTCTTTTTAATCTTACACCTCATCACACACAGCCCCTCCCAATGTCTGCATGTGATGTTACCAAAACATGTGATGCTCAAAGCACGCCAGAACTAGGGAATAACTCAGTTAAAGGGATCTGTATCAACCTTTTCCTGGCCTCCACTTCCTGCCCAAGCTGTGGAAACACCTGGCTGCCCTGTTCCGTTTCATTTAGAAGAGGGAAAACCAGCGCTCTCTCTGAAACATATAGCGGCAGGAATTAGTGAGCTGGAATGGGACCTTTAAGCAGGCTAAAGCAAGGAAACACCACATGGCAGCTCCACAAAACCCTAAGTATGGGGCCCTGATGAGCACCTTTTGGACTCTTTTAAAAGAGCAGTCCCGAGGGGCTGGAGCACTGCCTGGCACTACAGCCTGCCCAGAAAAGACATTTCACCTCTTCCCTCACCTATACATCTGATTATCTTCTTCAAAGAGGCCACAAGCAAGTGAGTGCTGCATACTTAGAGCATCCTCAATACTAGCTTGGGATGCAGCTAGGAAGGACAGGGAGACACAGAAACTTGGATGTGCTCGGGGCCCTAGTTTAAGCACAGCCTTTGTTTAGACCACTACAGACTAAAAACCCACATTTACATTTCTGGCTGAAAGGCTGTTTGGAGGCAGCTTTCTTTGAAAGCATGTCACACTTGCAAGAGCTGCGAGTCACTCCTTCGTTAACTCAGCGTACTTCCAATTTATTTTTCATCGGCTGCTACATCCCTAAATATTTCCTTTTAATATACCGTCTCGGAATTTACACAGCGAGCTTCCCCATGCTGCATGGCTGAGAGGAAGTGCATACTGTGATGATTGCAGCTCATCCGTGATGAAAAATATCTATCATTATATGCTGCCCCCCAGTTCTTGTGTACAATTATAATAGCTACACTTTGGTGCAATCAAAATGCTTTTTATGAAAAACTTCCATATAATTAAGAAAGGGAAAAAAAAAAAAAAAAGAGAAGATTATCTGTACAAAAACACTGCCAAGGACTTAATCCTGTTAGCATCTGCCAGGCTATTGAGGAGTGCTCTCTGCACATCCCAGCCCTTTGCCAACTGAGAGCCCTCAGTAAGTGTTAGGAAGTATTTTGCACCTAGAAGAATAAGACCACAGACCGGTACCTCGCTTAGACCTCCTGGCAGCTCCGTAGGTTAAACCTCATGTGCCTACTTTGGACACAGGATTTTGCAATTTGGCAAAGGCCAGAGTTACAGGCAGAGAGGGTGAAAATGCATGATAAAGAAATGAGAACATAAGTATGGTAAGGAATTAAAATTTGAAACATCTAAAAGGGTCCTTTATCAATTAGGCTGTTGACAATGACATTACTGAATGAAGACAGCAGAAAGAAGGAACTCTGAAACCCATCAACTTGAGTGGAAAAGAAGGGGACCCTCTGCACACCTGAGACAAATCCCCCTGAATCTACATGACTCCAAAATGTCTGTTGCTAAATCTAAGCTGGGAGATTCTGCTCTCCTACTGCACCCTTTTACAAACGAATCTGCTAGATCTCACACAGGCTCCACACAGAAGAAAATTACAGGGGTCACACTGTTTTCTCCTGCCTTACTGTTTTAAATATAAACACATTCTATTAAAAATGGAAAAAGGCTATTCTTTGCCATTTAAAAAAAAAATCCAAAATACTTCAACATAATTTCACAAAATATCCCAGGCAACATGAATCTGCATTTTGTGGATAAAAAGTTTTCTGTTGTGGTTTGGTGATTGGTTTCCTAAAAAAACCAAAAATTTAAAAAAATTACATGCAGCTTTAGAGTATATCTCTAAATTTAAAAAAAAAAAATAATAAAAGGGGAGGTGGATTTCAAATGGGACTGGAATGAAATTTGATGAACACGCTTTCTTTCTCTCTCTTTTTCCTCGCCCACAGCATTTAAAGGCAGCAGGGGCATTGTGACAACACAGACAGCTAATTGCAAGGAAATGGATGTCTGATGCCATTAACACTACCCACTTTCCTCGGACATTTAAAATAAAAACAAAACACGCCACTAGGCACACAGTTTCTCTCCCTGGGGTGGAGATGAGAGAGCGCCTGCACTACATGTGATAGATGTTAAGTCAGATTGCTTAATGCACTACTGGAGGGAGTGCGGATACACCTAAATGAGGATAGTACTTGAACCTATGTAAGACAGAACAGAATACTTGCATCCTGCAGAGTATATGTTCAGTCTTAATTTTAGGAAGCAACTATAAAACTCCACCACTTGAACTCACTGAAGCTGTCGTTTAAGTGTTCTAAGATGTGATAAATAATAATGTCTCTAAAGAAAAAAAGTCAAATAGACTACTGTACCTAGGCCACACACAGGAAATTTTCCATATGAACTAGTACATATACAGAGAAACAGAAACAAGTGTTTATGGGGAAAAAAAACCACTTGTCTGACAAATAAGCATTTGTTCAAGACTTGAAACTAGGAAAAAGAATGCCTGATGATCATTCATTTAGCATTAGCAGCAAAGGAAATTATACAAAGCCGTTCTTTATTTCATTGGATGTTCATGCTCAAATTACTCAAATGCAGCCTCAGGTGAAGAAGAGGAAGGGAAGAAAAAAATTAGAATAAAAATATTCTTCAAAATCCCATAAGTCTCTCATCATAAATGATGGATTTAAACCACTTCAAAAATGCCATGAATATTTGTTTTGAAAGTATACCTGCAAAATATCATCTTGTTCCAATTTTGAACAGTCATATCCTAAACTTAAAAAAAGGTTTGGAATACCCACATATTATTCATTTTACTGGTCCTGTTAAGCACTGTTAAAATTATTGAACTTGCCTGACTAACATCTGCAGCATTAGTCATTTTCAACTTGAAACATTACCTTTTTATTATAACTTACCTTGTTTTAATACAGCATGCTTTCTTTTAAACACTTACTATCACACAATGAAACCTAACCTTGACTAGATTAGACTGTATCATTTTGAATACCTCATTTCCCCTCTATTTTAGTTAAGAAAAACAGCTTGACTGTGTTATTGTTATAGGTCAGAATTCGAAGTCACAATATATAAACACAGAAGATCATATTTTTATTAAATGAGGGGTTTTTTGTTGATAAGGTGCTCTACAATTCACTACATTACCTTATGCAGAGGAAAATCAAGTACCTGCTATTTACAATTTGGGCTACAACCTGAATTCACTGAAATCAGTGGGAGTTTTTCCTATTAATATTGGTAGCAGCAGGATTTGACCATTAATGTAATAAAACAGGTAGCGTAAAAAAAAAAATCTCAGCTCCAATCACTACTGGATTAGCAGTCTGCAATTAATTAGTACTGTCTCAAGTTGCTGGATAAAATTAAACACCTACAAATCTAGTTATGAAACGTATATAAAGTTAAAACAGATAGCAATGAAAAGTCTGACCTAACAAGGTATTAAATTACTACTTGATGTATAAACAAATCTTGATAAGTAGCCATTAATTTAACACAGTTATTGCCTAGAAAAAACTGCTAATATTTTTACAGCCAAATTTTTCTTTTTTTCAGTTTAACTCTACTTATGTTGTTCCTTTTGCAACATATCTCAGCAGTAAATTGCTTGTGCTTGTCTGTTGATTGCAAAGTGAAGAGGCTGGTTGGGCCAGAAGCTGAAGGATTCTATTTATATATCTGGCTGGTTAGACTGAAAGGACCTGCAGGAAGAACCAGCCCTATCAGGGCATCTTCAATGGCTTCCATCTTGACCTTGAATCTGACCTGTGCTATGGTCCACTTCCATCTCCATAAAAATGAGCTAAAGGCTAGATTGTCATCTATCTGCTCTTTTATGTTTTCCTGGGTTTGACGATATATTCCCTGAGCTGACTAAAACAGATTAATTATCACATTTTGGTGTGACTCACAGGAGAAGAGTTTGCAGTGCACAAGTGAATAGTTGTAAGCAATTCCTCACAATGCTGAACCTACATTGTTATTCAAATCAGAAAATGCTGATTACTAGGGTAAGAGGGGGAAAGAGGTTCCCACCATAGAATGAAATGAAAGGTCAAACAGCTTAAGAGGATCAAACAAATAAAATATGCAAGATAAGCAATTTCAGTACTTGCAGGGCTCTGATCTGGAACTGAGGCTCTTCCATCTGCATCCACTCTCATTGTGAAGGTAGTGTATATGATGAACAACCAATTGCCAGGTTTAGATACAGCATATTATCTTACCGGAAGTAATGATGAGAATTTCACTGCTTATGGATGCCAGTGTTTCCCAAAGTTTCCAAGGTGGGGACTTGATTTATCAATGAGTGTTCCCTTTTGACTCTTTTGAAGTTAATGTAATAAAATGTTCTCAGGTCCTAGTGTCTGTGTCTCAAGCAATTATATTTTGTCTGTAAGACAAAAAACCGCCTGGGAAAGGTTGCTTTTATTTAATGAAATTTCTTATTGCTAGAGAGAGAGAAAGCAAACATGGTATAAATTTCAAATAAACTCTTGTTCCTTTCCATAAGGGAAAGATAACACATCAGCCTTGCATCCGAATAGATTGTTTCTCATTTATGTTAAATATGGGTTTTTTTAGAATCGTGATTTTTCTGGGTACAGTCACTATAGAGAGAATTGTACAGACCCATCCCTCTTCTGAGCTATGGGTGCCAGACTGCGTTTGGGGGTTCAATGAGAAACCATTACTTTAATATCCTGGCAACAATCACTCCATTCAGGTACTCTTGGATTACAAAATAGCCTCACAGGAAGGCATGAGATTATTTCCCTTCACAGAGAAGGTCAGGATTGCTGAAGGTGAGGTGAGACCTTCCCCACTTTCAGCCCACCTGTCCTTCCACTAACCCCCCTGAAAAGCCCCAGCAGGTCAGCAGCAGAGCGAGAGGCCCCACACTGCCCTGCAGCCAGCCCAGAAAACACTGCTGCCTCCTTGAAGAAGCTCTTTCACTTTGGGAGGACAAGACCAAGGAATTCTATTTGCTTCTCCCTTTCTACCTTCTATATCTGGCACATAATGCTAAGTTGCTATAATGTTCCTATTTTCTCAATCCATTTCCCTTTTGTAGTTTCTTTCCCTCGCATATGCATTAATACGCAAAAGCTTTTTAGGATCTGGTCCGAAAAAGGACCTCTGAAGCACCTTTTCAGTCTCTAGCTACTAGGCTTAATACATATTGTGCAATCAGTCCTTTGCTAGGATTCAGTCCCTCAGAGCCAGCCTCCTCAACTTTAGCTACCTGTTTGGTCCTCTCTCACGCAGGCTGGAAAGAGAGTTTCATCAAACATCTTAGAATCATATAATCATTAAAGTTGGAAAAGACCTCCAAGATCATCTTCTCCCAAATCGCAGTATAAATCCACCAGTAACCTGCTTTCTTAAAAGATCACCTCAGCTTTGAGGAAAGACTCCTAATCCATAGGCTCTGCCTCATTTCCCATCCCTGTTTGTGTCAATGCACAATGAAATGAAAGTCCTGTGTAGCACCAGCTAGCAACTATGATATAATGAAGGCTATCAAATTATTTTAATTTCTATGCAAAGCCATGTGATAGTCATTTACCATACTGAAGAGGAAGACACAATGGCCAGTCTAAGACAGCTCCGTTGGTGGAAACTTATTCGCCAACAGAGTATCACAGCTATAAGATACAAACCCCTACCCCAGTCAGTCCTATTTACCACACATTTATTTATTTTGCAGAGCGAATCTATTAAACTGGTAAGCTAGTTTCCTTTTACGGATACTCTAAAAGCAAAGCAGCTACTTAGTGAAGGTCTTCTCACAGCCTTTAAGTGGAATTTTCTTTTTGAGACTGGAGTGACCAGCAGCCACAGTATTTCTGTTGTGGATGAGTGTTTGCTGTGGTCATGAGATTCAGTAGTCAGCCAGGCAACGTTTGGTTAGACAGAAATATAATGATCAACTTTCTGAATGCCTGCAAACATGAATACCATGGATAGGAACCTACAGCTTTTTGCTATCTTTTATCAACATTTAAGAAATGTGAGAAGCACTGACTAGCTTAAATTTGCTTACTGTGGTTACAAGAAATCATAAAACCACCAGGTTCCAAGAAAAAGTTGCTAACAGCATAACATGTACCAAGTCATGCTGCTCTCAAAGATTTGGCCTAGAAACAGTGTGTTGACAGGGTGTGTCTATACCAGTAATTGGCAATAGAGAGGAGTTGAAAGCAGAAGCAATGACAATGTGCTTCAGTCATCGGCTATAGGGTATAATCTATACCAAAGGCAGTTCTAGCAACAGGTACCAAGATATTTTTTTCCCAAAAAAAAAAATTTTATGGATCATTAGTATGTTTAAGTTTTAATTCTCCTGACTAGATAGTTTCAGGTGATGATTGTGGTAATGCTCTCGCAAACAGAATCTGGGGCTGGGGACACAGTTTGACTGCAATAAATATTTATAGGGATTACTTGCTTTACAGATCTTTCTGCTGCTCAAAATCCCTACCAAAAATTAGACTCCTTGTGTCCAAAGACAAGTCTCTTTTAATTTTTTCAGGTATATTTTAACTACTCACTGATTTGAGCCTGTTTGAGAGGCAAATCTCAGAGCCAGTGGAAGGAATAACTGTTGTAACAGATTAAAGTGTTGGTATTCAAAGTACACACAGTACTCACAGCCACCAAGTCATATACAAGGAAAAGAACTATTCACTACGTCAGACCATTCACAGCCACTGCTCCAACAAGTGATGGTGACTTGATTTGTTCATTGCTTCTATGTGGCAACCAAAAAATGGATAGATTTTTTGCATTCTCATATTGTTAATGAGTAAGGAGAGGACGAGGAACAAAGACCATGGATGACAAGTAGAACACCCAGTCTATTTGGATGCATGTTTCTAATCACAAGAACTTTTCAGTTACTCATTAGGCCTTCAAAAATGTATTTAATTATCACTTCCTGGGTCAAGTTTGTGTTGGCTCTGCAGAAAGTATATTGTTCTATGCTTTTGTTCTGCCTTCTCCTATAAATTACCTTCAGAAGGACTTAAACAATGGTAGCACTGTGGTACAATGGCCTACATGTCACTCGTTGTCAAAGAAAAGGTGCTCATTGCTGACTTCTGTACTGTTTGCCATTAGATAAATAGACATGCAAACTT
Source organism: Hypotaenidia okinawae (assembly GCA_027925045.1). Lineage (NCBI taxonomy): Eukaryota > Metazoa > Chordata > Aves > Gruiformes > Rallidae > Hypotaenidia > Hypotaenidia okinawae. The sequence goes on from BSDF01000002.1 coordinate 64,396,443, forward strand.
CTGGGTATTTGGACCTTGCAATCTTTTATTCCCTAGAGAAAACCATTGATCTTTTTCATCAGAACATACGTCAAAAACTAGCAGCAAAATACCCATAATTCCTGGTATTCCATTCCCTTGGGCTCTCTTTGCGAAGCGAGAGATTGATTTTTACTTTTTAGGGTGGATTCGCTCTTAAATTAGCCCATTTTGCAGCACTTCATTCTATGTGGTTGCAGTAATGGGGGAAAAGCAGAACCAGCAATGTTAACTAGATGGAATAAATGGATTTCCCATCCCCACCCCACTCCCCCTGTTCAGGATTTTGAGAGGAATCCTAAGCAAGTGAAACTTTTCTGTGTCCCAAAGCTACAGGGTATTGACTTTAATATTACGATAACACTACCAAACACCTTGTACCTGTGATACTTTTGTGACTTACTCCACCTACAGAAACCACTAAATGAAGCCTTGCCTTGCAGGAGGAGAAGCCGATGTCTCCCTGGACACCAGAAGGGAAACGTGGGCGGCTGTTGGCTGCAGCCTCCGGGTTAGCTGGGGGCTCAGGGCACATAGGCATGCACACAGGCTGCCTCCCCATAACCCCTGGCCAGTCTCCAAGAAAAGCAAGGCTTGGTCAGCACAAGGCACGGGAGAAGGGCTGTCCGCATGTGTGTATAGAAACAACTGCGAGGGGAAGGCAGGGGATTACTACAGCATCAAACACGTGTGCTGGCTGCCATACCCTAGTGCTACTGTTCCATCAGGAAAAGGAGGATGGACAATTGGTCCTCATCATATGGTGGTTTTACATCCACCTCTTTAAAAAAAACCCAAACCACTCCTCTTAAACAATCTTTTCATTGATTATAAAAGGCTTCTCTGAATATCCTTCTTTGTTAAATAAAAAAGATTGGATTTACTTAATATCTGAACAAGTTTATAACTCTGCTATTACCATCACTGCACCCAAGGATACTAAACAACCTTTTTGTGATTATTTTACCTTCCCTTGTTATAAGGAAATGTAAGTTTCACCACTACAATCTGCTCCAGATTGAAAAAATATCTAAGAAAACAAAGCCAAAATAAATAATCTGATAAGCCTTCAACTGGAAGTTTTCAAGTCTCTTTGAAATCACTTTTTACACATACTAAACCAGGAATATTTTACACTGCAATCACATTTATTTAAATAAATGAATTTCTTAATAAAAGAGAATATTCTTGACATACTGAGAAAACCTGAACCTTGCATTTTGTAAATTTTTTACTCAATTCCAGCTACAAAATACTTTCAGTAGGGGAAGAACAGTGATATTTGACCTCTGTTCCAGTTCTCCACTTCTGATCCAACTTTCAGCAGTGTAAAAGAAAGCAAACAAACAAGCAAGCAATAAAATGATACCACAAATCAAACTGATATGAGATTGGAGGACTGGGTAAGTTCACAGATAACTCTCCTGCTTTTTGAATAACTCTATTTCTGCATGTGTTCCACACATGTTCTATTGTAAATCTGTTACTGATAATGGTGCTAACCAAGCATTATCATTGAACTGTGAAGAATATCTATATTTTTTTTGTGCATGTGTGTGGATTGTGCAGTAAGTCTGGAATTATTTTTTTCTTTCTGTTTTTAAGACATTCTTTACTCTGGGGTCAGGATTCCTTTATATCTGTGATTTCACTGTTCTTTATTGCCTGAATACTTAGTAATGCCTGCTATTGCTGAAGCATAAAGCCTTTTATCAGAAGAACACAAGAATTTAAAGTTATTAATGCTGACTTTTAACACGTTCACAGTATGATAACTTAAAAGAGAAAATTAGATGTGACATACTGACTTCCAGTCTACAACACCCAGTTGCTCAGTGAAAGGTCTGATCAGTTAGGGTCAACTTTTGTATAAAAAGTGGATTCCTGCAAATCTTATTGCTGAAGTTCTTCAAAAGTCCTAGCTCCTCTATGTAACAGGGCAACTCTAGTGGACCAGTGTCAGCTGGAAGCAAGAAAAAGAGGTTCCAAACATCTTAAAATTATTTCTGGTAAAATACTTGTAGTTTTCCCTCCTTAAAAATTCAGTGCTTTTTGAGTGTGCCTGTTCACAATCAGAGTCCAGGGAAAAATACGTGCCACAAGCAATGTCCCTTTGCACTTGTGCTGCTTTTACATGTGAATGGGTTACTGCAGAGTCCTTCTGTACCTAGGGCCTTGCACCAGAAGAAGGTGACACAACTGCAGTACAGCAACCTGCCCTTGTTCCTTCTGCTGTGGGGGAAAGCAACCAGAGAGGAGAAACAGGCAGAGGTTCACTGCATTGAGGAGTTGTTCAAGAGGTACGGTGGAGAGTCCAATGAACTTGAGCAGGTACTTCTCAAGCTTAGGATAACACTTAGAAAGATCTGGAGAAATGGGAAGATTTCCCCTCCTCAGTCCCAAAGATAATCAACCGGGACTGAAAGAGTGGGATCTAAATGAGAAACATTTTAAAATCCCGTCCACAGAATAGTGTGGATGACCTGGTGGTCTTATACATAAAAAATGGAAGAAAAGACTTTAAAGACAAAAAATAAAAAGCATGTGTGTCTCAACATAGTTTTTTTATTCAGCACTTGCATCTTTTAATCTACAAAGTCCTGGGAGTATTTGTAATGGTTGTGAGAGAACATGAACTGATAAGCTATGAATAAACCCTGAGGAAAAGCTGCAGTGTCGTTACAACATGCACAAGTCCCAAGATTTGCTTTTGAACCCTTACATTGACACAGTGTCTGTAGTTTCCATATCAGCAGTTAGGACCTCTTGGTTTTAGTAGATAATACTTGGATTCTTACTGAGCAAATGCAAGTGCTGAAGCTTTTGGCTGTTAATATCCTGTGCTCGCCTACACTGGAGGGCTGAAAGAACTCAGAAGCTTAATGTGAGATTTCCTTGAATGTAAATTCCATATTAAAGTCGTGAGAAAACTTGGCTTGTAAATGATTTGGGGACACTTAGTGTCTATAATTCAATGTACACTGTAAATTATAATAAAAAATAATATATGACATCCTATAAATGTTGTGAAGGCAGCTGGAAAATACTAAAATATTCAGAAATTTTGTCATTTAAAGTACTGTTTATAGTCACTGGGATCGTTTATGAAGTCTGTGAAATATGGGATTTGCTTTTAATCTTCAATAATTCTGTTGATTTTGTTTTACATCCTGACATTGCATGTATATTAGATTTTTTGGCATTCAGTGGCAACGGCTTCCTAATAAATTGGATTCCATGGCACTGTTTCAGACATGCTTTAAGCGGCACGTTAAGGCAATTTTGGAATTCAGTGGTTTCAGACTCACAGGCAAATGCTGTCTCTAATTCTGTGCTCTAATTGCTGTATTCAAATGCTAGCCAGGCCTTCAGTCACACCACGCACACTGGTGAGTGCAGCTCTAGATGAGTAAAACTAGCATCTCACAACATAGCATGGTCATAATATAGGTCAGAACGGTATTTCACGATTTACAGCCTAACTGCCTGTACTAGTCCAGGCTTCACCAAAAATAGTTAGTTCCTATGCTTGGACAGTGATTTTACCATGACATTTGAAGGTGCACATCACATTTCTGTGTATTTATGCATACCAACATGTCACCTACTTCTACACTATAAATAAGAGAAGGTTCTCAGTGAAAATAGACAGGAACTATGTAGCACTACCTGAGATTCACTATGATGTGTTATGACATTAACTTTTTTAACTCCACCTGTGCCATAATAGAACCTTTTATGGAAATTCAGGTCCTGACTTGTACATTTATACACGTAGCTTTAAAACTCAATCATTCTTCTAGTGACAGAAATTATTTCCTGCTTTCTCACCACAACCCATCATAATTGGGAGCCCCCCAAATTACAAGATTTTCTTTCTTACAGGCTCAAGGTAAATTACTTCTTAGGGTTCACTGATGACTACACCCTTCCTGGGGGAGGTGAGTGAGTGATGAAGACATGTCTCTTCTTCTTGCCCAGTCTTTAAGGTGCTGCAGGTGTTTTATGTGGCTCCCCTTCAATATTCCCTTAGGATTTCCTTTTGTATTTCTCCCAGGCTCCAAAGCAGGAGAGCAGAAAAGAGGACAAGGGGGTGTCTGTCATGTCCCTCATGTTCACCACAGCCAGGTAACGCCGGGCTGCACAGGCAGCAACCCTGGGCTTCCCATTCAGGCACGGCCGCAGCCACCCATAGCATTCCATCCTTAAAATAGGGCTAAGACTGAAAACTAATAAAGCCACACCTGAAAAATAGGATTGAGTTTTAACGAAAATCCTTGAAATTTCACAGTGTCAGCTTGACATCGACTGCCTTGTGAAATATGACTGACTTAAGTGTAAATATCTTGACATTTTGAGGTTTTACAACTCAAGTCTTCAGCCTAAATCACAATTATTGCTACCTTTTCATAATAGTTAATACTGTCATCACACAAGCCATCACAATGTCAACATTCATTAAGTGTAATAAGAAACTGAGTATAGCAATGAGTCTTTCCCACTGAATAAAAAAAACTTAGCAGTTTTCAAAGCTTTGCAACTACTCTTATGCTAGCACTGGGTATTAAAATAAAAAGCTAAATTAAACAAAAACCCCAAAAAGCCTCAGAAACAGCTTTTCAGATGCGTTTCAGTACAGGGTATAGAAGCACAACCACACCAGGTCAGATGCACTGTCTGTTTGTTCCCTCCTAGTTCACCCTCCCGCTGCCATGAGTTTCGTGAGACTAGTTAATATCCTGATCTGTAATTGAGCTTGCATTTAAAAACAGTTTCATGGCACCTATTAACACTTTTAGAGGAAATGGGATACGTCAAGCATCAGAAATGGCATTTCAATAATTTACTGACGTTGCTGATTAAGGTATTGGTATTTTAACAAGCAAATTAAAAGTTTGTTATTAGAGTTGCAATATCCTTGACTTTGGAAAAAGCAAAATGAACAGCAAACATAGGCAAATAGCTTGTTTTGTAGGTGAATTTGAGACATGTTGCTTTTACCACAAAACTGCTTAACTTAGATATGCTTTCATATACTGGTCTGCCCACTGGTTATACAGTTTACACTTAATATAATGGATGTTATCATTTAATGGGCAAATATTACACCTAAATCGTTTTTTGCTATATATTTATGGTCAGTCATTAATTTTGTATTTATCTGGAGAGAGCACAGGCAGATATCAGTAAGGAAACCTGATGATAAAAACATTCTTACTATCTATTGAGTGTGTTAATATTTTAAAATAAAACTCATGCACATGTTATTTCATTAATATGATTTGTGTGAGAAAACTAAGCTATTATTCAAAGATTCAAGTATTTTTTGTTGCAGAAATATCACTTTTTTTTTAATGTGGATAGTTTAAGATGATAGACATAATATTCCTTGGATGGTTTAATCTCAGTTACATTTTGATCTGAAACATTTTGTTTGAAACGTTTTGGTTCTTTGAAAATCATCTGCCTGACAATTTTAATTTTTTCTTAGTATTTTTGATAAATAAAAATCCCCACCCTCTATTATAGATATTTAGTATCTTCATTCTTCCCACAAGTCTTTTACATACTGAAGAGTTTTGTTGTATTTAACGCTCTTTGCACACAAGTCCTTCCATACCATTTGTTAACCCTGTCATCTTTCCAGATCTGTTATCTAATCCTACTATACCCATTTTGAATAGGCAGAATCAGTCAACACAGCAACTCCTTTCCTGGAAATTTCCTACAGTTCTCTTTGCTTTTTTGGCTGATGATAAGAATTGAACCATTTTTTTCAAAGACATATCCACACTGACTCCCGTGTTGCCTTCCCCAGTGCCGAGCTAGAGCCCAACACTGATTGCAGGTGTCCGCCTTTCTGCAACATGTCTATCAGATAAGATTTTCTTCTGGGCTGAGAACCAGGAAGGGAAGAAATTTATTAATGGAACATATTTTCCATTGCACATCAGCAGCTTTCATTTCTCAGTTGGCCCTTGAGTGACAAAGATAGAAATAAAGAATCACTGTTCCATGCATTTCCCCTCTTCCACCTACCCACTGCAATTGAGGACAAACTTTCTACAAGTAGAGTATCAATGATACTGTTCTTTTGCTGTTAAGGAAAATCCTACCCTGTTGGTATTTTTCTTTGGGGGATGCCCATCAACATATAATAGATGTCAGGACTGTGGAAGGCAACCTGAGAAGCGGATTTTGGACAGACTGCCCTCTGCAAGGAGTGGATTACTGCTTGCCTTTGCAATGCTGTCTCCTTCCTAGTGTTTAGAGAGTGGAGGGACCATTTATGCTCATCTTTTATTCTTCTCTCACAGCAAAGTAGCTGGTAAAGCAACAGGGATCATTTATGCCACATGATTGATGCATTGGCCACAAACCACTCATTTGCAGACTGAGAAAAATGAGTCAAAATCATCAACCTCAAAAAGTGTCCCCAGATCTGGGTGGCTTATTCAGACACTAGACATGTTTCATAATTCAGTATAACCGGTAGTTACTAAACATTCTGGGGGCAACTTAGGTGTTGAACAAAGTGCAAATTATTAGATGTTGTTGCAAGGAAGGGGAGTTTGTCAAGACTGTAAGGTCAAACTGGCAAAGGAAATAACTTTCCATTATAAGCTTTTGTTAATAAACTGCATGCTTTTTTATTTCTCCCTCCACTCCCCCAGTCCCCAAGCATGAGGCAGGGAAAAAAAGGGACCATTTGTATTACAGTTATTTGCAATCTAATTTGCCAGGCCAAGGGATAGTCTGAATGATCTAATTCTCAATATACTACAGGACTGAGGTGAAGTACAAATCATCTTAGAGGATCCAATAATTCTGTTTCAATTGATCAGCTTTTTAGGCAGTATGCTTCTGTTGAGAATTTTCAGATAAGTAAAGTAAATTAGGTTGAAAACAAAATGCTTGTTTCTGAAATGTGGATTTCACAATGTATTTTTGATCTGATAGGAGCTCAGTAGCATTTCTTCTATCTGCTTGAGGCCTACTGAGCTACGCATACTGTACTCTATCAAAGCCCAGTTCTTTGCAGCTCAGTGAATAAAATACTGCAGTTTCTCCCATTGACTGACTGAAATAAAATAATCTATGATGCATGAACAAGTCTAAATGAAATAATAATATCCTTAGCAGTGAAAAACGGATTGGTAATACAGTAATTGAGCAGATTTATTGCCATCTCCTTGAGCTAGCCTGCTGAAACAGCCTGCTATTTTATTTAATCTCATATCAGAGGAATTACTGGCTGGTAATCCATTGTTAAACATCATTTAGAATGATGGATGAAAATGTCAGCTTTTCCAACATAATCAATTCATATCTCATTAGCACATATTATTTATGATTCTCATAATGGGACCTGCAGGGGTCTCCAGGGGGAAATGGAGACCTCAGCTGTTGTTGAAATGAGATGAGATATACTGTAGCTTATGAGTTAATAACTGCATATAAAAAATACTTCCCCACAGTATTGATTGTCCTTACCATTTTACAAATGAATTGAGTGCCTTGGCTTCCACTCTTGCTGTGTATGGCGGCTCTTCCTTCTATTCATTTTGTTTCTCATAATTCAGTGAGCAAAATATTAAAAAGCATATAAGAAAGACTATTTTGCAAATAACTTTTAAGGCCGGGGTAGGGGGTAGGAGCTCTTGAATGTAAAGTAGTAAGAAACACTTTACTGCTCTGTTGCTGTTTGCTAAGGACTTTGGGCACTTTTTTCACCCGCAGTCCCTATGAAGACAAATCGACATATTTCTCCAGCTACAGCACAGTTGCATTTTAAGGATACTTTCTACCGTATGCTGCTTCAAAGACCAATGAAAAGCAAACCTTGATTCATGGATTTAATGCAGCTGATGGTGCAGCAGTAATCATGGTCACAGTGTCAACTGCTGCCTCAATTAAACTACATTTGAGAATCATTTTATGCTTCAGCTCATAAACATCAATAAAGGAAAATGAGTAATAAATGACTGTCTAGAGTACAAAGGACCAGCTCATATTTCAGATGAAAATGAAGACAAAATGTAGCTTTTATTTGCCTGTGGAATTCCCATTAACTGCATCACTGACAGGAGGGAGTTGGATCAATAGTTGGCTGGCCGCAGAAAACAGTTTCTGGCTGTTCAGCAGCCAATGCAAAAGGAAAACTGTCATATTGTGATCTTTATCAGGTAATCTTCATTACACCAGACCAATGATATATGTATATGCTGGTCAGCTAGGGGCGCTTCTAATTCCTGCTTCTATTTGTGGTCTGAGCGCAGCGCGCTCACAAATTATTTGTTTACAGCCATGAAAAACCTTCAATGTTCATCTCTTTTATTCTTTTTATAGGTAATCCATAACTGGGAACTTTCTCCCAAGACTACTTTATTCACTCAGAATTTTTAAGAAAGCAAGCGCTGTATGAAAACTTATCTTTCTTCCTGCTTAAGAGGAACCTGCCAGTACCTTTTGTGGCTGTTGTTGTGGAGGCTTGACTGAAAGATTTACCGAGTATCCTTCAGTAAGTTATTGGAGGGTGTTTGTGCCTTATTATGAGCGTTTCTGGGCTTATTTGAACAAAGGCGACTGCTAGCTGTGAAGGAAAAACACTCTCTACGAGCTGTTAGCTTTCCAGGCAGCAGCTTGTATGTATGGCAAACTGCATGTGAAACAGTATCATCTCCTATTTCCCCACAACCCAGACCCGCACAGTAGAGATATTTTACTCCTTTGCAGTGCTCTGCAATTTATATAGCTTCATCTCGGTGTATGTGAAGTGAGGATCTGTATATACAAGCCAGCAGCTCTGGCTCAGTGTGTGGCTCATAGAAAAGCAGGTTTGCAGAGCACAGAGCACAGTTTCTAAAATATCACTGCTTACAAATCTAAAGCAGGAGGGGGAAAGTCACCTCCTCTTTATGAAATTACAACTGAAATTAAATTATCAAAACATCTACCCAGATATTAAAGTAACCACATTAATTTTACACTTAAAACTCCATTGTTGTGAGCTACTGTTACTGTTTCTCTGTCTAGTTTCCTGTTTCACTCTGACCCTGTGAAATTAAATCTTCCACTGTGAAATTTAATGCCAAGCATTAAATTTTTTTTTTAAAAATCATGGTTCACAGATAACAATGAGATATCCTTTAAAAATTTTTCAATTCTTATCATCAACATGTACTTTAAGTCTAATACACAATGATGTTTGACCTGCAAAGCATGCACCAGCGTTTCTAGGTGATAATTGAACTGATGTTTGTACTAATAAACTGCATTTCATCACTGCTCCTAAAAGTTACCCCCTTCCCCTTCTCTCTTTGTTCAGTCCTTGAATTCTGTCCTTCATCCACGTTCTCCTCCCCTCTCATCTTCTCCTCAGTTTCTATTTTTTTATGTTTTCCCTTTTCTCTACTTCCTCCCCAGTCTCTAGTTGTAATCCTCCTCTTACCTTTCCTGATACGCACTTGCCCCTGATACTCAGGTTACACCTACATCATCTATTCAGTATTATTACATTTCACTGAATCACTCCCTTTCACTTCATAAAGTTTGTAATGAAGAATAATAAAATGATAATAAAAATATGTATACTCCATGTGCCTATAGTGAATACCTACTAGTACATTTTCCTCCAACATTATTCCATTTCTTTTCAGTCTCCTCCACTACCTTCAGCTCCTCCTCACCCTGTCTTTGGGCTGCTTACCCCAGTAAATCTGTAGTCTTATATACCATGTATTTACTCTCTTCAACATGCTTATTTGCACTTCTAGTCTCTTTCTACAAAACCTTAATCTCTCCTGTCTCTTCAGATCCTTCTACAGTCCACCTTTCCAGCTCTCTCTCCCTTCATGTCTCTCTTCACTGCCTTAGATTTCTTCAGCTTTTTATGTCTCCATACACACCACATGTGCTTCCTCCCACCCTTGTCACAATCTGCTGATGCTTCCATTCTCCCTTGCTTCTCATGCTGTCTCCTGCTTTCTATTCTCCTTTTTAAAACTAGTTTCTCTCCAGCTCATTCAGTTTGCCCAGGATGAGGTTGAAAATAACGCTAGGCACTGCTATCTTTTCAAGAGGCAGGTTATTTCCAGGTGGGAAGCTGTCAGTCGACGGCAGCTGTCTCATCGGGCAGCAGCCTGGAGGTGGCAGCTTTTGTGAATAAATGGAAGTTGGTGAGATTTGGAGCCAGAATCGAAGACGATGTTACACTGACCATGGAACTTGGCAGAACTCTCATGAACTTGCACGGTTAAACCTATTTTTGCTGAATGCATGTCTTCAGAAACAGCAGTGAGCATGTGTTGGCTTCCCTATTTTAAAGCAGCACATTTTAGGATGGCAGAAAGTGTCACACTTAAGAATATGGAAAAGATGTCTAATTATAAGCGCAGAAATTTTCAAATTTCAGAAAAAAATTTTTTTTTATATTACTAAAATATTACCATCCTTTTAACAGTATTATAGCCTGAACAGTTTTCAGTTATAAGAACTTATTGTATACTATTATTGCAGTATATTTAATACCTACTGAAGTCCCAGTTTTCCATTAGAGAAAGTGAAGATTTCATTGAAAAAATGTTTGCCCACGCTAAGTTATCTGTCATAACACCACAGCAGAGAATGATGGTGTCTTACATGTAGTGAAAGAACTATTTTTCATACACAGTCACGCTGATAAAGAGATAATATTTTGAGAAAATTTCCATAGTAGAAAAAGAAAAATCATAGGTGTATTAATATATTTCTCTGTAGCTAAAGATACTCCTACTAAATTAACCTCTTTTAATATAGGATTACACTTTCAGTCCAAATGTTATCAGTGAACTCCAGAAGAGAAATAGGGAAACATATAATCAAAAAAACCCACAGAGTTCAGGAAACAATATTCTTTTTCCTTACTATCCTATCTCTAAAATGTTTTTTCACCAGAAGTATGAAAATAACATTTTGGTACTTTTGACTCTCATTGGTCTTTCTCAAGGATGCGAAAATAGAACAAAAGGACATAGTTTATATTATGTGCTCTCCAACACAGCTGTAGTTTTCTGGATTTTTCATTCTCTTCCCTGAAAAAAAACCCACTTCAATATCCCAAGAATTTGTTCAGTTATAGCACTGAGACAGATTCTGCTCATGCAGTCGACATGTAAAAATGTTATTGACTTACCAACACTTGTCAGCGAGGCTACCTTCAGTGGAGCCCACCTGCTGTTCATGTTGATAAAAGTACAAGAACGAGAGAGACAGTCTAGACTTTCCAACAATCAGAATGTTTTTCCTCAAATACTGTTTTAATTTTTTTTTCTTTTTATTTCTGTAAATTTGATTTTGCCAATACTCTAAAGACTTCCAGGCAACCTGATGGTTCAGTCCCATTGTGCCCAAGTGAATTCCAAGAACTATTAAATTCAACTTTAAAATACATGGAATAATTTTAGACTGATCCTTTCAGTCAAATCTCCTTTAGTTTTTTATTCTATGCACAGGGCAAATGAAAAAGCACCAACTGGACCTAGTTTTCTGAAAGGAAAATCTTCTCCGCACCAATCACAGCAAGATAATCATTAACACCAAATGTAATCTGGTAGGACAAGGTTTTAAACTAGCACAGATTGAAAAACATATGACAATTAGAAATGCAGTATGAGAAAAATTGTTTAGAATCAGCAGACATCAGTGGCTTGTTTTAATATGTTGGGTTTATTGTGCTTTTGGTGTGTGAGTGTTATCTGTGTGAGTAACTGAAATACATTCTTGAGAAAAGATGCAGCTTCCCTAAAACAGGGAAGTTACCTTATTCACTGCTATGAAAGTAAGCTCCGAAGTGGCCCAACAGATAGTGGGTTTTTATCATTCTAAACGAATAAACAGTCAGACAGTGAAAAGGGGCTGCTGGAAAAGAAAAATAAGAAAAATGTTTGAAAGGAAGTAGGTCAGAGGATTGACAATGCAGAGGTTGCAACACGTGTGGGATGAGTATGGTGGTCTGTCAGATGAAATGGAATAACATATTATTCCTTTGTGGGATGCTGTGTTATGCTTTGATAAAGACTTCAGGGCATTGCTATTTTTCATAATTTGCTATATGGCTTATAATTAATGCTAGGCTACCACTTTATCATTAGGCTACAGAAATAAAGGCATATGCTTCTTTCTTCTATAGTTACAGCTGATGATTTAATTAATTTTTTAAAAGTGGATGGGTGAAAGAAGAACCTGATAATGATCTTTGAGAATATTAAACCATTGCTCTGGACATGTTCAGCCCAGATGAAAAGACTTTTAAAGGCACAGTTAATGTGACAAGGGTTTTATAAATATTTTCCAGGTGCTTGGAGAATTTAGTAGTATTACACAAAATACTTGTGCTAAAATATTATTTCCTACACTAAGATAAACAAGTAATACAGCAATACCTTGATAATTATATTAATTAAGTGCATTATCCGTATAAGCATCTATACTATATATATATACTATATAGTTATATACTTTAGATATAATGTAGGATGTGTGTATTATCTCTCTGACTTTATAAACATTCCAAGTAAAAACATCAAGATATAAATATTTACTACCCTTTACTCTCTATATAAATTAGTTTCTGTCTTCTCCACCCCTTTTTGCACTTGGTGTATATGAAGTCGGTTACATTGAGAGAAAGCACAGGTATGCACCACTTTATGCTAGGAACTATCAATAGCCTGTACCTAATACATCATATTGAATGAAAGACTTCATAAATCAGTTATACCAGGGATCATACAATGCTTTTAGCGAATTTCGAAAGAGTCATAAAAACTATAAATCAAGGTATTTTTGATTAATCTACTCACAACGTCAGCTTTTGGCCATAGAGTTGTGTCCTTCTCACGGGACGCACGCTAGGGATAGGGCTATCATCTGTCAGAGGAAGCTTTAAGGAGGAAAATGAGTTAAAAACCCTACTATGCTATTGTACATATCCACGTCTCCCACTATCTGCTGCAGTGGGGCAGGTCTTGAGGCATGCAACTCTCCGACCTGCAGTCTAAAATTTACAATGGAAACAATGGGAGTTTTGAATGGTGAAAATCAAGCAAATTCTAATTCTGAGAAAGTTTGCAGAGTGCTAAATAAGCACCGAATTAAACACTTCCTCAAATCTTTCTACCATCTCATTGTGTTCTTCAGATAAACTAGGCACTGAAGTTAATAAGATAGCTCCCTTCTCTGGATCTAACACTACGTGGATATAAGGGAGCAGAACCTCAGATTCGCCTGTCTCTTGAGGCCTCTGTGCCTGTATTTAGCAAGGAACCACTGCAGATTCATTTTTCCAAAGAAAATGCTGTTGAAGAGTGAAATCCCATGCACATCGTAAAAGACATTTGACATCAATATTTAATTTTATTAGTTATACTACAGGTACTCTAGGGAACCTGATGGAAAGCCTTCTTAGTATTGATTAGAATTCAGCAATCCCACTGCACAGTGTTCAAAAAATTATTCAATTACAATTAATTTTTCAATTCAGAGTAATTTAAAATTTATCATGAAAACTTAATAAAAGTACGTAAGTTTGGAACACACTGGGATTTATAATTCTGAGATAGAAATACTAACTAGAAATTACTATGGTTTTAATTTGCATAATCAATGTTTTTAATTCATTGTACTTGCTTCTACAAAATTACAGTAATGGAGTGTTTTTAATGTTTTGTGAAAACTTCAGAATTACCTTTTTATGTGCATAATGGTGAAAGATAATAGTTAGTGATACTATGCTTTTTTGTTTTCACACAAAAGAGATTTAAAAGCAACACGAATGAACAAATTGCTAATCAAAATGCAGTGAATATATAGGAGTCAATATATTTAAGTTTGAAAAAAAAAAATCATTCTATCAGGTTTGTCATGTCAGTAGCCTCTGGACATCTATCTTTTCTGTGGCATGCAGTAGGTTCCTCTGGGCTGTCCTCAATTTATAAATGTTATTTACTTAATTATTTTCGGTACACCATTGTTCCAACAAGGAATCACCTAGAACAAACATGTCTATGGAGAGTTTAGGATTCAAAAAAGAAAATGATGCTTATTTTAAATGTCTCATGAAATCAAAAGCAGAACAGATTACAAGTTCTTCGAAGAGAAATGATATTAAAGCTCACAGTTAGCTGGATTTAACCTAGTTATGTGAAAATATTAAATGCTTTCTTACAACATGCAATGCTGGAGTGGGAGATTTAGAGCATTGTGTGTAACAAGTCACCGGCATTCAGGCATTCAGTGTTGGAAATAGTTGTTTGCTTTTTCTTAGAGAAAGTTCAGAGAAACTGACTATTTCTATTTTTCTGGCACTGGAAATGCAGTGTTCTAATCTTCCAAAATAGAAATTGCAGATTTCCAAAATTCCAGTTGCAGTTTTCCAAATTCCAGTTGCAGATTTCCAAAATGGAAAGGTAGCAGGAGTTAAAACCTCCTACTGCACACCTGTAATTTTAAATTTCTCTTTATTAATCCTGCGGTCCTACAAGAAAGATTTATACACACACCCCCAAACACATCAGCATCTAGTTTGAGGGTCTGGGCAATTTGAGATTTCTCTCTCCTGATCCTGCTCTGTCTCAGTACTCAACCCTCCCAGGAGGAGGAGCTGTTCTTGTGTGACAGGAAAAGACTTGGCTAAGATTTTGTGTAGCCAAAGCAGCTAGTCAAGACAAATGACACAATAGAAAATGGTGACGATGTAAAGCCTGTGGAACTTCATCCAGGCCATGAAGGCCGGCTGCATACTATTCTCAATATATTTGGCCAAGATATTTGGAACAATTGGATTCCCATAGTTGGTAACTCACTTTATTTAGGCAGTTCTGTTATTTATTTTCGCTTTATTTTCTAAAGTGCTGAGTTGTAGCCTGCAAGAAGTGATAGCAAGAGACTGAAAGATCAGCGATTTTCAAGGAGGTGGTCAGTTACAGACAGCAGATATAAGAGGAGTAGATAAATGAAGAATTTTACTCTAGTAAAATTTGCAGCAAGTAGTGAAGAAGCATCAGCTCGTCTGCATATTTTATTAAAGCAGATCGAGGTTTTAGGCATATACTTGGGTTTATTTCATAATTATTCATCATTTTCAGATTTTCATTTCAATATACAAAATTTTGTAAGTGATGTCTTGGAACAAAACCCAATAAAGAACTGCATTAACCAAATTAGTTTAAATTATTTGGAAAAGATTTTGTCTAAATTAAATACAATTATTACCAGAAAGTGTAAAGGATTCTACTACTTTTTTAAGAATATTCTCTAAAGTTTTAATAATTAGTTGGCAGCTGACGCAAATGAGTAAATGTAGATGGGAAATTGATTCACTTTTAAGTCAGGGGTGGCAAATTGTTGAATAGTTAGGAGAGGGTTCTTGTTTTGGGGAGAAGGGATGATGACGTTTGGTTTTTTTATTTATTTACTTTAAGTGAGCAATTGTGGAAGGTTTTTTCAAGGCAATGTTTTGCATGAAGAATTTTCATAAACCTGTTAAGCAAGTAAAACCCTGGCACAAAGGTAAAAATCTGACAATGTTTAAAAGGGCAGTCTTGCATATCTGAATATAATATAGTGTAGAAAAAAGTGCATATCAAATAATGCAATGGGGCAAGGATTTCACAGTGCCATTCTTGCTGTGCACTGGGCAGGGACATTTCACTTCACACATCATCATTCACAGTTTCCCGCAGTGACTCGACAGAGTCAGAACATGTCAACAACACACAAATTGAAATATTTCAGTGTGGCTTTCCTTTTGGTTTGCCTCACATTGTAGTAGGAAGAAGTAGGAAAAGAGAGAATTGTGTTTTTTCGTTTGGCAACAACCAACCATATCAGAAGCATGTTCTAAAAGCCTACTGTCATCCTGGCCAGAAACAGGTATTTAAGGTCAGAAACAGCATACATAGTTAGGCAGAGAGGTGAAAGTTGCTGGCCAGCCTTATTACCTTTCTGGTATTCACTAATACACTGGGTTAAAAAAAAAATTAAAATTACTGTCCCATAATAAAAAGCAATTTCTGAGCTGACAACAATGAGAAGGTTACATCTTGCTATTTTCACCCAGGACGATTGAAGTGTTTTTTAGAGGAAGGAAAAAGACAATTGTGTGACAAAAAAAAAAAGGTAAAAATAACCTCTAGGCAGAGAAAGCAAAGTTTGTATATT
The DNA here is from genome assembly GCA_027925045.1 of Hypotaenidia okinawae. Classification (NCBI taxonomy): domain Eukaryota; kingdom Metazoa; phylum Chordata; class Aves; order Gruiformes; family Rallidae; genus Hypotaenidia; species Hypotaenidia okinawae. The sequence continues at coordinate 64,412,661 of BSDF01000002.1, forward strand.
CTGAGTTGTCTCCCTTCTCACCCCCCATCGATCTCAGTCAATACCTGGTATTTCTAAGAGTGAGTCGTTGCTGTAACACATGGAAGAACAGCACCAATTTTTTTGCAGTATGAACAGCCAGCCCAAGGCAAAGAGCATTACACTGTGGTCGTGAAAAACAGGTGAAAGCACAGGCTTTGGATAAGCAAACTTCCAGCAGAACCTATATCTGAACTGAGTTCCAATTTTAATATGGATTTTAGTGAACCATTCATACTAGTGGTTGTAACTGACCTTTGTGGCTCTTTACGTCATCAGATTTTGGAAGGTAGATATGAAACAGTGATGTCAAAAGCAGCGTAACTCTTCCACAGTCATAGCAACACACATTTAAACCATTGCCAGATGGAAGATTACAGCAGCTTAAAAAAATCAAACCCCAAATCCAGCGTAAATTCTGTTTGGTTTTTTTTTTATTATTTTACATTTACTTTGCATAAGTTCTAGAAATGTTAAAATTTCTAAAAGAAACACCAAAGTGCCAACTTCTGGCTTGATTTAAAACTGAAGTCTCTAGAACCATACTGTTAAGAGTAAAGAGAGATTCAGACACGAGAGCACACTGAATGATGATTTCTGCAGTGCAAATCTGCTGGGCATAATTTTCAGATGATTATCATTACCTAACATTTGACACCCGAACTTATCAATCACAGTTATTAAAAAGGGGAAATTTGCATTTTGATGCACAACTACTTTCTAAATTTTTGGAAAATTTTGTGGAAATGTATGCTCAATGTTCAGTTCTGAACAGTAGCCATACACTGGATTTTTTTCTTACGGCAAGGAGGTCTTTCAAATCATTTGAAATATTACCAATTAATCCTCACCCCTGTGGGTAAACATTAAGCAAACTTATACATAGTGAGCTTGTTCCAATCTAGACACATAGTCATAGCAAATTTAAACTCAGGCACTGCTTACTCTCACAGCTATGTTCTTGCCAATAATCGAATTTCCCATCTCTTTAGCATTAGGAATACCAATGAAACTGGTAACTCATTTAGGACTAGAATGATTTTTAAATGCACATTTACTGGACATCTCAGAGGACTTGTCCAAAACAGAAATTTAAAAAATAATTTCTATTTTACTTGTTAAAACCACAAGTCTGTATCCCCTTTCTTACAGTCATAGCTTATCCATGAATCTGGTATTTATTTATTTATCAACAATCTTCAGCTCAGACTAGACACTTGAAAATGAAAAGCAATTCTGTGATAGGATGGCCAGGAATTTATAATCCAGCAGAGGACTTGTACCAGAGAGATATATTAAATGCTACAATATTATTGTCTCCTGTCTTGGCTTATTCTCCTGTCTTGACTTATTCTTTTCCTCTTGATAAAAATACAACATAGATTGCAGTAGGAAAGAGCACAATCCATTGATGTGTGGAATAATACATTCTAATCCTATACAACAACCTTAGTGCTACAACATTGTTAAGGTAAAAACTTACTACTAATTTTGCAGGTCTGTTAAGGTTAACTCTTGTTTTAGGACATTGATGACTGAAGTTTAAATTCATGGTTACCTACAGGTTTCAAGGAAGACTATCAAAAACTATAGATGAAAAGCATGTTTTCTTTGACCTTTAATAAAAAAAAAATATTATTTTAATACATAAATCAACTACCCATGAGCTTCCCAGAACATAAAAACATTTTATAGTAAAGATGATATTTTCTTGCTCCTTCCCAGACAAATTCCACAGCAAGTATATTCCTCTGGAATTCCAACAGATTTTTAACTTGCATCTACTTCCACGGAGTAACTACAAATAAATAGAGAGTACACATTACAGTCTGTATACTTTGAGAGGATTCCCTGTAGACCCCTGTTCAGTGCAGCCCTACTAGAGTTTCCCTGCATTTAAAACTGTAAGCAAGTGAGGGCACGGGCTGCAGAGCTGATACCAAGGAACCCTCCTGATCACCACCACAGGATCTCAACTCCAGACTCCCAGTAACCTAATGTGATGGGTGTCACACGTGTGCACGTTGCTAAAGCCAAGGGATAGAGGGACAATTTCATTGTTTCAATCCTTCCTTTTTGTCTTAGGGTTGGCTGTACACTGCCCTCCCTGCAGAGGAAGGGGGTGCTGGTAAAAGAGGTGCAGGTTGATTTGATAGCACTTCCAGACTCTCTTCAGAGAACTGGGAGCTAAGCCAGTTTGAGAGACAGAGGGGAATTTTTACATCACTTACCAGTTTATTTGATTTTAAGCATAGTGTAAGTGTATAAACTGAAACTATTTAATTTAACCTTTTATTTTATAATAGTGCATACAAGAAAACAGCTTGAATTTTTTTAGAAATTATTGTTTGGCACATTACCAGGTGCTAAAGGTTAACAGTACTGTTTGCTCCTTGAAACACCTTGGAGATGTCAGAAAAGCTGAAGCCCTTAGAGATTTCAGATGCTTCCACATGAGAGTCTATCCAAATAATGATTAATTACTGGTTATTTCAACAGTGAAAAAAACCTACCTGTAACTTAATAAATGCCTGTTAGTGAAAGAGATGTCTTAGCAGTGATATCCTGAGCTCTTAATTTGCATATACCACGTGCACTTTATTATTACAATCACTGGGGAAAATATTTTTCATTAAATTAAATTATCAACTTTGTCTCAGCCGCAAGTCCACAGTGTATTCCTGGCATGCCAGTTATTTTTATTTCTTTCTATTGTTTTCCATTGGGTAGAACAATTCAGTGTTAAATGTAATTGTGCTGTGTTTCCAGATTGTAGGAGCTCATTCTCCACCGTTGGCGGGCTAGATTTTTTTTATTTTTTTTAAAGAAAAATTGAGAGAATTCCCTTCTCAGTCACAACCCCTTTGAGAGCAGCCCTGCTCTTGTAGGTTGATACAATGCTGCCATCACATGGCCCACATCTGGAACAGCGCTTGGGAAGAAGAAGGTTTCCAACCCAACACATCTGCGCTCCAACCAAATACCTCGTTGTATAGACAGACCCTTACCACGCTCACAGATACTGACATCTAGGTAGCTCTCATAAATCAAATAAGAGCTAGTTTTTTCTCGTGTCATTCTCTGGATATATGGAAACCCCAACTTTCAGAATTTAGATGTTTAGAATTATTTCTGTCTCTTAACAACTGCCAAGGGAACTGCTGAAAAAAACCCCAACAATCAAAAAATAATTACAAAAAAACTCACCCCAAATAAACCCAATCTTTTTCTCTTCTACTCAGTAATTTCACCTTGATAGTGAGGCAGAATTAAGGTCAGAGTGTTATAAACATGAGCTAACGGGCACACACTTCAGTATAAAGCACTTGTAGGATTATAACAACCATGAATCTTTCCAAACATCTCTTACGTAGTTTAATAGACCACCTAATTTAATTTGTTTCAGAATGACCACCCATGCCTTACATGTCAAATTTTCTTTACTCATCAGACAAATAGGGGTGAGATGGTATCAAACAAATTGAACTTTCATAAAATAACAATCCTAACTACTGTAAATATTATGAACCCTGAATTCACGGGAAAATTCCGGCTGTAAAAGACTAAGGGTGTGTCTAAACAATGATCCCCAAATCTCTCTCAAATCATGTTCAAGACCGCAGGCATTTACACAAGAACAAGTGTAATCATGCAGCAGAGCATTTCCCCAGAAGGAAAAATGAAGACTAAAGGAAATCTGGGTGATCAGATCAGGTTGCAAGACATCACCATCTTTACCAAAGCTAATAACAAAGTGCATAAGAAGACAGGGAAAATTTCCTACTTCATGCTTCACATCTGATACTTGCCTTGCTAAAGATACAGTTACCACCAAAGACTTTATGCCCCTGTAACACAAGTGAGGGGATACTGAGATAGGTAAGAAAGGATTATGGTCATTAATGCATGGGTAAGTTTGCTACATGCATTGTTGAGTGTACCTTACAGAGAGAGTTATTTTCTCAGTTACCAAGAGAAAATTTATGTAAGCCAGAGTGGAAATGGAGGAGTTAATACAGTATTTTGTATTTTAAAATAAAATACTGTAGCCTCGATGAGCAAAATTCTTGAAACATTCTTGTTTCTTGTGCATTTTTGTGGCAGCTGCAGATCAGCTGTAGTATTGCCACAATATTATGGTAATCCTTCAACTATTCCAGCAAGTTGTAAGACCTTGTGTTCCAAAATTCACCAAGAATTTTATCTTTCCAGGACATGCAGCTCCTGTTTCAAATTAGAGAATAGTTAAAGACTTCATTGAAAGAGATGTTTTTCCCCTGTACCATTGTTGCTGCAAAGCATAGAAATGCCAAGGTATTTCAAAGAGTTGCTTGTTTTCTTGAAGTTGAAAAGAGTATAATCCATTGGCTTCTTGGTGTTTTTTGAGGCAGCAATTAAGGTGCATTAGGATTATCTGGGGGAGGAAAAAAAATAAGCAAAATCTGTACTAAAATCAAGTGGTTTGTAGTTTAACGATGTACCATCATTTGCTCGTGGTATCAATAACGTTAACTTTCACACACATCACTCTGTCTACAAGTTAATGGAAAATGAGAATTGCCTGGCGTGCCTATTGGAAACTGCAGCCATGAACGCGGTAATTGAAGGTCGAGTCACGATGCTAACAAAAAGTTCACTCACTTTTTCTAATCTGTCACAAGAATTTTATCAGCTTCAGAGACACGTGGTTGGTCCTACTCCACAGCCAGCAGTGGACAGATCAAGAAGATATTTTCAGACATTCTAAGTTGCTTTGTACATCAGGTGAGAGCGCATCTGGGCAGTTTCCAAGTTTTGCACGGGTAATTATGAAGATGAAGGAGAAATGTCAGTGATTGACTCCTGCTTCCTTCTTTGTAATGCCTACTTTCTCTGTAAATTGCTCTAAGCATTCACAGGCTTTATTTTTTTATAATCTGTGCTTACAAGCACTATAATGTATTTGTAAAGCTTAAATTACAATAAAGTAGTGATACTCTATTGTGAATGCAACCTATAAAAAAGGTACCATTACAAAGCCAAATAAATCATCATGGATTTCACTCATGTTATACACATAGCTAAGTAGCCGGCAGACCTGTCTGACATTGTGAGGGAGCTTGCTTTAGGGCTCGTGAATAAAGAAATGGCCTGTTATTTCCAGTTCATACCTTCAAACTTTTTAAAGTTAGATAACTTATCATGTCTATTCATACCTCAGAACAGTGAAAATAACATTTTCTTATGTAAATAGCTTGGATGAATTACAGGAATCTTGCTAAATATTGATTTTGGGAAGGCAGAAGTTCAGGACATAGTTGTTTGTATTGTATTAATTAGTGACTTGTACATTGATTTCAAGAAGTGAAGACGTAATGATATGTGTTAAAATAACATGCTCCATACTAAATAATGATTATGAGCATTAGATAACTGTATTGTATTTTTGAGGCCAACTGAAACATATCTTTGAGAGGAAAAAAGGATGATATGCTAATGTGAACATCGCTTAAATAAGTCTTGTCTTGTATTTCCTTCCTCTAAAATATATGCTACCCATACTAAACACACCAACAAATCCAAAGAACTTCATTTAATACATATTCTATGTAAAGAGCTGTAGCCTCACCTGTCCCTGTGATCTCATTAGGTGGACCCCAGAATCCAGAGACATTCACATTGTGCCATTGCTCTGTGATACATCTTGAAGTCTTGTGGACCTATACACCAAACATCCTACACTTGGGCCCTGGCCCAGCACTGGGAGAAAGGGAATAAAAAATGTTTCAGTCTTTCAGTGACTGTTCTTCTTTTATCAGATAAGACCAGCCAGCAGGTGCATTGATAAGTGGCCTGGGCCAGGCTCCGTCCCTGCCTTCCTACTGTGAGCAGAGATAATAGATCCATTTCATTGTACTTACCCTGCACAGCCTAGCCTTTAATTGCTTCAAAGAAGTATAGAGGATCTCATTCTTCCTCTCTTTCCTTCTCTTTCTCTCATTCCCTTTGATCTGATCTCATCTTGAAACAGTCATGTAAGTTGGCAGCTTCGTATAATACCAGCGACTGTCATAAATACAATGTTTTAATCCACAAGATTTTTGTTCACGATCACCATTATTTTACTACATTTTGAGCAATGTAATTTTGACACATAGGATAGTAAATCTGCTCCTATCCGTAAATGTATACTTGAAAACTCTACTTATGTGAATGCACTCTTTGGAAAAAGTTGTGGAAAACATATTTATTTTTTCTTCATTGTTATGCTGGAAAGAAAACTATGCAGATAAATTATTCCTGACAATTTGCAAAACTATTTTAATTACCTGTCTTCATTTAGATGTGTTGCAGCCCATGCAGTTTTCATGGAAGCTGCTCTCCCCAGGTACAACACAGTACTTATTAGAGCTGTTGCTTTCTTACATGCATTCCTATATTTGTTCAGTCTGTTATCGGGGGTTTTTTGTAGTTTTAGCTCAAGTCCTAATGCTAAAAACCGCTAAATAATATTCAGTGGGAATGTGTGTGTGTGTGTGTGTGTGTTTTAATACACATTCACATCAGTTAAATGCATTTGTCATTATTAAATGCAACAGTTTATAATGACTCTTTACCTTTACATATACAATCACAAATATTTTCTAATAGAAACCTTCAAGAACCTTTAACTGTCCTTGCTGAATGCCTTTAGCACTCCTGTTTTTCCTCAAAGAACCATTTTAGAAGGGTCAGGATGCTTGCAGCCATGTAAGACAAAGGAAGCAGCCGTACTTAAATTCTCCAGCTCCACTTAACACTGTAAGCAAATGTAGCACCATTTTCATTTTGGTAGCCCATGACATCCAGCCTCGAAGGATTACTTTAGATAAAATTCCAAGAAAAGCCTATCAGTTCTGACTTTCATTAAACCAGTTTGTAAGTCTTTGTGCTTTGTCTCCGCTTTAACACAATGCACTACAATGAGCACAGAGATGACCTCCCTGGGACAGTTTATAAGAAGCCTTTGAAATAATGAGTGACAGAAGCAAAAAAAAAAAAAAGTTGAGTTCTGCATTTGGACAGGAAGCTGTTTTTCCTGAAAATACTCTGAACGCTGGGCATGCAATGAATGAAAAGCTGATCATACATAACATAACAGAAGCCTTGACTCTGGCGTAACACTATAGAGGAGCTCAATCCAAGAGACCTTTCTTGTGTCCAAGCATTTGCAGGAAGAAAATACTGGATAAAGGCTGTGTTACTTTCTCTCACAGCAAGGCAGAACAAGCACTTCTATTCTAGGTCATATCCTTTAATCTGTGAGAGACTTGTGGGAATGCCACATGCTTCCAGGCTTCTGGGCATTCAAAGCAAGTTTCAGGTACCGCTTTTCTGCTCTCGCCTTTTGGACCCGGTCCTACATTAACCAGACACTAAGACACTGGTAGCATGCCTTAGCTGAGTTTGTAAGATATTTAGGAAACAAGTTGCAATCGTGGCAGACTAAAAGCCTTGCCTGTTACTATAAGTACCACTCCAACTAAATCTGGTAGCACTTTTTCAAAATAAATATTTAGAGAAGGCCTTGCAGTGGAGTGCATTGTTCTGATTAATTTATACAACAATGAGGCAGCCCTTTTTAATTGACAGTGATTAGCGAACTTTCTAAATCTGTAAAACTTCAGCAGGCTTAAGCTTCCAGTAAATACCAATGTCTATTTTTACACCACAGCTTCCACTTAAAAGAAAAGCAAATATATCGTACTGCAGCTGCTGATGCTGGAAACACTAAAAAAAAAGGGGCTATTCCACCTACAATGCAGTAGGAGTGTCTCCCCACATCATTATATGTGGACTACATTGTGGACTTTTTCCATCTAGCCTGCTCCACCCAGAAAGAGAAAAATAAGATTTTTTTATATATTTATCAAAGCTCTGTCTAGAGAGCAACCATTAATCTTTGGCAAAAAATCTTGACACAAGTTAATCTAAAGATCAATGATCTAACCAGACATGAAGTGAGGGAGGATGAGAAGTAGTAAGTTTTACTTACCCTTTCATTTTACTGTCTGATTATGATCATTTTTTTGTTCCTAAGTTTGATTAAACACTGCTTGTTTAAGGTACAGCAACTTTTCCTGTTTCCTAGCACAACTTATGTACATTTGAAAAAAAATTGCGAAAACATGTGATGCCATTACGGTCTCAGCTGGAGCTCCTCTTTCCTAGGCTATATATAAATGCACTGGAATACAAAGCCCCAAGCATAGTCAGTCTGATCAAAAAGTCTGGCATCATTGTGAAAGGCAGGAGGATTGCAGCTTTTTAGTTAAAGTACTTCCATGTCCTGACCATGTGCTTGTCTTTTCACACCTGCTTTATAACTCCAGAGGAGCAGGGCTCTTTTCAGAGATGGATCAGCCCACTGTTTTAAATGGGACTGAGCTCCCTCTCTCCTTTGGCAAATTGTCCTGGTGTGTAACCACTCTTATGAAGAAATTTGAAGTTAAATCCAAGTGGAAATTCTCTAGCTGCAGTTAATATCTGCCGCTTGTCCCATCACTGTGCACTTCAATGAAAAGTCTGGCTCACGCCTTCTCTACAACCACCCAAATCATTATGGAGATATCACTAACGTCTTCCATTTGCACCTTTTCTCCAGCCTGAAGAAAGTCAGTTTTCCTGGCCTCTACTTGTATGTTGTGTGGTCTAACCCTCTGACCACTTCCACCACTCCTCCTGCAGCTTGTCAAAAGCTCTGCTGCGCTGCAGGGTCCAAAACTGGCTATACTCCAAACTCAGCTTCACAAGTGCTAAATTCATGGGGACCATCTCTTTTCTCAACCTGCCAGCCATGTGGGTCCACATAGTTCACCAAATCCTTTCCTAAAAGGTTAATTTCCAGCCAGTCGGCTGCAGTTGTGTTATTGCAAGGGACCGTTTCATTTGAGTTGTTAGACTTCATTCATACCAGCAGCATGTACCAATTTCTGTGCACACAGATATAGAGCATGAAACCAAACCTGTAACCTTAATACAGGCTGAATTTACAGTATTTTTTTATTCCATCAGCAACTTCTTCACCTTAGATAAAATTTTTCTAGAAAATTTATTTTTTCCCCTACATATTTTTGGCTTGATAAAAATCAAAGGGTTTCTATACTCAGATAATAATGCATCCAGCCACACTGGATGCATTTCATGTTATAAAACTTCACATTAAATTCAGATAGCTCTCCTGTTCCCTTTGTGATCCCCAGATGTTCCTATAGAAATCACAGCATCGAGTGAGCCATAAGAACACCTCACCATACCAGCACTGAGTGGACACAGTGAGCATTTCTTCTCGCCCAACTGACTTCACCTTTCACAACTTCATCTTTTTCAATCACAGCTACTCTCAATAGAAACCTCTGACTCCTCAAGAAAAATGCAGGACTTATAGCAAAACAAGGCATAGAAAAGTATTTAAAATCTAACTCAAATTTCCGAAGCAATTCTTAATTGTAAAGCAGAAACTGAGAAAGCAGCCTTAAAATTAGCAAAAGGATATCCCGAAAACATATTTTCAGGTAAGAATTGGAAGTTTGTGAAGCTCTTTTCAAGGCAGCACCTGTGACAAGCTGAAGGAATAAACCATATATTCAGAGCTGCGTTACAGGAGGTTGCCTACAAAGGCAGAAAACAAGGATGAAAAAAAAAATCAAGTAATGGCAAGAATAAATTGCTGTCAGAAAAGTTCTGCAAAGGCTTACAGAAGGAATTAGTGAGTGTCCCAGCTTATGTCCACTAAGACTGGAAAAGAATACTTTTCCAAGAATAAAGCTGGAATCTAAAACTACATTAAAACCTAGCTTAGGTCAGAGTAAGTTGTCAGGGGAAGCTTGTGAAATCTGTCTGACTTACAAGGGGGTAGTGGATAATACTGAGAAAATGCTTCAGGATGGCTTGCTTCTCCAAAGCCTGGTAAAAGCTTGCAGAGAAAAGGTTAAGCGTTAGGAAAGAGAAAATGTGTGTGAGAATCTTTATTGCTTTAGCATACAAAGGTAAAGGCAATGTACCCATGGGTGAGTGAATCAGCAATGCTTTGTTTTGAAGAAGCTCGTTTTGATGTATTTGAAGCGGCCACTGTCACAAGTCCCTGAGCTAAAAGGGCTTGCAGGTGACCAACACAGGTGACCCTGTCCCCTTAATGTGATTTGGAAGCAGGAGGGCTGCGGCATTCAAATCCAACCTCAGATCGATATGGGTATCAGGAGAGCAGCTCACAGGGATGGGTCCTCAAACAGGCATGAAAGGATCCCAGAGCTCTGATCACCCTTCTGTGCCCTTGCTGCCCTGATGTACCCTTGGCCCACGCTGAGCTGTAGATTTGCCTTTAGAAACAGAGATATGGGTCCTTGTGAAGGGGTTCCTCTCGTTATCCTCAGAAAAGGAATTATCTATAGAGGTTAATGAGCAAGACAGAACTGCCATGACTGGCCAGTATCCTGCCTCGCTAGGAAGGCTGAACTAGTCAGTGGGGTTGGCATATCATTGCTATAAAAAACATAAAATTCAAGTAGAAAAGTAATCTGCGTTCCCACTGTTGGGTGCATCACTCAATTTCCATAAAGCCTTGTATTTAAAACCAGTTGCCTAGCTAGTACTACAGAAACAACAGCCATAGGAAGCTGTTTTTGGCAAGGGATCCAGCTGTTGGGTTAAAAATAATCTCAATAAAAGATAAAGGAAAAGTAGCGGGTTCCAAAGGAAGAAATCTGATAAAATTAAAGTGTAATAGACACTTCAAACTGTGTGATCTGACCTAATAAGTTATTAATAGGGAACCATTACTCCTCATACATTTTTTATGAGGAAGGCATTGCCTTTTTGTCAAGATTAGTGGATTATAAAATATTTGTGCTACACAATATAAATGACCCTACCTATTAATAAGTCTCTGGAAAGATATGCTTAAATTGAATTACATTAAGAAGAGAAGTGTCAACAGAAAATTAGGCATAATTAATGGGAACACATAAATAAACCAGAGATAAAGGAAAAAGGACATACTCTTCATTGATCATTTTGAGGATTAATTGCTGATATGCTCTAATGACATACCAACTATTACTGTTTTTATAAGGACCATTTCACAGAAGATGAAATCCATGTAACTATGAATATGTATTGCAATTTATTGCCAGAAGATAATTACACTGATCACATACCTCTAATTAGTCAGTATAGTTTTGAAGGCTAAAAGATACAGCTTATAATGTAAGACACAACAAAGAGTCATTAAACTCTTCCAGTAAAACATATTTTTTTTATTTTTTTATTTTCTGATATTCAAACACTGAGCCTTCCCTGTGTGTTTGCAGGACAAGCTTACTCTGAAAGTGAGGACATGGGAAACATTGCTGCTATTTTCCAGATCCTTTTATAACAGTGATACCTTGGAGATGCAGGAAATTATTTTTCACTTCTCATTCACATAATGGACAAAGTGAATAGTGTTACACAGTGAAAGAGCACTCCGGCCGTCTCCATTCGCCAGCATATATAAGGTTTCTCTGGATATCACAGCGCTGCCTCCAGCGTGTGTAGCCACATTCTGGTTTTCACAGACTCACAGAAACTTTTGAAGGCTTTCATTATTAATCAGTCATGTAAATATGAAGTTTTATTGCCTGAGCTTTTAAAATAATTATCTTAGAGACTGTAAATAGAAAAAAATAGTTTTGCTCACAAAGTCCTCTAAATAAAATAATAACTTAAAGAAAGAAAAAGTTAAATAAGGCCCTTTTTTCCTAGGCAGAAGAAAAGAAAGAGGGCCCATTCATTAGAAATAATCCACCTGAAACAAAACACCTTACACTAATCCCCTAAAAACCTTATCTACTCTTTGACACTGTTGTAACAAACACTTCCAAAGTACTGTGCCAACATTGCTCATGTGTTCAGTGGATTTTAATTAGAGCTCTGAAAGCTTGGGAAAACTGGCCGAGCGAGCAAGCTTGCTCTTTTCAAATGGCAGCACAACTGTCTTTTCACCCACCTCCCAATCATAGCATATGTTTAATTAAAACCAGTGCAAATAATAGAGACAGAAGAGAAAAATCTCCTTCTCACAAATTAGTGAGGAAAACATGATTAAGAAGGTGCAGAGCAAGCTGAAGAAAGCAACCCATGTTGTTCCTTAGTTGTACTCTGAACTGAGTATCCATGGATAGGTCTGGGGGAACCATTCTTTTAAATGGTTTGAATGGCTTCACGTACAAGCCTCTTTAAATGCTTCAGAGGCAGCAGAGATTTTTAAGTATGATTAGCAAAAGGAAAACTGCAGCAGATCAGGGCACAGAGAGAGGCATAGAGAGAGATCTGACTTGTGCTTTTGGAGTAGTAATCACCTCAAATGTTTGTCAGATAATATTTATTTTTCTAATTCACCATGAGAGAATGCCTATCCATCTGTTACCTTTACTAAAACAAACCAATTCCACAGTCGTCCTCACCAAGTGGGTTAGTGAACAGCCTCTGCTACAACATCAGTCTCCCAACCTAGCAAACACTCCCATGTAACTTTGCTCTTGCATCATCCCTAGGTTTGAGAACAAAACCCACAACAATTAGGGGAGGAGAGAAAGGGTCCCGCCATGAGAAAATGCTGTGAGAGCTAGGGGAGGAAAACCTTAGGCCAGTTGTGTTATGATCCCTGCAGCCAGGAAATTTGAGCTCATTAGGGAGAGACACAAGATGAAGAAGACTGGAGCACAGTACAGAAAACAAACCAGCAAGTAGAATGAATATGAGTGAAGATTATAAGCAAAGGGGAGAAAATGGAAGGGCGGTAAGAGGCAAAAATGAAAGACAAGAGTGAGAAGTATGACAGTCACAAGAGTAACCATAAATCAGTCACATCCCATAGGTTATTCTGCCACCTAGTTATTAAAGCAAATTCGAAGATGAAACATATCTGTAAAAAAACCCAGGGCTTCATCACACAGTATTTCATCAGAAGTTGAACCTGCACAAGAAAGTAAACAATGCTGAGCCTAAAACTACTGAATTTTTTTGAAAGTAAAAATATGGAAAAGCTGGTGATTCAGGGATAACAAGCACATTCATTTTTTATATGATTCATATAATCACAAAAATAAGCATTATAGAGAAAGAAATAAATCTCGAAGACAATATAAAGAGACCTAGACAGTATGTGAAATACTTCTAGAGGATCTTGAATTAGTATTACCAGATGGTTTTTCCTACTAAATCAGAGTGCAAGCAACATATACCAAAGAGCTGGGGTCAGGAGGTGTATAGGGTAAATAGTAAAGACAGAGGCTTAGGAGTTCTTACAATATTATTTTGAAACTTATTGCAAGGTACATCTGGAATTCCCTATTTAGCTACTTCAAGTTCTTTGATCTTTCATCTATATTTAGCAGATTGAAAATAGAGCAAAATAGAATTTAAGAGATGATATTAGTGCACAGTAGCAATTATTCAAAGGCACAGCTTTCCAGGAGCAGGAGGGAAGTCTGGACTCTGCGCTGTAGTGCAGATTTTCTGCAGAATATTAAGATTTCTCTCTTCTACAGGCTCCACTGTAATTATGAAACAAACAAAAACAAACCCCAAAAAACCACCCAGAAAACCAAAACAGAAAACAACAAATAAATCCAAGCAACCACACACACACCCCCCAAAAAAAAAACCCAAAACCAACAAACAACAAAAATAAAAACCAAAGGGGAGTGATTTAAATCTTGAGAGGAAAGCTGCCACCTGTAGTTTGCATGCCTACAAGAGAATAAGTAGCAACCTGGGCAGGAAGCAAATATTTTATCATCAAGTCTTTGGTTATATTAGCAGGTGAAAGACTGAAGTGCCTGGAGACTTCAAAGCCGTGTTTTCAAGATCTGTGTTTGGTGAGCTGCAGAAGCTTTACATGTTATCCCTGGATAAACAGAAATCAATTACTGAAAATTAGTTGCCATTTTTGGAATTGTTTTTCAGGTTTCTTAGGGAAGCAGGATAACTGCAGGAAGGTGGTGGGTACTATACACACCTCTCCAGGCAGCTATCAAAAAAGATTTGGAGGACTTGTTCACCTCCTTAAGGGAGATTACACTTAAATTTGTGGCAACCACCCTTTTACCCACAACACAGAACTCATAATCATGTACAGATTTAGTTCAGTGTGTCCAGAACCTACCACGTGTTTCTCTTTACAGCTTGTAAGAAAATAGCAAACATGTGTCTTGTATGTCTGAAGTCCACCCAAAAAAAGCCCCAACCCCTATAGATAACTACCCTACTCTCTGCTTTGGTCTTCTCTTTCAAAACTCGTAACATAAAACTATATATAAAATGGAAGGATATCTTCCCCTAATATGGTGTCCAAGTTATTTCTGTATCATTTGCCTTCCAGTGGCTAGGATAAGAAAAAAACCCTCATGAAGCTGTGAGATGCTTCAACAACTGACTGCTTATTCCTGAAGCATTGTTGCCCCTAGAATACCTACCTTAGGGAGCTGTGCTGCTGACTTGGGATTTGAATGCGAGTGTGGATGCAATTGGTAGGGGAAGATACTGCCTTTGAAAACAAAGTGCAGAAATGGTGATGGGGAAGGACAGTGCCTCCATTAAGCTTTGCTCTAGTACAAAAGTTGTTACATTAAAAATTAATACATTTCAGCTTCTGGTTTTGTACATTGCACCATCAAGAGTGTCTCACAAGTTAACCCTGTTAGTCAGATCCATGTAGATCAGGAGTCTGGATTTCGTACTCCAAACATTAGAGCAGTTTCAGATTTGAGTTTTGATTGCCCCTGGCTTTATAGTGGAATGACTGTGTCTGCAAGACAGTCAACACTTTCAAATAAACGAAAACTTATCTTTCAAACACAAACAAGATGTTGTGCTTTAAAAAGTCCTATGAGAACTTGCAATGGCAGAAAAAACCACATTTTATAAGAAGCATAATATATCCAGCCAGAAGATTGTTTTTGTTCACCAGTTTGTGAAATGTACTGTTCCTTACAGCTCTTACTCTGAAGAGCTAAGTTTTGGGATGCAGCTATCCACGCTCTAAATAATGTCCTCTTCTACCCCTACTCACTCAAAAATAATTACCAATGCAATAATTACCAGTGTTAAGAGATTGGGTTGTTTATCATAGAGACTTTTTAAACCCACCTCATTATCCTCTCATATTGTTCTACAACTCCCAAGTCCTGAATTGCATTAGTACTCACTGATTGTAAATCCTGGTGTCTGTCACAAGCAGCTCTGTTGAAGAAGACGCAAGAAAAGATTAGGAAAGACAAAAGGGAACTACAGATAGAAAACTTAATGCTGTTGCAAATGATCAGCAAATTATGACTTGATTTATATCTAGTGGCACCAACCACATGCCTAGTGGGAAAGTGGAATATCATTAAACCAGTCATTTCTAATAGCACTAACGAGCAATGTTACCGACATTGTTTCCAACACAAGAAGTGCCCAGTGGATATTAATCCTTGCTAATTCCCAAACCCACAAGTCCTTCGCAAGGGTTAAGCCTGAGCTACAAAGTCTGTATTTATCTTGTTTTTGCTGTGCTGACTCCTTACTTCTCACAAGTGTCAATGTGATTACTTACAAAAGCGCATCACTCACGTAACAGGACATTTTTTTGTAATTTTAGAAGTACCTGCTGATCATTCTACAATATTTGTACATCTTGCTCTCACCAAGAGCTTCTGTCCTCCTAACATCACCAGCTTCCATAACCTCAGACTCTGCAGCACCCAGAGCGAACAAAGCCCTAGAGCTGCAGGTGCTCTCATCCAGAAAGAACGGCATAAGGAAGAGAGATGGCTCTAGAAGACGTTGTCCTCCTAAACCACATGATGCATTCAGAGAATTAAATTTTCAACAAGTCATTTACTGATAGCCACTCTGCGAGTGCTACTCTACCAGCTTAAGTTTCCTGTGGTTCCACAGGCATTTATAGGACAGGGCTTTGTTATGGAAAGATGCTCTGCGGAAGCTTTTCTCTTTGTCTTTTCATTGCCAATGTTTGTTCTTGCCAAACAAGGTCAGTGTTAACAAAGCACACACAAAAATAACCAGTTTAATAACTGTGCCCTTTGTTTTTCATAACAATTATGAAATAGCTGCCACCCTCATCAAAGGGGGTAGGTGATCATCTGAAGTGCATTCACTATTGATGGGCAGCAAGTGTAAATGAACCTGCGGCAGCTCAGTGCTCTGGGATTTTAGAGCATGCTTGTCACCAACCAGGTTTTTTTCAGATCGTTATCATTTCTCTGAAGTGAATTCTCTTTGGTGGAACGTTTCTTGCAATGGAATATATTTACCATACAAGTATAACAAGGTGGTATAAGTTCCACCAGGAGGTAATATCATTATCATTTTCCTTTCCGGAGAGATCAAGGTTTCCTTTTACCTTCCTTCCCTGCCCCCACCCCCTCCCCCCACCCCCCAAACTCCCCACCTCTTTCTCAGGGAGGGCAGGAGGAGTTGTAAGTAGTCACTGAAAGAGACAGAGACCCCAGAAAATTGTAGGGTTTAGATCACTCCAATTGTAGCTCAAACTGTAGCTAAAATACTGCTTATCTTCTCTCAGCTTTATTTTAGCCCAAATCCAGTATTTTCATCAGGCTCTTCTTTCAGCTGTAACTATTTAACATCTACAACATAAAAAATGCATATATCAGCATTCACACAATTTGAGTGTGTTTTTTTTTTAAATCTTCCCTATCATTCAGTCTTTCTGCCTCAAAGTGGGTTAATTACTACTTTGTGAAACTTGGTACTGAGTCTCAGAGGTGTAGTAATATGAACCAAGGCAACGATCTTTTGTGCTGAGAACTAAATATTCTACATTTTCTTTCCATTCCTGAGACCTCAGGCAAAAGCATTGCAGAGCCAGCAGTACAGGCACTAGGAGAGGAAGCCAGTTACCGAGGTCTTGAGGAGATTATTATTTGTGTTGTCAAACATATTTCCGATTTTCTCACTCTGAATTTTTTCCTTTCATTTTACTCCTTCAGTGAGTCTTTCCAATGTTGTGCTGCAACTGTAGATTAGCACAGGAGCTGCGGTCCAGTATAGAAATGTTTTTATCTTATATTCAAGATTATTTGGGAAGTTTAAGTGGCTTCTTTTACAGAAGCCTGCTCCAGACATCAATGTCAACATTTATTTATTTATTTGTTTGTTTGTTTGTTCCCCCCACCCCTTGTGTTGGCTCGGAACCTCAGTAACCTGAAGAATTGGACAAGTCATCAGGAGTTAAGGGAAATTTATGGAAACTGACAAGCAGAGTGGGATTGACATGTTGTAAAAGGAGACATTAGAGGAGGGACAACAAATAAAACATAAGAAGACTTCATTTGGAATACAGGATGTAATCAAAAGCAAGCAGATTAAATCACCTCACACCACCAGCTGAATGTAAGAATTTGCTAAGTGTCAGTAATTGAAGTTACATAGCACTGGGACCTACGAAGTAATCTTCTGAGCTTCATGAAATGAAACTCACCAGATACGGTTTTTCAGAGTACTACAAAGAACTTCTCTTTGGAATTACCCTGAAGTGGGGCAGAAATTTGCTCTGTTGAGTTTCATGATTCCGAAGTGGAATAGAGGTAGAATTCTGCTCTGTGGAGAGGGATAATTGAAAACATGGTCTTCGTTTATTTTGTATTAAAAGTGCTTCATGTAGCACAAACTGGCACAGCACCATTCTGGTCATTGAGATTTGTGTCAAAAGGAGGTTTCATTGGCTACAGTATTCTCACCCTGTCTCATGCTGTCACTGAACTCATGACCCATTTGTGATGAATATCAGTCACAATACTTAAGATGACATTACGATGTGCACATATGACAACATAAGAAATAGAAGAGTGGACAAGAACAGAATGACTCTGCCCTGGAAAGAGATTGCGGTTACCCTGCAAGTTCCAGGACACCACTCTCTGGAAGAAGTACACTAACAAGGCACGCACAGATTTGGTGTCCCTGAGTTCCTTGATCCCTTTCCTATTATCTCCTACAGTACTTTTTTAACATCTGAAGCTATGCCGGGAGACAATTACATCGTGAATTGCTGCCTTCTGAGGTGAAAACTGAACAGCCTTTATACCACCTATAAAGTACCCGTCGCAGTCCACTTTGTGAAATGTCCCTCGCTTGCACAAGGTCAGGTGTAAAAGATGCTATTTGGTCCTGCTGTGCAAGATAACCACCAATTAATGGAGAGGAGATGGTATTGCAATTTTGCCAATTATTAAGCATTAATAGAGACTGCTCTTGGTTAGAAGTGAGACTCCTTCATTATACATGACCATTACAGTTTATAGAGGGGTTTTTTTAGTTCCATCCTTCAACTTGATTTCTCTGACAATATAGTACAAATGAGTACTTTGACTGCTCCATGACAGTTACCTTCTTCCCCAATCATCTCCCTGGCCTGACCTTGACCTATAGATAGACTTTAGCATTTAGTGATAATGTGGTTTGTGGTAGCAGTAACCGCAAAACAGGATCTTCACGGTGGCTTCCAGCCAGAGTGTTACTCAGTAGCTAATGGTTGGAATGGAATGATAACAGATATGGGTGAAAAAATCTGAGATTTTGCATTTCTGTTAGTTTGAAATAAGAAGAAAAATCTACGCCAGAAGTATCTTTGATCTTGGAAAATGTCTTTGATTCTGCAAAGCACTCCTTTGAGAAATTACAGTAAAGTGTATTCAAACGTTTTGTCCATGGATCTTGCATCCATTAATGTCGCAGTTGTGTAGATATGGAAAACATTCTACCTCGAAAAAACTCAATCATAAGTTTTTATTTTTCTTTTTCCTAAAACAATTTTATAAAAGAAAACAGTTAGGCAAAGAAAGGAGTCAAATTTTGGCTTAGGAACTATATTCTACTGCAGTAAATTCAGTCACAAAAGAAAACCAAGGACAAATTTTGACCTGGCTGTACAACAACCTATCTTCTAACTAGCCAATAAAGAAAATATGTACTCATTTGTCATTGAAATACACCCTTTACTCTGCATAAAACCTTGCATAATTTCCCAGGTAGGAAATGCTGTAAGATTATGTCACACTTGCTCATTTTAACCAAGCAAGAAATGATGGTAGGTATGGTGGTGAAACCTGACGCTTCCAGTAAGCTTTCAGTGTATGAATGTTGTAATCATATTTTTACAGTGAAATTTACGATGTCTTCATAGTTCTCTAACAAATACATTGTCATCACTACGTAGCTAGCACACAGATGATTCCAATCCTAGTCCTCAGTCAACCAAATGAAGTCCATCATTGTTTTACTGCAGTAAAATAATTCATGACAAAATATTAGGTTAATGCTTAGCATGATTATCTCCTTTCTCATGGCCCTGCAAATTCTACTGGTTTTAAACCACAGTTGCCCTTCATAAGAAAAAACAGAATGTTCAATCTAACATGTGATGGCTTCTTCCTTCCACAAAATATCTGCCCAGTCTGAACCTTTCCACTTTATGACTGGTATACTTGCTCAAAGCAAGATTAATTCCCCTTAGTGATATATAACTACACTAATTTTTAACTGTAAAATATTTTGAATTTATTCTCTAAGTATTGACATAATGATAAAAAGTTAAATTGCCTCCAGGACACAAAAAAAGACTTTGATTAAATATTTTTGAAGGATTTTCATATGCTATAAAAGTTTTTCTTAGGCATTTTCTTTACCCATTATGCAAATATGTCAACTCATTAATAATTCAAAATAGGCAATACATTAATAATTAGGATCCCCCATTACAAATCTGACCTTTAATTGAATTCTATAGAAAGAGACTGTGAAAAATGAGCCTCTTGATTTATGCTAAGAATAAAGGTTAAAAAGCGTTTTCCTAGTAGATCTAATTTTTATCATTATTGCCAAGTAGAAGCATTGAGAAAAGAAACTTTTTCCCCAGTTCAAACTGTTTTATTGGAAAAGCTATTTCTAGGGGAAAAAATATTAAAAGATGTTCATTCATGCATAGTGTAGTACAATGTGTCACTGAACGAGTGATATTGCAATCATAGGTACTTCAGTGGTTTGAAAAAAGTCGACCCTTTTCCTTCATTTCTCTTTGCCAAATGGCCTGTGGGCTTCATGATTACATAATTCTTCACACTTAACTACTTCTTCATAATTCTTCTTGTTAGCTCCATCACAATGTTTAAAGGTAAAAATATTAACTGACTATATAAAAGAAAGATTACTCCCAGTCGTAGAAAAACTGACAATTGAACTGACACAGACTGTTGCAGTACTGCAAGGACATGGCTGCTGTGATTATTTGGCTTTCTGTTCTGACTCCTTCGTAAAGAAGTTGTGTCTGCAAATCAATTACAGCTTTGCAGACAGATGTATTTCGAGACAGACATAAATCTCAAGCAAAAATATAATCTAGATTGATCAGAATGCCCTTAAGGAAGTGAAAGAGGAATAAGCTAAATGTCTAGAAGCACAACAGAGAACGAGTAAGGGATTTTCCCCCAAAAAAGAACGGGAAGAACTTTTTATCTCTTTACAAGAGCAGCAATAATCTTGGAAAAAAGTCCATTACACATCCTTGCTGCCGGGACAGTACATCAAGCCTAAGTGCACATAAAAGGCTGAAAGCCACCATATGATAATAAAAGTTTGGACTTTTTATTTCACTTCATAAAGATCAGAAGTCTAACAAACACTGGAAAAGGTTACACATTGGCTGGTAAATCAGCCACTGTTTGGTGCTATGAGCTCATTGCAGAATCAATTATTGCTATACAAGCTACCACACTGGTACAATGCCCTTTAAAAAGTGCTAACTTTGAGAAAGTATAAAAGTATCAAATAAATAGACACCATCCGTTTGAGCAATTACAGCAGCTTTGTCACAGATTTCTTCTTGGAATACAATTAAAAGACCACAGCCCCTCCATTCCTTAAAAGGATAAGAATGACCAAACTCCTACTGAGGGCGCACACACACACACACACATCCAGAACTGAACACGTTACAATCAGCTTTTGGCTAACAGTAAACCCTTGCCAATGCTCATACTTGCAAGATGAATTTTCCCAAGTCATCAGTCTGGATACACAACAAACTACCCCTACCATGACCCCGCTGGCTTTTTGCCAACCCCTTATATGAAATGTGAGGGAGTCACACACCACCACATTTTCATAGCACAAATTCAAAACCAACTTGAATAACATAGTAACGAGTATAACGCAGAAGGTCTTACATGCTACAGTAACACTAAAACCGCTAAAATCTATCCGCTCCCAGAAAACACACAGAAATTAAACAGCTTTGTGTCCAGAAGGACTGGTGCTTCTGAGCTCACCTGCAGCAAAACACGGTTGCGAGTGCTAATGCTCTGCTTGCCTGAAAGGCTGCTGAGTTCATTCTTGCAGTAAAATATACATTACACAGACTTAAAATGTCCATTGCTTGCAAGGCGCTACAGACAGAAGGGTTTCAATTGTGGCGATACTGAACCACAGCTAACGTTATGAAAGGGACCAACAGCTCCCTCATTAATGGGCACAGCATGAAACTTCCTACAGAGGATTTAACAGCATCATACCCCCCCACAACCACACCAGAAGAGCTGGAAAGTGAGTTTGATGTGTAACAGCCGAGATGCTTAGAGCTCTTAGTCTACACTGCATCTTAGCCCAGTCTGGGTAGATCGCTCTTTGTACAGTTGTGGAACCAGGAGGACTCTTTGCTTCCTAAAGCCAAGAGCACTTGTGCCACCTTCTTAACAACAGAAAAGTTTGTTGTGCCTTTTTTTTTTTTTTTTATTTCTGTAAGTGGAACAAATGGCAACACAGCAGAATTACAATAGTTTCCCCATTCACCTTCTTTTTTCTGTCTTAGGTTTAGGATAAAATTTACAGGTAGGACTCATCCATATCTCAGCCTGGCATGCTTCCACTTTCCAGTGAAGCTGAGTGTGACTCCTGAGTGCCAGCACTCACACCTCACTCTTCTCTCCCTCAGCCAAGCTCTGCCACAACCAACTCAGACAATTAGCATAAAAGAGCACCTCAGCACAAATGAAAAAAGTTTCCTTAGTACTATGTTATTCTTCACTAATATTAAAAAAGAGAAATAAATTGCTTTTCACATATATGTTTGAATACATTGCAAAAATCCTCTCTTCTAGCCTGGAAACTGAACTATGCATCTCCGCAAGGATGTTTGCACTTACTAGCAATATTGTTAAAGCTTTATGTGTCCTACCATGGGCATATACCATTATGTATACATAGTTAGAGAGTAAACTCGTGAACTTGAAACATACCTCTGCATTCCAAGACTTCAGCCTGAGATTTTTCTACTGTAACAAAACTTATTCCTTTTCACATCTCTGCCACCACTTATGTTACAGCAAAACTAGAATGAAGACTGCTCCCCACAAGTGTAACTTCTTAATGATGTCAGGGAAAAGACAGCATTAGAGTAATTGATTTCTTTCATGGATTGAAAGAGTGTTTTCAATATATTTTGATTTTTCTCAAGTGATTCCCTCTTTCTATTTGATTGTACCTGTACTAGATAAAAGTGGCAGACACCATTTAAAAGGAAAAAGGGAGGGGGGATGAGGGGAGGGCTGTAATTGTCATTATTCTTCTCTCTTGCCATCTGTTCCACCTATGGAAAGAACAAAAACTTTTATTTCATTATGAAAAAGGTTGCAGAAGTGCAATTGATTTTGTTAAGAAGCAAAGACTCATTACCGTTTGAAGACTGGAATTGTGCTCATTCCTTTAGACTCCCTAGATAACAAAGAAATAAAAACCCAGCAATTCCTCCACCTGCAAAATTACTTGTAACTAAAGGAGATCGTCCATTAGAAAGACTTCAAACTGAGTTAAAGTCCTTAACCAATGAAGAATTTTCTATGACTCCTGGAAACTTGCCCCATTAGTTAATTGCCATTGTTTAACATGATTTTTTGACAGACTGAGAAATATTTTCCTAGGTATTTCTTCATAGATCTAGGTATGGTTGCATTATTAAGTATTTGTCTGTATGTTTCAAATAAGAACTGGGAAATTAAGTATATCATAAAAATTACATAAGCAACATGGAAAAATGAATTGCTAAAAAACCCCTCAGACTAAGCATATTGCTCCTCTATACAAGAATACAAAGCATGATTTTAGTAGGTTTCGCTATCCAGCTAGTCACTTAATACATTACTCCCTCTTAATACATTACTCCTCAGTTATGGAGAAGTGATTTTTTTGCGAATGCTTGCACTTAAAAAGGCAGCAAATATTTAAATATTTTGTACAAAGTGAACACAGTTTGCTTTGTAATATTTTCTCCCGAGATATTTGGGCAAGTAAGACAGTAAGTCTTTGTCCCACAAATCAAAGCCAATGGAATAAGTCTTTTGAGCAAAACAATATTTGCTATGTGCCTTAGCTTTCCCAGCTTTTCTTCCTTAGTTATAAACAATGTATCTGAAATTTTAGGACTGTGAGCAAGCACAGGATTCTGTGAATTGCAGAGAAGGGAAGCATGGAAGCAGGTGAGGAAAAAGAGGCAGAAGAAAGATAAAAAATTAATCACAGAATCATACAATCATGGAATGGTTTAGGTTGAAAGGACCTTAAAGATCATCAAGTTCCAACCCCCTGCCATGAGCAAAGACATCTCTCACTAGACATGGCTACTCAAGGCCCCATCCAGCCTGGCCCTGAACACTGCCAGGGAGAGGGCAGCCACCGCTTCTCCGGGCAATCTGTGCCAGGGCCTCGCCACCCTCGCAGTGAAGAATTTCATCCTAAAATTCAATCTAAATCTACCCCCTTCCAATTTAAAACTATTGCCACTCGTCCTATCACTCCATGCCCTTCTAAAAGGTCCCTCCTGAGCTTTCCTGTAGGCCCTTTCAGGTACTGGAAGGCTGCTATAAGATCTCCCGGCACAAACCTTCTCTTCTCCAGGCTGAACAGCCCCAACTCTCAGCCTGTCTTAATAAGAGAGGTGCTCCAGCCCTCTCCAGTAACTAGAATCTTTTGTGGTGGGGAGCTGAGATAGTGGAACAGACTCTTCCCTTGAATGGCAGGTGCACATGAA
This sequence comes from Hypotaenidia okinawae, assembly GCA_027925045.1. NCBI lineage: Eukaryota > Metazoa > Chordata > Aves > Gruiformes > Rallidae > Hypotaenidia > Hypotaenidia okinawae. The sequence goes on from BSDF01000002.1 coordinate 64,436,779, forward strand.
TGAGCACCTCCTTAGCTGAGATGGTGAGGTATCCCCAGCTGGCACTACGCACTGCTGTAGCCTGGCAGGAATCGTAACCACTGCCAGGTGGGAGCTGTGAGGTCTTTTTGTTAGCTGGTGATGTTACAGCTTACACACCAAAAGAGGGGATGGGTGACCAAATCAAGCGGGGTAAAGGGTGACTGTTAATGAATTGAAATAAGAAACATGACTAGAAAATAAAAGCTGTATTTGAAATTTTTACAAAATTGCTCTCAGCACAGTGTTTCACTGGAAGTCTTTGACAGTCAGAATACCCTCCTGCTTTGCCAAGAGTGTTGACCTTGACTTCGTAAATATGCCATATCTCAACAAGACAAAACTAGCGAAGTAAGTCATACAACACTAGCCATTTGTGATGTGGTTTTCAGTGTTACTTAGTTTCAGTAAATTGTCTGCTGAGAGCTATTGCATTGCAGACCTGTCATTTTGTAAAATTGCTTCATGATTCTGTTAAATAGGAACAAGTAGAAGCCCGGAAAATTAACCGGCCAATTTAGAATGGGTGGCTCAGATGAAAAAAACATAGAAAAAATCAAAATGTAAAGTGCTAAAGCAATTCTCAGTTCTTCACCATCATAGAGAGGCAGGGAGGAAGCTTCTCTTAGCATGACTCAAATAAATTATAGAAATAGCTTATTTTTAAGCCAGCAAGTGTTATCGACCACAAAAACTGTTATTAATAAAATTTCTTCTAGATATAGAGCAGTCTGCTTTGAGAACAAAACCCAGAAAACTGGTGATAGACCTGGAAAGGTTCTTTCACAAAATAGTTTAAAATGTTCCTCTCTGCATCCCTGACTCTACTGTTGTGCAGGAAAAAGGAAAACACAGTTCTCACAATCCCTAGCAGTAGCTGTGACACCACCAAGGTCGGATACAGAGCCACAACCCTTTGTGCCAAAAGATCCCAGCAGATACCTCCAGTTTTTCTAATACCTGTAGAGAAGGAACGAGTTGTCAGTAATGTGACTCATTACCAATGTCCTTTTCCTATACCTTCTGAATTGCGTGCCATCAATAATAAAACAATAGTGTAAGGTGAAGGCAAGAGACATATTTTAATTTCCAATGTAATCCTATGGGCAAAATACTGTTTATATTTTTCCAACTATTTGAAATATTCTTCCACAAAACCAGCTTGAGCCTATGACTAGTGAAAACCAAAATGACACTTCTTGATTCTTCACAAAAATCCCAAAATAAGATATTCTTCTCACCACTTTGTGTGAGTTTGATGACCTTTTTTTCCCATTGGATTTTATTCTCATTTTGAAACACCTGAAACAAAGTTGAAAGTCTTTGTTCAATTTTTTTCTGGTAACAAACTTTGCTTTAAAAAAAGACCAGGCAGAAGGAAACCTTCTCCAGTTAGGGAGCATTTAAGAACATTACAGAAACATCTAAGAACCCTGCAGGTATGGGGAAAAGCAGAGATACTAGGGACCACACTAGGACCACAACTGCTGTGTGATTAATAACTCACAAAGGCTGAAAAGGCAGGAGTGGATGAAGACTACAACTGAGACAGAAGATGCTAAAATACCCAGACCTGGTAGGGAACCTGATAGCACGGTTCTGTATGAAGTTAGACCCTGCCTCACTGTTCTCAGTGCGTTCCACTAATGCTGTGGGGGGTTTTTTAATTGTTGTGGGTTTTATTCCCCACTCTAATTATAACAAATAAGGTAATGATTAATGCTGCAAAGCAAAGACTGATCTTCAGCGCAGGCACAACATCACCATGTGAATCCCTAAATGTGTCAATGATATGACAGAACTGATTTAATAGACTGAAATAGTAAGAATATACGAAAAGTGAAATACAGGATTCAGAATCAAAACTTGTGATACTACACAGATTTCTTACACTGTGCTTTTGAACAACTAATCTGGAAGACCTTCTTGTGGCTCGTCTCTATTCCACAGGAGGTTTATTGAAATGACTGGAGAGATTTCCATTAATACTGCAGGGTCTACATTTCACTGCATGCATTTCATGAGATATTGGTAAGTAACAGCTCATGAACTAGTACTATATTTGGGGTAGGAAGACACATTTTGATAGAGTTTACTTAAGACAAGACTTGGTACACCATCTGTTAGTAGCCCAAAGACACGAGTGTCCCAAATGTATTTATTTTACTAAAAGCTTTGTGATTCTTGATTTTTTTTTTTCTCTCATCCTAAAATTTATAGACTTCTTCCCATTCTTCTCCATTTCAGGCACATTTTCCTGGATACTAAGCAGCATCTGTAATACCTTTTATTCTTAAGGCAGTAGAGAGATCCTTGAAAAACAGCTGCCCTTAGGTTGTGCGATTCTATAACAGTTCTATAATTTCTCAATATTGGCAGCTACTTTTCCTGAAATTCCTGAATCACAATTGATGCCTTTTATCTTGTTTCATTCATTTTTAGGTTCTAAGCTGTTCAGTCTCTTCAGAATATGCCTCAACCTAAAATAAAGCTCAATATTGTCCAAGTACCTGTTGCAGACAGGTATGAGCTATGAAGATGCATGTTAGGAAAATTGCTAAAACTATACACAAATTCTGGAAATCATGTCCCAGAAACTTCTGTAAAATCTTGCATTTTTACTGGAATTTTAACAAAATTCATCAGCTCACTGAAAACTTAAGAAAACCACTACACCTTAATAGTTATATGGCTCTTCCCTACCATAAGAACACCTCTGTACCATGCTTATTGGACAAGACTGAAATCTCTCCTTCACCTCTAAATTGCACTAGATCAGGTAGAAGCTAGAAAAAATAGCATAGGTCACAATGCTGCAGACCTTTTCGTCCCTCCCCATGAGATGGGCCTAACATGGGGCTCAGCATAACACTGCTTAAAGCTACCACCCTTCCTTCAATTTCTCAAGCTAGACCTTTCCACAGCCAGCGCATCCTGGAGTGATTCCTAAAGAATACCAAAGGGTATTCCTAAAGAATAGGAATTTAAACACAGTATTGAGTTTAAATCATCATTTAAACACAGTATTGAGGAATGTGGCAGTTCGCAAGATGCACCTCATGTCAATGGCTTGTGATGAGGAAGTCAGGAACCACTGTAGATAGGTCCTGGGAAAAACATGGATATTCATCCTCCCTTCCTCCCCAGTGCCTTCCACCATGCATCCCACCCTTCCCCATCTGACAGGCTACCCCTCCAAGTTACCAGAGATACCTCAAACCACCTCAATGGGCACTGAGCTGACTGTCTGGGTCACACCAGAAAAGCTTTCTGGGCCACCGTGCCAGCAGCAGGCCCTCCAGATTGGTCTCATCTGCTGACCATGGATACTGATCCACTTCTAGTGACGGGTATGGCTGTGCTCATAAAGCCAGAAGCCATATTTACAGAGCACCAAACACCAGATAAGGCTGCCTGTATTTCCTCAGCAGCAAAAAAACCCCAACAACCCGGATGGGATAGTGGCCACTCAACTTGCAAGCAAGGAATTGCTTTGATAGCTTATGCATCTGCGCACAGAGTGGCCATACAACCGGTGCATAGAGGTAACCAAATCGTTACTTAGGAAACCATCAGAGAGGTATTTAGGCACTCTGGGTTTTTATAAGCCCCAGTAAGGGGCTAGCCCTACTTCTGTAATGCTTGTGGTGACTGGAAATTCCTCTGTGTCCCTTAAAGGCCAATATGTGTGTAGCAAAATGTTTTTCATAACTGCAGAGTTCTGACCTACCTTGAGGCTGTTTGTCAGAAGCAGGCTGTTTGTGACTGTATGCATGTGCACCAGCAATCTGTTAGAGCTTTACATGCTTCCAGGTCTTATTTTAAGACAGTATCATCAGTTTGTTAACTGAGGAGAAGAAATTTTGTGGGAGGATGACATCTAGTGATGTAACATGTATTTACAGGCTTAGCTGGTCCTATGCACAGCTAAGATGGTGAGTTACAGAGGATATGAAGAGTATTAAAAGCACACAGGTATGAAATTGACTTGCTAAAAAATAGAAGACCTGAGGATTTGATAGGACAGCATCCAAATTTAGTGATTATTGCCACACTTCTCACCTGGACCGATGCCATCTCCAAATCTGTGTTTATACTGGCACAGATCATCACCTATACAATTAAGGTTTTATCAATGAAACACTAGAAATTCGAAACTGTAGACAGACAAATACCATAACAGCCATAATTATCATTGTTAGTACATGCTCTTGAACTGAATATAAGCTGTAGGAAAAAAATGCCATATATCACCAATGTAAAAAAACACATAGTATCAAAATACTATGAAACATGAAACAATTAACATCTGCATATATACTGTTTCTAGAGCAATACCAAAATATCCCTTTCATATTTTTAATACTAAAACAAAGTTCTTACGGAAGAAGAATAAAATAATTAAGGAAAAGGGTTAGTTAACCATTTACCAAAAAAAACCCCACCCTAATATTGATGTTGGTTAAATAAGGATTGATATATTTTTATAGCCATAGAGAAAGTCTACAAAGACATATATTAAATAAAATATATATAAACAAATATATATTTGATAATATCTCTTTTTATGTTGTTTTTTAATTTAGGGGCTGAAACTACCTGCACCAGTAAGTCTATAGGTGTGTCTTGAACATGCTGGGTTTTTTCTATTGTACGAGCAGTATAAATTGCATGTCCTATAAGATTCACTTCCATGAAACAGAAGGATTATCTCTGAAGGATATTGCCAAAAATGCACTTGCACTCTGGAGGGAACAATAGTTGTTCATTGAGATTGCCCCTTTCAATGAATTGTAAAGAAAATACCCACAAATGAGAGGATAGCTTCTGATTTCAGCCTTTGTATTTGTATGCATGCAAGAATACCTCCATAAGGCATATTACTAGCACTACTGAAAGAAGTTATGACCAAAAATATATAATCAGAAGAACACCATATTTGGGAAACAGCTCTGGAAAAGCCACACCCTAGCCGATATACCAGGAAATCGGGGAATCTGTGCTACACCACATGTTTCCTCTAACAAAAATTTCTCTGACCTGGGGAACCCCGTCTCATACACTTATTTTTCAGGGCAGACACATTCTTGGGGTCTACAGAATCGCACAGAATCACAGAATGTCAGGGGTTGGAAGGGACCTCTGGAGATCATCTATTCCACCTCCCCGCCGGAGCAGGATCACCTAGAGCAGGCTGCACAGGACAGAGTCAAGGTGGGTTCTGAGTCTTTTCAGAGATGGAGACACCACAGCAGCCCAAATTCATTCAGGATGTTCCTGACTGGGTAGGAAGTAATGAAGTAACTGAGTATGGCCAGCCCTTTTACGGCCAGGTGGACTTCTCCCACACAGCTTCAGTTTGGGGGAAAAAAGCAAACCTGCTGATAGCATACAGTTCTCTGTGAAGGTGTTTGCACTAAGCTGATAACTGTGTGGTTGACAGTTATGTATGCATGCAGGCAAAAAACAATATAAGCAAATCTCAAAGTCATGGGGCACACCCAAAAGGATTAAAATGTTTGTTCAGATCTGTACTGAAACCCAACCATTTGTACTGAGAACAAAACCCAAACTCAAAATGGACTTTTTTTAATAGCTTATATTGGCAAGTACCTGTACAGTATGAACATTATAAAACTAGATATTAATGGATAATATCAGAATTAATAAAAATTCATATAAAGACAAGAAATTGCCTGTTATTTGCTTTGATAGTCACCTGACTATTGCTATAGCTAAGGATGCGCACAGAAAACAGTTCTTAGTATTTCAATGCCAACTTAACGCTTCTGATAAGCGGGACACACGGGTTCATTGCTTCAGCCTTCTTTATAAGAATCATAAGCTGGTGGAATATTCCTCAAGTGTTTCTCAAAACATCTTCAAAAATCTGTGTAATAACCACAGTACTGAAACTACTAGCTTTTTTCTATACTGCCTCTTGCAACTGTGAAAAGCTTTGTTATCCATCACAGTAGAAAAAGCCCCACCATTGAACCATTGCTCATTTCACTTCTTCGCCTTACTTCCTCTATTTCAATTATTCACACCCCTTACACATCTTTCTTTGAGGCTCTAAGGATGGTGAGGCAGAACTGGAAACAAAAGATTTTTTTTTTTTTAAGGGAAGTTCTAATGGGGCTGAACCGGTTAGATTGCACAGGCTAGGACACAACAGAGCACCAAACTGATGCTGCTATGACAATATGGTAGTATTAATGACTGAATTTGTGAATCAGTTTGGATTGCATGCATTTACCATGATGAAAAAAACAAATCAGGGTTCAATGAGAAGATATGGAAAAGTGAAGACTTCGGACAGTTTTGGCAATACAGTGAATAAATACGAAGTAGTTTGCTTTTCAACATGTTATTTATCAAATTTTTCACTGCTTTTAATTACTGTCTTCATATTCTGAATATCTTTTATTTCTGCTAATGGAAGAATTCTAACAGGAACAGAAATATTTGCTGTACTGTATTCCAAGTCATCCAATGAAAGAAAGAGGAAATACACCTTTAGTATAAGTACAGTAAAGTTAAAAGGAAACCCTTCTTTTATCTCATTTCAGAGCCCGAAGCAAGTGTTTTTCTCTATTTATTCTACTGGAATTTTTAGCCTGAAGACTCTCTGAAGAGATCCTTAAGGAAATCAATTAAATTCTGTACTATTGTCTATTGTTGCATTTCCTCAGTAATTAACACTGGTATACAATGCATATGACCATTTTATACATAGGGAAAATGACTCTATATTTAATCTAAAAGACTAAAATTCTTTTATTTTAGCTGGTATAGTCCACTGAAGTTGACAGCAGCAAGAATACTGAGCAACTTTTTAAGGAAAAGTAATTCTGAGTACCTTTCAGTCTTATTACCATAAATTATTCTTCAACTCCATTGATTATTGAAATAAAAATTCCATTTCCCTTGCACATTGACAATTTCTTTCAGGGAGAAGGGAGGTTTTTTTGTCCTGAAGAAAATTTTCATTCCGAAGTTTTCTAAACAAAATTGGCATTGACATTGCTGTGATTATTACAGTCAAGCTTCTGATTTTTAATATTTTCAACCTGACAGATTTATTTCTTCTCAAATAAATAAAAAAGCCTTCTTAGAATAAAAATATATAGCTTCCTTATATTTTCTGATTCTGAAAATTACCAGGTGCCAAGCTGTGATCATAAGGAAATTGAAGACCCTTGAGGGTGACCTTAAGAACTACAAAGGTGGGGAATTGTGATATAGTGGTTTAGGCAATTTCATTGCAGCTGCTTGGCTCTAGAAAAATGAGAAATGGGTTTTCTATTACTAAATATAATGAATTCCCTTTCTGTACTGTCACAAATTGTCAAACTTCATTAATGAGAAGAAAGATGTGGTGCATACATATATAAAGGGCAATATGAATATACATATTTAAACCAGACAAATGCTACAGAAGGATTCTTTCTCTGTATCAGATATTGCATAATTCTTTCTAAATAAGATATTACAAAATTAGCCGACACACCAATGTAACACAACTTTTATATTTTCAAAGCAATTTGGTATTATTTGAAAAAAAATATTACATGGTTTTCAGGTGCATAAATGCAGCTTGGTGGCTGTATTTGAGAATAATATTTATACCATATTTAAATTTAAAGCTGTGGGTATCCAATGAAACAAGGCAACTGCCTTTAGCTAGAATTAGGTTTAAATATCTTGCTGAATCAGGGTATAAAATATATCATCATTTAATAATAACATGACTTGTACTTTTGTCATGAAATGAGATTTTGTTACGGGGCTTTGGTTTAGCAGCAATTCAGGATTTATTAATATTTTGAGATAGGTCACAATTTTAGGTTGTATAATTATTAACAGCACTTATTTTTCAGCCAATTTAACAGAAAAATTCAATGGAATTTGTTACAGTTAAAATAGCAACTTAGTTAAAGATTCAAGAACAGCACTCATCCCCCAAAACATACAGCCAGGATACCCACACAGGTGGGATTAAATAATATACATACAGACAGATAAATAGTTCTGAACCAATTGCATACACACACACACACACAGAGAGGTTAACCTATGATTAAAATTTGCCTTTTTTGAGTTTCATAAATTATTCCCTTTTATCTGCTGGCATTCATCGATGGGTGGTCAGTGAACATCACGAAGTCGAACCTTTGAGTGCTCACAAAATTGTTGACAGATCTTTGAATCCTAGCAAAATCTACCCTGGGAAGGGTGGATCTCCCTCAGGGGGCGATCCTGGCTTACACAGCCCACTGAGTCCCAGATTGCTCAAAGGGTCCCACCTTTAGATTGCTGTTTATAGGATCTGGAGATGATTTGCTTTGGTCAGGATTCTCTGTTCTGGCCACAATTCATGACAGTTGGACAGAGGACAGCAACAATGGCTTTTTATTCTTTTACACAATATATGAATAAATGTACTGTCAACAAGAAATACTTAGATTTCACTTGATAATCACTGTAAAATACTCATAAATATAATTCAGATGTATGACAATAATGAAACCAAAGGAATCTTGCATAAACTTTATGCAAATGTTTTATCCCCAGCCTTAAGACTAGACTTTTGCTAGTTAGACTACTCTGGTGATGGCAGAGGTGACTGGAATCATCTGAGACCCTACATGTGCATATTCCATAGAACTCCATTAACCCAGCAGACACCCTGAGGGACAATATGAGCTTATGCATATCTTATAGGCAGGATGAGTTCTCCTGCGACCCACAACTCTTTCTGGCACAATACCCATATAACTCTATTGGGAACGAATTATATCTAAACTTTCTAGAACATAGAAGTGGTGTTTAGACATCTAGTATTAGAGACTTCTGCAAATACAGACATGAAGCATATCATACACTTCTTTTGTCCTTGTTGGCAAGTAAAACATGATGGATTTCTTCTGTAAAAAACTGTACAAAAAAAGAAAAAGAGGGAGGGGATGGGATATATGCTGGAAATCAGTGAGCAACTCAAACACATCTAATATCATAATAGAAAATGTTTCATAGTTATTCAAAATATCCTGCTAATAAGAAACCTGAAACTGCAAGCTCTGAACCAGACAACAAAAATTCTGATCATGTATTGTTATTATTTTTCAGTGGAGTAAACCAACATATCTCATTTGCAGTATGTGCTGAGAAACCCTACAACCCCAACCGTATTCTGGTCATATCCTATCCTCCAATAGACACTGATTGCAAAGTACCAGCTCTTGAAGTTCACTTAAAGTATGTGAAAGTGAAGACTTTTTTTCTTTCTGAACTGTTCTGCAATCACAGGCTCCACAGGAGGTTGTGTCCCTGTATCTAACCTCTTTACTCACTACCCAAATCCTCCACAACATTAATTAGATTGATGCTGTATTAGCAAGGATTTTTTTTCTTGTCTTCTCTGCAGTTGCCTCAGAAATGTCAAAGCTACATCAAACCTGATCACTGGATGTGCTCCATGGCCTCCCTCAGGGCTCCTAAGGTCCATCTGTCCTCAGCCTACACATCCAACCTCCCGTTTAGTGGAAACCAAGGCAGAATAGATGCGGCAGGGGGTTGTTCAAATGCACCCAGCTGTTAGTTGTGTGCAAAGTCAGTGCTGCAGCCTTCTGGTTTAAGTAGAGCCATAGGGGTTTTGCAAATTACTTATCCTTCAGAAATTTTGCTCTGGTACTTTTCCTTATGTTATATGCTTAGACCGTTTCTCTGTCCCATTTATGTTGGAAACGCTCGTTTCTGCTGCTTACTTAGCAATCCTGAATTTGAGAGACAGTCTAAAAAAAAAAATCTGGTAAAGCTTTAAATTGTGGAAATTAAAAGAGAAACAGAATATTTGCATGCAATAATAAATAGGAAATCTAAGTTTCGGTTCTGCAGAGAAAGATTATTCCATCTTCCTGAAGTATACAGGAGTCTGATGGTGTTTGTGCCCCCACTCCACCTTAAAATGTTCTTTTAAGCAATTATTTAATTTAATTTAATTAATTATCTAAATAAATGTGAATTTAGCTAGAATGTTCATAATGCAAGGCGCTTGTCACACACGGCTAGCCATATTGGCAATGCCGCAGAAACAGATGCAGTTATAAAGGTCTGAGAAAGGGAAAGCACCTTTGCCCCAGTAAATCCAGTCCAAATCACCAGTAAGTCTGCTAAAATTAACAGAATTAAAAAGTGGTGAAATCAGGATCTATTAAGGGGAAAAGATTTGTTGTTAGAGGGAATGTTCTTAGGAAACCAAAGACGTCTGACTATTTATTAAGAAAGCCTGTTGTTTGGTTCCTCTTTTTTCCATATGCTCATGTACCTGGAATTAGCCCTTCTAGCTGATGATACCAGGTGAGAGCCTCACCTTGTGCTATATCACAAGAAGGAGTCAATCACACTAAACATTACTCCCTGTCAGTATTAGGGGAACCAGATCTATGTGCATTACAATCATAAAGCAGTAGCACAGCAACTTGGCTTGCATGCAGCTGTGTGTGCAGAAACAGAACTGTCAGCAGGTCAGTGGCAAAGTTATGTTTGGGGGTTTCTCAGCGTTACTGGCAGAGACCTCTGGTGTGAGCTCAGCAAGGTTTCTCTTTCTTCCAAGGCCGTAATTTTTTAGATTGATCTGCTAATCTGTCAGTGTTATAAACCGATCACTGCTTTTTAGCATAATGAGTTTGAAAGACCAGTGAAGGAAAAGCACCAGGTGCTGACCAGAAGTCGGCAGTGTGTATGAAGTGGGATGGATCTCCCCAGCAGCTGGGTTCAGATGCTCAGTCTGCCTGGTAGCTGGCCACCAAATACCAGTCTCCTCCGACCCATTGCTGGCAACTAGACACAGGAGACCCCAAGGCCACAGTCCCACCCCTGTTGCTGGTGCAAACCATTTCACCAGCACAAACACAGGCACAAATATGTGTCAGGACTGCTCTGGTCCTGCAGCAGCCACACACATGCATTAGGGACTCATCCCTAGGGAACCATGTCCCTATGGTCTCTCCAGCAGCTGCCTGTGACTCTCCTGATCCCCAGTAGCTCAATCCACTGTGGTGTCACCTTCAGAGACCCCTGCATCTCCCAGGCCATTTCACCTACTCCCTGGCTGGTCATGTTTGATCTGTGCTGGTGCTCACACACTCACTCACACACCCATGCTCACTCCAGCCACTGGCACCAGGGGAACACACACCCCTGTAGCCCCTGCTCCCGATCCAGGCACTGGCGCTTGGTTTCAATCACTCTGGTCTCTCCTGTGGCATGGTGGAAACTCTGACCTGTGGTCTGATGTCACTCACTGACACCCACCACTCCCATATACTGAATGGAGAGTCCTCATCCAGGTAAAGTGTTAGAAATGAATTTTAAAAGAAGACAGGACAGACTGCACTGATCAGGTGCAGGGTATTGCCAGGCAAGCGTATGTAACCAGCCCTTTTATTCCCTTCTCCATGTTTTCTCCACACTTGTTCCTCCCCAAATCATCTAAATCCCTCCTGTTCATCACCTTTTGTTTGTTCTCTAAGCATCCCATCATAAACTGTGTGCAATCTCAAAAAGTTCTTGTCTTGCCTCCCACAATGTGCCCCATTCCTCGAGGCAGCAATCTCCCTTAGTCTATAAGTTGTTCGAGGGTTGATTCATTGGGATGGGTGTCACACCTGGTACACTGGGGCCAAGGCTCTTCTGGGACAGCCCTGGAAGGGACCAGACAGGGTGTTCTCAATTCTGAATGAACAGTTTGGCTTTCCATCTGCTTTGTGTATCCCTGTGCTCCTCTGGGCTTGTGGAGAGGGGCCTTTGACGGGATGATGATTCCTGTGATGGGCCTTGTTTGGAACTCAAAGATGTGCAAAGCAAAAAAAACCAAACCCAAACAAGTTATTATCTCCATTTTCCTCCTCCCCCGCCCAACACCTTGATATATACTTTTTTTCCTTCAAAGCATATAAACCAAGAGAAGACCTCACAAAATTCCTTGAACATGACCCCTCTTGGCTGCATGATATCCTTTAGCAACAATGAGGCTCCCTATCAAGAATCCAGGACTGAGAACCCCACATCCTTTAAGAGCAGATCAGGCTCCATCAGCCAGAGCATCCCTATCAAATATAACTACTCCTTTGGGGTAGCAGACAAGCAGACAACCCCCTGAGGATTTGATGCTTCTGAGCTACTCCAATCTATTCAGCAACTTTTAATAAATTGGCTTTCCAGTTCAAGTATCTTTTGCCAGTAATACAAAACTGAATATGAGAAAGACCAAAAATATTTTTCTACAACTATACTCTATGTGTATCTTGGTATTCTTAGAAAGTGAAGACCTTTCTAGGAAGAGAAATATTTTTACTTACATTCATGCTACCTACTCTACCCCTATAAGCAGCTCAAAGGTTATCTCTAAATGATCTTATGAACTCTACATTCTATTTGGAAACGGAAGCATGATAAGAAATAATGTTGATTCACTACAAAGACAAGAGAACATGGTGGGAAGCCTGAAGCAATCAACACCCCTCCTACCTGTAAGTAACAATAGTGTCAACATAGTAATCACTGTTAAAAACATGAGAATCTACAGAACATTTTTGCATAAGCTTCAAAGGTAGCAAGTCAATAAATAATTCACAATGCTATACTTTTTAAACTGCGTTTTGTGTTTCCTAGGGATGCAATGTAAATTGGATAACACTTGCTGACAGATGACAGATTGTCTCCATAGAGTTATGGAAACGATGTTCTGCAAAATACTGTTCACTACAGCAGAAGTAGTGCTTAAGCTAAAAACTGATGAGCACTTTTTCTTTTTGTCAGAGTTCTCATGTTAAACCAACCCAGTGCAACATGGTCAAAACCAGAGCAAGTGGTGTAAATGCAGAACTATAAAGGCATTTTGTATCACATAGTGTGTAAAAGGACAAGCACAGAGGACTTTTTTTTTTCTGTAGATCTTCGTAGCAATAAAAATTGATGTTATTTTCATCAAAGTATGATGTAACTCCAGGGTATAACAAATAATAGTTTTATACTAGGGAAATTGTGTCACATTACTAATAAACTACCTCACTCAGAACTGCCAGGGTGTAGCTCATTTTAGATTATATGATAAAGGAATGTAGGGGGACTTTTAACAGAATGGGGTCCTACTAACAGTAAGACAGTTGCATAGACATTGTAGCAGATTATTTTGTTCTATTGCTGTTAGAGAGCTGTGTACTTCACTGACCAGCTATCGCACACTTCACCCCACAGATTACCTTCAGACTCTGTAACAGCTTTCCTTTGCTGTCTCACCTGAGCATGAGGGACTTCTTCAAGATCTGGGGTTATTTCCACTGGTCCAACAGGTAGAGATATTCTTAATTGCACCAAGAATATAAAATCATTTTCTATGAGTGAGTGGGCATAAGGACTGTTTCTTATAGGAACGGTCAGTCTCAGGAGCAACAAGATTGATGGCTGGTGTAAACAGTAAAGATAAACCCAAGGCGGGGTGCCAAGCTTTGTACAACTTGCATGACATGCACTTGGTAGCTCTGTCCCAAAGGCCACAGGACATCTCATATATCTTGGTGTGCTGTGGCTAGAGAGCTGTGGTTTTTCTCTTACCACGCACACGCAATAGGCAGAGTTTTTGAGTAGTTAATATTTTGTATTTTTTTGCTTGCACTGTCCCATGAAAGAAGCTCAGGAGGCATTCAAGATTTCTGGCTGGGAGACATCCAACTTGAAGTGGCAAAGTGAATGGGGAGAAACTGGTAGAACTGATGAAAATATCCCAGGTTTACCTATGCCACAGGCTAATATTTCAGAGCGGGTAGAAGTATTGTATTCCTTTAGTGCTAGGTATATGCATTAAACAGTTTATTCTACTCAGTGATTGTACAAGACATTAAGGTTGGGCAAGGGATGTATTTTGGGTTTTTTTAATGAGTGATAACACTCAGGAAGAATTAAAAATCCTAACTATATTTATTTTCTGCAATTCTAAAACATAACCTGTCCCTGAGAAACCTGATGCTAGGCAACTGCTTTTTATCTGCCTTCTGATAATGAATTATCCTCACTTGAGGAGACAATGAACAGTCCTTTGTGGTCAGTCATGACAAAATCAGTCACAGTGTCCTTGTTCTGGCTAGGCTGGAGCCAACTTCCCCAAGCAGCCAGCCCAGGTGAGCTGAGTTATCCTGGGCTGTTTCCACACCATCTGACATCACTCCCCCATAAGAGGGACTGGTTGGGGAGAAGTGCTCCTGGGTGCCTCTAGAGTAGTCTGAGTGCTGCTGGGGTGTTGGATTGGTACTTGTGTTGTGCAGCACTCTGTAATCTTTGTGTTGGAAAGTTACTTCTTGCTATCAAAGAGTGTAAGTGTAATTGTCTGTTACTGTTCTCCTTTCATGGTGATTTTGTCAGTAAACCATCCTTATCCCAACCCATGGAGGCTCTGTTTGTTTCTTTTCTGGGAGTGAGTGAGTGGCTTGGGGCTCAACCACCACACATAGCTAACATACTATCAGATTCAAATTACATACTTTTCCTAATTGAGGCTCAGGATAAACAAGCACATGGAATACAGAGTAAGTTTAAAAAAAAAATTGATAAACCTGTTTCACTGCTTGGACTCTATAAAGCTGAAAGAGCATGAAATACGTAATAAAGTTACTACAAACTGCATCACACATGCATACATCTACTGAATTGTATGTTTGCATTATCACAGTACTCAGTAAGACCTAATCATGAACCATGACAAGCCACTTCTATCAGCATGTTATAAATGGAAATTATTACACTATTCTAGTGCAATTACTCTGAGAAACATACCAAAAAGAGAATGCAACAAGTGCTTATAAGCGTCTTCCCCAATTTAAATTATAAGTGTATCATTTTTCTGCACTCATAAAATTATGTTAAGCTTGCTTTCAGAAGTCAAATATGAGACTGTTGAGAAACCTGTTTATGGTATATACAAGAAACCATGGGTAACTGGGCGATCCCTCAAGAATTTCTGATTATTCTGTTTCTAAAAGACTAAACTACTTCTGCTGTTGTATTTCGTTGTGTGGTATTGACACATGTTACACATCCCAGAAGATGGCAGCAGTCCCACAGTATTTCATGCCTTTAGAGACTCCACTGGCGCTCAGGCCTTGATGTGCTTTTTCTATAGCTGACTTTCTCCCTTTAACCACTAAAGAGGTTAATATTCCTTGTCATGTCTTCCTTGCTCACATACAGTTTGTACCTGACAATTTACCATCTATTCACAGGTTTTCTATTTTATTTCAAAATAAACTAAGCTGAAACTAAAGCCATCTGTAATAAAACAAGTTATTAATGGCCTTCTGAGAGGACATACGATACTGTTTATTTACTATTTACTGGCACTGAGGAGATATTAAAAAATATAAAAAGCTCTGTGCTCATCTTAAGCCTTACACTCCAATACTCCAGTTCTTCCATAGAGGTTGAACAGAAGCCTGACAGAACAATTAATATCTATTTTAATAAATAAATTTTGGTTTGGTTTGGGTTTTTTTAAATCTCAGAATTGAAGTGAAAGAGCATGCGCTTTGTTTAAACAAAGCTTGTTGGTTATTTTTGTTTAAGGATTAATATCTTAGATTAACATGCTATCTGTATTAAAGCAATTGGACTTTTAATATCATTAAAGAAGGAGTACAAGTTCATACCATGTATGTATGATCTTTTACTAACTATGATGACCTTAGCATTGCTTATATTTCACTGGTGCTAAATGACACACAGGGAACACCACAGAAGTACAACCTCATGACAAAGTGGAGTCCTGAAATGCCTTGCTAACAGGCCAGACTGACAGCAGAAACTGATGAAGCCTTGGACTGTGCATGGATTTGGGGCTAGAGACTAGAACTGCAACTGCTAACTTTATATTCTTTGTTCAATTCTAGGACCACACCTAGGATCTCTTCTGAAAATCTGTTCCTTGGTTTCATAAGGAGCCTTCAGCACATCTTGGACTACTCTGGGCACAAACTCAAAACTGAGAAAGACTCCTAGCACACTCTGAAAGTTATCTGTAAGAAGTGAATAAACCTAAAACATGAAGAAAAAGTGGAAACAGACTAAAATACCTGAAAGCTCATTCTTTATGAACTATCAACTATGAAGAAATCAGACAGCAACTACTGCCTTTTGTTTTCTTCAGACAGACCAAATATTATAGAGCTTAGAATTTCAGTTTTTCGAGGATCTTTTAATTATTTGAGGAAAGTTCTAGTCTAAGTAAGTGCTGACAAACATTTGAAAGATGTGTGCCAAACGAAAGTTTAAACAAGGTGTAAGATGACCTCTGCTAGGCTCTGGCATTGCAGAATTTTTAGGCAACTTCCTACACTGTGGGTCTGACTGGCAATTTTGAAAGCTTGAACCTGGCAATGAGTCTCACAATCTGATTTCATGTTTGGGACAGCAACCAAAACTTTTGGGCTTACGGAATTTATAGAATTTTTCTTTGAATCAGCTTCATTTACCTAACTTGAAGTGAACGTGAAACAACTGATCACAATCTAACAGACTTTAATGTTCATTTTCAGTTTCTCCATTTCATCACTTTCTAGTTTCAGAGCCCTGACTCCTAAAATCAAGTGTGAGGAACACTAGATGTGAGGAACACTAAAAATCAATGTCACTTCCTTCCTAGTGCTAAATTCTTTCTCTTAAATGAACTGGTGACATACTTACCTTGAAACACATTTACAGCAATACTACAGAAATATGGTTAGCAAATCCTTTTGTCCTTTTGTCCTTAACATTGTAACACACTTAGAGGTGAAGAAAAAAAATTAAACTACCCCTTGTTTTCCCATTCTAGCCCCTGATGCTTTCTTTGACCTTGCAGTGTAGCCTTCATAAAGCAATGAAGGAGAGGAGAAAACTACCCCTTGCAAAAGGAGTGAACAGTAAACTCGGACCAGCCCATCTCATGGCTGAGATGCAGCTGCATGGTGCCTATGAACCATCCACTGAAAGGATGGTCTTACAATGTTTAGGATCAGTTCTGAGTTAGGAAAGATTTTCATTTTGGCAATGTGTTTGGCACAGCTGAAATACAAAATTAAAGTGAAATAAAGGAAATATCAAAAAGGCCAGTGTCATCAGAATCTTGTACCAGAAATACATAATGATTCTTCAGCTCAGGCTTCCACCTGCGCTCTGGCCATTCAACAGATGTATGAATACACAAGTCTGTGTGGTTTCATTTGTCTTTATTTTTTAGTTATAAAAATGTGGGGCTTAGGGTGTTAGCTATCCAGGATGTTTTAAATATCTTTAAGAGTCTGTAAGCTTCAGCTTTCAAATATAATTTAAAATCCAGATTACAAATGTATAGACTGCTTTTTCTTTGTGAATCCAAGTATATGTGTATGTAAAGAAGAAAAGAAAGCTTATTTTCTGAAATATTTAAAATTGCTCTAAGTCATTACCCTGCTATGAAACTTAGAACTTTTTAAATATACTTAATATTACCAATTTCCCTTCTTCTCCAATCACTGCTGAGTTACTAAGTTGAGTCCAAAAGGCAAGTGGCAAGAGCAAAAAGGAAGTGATCATCTCCTATTAGTTGCTGAGATGGGTCTAACTTTATTAATAGAAGTTATTTACATTTGAAGATATGCACGAGTTATCTTCAGTCTTTATCATTCACAGTGTAGAATTTTTTTGGGCATTTTATAATCAGTCAGGGAAAATTTGTGTACCTCTTCCTGAAATCACCTAGCACTAAATTTATTTTCAAATATTATTTTCAGCACAGAGAAATATTTGGCAGTTAGATCATAGCAATCTTACTTTTCACTTATAAATGTTGACATCCTGATACATTCAAATTTTACTTTACTAATCAGTATGATTAAATATCATAGTGAGGGGGCTTAATATGAAGTGTTCTTATGAGCTACATTAATCATGTATTCTCAAATTGAAAGTCACACAGAAAGATTTATTCTGTCCTGATTAGTCTGAAATGCATTCTGTATTGAAGGCACCTTGCAAGGGATTTACATATAAGTGAGTAGGATAATGCTTCTCTTTGGAATTGAGTGATACGATAGCAGTGTAAACCAATTTTAGCAGCTAAAATGTTAAACTCATTGAAATCATTATACTACTACCAAGCAGAAATGTCACAAAAGTAATGAGCAAAACATATTTTGAATTGTGAAAGCATGTAGACACTGTTCTTCTATCACATTTCCTTTGACAGCGAAGCCAGCTTATGAAGTTGCTGCTCCTCAATTCTCTTCAGCCCCATCTCTCCTGGCTCCTGCAGATGCCCTTTCCCTAAGAGGTGTGACAGTACAACTTTTACAGAGCACTTTGTCATTACAATGATCTCCATTAAAATTATCAGTCCTCAAAAGCAAAAGTATTATTTTAAGCTGGTCTTTTCAGCAGTCCTTGATGCAAATGAGGGACAGTAAGAGACAGCATATGAGCAGGTACTACAGGAAAATTAGATGTTTAAAAATAGCTTTGCTGCAAAACAAAGCTGCCATGTAGCTCTAATAGATCTGATTAGCTTATCAGTAAGAAACAGAAACAGCTTTAATGGTCTGCTTTCTCAGGGAATCACTACAATGAAGCAAACGTAGTTGAACTGGTGTAAAATTTGAACTATTTAAAAATCAGGTAAGTTTAGCTTTTAAATGAGATCACAATCAATGTGTTTGAGCTTAATTTTCTCAGAACATATGCTCAGCTGTAGCCCTATACATGGGTAACATGAGGTCCCCCAAGAGACATTGTGTAGGCACATTCTGGTACCCTGTACCTGTGTTTCAACTGGACAAGTCTCTGCCCTCTGCCAGTGCCAGCTCAGAAAGGTACACAGCTGCAAATGGGGGAACAACTGCAGCGATTTCTCCAAGCAGCGATATCTAGGCATGGAGGACACCTCTTGAAACCATGCTACCATCCCATAAAAGACTGTTTTGGGGGACATTGGCATACTGCCTTATTCTACTCACAGTCCAGACCAAATGCATGACCTTGACTTTGCTTTCAAGTGACAGACAGGTTAGTACTGCTCGCATCTATTGCACAACTTTATTCCCACACGGACGTAAAATTGAGTTATGAAGTTAAATGCTTTTGTATGGTGGATATGGTTTTGAGGAACCTGCTGGGAAGAGAGAGTTTCACAGGAGTTGCAGTGGGTTTTGATCATAATGGTCCTGGCCACCCCAGTACCCTTTTTTTCTGCTGTGTTTTCCCACTGCCCCCTTCTTGCTGGCTCCACCAGTCTGCAGTGAGTCATTCCAGATCATTAACCCCAAAGAGGACAATTCATTATTCTCTGTAGCTAGATTTACAGTGCTTAGAGATGGGAAAAGAATTGAAATAAGCTTCAATACAATAACCAGAGTTTCGTCTCACCCATACCAGAAACCTAATTATAAACCATCCTTTATAGATCTGCAGAGAAAAACCCACTGCCCCACCTGATTTTAGTTATTGATAGGCTACATATGCAGAAAGAGAGAACTGTTATGAATATATGATATGTTCATAAAAAAAAAACCCTCAAATGAAACAGTTAATTTTTCAGCTAAACTGCAAAATTCATCACTCATATTAGACTTTCTTTCCAAACAATGATAAAATAATTAAGCAGCAGAGGCTGAAGAACTGATCTCTGCAGCGCGTCATGAGAAACACAATCACTGAGTAATGATTTCTTATTTATAATTACTATTGGGACTAGTCGCTTAATCAGCCCTAAATTCATTAGCACCATGTTGATTTGTATCACTCTGGATAATCGATCAAGATGCCATGCAACATTAAGTCAAATGCCTTACAGGAACAATTGTGCTACATCAAAAATATCAACTTTCTCAACCAAAGTTGCAATCTCATCAAGAAGTGACTCCACAAGCAACCATTTTGTCTGCTTTGTCCAGGATCAATGTCAAGGCTGATGGACTAGATGCTTTTTATATTATCTTATTCAATCTTGGTGCAATGCTAGCTTTCTGCCAGCTCAGAGAGCTTCTTGGCCAGCTGTGAGACAAAGCCCTTCTGGAAACACTGGTTTAAAAATCTCACTTTATTCCTCACCCTATTCTAAGTGGCAGTTGAGTTAGAATGTATTTATTCATCATTCTTCAACAGGAATATAGTATCTGTTTGTTTGCTTTTTCCCAAATGTAGAACATAAGCTTAATGAAAAAAATCTAACCTTCTGAATTGTACCTGCGAATCACAGAATGTTAGGGATCAGAAAGGACCTCAAAAGATCATCTAGTGCAACCTCCCTGCCAGAGCAGGATCACCTAGACTACATCACACAGGAACATGTCCAGGTGGGTTTTGAATGTCTCCAGAGAAGGAGAGTCCACAACCTCTCTGGGCAGCCTGTTCCAATGCTCTTCTATGCTCCAGCTTGCACCCACTGCCCCTTGTCCAATCATTGGACATCACTGAGAAGAGCCTGGCTCCATCCTCCTGACTCTCACCCTTTACATATTTATAGACATTAATGAGGTCACCCCTCAGTCTCCTCCAGGCTAAATAGGTCCAGCTCCCTCAGCCTGTCCTCATAAGAAAGGTGTTCCACTCCCTTAATCATCTTGGTGGCCCTGTGCTGGACTCTTCCAAGGAGTTCCCTGTCCTTCTTGAACTGAGGGGCCCAGAATTGGACACAATATTCCAGGTGTGGTCTCACCAGGGCAGAGTACAGGGGGAGAAGGACCTCTCTTGACCTAATAACCACACCCCTTCTAATACTCCCCAGGATGCCACTGGCCTTAGCCAGGAGGGCACATTGCTGGCTCATGGCCATCCTTCTGACCACCAGGACACGCAGTTCTCTTTCCCTTATGCTGCTCTCCAACAAGTCTGTCCCCAGTCTATACTTGTACCTGTGGTTGTTCTTCTCCAGATGCAAGACTCTACACTTGCCCTTGTATTTTAGTTAAGTTTCTCCCGGTCCAACCCTCCATCCTATCTATGTCTTGTCAAATGGCAGCACAGCCTTTTTTCTGTCAGCCACTCCTCACAGTTTCAGGTCGCCAGCTGCCAGTGTACTCTGTTCCCTCATGCAAGTCACTGATAAATATATTGAATAATACTGGTCTCAGTACCAACTCCTGAGGGACTCCACTAAGTACAGCCCTCCAGCTAGACTATCACACTGACCACAGCTCTCTGACTCTCTCCTTCAACCAGTTCACAATCCACCTCACTACCTGATCCTCCAGACCACACTTCCTCAGATGAGCCAATACTACTGGTACATTACATTTTTCTTACTCCTTAGAGGTTTCTTTGCATTGTCCTTAAAAATTCTGATTTGTATTTCTTTGCTTATCAATTTTCTATCCATGTTTGCATATAACTTAGAGGTTTTGGTATAAGTGTACAATTTTTTCTATTTTTTTTTTGTGGTTTTGTAGATGAGTGTATGATAGCTGTGATTTAACATTAGCCTTACCTGGAGCTGGAAATAGGCCAGCTAAAGCATTTTTAATTAGCATGGTGACAGCAGAGGCTTAAACGTGCAACAGTGTGTTTAGAACATTCTTTTTTCCTGGAAAATTTTCTGCTTTTCTAACATGGGACCTTCTGAAAAAACATGTGTGTGTGTGTGTGTGTGTGTGTGTGTTTGCATCTAGCTTTTCTTCCTCAGTATCATCATTAATATTTGAACCTATCGTTTGATTTCTACTCAGTTTGAGAGGGGTAAAATGTCCCTAAATCACAAACAAATTAGGGGAAAATCTGCACCCAAGATAAAACAGAAAAATAAATATAGGAGCAGCTGCCATCATCATCATCTCAAGCCTCAAAAGAACTAAGTATGAAAGTGGCATTATGCTTGCCACAGTTGTGAGCAGAGCTACTGCTAGTATACACGCACTGTCAGACACAGATCTGGGGGCACTAAGCTTCCTTATTTCTTGTAGTCATGCATGAAAACTACACAGTTTGTTCAAAAGATATTCTCCTGCATCATTTTATCATAATTGCTTTCAATATTGTGAAGTGGGCATGAAAAGCACTGAGAATTTGTATTAATCCCTGCCATGTTAACTAGGAAGTTGCTTAGTTAAATCCGAGCAGCTTGGTCATTTTAGCTAAGCTGAGCTATGCAAGTAGCAAACCCTACGGTAGAAGACAGATGAGTCACCCTCAAGAATTGTCTTTCTCTTGCCTGAATATTAAGGAAGCCTAGACTTCGAGCTCTGATTAGACACCTAATTTTTTAATAGATAAAATCAGTGAGATGAATCTGGCAAAAGACCTGGACTGGATCACTGGAAAGTCCATTTTAAGTGTCTGCTTAAAGTGTCATCATCTGTATAATGACAAAGCAGTCAGAATCATAAGTCAGACCAAACTGTTACCCTTTGTCCCTCTACTACCAGAAGGTTTATAACTTAATAATTGTTAGGCCTGAATCTAATATGAGGTCCCTTTTTGATTTGATTTACAGATCAATCAGTCTCGCAGCCTTCACATATGTAAGCATACAGAGAAGCTTCATACAAAAATATAGATAATGACTCTAGCATTGCATGTGTCAAAGAAACTCCTTAATCCAAACAGTTGTCTACCAGAAAAAAAAGCGTTTGTGTTGGAACATACAGAATGTGAGAATTTAGCTCTTCCTGACCATGGAGAAGGGCTGCTATATATGTAATAAATAGTAAGTATAGTAGTATAATTTTGTAATTACTACTATATATCTTGTATATAATAAGTATTTGCCATTAAGAATTGGGCATGAAGTAATAAAGTCTTCTAGACTATGTCCAAAAAAAACATAACTTCCAATGATACAAAACTGTCCAACTGTAGGATGTTTGCCTTCAGGGGGCAATTCTGGATTCCCTACTGAAAAAAAATATAATGGCTTAAAGAAGTAAGAATTTCTATGGAAATATTTTAACCAATTAACTTGTATAGAACCAAGGGTTTATTTAGATAAATAAGTATGTATTATTTCTGGTATACCAGATACCTCCTAGGACTGATTCAACGTTCCTTATTAAATGGTTGACATTAGCTAACACCTGTTGAGAAGGAGGAAGGGGAATGTGAAGGAAAGGGTTATGCAAAGCAAGACTTATACCACCTCCATTTCCTTTGCTTTGAATTGATGGAGTCCTCCAAAATAATGTGACAGATAAGCACACCAGAATCTTTACTATACAGGGTTTCCAGTTTTGTTGTTCTAGGTAATAAATCACTGAGGGATTTAACAGAATGTGTCTACAGTGTAGTAACTTAAATAAATTTGAGATGATGCATTGTCAATTTGTAGTATCTCCAGACTTTCCTTATTTTAGATAAAAAGATATAAAGAAGCAGTTGTTTATGATGAAACAATGGACTATCATAAACACATCTCCACTCCTTCTCTCTCATTGCCTCTGGATTGCACTTATTTATACCTGAAGTAGGGGAAAATGTCACAGAACCAACCCCCTCCAAAATTAGGAAAGAACTTTAAATTTCACTACCAAAAGCAGGAGCTGGGAGTTAAAAGTCAGAAAGACTTAATCTTGTAAAATATACTGATTCTCCCTCTCCCTTGAGTGTGCATCTGGATGATGCTGCTCAGGCTGTAAGGGCTTCCTGGTGTTTTCAGTCTGAAGTTGAACTTCAGTTTGGACATGAGCAAAAGAAATATTCAATATGAGCAAAAAAAAAAATTCAGCATTTTTTTTAAATTGTACTGACAATCCAGGTAATGGGAAAAGCTATGTGACTACTTGTTAATCAACTGCCCTACTGATATTGATATCAATAAAAAACATTGATCTTTTTTAGGTCGGTAGTCAGGCAGGAAATGACACACAGTTACGCCACTTCTAGTAATGTTTTATCATTTGTTGCATTTTGTGTGAAGGACCAAAACTGTGCTCAGACTGTTATATATGGACAGAGAAGTACGTGCCTTTCTGCTGTTAGGAACTGCTTTTCATTTAAAACAGTTCTACTTATATTTGATGTGTCAAAGGCAACCATGAGTTTTCAAAATGAAGAACAAAATCACTTCTATAGAAATACCTTTGTTTTTCCCTATATCTAACTTATCAATCTTGCCTGCACTGTCAGTGGTTTGGCTTTTCATTGCCTCAACTCAGCTTTGCCTTCAGAAACGCCACTCATCTTCCTGCTCCCTTCTTCCTGTTTTATCCACAGCTGCCTTTATGTCTGGGCCCATCCTTCTTTGAAGCAAGCAACCTCCTCTACGTTTTCCTCTCTATTCAAACTTCACTCCAGGAGGATTTTCTCCTCCACTTTTCCTGTCTCAGCAGCAGCAGCTGTGATAAAAGCAGAATAAAGCCACACTGATGACGTACTTTCACAGCTACTCTCGTGCTTGCTGTGCAGTGTACTAATTTTGCTTGAAAAAGGGTGTTTTTAAAAGGCATGTAGGTGTCAATTGGCCAATCCTCAGTGACCTTCGTTGCTTTCTGGGCAGTTTTGAAAATTGTCATACACATATTGCTATGGCAATCAACATTCCTCTTTCAGAAGTGGCATGCTATTGATAGCAGATAACAATAAATACAAGTAGCTGCTTCTCTGCCTCCTCAAAGTGCTCTCCAGAACATCATTTATGCTTTGCCTAAAACATTATTGTTATTGCAATGCTTAACAGCATGGTGATATTTTTGGCACCTGTGTAACAAGGGTCAAATGGAGTTGTTCACAAGTAATTTGAGTAAATCATAGACCTTTCTTTGATGTTTTGATTTGATTTTGGTGGTTATATCTATTGCATGAAAATTATACATCATCAAAATTATACGTTACCAAAAGAAGTCATTGTGCAAAAGTCTTTGCAGACATATTGCACCTTATTTCTCCATTATCCCAACAGGTGTGAGAAATAGACCCAAGGCAGTATAAGAGTTTTACATGGAATTAATACCAAAATTGTGGTGTTCTCATGCTACCAAAGTCTCACTGTAAGGCAACACAAGTCCTGTGCCCATTGACAAATCTTTCTGCACACTGCAGCACTGCACCAACCTTTCTTCTGCCTCTGCACTTCTCTCTTCCCAAAGCAGGCCAGTCACACTACCTGTAATGCTGCTGCTATTCTCCACCACAACAAGATGGGTTGAAAGTGAGCCACAACCCCTCATCTTCTGAAAGCAGGACTCCTTTTCAGGTCTGGGGGCAGAAAGAGCAGATATAAGTGGGGATGGATGGAGTTATCCCCATACCTCCTGTAGGCAAGGATGAGGAATTCTTGTACTACAGAGGAGAAAGAGAGGAAAAGGGAAACATCTCAAACAGCAGTTTCCACCACATTAAGGTTCTTCAGATGAAATCTTAGCCTAACTGGGCACTTCTGTTTGGACAGAACAATGAAGTGAGACCACCCTCAATAACTGCCTGATGATTACTGACATCAGTTCAGGAGAACAAGATACCTCACTGTCTCAGTATCCCTTCACCTTCAAGTTTTCTTACTGTGATGTTTTCAAAAACATATATCTGCAGGTATTTTAAACACATAACAAGGCAAATGAAAATGAATAGCAATAATAAAAAGTTACAACAAACCCACTGAATTTTCTGTAATATTTAGCATTTGAGGACTTCAGGGCTTCCTCTCCAGGACTGCAATTCCAATCAGCAGTGACTATCCATGACATTTTATTCTCTTTCATTGAGTTCTGCCATCAACCTACTGATACAGACCAAAAAAAGGGTTGCATCAGTATTAACATACAGTCCAACTATAAGGTAACTTTATTGGAAAACAGTCAAATTACACTTTCTTTACAATGTATGAATGGGAAAAATTTATGATGTTACTAAAGCTCTGTAGTTTCAGATGATTCATATCTACAACTGAACATAGAAGGAAGTTTTGAAAGAGTCAAAAGAGAGGAGCCGATGGAATTACCTAAGATAAAACAGTAAATTTCCTATTATATATTAAAATGCTTAGAAATTTATATTAAAAGATATAATTTGATTTTTCCCGGAGTACTATATATGAATATCTGGAACTCCAAAGTGATGGAAAAAGTAGAAGAGAAACCAAAAGGATGACAACAAACAATTAAACTAAATAATTTTTAGCCCAATGTCTACATTTATACACAACAGTATTGATATATAAATGATTATAGAACTATTCTGGCACTTAGAGAATGTCACGTATGGATAAATGCAATAGGACAGTTTCCAAATATGCTGGAAGAGAAATGTAAGCGAGACATTGAGCATTTTCTATCTGCAATAGTAAAACATGCACCTTCATTAAATTCATTTTGTGACTAGAAGTTCATGATTTCTTCTTACCACACAATGTTGCTGCAAACAATTAAGCTATATACATAGATTTAAATATACTGTCTTCGCTGTTTTGAAATTCATCACTACAAGTTCCAAAATTTTCCATTTATGCAGACTGTAAGACTGCTTTGCATCTGGAAAAAGACAAGTGGTGAAAGCTAAGTGAATTTCACAATGAAATAAAGGAGGAAAGTAAAGAAGAAAAGAAAGGAAGGAAATTATGAAAGGGGGAAAATATTCTTAGAAATACCAATTTTATTTTATCTAGCTTAGCATAGCATATTTTTAGAATACCCTTTGCAAAATTCTTTAGACTTTGAGGCATCTTTAAGGTAAGGCTGGGTGAGAGAAGACTTGGCTACATCCCACTGGAAGTCTGACCAGCTCCTTTTGCATGGATGTGACACCATTACCAAGATCAGCCGCCCTCAGTGAGGGAAAAAAAGTAATCTGTAAAAATTTTTTCATCATATAGAGAGCTTGTAGTGATTTGACATGTTTTAGGTAAAACATGATCTGTCTCTATTTAACCCTTATATAGGAATTAAAATTCTCTTGTTGAATGAACATTACTCATCATTCCAGACCAAAGAGCATGTCCAAAGTAGACTCAATCATATTGCTAGGAAGGATAAATTTAGATGCAAAATTAGCATATGCACAATGTTTGGCTCGGAACCAGCTATAAAAAATTTTCCACAATGTAAGGCAATGAATTTGCTTGGCTTACGCTGCTTGCAGGGCACAGAGGACAGTGTGAGATGCTTGCTACACAGTCATATACATCCTTTGGAAAGAAGAACCCCAATCTGGCAAGATAATTTTAAATAGGATGAGCTTCAAGAAAAAAAATCTGTACAGTAATCACTCAAGAGTATGTATAACGGTCCTTTAAATTAACTGTATAATTATCTATGGTTGGACCCAAAGACACACTTGTGTTGAAAAAGGTACCTAAGACAGACTGTAATTTATATAGATTCATCTCCTGTTACCAGTACAGATGACACCAGGAACTTTTCTGACCTGTCAAATGTCATGTTTTTACCCCAGCTGGCAGTCAAGCCCCACGAGCTTCTCTCTCATTGCCCCCACGGTGGGATGGGGAGAAGAATCAGAAGAAAGTCAAGTGAGAAAGCTGGTGGGTTGACATAAAGGCAGATTAATAAGCAAAGGAAAAGCCACACATGTAAGTAAAGCAAAACAGGGAATTAATTCCCCACTTTGCATGGGCAAGCAGGTGTCCAGCCACAAGAAAGCAGGGCTCTGTCATGTGTGAGGGTGACTTGGAAAGACAAATGCCATCCCTCCATCCTTCCTCTTCCCCAAGCCCCTTATATGCTGAGCATGACTTCATATGGTATGGAATATCCCTTTGGTCAGTTGGGGTCAGCTGTCCCAGCTGTGTCCCCTCCCAACTTCTTGAGCACCACCAGCCATCCTCTTGTCAGGGAGGTTTGAGAAACAGAAAAGGCTGTGTGCAAGTGCTGCTCAACGGTAACAAAACTACCTCTGTGTACAAAACCACCCCTATATTATCAACACTGTTCCCAGTACAAATAGAAAAAAAAAGCCCCATACTAGTTACTGTGAAGAAAATTAACTCTCTCTCAGCTGAAACCAGGATATCAAAATAAATGTCACAATAAACAAAATAGAAATTTTCTGTAGATAATGGAAACAAATTCATGGGGTGCATGGACTTTACAGCCACACTGCCAGAACTTCAAAATCATCAGAGATTAATACCAGAGTAAGATCCTTTAATTTTACAAACCTCTCTCAAAACAAAGACTTTATTGTTATAAATAAACCATCAGGAAAAAAAAACAAAAACAAACCCCAAACTTTTGGAGCATGAAGTTTTTTCTGAGGTGTGCAGTCCAGCAGATCAGTAGTTAAGTTGGGAAATCAACAATGCTAGGAAAAAAAATAAAATGCTTACCTAAAAAAATCACCTTGGCAAATTAAAATAAGGTAATAGGCTAAATAGATGTATGTGGCGCAGGTTCCTGGGCAAGGGCACTGCAGGGCACAGCTGAGAGGAGCTGGTGACACCTCTGAAGGTGTTATCCCCAGATGTTTAAATATCTGGCACCTTTGGTTCTTACAAATCAGCAATTATATATTTATGTTAATTAGCAATAAACTCAGTTAAATTCCCCGATTTGCAACTGTTTTGCCAATGACAACAGATGCAGTATTATTTAGATTAAAGATCATTTAGTGGAATTATGTGGCACTTGATTTGAATTTCATTTTTTACTCTAGCAACGATTTGTCCCTAAATTTGAGCTGCCTGGAATTATCATAATTGCTAACAATACATTGCATTTCAGCTTCTCATACTGAAATATCACAAAATATTTTATAAATTATAGCTACTGGTCATCCAGCTTCTTGACAATTACATTAATCCAGTGACAAAGCATAAAGAACAATTTTAGCAATGGGAATGACAAGCAAATTTAATTAAACATACATTTTTCAACTGCCTTTGAAAAAAAACCCCAAGAAAACAGCTGACTACCTTCCAGGAACAAGAACTCATCGCCACAAAATTATCCCTAATGCCTTCTCAAAACGAACATTTTTGTGGAGCCAGTCCATCTAGAAATGGTGGCAGTGGCTTTCTCCAGGCACAAAACATCAGTCAGGTGTCTGGGTTTTTCTAACTTCCACCCAACAGAAGAAAAGGAAAAAATATTCTTAGATTAGGTCTATATGAAACATCTCTGATATAAATACCATTATTTCTATCTTTGGGTTATATTCAAAAGTGTACAATACAGTTAATCATGCACAGTCATACACAGTAGAGTTTGTCATAGCACTTGGTGAAAATACATTTCAAACCCCAATTTCTTTCACAGAAACTGCATATGACAGAAAGTGGCAGCTGTTTTGAACACAGCTCTAGTTCTTTCAACATTTTGGGGTTGATCATTACTCTCATATATTTGCTAGAAGAGAAATTATGTTTGCCAACTGATTTTTAATATGTCAGAATGAAATTTTAACAGCTAGGGAGTGATGAAACATTGTGATAGAGAAAGTTAATTTCCATTTGGATTTCAAATGTCTAGTTTAATGTATAGCATATTTCAAATAAAACATTTATTCCATTTCTTCATAAGTTTCCAGACAAGTGAAGACACAAGAGTAAAATTTTCAGGTGTAGTACATGAAAACCTGAAACTTTGCCTTTGACACAAAATGGAGGATTTTATGTAGCACATCCTCTTTTTCCTTTTAGCAATCTTCGCCTATTTAAAAGTAGGAAAAAAAATTGCAAAGGCACTGCATGAGTAATTCATACTGAAATCATTCTGGGCAAGATATTCAGAAGCAGAATTTTCATTCCCTTCATGCTCTGAGTGGAAATGTAAATGCCCTTTATGTGTAATATTCATCTATATACGTGGGTTATATGTTCACTGTTTTCATAGGATCAGAAACTTTCCAGAGCATTCCCCAGCTTTGGTACTTAAAATTACACAAGTTAAAAAAAGCATTATGCAATTCTGTCTATAATAGTAATTTTCTGTTCCTTTCACCCTGTGTTCATCAGATCATAGAATCATAGAATCACAGAATTGTAGGGGTTGGAAGGGACCTCGAGAGATCATCGGGTCCAACCCCCTGCCAAAGCAGCTCCCTAGGACATTTCACTGAGATAGGCGTCTAGACGGGTCTTGAATATCTCCAGAGAAGGAGACTCCACCACCTCCCTGGGCAGCCTGTCCCAGGGCTCTGTCACCCTCACTGGGGAAAAGTTCTTTCACATGTTGGTGCGGAACTTCCTGTGCTCCAACTTGCAGCCATTGCCCCTTGTCCTGTCTCCACAGACCACTGAAAAGGGGCTGGCTGATTCCCCCTGCATCCCCTACTTAAGATATTTATAAACATTAATTAGGTCCCCCCTTAGTCTTCTCTTCTCAAGGCTGAACAGTCCCAGCTCACTCAGCCTTTCCTGACAGGGGAGATGCTCCAGGCCCTTAATCATCTTCGTAGCCCTTCTCTGGACTCTTTCCAGGAGATCCCTGTCCTTCTTATACCAAGGAGCCCAGAACTGGATATTTGCTGTTTCTGCTTTACCATTTCTCTTCACCTGCTAAAATTTCTTGTCCTCAGCAAATCTGCTGAAGTGAGACTGACAGCAGTTGCTCAGGCTGATGAAGAACTTATGACTAAAAGAGGAGGTTGCTTGGAAAAAAATGTACCTATTCTCTGCTTTAAATGCTTAAACATGGAGAGATGTCCATCTCAGATTCAGATTTCTGTGTTGGCTGGCTTTGAAGTATAACTGTTTTTCCTCTACCGTAGTTTTCAGAACATTTCCAAAAAGTTTATTACAGGGCTTGTCACTATATAAGCTGTGAAGCTGCAGGAAAGGAAAGCTTCCCACTCTTCTTTTTTTGATGACTGATGAATGCAGGTTACTGATTTCAGTGATTTCCTCACTATGTCTGAAACTCTGTGTTTGTCTTGGGGTCCTTAACTTAT
The DNA here is from genome assembly GCA_027925045.1 of Hypotaenidia okinawae. Classification (NCBI taxonomy): domain Eukaryota; kingdom Metazoa; phylum Chordata; class Aves; order Gruiformes; family Rallidae; genus Hypotaenidia; species Hypotaenidia okinawae. The sequence continues at coordinate 64,467,628 of BSDF01000002.1, forward strand.
GCTTGAGTAAATCACACAAAAATTAGAGAAGTCATTTAGAATGAGGAAACTCATTTTCAGTATTCATTTAGTTAATAACTAGTGGCTTGATCCTGATTTTCAAATAAATTAGTAGCTTGCATGCAGTGCTCTAATCATTTGGACAAGTAAGTGCATTCTATGCACTGTGCAAATGATTTGTTTCAATTATCTGTTGATAGCCAATTAGGGGAGGAGGATAAGGTCTCTGTCAAACAAGACACACAGTATTTTCTTTAATGATGGAACAGAAAGGCGGAGTAATTAATAGCTTTGAATGAAAGAATAGTGGACAACATTCTTCCAATCCTATTAGCATCAACATTAGTATTGCAGATACTTTCACCAGTGCTTCAGAGTATTCTGCTCTACAGTCACAGACCACATTCAGCTCTATAGGCCACTTAAACACTGTAAACTACAGCTATTCTACTCACATGCACCTTTTTAATAGTCTGGCTTTACCTGCTCCCTGTGCTAAAGCCAAATTGCTACTTGTAATTTTTTTTTTTTTACACAATGTTAGCATTTTTGCTATCTCATTACAGATGCAGACAGATTCTGTACTAAGCATGAATCCCTTCCCATAGGTAACTCATGCAGGCACAGCAGTGACTGATACCTGTGTGCAGAGTTCATTTTCCACAGGTTTCCTAGTTATTCATGGCCTCTTGTTTCTTCTTGAATTCATCAGTGTCCTCACTCAGCACAAGGCCACTGGGCACGAATCAAACACGTCATTCTCAAATAAGGTGTTTGATATGGACCAGTATCCTGCAGTTCAGAGATGCCACTGGAAAGACAGTGAAAAATTCCATGAAAGTACAGAAAATGAACTCACTAGAAAAAAGGGCTGCCAAATACTGAGTCACTGAAGTTTTTTTCCAAAGCTTTACAGCTATCAGCATTTGAGGGAGGGTTAACTGGAGCAGCTAAATGCCGACGGTAGTTAGGTTTATCTTCAAAATTCGATTTGAAAGAATGGAAGACCAGAGAGCCTCATGGATGCTTGGCTTATTTTTTAATATTCTTAAAAAACAATTTAGCTCTGAAAGAGCTCAGAAAAGAGCACCTCAAATGTTCAAAGTCTGAAAAAGTCAGTCTTACAGCAGGGAGTGATTGCCAGCTTTAAAAATGTTTCTGCCTACCTGTAAAGAGACAAAAGATACAGAGGAGAAAAAAAAATCAGTAAATCCATGGCTGCTTCTTCAATGCATTAAAGAAGTTATTTCAGATTTTTTGAAGCTAAAAATAAAACCTAGCAGTTGTCTTAGATTTTTGCTTTTCTGGAAGATAATATTCAGTCTTTCTGGTATTCTTATATACTTTAAGTTCTCTTCAGTGCCAGGGAGTAATAACTTAGAAAATCTCTCAAACCATTTCTAAAGAAATATTAGAGTTGAATATTCATAAAATTTGCACAATTTATTAATATATATCTAAATTAAAGAAGACTCCTAAAAAAGACAGGTGAAGTGGTTTATATTTTCCACAAGTTAAAAGGTCACATACTAACCATTACTTTAAAGGAGCTGATTGCAGTCATGCTTTCCTAAGAGTAGTTTAGTGATGTACTATACTCAAATCAGCTTCAGTAAATATCTCCTAATTGGCTTAGCAGCTCAGGTTTCAATCTTTTGTGATGTGGTAATTCTATTAGATATCCATCCTAGCATTATTTCATCCATTCCTTTCACTACTCACATATTTTGTTTCTCCTGACAATCAATCCCATTTTTAGGAGCTGTATTTTTGTACAGCTGAGCTTTTGGAGTTTTCAAACATCATTTTATGTTCCTGGTAAGATATACTACCCTAAAAAACCCTCACCTTCACCCAAACCATAATTAAATTGATATTAGTCTGCCATATTAGCATAACTATATTTCTTTCTTGAATTTCATTTTTCTGACATTTCTTTCAACTTGCTAGTGATCACAGAATCACAGAATCACAGAATTTTTAAGGTTGGAAAAGACCTAGAAGATCATCCAGTCCAACCATTCACCTATTACTACTAGCTCCCACTAAACCATATCCCTCAATACAACATCCAGTCTTTCCTTGAACACCCCCAGGGTTGGTGACTCCACCACCTCCCTGGGCAGTGCATTCCAGTGCCTGACTACCCTTTCTGAGAAGTAGTGCTTCCTAATGTCCAGCCTGAATCTCCCCTGGTGCAGCTTGATACCATTCCCTCTAGTTCTGTCACTGCCTACACGGGAGAAGAGGCCGACCCCCAGCTCACTACAACCTCCCTTCAGGAAGTTATAGAGAGCTATAAGGCCTCCCCTGAGCCTCCTCTTCTCCAGGCTGAACAATCCCAGCTCCCTCAGACGCTCCTCGTAAGGCCTGTGTTCCAGACCCCTCACCAGCTTAGTAGCCCTCCTCTGAATGCGTTCCAGGGCCTCAATGTCTTTCCTGTAGTGAGGGGCCCAAAACTGAACGCAGTACTCGAGATGCGGCCTCACAAGTGCTGAGTACAGGGGGACAATTACCTCCCTGCTCCTACTAGTAACACTATTTTTGATGCAAGCCAGGATGCCGTTGGCCTTCTTGGCCACCCGCGCACACTGTCGGCTCATGTTCAGCCGTGCATCAATCAGTACCCCCAGGTCCATTTCCTCCACACAGTCCTCCAGCCACTCCACCCCAAGCCTATAGCGCTGCCTGGGGTTGTTGTGGCCAAAGTGCAGGACTCGGCATTTGCTCTTGTTGAACCTCATGCCATTGGCTTCAGCCCAGCTCTCCAGCCTGTCCAGATCCCTCTGTAGGGCCTCGCTACCCCCAGGCAGATCCACACTCCCAGCCAATTTAGTGTCATCTGCAAACTTACTGAGGGTGCACTCAATGCCCTCATCTAGGTCATCAATAAAGATATTGAAGAGGACAGGCCCCAGCACCGACCCCTGGGGAACACCACTCGTGACCGGTCGCCAGCTGGATTTAACTCCATTTACTACCACTCTCTGAGCCCGGCCCTCCAGCCAGCTCCTTACCCAGCCGAGGGTGTACCCATCCAAGCCACGGGCTGCCAGCTTCTGCAGGAGAATACTGTGGGAGACAGTGTCAAAGGCTTTGCTGAAGTCTAGGTAGACCACATCAACAGCCTTTCCCTCATCCAGCAGATGGGTCACTAGATCATAGAAGGAGATCAGGTTGATCTTCACTGATGCTTTCCAAAATGTATCCCATTTCATTAAACCTCTTTTTTAGCAGTTAATTTGACTTCCTGTTGTAAAAATCCCTGTGTCTAATTACCTTTCTATGCTTTGACATAAAGCAGCTTTCTACCCTAAATCAGCGCTGGTGCATTTTTTGGGAATAATCTTGAAAACAGAATTTATAATTATCATTTATTCCAACAGCTTCTCCTTTTCTTGCAATTCTTTTCCAGGGTTCTCTTGGCAGATACCTGCCACCTCCATATTTTCCCTTTCCCTGATTTAAAAAGAAATACATTTGTTAAGATGCCCTCTCTGGATTGCTTCCCAACATCCCAGAACAAGCCTGGGGAAGTAAGCTATCATGGATATACCTCCCATTGCCTTTCCGCTTCCCACTTGGGTGCGGTAGCTGGCCGCTGTGATGCAAAGGCACTCTTCCGTATATTAACCTTTGGTTGCAAGTTTAATTATCTCACTGAAGTCACCTTAGTCCCCTCTGCTTTGTCCCTGCCTTGTTGTCCCACCAGGCTCAGCAGTAAGGACTCCAGACCCGTACAAAATATGCCAGCAAGAGAATTTACAGCAAAGAAAAAAAGGATCAAGCCTGCTGCACCAGGTCTTAGAAAGTATCTCCTCTCCTCCGTGCCGCTTTATTCTCAAAGGTTACTGCGTTGTTCCTATATAAAAGTCCTCTGTAAAAATTGAATTAAATGTCTTTTTAAGGGGACTTGAGCGACGTGCTTCCTTCCCACCCATAGCAGTCCCCCGAGTGCCCTTGAAGCCAGCTGCAGTTTTCTGCTGCAACTGTAGGGAGCAGTCGAGACCAGACAGACCAGAGGCTCTTCGGATTTCTTCTTTCGGGGTTGTCTTCCCTCATTTCTCAGGCAAAACTTTTGATCTGAGCATCCCAATCAATACAGCAGCTGATACCGTTTCTCATTAATAAAGCACTTCAGACTACTCTTAGTCCTTCAGAAGCTTGTTTCCTTAATGACACGGGAGAGAAAATAGTTTCTTTCAAAGCCAAATCAACAGCAGATCAGAATGCAATGATTCTCTGCACGACATCTACACCAGGTACTGGCTGAAGAATACCCTCACAACGCAAGGATGATTTATTCCTTCGGAGATATACTCTTGGGGAACACTTGCTATGCTACTTGTGCGATGCCAGTCTATGTCGTGAGGTGCGAGACTGTAGACACATTTGGTGCAGTGAACTGGCCGTATAAGCTATCGCGGAGGAATCACAAATGCTCTGCCCTCAGTGGATACACACACAGAACAACAGGACTCGGTCACTTGATCTGAGTGTGACTGGAAAGAAAAAGGCCACGGAGAAGTGAGATCTCATTTTCCTTTATCCTGTGTTTTGTATGTAGCATTTTGCTGCATGTTTTACCATGATAAGTCATAACTCATTCCAAATTTCAAGAAAATATCACCAGATATTAAATGTCGAGTATTTCCTATGTCATGGAGGTAGGTTAGATTATCCAGTTACTCATAAACATTGTATTTGGTCTCTATGGTTACCCAGGTGATGCTGGCGTTTTTCTTCCATGCCATTGGTTGCCAAGGATACAGGTTGTTATAAAATACGGCAGCTACAAGAAAAGACCGCAGGGGTATAATCCTCCATGCAGCAATTACATGTGATAGATCTTGCTTGACACAGCATTTGAGTCCTGAAAGCATTCTCAGTGGAGTCCTTTGAGCTAATCAAGTTAATAAGTTTGCTATAAAAGAAGAGGATGCTTATCAAAGCTATCACATCTAAAATGTATACGGTGTAAGTACGTTGCCTGAAGTAAAGCATTGATGATAATTATATTATTCTCAGATAGCATTCCAACCCAGACCAAAGGAAACTGAGGCAGAGCCAAATGTTTCTACAGTTAAAGCCAATATTACCTTATCAACAAGGATAATCTCCTGCACTGTACAATAGCTACTTGTTAAAAAGAATTACAAATATTTGGAAATGTCTACTTCTCTGTGCAAGCCGACAAAACGAGACAAAACAGACTATGAGCACAAAAAGAGACAGAAGAGGAAATACACTTGGCTGGCTTTGCATTTTTCTGCCCACAAAATTGCAAAGACAATTTATGTGGATATTCATGTATCCAAGTAGCTCAACTGTGAGCTGAAGACACAGCTGAAATAATTGAACTGTATTCAGAAACTGAACCCTTAATGATCTACAACAGATTGGATGTAAAAAATAGACATTAATTGTAATTTTGCACTTCGTATCTACTAAAAATAAACCCTTGTATATTTATTAGAACAATTTCTCTAAGATCCAAGGTTTTCAGTTCTTTCAAATTGAAAGAATAAAAGCAATACTTTTCAGACTCCATAAAAACAAGCAACTTGCTGAAAATTAATCAGTTCTTATTGTATAAAAACTCAAATATTGCTACAATGTGCTGTAGCACAATATATTGTCCTCATAGCTATAATATTTATCTTTAAAATGACAAAGTAAAATATAATCTAAAAAGCCTTCCAAATATTGTATGTGTCTGAAATGATAGATTCAATTTCTCAGCCATAATGTGACTGTGAATAAAAAATAACTTTACTCCCATGAAAAGGGTTTCCTTTTTTTACAGATGTTCACTTTCTGACCTGTTTTCCCAAAATCATGGATAGCAAGCATTGAAATAAAATCTTTAATTGTTTTTTGTTCTGTCTTGTGATTTTTTTAACTGTTCTTGTGAATGGCTATCTCTTTATTTCCTTTTGTAAGACACTATATTTAAATCCAATCACTGAGATTTTTTTAATCCGTATAAAAATCTTTAGTCCTTTCTTCAAAATATTAACAACATATTATTGACAGTAAAGTTTTATTGCACAAAATGTATGCATTAATTAGGTAAAAAAAAGAAATGGCTTTCATTTCTGAAACATGCCCTACCCTTCAGAAGTCAAAGTTGAGAGACAGTCTTACCATCTGCTTAGGAAGATAATATAAGACTAATTTCCAGAGACCCAGACTTTAACTTTGTGGTAGTTTGACCCTGATTGGAGACCAGATGCCCACCAGAGCCACTCTGTCACTCCCCTTTTCAGCTGGACAGGGGAGAAAACACATCTTGAGAGGCTTAGGAGTGGAGATAAGGACAGGGAGAGATCATTCCACAACTAGCATCACAGGCAAAACAGGCTCAACATGGAATAAAGGAAAGAAAACCATCTAAACACCACACTACACACCCAGTGAAATCAGAGTCAGATAAATAAGAAGTGCAACCAGATCTTAAAACACCTCCCCCCACCCCTCCCTTCTGAGCAGACTTCACTTTAGTCATGATTTCGCTCCCTTCTCTCCCTCCCCCGCCCCCCATCATGGCATGGAGTGGGGCAGGGAATGGGGATAATGGGGTTTTGGTCAGTTCCTCAAGAGTTGTTTTCCTTCTTAGACAGGGGGCTGTAGGGTGGGATGGGAGGGGAGGATTCCTCACACCCTTCCCCTGCTCCAGTGTGGCGTCTCCACCCACAGGAGACAGTCCTCCATGAACTTCTCCAAGGTGAGTCCTTTCCCACAGGGCTTCAGCTCTTCACCAGCTGCCCCAGCGTGGGTCACAGCTATGGGGTGCAGACGTAAATCACAGATTGTCTCTCAGTCTCTCAGATGCAGACTGCTCCAGCCTGGTCCTCCATGGAGTCACAAGTCCCCCCAGCAAACCTCTTCCAGTGTGGGGGATGGGTGTGTGGGGCAGGGGGTGGGGGTTTGACTCTCCCTCTCTGTGTCTCTATTTCTCTCCATGGGCTGCAAGTCCTGCCAGGAGCTTGCTCCAATGTGGGTCACAGCATCTTCCATATGTCTCCACTTGCTCCAGCGTGGGGCCTCTCCACGGGCTGCAGGTGAGGTCTCTGCTCCTAGTCATCTTCTATAGTTCCATCTTCTCCATGAGCTACAGGGGAATCTTTCTCTCTGAGGTCTGAAGCACCTCCTCTCTACCCCCTTAACAGACCATGGTGTCTGCACAGTTCCTTACATCTTCTCACTCCCTTCTCTGGTGGCAAAAAGTGGCCGTTGGTGTTTTTTTTCTCCTAAATGTGATTCCCAGAGGTGCTGTGACCATCGCTGATGGAGTTAGCCTTGGTCAGTGGTAGGTCCAGCCTTGATCCCAGTTGGTGTTTACTGTCAGGCCTAGAGAAAGCTTCTGGATGCTTCTTGCAGCAGCCACCCCTGCAGCCCCTCTCCTCCACAGATGTTTCTGACTTACCTCAAATTTTATGTTTTCAGTTTGTCAGCTGATTTAGAATGCTAGTATCCAGTTGATTAAACAAGTCCATGAAGGGATTTGCAAATTTACAATCATCATGCTTTATTTAGGACCAATTCTATTAGCTAGTTGGGAAATGACTTCTGAAGTGTTATAAACCTAAGGCACTAAAATTGCATCTGGAATACATTTCAAGTTACAAGCTTTATGTGAACGCTAGTCCCTAAAACGTCATGAATGAAGCAGAAAAAACACTACTAACTCTGTTACAAGTGTTGATACAAAGCATAGAGGTAAGTCTTTGTTATCTTTAGGCTTGTCTGAATATAAAAATAAAATCCTGATGTGCAACTCCAACATTAGAGAGCTTTTAGGTCCCAGATTTTGATGTTACCTATTATTTAAGAGCTGGCTAAAAACAACTTTGCATAAGAGTTGCACTCAGATCCACAAAACATGCTTCTGTGCATCAGAAAACAGCTGCAGAGACAGTATTGTAGATCTAGTAGCAGATAAAACATACTGCAGAATTTCAGCAACACTGAAGGAAACTGTATAAAACAAGAATATACTGTGCAGTGCACAGTGTGTGTGTTTAGGAAACCAGACTTCTCTGATCCCTTTCCTGAGCCACTACTTTGAAAATTCAATTTCTCTGTGCTTTCTATCAGCTACCAAACTGTGGGAGTTTGAAGCTTTAGAGCTTTATTACTTCTTGCTGACGGATGGTATGGAAACTCAGAGCTAACAGAAGCTCATAAGGAGCTTTTGTACTCATGGAGTAGACACAGAAATAGACACAGAAATACCACAATCTGCTCACAAACGCTGAGCCAGATATGGCTAGATGCTGGGCAGATGTTAATGCTAACACCTATATTTGTCCCTTGCTATCTACTTTTGGCAATGATATGGGGCAAGGTACTGCACTAGATGAACTTTTGGTCTGACTGCACTTACATAAGACATGTTTGACATTTAATTTTAATAAGCAGCTCTTCAACATAAAAGAGGGTGAGAATGAGTGTTACATGAAAGATTCTGTTCAAGATAAAATTACACAGTGAGATATAAAAACACTCGAAGCTCAGCCTGACTAATTGCAAATAGCTTGATTTTCTGTTCTGGACTCTCCATTGTTCCCTGTAATTATAAAGATGCAGTTAGAAAAATTGTCCATGATGACACCATTTCTTTTTTCAAGGACCCTTATCTGCTCTAATGTCCTTATTCCAGTTGGCTATTCCTTTTCAGAAGGGTGGCCTCAAAGAGCCATTTCTGGTTGAGTATCTTTGCCAGCATGGACTGGAGGTCATGGAACCCTCTAAGAAACCTGAGGCAGCAAGGGCAGTCATTTTTCTCTGATTAAACATGTGCTAACTATACCAATCTTTTTATTTCCACTGTTTCCACTGCTGACTTGCTTTTAAGGACTAATTAATACTGTGGCAATCACCTATTGCAGGCAATAGCAACAAACTTTCACAGCCTGAAGGAGAGACTGCTGCGGGGATCCAAAGGGAAGGAAGCCCATTCCCAGCACCACAAACCCTTCTGCCTTCTTTGGGCCTCAAGGCCAATCCTGGGGGTGTTAGCCTGGCCTTGCTGAGCACTGCATTGTGTCCACCAGGGCACAGTCACTTGGTGAGGGAAGCTCATCCTGGTGGAGTAATAAGTTGCCCTTACTCTACAGCCATGAGGCTCCACGCCTCACTGTTACAATTAGTCATGACATGTAAGTACAAATGTGAGATCACCAAGAACATTTGGATTGAGGAGAGTAACCCTTTCTCTTAGATCAAGAGATCTGCTTAGCTTCTGACCTCAACAAGCTGCCTAGGTATAAAGAACCTAGGTATATGTTTAAACATAGCTCTTCATTATTTTTTCCTTCTGTTATTTTTGGTTTGACAACCATGATATGACAAGGGTCAAAGTCTCATAAAAGCTAAGCCAGAAAACTCAGCATTTGATTTACTCAGGTATGTTCCCAAATAGCTAAAAGCTCACAAAATCCAAAGATACGTATTGCTTTTTATGGGACAACTCTCAAACATACCACCAGGAGAAAGACTGCTTGGGGTGGGGTTTTGTTTTTTTTTTTCATTTTGAAAAGGTTTTGTGTTTGCATAGGCTCTCAAGGAAATGATGATGATGATAGAGAAAAGTGAGATTTAACCCCAATCCTCGTTTCCCATGTTGCCAAACCACGTCTTTTATATGTGTCTTATACTCCTTTGGCTTATGTGTGTTTTTACAAGGAATGAATCTGATGGTGAACTAAATGACTCCCCCAATTTTAATTTACTGTGCACATTTCAGTGCTAAGGGAAATGGACAGAACCTAGTGGGAAGAACCAGGGAATATTGTACCAATATTCAACTCTAGTCCTAACCCTTGCCTAGACAGAAGAACTGACACCATGGTTTAAACGACACCAATGGTATGAAATTTTGGGAGTCTGTCATCAGTGCCAATTAACACATAAAAAAAGATGGTCTATTTAAGACTCACAATGTCAGTTGATATTTACTGTCATTTTAAAGACTTACTTCTGTACCAGTTGACTTCAGACTGCAAGAGAGGTTATCTCTCTGCATCCACAACTTTGCCAGAGTAAGCGTTCCCTGTGTTCCTGCAGCTGGTGCTGAGTGACAATACTGGCACAAGCCACTAACACCAGCACACACAAATAGTCCTCACACCTCTGGATATACTACGTGCTCTCTTCTTCCTCACTAAGAGGAAAGAAATGACATGGGGTTTGCTTTCACTACTTACCATATCTTTCCCCTCCCTGGTAGCTGTGGCCAAAGGATGCATGGGGAAGGTGAAGACTGGGGATAGCAATTTAACATCCCCAAGGATCCTAGGGAGAGGGGAAACACAACAAACTTGTGCTTTGCCAAAGAAACACCAGTTTACATCATGTCCTGCCTTACAACTGCCTTTGTGTGGCCACCTTCTGGACTATTTTGAAAGATACAAAAAAGGCTAACGACTGATGTTGTAGGATAGGTTTTTAATTTGAGGGAAAAAAAAGAAAAAGGGGGATTCAGACCTGTGTGTAACTCAGCACAATGCCCCAACTGCAGATCTATATCTATGGACTAACAGAACCCTCCTTTGATCAGCCATTGTTTCTTAATCTTGGAAATAGTGAGTGCATGGGGATGTAAATTTTTAGGAGCAAGCAAAGTCAGAACACTTTGTAAGGGCCAATTCATTTTTCTAATTACAAAAACAGGCAAGAGGAACACTATATTCAGTGCAATTAGTGATCAGAATGAGGAAATCATATGTACAGTTTTTAAAACTCTTGAACTATAGTAAAAGAAATCATATTTTAAAAAAATTAAGGGACCATAAATGCTAAATGTTTCATTGACTACTGAATGCTAAGTAAACTCTACATCATTTTAATTAAATACACTTTAAACCACTTAATAGGTACCCAAATTGCTGACAATCAAGAGTCAGAAGCCTTATATCAGTTTACTTTGTACAGATGTAAAAATAGCTGCTGAATATGGCAACTAAAACTTGTAAAAAAACCCATCATTAAGTATTCAAAGGGGTAGAAACAGCAGAGTAAAACTGAGAAAATATTTTTTGGGCTACAACTCATTAATTCGATTTCTTTTCTTGATTCTGTGATTTGATATTATGGCACCTATATACCCCAAATGGCTTTTACAAATATAGGAATGTAAGAAAATATAGTAACTCTTCATAACCAATGATAACAATGAACCTCGAGGAAATTCTGTATTCTCAGAAGCAAAATTTTATTATTGATTCAGATATGAAGAGAAACAACTTCTGAGGATCTAGACAATGTTTTAAACACTACTGTATCAAAATAGCTTCAGTTTACTAAAAGAGAAGAGATATGCAGACATACAAAGAACAAAACAAGGAAATATTAAATATCTGTGGAGGAAAATAATAAATAGATGGATTGAAAAAAAAAAAGAAGTAAAACCACAGTAACAGCAGAAAATCATGTTATGATTGAAAATATACACCTAAAGAACATTTATGCTCTTAACTATAGGGAGTAATCTAAAACTATAACTGATAAAAATTTGTTTTACAAAGAAGAGGTACAAGGAAGATAAAAGCTATAAATATCTCACATCATATAAAGGTTTGGAAGTTAATTTGATAGAAAGATGAAGACATACCCACAATTACTAGATCACAAACCCAAACACAACTAGCTGTATTATGGAAACACCTTCAAAACCATGACTATTGTTATATGTTGTGCACAAAGTAAAAGTCTTTGCCCTGCAGATCTCAACTGAGAAGTTAAAACAACACTAAGAGTGGAAACAGTCAACAAGGACATAATAAGATGGGATTAATTATACAGAAACAAACGTGTGTTTTGATGAGTAATTGGTATGATTTTCAGCTGTTTCAGGTCAATGGGATTTGAAAAGCTCAACAAAGGTTGTGCTGTCACTTCTTTGTCTTTCAGTGTGTTTTTACCCAGCAGCAGGCAATCCAATATAAAATCCGACTGAAGACACAGTGCATGCAGGTGTTGTCTTGGAACACCTATGGTGGATAAATATTATGCGGGGGTTACAGTGACTCAACTTCATTAGGCAAGATTTTCCAGGGTTTGTGTTCACTAAGAGTGTAATAAAGGCTCACAATGGAATCTTTTTATTTCTTGGAGACAAGGCATGTTGTGGAACATCAGCTCAAAGGAAACAGCACCTCAGTGACAGAGAAGCCATCAGTGAAACACTAATTTTGTTAACAGCTGAGAAAACTGAAGATGTAGTAGGCAGGAATGTTGCTAAACTGTAACTGAAATGAAATATTGTATCTGCAGCAACCCATGGTAAAATGGCTAGCAAGTCCTTGTTTAGGTATTCATGCATAGGTGACAAGAGATGGACCTAAGAACTTAAGGAAATGTCATAAAACTATAGTTTTGATTAAGGAAAAGTGTAAAGGGTACATTTGCCTCAAGGCGAGATAATGTACTTCTGTGAAGAAAGATGGGAAGGATTATACTAAAGCATTCTATCCCTTTGCACTCTGACTAGATTTCCTGATACTGCCACTGGCGAGACAGAGAGGCTGATAAACCTACTCAGAAATCATGTGTCGAGGTAGATGCTTTACCTGTACATGGCAGTAGAAATAACAAATGAGCAGAACTGACAGTGCTGGACAAATAAGGCCAGGAAGGGGAACTCACCTGAGTGTAGCTTTCAAAAATTCTCACCATCATCAAGGAATCAGAAGAAAATCTGCCTCTGATGCCTTGAAGGTGACTACCACCCTCTTTTTCAGTGTTGGCAGACACTTCCCTGAAACGAGACAGACCAAGGGGTTTTCTTATACCTATTTAAGATGGGAGGTGGAGAAAGTGTATTTTCTGATAAGTACAATACAATCTAACAAAACTAAGTATAGGTAACCAAAGTAGCATATCTCACAGATGTCTTTCTTTTGGAATAGATGTCACATGGAAAACTTCAAAGGACCTGGTTTAGCTAACCAGGCAAAAGGGGAAAGGAGAGCAAGATGGAAAACGACAGAGGGCTGTACCAGCCCTGTGGGAGAAGAAGAACCTTCTAATGTCATGCCTGGGGCCAGGTCTTCCCTTCCAGAGTACCAAGCTGCCCAGAAGGGCTATTTGGCAGTGGTGGGGCATGCATGTCAGGGACAGACTCCAAATTGCCCCTGGATGTCTGGCAGTGAGTTAGTTGTCCTGGGTGATGACAGCTTCACAAGGCGTTTGTCTGATCAAATGAATGCACTTACTGTGGGAAGGCAGCTGGGGGTAACCAGATTAACATTTACCTAGAAGGCTGTATTTTGAAGTTTTAATGATTTTCAGATAGTATTACAGCACGCCGAGCCTGTTATTTCATGAGAGTTAAGCCTATTATATCATCAATGACATGAAAGGCCAGAGTTGGCTCAGCAAGAAAATATCATCTTAGTCTTAGCCATCTGCAGTGAAGCTGCTTTCTGTTCTGCCATTTCATTGTGTTTCTGGAGTTTTCATACTGTGAATAGACACCAGGTGCTGCTCGCTTCGATGCATTTGCGTATGTCTAGCTGTGTCCTGTTCATTCAATGGAGAAGGCAATCTGCATGCAAGGAATTCAAGGGCACTGGATCAGCTACTCCTGTGTGGAGAAAGGAAACAGAGGGACAGTTACTGCTCTCATCCTTTTCCCCCTGTTTTCACAAAGAAGGTTGGAGGTTCCTCCTCACAAGGCACACAGAGGACCCATCTCCCTAATCCTGTGCTGTGCTAAGGAGCCTTCTGCATACCTGCACAGGTCATTCCAAAAGCACTGGTATCGAGTATACAAGTAAAGATTCCTTCCTCAAGAAAAATAATTAAAAAACAAAAACCCAACCACCCACAAAACCCACAAAACCCAAACATTGTGACAGTCTATTTGGTGCTTTTGTAGTTGGTAAAATTAGGATCGCACAACCAAACAAAGCATTGGAGGACAATCCTCTTCTCCCACTGGGTCAGTAAATCAACACTCAGTGCTGCCAGGAAGGCTACAAGGCATGAGAAATGGGGCTGCCTCATGAGGGAAAGACAGCCAAGCTTTCTCTCTCTGCACACGTTTCCTCTTCAAAGTCAAGTAGCCATAGTCAACATTGGAAAAGATACAGCGGTCTGCTCACTGATCCTTTTGTGTTGTTATTAGAATAATTCTTAGGAGTCCACAAGATCTTTTTTACTTCAAAGAACCAGAATTCTGTCTCCATAAGCTGGGCCAAACAGCAGACTCATAGAAATCACATGCTGAAATCGAGGAAACAAAATTGACATAACAACATAGCAAAAAAAAAAATCTTTTAAGAATGTCAACAAACAATTCCTTTAGTCTCCTTCAAGTATATTAAGAAGTAATCTACTGTAACAGTGCAGAGATTTAATTCCTTGCCTTAAAGAGCAAGCAAATGAGCTTTGGGCTCCCCATCCCAAGGAAGATTTGAATAGCTCCAGGAAATGTGATACAAACCTTTGATAAAAATGTTGGTAAGGCAGGAGTCAGGAGAGGAGATAAAAAGAGAAGGTAAAAGCAGTTGTATGCTCTTCTGGAGATGACATTTTACATCTTCAGAGCACTTTTGTTTCCATCATCCTGTAGCACCTGCAAAATACCATTTACCCCAAGTAAAGCATTGGCAATTCATTAGAGACTAAGCAGAACTTGGCAATACACAAGCATCACTAGCAGGTGGAACAGAGAATTTGGGACCTTAACACACTGGTGCAAATCAGCATGAAACCTTTGCAGTTAAAGTTTAAAAACAATCACAGCTCTTTGCATTTCATTCCACTTGAGAATGAAATGGCTAGCTTAAAATGTTGCTAAGGTAGACAAACCACTGCTCCATGGCACATGGACTTCAGCACTGAGTAGAAAAATGCCTCTTTCTGAATGGAAATTGGCCAATTATTTTGAAATGCAATTGTAAAAATTTAAGAAATGAAAACAAAAACACAATTTCCACATGCTCTGACTGCAAACGTGCCAGAGTCCTTCAGAAGAAAAATGTGAATGAGGCAAGAACTAGGATAGAGTAAAATCAAAGATAGAAAAATGTTGAATATTTTATTGGAAAACTGAGCTGAGTGTACTATGTGTACTCTTACAGAGGCTTCCGGCAGAGATACTTGTCATTAGGATGCATGGCTTTGCCAGCCAAGCAGCGTCAGGTCCCTGGCCCAGTGTTTTCCAGAAAACGGGGAAGGTAACAATCAGAAGGAAGGGGTATGTGTAGACCGCAGGGCTTACCCCAGTGCAGCTCATGCCAGATGGGTACTACCCTCCAACTGCAGTCCCCCTGCAACTGGTCTTCCTGGAAAGTCCCTACCAGGAGCGACAGGGTCCCCAAACGCTGCACATGGACACGGAGCAGTCACAGGTCATGCAGGCGGCAAAGGTCTGGAGACCTTCGGGCAGCACGATGATAGAGTGGTGGTGGAACCCCGCCTTTGAGGGCCCTCAGCAGAGCAACAGGGACTCCTTGGTCGCCTTTCGAGCACCGGTGTGCAAAACCGTGTGGCAAGAACGGCTTGGCTACCTGCTCGTCAAGGCTTGTTGGTTCAACATCTCAAGACCTGGGAGCCTCTTGTTGCTTTACCTCCAGTGGCTGGAAAGGTAAAAGCCCTCTCGGGGTAATCCTGTGGAAGGTAACACGGCTCTTCTGCAGCAGGATCCCTCTGCTACGGGGGGGCGGTGGTTTCAGGAGGAGCGAACAACAAGCGGCAGCAGGACTGGTGCCGCTCGGCCGCGATTGCGGCAGCTGAGGGGTTAACACCGGCCCTGGGGGCCGGGGGCGCCATTTCGAGCTCTTAGCCCTGCCAGGGGGGCGGCATCGCTTGCTACCCCCGTCGCCCGATCTCCCTTCAGCGCCCCCTCCTCAAGATGGAGGCGCGGCGCCTCCTCGCCTTTCTGCCAGGGGTAAGCTCCCTCCTAGGCGCTGCTCCCTTATCGCTCTCCTCGCTTCCCCGGGGTTCCCGCCGCTGCCCACAGGTGTGGCTCCCTTCCGCTGCGGCGGGCTCGGCGGTCTCAACACTGGGGCGGTGACGGGCGGTGCGTGCTGGGGGGCGGGGGGCAGATGTCTCTGGGCAGTGATCCTGCGCGAAAGGCGGCGGCCGCCCCCGAGAGGTGTGCGGAGGGACGGCGCTTGCTCCTGAGTCAGCAGCGGCGAGGAGACGAGCAGCGTCTCGACACCCGGCCCCGTCGAACGCCCCGGCCCCCCGCGCCCCCTCAGCCCCGCGCCGGCTCCCAGCCCGTGGCGTCGCGCACCCGCGGGAGGAAGGGGGTGGAGGGGGCCCTGCTGGATCCTGCCCACCGCCGCCCTCAGGTAGGTTCGCCGCCGCGGCCTGGGCGCGGCCGCAGGTGGGGAAGGGGTGGATCACGGAGTCACCGCCGCTCAGCTCCCCGCCCGGGCGCCGGGTGACTTAACTCCCGGTGCCGAGCTCTGGGCAGCTAACCCCGCTTCTCCGGCCAGAGGCTGGGCTCCGCGGCGAAGCGCAGCCCGGAGCCGCCCCGCAGGCGATGTGAAGGGCCCCGGGGGCAGAAGGAGCGCTCTGGCACCGCTGTGAGCGCCGGGCCGAAGTGCTAACGGGACAGCGGCAGCGACGTCCCGGCCTTCGGGGAGTTGTGCCTCCTTCCCCGCCGCCGAGGGGTGTGCTGTCTGCCTGTGCAACCTGTCGGGCCTGGAGCCTGGGAGGGACAGCAGCGGGGGGCGTTGGGGAAGCGGCTGTGTATTTAATTTGCAGGTACATTTATTTGTGCGTATATATATTTAAATGTATTCGTATATGAAAGATCAAACCGTTTTGGTGGGAGATTTCCATAAGCGTGCGTGCTGGTCTGTGCTCAGAAATCACAGTTTTGTGTTGTCCTCTGTGCCTGTGTGTGTGTGCAGATACATACTTGGTTATTTATGCATCTGAAGAATGTAAGAATGTTTCTCTTGCCAAGTTGCTATCTAGCTTTCTGTCAAAGAGTGTGTTTGTTACAGCCTAACCGTTTATGTATTTGTAACTGCCAAGTGTGGTGGTAGTGTTTGTCATGTGAAGTGCTCTGTCAGATTGCGCTCCGAGCAGTAGAGCAGAGCTTACACAGTAGAAATTACTATGTGTGACTTTTCCTTTTTAAAAATATGTATGCTGTTTGAGGTGCCATCTACATTGTGATTGCTTTACAAAAACAGAATGCAACTTCATCATTCCCCTGGCCCCTTCCAGGAGCATATCACAGGTAACCTATGAACTAGTCAGATGGTTGAGGGAACGGAATGAAGCACGAACTGTGTAGCCCTCCGTTCCTCCCTGTCTGTGCTGTAGGAGCGCTTTCATGTTCCTCGTACAGACTGCATGACAAGATAGTGGAGTAGATGTAGGATGTAATAGCTTTTCAATCCTTCAGGGTGTGTTCTCTATCTGCCTTTGCCTTTACAGCATCTTGTAGTAGGAGACTGAGCCTCACCCACCCCGTACTTGTTAGCTTCATTTAATTATCAGCACCTTGTTTTTACAAGGCTAACTGTTGCAGTTGATATTAATAACTGGGCACTGTCTTTGAGCCAAATCTGAATCATTAAAAATGTGGCATATTTCAAAGTTAATAGGTGATGCTGTCCATACTCATTTTGGTATCTTAGGTGATGGGAGTTGAGCTGCTCAGCATGTTGCTCATCAAACTGTGTGTCTGAGTGGTGCAGGTAAGGTGAGAGTGTATGTGTGCAAGCTTCATGGGCTGATGCTTTTCCCTTAAGCACGAGGCAAAGGAAAAGGCAGTGTAGGTAGGATCCTGCTCCGCAAGATACTGCAAAGGCAGATTTCACTCGAAGAAAATGCCCAATTATGAGTATCAACTGTAACAGTCAGCCTTGCAAAAACAAGGAGTTGATAATTAAATGAAGCTATCAAGTATGGTGTGGCTGAGGATCAGTCTCCTACTACAAGATGCTGCAAAGGCAGACAGAGAACACACCCCAAAGGGCTGAAGAGCTATTACATCTTACATCAACTCCACTATCTTGTTATGCAGTCTCTATGAGGAATGTGGAAGTGCTCCTACAGCACAGACAAGGAGCAACACAGTTTGTGTTTTGTTCCCTTAGCCATCTGACTAGTTCATAGTTTATCTGTTCATAGGTTATCTAGTTGCCTATCAGTGAGCTGTGTGAAGACCCTTTCCAGCTGTACCTTCTGTGACAGTGAATAAAGTAGGCTTGCTGTAGGCTTGTTCACATATTGGTTGTATGGACTCTGCTTATAGAGCTTTAGCTTTCAGAAAGCATGTGATGCTTTACATTTGCCAGCTTTGATAGTGCTAAATGTATGTCCTTAGTAGGAAACTGGCAGTTAAAAAAGGGGTTGTGATCAGGTGCTGTGTATCCAGCAGTCTCCAATTTCAGTGCTGTAGGGATGGCCCAGAACCTCTGTAATGGATATTGTATCCATGGGGGGAAATCCTTCCTACTGTCAGATAGTTAGCTTTCAATTTCTGTCACAGAGTGTCTTTCTGTACAAATTTATAATCTAATTTAACTGCAGATACAGTTGCTTTTCCATTTAAGTACCTAATCTCTTTCTGAATGGTGCTAGGTATGACTTTAGTATTTTCCAGGATGATGTGGTTTTCCACTGAGCAGGAAGGCATTCTGGAGACAGTGTGATTGTGGTTATCCTGATGCCAGTTTTCAGCTAGTTAGCCTTGATGAAGGGACGGTTTAGTGGTTGTTTTGTGTCCTCCTGCCTTTTCCTTGATAAATCTGTCCTCTGTGCAGTTTATTAACTCTTCTGCATGTTGCAAGGAGTTCCACCAGTTCAATAAGATGGATCTTTAAAGAAATAAAATGTACTCTCGGTTGTCTGAGGTGGGGGTCCCAAGGTTTGCATCGTAGGGGACTATGTGTACAGACCAGTGCTTTATCTGTTGATAACAAGCAAGTAGTTTTCTGAAGAGCAGAGTTAATGAAGATTTCTATGAATCTGTGTCTTTAGGTCAAACAAGGATTTTTTTTTTCCGTGGTCTTTGCATGTGTCTCTATGTTTTTCTTCCTGTGTAGACCCCTCTTTCCACACACTTGATGTGTGGATGTTGATGTGGCACATGGGCTGCCATTTTCAATTATGGAAATTGGGTGACATGTTTTTTGGGGATGGGCCTGTTGAAGTTCATATGGCAGTTTTGCATGCAGTATGTTCATATTGCTTAAGTTCATATTGACTTCTCTGACCTGTCTGGTTTTACAGAAGTGTTAGAAACTTAATTACCTGCTGGAAATCTGTTTTCTGATTGAAATCAGTTGTTGGCTTAAAGGTTGTTGTAAGGGGGGGTCGGGGGAGGGAAGGATCTATTTGCACAGCTGTCCAGTAAGTTTTTCTCTGCAAGGGAACAGACTTAACAATAGACATAAAACTTGCCATAGTCATGTAGGTGAAAAGACTTCCTCCCCCCCCCCCCCCGCCAAGAATATTTACTAGTATCTCTGGGTTTATATCAACACACTAGATTTCAAGTCTAGAAGTGGATGTATATAATGCAACTGCATTAAGAGCCTTTTCTTGAAGGTGAAAAATAGCAAGGCACAGAGTGTTTTCTGTGCTTTGCTGGCTATCTGCTGTTTCACCCATGACACCTTGTGCAAGCTTTTTTCCTGCGGTGTGTGCGGCTCTATCCCAGGCAGGGGCTGGGTGGTCAATACTCTAATCTCAAAAATGGTCAATTAGCTTTGTTGACATTAGTACTTAACATTGCTTGAGTCAGTCTCTGCCAATCAATCCGTGAACAGCCCTTGAAGGCTATCATAAATTAGATATACTTATGTAACTTCTAAATCTGGTTTTATAACGCCATAGTCTAATACTAAAATACGGTCATAGAATCATTAAGCTTGGAAAGCACCTCTGAAATCATTAAGTCCTACTGTAAACTTAGCACTGCCAAGCTCACCCCTCAACCATGTCCCTAAGCACCTCATCTACTTGTCTTTTCTTCAAGAATTACAGTTCAGGAAATATCACTTAAGGAAAAATTGTTGAAATCCCAAGAACTGCAGTGAAACATTGATAACTTCAATCAATTAATAGCTCCTTATTTTTGAGGGCTTACAGTCTGAGTGCGGAACAGAAAGCCTCTGAGTTTCAACCCACTGCTATAGGAACTCTTTTGTTGTAGTTTAAATATAGTCATTTTTTTGCTTTGAAGAAGTGCAAAATAAATACATTCTTGCATTCTGTGCAATTATGTGATCCAGCTTAACCTACCTACATGAATAACTTTCTTCTAACTGTCCCCATAATTTACACAAGTTTCTCCAGAGGCACCAGCCCTCACCCACGAACTGTACCTCTGCTGCAAAAGTATCTAGTCGGAGCCCACTGTACAGTGATTCTGACAGTATTTATTGCTTTTTGTCATAATGATGCTCCAGCTAGGAGCTTTTTCACACCGACCTTTCTTCAGTCAGCTGTTGGATAACATAACTTTAAGCTCTGTTAGCTTGAAAAAGTCTTATACCTCCTTTCCTGCATGTGTATGTCTCCTACAGAAGTCTGGTAAATGTAAGTTTTCCATCCAGAGCTCAGAACTGGTGTTCTGGCACCCCTGTTGGATACCTCTTTTCTGTGGCCTGTTCTGTTGTAAAAATGGTTAAATACTGGAAGGATTGAGAAATTCTGAAATACCTTTCATGAGAGGCTTAGGAACAGGTTTAACAAAAATCCAAAGGAGGATGGTTTGTCTTGCCTCTCTGGGCCGTGGAAGGGACAAGACACCATCTTGTTCCTTCGAGCTTTCCCTGCCCAGGTCTCACTTCTCGCTGCCTGCAGAGTACGCAGTTGGTAAGAGCAGAGAGAACTGGTGAGTGCAAACTGGGAAAATGGAAAACATGAAAACTACAATACGTTGTTTTGGAGGAACTGTCCAATAGTTTGGACAACAGGTTTTTTTGGTTTTTTTTTTTTTCTCCTGTGGAGAGGTACTTCTATGTCCTTGGCCTGTCAGTGGGGAGTGCAGGGCTCTTGGATGTCTAATGGTCTCACTCTGTGTGATTAGGTCATTTTTGATTAGTTGGTGCCCCCCTCCCCTCTGGCTGACCTTAGGGCTTCACTAGTGTCCATATTACAAGTTTAGTAGAAACAATCCTGAACTATTTGGACCTTTTCTAACTTAGTCTTGTATGCCATAATGTGATGTAAATCCTGACGCTAATAATAGCGGGTTAATTTCTCAGCAGAACAGTTCCACCATTCAGTAGGGGCTTTTCAATATATTTTATCTTCTCTGTAAATAAATCTTGACACCATATCCCCCTGCTAAGCATCTTATCTTCAGGATTTTCACTGTTTCTTGGTCTCTCCCCAACAGCTTTAATAAAGGCTACTTAAATCTTGTAGAACAACATTACTCTTTCCATGAAGCACTGCTGTGCGGTTTTTGTTTGGTAGCAGTTGACAGAGCTGTGGGTGCCAGTGGAACTAGTGGAGCATGCAGTCCATACAGTATGACATGGCAGGGTATATTCAGCAATTCAGTTTGTTGTTCTATCTCCCTTGACTTGCTCTTTGTGCCCTGACCTTGACCGAGGAAATTGATTTAGAGCTGGGATGTAATGCTAGTCTAATGTCAGCCTTCAACAAGACCTGTGGGAGCTCCTCTGGATAAAGCATAGACATGTTTGTAATCATGGCTATATCCTACAGCTCCAATAACTTTTCATCTGTAGTCATGGTTTTGTTTTCAGCTATAGGTACTTATTGTTAGAAAACTGTGTGAGAGGGGAAGGTGATTTTGCACAGGCTGTAACCATTGATGACTCCTGTGATATTGTTCACATCTGCTGAAGGGCTTGACAATTATCCCCCTTTATTTAGATGCCTAGCCAGTGTCTGTTTTGATGATTTATGGTCATACAGTATCTGTTAATGTTAAATAAACTTCTAGTGCCTGCACGTGTCCCAAGTTTTTGTCTGCATTAGGGACTGTTGTGGTTTAGCCATGAGGAGAAAAAGGCAAAACCTGGTGGGTTGATATAAGGATGGGTTACTAGGGTAGCACAGGGAGGGAGAAATAACAATAGGACTTCCAACAGGATATACACAACTGGAGATACACAATACAGTCTCTCACTGAATCACAGATTTCAGACTGTATAGCTCAGACCTGTACCCAAGCTGCATGCCCTGGGCTGTGTGCCACTCCCCCACTAGCCCCCATGAAAGCTGTCATGGTATGGAATATTCCCTTTGGTTATTTTGGGTCACCTGTCCTGGCTGTGTCATTTCACAGCTTCCTGGGTGCCCTCCACCTTCTCATTAGTGGGGCAGCATAAGAAGTTGAAAAGTCCTTGACTACTTAGCAACAGCTAAAAACATCAGTGTATTATCAGCACTGCTCTCATCCTAAATCCCAAACACAGCATTACACTGGCTGCTAGAAAGAAAACGATCTCTATCCCTGCTGAAACCAGGACAGTGACAAATGCTGCTGTCATGAAGTTTTATTTTTCTTCTGCAATGTGAATATAATGTTCATGCTCTGCTACTAACTAACTGGCTCTGGTATTAATGCAGGTACAATAGCTGATGAAATAACTAATTTGAATTCATGAGGAATGGATATCCTGAAAGATTTTCTTGTATTATGTTTAATAGACACATTGACATATGTGTGTGTATGTATGTATATAGACAGGACTGCCAAATTGGTATTATATTCATTTACTCAGCAATCCTGCTTTATGTAAGAGATGCTGTCAATTCAAAAGCAGAAGTGTTGCTTTAGCTGTGACTTGAGTTTCAGATGTTGTTTCAGTATGTCTTTTGGCATGTTGCCTGGGGGTGCTAATAACCAGAAGGGCAAGGAGGGTGAGGACCCCCTGCTTGCCTTTCCCACTCTCCTGGGGGTTTCTGTTTGCAACTCTCTCTGTGCCACTGCTCTCTTTGTGTTCTGCACCCTCTCTGTACCACTTGCTCTTGTCTCTGATTTTGTTAACTTGAAGGGAGCCTGCTATGCCTTTTGTACAGCATCAGCGTACTTATGCTGTGTTTGCCACTCTGCAGTTCTCTGATTTGAAGGTAGTCCTAGATAGAGGTAATTCAGTCTGTACATGTTCTTACTTTTATAGCTACAGCCTAATTATCTGTGGGAGGTGGCAATAAAGTTCTGCTTGGCTGAGCCCTTTCTCTAAGGAAGAAAGTTACCGGAGTCTAAAGTCAACGTGAACCAAAATGTGGAGTGAGATTAAGGCTGGAGGAGAGCAGGAGGATGCTGGCAGTTCCTTTTCCTTGGAAAGCTGCTGTACTTCATGTATTCTTTACCAGAAGATGTGGTCCTGATCAGCAACCACATACGTTTACAAGATTGTAAAGTCAAAGTGCTTGTATTGAGGAATCAGTTCAGAATTCCCCCTCCCGTTGGCTGGAGCACCACTGAAAGCTGCCAGCTGGAACAGACAAACATAATGGCCTTGGGAGTAAGGCAGCATATATAACACGTGTATATCTACCACACCTGCCCATATGCTTCTCGTGGCTGCCATCACTCCTCTAGCTGAGAGTGCAAGTCAGGCTCAAACTGTTAAGAGCCAAGAAAATCCAAAGTCATTACCAGCAGTGCTACTTGCTCACATTGTTACAAAAATAACAAGCTTTGTCATATCAGTGAAGGATTAAGATACAGCTAGAAAATTAATCTCATGGCTTTACATATTTTTTAACTGCTGGAATATCATGGCTGGCTGCTCCCTTAAATTTTAATCTCTCTTGCGTTTGTGTGATAGAACTTGCAGTTGTGGGGGCCAGTACAGTGTCATGGGGAGGATAAAGAGGAGCATTGCATGCATACTCTGCAGCCACATTTGCTGTCAGTTTAAGAAACCATGCCATTTCTGATGGTTATGTTCTTATCTGTGGATCAGAAGCTGTGCACTGAATTGTGACTGAGTGTTCTTTGTGTTGGAGCCTGATGCTAGTATCAGGAAGTGCAAGCTAGTTTTGCAGTGCGTGCAAGGTCTTTTATTATGTGGAAATTAAACATCAATAGATGTGTAGCCACAAAGAAGCATGGGAGGACACAGTGCTGCTTTTGTGCCTTTGCTATATCCTCATGTGCTGTGTCCCTTAAGGGTTCTGTGAAGCTTGTGCATGCAGCCCAAAGTCTCACATTTTGCCACTTTAATAATTTTTATTTTCTTAATATAAATTAAAATCCACAACTGTTTGCTATAAGGTGCTTGTGTTCCTGAACTCAAGACAGTGCTGCAAAGATCCAGACTGTTTGCATGTACTCTCAGTGTTAGTGTTGCTGGAAGTAATTATGTGAAGACCTAAGTCGGCTCTTGTGTAGAATACAGAAGTTCCTGCTTGTCTCCTTTTAGTGGCAGTGAGATTGTGAGGTTGACCTTGCAGAGGAAAAAGGCCCGTAAAATAAGGTTCTTTTTCTGCCTTCTGATTGGGGTTCTGACCTCATGATGTTCTGATATGGAGCCTGACGCATTTTTCCTTAGGCTATATGACGGAAAGTCTTTCTTAGGCATCTGGTCCATTTAGCTGTTTCTGGGAATAAGTGAAGGTTACAGCAAATGAACAACATCTCAGAGACCTTGAGTTGGAGTAATAAGCTCTTCTGCGAATCACAGTTTTTTTTGGTGGCTAGCAACTTTTCCAAATCTAGACAGATTTCCATAGAAACAGGAAAAAGGCCACGTAAAACTGTGCTCTTACTATTATAACATCTTCCTTTCTCCTTAATTTGCTGAGGTATTTGGGGTTTATGTGTTATTAACTTGGAAACATTTATTAGGTTGTCTGTCCTAACAAATTTCTTCTGTTCTCATTCTGAAAAGCAACAGAAACATTCTAAAAACTGTTGAAAGATGAAGTTTGTAAGAGTTGTGTGCTCTGTATGGTGCTTTGGTTTATTTGAATGTTCTGAAATAAAATGCTACATAAAAATAATCAGTTTCAGTACTGTGTTAGAATAAATGCACAGATGATCGGTATGGGCAGGTGTATGCTAGTGGGTTCAGCTGGAAAGAAAGGCTTAAGAAACCATGTTTTCAACTGGAGATCACTGCCTGCATAGCAGAGAGCCAGGACAGATTCACCAAGGGAAAATCATGCTTCCTCAACCTCTTGCTCATTTCAGCATGGAAATCTGGCTTGATGGATAAGGGGAAAACAGTGGATATTACCTGCCTTGATTTCAGCAAGGCTTTTGATGCTGTAGAGAGGTTAAGTATGGGCTGGATGAGTAGGCAGCGAGATGGATTGAAAACTGGCCAAATGGCTGCTCCCAGAGGGTGATGGTCAATGGTACAAAATCTAGTTGGAGGCCACTAACTAGCAGTGTAGCCCACAGGTCAGTACTGGGTCCAGTCCTGTTCAATCTCTTCATTAATGTTCTGCATGAGTTTGCATTGCAGAAGTAGCCCCTGGAGGCATCTAGACAAATTGTTGCTCTTTCTAAGGTTAAGCCTTACTAGCTAAGTCCCAGTCACTGCCGAGGAGCACACCTACATGTATTGTGTTATGAATTGCTTCCTGAGAGAACGTCTAACTGCAGATACCAAAACACTGTCATGCTAGAAGCAATGGGTGGTGTGTTTTGGTTTTTTGGTGACAGTTACTTCTTGTGATCAGTGACAACTTTGTAATTTTGTGGCATAAGAATGATTTTGGAAACCAACTTATTCTTTGGTGTTCTGGGAACTTTGCAGCTGCCTTAGGAGGAGTGCTTTTGTTGATGGTGGGTAGAACAGAGGTCAATTAAGTAAAGTTATGTTTTAAATCAACAATCAGGCTTTTGGAAAGATAAGTCTTTCCTGGTTTTGCAAGGAGTTTGCCTGAAACCTTATCTCTTTGTACTTAGGATTTGTTTTTAAATCTACTTTTTTTTTTTCTTACTTAGCAATGATTTGTGTTCATTTTGCTTATGTCACGAGCAGAAATAAGGTTTGCACCAGAGACCTGAGAAAAAGTTGTGAAATTCCAGTACACTCAGACCAGGTTCTTTTAGATATTCACATGTGGGGTGTGTACTGTTTAATAACACACTTATTAGAGATATTTGATGTAACATGGGATTGCTGATTTAGTGGAGCAATAGAAAATATACTGTAATCACAATACAAATGTATATTAGACTTAGCAAAATATATAGCAATGGTAAAATACAGTTGAATCACAATACCAATGTAATTCCAATTACTGGTCTCTAATTTCATGGTTGTGACATTGGGTGACCCCAGTTACTTGAAGGGACAAGTGGATTGAAGTCAGCTCAAGCCCATTGGTCTCTTCAAAATTCTTGTAATTGTTCTGTTTTTATACTCTGTAATAGGCTGAGCAATGTGATCACTTCTCCCATGGTGGTCTGGATAGCTGGGGGCTACATTCAGTCTTTAATGGTCTAAGTGAATGGGTGTTTACAACACCAGTTGATCCACTCAAAAAAGGCCAGCCTCTGGTCCCCCCTGTGCTGAGCTAAATCCACAAGTTGCTTTGCAAAAGCTGTGGTCACTCACACCTTATTCCCTGAGCAGCCTCAATGCACTGCCCTTGCCCATCTCCTCTGAGCCTTTGTCCGTGTAGGGGTTTAGTGGTTATTCACAAAAGTACAGGTTGCAGATCAGGGTCCAGTTACTACTCTGCTTTACAGATGTGCCATCCATAAAAGATCCTGTCTCAGAAAGTAGAAGTCCATCTACTGAGCTGTTAGGGTTTCTAATCTACTTCAGTCAGCATGAGCAAGAATAGCATGTCTAACTTCCTTCCTCGCTTTGCAAGGGAGAAAAACAGGATGGTCTTTCATTGTGTGAGATTGTGTAGTAAGGAATCTATTAAGAGCAGCCAGTTAGTAGCATTTCTATCATATGTAGATATAGGTAGTGGAAATGTGATGTTCATTACCTTTTCTGAGTCAGGTAATGAACATTAAAGGGAATTTACTGGGATGTTTTGCCTTGAGAAGGGCTACTTTAAAAAACCCCAAACAAATACAAGCAAAAGAAACCCCAAACCTTAAAAAAACCCCACTACTTGTGTTTTTATTTACATAAGGGTTGTTTTTTTTTTTTTGCATCTACGTAGGATCCTTTATATGGGAAGAGTTGTGAGTTTGGCTAAACTGATGTTTATCCTGGCATGAGTAATGTTGCTTTCAATGGTTTGTTCCTTACTAGACCTATTTGTTGCTTAGGCTTTTCATTGCAAGGTTTTGATAGCTGAGTGGTGGGGGGCAGAGGAGAAGCCACAGGAGGTGGATTCTGCAAGAAGCTGTTAGAAGCTTCCCCCATGTCCAACAGACAATTTGAGCTGGCCTCAAGATGGACCTGCTGTTGACCAAGGCCAAGCCCATCAGCAACAGTGGTAGCACCTCTGTGATAACATATTTAAAAAGGAAAAGAAAAATATCAGTAGCTTTTTGCCACCAGAAAAAGGAATGAGAAGATATGAGAAACTTTGAAGACACCAAGGTCAGTGAAGAAGGAGGGGAAGGAGGTGCTCCAGGCACCGGCGTGAAGAGTCCCCTGCAGCCTGTGGAAAAGACCATGGTGAGGCAGGCTGTCCACCTGCAGCCCATGGAGAACCCCACAGTGCCAGGGCAGGTGGAGGAACTTGAAGGAGGCTGTGACCCTGTGGGAGGAAGTCCACACCAGAGCAAGCTCCTGGCAGGACCTGTAGCCTGTGGAGAGAGGAGTCTGTGCCAGAGCAGGATTGCTGAGGGGGACTTGTGACCCTGTGGGGGACCCACACTGGAGCAGCCTGTTGCTGAAGGTGCTCCGTGGGGTGGAAGGGCATGGAAGGGACCCATGCTGGAGCAGTTGGTGGAGACCTGTAGCCTGTGGGAAGGATGCACATTGGAGAAGTTGGTGGGGGACTGCCTTCCTGTGGGAGGGACCCTACACTGGGGCAGGAGAGGAGTATGAGTAGTCCACCCCCTGTGGAGAAAGGAGTGGCTGACACCATGTGTGGTGGACTGACTGCAACCCCCTGTGTCACTTGCAGGGATGAAGCAGAGAACCTGGGAATAAAGTTGAGCCTGGGAAGAAGGGTGGGTGTGTGTGGTTGTTTTAAGATTTGGTTTTAATCGTTATCCTGCCCTATTTTGATTGGGTAATGCATGAGATTAATTTTTTCTCAGTTGAGCCTGTTTTGCCCATGGTGGTAGTAGGTAAGTCATCTGTCCATGTCCTTATCTTGACCTACAAGACTGTTGTTAAATTTTCTCTACCCTGTCCGGTTGAGGATGGTGAGTGATAGAGTGGCTTTGGTGGACACCTGGCCTCCAGCCAAGGTCAATCCTCTACCCTTAAGCTGACTTATTTAGAGAATTTAGTGTCCTGGCAAGGAATGTCCTCTTAGAAATTCTGGAGAAGTGTCTGGATTACCTTGATAGCTGAGAGAGAGTAACTTGCAGGCTGTGTCAAGAGCTGACTTTCTGCGTGGATATTTTTTTAAAGTCAGAGCAAAATAGGGTCTGGGTAACTGCAGGCAGAATATCGGTGGGTTTTGAGCTGCAGGAGCCCAAGCATGCAGATCTTTCTGGGATATTTCTGCATGTCCACAGAATGAGGCTTCCAGGTAGGTAATTTGTTGTCTATCTTCAGCTTGCCTGATCTCCTGTGTCATCCATCCAGAAGTCAGCAAGCAGCGATGAAGCCTGCGTTGAACCTGTCTGTTGGGGTTTACTGTGAGGTTCTCCGTTGGTGCTCCCGTCTGACCTATTTTTGCCTGTGTGTCTGTTGCAGCGCTTCATGGCCGCAGAAGGGTGCTAAACAGCATTAGAGGAAGCAGACGTTGAGACACACAACTTCCACGCTGCTGGGAAGCTGCCACTGCCTTCCTGGTGCAGCATGGCATTTGGACTTGGTGTTCTCTGCCTGTTACTATGGGCAATAACAGGTAGGAGTTTCCTTCTTGTGTATCTGAATCAGAGACCAAGTGAAACGTGCTCCTGGAGTGTGTATGCAGGCGTGAATGATACGTGAATAAGCTAAGAGCTGGAAAATCTCGTGACTCCTCAGTGCAAAAAGCCCTTGTGAGGTGCAGCTTCATAACTGGCAATTGATTGCAGCAGGGGAACACAGTAGCTGTTTGGAGCCAGTTTCAGTAGAGGTGTTTGAGAGGGGATGCACAAAGCAAGAAGGGGTAGGGGGACGGTTCAGAGAGTTTTCATTCTCTTTCTCTTGCAGGACAGCAATTTAAAAATGATGTATTGCTTGTGTTCTAAGTTATCTGTTTTCTTCTGAAGTATCTTAGAATGGTTGTTTTGCTGAAACATAAATGCATTTATTTACATTTCTCATGTCATCATCCACTCTACACACATGTATTTCCTTTCAAAGACCACAGGCAAGTCCTCTAAGTTTCTGCTTTAGCCACAGAGGTGGGAAAATTAATTCCATAATCAGACAGATGAAGAAGAATCATAATTCTTAATAGTGCCTCTGTGTCATAGGGAGACTTAATCTGGTGCAGGAAGTTTTGACATGGCAAATACAGAGAAATATATGGGAACATGGGCTTTATTTCCTTAAAATATAGTGTTTGAATTCTGGCTGTGGAGATGTACTGGCAATATCTATATTAGCAGGAAGTGAGAAAATAGCACTCAATTATCTGGCTTTTATCTCCTGTAGTATAAGCAGGATTGGTTGTTTAATTAGGGAAAGTCTTCCTAATGTGCTAAGACTGAAATTGACTCTACTGTATTTGGAAATTATGGATGAGGGGGGATAGGCATTCATTACAACTGTGCTTGTAGTTGGTTTGAAGTAGTCTACAAGATCACCTTAAGGATCTCTTAGTGCCAAGCTTTTCAAGGAGAACATGGAGCTGAGTGGGGTTTTTTTGTTTCTGTGGTAAACAACATGTAAGCCTCTTGTAAATAAATAAAACACTCTCCTATGAGATACTGAATACCTGATGCAGGGTCTGTCTTTAGAGAAAAAAATAACCTATCAACTTCAATAGAAGGCAATAATGTGCAGTAAATACTGAATGTTTGCTATAGAGAATGTCAGTTTTATGCTTTTGCTAATGCTGTTTATTTCTGGCAGGCAAGAATAACCTCTATGTGCATATAGAAGGTCTTGGGTTTGTTCTTTAATTGCAGTTTTGCTACTGTGTTGATTTTATCTGAGAACAAAACCATTGCACCCAGATTGCTGGCTGTATATTCCAAGCCTCTCCCTGTATCTCTGGTACCAGCACACAGTGTTATGGAGCTAATTCATTCAAGCATCACTTACTATTTTAGCATAAATTTTAGTGTTCATTTATTTACATCTCAGCAGTTTGCAGTATTTTCCATGCAGTTAATACTAAGCCTAAGGAAACTGGAAGGTACTTGCTGACTTCCAGGATCTGTTTGCTGAAATACATCAGTGGATGCACCCTTGATACATCAAAAGGAATTTTTTTTTTTTTGAGCAACCTTTAAGATGAATTGACTTAGGCTCAGGAAGTTGGTAGGTGTTAATTTTGCAGTTTTTCTCTGCACCTGAGCTTGTGCTTTTAAGGGCTACTTCTTAAAAAAAGTTTTCTTACCACGTTTTAACTTAAGGTAATGAGAAGTCTGACCTAATATAAGGAAGGATTGGCATTGCATTGTTGAGAGAAAAGTGAAATGGGGTTTATCTTCAGAAGGATATAGAACAATATGCTCTGATTTGTCAAAATAAACTGAGGCAGGCTACTCTCTCCTGTTTCGATGACATTTACTTGTTTTCTTATTTTGTGTGTTGTGTCTTTTTGATAATACTGTTTGACTGCTTTTCATGAATGTGGGGGGTTGGCCTTGACCTTTCCATGAGTCCTTCAGGAATGGCCCTCTCCAGTGCAGATGCCCCATGGCGTTACAGGTCCTGCCAGAAAACCTGCTTCTGTGTGGGCTTCTCTCCACAGGGCCGCAATTCATACCAGGAGGCTGCTCCAGCACTGGCCTTCCATAAGGTCATATCTTCCTTCTGGGCCCATCCACCTGCTATTGTGTGGGGTCCTCCATGGGCTGCAGGTTGATATCTGCTGCACTATGGACATCCATGGACTGCAAGAGGACAACTGCCTTCACCACAACCTTAACTAAAGGCTGCAGGGGAATTTCTGCTCAGGTGCCTGGAGCAGCTCCTCCCCTCCTTCGTTGACTCTGGTGTCTGCAAAATTGTTTTGCGCTCATATTCTGACTCCTCTCTCCTGGCTGCTGCTCTTGTGCAGCATTTTTTTACCTCTTTAAGTATGTTAACCCAGAGGTGCTGCCAATGTTGCTGATTGGCTCAGCCTTGGCCAGCAGCGGGTTCCATTTGGAACTGTCTGACATGGGGACATCTTCTGTTGTCCTCTCTGAGAAGCCACACCTGCAGTCCATATTCACCAACCCCCTGCCAAAACCTTGCTTTGTAAACCAAATACAATGAAAAACAAAGCTAAACAGTAGGCACATCCCCTAATAGATACTAGTATCTACTGCTGACTAATGCTTCTACCTCTCAGGAGACCTGAGCTGAACCTGACAGTAGGTAGTGTGTACCATATATACTATGTATCATGTGATTTGGATGACTGACTTCCCAAGCCTGTGGATGCAGCTCCTAATTTCTCCACTTATGCATTCCTTATAATACCAGTCTCACTTCACTGGTTTACATCCATTCATTGATGAAATCAGCTTATATTGAGGTAAATTTAAGTTATTCTGGTTGGCCCTTAATAAAAATCAATAGTTCTTATGCTAATGCATCCAAAAATTATTTTTTTTTCTATGAGAGAGAGAGGACATTGCTTTCCACCTCAGAAACAACAGTTTACTTTTGTAACTAGAAATCCAACACCTTGTAATCAATTCATCCTAGCTCTCATCTTGAGCAGGCATACTCTAGCCTGGCATTTGAGGCAGACGCTGTAACATACTGCTATTGAAACACATTTCTGCAAATATAATAGCGTTCTCATGGCTGAGTCTCGGTGTTCTCATACTGTGTGGTCATATTGTTGTGCATTGTTCTGAGATTAACCACTCTTAACAAATAAGCAAAGGCGGATTGGCAGGTAATTGCAGTCACAGGCATGCAGTTTCATTGCCTGGTTTTAATTCCATGCACCCCAGCCATACATTACATGACCCAGTCTTTGCTAGATATCACCAGAATCCCTTTCTTTACTCTAGAGGGAAGTGTTTTTAAGTACATTTAATTTTCAATTTTCATCAATTTTCAATTTATTTCACTGCTGCTGGTGTTGGACTTAATAATAAAGAATGAAGAATAATGAAGAATAAAATGAAAGCCCTTTCTATACCATGTATCTAATATATGCAACACAGGCCATGAGTGTCAAAGGACACTTAAAGATGTAGTTTCAAAGATAGCCTTTGAAATTACAGCAGAACCAGTAGTCTGGAGTCTGAGTGCATTCTTTGTTCCATATACTGCCCTGGGTATGTGTTCTAGTATCATGTCCTGGTTCAGGTTGGTCTTTCCAGAGAGAAAAGGCCGGTGTGCTGCCTGATTATGATCTCTGAGATTATAGTGAGTAATGCAGTGTGTCAGGTTTGTTCACATTGTCTGTGTCTCCCTTGGGGTCTGTTGTTTCCTGGTGGAGGGGTGCAATGGCTGCATCCGTGCATCTAACCTCCTAGTCTCCAACTGCAAATATCCACTATCACGGGTGGGACAAATGAAGGGTTTGTTGAGTCATTTAGTATGTTTAGATGCTCCTGTGTAAATAAAGGGGAGAATGGGCAGTGTGTTGGATAAACAGCTTTGACAAGGCCAGATCTAGTCTGTGGTTTGGGTACACTTGGATTGTGAGCATATCTGCAGCCGGGGGCGGGGGGGAAGAAATAAGAAAAGCAGGGGGAGTGCCCTCAAGTGTTCTTTAGATGTGGATTCCCCCCATATAGCATTGATTTGTTGTTGTTGTTGTTTTGCTTTTTTTTAGTGACAAACAGGGATAATAACAATTCATAGAATAAAAAAAAATACTTGGAGAGGACCATCAGGCCCACTGAACTAATTAAGGAGCTTTGACAGATCTTGGAAACAAGAATTGAATGATAAACATCACAAAGGTTACTGTAATGGCCACAAAAGCTTTGCAATCTCATTTGTAGATGTAACTAGAAAACTATCAGCTTTTGCTTTATGTGTGGATTTGTTTTGAAATAACTGAGCCTGTTTTTATCTCTTGGTTCTCCTTCTCCTCCCCTTGCAGTGATTAATCTGCAGTCAGCATCTTTACGGAGGCCTAAAAGAGTACTTTGATATCCTGGATATATCCCTGTTTAAAAACTTGTGAGATTTCAGGGGAAAGGGAAGGGAACACCGAATAATCTAAAAGCAGCCCATAGGATAAGAGTGAGAATGTATTTCTGGTGTACCAAGATGTTAGCTGTTGCTAGAGAAACCAATGAAGTGACATTCTGATGTTGGTGTTTTTAGCAATACGGCTTTTCTGTTTTTCAGGACACCACTTTCTATAGGCCCTTACTAAAGCTGCTGGAGTATAAGCCTTTTTTTTTTTTTTTTTTTAAATTTATGTCATAAAGCATGCTTTTTAGCTACTTATAAATCTGCTGTGGAATTTGGCTCTAAAAATTTGAGTTCAAATTCTCCTCTTAATTGCAACAAAAAAAGTTATTTTTATTTTGCTTCCAGAATCTTATACAAATTATTTCAATGTGGTGTTACAGTGAAACCCACAGCTTAGTTCTTAATCATACAGCATCTTTCCTCTCAAAATTCACCAGAATGAGGTACAAGTTATTTCGATAGATTAAAAAAATCATTAACCCTAAAAATAGCATGGAGCTAATGTTTTACTTAGAGGCTGAAGGGACCAGACTTCAAGAAAGCAGAGACTTTTGTACTCTTCCTGTAGAAAAATGCTGTAGCACCTACCATGCTCATGTAGTTCAGAGGTTCTCAGTGTGTCAGCTGTGTGCTACATGAGCTTTCAGTCCTGTGCTGCCAGCAAGAAGATAATGGAGGTGATTCGGTCAAATTTTACTTTTCTTGGTGCAAGGTCTGAATCTGAGCTCTTCTCTGTTTGCACATTCCTTCTTGTCCCTTCCTTCTGCTGCTGCTTGTACTCCTTGCTGCTAGGGAAAACAAACAGTCCAGCCCACAAGTAGATAGTTTTATTCTTGCAGGGTTGCAGACTAGGGTAACTATCCAGGGTGAACCCAGTGTTAGTATACTGTCATAATTTCCTGCTTACTGACTAAAGAATATTTGCCTCCAAGTCATTCATGGTTGTGTGAGCCTGCCAGAGAGGGAGGAGAGCATGTGTTAGATTTTGCAGTTAGTCTCCATGTCCAGCTGAGGAAAGGTCTGCAGCCAGCTGTGATGGAGGAACAGGTGTGTTTCTGTTGGGCTGTTGCCATCGGTGGACTCATGCACCAAGATTTGAAAGAGTGGTAGTGTGCAGCTCAAAGAAGGGTCTGGATGTGTCCTCACTAAAGGAAGACATTTCTTTAAAATGAAGCTGGATTCCACCGTGTGACTTTTATTGGAGCTTTGGTGAGGGGTATGAGGTTTGTTCTAGTGTAACTGGCTTGCCTGACTAGGTCTCTGCATATGCCAGGGCTGTCCTACAATAGACATAACAAGGTGCATTAAAAAGGAAGGGGAACACTTGGCTTACAGGAATTTTAGGCTATTGATGGTGCAGGCACTAGAAGACTTTCAGAGCTCAGAATGAAGGGAAGTGGTATTTCTGTTGGTAATCTGAATGAGTACATCTGAACAACACATTTGCGTGATGCTATTTTTTTGCCGTTCCTGGTCACAGTAGGACAGTGCTTTAATATCTGAGTTCAGTTCACTAAAAGAAAGCAGTTGTGCTGTGACTTCAAGACAGCTGATAATGGGTTAGCAGACACAAGTGTTACTAGTGACCTTTCTGTGGCACACTTTCAGTAAATTTTCTGTCAATGAGAGACCTTGGTATTTGTTACTTGAGCTCATTGCCAAGATTCAATAGGAAGAAGGGGAATATGAAATTGTAGATCAGATTAAATTCACTTTGTCTTCTGTATTTTCCATCTGAAGACAATTAATGGATGCACCTAGTGTCAAGCTGAAATGGCAGCTAAGTTCACTCTCACCCACTTACTGCTAGAGTTTCTCAGGTGTAACTCTAACTGAAGCAAGAGATGAAACTAGATTACTTTGATATTTGGATTACACTGGTAGATTTAATTTAGAGTTGGCAGGAAAATAATTTTCCCATTGTAAAGAAATTCTGAAACTTAATGTTTTTTCCATTCCTTATTGGGATGAAACCAAGACCTTCTGACATTTAAAAAAGCAGTTATCTAGTCTGTGGCTAGGATGCTTGCTTAGAAGATTTAGGTTTAAAGTCATGCATTATTTTAGGAATATACCGGGCTTGTTTCTCTCTGTGGCTAATAAAACACCATCAGTTTTGTGGGAGGTTGACTCTGCAGTGTAATAGCTGAAGTATCGATTGGAAAGTGGCAGAGTGAAATTTGAAGCTTGCTTTGACATCAGTCTGAGTGAGAACTTGGGCTCAGGTTAGAGTTTTGGAGTATTATGGTTGTGTAAGTCTGTCTCTAAGACAGGAACTGTTGGTCACCCTTTTTGGAAAAAATAAATAATGAAACTTTCATATTTCTTTTAACCAGTTGGCCACTTTCTTCTTGAGGGATGAGGTAAATAAGGGAAGGATTGAAGACGAACCCTTTTTGATCCACCTTCATAGTGCTGTTCTTAAAGTATTGTAATGAGATGCTACTGACCTAATACTGCATATTCACACAGAGTAGTGTTTCTGTTTTACCCTATTAAAGGCCTGTTTCTCATCTCCTTGCTGACTTACAGGATTATCTACTTTCATATTACCTTGAGTGCTGTGTCCAATTCTGGGCCCCTCACTACAAGAAGGACATTGAGGTCCTCGAGTGTGTTCAGAGAAGGGCAACCAGGCTGGTGAAGGGGCTGGAGGGCAAATCCTATGAGGAGCGTCTGAGGGAGCTGGGGATGTTTAGTCTGGAGAAGAGGAGGCTGAGGGGAGACCTTATCACTGCCTACAAGTACCTGAAAGGAGGTTGTAGAGAGGTGGGCAATGGTTTCTTCAGCCAGGTGACAGGAGATAAGACAAGGGGAAATGACACTAAGCTGTGCCAGGGCAGGTTCAGATTAGATGTTAGGAAAAAAATTTTCACTGAAAGAGTTGTTAGGATGTGGAACAGGCTGCCCAGGGAGGGGGTTGAGTCACCATCCCTGGATATGTTTAAAAGACAGGTAGATGAGGTACCCAGGGATATTGTTTACTAGAGGACAGATATGGTTGAGCTCGATGATCTTAAAGGTCTTTTCCAACCCAGTGATTCTGTGATATGGGTGGGAAAAGCACAGAATGGTTAAATGTGCTGCCTGACTCCAATATTTCATTTCAATCCAGAGCTCTGCTGTCTCCCCTGTCTTAAGTTGTGCAGACATCTTAAAGGAAAGACTTGTGAGTCTCTGCCAGGGTCTTAAGTTCTTGGAGATGAAAGGGAATGTATAGGAAATACTTATATACAATGTGAAAGGAAGAAAAGCAGAAGTCTTGAGCATCTCCTGGGTACAGATAAAAATGGGCTGTGTTTGAACAGGATAGGTGGTTTTAAATTCATGTTCCCCTGGATAGATTTGGGTTTTCTCTGAAAATGTAAAGTGGAAGAGTAAACATCATCCCAGCTCTGTGTGAAGGAGTAGCTGGAGTCAGAAAAGCAGTCCTTGAAGCTGTTTATCCTTTTCAACAGCATCCTATCCAGCTATACCTATTCACAAGTCATTGATCTTTATTTAAAGTATGGTTTTGTTTCATGTTCCTCCTCACCCTAAATAGCCACCTCTACAAAACAGTCATAGAAAGTCTTGTCCTCTCTATCCCTCAGTGTGTCATGCAGTTGTTTTGTTTTGGGGGTTTTGCATTGGAACTTCAGCTACTTTGTAAGCTGGGCATTGATCCCAGGCAGTACGAAATACCCCCTGGGTATTTCAGGAGCTGTGTTGAGACCGCGCAGGGTAAAGGTGTGTACTGCAGTTCAGCCCAGAAGGTGTGGTGTGAACCGTAGTGCTGTGGCTGGGCACATTGCGTGTTTAAGAGAATCTCTGCATCTCCAAGGCTCTGGGTCATGGTCAGATCTAGCCCATTCTCCTTGAATTTATTTTTCCTGCCTGTCAGCTCAATAGATTTGAACTGGAATCCATTAGTCAATCTGCCTTCTTTTTCTTTTGCCATATGTTCTCATGAATAATTAGGTTGCTGCTGCCAGAATTCAACTCACAGCTTTGTTAATGGTGTGCAAGGCAGGCAGAGTCAATGTTGCCTTCTATTACTGTGTTAGCTCCACAGTGGTGGCATCTTGTTTTCATTGGTTGAGTTAGCAAGTCTTGTTGAAAAACATGTTAAGAACGTCCTGTTTTTACTCAACTTTTTTTTGAAGTGTGATCAGATTTTTCAAGTTGCATTTTGGAGAGAAGAATTCTGAAGAACTGTTATAACCTATAACTGGAAAAAAGAAACAACCTTAGAAAAGATGTTTAAAATTGCCTGACATATACACTGTATTGATTCATGCTTGATTTAAACACTTTGCACTAAGTCTGTGATGTGCTATGATAATAATTCTGTTGTCATACTAAAAGATGGCAGCTTCACTGCAAAGGTGGGAAGGATGCTTCTGCAGCAAGCTCTTGGGATTTCATATGAAGTAGTGACTAAAGCAGCAAAAGTTCAGGAATTCAAGCCAACTTTTGTATTAAGCCTGATAATTATGTTCATGTGAGGAACTCTTCATGAAGTTCAAGTGAGATGGCACATGTTTCTCCAGTGTGGATTTTTGCTGCCTTTTCCTGCAAATGAAACAATGACATGTTACAGCATCTTATTTTAGCTTTGTTTTAAAGCATGTTTTGCTGACTATGCTGTGGGGGTATAATGGAGGTGCCCTGTGATTTATTTTTTTTTCATGTTACCTGCTCTGTTCTTGTTTTTAATTATTAGCAAATCACTTTAATATCTCTATGTATTTGTAGCAAGGGAGTAAGAGTTACTTTGCCAAAACATACCAAGATCCTATACTGGAAAATCCTCTGAAGCATAAATACTATTGCAGAGGGGCATGCTGAAAAAACAGTGGTGATGTTAGCAGAAGAAAATAAGTTTGTTTATGCAGGATACTACCTGTCTTTATCTTGTCTACTGTAATAGGCCATTTTTGGCCACGGTAAACTATATTACATCTTGGTTGTAGCGTGGTGCCTTATGTTCATGGTGTTGTTTCAGGTTCCAGCTGTGAGCAGTGCCGAGAGGGAGCCACGTACTCAGGTGCAGTAATATCTCCCAACTTAGAAACCACTAAAATTATGCGAGTTCCTCATGCTATGTCAGTGTCTGACTGCATCGCAGCGTGTTGTGACCTTTCTGGTTGTGACTTGTCCTGGATGTTTGAACAACGCTGTTACATCGTGAACTGCCAGCACAAAGAGAATTGTGAACCTAAGAAAATTGAAACTGTGAAGTCCTATCTTACTTTTGTGCTGAGGCCATCTCAGAGACCAGCCTCGCTGCTAGGATTTGGGCAAGTGATCCCAAGCATGGTCCACTCTGTGGGACTCCAGAATGAGCCGTCTGATGAAGTGAGTAGCCTGAAGGAACTGTCTCTGCTTGGCAAAGATCCCAGCCTTGAGGAGATACCTGAATACATTGATGATTATAAAGAGTTGGAGCAGGACCCCTTTCAGGTGAGCATCAAACATGAGCAGAAGGAGAATGTGGATTACGCTGACTGGGGCCTCATGGTGGCAGGTGAAAACAGCTTCAACTCTTCAGTGGGTGATGGTGGAGATAACCGGGAAGACGTCGTTGAAAAGAAAGGGGAGGCTGGGAAGGAGGAAAGCCTTCTGAATAAAACCAGCTCTGAATCAAGCTCTGTCACTGAACACTCCATAGAGGGGTTGTCATCTCTGCCAGAGATTACACCCTTCCCTAGGAAGACATCTGAAAGCAAAGCAGCAGTTCAACATCTTGCACAACCTGATGATGCTTTGCAAAAAGAGGTATGTGTGCCCCTCAGGAAGCAGCAGGAGTATGGTGAGGTCACTTTGAAATTGTTTTCATTGACAAATCAAATTAGGTTTATTGTTTCTAATGTAACCTTAACACTCAAATCACTTATAGTCCTATTACAGTGTAGAAAAAGCTGAAAGGGGAGGACTGTCTAAGAGGCAGAAGAATCACTAAAGGACTCTTATATCAGGTGATAAGGAGCAGCCCTCCTTTTGGGATACTGGGATTTCCTTGGAGAGGTGTACATGAGGGCTTGGTCCTGGTGCAATAGGAGTGTTATAGTACACTTCCATTCTGACACTTGGCAACTCTTCCAAAGAAGTTAGCTGCATTAGTGGACCTTCTAGTATCCAAAGGCCAAGACAAGTAAACATAAGGTCCTCCACCAATAAAATTAAGCCTCTTCAGTGCTGTGGGTTTCATGTTATTCAGGTTCCATAGGGGTGTTAAAATTGTAATGGTGCTGAGTAAATACCCTTTCTAATGCTTTTAAAATACATGAGAGGCAAAGTACATAAGGAGGGACAGTGGTAGGCTGAGGCAATGACATACAGCAGAATAAAGTGAAAGGTGGGTTGTTTTTCCTCAGAATTCTTTTGTTAATTCTGGCAATAAATTAGAATAAATTCTAATTTTGTTAAACATGTAAGTATTTAAGATGAACCTTAAGATAACCTGTTCTCTATTTATGACAACCAGTTTAACCAGTAGGGTGTAAAGGGTCTCTGGTTCCTTAAAAACAGGGTGGTATCAGTGGGAAAGTTGAAACAGACTGTAAAGTCAGTGTTTATTGTGGTTGATACACACCCTTGCTAGAGGGAAGGGAAAATTAAGCAATGTTAGATGGATTGG
This sequence comes from Hypotaenidia okinawae, assembly GCA_027925045.1. NCBI lineage: Eukaryota > Metazoa > Chordata > Aves > Gruiformes > Rallidae > Hypotaenidia > Hypotaenidia okinawae. Next base: position 64,507,522 of record BSDF01000002.1, read on the forward strand.
TCTAAATTTTACCAGATTTTGTAACCAGCAACTACCGATGTCTTGCAGTAAAATTGACTTTTTATTGTCATTACTGTAGGGAAGTGAAAAACTTGTAAGTAATACAGTTGTGTGAAATCTGTGACAGCTAAAGTTCTTGGAGGTGATGACTGAACCAGCAAAAGTATGTGTGGAGAGCAGCAAGTCTTAAGGTACACTCTAACTTGGATGCCATTGGAGCCTAGAGGTGTGGCAGTTTCTGGGCTCAGCTTTGAGGTCTAGAAGTTCTGTAAATTTCTGGGATTCTTGGGGTGCTGTGGGAGTGCTGTGAGAACTGCAGCTGGGGAGGTTGCTGCAGCTGGGGAGGACAGCTCGAAGAGGCTGGGGCCTCTAGCAGCTTCTCAGAGCACTTTCAGCTGTTCTTGATCAAAGGGTGCTTTGGGCTTTTGCCCTGGTCAACTCAGGATCAGGGTTTTCACACCCTGCAGTGCTAATGATAGATATGGGCAACCCTACTCTGTAAATCCCTACTTCCATTTTGCCATACCAGCCAGAATAGAAAGATTTTGCTTTCTCTTTGTGTGCCACTTGTGTAGATGGAAGTTTACTGTAAAGTGAAATGGAGAGAAACCTATTTCTCACTGTGTCAGGGAAGAGGAGCTATATTATGCCGGCACAGCCACTGGAATTCCTGTGGAAAGGCTGACAAATGAGCTTGTTTCTTTCAGTGCAGAAAGGACAGAGCTCCAAAACCCATCTTTAGCCCCAGCTGGTTGTGGTGTTGAGCTGGTAAGACAACTGTTGTTAGAAGGTGGTTTGGCAGTACTCTGTTAGCAGAGCTGTAGCAGGTTGATGGGATAGTCTTGAAGGCTGTTCACAAAATGTGTTGTGAAATTACTCTAAAGCCCCTCTATTAGTGTAGAGAAAGGTTATGAATCTGGAGAAGTGGAAGGATTTGAGAAACTGCCTAACCCAGATGGTTATGCTTAACATAAACTTAGGGTTGGCTTCAAGTTTCTCTGGTTTGGTAACTGCACTTGTGACTAGTGAAAAAAGATGCTGCTTGTGATAAACTCTGGCAATAGGATTTCCTTCTTACGTGACTCTCCAGCAAGCAGACATTTTAATTGAATCTTGTATCGGTTGTTAAGTACATATTTGTGTTTCCTTCTGAAAAAATATTTCTTTGGAAACCAAGTCTTGTTACTAAGGGAATCTTAAGTTTTTGTACTAGATGAAAAATGCTGAGATGTCCCCAAATTGTTTTCTCACCAGTATGTGATCCAGACTACCTCTCAAACTGTTGCCTTTTGTATAGGCTATGAAAACCTGATGGTCTTAAAAACATTTTTGCTTTAAGAAAATATCCTCTGTTTATTGCTTGTTATAGAGTATTCTCCCCTCTTCTGCTTCATTCTGCCACAGCAATTCTATGCCTCTGTTCCTAGATCTGTGCTGACACACAGCCAAGGTGGTGGCAAAAATGAATGCCTCTCCCTTCAGAGTCATCCGCAGGATGCGGTGTCTTCGGGTGCTGTGCTTTTTGAGCAGGCAACTGGAGAGAGGTTTTAAGCTGAGACCAGCCGAACACAGTCTGTGTCCTGGGACCATCCTTGCCATAAACACTCAGGTGTAGAGGGCTTCTGTATGTGACTTGGGATATAGAGCATGTGGGGTTTGTCAGCTAACTGAGTATCCTGGTTTTGGGATTACATCAGAGTTCAGAGTGATCTTTGGACTGTCACCCTCCAACAGCTCAATAACATGAATACATTTAGAACTCTGTACAGAATAAATGATCTCAAGCTGCCCAAAACAGAAATCTGTGGAGCTGCCCATCTTTGTAGTGTCATACCTGCAAAGTATTGATTGTCTTTCCAGTTAAGTGCTGATCTATAAAGGAAGGTGAGGTTTTTCAGGTCTTAGCAATAGCTGCAGTCTGATTATGTTGATGACACGATGCTTCAAACACAATAGGTTAGGCTTGACTTGTTTCTTTAGTGTATTGCAGTTGCAGGAATAATAGTGCAGTCAAAATGCATGAAGTTCTACTTAAGAAAACTTAATATGGTTGACAAAATACACATGATTAAGAAGCTTTTAATGGCTTGTTGGTATATCTTCAGAATTAATACTTAAGAATTAGAAAGAAGTGGAATATCGGATTTATTGTGGAAATATCTCCTATATATTCCTATAGTGGAATATCTCCTTCAGTGGAGAAGGACCTGGGGATCCTGGTGGATGACAGGTTGGCCATGAGCCAGCAGAGTGCCCTGGTGGCTAAGAGAGCCCATGGGATCCTGGGGTGCATCCGGAGGAGTGTGGCCAGCAGGTCAAAGGAGGTGATCCTCCCCCTCTACTCTGCCCTGGTCAGGCCCCAGGCCCCCAGTATTGTGTCCAGTTCTGGGCTCCCTGGTATAAAAAGGACAGGGATCTCCTGGAGAGAGTCCAGAGAAGGGCTACGAAGATGATTAAGGGCCTGGAGCATCTCCCCTATGAGGAAAGGCTGAGTGAGCTGGGACTGTTCAGCCTTGAGAAGAGAAGACTAAGGGGGGACCTAATTAATGTTTATAATTATCTTAAGCATGGGATGCAGGGGGAATCAGCCAGCCCCTTTTCAGTGGTCTGTGGAGACAGGACAAGGGGCAATGGCTGCAAGTTGGAGCACAGGAAGTTCCGCACCAACATGGGGAAGAACTTTTTCACAGTGAGGGTGACAGAGCCCTGGCACAGGCTGCCCAGGGAGGTGGTGGAGTCTCCTTCTCTGGAGATATTCAAGACCCGTCTGGACGCCTATCTGAGTGAAATGTCCTAGGGAGCTGGTTTGGCAGGGGGGTTGGACCTGGTGATCTCTTGAGGTCCCTTCCAACCCCTACAATTCTGTGATTCTATGATTCTATGATTTGATTTTTTTTTAGCTCTGAGTTAGTTTTGTGGCCTGAAAACACTCAACAGTCCTGTTTGGATAAAAATGCGTTTACTTGATCCCTAAGAGATGTATGAGACTTCTAAAAGATGGTTTGATATTTAGATTTACCTGTCAAAAACATTTGGTTTTTTGAAGTCTGCACTTTGTCATTCAGTATGATGGTTTGCACTTTTTTACTCCTCCTTTTTGATTATAGAGTTGCTTTCTCAAGAGATTTGAACTCAAGTCAAACCCTGAGAACTTAAGGATGTGGGGCCTCATGGTCTGTGTGCTTATTTTGTAACAAGCAGTAGTGTCTGTACAGGTGGGTAAAAGCAAACAGAAAAATCAGAGAGCCCACACCAACAGAACTGTCTACCCTACTCAGTGCCAGCAAGACTCCTCCTTCTCTTTCCTTTTAGTTCCTAAAATGGAATTTTGGTTAATCTTGCCCTCCAAATCTGCTCCAGGCTTCCTCTCAGGAACAGTTTTTGACTGAGAGCTCGATTTCTGGTATTGCCCCAGTCATCAGCTGCCTGCTAACCTTTTTAGCTTGAGCTGTCTTTTTGGCTGTGACACTGCTTCAGATGTGACAGTGCCACAGGACACCTTTTTTGACTGCGGTCTTTCTTAGACTTGCTGTCTGAAGGGATGTTTAGTGCACTGCAGAGCATCCCAGGAAAGGTATGTTTGAGGTTACTTTGTTCCCATCTGTTCTACAAAGCTGGGATGGTTGCTGCTCAGCAGATAGATTGGCAAAGGGCCAGGAGAGAAGGAAAGTCAGAGGACACTCAGAAGTGCAGATTTCCCTTGGATTTGGAAGGTAAGGAAACACTTTGTTTTGCCCAAGTGTGGTAAAGGAGTTCTTTTTGGTAGATGTGGGATGGAGTGATTATGTAAAGGAGAACTGCATGTAGGAGAAGCCTTTTGTCGGGGTATGAGGACTGTTGTGTTAAAGGGTAAAGAAGTTTGGCAGAAAATAAATCCCCTTGTGTTCCAGCATCTCCTGGGTACCAGAGGGGCTGGGGGTGGCTGGACTTAGATTCTGGGAGATACCCAGTCTGCACTGTAAGTCTGATTGTGTTCGATATATTGAACTGTCGTGATTACGGACGCACCGATAGTACCAGACACCTTCAGTCTAGTCCCGTTCAAGGGGCTGTCAAGGACTTCAGGACTTTGGTCATGTCCAGTGAGAATTCTTATGGCTAGATTAGAGAATGCTGCAGTTTATTGAAGCCACAGGAGTACAGGTTCTTTTGGCTTGCCAGTGATAAATACAATGTCTGCAAAGCACATTCAAGTACCAAGAATATGAATAGTATAGCAGACTGGAAATTTATTATGAAACAACTTCTAGACATTTCTGAGTTTCCTGGGAAAGCACTTGGAATAGCCAAGTGCTCAAATATCACTCAGTAGGTGTCCCTATGGGAGAAAGAGAGGTTCAGCTCATTGACTGATCCCAGAAGTCAGTGATGTCCTCCTGACCACTTTGCAACAGTATCTTCCCTAGCATTCTTCTCTCTTAAGCCATTTTTATACTTTTTCTTATTGTTAGGTGGAGCTTGAGTGACTCTAGTCATACATACCTTTGTTATGATTGGTATAAGATCTTCTTGCTTTGCTTTTAAAGGTATAGGCTTCAAGAAATTCAGAGTGCATATTCAATGAGGGGCATTCGTACTTAAGGGGTGGGTAGCCCTTGGAAATGGAGGTATGTTTTGGTATTATGAGATTGGAATCATAGAATTCTCTTGGTTAGAAGACAATTCTTCAGATCAAGTCCAACCATCACCCTAACCTGCCAACCATCACTAAACCATGTCCCTCAGCACCACATCTAACTGCCTTTTAAATACCTCCAGGGATGGAGACTTCACCACTACCCTGGGCAACCCACTCCATCACCTAACAAATGAGCAAGGACTTGATTTTGACCAAAAAAAGGGAAGCTAGTGGCTCAGAGTAACAGCCATGCAGTTTGAGTTCCATAGTCCCATCAAGTTCCCATCCCTGCAGTGTTACCACAGAGACTAGCTGTAGTGTCTCCACTGTGCTCCACCCTCCATGCTGTTTTTCTCAGAGTTAACACATCAACCTCCTCTGGTATTGCTAATGTCTAAGGTCACAGGTTATGTTGTTTAGGGAGCTATCATGGAACAGGTTCCTTGTATATCAAACACATTTCACCCTGGGGGTTTCTTTAATGCTGTACTTCCTCTTGAATAAATTACCTCCAGTGATTATTCCACAGGCAGGATGGGTTTGGGGCTCTGCTTGTGTGAGATTCCATGCTGGGGGTTTATTGCTGGCTTACAGAGGGAGCTGCAGTCCCTTATCCTGCAGTAAGTATCCCAGCTGCTCAGAGAGAACTTCTTACTATATGCATATTGAGCAGCACTGGAGCTTGCAAAAATACTTGCATCATCTCTGTTATGGACCTATCTGGAGATGTAGCTCTGTGTGTGATCCTTGGTATCCTTGCAAGGTAGGCAGCCACAGTCCCTGCTGTCACTGTCCCAGCTGCACAAGGATTTTTTTCTCTGTTTCTGAAGGCTGTGACAGATTGCAGATGACTTTCATGCTCTTTGTTTTCTCACAGGCAACAGTTTCTGGCATTGATTGCATGTTCCCAGCTGAGCAGGATGCTTTTACTCCTGCCCACACCTAAATCAGAGCTGCTCTGATATTCTAGGAAGGCAGCAGACTGCAAAGTGAAAAGGGAGCACTTGAATCTGAAGAGAAGCTGAGAGCTACGCTTGTCCACTCTGAGTGGAGACTGTTTGAAGGGATCTTACCAATGTGTAACTGATGGCAGGAGTCAAGATGGTGAAGTGAGGCTCTTCCCAGGGCTGCCTGGTGACAGGCATAGATTGAAATACAAGGAATTCTATTTAAACATCAAAACTCAACTTTTTATGTTTTCCTGTGAGGATGGTCACACACTGGAACAGGTTTTTCAGAGGTGTTCTGAATGTACTGTCCTTGGAAATGTTCAAAACCTGACTGGACATGGTTCTGAGCAACCTGCTGTAGCTGACCCTGCATGGAGGAGAGGGGTTGGACTAGGCTATCTCCAAAGGTTCCTTCCCACCTCAGCCATTCCGTGATACAAGTTTACATTTTACCATCATTTATAATCCTGTGCTTCAGCTAATAGATTAGGTGCAAATAATGGCAGTGTGTTGTGCCTTCAGCTGGCAAAATCCTTTTCTCTCAATGTTAGGTCAGGAGTAAGTGTTGAGAACATAAGGAAAAACTGTCAAGCCCGTTCAGACTAACGTGTCTTTGAAAGGTGATGGTGCTGGAGAGAGGGGCAAGGTGATGGGTAACGCTAACGCAGTGCTGAGTTACTCCTGCAAAACCCGCTGTGTTCTTTGCTGCAGTTCTGATTTACTAGCAAGGTGGCTCACTGAGAACAGCAACACTGCTTGGTGACTGAAGCAGGAAGATTTAGGGTATTTTATTATCTGAAATAAGAAGGCATGAGAAAGCTCTAATCTGAGCAGATACAGTAAGAGGCAATTATTCTGTTACCTTCCTGTCTATACAGTATGAAGACAATACCATGAGGACCTTCTCATTGACTTTTAAAAGCTTGTGTCTATATTTAGACATGTCTTACTGATCTTTATTATTTTGAAAACTTCCAGCTTTAGTTGTACTCCAGGTTACCTCATCTTGATGACCGTAGCCTATCCCATTCTGCATCTGAAACTTGGAAAATGAAGAACATTTCTCACAAAGCTGATAGGGGGTGGGGATCCAAGCAGAAACAATCCACCAGACAAAAGAGTCCTCCTTTGATAGATATTTTGTATATCAATGAATCCTCTTAGTGGTATAAAACAGTAGACTCACCCTATGGGCTATTTAAAACACAGCATACCTCTAAATCTAGAAATGTGAAAAATAGTTCACTTATGACAACTCCTTCCCTGTAATTAATTTTTCAGGCTGCCACACCTTCTTCAGACAAACTGGATTTCTCCCCAGGTGTGTCAGAGAAAACCCTGACTCCCATGGCTGCCCCAGAGAATGTCACTGAAGGTGGGATCATGCTGCTTCCCACTAACACTGTGTCACCTGAGACCATGCAGCAATTCACATCATCTGCCTCTGATGCTAAAGCAGGTAATATTTTAGCTGGAGATCTGGGGGGATACCTGCAGGTTGGATAGTGGGTGTGGGGATGGCTTTGCTACTGTCAGTTATCCAGCCTGTTGTTAAATACAAGCTTGCTCTTTATTCAGATGTAATATCATACCTCTTTAAGCATGTTGATTTACAGTGACAATGCAAACTGCAGACCCTTAGCTAGTTAGTTCTGAGGCAAAACTCTAAGTCCATCACTAAGGTGAAATTATAATTCAAGCAAATACAGCAAATCAAAAAGCAGAGATTAAAAGCCTGTTTTAAAATGGGTTAACTTTTATACTTGATAAGAAATGCCTAAGGTTTTTTGGAGCTTCATGATAGTCTCTTTTAGCCGTTCTGGTGGGGGTTTTTTTGTGACTCTTGAGTCACACTCTTCTCAGAAGCATTTCAGTAGGGTTCCCACAATAAATAGTTATCAGATACTATGCAGCAACATAGATGGAACCTGAGGAATAGGGGAAGAGTGGGGCTTTAATAGGGGAGAAGGCTAGCCCTTAGTAAAGGAGAACATAGCCTCCTCATCCTGAGGGAAAGAAATTTTTTTCTCTAATTCCAAAGCTGTGAGGAAGTTATAAGACTTGAAGCTGCAGAGCAAAAGTTTTTATTTTGAAAACAGGACACATATAACCACTGTGTCCTCTGTAGTCTGAGTATGTCAGAGTATCTCCTTTCTCCTCCTGAGTTTCTCACCTCCCTGTGCACCCTGAAAAAGGGGTTGGAAGGGGCACAAGAAGCAGACAATCACAGATGTGTGTTCTGCACTCGCAATATATTGAAGGATATGGAGAGCTAAGCCCTCGGTTCCTAGTAGAGCAAGTCTGGTTTGAGACATTCTTGGTGCTTTCTGCCATGCTGTAACCTGCCTGTCAGGATAGCTGTAGGAGGTAGCAGGAAGATCCCTCTCCAAGGCAATGGATCATCATCACCATTGAGTGCTGACTAGGCAGCTCCTCCTCCTCCTCCTTCACAGGAGGAGGCTGAAGAGGACTCAAAATGGAGCTCAGAAGACGCTGAAGGAAAGGTTGTGATGAATCTCACCGTAAGTACTGCTGCGTGCCAGGATTACGTCAGGCTTGTGTGTGCTCAGCCCCACTGTCTTGGAAGTCTAGAAGATAATCACTCCTCCTTTCCTTTCATCATTGCCCTTGTCTAGACATCTTGTCCTTGTCTCATGTGAAGGTCAAAGGATTTTTAGAAGTACAGACCTCCACTCCACTGGTGTCTAGGGCAGCTCTCACAAGCAATTACAGAACCTTGGGTGTGCTTAAGTAGCAATGACAGAAAGCATGATGTCAGTGTGACCTTTTCACTCTATCTGTTTTAAGACCTGTCAGCTGCCACTGCTGAGTAGCCTCTTGATCATCTACTTGGAGTCTGCAAGTTGTATGTTTAGACACTAATGAATTTGGAGAACCTTTGTTCTGTGTGTTCCCAATATTAAAAGGAAGACTTTTACAACCTTTGAAATACAGGTCTAGGGGATCCTTTCCTGAAGTTAAGCTTTGGTATGTTACTGTTGAGGACTGGATTTGTGGAATAAGGAAAGAGTTTTCACAGATGAAAACTAGGACTGTGTTCCTGGATGGCAAATAAATCGATGTGCAGTTTGGCTACAAAATAACTTTGCCTTGATTTACTAGTGGAAATTTTTTTAAGGGATACTGAGCTGGACATTGAGGTGGGCCTAGTAAGTGCTCCACAAACATAGAAGTAATGCTTCCTGGTGGAAATGTCATGATATGAGAGTTCCAGTATGGGCTGTGTTACTTTATTTAATGAGGCTTGATCTGGTGCAAATGGCTTTTTTATCTTCTGTAGTTGTATTTTTTTTTTAATTCCCTCTTTTCTCTAAAACAGAAATGGGGGAAATGACACTTTGTATTTGGGGAAGAAGAAAGATTTTGATTTGGTAAAAGGTAAAGGAGCCGTTGCCATAATTATAATAGATTGTTACTTGATCATGTATTGAAGAATTATTGTTGTTTTACTTGCATATTCACTGTAGAGTATGTGTCAAAGTTTAATTAATCCATTACAAATAATATTTGAAGATACTAAATTTATATTCATTCCATCTGTTAAAACATAATGTACTCATTCTGTCTTAGATACTGTCAAAGAACTTATTGTGTCTGCTGGAGATAACATACAAGTGATGCTACCCAAAAATGAGGTTGAACTGAATGCCTTTGTTGTCCCACCACCGCCTACAGGTGAGTTGAATGGCCTTGGCACATGAGGAGATGCTCACACAACCAACCTGTGCATGCAGACAAGTCCTGAGTAATGTGAACATCTGCACCTCAGTATAAAAACACTGTTATCACCTCCTGCAACAACCTTTGTGGCTCCAACTGCAGAGAGGGTTTCCTCCTCTTTATTTTAGATATTTTTAAGGGCCTTTTATTTTCAGAACCTGAACTCATTAGCCAAGTGGTTTAATAGAAAGCCTGTAGTTCCTACCAAAAGATCACATGGGCCAGGTCATAGTATCTTGTTGTAAAGCAGAGTTTGTGGCAAAGTAGGTTCTGAATGCAACATTTACCTTAAAACAGCCAGGTTCCAAGCTGCAGCAGCAAAGAATACGTATTTCATCGGTAGCCATGTAAAATGCATTCACATCACATGAAGCCATTTTAATCTTAAGTCAGTTGTTCATTATGTCATTGCTGCTTTGATTTGTCACAACACATGGGTTCATACTGCTTAATTTTGCAGTGTCAAAAAGTGGAAGTCATGACGTCCTACTGTAGCATTTTATCTGACAGATGGTGAATCTGATTTATTTGTTTCCTGGGCTTATCTTGAAGGCAAAACCATCTACTCTTATGCTGTGTTAATTGCTCCTAGAAACAGCCTACACCTATGAGTGGAGCTTAATCAGTCACCCGGCTGACTATGGTGGTGAAGTGGAGCGCAGGCACAGCCAGACTTTGAAGCTCTCTCATGTAAGTGAGCTGAAAGCTTTTTATGTATGTGTTTATAAAAGGAGCTTCAGATGTCAGATATCAAGACTTTTCTCTGTTTACAATATAACTGGCTGATTTATGCAGACAGCTTTTGTATAATTCTACGTGTAACCCTATTTGTTCTCTGTTTGTCTCAGTTGTCGGTGGGACTTTATGCCTTCAAAGTGACAGTTTCTGGTGAAAATGCCTTTGGTGAAGGTTTTGTAAATGTCACAGTCAAACCAGGTAAATTGGTTGGCTAAAATAATGAAATTAATTCCTTTGGCTCAAGTAGTTGCACAGCGCCTTCTTCAATAGTCTGTCAGTTACTGTCTGTCAAGGATGTCTGGTAGTCCAGCCGTGCAGAGATATTTCATACCTTGGTGTCTATAAAGCGTTTTAAGGAAGCAGAGTTAAGGTTTTTGCTTACTGTGTTTAAGTGCTCTCTGGTCTTCTACCCTCTTCAGGCAAGGCCTGAGAAGGCATTGTGCCACCTTTTTGTGGCTTCATTCCCAGGTACAGCTAGGAACAGCAATTAGGTGCTGAACCAGCTATAGATGTCCGTGTTGGGTCGGATCTAAATTGGACCAGTTAGAAGTGACCGCAGCAGAAGACTGCTGTGTCAGTGCACTGCTCTTCTGTAACCTGTTCTGACACTTGTCCAACAAGGACAGCAGATGCTGCAAAACTGTCAACCCTAGTTTTAGATCACTGGGGTCTATTGATCTGTAGAGCTATTAGGTTACTTTTACCTGGGCTTCCACTAATTATTTTTTCCCTTCCCTCTCCCAATCTTCCTCTCGCAGCTGTCAGAGTTAACCAGCCTCCTGTTGCCATTGCTTCACCTGAAGTACAAGAAGTTTCTTTGCCTACAACTTCTACCTTCATTGATGGCAGTCGTACGTACTGGATCATCCTATGCTTATATCCTCTGTTCCTAATAAAGATGCACAACATGATTGTTTGACAATTACAAGTGAAGTCCCCTCCTTTCACTCAGAAGTACCCTGAGTGATGACTTACTTCAGGGATTTGAGCCCATTTTTATAAATTAATTTAATAAATAAGAAGTGATAAAGTGCAGCCTTTCTACTTGTGGGGAGTGAGAGGCAGTGTATTGGAAGCTGCTGCATCCAAACAGCAGCTACTCTTACAGCTTCTTCCTGTCCTGCCCAGAAGGCCTCTCCTTCAAAACAACCAGAAGCCATGGTAGAGAGCTTTCATGTAAGGTATGATGAGATGTCAAAACTGTGTTCACAGTTACTGAGAGAAGACCAGTTGGAATTTGCAGAATCTGAAAGTGATTTTTATTTGTGTCTGTGAAGAATATTTTATTTGTTTAGATAAACAATGCCAAATGTAACTTGGAATCTGTGGTTTAACAGCTATGGTACATGAACACTGATTGAATATGCTTGAAAAGTTAATTGTAGCAAACCAGTTATGGATCAGTGCATGAAAGACTAGTGTTCATTCCAGCAATTGCTACGAGAAACTGATGTTTTTCTTTAATGAATGTAGAAAGTATAGATGATATGAAGATAGTGAGCTACCACTGGGAGGAAATTAAAGGTCCTTTGCGAGAGCAGAAGGCATCTGCTGACACACCTGTCTTGCACTTGTCTAACCTTGTTCCTGGGAACTACACTTTCAGGTACGTTGCACACCTACTTCTGTAATGCCAGCTAAATGTTTGTTTTGCTTTGTGTTCACACGTATCCCCCAAACAAAACACTGCATTTTAGTTCTGCATCCTATTACTGTTACCCTTCATTTTGCATGATGGAGAGATAGGAAGCAATTTTATTAAAAGTGATTTTGTGATACTGATGTAGTGACACTTTACTACACAAACTTACACAAAACAAGGTGTCAGAACTTAAATAACTTGCACTCCCTGCAGTAACAGCTGTGACAGAATGTTGGGTTTTTTCCCTAGCTTAAAGTTGGCAAGTGTCCTGAGATGACACTCTGCAATCAGACTCTGAAAGTCATCCCTTGAAGGGTGGTGGCAGTCAGAACAGTATTGGGAGGCTGATAATGTGCGAGGCACTGTTGTGTGCTGATTTTGAGTCATTCTGTTCTTCATAAAAGCCTGTGCCTTGTTACTCTATTTATTCATTACTGAGGCTGGATTTTGTCCAGACAGTGGAAGGATGGTTTATGGTTCTGGGTGCTCTAATAAAAAAAACAGAGTTCATTTTCTGAGCTTTTTAACTTAAAGCCTAGTCTGCTCACAGGCAAACTTGGCACTGACTCTGCCTGGGTTACCTGGCTGCCAGTGAGTAACAGCCTATATACAAGTCAGTGTATTATGTATCAGTGTAGCATCAGCAGACTGTCGAAGCCAGAGTACATATACAGTAAATGTGGTGTTTTCTGGTTTCACTAAAAATGGCATGTCTTCAACTTTCATTTTGTGTTCTTTACTGGACTTGTTCTGTATTGTACAGTGGCAGAAATGAACACAGGATTTCTTTTCTGTACTAAAAAGATGACAAGCAATGCCCTAAGCATGTTCCAACCCTAGGGAATTAAGAAATCACTGGCTATATCTCTGTGTCTTTGGGGGAGGCTGAGGTGCTTGAACAATACAGCAGTGTGTTCAAGCTTACACGAAATTAGCTGGTAAATGAAATCCAGTGCTGCTGATATGCATAGATGTGCATTCAGCACAAAAGTGTGTGGTCCCTAATGTCAGATTTAACGAGCACTAGTTTTGTTCCCACTCAGGGCAAGGCTTCAGGTGTGGTTCTCTTCCAGGTGGTCAGCTGTACGCAGCTTTCACAAGAGAGGGGAGTAAGAGATGTAGTTGGTCACCACACCGTGAAGGGCAGTCGTCTGTCACTTTTGGGTGCCTGCAGCAGTTTCATTTTAAGATTAATTGTCCTTGTGTGTCCCAGAGCCAATACTGGGTTTTTAAAACCCTGTACTTCAGTTTTGTGACTTGGCATCTTCAAAAATCTGGGTTAATACTAAGCTTCATTGTAACTGATAATAGCCCCAAAGGAATAAGAAATTAGGAACTGGTGCTATGTCATAAGCAGAGCTTCTGAACATCCAGAGTAGTTCCAGATGTAGTTGTTAACAGGACTGTTTCACTATGGGTGATTAATGAACCCTCTTTGTTTTCTGGAGCAAACATTTAAAAGAATGTGCAGTGAAATCTGTTAGAAATGGATGGATGTGCCATTGACTGCAGGGAAAGGGTTTCATTTGGGATCCAGAATTGCTGCACTTTTTCTCCTCCTTAAAGGTGGAAAGCTGAAGTTGAAAATAGTCTTCTGAGTTTCTTCCCTGCCTTAGTTGAGAACTATGTGTTTTAGAAGCAGAAGTTTGTATAGTGGATCTGCTTCAGGTGGTGTTTTTGCTCTCCTGCTGCCAGAAGAGGCTAACCTTTGAAGTTAGAACTTGGCAGGATCCCAGTCTTAACAGATTTCCAATATTGTTTTTCCTGTTGTAGACTGACAGTGATTGATTCAGATGGAGCTGCCAACTCCACCATTGCGTCTCTGACTGTCAACAAACCGGTGGATTACCCACCTATTGCCAACGCAGGGCCTAACCAGGCAGTCACCTTACCCCAGAACTTCATCACGCTGAACGGGAACCAGAGCAGCGACGACCACGAGATTGTCAGCTACGAGTGGTCACTCAGTCCCAAAAGCAAAGGCAAGGTTGTAGCAATGCAGGTATGTCTATTTGTCCCTGCACAGGATTGTAAAGCTCTTCTGTCTTTGCCTCTGACATGAGCAAATATATACCTAAGTTAACTGCTCAGAAGTACTGAAATATCTAGAGTGCTTCTCCCCACCACTACCCTGATATAATCTTGTTTGTTGTTCTGTTTTTCACCCCGTTCCTGTGGCCATTCCTGATTCCTGCTATTGTTTATGCCCTCGTGGTTTGGAAAGTCTTTGAGATCACAATGTCTTCCTTGGACCCTGGAGCCTAGTCCACAGATTTCCATCTTCTGAGACTAGAAAACTGGGTTTGGGACAATATTGGGGGGTACTCAGGGTTTTCTTGTAACACTTTCTCCTGGAGAAAGTAGGACACTGACAGAAATTTAATTTTCTAAGTGAAAGGTGACTAGCTTCTGGAAGTGTTATGCAGTCATACTCTGAGGTCAATCACTAAAACATAGGTATCCTATGAAGGCTAACTGAATTTATTCTCTTATTTTCATGGCACTTTTTTTTTTTTAATCGAGAAAAGTTAATAAACATTTTCAGTGGACTTGTACCCAGTAAATTGGAGATTCTGGCAGCTCTTTAGGTAGTTGAAGTAATTAATGTAATGGAGCAGCCAAACATCAAGCAATTTTTTTATGATACTTGGTTTCTATTATGTTGGAGGAATTGTCGTTTTAGACCTTCAGAATTGGAAAGACGTCACTTCGTAGATCTTTAGATCTTTTAGGAAAGGAGTGATGGTGATGCAAGCATATGCTGTAGAGGCAATTACAAAATTATGAAAGGGCTTATATCATAATGGCTTGTGTTCATTTGCCAAGATAAAAACTTTCCAAAAGCATCCATGCAACCTGAACTTGTAGCTTTTAAAAGCTGTTCAATCTGAAAGCAATCATCCTGAAAGAAGGGAAAGAAGGCTTGAGAGAATCTAGTGGATTCCTTGGATATTTAATGTGGAGATGCAAGACCGTTTTACAGTTTCTTTTCAAGAACCTTGTAATATTGTTCAGGTCCCTAAAGCTGAGGATCCTGGTCTCAGGTTTGTTACATGGTATCCATGGTTAGAGTGCAATGTCACAAGTACCTCTGCTGGCTAGTTAATCATTTATCATGTCCTCTAGTTCTTGTTATCATCTGAAAAAGAAAAAAAGATAAGCTAATTGCATTGTGATTTGTTATTCCTCATATGAGAAATGCAACAAATGTTCATTTTATTGGCAAAAGACCCTATAGCTGGTCCCAGTCATTTTATGAGCTTATACAGATAATCAGCTGATACTATTAGAAGAGTATATTAAAAAAACCCAGCTCTGTGCTGAGTATGCTTTTTCCATGAAGCTATCTGGATGGGATCAAATCAAGCTTGGGTTTGTGTTTAACCAGTTTTATAAATATTACATTAAAGTGTGTTATGATGTTTGTTGTTTTTAAATATCCCTAAGGAAATGGAATAAGCTGTAGTAATTTCCATCACTGTTTTATTTCTGAATTGAGAAAATCAATGTTCCATGAGTTTTATAATCGTTTAGAAATAATGCAGCAACTGTTGCAGCATAAGAAATTAAAGTTTATTTTCTACAGATATTTCTCTGGGTTAGTAGGAACAGTTGCAATAGTGAATATATTATGTCTGTCTGTGTATCAAATTTTACGCTACCCCTTTGTCTGTCTACAAGATGCATAAAACACTTGCTCAAACACTGTTTATTATGAATTAAAACAAATTTTACTTTTCCTTGATGTTTGCTCTGTAAGACCTTTCATAATCCATGAGCATTTGTGTTTCATCTCACGCTCCCTCTCTTTGTAAATGCTGTGTAGGGAGTACGAACGCCGTACCTCCAGTTATCTGCAATGCAGGAAGGAGATTACACGTTTCAGCTGACTGTCACAGACTCTGCGAGGCAGCGGTCCACAGCTGAGGTCACACTGATTGTGCAGCCTGGTAAGTCAGCTGCAGGCAGGTCTGGGTCCCTCAGGGTTGGGCCAGCCTGGTGCCTTAACGCTGTCCTCAAAAGCCTCATCTCCCCGCATTGCAGCACTGGGAAGGCAGTCTGAATGTCTGGTATGTCTGTATCAAGGACTCTTCTACTTACATTTTCTGTCAAAGCAAACAGTAAATATGAATGGGGAATCATAGAAAGCCCAGGTGATCCTGAGGGCTCACACCAGCCCAATTATGTAAGGCAACCTGCACAGAGATGTGAGTGTACTTCTGAAAGCTAAAAAGTAGCTTTGAGTTTAATATCCTTCAAAGTCCATTTTGCAAAGCTGTTCAGAGTATCAGTCAGTGCTTTGTTCTGTTTTCTTACTGTTTAGCAGTTCTCCTTCAAGAATCCTTGTGTGATTTCAGTTCTCACTGAACTGCACTGCACTTCCTAGGGAAAAGTTCTGAGCAAGGCGTTTTCAAAAGCTGCATCTCTGACACATTTGTTTAGATTTGGAAGCCAACTGATGAAAGGTTCAGCTCTCATGAGATTATTTTTTTTTTTAATGCCTTTTTGTTCTTGGTAATGTGCTTGCCTGTTACATACACTGTGTCCTTTTCTGCCTATCTGAAGGTCTCACATGCCACCATAGGCAACGTCGTATCTTCCAGTTCTTAATTACACATTTTTTGGTAGATGACCCATTCTGGGAAATTTTTACAGTGGGAATTCACTACAAAGATCAGGAATGTGAGTTGGAAGTGCAGTGTGTGCTGGTGCCTTTTAGACCCATCATAGTGTGGCATGGAGAAGATAATGTTGTCTAAGAGGAAAAGGAATATCCAGGAAAATGGTAGTGTGGCCGGTTTTACCTTGCCACAAAAGCAGGCATTGAAAACAGAATAATAGGTTATATGTTTCTGCAATAAATTCTCAAAGTTTCTGAGAAAGGGGAGTGCTCACTGTGGGACTTGCCTTTTTGCAGAGCTGGTTGTTCCTACCTAATATTTTCTGCTGGCTTGTATACATCATACTTGTGATTTGTATATCAAACTTTTAATATAACATTTCATGTAGTCTTCTCTCTGGTCAGTGAGTACTTGGCAAATGTTGTACACTAAATACTATTTTTACAGAAAATAACAGTCCCCCGGTAGCAGTGGCTGGCCCTGATAAGGAATTGACCTTCCCAGTAGAAAGTACTACACTGGATGGAAGCAAAAGCCAGGATGACCAAGGCATTGTCTTCTATCACTGGGAAAATATCAGGTATCTAGAGGTTTTACTAATCTTATGCAATTTTTTGGGGTGGTGCACCATGTGGGAACTGCTTTGAGGCTCTTCTCATTCAGCTGGTGATGGTAGAGCATAAACTCTTAAGTTCAACTTGGAAAGCTTAGTCTCTGCCTGTGTTTGGCAATGTCTCATTTTGAGGCCAGCTGTTCCAAAGTTGAGAAGAAATGACAAGAGGAGCTTCCATGTCTTCTGCTAAAAAATGAGTAACAGGCTCGGTTACTGTCCTGTAACATAGAGAGTTTTCCCATTAGTGTTTAGAACTAGGGTTTCTCAGTCACTGGTTGAATAATAACGTAAACTGACAACCTGTTTAGCATGAGCTTTCAACAGTAGGTAATTAAAGCACTCTTAAATGGTTAAAAATGTTTTGAAAAACTCTAGTTTCATGCTTATATGCAAAACTAATTGATCCTTAATAAAATGATAAGGTATTAGCTCATACAGCTATTGTATCCGTGGTACAGGAAGAGGTTTGCTGGCATGCTGTGTGTGTTGGGAGTAG
The DNA here is from genome assembly GCA_027925045.1 of Hypotaenidia okinawae. Lineage (NCBI taxonomy): Eukaryota > Metazoa > Chordata > Aves > Gruiformes > Rallidae > Hypotaenidia > Hypotaenidia okinawae. Next base: position 64,524,942 of record BSDF01000002.1, read on the forward strand.
CTCTTAGAGCAACAGCAACAGTGTTTGAATGCCTCTCTGAAATAGTACAACAGGGAGGTTGAACTTCTGGTGTGTGTTTTCTACCCTTTTAATAACTGGTATGTGGTGCTTGGGTGCTTTGAATGCCCTCAACAGAAAGAACTTTCTGAAGTAAACTCATGACTTGCATGATTCTTTAACCATAAGCGTTTATAGCAGCAGTAGAACTCCAACAGACATAAAAGCAAATGGCACAATTGGTGCTGCTGGAAGAATGATCTGGCTGAGCAGGGTTATTTTCCTGTGATGTTTTCTTTCAGTGGACCAAGCTCTGTGCAGATGGAGAACGGCAACAAAGCAGTAGCAACTGTGACTGGTCTTCAGGTTGGTACCTATCGCTTCAGGCTGACCGTGAGAGACCAACAGGGCTTAAGCAGTGCCTCTGTGCTGTCTGTTACTGTGAAGGAAGGTAAGCCATGTTCCTGCTTCTTAGGCCATGGTAGGCAACTTGCCAGTTAATTCAGTCATTGACAGACTGTAAAGGAAATTGGAACAGAAAGGGATAATGTGCTAGTTGTCAGATTTAAAGGGTATTTAAGAAAAGTTACTGCTATTGTGTATAAATATCATGAGTAACTGTCAGAAGTCACTTAACTTACTGCAAGCTTTTTTAAAAATAAATATATGCAGAATTAGTTGCAATAAAAATGCTCCAAAATACCATTTTTGATGATAGTGTGTCTGCTTCATGAAGAGGATAAATTTTTACTTTATTCTCAAAGTTAAGCTTTGAGCTGGAAGGCAGTTTTACTGTGAGCATTAAGTAACACCCAAGAAATGAGATCTCAGAGAATACCGTTTTCCTCTTAAAAGCTGAACATTAAAAGACCTGTATTTATTTGGGTTTTTTCATGCAGAGAAACAGTTTCTATGGTGTTTTTAGGGTTGTGGTTTTTTTCCCCAATATACATGTTGTGGGAGAGTCTTTAGGATTGTAACACCTATTGTGCAAGATAAGAGGTACTGTCAGATACTCATGACAGATGTCAGCTTTCACTTATGCTGCATCCTCAAGTCTGCAGGTGGTGATAATCCAACCACCTTTTGCCTCATTTTGTTCCCTAAGGAGTGATTTTAGCAATCTCTGTGGGCCTATGCCTTTGTTTTAAAGAAGATGGCGTAATACGCTTCAGATGTTGTTTGGTCCAGAGTTTAGCTTTCTGTTTCACACCTTGGGTTTTGAGAGGAAAGGTGCACTTTGGCTTGGCAGCTATGCTACCTGTGTCATTTGTGGTAGTAGAGTTGAATCTTGGGTGTTGATTTGTGAAAAAACAGTGCATACTTGTTTGGTTTTTTGCTTGGTATTACTACAGAATGAATGGATCTTAGTGAAGAAGCTGGACTCAGCTTTTCATTATTGGTTGAACTGTTCCAGAGCTTGTTAGGTATTTAGCCAGAAACACAGGTAACAAGTCTGCCCAAATGGGTCATGGCCACGTTCATGCTGTGAGGTGTAGACACACTCTGTGCTGTTTACAGTCATAGATTCAATATGCTTCAGTAGCCAAGTTGAATCAACTGCTTTATTTGGAAGAGATGAGAAGATTGCTTGTATAACAGAGAACTTTACACTGCTCTATAGAGTTACACTCAATGCCCTAGAGATGTGCCTAAAGTTGAATTATTTATGTCCAACCTAATATTCACACCAGCGAGGTGTTTCACTTAGCCACACAACTTCCTGGAGCTCTGTCTTACCAGCTGTGTTCTAACCAGAAGTCAATGATGTCTGCTTTCTGGAAAGAGAATGTTTGTGTGTGTGTGAGAGATTGGTATTTTTCTGGCTGTACTCCCAACGCATGCCTTAACTTCACTGCTAGCAGTAAGCAAAAAGCATTTGGGAGCTGGGTTTATTCTAAGTTTCCTGAATAGACTTTGCCTAAATGCAGGTATTGTGAAGATGTGAGACCTTACTCAAGCTTCTTTTGGGTAATAAGCGATTCTCAAGATGACAAGAGCCCAGCACAGTGACCTCATGCTGGGCTGTGTGGGCTGTGTTTCTAAGTAGACAGAAAATCTTTTTGTTTGACTGAGAGAACCTGACACAGAAGTTATTTTGAGACTGTAAATAGAGTACCCTACAATGCTTTTTGAAAAAGAGCTTTTTGAATGGTACCCCTCTTATTGGTATTCTCCTCATGTGGCACCTCTGCTTTTGTCATGTTGTAATAATCCCAGAGCCAAATTCTATATACCCACTCATCCTTCACTGTATCTTTGTCACAAGATTCTGTTGTTACTGCCTGTAATCACCAGGTAAAGAATTGCAGTGTGGGTGTGTTGGCAATGGCATGTCACACTTTGCATGTTTTGAAAGCAAATCCTTCTCCTCCACTATTTTTATGGCTAGAAAACAACAGTCCACCCCGGGCGCATGCTGGTGGGAAGCATGTTCTAGTGCTTCCAAATAACTCTGTTACCTTGGATGGCTCAAGGTCTGCTGATGACCAGGGGATTGTCTCATATTTGTGGATTCGGGATGGTCAAAGCCCAGCAGCTGGGGTAAGTTTCTTGAAGGTTGTAACTGGACTCAAATGAAGCTCTTGTTATGAACGTAGTGTCACTGCAGCAGGGCAAGCAGGTATAATTCACAAGATGCTCTGAGGCATGCTGTATCCTCCTGGTTTGTCCCCCCCACAGTCTCTAATACTATGGTTCAAGGGGCTTGTGATATTTTCAGTACAGGTGTAGAATTTGGCAGCCAAGTGCACTGCAGCATTGCGGACCTAGTTGGGAAAGGCTTGAGACGGAAGAATGAAGTTGTGACTCTTTAAGAGTAATTGGTGATTGAACCACCCTAATGTGTTTGAGCACAAATTAATCTGAAATTCAGATATTCCAAAGGAGGAAGGCAAGGAGCAGGAAGTGCTTATAAAGATTCATGTTTAGTACTGGATGGGGCGGAGTGTGCAGTTTAAGGTAAAAGTGGTGTTTGGTGCTAGATACATAGATAACTTGCCTGGCAGTCCACAGTGGATAGCCTGGATCATTAGGGCAGTGGTGTCTGCTCTCCAAGTGAGAGGAGATAGCAGAAGTACCTCATGATAAACTGAAGTTTATATGTTGGCTGCTAATACTGGGGTAACTCCTTTTTCCTATCCACACAAAAGTATTGTGGATAGCTCTTCACAGTCAGGAAGATAGTGACAAATTGGCGAGAACTGGGAGAGGAGAAACAACACCACAATAACAAAGCTTCCAGAAGCAATTCCCTTAAGGATATAAGAAGAATTGAAGAGGTTAAACATAGCTGGCAGGGATGATAGTTGGAGTACATGCACTCCAAAGAAAGGAAGTGGATTTTGGAATGTAAAAAAAACCCAAAGAGCTAAGGATACAGGACTAAAATTGAGTAAGAATAATGTAACTCCCCCAGATTTTCAAGCAGATCTGTACTTGAAAATGTCAGCTGTTCTGTATTTTTGAATGAAAATACCCATGATGTCCAAACATCCTCATGCTCATTCTGTGATTCTGTGAGCTCCCAGTTTCAAGTTTGCATTACTCTGTTATGAACTGTGGTAGGTCACATTTGTCCCCAAAAATCAAAGCAAGAATTCACACTCATATCAGATATCCAACTCGAATAGTCACATCAGCAACTTTCTCTAAAGATATAATTACAGAATCACAGAACGGTGGAGGTTGGAAGGGACCTCTGGATATCATCTAGTCCAACCCCTCTGATGGTGTCCAGGCAGGTTTTGAATATCTCCAGACAAGGAAACACTGCAGCCTCTCTGGACAGCCTGTCCCAGTGCTCTGTCACCCTCACAGTGAAGAATTTTTTTCTCATATTAACACAGAACTTATTGTGTCCCAGTTTGTGCCCGTGGCTCCTTGTCCTATCACTGGCCACTGCTGAAAAGAGCCTGGTCTTGTTCTTTGGATACTTACAAGCATTGATAAGATCTCATCTCTTTTCTCCAGGCTAAACAGGCCCATCTCTCTCAGCCTTTCCTCATAAGAGAGATGCTCTAGTCCCTTAAATAATCATCTCAGGACACTTATTTTTTTCTTCTTCCCCATCCCCAGGATGTGATCCATGGCTCAGACCACGAGGCAGTACTACAGCTAACTAATCTGGTGGAAGGAACCTATACTTTTCACTTGAAAGTGACAGATGCCAAAGGAGACTCAGATATTGATTCCGCAACTGTTGAAGTGCGGCCTGGTATGACAATTAAAAGGTCATCGATACGTTGTGAATACATCATCTTTGTTCTCCTTTTCACTCAAGTATTTCACTGTTGACAAGATTCTCTGAAGTTAAAACACAAAGCAAACAGGTCTCTCTCTTCCTACCTTCTTGTTTTCTCACTCGGCCCGAGTGCATTAGAAAATGGTGTGTCAGGATTTTTAAGTACCAATTGCCCCATTGCCTTACTGGAAGTCTTAATAAATAAAAATCATATTCCCTAGTTAGTATTTTTCATTAGTTTCTTGTTCATTGTAGGGTTTTGTTTCTTTTTTCTGGTGGATATTTTGGCCAGGGGAGAGAGATGGGAGATGAGCATTGAGATTAGGTCCAAATGCTACACTTGTGTGTTTGAAAGTTGAAAGTGTGGGGTTTATGCTTGTTTACTTCTTTTTCATCCTGAAGGACAAAAATAAGCCTCAAAAAATTTCAGGGTTTCTTCAATTGTCATTTCATAATTTGATGTTGCTCATACATAGATTTATTTTCAAATGCCAATGGATGGCTATGTGATGGAAATATAAGTTGAGGTTTCAGGAAATTAGTCTGAAATCATGGGTCTGTCTAAGATTTCTTGTTTGCCTGGTTCCCAGGCAATGATTTTATTTCTGTTCCTCAATTCATTCTTGAATTTAGTCCAAATAATTGGCTCAGGATTCTCATTGGATATCTGTGAAGCTTGTTTTGTTTGCAAGGCACTGTAGAAGTTCAAGTATTATTTAACAGAATCCTCAGTTTTGTGAAGGTAAACGTATTTGCTATTTCTCAAATTGACCATTGTCATTTAGATTTGCTCACATAGTCTTGCATTACCATACAAGTCCATCTTTCCCTCCCTTTTCCTGGGTGATAGCCAGTAGTGGATAACTAGCAGGGAACTGAAGAACTAGATTCACCGAGTGCTTACCTCTGACCTTAAGATGGCAGCATTTACAGGGACAGAAGTTGCTGTTCAGCACAAAATTGTGTCAGCACTGAATGGCAGCACACACTGAAGTGCTTTCTTTCAACTGGAAAGCTGGGTTGCTACCTTCATACCCACCAGGTTTGTTTCAGATAGAATGGGAAAATACAGGCTAAGTACTTTCCTAAGAACTCAAAAGGGTTGGGTCCTAAGTAATATGGGTCTTACACAGGAAAGTATAGTATTAATAAATACTTCTAGTATTAATAAATACTTCTGACTGTACTGCATGTTGTCTTCAGTTGGTAATGAAGTATTTGGCAGGCTCTGAAAGAAGGGCATGTTTTTCTGTCAGATCCCAGAAGGAGTGGTCTGGTGGAGCTGATTTTACAAGTCGGAGTGGGACAGCTGAGTGAACAGCAGAAAGACACCCTGGTGAGACAGCTAGCTGTATTGTTGAACGTTTTGGATACAGATATCAAAGTTCAGAAGATACAAGCCTACTCAGATATAAGGTACAAAGATACCCTACTGTGCCAGGAAGATTTATGGCTTTCATTTATTTTTTTGCAGCTCATAGTTAGTTGCAAAATAGTTGTTTCTAAGATGATCCAAAAAAATGCTAGAGCTCTCAATGGTATATACTTTAAAAGGTGAATTTCCTCTGCTATGGTAGAAAACTGAAGTAAGTTCTGTGGAGGCTCAGAACTCAAGTGTTTTGTTCAGGAATAAAACCAATCTTTTTATATTGTTCCTTTAAATAAAGCACATGCATATATTTCGGCATTTTTATTCCATGCAGGACTGTTTTTCCCAAATGCTGGCTGTGTTGACAATCAAGGAGGGAATTGCGTTTCTGGTTGTCCTCACTGTTCTAGGAAACTGAGAAGCCAGAGAACTGCTGGTGCTTCCAGCCTAGAATGAATCCCATGGCCTGTGGATGGAGTTGACTAATGCATGAACAGAGTTCCCCAGTCTTTATCAGTGCTGACATTTGCTTTCCATTGAAAAAAACCAACCCAAAGTCTGTGAACTGAATGCCTGACAAATGAACGCGGTCTGGGATCGCGGGTGACCTTAGCTGTTCTTTCTGCAGCACGGCGGTTGTGTTCTACGTGCAGAGCGGGCATCCTCCCCAGGTGATCAAGGCCTCAGATGTCTCGCGGGCTCTGCATGTGCAGCTGTTGAAAGAGAAGGCTGACTTCCTGCTCTTTAAAGTCCTGCGGGTTGACACGGCGGGTATGTTTTGGATTGTGCTTGCTCCTCTTGGAACTTTGCAGGCATTTGGCTAACGCGGCAACCTGGACGCAGTGCATGAAGGCGTTCTGTCTGCCACCTGGTGTCTGGGCTATGATGTAGCTATCCAAAAGATGGTGTTGAAGACAGTACTTAAAATGCTTGATCATGTGAAGTAGGTGGGTGCTGGTTACTTGTTTTCTTTAGAAGGCATCATCTGCAACAGCAGGCAAAACCACAATTTAATCTGGTCTGCATCAGGAAGACCTGGTGGGGAGCAAGGATAAAGATACCCCACTCATGCCATCTTTTGTGGGAAGATACTTCATACAGCCATAATATAGAATGTTTCATGTCCCTGGTTCCTTCAAGGATCTAAGTGTTCAGTAATAGGTTTGTAATGTAATTTGGTTGTGTCTGTCAGTACCAGGCAAAATGCTTAGGTGATCACTGTTATAACCTAGACTTCTAATAGTTGCAATGTAGCCAGGCCATTGGGCTTTCTTGTAAGGAACCTTTTCTTTCCCAAAGAAGATTCTTGAACTTCTAAGCCAGCTTTAAACTTCATTAATAATGCAAATCTTTTATGATAGTATTAAGATATCAGTAATCATATAAAATGATGACATAATGATCCATGTGCAAAGAGAGTGAGCAAGCTCTGGCAATAAAATAGTCATTGATAGTAAATTCTGTCTTCATTCACCTTGTGGAAAAGGACTGTTGTGCTGTAAATGTACTGGGATTGCTGAAATGTGTAGGTGTCACTTGCAAGTATGTAGTAACATTTTCCTTGGCATAGCAAATCTGGCACTCTAAGTTTCAAGGGGAATAACTTATTTTAGTCTAGTGTGACACATTGATCTAGCAGTTAGCTACTACTGTAAGAGTGTGAGGCACGTAAATGTTCTGGCCTCGGATGCTGTAATTCAGCTTTGAAATAGCGACATACACTCTGTTAGCGTGGTGCCTGTCTTGTAGTACCTGAGAAGGCTGGTATTTCTTGGTTCTCAAGTACTTCAGAGGATCTTAAAAAAGGTCATAAAGATAGGAGTGAGTTCAAATTCCACAACTTCAAATCATCTTTATTTCTGGTTAGAATAAACTGCTGTTGACTTGCATATAATTTTAGTATTGCGTGTATAAGAAATATTCTCATCTTTCTTTTCACAGCCAGCAGACTGTTGAACAGTAAACCTATTTAATGTCTAACACGAAAGGAAAGGAAGGTTTAAAAACAATACCAGAATGTTTGAACTAGATGCTTTACCACCAATCTAGTCTCACAGTAAGAGGATACATGACAAGTTGTCTGTTCACACAACTAACCCTATGTTTGGCTTTGTTCTTTAGCCTGTCTTTTAAAATGCTCTGGACATGGGCACTGTGACCCCATAACAAAGCGCTGCATTTGCTACCAGCTGTGGATGGAAAACGTGATTCATCGTTACCTGAATGATGGAGAAAGTAATTGTGGTGAGTTTTGGGTGTTCTGGGATGTATTTTGAGAATAACTTGTCATCCTGTGAAACTGTTGATTATTTGGTGTCAGAATGGGAGCTACTTAAGAGGGAGATGCTGAGGGAAGACTGAGGGTGGTGGAGTCACCGACTCTGGGGGTGTTCAAGGAAAGACTGGATGTTGTATTGAGGGATATGGTTTAGTGGGAGCTAGTAGTAATAGGTGAATGGTTGGACTGGATGATCTTCTAGGTCTTTTCCAACCTTGATAATTCTGTGATTCTGTAAAATAATCTCCTTATTTTCCAGCCTAGCGATACCTTTCTATAGAAAGATATTTATCATAGAATCATAAAATCATAGAATGGCAAAGTAGGGCTGTCAGGGACCTCAAAGATCATAAAATTCCAACCCCCCTGCCACAGGCAGGGACACCCCTCACTAGACCCATCCAATCCAGCCTTGAACACCTCCAGGGAGGTGCCAGTCACCACCTTCCTGGGTAACTTGTTCCAGTGCCTCACCACCCTCATAGTAAAGAATTTCTTCCTAATATCCAATCAAAATCTACCCCCTTCCAATTTAAAACCATTGCCCCTTGTCCTATCACTACATGCCCTTCTAAAATGTCCCTCCCCTGCTGTCCTGTAGGCCCATTCAGGTATTGGAAGGCTGTTATAAGGTCTCCCCGGAGCCTTCTCTTCTCCAGGCTGAACAGCCCCAACTCTCTCAGCCTGTCTTCATAGGAGAGGTGCTCCAGTCCCCTGATAATCTCTGTGACCCTCCTCTGGGCCTGTTCCAACAGTTCCATGTCCTCCTTATGTTGGAGGCTCCAGAACTGGAAGCAGTACTCCAGATGAGGCCTCACAAGAGCAGAGTAGAGGGGAAGAATCACCTCCCTTGACCTGTTTTTGATGTAGCCCAGGATATGTTTGGCCTTCCGGGCTATAAACATGCATTGTTGGTTCCTGCTGAGCTTCTCATCCACCAGCACCCCTAAGTCCTTCTCTGCAGAGCTGCTCTCTAGCACATCATCTCCCAGCCTGTACTGATGACAAGGATTGCCCTGACCCAGGTGCAGGACCTTGCATTTGTTCTTGTTGAAGCGCATAAGGTTCACATAGGCCTGCTTCTCCATGTCCCTCTGGATGACATCCTGTCCTCCTGGCGTGTCAACTGCACCAACAGCACCATCTCCAAATTTGCTGAGGGTACAGTCAATCACATTGTCAATGTCATGGATGAAGATATTAAATAATACTGGTCCCAGTATAGACCCCTGAGGGACACCACTCATCAGAGATCTCCATCTGGACATTGAGCCATTGACAACTACTCTCTGGATGCAACCATCCAACCAATTTCTTATCCACCGAACGGTCCACTCATCAAATCCATGTCTCTCCAGTTTAGAGAGAAGGATGCTGTGGGGACTCTGTCAAAGGCTTTACAGAAGTCCACGTAGATTACATCCATCACCCTTGTGTCCACCAATGCAGTCATCCTATCATAGAAAGCCACCTGGTTGGTCAGGCAGGATCTGCCCTTGGTAAAGCCATGCTGACTGCCTCAAACAACTTCCCCACCTTCCATGTGACTCAGCATAGCTTCTAGGAGGATCTGTTCCATAATCTTCCCAGGCACAGAGGTGAAGCTGACAGGTCAGTAGTTCACCAGGTCATATTTTATAACATTTTTTTTTAAATGGGCACAACATTGCCCTCCTTCCAGTCACCAGAGACTTCTCCTGACCACCATGACTTGTCATATATGATGGAAGGTGGCTTGACAACCACATCAGCCAATTTCCTGAGGACTCTGGGATGTGTCTCATCAGGTCCCATAGACTTGTATATGTTCAGGGTTCTTCAGGAGGTCACAAACCTGATCTTCCCCTACAATGGGAGGGGCTTTACCCCCTTGAGCCCCATCTTGCTGCCTACTCACCCAAGAGGGGTGAGGAGAGTTGTTGCTAGTGAAGACTGAGGCAAAGTAGTCGTTGAATACCTCAGCCTTCTCCTTGTCTGTTAATAAAAGGTCACCATTCTGTTCATCAGGGCAAGTATGCTTTCTTTCACCTTCCTCTTTTGGTTGACATACCTGTAGCAGGCCACCTTGTTTGTCTTTGCATCCCCTGACAAGTTCAGCTCCAGCTATGCCTTGGTCTTCCTGACCCCATCCCTACACAACTGGGCAGACAGACTCCCTACATTCTTCCCAGATTGCCTGTCCCTGCTTGCACTGCCTGTGCAGTTACCTCTTGCTCTTTAGTTTGACCAGCAGGTCTTGACTCAACCATGCTGGTTTCCTACATCTGAGAACTGAGAGGTCTTGTGCCTTTTGGAAAGCATCTTTAAACATCTGCCAGCTCTGTTCTGCTCCCTCATCCCTAAGGACCATTTCCCAAGGGGTCCTACTGATTAGCTCCCTGAAGAGCTGAAAGTTTGCTTTACTAAAATTGAATGTCCTAACTACATTCCTCAGCTGTCCCATATCCCTCCAGACATTGAACTCAATCAATGTGATTCCTGCAGCCCAAGCTGCTGCCAATCTTGATGTCACTGACAAGCTCACATTCATTGGTGACTACCAGGTCTGGTATTGCATCCCCTCAAGTAGGGGTGTCTATTAGCTGGGCTAAGAAGTTGTCTTTGAATGTTCTTTGAATAACATCTGTAAATTGTAATGTTATAATATTAAAATATTTTAAAAGATTAAATTATAAATTTTGTCATTATTTGGGGAAAAAAAGTGTGAAGACTTTGTCATGGGAGAGAGATCTTGCAACAATTTTGTGCCAGTGGGGAGGGTTGTTGAATAGTGTGGGTGTTGCACAACTTTTTGAGTAGTATTCTTCAGATTGTTACAAAGCTGAAAAAGAGGCAACAACTTAGATTATCTGAGTGGACAATTGATACTTGTGCACTGGAAGTATGGTCTAACCTAAGGAAAGAAAACATCAATGTCCTGGACTAATTAATGCAGTCATTTTTAAAACCTCAGCTCTTTAGCAGGATTAGTTTCACTGTTTCTTTCAGTTTGCCTGTCACACCTGAGAAATGTAATTTAGTTTCAACAGTGTAACCATATCTTTGCTCTGTGGCACACACAATATATAAGCTAAACCTCTCTATTTCAAATATTTAATAGCTTTCATTTAACTAAATTGATCTCCTATTTAAGTTGATCTGAAGCTCAACTCAGAGTATTGTGCAGACATGGAGACATTTGCCAAGTAAGCACTAGTCTTCAAGTATAGACCCTTAAAAGGAGTTTGCTGCAAGCAATTCAGTAATCATGGGCCACGTGCCTGGCTGATAGTAAGTGAAAATTAGTTGATCAACCAAAATGGGACAGTAGGTTCTGAGCCTCCTGCAGCCCTGCCCTAATGCTGTCTTGTTCCAGTGTATAAATATAACGCTGAAATAGTGTTAGACTTTACAGGCTTGCACATCTCCCTGTGTCCTCCTCATGTTTTCCTGGATTTACAAATGTAAGTGTGCAGGTAGAAAGATCTGTCTCTAGTCAGCTGCTCTTTTAAAGCCCTGCTAAAATGCCAGACCAGAACACACCCATGTGTGTTCAGCTAGAGGATGACGACTGAGGTGGTAACCATGCCCTCTTGGCTTTCAGTTCCCACACAGGCATCTAGGGCTGGTAAAAGATGTTGGAGTGGAAGAAAATTTTCAAACATGCACATTCAATATGGAAGTTTAAGAACTTTTAGGGATTCTTCTGAGAATATTAAGGTGCTAAGTTGTCCTAAGATCCTGTTGCCATTCCTCAGGATTGGTTATTTTAATAGAGTTGTATTAGAGATTATCCTATTCATATGACTTTACAAAGCTTGTTGTGTTTCTTTTTTCAGAGTGGAGTATACTCTATGTGACAGTATCTGTTTTTATTTTGATTGTGGTCATGGTAGGGCTTGCCTGGTTCTGCATCTGCTGCTGCAAAAGGTATGAGATTTGTGTTTCTTTTTGGTGGGTTACATGCAAAAACTGCAGACAACTGCCACATTTCAGTCCAGCCCTTAGTACTAAACCACTGAACTATTTTCAGCCGTGTGAGGAGCTTCCTGTAACTATTTCTGTATAGACAGGCTTTCATTGGGAAAAAGAAAAAATACTTATTTGTGACTCTGTGCTCTTCTGCATTTTGGAAAAACAGAACTATTATTTCTTTTAGTTGACATGATGGTGTTGGACAGATGGTTGGACTTGGCCTTAGAGACCTTTTCCAACCTTAAGGATTCTACCTATTCTGTTGTAAAAGCCCATATTAGAGAATCCTTCATATTAAGAAATAATTTATGTTAAAACGCTGAGTATGTACTGGAGATCTCCCTGGTCTCCCACTGAGTCGTCCAGGTACTGCATGCTAAGAAAGGAGGCGTATTCTGAAGGTCACCAATGTGGGAGCGTTCTGTGCCATGGGTATGGACCTGCTCCCAACCAGGGGTCTCCCTTGGACAGGAAGAGTGGACATATGGGTATATCTGACTGGCAGGCAAGGACTTCTCAGTTACACAGACTACTTCTGCTCCTTTTCTTAAGGAGTTTTGCCTGCTAGTCTATGTTGTTTCCTCCTCTGCCTCCCCACCCCTGCCCCCCAGATGTTTTCAGCCAGCTGTTAAGTTCTTTCAAGTGACAAGTCCCTGCAAGTTCTGTCACTAGAACAAGTGGTTTTGCTGCTGTTCAAAAAGCTCTGCAAATAGACAGCTTGTCCAGGTGTCAGCAGAAATGAAAAGCTGTCAAAATCTCTCTGGATTTTCAACTTTTTCTAAGGTGTCTTTGTAGTATGTGAAGAGTGCTTTTTAAATGCATGGGAGTTTATACTGCTTTCTTTCTCATGGTTGAAGGAACAGTGCTGTTAGCAGAAAAATTTAGAGAGAAGGGTGTCCCAGTCCCCCCCTCCCCAGAAAGGGATATCCTGTGGAGTTCAGCTGCTTCTGTCGTTGGTGCTCATGTGGCTTGTGCCAGAGAGCAAGGGCTGGTTGATAGATACATGTGAAAAAGGAGGGAAATGCTGCACAGGGCAGAATGGCAAGAAATGCCCCATGCTTTGTGGAAACTACGTGAAAAAAAGACACACTGTAGTCTAAGATTTGGCTGGAGTTTTTGGAGGTTTAAAGACTTTGAGTTGCCAAGAGAAGTCCATGTTTTCAGAATACTCTAGAGGGGAGGCTGAGTGGCTGGCTCTTGCTGTAATTGTAGACTGAGCAGTAGGCAGCTTCTCCACTGTAAACTGTGCAGGCTGGGTTGGAATGCTTCTCCAGACTTTGTCAGCCAATCCTTGCCTTGACAAAGGACACATCTCACTCATCCCACACCCCCACCCCCCACCCCCCCCCCAAAGGTATAAGAAAGAGGGACAGAAAAATGCCTGAGGTATAAAAGCATCTTCTAGGAGGTGCCCCTGTGGTTTCATGCATGAATGCCCTTATTTGTACCCTGAAAGCTTTTGTTTGTTTCTTCTTGATCCAGTACAGCAAATAGTTCTGTGCTCCTCTAGCTCCTGGACTTCCCCTTCTGTATTAATGAGCAGATGAGTAACTCCTGAAATGGCTGAATTTTAATGTAGAGATGATGGTGCTTGCAGCATTCTGGAAGTAGATGCTGGCAAAGGTTTTAACTGAAGAAAGAACAGGTGTGGACTTGCCTACTGCCCAGCAGGACATAATCCCTGCATGTATGAGAGCGATTCAGTCTCCTTTTTTGTCTGGTCTTCTCTGTAAGCATAACCAGACAAGCACCACCACAAGCCTCTCAGTTAAAAAGAATGGAAGGGGGGTCGGGGGAGACATAGACTAACCAATACTAACTGAAATTTTATTTGGAAACAAATAAGTATATGTCTATCTTATGTTTAGATACTGTGTTGAAATTGTACAAACTGAACCCCTGGGGTCTAAGAAAGCAATTCAGTCTTTCTTGCTTTCTTCATCTTTATATATTAGAGAGAAAATAAATTATCCCCTCTGGTCCAGATTGTACAGCTGCTTTGTACAGGTATAAACTGAAACACCTATTTTTAAGTGGAGGTGAGGAAGTGCAATGAGATTGTGTATGTTGGGGCTCATAGTTACATGTATTAAAAGGGAGAGGGAGCAAGTTTATGTATGGGAACTCAATGTCTTTGTGGTAACTTTCTTTTTAGCAGAAAGAGGACAAAGATAAGAAAGAAAACAAAATATACCATCTTGGATAACATAGATGAGCAGGAGAGAATGGAGCTACGACCCAAGTATGGTAAGTAAGATGGAGCTAAAAATCCCTATTTTAGCTGGGATCTCATCCACTGAGCTTATGGTCAATGTATTTGAATTGGCACCTGCAGTCAGGAGGAATCCAGAAGCTAGCCTACAATTTTGGGAATGAGAGAGGCAAACATAGACAGTGAAATGGTTGGAAAAGAATCATTTTCATTTTCTTCCATGAGGCCTTGGGCTCAGCCACTGCTCTGAGTTTCTTCATTATTCTTAATTTAGAACATCTAGTTTTGCCACAGACTGCCTTCATGTAACCCTTCCTCCCCTGCACACACTTAAATTTGGAGCTGGTTTTATTGCTGGGCCATGAGGGTCCTGTCCATGACCTTTTATTGCAACTCATGTTAATAAGATAGACAGACTAGTTTCCAGTGTCAAGCTATTAGAAGTAAATTAACTAATCTACTAAAATAATCTGATTATTTCAAATGTGAACCCATATAGTCACACTTCAGTGCAATAAACTGATAGGCATACAGGGTAGTCAGGAGAGTATCTGCCTAACAGTATATGATACCTCCTGGGTCAGTTGTTACATTGGTGTTGACCACGGTGCACACTGTTAGGCTGGATTGCAGGGAATGTTTTCACTTACCTTTCATACCACAGCAGAGAAGAGGATGGTTCGTTAAAAGCTGAAACTTTTCTAATGAGCTTTTTGTGTGTTTTTACTGTCAGGTATCAAGCACAGAAGTACAGAACACAACTCCAGCCTGATGGTCTCGGAGTCAGAGTTTGACAGTGATCAGGACACTATCTTCAGCAGAGAAAAGATTGAAAGAGAGAATCCTAAAACCCTCATGAATGGATCCATCAGAAATGGAGTTTCCTTCAACTACAGCTCCAAAGACAGATAACTGAATGAGGGCAAAAGCACAGAACATGCTGGTCCAACACATCTGAAACAAGTTGGCCCATCTTTGTTTTTCCAGAACTGTAAACTTCCTAAAATATCAACTAATTGCTGATAAAAGGGTAAATTTCTAGCACAGTTAGGGGAGAGAAAGATGAAGAATTAGATGGTCAGCTAACTCCTCTTGTCACCCTGATAGGAACAAAGAAAAGCACATCTTATTTCTTGCATGTTCCATGCTGAGTGTTTGTCTGAACTTCAGAAGGCCTTTTTTTCCTGTACTGCTGCTATGAAACTAGCCAGGGCTGTTACGCTGCTCACAATGGTAACTGAAATGCACACAGCTTCGTGTCCTCTGCTCCTACCTGTTCTCAGAGAAGCAGTGAGATTATGATGCTGACCTAAAACAGCAAAAGCCAATATAAACTAATTCCCTTTAGAACTATACAGAGTAGTATATGACCATGGGCTCCACCTTCATTTTCAGTTTAGGTTGGGAACACAGACCAAGCATTTTCAGTGCTTTTCAGTCTCTGTTTTGTAATTCCCTTTTCTGGGGTACTGCTTGTCAGGTGGAGGTGCCTTTGTTTTCAGAGGAAGTTTACAATATAGCAGTTGCACTTAATCAGCTATAAAGATGTGGTACCTCTGTGTCCTGCAGGATGCAGTGTTCCCTATATCCATGTGGGAAATATGCTGCCTGCAGGGAAGTGCAGCCTTAGGTCCTTCTGTAATGATGAAGGTGCTTTGGCTGGCTAAAGTCTGCTATGTCCAGTCAGGAAGCAGTAGCAGAAAGGAAGGAAGGACTCAGTATGGTGTGCCTTCAGAAGTGTTTTGGGCATCCCAAACAACCTTTTGCTTGGAGAGCACTTTTAAGGAGCTCTGGACCTCAAAGACTAAACCCTCAGCTGAGAGGGGCTTTCATCTGTCAGCCTCTGTGCTCCATTAAAGAATGTGCCAGGCATTTGTGCAGTGCAGTGTTCCTGGCAAAGTACCTGGTGTGGAGCAGGAGGTGAAACACCTACCTTCCTTGTCATGGGAATGGCACTGAGGAAGGCTTTAGCTTGCCCGTGTTTCCTCTGCGGCTGTTGAGTGACTAGAAGATGTGCTAGCCCAAGGAGGTCCCTTGAGGTGTTTGGGAAGGGCAGGTGTGCTGGAGTTCTGATGTTCTTGCTTGTAGTCTGGGCAATATCTTTATAGCACCCTCGTTAGGCTTTAAAGCCATGCCACCAATCCTGTTCTTGGAACCCCAAACTCAAGGCCTGGCTCTTACAAATAAGCCTCACTTGTGGGGGCATTCCAGTCAGCAGTACTGTTTGGCCGTGACATCAGCCTTTCCTGGGGGTCCTTTACTGACACACTGGAGTCTTTGGCTGAACCAGAGGTGTGATGTGTTCAGAGGGAGAAAACATTCCCCTTGGGAGCATTTTGGATAGGTGTTTAACGTTTTGTTTGGTTGGGTTTTTTTGAAATCTGGTGGTGGAGAATCCATTAACAAAGGAGGGTAGAGCAGTGTAGAAATCAAGGGGGGCAGATAAGAATGGTCAGGGAGGGGATGTAGCCCACCTCCATCATGAGGAATAATTTGGTGGAGAATTTTTGGTGGATGGCTTTCTCCATCCTTTCGTGGAAGTCCCAACACAACAGAGAACTTGGGCTTAACACTCTGGCTTTGGTGCTTCTCTTGTTAATGGCATTGGGCAAACCACCTAGGTTGGAAGGAATCAGTAGTCACAAGTTGGAGCAATGTGACGTGCTCATACCTGGTTTCATACCTTTGATTTTCAAATGCAGCCAGCAACAGCCTCTAAGGCTACCGATGCTGCACTGAGGAGTCTTTATCCTGTGCACAGCCCACCAGTTCTCTGGAGAGCTGAGTGTGGCTGCAGGAGTCAATAGTGTTGGGAGAGACTGCAAAGAGCTTGTACAAGGGCTAATGCAAGTGTTTTCCATGCTTTCCCCATACCCACCAGCAGGATGCAGTATAAACGGTATGAATTGCTTTCTTCAGCAGCCAAGTTTTAACTCGGGGGTGGGTGGGGTGGGTTTAGGCTATTTATTGAAACAAATCTACTTTATCTCACCCTCCCTCCTTGACTGTGTGCATATATGTGTGTGTGTATATATATTTTTCATAACTTGGTCAATAAAAGCAAGGTCAGTTTTTGATGTCTTTCAATTTCTGTTCCAGAAGTGTTAATATAATAATGCAATGTTCACTTTAAAGCATTCCTGAAGAAAGTTGAAGGCCTACCTAAATACTACTCTTTTTTTTTTTGGTTTTTTTGGCTTAATCCATTCTTTAGTAATTCCCAGTATGTTCTAGCAGGAATTGTGCTCTTGGGAACATGCCTTTGAAAGGAAGAGGAAAGAAGAAAAAAAAAAGGCTCAATAAGCAACTACAACTTCATTTTGGTCACACTGCCATTAATTCTTCTGCTAAATACTGTCCCCAGTGTGCCTCTATCTATAAATGTATCTTACAGGACATGCCAGTGCTGTCAGCAGCACCTTTCAGTTTTGTGAGGTCAGTCACTTGTGTGTTTCAGGATTTACTTTACTTTTTTAAAGCTGGTGGTGAAGCCTAGAGGAGGTTGTTCTTTCAAAGAATTAAAACTCAGACATCCTTTTAAAAAAAACCCTTAAAGGCTGGTTCTCTAGTAAAACTACAGGAATCATAAACCTGCTTTCCTCAGTGCTGCAGAATTCCCAGGGCTCTTCACCCTCTCACACACACAACTCTTATGGGCTCCCATCTTTGGACTGGTGGGAAGCTCGTGTGCTGTGAGAACATCTGCATGATTGGACTTAAGTATTCCTCACTAACAAATGTGAAGTGTTAGACCTATTTCTTATTGCATAAAGCCCTGGCAAGTTGTAGTTGCTTAGTAAAGTCTGTTCTCTATACAATGCTTTGACATCTTTTTTGCTGACAGTATTTTACTTAGTTGTAAAAGTTGGATACTAGTTGAAATTTTTGAGCTCCTTCCAATTCTGCTAGTTTGGTTCTTCCATCTCCTTGGAAGGAGAAGTCATGCCTCTTGCATAAGATTAGGCTTACTCTTAATTAATGTGAAATTTGCTTCAAAGTTGAAAATAATGGTTTCTGACTCTGAATTTGTGATATTACATGTTAGTGTCTCTTGGCCAAGCATAATTTTTTCAGGCATTTAGGAAAGACGATAGCTACCCTTGTATCTTGATTCAGTATAATTCTTACTTCTAGAGCTGTCACTTCCTTGCAGAATGTCAAGCCATACCTGCAGTGAAAGGGTCAGGAAAACCACCTGTTAAGGAGCAAACACAGTGTTAGAATTCTGATGTGCTAACCTTCTGGTTTGAGTTAGGATGGGTTTAAACCAGACCCTCGGGGCAGGCAGCTTCCTTGTGAAACAGGGATATCCCCAACAGTCTCACTGGCACTGAAAAGCAGAGGATACTGATGTAGTTTGTCACCTGTGGCTTAGAGTTCACTGAAAATAAAGAGTGAAGTCAGTTTGGCTCTGAAAAGATAGCACTTCTCTTTGAAGGTGAATGGTGTGCTGATGCTTAAAAGTGCATTATAGCCTTGATGTAAGCACTGGCTTTTCATTTGCATCTTGGCTTTATGCTTACACGTGTTCATGCATGCAGAGACTGTCCAGCTCTGTAAAAGGACTGTCCTGGTTTGCACTTTGAGTATATTGGAAAGAAACTTCCCAGCCATTACTGCCCGAGGCAGTGAAGAGGTTCAGCACTGGGTGCATGGTTAATGCAGCACAAAGCTGGCACGCTGCCACCAGGGCACTGCTTTGCTTTCCATGTTCTTGACCAAAACGCTACTGCAGCATGGAACAAAATTTACCCTGGCCAACCCACTGAGGTGCACATCCAAATTCTCTGCCCTATGGGCTTAAGCTTTCCTATCAACTGAGAAGACCGCAGAGGAACTCCAGCAAAATCTGAATGGTTTAATTGCAGAGGATTTTTTTCTTTTTCTTTTTTTTTTTATTCAGGGAGGCTGGTAAAAGGTTGTTCTTGTTTCATGAGTAAGGATACGTTTTCAGCTGGGTCCTTTTAGGTGAACGGAGTCTGAGCAATCTCCCTCGGTCACCTGCATCAGAAGCAGGTACTGTTCAAGCATCTGTGTGGCCGCTGTCGGATGCATTTCCTTATGTGATGTTAATTTTCCTCCTCTTCTTTGGTCTCCTGAAGGCAAACAGAAGTGAGGGCACATGCAAAGAACAGTGGGGGAACAGAGTGAGTGAGCACCTGTGTGTGTTCTCTCTGCTGAGTTTAAACGTTCCTTTGACAGTTCTGATATCCTTGAAATAACTGAGATCTTAAGAAAACTTCCCGTTTCAGTTCTAAATCTCAAGTGACACTAGTTTTGCCCATCAATATACTGACAATTGGCTGCAGCCAGCTGGAGCTTTGTGATACTGGTAGTGACAGCTACTTTTAGTCTTCTGAGCCACTTCTGTAAGGTTTGAGAGATGAACATTCCCTTAGAAGAAGGGAAATGGGATAGAGGTGGATTAAAGTTTCCTAATGTGAGCTATTGCTTACCATTGATCCCTAACTAGGATACTAATCCCATACTTCTTCAGCAAAGGAAAACCCATTTCACAGACCTTGTAGGTCCTGAACTCCCCAAGGCAAGGGAGGGGAACCTTAAAGATTAGGGGAAAAAACTTTAAAATGGAGGGAGAAAAGGCAAATAATTTTTTTTTCTTTTGCACAGGCTGCATATCAAGTGCAGGTGAGCTGTGCATCAGTGGGTTGTCTCTGTATGGAAGCACTGCTCCTTCTGGGTGGGTGAGCTGTTACAGAATTTCTATGGGGAATCTGTTTCTAGAAAATGCTATTTATTGCAAACAGTGATGTATTGTAACTGGAACCATTTCTGAGCTGAAATTATTACATTTATGTAATTGCTAATAAAGTTTTGTCTTTCCTTCTAGGAACTTGTCAGGTACTCCTTTAGGCATGGTTCTCTGTACTGGACTCAACATGCAGGTCTGGCAAATAGCACTGTGTTGTATGCTAAAGCTCAAGCACAAAAGCAGTGCAGTGTATGGTCCCTTCCCCTCCTGTTGACCACAGCAAGGTATCTTTTTCTCAGAGAGAAAGTGTAATTCAGTACATCAGAGAACAGGAAAAAAACAAATTACTGCAGTTCATAGATAGAGTTTGCATGTGTGCTTGTCCTGACTTGGTTTAATTGGCTGTGTGCAAATATTCACCAGCTGTCATGCCAAGCGTGGTGGCTTCACAAGTTCTGTGACTTATTGTGGAGCGAATCCAATACTTGAGGTGGTCTGCAGTAATTAAATGTGCTAGTGTGCAGTATAACCCAAAATACTGCTGTTAGCTAGCTGCTTGTTTCTGAACTGGGAAAGAAAAATCCATGTGTCAGAGCACGTGAAGTTTGTGCTAAAGGATGACAATAAAAGGTACTATGACATACAAGTGTCTTTCTGTAGGGAAAATACACCATAAAAGGAACTTTAGGTGGTCATATGGTGGAACAGTTTACTGGTACCTCCTGGATGGGGAATACTGGCTGCTAAAGAAGCCAATGAGATATGTAGGGTCTTTGAAGAATTGCTCCTTTGTTACTGTACTGTAGGCTGGCAACAGCAGTAGCCTCCCCCTTCCCCTTCAAGTAGGCTGCTGCGAGCTTCCAGCCTTGTACAGCAGAAGAGAGCTAGCAGCGATTCCTGGTTGTGCCAAGCAGCCCCAGCATTCACTGGTGCGGTGAACAGGGCTGCCCAGCTCCCAGCGTGTGCTTGGTTGATTTAGAAGGGTGAAAACTACTCTGTACAAACCATTTAAACTGCTGTTTATGAGAGCACAATTAATCATAAAAACAAAACTGTGTCCAAAACCACCTGTGTGTGGGAAATGGATCATTGGCAGAACAGAATGCTCAAGAAGCCTGCTTAAACGTTCCCTTCATCTTGGTGACAAGAGGTGACAAAGTGCAATCTGCCAGCTACTGTAAACAAAATGAAGTACTAGATACTTCCTTCACAGTATGTCTGTCTTCACCAGTGCTGGATCAGCACCAAGAGCCTCCCTCGTTTATTCTAAGCACCCACTGTGTTTCTGCCAGCTTAGCATACGAATGGACAAGTATTACCCGATGTGACTTGCCAAAAAATGCTTCTGCATTGCAGTTAAAGATAATTTCTGCCTCTTTAGGCTAAAAAAAGTTTGTGTCTCGTAGAACAGGTAAGTAGTATCTTAAGAGCTTATTACACAGAGAAGACAAGCAGGGGAGGAGGTAGGGGGTGTCAAACAGCAGCTGTTAAAAATAAGAAAACAAATGAAAATGGGCCATGACACTGTCAGGTTGGAAATTGGAAGACAGTTTCTGAGGTTTCAGAACTGTATTAACTAAATGGAAATAAAAAAGCTTCCGAAAATCTATTTTAAATCTTCAGTGAAGTAGAGAATTATGCGAGTAATGATATCCCGAAAGCAGGCAGAGGCACTCTGACTGACAAAGCCTCTACTTTTGTGGTAAAAATGTTTGATTAAGCATAACAGACTTGCATACAGAAAGAGTGACAGTGTACTTGTATGTCAGAGAAAGTGCATCTATCTGATTTAGATCCAAGGGACTGTAACTGGGTGTGGTGGTTTTGGCCCTGGCTAGAGGCCAAATGCCCACCAAGCCGCTTGCTCACTCCCCCTTCAGCCGAAAAGGGGAGAAAATATGTTTTCAGAGGCTCAGGCCCTGAGATAAGGACAGAGGGATCACCCTCCAATTAGTGCAATGGGCAAAACAGACTCGGCACAGCATAAAGGAAAGAAAAAGTGATTTGTTACAACTACAACTAATACACCCAGTGAACCGGAACGAGATAAGAGTGAGAAGCGGCCAGGTCTTCAAGCGCCTTCCCCCCACCCCTCCCCTTCTTAGCAAACTCAAACTTCATCACGATTTTACTCCCTTCTTCCCCCCAACATGGCATGGGGAGGGACAGGGAATGGGGAGTGGGGTTCTGGCAGTACAAATTGCTTTCCTTCCCCAGACCTTAACACTTCTACTTCCCCCCACCCCTCGCCTCTTTGCACCCTTAACTTTAATCATCAGTTTCGCTCCCTTCTTCCCTCCCATCGCAGCCCCACACTTCCGGCGTTGTGGCTACACAACGTTGTGGCTTCCACCCACACAAGAGTCGTATCCACGAACTTCTGCAGCGTGAGTCCTTTCCACTGCGGAGTCATCTCCTCACCACAGGCCTCTCAGCAGGACTCCCTTCCATGGGTGCTGACATTCGGGCCCAGGCTCCCCCGGCCTGGCTCACTGCAAAGTCACAAGTCCCCCGGCAAGCCTGCTGAGGCGTGGATCAATCTCTTCACAGGCGTAGATGTCTCTGCTCCCCGTCCTCATCCATGGGCTGCGAAGGGACATCCCGCTTCACTGTGGTCTTCTCCACGAGCTGCAGGGGAAACTTTGTTTTCACACTCCTTCCCCCTACCTCCTCCTGGGCCTGGCCTTGGCTATCGGTGCAGCTGGTCACATCTTCCCACTCTGTGTTCCGGTGGCAAAGTGCACCAGCCAGGAGGTTTTTTCTCCAATATGTGATTCACAGAGGCGCTATGAATCCTTCTGTGATTGGTCAGAAGTGACTTTGGCCTTGAATTGGCTCTTGTTTACTGTTGGGAACTCACAACAAACTGTAACTGCTGCTTTGCAAAAGCCATCTCAGCAGCACAGCTACAGCAAACTGCAACACTGGGGTAACCCATCTTACACCTCATGAACCCGTGGATGCAAAGAAGTGTCTGTCTTTCCAGTGCTAAAGCTAGCAGAACAAAAAATTCTGCAAATCTGAGAGACTGAACTGAATGTGGATGACGTCAGTTTGTCAAGTCAACATTGAATAAGGTAGTAAACCACACAGTCCTGTGCTTTCACAGAAGTTATTTATTAAGTGAAAACATTTTTCCATCACAGTTTTAATATCCAGAAATTGCTATGCTAATCAACATCTCTGCAGTGTGAGAATTCAAGTATATCTTTTGCTGATGAACCACAGCTTTTGCTGTGAAGATGACCTTTAGAATATTCTGTGCTTAAATGATGTAGATCTTACTGACACAAGGATACTATGCTGGAGTCCAACCACAATCCAATCTAGACAAAAGGTATGTTTAAAGTTTATTACATACTTTAATTATGGTTTGTGCTCGTTATCAGGCATAGTAAAAGGTATTATTTGCTAGGGAAAAAAGTAAACATTAACGGTGCTATTCTCAAAAAAAGACATCAAGATTTTTAAATGCACCAGTGGATCAGATCAACAACTCTGCCACAAATAGAGCAGCAGGTTAAGGAATTTATCCTTCAACTGCACTGTCCCAAGAAGTAGATCCACATACAGGACCGACTGCAGGGTCATACAGCAGTAAAGTCAACAGGCAGACATGTTCTGAGTCTGAGCAATTTCAGTGGCAGGTATTCTACCTGTATGCAGTACCTGTAAGTGTGCTTGTGTCACTGAACTGTGGTAGCCAGGCACTGAGTTGTGACCTTCCTCCACCTAGTTACTCTATCCAGGAAGAAACAAACAAGTAGCAATAGTCCAGGTAGACAAGAGGCTGGCTCTTCCTCAACACTGTATTCCCAGAGCTCAGGCAGCCCCTGTCCTCAGTAGCCTAAGTTTGGAAGTTGCTATAACAAAGTTTCTTGTAACTAGTGTAGAAATAGGCTGTCCTTTTATTTCTTCTTGGCAACCAGCAACAGTATTGAGTCCTTCCTGCCTGAAATGCGTGTTTTTGGGAAATCAGTGGAAGGACAGGGTAAGCATCCTTTAACTGCCCTTCGTTTGGCACAATGCACACACATTCTACTGACAAATGATGTGCTTCAGGCTCACCTTGTCTCAAGTGTTACACAAATACAGACATAAAAAAATATTTAGAAATAACTAGTAGCAGTCAGTGCTACCTTATGTGCGCTTTTAAAAAAAACACTATGAAACCCAGTTCCAGCTTGCTTTCTCCCATCTAAGTCTTGTGTTACCTGGTAATTCTTTGTCTGATTGGATAAAATATCTTAAAATTACCCATTTTATAGGGTACATTCATTCCTGCTTAGGAAGAAGAGCTCTATTGCTGCCTTCTATTTATTTTTAATAATAAATTGATAAAGGTCTATCAAGTAAAGCTAACCAGCACAGGAAACAAAATGTATTCCCTTAGCCTCTGCAGTGAGGATTTATTTGCCAAATTAACATTGCACATTTAAAATGCTGCTTTTGACTGCCATTAAAAGAATATTTTATATTAAAAAAACTTTACATCATCTTTTGAAGACAGCAATTAAAATAGTGAGGTGATGCGTAGAAGTCTCACCTCTAATCAGTTCGATTTTATTAGAATCATAGAATGGTCTGGGTTGGAAGGGACCCCACAGACAGGGTCACCAACCTCCAGGCCTGGAGCTAGACAAGGTTGCCCAGGGCCCCATCCAACCTGGCCTTGAACACCTCCAGGGACGGGGCATCCACCACCTCTCTGGGGAGCCTGTTCCAGCACCTCACCACTCTCTCTGTAAAGAACTTCCCCCAAATATCTAACCTAAACCTTCCCTCCTTTAGCTTCAATCCAGTCCCCCTTGTCTTGCCATTGTCTACCCTTTTAAAAAGTTGATTCCCCTCCTGTTTGTATGCTCCCTTCAGGTACTGGAAGGCTGCAATGAGGTATCCCCCACAGCCTTCTCTTCTCTAGGCTGAACAAGCCCAGCTCCCTCAGCCTCTCTTCATAGGGGAGGTGCTCCAGCCTTCTAATCATCTTCATGGCCCTCCTCTGAACCCTCTCCAAAAGTTAGCCAGGTTAAGAGGATTTTAAACATTCCTTCCTAATGGACATTCACCTGTGTAACCACACCTCCAGTTCAAGGCACAGAACCACAGGAACAGAACCACCTGTCTGCTCATGCTCTTTGGAGGTGCTGAGTAATGTTCCTTCAGACACCAAGTGACATCTACATCAGTGACCATTCTTCTACCCAAGCAAAGTAATTTAATTTGCACGGAAGGGAGTTTATATCTATCTTCATGTCACCACTTGTGCTTCTTCAACACAGCCCTTATGATGTCCTCCTACAATCCTGTGAGTTACTCCTGCAAGTAAGCATCCCATCTTCCTCCTGCTACTCACTAAGCCAACAGCCCCTTTGCCCTGCACTGTCCTGTTCCCAGGACTCCCAAACATCAGACAAGGGCCACGTTTGATCCCAGGCATGCAAGCTCTTAGGCACAGGTTACAGCTCTTTGCTCAGAAGCCCAAAGCTGACCAGGCAGCATCTCTGCAGCCAGCATTAACACACACTGAAAACGATGCCCATTGGTTTGCATGGATGCCCAACTGTAGGCATCCTCTACTAAGTATCAGATTCTCCCACAATTTAAAAAAAAAAGACATTTCTGCTTCTAAAAGCAGGTCACATAATCACATTAGAAAATACCAGTATTTACACATAATTCTAAAGGGAAACTGCTGCCCCCAAAGCCCCCTGCATCCACACTGAAACATTAGAGGCAATAGAAAATGGTGGTCGTTTCCAGCTGCCATAGGTTAAGATCCATTTTCATTACATACAAGTTCCCAAGTCCTCCCAGTTACACAGGGGTAATAAATGTGCACCCTCTCCTACTCCTTGCTAAAAATGACAGACACTGTGATCACATTGCTGACAAACTGATGTAACTCATGTAAAATCAAATGGCAGCACAGAATACTGTCACTACGCAAACAGAACAGGGTTATTTAGCTTTAATGAAGGTAGAAGTTGCATTCAGACATACTTCTGGTTTAAGAAGCTTATTAGAACTACAGCACTCTGTCCCAAGCTGTTGGGATTGTGCTTTCTGTAGATCTTTATAAGCCTCCAAGGCAGATGTATTTTATCTCCAAGTATTCATCGATGCCGTACTTTGAACCTTCTCGCCCTAAGCCAGACTCCTTTACCCCACCGAAAGGGCTCTCCACCGAGGAGATGATGCCTTCGTTAACACCAACCATTCCAACTTCCAGCTGTTCTGCAACTCTCCAGATCTGAGCTGGGTCTTGGGAGTAGAAGTATCCTGCCATGCAGACAGAGAGATACAGGGATGAAAACTGAAGTCGGGAAGAACAACTGCAGAAGACTGTGAAAGACAGTTACTGACGTGACGCCTGCATTAGAAATCATCACCCCAACACTACAGCTACTAAAACCACAGAAACAGAACATTTATGAGGGAGAGGCATACCTGCTAAACCCACATTGGCTGCGTTTGCTATAGCAATTGCTTCTTCTTCGGCCTGAAACCTGTCAACACAAAGAGAAAAATGATAAGTGGGGACTGCAGTTCACCTCACTGAGTCACTGACAAGCAGCAGCCTGGCCAGAAGGAGGAAAAAAAAAAAAGTCACACAAGTTTTTTTCCTAAAAGTATACTGTAAGCATCTAATTTGATTTTCACTTTGAAGCAATAGAGGAATATCTACTACTTCTCTTAAACGGTAGTTGTAGTGAGGATCGCTGCTCTCCTTTGATAACGGTAGTTAAAACTTTTATTGAAATGTTTACTTCCCATGGGTTTGTCCACCAACTTCCCCAACTACACTTAGAGAGACACCAGAGCACTTTAGAGAGACAACAGTGTGCTCTTCCATCCCATCCAGCTGCTCTGGATGGAGGTAGGGATGGTTTTGAGGACAAAAAGAGAGTTCCAAGGCATCCTTTGTCAGAAAGACTTAGGATTAGCAAATCGGATGACAAACAGCAAAGTCCTGCCTCCTACTTCATACCATAAATCATGAAGCTGATGAGGGTTTTGCTGCTTAAAAGGGTGCAAGCTACCCTTGCTTAACTGCTGATGTAATTTGAAAGAAAAACAATTTACAAAATCATAGAATCACAGAATTGTAGGGGTTGGAAGGGACCTCAAGAGATCATCGGGTCCAACCCCCTGCCAAAGCAGCTCCCTAGGACATATCACTCAGATAGGCGTCCAGACAGGTCTTGAATATCTCCAGAGAAGGAGACTCCACCACCTCCCTGGGCAGCCTGTGCCAGGGCTCTGTCACCCTCACTGTGTAAAAGTTCTTCCCCATGTTGGTGTGGAACTTCCTGTGCTCCAACTTGCAGCCATTGCCCCTTGTCCTGTCTCCACAGACCACTGAAAAGGGGCTGGCTGATTCCCCCTGCATCCCCTGCTTAAGATAATTATAAACATTAATTAGGTCCCCCCTTAGTCTTCTCTTCTCAAGGCTGAACAGTCCCAATTTTCTCAGCCTTTCCTCATAGGGGAGATGCTCCAGGCCCTTAATCATCTTTGTAGCCCTTCTTTGGGCTCTCTCCAGGAGATCCCTGTCCTTTTTATACCAGGGAGCCCAGAACTGGACACAATACTCCAGGTGGGGCCTGACCAGGGCAGAGTAGAGGGGGAAATGTTGCAGAGACACTGAAACCAGGTCCAGAGAGAAACAAAATGAACCACATACCCTAAGGAAGTTTTCACATGTGTACTCTAGTCTTATTACAAGACTTGTGTGATCGTAAAAAAAAAACCCTCTTGGCAAAATGTCATTCAAACTATTTATTAAAAATAATATTTCATTATTTAAATAATTTCATTACTGAAATACTTTTATTATTTCAATAAGCTTTCATTATTTTTAATTGCTATTTTTAATCTGGAAAATTAATAACCTTACTTGATAACTGGTGCTAAAGGGCCAAACGTCTCCTCCTGGGTGCAAAGCATTTTTGTTGTAACGTTACTAAGTAGCGTTGGCTCAAAGAAATTTCTCCCCAAGCTGTGTCGTTTCCCTCCAGTCACAACAGAGGCTCCTTGAGAAACTGCATCATTAATGTGTCTTTCTACCTGAGGCATACAAACCAAAAATCTCAGAGTTAGCATTTAGGAACGAACAATAGTATATTTTCCACTGGCAGTATCAATTAGAAGACTTGGAAGAGAGGTTCATAGTTTGCAGAAGACCATTTGCAGTATTACCTAAAATTTCTCTTTAATTTTTATTTCAGTGGAACAAATTATGGGTACGGTCCCAGTCTCACAGATATTAATGATTCAGCTTTCCTGTTGAAATGAAAGGATTACACCTAGCATGGGAAAAAGTCTTTGCAGGACTAAGAAGTACAGCTGATAGCCACTATGAAAACTGAAGTACCTGGCTGTAATTTAAAGAGAAACGGGCAGCTTTCAAGATGGTATTGGCAAGAACATCTTCCACTCCCCCTCCAGCTACAGTTCACCCGAAGGCAAGAAAGTAATGAAAACTAATGTCTCCACCCAGGATAATGTTCTTTGAAATTACAGAAAGGCAATTTTAAGTGACTGTGCACAGTGCTGGCTTATTTGTATATACAGATATATACAATACACAGACTACACTTTTGTGATGCACAAAGAGAAGACATGAGTACAAAAAAAATCCAAGTATTTTATCTCTGGTTCCCAAATTACTCTGAACAGTTTAATATTCTATTATTTTAAAACCAGAGAAGAGTCTGGCAGCAATGAAATATCATGGATTCAAACCACGCCTGCACGCCACTGAGCCATAGTACCTTAGAAAGTATAAACCACATAATCTGTTAATCTTGAAACTCAGAAAGCATGAATTATTATAGAAAATGTGACTTTAAAAAAAAACCCAACCAACCATCTCCTGGAGTCACAAGCCATCCAACACAGAAGAGAAACCACGCATGTAAAATTTCAATTGATTACAACATCCAGAGCTCTGGTACTTCTAACCTTGGTGTAGTATTCTATTTAGCTTTTGCCAGTCAGAGGCGCTGTTTTTCAAAGTAAGGTGCCATCCACCATGCTTCCCAAATGCAGGATCACCATACAACTCTCCCAGTGTATCCAAGTTCAGTAAATGTTCTTTTTCAGTAAATGTTCTTAAGAACGGGTAGGAAGTAATCTGGAAGAATCAGTTTCATCTCAAGGAGGAATTTCTTTTCCCTTAATGGAAATAGGGGAATGATACTGGCCACATGTTTGAGTGTGTATATATATGCACACACACACACAGAGACATGGGAGACAGAACACACTCCCAGCCACTCTGCAAATGCATCCTAACAAAACAAGCATGAAAAAAAAATGACATGTCAATCTAAAATTACTTTATGGATCATAAAAGGGAAATTGAGATGGTATCATCTGTTCTTTGTACCTTTTCCACTGCTTTTTCATTAATTAGTGGCCCTTGGGTAGTTTTTGCATCAAATCCACTTCCGACGTGTAGTTCCCTTTCTATAGCTTTAGCAAACTTTTCCACAAATTTGTCATGGATTCCCTCTTGCACCAGGAAACGGTTTGTGCAAACACAGGTCTGAAAACAAACACAAAAAGGAAAAAAACAGTAGGTTGCATTGTATTTATCAATTATTCTGGCTGTCAAGCTACACCATGAGGTTAATAGAGTGATCCATCCTCTGCCTCTTCGTCATCCTAAGGTGTTAATGAAGTTTTGTCACTTCTTTCATCACCCCACTCACTTTACAAATGCAACTTCAACATGTAAGTGTGTGAAATATGTCACACTAAGTTTAAGTCACTTATGCTGGGAAAAGGTTTTCTGAGTTCTATGGACTCTTGACAGATGGATCAACCAAGGTCCAGAAGCTGCAAGAAATACTTTCTAATTACAGACTGCAGAATGCTGGACTGAACAGCAGAACTTCAAATCCCACCTGGCAGTGTGGGGTCTTTTTATCTAACATCTTCATTAACTGGGTTAGATTTTGCTTTCTTCATGGAGTTTGTTTCCAAGTGCTTTCAGTGGCCTAGGTATCTGTGCTACCCCTTTGCTTACTGCATCCTATTTTGATTGCTAGTCCCTCAAAGTAACAGCTACTTTACCCTTCCATGCAGCCACAGCTTTTGTCTTAGATATTGTACAGTGTGTCTGATCACTCAGTGGTCTTTTGTCTACATTCCAATCTCTTTGGTTTCCTTCCTTTCTTCCCAAGACTAATCTTAGGTTTTCTTGTTGTGTTATTCAAGTAACATTTTCCCAATGAAACCACCTCCTTCCACCAAAAACTTGCTGCTTCTCCACAGCTGCACGTTCACATGTAAAGGTAATAATACTCTTAAGACTGGGCTGGCTTCACCCTGAGTCTCTACACAGCCCTCCTCAACTGGCTGTTTTGGAAAATTACGCTCTTCAATTTTTTTCACTCTAAGTAAAATATATTTGCAGCAATGTACACTTGAAGCCTGTTTATCACTTATTTTAAGCTATTTATTGTGGAAAAATCTAACCATGTGTGTCTTAATTTATTTCAATCCCCTTAACTCCTGCTGGATGCTCTCAGAACACAGTCAGAGACTTGAATCAAACACACAGCCTTACAGACAGAAACATCTATCGTGGCACTTGAAGCCATTATCTCAGGAAACAGCTAGGCACAGGTTATAAAACATAACCCTGAGAACCAAGGCAGAACGGTGTCTTTCCCCAGCTCCAGTTCTCCAATGAGTGTAATGCTAACACAGCAGGTAACAAAATGACTTACTGCTTCCCGTGCTTCTGCAAAGGGTCCTAGTGAACATCTTCCTTTTCAAGTGATATTATGGACTGCTGTGTATGTTGTGAAAGTACTTAGGGTTTTACGGGAGTGTTACTCAGACTTGCTGGTAACTGGCTTGAGTGCCCAGAGCCATGTGTGACTCCACCACGTTTCCCTTCACGATGAAGTGTTCTATGCTTTCCTTTTACATAAAATAGCTCATTTAAAACTATAGCTCTTCACGTTCCAGAAACAAGGACAAAAAGGTTACTGTTACCTGCCCGGAGTTTCTGTACTTAGAAGCAAGGGCTCCCGCAACAGCACGGTCCACATTGGCGCTGTCAAACACTATAAAGGGGGCATGTCCTCCAAGCTCCATGGAAACTCTCTTCACAGTGCCAGCTGCGTGTTTCAGCAGTATCTGTAGCCAACAGAGGAGACAAAGAAATCTCTACTTTCTACCAGATATGCACTGTGGAACCACAGATATGGCAGTGAAAAACTAACCCTGGCAGGGAATTAATCTGCGCCTTCTCTATAATGCTAGACCATCTCTTTTCTCCTATGACAAACACAAGGGCTAATTTCCTTCATTAAAATATTTAAAGATTAAATTCTGGCCAAGGAATAGTGAAGAGAAGGATTTTTATCAGGTCTCATTTGGGTCAGGCATTTATACACTAATATTGCCACTAATGTTTGGTTGTTCTTTTCTTGTTGGCAATAAAAACCTTGATAACTCCCCCTGGCAAAAGTCTTCCCAGACCCAAAAGAATTTGGGATTAAGGTTTCCCTTGATATCAGACTCTTTCATCATCCTGCATACAGCCACCCCACAGAATTCTAGCACCTTGTAGCCACACTCTGCAGTGTTACTGATTTCATTAGAGATGGTGACAAGTAAGACTGCTTATTAACTAAGACTGATAGGACAGACACAAGGGCCTTGCTTCTCTAACATGTTCTCTCGCCTGCAGAAGCCATTGCTGAATAGTACCTTTGAAACTCAGTTTCAGTGTTCACAATATTGTCACCCCGTGCTATGAAACAAAAGCATCCTGTACAGAACTATTAAATCTGTAACTTAATAAAGGGCAGGTTTTATCCTTCTGTGAAATACTGATACCAAAGTAAACAGGCAATGTCTCAGGAGGTATGCAATTATTTGGACAATCTGTGCACGACAGCCAGAAAAAGAGGGTAGCTCTGTATAAAGACACACACTTTCCCCCTACCTTTCCAGTATAACCACAGTAATAATCTTCAAGGATATTCTGTGCACTTATGTACCTTTCCTGTTGCTGTGGAGCCAGTAAAAGATATTTTGGCTACCAGTGGATCAGTGCACAGAACTTCCCCTACGGCTGGTGTCTGTTGTCTGGAACAAGGAACAACATTATACACTCCTGCTGGAATTCCAGCCTGGTTTGCAAGCTGCAACGAAAGAAATACAGAGTTTGTGCAATCATTACATTTTGTATGAGGAACAGTCACTTTATGGTTATTGTTTTGAAGAAACTAGTCAGTGGAAGACGAAACTGCGCAGCACAACAATAACAGATGCCAGGGTATCAGCAGAGCAGCTTATCTCCAGTTTAAGCTGTCTGTCTGTCAGAGTAACCAAAGTAAAGATGAGGCTCTAGACCATATTAGTGGCAACTTTTCTTACTAAACTAAACCCTCTGGACCAACTAAGCCAACTTGCCCTTCCTTTATGTATGAGTTTGGCCCACCATGACTCCCCATTTACAGCTCCAGCCCACTGCCAATGTAAAGCTTAGCAGAAAAGCTCACCTCCCCAAGAGCTAATGCTGATAAAGGTGTGTCTTCTGCAGGTTTCACTACCACTGTGCAGCCAGCTGCCAGGGCTGCACCAACCTTCCGGGTAATCATGGCGCTGGGGAAATTCCACTAGGATGAGAGAGAAAAGTACAATCAAACTCGGGAAAATTTTCCCTGGTTTTTTTGGTGGGTTTTTTTTTTCAGAAATAGCTTGACATTTTCTGTAGTTACATGATAACCTCAACAGACCTGCACAATGTGCTTTGTCCTAAGCATTTACCAAGAAGTTCTGCCAACCCACAGAGACGCAAGTACAAGGCAGAAGTAGAAACTTTACAGGGATGTTTCCTGGGCAGGAGGAGGGAAGCCATAGTGGCACAGCCCCATGCTGTGGGCTGAGCTGACAGCCTCCAAGTGATTCAAAAAATTCAGCCGTGCTTACTGGGGTTATAATGGCTGCTACTCCTACTGGCTGCTTCAGCACCAGGATTCTTCTGTCTTTTGCAGATGCTGGAATGACATCACCATAAACCCGGCGAGCTTCCTCCGCAAACCACTCCAGAAACGAGGCAGAGTACAGGATTTCACCATGAGCTTCTTTCAGAGGCTTCCCCTTTGATTAAATCAGATTGGAGATACAGTGTAAGCAGCAGATTGAAGCAATAAAAACAAATTCAAGTCATTTCAAGAGTTTCTGTTCTTTTCAGAGTACTACCTAATTCCCTACCAGGTACACTGCAGTCTACAGATATGATGACATGGCTGCAGCAGCAGCAGTTGTGTGGCTTCAATACAGCATCATTGTGTAGCAATCATTTTGTATGTTGTGCCTGGACTCATACCTGCCCAAGACAAGGGGCTCGAACAGCAAAGGTAGCGTGGGTTTATTTACAAACATTGCAGTTAGCTCCCTATTACCACTCCGAAGAAGATGCCTAGCACAGCAGAAGAGTTACAAGTTTGTATCGTTTGTTTTGGGGAGTATTACTTTGGGTTACCTCCAGGTCTGACCCTGTGGCCTGAGTGAACATTGGCAGCTGGGCGGAGCTGCTTAAGTACCCTCTGACATACTATAATATAGTATGCTATATTACAGCATACTAAATATACCAGCCTGTGAGCTCCCAGACCGATGCAAACCAAAGTACGCTGAGTGAATCCAACTTGGAGACTTGCTCTGACAGCACTTCCATTGGGTCCTTTTCCTGAGTCAACATAACTTACAAACATTTCTGCCACAGAGACGGTGGCTGAGTGATGTGTGCGTTCACACACCGTGAAGCACAGTGAGGAGCTGGTTTCCACTGGACTGCTCAGTGTGCTACGGCCACCAGGACGCATCGTATGCACGTGAGGCATGTTTTGACACCTCATCCACGGACCTAAGGCAGCAACGCGAGCGCACAACCCAACTGCTGGGTTCAACTTGCTGAAGTGATAAAAAGTCGCTGGGCAAAATCTGCTTAACTGATTAAAAAAAAAAAAACCCAGGGCGGGTAACGGGTGAAATTCCCACAGGGTGCTCTGGCGGCTGCCAGTGCCGTGCTGTTCCAACGCCGGCACCCCGCGTTACGTGCCAGACGGGGCGGAAGCCAGCACAGGGCAGCACCCACCCGACGGGCAGCCGGCACAGCGCCGGTCCCCCGGCAGAGGCGGGACCTGCCGCCCTACTCACGTTCTCGGCCGTGATGATTCTCGCCAGCTCCTCTTTGTTCTCCATCATCAGCTCGTACCATCTGCGGAGCCGCACGCTCCTCTCCTAGGAAGGGAGAAAACCGCCGTGACAACCGCCTGGGACGGGGAAAGGAAGCTCCTCACCTCCGTGCTCGGGCCGCCTCCTGCCTCCGGGCGGGCGCCATCTTCCGCGGCCGCTCACCTTGGCAGGGAGGCGGCCCCAGGCGACCCCGGCCTCATGCGCGGCCCGTACGGCCGCCCGCGCCTCGGCCGCCCCGCAGTCGGCCACCCGGCCAAGCTCCTCGCCGCTGGCCGGGTCCAGCACGGGGAAAGTGGCGGGCGTCTCCACCCAGCGGCCTCCCACCAGGCCGCCCTGGCGCACCAGGGCGGCGGGCAGCGCGTAGCTGCCGCGCCGAGTCGACGCCGGACCTAGGGGTGGACGGGGGAGAAAGAGGAGGCGGGTGCGGGCAGCGGCGGCCCGCCGCGGCAGGAGGCTCGCCATGGCCGCGCACCCGCTACAGACGGCGGAGCCCGGGCCGAGCACGCCCGTACCGCCCCGGAGGAGGAGCTGCGGAGGGGCCGGGCTAGAAGCGGCCTCTCGCCGGGGCACGGCAGGCGTGGGAGGTCTTGATATCGCCTTGTTGCAGGCGTCGGGGCAGCTCGGCCGGGGACTTCTGCTTCCCGTGGTTCTGTCTCCCTCAGCCTTACCGAGATCCTCCTCGTCAGAGGGGCTTGTGCTCGGCGGCTGGGTTCCAGGAGCACCGACCCGCGGGAGCCGGTGGTCGCCTCCGGGTCCCGTGGCAGCAGCCATGCCAAACCCTCCCCACCATCTGGCTGAGGAGCTGGGGTGGCCGTGCCGTGCAGTGTCTGCAGGCCGAGGAACAGCCTCGCCCTGGCAGCCAGGCCAGGCTTGTGTGGAGGAGCTGCAGCGCGCCCAGGAGCTGCAGAGAGATGCCAGTGTGTGCGGCGGGAGTACGCACTGTGCTTGCCCCCGGGTAGGTCAACTCAGCATTCAGCCCGGATCATGCATCCAAACATACTTGTGCAGCACCCCATCAGCTCACCAAAGCTTATGAATTCATGCTGCCTACAACTCCAAAAAGCTAGCGTGTTTCTGCTATTTCGGCTTTCGGCAACTGGCTTTAGGGTTTTTTTTGTGGGATCTGATGTAGCTGGTGTAAGGCAAGTGCACCGTGAACTGATGAACCGGGGGAGGATGCTCTTCCCCATCCTTCTTTTGTACCTTTACAGAAACCTCACTGCTGCTGTGCAGAGATGGCAGTTACGCTGCCCAAACCCCAGAGATTTTAGTAGAATTCAAGAGGGGAGGACACCTACGAGTTGTGGGGTTTTTTTAATAAATTGCTTTGTTTGAGGTAAAGCAAAGCATTGGTATAAAATAGCCTTTCAAATACGGCAGTCGTTTGTTTGCTGTGTCAGCAATATGCCTGAAAGAAAAGGCATGCTCCGTAACCTACATTTCAAAGGTCACAGTGCTACTGCTCCAGGCTTCTGAAAACCGCAGTTTGAGCCAGCATCATGGCCGGTTTGAAGATGTGGTCTGTTTTGCTGGTTCTGCTGTTCCATTTTTGTCAAAGAGGTATCCCAAGTGGAATTTCAACACATGTTGAAATAGGTAAGACATGCTGAGAACGAATTTTCGTGTCTTTTGAATTGCTTGGGAAGAGAAGTAATTTTAGCCGGGAAGCAAAGGGACGAAGTAATGTGAAAGTAATGAGCGTTCCACGTAATCCTAAGAGAAAAAGTGAATAGCACGTAGGATAGATGAGTAGTTTGTTTTTGGAGTTTGGAACTGCTGTTTTCCTTGAAGCGATTTGGTTGCGTATTTTTCCGTCTTCTAAAGCACAGGCATTATGTAATTGGAATGTTTGTG
This sequence comes from Hypotaenidia okinawae, assembly GCA_027925045.1. Lineage (NCBI taxonomy): Eukaryota > Metazoa > Chordata > Aves > Gruiformes > Rallidae > Hypotaenidia > Hypotaenidia okinawae. The sequence goes on from BSDF01000002.1 coordinate 64,560,791, forward strand.
TCTGTGAGCCTGAGGCTGGCAGGGTTTGGTTTGGAGAAAGGAGAGGAAGGAATACTTTGCGCCATTTATGGGATTGTTAAACTAGAGAATAACACGGATCATTTATGGTGGCTCTGTTTTCAAATGGCCGTATGTTCATTTCACCGTACCTGCATAAAATAGATGTAAGACACATTATTGCATTATATCTGTGGCTAACACCATGAAAACTTTGCCTCTTTCTGGTAGGTTGCTATCTGTAGCCTGAGCAGTCTAGATTTGTAGAGAATGGAGGAGAGAACTGAGTGAACATCAAAGTGGGGAAATACTTTTAGTTTTAATTTGTTGTTTGGATGGTTTATCTTTAAAAACCTGGTTTCTGCCGTAGCTCTTGTGGGGACATGAGTAGTGTGAGGTTATTCTGAAACATTTACTCATAATAAATTGACAGTTTAGTTCTGTTTCTCATTTCTAAATCCGTTGCTCAAACAGCTAGTGAAACATATGATGCTGTCTCTGTTCAGGTAATCTCCCACTAAGTACTTTATGCATGCAACTTTGAACAAATTAAAGGCTGGGATTATTCATGGCTTTCATTTGAGACAGAGTATGTTCCGTTAGTGTTAGAGGCTTGGTCAGCATCTTGCAGCCGTTTGCTTTTCCTAACGATATTTCAAGAAACCCTCAGGAATCAGTAGGAGTAGGAGAAGTCACACTGCCTGAGGTTAGGCAAGAGCAAGCTTTGCAAGCCCCAGGTTCCTGTTATCACTTGCAGGAACAGGTTTGGCAGAATAGGTTGTGCTTGCAAGAGATCCGCGAAGGGAAGCAGGAGCTTATGGATCTGTCCCAAAGCAGTCTTTTTTTTTTTTTCTATTCAAGCAAATGTATTGCAGAAAACCTGTGTTGATATAACTCAGGGATGTTGGTTGCCCGAGGAGCAGTGTGTACACTGAGCTACTGGGTCATAGGGGCTTTTTGTCCATTTGTCTGAAAATGACTTCAAACTGGGTTCTGCTCTGACGCTGCTAAAGTAAGTGCTTTTATTAAAGTGCAAGTAAAAGTCCATGATGATAAGATGCTGAAAGTTATTGCCAAATCCAAAAAGTGTAGAAAGGAACTCCTCTGACTCGAAACCAGCACCGAAGCCCATCCTGGGCAGATTTCTGAAAGTACTTTTAATAAAACAGTGAAAAGGTCTGCCTGTTCAAAATGTTGATCATGTTCAGTGCGCTGAGCACTGTGCTCTGTCCTACTTGCCATGGCCTCGTTGTTGGAGGCAGGTCTGAGTGGAGAGGCTCTTCCACCTCTCCCGGGGGCTCCCATCAGACCCGCAGGGCACTCCGCGTCACTGTGGGGATCCATCACAAAGTTTGTTGTAAAGGTGGAGTTGCAGGACCTGGGCTCACATGAACAATGAGAGAAGGTCGAGGGGGATGCTTTCAGGAAAGAGGAAAAGCAAACTGCAAAACTGAGAGTCTCCTGCACTGGAAATAGAGATGTGTATTGACACAGTTGAGCCTTAAAATGATAGAGGTGTTTTTATTGTTGCTTGTAAGTTATGCCTGTTCTGGTGCAAATTCGGTCCTTAAGGTATCGTAACATATCAATATAAGGATGGTTCTAACTTTTATTAGGAGACATCATTAAAGAAAAGTGATGTCAGCTTGTTTCATTCTTTTGTTACTCCATTAATAACTCAACAAATATTTTGGCTGCCAGAATGTCTGTCTGTTTCGTGAGTAAATAGTAGTATTTACCTTGCTGATGGTAGATTTTTTTTCTTGGTTTTCATACATGTTAAAAATTAATCAAACTGTCAAAGATCCACATTGATTCCTGAGGTGCTTTTTTCAATGTTAAGGGCAACATTGAAATGGAAATAAAATTTACGTGGGTCCTTTACAGCAAGAACCTTATGATCTGTGCTGTGTACGTGGTGGGTGTGATGCGTGATGGTTCCCTGCTATAGCTCAGGTCTGGGCACGCGGAGTACTTTTTCTCTGTGACTGAGAACTTTCAGCTTTGTTGGTCAGTTTGGGAGCTGGGGGACTAGAGAGGCACTTAGAGACACCCCAGTGTCCAGATGTGCCACAGAGATGGCGTTTCCCTATCAGCTCCCTAGGCGAGGCAGCACACCCTCTCACGCGCACACAGCGCTTCCTGGGAAATCATGTTGTGTGCGCCTGTGCCACGGGACTCTTGATACAATGATGCATGTATTCTGGTTTTGATAATGCTTCTAACAAAACATGGGCTTGCCCAAAGTGCCTATAAATCAATACTTTGATATCTTGTTTTTCAGCACACAGAGCTCTGGAATTTTTCATTAAGCGAGAAGGAAATGTTAATTATAGACAGGTAGGAAACATATTGTTGCTTAATTGTGTATGCCTTTCTTCTGAGTGTTTTTGTCCATCTTCTTGCCTTTCTTTTCTTTATTATCTGTTCTCAGTATTGCCTGTAACTTGTATCCAGGCTGTTTGCATTGTTTTGTTGAAAATCATGTGACCCCTTCTGACTACTCTTGGAAATATGTAGCAATAGCAATAATGTGTATATACTGTGTGTGGGTTTTTTCACACTTTTCCCCTTCATCTTAAGTCATACCTTCCCTGGGTAGCTGTATTAGAAGAATCAGGAGAGGACTTTTGGAAAGGGGATTCAGTAAACATAAGGATAGCAAAATAGCAGCAAGGTTTTGAATTTGTCCGCCTCATTTATCACTTAACCAATTTCTGATTAATGCAAAGAGCTTTTTCTTTCATGGGCTGTATCCAGCAGAGCACTGTAAGCATGTGGACAGTATTTGTAAGCATGTAAACAAAACACGTTTTGTGTTTAAAACATCTTTACTATCCTTTAGCAAACTGTGAAGTGGACCATTATATGTAAGCTTTTTTTTTATTATAGTAGGAGATCACTCAAGGAAAGGAAAGTAGCCATGTTGTCTGCTGTAGACCGCTGTGCTGCGATATTAGACAAATCTTTGTGTCTAGTCCAAGAGGAGGAGTGCACCTTCAGAAGATGACTTCACCAGTACCTAAGTTAGATCATGTGAACACCTTCCTAAATGGCCTTTCAAATTACAGTGTATACTGACGAGTTTAGCTTGGCTTACAAGTATTTTTGGGAGTGGGGCGGGATGATGAGGGATGGTGGCAACACTGAAATAACAGATTTTACCAAGATAATAGCTGTATGTTGGTGGATATTTATAATTTATCTTCAATATTGGCAGTGAACTGTGGTTTTGCGCTGTGCAGTAGCGTTCTGATTCCTTTTTTCCCCTGTCCTTTTCCCAGTTACTACTAAACCACCAAGATGCATTTCAGGCTGGGAGCATTTATCCTGATGCCTTTTATCCTTCAATCTGCAAAGGCGGTAAGGAAAGCTTTGTAAGTCCAGTATTGGAACAAACAAACAGTTGTATTTTTATGTGAAAATCGTACAGAGTTTAGTTGGGTTGGAAGTAGTTATGTTGTAAGAAATGAAGTAAGGCCAAAAATACCTTCCTGCAAAAACATCCACCATTTTTGTTAGTATTTTGAGCCTTTTTGTAGAACTACATAAGAAAACAATACCTTTGAAAAGGTTTTAAGGAAGTAACTTTTGTGTAAATGTAACAATTTAATGTATAGGGCTATTTGATATAAGGATGCTGTTTGACTACATCAGGTCAGATGACTGAGTACTGTCTTGGGGAGAAATTGAGAGGACAGAATGATCTTTTTTGCTAAGTCATGGGGAAAGCCCAGACCTAATTTCTGGATTAGGAAGTATTAGTTTCTATCAGATCAGTCACAGAGATGATAGGAGAATATAAGAATCTCACAAAACCAAATCTGAGTAGAACTTGCTGGGGAAAGAGGAAAGTGTAACAGCCCAGTTTAAAGCCTTTTTTCTTTTGCAGACTGCTATCCTTTACCTTTTCCTGTTTGAAATTAATGCCAGTCTTAATTTTGGTGCTTGCAGATCTAAAGACTGCACTACAAAGTTAGCACCCTGTTGCAGTGGCTGCAAAGAGTATATCTTGACTTTGCAGCTGGTCCCTTGAATTTTAGCTCTGGTAGGTCAGCTCTTGATCATAATCAGTTTCTTCAGCAACACCAGAGCTATAAAACAGCCAGCTAGGACTTGCTCCAGGGTATTTGCCACTGAAGTGGTCGATCTGGATAGTGAGCAATTACTAAATAGGACAAAGACAGCCAGTCCTCCAGCAAACAAATTAGGATGACAGTAGGCAGATCCCAGGAAGTGAAAGGTAGTTTGGATCCATTAAATTCAGAGTGTTCTTGGGATTTTTTTGTTTGCCTTATCTTTTGCACGTTTTTCAGCAGACTTCCAGTGCCTCCATTTATCTCAGTTATTTGTTTTTCCTGCCTCAAACTGTAAAAATCCTTGTTGGTCTTTCCAAGGACGCTTCCTCCACCTTTTCTCATCACCTGCTATACTTCAAGTCTTAAATCATACAGTGGCAGCTAGACCTCTCATTGTTGCTCAGTCAGGTTGTTGATGCTGACTGTTCGTGCCAACTTCAGGCTGCTTGCTTTATATTCTGACAGGTAGGTTACCCCATCCAGGTTGTTTAACTGGAGATCTTCCCTGTTGTTATGTCATGGTGCTCAGTTCACATCCAGAATGTTGCTCTGCTCTGGCATTTAATGCTGCCTTTGTCTCCTGTCACTCACCAGGTCACTGTTCCTGGTCTTCTGCCTGGCTCTGCTAATGTCCCAAAGTTCAGTCTCACTTACCTTGTTTTCAGGACTGGTGTTATCCTGGGATTTTTTTCAGTTCCTACCTAACTTTGTTATTTCTATCTCCCTTGCCTTATACCAGGTCAGGGATCAGAGCCTCTCTATCTGCAGCTTCCAGCCCACATCCTTCACTAAATTTGAGGTCCATCGTGCCTTATTTTACACTCAGGCCACTTTTCATCAGTCTCTCAAGTCAATGTGAAGAACTAGGACATCTGCAGATCTGCATTGTTTTAACTGTGTGCCTCTAGATGAAGAACAAAGCCATCCAGGCTGCCTTTCCAGGCAAGAAACAAATTTGGATATAGAAGCCTATGCAGCGAATGTTTAATTGTGGTCTAGCAAATCCCACCCTTTTTTATCTAGTTCAGCTGCACTGTAAGATGTCAGGAGGCCAGGAGAGGTCTGAATCACCCACAAGGTCTGCTCAGTTTCAGCATTGAATACACCTTAATCTTTTGCAGTTCCACAGTTCCATCTGAACAAATACATACTCTTCCTCTAAGTGCATTGGAGCAATCTATCCCCCCTACTTTCTTGCCCCTTAGAGAATTTAATAGTCTACTGCTTAGTCTCATCACATCAGCATCACTTTGCCCTCGGCTTTATGGAGGTACACAGGCTTTTTTTTAGGCAAGGTTACTGTTTTGATCCTACATAACCTCTTCTGCATAAATGAGAGCAGCAATTGATGCTTCAAAGGAAAACCTGATTTTTCCTGCTTTCCTCTGCCCTTCTTCAGCTCCTACACTGACTGTATCTTAGGAAATGTGCCATTCTGTTTAAAATTATGATGATGATAATGACATGGCTCTGTGGAAACTGATACCTACCCCAAAGCATGATATTTTGAGTTGGCTGCTATGCCCATCAGCTTTTCTGCCATACAGTTTGATGCACTCCTTTAGTCAGCAGCTTCTCTCTCAGCTCTCTTTACCCTCCCCACTTGGGAGGCAGTTTTTCAGTGCAGTGTACCTACCCGCAGGCACAGAGAAAAGAAGCGAGCACAAAACTCCCAGATGCTCCAAACCAAAACCATGGAAGTTAAATCTAGGATCTCTTTTGACAGTAAAAGTCATATAAAAATACATCTCATTGGGTTCTTCTCATGTAAGTGGATTGCAAAATGTATTGTCTGTGTGATACGAAATTGAACAAAAGTCTGTGGTTTTTTCATGGAGGAAAGCTTTCCTTTTTTTCCTTTGTTTCTTCTCCCCTCACTTTTTTTTCCCTTCTTTCCTCACTCCCCCCCCCTCCCCTTTCCCTTCTTTCTTCCCCCCTTTCCTCTGCTTTTTTACCCAAAGAAAAAAATAAATCAAAATACTGATATAATTTTATTGAAATAGGAATATTCCATGATGTGTCTGAAGATACTCACTGGTCACCATTTCTTAGTACAAGTATTGACTACATCAGAAGGAATTACCCTCAGCCTTGGGAAGAGGTAAGGAAATTTCTTAGACTATTGACATTGCTTTCTACAATTTTCTTCACTTACAGTTTCATTCTTTGGGAAGTGTAGAAAAAAAAATGCATTTTAAAATCAAAGTCTCCACTGATACTGGAAAATTTAAAACCCCATTTTCATCTTTACCAGGCAAAAAAGTGATGATTTCCATATTGCTTGTCTTCAGAGTGGTTTGGTGCTTATGATATCTTTCCACAAGTCCAAACTTTCAAGTGTAATTGGTGGCCTTGCATGATGGTCAGATCTGGCTCAGCGTTTGCCACTCGAAAGCCAGGCCTCTTTTAGTATTCTCACTTGTGAAATCGGTGGCTTGGTCCTGACTTGCTCTTGTTTGCAGTGTATGAGCTGCGTAGGAGGGGAGGAAAAGCAAAAGGTCAAATTGGGAATGATTTTATAGATTGTAATGTTTTCTTTTTCTTAGGGGAGGATTTGACTCTCCTGAGCAGAGAGAGAATGGCGTACAGGTAGAGCAGCGTTTGAGAGCACGCGCTCTTAAAATATGAACAAGTCTGCTGCCTTCTGACTGGCCATTGATGACACTGATCTTACAAACTATAAAGTATGAATTTTTCAAGAACTATGTAAAAAAATGATGATAAAAGACTTCTGGAGCTTACAGTGTTGCAGTGGAGAGGAGTCTTTTCTGAATAAATGAAATTTCTGTTGCTGCAAAATTTATTCCAGATGACTTTTCTCAGTATGGGACTAAGATGAGTTATTTCATGCCTGGGCTTTAACCAGGTACTTTTACAGTGAACACCACTTGCACAGGAATCTCTTTCTCTCCTTTGTGTGTCCACATAACACCCATGGTAGCAGAGGGGGTTCACTCCTAGGAAGTTAGTCCTCTGTCTGGAAAAACACTGAAGTACATATCGAACTCACAGAATCATAAAATTATAGAATGGTTTGGGTTGGAAGGGACCTCAAAGGCCATCAGGTTCCAACCCTCTTTCCATGGGCAGGGACACCCCTCACTAGACCAGGCTGGTCAAGGCCCCATCCAACCTGGCCTTGGACACCACCAGGGAGGGGGCAACCACCAGCTCCCTGGGCAACCTGTTCCAGTGCCTCACCACCCCACAGAGAATAATTTCTTCCTAATATCCAATCTAAATCTACCTCCTCCCAATTGAAAACCATTGCCCCTTGTCCTATCACTCCATGGTCTTCTAAAATTCCCACCCCAGCTGTCTTTGTAGGCTCTTTCAGGTACTGGAAGGCTGCTATAAGATCTCCCCAGAGCCTTCTCTTCTCCAGGCTGAACAGCCCCAACTCTCTCAGCCTGTCTTCATAGGAGAGGTGCTCCAGCCCCCTGATCATCTTCGTGGACCTCCTCTGGACCTGTTCCAACAGTTCCATGACCTCCTTATGTTGGGCACTCCAGAACTGGACACAGTACCCCCGGCGGGGTCTCACGAGAGTGGGGTAGTGGGGCAGAACCACCTCCCTTGACGGTCCTTTTGATGCCGCCCAGGATACAGTTGGCCTTCCAGGCTGCGAGCACATATAGTTGGCTCATATCGAGCTTCTCATCCACCAGCACCCCTAAGTCCTTCTCTGGAGTGCTCAAAGTACACAAGTTGCCCCAACATCAACTGTGCTATTCTATAGCCTTGGGCTGTATGAAGTGCTTAAAGCTTCTCAAGACAAAAAGTGACCTGGACATCAAGGAATGAGTGGTCATCTCTTTGTCATGCTAAATACTTGGGTTGTAAGTGTTTCTTGCCTATATCCTTGTATAATGCACTAACCTAAAATGCTCACCTCTTCTTAAAGGCAGGAGTAAAGTTACTGACATTGTTACAAATAGTTTGCTGTCCTGTAGGCTACAGAGAAGCTGGTGGCTTTCCTGTTTGGAATTGCTTCACACATGGTGGCAGATGTTAGCTGGCATAGCCTGGGCATTGAGCAAGGATTTCTAAAGGCCATGGGAGAAGTAAGTCTGTATTATTATATTTATTGATATAACTGGATTTATTGGAATTGATAGCTTAGCTTTGGAGTCTGTTGGGGAGGGAAGAGAAAAGCTGGAGCCTTGTTTCAGGAATATTTTCAGAGAGATGTAATGCCACAAACTCCCTAAGAACAAAGTGGGTAAGGTTTGGGACCTGTAAACTTCAGGGCTGCTTGGACATTTTGTTTCTGTTCATATGTTTTTGTGGAGGGATGAGTAGAATAAACTTCCTGTTGTCTTGTTTTTCTCCAGATTGATTTTCATGGTTCATACGCAGAAGCTCACAGTGTTGGTGATTTTGGTAATGTTTCTGTTTGCTGATCATAGATCCTTCTGTTTAAAATAACTAGTCCCCTTCAAAACTACAGTGGGTGACTCTGGCCCTTAACGCTGTGCAATGCCAAGGGATAAGTCACATGGACACTGTGTTTTTACTCTTCCCCCATAGGAAACCCCTGCTATCCCTGTCCTCGTGCCCCATGTTCCAGGAGATGTGCTGGGGCATATAGACACTTTTATTAAAGCCAGCACATGGCTGAAGGATGATTAAATTAAGTCACTACTGTGATTTTAAATTTTACATTATTCTTACTCTCTGGAAGTATATAAATTGTGTGGCATAATCTCAGGTGAACCATTTATGTATTTTAAATGTACAGGTGAAGGATCTACCATATAAATATAGACAGCATAGGCATACATTGCTCCATCCACTTGTTATCCATGATAGGTACTTAATGGTTTGTTTTATTGGGCTTTGTGGATTTGGGTTTTTCGGGGGTGGGTTGCAGGGTTTTTTGTGTGTATGTTTTTCATTTTTTCATCTGCAGGAGGAGATGTTGTGAGTCAGTTTGAGCTGGACTTCAGTTATCTGGCATCAAGTTGGTAAGATAATAAATGTATGTTTTTAATAATTATTTCTGCTTACTCTGTATATTCACTATGTTTAAAAAAAATGTAGTCCTTTATCTTTCTCTCAAAAGAAACCCTTGCAGTTATTGGAATTTTTTTCTTAGGAAATTTCCTCATATGCATATGAGGAATTTCAATGGCTTCCCTGACAAGAAAAACTGTGAGGACAAAAGAAAAAAAGAGTTTTACATGTAGGAACCCAATAAGAAAGATTAAATTATTTATCTCCTTAATTATATATAAAATAATCAGTGAAAAAATGTTCACTGGAATGTCCTAGCAATTAGTTAAATAACTCAGTTATTTAAATATTTAAATAAATCTCACCTAGGTTTCCATGTAAGGTTTTGGCAGTTGTGGCTGTTTATAGTTATAGATGGAATTCAGACATGTTTTAAAAGCATAAAAAGAAGTGGTGATTTCAGATACACTTTTTTTGTCTCAGAGTTTTTAACTTAAATAAAAAACATGCCCCTTTTTTCTGCTGATAAAGTAGGTTATTTGAGTTGTTTTGTTAAGTGGGATGTAGGTAATATGTGTAGAAGGCACAGTTCACTAATAAAACTGGCACAGCTGTGGGACATGCCTGCTTGGCTAGGAGTAGATTTGGCACAGCAGAGAGTTGGAGGACATCTTCCCATCACGCAGGGAGTGTGGAGACAGCAGCCGTAGGGGAATGGTTCTACAAGCTTCTGAGTTTGAACCTAAACAGGAGAAGAGTGTGGTGCAGAGACTAATTGCACCTGCAGCCCTGGTCTTCCTGGCATTTGTAAATCTTTGTGCCCTTGTTCAGTATTTTGAAATTTAAAATGTTTTCAAGCAGGCTATTGTTACTGCAGAAACTGTAATCTTTCAACAGGTGATGTGGAAAAACCTCTTGCTGTAATAATTCCATCTTGTTTTTAGGTATGTACCTGTAAAAGACCTAGCTGCTATCTATAAGGAATTTTATGGAAAGGAGATCATAACTGAAAGCACAATTACTGACTGTACTTATCTGCTGTTTCTTGAACTGTAAGTTGAACAGCTCATTTGTCTGGGTTTTCACAAGTGGAACATATCTAGGAAAATGATGATAATTATACATAAAATGCTAGCTCTGAAATTTATGCATCAAGATCAGCAATACAGGCCCCCTACTAGACCCAAAATCACAAAACAGTGGACTTTCAAGTCTTGTAATAATTCAAGAGACTTTTGATATCTGACGATGTCTGCCTTTGAATATCCTAAACCGTCTAGCTGAATCCTTTACTTCCCTTCATTGCCAACTGCATTTACAAAAGGAGTCAATCCCTCCCAATTAAGGGCAGCAATAAAGTGAAGGTCATTACTTCACACATTACAGCTTTAAAAATACATTAACAGCCAACAAAGAAATGGACTGTCTTGCATAGTACCATACAAAAGCCTTGAAATGAATATTTAAATAACTAAATCTCACTAAATGAAGCAAATTTACTTCTGAAGATTTTTCTTTTTTTCCAGGCATGGAGAAAGGCTTGCTGTTGGCAAGGTTGGTCTTCTGTTTTCCTTTGAAACATTAAAAATTAGCATGAAGACACTGTACTCCATCTTACCAAGTATGTTCCTTATCTCTCAGCTTTTTCCAACGTACGCCAGCAAGTCTCCATTTCTGGTGGAGAAGTTCCACGAGTACTTCCTCGGAGGAGTGGATGACATGGCCTTCTGGACAAACAATGTCTTTGAGATGACCAGCGATATGCTAGAGAATGGAACCAGGTACAGCTGTGTTTCCTGCAGTATGGAAGGCTGCAGTCAAGTTCTGACATCCATTCTGACCCTCCTGAAGGCAGGCTCTTTCCCAGAAGAGGTTCTGAACTTAAATCCTCTGGGTGCGCAGGATGACATAGAACTTGAATTCACGTTTGCTGCGTGCTCACTCTCCTTCCACCAGGCAAGGCTTTGGCACTCCCAGCTGATACTTAACAGGGAAAATCTGGGGACATTGCTTAAGATGTACTCAGGGGCCTGCTGAAATGTTGCAGAGCCATGCTCTGAGCTTCTGCTTGGCCTGTCATCAGCCAGCAAAGATGTTCTTTCCTTGGGGGGGCAGATGCTGCCTTCAGACACTGAAGACAGATACAGTTAAAAGAGTAAGAGTATATAGTCTAGTGTTGGAAGCTCAGGCTTGGACTCAGGGTATTAAGGGGGGACCTAATTAATGTTTATAATTACCTTAAGCAGGGGATGCAGGGGGAATCAGCCAGCCCCTTTTCAGTGGTCTGTGGAGACAGGACAGGGGGCAATGGCTGCAAGTTGGAGCACAGGAAGTTCCGCACCAACATGGGGAAGAACTTTTACACAGTGAGGGTGACAGAGCCCTGGGACAGGCTGCCCAGGGAGGTGGTGGAGTCTCCTTCTCTGGAGATATTCAAGACCCGTCTGGACGCCTATCTGAGTGAAATGTCCTAGGGAGCTGCTTTGGCAGGGGGTTGGACCCGATGATCTCTCCAGGTCCCTTCCAACCCCTACAATTCTATGGTTCTATGATTATAATTTTTATAGAAGTTCAGGCCCCGTACATCTCTGTTACAAGTGCAACTTTACTGTAAATAGCTTTATTAAACCAACAGTGGTGATCAATCCATCCATTTATATGGAAAGTATCACTGCAGCTTATTTGGGAAATGATGTTTGAAATACAATATAACATAATCTGTTGTGTTCTTTGTTACAGAATGACACTTTTATTGAAAGTGCTTTAGATTATTAGAATTATCAAGGAACGCTACAATAATTTTCCTTTAAGAGTGATACAAAGACGAGTGGGGTTCATGTAGAAAGTAATCAAGGTGGTTTGACCCTGGCTGGGGGACAGGTGCCCACTGAAGCCGCTCTATCACTGCCCTTCTCAGCTGGACAGGGGAGGAAATATAAAGAATGGCTCATGGGTCAAGAATAGGACAGGGAGAGACCACTTACCAATTACTGTCACAGGCAAAACAGACTTGACTGGGGGACAATTAAATTATTACCAGTCAAAAAAGAATACTATAATGAGAAATAAAACCAAATCTTTAAACACCTCTCCCCACCCCTCCTTTCTTCCTGGGCTCCCGATTTCTCTACCTTCTCCCCCGTCAGTGGTACAGAGGGATGAGGAATGGAGGTTGTGATCAGTTCATCACGTTGCCTCTGCTGCTCCTTCCTCTTCTGGGAGAGGACACCTCACACTCCTTCCCTGCTCCAGCATGGTGTCACTTCAATGGGAGACAGTCCTACACCAGCTTCTCCAATGTATGTCCTTCCTATGGGCTGCAGTTCTTCATGAACTGCCCCAGTGTGGGTCCCTTCCATGGGGTGCAGACCTTCAGGACCAGACTGCTCCAGTGTGGGTCCCTCACAGGGTCACAAGTCCTGCCAGCAAACCTGGTCTGATGTGGGCTCCTCTATTCATGGGTCCACGGGTCCCATGAGGAGCCTGCTCCAGCATAGGCTTCTCACATGATCACAGCTTCCTTTAGGTGTATCCATCTGCTCTGTCATCCTCCATGGGCTACAGAGGGACAACCTCCCTCATCATGGTCTTCTCCAAATGCTGCAGAGGAACCTCTGCTATGGTGCCTAGATCACCTCCTCCCCCTCCTTCTTCACTGACCTTGGTGTCTGCAGAGTTGTTTCTCTCACACACTCTCGCTCCTCTCTGGCTGCAAATTGCTCTTTGTGGGTTTTTCCCCCTTCTTAATTATGTTATCACAGAGGGCTACCACTGTCCCTGATGGACACAGCCTTTGCCAGCAGCGGGGACGTCCTGGAGCTGTCTGGCATTGGCTCTGTCAGACAAGGGGGAAGCTTCTAGCAGGTTCTCACAGAAGCCACCCCTGCAGGCACCCCGTTACCAAAACCTTGCCACACAAACCCAATGCACAAAGTAGTGAAAATAAATACCAAAGGGGTTTCTCAGGATTATGGTGATGCTCCAATTTCTTGAGCAAGCAGATGACTTCTAACAGGGGAATCAGTAAGGATAAGAGCTGTATTTTTAGTTTCAGTTCAGTTGCAGGAAGATCCTTAAAATGCATTCTGCATATTTCTTCAGTGGCTGCTTCCTGCCAGAGAACCCGCTGTTCATAAACTGCACCAGGGAGCAGAAGGATGCCTTTGTGTAAGTATAGATCTGAAGGTGTGAACATTTACTGATGAGAGTCCTCCACTAATGTGGGCTGAAAATCAGAGGCCTTTTTGGTTTATCTTTTTTGTGGGGGAATTTGAGATTCTCTTGATAAGGATAAATAAGCTTCATAGAGGGAAGCTGTGCTGAAACTAGGGGAAATTTTACCTTCCAGCCCAAGGACAAGAACACTTCCAGCACTCACAGTGCTGTGTCTTCATATTTTATTCACTTGTCAGTCTTTGTTCCACTAATCATGAAACTACTGATTGAAGTTTACCCTGACCATAGCTACATTCTCTCTTGATTATGTACAAAAATACAGAACTTGGCTGTTTGGAGCACAAGTGTGTGTGTGTTCTTCTGGCAAACATCTCAAGAGAAAACAGCTTAATTGTTGTCTCTTGAGAACTCCCTCTCTATGTGGGAGAAATGGCCACCCGATTGCATGCAGTATGATGGCTTCTCCTAGCTTTGTTGTAAAACACTGAAGTCATTAATTCAGATACACTGTTATTACTGCCTTCTTCATTTTAGCAGAACCAAACAATCAAAAAATGAACATCACAAGAATGCAACTTCCTCACCTACGAAAACACTTGAGAAGAATATAAATTATACAGAGAGAGGAGTTCAATTCAGCATACAGTCTTGGGCAACAGTAAGTTAGAAGTGACAGGTAAAATTTAGCTCTGTATAAAGTCGTTTTAATTTTGGTCTCTGGTGCTGCATGATGGAGCAGGGTCTTTGGATGCTACCAGTAGCTTGTGTCTTCCCTTCATGGAGATTGCAGGAGCCGTTGCTAGTCTATATATTCATATGTACATTGTAAATATTAAATTTTTTTCACTTTCTTTGTTATATAGTGAAGTTAGAACACATCTTACAGTGCCAAAAATACAAAGTATATCTTTAGTACTTACACTTTATTATTTATATTTCACAGAATCATATGATTGCTTTGGGGGGTTAAGAAGTCCCAACAAAGCATAGCAGTGATCAATTAGTAGGGCTCCATGTAGAGCACACAGGTTTTTGTCTCTTTCTAAAATGGAGTTTATGACCTGAGAACAGAGTTCACCTAGACCAATGTGATTTCCACTGTTGGTGGCTCGGTTTTGAGGTGCTCCATAATGTTCAAGAGTTTCAGCCTGTGTTTTAACCATTGCTATGTCTTTCTATTATTTTTATTTCAGAACTCCCTCCACTTGATAAACCGTGCTTTTGCAAGCAATGTCTGGAGGGTGTTAGCAGCTACACATCAGAAATCTTCTAAGTACATCTCCAAACCTGCAGCTTCATATTTTCTGTCTTCACCTTATGCTAGACTTGGATGGTTGGTATTTCCTCCCTCCCTCCCTCCCTCTCTCTTAATTTCTGAATTTTTTCAGTAGACACCGAACTATTTATGTTTATTCTTTGGATACTCTTTAAAGATGACAGCCCAAATCAATTAGTGGTACAAATCTGGCTCAATAGTTTATATTGGCTGGCCAAAATAACCAGTTAACCCATAAAACCTTGCAAAAGCATCTTTTTTGTCAATACTGAATAAAACTATGTCAAGAGCATCATTTCCATTTAGATGTGAATTTTAGCCAGATAAACTCTTTATTTGGAAGGGTTGTCTTGTCTCTTTTTTTTTTACATTCTCTCCTTAGTGCTCTGTGTGTGATCAGGCTCAATATGGAATGAACCAAATTTAGAACATTGACTCTAGTTCTGAACAGCAGAGGAATACTGTTATCTTTTATAGTTATTGGTTGATGTTTGCACAGAATTAATTGTCTGTCCCGAACTAATCACTGATGGTGCCTAACAAGTGTTCTTGGAAACTGCACAACACTAGTAGGGAGTTCAAAGATAGAATCAGGACACAGAAAGAGGCCAGAGAGATTCTAGCTTTACCTGCAACAGGGTAAGGTGCTGAAATAAATTTGCATTGCTGCTTATCTTGCTTTATTTCATCTGACTCAAAAAATGAAGATTTAATTCTTGAGTTTACTTCACACCAGCCAAATTAACAGTAAGTAGTTCCTTTTGCTCCACATTCCCTCTCTGAACTCCAACATTACTGAGACCTGCGTTGCCTTTGCTTATCCACTGTTAAGTCCATTAATGAACTCAGAGGGTCAGTTAAAAAGATCCTTTTACATTCTGTGTCATATGAAAGCACGAGTACTCATTTTCTGCTGCTGCTGTGGTGGCCTGGAAGCTAATACTATGGTGTTGTTGGCTCCCTTGCTGTACAGGGCAATGATCTCAGCTGACCTGAACCAGGACGGATACGAAGATCTGGTGGTTGGAGCGCCGGGGTACAGCACGCTGGGCCGGGTCCAGATAGGGCGGGTGTATGTGGTCTATGGCAACCAGTCAGGTTTGCCGCGAGAGGACATGGATCTGGATGGGAAAGCTGACCAAGTACTGCAGGGTCATCAGGTGAGGGCTCAAGACAGATATTTGTCATTTACTTTTTTCCTTTTCCTTTTCTTTTCCTTTTCTTTTCCTTTTCTTTTCCTTTTCTTTTCCTTTTCTTTTCCTTTTCTTTTCCTTTTCTTTTCCTTTTCTTTTCCTTTTCTTTTCCTTTTCTTTTCCTTTTCTTTTCCTTTTCCTTTCCTTTTCCTTTCCTTTTCCTTTCCTTTTCCTTTTCTTTTCCTTTTCTTTTCCTTTTCTTTTCCTTTTCTTTTCCTTTTCTTTTCCTTTTCCTTTCCTTTTCCTTTCCTTTTCCTTTCCTTTTCCTTTCCTTTTCCTTTCCTTTTCCTTTCCTTTTCCTTTCCTTTTCCTTTCCTTTTCCTTTCCTTTTCCTTTCCTTTTCCTTTCCTTTTCCTTTCCTTTTCCTTTCCTTTTCCTTTTCTTTTCCTTTTCTTTTCCTTTTCTTTTCCTTTTCTTTTCCTTTTCTTTTCCTTTTCTTTTCCTTTTCTTTTTTTCCCTCTCCCTCTCCCTCTCCCTCTCCTTCTCCCTCTCCTTTTTTCCTGAAAATGTGGTAATTTTTGACTGAACAACAGTATCATTAATTCTTGAAATGCCTCTCCTGGTAACAGGATGGACATGCTTTTCAAGATAAAATAACAGTTACTTAAGTCACAGGAACAGTTGAAGCAATGGAGTTCTGTAGGTTCCCTTTTATTACTGTGCCAGGTAAGTGAGAATCAGACTATAATTTACCCTTGAATAAAACTGAGGTGGTGTCTCTGCAAGTCATGGTACGGCTCATTGTTTTGGGTCCCTGCATTTAAGGAAAAATGTGATTTCCCCTCCCTTTTTCATCTAAAATTACTCATTCCATATAAATTGCAATTCCTTTTGAAGCTACATTTTTTCATTAACTTCTCACAAAGTCATTGTTTGTCTTTGCCAGGAGTACATGCTATTTTCAAAAGAGAAAGCAGCAATCTGACATGATAGTGACAGGCTTGTGATTTAGAAGCAGGATCAACTGGTCTTCTTGAGTAGTAACGATGATCTTCTGCAGAAAGTTATCTTTATTCACAAAGAGGAGAATAGAGAGAGATGAGAAACATTTCCTTTTAATCTGTTTCTGTGGTTGTAAGCTGTGGAGTAACAGCTACTGTCATCTTACACAGTGTTTTAGGGGTCCACAGCTATAATGCTGTTAACAGGAAAGATCATACGTTTAACATCAGTAGGCCCAGAAAAGAGCAAAGCAGCGCCACATTGTGTTCAGTTATCTCACATTTAACACCTCCAGATCCTCAACAAGAACGGTTGACAGTATTACAGAATCACAGAATTGCAGGGGTTGGAAGGGACCTGGAGAGATCATAGGGTCCAACCCCCTGCCAAAGCAGCTCCCTAGGACATTTCACTGAGATAGGCGTCCAGATGGGTCTTTATCTCCAGAGAAGGAGACTCCACCACCTCCCTGGGCAGCCTGTGCCAGGGCTCTGTCACCCTCACTGTGTAAAAGTTCTTCCCCATGTTGGTGTGGAACTTCCTGTGCTCCAACTTGCAGCCATTGCCCCTTGTCCTGTCTGCACAGACCACTGAAAAGGGGCTGGCTGATTCCCCTGCATCCCCTGCTTAAGATAATTATAAACATTAATTAGGTCCCCTCTTAGTCTTCTCTCCTCAAGGCTGAACAGTCCCAACTTACTCAGCCTCTCCTCATAGGGGAGATGCTCCAGGACTTTAATCATCTTTGTTGACTCTCTCCAGTAGATCCCTGTTTTTTTTGTACCAGGGAGCCCAGAACTGGATACAGTACTCCAAGCGGGGCCTGACCAGGGCAGAGTAATAATTACAGTTATTACTTGGGAGAACATTTTCATTAAGATAATCTTAAGAATTGTTGGGCTAGATTTTTGTCACCTCTGTTTCCAGTTCTTCCCTGTGCTGCAATTGCATATGTGCAATTAGGTTTTGGTGGTTTTGTCTTTAAAACCTCTTGCTGTTTTCATGAGAGCAATCCCCCTTGTTTTAGCCTTCAGGAAGATTTGGTTCTGCCTTGGCAGCCCTGGACTTCAATGAGGATGGAGTGATAGACCTGGCAATTGGAGCACCTTCTGTGGGATCTCAGTTTCTGACTTATAAAGTAAGCCACACAACATGGGTTCCTTGAGCTTTTTTTTTCCCCCTTTAGACAGAATGTTTTCATGGGTAATGTAATTTTTAAATGGTGAAGTGAGAAAGAATTTCTGCTGTTGCTTGAAGTGACATTTTAATTTAAACACAAAGGTTTGTGATCTTTGAGAGTTCTTTGGCTAGAGCAATGAAAGCTAGCTGCATTGCTCTTTCAGTGGCCTTTTTGAACATCAGAAATCCAAATCAGATTGCAACTTTGCAGCACTGATGTGCTGGAAATGCAGGGAGCCATTCATGAAATAAAAGTGTACCCTTTTTCTTTAGGAACAGAGTGTCTGGAGTGGATCTCATGGGTCAGTGAGCCTGGTCACCTGCTGTCACAGGACAACAGATCATATCTAAAATGTGATATGAAGACACACTTGCTAAAATAATCAAGTTACAGAGGCTTAATGACATGTGGCCTACCAGATAAGCCCACTTAATAGTCCCTGAGTATTTTTGGCCCAGGCAAACAAAGAGGAAAATGTTTTGGTCTAAACCATATCCATTAAGCTTAAAACTCTTCAGAATTTCAGATACTAACGTAGCTCCCAAATAAGTATTTAAATGCTTTCAATGTAGGCCCACTAGCTTGGAAAGCTGCACGCCTCTGCTGTGCCTGGTACTGTGTACTTTTGCATTCAATAATAATTAGCACCATTTGAGCCACTTGAACGTGTGGATGACGAAAGTAACACAGCACACTGTCCTTGCTCCTCACCCCCAGTATGATGAGAATGCACTTCTCTGCACTTCCCCTGTTTGTTGCCAGCTATCTATGGGTGTTCTTTGGTTTGGGGTGGAAAAGAAGGTTCTCACAGGAAAAATCTAGTTGTGTTAGTAGCCCTTGCAGAACAGTTTCACTCCCCGTGCTTTGCCTTGGATTTCATTCTTGGGGCTGACATGCAGATCTCTCATGCTGTGTTTGCTTTTCCTGCTGTGTAGGGTGCCGTGTATGTCTATTTTGGCACAGAGGGAAGAGGCTTGGCATCTCAACCGAATGTTACCATAACTTGCCAGGTATATCGATCGGGCTAACACAGGGCTACACAAGCAGGAGGTGAGAGAAAGGGTAAAGGAGTTTGTAGGCTTAAAAAAACCCCAAACAACCTGTTAAAATCAAGCTTCTAATTGCAAAGGAATTTTGACTGATGGGGATGGAGCAAGCAGGCACTTGCCTAGGTTGGTTGTGTGGGGGGAAGGACATTTGTACTCCAGTGCAGGGGAGGCAGCAGGGTGAGCAGGAAGATACTCAGCCCTCCAAAAGCCCAAAGAAGGCAAAATTGAAGTCAGGGAGTGGGAGGGTAATTTGATTAGAAGCAGACAAAGTTACCACTTTAGAAGTAAATTACTCGGTTTTGTTATAGAATTGATGGTTTTAGTTCCATTTCAGGCTTAAAATAAATGTTTATTGCAGTATTCCTACTGTAATCTTGGCTGGTCCCTCCTGGCAGCTGATGTTGATGGGAATGGAGGTGCTGATCTGGTCGTGGGCTCTCCATATGCACCTGGTGGTGGGCAGCAGAGGGGATTTGTGGCTGCATTTTACTCTCACTTCAACAGGAGTGACCAAGGTAATGTTTACTGAGTAAATTGCTCCTCCTGGATTTTATGGGACTGTTCGTTTTTCTCACTCTGTGTGCTCCTTCATCTGGGTAAAGAGGAACCCTACAAGCAAACACAGCTAATGAGCAGAGGTGACGAGGACTGTTGTGAATGAGGGAGGAAGGGCCACACGTAGGGAGCTAAACAAAGGTAACAGGGATTGGGCAGAACGCACAGGTATTCAGAGCTTCTTCAGAATCATGTAATTTTAGATTTGCAACAGCTCTTAATTTTTGTAGCTTTTTATAGTTCATGTAAAATTAGGAACAACAACAACAAAAGCACCTCAAAACACTGCAAAACCAAAACACAGGATGAAGGATCTGAATTAAAGCCGTAATTATCTGAAGCTCCCCCGCCCACAACCCTGAAGGAATTACACATTCTGAGAAACAGTTGCAGTGCTGTCCCACCCCTAAGGAGGACGCACTAGTTTAGGGTGGGCTTGACTGAGAGCTTTCATAGACTTTGCATAGGCTGTAGCAAGGAGTTAGAAGCAGGCTCTGTGGAGTAAAGGCTGTCGCCAGCCGGTGCAGCTGCCGCCGCAGCAAGCAGCAGTAAGTGGTGCCTCACCTTGGGCAGTGTAACTTAGCCTATAGAAACTCAGCTGTCACAGGGCGAAACAGTGGAGGATTGCTAACAGGTTTCTTCTGTGCCAGGGTACACTAAGATCTAATTTGTGTTCTTCTGGTGGGTCAGGACTGCTGTCAGTGGAGGATGCCAACTGGATGGTGCAGGGGGAAGAAAACTATGCCTGGTTTGGATTTTCCCTTGACAGCTGCCAGCTGGAGAACATGACGCTGCTGCTGATCGGTAGCCCGACGTGGAAGAGTTGTGCTGGGTGTGTTGTACATGACTATTTCCTCTCTCCTCCATTCTGCCCTACATCTGCAGTGGTTAAGACCTGTAAGAGATTAGACTCCCAGCTTTTCAGGAAGTTTCCTCTTTGTCCTACTTAGAGTATTTTTATGCCTTCATCCTCCCTCATGAAGTGGAGTATATCTTTAGATGATTTCTATCAGAGGGTTTTTTTTAAATTTAGAAAGCCTTAAGGATTTGTTGGGTTTTCTTGCCCGGAGAGGTGGTAGATGGCCCATCCCTGGCAGCATTCAAGGTCAGGTTGGACAGGGCTCTGAGCAACCTGATCTAGTTAGTCTGAAAATATCCCTGCTTATTGCAGGGATGCTGGACTAGAGGACATTTAAAGGTCCCTTCCAACCCAAACCATCCTGCAGTTCTTTGGTGGATGCACAAAAAATGCAAACAAATAAGCATGCAAAAATAATCCTGCAGACAGCAATTATTTTGAGATAGTATTTTTAAGAGCAAACTAAACACAAAAATGTGTTTAAAGAAGTGGATAGGCAGACCAATTCTCTGACCTAAATGTCTTGTAACTAGTTAGAACAAACATGGAAATGGCTAAAATAGGTTTCTAGAATTTGGCAGCCACTGTTATTCCAGACAAAAAGGGAAAATGTTTTAAAGAGGAGCAATCCTAACTGAATGTTGTTACATATGAGTATGTTTTGCATTGTAATTCAAGCTGCAATCCTGCCTCATCAGATGTCAGACAGAGTGTTGGGAAGGTGTATGGGTATAACCCACCAAGCACAACGCGCTGGTTTGCAGTAACTGGCAACAAGGTAGGGCCCTTCTCTAGTATGGGACTTTATGAATAATTTGAAGTGAAGTGACAGTCTGTAGAAATTACATTTTTCTTTCAAAAATCTAACAGGCAATGGGCAGAATGGGTTTGTCTCTGGCCAGTGGTGTGATGTCTGTGGCTGGGATCACCAGGACAGTTTTGGTGGTGGGTGCTCCTACTGCAGGTATGGATTCTGAAAGTTGGGATGTTTGTTTCTGTATGGCTGGAGGATACATACAAAACTGAAAGTTAGAAAAGGGACCTTTGCATTTCCACGTAACTAAAAAAAAAAAACCAACCTAAAAATCACTGCAATCACCTACAAGTGCCTTACATGTAGAGCTCTCTGTGCCGTGTGCTTCAACTTCAGTAGGTTTTTTCCTTCTTTAAAATTAGTTTAGCAGCATTATTACCTTGCATTATTTATGTAGCAGTGATTCATTAGTAGAGTGCATATTTCTTGGAATTAAAACCACAGTGATTTGCCCTTAGTCTGGCAGTAGGTAGTCAGGAATATCAAAATGTAGGAACTTGAATGCATTTTTTCCTCCTGCCACTATTGCTAAGAGATTGTTTCTATGCTAACTAGTGTTAATGCCACACAATGTTTGATCTTATTCATGAACCGTAGTCATTATGTCCTGTGCCCAAGGCTCAGCTTCTGTTACTTCTTTTTATCCCCAGACAGCCTGTCTAGGATTTCATTTATGTCTTCAGTGCTGCGCCAAGCAGGACTGGCTCTGGTGTATGATCTGACAGACAGCACCAGGCCTTCTTTGCTCAGCACCTTCAGCGGGGACAGAAGGTTTTCACGCTTTGGAGGAGATGTGTGCTTAAGTGACCTGGATGACGATGGACTGGGTAAAGCTTGATGAATCTAGATCCCAGGTGGAATGTTTTACTTTTGGCAACAAGAAGACTGGTCACCCACGTATTCACGCAAGTGCTGAACACGCTCTGCTTCGCCAGTTAGCTTGTATCAGTGCTCCATCATGCCTCGTGGCTCTAAAATCCCAGGCAGCTCAGCCAGAAATGGGAATGTTTTATCATTAATAGGAATTGTGGCACCTAGAGTTACATCAATGCCAACCCTCTCCCGTTCTGGCTTAGCATTATTTCACTCCTGCATAATGCTGCCTTATGACCCCTTGTAATATTTGCAGATGAAATGGTTGTGACGTCCCCGCTGCGAGCCAGCGGTATCACCGCAGTGCTGTTCGGTGGGGCAGCGGGCCGTGTGTACATTTACAACGGAAAGCAGGCATCCTCGGGGAATGTGACAGGCCACTGCAAGTCATGGACATCTCCCTGTCCTGAGGACTGGGTAAGGAAACATAAAAGTGAAATCAGGAGATGAAGTCACAGTGATGGCTGACTAATTGCATCCGGTACAAATACGTAGTGCATTCTGACTTGGCTTCAGAAAACGGGTCATTTACTTATGTTTCTGAATCTGTGTGATTTGGCTTGTCCTATCCATTCTTGAACTGCTTTGCTGTTCAGGAGTCAGGATTATTACCCTTACTCTCCCACTGTGGTTCTCTCCACTGACTTTTCATTTTCTCTTTATTTTTCTTCTTCAGGCACAGTACGTCCTGATTTCTCCTGAGGTAAGTAACCAGAAAACAAGCTACTGGGAGAAACAAAAAAGCCTCACTTTACAAAAATTAACAGCATTATAACAAGAAGTGTTACTTTATAGGACCTATCAAGATTTGGGAGTTCTGTTATCGCTGTGAAATCTGAAAGAAAGGTGAGAAGAATTACTGTTGTTGGTTGCTTTGTAACGTCTTTCAACTTCACATGCATCTACTAGCCAACATCTCACATAGGTATCTTACTCATTTGCAGAGGTATTAAGAAGTGATTTACATAGTTAGTTGAGTTTTCATGTAAGTCACTCTCTGCACTGATAATTAAAACCATTTTATAGGTGGATGACACCTGAATTGAAAGGGGTTAGAATGGCCTTCAATCAGAGCTACTTAGGAGCTGGCTGAAGGGTTGCATGGTAAATCAAGTGTAGGTGCCAGCTGGCTTTCCTGTTCATGCCAGCCTGTGTGCAAACCAGATGCTCAGCTATGCAGTAAACCAGGCACCAAACCACCCCTCCTTTAGTGTTTACAGGCTTTCTGGCCTAGCTGTTACTTGCAGTGAACGCTGTTCGTGTGTCAAGAATTTCCAAGCAGAGAGGGGCCCAGTTCTTAAAAGGTTATGGACATGTTTGTTCTCCTCAGATGCCCACTGTTTTAACTGGAAGTTAATCCCTATGTTTCTGTGATGCACTGAGGAGCTCTTTTTGCAGCTTGAAGGTTGCTTAGTGCTTGCTAGCTGAGAGGAGTTGTGGGTTCTGCCTTCTCTGATGCAGCCTGTGTGAGAGCAGCGTTTCCCTGTGTGACTGCTGAACGAGCCACAGCAGTAGGCTGAGGTGCTGTGTGACTGATCTTTGGCAAATGGTGTTTGACTTGGTGCTGTTAAAACACACAGTGGAGAAACACCTGGAACTGTGAATGTGTCCAACCTAGGTTAGGGTGTGTAATCCAACACCAGAAATATGGGGCTTTCCCAGCAGTTGTGCCTCCAAGCTGCAGCACCAATCCCATCCACACTCCAGCTTCAGTGATACTGATCTTACCCCTGAGAAACAGTTCATATTGGAGAGAGATTTATTTGCCTGGCTCCAGCTTCCTCCACTTCCCCGAATAAAATAGAGCCTGTTTGCCAAAGCAATTTGTGAACCTCTGTTGTGATAGGGTGGGTTGCTCTCTCATTTCTCATTATATATCTGTACTACTGTAATGACACAGGCAGAATCTGGTTTTCCTTAGGGAAGCTGAAGGCAGTTGTGCACTTTGCTAACCCTTGTTCTGTATCTCTGCAGAAAGATGTTGTAGTAGCAGCAGAGCGAAGTTCGGCGAAAGCTCGGCTGGGTGGAAGGCTTTTTGTCTACTCACTGTAGAAGTTCACAGCAGCCTTTAAGACCAGGACACAGCTACTCTTTTGGTGAAGAAGCTTTTAGTATCTGTGATACTTTCCTTAACTCATACAAACCACCCACCATGCTGACACCATGACAGCAAATGTTAGATAGATGCCCTAGGTAGCTAGACGGGGCCCAAGGTAGTATTGAGGGAGGGCTGAGCACTATTTTTCAGCAAGGGGAAATATGAACAGTCACAGTGGTTCGACTGACTTGCAAACCAACCAAAGTGATGTCAGTCATGTAAAAGCACAAATCAGTTCTGGTGTGAGCATCACTTAACCTAGAACAGGCTGGTCTGAAAACCATGAAGAGGCTGAGATGAGCAGGCAGGTAGATTGCGGTGGAAATACTGGCTGCATAAGGAACATTTGGTGCTCCCCTTTCTTTACTGGTGAGACTTCAGCATTTTCTTCACAAAACCAGGAAGGGACAGCACATTATTTACAATTTGTCACATAGTGTGATAGACAGGGATTCTAAGATCTCAGAAGTTGCTATCAAAACAAGAAGCATGGAAGAGGGGCAGCTTTAAGCCAGTCAGAAAGGTGAGTGCCAACCAGAAGGGTTGCCTCTCTGTCTAGCAAGTCTTCAGGCCTGTATTCAGGGCGTAGAATAGCAGCTGGGACCTCACAGAGAGAAGAACACAAGACTGATGAAGTTTTAGGAAATGCTTTTGCACTCGTGGCTGAGGCTACTCTGACACCTTTTCTTTGTGCTTTCATGTAAAACTCCATAACCATAGTGACTTAGTATTGTTAACAGCTTTTATTGTTAACAATAGTTTTCAACTAATTAACACTAATTTTGTATGATGCAGGTTTAACAGTGTGCATCAAACATCTATTAAACAACTTGAGCAGCAACATGTGATGCTATTATTACCAACAGTAGTGTGAAGACTGTGTATGTGTATTTTCTCTCTTGCCTCCTTCACAAACATACAGAATTTTTATTTTAAGTAGCCCAAGTCAGTGGAATAGCACAGAACTCCACAGGTCACACTCAGAGATGACACACCTCAGGTGAACATTAGCTTGATGAATAGTGCATTTCAACGTATATTTTAGGAACTTCATGTGCCCAAATTACAGAACTCTTTAAAAAAAAAAAAAGTTTAAAATCTGAATGTTATGTAAGAAGTAACTGGATGGAAGGATGGAACTGGGAACACTACTTACTTTACAAAAGTGTGAACAATGATGTGATGGAGAACAAATGGTGTATTTGTAAAGGCAGAGTTTTCCTTTTAAAATGAAACTTCATGGAAACAGCAGGTTCTGTAGCAAATCCAATTCTGAACATAGAAAAAACAAAGCCGGTGGAGACAATGAATGATCACAGCATAATCTGATAGCATATGACTGCATTTTGGTTACTTGCACTCCAAGCAAGCCAGCAGCATTTGCCCGTGTCTGTAGAGAGAAAGGCAGTCCAGTAAAAAAACAAGCATCCCTCTCACGGTGCTTTTATTGTGCTTTTAAGTTAGCTCTGTACAGGGCAAGGAGTCAGTGCAGGTCACAGAAGCCTCTCTGGTCTCTCTGCTCAGAAGACGGTGCTCGAGCTTGGAAAGCGCATGTGAAAGCTTCCCAACCAGCTGCACCAAGCTTCAGCCCCGGCCCAGCGCAACTGCAGCTCGGCTGGAAACATCAGGACCCACTTTCCCTCACAGACTGGGCTTTATCAGCCAAGGGATGTGAGATGTTTTTCTTCCTGCTGGATCGCTCAGTTTAGAGGTTTTGTGTATCTCTGCCTGCTAGGAGAAAAGGCTGCCCAATAACTGGCTAAAACTCTCAACATTACAAACCCCATTAATATTCTCACCTTCTTGTGCCTTTTGCCTGTGGGCAAAGTCCCGTTCAGAGCAAGAACAACTATTTGAAAACACTGTACAACCAATTATAACAAAGATCACAGGACTGCATAATCCTAATTTCTGCACCTTTTAATTTCCATTTTTGGCTCATCAATCCCAAAGGAAAACGTTCAGAGCTACAATTACTGTTTTTTAGTAAAAACACGGCAATTTATCTGGTAGCACCTAAGGAGGTACTCAGTGTATGTTACAAAGAGGTTAAGAGACCCCAAACAAAAACTAGGCCATCTATGACCTAGCTGAGGATTTCACACTCCCTCTCCAGCAGAGGACTGTGCTTCAGAGATATAAATCCTAACAGCAAATACAAACAGTGGGCATAAGCATCTTACTCCCTCCTTCGGTCCATCACGGGACAAATGATTTCCACACTCCATTACTAACCTGGCCAGTTCCTGAGAGGCCAGGCTAGGCCTTGTCCTGTCTTGTGGAGTGGGGTGGGGCTGGGAGAGGAGAGATCAAGATAAACCACCAGCACTGGAATCAGTCCTTACCATCATGTGAGGAGTGGTTGAACAGCATCTGTGGCTCTGGTGATGCCCGTTGCAGTAGGGCGTGCTACCACCAGGCCCGATTTTCTTGTTACCAGAGCTGCAGGTGCCTGGGGCCTAAGTTAGCAGCTGCATTTTGAACCCTGTCACTGCTCACTTGATGGCTTTCCTTTGTCTTTGGTTAGTGCCATGCTCCACAAGAGATGCAAGTACGCTTTTTGCTTTGGAAAAAATCTGTTCCCTACAAAGGAACAGTAGGGCCTCAAAAATCCATTCAAAGGGCCACTTTTGGGGTGGATTTTTCTTTGATGCTTGAAGTCAGGTTCCTAAATCTACAGCTCAGAATGACAATTGTTGATGAATAGTGACTGCTGTCATCCTTTAAGCCAAAAATACCCTTCTCTTCAAGAAAGGCCATTACACAAAGTACTTGAAATGAGAGAAATACATGAAATGAGGGAGCCACCCCCACCCCCCAAAAAAGCACATGTACGTGATACACAAAATGAATGAAACATGCACAGAGGCGTGAGGAGGTGAGACTACTGTGATAAGCATGTCACTGTTTCCCCTTCTGTTTCTCTCCTCCTGTGTGTGAGCATTAAAACCTCACTACAGGTTTTTGGCACAAACAATATATTAAATTAGCAAGTTTAGAAATTCTTGCAGGTTTCAGTAAGGAAGCACAAACGTAAGGGAAGCGTCCCAAGTCCGCCCTGTAACAACAGAAGTCTCTCTCTTCCTGCTGTTCCTATTGGTTTGCTAATGTGCTTCTGCTCAGCCCAAATGTTTCTGCTTTAAGGCTGCTCTTTATCTCCACTCTTCCAGGGGCTGGTTGGGATTTTTTCAGAACGGCAGAAACCTAGGCGAGACAGAAAAGAGCCTGTGATTACACGAGAAGCTGCTCTCTGCGCAGCAGAAGGGAGAAGCGCTTCAAAGAAGCACGAAACCTGACTTTTCTCCTCTTGTTTTTGGAACACTGTCTCTGGCTTCTACCTCCCTACTCCCTTTCAGTACATTTCTCTGAGGCAGAGCCAGTAGGTGCAGGGGTTGGTTTTGAGGAATCCTTGAGAATAATCCAGGTAGCTGTAGACACCATCAACAATCTACAGGGAACTACTTCCATCTTCCTCAAGGTGGTAAGGGAGGGGAGAGGGGCAAGCGAATCTGGGTCTTCCCTCCTCTCTTTTTGTCACTTGTAGCAATTGTAACTTTTGAGCCCACCAATACTCCCCTGCTGTAAATATCAGAGTGCAGAACAGAGGCAGACAACACCAGCCCACAAGGTTTGACAGAAAAGGGTAGTCAACAGGGAAAATGCCCCACACAAAATCTCGCTAATCTGAAGACAGTGTCCTTGGAAGTACCACAGGGCTCTGAGATGCCATCAGCACCAATGGCAAAGATGGCTGGGGTGTGTGTGAGGAGCTGCTGCTACAAATGTCAGATTGGGTGTCAGGACATCACAACCATGGCATCATTCTCCAGAGATGTTACAGTTAGTACCTGTACTTGTGGTCCTTTTGTCTTTAACTTCTCTTTCATGAGACAGGGACCACAGACCCTGATTAGCGTGTGGGTGGAAGGAGGGCAGTATCCCAGGTGTCCCTCACTATGAACAGACTGCTGTGGAAGCTGAGGAGGCAAATTAGGGCTGCTTCTACCATCAGCCTCAGCTTCATATCTGGCCACAGTGAGTTGGATCTTACTGCTTAAGTGTATTCCTGTCAGTGCTGGCACCCCATTTAATCCAGCAAGAGAGAACCTTCTCCTTTGTGAAGTCAGGGAGCAGACACTGAGCTGAATTCCCTCATGCTGTGTCCCACCCCTCTGCAATGCCTTATTTCCTGCTTTATAAAGTAACTGTACATGCAGAGTCTGAAGCAGGAACCCTTGGCAGTCATACATACATGGGGAGGTAGTGGAGGTTCCAGGTGCCGCCCAAGGAAGGAAAGCAAGCGCCGCCATATCAGACCGCTTCCCAGAAACATAATCCCTGTCACCAGCCAAAATATTCTGGGGTCCTACCAACAGAAGGCTCCCGTTAGTCATGCAACTCTCTCTTCAGAAAAGGGAATACCCAAAGTTAATCTCTCACTTCCCAACAGTGTTCTCCTCCTTCATGGAAGGAAGCGGTAAACTCTACCATCAACAGCCAAACCCCACCTTGGGAAAAGGGCTGCTTCATAGCAAAGCATTTTATTTAGGAATCACTCTAATGTATTCTGTTACTTTCCCATGGAGTTTTATTTCCATCATTAGAAAGTCTCGGAATTCAACCTTTCTATTTAACAAATACAGAAAAGAGGAAGTTATCTTTTCTTTTTTTTCCTTCTTTTTTTAAAGACAGCATGTGAAACTGTAAATTTGTACCCCACCAGTCTGGGTACAACCCAGTAGAGTATTTCCTCTGGTGTGTTGGAAACGCCCTGGCTGCTTGTCAAATACCCTTCTATCTGGAAGACAAACTGGGCTTTTTGGAAGAACAGGTGACCATTAGAGAAATCTGAGTATCGTTTTATAGTCAGTCCCAATTCAACCATAATTTTGCCTTCCTTTGTTTCCCCTCTGTGGGCATTACACACACAAAAAGCCTGCAATGCTGTGTCGTCAGCCACAAAGCAACATGCTTACTAAAAGGTGACTGCCCTAACGCATCAGGTACATTAGGGACTGAACGTAATTTAGTTTCAGGGACTAAATTGTATTACTTCACATGCTGATCTAAATCTGGATCTTTACCTATGGAAAGAATGGAGTTGTACTGAAGGTAAGCCTGGAACAGGCTCCCCAGAAGTGGTCACAACACCAAGCTTGACTGAGTTCAAGATGTGTCTGGGTGGTGTGCTCAGTCCCACGCTCTGAATTGGCTGGCCCTGTGCGGAGCCAGGAGTTGGACTTCTGGGTCCCTTACAGCTCAGGACCTTCTACGATTCTAAAATATCAAGACCCATGTTTTATGTCACTGATAAAAGTAGCATTCATTCCTCACCTCTTCAAGAGATGACTCCAAGTTCATACCAAATGCAACTCCTATGAGTCCGAAGAGTGAGAGGGAGAAGGTCCCCATAGTCAGCTGCAAGTTCAGTCTCATCATCACGTTGCGGTGGCTAAAGAAGGGAGAAACGTCTGTAAAGGGAACTCAAAAGTTGATTCGCTGCCTAAATTCTCAATTCCATACAGCATGCCCTAAAACCAAACCATGAAACTGAGTGAGTCATCCTGGAATTTGGCAGCTCAGGAAACAGCAGCACAGAGAGGCTGTCATTTTGAAATCGCTGCCTCAGGATAATAGCTCTAAAGGCAGGCAGCATCGTCATCAGCAGACCTTCCAGCATCACCCTCTTGTAAGTGTACATACACAGAGTAACAGGAGGTTTCTGGGGAAATTTGTATTCTGCCACCACTAACTGGCTGGAATTTCTATGTCTGCATCTACAAGCAACAGAAATTTACTGCTACCTTGCAAACTGATATACTTACAAAGAAGTAGAGTCAGTAAATGCTGCGGGACTACAAACTTGAGCCTGGTTTGGAGAATTCCATAGTCAAGTCTTCCCCAAAAGGACTTTTGTTGTTTCCTGATGCAGAATTCACTAATTGCTTCTGTAAGTAACTCCCCAGTAAAGAGAAGGAATATTAACCACTGACCTTAGAGATAAGAGTGGCATGTGCTTGTAAATACAAGCTAATTATTTTTCAGTAAGAAAGCTGGCCAGTAGTGAAAACTGCAGCATACAGAGATAGAAAACACTCCAAAGTTATTCATGCCGTTCCATACAGTGATAATACAACTTGTAGGAACACTTGAGCAGCCTTGCCAGACTCTTAAAAATTTCAGTTTTGCTGAATTAGGAGCAAAGTTTCCTGAGCAGAATTTTATTTTGCCCCTAGATTTGATGACATTTCCTTAGTGAAGAGCGGCTCTGAAGGGTCATGGAGCAGTGTGTTTTTTCCTACCAGTGAAAACTGATGCCTGTCTTGTTGCTTTATCCACTTCACTAATAAGAACAGTGCAACACAGCCTCTGGTGCTGTGGCTGCAAGTTCATTCAAACCCTCATGAAGATAGAACTGCACAACTTTCCTTGCAGACACTGATCTGAGAAAGTCTGACCAGCATTAAATTCTGCTCAGCCTGTGGCAGCCCCAACAGATAGGGTAGCTCACCTGTCCAGGTTGATAAAGATGATGCTTTCTGAGTCATCAATCAGCACTCTGAGTTCCCGAGCTTCATTTGCAAGATCTTCTGCTTGTCTGTAATAGTTCTCCAGCAGCAGCTCCATTTCCTCTGCATGGTCAATCCCAGATGTACTCTCCTCACTGTGAGCAACATTTCACATTTTTCTGGTTAGCTACATGTAATTACAGAAGGTCTCACTGGTGTGTTAAGACAAGGCACGTAGGAGTGGTGGATAACAGCCAACAGCAGCACCGTTAGACACAAGATCTCAAAATCCAAATCTTTTCAGCGAAGCATCTCCATCAGTATCAACAGCTTAAAATAAAAGCCAGATTTTTTACATCTATCAGCTGATCAGCACAGGCAGACAATTATTTTGAGTAGAGCAGTTAGCATCTGACGTGCTCAAGGCATGCACAACACCACAAAAAAAAGTTACAAAAGCATATATATTTTATATATAATTTATGTTATTATTATTTTTATATTATTATAAAGTTATTCTGAAGTGCTGACTTTTTTCAAAGGAGATGCTTCATTATTTTGGTGCCCTCAAGTGGTGGAAGCTGGTAAAGCGTCAGTCAGAAACTTCCAAGAATACAACATAACCAAAAGTCAACACACAATTACACAGCGAAGGAAACGTTTCAGGTGCATATTACAATAGTTTAGCTGTAAGGTGTTTCTGTACACAGCAATTACTGCAAAACGTTTTGGGAGCATGGAGAAGCCTATCACTGGGCACCAAAGGGAAGATATGCTGCACTCTGAAGTCTGAGAAACGTTAACTGATGGTGCAGAGCCTTCTCCAGAACAGAACATTTCTGGCAGTGTATGGGATTGTTCACTGCGTAGATGAATGCTGAGAAACTCAATATCCACAAAAGCTTGGAAAGTCGCAGCAAAGCCAGGAAGATTCTTCATCATTTTTTCTTTTGCAGTACGACCTTGTTTCTCTAGAGGGACTAAACTTGTTAAAGAAGTCCCATCCTAGCATTACTAATTGGTAAAGGGAACCTCTTTGAAACAGTTTTCCAAGAAAATTAGTGATGTGTCTTAAGACATATCCCCATGTAAGCTCCCTGGGGACCTTCACCAGTTTCTTTGTAATGTGGCACAAACTTCGAGTTAGCCAGGCCAATTTTAAAGCCTTTCACACCTTGAGGGTTTCACTGCACACACAAGAGGAGTTGTGGACTTGGAAGCCTTAGAGCCATTATCTGCAGTAATACAGAGTCAGCTCAAGTGCCTGACAAGTACTTTACATGGGCCACTCTGTTGATATACAAAGGGAAACAACTGGCATAAAGACTTGAAAATAACCACCATCTGATTTGCTTTCATTAATTAGCCTCCATCTGTCCCATTAGTCTCTGATAGCCTGCCATTCCTCCACACAAAAATACGAAGCCTGCCTCATCTTTCTGGGCTCAGCTCACCATTCCTCCTGCAAATGATCTCTGATGGCACCTATATGCCTAACTGATCACACCTTCTCAGCCCTTCCTGAGTTCATCAAGTATGTTCATGACCTGCATCAATCCTGGGCACATCCATGTCCAGCCTTCCCGCAGGCACACCGCTGTGTACAGGCGCTGTGTACAGGCTTCCCTCGGGTGCCGTGGGCACAGACTGCCTCGCTGCGTGGCTCCAGCTCTTCTCACAGCCTCCCACCGCCTCCCCTGCCCGGCTGCAGGAAGAGCTGCCTTCAGGTTCCCTCCTGACATGAGACTTCAAGGTGACCGTTGTAACTTTCCCAGATGTTCCCTGCATGCTGTCTACCATGAAGCAAGAAGAAATTTTCCAGCAGCTTGTATGAAGCCCAAAGGAAGGCTGTGAGCAAAACGAGGTTGTAGATCAGCTGCTGGCCCAGGAGCAGACGGGAATCCGGAACCCTCCCCAGGCTGCTCCAGCAGATGCATCAGAAATGCAACCCACATCCCACTTCTGCAACAGAGTTTCTGCTGCACGTTTAGACCATGTTCTGCAGGGCAAGAAGCTATCTCCTGATTTCAAGCCCATGCTACTCCATGAACAGCATTAGTAACTACATGCAATGCGGTTAGGCAAAAGTATTGCACAGAAACCTCACAAAGAACCCTGAGTGGTAGTTTTTGTTACCTGCTTAAGCATAAAACAGGACTGTATACCCAAGATTTAAATACAAACTGGCCTAAAACATACTGGGATCTGATCTACATTATCTTTTTGCTTTTCAGTTTACATTAAGGTGACCAGTGCTGCTGCCATGGGTGGTCTTGCATCAGATTTTACAAGAGTAGAACAGTAGAACAATTTTGCATGCACATATTTTCCTGAAGCACCTCTCTTCAGGTTCACAATGAGATTGCTCCAGGGAATCTTTCTTCCAGGTTCTGCTGGGGAGCAAACACCTGGAAGCGAGGTGGTCCAGAACACTTTGAACGAAGGAAGCGTGGTGCCTGACCTATTCAAGGCAAGAGTTAAAATCTGCTGCTTTGGGTTTTTGGTGAAACCAAAGGAAATGCTCCCAGAAAGTGTTAATTTGGATTAAAAACCAGCATTTGCTCCCATCCCATTACGTACTAGATAAGCTGGCCTGTTACATGAAGAACTCTTTGAAACTGCCTAGTATGACTAGTGCTAGTGGAATCCCTCTCCAAAACGGCAAATACAATGACTCCTGAAGCAGTTAAGTATTAGGGCTTAATAAAAATCAGAAAGCCTTTTTCTTTCTGCTTTTTGGCAGGGAACACCCAGTTTAGTGCTTAAATTATCCTTAAAAAGCACACTTAAAATTAAAAGTATGTGGTTTCAAAATATACATACAATACTTGTGGATCAGTCCATTTAGATAAACAGAGCTCTTCTATTACTTCTTCTTCATCTAAGATCTCCAGAATTGTTTCTTTGAAAACTTTAAGATCTGTTTCCAGTTCTGACAAGCTGAAGAAAGAACAGGCAAAAGGTCAAGCAATCCCCACTGGCACCAGAGCACAAAGGTAATCTCTAAATGAGTTTGCCAGCCAGCACTCTGGCCAGAGAGAGTGGCTAGGGAGAGTTCCTTGGGGGGTACTAGGAGATCTTTCAAAAAAATTCTCTGCAGGCCACGCACTTAGCAGCGGCAGCGATCTCTCTGGGGACCAGTGAGCTACAGACACACACTAAATGGGATTCAGATGTGTTTTCTGGATATGCTCCTAAGTCAGAAAAAGCAAGCACTCCATGAGCGCGTAGGGAGCACATGTTTGCACTGTCCTATCAGAGAGGCTCATACAGGAAGGTACCAGCCTATCAGCACTAGTAATCTTAAAGCGTAGATCTAAAGCCTAATCTCGTTGTGCATTATGGGGAACACTTTCACAGTAGTTTGTTCTCTTAGGTATGATTTTGTTATGTCAGGTGCTATTTAAGAAGCTCAACTGTGTTTCTGACAAGTCAGAATAGATTTCCCTTTTTCTGCTTTCCCCCGTATCACTACAGACATTTCACGTACCCATATTTTACATTTACAAATAAGACGCACAACCCAACATTACAGAGATCTAGAAAATTCATACTAAGGTATCATTTTTTTCTAGCATTTTATCACATGTAATTTTCTATGGTCACCTTCTAGTGTCTTCACAGCTTACTCTTATTTACCTCTTGCCATTTTGCAGGAGAATGTGTAGTTTACTCCTATCCACAGACAAAAGCTTGGGGTCCACTAGAGCTTCCAGTGTCTCAAGGATCTGAGGCTGCAAAGTGTTAAGTCTCCCCTGCAGTTTGCTGATCTAGATAACAACACGATCCTTTATAAGAATTAAAGCAATCCCTTTAGAATGACTGGGGCAACTGACTCCTGTCTCTGAACACAAAATTCACAGCAACAGGCAGTTAACGTGATTTGCTTTCCAGTGCCCAGGAAATACCTGCCAAGGGGATAACACGAGATAAAGCCAGTGCAAAATACACTGTTTTTATTATAGAGAGTGATTTGCGCTGAACTGAAGCCCAGCGACGACAAGGCTGGTAAAGCTAAAACACTGATTGTCTACATGTGTCACAATAGTGTTAGCAAGCACAGATTTTCAAGGCTAGCTAGAACTCATGATCCAACTCCAGCCCAAGAGGCCAAAACTCCTCAGTGCTTCTGTGTGACTTCAGTTTCACCTAAAGCATGTCTCTAGGAAGGCAGGTATTCTGACTTTTTTTTTTTTTATCTGTCCAAATGATGGTGAAGCCATCACATCCTTACATCAGTTGTTCCAAAACAAAACTTTCCAGTTGGCACTTTCTTGGGAAGGGAATGAAAACACACAGACACACAGAATCATAAAAGCTAAGTCACCAAGAGCCAAAACAATAACAACTAAAAAAAGCAGCTCCTACAATAAGCATGGAATACATATACAAATGTGTATGTATAAATATTAACGCAAAGAAGAAAATCACACTGTCCTTTCTATAAAGCAGCAACTTCCAAAAGAACTGAAATAAAAACAATGTAGCTCACCCGGTACTGCAGGATTGCTTCTATGGCTCGGAATTCAAAGGGCAGGGAATATGTAACTAGCTGACCTTCCCCAGCCAGCTGGGACGCCAGTTCATTGATGAGCCAGTGTTCCAGGTTTAAATTACGATAATCTAGTATCAGAAGAAACTCTGGTGTTATGACAGCCTTCAAGAACTGAAAAAGAGAGTCGGGGGGGGAAAAAGCCTCCCTGAAGATTCCTGTCTTCTCATGACTCAGTAGCACATTTGGCAATTCAGCCTTTGATAAAGACACTCTCCAAATAGAATTCAGGCAGGAAAATAACAGCATCTCATGCTGACTGCAAGGCAGCATACTCCCCGTAGTTCAGATACAGCACTGTGCTAGTGGTGTTACAATACAGAAGAGGCTCCTCGTTAAGTCTTCACTTCTGTGACAATGTTAGTAAGGTTCCTACTGTGCTCAACTAGGAAAATGGTCAATAATATGTACTGCAGCTAAATGTGTAACTGATGGCTAGGCAGAGCTCCAAAGACACATTTACTGGTGAACAGCACATCATAGAAAGCTGGTATTTGAAGTACTCCACAAGAAAATGCAGGTGCAAGGGTAAGACACAGCTGCAGCTTACACTCAGCCACAGAGAAACCGTTACCTCCATCCGCACGATGATCCTGTTGTTCCTAGTTGCAATGCTCATCAGGTGTTGAAATCGTAGATCTCGAGCTTGAAGACCCAACTCCTGGTACAATTCTGTTTTCTTCTTTTCTGTTGTAAAAATATTTTTAGATGAAGACATTTAGGGGACAGACATGTATGTTCTCAAATTACATTTTAGTGTGTGACTAAGTCCTGTAAAACAAAGAAGAAAGCCATGCTATCTGCTTTCCTCCCATTGATGCCTCAATGTCATTTTTTTCTTAGGAAGTTTAGAAGACTATCTAGATATAAGTAAAAATGTTGGACAATTAATTTCATGTCAGAAACCAAATTACTCATTTGAGAAAGCACAAGTAATCCTACAGGAAGGGAAATACAAGGCAGGGAAAGTAGCATGTTGGTTGAAAAGAGAAAAGACAAAGTAAAAATAAGCTTCCCGTAAGAGATGTTATTTTCAGAACATTGCTTTAAAATATAAAAGATTTGTAGCAATGAAGATGCTGTGAACACCAACAGAAGGCAACAAAACAGAGAACCTGCAACATCCCAAATAAACAGTGAAGCATCCCAAATACAATTTTCTACCCATGAGATTTCCAACTGAGCTTTTCTGTCTTGGACAAGGTAAAAAACCAACCAAACAAACCAACCAACCCAAGCAAAACTACAACGAAAACTCACCAAAATAGGTGGCATTTCCCTTTTTGTCAAGCTTCATCTAAGGGAGTGGGAAAAGAAATTATTTTTTTCACAGTACTACCATAAAACAAGAAATCAATTTCTAAAATTCTTTGTACATCCCTAGAAGTGGAAAATCTGTTATGATGAAACAGCAACTTTTTATGCCCTCTCTTCGCAGTTCATCCCAACTGCACCAGACTGCCATGTGTTTTGCTGTATCTGTATATACACCGAATGAACACACCCTCATCTGTTCCCACATAAACCTTGGGAAGGAGGTGCTTTACAGAGGGTCAGACCTATTTAGGCAATAGAGGGTATCCTACATTTTGGATTACAAGTTTTGCTATTTCCTCTGAAGCAGTTTGAAAAATTTACAAATAAAATTCATAAAGAATACCACAAATGGGGTAGTTAGACCTTGTGCTCACACAAAGTACTGCACTGACATGCTGTTCAGCACGCAACAGGCATCTAAACACTCCTTGTCGGCAGATTATTCGTTAAACACTCACATCCCCTAGCAAAATTATTTTATTGGAAAAAACTGCAATGCTTGGTTTAATCAGAATACTGTTTTGCTTATAAACTGTGTAGCTTAATTCCATATAACTGGCTTTAAAGGCAACTTGTCATGAGTTAAACCTGAGCGCAGACTCCAGCAGCGCTGCAACAGGGGTTACACAGCCACAAGGACCTAGCAGCACACAACTTGTTTCAGAAGGAACCTTTCTGCCCCCAACAAGGAGGCCTTACCTTCTCTCATATGCACTAATTATGTCAATCAGTTTGCAAATGGCTTTCATTCTCATTTTTAAATAGAAGAATATACAGAGAGATGTTTTCTCCCAAATCTTATGCTTGGTTGGTATTACAGCTACCAAGACACAGAAACAGTATTTCTGAAAGTCATTAGCAAGCCTTGAAAAGAGAAGCCTGCTGACTGCAGGACTTCCAAGAGTCAACCTGTCTTCATACTTAAAGCAACACAACTTCCAGCAGGCAGTTCATCTTAGAAAAACATCCTGGTGAATGTTATATATGCTAATAGGCTTTCAAATCAGAAAACCTTACAACTTAGGACTAGGGATGTTCTCCACGAGACAAATCCGTTTCTCTTAGGGGAAAATAAAAAAACCCCGAGCACTGTCACACACCAGCTGCCCTCCTTGTTGGAAACACCGGCACGGACTTACCACTGCAAAAACTGGCGACACGCTCGCTAAGGTGGCTTGGGAGGCCTCTGCTGTGGCGCGCTGACAAAATTTACCTTGAGAAAGACAAGAGGTTTCTACTTTCAGCAGCTGCACTTCGACTACGCGGTGTCCCACCATAAGCCGCCTGTCTAAGGCGCTAGCACGGGAACTAAGCGCCCTGGATCGTTCGAGGGTCCCTACGAACGTGACACGGGCCCAGCAGAGCCAGGGCAGAAGGCACTGAGTGAGGCTACAGCCGGTTTGGTTTCCCGGCCACCGGCCGGCGTGTCACCCTTCTTCCCTCCTCCCCGCCCGCAGTGCCCGCACAGGGAGGCCTGTCGGGACACACAGGCAGGCACCGTCGCCGATCGGGACCGGGGTTTCGCTGCGGGTCCGGCCGGCGGCAAGCACGGTCCGGCGGTGCCGCAACCCTCTCCGGCCCTGCCGCAGCTCCAGTCCCGCCGCTTACCCGCCCAGTGCAGCGCCCGGGCGCCCAGCGGTATGGCCACCAGGCCCCCAGGCCGGCCTTGACCCGGCGACAGCCCCAGAACGGCCTGCGGGCGGGACCCGCCATCCGCCCAGCCGCGGGCCGCGCAGCAGCAGTTCCGCGCGGCCCCTCGGGGGCGGCCCAGGGCGCGGGTGAGCAGCCCAGCGCGCAGCATGGGCGCGCACACCCCGCGCAGCTCCCGGCACGGCACAGCACGGCACGGCACGGCACAGCACGGCACAACGTGGCTTCCAGCGCGCAGCCGCGGCGAAGGAGGAGCCTGGGCGGCTGCGGAGTTACCCTCTGCGCAGCCTGGGAGGAGCGCAGTCCATGGCCGTTCGGTGCTCGGGACCGCGCGGGCCGCGTTCGGCCCGGGTTACGGCCGCCGCTGCCAGTCGGGCTGGAGCCATCCCTGACCCGGCCGACGCTAGGTGTGGGCGGAGCCGGCAGTGGAGCCGTGACCGCAGCCTGCGGTACCCAACGTGCCGGCCAGGGCGGGTCTGCAGCCGCGGAGGCGTCACTGCGAGGCCCGGGCCCTGCTCCGACCTGCGGAACGGCTCGTAACCCGCGTACGCCTTGCCGAGGCAGGAGCTTGCGCTACGGCCTTCGGCCGCGCGAAGGCTTTACTTCTAAAATGTGTTTTTCCAAAAAGGTCTGTCCCCACTAAAGGTCTCGCCATTAAATCTCCTTGCCCCACGTGTGTATCTAAAATAGATGAGCCGGTTGTTGAGATTTACAGGTTTTAATTATGAACGTACCGATTTCCACTATTCCATGTTATCAGAAGGATAATGCGGATAGTGAGAGTGACCTTCCTTTGGCTGCTGCTGCTCCAGGGTGTAAATCGGCGTGAAGGCAAAATGTTCAAAGCCCTGCAGCTGGGCATACTGTCACAGCATCACAAGGTGTGTTAGGTTGGAAGGGACCCTAAAGGTCAGGTAGTCCAGCCCCCTGCAGTAAGCAGGGACACCTTTAACCAGATCAAAAGGTGTGCGCAGCCCTCGCCACTGCTTAGCGAGGCGGTAAAAGAGGTGATGCCGCTAATGCAAGGATTCGCGCGGCATGGCTGTGCCAGCAGCAGTGCACAAAGCTAAGCATCGGCCTGTACACAGGTCTAAGTTTTGAAGACAAGAGGGGGAAGCGGAGGGTTGGGTCTAAATCCTGCTCTCCTCTGGGCTGTACATTAAAGGGATGTCACCTGAGGGCAGACACTGTTGCCTGCTTCCCTACACCGCGCCTACCTTTGTGTGCATTCAAACGTATACATAGTAGCACACATAGGTGAGCATTCCTTGAAGGTGGGTTCACACATGCAGAATCAGAAGCACGGTTTACATGCACTTTGCACAAAGGTAACTGACTTTACAAGGAAGTAATTAAATGAGAAAGTTTGTTGGTAGTTCTATACAGCATGTATGTGTAGACTGAAGCCATCAGAGGTTTTCAGTTTCGGGGTAAGCATGTCTGAATGCAGATGTTGGTCCCCTTTCTAGCTGATATAAAGCTGAGGTCTACTGAAAGGAAGGATTCTAGCTCTAGTTTAGGCTAATCGCAGCAGGTGGCAGTGTCTGCAAGAGTAATTTAATACTCTTGGATGTCAGAGATACACAAAATTGGGTAATACCAGGCAGCACAGAAAATACCTCAGGAGAGCAGGAATCAAACATACACCGTTACTGGCAACTTAGCAGCAGCTTACGCTGACACTGTTTGCTTAGAATGCAAAAGCTAGGGAAGCACCTGAAGAATATCAGCCAGAAAGTTACATTTATTAGAGCTGCAGTAAGTCTTGCACAGCTGACATTTCGTGCTCTTCAGTAAAAAAAGGGAAAAGACACTGAGTTAATCTATTTGTTTTCCTTTGTCCATCTGTTATTCTGGCTGCTTACACAACAGAAGTGTTGGAAATAAGATGACATAGCTTCACACTGAATATATATTGGTAAGAACTTTGATATGTATGATATAGTAGGTCAGTATACTGGTTAAGTATTGGTAATGTATCTCACTACAGCTGCCTTAACACTTGCTGTTATAATTGTCTAGAGGGGCAGACAATAACGAAATATCTTTAGAGGTGAAGGCAACCTGTCGGTGTGTTTAAGGGATGAAGTAGACATAGAATGTCTAATTTTATACCGTGGCTGACAAAAGATAACCAGGGATCTAGCCCTGCCATCTATTTATTGCAGATCTAAATACCAATGAGCTGGTGGTTGCTCCTGCTGTACGCGCATGCCACGTGTCCCATCTGGCCTGAAGTGCCAACCTGCAGGAACAATTTCTTCTATTTAATCAAAAAAATAATGGGCCAACCTTATCTCCTGTTTGTAGAAGCAGCTTGTGCACAGAAACAGGCACCAAAATGAGGCAATGGCTCTGCACAGGCTTGCCTAGCCACGACATTGCGATCCCAATTAGAAGCCATTTGTGAGGTTGAATTACGTGAGTAACTAGTTCAACTGTTGGCTGAATGTCAGAGCAGACACGAGGGACTGCTCTGATTGCAGCTGGGGTATGTGGAAGAGAAAGAGCAGAAACACCAAAGAAAAACCCACACAGAATGAAAGGAAATCATAGCTGTCATTAGAGGTATCCTTATAAATATCTACTCAGAGAAATTTTTTGGCAAAATTATGATAGAAAGGCATACAGATATCTTTCTGCAGAGAAATTATCACCTAGGGTATGATTTCCATGTTTCTTCAGTCCTGTTTCTATACAAAGGTGTCCCTGAACCTATTTTTTCTTCTCTTACCTTACCAGAGTCACATTTTATTCATGTTGAGGAAAAAACAAACAAAGCCCATTAAAAAAAACCCAAACAAACCCAAAACAAAAAACAGAATAACCAAAACCCTGTAACTTTGCTTCCAGACAGTAGGTGAGCATCTAGTGGATGATGAGTACAACTGAACAGAGAGAGAGAAAAGGGAAGGCCTGTGGAAAACATAAAATACATACTATTTAGAAGAATTTATCTTCTGTGAATAGATCAGGAACACTCAACTGATAATCTCAGGTGCCTCGATCAAAGTTGGCTACAGTAACACTGAGAAATCTTTGCCAGGAAGGGATGGCTGCACTTTCCCTACAAGACCACATGAAGGGTATTACTGTTCAACTTTGGCCCTAGGTGAGCTAACCACCAGGAATCTGGTTCTTTACTGAGCACCATTTCCTCATATGCTTCTAAGGGTTTGCCAAGGCCTTTTCCCTATGTAACCCTTTACTGCCTCAGCTGTCTCAAGACAACTGTTACAAATGCCTGTGTTGTTAAAAGCTATGGCTTAAACTGCGATTGTCTAATGCAGATTGTCTAAACAAAAATAATCAATCCTGGCATTCTAACAAGTTTCTGATCTGGTAGTTGTGTAAGCAGGTGACATGGGTTTTAAAATTTACAACTGCATCAGTACATCCATATTTTGTTTCTTCCAGTTAGTGTGTGTGAGAGAGAGATGAACCACCTGGTATTTGTGTGTTTCACACTGTTGATGCAAGCACCCTGCCCCAGAATTGCAACTGGGAAGAAAGTGACTGCTATTGCTTAGCCTGATTTTTAGACAAGCTGCACAAAGGTGTAGTTATTAAGTGAGATTCTCAGCACTGCGTGCAATAGGACAAGCTGAATTTCATTCTCTCTGTTCAGAAATGCTGTCCTTGCTCTTTCTATACCTTCTATCGCTCTTTTCTTCAGCACTAGGACATGTTCCTGTCCTCACGTTTTGCCCTCACTGAGCATTGTCAGGGACCTGCAAAAAATTGCACGATCACTTCTGGTCCAGAAATGGCAGAGACCTCATGGCATTTTGTGGCAGAAGCAGGGCCCCTGTTTGATGCCATGTCACTATGCCACGGCTCTGTTCTCCTCACATCCCACAACGTGTACTTCTTGAGTGTCCTCAGGTCCGTCATGTGATCCTGACACGTGAACTAACTGGTGTTGGTCTCATGCATCAACCCCAAGTAATATGAGTGGTCTGACATTACTCATAAAAAAATTATGTGTCTGCATTTGTCCTAATTGTGTGGGTGGGTTCAGCAGCTTGTCTCGTTACCGTTGAGAATGGGATACCTTAGAAACTGAAACAATAGTGGCAATGAGAGGTCAGGCCCTGGAAAGGCTAGAAGGAGCAGATTCTCATGGATGCAGGCTCTGCCTTCACAGGCTGAAGTGCCTGAGCTTTCCTTAGCTCTCAGGCAGTGGTTCTGTGTAGGCAGGGAGGAAAATGTGCTGACTTTATGCTGCGCTGGAAACACTCTGGGTTTGTTTTGCTTTGTTTTACTGAAGAATATAAATTTTATTGTCCTGAAAAGATTGGTGTGAAACAGTGAGCCCTGTAGCCCATGGTGGGCTGGACAGCCATGAGTGTTTTTCCAGGGCCTGAATTTGAAGGTGTTGCCTTAAAATGGTGGGATTCCACTGCAGCACAAGTCAAGGGATGGAAGGCAGAAATGTAAGCAGCCGAATTCAAAAGACTAAGTCTTCAGAGGCATAGCTATATAAAGGTGAAACTATGGGCAAAATTCTACATTGCAAATCTTCAAAGGATTCGGAAGGTACTCCCAGTTTTGGACAAAGGTCTTGCCCAACAGTTCTAGGCTGCTTTAAGGTTAGCAATGTGCTGACACCATTTCAGGGGTATTTTACAGCAGTCCACAAAACTGATTTTATCTAGCATGGCCACAGGCAAAGGCCAACAGTATTATGGAGCAGCACGAGTGGATGCACAAGCATCACTGGCTTATTCCTATGCCAAAAAATGTTCTGTGATTGAAAATTAGGCCTAAGATCACCAGAAATGGTACAATGTGGCACAAAATAGCAGACAGTCGATGTATCACTACTTGAATGCATGAAGGTCTCCAGCATATTTGTTCATTTGGGGTTTTTTACACATAAAAATATTTTTATTACAAATTTTCAATTCAGGT
The DNA here is from genome assembly GCA_027925045.1 of Hypotaenidia okinawae. NCBI lineage: Eukaryota > Metazoa > Chordata > Aves > Gruiformes > Rallidae > Hypotaenidia > Hypotaenidia okinawae. The sequence goes on from BSDF01000002.1 coordinate 64,603,780, forward strand.
TGCAGTAGATCAATGTTAAACAGTATCAATTTGAGGGTGGTAAATGCTTGGTTCTCTCCTTTATTAGTTTGAAGAGAACCAGCAACAAGTAGAGAAATGCAACTGTTAACCAATAACAGTAGCATATTTGACTTCCCTCACCCTGAAATTACTCTTTCTGTAATGGTTAACTGCCTTGTTGTAACTCACAGCAGGGGGGTAATTTTCCCATCAGAGGAGGTAAGATAAAAGGAAAGAAAAATTCCTTCCATCACATGTGTTGAAATCCATTTGGAAGAACAATCATTACTGTACACCAAACAATTTCAGGTAGGAAGACCTAGGCCAATTTTAGTCTTGAAATGGTCAGTGGGGGAAAGGGGCTATTAAAGGAATTCAGCTTGAATTACAGACATTTTCTGCTTGTTTTCTCTCAGGCTTTATGACTTCATGTACCCAAGGTGTGGCAAAAAAATCCAGTGGAATCAAAGTCTCTATATTTCATTATGCAGCTTTCTAGAAAGAGCAAAGCAGCCAATATTAAAAAGCGTAGATGAAAGTCATATCCCCTGTGTGCTCAAGGTGTTTTCAAGTAAAGAAAACTTATCAGTAGTCAGAATTCATTTGAACATATCAGAGACTCATCTGTTCATTGAATGAAACCATAAAATGCATGCTTGATTGATTTTTTAACATTTTTTAATAATCTGACTTTAACCACCCCCCACACACTATTTTGATAACATTTCCAAACATTAGGCGGTCTGGAGATGTTTGGCTGAGATACAGCAAGGAAAATGCAGCTTCAAGTGGATCATTTGCTTACAGAGACTTCTAAGTATTTTAAGATGAAAATGGTATCAGGACAATTTTATGATCTGACGTATTTGTCTGAAATCTAAGGGAGTCTTGATGATGGTAGAGGCTAGATCTGGTCCTTAATATATATATTTATATATATTTAAGTATGCTGCATTATATCTTCTGTGCAGAATTCTAGAAATGGTCTGATTTGGGAAAGAGTGCAACATTAACCTAATTTGACTTTATGTTTTCTGAACAACAAGTGGGTCATTTTGTGTTTCTGTCTATTCTTTTTCAGGTTTATTCTGTTGTGCATGAGGATGTAATTCTTATTTATCAGGCTACTGTTCATGGTGTATTTTGAACTTGAGCTTGGTTTAGTGGGGCAAGTGACCTCCAAGTGTGACTAACTGAAGTTATCCAGAGAGAACTGCAGGTTTGGACCAGTTCAGCAAAAGTAGTATTAGCTCTTGTGATAGATCCCAGATTCTTAAGAGAACAAATTATAAGAGATTTGCACAGCCAGAGAATGACAGGAGTACTGAAAAGGTTTTTTTTTAATATTTCAGGAATGCAAATAACTAAGTAAATGTCCCCACAGCCTAGCTTTGTGTTACTGGCAAATTTTGCCCATTCAGATAGTAGGATGGACGAAGAACACCCAGAGAGTGTCCATAACATTTACGTACCATCTTGCAGATTCAGATGGTATCATGTTAGTAGGCACATTAAAAAAAACAATTGCTCATACATAAATGTAATTAATTTGTGTAGTTCAAGAGCATAATTTCAACCCTGATCATTTTATTTTTTGTTTTTTCCCTGCAAGACCACAGCCCAGCTTTATTCCTGAATTGCAGCAAACGCAAAGAGCAAATGGCAACAGGCGACCTGGAGCAAAGACACAGGTTTCAGGTGGGATTTTTAATAACAGATAAGAAGAAAAAGTAGGAACAGAACAAATAATGGTAGGTGTGGCCTGGACAGTCCTGTACACACAAGTGGTAATCATCTGGTGTTAATGATGAACCGAAAACAAGATCAGGCACCAACTAACTAAATCTCCAGTGGAGAAAGCATAGATCAGAATCAACAAAGGAATAAGGAAAAGAAGCCAGGGCAGAGAGGCTGAAGCAGCTACTCGTGTTGTTCCAGTGACGGCTGTGGCTTGCCCTTGCCTCCGCTGTGCAGCATTTTCATGACCGTGACTGTGAAAGTCTGGTTTAGGCCTGAGAGGGGAAAAACTGATCCCCTTGGTAAGAAATCCCAAGAAGAGTTGGTCAGATGTGAATTAAATACCTGTTTTTCGGGCATGCCTTCTCCCCTGCCCCATCCTACGCTGGCCCGGCTGCCCGCCCCGGCCGAATCAAACACGCAGCCTGCCACCGCCTCAGGGCCCGTGACGGGACAGGTTCGCGGGTGGTTAATCCTGTACTCACCGACGCCCGTGTGAAGAGCGGGGGAACCGTTACCGGCGGGTAACAGCCACTCGCCAGCAACCCGCCCCGCCCGGAGCCACCGTGTCTCGGCAGCTCTGCCACGTCCAGCCCGGCCCAGCCCGGCCGCCTCTTTCTCCCCACCCCGCGGGTAGCGCTCGCTGTGGACGCGCTGAAGTGGCTCAACTTTCGCCCGCCGCCGCGCTCTCCCCCTCAGGGCAGCTCAGGCGGCCGACCCTTCTTCCCTCGCGTCTGACTTGCTGCAGGGCAGAGACGGCGGTAGGCAGTGCTTCGGCCGTCGGAGGGGAGGAGGAGGCAGAGCTCAAGCTTCCTTCCCTCGCACAGGTGCGGAGCCCTTGGACCGCTTCTCTCACTGCCATCGTTGCTCCCGCGTCCCCTCTCCCCGCCTCTGGGCATGACACCTCTTCGTCCTCCTTCCCCTAGTGAATCATTCAGCCGAGTTTTGTGCTGACCCCTGTGCTGTCCTGCCCCTGTCGTGCCCGGTGGCTCGGGGTCTGTCAGCCTCCTGACCGGGGGAGGGGAGGTGGGGGGAGGGCCAAGCACCTGCGGGATAAAGTTTCGTAAGGAAACCAGGGGGGTAGCAGGGAGCCACTTTGCGTGATGCCAAAGACCCTGGGAGGCTAAAGGTTCCCTGCAGTCCATTTTCCTCTTGTTTCAGGCTTACTTCCACGCAATGTTTTCCTCCGCCTGGGTTAGTGTAATCCGCGTTAACCTCCCCAGGCGCCTGGGAGTAACAAGAGCTGGTTGCCTAGGAGGAGCTGCTCTTGAAATGCTGAGCAGCACTGTGCCACAGGCCTCGGGGAGGCTGTAATCCCTCCCCGCGGCTCTCGGATCTCTCCTCTGCCTCCCTGGAGGTGGGCCCCGGTGCCCAGGCCCCGGCGTGGGCGTGGGCGCTGTGCCTCTGGCACGTACTTGTCAGGGTGGAGGCGAGAGGGGTGCTCAGGCAGGAACCTTCTGAGTCAACAGGTGCAGGCAAAGCATCGGGGCGGCTTGGTCTGCACAGGAGGTCCGAAGCCACACAGCATGACTAGTCCTGGCACGAAGGGATCGTGGCTCTCACAGCCGATGGTGAAGAGTGTGCTGGTTTATCGCAATGGAGACCCTTTCTTCCCGGGCCGCCGCATTGTCATCAATGAGAAGAAAGTGTCTAACTTTGAGGTCTTCCTGAAGGAGGTGACAGGAGGGGTGAAGGCACCCTTTGGAGCTGTGCGTAACATCTACACCCCCGGGGTGGGCATCGTGTTCGGCAGCTGGAGGACCTTCAGACTGGAGAGCAGTATGTGGCTGGTGGCAGGGAAGGCTTCAAGAAACTCAAGTGAGTGGCTAAAACAATAACATAAGATTTGTATGGAACTTGAGTATCAGCATTTGGGGTTTGGCACTATGCCAGTACTTCAGAGGACTCCCCTTAGCACCAACCCCATCCCTTTTATTAGGCGTTGCACAAAGAGAACTTAGAGGCTGTGATCCAAGGCAAAAAGACAGGTGCTTGTAAGGGATAAAACTGCAAAAGAGCTTTAGAGGTGAGCCACAGGAAAGCTGCTGTTACCATCAGTGGCATAGTGCCATCTCCTTGACATGACAGTAGGAAAGGACAAAGAGTTTTAACAAAAAGGACATGCACCAATGGCAAGTGCAGGTGTCAGTAGTGCTCAGTGGTAACAGGGAAAAAGCTGTAGAGAAGTAATGTTGACAGTCCTGCTGTGAAGTTGATGAGCCTGGGAATTTAATTCCTTTCTTGCTTGTTTTTAAAAAGTCAGAAGTATTCTGCTCAGCTATCCACCTCTCCATCACTTTTCATTTTGGGTAGGTATATAGTATTTTATGACCAAAATGGCTGAGTTCATCCCATTATTTAAAAAATGACTGTTTGCTTTCTTTTCCCTGCTCAGACACTGAGAGTTAGGCTGACAGTTGCTCTATTTCCTAGTGAGTGACTGGGACAATATCGTGGAGGAGATCTGGGCTTTTAGATTGTGTTTCCAGAGTGGCTTTGCATGTGATCCACAATCGTTTTTAAATTTGGCAGTGAATTTCAGGGTCTCAATTTCCTGATTATATGTTTTGTTCTGTCTTTGTGAGAGTTTTTCCTACAGTTGAAGTTTAAAAAAAAGTCTCAAAATTAGCAGTCCCTTTCTGGAGATGATTGGGAATTTATATGCCAAACTATCAGCTTTACAGAACCTCGCTCATCTTGTTTTTGTAGACTTGAGAACACCACATTTTTCACAAAAGCTCTTTATATTTCTGGACAAAGCTGTGTAATGAACAGGATCTCTGTGAGCGTTCATAGTGGGTTTTGGTCCCTGTCAGTTTCTGAAGATTTATTGAAGCTTCTTGCACTTCACTTGCAAAGCTACAAAGATGTATGACAGGTTAAATATAAGCCATTTCCCTCAGTACTCTCTTGATGGCAAATGCAGTGTTCACTTCTCAATAAAGATCTACTGTATGGGGTTTTTTTTCTGTACTAAATTCCTGTGATTCTGTGGATGGCTTAAAGTTGTTACTTGTCAGCACATAATGTTTCACCTCTCTAAATGTGTTCTGTGTTCAACAGACAGGGTGAAAGTCAATCAGTGTTTGGCATTAGCACGGACCGTGAAGAGAATTGGGCACTCTGGATTTATTTTGGGAGGGAGAAACCATTTCTTTCTTGTCATTTCATGTTTTATGGTCACAATTTTAAGGCAAGAGCTTTTCAGATTTTCATGGTTGCAGCGTGCAACAAGATACCAATGTATTTAAGGGCAATAAAGAGAATACTTTAAGAAAAGCTAACATCAAGGTCTTGGTAAACGCAGGCTGTTTTATATACCCCTTAATAGTATGCCACCGTCCTGTGCTGCTGGGAGGATAAATTGAATGACCTGAGAACTTTTCCATTTCTGCATTCAGAGTTGGGGTTCACTATTAGTATTTATTTATATAGTGCTGGAAATGCTGGCGGTACTTTCACAAACTTTATTTAAGACAGGCTGAAGGGCTTAATGTTGATCTTGTTCTTAACTGGGTTGTAGACAGAATGATAATTAGGGAAATACATTAGCCAGAAAAGTAAGGGCAGATGAGGTTGGTTGAAAGGGGCAGTTCTCTGAAAGGAATTGAAGGAGTTAAATAGAAGACTGTATTTGTGGATGTGTTACAGCCAAAGATAAAGCAATTGCAGCTGTGGGAGACCAGAGCATCTGCCCTGAAGGATCTGAGCCTGATCTAATAGCAGCAAGAAATTTGTATGCTTTTAATAAACTTTTTGCAGTGATGCTTGTTGGGCATGCTCATTGTGATAAGACTGTGCTATAAGCTGTGGTAGACTATGAAGGGTTGAACTTTGAAAGGGAGGCTTGTGGCACCAATGTGTGGGAGTGTGATAGAAAGGAGAGAGGATCCAAGGAGAAGCAGATTCTGAAAGTGTGGTTGCTCCACTTCAAGCTGTGCATTTGTTTCTTCTCGGATGCCTTATTCTGAGAACTGAATCTGCAATTCCTTGTCTGCAGTGAATTCTAGACTAAACTGCGCTCACCTTTAGCACCTGAACGTCTGTCATTCCAAGCCCTGAATCTTGACATCTTGAGATAGATAGTTCTGAGGGTATATAGTAAATATCAACTGCTTTTATGTTCCATTTTAAAAATAAAAATAATTAGCATTTTAAAAGTCTGCTTTTAGAAAAATATGTATAACTTTGCTTTAAAGGAGGAATTATTAGCCACTGTTGGGAATTTCCATAAAATATATCAAGTTTCCTAGACTGTTTTGTGACAGGAGGGCTAAGTGAATGCAAGCTTTTTTGGTGTGTGTGCAATGAGGAGTGTTGCTATGCTGTAGTTTTTGTAGGGGAGTTGAAAACTCATTCTTTTTTATGTGGAGAAGCTTTCAATACTTTGTTTTTAAACATGAGGCTTAGACACTTTGTTTTCTTACATTTCATAGAACCACAGAATGGTTTGGGTTGGAGGGGACCTTAGAGATCATCTAGTTCTGACCTCCCCCACCATGGGCTGGGACACCCTCCACTAGACCAGGCTGCTCAAGGCTCCATCCAGCCTGGCCTTGAACACTGCCAGGGAGGGGGCAGCTGCTACTTCCCTGGGGAACCTGTGCCAGGGCCTCACCACCCTCATAATGAAGAATTTTTTCCTAATATCCAATCTAACACTACCCCCTTTCATTTCAAACCCATTCATCCTCATCCTATCACTCCATCTCCATGCCCTTCTAAGAAGTCCCTCCCCAGCTTTCCTGGAGGCCCCTTCAGGTACATTTGCCTTTTTCCAAAGCATTGGCACGCACTTTCAAGCACTGCCTGGAAGCATTGCTTTCTCTTACTGTCCCTTCACACTGAAGCTTTGAAATTCTTGTGGCCATTCTGTGGTGCTTTGATAAATGATCACCATTCTTCCAAAGAATGAATGATTTCTTTATCTTTTTTTTTTTTTCCTTCTCTTTTTTTCCCTTGGGGCCCTTTCATTCAGGTCTCTCAAATTCTGAACTCTGGCAAACAAGTTCTATCCCAGTCATTAACATTGCATGTTAACAACATGACGTTACTGAAAGGCTGTAGATGTATTGTGGGTTCTGAGGCCTTTTGGTGACCTTGCACTGATGTTTGCCATCAGGTAGTCCTGCCTTTCTCAGGTACAGTCTTCTAGTCTCATAAGCCTGGAAAAGTACCTGTGGTTTCCCACTGAAAGTGGGAATAGGGAGAACCCATAACAAATGCCAGTCACCAAGTGTTGGACTAGACACACTCGGCACAGAATAGATGTCCCAGCCATGCTTGTTCTCATGTTTAGCTCTTGGCAGAAGCTGCTGAAAGGTGCTGCTGCTGAGCTATAACTGCCCACAAAAGTGTCTTGTTCTACAGCACTGAGAACTGGAACATCTTGCAGTTCCAGCAGCTACTGAGAGCTGCTCTCATGCAAAAAGCTGATCTCATGGCTCTTGGAATGCTCATGAGGGAAAGGAGTTAATGTATTTTTGGTACCTGGAGAGTTGCCTGTTCGACAGTCTATGGGATACTCATGCTTGAAGTCTTATTACACACTTGCCTTTGGAAAGGCAACACACAGCTAATCCATCACTGAGTCTTTTAACTAACACTTTTGGGTTAATGTACTTTTTTTGTGGGAATATGTACTGTGATGAAGAGCAGTATTGTTCAAATAGATGCATTTTGTCTTCTTGTGCAGCTGAGGCTTGTATTTTGTCTATTCATAAAATAACTCTGAAGATGTTATTGGTTCATCACAACCATGAAACATTGGGATATACAGTGGTCAGGTGTGTCTACGTCCTGTTGAAGTGTGAGTGGTGTGAGTCCTTGTAAGGGAAGCTTTAAATCTGTTAGGGACTTACTGTGAGAAACTAAGAGGCAAGGCAGAGACTTTGAAAACTTAGGTTATTATGCTGATATTTAGTGATCCACCTCACAGTAGTATGTGAGCTGCTTTCTGAGAGGGGGTTTACTGATCACTATTCTGCTCACCAGTGTCTTGAAGGTAGATAATTGGTTCTCCAACATCTTTTGTATTAGCCCAGAGAGCCAACTTGCGGATTTATATTAACAGTTCCCTTTTAATAAAAACCTGAATTAGTTACTTCTTTGTGTTCTTTTGAGGCATGGTAAATTTTTAAAGCTTCAATGTATGGAAAAGGTGTGAAAATATTTGTCTAGTGTAAGTTAGATACTTCTGTAAATATTCAATACTGTTTTCCTTCCACAGCTATTTGGGCATTGGTGAAACAAAGAAAAAACCTGCTGAAGTCACTAATGAGGTAGGATGTCTGAAATATTTAAGAAGTAAATATTCAGTTAAGGTTAGTAACATGCCTGCATTTATGTTATGTTTAAAAATAAGGCAATTATCTAGAATTCTGAACCTATTTTTAAGTGATTATTATTCTTACTGTTCTGAGCATGATGAACCGATTGTATTCCACTCAGCTTTCTGAATTGTTGCATCCCATTAAAAAGTTTCTGTAAAAAAAAAATCTCATGGTTCCATCATTAGGTCTGGTCATAATCCTAAGGGAGCATTTTGTGTGTGTGCAGAAAAGGATGGGAATGAGAAGCTGGGAATTTTAGACCAACAAATTTTCTTCAAAACTTGGTATTTTCTCTGGAGAAGGGATCTTTTTGTTTGAAAAAAATCACACTTTGTAGCAATGTTTTTCCCAGTCAGCGCCAGTGTCAGTTGTAAACTTCTAACTAGTTCTAGTCTGTAATTCCCCAAACTCACCTGTTTCTCTTGAACAGTGGTATGCTATAGCCTAAGGAGACAACTGCAGGCTTCAAAATACTGCCGGAGGATTTTTGTGAGGTGTGTGGCTCTGCATTATTTCAACACTATTCATTTTATTCTGTTTGGAGATAGCAATGATTCCCAGGAAGCATTTGAATCACAGCTTCTGCCTGACAAGAAGCATCATCTCACAATTTCTTTACATTTCTTTTACCTTGTGCTGTCGTGCCATGTCCAGCATTTCAGAGGTTTTCCTAGCAGGTGTCTTCAGAGAGTGGGACACCTTGTATTAGAGAAGACCCTCAAAATTGAGAGCTTAGTGCCACAATGACATTTGTGGTGATGCTTGGATACTTCTTATTCTAAGGCTATGAAATATGACTGCTGCATTTGATCATAACTTTGTAACCTGTATTATTTTTCTTTTAAATGGTCACAATCAGCAGAAAGGTAAAATTTAAGTCAAAGATTTGATATACTGTTTCAAGTACCATATGCACTTACTCTCAGTTGGATATTTTCCCAGGTTATTTGTTTAGGCAATCAACCAGAACATTGTAGATATAGTTCTGTTTGGGTTTTCTTTTTGTCTAGCCATTCATATCTCCTTGTTGTCTTGGTCTTTTTTTTACAAAGGAAAAAAAAACCCAATTAAAAAAACAGGAAAAATTAAATTAAACACTGATGAGGCATAAGGGTTATGCTCTTTTCTGACATGTATATAAAACTGAGCAACACACCTTCACATATGCACAATCTAAGCTTTACCATGTCTTTTATTCATAAATTCAATTTTTTACCTCTAGCATCTTGTTACTCCAGTCCTGAGTTTCCTCTGATAAAGTTTTGTGAATCTTGCTGAAACTGGATTCTTGCAGGGTGCACAGATTGACAATCAAGTAATTTATCTCACTTTTAATAGGGATCTAAGTAAGAGATTGTAATTTTGGGGGGAGATAAAATGTTTGTACAGCAGCAGTATTGCACTTACCTGAACCTTAAACACATAAAACATAGGTTTGAACCAAAAAACCCACCTTTGGATGTATGACCACTCTTTGCTACTGTTTCTGACTACCTGAATGTGTGGCTAGCATCATATTTTATGCTAAAACAATATCTGGGTGGGAAAGAAAATTATTCTTCTGTATCCAGGAAGAGAAAAAGAAAACTTGAGGAAATTGCTTCTAGTTACCTCTGCAAATGGGCAGCATGCATCCGCCACTGTGTGTGGCTCCCACTAATGGTGTGCAGTGGGACTAATTCCCTGTGCCCTTTGCTGGGAAGGTAGCTGTCTTCATGGAAGACCCTTCACCAAATCTTCGATACCAGTGGTTTTCAGGACAACCACAGGATTGCTACTTCAATGCTGGTTTGAAGGCTGGTGGTTTTCCTGCAAATCCATAGAAGGTTCTCAGTGCAATAGAAATTCCACGGAGTTGGAGAAGGAGCTGTAGAAGTTGTGGGGTTTTTACTAACAGTTGCATGTTTGATAAGACAAGAATCGGTGCTCAGCGGTGCTTATTGTTTATTATCTTAACACTTTCAACCATCTCTCAGGGCTTTAAATCAGCTTAATTGATGGTTTATACTCACCAGTATAAACCATCAATTACCTCATCTTTTTTTCCTATTTGACTTATGTTTGCAATCTTCGTGCTCTCTGTGGAGAGCTTAACTCCCCATGATGAGTTTAACTCCATGTGATTGATTTATCTGGGGAAAGGAGTCGTGAAAATGACATGAAACCTAGTAACAGTCTACAGATTTTTATCTGGGTTTATGAATAATGCAATTGTTTTCATGGCCTAATCATTTAGTCTGAGGAATGAACTTTCAGGGGGCTAGTAACAGAAGTTTTAATGTCTAAATATACTTATGTTAAAACCATGTGAGGAAGAGAGTCCTGTTTTTACATTTTTTTTCAGGCATTCACTTAGAAATCAAAAATCTAGATGTGTTTTAGGAGCAGGACGTCAATGGTGTTGCTATATTGTTGTTTTCTGATTCTGCTGGATTTGCATCAGCAAACAAAAAAAATCAGGTTCTTCCATGAAGCCTTGTAGCATTCTTTGAGCTAGCCCACAAAGGCATTTTGCTTTCATAAGGCACTTTTTTAGATTGAATTAAATAAATAAGAAATGAAATCCTCCTTGTTTGTTTCATTAGAAGAAGAAAATCTATGTATGTGTGAATGGCAACATTGCTAAAGCAATAAATTTACGGCTCAGTCCTGTAAGCACAACAAGGTGTAATTTGTGAATTGCCACAATGACTTCAGTAGGAAGATTCCCATGGAGTTATGCATGTACACAGAAATTTCTGTGCCAAGTCTGATTTTCTAGTGTTTTGATGGTCTGGGGTGGGGGCAGGAGGAAAGAAGTTAATTGTTATTTGGTTGATTATTTGCCTCACTGCAGCTGTGGGGGCTCCTTGTACACCTAGACCAGTGTGCTAGATGTTGAATGAAAAGCTCATTGGTGGCCTCCCAGATAACGTCAAGCTGTATTTTCATACTGATCTTTGTCAGGACAGTTCCTACTCTCTTTGTGCTGGTGCTGAAGTATTAACCTGCTCTGCTCCATTAGCTCCACATCTTCCTCACCCCACGTTGCGGTCCCCTTTCCCTTCACTTTCATTGAAACACAGAATGTTAGGGGTTGGAAGGGACCTGGAAAGATCATCTAGTCCAACTCTCCTGCCAGAGCAGGATCACCTGGAGTAGGCCACATGGGAATGAATCCAGGTGGATTTTTAATATCTCCTGAGAAGGAGACTCCACAACCTCTCTGGGCAGCCTGTGCCAGTGCTCTGTCACACTTACAGTGAAAAAGTTTCACACGGAACTTTCTATGCCCCAGCTTGCACCCATTGCCCCTTGTCCTATCATTAGACATCACTGAGAAGAGCCTGGCTCCTTCCTCCTGACACTTGTCCTTTACATATTTTTAGAAATATAGTTATCCCTCAGTCTCCTCCAGACTGAAGACACCCAGTTCCCTCAGCCTGTCCACTCCCTTAATCATCTTGGTGGCCCTGCACTGGATTCTTTCAAGTAGTTCCCTGTCTTTCTTGAACTGGGGGCCCCAGAACTGGACACAATATTCCAGGTGTGGTCTCACCAGGGCAGAGTAGAGGGGCAGAAGGACCTCTCTTGACCTACTAACCACACCCCTTCTAACACACCCCAGGATGCCACTGGCCTTCTTGGCCAGGAGGGCACATTGCTGGCTCATGGTTATCCTGCTGTCCCCCAGGACCTCCAGGTCCCTCTCACCTATGCTGCTCTCCAACAGGCCAGTCCCCAACCTATACTGGTACCTGGGGTTGTTCTTCCCCAGATGCAAGAATCTACACTTGCCCTTGTATTTCATTTAACTTCTCGCCACACAACTCTCCAGCCTAAGTCTTTCTAGATGGCAGCACAGCCTGCCTTCCTTCTTCTTCTCTGCCCTCAACCCCTGCAGATGTTTTTAACGCATGAGATAATTTGTCAGAGCTCCCAGATTAGTGGTCTGGACCTCAGCTTATTCTCATGACCTCGTTAGTGCTCCTATTAACAGGATCTTGGAGACAGCAAGTGTGAGGAATGCCTCCCACCTTTCCTACCTGGCAGATGTTTCTGACCATGGTCTTGGGGCTGAACAATCACAGCAATAAATGGCCCTGTGCTACAGTACTCCTGAATGCTGGTGATATGTTCAGAATTATTGACCACAGAAGTTTCTCTTGGAGCTATTAGAGCTGGGTTGTGCTAGACAAGGTTTTGGAAGCATGTTGATGCTGTGGTGGTGTACCTGCAATATATCAAGGATCTGAAAACTGTAGAAAGCTAGCACAGTATTTGAGAAATTCATGTTCAGTGGTTAAGGATGATATCATGCTTAGGTACAAGGGTATCAATGAAGCACGCTTAATTTGGCATTTTGGACCTAATGAGTGTTTCTTGGTGAAGGTTTTTCTCCAGCACAACAATTACAAAAGCTGTTTCCGATTCTGGTAAGTGAGAAGAAAAGCAAAAGGAAGAAAATCTGATGCAGCAGATGTAGGTTTTGTTTTATGTAAGTTAAACTGCCAAATGCTTGACATCTGCTTTTGGGAGTTCTTTAATGTTATCATTTGGAGGCAGCATCTCAATTACTTCAAATTTGCACAAAACTAGAAAATGTGTGTCAAACTAGAATTAAACAAGAAAAAAATCATGCTTGAGATACAGTGTAAATAGTGTCCTATATTCAGAAAGAAAAATAGATGGGAAGTATAAGTTATTAATTTCTTACTAAATTGTCTTCTCTGCTTTTTTAATGGAGTGAAAAGACAGAATAAGTAGTCCATCAGAAGGTTTCTCTTCTTTACTGAAATATGGAATCATAGAATCACAGAATTTTAGGGGTTGGAAGGGACCTGGAGAGATCATCAGGTCCAACCCCCCTGCCAAAGCAGCTCCCTAGCTCATATTGCACAGGGAGGCGTCCAGATGGGTCTTGAATCTCTCCAGAGGAGGAGACTCCACCACCTCCCTGGGCAGCCTGTCCCAGGGCTCTGTCACCCTCACTGTGTAAAAGTTCTTCTGCATGTTGGTGCGGAACTTCCTGTGCTCCAACTTGCAGCCATTGCCCCTTGTCCTGTCTGCACAGACCACTGAAAAGGGGCTGGCTGATTCCCCCTGCATCCCCTGCTTAAGGTAATTATAAACATTAATTAGGTCCCCCCTTAGTCTTCTCTTCTCAAGGCTGAACAGTCCCAGCTCACTCAGCCTTTCCTCATAGGGGAGATGCTCCAGGCCCTTAATCATCTTCGTAGCCCTTCTCTGGACTCTCTCCAGGAGATCCCTGTCTTTTTTATACCAGGGAGCCCAGAACTGGACACAATACTCCAGGTGGGGCCTGACCAGGGCAGAGTAGAGGGGGAGGATCACCTCCTTTGACCTGCTGGCCACACTCCTCCTGATGCTCCCCAGGATCCCATTGGCTCTCTTAGCCACCAGGGCACACTGCTGGCTCATGTGAATCTGATTTTTTATGGAAGGTATTCCAGGCTGGGAAAGTGGAAAAAAAAAATGTTTTCTGTATTCATGTATTTTGGGAACTCATCTAATGAAATCCTTTAGAATTTGTTCTTGTAAGGTGCTGAGATTTAACATTTGGAACCAGGTTCTGTCCCGGACTAGAACAGTATTATTTACCTCTGTTACCATCTGGTTTGGTTTTAGCTGAAGCTTCTCAAATACCATGGTCCTATTGGTCTCTAAGGTTCACCTTGCCTTGCTTGACATGTTTGGAACTAACAAAGGTTTAGAGCTAGTGAGCGCCTCTGTTCTCTGTGTGCCTGTACCATTGACAAGAGGAGCTTTGGGGAAGTTTTCATCAAGAAGGTCTTAATGTAAATGTGTTGTTACAAAACACCAATGAACCAATTACATAATGTGTAACTCATTAAGCGCTATCCATCTCTTTCATGTGAGAAGCGAAACATGTTTCCACTCGTGATTTATGAACCACAGTTGGGTCTTTTAAAAAATAGTCACTTAAAAGTCATTCAACTACTGATATAAATCAAGTTTCAAGGTAGACTTCAATGAAATAATTTCATTATCAGTTAATATTTCTGATACCAATGTCAGATTTCTTCATTCCAGTATCTACTGTCTTAAAATCTAGTTCACCAGTGTAAGGCCTCCAAACAACTGAAAGAAATGGGCCAAATGCTCAGCTGATGGAAAAGAAATCTTTTTATTGACCAATCTACCGCAGATATGAACTTCAACTTCTAGGCCTGTTCTTCTGGGTGAAGTTTTGTAGACTAGTGTCAGTACAGGGTGGTGAACAAAGGAGAGCCGCTCTAATATCTTTCTGCAGGATGATATAACTTATGATAGAAGTGAAGCGCTTGAAAATGATACCCAACCTTTACTAAATGTTTTGAAGCAGCAGGAGTTCCAGTATTGCGACTTCAAGTGATGTCTGTAGTTCAGTAATCATTGACTCCAATAGACTTTGAGACATGCCTGGGACCAGGAAGCAGAAGGGATGCTGTTGGTTTTGCAAAAATACCAATGGTAGCTGTGGTGCTTCAACAGATACAGGATTTCAGAGACAGTTAGATGCCTTGATACCATTTTTGCCTTTGCAAATCTTCCTCAGATTATCAGCCATAAATGTGTGAGGAAGGGTATAGTTCAAGAGCAATTTGATAGCTGCAGAAGAAAGGAAGGGGTTTAGAAAGGCCTGCAAGATCCTTTTCCTTTCAGACAATCAGTCTGCAATTTGTTTAGTTTTATATTAACACCTGATTTCAGTTCCCTGATTTCTGAGATTATCTTGACGCAGTAAGGTTTGAACGATCATCAAGCATATCCTCACAAGTTATCCCCCTGCTGAACGCTGCTAGAGCTGGTGGGATTAGAAAGCCATCTCTGTCTCTTCTCGCTTCATCTGCTGTTATGTGTATTGGGCACATCCTTGTCTGTTTGTACTTAGCTCTCCTTAGCAGTAGGAGCAGTGCAACAGTCTAGGAAAATCCCCTCAGTTCTCATGCTGCTGTAACACAGATCAGTGGGCCACCCAACTGATCATCACAGTGCCACAAATTCACTTAATTGACATGATGGTCAGAGGGGTGAGCCGGGGGTTATGAAGAGAGGCAAAGAAAAGATCAAATCAGAGCTAAAGACAGCAAGCAGCAGTGGTGGAGAGAAAGACTGCCTGTATGAGCAAATCTGTATCTGACTTAAGCATTTTATGGACATGGCAATACTCCTTCCATTCTATTTTGCTGTTTCTCCTGACAGGTAAGTGAAGATGTGTTTCTTGCACTGTAACATTGTGATAGTTGTTCTGAATAGAAGGCTGGAGCAATTTTCCTAGGAAAAGCCTGATTTTTCAAATCCCTTTTGATAGCCTCTGCAACAAGCTAATCCCTCAGAATTGTCACATCCCATCTTAGTTTGGACTTTTCATGCAGAGAGCGATGGTAGAGACTAAGTTCAGATTTCTGCCTTCTTCCTCTTTCAACCAAGAAGAGCAGTAAGGGTGAAAGAAGACACTTGTCCCAGAAATATGGGAAAATTATGTGTCAGTCTTAGCAAATGAAAGCCAGATTCTTGGTTGTTTCAGATGCTCTAGCAGAGCCCTTATGCAGTAGTATGTCTCAAAACCTTTTACAGTTATGTTACTGATAGGGAATGTAGTACTAAGATTTCATCCTGACCCAAGCTAAAGCTTTGATACAAGTGGTTCCTCGTGTATGATTCCACAGAACCATAGAATCATAGATTTGTTTCAGTTCCATCACTTCTTTTGGCAACCGAGCTTCTTGTTTTGCAAGACAGATCCCTTTTGTACTGAAGGTGACCTGTAAGCACAAATACATTTTAAATGATGTGCTTGAGGAATCTAACAATTAATCTCTTGAGGAAGTATGGACTAACAGAGTTACCTTTTGTTTATTATAAACTTAATTGTTTGCAAAAGGTACTGATTGTTATTTTCTAATTATAACGTGTGGAGTATTGACATTTATATTTCTCTAGGCACTATCACTGATCTAAGTGTTTTCTTCCTGTGCACTAACACAGAAGAATTTTACTTGTCATTGGGGCAGGGTAAGAATTTTTTATTTGCAAATCCTGTGGGCAACTATTTGTTTAAATTTTTTTTTGTTTTACAATAATGTGTTCAGCTGAAACCTCTTTTCTTCTTTGACTTATGTCCCACAGTTTTTTTCTTAGGTAGTTAAAAACATTGAGGTTTTCTTGTCAATAGTTAATTTTTTTCTCCTGGGTTTCTAGGACAAGGTGATTGTGTGGCAAGCTCTGGCACAAGTTTTTTTTTGATGCTGCTCAAGATTCATTGTCATTTGTGTTTCAATTCTTTTTTTTTTTTTTTTTTTACAGACTTGTATTCTAGAAAATAATTTATGAAGCTATTTAAGAAAACTCTACTTCCATGTCTTCTCTATATAAGGAATATCAAAGCTTGTACTACAGAGGGGATAAGGATGATGGATGTAGAATCCTTTCCTTGGATTCACCACTGTTCTCTATGTTTCATCATTGAAAACATCCTGATCCACATTTTACTACACTTTTTTACTTACAGTGTTGTCATAACCCATAGATTGGGCATGGCTGTAGGGCAGTAAGTGTGAAAATGGATGTTGTAAGAGCTCTTTGGGAAGCATATAGCTGTTTGGGGTCACTTTACTCAATTTCTTTGAGTAGTGTGTTCATTCTGAAATGCTGTCGTTCAGCATTGCAAGTGGCTGTGTCTGGCTCTTGGACTGTCAGATTCAGTGTCTGTGTCAGGTCCCTGGTGCGAGGGAGGCACAGGGACTGTGCCCGCCACCCAACAAGTCTTGTCCTACTTTCCAGCTCCCTGTTCTTTCCATGTCAGGCCTGGGTACCTTTCTGCAGCCCTGTTGGCTCACATGTAGTAGTTGTGTCTGTCACATTTTTCCAGTGATTCATCACTTATTTTCAGTGCTTTACATAAACGTATTTTATTGTTCCATAACTATTTCAGTTGCACTTCCTTTATCAGGTGGTTTAAGTGTGGTCAGACTTGGAGGAGTATTTGTAGAATGGAATAATAAAAATTTTTACTAATGATTCCTCAGAGGATTAGTAAAGATTCCTCAAAACCAGTATTCAGGTTCCATGCAAATATTTGGGTCAAAAATACATATATGACCCCTGGAATCCCTAAAACATCTCTTTCTAGTGAAAGCACCTGACACTTAAAAGGATTTTAATGAGTGTTTGAACATCTTAACTTTTAAAATATATTTTTCTAATCCAATGCCTATCTGTCCTCACATTGGTCACACTGTCCTGGGTTAAGCTAAGATAGAGTTAATTTTCTTTCTAGTAGTAGTAGTGCTACATGGAGATGTGCTACATCCAGCAGAGTGCATTTACTTCCTAGGGAACTTCACAGATCTCTTCCTGTGATCAAATGTGACTGCAGAATGAAACTGTGACTGGCAAAGTGTGTCTCCTGCTGGGGGTCTTCAGCCGCAGCACAGCAGTTCAGTACCACTCCTGCTGTGGGGTCTTGTGGGCCAGACACAGTTAATCAGCACATCTCAGCCTACTTTTATGCATAGAGCAATTACTCTACGCATGATATTTGTATGTCTGGAAATGAATTGTGTATAAAGGCCCGCTTCCCATTCCTGTGCCAATATGCAAAACTAAACCATCTTGCTACTCTGTATCTGACCACTTTGATTTCTTCTACTGCTGGTGTCACAGACTAAGGAATTTCTCATTTTCTGATATCAAATGAGGAATTCTACTGTAGGTGCAGTTTGGGAATGAGACTATCAAAATGTAAAGGTTAAAAAATTTTGGTATAGGTATTTAATCTCCCTAGCAGCATCTTTGATAGTTACATTTTATATGTCATTGTTTGGTATTTAGTATCCTGGTAACATAATTAGCACAACAAGACATACAAAACAGATACTCTTCCTGAGCATTCATAATCTAATACCAGGAGGGATCAGAGAACAACTGACCAGACATCCAGTTTAAACACAAGCTGTGTCCTTTTTTCTGCTTGGGCCTGGACTTAACATTTCTCTTTCTGTATTTCCATATAGCTGAATCGTATCATTCTGAGTATTTTAATTAATAGCTTGCTTACAGATGGATTTAGTGAATTTTGGACCAACAGAAAGAGTTGTAGAGGTTTTGATTTGTGCCACTGGAGATTTCATGGCATTGAGTTTGACATGAAACTTGAAAGTTGGTCTTTTCCCTGAGTAACACGCCTGCCTTATTTTGTAGGGTAACTGCTCTTTCTGGCCTGTGGGGAGGCTGGAGGAGAGATGCCAGTACTGAAGCTTTTAATGAGGCACGTTAGTCTCATTAAAAACTTGTTGCTGCTTGCTGAGTTGGCTTACTGGAAGCATTAAAAACTTTTACCTTTGATTAAAAATTATGAAAAAAAAATCTGGAGTGGCGGTGTGTGCTTGTTGTTCTCCAGTTGTCACTGTTCACAGGTTCAGGTCTTTCTGATCATCCACAAAGGACAGAGATGTCCTTTTGGTTTAAATGAGTCTAAGGAATCTGGTAAAAATACACAAATTAAGCAAAGCAAAATTGGTTAGAAAAGGCAGTATTATGTCAGTGACAGAAATGAACATAAGGGTCTATTTTGCTTGAATAAAATAAATGTATATTATTGATCCTGTCATTGGATGTGTTGCAAACAGTGCTGGGTATAGTGTCATACAACTTGGAGAAGAAATAGGAGCTACGTTTGGGCTCCAGAAGCAACAGAGATGTGATCTACCTTGGAACACCACACAGGCTAAGTGCCTGGGCAAATAAGGTCATGCCAATGTCTGATTTATTCCAGCTGAAGATCTGGCACCTAATCCAGTGCCCAAAACTCTGACAGATCCCAAGTGAACTGTTTTTCTTTCCAGAGCTGAGCTAGATGGGGTGAGATGCAGAGGGAATATGAACTCCTTTTTCACTTACTGTGGCTGAAAAGGAGGGTGATTTACCTTGCATAAATTCTTCGGGAATTTTGTAGGGGCCTGGCAGTCTTGAAGGCTCCCTGAATCAGCACATGACTCTTTATTCTGGCATAGTTTGTTTCTGGCTCATCTATGCTTTATGTGGGCTGAGAAGATTGTGTACTGCCATGGTGTTGTGACCTATTTATGAAAGCCAGGAAATCCGGTCAGTTAATAGCAGCTTGAGGGGTGCTTTGTGTCCACACCAGTAGGAAGGTTAGTAGTCTGTTGCGCAAGGCTGTTTTGTACTATCCAGTGTACCATCTAGCAATGGCAAGTGGCCAGGGAAATGTAATTTATCCAAGTTAATTAGTGTGTAGGATAGCTGAAATGGTTTTGTACCGACCAAACACTTCAGTGAGTTTGACTCTGCATCTTTCATCAAAGTGTACAAAACTGCCCACTTAAAAAAGTTGCATTTCCATGAAATAGGTAAGATGTTTCCTATGCTGTAATAGCTTTAGAAAGAGTTTAGAAAACTTATCATTCTAATTTGCTTTCGATCACTGAACCTTGAACATTCCTTTCTTTACACATCATCACAGGGTGGTGATGGTGTGTATAAGTGGGGTTTTGGTTCTTTTGACCCCAGTCCCTACCCTAGGGGAATGCAAATATTTGTTCTCAATTTTCCTGGGCACATTGATTAACAAACTGGCAAAGCCATGGGTCATTGCATGAGCTGATAAATTTGGAATGTGACATTGTGTTGAAACATTTAAAACTTCAAAAGGTTAATTATAAAGTGACATGAGTAATGAGTGAAATGTTCATAGCACCCAAGACTATGTTAATAAAGCAATAAGAAAGGCCAGCTCTTAAACATGGATAAATCAAACGAGCACAGAGCATCCTGTTCAGGGAGGTTATCGTTTTTGACTTGTTTTGCTGCCACCCAGGATGGTTTTATAAATACGTGTAAACCTGTAAATCCTGCAGTGGCTCAACTGCTCCCTTTGATGGGGTGCACTTCTGATAAGAAAAGGAAATAAATCAGATAATCATACCATCTCTTAGCGATGGATAACTAGCCTGTGGCCTCATAACATCCTGGAAAAGTGCTGCCATACCTCTGTATTTAACATGTCTCTAATTATTTAATATACACTGGAGGGAACAGAAAAGCAAAGAATAGCACATTTATGTTTGAAACTATTCTCAAGTGAATAAAATTCAGCATGGTATGTTCAGAGGACAGCTGAAATACTATTTATTGAAATGTATAGTTTTCTGATATGCAAGGATTGATTCTCTGAAGTGTCACGCACCTCTTGCAAGTCCCAATTAGCCAACAGGGTAGGTTGCTGGGTCTGTCCCACTTTACAGTCTATATTTGAATAATATTTTTAAAGATATAATGCAGCATTTGTAGAATTAAAATTTCATGCATGGGGATCAGCAAATAGGTTCATACCCACTAAACCAAATACGCCTCATTTTGCTACATCTCTATTTTAGGGATTATGTTTTTTACATTATACTATTTAACATGCTTCTGAAGAAAGAAGTGAAACCCATTCTTTTCTATCTGGGTATTTCAGATGAATATGTGGGTTGCTCAGAGTCCTTATATGAATAGCCATTCTCGGGCATGATTTCCTTGTAATGCCATATATGTCACATTCTCTTCCCAATGCGGCACTTCTTTGAGTTAGAAGCATTGCATGAACAAGCCCATCCATAATGTTCTAAAAAGGGATAACATGCTTTTAGTTGATCATCAGTCTTTCATATGGTCAGTTGAACACAAATCCAATGTAAATATATGTATGAAAATTCTATTAAACCAATGTATATATGCACAAACACACATTATATACATGTATACACATGTGGGGAGGCACACACTAATTCAAAATGGTTTTCTTATGAAAACTATGTGTCGTATGCCTACACATGATATAGTATGATTACCTGAGATAACGATTTGACTGCTGATCATTTTGTTTTGGTTTTTTTTTTATGCCAGCAGTCAACAGTGGAAGATGTAAGTACCCCAAATAGATGTGTTTTGTGTGTTTGCTAAGTGTTTTGTCTGTTTGTTAAATGCTGTTAATATTTAGTGTATTTTTTTTTAATATAAGGGAAAAATGTATAGAATGTTGTTATGAAGCAGCTGTGTATTTTTTTACCATGTTTCACTTAGGTGTTGGTCTTTCCATCTTTGAGGTTTCCAGAGCGATGTCAGGAAGCACTCAGCTGCAGCTAACATTCAGCAACACAAATTCCACCACTGTAAGCCACGGCTCAAGATAAAAGCTGGGCTCTAAGAGACTCTGTAGAATGTATTCTGAAATCCAAGTGCTTAGAGAGATCTCAAACCCTGCAGACTGATCCCCAATCCCAGAAGCTAGCCTGTGTTGAGTTTAGCTGCTTTGTTTTTCCCAGATGCTGCAATGTGCTTTGCAAAGTAATTTCACAGGTGGTAGCTCCTCTCTGAAGCAAGAAAGACCCACACTGCTGTTGGTATAAGGGGCAGCGTGGGAAATAAACATTCTTTGTACAGTAGAAAGGTCAAGAATGTGGTGCTTTTGAGTGTCTCTGATCCAGTAGTGCATTTTCAACTGCCTTTAGTTCTTGTTGCCTTGCAAATTCTCATTTGATTGGTTGCCTTCAGCTTACTTAAAGTTCCCTCTTGTGTTTCAGCTGATGTAATGCTCTCTCCTTCCCCCCTAAATGCTGCTGGATGGTGCCACGTAATATCTCAGATGGGTATCTCATCACAATGTATGAAATGTCCGCAACGTTTCTCAGCAGCACATGGAAGCCGCCCTTGAATGGGTCTTTTCAAACAAACTGAAAATGTACAAAATTTAAAGATAAAATCATAATGGGGTTAGACCATTGATTAACGTAAATCTGCTTATGACTCTGACGTAAAAGTGGGGAAGTGCTGATTTATATCAGCTGAGAACGTGGCCAGCGAAATCAAAAGAAAACAGAGGGTTTAGGGGGCTTAGTGGTGCTGGTTTCTTAATGTAAGCACAAACTTTCACCCAAGACCACATTGTTGTTAATATGTAACTGCTGTGCCAGAGGGGTCAGGCTATTGTAGATGCTGCAATGCTGTGGTACCTCCTACAAACAAAGTAGGAGCAGAACCACTTATTTTTTAATTAAATCCTAGATCAGGGCTTCCACTGAGGTGGTTTGGCGTAACTCCATATTCTTCAAAGGAACTAGATTGATTTACAGTGACTGAGCACTCTCTCTTTTATTCATGTATACTTCTTTATATTGAAATTATGTAGCTAGATTTCCATTACTATAAACAGGTTAACATTGGTCAGACAGAAACTGTTCTTAATGCTATGAGATAGTAACTTGAAGACTGAAAAAAAACCCAAACCAATGAACAGGACAGTGAGGTTAATTAGAATAATGGTGTGAAGGGTGTAAGGGCATTTGGTTTGGTTTCTTTGGGGTTTTTTTTTGATTTTTTTTTTTTATTAATCACTGCAGTATAGATTTAGCCAAACTGTTTATTAAAAGAGTGGCTTAAGAGCAGCCTAGGGTAGTTTGGGCTGGCTTTTGTTGCTGCTGTACTTGGAGAACATGATATATTAACCTGTAGCCAGAATATTTATTTGGCATCTGTAAGGGTTATTTCTTGTGCATTGTGGAATACTCTATTATACTACATTGCAGTTGCTTGTATGCCTGATTCAAAATTAAAGGTGTTATACACAGCTATTATTTGCAGCATCCCTGTACAGGCACGCCCCTTGGGTTTTTTTGTTGGTGTTGTTTGGGTTTTTTTGGGGGGTGGTGGGGTTTTTTATTTATTTTCTTCTCAGTTATATATTTATTTTCTCTTTTCCTCCCTCTCATTTGCTGCATCAGTGTCCCTGTGTCCTGTTTGAATAGAAAGAGTTTACCTTTCTCTTGGTCCTTGAAGTGGATCAGTTGTTAAAACGTGCCTTTAGGGGGCAAGGAGTCCTAAAGATGATAGTTATTCCTCCTCTTCCAGACTAATATCACTCTAAGATGTTCTTTTCATCTTTTGATACAAGAGGTGCATTTGATTTAAACATGCCTAGCAAAACAATGGAAGCCTGCATTTTGTTCTGGTTTAGGCTGTGTTTAAGTAAAAAGGACAAATATTAAGTCTCTGCTTTGTTTAAGAACAAGGCTGACAGCCACAGGATTAATAAGAGAGTAACCCAAAAGACAGACTTGCAAGCTGATCCCACAGAATCCATTATTGGCAGAAATACAATCCTTCAAATAATAAATGAGCCCTTAACATCTGCCAGGTTGCTTGTTTCCTCAGGGGCCCAGTGATTGGGCTGAGTGCAATAACATGTTGGCCTTCTTAGAAGCCTACACAAACTTTAATGGTTTCATCAGCTTGCAGAAACAACTAAATAATTGGACTCATCTGGGACTGTCCTACAGGGATGCTTTATGCTTAGTAAATGTGTTCTAACTAGTTCCAGTAAAGTGTGGATCACTGAAACCTGAGTGTTGCAGACTGGATCAGAGAACTTGGTTTGATGGATGGTTTGGAGTGTGTGAGTATCAACAGCATAAGTGAGCATCGTGAATGGACAAGGAATTAAGAAGAAAATAAGACTTTACTAGTTATATCTTGAAAACTTCATACAGAAGTAGCCTGGGAACCAGCAGCTACACAAAGAGGTGTCAGGGTAGCCTAAGTTAAGTCATTCCCATTTTGGATGCAAATATGTGTTTGGAGCTTAAATATTAGGACCTGATGCTCTGGAAGTAAATTAGTATTGCCTCAGCCTTCTGTATAATGGCATTAATATTGAGCCACCTGATTGGTCTCAATGCAGTGATACAGTGTCTGTTCAAAAGAGTACAGGGAATAAGTACCTGGGAATTAAGTAGCCTATGTTTTATTGAGAGCTAAAAATCTGAAGTTCACCTGACCTGTGAGTCATTGCCCTAAAATGGGCATAATATTCAGCAACCTTTGTAAATTACTGATGGATTCGGATGTAAAGACCTGTACAAGAGCAGAAGTCTGTATTGCCTAATAGCAGAGAGACCTAGAGATGGCATTTATTGTTATAAAGAGAAGATGTCTCAATTGCCTATGCCATAGTTCTGAGCAGTAGAGGCTAAGAAAGTAAGAACAGAATTTGGGAGTGTTGCTCTGGGTTTCTAGGAGCAACAGCTGAGAAGTCAGCGATGATGTCCATACAGTTCTGAGCTGCAAAACGTATGTTGTGCCATGTTGCACTGTGGTATACTATGCTGTGGTTGATACTCAACATGTGTATAAACCTGCAACAGTAATTATGTATGCTCAGTAGATGGTGAAGCTGGAGTGGAATAAAATGCATGTTTTAAAAACAGGAACTTCCTTCTGCAGATGCACTGTCCTCCCTGCCCGCCCTCTCCCTGCTGACTGTGGTCAGGGCAAAGTCTTTCCCAGTGTGAAGACTGAGTAATTCCTTGTTCTTTTTGTCTTTACAGGTCAAACCAGTTACTCACAGTAGAATCACTGTGTCAGCACGGTTTCGAAAACCACTGCAGGAGCCCTATACTATTTTGTAAGTAGAATTTTCAGTTAGTGAACTTCCATTCTGGGAGTGTGTGTGGGGGTGTGTGTGGTGGTATCTTAACTTCAGATAAGTTTTGTTTAAAATGCTCCTCCAAATCATTTTACTTTGCTTTATTTCAGCCTGATTGCCAATGGAGACCTTATTAACCCTGTAGCACGCCTCCTCATTCCCAGGAAAACACTGAATCATTGGGATCATATTCTTGAAATGGTTACAGGAAAAATTACCCTCAGAAGTGGAGCTGTTCACAGGTATCAGGAAGCTGAATATTTACAATTTGCATTTGATGTGTGCAGATATGTTTTTTAAACTCCATAGGTAGATATAATGGATCATTCCTGCTTCATGGGAAATTCCACTGTAAGAAAATTAAAATACATCAAAAAGCCAGAAAATGGAAGTATGTTGTTTCCAAATAACATTTGCCTTTCATTTCAACAGCTGTTTAAACTAGAAAAAAACCCAATTTGTTTCAACTGTTATTTCTAGATTAAATATTTAGTTGGCAGGCATGTAATAGTGTAATAATAATGCAGTATATTTAGTATTAATAATTAATTTACAGGTCAGAATAAAATATGAGCATGGTAAAGTTGATGTTTGGAACGTGCAACAATAGATATGATTACCTTTTAATTTTGAAAGTTCTTTAATTCCATTGAGGTGAATAATTTCAGGGAAAATATATTCTTTTGAAGACCTGTGCTATGACTAGGATGTGCTTTATGCTCATCCAGCCCTGCTTCCTAGTCAAAGCCAAGGCCAAAGTTGTAGTTGGGGGGTTTCCAGTTCCAGCATCTCAGTTAGTCTCAGTTGTGGTATCCCAAGAGGTGACCTCTTGGATAGGTAACTTTCAGTCACTTAAGTCTTTTACAATGTAAAATAAACGCTCCAAAACTGGATCTGGTGGGTGCTGCAAGTTTTACTGCAAAGTGAAAGATACAGTTTCCATGATGAGCATTGCAGCCTAAGCGGGCTGCTAAGGTGTGTACCAGGAAATTGGATGATGTTCTAGCATTGCTCATGGAGAGCACGTTACAGAAATCTGTACCTCAAATGAGTAAGGGACTTCTATGAAAAATCATTCTTCACAGTTCACACAATATTTGAGGCTAAGCTTCAGAAATCTTTAGCAATTCAGTGAAGAGAACAAACTCTTTCAGTTCTTGTGATTGCTCTCCCAGAGCTGATACAGATGACGAAAGATTAAGGTAATGCTATCTGCTGTCTGCACATATGTTGCAGCTTTCTGTATCTAATTCTCAGCCAGTGTAATTCAGAAGTGAGCAAAATAACAGATGTTTACAACATACCAATTATTTCTGCTCTCAAGTTGTTCAGCAATTTAAAGACATTTCACACTTTATTTTCATTAGTTGGTATCACTCCTTGGTGAAACTGAATCATGTACATGAAAGCATAAATCATTCTGTACATAGCTAGGATTGGTTTTGAGAAATTCCCTTCAGTGCTCAGTTTTAATCCTTTAAAAAATAAGGTCATGTACGTGACATTTTGAAATATTTAATGTTTTCCTTTTTCTGGTTTTCTATTAACCCAGTTTTCATTTTCTTTTCCTTAAAATGCTAGGAATACATATTAAATACGATAATTTTTTCTTTAATAGGTTACACATTAATTTGTGGGATTTACTGCATACTTACTATGTTAGCATCAGGGGAGGCCCTGTAACACCACTGATGCTGAGAAGATAAAATTTCTCATTAAAGAAAGATTAGGGGAATTACAAGAACCTGCATTAGATATTTTTTTTAATATATATATATATATTAGTTTTTCTTTTCCATGTGTGGTGGTTGGGCCCTGGCTAGAGGCCAAATGCCCACCAAAGCTGCTCTATCACTCCCCTTTTCAGCTGGAAAGGGGAGAAAATACATATTGAGAGGCTTAGGATTTGAGATAAGGACAGGGAGAGAATCGCTGTTCAATTAATGTCATGGGCAAAACAGACTCAACACAGAATACAGGAAAGAAAACTAATTTATTACAACTACACTACACACCCAGTGAAACCACCAGAATTAGGTAATGAGAAGTGTGTCCAGATCTTAAAGCACCTTCCCCCACCTCTCCCTTCTTAGCAGACTTAACTTCATTCATGATTTTACTCCCTTCTTCCCCCTCATGTCATCATGGTGCAGGGAAGGGCAGGGGATAGGGGAATGGGGGTTCAGTCAGTTCCTCATGAATTGTTTTCCTTCTTAGCTGGGGGGGGGGGGCATTCCACACACACACCCTTCCCCTGCGGCACTGTGGGGTCCCACCCACGGAGACAGTCCTCCATGAACTTCTCCAACATGAGTCCTTTCTATCAGGGCATCATCTCCTCACCGCTTGCCTCAGTGTGGCTCCCTTCACGGTGTGCTGACCTTCGGGCCCAGACTGTTCCAACCTGCTGTGGCATGGGTTGGACTCTCCAAAGGCTGTAGATGGTCTCTGCTCCCTGTCCTTATCCATGGGCTGCAAGGGGACACCTGCTCCACCATGGTCTTCTCCAGGAGTTGCAGGGGAATCTCTTTCTCCGGCACCTGGAGTCCCTCATTCTTCCCCCGCCCTCTGCCCCCTTCTTCCCGGCCTTGGTGTCTGTACAGCTTCTTACATCTTCTCACTCCCTTCTCTGGTGGCAAAATGCAGCAGCTAATGGGGTTTTTTCTCCTATATGTGATTCACAGAGGTGCTGTGACCATCACTGATTGGCTCGGCCTTGGTCAGCAGTGACTCTGGCCTTGAATCAGCCGATGTTTACTCTCTGGGGCCTGCAGAGAGCTTCTACCGACTGCTTGCAGAAGCCACCCCTACAGCCCCCTTCTCTACCAGGACTCAGCTACGCAAAACTGTGACACCATGTTATTAAAAGACATGCAAAGCTACCAAGTATTACCCTGTTTCACATGGGGCTTTAAAAAAAAATAAAAATTGATCATCCCCATCAGAATAGTATGTAAGAAATATGAGAGTAGACAATGAGAAAGTAGTTTTTCTTCATTCCGGACTGCGTGTGGTGATGGGGTACAGCAACCTTGTGGTCAAGTTTCTGGTGCATTGGCAACTGTGATTTTCTTGTTAATGGTCCCATGGGTTTTGTCTTTTCTGTCTCCTTTGTCAGCCTGTGTGCTTGCTTTGGTTACCATTTTCTGGGTTGAATTCATGAGGAAAAATGGAAGTCCACTGACATAGAATCACAGAAAGTTTTGGATTGAAAGAGACCTCAAAGACCATCTAGTTCCAACCCCCTGCCATGGGCAGGGACACCCTTCACTAGACCGGGCTGCCCAAAGCCCCATCCAGTCTGGCCTTGGACACTGCCAGGGAGGGGACAGCCACAGCTTCTCTGGGCAGCCTGTGCCAGTGTCTCACCACCCTCACAGGGAAGAATTTCTTCATAATGTCTAATCTAAATTTACCCTATTTTAGTTTAAACTAATTTCCCTTGTCCCATTACTACATGCCCTTGTAAACAGTCCTTCTCCAGATTTCCTGTAGGACCCTTCAACAACTGTTTAGAAGGGCTTTCCAGAGCCTTCTCTTCTTCAGACTGAACATCCCACAGGACAAACTCTAGGTCATCCCCCAGTGACCAGAGGGCCATCTTTGTTGCATAATACTAACCAGAGAGAACCCGGCTGGTCTGGTTGTGTCCAGATGGGTGGGTAGAAGGCTTCAGAAGTGTCACTAAACTTGTGTAATGTTTGTTAAGTCAATAGTTATTTGTTTGAAGCTCCATTTTTTAAAACTGCATCTTATATTTCACTTTCATCAGTGAAATTATTAAATTTGATTTAGTTACTGTGATTATTATTTTCAGGGAGAAAAATACTAGAGATTGCCAGATAATCCTTAACGCCTTCAGGGGCTCTATTAAGGAAAAAGCTTTGTGCATTAAAAATAACATTAAAACACAAGCAAAGTGAAAGATCAAGAACAAAATCCCACATTTTTCTTTAGTATATAACCCTATAAACCCGCAGCACCATAACCATATATAAACCAATTATTAAACTGCAGTACACTGATTTGCTGTTTTTTCCCAGAACTCCCCAAAGAAAAAGGTAATCTAGCAAAACACAGTGAGATTAAATCAGAAGTAGGCTTCTTGCTGACTTTCAGATTGCTTGTTTTCTTTTCATGGTTTGTGTGTAACTGATATTGTCTATGTGGTAGTGGAAACTGCTCAGAATTGCTGGCATGCCTGTGAAATGTTTTCACTCAAAAATAAATGTGAGTAATACAAAGAGGGTGCTTCAGAGTTAGCATACCTCTCCACAGGTAAGCAGAAATGTAGTAAAGATTTTAAAAAGCTGTAATTTTGCCTTTCCAAGCTTTCAGTCTTTGCACTCAGAAAGCCAAGGTACTCCTCTATGAAAGGAGACACCTAGGAAATGTTACTTTCATGCTGAGAATATAAGAAAGACATATACTGGAACAAGAACAACAAAGGGACATAAAGATGAAGGGCTTCAAGATAGCCCTCATGTCAGGGGAGGGGTGGGACCCTGAAGCCTTGGGAAGTGAAATCTCCAGGGAATCACATAAATGTGCATAAATACCTATTGGGAATGAGCAAAGAAGTCAGAGCTGGGCTTTTCTCAGTGGTGCCTAGTGACAGAGTCAATGGACACAAACTAAAATACAGGAACATCCACTTGAACAGTAGAAAAAATATATTTGACAGCAGGGTCATCAAACACTGGAACAGGTTGCTCCATCCTTGTAGTTATTGAAGGTGCACTTGGACACAGCCCCAGGTAACTTACTCTAGTTGTTCTTCCTCTGCACAGAGTGGAGGGTGGTTGGGTGGACTAAGCAGTGTCCAGAGACTGTGCCCAACTTCAGCTGTTCTGTGATTCCTGGTTCTATAAGTTGTGCTTTTGGTTGGTTTTGGGTTTTTTTTTGATGTTTATTCCAAGTTGTGCCACCATGTGCATGAACTTAATCAGCTTTTTATCTATTAAAATGTTTGCACTTTGTAAATTAGGAGTGTTCTCAAGGCAGGCTCTCTTCCTACAAGGTTCATTGCACAGGTGTATATATAATTTTATATCTCTCTGCATTGTGTTGAAATTTGAAAATGTGACATATAGCAGCTGCTGTAGAAGTCTTCTAGAAAGGCAGTTGAGATAGTCGTTCAACATTCTTGCATTTAAGACTTAAATACAAAACTGTTAATGTTGACTTTTTAATTAATTACAAATATTGTTGAGTTTTGGAATATGCTTCATAGGAAAGAGCTTATTTGTTATGAAATGTTTCTGCCTTCCTCATTGTTTTGACCATCCTTAAATCAAATCATGACAAAGACAGTGAAGTAGTTGGGATAGCACAGAAATAGTGTGTTAACCACCCCTTTTCTCCACACACCCTAATGCTTTCTTCTTGGTAAAGTGCACAGACACAAATTATTGTGGTAAAAATCTCCTTGGTGTAATAGATATATTAACTATTGATATTGTAGGTGCCTAAGATATACGGCTTCTTCTTATAACATATTACTGTGTTTCCTACTACTCTCAGTCTTGCCCCACCAGGTACAGCCATGATCTATACAATAGACCTTCTGATCTATACAACAGACCTTCTGATCTATACAACCTTCTGATCTATACAATATAACAATTGGTCTGTGTTAGGTGGACAGGTCCTGGATTTTCAGTCATGGGGCCATGGATGCTCTGTTCTTCCCAGCCTGCAGCACAGTGCCCAGAGCACAGATGGGAGTTGGGACTTGATATGAGAGGAGGTGGAATTTGGTATGAGAGGAGTCAGGAACTTATGGAATAGATCCCTTCCGTGGTATCAGGGGAAAGGCATTAAAGACCTGAGTGCAAATTAATTTCTTTAATCTTAGAAATTATGAGACTGTTTCATCTGTCATAGCACTTCATAATTCATTATTTTTATATATAAACTGATTTAGGTCACTATTTTCATGAAACCTTTACTGGGATGCGATTTATTAGAACAATCAGAGGCTCAGGTATTTTTTCATGAAAAGGGTAAAGTAGAATTCAGAGTAAAAGATGATTGATTAATCAAAGTCCTAAGTTTGGCTATGATATGTTTTGCAAAACAAACAGAATACACTGGAAATTTAAGAAATCCCAGATTATAGAATGGTCTGGAATGGAAGGGACCCCAAGGATTATGAGTTCCAACCCCCCTGCCACAAGCAGGGTCACCAACCTCCAGGTCTGGATCTACACAAGGTTGCCCAAGGCCTCATCCAACCTGGCCTTAAACACCTCCAGGGATGGGGCATCCACCACCTCTCTGGGCAGCCTGTTCCAGCACCTCAACACTCTCTCTGTAAAAAACTTACCCCTAATATCTAATCTAAATCTTCCTTCCTTTAGCTTTAGTCCATTCCCCCTTGTCCTGCCATTATATACCCTTTTAAAAAGTTGATTCCCCTCCTGTTTTTATGCTCCCTTCAGGTACTGGAAGGCTGCAATGAGATCCCCCCACAGCCTTCTCTTCTCTCGGCTGAACAAGCCCAGCTTCCTCAGGGAAGGTGCTCCACCCGGTGTTCCATCTTTTCTTGTCTTTTGTTTACAAAAGTGGATGATCATTGTATGGCATCCACTGTACTTTATTTGGTATCTATAAACTGAACATGGTTTGAAATTGAACATGATAGTGAGTTTAGATTAATGTAGCTTTCAATGCTCTTAATACATCTAGCTGAAAGTTAAACATTTTCATATTTTCCAGACTTTACACTTTAGATGGAAAACTTGTTCAGAATGGTGCAGACTTGGAGAATGGGCAAATTTATGTTGCAGTTGGTAGAGAAAAGTTCAAGAAGTTGCCATATGGTGATCTGCTATACAGCAAATCTGCAATGAGAAGGCCACAGGGGTAAGTTCCATAGGTGTGTGATAGAGAATTATAGAATCATAGAATGCATTAGGTTGGAAGGGTCCTTTAATGTCATCTAGTCCAACCCCCTGCAGTAAGCAGGGACATCTTCACTAGATCAGGTTGCTCAGAGCCCCATCAAGCCTGACCTTGAATATCTCCAGGGATGGGGCCTCCACCACCTCTCTGGACAGCCTGTTCCAGTGATCCACCACCTGCATATTGAAGAATTTTTTCCTAATATCCAACCCAAATCTCCCTTTTTCTAGTTTAAAACCATTACCCCTTGTCCTATTGCTACACGCCCTGGTGAACAGTTCTTTCCCAGCTTTCCTATAGGCACCTTTCAGGTATTGGAAGGCCACTGTAAGGTCCTCCTGGAGCCTTCTCTTCTTCAGGATGAACAAGCCCACCTCTCTCAGTCTGTCTTCACAGGAGAGGTGCTCCAGCCCTTTCATCATTTTTGTGGCTCTCCCTTGGACTTGCTCCAACAAGTCCACGTCCTTCTTGTGTTGAGGGCTCCAAAGCTGGATGCAGTACTCCAGGTGAGGTCTCATCAGAGCAGAGCAGAGGGGCAGAATCACCTCTCTGGATCTGCTTGCCACATTTTTTTGATGCAGCCCAGGATCTGGGCTGCAGATGCACTTTGGTGGCTCATGTCCAGCTTTTCATTCATAAGTACCCCCAGGTCCTTTTTCTCAGGAAAATACACTCCTCATATGCTTCTGTGTGTCATTTTTTTTTAAAATAAGGTAGCACCAGTAAAGTACAAAACCATCATTCCAAGAACAAGGGATAGATGCATTAATATATGTGTTAATATCGCCACAAAACTGTATTAACAACTTTTGAGAAAGTTGAGATACCAAACCCAAAAGAGATAATCGAAATTCAGAACAATATTTCAACTCATAAACTTGCCATTTCAACTCATAAGCTTGCCATTGATTATGTATCATAAAATTAATGTCAAAGAAAGGATTCCTTTGACTTTGCTAAATTTTGTTTGGTTTTGTGTCTTTTTTTCCTTTTTTTTTTCTTCCTTGGGATACAAATATGTACAGCTGCATGAGACTAAGTGTAGCTACACCAGGCTAGACCTACTCTTGCTTGGTAACATTTTGTGCAATATGTAGTCCCTTAAGAATACTTCAAAACTTCAGTGAAATACTGTGTGAAAGATCCTTACAAATATTATAAAGAAAAGTTTTGGGAATTTCAGCAAAACAGTGTTTACATTAATTGTTCAACATACCTTTTCACTGCCCTTAAATTTGTTGCAAATGCTGTTTCCCAAAATGCTTTCAAGTTATTCACACTGTCTACAATTGATCACTAAATATATTTTTTCCTTTTTCTCATATATTTAAATTATATTTAAATATAATTTTTTTATATATATATCATAGAATCATAGAATTGTAGGGGTTGGAAGGGACCTCGAGAGATCATCAGGTCCAACCCCCTGCCAAAGCAGCTCCCTAGGATATTTCACTCAGATAGGTGTCCAGACGGGTCTTGAATATCTCCAGAGAAGGAGAATCCACCACCTCCCTGGGCAGCCTGTGCCAGGGCTCTGTCACCCTCACTGTGTAAAGGTTCTTCCGCATGTTGGTGCGGAACTTCCTGTGCTCCAACTTGCAGCCGTTGCCCCTTGTCCTGTCTGCACAGACCACTGAAAAGGGGCTGGCTGATTCCCCCTGCCTCCCATGCTTAAGATAATTATAAACATTAATTAGGTCCCCCCTTAGTCTTCTCTTCTCAAGGCTGAACAGTCCCAATCTTCTCAGCCTTTCCTCATAGGGGAGATGCTCCAGGCCCTTAATCATCTTCGTAGCCCTTCTTTGGACTCTCTCCAGGAGATCCCTGTCCTTTTTATACCAGGGAGCCCAGAACTGGACACAATACTCCAGGTGGGGCCTGACCAGGGCAGAGTAGAGGGGGAGGATCACCTCCTTTGACCTGCTGGCCACACTCCTCCGGATGCACCCCAGGATCCCATTGGCTCTCTTAGCCACTGAGGCACACTGCTGGCTCATGGCCAACCTGTCATCCACCAGGACCCCCAGGTCCTTCTCCACTGAGCTCTTTCTCCAGCAGGTCATCCCCCAGGCTGTACTGATAGAAACGGTTGTTCCTTCCCAGATGCAAGACTTTACACTTGTTTTTGTTGAACCTCATCTGGTTTCTCCCTGCCCAGCTCTCCAGCCTGTCCAGGTCTCGCTGGATGGCAGCGCAGTGTCCTGTGTGTCAGCCACTCCACCCAGCTTTGTATCATCGGCACTTGCTGAGGGTGGATGCTATTCCCTCATCAAGGTCACCAATGAAGATATTAAACAGGACTGGACCCAACACCGAGCCCTGGGGAACACCACTAGTCACAGGCCTCCAGTCAGATTCCGCTCCACGAATCACGACCCTCTGGGCTCGGTTATATATATATTTAATTTACATGGTTATTTATATATTTAAATTACACCCTTGTTTATATACAGAATACAGGACAAATTCTGTAAATTTCACCAACTGTGGACAAATTTCTGTTTCTTTCCATTTATTTCAATGCAATGGCTCCCACTTGCTGTGTTTTGTGAAGATGATAAAAGGCCAAGTGTCTGCAAATTTTTGACATATAAAGCATGCATTGCAGGGAAATGGAGTGCATTTGTTTGAATGAGTTAACGACTATGTGCTTAAATATAGTTTAGTGAAGAGAGATGAGCGATTCTTTGTAAA
The DNA here is from genome assembly GCA_027925045.1 of Hypotaenidia okinawae. NCBI lineage: Eukaryota > Metazoa > Chordata > Aves > Gruiformes > Rallidae > Hypotaenidia > Hypotaenidia okinawae. Next base: position 64,637,938 of record BSDF01000002.1, read on the forward strand.
AACATTCAATGAATGAAGCAATTATCTCTGTTGCCATAGCCGGCTCGGTGTTATCTGACTTGGTTATAGATACTTGGTTATGTATAGTGTCTACAGTAGCGACACAGCTCTAAGATATGGCTTCTTCCTGCAGCTCCAAAGTCTCCGTACTACCTCCGATTGGGGGATCTCGGAAGTCTAAAGGCAGCGTAAGTACCAAGTACCACCATAAGGTGTGTTTCTAATTTAGCTTAATTCCGGCAGACGGAAAGTCCCTGTCCTTGGGGTTTTAATTAAGTCTGAAGAGAAAAAAATCCACAGCCACCTGGTGGTATGCTTATTAAAGCTTGATGAATCTGTAGCTATTTGCAGTGTCAATTAAACAAAAGAAAGCTGAGAAAATGTTCTAGCAATAATGCCTGGTTTATTTTATATAAAACCTGCCATAGCAAAGATCAACCGCTGCCTTTGGGCATTTATTTATTCAAACTATACACCTTAAGGAAAACACAGAACCTTTTAGAAAATGTCTCGCAGAAAATGTTTTCTCCATGCTGAATCTGAATAAGGCCATAAACCAGTTTCCTGTCTGATATGTTCTCCTAGCTAACTGTTAAATATAGAGCTTGAGCCTCCACTGCTTTGGACCCTGTATAGCTATTTATGTGTACAAAATGAGTTCAGAATATAAATATCTCTTTGCTCCAATTATGTACAAGTGCAGTTTACTGTACCAGTATGGGACAGCGGAGAGTCAGGCTCACAGTCTTTCATTTTATTTGTGGTAGTTGATTATGTCCATTCACTGTTTTCAAAACAAAAAACCCTGGAGCCACTAAACAAGCTAGGTGACAAAATTGACAAGTCTCTGTTCCATTCTGTTGAAACTCAGTAGAAGATAAAAATTTAGTAGAGAACATACTTTCAACTGATGTTTGTTTTTAAAATGTAAGCTTTGCAATTCTAGCATTCTCAGAAGTAACTCATTAACAGTTTTAAATTCTTGCTTCTTCTACTCTTGCTTAACAGTATATACAGAAAATTATTTGATATTCACTCTTATTCCATTGGGATTATAACATAAGACCAGAGCTCAACTATTTGACCTGCTGATAACCAGTGCCAGAACTTGAGGCAGGAATATACATTGCTGCTCTTCAATACCTAATGTAATGCTTGAAGTGGCATATATATGCAATTGTTTGCTTCTGTTTGATATCTACACTTGTTTTACAACTATTGCTTGGGAGTAGCAAGAGGCTGAAATATTGCCGTGCCCTTGTTTCTCTTTATACAGAAGGGTTAAGTGGTAGTTTTCATTGCATTGGTAGATAAATGGTAGAATAGATGATAAAAGCTAGATGGTATTTAAGTAAGATATTGTAAACAGAACTGATTTCTACCAATTATGTGAAAACTAGAAGAAACACATAAAAATATAATAATGTATACAGGATGGTTTTTTCAGAGAGATGTGGGATTTTGTTCAGGACTTATTTTTATGAAGAATTTAAATTTTTTATAGGTATCACCTTTTAATTTTAGCAATGAGGAGAAAATAAATTGTCCCTTTCCATTCCAGAATCAAAGACATTTCTCATGGGCAAGTTCTAAAATGGCATAAATTGTTCATGCAGCTATACTAAGCAAAACAATAAAGTAGAATGTATTTGTCTTACATTATTTAGTTAACTGTGATAAGGTGAACAGTTCCAGATAGTGATAAAGTTTTCTACCCTATCTATTTGAGTATTTTGGTGCTGTTTGGAGTGTTTTGGCAGAACTGGATTAGAAACGAACTGTATATGCTGTAAGACTGGCAAAAGTAGGAGGCTGACAGACTCTATTGAGAGGAAACGATGAGGGTGTTTAGTTGGTAAAGTCTTTATGCAGCCTAGTATGAGATAAATGGCACTCTAAAGGCCTGCTACATACAGTTCAGGTGTTTATGATGTTGATTGTGAACAGATTTAGACTGAAGAAAAATGTGTATAAATAGTAAAATCTTTATCCAGTATACCCAGGATCATCAAAGCTGTAAAAAAATTAGGACCAGGCTTCTGGTTGTGTTTCTAGATACACCACAGAGCAAGCAGAGGAACGTGCTGGTGTCCTTGGAGGTGATGCAGAGGAGATGCATTCGCAGACCCCTTTCTAAGTGTCCCCTTGGCAGTCAGTGTCACTCTCACGAGAAGATTGTCATCTTTGTCCAGTTGCTTTTGACACTTCACAGATTAATGCCCATGTCTCATTTACACTGACAATGAATTATTCACAAGTTACATCTTGTGACTTTCCACACGTAATACATAGATGAGATAGAGCTGTATATCATATGCATGCATGTTTGGATTCAGCTAGCCATTCTTTCCATTAAATGGAGCGTTATTCCCTTGTAATAAATGTGTGATTTCCTTCAGTGAGTTGCTGAGGAGCATTTACTCAGTCAGATCATAAACTAAGTTGACGAGACAGTAACAGTGTTTGGAAAGTTTAAGATACCACTTAATTGTACTGATCGTAAATTAAAGTGCTTTTTTAACACCCGATATAAATCCTTAGTATTAAAAGGTTCAAATAATATTGAAATTTTTAAAAAATATAATATTTATCAGTGATGATGACATACAATTCTTTTCAGGGAAATGACCGTCAGTCTAAATCTACCACTGGATCCAGTGACCCGGGAGAAAACAATTCCTCACCTCAGCCTCCCAAAGGGAAAGGCAAAAAATGCCAGGATCCAGAGGATTCTGTGTCCAGGCAACACTTTTCTAACAACTCTACAAAAGTGAAAGATACAGTAGGAATAACAGCTTCCACGGGAGTCCTTCAAGATACTGGTCAGTACTGAGATAATCATTATCGTGGCACACTGGCTCTTGGTCTGCAGTTAAAACAGTGCGACAGTGGGATAACCTGCTTGTGTAGTTCTTTACTCCAGCTGGCTGAATTTACAGGACTTCTTAGGAAACGTACCTGTGTGCAACTGGTATATTCCTGGCTTTGTTTACTTACCAGGGGCAGCTGTGTATGGTATTTAGTATATCTAGGAAGTTAAACTAATATAGTCCTATTTTTGTGCTTTTGATAAAAACATACTAGAAAACGTATTTTGGTCATTTTCCCACTGTTCTGCCCTGGAAACAAAAGTGAAGAAAAGGAGCCAGTCTGCTCAGAGGACACCCCTGTCTCCCCGAGGATCCCTGGTTAGCTGCCTGGTTCTGTATAACAAAATGACTAGACTCTGGGGGAGTAACACAAGCACAAACTCCAGTTAGCTGATTGCTGCTACAACTAATCATACAGCAGAGCTGCTGGAGGCATTTCCAGAATTTCTCCCCCACTGTGCTGTGGCAGCAATTTAGAAATTAAGCCATAAACATCCTCTCTGAGAAACTGCTTATCTTATGGGGTGATATTTCCTCTCCATATTTTTTAATGGCTAGAAGACTGTGCCCTCAGTACAAATATTGTTAACGTGCTGGTATGGCTATTTTTCCTCATTAGTAATAGTTCCAAAAGTCATTAATACAGGCCATATCTGCCAGGAGAAATACCATTCTATCATTTTTGTGGATAAGTGGTCAGAATTTTAGCCAATATTTTTGTGGGTTTTATTTTTTCTTACTGCAGAATGAGAATTATAATGAAAGGTACTGGAAACATTTGTCCTTTATAACTGAATATGTCCTTGAAATTTATTATGGCATATCCCCACTTCTTACAGATTGTGTGGTGCATGCTAAAAATATGTGAAGGAGAGACTACCATAGCTGACCTCTCAGAGGGGGCCTTGCATGCTTGGCTTACCAGTTTTAAAGGCTCAGAATCATAATGTAAGGTGCAAAAACTGCAGGGAGAGGCTTTTACATTTAGGCAGTTTTAATTTACCCTTATCTTTGAGAGTCTCTGGAGACAGCGTTTCTTTTCTATTTTTTTTTTTTTTTAATTAATACTATTATTGATACGGTAGTCTTACAACTGGAACTATTCTTGAGCAATATACTAATAATAGGTTGTGTGTTACTCAGGTAACAAATTTTATAGATCTCATGCATGCAGATGGATATTTTATTTCTGTTGAAATGTAAAACAGGAGTTAACACACTTTGCCATGCTTGGTAGCCAAAATATTTCACTGTATGTTCCTTTTCATTTTCCTTTCCAATGCAAATGAAATTTATCTGCCTAGGAGAAATTGTGGCACTTGCAGACAAAATTTGGGGAAAGAGGACAAATCTTGAAAAATCAGAGCAAAGATCTTTTCACTGAGGTCTGACCCTGTGTGGGAGCTCCACTGTAGTCAGAGGATATGTAGCTTGTAGTGAAGTAGTTCAAATAAAATGTACTGTGCTGACCTCAGAGGGTCACCTTCCATGCAGCTGTTGTCTCCTGACTGTTTTTTCTGGTCCCACCTCAAGATGGACTGACCTGAAGCACAGTCCCTGCAGGCTGTAGGAGCTGTGAGGTCTTAGTGTGGAGTGCTGCAGCTTTGGTATCCTCCTGCCCATCCAACCCTCTGTGTCAGACTGTCCTTGACAGAAACCTGGTTGGACTATAAAAATACAAGGTTACAGAGGCCAGAATTACACCATATATCTGTCCTTTATAATTTGAAAGGAATGAACTGCTGTGTGATTTGTGATGATGTTAAACTTAATGCCAAAGGCATATTGTTTTGTGACCTGACAGCCTGCTTTGCTGTCAAGTTTGTTTCTTTATTTCTCATCAACTGAGTATTTTTCACCCATGGGACTATCTATTAATTTAAATATAGCACAGGAGCTTGATTAAGTATTTCCACCAAATTATCTAGCTGCCAGTGGGAAGTGGAAGTTCTTAGCTGGTTGATGTACATTTTAGAACAGAGGTAGGTGGTGTAGTCGTCAACTTGAAAAGCTTTCCCTAGAGAGCTTCATCAGTCAAATCAGCTTTACAGTCCCACTGACTACAACTTTGTCAGTGGGGGATCTGAGAAACAAGTAGGTATGTTGAAGTAATCAATGACTGAAACATCCTGTCCTCATCAACATTGGCATTGCTTTTATGACACATCATAGGAGAGTCACCTGGCTCGGTTTTGACACGTGCAGCTCTTTCTCTACCAGAAAACAGCTCGCAGCAGATTTAATGGTGAAGAAGTGGTTGTACATTCAGAGTTTCTAACAAAGGTCAAGTTTCTATGCTAAAAGCTAAAGCTAAGTAGCCATCTAGATGATGTGATATGAAATCAGTGTTGGTTTTTATTGTATCAAAAAGGAAGAATTTTTATTTCAAAATGCTATGTTGGATAGGAATATTACCCAGTATTATGGCAGGTATTACTAATGAACTGTAGATGTGATGTAAAATTTTACATATGACCTTCTAAACGACTTGCTCAATAGAAACATTTCAAATCAAAGCATAGATTAGCCATTGTCTGGCTACTGTTGAGTTTTTGTGTTAATTTTTTCCCCATAAAGGTGTGAAGCAGAAAGTATTCTTTGTTCTCACCCTCTTGATTTATTTCAGGTCAATTATTTAAATAGTGCTAATCTCTACAGATTTTGCTGCCAGAGTCTATCTGAATATATTAATTAATATAAGTTTTCTAAATCTTGGTTACTCTGAAGGCAAATATGATTATTTATATCATAAGACATGTATTCCTCTAAATTTCCAATTTGTTCTGAATGTGTATCTAAAGAGGTGAATGATATTGGGCTGTGAGTCAGTGCATCAAGATCTTTATTCCTCCTTTTGTCTCACTATTTGGCCTGCGTTTTGAATTCATCCCTGAAAGCAGGTGAAAGTTTTGTAACCATGGTCTGGTCTGAATTTTGAGATCTCAGTGGTGATAGGTGCTTCACATGAAAGGTTCTTGCACATAACTGTGTCTTTTTTTACACTCACTCATATGCTAAAATTTAAGCATGGGGGGTTGAATTTGGAAGATTGAGGCTTTATGCATATTTACTATTTTTAAGGAGGAGCTATTATCCTAAACCTAAAATACATAGATCAAGACAAAGATCTTTGGTAAATCATGTGAGTGTGTTCAGTGCTATTATTTAATATTTAATGGCAGTTTTCACACACGTGGTGTTCTCAGTATTACCACTGAACAGTGTGGCTAAACCATTTCATATTTCACATTTAATATTTGTAGTATCTGTTGCAGGAATAGAGCTAAAACCTAATGGTGAAACCTCAAAGAAGTCTAGTTCCTAACTATAGGAATTACTAGTTGCTGATGTATCTTTCACAGGGACATATTCTGGACCCAAAAAAAATCAGCATGTATGTGATCATAAGAGTGTATCTGCATTACTAGATTAAGTGAAAGAATCAATGTCAGTGATACTGATAAAACAGATTTTTAAAATAATATATAAGTCAAGCCTTGTAAAAGCCTCTGATCTCTGCAATAGTTGAGTGTAAACACATGCCCAGTGCACTTTTGTGTTTTATAATCTTCTTCTTCCATGAAGTAACAATGTTGTTAAGAATGCATCTGTCAATTCTAAACTTTGCTGATTAAAATATAAAATGTATGCACAGCTCAGATGAAGCAGCTGTGGGAATATATGAATATCATGTTCTTTTAATAAGGTGGTGTAAGTGTTCTATTAGTTCAGTAGGAGGCTTATTCCAGGTCTTGTTTTGTTGGGGTTTTTTTTAATGGAAATATATTTAAAGGTCTTACGGTTGACACTCTGGCATTTAAATAGTTCCTAGCTAACATTTGAAGACTTAAGATAATCAGACTGAACATGGAGGATCAGATTAATCCAGAGCCAGGATACTGCTTTCTGTGGGAAGAGGGAAAACATAATGAGTATTAGTATTTAGCAGTACATTTAGCATACTACTATGATTAAAGTAAGGAATACAGCCAAGCTAGTATAGGTCAGTTTACTTTTTAATGGGACTATCAGTATTTTCAGAGTGCAGCAAAATTGTCAGGTGACCTCAAGTTTTTGACAGATGCATTTAATTCCTGCCATTTTCTCCTGTTTCTGACAGTATTATGGAAGGAGCCTTTATGTGTCTGTGAAACTTTGATTCAGTTTGTTTTAATTCATCCTGTGGCACCCATGATAGCTGTGGTGAGCTTACCCTAACAGGTCTCTCACTACTTATCAGTCTGGCCTCTCAGGACACTCTCCACCTGCTTTGCTTTGCTCCCTTCTCTTCACCTCCCGTCCCTCCCTCCTTTGCCTGTTCTTCCCCCACTCTTTCTTTTCCAGTTATTCTCTGGTGCTTTTTCTTGGATACATATGCAGCACCTACATGTAAACAAATGTGTGTAACAGGAGGCAGTTCATCACTCCTAAACTGTTCCCACCTCTTTGAAACTTCCTCCAGGAGGGTAAAGGCTATTTCAGAGAGCACCTGTGGAAATGCTGGTTTGCCAAGGCTCTTGTGGAGTCACCGCAAAGGTTCAGGAGCGGTGAATGGGAAGACAAAAACTTTCCTAGTTTCCCTCTCCACCGAGTTATCACAGGCCTTATCCTTTAATCAGCTTAGGAGCAGAGAGGATGTCCCATTCTTGTTTGACTATTTTTTTCCACCATTTGTAGTCAGCCATGTGTAGCTTTGCAACAGATGGTGGCACATGCTGTGGAATAGACTTGTAAAGAGCATGCATCAGCTGTATAACAGGCATTTCTATGAAGTAACTTCATAGCTGAAAAGATTTCTTTAGACTTTAGTCAAATCATTGTTCATAGCTTTGTAGCTCTCTTTTGGAGTGAATTCTATCTCCAGGCCTTTACAAGCATCTGAAATACAAGTTTTTTCTGTCTAACACAAGATTATTCCTTTGAATGTATCCATTGAATATATGTCCTGGTGCTCTTAAGGAAGTTCTTGTGTGCACTTGCAATGGGTGATTTATGGTTCAAGACGTTTTTAAAGTAAAAGTATTTTTGGTGCAATTGCAGTGTACTTTGTATTAAAATAATGGAAATATGACAATAACTCAAGAAAATATTGGGGGGTTGCATTTTAGGTATTCATTACAAGTTAATGTGAATACTGTGCTACAACTGTGGAACAAGAATCTTGAAGGCAGTTAAAAGAAAAGTAAACCAACAGGCAAGCCCTGCACAAATTTTGTTTAAAGAACTATTGTTTAATTTTAACAAAAAAGGTTTGTTGCAGTTAATGTTTAAAATACTGAGCCTCTGGGTTTCAGAATATAAGTAAGTGATCGTGGCTTACACTGGCACTCAGATGTGCTGTGTGCATATTTGTACACAGCCTGTGCTTACAGGGGTTACTTACGTGCGTGCTCCCTCTTGGGTGTGAAAGGAGCTTGTACTGTTGGGAGAGTATGTTAGGATCCAGAGGGCAGATGAAGGGTATATGCCCTTTTCTAAGGGTAATTTTTTCTTCATTTCTTGTTTTCAGTACTTGTTCACATACCTAGGGCCTGCATTAATATCCAGTACAACTTGTAAGGACAGAGTATGGGCTGTTGCTCTGTGCATTAGTGCAAGCACTTCCCCTCTTCCCCTTCTAACGTGTAAGCTTTTAGAGATCTGAAATGTCTCCCTGTCAATAGGATCTTTCCCTCACTCTGTGCTGTTTGTCACCTTGTCTCTGGGTGAGATGGACTCTCGCAGCAGTTGTGTAACTAGTGGATGTAACTGAAGTGGATGGTTAAAGGGCTTTAAAAACTGATAACAGAGATGGTTTGTTCTCTATCAAGGCCTTTCTGTTTCACCTGGGTACGATGAAAATGCAGCTTCCCTCTTAGGCAAGGCAGTAGCACTATGCCTTTCATTAGCCATAGCATTTCAGCAAGATGCAGTGAGCAGAAAGAAGCATGGCAGCTTGCTTTCCAGTTTGCTTGTGGCTTTTGAAGACCACTTCAAACATGTGCTTGAGGAACAGAAACTGAGAAGGAAGTGTACAAGTGACACTTTTGTTCTTTTCCTACCTCTGCCCACAACTGCCAAGCTGTAAGCTCTGCCCTTGCAGGGTGAAGAGCAAAAGTAAGAGTGGGCCTAAGCACATCAGACTTCTCAGCACCTCCGGCTGTTAGCCAAAGTGCTGCTGGGGCTCACTGCATAGCGACAGAGCCTGAGTACAGAGTAACAGCTCTGCAGAGCAAGAACTGAAAGAGGATTATTTACAAAGACTCCAGCTGTAGTGTTCATGGCCTCACCTTTGCCTTGTCCATTCAGAAGGCATGAACAGAAGTTCAGAAAAGCCTCTTGATTTGGAGAGGCTGTTTGTTTCAATCTGTTTCCCCATGGCAACAAAAAAGGTGCAGTAAATCATAAAAGTTTCTTGACTGTGATGTGCTTCAGATCCCAGCTGCTCCCGGAAACTTGTTGAGGACAAGATGCATCTTGCCTACTTCTCACTGTATGAGGGTTAGAGGATTAATTTAAGATGGGCTTCTAGGCTCCAGCCATCAAAGAAAGACAAGTATGTCTGGAGTTGCCCATTTTCTCTGCTGACAGTGAAATTAGAAATCTAGCATAGACCAGATGCTGAAGTATTGGTTGCATCACGTTTGTAAGTCCTGCTGTCACGTTTTCAGTATCATTATAGGGTGAGGAGTCTTACTGTGAAATGGAGATGGATTTTTCATGGAGAACCAGAAGCCAGCTCTGGGAACACAGTGATAATGATTGCTTCCAAGTACTGTTTCGATCGATATGACTCCACTGTCTGCTCTGAAGGCTTATTGCAGTTCCCCAGTTGGCTTTGCAGGTTTATTTAAAAGAAAAAAAAATCCTTCTAATTCAAAGGCTTTGAATTGTTTAAGGGAAGTGCTTATTACCATCTTATGGTTTTTATTTAATTTTTTCCTGATGGACAGTGGAAAAGACACTTGGCGTTATAGTTGGCTGTGTTTGGCCATTGCTGATGTGGGATTAATTTATTTTAATCTGAAACCAATAAACTGCACAGTGAGTTTACAGATGCACATTTTGAAGTGTACTGAAATAGAGTTTAAAAAAATTCATAATAGAAAATGTATCCCATGTTCTTTGCTGTCCTTGTCTCTGCCAATTTAGCAGTTATGAAGAATCTTTTCTCTTTTCAGTGCCAGACTGAAAATTACTGTTTCCTGGGACTTAACATCTGAAGTGTTAAACTCATACTGTATTTAAAGCTTAACCTGATCTTCCAACAGAATTTAGTTGGGCTAGCTATGTATTTACTTTCAATTCCTTTTTTTCATACACTGAGAATTTCACTAGCATACCATTCATATTAGAACTGATCCATGTCATAATCCTCTCAAATCAAGATGATTAAAGAACTTCTTAGTGTTGAAAGCTCTTTGTGCAAGATTTAAATTTGCCACTTCTTAGAGCAAATCCAGGAGAAGTGATGCTTTGGTTTTTGTAACCTATAAGGCATGATATTAACGTTATGAATGGACTCTCCTTGCACTGCTAGAAATCTGAATAATGTTGAATGTATTATATGTGACCGTAATTGCAGCTGGAAATGGGAGGTTTAGAGCTTAGACTAGTGCAGTGGGTTCAGGAGAATTTAGGCTTATGAAAGTGACGCCAAAAGTATATTTAATTATCAGCATCTTGGTTTAAAGTCTTAAAAAAGCAAACCAAACAAACCCCCTAATGAAACCTACTTATTTTGTGTTTGTGTACCACATTCTGAAAATGGTATACTGTAGGAAGTAGAACAGGAAAGTAGCAAATTCAGAAATGCAGTAGAAAATTCCTGTAAGGGAGCACTTTCACTTTAAAGCCTCTTCTGTTCAAATACAGGAGTTTAATTGTGGTTGTACAGCTTGCTAAATAATCCCTACCTAAACTGTAGAGAGAATAGAATGTGAAGTTTGAGTTTGTGCTATGATTTGGGAAAGGACTATATGGGAAATGTGCTGAGCCACTCCTCAGTTTTTCAGGTCTAGTATTAAGTATCATGAGGTCTCAGAAATTAGCAGTCATTTCAATTTCCTGTTTTTGATATTGGCCAAAAAAAAAAAGAAAAAGGCCAGCCCTTAATTAAGAGAACATCAGGTATGGCAGCTGTTCCTGATATTATACTCTGAATTGCTTTCAACAAAATTATGAATTTACCAAAGAGTATAGACCTGAACTGCTAAACATGAGCTGTGCATTGTGAGCTAAAACTGTTCTTTTCCATGTTTTCCATGTCCTGCTGACAACTTTAAGGATTCCAAAAAACATAGACACAGAGTCCTTATCACTGCTCTGTTGTCAACACAGGCAAAAACTTTGCTGAAGAAAGAGAGGTCACCTTGTTTTTTATTTTCAGAGATTTTACAGGATCTGTAGCTTTATTCCTTGCATAACAGGAGATAAAATCACAATCATAAGAACTTAAAACCTTCATTGCTGTTGGCGTCTATCGTTACAGTGCTGAATCATGATAGCCAGGATATACCAGTGCCGGTGGGGAACTAGGAGGGTAGTCAGCCTTGTGTCCTCTTTCTTAGCACATTGTGAGTTTCTTTATGGTTTGCTTTTAGTAAAGTGAATACATTGCAAAACATAAAGTGGGCAAATAGTATTTGGCAGCACAGAAGCCATGCTGCTGGCTTAACTCACTGCAGGATGGAGTGTAGATCTACTGATGCTTAGTTCGGAATGACTGGACCAGGACAGATGTTTCAGGGCTTTTACATTTGCTTTGTGACAGTTTAGCCCTTAGGACCCAGCTGTACCCAGGAGAAGGCTGAGTTTTGGAACAGGCATGGAATTTAAAAAGATTTGGCTGGATCGGAGTGGTTTTATTAATTTCAAAATGCAAATGGTCTTAATGATCTGTCATTTAAATAAATGAATAAATCAGATGCTTAGAAACACAGAAAATAAATGAGGTACATACCCAAAATAGGGATAAGGAAAAAAAGCCTCATATTATGACATAAAGCCTCATGTTTTTGTAGCTGTTTATGTATAAATATGACTGAGCTATTGCAGCTGACTGAGGTAGGTTTTACTTTGCTCTATCTCATTTCCTGTCATTAGACTGCTGCATACAAGGTCAGCCTCTAAAAGCACCTTTTGCAGTTTCTGTTGAAGTAGTCAGATGTCAGCACTCTGTAATGGTGTGAAATCTTATTAGAAATACAATATTTTCTGAAGAGAGGAACTCATTGCTTAAAAGCTGGAGGCTGCAATAGGATCAGGTGAAGAAAAACACTTACTATTTAATATTCCCAACAATTCCATGTGTATATTACTATCATTTCCTTTTTAATTTCATTACTTTTTGAAGGCAGATGTCACAGGCACATAGACACATGCAAACCTATCGTCAAGCCAGTGCCTTTTGTTGGAATGGACCTTGTACAACACTGATACTATGAAATTTAAAACAAACAAAACCAGAAAAGAAAATAATATTGTAGACAGGCATAAGTGCACACATCCTCCCTATTCCTCATAGCAATCTATTCAATTTAATGAGCCACAGATCTTTTACATTTTGTTTGTAATTTGACTTAACATTTTTATGAGGCTGCCTCTGTAGTAAGTCACATTAATTATTTTTTTTATAGGCACATTAACTTCCTTGCTTACATACAGAGCTTGCAGTTAGTAAATGCCTCTGATTTCCATAAAATATTCAGGGCAGGCTATTATTACAATGATTTTTTTTAATCCCTACCGCTAAACTTCAATCAGTTTAAAAATTGAAAGGCATTAGTGACTGTATAATGTTGTAATTTGCATTGCAAGAAATGTTTTACAGTTAATGCTGGTTAGGAAAGGAACGTATACAAGAGCCATTAATTGCTGTGCTTAATTATTTAAAATACATAGATTTCTTATGGGTTAGTTCAATTTATAAGTCAATTACTATTTAATAAAGTCATGTAACTTTCTTGTTTATAAAAGTGTACAAAAGGATTTCAGCTGAAATACTGAATGGCAACAGAAACAAAATTATCTTTTTCCTTTAGCCAAGGTTTGCTCAGTTATACAGTCACCAATTCACTGCTCCTTTCTGTACATGCTGAACTGACTGACGGCACAATGCACTGACCATCAATGTATTAAGACAACTGGTAACATGTATCAGATGAAATGTGAGTGAAAATGCTTTGGGAAATTATAAATTTGCTGTTGCTGATATTTTATCTGTTCTGTACGTATCAGGGAATTAGCCAGAAGTGTAAAATGCCTAGAAAATTTCCCTGAATGGTCAGGGGATTCCCTTTCACCGAGATGGATTCTTGCGCTGCAAAGCCAGTATCACTGGCATGGGTAAGAGGAAAAGACAGAGTAGATAAGGAGAAGAGCACATGAAGGTCCTTGGCTATTAAGATCCATTGTACAAGAAGCATAAATTAATTGTATTCGGTTTATTTGTCTATGTGCAGTGAAGTCACAGAGGTGAAAAAGTCCTATAGGAATACGGTACTTCTCTTACCTTTGGTGAAAACTGCTGAGGATCAAGCCACTTACTTTATGAAATAGGCCTTAGCCAAGTACTAAATCAGAAATCCCACTCCATATATATATATATATATTTACCTCAGCATCCTCTCTAAGGTTTTGATCCAAACCTGACCATTCTGCCTTTCTCTTACCCGTAGCCTCTGGACCTGATTTCCAAAGAGTTAAGCCTTCTGAGAGCATTCTCCCTAATATCATTTCACCACCTTTTTCTGCTGACAAATGTTCTTTTCTTCTTACTGTTTATGTGGCACCATTGCTACTAGCTGTAGAGGTTAGCCACAGAGTAGGTGCCAGTGTTTCAACAGCCACGTCATTTGACTTTGCTCAGGACAGGTTGAGTTGGTTCATGACTTTTTTGAGACACTAGTTATGTCTCTTTGGTAGAGCCGTTGTCAGGCTCCAAGTGTTCCCTTTCCTAGAAATCCTCAGAAGACTTTGAGGAATTCAGAGCTTGAAACAGTCTGTATCTTCTTGAGATATCATCAGTCTTTCTCTCTGTGGAGTTACAGAGCTGCAGAATAGGTAAGAGAGACTAATGCTTGAAGAATCTCCATAGTAAAGCACTTGCAGTTTTAGTTTTCATTCTTCCCTTCAGCCTGAAACCAAAAAATAATCTAAGAATTCTTTCCCCCAACTGTAGAGCCACTATCCATAGTCTTACTAAATATTGTTTATTGTAGGAATAAATAAGAATAAGAAATCAAGGCAAATAATTACCTGATAACAATGAGAATTTCGTCATTGTTGCTTTTTGCTGTGCCTCTGTCACAAATAAGTATGTGTGGGAACATCTGAACATAGAAATTCAATTACAGACAGGTACTAGTAAAACCACATTCCTCTTCTCAGGCTTTTCTGAAGGAAGATTCCTTTAAGGAAGCTTAAACTGAATGGGTACCTGTGGGCTTCTTCTTTCTTTCCCTCTCATTCTTTCAAGCTTCTACTCTACTGCTGCACATAGCCCATTTTTTGCCTTACTGTCAGTGTACTGGACCCCATTTCTTCCATTAATTACCACCTGTGTTTCCTCATCTTTCCATTCGCTCCTCTACAGTTCTTCATTCCACACATTTCTTCCATAAGTACTATGCCCTCATCATCTCCCTCTGTGTCCATATCCTTCACCCTTTGCAAATTGTGTGTCTCCAGTTGGATGCTCCTCTTGAATGCCTTTCCTTCTCGTGATAATGTTTTTGACAGTCTGCAGGTTCTTTTTTCTCATTTTGACAGAACTACTGAACACAACCCTGCTTTAAAATAATCAGAAATAACAGGAGAAATTTCCTTAGGTTCCTTCACTTCTCTTTGTATAGGGTATAAAAAATAGGGGTGATTTTTAGATCTATAGGTAGAGTATGCCACAGCTTGACTGTGAGGATTGAACCTGACTACCTTGCCTACCTCCTTTTAGAGATCTTCTGCCCTGCCAATCTCAATTGGCTGTGGCCAATTCTCAATTAGTTTGAGGTACAGAAAGTAAGAACTAGCTCTTGTATGAGGAACATGTTTAATATAAAATATGTTATGACCCATTTGGGGTAGGCATAAATGTTCCATCTAATGGACCGGCTGGGAATTGTTTTTTCAATAAGATGCAGTACTTATTGCTAACTTTAATAGATTGCAATATAAACCCATAACAATATAATTGAATCAAGAATGGTTTGGGTTGGAAGGACCTCAAAGGTCATCTAGTTCCAACTCCCCTGCCATGGGCAGGGACACCCTCACTAGACCAGGTTGGCCAAAGCCCCATCCAGCCTGGCCTTGGACACCGACAGGAAGGGGGCAGCCACAGCTTCTCTGGGCAGCCTGTGCCAGTGTCTTACCACCCTCACAGGAAATAATTTCTTCCTAATATCTAATCTAACTCTACCTTCATCTTAAGGCCATTACTCCTTGTCCTATCACTCCATGCCCTTGTACCAATCCCTCTCCAACTTTCTTATAGGCCCCCTTTAGGTACTGGAAGGCTGCTTAGAAGGTCTCCCCAGAGCCTTCTCTTTCCATGGCTGAACAAGCCAAACTCTCTCAGCCTGTCTCCATAGGAGAGGTGCTCCAGCCCCCTGATTATACAGATGGTTCTTCTCTGGACTCACTCCAGCAGCTCTATTTCTATCTTTTATTGGGGATTCCACAGCTGGATGCAGCACTCCAGGAACAAAGACTTAAAAAAAAATCTAAAATGACATGTTGTTTTTTCCTCCCTTAAAGATATGTGTAGAAACTGAAAAATTATTCAGAGATGTGAAATACTGCATCAGTAATAATTTTCTGGTGCTTTTATCCCTAAATCAAGTAGTATTTCTGACATATTACCTATAAAATATGAGGAAAGATGACACAACCTAACACATTTGCTTAGAAGGTGCTGAGGACTGCAGA
Organism: Hypotaenidia okinawae; assembly: GCA_027925045.1. Classification (NCBI taxonomy): domain Eukaryota; kingdom Metazoa; phylum Chordata; class Aves; order Gruiformes; family Rallidae; genus Hypotaenidia; species Hypotaenidia okinawae. Next base: position 64,653,714 of record BSDF01000002.1, read on the forward strand.
GCACTGATAATAGGGATTAATGTGGTTTGCAAACTCCTGCTGACACGATCTTGACAAAGAATCATATAAACAAGGAATATCTTGGCCTTTCACTTAGTTGCCCACCTCCAGGTATTTGTAAATTCACACACAAATAGTGTAAATTCTTCTGGCTGGAGTAGCAGCACTAATAATGGTTACATTGTAAGCTATTTTCTTAATGCTCCATTTAATGAAGTTAATTTGTTCTAAAATTAAGATTATTTTATATTTAGATTATTTTATATTGAGATTATTTTATAATCTTTGTACTCCTTTGTACCTTTGGTACCAAAAAAAAGAAGGGTACATGTTCTATTATAAGACTGATTTAATTTCTAGATATTTTCTTCACAATTTTATATCTGTTCAAATGTTACAACTTTCCCATTTTTTAGTTAATGTCATTTTTTTCTTCACCTGTTTTGGAACAGTTCAGAATGAAATGTTTTTGTTCCTTCCCTGACTATTAATGGTACATGTGTTTGGGACATTTGTCTTTCAATCTCTCAAATTATACAAAGGTAAATAATTTATTTCCTTTTTGTTGTCATTTTTTTTCCTGAAATATTTTTTCTTACCCTTTTCTGGTAACAAATATTTTCTCTCATCCTTTCAGAAACCAACTAACAATCTTTGGTGTTGTATGCATTTGAAATATGATATTCTTGAATGACTTGTTTTCTTCAAAGAATATAGCTCTTCTGAAAATGGGATACTTTCCCATTTTGTCTGAAAACACTGTCCTTGAGGTGGGCTTTTTGGTGACCTCTCTGGTTGCTATTCTTCCCCGTTGCAACCTGCCATGTAGTTTTAGCATCTTCCGATTGTGGAAGAGCTGGAATGCTATTTGACTTTAGACTGCTTTCTGTGCAAGGCAATGAACAGTGCTATCCTTGAGAGATGCTGGAAGGTTGTGCAGAGCACTTTTCAACTTCTCTTTCACTTACAACCAGCTTTCTGAGCAAAAGATTTTAGAAATGCTTGGAGAAAATCCCTTGGGGATTTCAGTATTTGCTTATTGAAACCTCCTTTTTACTAGCTTTTTGGGTACACTCTTTTGAATGGGAAAATTAGTTGCATGACCCAGCTAGAACTTGCTTTCTCTCTCCCTCACTTCCTCCTGGTTTCATGATGAAGGTTTTTGAAATTACTGCATATCTGTGTCCTCCTGTGGCCTTCAGTTGATGGGTTACTCAGTGTAGCCCTGAGTCTGATCTGCTCTTCTAAGGAGAGATGCTTTAAAATTGAGAATCCTCAGCTCTTGAGATGAATTTTGTGGATTTGACCTCAGGGCCAACTCATGTTCCTATCCCTTGTACCTCCTCATCTGCCCTGTCAGAGAAAAACCTGATGAGAATTACCTCTGCACCAAGCTCCTTCTATCTATAGAAGCCAGGCAATTCCCATTTTGCTTAAAAGACTTTGGGATCTTAAAGGCAAAGGTGTTATTACAGAGTCTAAATGGAACTTTAGTGATATTAAATGTAGTTCTCTCAGACACTGCTTTGGTTTTCATAGTTCAGAGAGCCAAGGAATCTAGGACAAAGTTACTAGATAGGTAACTCTCAAGGTACTTAAGGGAAGGCCCTGAGTTAGGAGAGTCATCACAGTGGGTTTCAAGGAACACGTTACATTTCCTCTCAGAATGTGATGGTGATCTATATCTAAATCAAACATCTGCAATGAGAGGCAACAACGATAATATCAGGTAAGAGAAACAGAACTTCATGTCCTTTAGGAAGCTCAGAAAAATGGGAAATGTGAAATGCATTGTTTATTTAAAAAGTATCTGCATTCAGATACCTCTTGTTTCTGCTCTTAACTACTCCATGTTCTTACTGATAAATTTGTCAAAAAGCCCTGTCTTGGAAAAGAGGGTGTATAATGAGATATGTACACATAGCTTGCCCAAGATTCACCATATTACTAGCAAATATTGTGTGTCCTTAGTTGGTTTCAATGAAACATATGACAGTAGATGAATTATATTTAATAATACACAAAAATTAAAAACAAGGACCAAAAAATATTATTTCCATGGTAAGTATGAAGATGGGACCTTTTTCAAGTTGTGTGAGATGTTTAGCATAAGAATTCAATCAGTGATGCTAAGAACCCTGTGGTATTTCCATCCCCAGTTCTTTCAGAGGACAAGTTATATAGATCTTTTTGTGGAGAGGGGTAGCTCCTGTGCAAGTGACGCTCAGGTATGCAAGCTGCATACAACCAACAGTACCACTCTCATTCGTGACGTTACATAGACTTCCCTCTTTCTGCTTCTTTGTTTCAAACTGTGAGAAGGGCTCTCATTTCTGGTGCTCTGCTCAGTGGCATGTCAGTAGACATCTAAGGCCATCTTGAAAAGCTGGCACCTCCCCTCCAGCTAGCCATTTGCAGTGGTACAGTGTGCCTCTGAATTTTGTTTTCAGGGTAAACTTTCCTTAGTTTTTATAATGATGAGAAAGTAATGGGGAAACTAGGTTCCAGAACAGTCAGTGCTGTCTTTTTCTACAGGTGGACTCTGGATTTCTCTAATTCTGGTGTTTTTCTCCTTTCATTTTCCTCTTTCTCAATGGTTCTGTGAATGGCTCTGTCTTTAACTAGGGCTGTTTATTTAAGGGTGTTCAGCAATGTAGATGGTCAGTTGATGCTTTCAAGTTCACATCCTTCTACGAAGAATTAAGAGGCAATCCAAAACAGCACAAGTATTCTTTCCTCTTTCTTCTTGTAATTACTGATTATGTTGGATGTGAATATACCAACATAGGACCATCTGTCTTTCCCAGATGGATGGAAAAAGGGAGATGATATGGAGTAACCTGTGCTTTTAATTTCTGGGCTGGTTTTGGTTTGGGGGTAAGGGAGAAAGGAATGTGTGTCTTTTGGAAATTGTTTGCTGTATGTACCTGTCTTCACTAGCTAGCTGATACTGAAAGACACACGTTAGAAACCTTGAAAGCCCCTAGTTACTACTTATACTTGGGGGGGGGAAAAACACCAAAATTAAAGGTGTAAAATATTTGCAAAATTGAAAATCGTTGTAAATATTAACTTTTGTTAGCTAGCAATATGTACTTTTTAATATGAATGTGAAATTTCAGCTATAATTCTGCTTGCCTGTGACCAAGGGTGGGGAGTAGCATTAAATCCACTGTTTCTGTTAAGCTTTTACTCCTTTCCTGGATCACCATGTTTGTTGTTGATTCAGAGCCTGAGATTTCTGCTAGATGTATGTTATAATGCTTATTACTAGAGAGTACTATCATTGACTGTAGAAATAGAAGTAATATGTTGTTGTAAGGTATTAAGTTCAGATTTACTACTGACCATTGCCAGAGGTGAAGGAACTTCAGATCCTGGGCTTTGTTCAGTCTCTGTTCCCTTTCCTTTTCCCAAATGGTGTAGAATGTAAGTATTTGTTATCAAAAAGGAAAGGAAAACAAATTGACAGTAATGGGAGACTGAAAACCTCATTAAAAGAACTGTATAGGGAACAGTTGGTCAGCTCAGAAATGTGCTCTTAGAAACAAAACTGATGCAGTTTGGAAGTCGTGCCACACGGTGTCACAATTGGACTTCACTTCCTTCAACTCTCTGTCTCTCCCTATGCAGGTGAAGATATTTACAAAACCAGCAAAGAGGGGTCTGAAATGTGGGGAGCAGCTGAAGTGCAGGAAGATGAAGATACTCGTGTAGAAGTTCCACTGGACCAGGTATTGATCAAGCTTTAAATAAATGGCGTTTTTTAGGTTCACAGGTCGTATATTGTTTTTCTTTCCCCAGTATCTTTCAAGTGTACATTATAATTTTGCAGGAATGATTGTAACAACTCAATTATATGGTTTCTTTTGTGGGAGCTTTAGCAAATCTTCCATTCTTTGTTACTGTGTCAAATAACAGTCACTTTTTCATCATATGTCAGCTTGTGAACTGCTCTGAGAGCCCTCATAGGGCATTAGAGGATCAGGACTCCCTGCCTAGCATATAGATCTCAGTCCCTTTATACTGGTGGAGCAGTGTAAAGGGACCATGGAACAGAATCAAGGGCAGAATATTGCAGTCTTAAACCACAAGCAGGTGTGGATTTATCCAAGTTTTGGTAAAGCTGCCAGCACTTTCTTATGTTGGAACAATCAGATACTTACTTAGCCAACTTTCTCATCATGAGACTTACGTGCATTAAATAGGTCTTGATAACTCAACATAAGATTACATTTTCTTTGTACTACTTTCTTTTTTTATTGTTAAAGAAACTCCTGTGAACTGAAATAATACAGCTAATCCACAAGTTTATTCCAATGAAATGGAGAGTAGAACTGCTTAAAATACTTCCTGAAAACTTACCTGGTTTTCTTTTTCTTTTTTATTTCCTGCTAATGAATTTCTCACAAGACAGTTCTCTTTTTCATTTTATGAGTTCATAGGATCTGCCAACTTGTTCAAAATTGTGTCCAGACCACAAGATGTTGCATTTTGCTTTTTATGTCTGCTCATAATGGCTTGGGGCTAGACACCTAGGCCATGAGTTAATATTTCTGATCCATGCTGCAGTGTAAAGAATTACAGTTTACCCAATAGATTTCTCAAGCTAAAACTCATCCCAACAACACACAGGATTTTTGAGCATTTTTCTGACTTCTATCTCAGTGCTGAGGAACAATTGTTAATGAGAGGTTGTAAACAAATAGGAAGGAGGGAAATAAAAATAGCTGTTTGTAAATATGCTTTAACTACCTAGGGCACAAATGATCCAGGAGATATCTGCAGTCTGTTGGAGACATTTGGAGACATTTTTTTTGTATAGGTAGTAGGATATATGATTAGGATATACATTCTGCTGGATTTGCCACTCCAGAAATAATAAAGAATAAAGAGAAACTGTTGGAGGGTGTGATAGTCGGTGGCAGCTTCAGTTGCGGTGGCCATGAGACAATAGCATTTCAGACCCTGAAGAGGGAAGAGATGGCAAATAACAGAATAAAAATACTGGAATTCAAGTGAGTGGACTGTGGCTTTTTGCAGGGGGAAACTGGCAGGCAGGATCCTGTGTGAGGTTGCCCTGAAACGTGGAGGAGCATAGGAGATCTGGTTGGTCTCCAAGGCCATCTTCCTCAAAGCAGAAGAACTATCTCCACATGCCTGAAAACAAACAGGAATAGCAGGGGGCCAGTTTGAACACAGGATTCCTGACCCCATACTAAAAGTGGTTGAGTGTGGTAGGTAGAAGAGCAGGTAGATGAACAGCTGAGGAGCAGTATGGAGGCATTATACATTGCCTATGGGCAAATCACACTTAACCAATCTCTTTGCCTCAAAGATGAAAGAACTGTCTCTGTGGATGGAGAGCAGCTATTGCAATTTATCTTGCTTTCAGAGTAGACTTCCATATTTGTAGGAGAAATTGGAAGAAGCGTGGTAGATGTCTTCCTTAATATACATTAAGATATCCTTAAGGAAGGCAGGACTGGATTTGTGGGCTACAAGGTGAATCAAAGACTGGCTGGCTTGATGGGATTTAAAAGGTCAGTTGGTTGAAATTCAAGTGGCATGTATTTATAGATGGTGGGCTTGATACTGGATCTGAAACTTTTTAACATGTTCATTGGTAATGTGGATGATGTAGAACTGTTGGAGAGGGTTCAGAGGAGGGACACAAAGATGATTAGAGGGCTGGAGCACTTCCCCTATGAAGAGAGGCTGGGGGAGCTGGGCTTGTTCAGCCTGGAGAAGGAAAGGCGACGGGGGGACCTCACTGTAGCCTTCCAGTACCTGAAGGGAGCTTGTAAAGAGGAGGGTATTCAACTTTTTAAAAGGGTAGACAATGGCAGGACAAGGGGGAATGGATTAAAACTAAAGGAAGGAAGGTTTAAATTGGATATTAGGGGGAAGGTTTTTACAGAGAGAGTGGTGAGGTGCTGGAACAGGCTCCCCAGAGAGGTGGTGGATGCCCCATCCCTGGGGGTGTTCAAGGCCAGGTTGGATGGGGCCTTGGGCAGCCTTGTGTAGCTCCAGGCCTGGAGGTTGGTGGTCCTGCCTGTGGCAGGGGGTTGGAGCACTATGATCCTTGGGGTCCCTTCCAACCCAGACCATTCTAGGATTCTATGGCAAAGGATGCAGCCTTGTCCAGGCCAAATTGCCATTATTAAGTGATATGCAGGTCTGCCTTTCAGAGCAGTCTCAACAGCTTGAAGGAATGAGCTGACTCAAACCTCAGAAAGTTCAACAAAGGGAAATAGGAAGTTAGGTACCTGGAATGGGGAAACTGCATTGGTACAGTCAGCGTGGATACCTTGAGGAGAAGCTGTGCAGCCTCTTGTGGCCAGCAAGCTGACCATGACTCAGCATGTTGGTGATGAAGGTTGTGCAGCCTGGGCTGATTTCTAAGACCACAGCTAGCATATTAAGGGAGTGGGTTATCTCCCTTGACTTGGCACATCTGGGTTGCTGCTGGAGTATCCAGTATTGAATCCTTCCCAGTGCAAGAGAGGTATTTACAAACAGGAGAGAGCCCAACACAGCAACACACTAAAACATTTAGGAGGCTAGTGCCTGTGACACAAGGAGAAGCTTAGGGAATTGTGTTTGTTTCACCTTAAAGACTAAACAAAAGAAGGCAGAACAAACCACTCTCTTCAGCTACAGATGGAGGGAGTTAGAGAGAAGACGGAACAAGACTTTTCCCTGTATTGCACAGCTAAAAGTTGATGCAACAGTCAAAATTTGAAGTGAGGAAAATACTAATTGGATATGAGAAAATTCATTTCAGTAATGAGAACTGCAAGCACTTACCCGTCCAGAGAGAATGAGGAATCTGCCTCTTCAGTGATTTTTAAAATTAAACTAGACAGGGCTTCAAACAACAACTTTTTACTTTGAAGTTGGTCTGGCAGGGCACTGGCCTAGATGATGTCTGGAGCAATTCTCTGCACAGACCAGGGGGTGTGACAGCACCTGCATTAGGGTCCGGGGAGAAAATGTTACAACTGTTAGTAGTACCTGTATATAGTTTATCAGTATGTAAAGATAGATATATTGAGGGTACATGCCTAAAATTGTTTTACTGGTAAGGGTATGCAGCCAAAACAGTTTGGAGACCCCTTCTCTAAAGGTCTTTTCCAACCTAATTTTTCTGTAGTTCTGTATTTGCTAATCTTTGATTATTTCAGTCTTACAGTAATTATTTTTTTTAGTAAGCCTTGGTTTTTTGTGCTTACTATTTAACTTGGTTTTTTTCAATTTATTTGAATTCAGTAAAAAAAATACTAGACATACACATTTTTCTTGTCTTCTGCCTTTAAAAAAGGCCTGAGTAAAATAGACAGAAGTTTTATGGGCTTCTACTTCATTTTACTTTCTGCCTGTGATACCAATCTGTTCATTAACAAAAGCCACATATGAAGTTGCTGAAGAATGGCACTGCACCCATCCGAAAAGACATCTGTATGTCCATTTTATTTTAGACTACTGTTTCTAAGAAGGATCATTCTCAGTGATTTATTCACTTTATTGGGAAGGAGTATTGCTCAGCTATTCTATAGACACTGTTCTTGAAGATGCTTGGATCAGGTGATGGAAAAAAGCAAAAGCATGACTGTCCTGGTACCTGATATATGGAATACTACAGCTGTGTCTTTTCACAGCAAATAGCTGCTCCAGCCTCAGAGGCTTATGTGCTAAACACCTTTGGGCTCATCAGCCCTGTTAATTGCAGTTGTCCTTGCGAGGTGTTGTGATAATTAGGATGTGTTGGTTGTACTGATAGTACTGACATCAGGGTAGAACATGCCACCTGTCGTCTTAATCTTTGTTTCTTGTGACATCCCGAAGTATATCCTGCCCTGGTCTTGACAGCCTAATAATCAAATTGAGAAATGATTAGCCTGTTTATTGGCCTCTGAAGGTGCATAAAGAATTCCTCTGGGTAACGTAAAGCTTTTGACAGTGCAAATTGGGTTGTCAGGTCTTAGTTTTTAGGTTGACTGCAATTAATATGAAATCCAAGAGCTCTGGAGATGGCAGCCTTACTTCTCCACGGAGGTGCTACAGTCAGCAGCTCTGTCACTGGGTCCCATCGGTTTGTCTCAGCCAGAAGATGGTGCCAGTCACCAGGGAGGGGAGAACAGCTAGCTGTCACTGCTATACTTAACAGTGATAGCTAGGGTTGTTGATACAGTTGCCAATGGGTTGTGCTGGCAAGCTTGCCTGACACCTTCACCTTTGTGTAGCAAGGCTCATGCGTTGTCCTCAGAGGGAAAAAATGTTCAGGTGCTACCAACTTGTTTTGCTGCCTGGACAAGGAGTTGGAAGCAGGTGTGTCTGAAGGGAAGAAAATAAACCAGTAATACACCATATTAATAATCTGATTTTCATATTTTCACATAAGCTAAACAAAGCACTAAAATGTATTGCAATTCAAGCCATGGTTTATTTCTTATTTTAAAATTTCACTTATAGTTTCCTAGGTAATCTGGCAAGAAGCCAGGTCCTTCTGAGTTGCACTGAGTACTTTTTCTTCCCAGATAACTGAGGTTACACAGACCTTGGAAGCATCTACCATTTTGCATGTTCAGGTTCTTATTAACGACAAAATTAAATTGTTTTAAATTCTGTGATGTAAAGCTTTATGGCCTTATCACTCCCACAGCTTCTGTTACTGCTAGAAATATGGAAAAGGACAGCCAGCCAAGGCTTGACTACCTTGCATAAAACATAAATATTTACATGCCAGCTTTCACTCGAATGCTGACACTTCTGATACGCTATCGTTTCCATCAGCCACATAAATGAGGTGGTGAAGATAGAACTTAGTCTTTTTTTCTTGTTATGCACCTTCTCTGTCTTGCCATTTGAAGTGTATGGTTGAACAAATGCCAGATTAGCCATTAACTAAACTTAGTGTAATACTGCCTAGACACCTGCTTGTGTCCTATTCTGTAAAATGCTGTCTGCCAGCTGAGAACACATTAAAAGAACAGGATTTGCTTTACTCCAGACTAGCTGACAGTTGTAATTGAACATCAAGGAGGAAAAATCAGTGTTTTGTCTAAAACCAAACCAGACCCTTCTGTTATATATTCTGCACCAGACTTCAGCTTCCAAATACAAAACCAGATAGTTTCTTCTTTTTGACATGCAGACTTACTCCAGGTTGGTTGTTTACATCCCTGTGTCAACATCCATGGGAACTGATGACAGATTATGAAATCAATTGTGCAAATACCAAGGAAACAAAATGGTTTTATTGCAGTTCTTGGTAGGGAGGCAGCAACACAATACAAGTTTCTTACTTGAAATGGGAATTAAGTGTGTTATTTCAAGTTTGCTAATAATAATATAAATATATTCAGACTTCTGAGATTTTATATAAGTAGTGAAATAAAAAAAGCATCTGGTAGTAATAGTATTGAAATAACACTAGAAGTTTGCACTGCTTTACCGATTTCCATAAGCATGGTGGTTGCTCTCTCATGCTGAGCCCTAGGGAGGTGAGGTAAATGTGAGAGTTACATGGTATGAAGTTGTCCAGTGCGTGATCCCTACATAGGAATTCAGGCATGTTGTTGTGCAAGCCTATTTTGCTGTGGGGTTTATGATACCAGTTCTTAAGATGTAAGTGGTGTACAGTCCATCTGTTCTCCACACACACTCCCCATGCCCCAGATTTATCATCCTCATCTCCCTCTCTCTTTCTGTGTTTGTGAACATCACAGGGTGATACATTTGTCTAAGGGGCACTATCATGGGGTTTTGTGTCGACGTTCATCCTCTTGGTTCTTTCACTAGCCATTTACTTTCTATTATTGCAGGCATGTCCACTGAATAATGCAGTTCTGATGCCACTCATTGTTCCCCATTTCCTGGGCTGTGATGTGAAATTGTGTGGCTCTCCTAGGTGCTCTCTCTGTAGCTGGAGTACATCATCAGTAGCAGAAAATTTGCACCTTCCACTTGCAGTCTCCATTATGGAATATACGTTTGGCTTTAGAGACCCAAGATTCACATCAGTGAACAGAACAAAATGTTTATCTGTCCTATTGCTGAAGGCAAAATGTTAAAGTTTGCATTGATTCAACATTAAAACTGGCTGACTCCTCAAAGAGACTTTCCTTGGTTAAAAAGGCTAGGACTCTTAATGACAAAACATTTTGCACTGCATTAGTAAGGGTTTCAAAATGGCATTTGGAAAGAATGCATGCAAAACTTTTTATGCTTAAATTTCACTACAAATGATGCAGCTGTAATTTAAGCCTTCTGGATTTTGAGTGCTGACAAGCAGATAAGATTTTTCTCTGCATGTTCCTCTTTCAGCTCCGATGATTTACACGTAATTATTTTATTGTTTGTCTTTGTGAGATAGGGAAACCTACTCTGGTTGGTTCCCTGCAGCTTAGCATGAAAGACAGATCTTCCCTCAGTTTCTTCATTCGATGGCTGTGATTTCTGAAACTATAGCAGCAAAATCTGATCTTTTCTTTAAAGGCCTGTGTGGCCCTCACTTCTTTTGAAGCCTGAAAATGCACTTTTGTAGTAAAACTAGTGCTCTCCGTTTGTACCTGCCTTCAAAGAATCTAGCAATCACAAAGCAGACAAATTCTCAAATTGCTTAATTTTTAGGGCATTTTTCATTCACTGTAGCAGTCTGTTTCTGGGAAATAAAATATCTGTATTTTTGCAACCTCAGTAGGGCTTCTTTTAAAATGCTTATCAATTGTCTTCTGGTCTACAGTGCTGTTGAACAGATCATACTGTATTGTAGGACATGAAGATCAGGTAAATTTTTTGTGTAGACATGGATAATATTAATGAAAAAATTGAATGTGATTGTCAGGGAAATAGATGGAGAAAAAAATTGTTGACTCAGGTACATCTTAAAGTAAGGATCTGATCAGGTGCTTTCTTGTCTGCCATGGCCATCTTGTGATTAAGGAGTTATGCATGCTTCCAGTTATCACACAGCGAAACTGAGCAATGGAGTTTGAAAAGCTGCTTTTTCTAGACTTCAAGTTACATAGTTTCCATTCAGTTAGACTTCTGAATGCTCTGATCTTAAGAAAAATTAGACTGTGTGGACTCAGGTGCTGCATTAATTATTTTTTTAAAATAAAAATAAATTTAGAAAAGAAATAAAGAACTCATAAAGAGGTTGGAGTTTAAACGTGGTGGGGACAAAAACTTTTTTGCCTGCAGGAACAACAGCACATTTACCATGTGGGATTTGTAAGACTGAACCTTAACTATTCACTTGCTTGTTTTTAAGAGCCTGGGTTTTGTAAATGATGTGGAAGAGAAGAGGGCTGCTGTCACTTAGCAACCCTATCTTGTTCGGGAACAGAATGTTTTGCTGTTGGAATCTGTGCGGTGCGGCTACAAAGCATTCCTGACTGGGTAGGAGCAGGGGCAGCTCTGCTCCGGAGAGGTTTTGTGCAATCAAAGATAAGTGTTACTGATGCTGCATTTGTGAGATGGATTCATGCTGGTATTTGTGACCATTAAGATTTTTGTTGTCTACCTCTTTGTTTGTCTGTTGTGACCATTAGCCAAGTAAACATCTCCAAATGGCTTCAATAAAGCAAAATTATGTTTTACATTAATGGTACAAAATAATTTCCTCCTGAAAGGATTTGTGATGCTGCACTTTTCAATATTCTAGTTTCAGTCATGTATAAACCTTCTGAGAGGTTACATTAGCATCCCTAGAGGAAAAGAAGCCAAATGCTTCAATGTCTGAAGATTTCCTGACTTATTGCTTTTGAATGATGATGGCATTTGGTAATGCAGCTCTTAATGAATGATAGCATGATGAGTGTAATTAGAATACATCTTTCTTTTTTAAACGCTCTGTTTTTGCTGAGATTAAAAATACCATCAAGCAATCATACTTCTTGAATGCAAAATGAAATTCACTCTGTTCCTCATCAACCTGCTAGTAAGTCAGGAGGTTTCCAGAAGGCAAGCTGGTTCCATGTTTCCAGCACGAAGTTGAGGATGACTTTAGTATTTTGTCAGTGCACCTATTGCTAGTCAATGACATGCAAAGAGTTGTGCTCACAGTCAGGAAGGAATGGTTTGAAGACTAGTTATTTTAACTACTTTCAACTGGGAAAGTACAAAGGCTTCATCTTCGCTGAAAAGATGTAGCCAGCAGTATGGGAAAGAAGGTTACTTCCTATTTTCTTGCAATCATACAGAAGGCAAAATTAAAAACCTTGCTGTGAGTAGTTCTGACTGTAGGAGGAATGAGGATAATCCATCAGAGTCACCAGAAAAGTCCCCAGTCCTAGAAGTTGCTTACTTACTCGTGAAAATTACCTCAACAAATAAGAATGTAATCACCTCATGCTTCTTCAGCCCTAGGTTAATTGCTGTCAGGTTCAAGCCGTGCTGAGGATTTTTGGGATGTGGGCACAGGACTAAAGTAGCACAGGAACACTTACTTACCCTTCATAATATGAGCTTAATTACCCTGGGCTACAACTGGCTGGGTGCTTCCAACATGTATTTTTGAAGTGCCCCTTGTACACTGTTATGATCCTGGAATCTCTCCTGTCAAAATGTTGGTGTTAATATTTGATGTTCATGTTCGTTCAGTTGTCTAACAGAGTGGTAAGAGGCCTCAGTCAGGCCTGGAGATAGAGTTGGTTCTCTGCATTTGAGATGCTCTGACCTTTTACTGGAGTCCCAAATGTTGTGTACAACTTCATGTGAGCCAACACACTGACTGAAAGCCGAGCTTTATCTTTTCAAGTGCAAGAAGTGTATCCAGCCAATGCATTCCATATAGGGAGCCCTTACTGGGAATTTTCTGGTTATTTAGAAGACAACTGATGAAAAGCTAAAAAATAAGATGTGAAATGTCACTGCCTTTTCTCAAATATACAAGATCCTTGCTAACTTCTAGAAATGAGTCTCATAACTCCTGCAAGGACATGTAAGTCTGAATCTTATTTTGCTTTCAGTATGCCCATCCTGATTCCTTCTGACTGAGAGAGCACAGTTTGCAGTAACTTTGCTGGCATTTCGTACAGTTGTAGGTGGAAGGATGGCTGGAGTGTACTGAATTCAATGAAAAGGTTCCCATTGACTCCAGGGAACTCTGAATTATACCCTGACCCAGCAGGCACTTTAATATAGGCTTTAGTTCACTATTTCAAGTTCACTGAAGTCACTGGAACTGTTCAAAAAGGTGAAATTAAGCATGTACAGCATTTACAGGCTCTGAACCATAAAAACCTCTGTTTTTCTCCCTTTTTCTGTTTTCCTCCCTGCGTGCATATATGCATATGATTATTCTCTTTCCCTAAACATGAAAAATCTAACTTTTGCTAAAAATCTCAGTGAAGAAGGTGCACTTAAAGTAGAGAGTGCTAACTTATGCATAGCTCATCTCAGTAGAAAGTACCACAATTTTTATTTGAAGAAGAAAGTACAATTTGGTAGGTCATTTTGGCCTTCAGCTGCATCCCACAGTTCTGTCTCAGGCCTGCTGTACGTTCTGACATGCATTGTCTGTGGTCATAGGCACATTTCAAAGCCTACCTGTGACTCCACATGCAGTAGGAACCATACTGCGTTTTAGATTGCCTTGCAGAAGGTCTTTTCCTCTCGATCAATGTCGATTTTAACTTGCCTGAAATGTCTATTCTAATGTAGTGCAGCTTGAAAGGAGGTTAAATGAAGAACACATTTTGCTTTCCAATTATTAGCTGTAAACAGGACTTTATTTTTGTTGTTAGTTGTAATTGGTGTAGTAATAGGCTCAGCTATCTTGAAATCTTCAGTTACTATAAAAACATCACACTTGCACTCATGGGATTTGTTTTACTGATCTTGTTTTGCACTATTATTTTTCAGGCAATTTAGCTTGACCGGTCAGGTTAAATTAGTTGAAATTTGAATGTTATTTCGTGCCGGTTCCCTGTGAGCTTCCAGTGAGTTTCTGGGTACATTTCAACAACACTGTGTGTATCTTCTGTGCTACTCAATTCTAACTCTTAAAAAATTTGCTTCCACACCTATTTTAGACAGTTAAGGTTTAATGAGTTTAGCTCCCTTAGGAAGTTGCTACCCCTCAACTGTCCATGCCAAAGACTGCTTCCATAGCAAGGAAACCACTAAAAGCATATGCACTCAGATACATGTATTTCACACCATGGCATAAGGTCTACATGGCATCTTCTGCAGTCCAAAATGAGCCACCATAATAAAACAGTCCAGGTAAGAGCAGAAACTCTTCTGATTGTACCTGCTGTCAGGAAGTAACAAAAAGCTGGAAATAATAATACATTGGATGATGACAGCAGTTAATTTCAGAAAACTGGGTTTACTTTTCTTCTTCTTACCCTCTCCTCACTTGGTGTTTGTACTGTCATAGCAAACAGATGTCACTAAGCAAAACCAAAACCGCTTACTTTTACCTAGCAGTGTCTGGTGCATTTAATTTGTCCCGCCTTCCCTGTTTCTGGTCAGACCCCAGAGCTCCTATTTCCTTAGCAGACCAAAACCAAATTAATAGGCCACATGTGTAAAACTGGCACATAACTTCTGAGAGTTTATGGATCTATGGATTCTTTGCGGGTTTTATATGCTGGAGGTTACCCATGTTGGCCCAGTTTTGCTTTGGATGGTGTCTTCTTTGAAGGTGTCTGTAAAGCCTTGGCTTGCTTAATTTTTGTCTTAGTGATAATAAGGCCAATTTGATGTTACCAGGCAAAAGTGAGCCAGGAAGGCTTGAATAAAAAACACAGGGAGGCTACTGTACTTCAAACATTACATATGGAGCTATTGTTTGTCAGGTGACCATGTAATATTTGTAGTAATTTGTCATTCTATGGATTATTACAGCATGATAACTTGTCCTTTTTGAAGCTGTGTCAATGTGGTATCGTGCTTTATTATGTACTGGCATAATAAAGTTGGTTTATGTTGCTACTTTGATATCAAAGCAAAAGCAAGGTGTTTCATCAGGGGGCTTCAGTCAGTTGCTGGTATTGCTGAACTGGTTTTTACTGTCATGTTGAAGGTGATGAAAAAATTCTTTTGAAATGTTAGTGTTAGTGAGGCAAAGAGATTTTTGGAAGACATAACTTAGAGGTCGGCAGCAGATAGCTATCTGCATAAAGGAACTGATAATGATAGTAAAATTCCAAACACTTTTGATTAAGAGATAATCTATTGCTCTCAGCTTGTTTGCTTTAGATTTACAGTCTAATGAGGCTGTGTGGGAGGCAGACACCTCTCTTTATTTTCATTCAAATCCTAGTACAAGTACATAAGTCATCTTGTCAGTGGGGGCATTGGTTCACTGAATAGTCAGGTGAATTTTCAAACCTGAAACTGGAAGACAAGCGACAAAAACTAGACAGCATGTGCATAAGTCTTGCAGGTTGTCATTAAATGATGTTACTAGCAGCTTCCTCTAAAGTTTCTTCTTCCTCCTGTCTGCTGGTCCAACTCTCTGTAGGAAAAATTACTTGCTACATGTCAAACAAATCCTAATCATGCCATCCTACATAGGGGTCTTTGGGAAGGGGAATGATGTTATGGAAGTGACTGGTAAGTCTAACTCATCTTTGTTGCTACTTTTCTGTGGATGTAAAAAGAAGTCAGGATGCACAGCAGGACTGACTGGCATTGCATGGCCTGGTCCATAGGTAAAATGCTTCTTGGGGAGCAGTCTGTGGGCTAGTGATGTATGGTATTTAATTGTGACAGCAGATTATAAACAAATATGTGAAAAATGCAAGAATGTCAGAGAACCTGGAATAGCTGGAGCAAAGTAGCTCTTTCTGTATTAATTAAATCTAGCTCGTTCCAGTTGCTTTGAGTATGGTCAAATGGATTAACCTAGTGTAACATATTTAAATCTCATTAACACATTTTTATATAGGACAAAAGTGCATTATGGGGTGTTGCTACAGGAGTGTCATTTTCTGTCCATGTAGACAAACCTCAAATTAGCATACTTACTCCCCACTATGATGTAACTGTGATTTTGATGTCTGTCACGTTTCAGAGTTGCGTGAGCATTCTGATTAAAAATGCCTCATAATGCTGCTGCTTTTCCTTTCACCAGAGGCCAGCAGAAACTGTAGATGAAGAAGAAAACGCTGAAGAGGAAAATGACAGGGGAGAGGAAGAATATCCAGAACTGAATGGAGAGGCACGTGGGCAAAATTTTAGAGAAAGAAGAGACATGGAAGAAAATGAGAAGGAATTGAATGAGAATTATGAAGATGAAACAGGAGAAGCAGAGAATTTTGACCAAGCAGAGGAAGAGGAATTTACCCATTTAAATGGCAAGAAAAATGAAGAACATGGTGAGGGAATGGAGCACTTGAACTACCAAGGTGATCTTCAGCCTGAAGAAGAAATAAAAGAAGAGGATTCTGACAGTCGGAACCAGGTAAGTGTTTATTCTTTCAGTTTGTTGTTCTTAAGTTATTTCTCCTCATTCATCTCAGCCTGAGGATTCTCAGCAAGTCTCTAAGTAGCTCACTCCTGGTAAGGTCCTGAGAGCATTTACGAGAACTTCAGTTTGTGGAAAAAGCTGTTTTCAGTCTGTATAGATCAGTTACATCAGTAATTACATTATATGCCCTCCAAATAAGAAAGCAGATTTTTTTTTTCTCCTGTTTGATGAATCTGCATCTCCTGCTTTCCTGAGTATGCTGAGTTTTGGAAAAAAAAAGTAATAATAAAATCTTGCAATTTCCAGAAAAGCATAATCATTATGTATTTCCACACTACATTGTCCTTTGGGACAGAGCAGAAGCATGTCTGATGAGTTGGCTT
The DNA here is from genome assembly GCA_027925045.1 of Hypotaenidia okinawae. Classification (NCBI taxonomy): domain Eukaryota; kingdom Metazoa; phylum Chordata; class Aves; order Gruiformes; family Rallidae; genus Hypotaenidia; species Hypotaenidia okinawae. The sequence goes on from BSDF01000002.1 coordinate 64,670,526, forward strand.
TCACAGAAATTGCATTTCAAACAGGATTTTGACATTGCTTTGTGGAATTTTAATCTCCTTTTCTTAGAAATTTGAAACATTGGCAGAGATGAACAAGTTCGTCAAAGCAAGGGGCTTTAGTCAGTTCAAAAGCTAATATCCCGTTAATTTAGGAGATGTGGTGTCATGCTGTTGGCTTAGATGGAGGCATGCAGCCCAGAAAAATAAAGTGGACTACCCTGTCAGATGAACGGACCAGCAAACAGAGTGGGGGAAATGTTTTGTTTGGTGGGGAGAATCCAGATCTGGGAAGAGAAGGATTCTTGAGCATCAGAAGCAGAACAACTTGCTGCATGTTATCTGCAGGCTGCTGAAAACCAGACTCTCCCTCTGTTCCTTGTGACACTGTTTTCTTGCACCTTGCAACTGCGCTTTCTTCTGTTTCTGTATGACACACAGAACGTTTTCCTAATTAAAAGAGCTGAGCAACGTGACATTTACTTGGGCCCTGAATTTTTTCTATGCTTGATATATTGATCTTTTCTGTTTGTTTTTAGAAAAGCTGAAGTTATTTATGGAAGTGGAGAAAGTGAGTGAGCATTCACTTGGAAAGGATATGTGGGTAACTGGATGCTTGATGAAAGAACTGGGGGAGGGGAACCTCTAGTTTGAGTACTTTCTCCTTAGGAAGGTAATTAAGTATAAATAAAAATGTTAATGTGATCACTCTCAGAAAACTTTTTTCACGTCAAGAACACCTTGTGGAAAGTGTAGGATGAAGTGTGAGCACTGTGTTGAAGTGAGGTCTTTGTTCCCTGATGAAGTTAACAGTACCTCTCCTTTTCCCTAGGGCGATTCCCATCTTGAAAGAACATCCACAAACCCAAGAGTGACAATCACCAGTCCGCAGGAAAGTGAAAAAAATGACCAGAGCAATGACTATGCTGCAGTTGCATAGATAGAAAAAAATGTAATGAACAGAAAATTAAGGGTTATGATACTCAAAATATAAAGCATGTTATTTTTGTGATTGATAACTTATAACGGGAAGATAGCTTGAGTCCCAGCATACTGAGTCTTGAGATGATAATTTCATATGGACTGATACAGAAAACATAAATAGCTACTGAATTATTTTTACAAGGTGAGATTTTCTGATAGAATTTGCAGGGATAACTACAATAGAGTACTGTCTAGTAGTGCTAGAAATGAACCACACCATGGTGGAAGACGGTCAGCAGTAATAGAATAACTGCAGCAATGACACTATTCCAGAAAAAGGAAAAACCTTACTCAGATTTGATGTCATAACTTCCCTGAAGATATGCTCAGAAAAGATAAATTATTTTTGAATTTTAATGAGGACATAATGGAGCTTTTTCCTTTAAAATTCCACGTGATATATATGATTTCCAAGCATAACATTAAGATAAAATTAGAGAATGTTCCTCACTTAATGGACTTATGCCCACAAAAAATGGTGTGCTATAATGAGGTGTCAGTCCTAATGTTACTGAGTAGCAGATTTGCAATATCTTAGTTAGAATCGTTAGCTTTTACATTCATAAACAGCACTTATTTAGCAATGTCAATGGAGGCATTTTAATATGAAACACATTAGGATGAGCCTGCCAGTTTTCTGTAAAATTCAGCATTAATTCCTGCACTTATGAATCCTTTGCATAGCCTTAATGGTTAGAAGTGTATCATCATCTTTTGGGGCATGTTGACTCCTGATAGGCTGTAGCTTAATTTGCATTAGTAAATAAGGCATTGATCCACAGCATTAGTTCTCTTAATGACACCAATTCCATTGCTCTTACGTTTTCTCTGAGAGCAATGGGAATAATTTGTTGTTCATAGAAATACAGCCCTGAGCACAATATCATTAATTATGCAAAAGAAATAGTGGGTTTCCATATTGTTAAAGCTGGTAAATTATTGCTGTGAGAAACTAAATGTCATTTTTGTTGATTTCAAGGCATTAAGGCAGAAATTGCTTTTATGAACAAATTGAACTTGAAGTACTGTTTGAGGAATGTGAAGAACCTTGTCCTGACTGAAACTCATACAAACAACTTCTTTTTTTTTTTTTGTACTATTAAACATATTTTTCCAGTGAAGTAGAAGTATGTAGAGGTCCTTCAGCATGTTTATGAGTACTGGCAATGTAAGTGTAAAAACCAGAGGAACAGGGTTAGAACAGTTTGCCCTGCATCATCTTTGAATTCTCGATGGTTCGTGTGTCCTTTGTTGAACCCTCTGACAAAAGTCTGAGGGAGTACTACATTTATGATCAGTTCAAAATAAGTTCCTAATTTTTCAGAGCTCTTAAGCAAGTATGTAAGCTTCTTTTATTTGATACAATTAACCCTGTGCTCAAATATCTTTGATTTCACCTGGACTTAAGACTTAAAGTTAAGCAGAAGTGAAAACCAACCAACTTCCCCCTGCCCAAACAGAATGAATCAAATAACTGGACGTGCTAGTGAGGAAAAACCACACACAGAAATCCTCTTGGTTCCTTTATAGTTAATCCTTCTCTGGAATAATACATGCACCAGCATTAAAAACCCTCCAAGAATACTTAACTAGCCAGAGAAGCCAGATCTGTCTCCTCTGGGGGCTTAGGGGAGTTTAGCTGCTGAACCTTCTGCACAAAGCTGACTAAGGAAACAGGTTAACGCTGCATCTTTTCTTACCTGGAGTTGAGTGGCTTAGATGCCTACTGGTAAGCATGAGTTTAAATGTGGTGTTGAATCAAGGCAAATTACGGTAATCTTGTGTTGATGTTTCTGTGAATGTGTACCAAATACAGGATGCTACTTACTGTCATCTTATTGCAGATTAAGACTTGAACAAGCAAAAGTTTGAGGTTAAATCAACACCCAAAAATACTTAATTTGGAGAAAGTTTGCCTCAAAATGTTATCCCTAGAAACAATATTTAGAAGAAACTGAGGTATCTTTTCCTTTTGTTTTCTATTTATAGCTTCTGCCTGCCAACAGTTTCTGTCATTTCTTCCCTTTCCCCCCAAAAAATGTTCAGTGTCTTCCATGCTTAAAAGACTTACACATATCAACAAGAGTAATTTAAAAGCTTAAACTAAAGTCTAGGGCAATGTAATGTGATTACTTTCTTTCATGGGAACATGAAATCCCCACGAGTGTTACTCAGCCTTTAAAATATCCTTGCCTCTGTTTTCTTTAAGAAAGAGAGGATATATTTCTTCAGAATAGCAAATCTGACTTTTTGGAAATAAAGATATAGGCATTTTGTCATTTACCTACAACACTTACAGCATGCATTTTGTATCAGGTTCTTTTATATAGAGAAATTAGTTTATGCATAAATAAATAATCCTCATGCTAAAGCAGAAATTAAACAAGAAGCATACAGGTGGTCTTGTTAATAGTGGTTTTTTGTGTCTGGTTATGCCATGTGTGATGGCTTAATGCATGTTTTTACATGAGGAATACATCATTTTGTTAAGCTTATACACAACAGTTCTGGGTTTAAGACTTGTGCTCTTGGTTTGGTTTTATTTTTAAAATAATTTGCTATTAAAGAGAACTAGAATACAAACGTTCCTGTGTTTTGTCTCCTATGAAGTCCATCTGTAAACCTAGTGCTGCCGAGTCCACCATTGACCCGTGTCCCAAAGTGCCACATCTACACGTATTGCAGCTGTGAAAGAAAATATGCTGACAATTCAGCTGTTACAGATCTAAAGGTAACATCACAGTTAAACTGGGCACTGGGGTTTAGGTCAGGTTAGGATGGGATTATCGGTATGTATATGCCGTTCAGCTGATACTCAGCAAATAACATGAGTTGTAACTGTTTGCTGGAAATGCTTGAGAAAAATACCAGAACTTCTGGATGATTCTTATTTGAAATTCCAAATTCCTTTGTGCAAATTCCTAATTTCCATATGCTTAGATCCCACAGGACCGCAGTTTCCATTACCTCTTATATAATGCTTCAGGGGTTTGACACAGCAAAATATAAGTTAGTTTCTGGGAAGAAAGGTGTGACAATAAGGAAAATATAATCCCTACTCAGTCTCATTTAAAGTAACACAAAATAAACCTGCATGCAGAAGAAATAAAGACCAAGTGTAAGTACCACACCTGAAAGTAGGGGGAAAGGATTGCTGTTTGGGTGTTTTGACTGATGATCCTAAAGGTGCATTAAAATAACTGTTAGGTAATAAGTACAAAAAGTATCTTGAGGAAGGGTGCATTTATGAAGCATCAGCAATCAGATTGATTTAATGAGATGCATCTGGAGGGTGTGTTGTTTTGAGAGGCTGGCAGCCTTCAGTCTAAGTTTTAATCAAAAGAAATGCTTTAGACATAGCAACAGACAGTGTTGCTCTCAGAACATCAGCTCTCTTTAGTCTATTGTGCATGTGTGTATTTGTATGCATTAACTTGTAGGCACGTGTGTGGGCACTGCAGCTGAATGCATTTGCTGTGTGTTCACACATCCTGCATATATAAACCCTGTGCATGCGTGGAAATCTAACCATGTTACACTGGTAGTGATGGGGAAAAGAGATTGTTTGTACCTGGAACTTGACATAATTATACAGGAAAATTTAACTAAATCTAGTAGTAACTAACCTCACAAAAAGGGTGACGTGTGTGCTTCAGTGCTTTGCTAAGCCAGGCTCAGGCGGCTAGAAGCCCCGAAGGAAAATGGGACTAACAGCCTAAAAACGACTGGGAGATACATGGGTCATAAGGAAGAGGGCAAGATTTGGAAAATTTAAGAAAGAAAGGGCAAGTCTTTACTACAGGACGTAATGACAAAACTTTCAGAGGTCTTCAGTGCTAGCTACAGTGTGGGAAACATCGGATTTAAACAAAGGGGTCTTTTGAAACAGTCGTCAGACTTCCAACAACCTATGTGGTTATCAGGAAAGCCTTTAAATGTTTTTCTTGCAGTCACTTACAGCTGTGATGGTACTTAGCTCTAGTATTTGTGATTTTATAAATTAATCCCTGATTCAATTATATTTTTCTGCCTCAGTGGGACCAAAATTGAATTAAAAAAGTTAAGAACTTCTAACTCTCTAATCCTAAAAAGGTCTCAGAATCTCCTGTTTGCTATAAGCTAGAAGGAATATAATTCTCAATAAAATGGGTTGCATTTTTGTGTCCATTCATCATTAGGGTTTTTCAAAGGCACAGGTCTTATGCATACTGCTTGTGCTGGGAACTCTCTGATGAGTGTCTGTGTATTCCGGTGTCAGAAACAACGCCAGGTCTCTCCTGTAAGAACAGTTCCCCTGGGCACTCACCCTCCTATTCCAGACAGCAGCCTCTGTGCTGGCACTGACACGTGTGCAGCAGGTGAAGTCAGGCTCCGAATCCAAGCTCCCCCTGTAGAATCACTTTTGAAGGCATTTGCTTTTTCCATACTCCAAAATAAAACACGAATAAGTTTTGTCTCAGACTAAATTCCTCTCCTGAACACTCTCAGCCTCAATACCGGTGATGTCCAGGAGAGGGGTCCTGCCCTGCCCCAGGCTTCCAGGTATGCACAAAAGCACCAGCCAGGTCTTCAAACCGCCTCACTTCACACATTCAGCCTCGGTCCTCCAGGCTCTCCAGGTCTCGACTGGAGAAAAATTGCCCTCCAGAGGATGATACCGAATATCAGAGATCCTGGCTGAGTCACCCTTTACGGAAGATGCAGCTTAAGAATTAACCTAAAATTGGATGATGTGGAAGGATAATGTCCACTTGGGATCCGCTTCAAAATCCTTCCCCTTCCTCTCCTGCTTTGAAGAAGCTGAATTACACAGGAAGGAGAAACTTTGGCTGGTTCTTGCAAAAGGCAATAACAGCCTGCAATAAGGCATAAATAACATAATGCCAAAGCACTGATGAGCCTGTAACAACTTCAGTGGTGTTGGATGAATGGCAGGCCATATCCAAAATATTGTTCCCTTTTCATCAGGATCTGATTTCCTTCTGACTGTTCAGAGAGGAAAAACAATAACACCAAGAGTTATTCTGTAGCCACCCTTGCCACAGAGTTAGGCACCTTTTTTTTTTTCCCCTTTTTTTTACACAAGCATGAAATAAGTTATAGCTTGCAGGGGTGCTATGTAAATCAAAACCAGTAATCTAAAGTGGTGGGACGCTTTGGTTTACAAAAAGCATGTATCTATAAAAAGAGCCATGTGCTTTTTTCTTTTTTCACTGTGCTACTTGTGTTTCCTTCTCCTTCAGCCCATTTCCTGAGGCTCACTGGGCATGTGAGGCTCTGGTGTGGTTTAACCAGGCAGTCAGGTAAAACAACCACAGCCATTGGCTCACTCCCCACACACACTGCACACACACACACACACACACACACACACACACACACACAAGTCCCACAATGGGATGAGGTAAAGAACTGGAAAAAAAGAAAAAAAAAGAAGGTAAAACTCATGGCTTGAAATAAAGACAGTCTAATAGGATAGAAAATGAAGATGATGATGAAGATAACTATGATAAAAGAATATATTATGAAAGCAATGCAGAGCACCATTTCTCACCCTTCTTTGACCAATGCAGCAGGCCCTGCCACCCAGCCACTTCCCCCAGTTATATATGGAGCATGAATGACATCACAAGGTGTGGAGTATCCCTGCAGCCAGTTGGGGTCCCCCTTCCGGCTTCTCGTGTACCCCCAGCCTACTTGCTGGTAGGTCAGTGTGATAAGGTGAAAAGGCCTTGACTTGGCACAACCATTGCCCAGCCACAACCAGAACATCAGTGAGTTATCAACATTTCTCTCCTCCTATCTCCCAAACACAGCACTGCACCAGGAAGAAAACGAGCTTTGTCCCTGCTGAAACCAGGACAGGCCCCCTGAGGGGTGTGGGGAAATTAGAAAGGGACTGGGCAGAGATGGATTGGGCCTCCTTAGTTAAAGGGGAAGGTGCCAAAAGACAGAGGAGGGCCCTAGCACCTCCAACCAAAACTTCTAGTCAGTGGATGGACCTTTGGGTATCAGGACTGCAGAGGCAGTAGCAGGATGAGGAGCATCCTCTGGCAGGCTGTGTGCAGGAAGGTAGGGTGAACGTGGGTGTTACAGATCAAAGTAGTGTTTTCATTGTAAACTGACAACAAGAGTGACTTTTCCTCTAAGTCTAAAAACCATTTCACACCTCACCATTGGGAGTAAAATCATACACTCCTTGTAGTGGGAGACTGTGTTGAGGTTTTGAATGAAATGATTTATAAGAAGCATCTAAGGGAAACTGCATTTCTTAAGGTGCAGTGCTTTGCTTTTAGATTTTTTAGAGCCATTATTTCTTGTTTGTTTCACATCCTGTCTGTATCAGAAACTGAAAAAAAACCCCAAACTTGTCAGTTTTCAAATACAAAAACATTGGAGATTCTCTCTCCTTCAAAATCTCTTCAAGTTCATGGGATGAAAAAGCATTGCTAGAAGCTTGTACTCCAAGTCCAGGGCAGTAGCTGGTAGGCTAGATCCTGTCAAGATGCTGAAAACATTAAGATGTCGTCATTTATTTATAAAAAACCCCTAAAAGTTAATCTTACTGAAATTAGTCATTAAGAAAACTGCTCCCAACCCTCTTTCTTTTGCTGCAGTAGCTGAGCAAGACTTGCCCACACTGTGAGCACGCAGCCGCGTGCTGGCAGCTGATCCAGCTGCTTCCCAGGGGAACCTTGTGACACAGCGACTCTGGCTCCCAGGGGTGTGGGGTTGGAATTGGCTCTGGCTGTACGGCCGGGGCTGCTGTCTCTTCTCCCCTGCAGACCAGCCCCGCTGCAGCTGTACCTCCCATGGAGCTGTGCCGGCTGGCAGTGCCGCTTGCTCCTGGCTCCCAGCGCAGGTGAATTGTGTGAGCCAGGTTCAGCACCAGCATCTCCCCATCCCATGCCTTTCCCTGCAGAGCTCTCTGAAGTGCAGGGAACAGAGGTGTGTGTTGTGTAAGAGTAATGGGTGGGGGTTTTTTGGTAAGGGGTGGGTAGTTCATCCCAAAGGCCTTAGGGCTAGTGTTTGGTTAGTGTTTTCACTTCCTAACTCCTCTCTGTGTGTTGATGTACTGCTGCAGCTCCGCAGCAGGGAGGGCCACCACACTGCAAGGTGTCCCTGATCTTGGCTGTGGGCTGAAGAGTGGCTGGTGGGTGACGGAAGGAGATTGTGGCATGCTGGCTGAGCTGGTAACAACTTGCCACTGCTTTCAGACAAATGCCTACTTTCTGGAAGCCTGTTGCTTCCACTAGGAAATGAAGATGACTATGCATACTATGTCCCTGTACTGAAAGGAGTGATCTACACGTCAGGTGCTTAGTAGCACATGTATCCATGGGCATTCAGCTCCATCCACCCATGGCTCATTTCCCTAGGACCTGGTGCTCCCAGCAGCTCTGCCCCCTTTGCTGCTCACCTTTGCTTGCAAGCAACCATCTGGTGCCATGTCATTTCCTTATGCATGGGAAGCAGGTTGTCATCTTCTGTGGTCAGCTGTGTGTGTGCCTGAACGCAGGTATGACACATACAGGTGACGCAGCCAGTGGCCTTGCTGCAGATCAGATCTGGATATACTTTGGTGTATGCTTTGGGGTTCTTCAAAACCAATGTCTGTGTGTTTTGAAGGTGAGAATTCAGTGTCCAGGTCTACACTGCTATCGGACAATGGCTTGGGAACTGCCTTCCCTATAGCCTGCTGGGATGCTTGCAGACAGACTGTATGAATGGGCTTGGCAGCAACCAGGCAGGGACCAGAGTCGTCTCAACATGGGTGCCATGCATGCATCTGCAGAGAGAAAGTGATCTGGTTACTGGCCCTGGAGCTACTTTTGAGTTGAGGCCTTTGGTTTAAGCCATTGGTTCACAGGTGAACTTCTGCATGATCTTTCCTGCCATACCTTCTGCAAGATGCTTTCCTGTCGTACCTTAGGCTGAGCACGTGTGGTGTCTGAAGAATGAGCAGTTTGGGGAATGCTGGGGTACTCCTCAGAAGGCGGTCCCTGTGACCCAGAGAATACTCCATGCCAGGGCAAAGATTTGTAGCTCTCTCTAGACATATGGTTAAACACAAGACAAGTTTAAACCAACCAACTCAAGCTATTGCTTCCCACAGTTACGCGATGGCCTCGAGGTCAGCACAGGCCTGTTGCAGTCCTTTCCTTTGTGATTTCAAGCTACACGTTGGTTCCATGTGCTGCAGTTCGCTCTCCCTAATGGGTGTTTACTCTGAGGGGCCAAGCTCATGGTCACACCCCCATGTCACAAGTGCCCCAAGCGATGGTGATGACCTACCCCAGGGAAACCTGAGACCTTGGCTCTAGGGGCATGTGGAAGATCACATGGTTCTTACAGTGGTTTTGGAAAAATGCTGGAGTTGCCCCTACCCTCAGAGCTCAGCTACAGGACAGAGCTGAAAGGAGCTGGCCCTGGCTCCTGTGTCTCTACTGGCCCTTGGGGACTGCCTCTGCTCTGCAGTGATGGCATGCCTTGCTCTGGGCCAGCTCAATCACCTCAGCTTTGCAAGGGGGGATGCAGGCAAGCCCACTTAGCTGTGGCCTTACAAATCAGCAAGCCAGAGACCCAACCAGCCTGTGAGTGATGGATACTGGGGAACCCTCTGATGACTTGCGCATCTCAGAGGTGGTGGCACAGTGTTCAGCAGTCATTCAGGAAAATGCATTTTTCTTGGCCCAGACTTTGGGAGGGTCAGGTCAGAGCTGAACCTGGTCTGGGCAAGAGCTGTCAGAAGAGACTTTATTACAGTATATTAAAGGGAAACACGTGTTCTCACGCTGAGGACAACATACTTCTTCAAGAATAAGGTCCTCGTGCCTGTGTAGCCTTCTGCAGTGAACAGAATATTGATGTTAAAAGGGTTTGGGGTTTGTTTTGTTGTTTGGGTTGTTTAAATGAAGATTTTAGCCACTGTATTTATGTCATTCCGGTCACAGGTTTTAGACCCACAGCAAGTTTTTATGTGCCTTCAATATTCAGTGACTATCTCTTCTGATCTTTGTTGAAAGATAACCAATACTGATGCTTGAAATGCTGCATTTTGACAGTTTCCCCCCAGGGATTCCTTCCTGCTCACCTCCCGCCCTCCCGCTTCACCACTCGCCTGTGCTTCAGACCCACCACTGTTTTGGGCAGGTATGTTTTGCAACCCCTGCAAGACGTGCCTGGGGCAGGGGTCCCTCTCTCTTCAGACCTGCTGCTGCTCCAAAAATAGATACAGCAGCCAAGGAAAGAAATACCAGGGCACAAGGTTCTTGGAGGAGGCAGAGAGAGAAAGGGCAGCAGATGCTGAAGTCATTAGATGAGCAGACTCAGGGAAATAACAATGTTCTGGAGAGGTCTCTCTCTGGCCGAACCAGCATCCTCCCAGGCTTGAACTGGGGGTGCCTTTGGCCAGGCAATGACCTGAAACCGTGAGCATTGAGGCTGAAGTTGCTGGGGCAGCAAACCCAGCCCACTGTTACACTGACTGGCTTGTAGGCAGTGTTTAACAACTGTGTCCCATCTTTATTTGCAAAAACCTGTGAATGGTAAATTATGCAAGAAGGAGGCCTGAAAAAAACCATCTGCAAACGATTAGGCAAAGGATAAAGCTGGTTACTCGGAGGCTGTCGCTTCTGTTTGCAGGGCTGTTAGAAGTATTGGCCTGACTTACTGTTAGTGTGCAGAGATTGTTCTCCTAACAGCCCCGCTGTAAATTATGTGTCAGCGTGACTGATCTTTGCCCTGCTCCATGCAGATCAAGCGAGCGAGTGCAGGAAACGCGTGCCGTGTGGTCTGCTGCACATCCAGATAAGAGCCGGAGGAAAGCCAGGTGTGGACGCGTTGTTTGCCCGGAGATCAGAGGGCTCCAGAAGGAGCGACACGTGGCCTCTGAATATCGGAAATAGGAGGGGGCTACGTGGGTCTCTCACTTGAGATGATGTTCCCTGGGTACAAACTGCCACGGGGGTGACCTGGCAAAGCCCAAACATCGCTTCTGGAAGTGGTGCATGGGCATTAACCTGGAATGGCCAGCGGGGGGTAACGCTCTGTAGGGATGCTGCTTCTCTCGGCAGTGCGAAAGCGGGGACAACGCGTAGGGATGCTCCGTCAGTGTGAATGGGGGGACGAGGAGGGAGTGAGGCTGTGTCTCCAAACCCCTCCTGGGGGGCATCGTATTGCCTCACTGCCCCTGAAATGCTGTGACCTGAGAGGGCAGCCTGCTGTGGAATGTCAGGGTGAATGAGCCGAAGTGCTGATTCCTTTATTTCCCCAAAACTGTTGCTCTGCTATTAGCCCTTTGATAGAAAGCTGCCAGCAAAGTGCCTTCGCCGGAGGCTTGTGTAGCCTTTTCTGCCTCACTTGGATCTCACGTCCTGGGGGGCTGAGCAGCCTCCCCAGTGTACAGGTTCTGCAGCTGCTCTTCCCCTGCCAAACCTCTCTCTGTGCCCGCTGCTGGTCTGTCCAGCTGCTGCAGCCTCCCCGCTTTGCTGCTGATCTCATGAAGAGCTGTCTGCCTGCGCCTGCGTGTGATCCAGAGTCTCATAGTCAGAAATGGCAGGCTGAGGCTGCAGCAGAATTAAATCTGCCTGCAGTCAGCGCAGGAGGAGGGGACAGCTTCTGCGGCTCTGCCTTTGACTGTGATGCACCGGGCACAAAGGGAAGACAACAGGGTCAAGACAGCCTGGAGCAGGGAGGACAGAGCAGGTGCTGAAGAGAAGCCTTTTCTGCACAGTGTGGTAGGGGAAGCGGATGTAACCGTTGGGAGAGCATGGATTAACAAGAATTAAGTTGGTGATTATTACTGAGACTGAAAAGCGTGATTCCTTTCACCACAGTTGCAGAGGAAATGGTGTTGGGCTGTGGTTGCATTATAATTTTAAGCCAAATGAGGCTAGAAGAGAGGCAAGAAATAAGGTGAGCATGAATAAAATGAAAGAAGCTTCTTGAGTGGGGAGGTCAGAGGGTTGGAAAATAAGGAGCTTGACTGGCCAAGCTGCATTTTATTTGCACTGGGGAGTCCATTAATGTGCCCTCTGGAAAGACGGTGGGAACCAGTGCTGAGAGGGAACATCCAAGCAGTCCTGGAGCGCACTAAAATTTGGTGGGGATGGGGGAAAAAGGGTAAGGATAGGTGGTAAGGATTTGTACAGGGACAGCCTCACTGGAAAGCCCCCAGAGAGCTTGTCTGTCCCTTGCTGCTCCCCAGCTGGAGGCCGTGTCACAGGTGTTTTCCACAAGACCAGAAAAAAGCGCATCCCCGTTCCTCTCTCTCACTGCGGCTTCAGTTCCTGCACCAAAGGACAAAGGTGTTGAAACATTACAAGGAAATGGACCTTGAAGATTTTTCTCATGTGCCTTAAACTCTCCAGTATATGACTTCTTAATAGTGACAGAGTAATTTTCTGCTCAGCGTTTCTAGAGAAGCCCTGTGTGGCACTGATTCTCCGCTGTGAAGGACTGCAGCATCCAGAGGTCTCAACTCTGGAAAACCTCTAAGCAACTCAAACAGGGGTTTAAAGAAGCGTGGCAGAGTTAGCCATTGACAGTATTACCAGCTTTGCTGCTAAATCCCAAATGCATTTCCCATCCCAGCAAGCTTCAGTGAGATCCCTGAGGGTTTTTCTTTGTCCTTAGCACCTGGGTGATGCCAGGCATGACTCATCCTCTCTGGGACTGCCAAAGCATTCTGCAGGAGCAGCACGTGTGCGCGTGTGCGCTGTGTGACCAAACACCTGGTGCCTCCATCAGCTCTATTCATTGGGTCAGCTGTCCTCTGGACAAACACTCGCACACGCTGTTTCTCCATGTGGGGTGTGTTTTAAGGAGAACTGTATCCCCATGCAGCTACTTTGGGTAAACAAGCGCAACCTGTGCTTCCTTTCCCAGCTGGATTGGTCAGGCAAGTTTCCAGTGCCGTGATAACAAAAGGTAGGTGGAGAGAAGAGAGCTCGTGGTCTCCTCTCCTTCAGTGAGCTTCAAATGTCACATTTCCTCTACATGAGTTTTTAATTAAAAACTCTCCGCTGAAAAGGTCAGGACAGCTTGACTCTGCTGCCCGCTCGCCGACAGCTTTCACTGCTGCTGGGCTAATAGCAGTAAACAAAACCCCTCCCAACCTGGAAAGCAAACTCTTAAGGACTTCTTTACCTGAAAAAACTACCAGCACCTGCCTGTCTCTGTGTTCTCATCCTGGCCCATACCTGAAGAGTCATAGAATGTGTAATGTTGGAAGGGACCTCTAGAGGTCATCTAGTCCACCCCCTGCAGTAAGCAGGGACATCTCCACTAGATCAGGTTGCTCAGAGCCCCATCAAGCCTGACTTTGAATATCTCCAGGGATGGAGCCTCCACTACATCTCTGGGCAACCTGTTCCAGTGATATACCACCCTCATCGTGAAGAATTTTTTCATTGACTCACAGAATGGTTTGGGTTGGAAGGGACCTCAAAGATCACCTGGTTCCAACCCCTGCCATGGGCAGGGACACCTTCACTAGACCAGGTCGCCACCTGTCACCCCTGCTCCTGCTGGCTTTCTTGATAAAGAATACCTGGCTCCTCACCACTCTCATAATTTTTCCCTCTTAAACAAAGCACTGCCTCATCTGCTTGAGCTTCCTCCGCTTCTCCCCAAGATGTGATCTCACTTTTAAGCACCGGGTGCCACATTCCTTTGTGCTTCTGACACGCGGGTGCCAGCAAATGGCCAGATGCACCGAGCCCCCTTTTGTCTCATTCCCTGTACCGCTCCTGACAGACCCTCCTTTCAGCGCCCACGCTGGGACACTGCAGCTGTGTCGCTACCACCGGCGCTTGCTTTCCAGGAGATTTTACTTCCAGTGCTGTTGTCAGCTGTGGCAACTACGGCAGATTCAGCCCAAACTTCTGACAGCAAAAGCTGCGCTGAGGCTGCGGAAGCTCCAACCACGTCACAGGGCACACAGCGCGTTGTATCAAGCGAGGGAAGCACACAGCTGCTACCACCTACCTGCCACAGGTGTGCTGGAGTCTTGGGATTTATTATTCAGCACCAAAGTAACTCCTTTACCTATGAAAGCTGGAAACACAGAGTGCAGTAAGAGGCCAGTGGCTTGCCACTGCTGGCTTCTCTTTTTGATCCAGAATACGGGACTGGTACTGACCAGAAGGAGACTATTGACAAACCCAGGGTTGGCTCACGCCTAGAACTTTATTCAATCCATTCAAAAAAATAGACAGAACTATAAGGTGGCACATTGTCAGAGTACAAATGGCACATCTTTCTTTGTACAGTTTTATTTAAATCCATAGATTAAGACAGTGAAATAATTGCTCCGGGTGGGAAAATAATTTAAGGGTCTTCTGTGAAATGACAAGTCTTCAGGTAAGCATTGAAACAAAGGTATCTGGTTAAGCATAACTCCTTCTATCCTCTATAAAAATATAAACAGCATTTCAAAATGTCTTTAGATAAGTATGTCAAGGTCATCTAACATGGCATTAACGTGGTGACAGAGTAGGGGGCCTGGGGATATCACACCGCTTCCAGCAATCCCTACCCAGCCGAAACTGAAATACTTTGTGTAGGCTTTGAACACCACACAGTAGAGCAACAGAAACAGTATCGAACTAAAGGTGCATGAGTGTGATGTTCCTCCTCCTCCCATGTGAGTTCTTTACCTTTGTTTTGTATTCTTTGTTGGTACAGCAATGGCTAAGACAAGGTGGCAGCTCTGCACTGGCTGGTTGGAACATGGGATCAAGTATAACTTTGGTTTCCCAGCAAGTAACCTTGCTGGGAAGCAACATGTGCCGGGATCAGATTAAGGGCACTCATCACTGTCACGTACATTTTATGTATGTGGAATTACTCTGATACAGACTGTAGCATGGGACAGGAGGCTAAGTGCAAATTACAAGGGCAGAATCTTGGCTTCCTGGACAAGGGAACCAGGAGGTAAAAGTAGGACTGAACAGTATTTTAAAGGCAAGAAGAGAATGAAACAAAAAAGCCAGCTCATCTAAACTTTAAACAGTGGGATGTTGGGCTTTCCTGGTACAGCTATCATAAACGCACCCTATGCTTTCCAGGGATGCGATCTGATTAGCAAAAACACCTAATCGTTGTTGCAAGGATTTATTGATTCAACACAGATTAAAATGTTCAAATACACCGACTATATTGGTCATAGGTCTAGTCACATAATTCCCCTTTTCCCGACGCTGAATTCGTGTTGGAGCAGCTTCCCCATCAGCTGTGTGTTTGCACAGCAGAGCACTCGATGTTGTAACCGACTAGCACGTATGCCAACCACAGCTGATACCTCCCAGCTAAAGTGATCTACAAGTGAGAAACAAAACCTAAGGGAAGGGTCAGGTCTCAGATAAAGGTTGGACGCTTTGAACTTTGGACAAAGTGACGGGTATCTTTGATTCTCCAGGTGCTGGCGCTTTTGTGACTGGGTTTGTGTGGGCTTTTATGTCAGCTATTCTCTCTTTAAATCTTTGCTGGAGGTACTTTTCTTCTTTGGAGTAGCTTTTAGCAAAAGCAGACATCAGCAGGCACGCCGCCACGGTGGACCCCCCAACACAAAACAGAATCGCTCCCGCCAGCTTGCATATGTCAAGGGACCCGTTGAACTGAATGGCATGGGTATCCACCACGACGAAATCATCTTTCCCGAGAGCTTCGATTTTCGGTGGCACAAGGAAACCTACTACAAGAACTGTTAAACCTATCAGCATAAAAGCCGTCCCAGAGATGAGTCCGACCTGGAAAGAAATAAAAGAAAGAAAGAAACAAACCAACACCAATTAATATTTCTTCCCCATTTGCAGTGGGTGAGCCGTCCTAGGAGGCACTCAGCTTTCAGTGTCTCACAGGTATGGTTCTCTTCTAGGAAAGGGATGGTATTTTTGCTTTTAGGTCACATGTGGCCCTACTAGAACTAAAATATATAGAGAAGCTCTCTTTTTACGAGCCCTATTTCTATAATTCAGCATTGACATTTCTGGAAACAGTGAAATATGCATGTGTATATCTAAACAGCATTTCCCGTCCAAAGGACCCATCACAGAGAGGATCACGGTTCAACCCCAGTGCTGTGTGACCAATTACTTCTTCAGCTTTGTGTGGTGGTTGGCACCAATAGTTCAGTCCCTGCTGGTAGTCTCTGTCATACCCACAACCTGCTTTAACTCCATGAAATGTCATTCACCTGCAGGGATTACAAGGAAGTTGCTGTGAACAGGTCACAGAAAATTTCTAGCACATTTTAAGTGTAACTGCAAAGTTTGGTTCACAGGGAACAGCCCTACCATCACAGAAGTGGGTTGGATCAGATGGCTTCACAGCCCCTTCCAACCTCTGCTGTTCTCTGATCTTAATTCTTGACCCCCGGGTCCCACAGTCCCAGAATTACTGCGGTTAACCTACCACTCCCACCCCCAAATAATCTAGCAGGACTACTGTGTAGAGCAAAGGCAAACCTCACTCTCAAGCTATGGGTGGGGTTTCCCAGATGTTTCTGTGGCATGGCTCCTTGTGACAGAGAAACTAAACTAGAGGATCCAAAGACCCCAGAACTCCCTTGGAAGCTGATGTCTCTTGGTAAGAGCAGCATGCTTCCAGACAGACAGATGGCTATTCAGTCATCGAGGGGAAAACTGAGCAACAGAAGGCCTTTCTGGATGACTACCCAAAACAATTAGTTACACGGGGAAGCCTTGAAATGGGAGTAAACAGCAATGGGCAGTACCTTCCAGAACGTAGAGCTCCACCTGCTAGGCGATCTCTGGATCTGAAAATCATCCTCATACTCCCAAATTGATGCTGTGCAGTCCTCATAAAACTGATGCAGGTAGGACCGAACTCCGTAGCGTTGGTACCCTCCCTCGGTGCTGCCCTGCGCATGCTTGGACCCGCAGATGTCAGCATAGGAGCTCATCCTTCCCACCTGCAGCGAGAGGTGTCACGCAGAGTGGGTGGTTACCAGTGTGGTGGGAGAGCAAAGCTGGCTACAAACTCTCCTGACTGCTCCAAGAGAAGCAGTGCAGGAGAGGCCTTTCCTTCGCTTCTTTTCCCAAGCCAAAAAATCACCCTGGCAAAGCTGCGCGGGGTGGCTTGCCTCAAGAAGCCCCAAGGGACTCAGCATCCTTGTGCAGCCTAAAGATGCTGCAGGGAGAAGATACCCTCCCATACGCAGGGTGCCCGGACCCCATCTTCTGCAGTAGTGTGCTACTACTGCTTTTCCATGGAGATTGAAAGAAGGGGAATATGTAACGTCACAAAAGCCAGTGTCCCTCGAGGGCTCACGCTGCTTCTCATCCAAACCACTTCTGTCAGTTAACTGGAGTTTGCAACCTTAGGAACTTCCCAAACTGCTGGGTCAGGTTTTTGTTGTTTAAAAAATGTTTTTGCCTGAGCCTCTGAAGTGAGGGGTTAAGTGTTGATTCACAGCCATGAGAAACAGAGGCAAAGGAAGTCCTAGACAGATTGAAACTGTAGACCCTGCACTTAAATATAGATAATTAAAAGTGAAAAAGATGGAATGCTGTAGCAGCACTATTCTGCTCACTGGAGTGAGTGAAATGGAAACACTAAACTTGAATTGAGCTGCTGCTCCCATGAAGTCAATGCCCAAGTTCCTCCTGACTGTAACAAAAGTCCGAATTTTGATTGCTACAAAACCCACCATCAGTGTTCCCTGCTTGTTCCAGCTCATGGAAGCTCTCTTCACACACAAAATTTATATTAAACCATGGAGGTCCCAGGCCTGAACTTGCACTCAGGTGGGATGGCACTGGATTCATTGAAGGAATATTAGCACCTAAAAAACCTGAGCAACAGGTCAATCTCACTTAAGCTGATTTATCTTTAAAGAAGTTCAAAATTCCTTAGTCCAAAGGGAACTGTTCATCTGTACTTGCATCTGAATGCCACAGCTCAATTTATACCAGCTTCAAATTAATCTCATTGCCACAGCCATTTTACTTAGAGGGAAGGTTTGGTATGCTCATGGCAGCTAGGACCCCCCAGTTTTACAGCCCTACAAGCTCTTTGCCCTTCATAACCAATTACTGAAGTACCTGAGACTGCAAGAACAAATGCTGCTGCATTTAAATTAAGCAGAAGGCAGAAAGTATTGTGGGCAACAGCCTGAATAAAGCTTTCACTGGTATATCTTCCAGCCTTTTGGAATATGATTGTGTTCTTGACTAAGGGATAAAGAGAAGTTTGCTTCCTCTTTGTAAAAAACAGTAATGTTGGCTTTTAATTTATTTCGTATATGTAACATGCATTTAGTTTGGGATTGTAGACATCTCTCTTGTAATTCATTTCAAGAGGTTTCAAGGCTCTCAAAGTCATGACAGTGAAGAGAAGGCACACATGATGCTGGGTGCCATAGGAAGGGCCAGAGCTCCTTCCAGGAGTGGACACTGGAGGTAGCTGGGCTTTGCAGGGCCTGGCATCAGTACCCTCTGGAGCATGTGCTGGCCTTCCCAGGCAAGGTAAAGAAACACACAGGGTGGATGGAGACCTTGAGAGTACAGGAAACTCCTGGGCAGCACCAACTCTCAGCGGGTGGGCAAGGAGAGCCGGGCACCTGGGCTACCCCATGTCAAGTTTTATGTTGATAATACATGTATCCCACTACAGTTAATTTACTGAGGTGTTAGTTTGCTCCGCTCTTTTATATTGCTACGAGCTTTTAAACACTAATATTTTTTGAAGTAGAAGAAAAAGAAATGTTATGGATAGAAGTATATACTCTAAACTCTTGTGGGGAAGGACTGAAAGTTGTTCTTATTTTGGAGACTGTTTGCAAAAGAGATTTTTCTTTGGGGAGTCCCTCCTTCTGCTGTTCATTCCCTACCTGAGGAAAAGAAGTACTCCTTTCCCACTGCCACCATTTCTTCAACAGCTGTCTGCCATCTTCTAGAGGACAAGCAACAAAGAGTTCTCATAAAATCAGAGTTCTGCCCTCCTCATAGAAATACCTTAGGGCAAAAGGAGAAGACGAAGCAACAGTGCAGTCTGCCATAGCTGCCCCAGCTCTTACACAGAGGGTGACACAGCTTCTACATCAAGGATAAGAACAGTTTATGTCCATATCCCTCAACATGTATTTTGGTTATGAGTAAGCAAGCCCTCCATCCAGGAAGGAAGGAAGGAAGGAGACAACCAAAGCCCTGCAGAGACTCAGAAAGTCCTTACTTAGATCTTTATTCTCACATCAACCCTACCTCCCTAAATAAATTATGCTTAACTTCTTGGTGATTTAAGTCATTCAGGTAAGTATATTTAACATCACAGAACAAGCAGAACGGGGGGGCACTTTTCCCTACATGTGTCAGTGATTCCACAAGGTCAAAACAGGGGAGAAACAGACCTGACATGACCAGATAAATGTGGCCTGCCAAAGCTCACTTGCATTACTCCAGCTGCTACCAGGAAACAATTTTAGAGCTGCTTCAGTTTCTCCAGAACTCAGAAAGCAGTTGAAGCACACTGCAGAGTCTGAACCAGCAACTGTGGTTATTGCAATTAATTCAAGGAAGCTCGATGTAGTGTGACAGAAAGCTGTATAAACACTATCTTGCATTCACTACAGCGTCTGCAGGTTTAGTCAAGAGAGAGAAATGAGGGTGTACTGTTTCTAACAGCTTGATGAAGAATTGCCTACAAGAGCCACACAGCCTGGAATCACTTATCTTACACATGATTTTTCTTTTTCTCCCTCTTCTTTAGCAATCTAAAAATGCTATTAGGTGGCTTTGGTCAGGCATATGATCAAAATGATAAATAGGAACCAGGAGGTGGCATAGAAAACAGAAGAATAGTCTTTGGCTTAAAAGAGTTGCGATAGCATCAAACAGCATGACCTTTTAAAATGGAAGGAAAAAAAGCAACGGACTGCCAGCATCATTAATTCTTTTCAAGCACTGCATAATATTAGTCCTCCTGAACACTTACTTTATGCTCAGATTCTTCAGCTTCTAAGTAATCTTATTTTGCAAGATACCTTGTCCCTTAGAGAGCAGAGAAGAAGGCTTTCTATCCCTATATGACTCATTGAAGCAGCCTGGTAATTTGGCCTAAGATGGTCTCATTTCTTGGCTGTAATGTAAACATAATGATGTTGTTCTTGCTACTTACAGATGGGGCAGAGGAGCTGTCACAGAGTGTGGTGGGAGAAAACAGTTTTCCATGAATAAGGAGGAAATGCATGTCACGGTACAAATTTACATGGGGTGAATGAACACTGCAGTGGCTATGATCTCTTGAAGGTTGGTGTATACCTGCATGTCCCACCTTCATGGCCCAGAAACTAAATGTTCACGTGTGGGGGCACTTTTGCTAAAAAGAGTCACTGTTACCCGAATCTGTGTCACACACGGGCTTAGAACACACCCCCGGGGTTGCTGCGGGAAGCGGTTTAATCATTAAAAGTTTTTCAGTGCCTAAACCCGAGGTACCTAGGAGCATGTGGGATGTATGATCACAGCTTCAGTGCACACCACTGCGTAGTAGCAATCTATCCCCTAGCAACTTTTGTTTCCATGGCAAAAGCTGTCCTGTTTACTTTGAGGTTTACTAT
The DNA here is from genome assembly GCA_027925045.1 of Hypotaenidia okinawae. NCBI lineage: Eukaryota > Metazoa > Chordata > Aves > Gruiformes > Rallidae > Hypotaenidia > Hypotaenidia okinawae. The sequence goes on from BSDF01000002.1 coordinate 64,691,089, forward strand.
TCTCCCCTGATCTGGTGAGAAGTGACAGGATTGGTGAACAGGCAGATTAAAAAATGAGCAAGCCCCAAGAAAAAACACCCAGTAAAATTTCCCAACTATTCTGCTTTCTTATTGAAGCGTTGCATGCATTAAAAAGAAAAAAAAATTTAAAAAATTAAGGAATTAGCACCCAAAAGGCAGGACAAAGCAAGTAAGGATGCTCCATGGCTCCGAGACATCACGCAGCCACCAAACGCGAGGCACTGATGCTGAGCGGTTCGCGCAGGTGAAGTCCCCCTTCCCCTTTTTCTGATTTACACACGTCGACCCTTCTGTTCGGAGGGACGCGTTTCCAGCCTCTACCTACAGAAAGCGAGACCGCCGCCAGGCATGAACACCGGCATAAATAACCTGTCTTAGACAGCAGTCCCGGGGACGGCCTTCTTGATGCCTCAGCTACCTGCCGCGCCAGCGCCCAGCACCTTCCCAGGCCAGGGGCTGGGCAGAGCCCTGCTCGGCCTGACCCAGCTCACCCGAGTCGGCGCCAGCCCTCCCGCAGCCGCGGCTCCCGCCCAGCGCCCTGCTCCCACCCGGGGCCGGGGGAGCGGGATGAGCAGCTGCCGCCGTTCCCCCGAGGGCGCCTGGGGTGCCCGGCTGCTTCCCAGGGTGACTCCTGCACCCTTCAGCAGGGGAGCCAGGCCCCGGGGGGCACAGGCCGGGAATGGAGGAACACGTTCTCGATCGGCGAAGTGGAACTCCGCGCGCCCGCACACCGGCGGAGCCCTCGTCCTCGACAAGCGACTGGCCGCTCCCACCCCTCCCGGCCCGGCAGCCCCAAATACCGGGGACAGAGGAGAGACGCCCTGCCCCACAGCGCCCAGGCACGGCAGCACAGCCCCCTCCCTCCGGCGGCGGGACAACGCGGCCCCAGCCTCTCCCGGGCAGGGAGAAGAAGCCTGGGGGACCCCGCTCTGCCCTCCTCCCCCGCCGAGCGGCCGGTGCCCCACCGCCGCCTCAGCTTCGCGCCACACGCCCCCCGCGAGGGCGCCGACGGTCACAGGAGCCTCCGCCGCTCCCGCCAAACTGCCGAGCCCAAGTTTGGCGAGAGGCCGGGAGCGACGGCTTCGGGGCGGCGGGGTTTACCTGTCCTTCCTGCCGCTCCCCTCGGCCGGCTGAGCAACCGCAGCGGCGCTAGCTGCGGCTCTCCCGCCCCGGTCCCATCTCCGCTCTGCGCCGCGCCGGCCCCAGACACCACGTATTATGTACGGCCCGGAGCGCCGCTCGCTCCCGCTCCGTGCCTGCGCACTGAGCCGCCGCCGCCGCCGGGCGCGGAGGGGCGCCGGGCTGCGCTCGCCCCGCCGCCCCCGCTCGGAGATGGCTCCCCGGGGCGGGGGAGACGATACGACTCCTGGCCCCCGGTGCCGGGCTGTTCGCGGCAGCCGGCGGCGGTGAGGAGGGTCCCTCCGGCCGTAGCATAAGGTGGGGCTGTCCCCCGGGCCGGGCAGGCCCGCAGGAGCACGAAGCGGCTGCCCAGGTGCCTTCTATGGTCACCCGGGTGCCCTCCGTGGGTGGCAGGAGGGTGGCAGGCCTCTAATCGCCAGCCCCCACCGTCTCCCTTTTTAATCAGTATCCAGGGACACGGAGCTCTGCCGCTGGTCCAGTCGAGCGGGCAGGCATGGCAAAAAGCTGTACTCACAGTGCAAATAATAAAGGCACTGAGATCCACAATAACCCGAAATGAATCGGTCAGCGGGAGACCCGGCTGGGCTTTCAAGGGACACAGAGTGAGGTTGGGGGCCAGGCGTTGGTGTCTTGGTCTGCCCTGATAACAACAGGTGGGTTGCTTGGTGGGAAAAGACTCCAAGTCAGGATGTTTTTGAGAATTAAGGAGGCTAGTGAATGAAGAGGTAGGGAGCCTGATGGCACACTAAGAGCTGGAGGTGCTAAAAAGTATCCTGCAAAGAGGTAACATGTAATTCCTCTGAAAAAATTATGGGAGCGTGGAGGACAAGAACGCTATGCTCTGTACTAAAAATTGGAGTACTGCTGCATGTGGAAAAAACAAACAAACAGAGGTGCATTGAAGCAAAATGGGGTCATATTAGGCAAAGGAAAAATATGGTCTTTTTTTTGAAGCACTTAGATAACTACAGTACATGAAGAAGATGAGATTGTTCATTAATGGCAATGCCCAAGCCCTTTTAAAAAAGCCCCACATTGGATGGCAAGAGGAAGTTTGGGCAACTGCAAACAAGGAATAATAAAATTAGCTATTAAAAAAGTGCAGGTAAGGGATTACACTTGGAGTTTTCAGAGGATTTCATCCAGTCCTTCCAAAGCTGTTAACGTTTCAAGCCTTTAAGCAGGTTTCAAGCAATGAGTACTGCCAAACTTGGTTCCCCTGACCTAAGCAGAGCTGCTTCCACAGCAGCATGCTGTTCCATGGGTAGTGTGGGCATACCCCAGCCCAAGGCAACTGACAAGGCGATAAACTCACAATTATTTGTGAAAACCCAGAAAATACAGCAAATGGATAAGCGAGTGAAAAGCAGGGTGCAGTATCAGTCTTAGAACAGATTTCCTGACTGATCATCCCGTAAGACACCAGACTTCCCTGTGGAATCTCAGTTAGGAGCGAGGGCTGCTTTATCCCAGATGGAGAAGATGTCTTCTGTGGGAAAAGCAGTTAATCTGCACCAGCTGCCCTCTGACTATTCACAAAGCTAGTTTCTTTTGATTACTTACCTATCAACAAAGGGAATAAGTAAAAGGAATACGAAATGACCTGTGTTGGCCGGGTACAATTTTATTTCCTGCCACAGAAGTGGTATCCTCAGTGAGACAAGACAAATTAGTGTTGTGGCAACGGGGACATTTGCAGTAACACTAAAAATGGTCAGTGAACTCCAAATTAAGAGCCCTGAAGCCTAACCATTGGTAATCTCTGGAGCTGCTTTTAGTGTACTTTTAGTGCATTTGGAAAACTGTAAACCCAGCCTGAGATCAGAGCTGTTCTTGAAGTATAGCTGACCTTGGTTATGAGAGGTGTCAGACGGAGTGTAAATGTCCCGTTTAGCCTTGAAATCGATAACATCAGTGCAAAGATATTTTCGAATACCAGGACCTACAGGTCATGGTATGACTCAGGATATGAACTGATGTTATGTGGAGGAATTCTGAAACTTCATGTTTTCCCTCAGTTCTTAGCTTTCACAAAATTTAGACTGTATTTATCCTGTAGGCTTCATCTGGGAGTGACATGGAGAGCAAGGGTCATATTCTACCTCAATGTAGATGATGCTAATTTGGTTTTTCCTTTGGGGAGAAGAACCCAAGCCTGCGGCTTTCCTTATCTTCCACCTGCTGTGCTGAAGGTTTGTGATAGACTCTAGCGAGCATGCTGAGGAAGAGGTCCTGTATTGTCAAGAACTTCCGTAGGTGGTGGTGTTGGTTGCCATAGAGTTTACAGGCTTCTCTGTTACTGAGAGGCAAAGTGATTATATCAGCCGGTTTGGTGAACACAGCTTCGTTAGATTCTGAGAGCTTGTGCTGAATAGGAGAAATCACAGCTCCTGGAACACATGTTTCTCTTGTAGCAAAATGCAGCAATTGGTATGAGACTCATGCTCGCTCAGCCGCAGATGTCTGTCCCTGTTTGCTTAACGGCGATGGCAAGCTTCCAGAGGCTCTTCTTCTGTTTCACGTGTTGCAGAAAGCCGTGGCCTGAATAATTTTGCTGCAGTGACATTACTGCCACCATTGCCTGTCCTTTCCATCCTAGTGCCTGTGTGCCTTTGCCTGGGGAGTAAGGGCCATAACGCTCCCGTTTCCTGGGAAACCTTTGCTTGACACAGAACCACAAGGAGATGCCTGGGCACTGAAAGGTTATCCCACCCATCTTCCATGCTTTTAAAGGCAGCAGGAGAGAGGTGGGAGAGCTCCTTCAGTTGCAGAAATGGCTGAAGGGAGCCATGAGGAGCAGGAGTGAGAAGCTGTCATCTGCCATGCGTCTGGTTTCAAGTCTCCTGCAGGAACTGTTGCTGCCATTCAGATGGTACCTTTATGTGGGAAGAAATACTGGGGAGGAATGGGACAAAAGGGGAGAGGTCAATTCAGGTCTGTAGTGCTTTTCAATTTGGGTCTGTAGTGCTTTTTTGGCACTCTTTCTTCTGCCACTACAGATGTTCAAAATGACTAGAGGAGGCTGTGAGGGGAAAGGTGGCAGTTTCTGTCATGGTTTCACCCCTGCTAAGCCCCACGCAGCCACTCATCCCCAGCAGGATGGGGGAGAGAATCGGAAGAGTGAAAGTGAGAAAACTTGTGGGTTGAGATAAAGACAGTTTAATATGTAAAGCAAAAGCTATATGTTCAAGTGAAGCAAAACAGGGAATTAATCCCCCACTTCCCATGGGCAGGCAGGTGTCCAGCCATCTCCAGGAAAGCAGGGCTTCATCATGTGCAATGGTGACTTGGGGAGAGAAACCCCAGCACTCTAAATGTCACCACCCCTCCATCCTTCCTCTTCCCCAAGCACCTTATATGTTGAGCATGACATCATGTCATGGTATATCCCTTTGGTCTTTTGGAGTCAACTGTCTCAGGTGTGTCCCCTCCCAACTCCTTGTGAGCCCAGCCATCCTGCTGTCCGGGTGGTTTGAGAAGCAGCAAAGCCCTTGGCTCTGTGTAAGCCCTGCTCAGCAATAACAAAAACATCTCTGTGTTACCAACACTGTCCCCAGCACAGATCCAAACCACAGCCCCATACCAGCTACTATGAAGAAAACTAACTCTATCCCAGCTGAAACCAGGACACTGCTTCTCGTCCCCTCCCATGTGACGTTCAGGGCAGATGCTCCTCTTAGGCTAGCCGGCATCCACACTGCTTTCTGGTAACAGAGCCTGGAGGACAAACCTCTAGCTGTCCCAAGTGCAGATTCAACATGCTGCCTTAAAAGGCATGAATACCTTTGTGAACATGTTGGGTCCTTGCCTGCCTTTCTCCTGCCTGAAATGAGCTTGGTGTCCTTTTCCAGGTACTTTTGGAGGGGCATTTAGTGAGACTGGCTGGTTCTAGGGGAGGCAGCCACTGCTAGCCACTCTGCACACTGACTTGAATCAAGTAGCCAGAGAGGGTATATTATAAAAAATATTTAATTTTTCAAAACTTCTGATGCAGATGGTGGTTTATGAATGGAAGAGGTGGTTTTGTTCAGCCTCTAGATGGATAATGTGATGGATTCCTGTCTTATCTAAGGTGATTTACCTATTGATACTGTTGAGAAATCTGTGCCTGGCTAGTTGTTTTTCAAATATTTCTGTATTCCCCAGTGTTTTCTTCAGAATTTTCTAGCTAGCAAAAACGATTAATTGTGGTAATTTGTCATATTCTGCCATCACCACCTCTGTATATAGATTAGTCCTTGTCCCCTCAGCCAGAAATACAGAATATGCTTTCATGACAAACAAAATGATAAATCTAGATTGTTTGGGGTTTTTTTTTATCTTACCCTAAAAATATATGGGCTAGGAATTGTTAGCTCTCTTTTTCATTCTTGTTGGTGCTGGTCAGTTTAAATATTAGCATACCAGGGAATATTTCCAAGCTATCTGATCCAAAACGCATATAGACAAGTGATTGAAGACATGGCAACAACAGGGAGCTTGTGTGAGTGAGAGAACGTTTGCCTGTGGGGGATGCTGGGCAAAGAGGGATAGGCGTGAGGAATCAAAAGTATTCCAGTGACCCATCTTCAGTCAGACTGCCTCCATTTGTCAGGTTCATGTTTCCAGAGTCCAGTAAGAAACTTGCTTGCTCTTAGGCCAGGTTGTTCCCAAATAAGCTTTGCAGATGCAATGTGTCTGATGGGTTTAGAGGCAAAAAGCCTTAATTTAGATTCAAATGAAATGGCTAAATGTCAAAACCACCATTTTCTAGAAGAGTCAAGAGTTGGACAGCAAATATGTGCATGAGTGAGTGTTTTATTTGCAGCAGCTACTACTGCCGCTAGACGGCTGTGTTGTTTTAAAATACACTGCCTATGAAGATCAATGCCTAGGAGTTTGGGTTAATTTATGCATTTTGGTTTCTCAAGGGAAGTGCAATTCAGAGTCAAGGGCAGGTGGGGGGAAACTGTTCCGAATCAGTCTAAGAAATTCAGTTCTCTTGAGAGGACATGCAGAGTAAGGTACGTTCAAGTTCTGAGGACCCCTGCAAAGACACTGTCAAGAGTGCTTGTCTCCCAGCGGGACAGCCAGCCAGCCAGGTACCAAGTTTCTGGGCATGCTGAGCTGTGGCAGCCATGTGCATGAGTTACTGTGCCTGAGTGGGTTAGGCCACGCCAGATGAGTTTCTCTCTCTGCTGTATTCCTGCCTCCTGTGCCTGTGAGGAGCAGTATGTGAGCCAAAGTGTCTTTTGGTAACTCTTGTATGCCTGTGCATCCGTTCCCGTAGGTGAGGTTGCTAAAGGTGGTCCACAGTTTTTCTGTGATTTGGTGCCCACATGGAAATGGGAGCATCTGAAAACTTGATCTCTCCTGTAAATGCTGAGGGTCATGAGGGTAACATTAATAGCTGCTCTCAAAGTGCCCTGGAGTCTTGTTGTTTAATCTGGATGATCACTGCCCCAGAAGTCATTATACTGCTTCCTATCAGCTGGTGAGAAACTGGATGGCTTTTATAAAGCAGCCACTGTAAGTTTATAATGCAATTACTCTGTGGTTGGTTTCTTATATACCTTTATGTATAATCCCAATGTTAATGGCACCACAGAGTGAAGGTAGTACACTAATACAGTGTAATCAATGTTAACGGAGTTTTAAAAGGCATAGTTTTATTATAAAGGCCAAAGATGGGAAGGATGACACCATGATGTTATTATTGCTCACGTATACTAGCACGGTCTGTGAGTGGCTCTTACCAGGCAGGAACCGCATTGCCTGGAGGATGCTGTACAAACCTCTGTGTGAAGGCATCTTCTGGTTCAGGGAGTTATTTGGTTTTGTAGTTTAAATCAGTGTAATCACACTGTATTTGTAATGTGATTAGCCACTATATCAAGTGCCAATTGCCAGGCTGTTATTGATTGCCTGTTAATCTGTATTTCTTGTTCAGAAAGCACTGATGGATTTTAGCGATGGAAGTCTCTCTCCAAAGAGGTACTTCCCTGAGAGCAGCGAGAAGGTTGGACGAATGCCACCTCAGGTGCTGCAACCAACTATATGTTTACTTTCAAGAGAACCTGCATCCAATTGCAACCCAACGACAGTGTCTGTGTTCCTGCAAGGCTCTCCAGAACTTTTAATGTCTCTTTAGAAGGAAAAAAAAACAAACTGAGGAGAGCATGCACTGATTGTTCACATGATTTATAGATGTTATGCCAAAATAAATGTGTCAAATCTCTTCAAGGTGTTTGAATAGAGACATGAGGGAAATGTTAGGTTCTTTTTAGCCAGTCTGGTGAAAAATAGGTTCTGCCTTTGACCCTGATGCACTTTCGTAGGGCATGGGACTGGTGGGATTACAAGCAGGTACCCTCAAGAGAGCAGAGACTGATCTCTGGACTAAAAAGCAATTAAAATTTTGAGGTGACATTATCCACCTTAGTTAACTGATGATGCTCAAAAGTAAATAGGCAATAATCACAGGCAGCCCAGTTCTGCTCGTATGGACACCTGAGAACAAGAAGAGTAACAGTGTGCTCTTTGGAGTATAAACCAGCAAGGATCCAGTGCCAATAAAATCCTTTTGACATTATCCCCCGGCTTGCATACGGGACATTTAAAATATTGCTGCCTTTGTGAAGATGTCACAAGGACAGATTGGTTGATGTAAATCTTCTGCTTGTGCCTATAGATTTTTAAAACCCTTTTGATTTCTCTAACCATATATTTCACTGGCAGACTGATGCCTTGCACTGGTAGAGCTAATTCAGCTGAGGACCTTTTTTAAAGTTGTTCTTTGCATTTCCACAGCAAAAAATTTAATTGGTTTTTGTTGCTCCCCAAGGATGAATTACCTGCACTTATCTTGACTAATACTGTTTTGCTTACAAAGACAGCGTAATAATCACTCATTTATTTGAACAGAATAGAACAACAGTTGTGTGCAGACTTCATGAGGAAACAGCACACGTGTTCCCTAACAAAATCTGTCTCACTGTCTCCTTCCTGCTGTTTGCTTGCTTGGTGTTATATGCTAGCTTCCTAAGGGTTGAAAGAGGAGCACTTTCTTTGAACAAGAGTACTGGGCAGTCCTGTGCGCCTGTAGTGACCTGTCTCTGATGGTAGCCAGTTGCAGGTGCATGTGGAAAGATTATAAAAACAGGGCAATCACATTAAGTTCTCTTCGTTTCTGACAGCGTGCAGCCTGTCAGAAGGACTGAGGAAGTGCTAGCCACCCTTTTGTGTTTAACAACCCTTAATGAAGCTTCCTTTGTGAATTTAGGAGTCTACCTGCTTTTCGAATCCACTTTTGCTTTTGGCAACTGCTACAATGTGTTTTGGTCTTAATTCAACATGAAAGGCAATTGCATTCTAGGTATCTCCGCAGAATGAATTTTTAACTGGGAAGCAAGTCATTCGATGCCTTTCTTTAACAGCTTGTTCAGGACAGCTGCTTGCTCCAGGTGTTTTGTACAGAAAGGATTGAAGACTCTGGGGTCCAGATTCAAATCTGCTTTGGGATCTACTTACTCAGTATCTCACCGAAGAGAGCTAAGCCCTTTGAATTATGATACGTAGTTGCCTAAACAATAGATTTGAATGTTGCTTTTGTTTTAGTTTTGTGGGATTTTTTTTTTTATTTAATCTGACAAAATTATTACTTGGGTTTCTTTTTTTGTCATTTCACACTCTATAGTGCATTAATATCCCAATCATTTTTTTTTGCTTGGTGATAAGATAAACATGCTACTCACATGGTTTGGTGGGTACTGACATAATTTGGAACTATGACTGGAAGAGCTAATTCAGTAGAGGACCTTTTAAAAAAAGCTCTGCCTTTTCAGTTAGCAACCTTTAGGTGTTTTGAATGCAATCCAAATTCTCTACAGCTCGAATTGAAAACACTAGCATCTTCCATTAATGATTGATATATGTGGCATTCAGAGAAAATTGTCTAATTTTCTTTGCTTGTGGTATCAATTTCAAGTCTGAAGGATACCATTATACATTTCTATTCAACATCTCTCATAACCCAGAGCGTTTAGTTCTGTTCTCCAACTTTCAGAATTATTTTTACCTATTATAGAAATGAACACATAATTTTAATCTGACAGATTATAAATTCACTGGAAAAAAAAAGTTTCTGGAGGGTTGGGAAAAAGAAGTATTTTTTTATTCAGTTCAGTGGAGAAAACAAAAAATGGAAGGAGAAAAGAAAGATTTTGAAAAAATATTTTGATAAAGCACTCTTAAACTAACACTTGAGATGTCCAAGTATTTCTATTTTGAAAATCCTTTGACTATGCCATTTAAAATAGAGGTTTGGTTTTGTTTAATAAATGGACCGAGACAGAGAGAGAAAAGGTGACAGAAAGAAACAGAGTAATCCCAAAATGAAATTAAATGAATGAACAAGGATCTCCTGGGCAAACTCAAACAAAAAAAGAAAGGGTGGCAGGAAGGGCAGGTAGCCTGGGAGAAATACAGCGAAATTGTCTGAGCAGCTGGGGATCAGCAAAAGCCCTGATAGAACTAAATATGGCCAAGGATGCAAAGGGCGAAAAGAAAAGTTTTGACAGGTATATCAATGAGAAAAGGACAATGAGGGAAAATGTGGGTCCTCTCCAGGATGAAACAGGCAATCTGGTTACCCAGGATATGGAGAAGGCTGAGGTACTCAGTCTTCACTGGCAAGAGCTCCAGCCACACCACCCACGTCACAGAGAGCAAAGTATGACTGGGAGTATGAGGAACTGCTCACTGTAGGAGAAGATCAAGTGTGAGAACACCTAAGGAATCTGAAGGTGCACAAGTCCATGGGACCTGATGAGATCCATTCATGTGTCCTGAAGGATCTGGTGGAGAGGGTGGCCAAGCCACTCTCCATCATATTTGAGAGGTCCTGGTAGAAATCCCCACTGACTGGAAAAGGGGAAACATAACCCCCATTTTTAAAAAGGGAAAAAAGGAAGACCCAGGATCTACAGACCAGACAGTGTCACTTCTGTGCCTGGCAAGATCATAGAGCAGATCCTCCTGGAAACTATCAAGGGAAGGGCCAACAAGGCAGATAGCATGGGAGTCTGTTATAGGCCTCCCAATCAGGATGAGGAGACAGACAAAAAATTCTTTGTACATCTGGGAGAAGTATCAAAATCCTGAGCCCTTGTCCTTGTAGGTGACTTCAACCTGTCAGATATCTCCTGGGAATAAAATATAACAGAGAGGGAACAGTCTAGAGGGTTCCTGAAGTGTGTTGAGGTTAACTTCCTGACAGCTAGTGAGGGAACAGGCTAGGGAAGGAGTCCTGTTGTTTGTAAACAAAGGAGTGATTGTGGGGGATGTGACAGTTGGAGGTTATGTACAGTGACCATGAAATGATAAAAGATTTTTATTCTGGGCGAAGCAAGGAGGACGGTCAGTAGAATCAGTACCTTGGACTTCAGGAGGGCAGACTTTGGTCTTTTCAGGGGCCTGGCTGACAAAGTCCCTTTGGATGCAGTCCTCAAAGGCAAAGGAGTCCAGGAAGTTGGGGTGTTTTTCAAGAAGGGAGTCTTAAAGGCAAAGGAGTAGGCTGTCCCCATGTGCCAGAAGACAAGCTGTCAGGGAAAATGACCAGCCTGGCTGACCAGAGAGCTGGAGCTGCTGGTAAGTGAGAAAAAGAGGATTTATGGCCTTTGGAAGAAAGGGCAGGCCACTCATAAAGACTACACAAAAGTAGTGAGGCTATGCAGGGAAAAAATTAGAAGGGCAAAAGTACAACTAGAACTTAACCTGGCCTCTGATGTTAAGGACAGCAACAAAAGTTGTTGTATAATGTATAAATACATTAGTAATGAAAAGAGGACTAAGAACAGCCTCTGTCCTCTAGTAGATGGGGCCAGTAACATAGTGACAAAGGATGAGGAAAAGGCTGAGGTGCTGAATGCTGCCTCTGCCTTAGCCTTTAACAGCAAGACCAGCTGTTCCCTGAGTACCCAGCCCCCTGAGCCAGGAGACAGGGATGGGGAGCATAATGCAGCCCCTGTAATCCAGGGGAAATGGTGAGGGACCTGCCTTAGAACCTAGATGTATGCAAGTCTATGGGGACAGGTGAGATCCACCTGAGGGTACTGAGGTAGTTGGTGGAAGTGCTCACCAGGCCACTTTCCATCATCTATGAGCAGTCCTGGCTGACTGGGGAGGTCTCAGTTAACAGGAGATCAGCAATTGTGATGTCCATCCACAAGAAGGGCTGGAAGGAGGACCTGTGGAACTCTAGGCCTGTCAGTCTCACCTTGGTACCTGGGAAAATTATGAAGCAAATCATCCTGACTACCATTACGAGGCATATGCAAGAAAAACAAGTGCTCAGGCCCAGTCAGCATGGTTTCGTGAAAGGCAGGTCCTGCTTCAACCAATCTGATCTCCTTCTATGACAAGATGACCTGCTTAGTGGATGAGGGTAAAGCTGTGGATGTTGTCTATCTGGATTTTAGCAAAGCTTTTGACACCATTTCCCACAGCATTCTCCTAGAGAAGCTGGCTGCTCTTGACTTGGATGGGTGTACCCTTTACTGTGTAAAAAACTGGCTGGATGGCCAGGCCCAGAGTGTGGTGGTGAAGGAGTTAAATCCATCTGTTGGTCAGTCACCGGTGGTGTTCCTCAGGGCTCTGTACTGGGCCCTGTTCTCCTTAATATCTTCATTAATGACCTGGATGAGGGGATCAAGTGCACCCTCAGTAAGTTTGCAGATGACACTAAGTTAGATATAAGTGTTGGTTTACTTGAAGGTAGGAAGGCCCTACAGAGGAATCTGGACAGGCTGGAGTAATGGGCCAAAGCAGTGGGCCAAAGCAATGGGCCATTGCATGAGGTTCAAGAAGGCCATAATAACGCCAAGCAGTGCTACAGGTTTGGGGAAGAGTGGGGAGTGGTTGGAAAGCTGCCTGGCAGAGAAGGACCTGGGGGTGTTGGTTGACAGCCCACTGAATATGAGCCAGCAGTGTGCCAAGGTGGTCAAGAAAGTCAACTGCATCCAGGCCTGTATTAAGAACAGTGTGGTGAGTAGGACTAGGGAAGTAATTGTCCCCCTGTACTCAGCACTAGAGAGGCCCCACCTTAAGTACTGTGTTCAGTTTTGTGCCCCTCACCATATAAAAAAAATTGAGGTGCTAGAGTGTGTCCAGAGAAGGGTGATGAGGCTGGTGAGGGGACTGGAGAATAAATGTTATGAGGAGTGACTGTGGGAACTTGGGGTTGTTTAGTCTGGAGAAATAAGGGGACACCTTCTTGCTCTCTACAACTACCTGAAAGGAGGTTTTGGAAAGGCAGGGGCTGACCTTTTCTCCCTAATGACAAGTGATAGGACAAGAGGAAATGATGTCAAGTTATGACAGGGGAGGTTTAGATTATATTAGATAATATTGGATAATAGGAAAAACTTCTTCACAGAAAGGGTTGTTAGGCATTAGATCGGGCTACCCAGGGAAGTGGTAGAGTCTCCATCCTTGTAGGTATTTAAAAGACAGTTAGATGTGGTGCTGAGGGATGTGGTTTAGTGGTGGTTTTGGCAGGTTAGGGTGATGGTTGGATTTGATGATCTAACAGGTCCTTTCTGACCAAGAAAATTCTATGATTCCATGATTTTGTGTCAGTCCAAAAGAAATGTTTGGTTTTGCAACCAAACCAACCAACCAACCCTTTGTTTCTCCAGCTATAGTGGAGGTAATGACTTTCTTGATTACTTACTCCAGTGGTTAGATGGTCTTGCTGTAGGAAAGGTACATCTTGGTAATAATCTGTTTAATGACATTGAACTAGACTATGGCTTTTATCGGGGAAGCTTTTTAGTTGATTTATAGCATTCTCATTGCTGTAATCAACACTGTGACTATTGTAGTAGAGGCAATTTCTGGTAGTTAATTAGTAAGAGAAAATAAGGTTTTGTGATAAAGGGGTTGAAAACCAATGTAGTGCTAATGCAGGCTAGAAATAGGGAATATTACTCTAATTGTAAGGCAAACTAATTGTTCTAACAGTTTGACTAGGAGTTTGCTAGATTCTTCTCTATTTCTTAATCAAGACTGGCCCAGTTTTTGGGAGATGCCCAGTCCACAAGAAATAACAGGCTTCATTCAGAAGTTGTTTGAAATTGTATGTCCTGAATTATGCAGAAGATAAGACACTTGTGCTTTTCAGTTTTGTCTTAAAGAGAGCAGCACCCCTTACTATCTGTTGGGCAATAGTCTAGCTCCATTGCAGTCAATGGCAAAATTCTACCTACTGTCAAGAGTTTACATTTCATCAGTGACATAGAGCAATTGCTTTCTTGGTTCAGGAGGCCCTGTGGAATAAAACCTGTCTCTGTCTGAACCTTAATTGTATGGGTAGGGTGATAAAAGTGCCTAAGACTTCCTGCCTCGCTTGTTGCAGTGGCATCCAAATGCAATTTCAATGCAGTTATGTAGAAGAATAGCCCTGTAGCACTCCTCAGTCTCAGATTCCTTCAAGCCAGGAACATTTTCAAATGCTTCTAGTACCTACTGTACCAAGGCAGTTTACTGTAAAGCACTTAAAATTACTACTCGGAGAGAAAGTGGTGTGAGGAGGTCATACAAACTTTCTTTGGCAGAGTTAGGTAGTTTCTTCAGACCTTTTGTATTATCCAGAGTACAGTTTTGATGGTTGTGTGTTTTGTGTTTGTTTGTGGCCTGTTGGTTGTTTTTTCATTTTTCCTTTTTTCTGGTTTTTTTTTTTTTTTTTAATTAAGCTTATGCTAGATAATGAATTAGCATTTCAAAATAAGACTATTTTGTTTCTTTATGATAAATCACAAAGGAGGGATTTTCTCAACAGAAAACACAATTAAAACCTGCTGCCACGATGGCTCAAGGGCCTCATGAATGCATGATTAATATTCTTGTGCCCCTTGACTTTCAGTTGATAGGTATTTAATCTATTACCCTACTTAAACCCAGCTTCAGGAGTGCATTATAATGAGGTTCACTCACATGCGTTGCCTGGGCTATAAGGGATGAGAATCACAGAATCATAGAATGCTTTGGGTTGGAAGGGACCTCAAAGATCATCAAGTTCCAAACCCCCTGCCATGGGCAGGGACACCCTCACTAGACCAGGTTGCCCAAAGCCTCATCTAACCTGGCCTTGAATGCCTCCAGGGCTTCCACAACCTCTCTGGGCAGCCTGTGCCAGGGCCTCACTGCCCTCATAGCAAAGAATTTCTTCCTAACATCTAATCTAAACCTCCCCTCTTTCAGCTTGAAGCCATTTCCCCTTGTCCTATCACTACACTCCCTGGTGAACAGTCCCTCTGGTGGACCACAATTAGATCACCCTGGAGCCTCTTCTCCAGGCTGAACAAGTCCAACTCTTGCAGCCTGTCTTCATAGGAGAGGTGCTACAGCCCTTCGCTTGGTCAACTTGAAGGCTAACTTCTTTCCTGGTAACATCACTAGAAGGTCTGTAGACTTGCAAAGTAATGAGTGTGAGACAGTTTGTATCAGCTCTTTCCGTTGTTTGTCCTTTGGTAGGTGTAATGACTTCTGATTAGTTTCTCAGGCTTGGGCTTAAGTTGCATGTTGCAAAATAAAAGTAACTTTCAAAAATTGGTTTTGTCCCTGACAGTGCTGGACAGAAGGAAGCTCATCTAACTAGTTGTATGATTTGGCTATAATTTCATATGCATCTACACTGATTTTGTGCACTTGACAATGGTACCTCTCCAGAGATAATGTTTGCATTGTAAGTTGACCATATGCTTAACTCTGAATAAATATTTCCACAGAAACACCAGAGGAGAGAACTGGGTCTTGCCAGCATCTTTAATGTTTACTGCTGTCTCCATCTGCTGCTGCTATGTTTTCATCTCAAGAGATCCAGTTTGTTTTGACTCTTATTCTCCTTGTATGTTAATTACATTCATGCTGTGCTCTAATTGACAAGGAAAAAGTTGATACAGAAAGGCCAGCAAGGAACCTACTCTTTGCTATGTGTAGCATACCTTCATTATATTTTCTGCACGTTTTTATGGGATCCTGACCTTGGAAACTACAAGGTAAATTAGGGGGCAAAAAACTGTACTGAAATCCATTAGTGCCAAGACAAATTAAATTTAGCTATTGGTTATTGGTTAATTGGACCAGTTATTTTATAGGCTTCTGATGTCTTCTGTCTCTAAAATGTGTAACCTGTTGGTTTGTGTCTTTTACTTAATAGGTCTTAAATGCATTTAACAAGAGATGCTGAGTGCTGTGCTCTGTAACACTGGGGAAAAAAGAACATGTTGTTTGTGGCTTTTGGTCTGATGACTGATTTGATTGCTTCATTATTTATGGCACATTTTTAAGATAGTGGGTTCTCATACCTACTGTTCTTTTCATGTGAACATCCTGAACCTTGGATGGCACAGGGGTAATTAATGTACTTTTCCAAGAAGAAAGATGTCTTGCCAACAATGCATTCATACCTCACAGTAGACAATTAGCTCAACAAATTGCTACAGACCATGTACTGGGACTTGGGAGTGAAAATTGGAAGAAGATGCAGCTATGAGGTCTTATTCCTTAGCCCTTTGGGTATCTTAGCTCACGTCCTTCAAAAATCCATTCCACCCTTCCCTACCATCACTTGGCATATAAATATGCTCAGTGTCCAGTATATTTTGAGTAAGATAAAACTAGAAATTAATAGAGATGTAGTGATAAAAATAGAATCACAGAATCACAGAATTGTAGGGGTTGGAAGGGACCTCGAGAGATCATCGGGTCCAACCCCCTGCCAAAGCAGCTCCCTAGCACATATCACTCAGATAGGCGTCCAGATGGGTCTTGAATATCTAATAGGGCTAAGTAGTTTGATATCTGGCAAAAGAGTTTTAGACTCCCCAAATCCACAATTTTAGACTCTGGATTTGGAGGTCAGAATCAATCTATAATTTCCTCTATTATCTGTTCTTTTGCCCGTGTATACTGTAGTGATTTCTCATTACACATTAGCAGCTGCACAGCTTTCAGGAAAGCTATAAACTTGATCCTGAAAACATGAAAAAAAAATGGCCAAAATTGAAGGCTCACATCCTTTTGGAATTCATGGATATATCTCAGGATTTTTATATTCTTAGACCAGGCAATGAGTTAGGCAGTGGAGTATGGCTGACACCTTCATTGAGGTTATCTGAGTGGTGGTTATTATAGATGGCATGATTTATATTCATCATTATCTAGGCTTATGAAATTCTGTCTCTAAAATCTAGTTCTTTTCTGCTTTGTACTGACACTGAATGTTACAAGAAATTTTGGTGAACTATACTTCTATTCAAACTCATAGCTGTATTCCAGTGAGACAGAGCAGTTTAGAAGTATCTGGGGTGAGCTTAGAAATAAGGTTCCCTCTACACTATGACTTACACAATTTATTTGGTATTTATGTTCAAAAAGCAGTTCTACAATACATGTTTTAGTGTCGGATAGTTGCATTTTTGTATTCATAAAAATACTCCCTTTCCCGGTAAGTGGGCAGCTTGAAAAAGAGGAAACAGCCTACACTGTGCAACTCCTTACACAAAGGTTGCTCCCAAATATTAGTGAAGGGAATTTAATCTTTTTGTTTTTAATGAGAAATATCTAAAGTAATGATGTCTCAAACTCAGATGATTTCTGGGAATATTAAAGAAGAAGAAAATTTGATCACAGCATCTTTGTAGAATCTCTTACAAA
This sequence comes from Hypotaenidia okinawae, assembly GCA_027925045.1. Classification (NCBI taxonomy): domain Eukaryota; kingdom Metazoa; phylum Chordata; class Aves; order Gruiformes; family Rallidae; genus Hypotaenidia; species Hypotaenidia okinawae. The sequence continues at coordinate 64,707,946 of BSDF01000002.1, forward strand.
CAGATTTTTAATGGACATTTCATCAGGGAGGACTCCAAAAGTAATAATTTACATCATATCCCTCTGTGGACTAAACTGGTGTAGCTCTGCTTGAAATTGGTGAGACTGTGGTGAATTCAGTTTTTTGGAACCAGTGGCCGTGAAGCCAGAAATTCTTTGACATTTGAATGACATTGGAATACTCTTCCCTCATCTTGCAGAGAGGCTTGTCTTTCAAGCTGACTGGATTTTTCTGAGTATTGCTTCAGGAAAAAGCTGGCAAACTGGGGGCTGGCAGTTGGACTGCTGTGGGATAGTTACGTCCCACAATACTGGAATACAGGCAACAGTTAGAACACACCTGTAGTTTAAGAAACTTTTCAGCAGACAGTGTTGAAGTTGAGCGGTGTGTATCAAGTATCTTGCCTGGAGTTCCTGTCCAAGAAGCCTTTGCAAGGGAAAGATCAAAATGATTCAGAGAAGAGGCTTTTGGTAGGATACCTACCTAAAATTGGGTAGAGTGTGGTAACACAGATAGCTACCTAGTTGGAAATTGTTCTTGTTCCAACTGGGTTCCCCAAGTATTCTTAACCATGTCAGAGTTTCCCAATTACCTATAGCACAAGTCGTCTCATTATCTCATATCCAACAAAACACTGTTTTGTCTTGCTCACTGTTGGAATACTTCAGGGACCTTTTAAGGAAGGGATGATGATGGGCAATGGTATTTGGCTGATGGGGCTTATCACAAGCAATGTATTGCTTTGATCTGTGTGAGGGAGGAGGCCTGATCAGATTTTCTTCTTGCTGTGTCCTCTGGCGTAAGGCACTATATTTGGGAGCTGCTTTTCCTATCTGCTGACTCATCCGTGTCAAAAATAAAAAGAATGTTAGGCTTTTTTTAGACCAAGGAAACTGTTATAATTTTTATAGTACTTGGCATCTCTTAGAAAAACAAGCAATTGTCTTTGCAGTTCCCAGTGCTTCTATAAGGTACATGTCTATCAGTGAGTAAAGCAGGCCAGGTCCTTCACTGTGGTCTTGAGGGCAACTTGACTTGGCATGGCACGGCACTGTTTGTCTCTCTAGGACTACACTTGTATCTGTCCCCACTTTTCACCACCATCCATGCAGCATATGAGAAGCATGGTCTGTGACCATGTCCTTGCATTGCCTGGGTGACATGGGCCAAAATTTGGTCAGGCACCGTGACAACAAGCAGTGGCACAAGACAGTGCTCATACCTGTGCCCTGGCTGGTTCACTAGTATAGACATGGCCATGGGAGGACAGTAACAAAATTCCAGGTTTGTGCTCCAGAGTAATTTGTTCAGTGACATCCCCCTTCTGCTGCTCCCATGTTCACATCTTCAAGAGAACTTGATTCTCTCAAGGCCTCAAGCCTAGAAGAGCTTATCAGTTGGCTGTGGCTGGAGAAAACAACCCTCGTGGCCGTATTTGAAAAAACCTTGAAGGGCTCCAACCTGATTTTGTTTGATGAAGTATTGGCTATATATAGCCACAGGATGATTTGTCACTTAAATCCTTTGCATATTTTATGACTTTTACCAGTGATACCTTTCACTCCTTAAGATACTTACAGAGTGTTCCTAGTCTACCTCAGTATAGCTGAGCAAAACTCACTATGTAAATTAACAAAATAATTAACTCCTTAATTGACTCTCTTTTCAAAAGCCTCTTCTTTCATATTTTCTTCAATGTCACCTATGCTTGTGAAATTCTTTGCTAATCAAGAAATAAATTGAACCAACATTGTGCCTGAATCCTGGAAGTATTGAAGCTGTAAATTATCTGGACCAGGCTGCTGTGAAGTTATAACTGCATTTTAAGAGCTAACTGGATTACCACAGAGATGTCTTCCATGAGGCATTAACACCTTCCTCGGGTGGCAAGGACAGAACATGACATTTCTCATTGCTTTCCTCTGTCTTTTGTCTCTGTTCATAGATACTGCATGCTTGAATTTTCAGTGCTGTGGGCAAATACAGTTACAGACATGCCCATTTATAAATCTGATAATTGCATTCAATAAATGTGGAGTGGTTCTGAACACAAGTATACTGTGTTGACGTTTTGTTGACTACTCACATGAGGGGAGAATATATAAACACTGTGTACTAGTACCTCTACTAGTCATGCTTTGTGGTGTCCAAGCATTGCTACAGATCTCACCTGGGTTAACATGGAAGATCCCATGGAGAATCTGGGAGCTAAATATTGTAGTATTTTTATAATCAGGAGGAATGTGTAGCCAAGGTCACTTAGGATCTAGTTTCAAAGCAATGAAGCAGGTGCCAATAATCCTTGGCAAAAACATGATGACTTGGTAAGAACATGGAAACTGAGCCATATAACCACTGTTAAGTCTAGCTTGAGAACATCTGTATGAGTTGCAGTCACATCTTGGGACTGCAATGGGGCATCTGCTATTGAATAACTGTTCTATTCAGTGGTTTTAGAAGCGTGTTTTTCAAAAGAGTAAATCAAATGCCTTCCAACTGGCACATATTCATCCTAGGTTGTTCAAAGAGTAAACCAAAGTGGGTCTGCTACCATTATTAGCTACCTCATAAGGACTGTTAGGGGACGGGTGTGAGGCCTAATTTTAAAAATGGTTGAAGAAAGCTGAAGGGGAAATAGAGGACCTGTTAAAGACCTAACAGGCAGTACAAAAATAGCTAATTGTCAATATGATGCTCTTGCATGGGGGAGATACCCCTCCAGAGCTTCTACCGAGGCAGGCAGTTGTGTACAAGGTGATGTTCCTTTTGGCAATGTTGAGGCACTGCTGAACACTTGTGTTTAGTTTTGAAATGTGTGTTGGAGATTCAGAAGTAATAGAACTAAATATGCCCTTCACAGGAAGTACGCAGGAACTGAGCTCTGTTTGACAAAGTAACTGAAGTTGGAACATAAGCTTTCAAGGCTGTTGTAAAAATGGGGATAATCAGCTGCCCTCTTACACCACAGAGAATGAGACACACTGCACAGCAAGAGTTTGTCTTGAATAATAGGGACTATATTTTTAACTGTGAATTCAGCTATACAGTTAAATATAGTTGTTCTGAAAATTGTTATTCCAAAGAAATTCCTTAAGATAGGCCACCTCTGTCAGTTTTTATTCTATAATTAGTGCTGTCCTACTTTTTTTTTTTTTTGGTGACTAAGTCCCACGGAAGTCAATGGGAGAAAGGCATGGTTGAAAATCCCCTGAATTACTTGTTGAGGTGCTGATCTGTGAAAGCCCATGATAATGGGATTTAAATATTTAAAATAACCCTGAGAAATCTGAGTATGAAACCCCGAAAGCTTTTAAAATAGCGACTAAAAAGCCTTGAATTTAAGCATGAATTTTTCTTGTTTTCTGAAAATGGAATTCATGAAGTGCTGACTATATCTCAACAGACTGCTCTGACCCCTTGAGATCCACTTCTGCCTCTTTAGACATTGCACTTCTTGTGGTGCAGGTGCCTACATATGTCTGATCTGAGGTTCTCAGTATCATGTACTAGCATAAACCAACATATGGGCTATGGCATGTATAACAGGTAACATCCATTGATTGTTACCTCTCATAGGTGCCTTCTTAAAATATTTTCTCATGTGCTTCTTAGAGTGAATATTAGCATGTCTTGTCAGGGACGCTGCAGCTCCTGTTCAAACTGGGCTGGTTTTGAAAATACCCAGTGTGCTATAAGATGATCATCCTGCTCGGCTGGTTAGTCAGCTTTTAGAAACATCTCCCCTGCAATGAGATCATTTCTCTGCTCACTGCAAAGATTTTTCTCAAGCTGATTGATATTCAAGCAAGTTAATATTTAAAGCTTGCGACCTTTGGTTCTCATGGTTTTTTTCTTGCCTCATTAACAGCTATAATCAATATCACCAGCAACTTTGTAATACCACACACCCTCAGCATTTCTGTACGTGCATACAGCTTGCTCAGCACTTCCGTGTATAGCTTGCCAACCCTCCCAGCCCTTCTGCATCATGAGATTACTTATTTCCAACAGCGAGAGAATGGTTTGCCCTTCTGCTGTCTATGGGGAGAGGGGTGGGGAGGAATCCGAAGCTAGCTACCAAGGCATCTGTCCTTTTCCTCAAGTCCTGACATGTGAGAGAGGTTGAATTCTATTTCTTCCTTGTACTGATTTTTTACAAGTACATATGCTATTTAGGGAAGGATTTCTTCCAAATTTGTGGTCTTCCCTACCCTCCACCCCCCAGGGTCTGTCTTTGTGCATCTCCTTCCAGTGAGGCTGGGTAGGCTTTGTGATGCAGGGATGAAACTTAAAATGGGCTTCTGACTTTGAGCTCAGAAACCTCTAGCATAAGAAACAGTTTCACACAGCTTCACTGCATAATGTGTAAGGCTTCTGGTGCTTGCTGGACCTGGAGAAGGATGGATGATGTCCTGAGAGCATTCCATGATCTCTTCTACAATGAGCCTCTGTGAAGCAAAGATTTGTACTTTGCTTTTGGTCCTTATCTTTGAGGTGTCTAGAACAATGCAAATTAAATTTGGAAGCAAGCCTTGAACAAATCCACTGATAGAAGGCTGTATTCCACTATCACCCTCCAAAGCCCTGCTTTATATATGACATAAGACTGGCTTCCCACTTCTCAAAGAGATGATAGAGGAAGGACAGTAATTTTAGTAAGTCCAAGTAGATACAGAACTATGTCCTTTTTAAAATTTAATGTTGGCACTAGATTATGGGAGTGCACAGCCTCAATTTCTGTGAAAACAACTTTGAGACAAGCTTTAACAGTGGAGTAAGAATGTGGTGTTCCTCAGCAAGGAAAGGTAACGTGCTGCTGTTCTGGGCATGCAGGTGTTCTACAGTTGGGATGCCTTTGGGATATAAGGTGCCAAAAAATCAAGTGATGGATATTGCAGTGATGGCAGATGCTACAAGTACTTCAGGTTAGAATGCTGTTCCAAAGGCCATGGAGATACTAGCCATAGCTTATTTTGAACTGCTTTAGGACTGAGTTTAAGCTTTGCCTCCTGTGCAGTAATGCTGTCTATAACCGAAACCACGCTGTCTTCATCCATAGCAGTTTGCAGCATAGTTCAGTTGCACTCTAAGAAATGTGCACATCCTCCATCAAAGTCATTTGTGCTGGTAACATCTGTGTTCCTGGTGATTAATCAGTCTTATGTGTGCCTGAGTCAGCCTCAACCCCTGACTGTTTCTATCAAATATGTTTTTAATGGAAAAGGTGTTAGCAGGAAAGGGCAGAAACAGGAAGGATGTTAACTTGGAGTTTTGTATTTTCAAAGTCAAAGGGGTACATGCTCCTGATGTATTCACTGGGAAGAAGATTAAGAAAGTAACCAAAATCAATTATCCATGTGATATTTGCTACTTGGGTGCAAGGTTAAGTGGACAACTTTCTAAAATTAAAACAAGCATATACAACCTAAACCTGATGAAGGGGCAGCTTGCAGGCTACGTACATATATGTTTGTCTATATATATAATATATTACTTTAGGAGTTGTACTGAATTGTCAACTGCTTTTGAGAAGGAATATCAAGGAGGAATCTTTCATAACCTCCAAGTCTCATTCCAAGGATGCTGTTTTGGCAGAAACACAGAGAGAACAGTGCCTTGCCTGTATCTTTTTGAGATACTTAAATCATTAGGATAATTTTCAATTCCAATGTTAATTTTGAAAAATATCATCATAAGGCCTTCTCCCTCAAGCCCTACAATGGCATTCTCTGTTTCTCTTTATTGCTGCTTTCTGTTCTTGGGGATGGTAGCGTACAGAATTAATTTCTGTCTTGATGTTCCAGCTTTGTTACTTAATGAAAATCTCTCTCATCTGGCTGGCTAGGTTTTGTTCTTCAAAATCCTAAGAGACTAGTTTCCTAGAAAAGCGTGAAAGTGAGATTTTAATTATAACCTTTAAATTGTACTTGGATATTAACCCCCCTTTTAACTCCTAAAGAAGTATCATGTTCTCTGAGTCTTTAAGCTACATCAGGCAAATTGCTGCAGGAATATCAAGCTGTATGGAGAGGTTCAGCTCCATTACCCAGACAGTAATTAGGGGAGTGCTAGACACTACAGACATGCATCTCTTCGCAGTTCAGTTGGTATTACAAATTTCTATTTCTAGGATGATGGTGTCCAACTCATCAGGCATTTAGAGGAAACCAGTAGGGTTTATGTTAAGCTTGGAAGTTGAGGGAGTGGTATGGTTGTGAACCCTGTGCTTGGGCTCTGCTTGCTTTCCTCCTACAGATGTTGACAGTGAACAAACTGGGAATTGTGTGTGTTTAGTCCTTGTTAGTAAGTCAGAGGCCGTTAGGAATGACTCAGAGGAAAAATACTTGAGAACACTGAATTGCTGACCAAACATTGTCTGTGATTTTACAGAATCATAAATGCTGACTGACTTCCACAGGACCAATAATACCAGTGAAATTACTGTTCTGCTCAGTCCTTAGTTCACTTTCATGGTAAATTCTGCTTGTACGTTGGTCTGGAAGGCACCAAAGTGGTCTGCTAGAGTTTTTCATGCCCAAGTTAGAAGTTATATGTGCTGCTAAAAAGCACAGCAAGAGAGTGAGTTTGTCTTTTGAAGAGAGACAAGATCAACTGAACGGTGGCACCTTGCTTTTTATCCCTGATTCACACTGCAGCCTGAGCAGGGACTTGCTGCTTTTCACAACATCTCTTTAGATACTGTGATCATTGTGTGTACATTCAGTTCTGCCTGTGGAGCTTTTTAATGGCCTCATGAAGCTGAGGGAGGGGTCAAGAGGCTGACATCAGAAGGTGCAGTTTAGAAGATGGCAGTGCTACCCTAGCTTAGACAGGCTGAAGCTTATAAGCCAATCCTGCTTCTGGCCAGGCCAGAGTCAACCTCCTCAAGCAGCCAGCACAGGTGAGCTGAGTTATCCCCAGTGATCTGAGTTAGCTTGTGCTGTTTCCACACCACCTGACATCACTCCCCCATAAGAGGGGCTGGCCGGGGAGGGATGCTCCTGGGTGCCTCCAGGGCAGTCTGAGTATGGCTGGGGTATTTGGTCAGTACTTGTGTTGTACAGCACTCTGTATTTTTTTGGGTAGGTAATGTACTCTGCGTTATCACTGGGTGTGAGTGTAATTTGCAATGAGCTGTTGTTTTTCCCCTTTCACGGTGGTTTTGTCAGCAAGCTGTCCTTATCCCAACCCATGGAGGCTCTGTCTGTTTCCCCTCTGGGAGTGAGCGAGCAGCACGTGGTGCTCAGCCACTGCTTGGGGCTGAGCCACCACAAAGCCTTTGAACTGGATATGAAAAAGAAGAAATAGACAGTTTTGGGAGCTCAGAGCAGGAGTTGAAAAGATGTTAATACTAATTTGGGATGTTGGAGGTGCAGAATGAAATACCACTCTAAAAGAAGCACTGCTGCTTGTTGTATGGTTAGAATTGTATAGATGTAGGTTATATCCATACAACCCTATGTTAGGCTGCTTTGATGGGAAAGTGTTGGCTTAGGCATGTCTGTTAAACTGCTACAGTGCACCAGTTTAAATTCCTACCTTAGAGTTATCAGAACTAGATAGCAAATTAAAATTTGCAGATTTTGGGGAGCTGAAAGTGAAGCCTCATAATTAGCAATGGTGTTATCAGTTATAGTAATCATGTCCTTGTTCTGTATACAGAAATGCTAACATACAGTGATTAGCAAGTCTCCACGTTAGAAGCTTTTGTGTAAGGCTCTGCATCCACAGGCTTATAGCCTGTAAATTGACAGGGATTTGGAAAGGAGAAGGATTTTTACAAGTGACAAGGCATTTTAAGTAATAGTGGAAGGCGTAGAGATGAAAATATGCAACCTAAGGCAAAGGCTGTTAAACAGTGGCTGAAGAGCTGTTGCACTTGGTTGTTAAACAAGGGCTGCTCTGGAGCATAAGCTGTCTTTGAAGGAGAGAGAAAAAGAGTAGTTGAGCATCACATGACAGATAGGCATAGACTTTCTTGTGCACTTCTCTGCATTGTATATATATCTAGACTTGATTTCCATGCATATTTAGATGGGCTATTTCTCTGCTGTGTGCTGAAAGCTTCACTGTCCCTGTGTGGAACCTCCTAACAGCAAGAATATCTGTGTTTTATTTCATTTAATATCTTCCAGTCTAAATATAGTTTGATTGCTTTCCAAATGAGCTTGGGTCTGACTCTCATTCTGATTCAACATTGTAAACTTAATCATTTGATGTTCTCGGTAAACAGGCACTCTGGGAAGCAATTGGTGATTGTTTTGAAAGAAGTCACTGCAGGATTCCAGGCTAGCATCATTAATTCTTTGAGATATCATTGTGTTCCTGTTCCCCCCAATCAAATTCTTATAACAAAAGTTACTTTAAAAGAAATCCAACCAACCCCTCGTACCCAAAAGCCATACCCCTAATTGCTGAAAATTTTAAATATTCAGCATGTACCCTCAACGTTCTTTTCCCATGTGAAAAAACTTTTGGTGTCTCTTTCAGCATGAGGCAGACCATGTGTTGTACATCTTTATCTAAGTAGAATCTTTGACAGTGTGGTGACTAAAGCCTTGTTTGATGGCTAATGTGAAGGTATATACTTAGTTGAATTTATAGTCCTAGAATCTTTGAACATGTCATTAAGGTGTATCTATATGCTTATAAATGTAAAAAGGCCAGACAGGAGGTTCACCATGTTCACAAATTGTTCTGGCTACCACAGTGTGTCAAGAATGTGCAAGGGAGTATAAGAGCTGTTATGCTTTTCGCTCCTGTGGCACATCCTATTACATTTGTGATAAATGTTGGCAGGTTTCCATGGTTAGGGAGCTGTTCGTGGCCACTGTCTAGCCTGCTGCTATTTCTATGAATGTTACCATGGGCACTGATGGAAGGAAATTCATATCGAACAGAAAACAATCATGGGGAAAAAGTGGGAGGCAGAAAAGGATGGACAGTGATAATTGTGTTAGGGGTCGGGATGGCCTTGTAACTGCAGAACAGCTGTGAGGCTGCAATGGTGTCATATGGTACAGAGTATATATGCTTCAACTATGGAGGGTGGGAGACAATAATGCTCCCAACCCAAGAGCAAATGTGTGGCTGCCATCCTAATCATCTAGGAACAGTGACTCTTAAGCTCATAGCACTAGAATAAAAAAAAAAACCAAACGTTGTTGTTGTCTGTAGACAATGCAGAGTATGTTCACTCCTAGGAGCATGCTGTCTGTATATCTGTATCACATTTGTGTGCAGCATAGAGTATGCAATCTTGGAAACACTACAACACCCAGGAGGCTTCACTGATGTGAGCAGCTGTCTTGGCTGAGATGAGGACGGTGCAGTTGAGGAAGAAGATTAATAAAACCCAACCTACTCCTCCTCTCCAAAAACCCCCTATCAAACCCAAGTCATTGAGCTTCTTGCATGCTGCTTTGATTCTGGTGCTGCTGTGTGGTGTTGATTTCTCAATACATTTTAAATCCCAAATAATTCTGTTAGTATTTGGGTTATAAGATGCAGAAACCTTATGGCCATGGAATTTAGTGGTTCCCTTATGCACAAGTGATGCTTGTGTGGCTGGGTGTGTTGCAAGGATCAAGGCCACTGACTGGGATTTCTGATATGCTCATTTTCAAGACTTTCAAGTTCATGCTACCCTCTCTCACTTTCAAACTGTCCCAATCTCTCATGACCAGCATCTCTTCTGCTATCGTCTTGGTTTCCGGGCTCAAAAGCAAAGCTCTTTTTACTGAAGTGCCAGGAATGAGAGCATATTATATATACTGTTAATGTTTCCTCCTTGAGAACCTTTAAGTTGAGTTGCTGTGAAGAGCATGAGATATCCAGCGGAGAATGCTGGAAGCACCTGCCAGCGTGGGAGGTGTACATAAGGAAAAGCTGGGATGAGGTTCAGAGAGTATGTATTGGGAGGATTTTCAAACGTATGTTGTGTGGGAGAGGTGACAGATGACAATCCGTCATCCTTGTGCGTTTTCATTCTTCATCCACCTTCCTTTTGTTTACAGTGAAGAAACCTGCGTGGTGCCCTGACTCCTGTTTTCCTTCTGAGCAGCCTATAAAACTCACCATGTAAGAAAAGCGAGCCTTGGGGTTTTTTTGTGGCTACCTGAGCACTTGACTCTGTCTCCTGGCTTTTTGAGTGGCAGTTGACACACTGCCAAAGGCCTGATGAAAGTTTGTGGGTAAAAATGACTCAGTGATTCACAGTGGTCTAAAAAGTAATCTTGTAAGACTCAGAATTGTAGTTTTATGAGCTCTTTCTGGATATGTCAAAAGTATTTCCCTGGGTTATAAGTTCTTCTCCTTCCCTAGAAAGGGAAGCACAAAAATGTGAAAGCAAGAAAAGAAACTATATGTCTTTTTTGAATATCAAGAAAAAAAAGTGTGAGTACAGAGAAAAGACTCTATTTTTTACTTTATATTCAGTATTCCCATCCTTAAACTTAATATTAACTTATAACGTACACAAGCTTCCTTTCTTGCTCCTGCTTTCCTTTCTAAATTAAGCTTTCTTTTGTTCATGGTAGGTAGGGAATCCCAAATCATGTCACTGATGCCTTACCTGATTCCTTGTGGTATTTTGGTTTCTATGCAAATCTATGTAAGATTTCTATAATGTTTTACATCCATATTGCAATTCATTAACTTAATAAACAAGCCCTAGGGCAATGATAAATTGGTTTCAGAAGCTTTAATAATGATACAGCACTTCTGCTTTAAGAAGTATTCTTTTAACCTTAAAGTTCAAGGTTTTAATGGGAAATCTGAGAACAACTTTCGCATCCTTCAGTTTATTTTTTTCTTTTGATAAGAAGTATTTAAGATATACTGTAATTACGAAAATTTCCAATAGTAGGAGCTAGGCCGCATGGACATAGAACCATAGAATTGTAGGGGTTGGAAGGGACCTGGAGAGATCATCGAGTCCAACCCCCTGCCAAAGCAGCTCCCTAGGACATTTCACTCAGATAGGCGTCCAGACGGGTCTTGAATATCTCCAGAGAAGGAGACTCCACCACCTCCCTGGGCAGCCTGTGCCAGGGCTCTGTCATCCTCACTGGGGAAAAGTTCTTCCGCATGTTGGTGCGGAACTTCCTATGCTCTAACTTGCATGTGTGATGCTTTCCTTATGAAATCAAGTCACTATTTCCTTTCACTGCTTTTTCTCTAATTTTATTTTGAGGAAAGGGGGTGGAGGTTGTTCTTCTAGTTGGAAGCTTTATAGCATCTTATAGGCCAAAGGAGATCAAAATATCATTCATGTTTACTTTTCTTGTCTGGGTTCTGACAAGAAAAATGAGATATGGTGCTCTTTTCTGTTAAGCATGTAAGTATAGGTCTGTCAACACATTGAAGAAAAAGCACTTTTAGCTACATTTCAGTGTAAGGGAAATTGCCTTGAGAGATAGGAAGTGCCACTATAGCAAGCTTCATACTTGCTGGTGTGAGATGGGGTAGGTGTTCTCCTGAAAATCTTCAGAGTTAGAGACTCATGTGAAGTGTTTCTCTTTGGTTTGCTGCTTTCACTTCACCTTGCCTTGCTTTATTACTTCTCATTTGTCCAATTATATATGCTCACCATCCCATGTATAAAAATGAATCTTGAGGTCAAGTTGCTGTCTTCAATAGCTGCAAAAACGTGTGGAAAATGAAGAGTCCAGGCATGTCTGAGTGCATGTGCAAGGAGTGATGACATGATGTTTTTATGATTCCTTTTCAGACCAAGACACTCTTAGATCTGCAGCTCAGGAAGCACTGGGACACTAAATCTTTCCCTTCATGCTAGGAAACTAGCTCATGGAAGTGCTCTATGTGGGCAAACACTGTGGGAGTTCATGACCCCTCATTCCCTGTGATATTTGCTCAATTAGCCTTTGCCACAGTAGAAACAGTGCTATGGAAGGGCATATGTTGGTGCAAGAAAATAAGAGAAACTTAAGGGGCATAAACCACTGTAGCTGAGATAAATTGAATGTGTAGTGGGAAGAACTGGGGTTTGCATCACACAGGGAACTCGGACCATACCAAAGGAAGGAAAACTCCCCCAGGGACAGCAGCAGCAGAAGAGGTAGGCTGGCTGATACTGTCTCTCTGCTGGCTGGGTCCCTCTGAATACCTCTTCAGTTTTTAAGGAGTTCAGTAGCTCCTCCAAAAGATATTCCCAGAGAGACTCCCTTCAGTGAACAGGTTGAAGGGACACTTCCCACAGCTGGAGGGAAACTGATGGTGACTGGTGGTCTGATACAACTCACCTATCTGTGGGGATCCTGGTGTGGTTCCTGCTGCAGCTGCCAGACCAGGAAAGAGGGAAGGTAACAGCAGATGCCCCTTGTCCTGAAGGGGTGGGTATGGTAGGGATTATATTCACTGCAAATCCTTTTGTGTTGGCACACACATGACTCTTCTGTATGTCCTATACTATTTGAAGGAGCTCTGCCACCTCTTTTACTCTTCCATGGGACAGATTGTTTTCAGTTGATCTATGATTCGTATAGCAGTCCCAAACTCTTGGACCCTGGGCTGTGGACATCAGCCAACACTCTGTGATGGTTCTGTTCTGCCCCGCCCCATCACTTTGAGCAGTACACACCATTTCCCCATTAAAGTTGGAGATTAGTCCTGAGCACTTGCAATTTATTATGGGAAGCAGTGACAGTAAAGTTATTTGTATGCTTTCAAAAGAAGAGCCTTGAGGAGGGGCTGCTCTGTCCTTATTCCAGCTCCCACAAGGGCCTGTTCCCTCTGCTGCGGTGAGGTTCTGCAACTCACAGTGAATGGAACGACTTGCTGGGGTGACTTTAGATGTAGGAAAAGCTTTACTGCATAAGCCTAGTGCTTCCTACGCAGCTTTCAGAAACACCTTTTAATAGTAAGTGCCTCTGACGCGAGGGGAGTGGAAGAACCCTTTCCAAGGATAAGGTTTTAAGCTAATTTAACTTCTACTTGGTTTGGTAATTACAAAGGAGGTGTGCCTTGCCCCTGGTGTCTCTCCTTTTAGGCAGGTCCAAAGCACTTCTGCAATGTACAGGGGCTCCCCCTTGTCACATGGGGGAGTAATGGGAGCCTGTGTTTCACCCTGACCCCTGCTTGTCAGGCAGTGTCCCACAAAGTAATTGTCCAGAGTCTGTGCAGATTTTCAGATTCTTTATTTCCCTATCAGGGAAAATGGTAGAGTTTGAAAACCACACTTCCAAAACTTAACCAAGACCACACCTTCTTTGAAAGTGCTTTTTTTTGTGTTCATTTGTTTAAATGAGGCTTAAACTTTAATGACAAGAGGTAGGACTCGCCGTCCCAAGAAGCAGTTAACCGGCCTGCTGCGATAGGGATGTTAGATCTCTCATGTGGTTTTTCTTAGATTCAGTAACATTCCAGCATAAAACCTTTGCATTGTGTTTAGCTAATGAAACCTATCTTGGTATTGTAATCACTGTAGTCATTAACCAGAAACCTGTCTTCCGAGTTGCTCTTTTTTTTTGTTGCTTTGTTTGGATTGATAATGGCCACAGTTGTGTTAACTAGCAATGAATCACATGTGGTCTGCTTCTGGGTCAACATCAGAGCGAACTGTACCTACAGAAGATGCTGTCTGTGCCTCTAGGAGAGCTGGTAAATGCTTAGCAAATGTGTAGACGTGTTCACTTAGTAGTGGAAATAAAAGCAAACAGATTTTTTTCTTCATTTTTTTTTTCTTTTACTGATCCTGAAAAAATAGAGGCATGTTTATCCATTTTCTGCATCTTCTGAATTAATTAGAGCATGATGGTATATCCTGACTAATGAGGCAAGCACTCTCATTTAGGCTTTTATGTGCAAAGGTTTCTATCGCTGTACAGATTTTTACATGGCAGCAATAGGAGTTGCTGCAGTGTGATCAATAGAAGAAGCTGCATTAAAATCAACAATTAACACAGGGTGATAAACAGACATAATTGTGCATTAGAGGTTTTCTAAACACAGACCCACTTAGCTGGTGGTGCATTTCTGTTGTGACTGGAAGAGATTTCTTTTTTTTTAATGACAGATTTTAATGTGTGTGTCTACTACTTTGCATCCGGGATCTTCTAAATACAGGTGCTCCCAAGAGCAATCCTGATGTACAGACAGACTTAAGTCCTGCTGGGTTCAGAATGTGGTTTAAAGGGTTTGGAAAAGTACTCACTCCCTTTACTACCTGCCTTTCCAGCAGTCTTAAGCTTCTTGGGAAGGGATGCTTTCTTCTCCCTCCATAGTATGAGGTCAGATGTAGTGACCCCAAAGCTGGCAGCGGAGGGTCATTCTTAATTGCAATAGACTAATGCTATTTGGTTTGCAAAGACCTTAGTGCAGAAGTTCTGCTTCATGTTCTGCTTAAGGGAGGCAGTGACATGTGCTGCATTTTCACTGGGAGGACCTGTGCTGTATTTTGTCTTTGTTTCTTTCCTTTCTCCCCTCTCCGCTTCCACACCTTCCTCAGTTCTGCCCAGGACAATATTATACATTTTGGGTTCTTTTCAAGTCATCAAAGTTTTCTCATTAAAAAGTCTCTGAAATACTTTGTGTGTGTATAGTTGTGCCTGGGGGGCAATGCACAAGTGCTTTCTGTGTTGTAGGCCAGAAGAGGTGCTAACAGCTTCAGGTCCCAAAGCATGCTGTTACATGAGCATCAGCCTATACCTGAGTTAATATTCCTTATCTGTCAGGATGTCTTTTCTTAACTTCCTGTCCCTCTTGGCACAAAGTGCAACTAGAGCTGTTAAGAAGTGCAACATGACCAAAATATAATTACTAAAGGATTTATTTGCTGGGGCAGACTTTCAGGATATCATTATTTATTCTAATGAATGTACATTATTATATACTCCTGGTTGCATGCATTTGTCCTGATCCTGACAGAGTCTGTACCCAAGGAGAGCCTAGCAGAGTTTTTCTTCCCTTGTAACAAAAATGTGGAGTGCTCACAAACGGGCCAGAGAAGGGTAGAAGAGAGGCATGCAGAAGTCAAACACTGGCCAAACAGGGTGCTCCATCTAAGAGTCCAGTTTGTGGTACCCTGGCCCCACACTGAAAATTACTACAATGAAGTGGCTGTGTTGCTCTGACCCTGGGGAGTTTGTGTGTGACATCATTGGATGTTGCAGTTGGGGAGCAGATGTCTATACTGTGTTGGAATATATAGTATGTGCGTGTGTGTATATATATATGCTGTTGCCTTGATTTTATCATAAGGGTGTTGGCAGGTACCATCACTTGTGTTTCCTTTACCTCCTGTGTCTCTCCTGCTGCACTCTTGTGTGTTGCTGCTCTAAACACTTAATGCTTCTCTTCTGTCTTCTGTATTTTCTGCCTTGGTGGTTAATCCATCACCCTGGATGGTTGTTGCTGGCGTGTGTGTATGGTTGGGGTGGCACAGAGCAGTTGTCTATCTCGGTGCATAGCTCAGACTAAATGGGCGAGAAAATGGGTTACAGCCACAGACAGCAGGACTGTGCAGGTACACGTGTTTGTATGCAGTGAGGAGTCTCTCTAAGGTCATCTTATACCTGCTGAGCAAGTCTCATGCACGAGTTGTCTGAATGCTGGTTGATTACCTCAGCTCTGAAAGAGGAAAACCAACATTAACTCTTTGTCTCTGTGCAGTAAAAGCAGCCCAGACACAAAACAAAGTGAAGCTCACAGAGTTGGACAAAACAGGGCACAAGGCTCTTGGGAGCTGAATGAATGAATACACAGGAGAGCAGGCTGGCAGCATCCTTGGGTATGGGGCAAATGATGTCATGTCAGTGTGACTTCCTCTTGACTGCTCTTAAAGCCAAAGATTTGAACCTCCTATCAGTCTTCCCTAACAGCAGTTTATCTGATTGTTTTCTTTCAGAATCCTAAAATAAACCAATCTAAAACTAAAACAAGCCAACAAAGAAGAGGTGTTGGTGGGGAATGTCATTACCCATTCCTTTCAAAGGAAGAATATGACAAGCTGTGCTGTGACAGAGAACCATTCTGCCATTCTTGTGCTAACTGCCTTCCTAGGGAGCTATGCAACATGCCTCATTCTGTACCTAGTGACATATATTTGGATGCACTGTTGTACCCTAGATGACATCTTATGCTCTCTGACTTACCACAGTCCTTTAGCCAAAGTGGTGCTTCAGCTGACTGTAGCTTTTGCCTCATCCAACTTTTGATAACTTTTCACATCCCTCTTTCAAAAAAGGCAGAGGTCTCTTCAAATATTCTGTGCTTTTTATTCTCTTCCTCTTGAATTGTTTTCTTCACTGTTTATTAGTACTTTAGATGTCTCTTTTCTATCTCCTGTTTAATTGTTCTTTTAAGCTACTGTCTTAACATGTTAAAAGGGAATAAACCCAAGACAAGTTAAATTTAATATTGCTGACAGATGTACTTGTGTTAACTTTCTCCTTCAGCCTACTTCACCTGACAAAATGAAGCACCTTTGCAAAACAGACCCTGACTGTTCCTTCAAAGCTTTGGTTAGAAAAAGAATAATCCATGGAGAAGTGTGTAAAGTGAGATAGTCGCTTGGCACTGTGGTTCTAGAGGTGCTGACACAGCTTCTTTATGGAATGAGAAAAGTGTCATGGGTGTTACTGGCTGACTAAAAACCTTTTCACCTGACAACAAGAAAATGTTCCTGGGGTTTGAGATGCCATTTGGCTCAGATGTGTCAAATAAATATGGTCAGTGAGGGTATCTGGATCCCTTTTCTGCTGCAAGAAATGGAAAGCATCTTCCACAGAGGTTTCGTCCTTCCCTGTACCACTGGGAGATTAGGATTGTTAAATTGAACAGAAGACTCATAAACTAGTGGAGACGACAGTTAATTGGGAAGATTTATAGGCTTGTTAGCAGGAATGTTTCTTAATTTAAAATGTCAGTGTATTCCCTGAAGGGAGACATTACTTCTTGTTGAAGCCTTAATTAGAGTGGGCTAATTTTCAGTGCTGGGACTAATAATATAATAATAATAAAAAAAATTCTTCATTTTTGACCAAGAGGAGAGCTATTTAAATTTCACAAGCTGTAAAATTGTCGGGAACTCTGTTCTTAGTTTTCTCTCCTGAGGCCACAGAGGAGACTAAAAGGTGAACAGCAGCACTGGGCAGTAGTGTGAAGGTTTTTTGCCTGGAGCTGACTTAGAAATGTCATAACTTTTTTTCTTCTTCACTTAAACTGTGATGCTAATGGTCTTGTACTGAAATTGCTTCATCTGTATCTTGATAGGTTGCAGTTCTAATGCTCAGAGTCTGGGTAAAATTAAAATATCTTACTGGAAATGGAGTTGTGTGCTTCTGTGGAGAATAATCACTAGGATTGTTTGATTTATTTTTTAAATGTTTTGAAATATCACCAAGGATCGATGTCAGCAACCAGGTTGTGCCAATGGAAGTGATCTATTTGTGATGTTAATCTCTTGCATCCGTTTGGATGGTATAACAGACTCTTTAATTTCTTCCAATAAGCTTGCTGAATCTTGTATTTTCTAACTGTTATTTTATGCCCTTGTTCCTATCTGTTATATTAGGAAAGAGACATTTTTGAGCATAAATAGATGTATGATTCTGCAGAAGACAGTCTGAAGTAGAGCCATGGGTGCAAAAGGAAAAAAAGGAATAATTATTCCCTGTTATGCAAAGATTTGCAATTGCAGAGGTGAGTCAAAAACCATCTAGAGTCCTTCTGAACCTTTGAACCAGGATAATGCACACCAAGTCCTTAACCAGCAGTGACGGTGTGTAGAGTAGCCCTCCTGACAGAAAGCAATATTAGAATGCACTGTGCTAGTGACCTTGAGCAATGAGACTCTTGCTGATGCAGATCTTCCATGTGAGCCTGTAGGTAATGGCCACCAGTGGAAGTTGAAACAGTTCTCTGAGGATCCTAATATCAGAAGCGGAAATCTGGAAACCCATTCCTTCTATTGGGTTGATGTGGGCCCACTCAAGAAAGAAGCAGCAGCAAGCCAAACATATTCTGGGCTACATCAAAAGAATCATGTTGAGGGAAGAGATTCTTCCCCTCTACCCTGTTCTTGTGAGACCCCACCTGGAGTACTGTGTCCAGCTCTGGGGCCCCCAGTGCAAGAAGGACATAGAGCTGTTAGAGTGAATCCAGAGGAGGGCCACAAAGATGATCAGAGGGCTGGAGTACCTCTTCTATGAAGACAGGCTGAGAGAGTTGGGCTTGTTCAGCCTGGAGAAGGCACTGGGGGGACTTTGTAGCATCCTTCCAATACCTAAAGGGGGCCTACAGAAATGCTGGAGAGGGACTGGTTACAAGGGCATGGAGTGATAGGACAAGGGGAAATGGTTTTACTTTGAAAGAGGGTAGATTTTGACTAGATGCAAAGAGAAAAACCTCCACTGAAGGTGAGGAAACTCTGGAGCAAGTTGCCCGCAGAGGTGGTAGATATCCTATCCCTGGCAACATTCAAGGCCTGATCTAGGACATCTGTAGAAAATGTACCTGTTTATTGTAGAGGGGTTGTACTAGATGACCTTTAAAGGTCCCTTCCAGCCCAAACAATTATGTAATTCCATTTGGAAAAGGCTCTTCACTATGAGGGTGGCTGGTAATGCAAATGGCTCCCTAAGGCAGTTGTCATGCCACCATGCCTGTCAGAGCTTAAGATGCATCTGGATATGTTCCTAATCACATGATTTAGTTTTAGGTAGCATGAGGAGCGGAGAGTTAGACTAGATGATCATTATGGGTCCCTTCCAACTTGAGACACTTTGTTTCTGTGCTCAGGTGGAAGGTGAGTTCATCTGTCTCTTTCAACTTTTATTTGTTTGTTTCTTTGGTGTGACTGTTTTATTTTTTTCTGTTGGCTTGTTTTGGATGCACCTTATGAGCTCTGTCACTGAATTGTATCTATGAATGGCTCTCCCATGAGAATGAGCAGCCATAGGATAGTTTCTCTTTCTTTTCTTGGCTACAAATACTTCTTAATTATCTAGGCCTTCTTACTATCTCACCAGCCTCCATATCTGCCACAGAAGAGCACTAGTTCCTGTAATTGCTTCTGTGTAGCACTAATTAAGCAATAATAGACAACTTTTGTGGCCTCTGTGTGGACAAGAACGTCAGGTGGCAGGAGACTTTCAGCCAAGTGCCATAAGCCTAAAGATTTGCTTTCTGAACTTTCCTGGAAGTGCCAGGCAGGGTTTAATGTGCTCCAGTCCTGGCAGCAACTGGGTGCCATGGGAGCTGTGGCAGGCAGAGATCACAAGGGATGCAAGGGAAGATCTTGGGTGAGAGCAAGGCAGAGGGTGGTGGTGTGAGATTTCCATGGCAACAAGGTGTCTGACTATGGGTCATTCGTGACTTCAGTGCAGAAATAACTCCTCAAGCCTTCTGTAAATAAATGTGCCTGGAGCTTGATCCTTCACTGGGATAAGTTCAGATTTGTGTGGTTGCTTTTGATAGATGACTCATGCTGTGAACATATAGCTTGTGGAAAAGGAATAAAATAATGTACAGTCCCCTGATACTCCCTTATGTTTTTGGGAAATTTTTCTCTTCTTAAATGAGTTGATTTTTTTTCTTCAATACAAACATAGGTTCCTGAAAATATAATAATTTGTAACATGTAGGCTTGGTTTATGAGGTCTGCCACATCTGTTATGAAGATCTTTCATAACTTAGAGTTCATGAGAGCAAAGGTGGAAGCATCTTAGATCAAATGTATTTGGCTTAAAAATTCTAACTTCTGGAGAGCATTTCCAAAGTCAAATCCTGTTTTGCATCATCTGTGATGCTTTCAAAAGAGCCTAGACTCTGAGCTTCTGTGTTTGGAAATAAAGCTAGAAAAATAATTACAAAGTGATGCTGACAGTCAAACCAGTTAGAGCATAAAGCTGTAAGTGTCTGACAAAAAAAAAGGATGTCAGGGGAAAGAAAAAAGGGGGGAAAAGTCTTTTTTCGTCCGTTTTCTGTGCTAAGACTCATGGTAGCTTTTAACTAACTTGACACAATGCTTTTCATGTCAAACAATTTTATTTTTCTAAGCTTTTTGTTGTCCTAAATAGTATCCATTAATATTGTCCCTTTGGTTTCCTTGGCAACTGAGGCAATCTATTCAATGACAGTTTCAACAGCACAGAAAAGCACCAGCTTTGAGTTATGGTTAGAAATACAAAAAGCAGGTAGGCTGGAATCTATTTGTCTGCAGACCAGCTGTATTTCTCTCTTGTTTATGAGTTCCAAGGTGCATGATTAAGCACAAATTTCTTCAAACTGTGCTGTGCTTGTGCATCAGTGATGCTTGCTGCTGACTCTAAAGGATCCTCAGATCCACTTCTCCATTTTCATGTTTTGGACTCTGTGTATGTATATTACTTTTTGAATATTAATTAGAAACTTGTGAGAACTTGTTCCAGTGGGCAGAGGCAAGGGGCCTGGCTGCTGCTGCAGTCTACATTCCTTTCTAATAGAAAGGGACAAATGTGCAGTTTGGGGATTTTTGTCACTGCCTGGAGAAGAAATTTAGAAAGCAAATAGTGCTAAATGCCTAATGTCCGTAAACTATCTTGCAGTCATGAAGGAAAATGTTCTAGCTGGGAGATGTGTTCCTTTCAAATGTCTGTTTTATATATATATAAATAATTATTTTCTGGAGTAGGTGAAACAGCACCGCGTATAAGATGAAAACATTACTGTGTCAACTGCTACTTCTGAGGCATAGACAGAACCATGTTTTTTATGCTTATGTTCATTTAGATCCTTAAAAAAATAATGAAGGGCCTTATATCAAGCCTCTTGAAGTAGGTGAAGAAGGTCCCTCAGATTCGTGTGGGCATTAACCCAAGCTAGCCAGAGAACATGAAAATTTGTTAGACAATAAATGTGTTGCATGCTTCACTTAATTCTGATGACCACTGCTTCAAAACTCCAACAGTGTCTGTATTAGTTTGACCAGTCTCTAAGCCCATGAGCATTGCTACCATGAGTAAGATTTTTTGCAGGTTTCTGAGTTCAGAGGTGGAAAAAATTGAGCTGACGAGTCAGACTTGCTCACTGTCATGAGTGCTGGTAATAGTACTCACCCCTCTGAAGTAACAGGGTGCTGCAGAATGAATCACAGGCTTTTTTGGGACTCTGCTTTCTCCCCTGATGCTTTATGATTCAGTTCCTATAGCTGCAATGAAGTTGCTGTGACAGAAGCTCAGACTGATGGCCATGGAGAGCAGTAATATCCCAACACCAGGCCATGAAATTTTATTTAATGTCTTCACTGTTTTGCTAATCTAAGTGTTGGATGCTGTTCAGCAGTCTTCCAGAACCATTACCTTCATTCTGTGGGACTCCAGTGTGGCACTGGCCTGCCAGGAGTCATGTCAGTGCATAACCTCATTTGATCTGAAGTGGAGGAGGAGAAAGGTATGGTCTTTCAAGCTTTTTGCAGTTGTCTCAGTACTGCATGTGAGTGCTGACACCTTTCAGCAGTTTTGGTTTGACCCTGGCATAAGGTAGAAGTGTTCGTTATGTATGCAAGCTTTTCTTTTTCTTCTGTGAGAGTAACAGACCAACAAACTCGCATCTAATTCGATACCTATAGATCACCTGTCATGACCAAGTCTCCCTCTTATGACTATGTGAGCACTTTTCCCCCTACACACTTCCCTTATTCCCCTTGATGTTTTTACAGAACACATCTGCCTCTGGTTTCCTCACTCCTCTCTACTGGTCATCACTGAGATGAACAGCAGTTACAGGGAATTGTGTGGTTTAGATTCAATGTTTGTATGGTCAGTGAGCATGTTAAATGCAATTGCAAACAGGCTATAATGAGCATGAATGCTTGGCTGGAAAATACAGGTGACCATCTATTAATTACCATGCCCAGTTTTAAGATTTCTGTATGTGTGAAATCTCAGGAGGTATTTACAATTCTGGAAACACTTAAATTTTGTTCTCTACTCAACACCTATATTGCTCACAAGTAGGAAGAATGCAGTTTGGACACTAAACTATTTGGGCCATGAACACAGAAATTTTAAATCTGTGCAAGCATTTGGGAATTTGTTCATGGACGAACTTCCATACACTTGAAGGGGCCCAAGTGATGTTTGGTTGAGAATTTGTGAAAGCTCTCTCAAAAATCAGGGAAACAACCTAATATTTTGAGATGAGATGTTCATACGTGCCTGGATATGCTTGGAATGAAGCATAGTAGCCACTGCTAACGTTTGATGTTTCTGGACTGTCCCTCTTCCATGGTGACAGGGAAGGGCGATTTCTAGGCATTTGGTGCAACAAGGTGGTATTACCAAAACCAGTCTTAATGTTGTCACTTGACATACAGATACCACTGTGATGGTACAGTTCAATGGTTGTTCCTGTCTAGATATGAGTTAAAATAGGTCTTAACCTTCAGCACAGTCTGTATGCTCAATTTATACTTTTTAATTGCTAATGCAAGTAAAGGGTTAAAGTGTGAGCGGCATAAGAGCAAGTGACTCATTCTCTATTGACCAAGTGACATGGAATTGTGTGTGTATCTTTGTTAGAGTAAAGGCTGCAGAAGGAATTTACAACCAAATTAATTGAGCTAATATTTTTCATGTTGTTAAAGATGTGGTTCATGAATCAACCATCACAACACATATGACTTCTGGTAATTAGGACAAACCACACATTATGGTTGCTCTGTTATGCTTAGATAGCTAGTGACCTGGAAAAGAATTCAAATGATCTAAGCAGTAATGAAGTTAAAGGACTTTTATTGCGGGAGATAGATAGAGGAAATTTTCAGAAATGGTTGTGAAAACAGCCAGGATAGGTTAAAATGTGATGGCCCCAAATCAAAAGCACTTTTGGAAAACAGGAGGGAAAAGTCCTGTGTTTGAGCATCATTCAAACTCTCTTCCACTTCCACCATTAATGCTTAAAAATATCTTCAATTAAAGTAGCTTTGTATATTCCTTAATTTCCTAACATTATCAGTATTTATTATATAAACAATTGCATGCCACAAAGTTGGGACATATGCATTGAACTGGTGATGTAAACTGATTTTTTTCCCCCTCCTCCCTCTTTTCAAGTGGTTTTCCTGCAAGGAAATAAAGTAGAATAATCCTATACTATATAAATATCACTGAGTATACATCAGATATGCAAGAACCAGAAGAATACTAGCTATTCTCATGTATGAAATCATTACCCAGCAAATTAATCTGCAAGTGTAGTTATATTTGCTCTAGACAAAATGCTGTCTGAATAGCATCATATTTGAGAAATACCTACAGCATCAAGAGAGAGAACTGGATGTTCAGAAACAGAGGAAGTTCCAGAAACTGGTAAAAGTTTTCATGTCATGCTTCGTTCCAATGATCTCAAAGTAATTTTATTTTTCCTTAGGAGCTATGTTAAATCTGAAGCACTGCATGGCATTACTGTGTCGATCACCTCAGTATCGATTTGGTGTTAAAGCAACATCACCCTAAATGCTTTAAGCAGTCATCCTTATTGCGAGAGGCTCTGTTAACTATCCCGTGTGAAATGAGCTTGTTGGAAGCAAATGGCCTGGAATAGGGAATGAGTTAGTTGCTTGCCCTCAAGCCCTCATCTGACATCATACTTGGATTAAATTCTAGTCTGGCAAAGTGTGGTTAAAAATATACAGCTTGCTTGTCTAATAGTGCTCACAGCCACTATTTTTTTGCAAACAGCTCTGCTGGGGAAGATGTGCCATTAGCAAAGCAGTGATCCTGCAAACTCTAAGTCATCTTCCTTGTTGGTTCCTAAAATATTTTTATTTTTAAAAAAGTGGTGTGGATTTAGAAAGAACAAAAAACAATACTTTTTTTCCTTTTAGTAAGTTGCTACCTTGCAAAAATGGGAGCTACTATATTCCTACTGTTAAGAAACACAAATGTGTTCTGTTGATGAGCAAATGAGCTGTGCCCGGTACAGCAGATGGGTTACTCCTGTGCTCTCTGGGAGTGGTTCTCTTGCAGTCCTAGAGTAATTTGCTGTGGTGCTTCTGCTTTCACTTTCACGGCTTCCTTTTTATTCATCCTCTGCCTGGGTGAAAATTGCCATACACCACCCTGATGTACTTGGAGGAGGAACTTCTTGTCAGCTCTGCTGCCTCCATTCTCACTGTGCAGCACAGTATCTGGCTTTTTTAGGAGACCTGAGAAAGCAGAACCAGCACACTCTCTGATTTCAACTTGTATTGCTGTCAGACTGTCAAAGGGGGCTTAAAAATATCCAATCAATTAATCTTGTTGAAACTATCAGTGAAGGTTTGACTAACTGTGTCCTCACAGCTCTGTTAGTCAGTTCATTTCCGACTTGGAGATAGGTTAGTAAAAGTGTCAGTGGCAAATTGCCTTCTATCACTGCACTAGAAAAGATAAAATTGAGTGAAGTCTCATATACCGCAAGCTAGGTTTTCTGCTGAAGAACCATGATACTTGAAATTCATATTTTGGCCCTTAAAACCTTTATGTCATATTCATGAATTGATTTCTTTGCTATGCATCCATGACCCGCTTGGTATGGAGCTGCTTCGGCAGGGGGTTGGACCCGATGATCTCTCGAGGTCCCTTCCAACCCCTACAATTCTATGATTCTATGATTCTATGATTATTCAGCTTCTACTTGGCAGGCAGAAACTGAGCAGGGAGACTTTCCTTATATAATATTGGTTAAAAAGATGAAATTGATGGCGCATTCAGGCTGCTAATCGAATACTTAGTCATTGTAAGATTCATCAGTTTCGGTTTGAGACCCCGGTTTCCTATGGATAGCGCTAAAATTAGCATTCAGCTTAATTCCTTTTTCATTTACCTTCAGCCCCCAGTGAAATATCACTGCCCTCCTACAGGTTCATTTGACAGCATGAAGCAGCAAAACGATCCATTTTCAGAGTACATATTTTAATTGTGGATTGCCAGTAACTGTCGCGTGGTGATGCGAAAGCGCCAGTGGTCTCAGCAAGCCACAGAAACCATCAGTGTTTTATGAGTTTACCAAAATGCTAACCTGTAATTTCCACAGGAATTTCCTGCTCCCTTTATAGAATAGGATTTCAAAAGAGACAGGTACTCATTTTTAGAAACAAACATGGCAGTGATTAAAGGGACTTTTTTCTCTTTTTTGAGGGTAGGCAGGGAGAGCTGTCTCTTGGGCCCTGGACAAATAAGGAGTGCTGCAAGTCTGTTGTTGCTACCTTACAGCCAGCCAGGGAATGCAGTGCTCTTGCTCAGGCTACATCAGGGTTCATTCATGCTTGTGAACATCAGGGACCTACCTGGTTTGCAGCGTAACTTGAACAAAAGGGAGCATTTCCCAACAGCGGTTCCTAACAGTCCTTTCTTCAATACGTAGAATGGCTGAAGGCTCTCAGAGCTGCAATTGGTGAGACACAGTGTGTTTTAGATAATATTACAATGGTTTTAACTTTAATATTACCAGTGTTGAAGTATTTTTGTCAAGAAATACTTGACAAGTATGACAAACACTGTTCAATCTCCCAGCCCTTCCAGAGAAGCTTGTGTTTGTTGTGGCTGTAAAGCCTATACAACTGAAGATTTTACAACCTTTGGCTACTGAAGGGGCTGATGCACATAAATGTTTGGGGGTTTTGGTTATCAGAAGAAACTTGCTAATTGACCATTCTTCAGCAGCTTTTTTCCCACAGAATCTAAGATGTTTCTACTTGGAAACATTTTGTGAGGTTAATACATATTTTTTCTAACAAGAATTGCTAGATACTCCTCAGCAATTGTCTTTTATAGCATTTAATTCATTCTCTAACTTCAAGCCAGTATAAAAGCATTTCTCAAGAGCATTAAACTTTGTAGTGTTGGAAGCAATTGCATAAATGCATCCTTTGAATGATGACATTTGTTGCCATTTGTTTATACATACCTGTACATATGTAGCAACTGAGAGGCAAAGATGTCTCCTGAGGGCTATCTGACAATGTGCTGTCATGGGCATGTACAACCACGATGTGATTTTCTTCTTGCACAAAGCCAGTGCCTGAGTGTGAAGAATGAAAATACTTCTGAAAGGACAGGATCAGGTTTTTTAAATGTTTTTGTTCTGTTGGTTTAACAGATGTGGGAGATGATATAGACTCTTCTGTTAGCTTCTAATGATAAACAATTTTATGCCATTTCTGTAAAATCTAGTAAACTTGGTACAAAAAGCCCTGATTCTAACATGCCACAGGTTTAAGTTACAGTTCTTTTCTATAGCATATCTCTTCATGCATTTTATATCACATTTATAGCGAGGAAAGCAAAACAAGAAAGAATACAGTGTGATAGTTGGTATAGGGGCTAGCAACACTTTGATGCAAGCAGGACCCAAACCATATGTTGTACAGAACACGGTGTTTTCCAATGCCTACCTCATTGGACTGATCTATTTTGTGATGTACTTTAATATTTACTGATGAAAGAAATAGGACAACACTTAACGTGCTATTGAACTTTGGAATGAAATTATGCCTCCAAATATAAGTACTTCATTTGCCTTTTGTTTCTGAGTATGTAAGTTTTGCTGAGGCATAGACATCTTTCATAGAATAAATGTGCTTAATCATTAATTAAAAATTAAATTTCACTCTTCCAAACTTATTTTTCCATTAGGTCAAGCACCTAGTAAACACACACAATGTATTCTTGAACAAACGAGTTCTTGGAAATCTTCATGTTACATCCAAGAGACTTGTACTTTATTTCAGAAAGGAACAGCAAATTGCATCTCTCCAGGCTAAAAAGAGAAAAGAAACCTTTAATTGATGTTTTCATTATCTTATTAAATAGTACTTTTGTTTTATTTCAGAAGAAATAGAATCTCGATCTGTCAGTATGGTGTTAATTTTTTGTTAGGCTTTTTTTTAATGCATAGGACTGAAGTAGAACAATTATGTCCTAATACAAAGAAATTGGAATTTTAAGTGCTGTGTAGTCACAAACGAGCTACGAAAGGGGAGTCATCCAGTTTCCATCAGGAGTCCTGACTGACCTGAACCCTTATTTCTTTAGAGACGGTAGAAATGGAGTCCGCTCTTAATGTTCATTGCGTGAATCATACCTGTGAAATCATGTGCAGTGGAATGGTGTTTTAGCAAGTGTAACTGCAGAGGAGTGTAGAGTAGTTGGTAGTAAAGAATCTTGTCTATTAGAGCTGTTAGGGGAGAAGAAAATTAGGTGGAACACTTCCATAATAAGCTTTTCATCAGGGCTTTTGTAAAGCCACAGTGAACAAGCCAAGTGTGACACACCAAATCACAGCCAATTCAGAATGTTTATGTAGGAGCTCTGCACAAATGCAAACCTGGAATGCCCATGGATACTTAAGAAACTAACAAACCCACCTGAAAGTGTTGCTTTGGTGACTGAAAGGAAGACCAGAACTTGGGGGTGGGGGCGTGTGCCACTGCCAGGGGGGAAAGGTAGCAAAATGGAAATCTAGTGTGGGGTAATTAAGGCTAATTCATTCAAAGGTAGGTGGATGACTTGGTTTACTTGATAAGTTGAATTTGCACAAATGCTGATTTAGGAGTTATTACAACATTGGATTTGGGGTGGTATTTTCTTTCTCTAAGTAATGGTTATGCAAAGAATAAGCTTTAATCCGTTTGCTAAAAAGGGTTTGATCTACAAGTTAGATTTGGAAGACATGTAAATCTGCATAACCTTAATGAGACTTGTTCAGCAGTGTTGCTGCATGCCACCAGGCTCTATTTCACTACACTCTTTTAATATACAGTGGTGAAAACCCACTACCTCTGGTTAATCAGGCGCAGAATGGTGCCTCAGCTGACCACAGTTTGAACTGAACTTTAATCACCTGTTGCCTGATAACACTTCTCAGTATGTTGGAAAGTTTTTCTTTTAGTTTTCATGTTATTATTTAGTCAGTAAAGTGTTCAGTTATCTTTGCTACTAAGCACTGGTAATAGCACATGGTTTTGAGCTAAGAAACTAGTCCAATTATTTTGGGGACCATTCTGGGTCCATTATAAATGGAAGATATAAGATTGTTAGATTCATTATAGCATAATATCTTTTCCCATCAGAAGCACTAGAGAATAAGATAGTTGTGGCAGTGAACATTTTGCACTGAGAAACTGTCAGGACATAGGAAAAGATTGTATCTAATTTTAAAAATGCAATATTTTCCCCTTAGGCACTGGTAATAGTATCTTCATGATCCAGAATTTTTTTTAACACTTTCAGTTCCCTTTTCCCCTCTATACTTTGGCATTTTCTGAATGTGCTGCTTTAGGTACAGCAATCAGTCACAAATGAGTTGCGGGTTTTTAAAGTACTTTTACTGTTCAGATTTCCAAAAGTGACCCCCATCTCTTCTCCCTGTTTCAGAAGGCTTGCATGTTGGATTGATTGTTTGGGGTGGGGGGTTGTGGTGTTGGCTTTTTTGCTTGTTTCTGGTTTGGGAGGAAAGGGAAGGGGAGAGGGATTTTGTTAAGCACTCTGTTCAGATAAGCAGGGAAAGAGACACACTTGCAAAGTTGTTCAATAACATGGGAACTGGATGTTCTAACTCATTTTGAATCATTAATTAGACATAATTTGATGGTGACTAGATGCTATAAACAGACTTTAGGATTTTCTTATTTATCTTTTTGGGTGGTGTCTTTTAAAAAGTATTAGCTAGTACTAATTTCTGTTAGATGTACCCAGTTGTTTGGTCCCAGCCTAATCTATGGGTATCATTACATGAATGAAAGTGGAATTGATGTTGATCACTAGCTTTATAGGATAAGTGACAAAATATTCCCATACCCATTCTATAAATTTCAGCATTAAGACAGAGGTTTAGATAATTGTGCTGTATGGAAAACACAAATGGGTAGATGATACCTTGGAATAGTTATCTCTGGGCTTAAACCAGGTCTCTTAGTTGAGGATGTTGTAACTCTTCACTTTGGATGCCTTGTTACAGTCCTTTAGGTTGAAATGGTTAATCCTTTCTGTTCAAATGTAAAAAGTCTGAGGTGGTGTGGTACTGGTTCTGTGGGGGTTCTGTGGTTTTCCTTTGTTTTGGTTCTTTTAAACATAATTTTTTTCTCAAGAGACTTTTCCAGAGTTTTTAACTTTCCCAGCTAGGAGAGTGGAAATTGCTGGGATGCTACTGTTTTTATAATTATTTTTAAGTTTCCGTCATGGAAACAGTTAATTCTCCAAATACAAAATTTCATTGAAGAAATTGGAATATAATATTTTAATTCCTGACTTTATAAGTCAGAGCTAGACAAATTAGACTTTCAAGTAGGAAATAGGGAAAATGGAAAACCAGGGTTTGAGAACCAAGTATGACAGTGCAAAATCATCTTTAGAGCCTTACTCTGGTTGTTTGAGACCAGTCATGAAAGTAAAATTGGTACTGCTGTTAGGGCATTTCTGTACCTCATGTGAGGGGCTAGTATAGCTGGGTACTGGGCAGCTAGTGCTCTGCTTTTGTGACCTGGGCTTGAAGGAAATTTAGACTACCTCAAAGGTCAAGTCTGTTGTTTGCCCTAAGTACTGTAGATAGATGAGCGGCTTAAAAAGGAGAAGCCATTGCACAAATGTATCTAGCATGCAATCTAGCCATCAATCTGTTAATGTTTAACTGCATAACTGGAGTCAAGTCACTGAGAGCAAAGAATCACAAAAGAGGGTCAAACAGCAAACACTTGAGGATCCTTTGATCACCAAAGGCCTCCTGAAGCCCACCAGAAAGAACTATTGATTAGCTCTTGGAAATGTATTGAATATGTATGATTTTGTAACATACACTCTGTTGCCTTGCTGATTCAGTGGAGCTCTTGTGGTAGAGGGATCCCCAGTGCTGCCCAGCGCTGCTGTTAGAGTACCTACTTAACAGTTCAATTGGATTCTGACTGTTGAGTGAACCTCCTGTTTCAGTTGGTGACCCAGATGGGACCCTCTCTGCTTTGCTGAATGACCTACTGAGAAAAGGACTCCCTTGGGTACCCTCGGGAATTTTCAGAGGGACTCCTCACCTCAGCTGGATTTTTGCAGGAACAGACAGGGACCTTTATAAAGAAAGGAATTCTTTAAATAATTCTGAGGGACATGGCTATTGGGAAGCTGTTCGTAGACTGTGAGGACACTATTTCATGTAGAACAGCATATACCAGGTTGCTAGCACCTCACTGGTTTACATTTGGGAACACTGCAGTGTGTGTTTGGGAACACTTTGGGGTTCATCTGTTTACCGGCTCTTTGGGATTCTCACATTTTAGGAACAGTAAAACTGTGTTTGAGTTTGGAATTTCCATTGTAAAACCAGTAGTATTATCAATGCCTATAAGAGTGAGTGAGGTGTGCAATTGCACATGAAGAGGGTGTGGGCTCTGGATCTGCAGTTGTGCTATCCACGTGGGAAACAGCTGGAGAAGGATGGAGTGAAAGAATAAGAAATATTATCAGAGCCTGAAAATCTGTGTTTGGATGATAACAGTGGATATCTCGGTTAAAGGCCAAATTGAAGGAAATACCCCTGTCAAATCACTGTGGTGTAAAAACTGTTATCCTATTGTAATTGCCAGGTGTGGGTGCTACCAATCCTCTATCTGGTGGGATACCCAGAAAAAAAAATATTATTGTAAAGGTTCTAGTAAGTGGGTTATACTGTGTAGCAAAAGGATACAGGAATTACACATCCTGTGTGGAGTTTAATACTTAATATGGGAAGCCATGTGGGAGGAGGAATACTAAGGAAAAGTCTCCTCGGATACATTTTGGCACATTGGAAAGATATTGGGGATCCCCCAGGAGG
Source organism: Hypotaenidia okinawae (assembly GCA_027925045.1). Classification (NCBI taxonomy): domain Eukaryota; kingdom Metazoa; phylum Chordata; class Aves; order Gruiformes; family Rallidae; genus Hypotaenidia; species Hypotaenidia okinawae. The sequence goes on from BSDF01000002.1 coordinate 64,738,730, forward strand.
CAGTATTCTAATCAATGGTGGCCATTATAGAAATTAGATGGTGGGGAGAAATGGCCATACAATAGAACCCTAAACAATACAATATCTCAAAAACAGTATCAGTATAGCTGATATTGTTTTTGAGAAGGGCTCAAAAATATTGTTACATACTGATATGCTTTTCACCTTAAGAAATCATCACAAATAGCAGGAATGTAGTATAAAATTAGCTCCTCAGGACCCCCTTTTTCTGGCATTATAAAAGGAGAAAATGAAAGAACAAGGAACATTGAAGCGATGTTGCTCAGCATATAGTATTGAAGAGAGTTGTTTGAAAGTAAAGTGTTAGTAGTGAAGAGAGAATTGAAGACTTTGTTACCACCCTCAATACTACCCACAGGATTTTCTGATGTGGAAGAAGACCCAGGAGAAGGGTAGAGACAGCAGGAGCATCAACCCTGATTACTGCCCAAACTCATAGTAAAACAGGACCAGACCTCCAAGTGCTGCTTAGAGTAGCTATGGGGCTGGTGGGACCAACTAGAATTAAAGTCCCTTTAGCATGGGAGATTTAGGTGCCTGGAAGAAAATGGTCAAAAGTTACAGGGATGACCCTTGGGAATTGTTAAAAGATTTGAACTAATAATTAAAAATCAAGATCCAGGTTGCAACGATGCAGGTGTAATGCCGGATGCCATGACTGAAAAACAATTAATTTTGAAACTGCCTGAACCCATGTCCAGGCACAAATCACAGCTGGAATATTGACTGGGGAAGTTGATCAATACATCCCCCTAACTGACTCAAATTGGGATCCAAATGATAATACTGAATATCACATATTAAAACAATATGAAGGTTGGGTAAAATTTGGATTGGAAAATGCAATCCCAAAAGCTGTAAATTGGTCAGCACTTTAGGTAGTGTAACAAGGGCACACAGAAACCACCGCTGAATTTTTAGACTCACTGCAAGTGGCAATTTGCAAATACACCAATTAAGACCCCTTATGTGATATAGGCTAGCAGCAGTTAGTATCAATGTTTGAGTCAATCATCAGAAGACATTAGACAAAAACTCCAAAGCCTAAAAACATGAAATACAGGTTCTGGAGAAGTTACTTGAGGAAGCATGGAGGGTGTGTAGGAACAGGGGAAAAAAGTGATAGAAGAAAACTGATCAGGACAATTGCCACAGCAATAGTTGCATGTTAGAACAAGTCTCAGGACCTCAAAGACCCTGTGGGGGCAGGGGCAAGGGAAAGCCCCCTATGGGAACGTGAGGGGGAATTTGAACAATGAAATCTGACCAATGCACTTATTGTGGGGAACAAGGACACTGGAAAAAAGTGTGTCCTAAATTGAGGAAAACAAAGCTTGAATTGATTACTGAGGTTGAATGATGGGGACCTGGGGAATCTATGCTAGCAGATCCACTGGTTAAATTAAAGCCGGGGAACCAAAATGAGGAGGCAGATTTTTTAATAGTTACAGGTGCCTCATATTTGGTTCTAAACCAAGAACTAATACCTTCAGGTCAAGATTTTATAATTATTATAGGAGCCACTGGCCAACAGAAAAAAGTTTGCTTTTTACAGGCAATTAAATTCAAGATTTGAAAACAGACGAGGATTCACAGATTCCTTTACTTCCAGAATTCCTGAAACCTTTACTGGGATGCGATTTATTAGAACAATCGGAGCCTCAGATATTTTTTCATGAAAAGGGTGAAGTAGAATTCAGAGTAGATGATGATTGTCCTAAGTTTGAAAGCTGTTAAGTTTGGCTATGATATGTTTTGCAAAACAAACTGAGAATACCCTGGAAATTGAAGAGATCCCAGATCATAGAATGGTCTGGGTTGGAAGGTACCACAATGATCATACAGTTCCAACCCGCCTGCCTTAGGCAGGGCCACCAACCTACAGACCTGGGTCTAGACAGGGTTGCTCAGGGCCCCATCCAACCTGGTCTTGAACACTTCCAGGGACAGGGCATCCACCACCTCTCTGGGCAGCCTGTTCCAGCACCTCACCACTCTCTCTGTAAAGAACTTCCCCCTAATATCTAATCTAAACCTTCCCTCCTTTAGCTTTAGTCCATTCCCCCCTGTCCTGCCATTGTCTACCCTTTTAAAATGTTGAATCCCCTCCTGTTTGTATGCTCCCTTTAGGTACTGGAAGGCTGCAATGAGGTCCCTCTGGAGATGCTCCAGCCCTTTAATCATCTTCATGGCCCTCCTCTGACCCCTCTCACAACCGTTCCACATAGTTCTTGTACTGTGGGCCCCAGATCTGGATGCAGTGCTCCAGATGGGGCCTCATGAAGGCAGAGTAGAGAGGGACAATCACCTCCCTGTCCCTGCTGGCCACCCCTCTTCTGATAGAGCCCAGGATACCATTGGCCTTCCGAGCTGCAAGAGCACACTGCTGGCTCATGTTAAGTTTCTTATCCACCAGAACTCCCAGATCCTTCTCAGCAGCGCTAGTCTCAAGGAGCTCTTCTCCCAGTCTGTGTCTATATCTGGGTTTCTTCTGGCCCAAGTGCAACACCTTACACTTGGCAGTGTTGAACCTCATTAGGTTCACCCGGGCCCACCTTTCCAGCCTGTCAAGATCCCTCTGGATGGCTTCCTTTCCTTCTGTTGTGTCAACCATACCACTCAGCTCGACGTCATTCATATATCCAGGAGCATGGGCTTCTGGGATTCCTGATAAAGCAAAGAATGCTATGTCAGTAAAGGGGGAACTAAAACCTGGTTCTGGAATGGTTAAAATAAAGCAATATTGGTTAAGATTGGAGAATAAGAAGAGTATAAAAGAAATAATTGACATGTTTTTAGAATCTGGATTGTTAATTGAATGTGAGTCAGAATATAACACTGTCCTGGGTTCAGCTGGATTAGAGTTAATTTTCTTTCTAGCAGCTGGTGTAGTGCTGTGTTTGGGAGTTAGAATGAGAGCAATATTGATAGCACACTGAAGTTTTAGTTCTTGCCAAGCAGTCAAGGACTTTTCAGCTTCTCATATTGCCCTGCTAATGAGAAGGTGGGGGGCATCCAGGAAGCTGGGAGGGGACACATTTAGGACAGGTGACCCAAACTGTCCAAAGAGGGTATTCTGTACCAATTATCATGCTCAGCATAAATGGGGGCTGGTGGGGAGAGGAGCACACAGCTTGAGGATATGCAGTTTTGGAGACAGTCTGGCTTTAGGATGTCTCTGAGCTGTATGGCCTGAGTTGTGTGGTTTGAGTTTTGTATATTTTGCTATCAAGTCCCATTGTTGTTATTTCTCTCTGTACTGTCCCAGTAAATTGTCCTTATCCCAACCCATGAGGTTTGCCTTTGGTTTTTCTTTTCCTCTATTACTCTTCCACCCGCCCCAAGAGAGCAGCTGCCTTGTGCTCAGCTTTCAGCTGGGGTGAAACCATGAAAAACACCTTGATTTTACCAGTAAAGAAACCAGATGGAAAATATTGGATAGTACAAGATTTGAGGGCAATAGGCAGAATTGTGGAAAACCTATATCCAGTAGTAACACACTCACACACCCTATTGACTAATCTAAAAGGCACCTTTTACATCTATTCATAGATTCCTTTTGCCTCACCTTGGTCCCTAAGAGCTTCAATCTATTTGTCTTTGAATGGGAAAAATCCCAATTTGGGATGTGAAACTCAGAACATCTGGATGATGCAACCCCAAGGATTTAAGAATAACCCTACAATTTTTGGCAAACATTTGGCTAAAGATTTGGAACTTTGGGAGAGGCCCCAGGTAACGGTATCCTTTTGTGATATGTGGATGACATCTTGATTGCCATGGAAAAGAAAAGAAAGGGGAGTATAAGAAGTGGACTGTAAGTTTGTTAAACTTCCTTGAGCTAAGCAGTTATTGACTGTTGTTACAGAAAGCCCAATTTCTGAAGATGCAAGTAGGTTATTTGGGATTCCTGATCTCCCAGGAACAACAGCTTGGAAATGAGAGAAAAGAAGCCATCTGCAAAATTCCAATCACAGTAAAGGAAATCCAGACTTTTAGGGATGACAGGTTGGCGTTGCTTATGGATTTATAATTACAGACTGTTAGTAAGACCCTTACATGAATTAAAAGACAGTCAGAGGCAGTTGATCTGGATTGATGAAGCCAGAAGGGCATTTAAAGTACTAAAACTAGAGTTGATGAGAGCCCTTGCCTTGGGCCTACCAGATGTAACTAAACTTTTCTGGTTGTTTGTACATGATAAACAAGCAATAGCCCTAGGAATTCTGGCCAAAAAACCAGGACCTTACAAGTGAGCAGTAGCATCCTTCTCGGAATAACAGGATGAATTCAGCAAGGGATGGCCGGGATGGCTTTGGACAGTGGCAGCAGTTGTCATAATTGTTCAAGAAGCTCACAAATCTACCCTAGGGCAGAAGATAATTGTACATGCTTCTCACACCACAACCTCTGTATTGGAGCAAAAAAGAGGACATCGGCTCTCACCATCAAGGCTTTTGAAATACCAAGCAGTCCCAATGGAACAGGATGAAGTTGAAATTGCAACACCCACAATAACTAACCTGGCCTCTCTTCTAAGTGAAAAACAAGAGACCAATTCCATTGTACATGACTGTATAGAAAGGACTGACACTGTCTACACAAGCAGACCTGATCAGAAGCAAGAACCATTGGAAGAAGGCAAACGTACCTGGTGTACAGATGGAAGCAGCTTTGTTAAAAATGGAGTCTGGATGTCTGGGTATGCTGTGACAACAGATCAGGTATTGGAAGCAAAGTCACTCCCAAAAGGAGCATCAGCACAGAGGGTGGAGATAATCACCTTAGTAAAAGCACTGGAACTTGCTGAAGGATTATGAGTAAATATATGGACAGATTCAAAATATACTTTTGGTGTTGTACATGCCTGTGGAGGAATCTGGAAAGAGCAAGGACTTCTAAATGCACAGGGAAAAGGCATCAAACATGCAGATACAATACTATGACTTATGGAGGCAATCCAACTTCCAACAGCAGTGCAAGTTATGCATTGCAATGGACATCAAACTGGTAACACAGACAATGAGGTGGGTAATAAGTTGGCTGATTGAATCACAGAACACTGGGAGTTGGAAGGGACCTCAAGATCATCTAGTCCAACCTGCTGCCAGAGCAGGATCACCTAGACTAAATCGCACAGGAACATGTCCAGTTGGGTTCTGAATGTCTCCAGAGAAGGAGACTCCACAACCTCTCTGGGCAGCCTGTGCCAGTGCTCCATCATCCTCACAGTGAAAAAGTTTTTCCCTATTTTCAAATGGAACTTCAGATGCTCCAGCTTGCCCCTTGTCCTATTGCTGGCCATCACTGGGAAGAGCCTGGCTCTGTCCTCCTAACTCTTGCCCTTTACATATTTATAAGCATTAATAAGGTCACCCCTCAGTCCCCTCTTCTCCAAGCTAAAGAGGCCCAGGTCCCTCAGCCTGTCCTCATAAGGAAGGTGTTCCACTCCCTTGATCATCTTGGTGGCCCTGCACTGGACTCTTTCAAGGAGTTCTATGTCCTCCTTGAACTGAGGGGCCCAGAACTGGACACAATATTCCAGGTGTGGTCTCATCAGGGCAGAGTACAGGGGGAGAAGGACCTCTCTTGACCTACTAACCACACCCCTTCTAACACACCACAGGATGTTATTGGCCTTCTTGCCCAGGAGGGCACACTGCTGGCTCATGGAGCTTCAGCCACCTGGGGTTCCTGCAGTCTCCAGCAGTGTAGAGGTAAAGAAGGCATTCAGTAAATTTGCCTTCTTACTATCCTCTGTCACCAGGGCACCCACCTCATTCAACAGAGGGCCTACATTGCCTCTAGCATTAGTTTTGTCTGCAGTGTATTTGAAGAAGCCCTTTCTGTTACCCTTGACCTGTCTTGCAAGGTTTAATTCCAGAGGCCATAGATTTCTTAGTTTCCACCCTACATGCCCTGACAACAGTCTTCTATTCCTCCCAAGTGGCCATCCCCTCCTTCTATCACCTGTAGACTCTCTTCTTCCACTTGAGTTTGCCCAACAGTCCCCTGTTTTATCCACGCAGGTCTTCTGCCTCCCTTTCTTGATTTCTTTCCCATTGGGATGCTCTGATCTTGAGCTCAGAAGATGGCAAAACAAGGCATTAAGTTTGATCCCTGAAAAATCTTTATTACTGTCAGAGAAGATAGAATATGATGGGAAGGAAGAAAAGTTAAAGACTTAAAAGCTAAAATTAACTCCTCGGCATGGACAATAGCAGAGGATAATCAAGTAATAGTTCACTTTAGACTTCTGTGGACCTTGATAAGGACTGAAAATGATAAAACTCATTGGGCAGCAGCAATGTGTAACTCTCTGAACAAATAATCACCCAGAGCTTGTTTCGAACTGTGAAAAATGTGGTTGACAGATGTAAGATATCCTTAAAGTGTAACCCAAAAGTAGAAAATCTAGTGAATTTCGGGAATATTAACAGAGGATGTGTCCCAAATAGACTTTTCAGAGTTGCCTAGAAAAGGGGAGTGTAGATATCTGTCAGTATTAACAGATACTTATTCCTGGTGGCCTGAAGTGTTTCCTTGTTGAACAAACAAGGCTTAAGAAGTGACTAAAATTTTAAGAGAAATTAACCCCTGATTTGGAGTCCCTGATGTAATCTCTCTCCAGATAGAGGATCACACTTTGTGTCCCAAATAGTCCAATCAGTCACTACATTTTTAGGAATTAATTGAAAATTACATACAGCCTACAGTCAGACAAGCAGACAGGTACAAAAGATTTATCTTTTAATAAAAAACACAATTATGCAAAATTTGTCAGGAAACCTATCTAAGATGGGACCAAGCCCTTTCAATTTCCTTAAGACTCCTTTTTAAACCTAGAAGTAAAGAGAAATTAAGCCCTTTTGAAATTCTCTATGGGAAACCATTCTGGACCAGGTGTTAGGGGCAAAATTTCACCCCAATTAGGAAAACAAGCTTGCACCAACATTTAATATCATTAGGAAAGCAATTGGAGGAGGTGAATAAAATTTATATCTGCAAGACATTTGGGTTTAATACCTCAATACATATATTTAAGCCTGGGGATTTTATTTATATTAAAACTATTTCAGGTCATCCTCTAAAAGAAAACTGGAACAGACTTCTGTCAGTGCTTCTGACAACCTACATGGGTCTCAAAGTTGAAGGAGACACTACTCCCACGTGAAAAGAGCTCCAAACAAAGAATGGACCTTGGAAAAAGTAGGGCCTACCAAGATACAAGTATGTCACTCTTAATGGTGTTTGTGTTTTGCGGTAGTACTGGGTGGGCATGGGACCTAAATTTACATGTAATCCTCAGGGAAAATCTTTTGCAGGCTCTAAACAAAACTGATGGTTAGTTTTGTATACACATTCTAGAACAGAGTAGTAAAAGGATGACCCTTGTTAGGAGTCCCTATTCTATTTAAAACAAGTTGGAATAATTGTGGATCAATCCTAAATATTGTAAAAAAGACAATATGTTCCTACAGGTTCTAGAAGTATAGAATCCAAATTTGGTCAAAGTGTATAACTACCAATGAACCACTAGTAAATGGCAATATTTCTCTAGGCCACTACCCAATCTGTGATTGGTCAATACATGTATATAAGAGAGAACAACACAGATATTGGAATGTGACTAAAGGGCGGGGATGGTACTGGCTGTGTGGAAAAGAAGCAAGAAAATTTCTACTTCCTGGATGGGCAGGAACCTAGACATTAGAGGGAGTGATCCTAGCATTACCATGACCAAAAATTTTGAAGAGAGACGGGTTAGGATTTTCCTAAAATGAATGAAAATAACTCCCAATGCCATTGCAAAATGGCCCAGTGGATTTCATAGCTTTGCTAGATGGATCCTTCCACATGGTTAGCAGTAAGCAAATTATCAAACATTCACAATTGCCTTTTCTCTGTTATAGAAAACATTGAAAACCTGATCACAGATGCAATACAAGCTTTGCAAATAGAAATAGATAGCCTATCAAAAGTGTTTGTGCAAAACTGGATGGCCCTCGACTTGTTATTAGCCTTCCAAGGAGGGGTATGTACAATAAATAATTAACACTAGCTACTGTACACAAATCAAGAAGGGTGAGTTGAAAAGGATTTGCAGAAAATCTGGGGAATACCCCCATATATTACATGAAGTAGCCCAAGATGATACACCTTTGAATTTAAGGAAATATGGACCAGGCTTACCTCTTGGCTCCCCAATTTGAATCGACTCAGACAATTGTGTATTTTTCTTATAGGACTAGGGATATCTATAATCCTAACTTGTATTTTAATCCAACGGCCAGTTTGGTGCTACAAACGTTCCATGGGGAGTTACGAACAGTGGAAAAGAAACAAATTGAAACATGCTATAATCAGTGGTAAATACTTTAAAAAGTCATTAACAGAGGATGGAATACTGTAGACTGCAAAAGTATTTGCAGAGGAAAATCAAAAGGAGAGAAAGAAGGAAATTGAGACTGCCTCAAAGGTCAAGTCTCTAGTTCGCCCCAAGTCATTTAGCAGTTTGACATCTTGTTCTTAACTTGGTGTTTCCTCAATCTCTTAGTAGCTCTTGCACGTATTGCTCCAAGAAGATCACAAACTGAGGAACTGGCCTTGGAGTGGGCTATTGGTGGTTTTTTTGGCAAGGTCAGTTTTATCCTAATATAATTCCTGTTAATGGTGGCTGATTAGGAATGTGCATGTCCAGAATAGTAAGTGATAAACCACAGGCTATGGGACAACTAGCTAGTTGTCTTCCAGGTAGCAACCCTCACCAGGGTAAGTTAAAATATATGTCTGGATAATATTATATTTCTGCAATCATCAAGTCTACAACCTTGCCTACTTTAGTAGTTTGTCTGAAACGTACAGATCTAATGTCACTTAAGACCAGGTCTACACTAGAAAAGGTTTGCTAGGAGGCTTCTGTTACTATCTTCTCTGATTTTTACATACAGTAAAAATCTCTCTGTATGTAAAACTCCCATTGTTCTGCAAGCAAAAGAAGCTACATGGGCTATTTGTCAGACTGTTGATAAATCCTTTATCCCATTGTGTTCCTCTTACCATAAAAACCTTGGACTTAGACAAGGCCTGAAATATTAGCTAGCTCAACTTCCTTCTAGTAAGAGCTATGGTACATCCTTAAAGTCCTGTGTGATGGGCCTGACAAGGTCTGCAAAGCCAGTTCTTCCCCCTCCAGGGATGCAAGCGAGATTTGTTAGTCCTTAAGGCTATTAACCATTTTGAGAGTAGAGTTCCCCTCTTCCCCCCAAAATGTAAGTAGCAGAGCTATGGTATTTGGCTCACAAATGGAGAACAGTTAGCTGTAATCCTGTGAGCTGTAACTGTAGTGTATCCCTGGAAGCATCCCAGAAGCAGTGCTTCAGGATTTAGTGGTTCTGAACTGAGTTTGTGCCTCTTGTTGGAACAGCTTGTTTTTTTAATCCAGCTCCCCTCCGATGGGAGCTATAGGTGTGCAGAGAAAGTTGTGACTTGAGCTGTGCAAAATAGCCAAGGAACTTTTTCATGGAAAGTTGGGGGGGGGGGGGGGAAGCACAAAGAAACCCAAAGAAAAGGAAATCACAAACCCTAACCCTCCAATTTTCCTTGAATTATTTAGTTTCTCACTCTCTCAGCAAGAATGGAATAAAGGCTCTATTTGCAGGAAGAATTGGGGATTTCTAGGCATTTTATGCCAGCTGAGCTCATGATGCTGTTTTAATAGTCTATCGGAGATGACTCAGCCAGCTCAGACTGTGTAAAATCATCAATTATTTATTTCCAAGTTTTGTGCATTGCTGGTCTGTGGAGATCATTAAGTCTGGATGAAAAATTACTGTTGAAAGGTGGTACTTTGCCTTTCTTGCAGCATCATTAAAAATATTCAAGTAAGGGTTGTAAGCAGGGATGTTTCCTCTAGAGCAATTGCAACCTGAGCATTTAAGGGACTATTCCTAATTTAGCATTCTTTGCTCGTTCTTTCTCTCTCTCAAGCTTACCTAGCCAAACAACGGTGCTTGATGTCACAGTTGAAAAGACCTAAATTCATCCACATATAAATCTTTTGCTTTGGGTGTTACAGTGGCTTAGTTTCCTTAATTCTTCCCCGCTGTTGCGCAACATCGTGTTACTCAACTATGAGTCACTGGATTTCTGTTTGCATGTCATTTTGCAATTAGAAATGGAGTGAGATGAAAGGCTGCATTCTCTCTGCTATCCTCTGGTCTAGGTACTATTATGATATGCAATTTTTAAGGGGTGATTTTGGTAGTGAGCTTGCAGTTATATCCATGATGTGTTTGAGGAGAGGTTTGTAAAAGTTCTACCCTTTTATTTAACCAACTGATGCCGTTAGAAAAAAACAGTCTGTTTTTCTGGGTGCAATGAATAACTTCCACAGGGTCTATGAAAACCAAGAAATTGATACTAGTAGCTGTATACAATATTTTGCTAAGGAAATCCATGCAAGCCTAACTCCCCTGAAGTGGGATCCATGTATGTAGGAAGTATGTCATATGTTTCACTGTGTTCTTTGTGCTGCTCTTTTCCTATATGCTTTCACTTTTAACAGAACTTCTCTTAAATAAAATAGGTGGAAGTTTAATCCTACTTGAGAAAGTGGGGAGATTTCTGTCCACATGATGATACCAATTCTGTGTCAGATCTTGGGGTTACACCTAGGTCTTCAGAAATATAGCCTAGTGTCTCCACAGGACCGTGTTTTACATTATTTCTTGCATCTCTGTCAAAGATTTTCTCTGTCACCTGTTGATAACACTTAACCAAAAATGATTCTGTTTCAAGATGGCACACAGTCTAAGGCTAAGCTTCAATAATATCATCCTGTGGGACAAAAGGCAAATTAAACAAACAAAAAAAAATCCTAAATCAGGCATGTGTCTTATTTTGTATTGCATCCAAGGTGACTAGGAAATAACTCAGCCATCAGGCAGTATTTTCTTAGTTTTGACACTGTATTTGGGATCAAATTCAGTTCCCATTATCTAGCAATAAAATGATGGTTTACATATGCTGCCTGTGGGTGTTTGTAGAAAATAAAATGTCTGGAGGATTTTATAGTACCCTGAGACTTAAAGATGTCTAAATAGTGGTGTATGACTGATAGATTTGAAATAGGAGGCTAACTGAACTGTGAATTGGTAACACCGATGCCTTTGAGTGATTTCACATGTACTCCACAGTCTGCTGCTAAAGGGAGAAGGCTCCTCGTGCTCCAGCAACTTCAGTCAGGCTTTGCCTGGGAAGGTCCTTGGTATTGTGCTAGGCTAGTGAATGCTGTGAAGGATTTCAGCCTTACCTCTGAGTTTTGACACTAGGAGCCTGGCTTTCCAAAGCTTATGTTGGATTAATGCTGGAGGGCTTTTTCACAAAAAGTAAACCTCACTGTTTCTCCCATGACCCCTACTTAATTTATGCTAGTGAACCTAAAAGCAATTCACATTTGGGAGAAGCTGTAAAACAGTGATCAAAACCAATGTTCCCAAAATGAATGGGGTGACTTGGGAAAGTTAGGACAATATTTTCAAAGGGCAAGAGGAGCTATTTACTTTCTACGTGTGTGCTTTTTTTTTCTCCAAGTCTGCACAGTGACAAAAGCTCATCAAAATGTGCATAATCAAGTACTTCCAGTGAATCACCAAATGCCATGAAATGTCATAGCAAAAAAATTGTTCCTGGGACACTCAGTGAAAACATTCTGCCTGCTGTTTTCCACTGCTAGGCATGTCTCAAGATGGAACGTTAAGTGGAGCTGGGGAAAATGGACTCACCTTTCCCCTCTCTTGAATGTCCCAAAGCATTGCCCTCTACCATGAAGAAGGTTGCTCTATCAAAGGGGCTGGTTCTTTCACTGTACATCAGTGACCATCCAGGAAAGCGGAGAAAGATCTCAGAATCAGTCAGTCCTCTTAAACCAATTTCCTTGTAGGCAGAAGTTGACCGTTAATACTTTTGCATGGATGTAAGCTTGGTGTTTCATGCTCATGGTACAGAAAAATAAGTTGCTCAAAAGCCAGACAAGGATCCCTTCTTAGCAAACAGTATAGAGAAACATTACTGCAGCAGCTTACAGAGAACTACCTGCCATTGCTTGCCATAATGCTCCTACTGCCATATTTAAAATCAGAGCGTGATCTGCCTGCAAAATTTACCATGTGTGTAATTTCAAGGACTCTCCAATAAAGTCACATTTTGCTTGATTACAACTCACCCTATTGATGATTTTTCTTTTACAAGGAAAACAAAAACCTAACCCTTTCTCCACAGGTGATTTACTCTAATGCTGTTGATAGTTTCCACTCCAGAGTCTTCCCAGTCTGCTGTTACTGAGCTCAGCTGCTTTGTGCATGTGTATACATAGACATGCTCTCTTGCTCTCATTTCATTAGCTCACCGTGTTCCAGAACTGCTACAGGACAGCTTGCTCCTTTAATTATCTCTGTTTGCTAGTCAGGCCCAGGATTTGTGTCCTAGCTGGAGAGAAAATCAGAGGCTGCTTCACAAAGATCAACAAGACTGGTATAGGTTATAGGGCCGCCTAGAGGTCTTTGGGATGTGTGAGCCAAGCAGGTCTTCATCTGTATGTTAATAACCGTAGAGATAAGGATGGTGACTTTGAAGGCTGACTCTTGCAGGGTTTGGGAGTTTTTTGTACTACCGGTGGTTGAGAGAGTAAATGTAACCTGGCCAGATGGTCAGGGATAAGTAGCACCAGGGAAGAAGCCAGAGATGATAGACCATAGAATCATAGAATCATAGAATTGTAGGGGTTGGAAGGGACCTCGAGAGATCATCGGGTCCAACCCCCTGCCGAAGCAGGCTCCCTAGGACATTTCACTGAGATAGGCATCCAGACGGGTCTTGAATATCTCCAGAGAAGGAGACTCCACCACCCCCTGGGCAGCCTATTCCAGTGCTCTGTCACCCTCACTGTGAAAAAGTTTCTCCGCATGTTGGTGCGGAACTTCCTATGCTCCAACTTGCAGCCATTGCCCCTTGTCCTGTCTCCACAGACCACTGAAAAGGGGCTGGCTGATTCCCCCTGCATCCCTTGCTTAAGATAATTGTAAACATTAATTAGGTCCCCCCTTAGTCTTCTCATCTCAAGGCTGAACAGTCCCAATCTTCTCAGCCTTTCCTCATAGGGGAGATGCTCCAGGCCCTTAATCATCTTCGTAGCCCTTCTCTGGACTCTCTCCAGGAGATCCCTGTCCTTTTTATACCAGGGAGCCCAGAACTGGACACAATACTCCAGGTGGGGCCTGACCAGGGCAGAGTAGAGCGGGAGGATCACCTCCCTTGACCTGCTGGCTACACTCCTCCGGATGCACCCCAGGATCCCATTGGCTCTCTTAGCCACCGAGGCACACTGCTGGCTCATGGCCAACCTGTCATCCACCAGGACCCCCAGGTCCTTCTCCACTGAGCTCTTTTCCAGCAGGTCATCCCCCAGCCTGTACTGATAGAAACGGTTGTTCCTTCCCAGGTGCAAGACTTTACACTTGCTTTTGTTGAACCTCATCTGGTTTCTTACTGCCCAGCTCTCCAGCCTGTCCAGGTCTCTCTGGATGGCAGCGCAGTGTTCCTGCGTGTCAGCCACTCCTCCCAGCTTTGTGTCATCGGCGTACTTGCTGAGGGTCGAGGCTATTCCCTCATCAAGGTCGTCAATGAAGATGTTAAACAGGACTGGACCCAACACCGAGCCCTGGGGAACACCGCTAGTCACAGGCCTCCAGTCAGATTGCACTCCACGAATCACGACCCTCTGGGCTCGGTCCGACAGCCAATTCTCAACCCACCTCACTGTCCACTCATCAATCCCATGCTTTCTCAGCTTTGCTATCAGGATGTCATGGGAGACAGTATCAAAAGCCTTGCTGAAGTCAAGGTAGATGACATCTACTGCTCTCCCTCCATCTACCCAGCCGGTGATGAGATCGTAGAAGGCTATGAGATTGGTCGAGCACGATTTCCCCTTGGTGAATCCATGCTGACTACTCCTCATGACCTTCTTCTCTTCCAATTGCTTGGAGATGGCATCCAGAGCAAGCTGTTTCATCATCTTTCCGGGGACAGAGGTGAGGCTGACTGGCCTATAGTTGCTGGGATCCTCCTTCTTGCCCTTTTTAAAGACTGGAGTGACATTGGCTATCCTCCAGTCCTCAGGCACTTCTCCTGTTCTCCAGGACCTGTTGAAGATGATAGAGAGCGGCTCAGCAATCACCTCCGCCAGCTCCCTCAGCACACGTGGATGTATCCCATCCGGTCCCATGGATTTGTGTGCGTTTATCCCTTTGAGCCGCTCCTGGACCTCCCCTACCTCAACCAGAGGGAAATTCTTCATATCCCAAACACTCCTATTTACATCCAGTGCCTGTGGGTCCCGGGGGGCCTTTGAGGTGAAGACCGAAGCAAAGAAGGCATTCAGTATCTCCACCTTCTCAGTATCCCCCGTTACCAGGACACCCTCCTCATTCATCAAGGGACCTACATTATCCCTGGTCATCCTCTTGCTATTCACGTATCTAAAAAACCCCTTTTTATTATCCTTTATGTCCCTTGCCAGCTTTGTTTCCAAGAGGGCTTTAGCCTTCCTAGTTGCGACCCTACAGGCCCTGACTACATTCCTGTATTCTCCCCATGTGCTCAGACCCTTCTTCCACAATTCATAGATCTTCCTCTTCTCTTTGAGTTTACTCAGCAGCTCCGTGTTCATCCACGCAGGTCTTCTGCCTCTCCTTCCCGATTTCCTGCACAAAGGGATGCATCGTTCCTGTGCTTGGAAGAAGTGCTGTTTGAATGCTAGCCAGCTCTCACAGGCTCCCATTCCTTCAAACAGCGTAGCCCACGGGATAGCCCCTATTAAGTCACGGAGGAGATCAAAGTTAGCTTTTCCAAAATTCAGGGTAGCTATCCTACTTTTTGGCTTGCTTCTTCCACCCAGGATCTTGAACTCAACCATTTCATGGTCACTTAGACCTAAGCTGCCCCCGACCTTCACTTCCCTAACGAGCCCGTCCTTGTTAGTTAAAACAAGGTCCAGCACCCGCCCGCCCCTTGTAGGCTCCTGCACCATCTGTAGCAGGAAATTGTCTTCAACACACTGCAGAAATTGTCTGGACTGCATACGACTGGCCGTGTTGCTTGCCCAGCAAATATCTGGATAGTTGAAGTCCCCCATAAGGATCAGTGCCCGGGATCTTGAGGCTACTTCTAACTGCTTATAGAATGCACTATCAACCCGCTCCTCTTGATCAGGGGGCCTATAGCACACTCCCACAACAATGTCCCCCATACCGGTTTGCCCCTTGATTTTAACCCACAAGCACTCAACAGATGTTTCATCCTTCCCCAGGTGGAGCTCAATACAATCTAGGTGCTCTCTCACATAAAGAGCAACTCCTCCACCTCGCCTCCCTAGCCTGTCTTTCCTAAAAAGCACATAGCCATCCATGACAGCGTGCCAGTCGTCCAGGTTATCCCACCACGTCTCTGTGATTGCTATGAGATCATGGCCCTGCGACCGCACAAAGATCTCTAATTCTTCTTGTTTGTTCCCCATGCTACGTGCATTTGTATAAAGGCATTTAAGTGGGGCAGCAGATGTAGGTATTTTCAACAGCCCACAGCGAGATTTCTGCCAGGGGACTGGCAAAAGTGGCTCCACTGAGGAGTACTCAGGGCAATCCACAGAATTTTCCCTACTCACACCTGGAAAACCATCTCCAAGTCCACCACTGTGCTGTTGGAATTTACCTTTATCCACCATCAACTCTCGTTGTGACTCCCGAAGCACTTGCCTAACCCCAGCAGCCTTCTTAATATCCCCTTCCCCCTTCCTAACTAGTTTAAAGCTCGGTCAATGAGCCCTGCCATCTCCTGGGCAAGGATCCTCTTTCCTTTATGGGACAGGTGAGCCCCATCAGCAGTACTCATGCCAGGAGCAGAGTACACCATCCCATGGTCAAAAAACCCAAAGTTCTTGCGCCGGCACCAGCCTTTCAGCCACACATTCAACTCGTGGGTTCGCCTGTCCTGCTCTGAGCCCCTCCTCCCGTAAGTGGGGATAGACGAGAATATTATTTGGGCTCCCCCGCCCTCAACAAAGCGCCCCAGGTCCCGGAATTCCCTTTTGGTGGCTTGCAGGCTACACTTCGTGATTGCATCCCTGCCTGCTTGAACTATCAGTAATGGATAATAGTCAGTGGGTCTAACCAGCCCTGATAGCCTTCTTGTAATGTCCCTGACCCGGGCTCCAGGGAGGCAGCACACCTCCCTGTGGCCTCTTGGTCCAGCACATGCAAAGATGGTTTATTTCACATGGCTTTGCTACTGGAATACTGCATCTTGTTTTCTTTGGCTTTTTGTGATTGTACCTGTCCTCAGCGACCAGGGTACTTTTGCAGCAGCATGTTTGTCATAATCTCCAACGTTGCCAAGCTTCTCTCAGTGCTTTGTTTTTAAAGGATGTCCTTTTCCATCAGTGCTGTAGTGTGGCACCATAACAGGCCTGTGAAAGGAATGTGGAAAGCAGCAGAGTGACATTTTTCACTTTCATCTTCTTTGAGAGCTGCCTCATACTGAGAGCAAGCCAGAGCAGCAATGAGGGTATTGCTACCTGAATCCAAAGATGTCAGCTGTTTTGGGAGTTCTGCGCCGCAGTTGCCTTTCTCAAAGTTATCTCAGGCTATCAGCAAGTGATACTCCATTCAGAGGGAGGATGAAGGTAACTTTTACCTTTCTAAATGCTTACAAAAGTAAAGCAACACCTATGTGTTCAAAGACACTAAAACCAACCCCCAAATCTTTCTGAAGTCTGGGCCATATGTATAAATGATCAGGTAAAATGATTTTGCTTCCAAACTCTGTCCAAGTCTCCCTGCATCATCTGATCATCAGTGTGCCTGACCCTTCCAGTCTGAGTGAGGTAGCAGATGCCATCAGAGGAGCTGGCTGGGCAGCCTGGAGCCTGGTAGAGAGCCGTTGTGTTTTATCTTCTCTGCATTGCCTCTTGCTTCAGCAGCTGCAGCATTTCGAAAGGGCAGGCTTAAAGAGCTTTAAGGAGGGGGGTTGTGTGGTATTCAGACACATCTCTAGAACATGTTTTGTTTCATTCAAGAACTGAAGGTAATTGAAAAGAAAGGGGTTTTTTTTTCTTTCCTCAAATCCAGGGTGAGTATTACTTTATTGCCTTATTTTGCCTTTAATAGCACAGTGTATGTAAATGCTTTTCAGTAGTGCACAAAGTAAAATGGTTAACAAGGATAACATCTTTCCACTGACTTGAAATGAGTACTAGGCTTTCAAGTAAAATCTGTTTTTCCTTCCCTATGAGTGGGTATCAAAACAAACAAGCAAAAACCCAGGCACAAACCAGTCAATTTCCCATTATAATCAATTTGGGAATTAGGTAGTTTCCTGAGGCTTACAAGCTCAAAGTGAATTCAATTATGCCAAGAATTTTTCCCATGTAATATTCAAAAGTACATTAACCACCCTCGTCAAAACCCAGTAGGAAAATGAACTTTCACCTTTCTTTTTCTCTTTCCTTCTCCAGTCTCCATTACTCTTTCTTGCGTATTTCTCTGAAGTGTTGGGGTACTAGGTTTTGGTTTTTTTTACCTCCTCTGTGATTCAAATCCATTGATAAATGAGGAAAAATGAGCCCAAGTTTCTCTGTGAAATTATTCTCATCTCTTCCTCTGTCCTGCAGTTGACTTCAAACCTAGTCAGACCCAGAAGTGCTTTTACTCCTCAAATGTTGCTGGACCCCTGTGTCCATGTCCTTTTCGCAGGACCAATGCCTTTACTTTTGTGTGGTGTTATTTTTTTATGGGTGGGTGTTTGATCGGTTTCTTTTGGTTCTTTTTTCCTCTTGTGTGGTGTGTAGTACACCTTCACTTCTAGTACTAGTAGTTGAAGATGCTTCCTGCAATCTGAATGTCACCGTGGTGACCTTCATTTGTTTTCCTCTTCATGCTCAGGTTTTTCCTTGCTTCTGTTAGGCATTTTTAGTTTGTGTGGTTTTTTGGTTTTTTTTTGTTTTTTAAGTGCCTATTTTTTTTTACTGCTGCTTCAGTCAACAATATTTGATAATCTGAGTGAGCCTTCCTTTTTCACTCTTTCATATACTTAATATTATGTAGATTAAAGAGAAAGCTACAAACTTTTCTCTTAATCTACTTATAAACTTTAAATTTGGTGCAAACTGTTTGGAAACCTACAAAATGAAAAACCCATGGTATGGAGCCATGTGATGCATTGAAGTCATCTTGTGCATGCTGTCCAATTGGCAAGCTGCTGTTTTTTGTCTCTAAGCAATTGTTGCCTCCTAAGTGTTTATTACTAAAGTAAATGCTGATGCTTGATGCTCTTATTCTGCATGACTACATATTATTCTACTTTTGCTTTGCAAGTTCAGCTTAGAAATTGTGTTAAAGGTTCAGATTCTGTTATTTCTGATAATGGCTGATGCCTTAGTGGAATTAAATGCAGCCAATTATGAGATAGCAGAGGGATCAGAATTTTTTTACTTTTTTTTTCCAGCAATGTACTTATGCCGTGAATAATATGAACATTTCTATCCTTCCCCCCGTGCCATTGAATGTAGTTTTATATATTTTTATTAGGATTCTGTCATTATATAACTTCACTGAAATCTTCTTTTGACCTCATTGATATATTGTATCACCAGTTTTCATACAAAAATTACGCACCTTTCCACCTTGAAAAGATAAGGGATAAACAGCTGTTATGTTCAGCAAGCCATGCTTCTTGCTTGCTTGAGTCCTATAATGCCAGTTTTCTTGGACGTTATCATCTGTTGGTTTTCTCTCAATATTTAGTAAGCCGTATTAATTTTTCTCCTCTATGTGTATGAGGAGCATGTAGTTATCAAGTGTTGAACTCTGTGCTCTGAAAATAGTTTAGAAACAACTTCTATTGCAAGGGGTAAACAATGTGTTTCTAGCTGATTGCCAGGCTAGGCACAAGATGTTGCAGTTGCCTTGAGTCAGTAGCTTAATGTGTGTCCTGGTTATGTCTTTATACCCAAAACACACAAGCATTTTAAATGCATATTTATATCTCAGTCCTTTGGGAGGACAGCTTGAAAGCTGGCACCTTAGTTAACTAAGAAGTGTATGTGTTACATGGGTCCAGTGGAAGGGTGATTTGACTCTCAAACCCTGAAGAAAGAATTAATATGCAAGAGTAGGCAGGTCCCAAACTGATAACTCTGGGGTTGAATCCAAAGAAATAATGCTAAATGAATGGGTTTGCAAACTGACACGGGCAGTCCATTCACCAGCTGGTGGCAATCCTGTATGGAAATTCAAGCCCACCTTCAACCTGCTTTAAGAACAAGAGGATGAAGATGATTTAGAGAGTTTAACTGAGCTTCGTTACCTTGTTTTCAGAGCTGATAACATCTCAAAGGGGAGAATCTATGAACAGAGTGTCGGTGACATAGAGGGTATGAACATGGAGCTAAAAAAACAGGAATTGGGGAGAGGGATGGATGTATACCTCAGTTCTAATATCTTCTCAGATTTGCAGTTACTTCTACTATGGGGGTGTACTTTGCTTCATAAGATCAAAACCCATTGCAATATCTTCTACTAAGGATTTCAGAACATTAATTAATTTCAAGATATTGTGTTCAAAGAAATGGTTACACATAAATCATCAGATGGTTTTATTTTATGCCATTGGGAGAAATGTGGTTGTCCATACCTCTTAGTTTCTGTACTAGTGCCATCTGGTGACTAAAAGTTATTACGGAGCCTTTCCTTCTGTAGCTGGAAGGATTCAGGATGGGTTTGGGTAATAACCCAAATTCGAGAATCAGAAGAAACCCCTGATGAGGGCACCTTGGGTCTTTGTGGAGGTATCAAGATAATCATCCAGTTCTGGTAAAAGCAGCCCTGAGACTGATGCTTTAGGGAGGCTATTAATCTATGGTGAATTATTTTTAATGCTGGAATGATTAGCAGAACTACTGAACTACTACTGTTTATAATCTGTCAGAGCTGAATAAGCCACTCTCAAGGTAATTTGGACTGAGGCAGAATTATGGTTTTGGAATCAGTGATCATCACTTTGAATTTTAGCTTGTTCTTGTTGGGCAGCAGGTGCAAAGAATGGACTTGTTGCTAAACACTTGCAGTATGGTTTTGCTATAGCAGACAACTCTCTAAGCCCTTTCAGACTCTACTTACTTGAGTCATCAGTTAATGATTGTGGTTGTTTGATGCTGGCTAGAGGCCAGATGCCCACCAAAGTCACTCTATCACTCCCCTTTCCAGCTGGACAGGGGAGAAAATAGATATTGAGAGGCTTAGGAGTCAAGATAAGAATGGGGAGAGATCATTCTGCAATTAGTGTCATGGGCAAAACAGAGTCAACACGAAATAAAGGACAGAAAACTATCTTATGTATTACACTACACACCCAGTGAAACCAGAGTTGGATAAAGTGCAACCTGATCTTAAAACACGTCATCCCACCCCTCCCTTCTTAGCAGACTTCACTTTAGTCATGATTTCTCTCCCTTCTTCCCTCCCCACATCATGGCATGGGAAGGGTCAGGGAATGGGGGCTTCAGTCAGTTCCTCACAAGTTGTTTTCCTTCTTAGGAAAATGGGGGGCATTCCTCATGCTCTTCCCTTGCTGCAGCATGGGGTCCCACCCACAGGAGACAGTCTTTCACGACTGTCTCAAATGTCAGTCCTTTCCCCTGGGGCTTCAGCAATTCACCAATTGCCCCAGTGTGGCTCCCTTCCATGGGGTGCCAACCTTCAGGCCCAGGCTGCTCCAGCCTGGTCCTCCATGGAGTCACAAGTCCTGCCAGTAAACCTGCTCCAGTGTGGGTCAGTCTCGCTATGGGCTGGTGGGTTTTGCTGCCAGAAGTTTGCCCCAAACATGGGCTTCCCAGTGGGTCACAGTGTCCATCAGGTTTCTCCACCCACTCCGTCATGGGAGTCCTCCATGGGCTGTAGATGGGATCTCTGCTCCCCATCATCATCCATGGGCTGCAGGGGAACATCCTGCTTCACCATAGTCTTCTCCACAGGCTGCAGGGGAATCTATCTCTCCAGCACTTTATTCTGCACCCCACCCCCGCCAACTTCTTCACTGACCTTGGTGTCTGCACAGTTTCTTACATCTTCTCACTTCCTTCTCTGGTGGCAAAAAGCAGCTGCTGGCATTTATTTTCTCCTACATGTGATTCCCAGAGGCGCTGTGATTGATGCTGATGGGCTCGGCCCTGGTCAGCAAGGACTCTGGCCTTGAGCCGGCTAGCGTTGCTCTGTAGGGCCTGCAGAGAGCTTCTGGCTGCTTCTTGCAGAAGCCACCCCTGCAGCCCCCTTCCTCCACCAGAACCTTGCCATGCAAAACTACAACAATGATGCACCACCCTTTCAGTCAGTACCATGTGTAGGTGCTTTTCTCACTAGCTCTTTGCTAAGGTCATTTTGGGGAGTCTAAGGACAACTACATTTTAAAGAAGAGGTGTCCCCAGAACATCATTCAGAAACTGGTTTGAAATTCTTTTAAAATAGGAGACTAAAAAACTCAAGTTTTCCCATATCTAAACTGAAATATGTTCTTATTTTCTTTCTATTACTTATAGCATAAAATAGTGCTCTGTCATTGTGTTATGATGGCTTGTAGCTCTTCAGCATGCCCAGCAATTGTCATCAGCACTTCTATTTTCACATCGCTATTCTTCCTGTATTGAAGTGCATTAATTCCACAAAGGCATGGGTAGCAAGAGAACAAGGTACCTGGTGAAACAGGAGTCTAGCAGAAAATGAAGAGTGTTAGAAATAAAGTAAGAGCAGAAACAGTAACTTCTGCCTTTATCTCCAGGGCTGGGATTTGAAGGATCTGTGTGAGCTGACAAACTTTGTCAGAATGCTCACAAAACAGTGCTGGTGGGCAGTTGTTATGCCTTGGCCCATGAAATTTCTCCTTCGAAGCTGCAAAGAGAAAAAAACTGGGGTTTGATTCTACCTGCTTTGGGTCTGGGGTTGGAACTGTGTACACAACCAAACCAGCCTGTTCTCACAGCATAACTGAAACCCTGCGAGGTCTGCTGGACAGCCGAAGCTGTGAGCCTGTTTTATTCTGACTGCTTTGTTAATCTTTTTCATCTTCTAGGGGAATAACAGACTCTGGCAGTTCCAGGAAACCGAAATATATACATGGAAGGTATGTGTATGATAGACTGCTGACAATAAGCGCGTGCTATATTATCAAACTTGACTATCTCTTGTAAGAAGTGATATTTCGCCAGAAAAATTTGAGAATAGCGCTTTCTTCCTGAAAAAATACCTACGAGTTTGTAGATATGTATTGTACAAATGCATGTATGACAAGGTATTGAGTATGCATGTGCATACACAGTCCTAGGAAAGGCCCAGACTTTCTGAGAAGAAAGCCTGGCCTGAGTTGTTCGGGGCATTTACTTGCTTTGCCTTGGCCATGGAGGCTCTGAGCTGAAATCTTGAAGTTAAAACTATGCAGACAATGAGGTAGGTAATTTCTGACTGTGCTCTGTTTGAAGTCAGGTCTAACAATCAAGTTTGCATTTTGAAACTCCTAATACTTGGATAAATTCTTGTGACTCCAATATAGGGAAATAAGAGTCTGCAATGCCCAGAAGGATTTTTTTTTTGCAGTTCAACACTACAGAATTATTTAGTGAAGGAACTAGGTTGTGAAAACCCTGGACTTGATTGATAATTAATTGGTGTTCACCATTATTTATAATAACTTTAAGGATAATTTGTTTATTTATTTTGACACATCAAGGACATCAATGTCTTTTGTTAAAGGAATACAGTTCTGTAAATCCTTGCAGGCCTGGTTTGGCAGAGACATGGAAGCAAACAGGCTTGTAGGTCATCCATTAATTTCCTCTCATTTTTTGAAGATTCTTCAACAATGGAGAAGACAAAGCTGAAAAAGGAATTTGAAGGTCACTACTTTAGAGGGATAGAGAATCTATCTTTCTACAACAGCTATAGCAGGAGACAAGATGTACTGAGGAAGGAGAGAAATTGATGAGGTGCAAGGTTTAGGAGCAGCACAGCCCAGTGGGAGGTTATTGTCCTATTGACTATGGGACTCAAAGGTCCTATGTCTTTCCCTGGAGAAGACAGCCAAGGCTGCTCCAGCAACTGGTATCCATATCTTTCTAGGTCATCTCCTTAGAGGCAAAAAAGGGCTTAAATTGTGGGAGAGAGAGGCTGTTGATTCTATGGAGGCAGTCACCCTGACAGCAGTATTCATCATACCTACCCTGTCCTGGTGGTGACAAAAGCAGTGGGTCCATCTCTCCACAGCAGTCCTGATGGGCAGAAACAGTCTTGGGTCCTGTTCTTTTTATCCCTCTGCTTCTTCACAGAGACAGTGACACTGGGAGAAGGGTATGCTACTTCCAGGTTGGAGAAGGTGGTGTGGAGCCTAGCAGGGTCATTAAGGTAAAGCCATCTGCAGGGAAACAAGGTTAATGAAGGAGAGGAAAAATAAGAGATACATGTCTACCACTACTGTGATGTCTGAGAGCTCCCTCATGCTCCCACAACCTCAATAGCCTTTTCCACTTTGAGCATTTGGATTTTGGAGACTCCAAATTCATAGGATTAATTAATTGCAAGGTGTTAGGCAGAGGCTGGGCCGTCTAAATTTGGGTGTTTATGTGTCTACACCTATTCCCTTAAAATAAATTTGTTTCTGATACAAAAGGTATGACTGTGTTACAACATTTACTCTAAGTGCTTGTGATATTTTTATCACTGGATTGTGAAAATTTGCCTGCTAGCCTTTGGATAAGGATTGTTGGAAATACTACTGGGAATTCTACAGCTACTCTGTTTCTTAGCATTTGCAGCAGGACTACAGTGTGCCTGAGTGCAAGTAATTATCATTTTGTAGTATAACCAGTAACAAATCTCCAAGACCGTGTGCACAAACAGTCATGGCCCTTTGGCACAGAGACTCCTTCATGTGTTTTGGAAGAGGAGCAGGCAAAATCTTCATGTTGCTTCCATCTAGGCTGTTTGGCACAAAATACATTTAAAAAACCCAGCTTCCTAGGAGAGGTTAACTTTGTAAGATGTCTTTGAGGGACTGACAAATACCTACAAATAATGTAGTTATTAACACAAAAGTGTGACTCATTAGAGACTAACATCTTGTGGGTCAGAATAAATGAACTGTATTTTCAAAGCATATCTTAAACATGCTTTTTTTTTTCCTAATACATACCTATCTAAGACTAGGAAACTCAGACGTCATCTAGAAGAATGATGTGTATATGTTTATTTCTAGCTTAGGGCTTGATAATGTTACCTTTATTCATACATGCTGGAATTTTACTCATGTATTGTACACCATATGAATGGAGCTGCTGAAGATGACAGTGAGGAAGAAGAGTGTCTGCTGCAGCTATGAACCATTCTTAACTGACAGATCTAATGAGGGGGGAAATCCTTTTCTCAGTTTGCCCAGTATCTCAATTTCCATGACCCTTTTATGATATAGGGATTTACATTATGGAAAACTTTGTATGGATATTTCATTTGAATGGGCCGTAGCCTTCCTGGTTGCAGAGATTCTTTGGGAGGAGAGGAAGGTGCTTAGAGATGCAGTACATTTGTAGACTCAAACCCCATATTTTAACCCAGTGCTGCTGCAAACTAGGAGATAGGATGTAATCACACATGGATAGGATATTGCCTGTTGGAAGGACCATTTTCCTGGCAGTCATCTTGCACATAAGAAACGCTTTTCCTTTTTGCAGACTGAAGAACTGGCTTTTGCATTGGATTTCATCTTGCTGTGCATCACTTCCCATCTCCCACTGCCTAAAAATAGATGGAACACAGAACTACTTACATTAAAAATGAGCTGCTTGTGAAGGGAAATGGACTGAGGATATACAGGAAGCTGTAGCTTATTACTGGCAGAGGCTAATTATGCATAAGGTATCTTCCTTTCTTTTCTCCTTCTCCCCCTCCAAACTCTTCCCACTGCAGAGTTTACAGTTCTTTGAGTATTATATGTCTTCTAGCAGACCATGGATGAACTCAGAGGATGCCCGTTTCCTTATGCATTTCTTGGTCACTGTGTTCAGGCACCTGTGTTGTGGCAACACCACACACAGAAGGGGGGCAGTAATGGAGAAGAATGGAAGCTTGTGACGACAAGGACCGGCAGGAGGAAGAGACTTACTCCAAAGCTCGAGGTGCCCCTGCAGAAATGCTTCACTGCAGACAGAAAAAGGGAAGACTTGCTACATCAGGACAGGCACTGTTCGGACCGGTTGTCTTTCAAGCCAAGGGGTTCAAATTCCTGTCTTCGGTAAGTGCCTTTATTACCAATGCTATAGGTGTTTCTTCTCCCTCTTACCAGGCAGGGAGCTGCCTCTCATACCTGTTAAGATATTTTGACCCAAAACTCATTTAAGCCCAGGAGACTCTTTTTTTTCTTTTTTTTTTTTTGTCTGAAGTTTTAGGTGGGTTTCAGCAAAACCTGTAACTGGATAAAATCTTCTAGCTTTCCTGGCTGGATACCTATATCTGTAAGTTAGGAAGTCTAAAAGCAAATTCTGCCGCCTAGTAAAGAAAAAGTTTCAGTTTGAATTCAGAAATGTGCTGCTTGAAAAGGTTGTACTTCATCAGTGTAAAAAGTACAGTTTTATGATGATTAACTCTTAGATCTACTTCAGAGCAATTTTAAAAGAGGCAGAATGTGGGCAGGTACCAATTACCTGTCGCAATTAGTGTACATCTTATTGTACATATTTAAGAAATTAATGACAGTGGGTGGTTAGAACTGTCTTATTACTACTAATTAATATGATAAGTCTTTAGTAGGCCATTGGCAAAATAAGAATACCAATTAAATGTGATGTCAATAGAGTCATTAATTATAGGAGAACAGATATACTTGAAGTCCGGTAACAATAGTGGGAAACAATCTGTGCTTTTTTGAGACATTTCAGCGCATCTCCAACTTGAAAAGCAAGTGTATATTTTATCTTAAATATTTTTTTTAATGGAAATCATGCCTTAGAAGTGCATTCAGTTGTTCCTGGGTACTAGAAAATTATTCTGTGTGGCTGTTAGAGAACTTTCTAATCCTGTTTCCTGTATTTGCACCTTTTAAATGTTTTTACCAGTAGCATGGAATAGCATGTATGGAAAGTCTACGCACTTAAGGGCTTAGTTGGTATCTCTTTCTCTGGACATATTCAAAACCCACCTAGACACAATCCTGTGCACCCTGCTATAGATGATCCTGCTTTAGCAGGGGGTTGGACTAGATGATCTCCAGAAGTCCTCTCCCACTCCTAGCATTTTGTGAATCAGTAATATAAACTCAAGATCATGTTTCTCAACGTACCTTGAATTATGACCTCCTCTTTCTCGTTTTCATCTCTTCTTTATCTACAATAACTGCTATTCAGTGTAGAAGGAACAGACATGTCCCTTCATATGAACTTTTGGGAGCGTATATCTAGAAGGTAAATTGGCCAAATCTGAGAAAATCCTGCAGAAATAGTAAAAATCAGAGTAAGAATAAATGCTAGAAAAAATGTTGGTTTAGAATCAGTGTTTTTTAAAAATGAAAAAGTTAAAATAGGATCAAACTGAAACCTAAGTTTTATATTTCCTTTGCTAAGCTGCAGATATCTGCTTTAATTAAAATGAAACAATTAATTTAGCTAGAAGTTATTTACTTTAAAGCAAGTTTCAAAATTGTTCGGCCTTCATTTTTAATGGAAAGACTGAGGTTGAAATATTTCTTTATTTCAGTCAGAGGAGGAATTTGAACCCAAGTTTCTTACCTCCCAAGGGAGTGCCAGCAATGTGATCGTCTAGATCTTTCTGTTCCTTTGAATAAGCACAGGAAACAAAGACTAAGCCAAGTGAATTGTCTGAATTTGCATGCCACTTGTTCATAGAACAACAGACCCATCTGGGCTGGAACAGACTGCTGGGGGTCTAATCCAGCCTGCAGCTCAAAGCCGAGCTAGCTGTGTGGTCAGAACTGGCTTCATCCAGTTGGGCTGTGAAGTCCTCAAAGGATGGAGACAGCTCAACCTCTCTGGGCAGCCTGTCATACTCTATCACTGTCTTCATGGGGAAAAGATTTCTTCCTACACCCAGTCTGAAAGTCCCTCAAATCAATTTGTATGTTTTGTCTCCTGTCCTCCCGTAACTCACAAGAGAAGAGCCTAGTTCCATCTTGATAAGCTCATTGCCAGGCTACTGTTAGGTCTTCTTGAAGCCATTTCTCTCTCAGGTCGAAGAAGCCCTGATCCCTTAGCCTTTTATCCCAAGGTAAGTGCCCCAGCCACTGACCATGCTGACTGCCTTGCACTGAACTTGCTTGTTTGTCAGTGTGGTAGGGTTTTGTTCTGTATCTGCCTATACCTGTCTATATGAAGTTAGTAAGTGGAGCGGGTACCTCTAAAGACTTGAATGCTTTCAGTTAGAGTGCCTCTTCAAAGCCGCAGAGATTTCAGAGGAGTTTTCAACTTTATTTTGCGTGTTCAGGGCCCAGCTCAGTGTGGAAACTCCATCCAATGCTGGACAGAAACTTTAAATTGTTTGAATAAAACTTAAGTCTCTTTGGAGCTTTTATGCAATGAACTTTAAAAAAAATATAGAAAAGTTATTGAATCAATATGACACAAAACTTTAACAAAAACCAAAATTAAAAAAAACAACCTTGTCCAATCTATAGGATATTTCATTTTACTTCTCTCATTACTACCACTCTCTGCTTTACTATTCCCCAGATTGGAAATTTTGAAACAAAATGTCAGGTTTTATCTCTTTGTGAGCATTGATTTGTGTGTTAGACAAACATCCATTGCAACTATGGAGTCTTCAAAGAAAGAGGTTATATTTGGTCTGGCTGAGGTGCAGTTAATTTTCCCCACAGCAGCCCTCATAGTGCTGTGCTGTGTATCAGTAGCTACCGAGGTGTTGATAACACGCCAGTGCTTTGGCTACTGCTGTTCAGTGCTGGCACAGAGCAAGACTGGTCTCCAGCATTTCTCCTCCCCTCAGCAGAAGACTGGGTGTGGGCAAGATCCTGGGGGTGGACACAGTCAGTATAGCTGACCCAAACTGCTCAACAGGATATTCCATACCAGATGACACCTGCTCAGCAATAAGAAGCTGAGAGACAGAGGGAGGAAAGTGAGTGTGCGCATTAGGTTTTTACATTTGTCTTCTGGAGCAACCACTATGTGTACTGAAGCCCTGCTTTCCTGGAAGTGTCCAGGCATCTCCTGCTGATTGGAAATAGAGAATAATGTTTTGCTTTGCTTCCATGTGTAGTCTTTTGCTTTTGATACATTAAACCGCCTTTGTCTTGACCCACAAGTTTGGCGTTGTCTTTTCTATCATATTTTTCTCCCCTCCCTGTCCTGCTGAGGAGGGGAGTGATAAAGCAACTCGTTGGGCACCTATGGTCCAACAAAAGTTAAACTACCACACAGGAAATATAATAAATCTGGAAAGTCTGCAATTCTGCCTAAAGGCTGATGTGCACCACCAGGAAAGATGAAAATGAAGCTTCGGAGACCCAGCAAAGACAAGAGCTTGAACTCCCAGCTTCACAGTGGAGAGGCAACCAGAAACTGTTTGGTTTTGGTGTAAATAGAGACTCCTATGATGGAGAAGGCTAGAATTTTGGTACTTTTGGTACCAGCAGAGTGGCTACTTCTCCACCTGCAAATCTGCAACTGCAGGTATCTCCAACACCCTAGTAGATGATGGAGGGCAGAAAGCCACATGGGAGGAAGCATTGCATTCACCTGAGACTGAGCCAGCTGTGACACCAGAAGGAAGCAGAGCCAGTAGATTGCAGGAAGTTGTTATTCCTACCGGCTCAGTATTTGTTAGACCAAATCTAGAGTACTATTTTCCTGTTCCAGCTCAAATATAAGAAAGTTGAGGAACTCAAGTAAGTTTAGCAGAGGGCCCTTAAGATGATCAGAGCCTAGCACACTTGCACTGTGAGAAGCAGAATCCAGACCTGTGTGGCCTGGAAAAGAGTGAACTTTATGAGAAACTAATAACAGCCTGTCAATATATGAGTAGCGTATCAAGAGGATGGAGCCCTCAGGCTCTCTGATAGTGAGTCATGGAAGGATGATACAGTAGGTCTAACTGGGTAGAGACCTCCTAATGTCTCTCCTGATCTTAATTTTCCCACAATCCATTTTCTGTGGTCATACTGAGCTTCCCCGGCCCACTGCAAGGGCCTTGACATACTATGAACTTTTAGTTGTGTGCCTTGTGCTGATTTATAGAGGGTGATGGTGGCTCTGACTGTGTGTAATAACTGTTGGTTTGGAAGGAAGGAGGAGAAATATGAGGGCAGGAGCAGAGGGTGAGTTACAAAGTTACAGTGAGAAGACTGTAAACTGCAGGATTTTGGAGGTAGGAAGAGAGTAGGGTAGTTGAAAGACATCCAGAAAGGGAAGCAAAATGTTTCCTTTTGAGAAATGCAAACTACCAAACAAATCCGTCAGTCTCTGTAAGGACAACGATAATGCCAATTGTAATATTTAAGTCTGCATTATTAATATTCTGCTGGATGCAAATGATTTGACGTGTAATAATGGAAGAACATCAAGCAGTGTGTCACAGTGGAGGTAGAGAGGCTGCCTGTAAAGCTGAGTTCCAGCAGGCCTTACAGATTTTATGAGGGTGCAATTTCATGTAATGGGTAGACTTTGGGGTTCTGTCAAGGTATTTTATTATTGTATTGTCATTCAAGAGCCTTCTCTTTGGCATGGTAGCAGAGTTACCACCTCTCCCCTTGGGTTACTTACTGCAGACGGTTTTGAATGCTCTTGCAAAAATGTTGATGTCTCTTGTATTAATGAAATTTCTGCTGTGAGGGCAGGAAGCTCTGTCAAGGTGCTTTTTAGCATTTGATTAATTGTTGAGTGGGGCAAAAGCCACATTTTTTCCAAGGGCTCAATGTATAAATCATCATTCCTTTTCTGTGTTAAATTACAGCAAAACCATTATTATTGGAAGTGGATCAGTAGCCTTCTCCCAACGTCTTGAAAAATTGTTTCTTTATGGCTCTGACCTCAGCTACCACCCTCAATCTGTCAGGTTTTAAATGATCAAGTGTCGCACCATTTTCACTTCTGCTGTTCTGTATTGCCTTCGATCTCTTGGCTGCAGATATTCCCAAACACTTGCAAGATCTTTCGCATGGTAGGCTGAGAAAGGCTTTTCTCAGCCTTTGGAAAGGCTGAGAAAATTGGGACTGTTCAGCCTTGAGAAGAGAAGACTAAGGGGGGACCTAATTAATGTTTATAGTTATCTTAAGCAGGGGGAATCAGCCAGCCCCTTTTCAGTGGTCTGTGCAGACAGGACAAGGGGCAATGGCTGCAAGTTGGAGCATAGGAAGTTCCACACCAACATGCAGAAGAACTTTTACACAGTGAGGGTGACAGAGCCCTGGCACAGGCTGCCCAGGGAGGTGGTGGAGTCTCCTTCTCTGGAGATATTCAAGACCTGTCTGGACGCCTATCTGAGTGAAATGTCCTAGGGAGCTGCTTTTGCAGGGGGTTGGACCCGATGATCTCTTGAGGTCCCTTCCAACCCCTACAATTCTATGATTCTATGATCACTGGCTACTGCCATGGTAGAGGTATGGAGCAAGGGAAGCAGTGTAATCAAGATATGATTAATTTAGGGAATTAATTTAGGGCTGAGATTAGAGAAGAAGATGGATCTTCTTTTATTCCTGTGCCTGAAAGTCCTTCTGTTAGTCTGTCTGTCTGAGGTTTTGAATGTAGTTTAAATAAAGACATCAAAGGTGGAAAATTATGACATGGCAACTGTACCTTTTGTGGTCACAATGGAACTTCATTTCTAAGGTAAGTCGTAGGGTGGTATCAGGTATTAAGGCTGGATACACCAACGTCCTTTTTCAAGCAGCAAGTCAAACCCAACTGAAGTTATTCCTTGCTGACAGCAGAAGCCAGAGGATAACAGGACAGATGCAGAGATAAAACAGACTGAGACAGTACCTCAAAAATATTTCTGCTGCTGCTCCCTGGACCTGATAGAAACCTAGCTTGAAGGTCTTTGATTATTTTTTTTTCTTACCTTCTCTCTTCTCTTCCACATGCCTTCCTCCATCATTCTACTGATCCATTATTTTGAATTTCATAGCCAAAGAACACTCAGCTATAATCTTGTAATTGATTTAATACATCACTTTCAGGGTGATGCATTACCAAATGTGTTCTGTTTTCATTAGAATTACACTTTCTTTGGAGCCCAACCTCAAATACTTGGACAGAGCATGAATCTGAACTGAGCCAGAAGGATGCTAGCAAGAGGAAAAATTTCATATAAGCCCTTAGGAATATTGAATTGCTTTGTTTTGTTGGTTTGGGGTTGTTACCCCACTCAGGGCCCCAATCTAAGATTTGTGTTTGGAAACTCAATGTAGGCAATAATGATGCTTTTCTTGAGTAACTAATGGTTTTAGTTCTCTCATTTGATCTTAAAATTATATATGAGAGATTTTTATTTTTGCTTTAAAAATCTCTAAAGATATCATACCTCTGACCTATGACCTATAACAGCACATAGGAATAATCTGTTCCATATAATTTCATTAATGTATTTTTCTGCAACGCCTGTTTTATGAATATGCAATGATAACTCTTCCCAGTGTTGTTCAATTCACCCTTCCTACTTTTCTTCCTCCCAGCCCAATGCATTTTTTCCAATCCTACTAGGCACTTAAGTAGACAACTGTCTTATTTCTGAAAGGACATTTCTGCCTCAAGATTCACAAATACATTCTTGATACCAACATAAGATGCTTCTGGGAAATATTTTGTACTGGCAGCATAATTTTTTATTGAACAATGTCTGGTAGATCACAGAAAATACCTTGCATATATAAATTCTAACTGTTAGTGATTGACTAATGAAACAAGGCCACAAAGAACGTTTTGCCACACTGTATATTTACATTGTTTGGCAACCTCCTGGTCTTGTTTATTCTATTTACCATGCAAACATGCTTGTTTTCAGACACTTCAGTAACTGACTTGAACACACTGAGTTCTCTCAAGACAGGTAACATTTCTGTTTTCATTTATTGTTGCTTAAATGTCAAAGGCAGTTTGACTATAACTTTGGAATTCTGACTTGCAGGATGATTTGGTGGAATTTTTCACATTTTTTTCAAAAGAATGAACATAAGTTCTTGTATTAAGGTTTGTGGACTGAAAATTTAAAAAACCAAACAAACCAGGTTGTACTAATTCCCTAATCTGTAGCAGTTTCAGTAGTATCTACGTAAAGGAAGGAAGGTTCAGATTAGATATTAGGGGGAAGTTTTTCACAGAGAGAGTGGTGGGGTGCTGGAACAGGCTGACCAGAGAGGTGGTGGATGCCCCGTCCCTGGAAGAGTTCAAGGCCAGGTTGGATGGGACCCTGGGCAACCTTGTGTAGATCCGGCCTGAGGTTGGTGTCCCTGCCTGTGGCAGGGGGGTTGGAGCTCTATGATCCTTGGGGTCCCTTCCAACCCATGCCATTCTGTGATTCTGTAATTATAACAGGCTGCTATTATAATGTTTATTTTACAGGTTGGGAAAACTGAGACAAGTATGGTATGAGATCTAACTTCAGCCAGGACAGGGACTTAGAAGTATAGATTTTTGAGTCCCAAATCAGTTCTCTTTGTCCCAGCTCCTCTGTCTGAGGCCATTCATACAAAAACTTACTTATAACTTTTAATATCACCAGGAGGAGGACCAGTAATCAGTATTTTACAACTAATGAGAGATGTCAAAAGCAAGATAGGGAGGGGAAACAGCAGTGTTAGAAGATGGTAGTGGAGCCACAGCCACAGGTGTTGAGGAGGAAATGATAAGCCATTTTTGACTTATTATTAAATGCTTCTGCTGTCCACTGCAGCACAGAAGTTATGTGAAGGGAGCGAAACCTGGAATGGACAAAACTCTCATCATTGAGCAATTGAGATGGTCATGTGAAGACAGTTTTCTAATTTGTTCTCTTAATTAGGTGATGGCCAGCTTCAGAATTGCAGTTATCACACACACAGACTTTTCAATAGCGTCAGATTCAATTGGACATGCAACAGGTGCTGTACTAATAATAGTCATTAATGAGGTCTTTTACTTTTCTCTAGAGAGAGAAATATGGATTCAGAACCTCTGAAGGATGATTTCACTGACTTCTTACTCTTTGTTTCCATTCATAAAAGAGGATTATACTTTATATATGTGTATGTGTGAATAGAAATAATGGAAAGCAGTTAGGACCTAGGCTTCATATCTGAGAGTCCTTGAGTGTAATCATCCCCTGTATGGTAAACTGATTTTTCCTCATGGCATTTGGTTATCTTGCTACATTCCCTGATCACTGTATAAACATCTAAATTTAAAAGGAAATGTATTAAGATCACATATTATTAAAAGTTCTTTCCCTTCTCCAGAGGAAAGAATACTTGTCAGACCTTGATATCATTCTAACTTCTAAATATCCTTCCTTCTTAGAGTTTGTTGGGGTGGGTTTCGTGTGTGTGTGTGGCTTGTGTGTTTTGGGGGGTTTGTTTTGTTTTTTAAATTTCTATATGCCTCAATGGCTATAATTTTGGTTAATATCTTTCTATAACTTATAATTGGGAAGAAAGGTTTGTTGCTCTGAGAAAGCTGTGAGTGGCATCTCCTTGCAGGGATTCATTACTAGAGAAGCCAAACGGGCTCTATCAAGTGTTTTATGATATCAGGGCAAGCTTTGATGTTATTGAGGAGAATTGTGATTTCTGTCACTGCTTCTATTGTTTTGTGCTGTTTGAAGCAAAGGGCAGGCATCAGAATTTCTTTCAGGTTTGGGGATTTTTTTGCTTGTTTCTCCATTCCTCTCTCCTTGTCCTCCCCCAAGATAGAAATTTTCTCTTTAACATCTGTCCTGGTTTCAGTCAGGATAGAGTTAACTTCATTTGTAGCAGCTGATGGAATGCTGTGTTTGGGAGTTACAATGAAAGCAGTGCTGATAACACCCTGATGTTCTTAGTTGCAGTCAGACAGTCAAGGACTTTCTCAGCTTCTTCGTATTTCTCTATTCTTGAGAAAGGAGGGGCGAAGCCAGGACAGGTGACCCAGATGGGCCAAAGAGAGTATTCCATGCCAATGACGTCCTGCCCAGGATAACGGGGGGCTGAGGGGAGGAAGAAGAGGGGCGGTGGCGGGACGCGTGCTTCTTGGGGGGACGGTCGGGTTCCGGGACAGCTCTGGGTGGTCCGGCCTGAGTTGTGTGGTTCGGGGAGAAACTGCATTGGGGATCAAGAGTTTCATATTCTTTTGCTCTAAAGTCCTGTTAGCATTGTTATATTTTATCTTTCTGTTCTCTTAGTAAACTATCCTTATCCCAACCCACGGGCCTCTTAGTTTCTTGGTTTTGGAGTTATTTGCCCCTTCCTTTTCCCTTCCCTTGTTTCCCCCTTTTTCCCTCTTCCCCTATTCTTTACTTTCAGGAGCAGGCAGCTGCGTGGATCTCGGCCCACAGCCAGGGTGAAACCACGACAACATCTTTCTGACTTCAGTGAGTTATGAGTCCCTCAAAGTAATAGATAGGAGTCTGTTATTGAATAACTGTCATTCAGTAGCATAATATGGCTGGTATAGGCCCTGGGTGAAGGAGTAAAAAGGGAATCTTCTCCTCTGGCTCAGCTGTTGGCACTCATCCTCCTTCTTATTGCTCTTACCTTGCTCCCTCTGTTCTGTGAACTCTTCCAAAATTCATTTTCTGTAAAGCTGTATTCCATTATGTCAGCATGCATTTGAGTAGTCATTGGGCAAAATTCCCTGGGAAAAGACATCTGAATTGTTCACAGAGAAAAATACCTTGTGTTGCACATTGGATCCTTTACCTATTACACAATTTTCTATGTGTGGTCATGAGTTCCATTAATCTTTTGCACCAAGTTACTTCACCAGAGGTGAAAGATCATTTTTCCTGGTGTGGCTTCAAGAGGATGCCATCCTCTGTGGCTTCAGTAACCTGCCATCATAGTAACGATGCGTGTAGGTCCAGAGAGCAGTGTGACAGGGTGCTAAAATGCTTTCTTCCTTCTAGATCAACTCATGGAACTGTGAGCAATGACATCAAGTGCTGAGGGCATAACTCTGTCAGACACCATGGCTTTTGCAGAATCCTACAGATAGGAAAGGATTCACATCTGTGCTGTAGACAAAACAGTTTGCAGGTGTCACTCCAGTGGCTAGATGGATGTAATGGTGAAATTCAATGTTTTCCAATATTACTCTCAAAAATGACCATGAATTAAGTTTCGCTAACCAATACAAAGTCAGGGATGGTGGCACAAGTTGGCTGCTTTTTGGATGTTTCACAACTTTCTGGACAATAGTGTATTGACCTTATAGTGCTCTCTTAAACATTCATTTGGGAATTGAGCACCAAATGCAATTACAGAGACCTGTCAATTACCCGGACTCTCATTAACTCAGTTCTAAGGGTAGGAGAGTAGTTATTCCCAGACTTGCTCAAGAAGGTGGAATTGTATATGTGACAATCAAGAAGGGGAACCAGCTCCTCTGGATTTGAAAAGACACATGCAAACCTACAGATGTTACCAGTCAACAAGTACCAAGTACAAGCATATCTGCAAGGTAGCTGATTTGTGTGTACCCTGCACTGGCCAGGGAAAGACTAGAAAGGCTTGTACTGAAGCCAAAGGGGACAGAGTGTTGGTGACTGATGTGTGAACTTGTATTATTAGAGTTACAGAGATATCATTGTGTTATTGCTATATAAAGCTGGTTGAAAGAACTAGGATTTGCCTTTTTGGAGAGGAAAAGGGGCTCATTTTCAGTAAATGATTTATTGACTAGAAAACTTGAACACGCAAGAAGGGTGCCTAGGTGTGTTAGGAGATTGAGTATACTTTCCACAGCTGGAGAGGTGAGACGGGTGCTTAGTGATGAGGCAGACTAGGGTAACATCTTTCCTGCCCAAGGAGACACAAGGGGACCAGCTCCTCCTGGCAGCTGGCAAGCTTGAGATCTTGAGCAGTGTGGAGTCTGGTATAGAAGCAGGTGTTTTTGAAAAACATGAAAATTGGTTGCATATTGGTGTTTTTCACAACTTCATCCCAACTCACTATATGTGCTTCAGATTTGAAACTTGGTTTTGTGTTGTCCTTCTCCCCTATAGTTTTAGCAGACACTCAGGATGAACTTGTACAGTAGCTACTTTAAGTAGAACTGGTTCTTCCTTGTTTTCAGCTCTGAGTGGGAGGTCTGCTATCTTGTATGAATGCTGTTGCTGCCTCTAAAGGGGCTTTCTCACACTGTGTGAAAACTGTGTCAGAAGAACCTCTATGCCACCAAGCTGCTCAAGGGAGCTCTAGTTTCTGCCACACTTCTCTCTCTGGTCCATAGATACAGGTTGGCTTTGTCTCCCTGAATTTTCCCTCCCTTTCAGCCTTCACTGTACCTACTTGAGCTGCAGAGACTGCAGATCGAGGAGTGGGAGGGGTTGGTGAGTCCTTCCTGTTGGCTGGAGCACCAGGATTTTCCCCTCACAGTTTTAAAAACAATATTTTTTATGCGTGTGCAACCTACACTCATTATTTCTGCTTCTGGCAGGTTCAATGATGGCTTTTAGCTCTTGAATCCACATCAGAACATCTGTGCACACAATCCCTGGGTCTGTTGTGAGGCCCTCCTAAGAAAGTTCTTTCTAAGCTGCTTTTGATAAGTGAACCTCAATTAAGCGACTTTAATGTCACTTTTTCTCACACTACACAACCTTTTCCCACATGCATTAATTAAATTCTTCCTGCCATCTAACTTTCATCACGGAATGTCTTAATTCCCTAATACTTGCTTATATAAATCAGTCTATGTACTATTCTGTCTTATGAATTAAAAATCTTTTAAAGCCTGTGTTACTATCTCTCCTTTCTCAGAAGGCTCTTCTGATTGTAGACTGAGTTCTTACAAGTTGCTACTGCTCAGTCTAAGGAAGCTTTTTGTATTTTTATTCTTAATGAAGTCAGGCCTGTGCTAAATGTCTAGCTAACTTGTCCAGCAATGCATTATGGTTTCCCTCTCATAATGTAATCCAGAAGCCTTTAATCTATTTAGCTATTGTACTGATGGCCAGTCAAAGATATCCCTGGTTTGCCTTTTTTCTCAATCTTTGCCTCTCTACATGGTCTCATTACTCTTACTGAATTACAGTGCTGAGACTGTGAATGGTTTTGATCCTTCCATCCTGTTCCTTTGTGCTTATGTCAAGCTGCTTAAGTATGATACTGCAGTAGAAATAAAATCTTGGACTCCCTGAAAACAACATAGTTATACAAATTAAATGATTTAAAGGTGGTCTCCCAGGTCATCTAGGCCAGTGGTTTGGGGTTTTTTTTGTCTCTAGGTCTTTGTCACATCAGTCTGATCCATACCTGGTGCTTCTGTCCATGTGTGCTGGGGGACTCTCGCTGGACGTGAGTGACATGTGTCACAGGGCTTTGGCAGGTAGGTCTAACAGGATTTCTTCACTTGCTTGGTGCTTGCTCACTGGGCCAAATGAGGATGGTTGCAAGGCAGCCTGTTCTGTGCCTAGCTGGGGAGAGCTATCAGAGGCTGTAACCACATCTCTGAAGGGAGACCATGGGAAGTTTTTACTGTTTCTTTGCGTGTAGTTGTGACCCTTTTAGATTGGCAGCTTTTTCTACTCTAAAATAAAATACTCTTCCGAGATTTCTTTTTCTTCCCTTCATCAACTCAAACAAGAAATAATCCTGAGAGGACAACATACTATTGGCTAATATCCTCTTCTAATAGATACTTAGTAAATGGTCTAGAGTGGCATAGTGTTTTACCTAATTTCTATATCCAGTGACTAACAGTTAATCATTTAACTGCTGGACAAAAACAAACATTACTAAATTTTCCCTATTGTTCTGTCTTTTATAAATGTGATTTCTTATAAAGATATGTTCTTTTGCTGCAGACATTGTTCTCTGTCTGATTAAGCGATAACGTCAGCCTAACATAAAAATGGGATAATTGCATTAATGTTAGCAATGAAAAATCTGTTTCTAAACAGCTTTAGGATAGCTAGTGTGTGTGACTGCGGAGAAATTTGTGATGTTATTTGCTAACACTTGAAAACTTCAAGTGCCTCGACTTTGGCTTGCAGTTCTAGTGCTAGCCTGGAATTACTGGGTACCTGATATGACATTAGAAATAATTCACTATACTCCCTTTTCAACAGAGCTGTATTCCATGTGTTGCAATAAAGTTGAAGACGAATCTAAAAAGCAGTTAATATTCTGCATAATATTCTGCTAGTTAGTGTCGTTATCAGATCTTTCTGTTTCTATTTGTGGTTTGTTTTTTTGGTGCTGTTTTCTCTCCAGAAGCTCTTTCAAACTCTTCCAGCTCAAAATGTTATATGAAGGGCAAAAAGAACCTCTCATATCCTGGCCTCAGCACTCCCCTTGGCAATTATTCACTGAGTAACTCTTGTAATGGGGCCCTGGGTTAAGAAAGCACTTAAATATTATTCATATGCTTGAACACTTTCCAAAACAAAAAATGCTCATCATAAGCATCTGAACTGAGAAGATAATCTTTGGTTTGCTCACGAGCTGTCAGCACTTCATCAGCGCCCTGGTTGTGAGGGGTGTAGCTAGATGCACGGGGGTACGTGCTGCTGGCTGGGGGAAGGCATGCAGCCTGGCGACTCTGTCATTCCACTTGCTAATCTCACAAATATTCTTTGGTGTTTACTTTGAATGACTGAAGAAATAGTAGCTTGGCCCTCTGCTTACTTTTGGGAATTCACTAAGGCAAAACTCAGATCAGTGGTGATTGGATTTCCCAACTGATCCTGCTGAGCTGGAGGGGAAAGGCAGGGGTGTTATCTCTATGCTGACAACTCTGGTGCACGAACCCACTGTGTATAACACTTTATTGGATTCATATGGGTGCTGAATATGATGCTTGACAAGATTAAAAGGCTCTATTACTGGAAGGCAGCTGCTTTTAGGGTGGCTGCAAAAAATCATCTTTTCTGAGGGAGTAAGACCTGCAAGCATGGACAAATTGACTAGGAATACATTATGATTGAGTGCACATAACAGGTGATTTCAGATCTGTCATTGTGTATCACTGATCTTTGTGTCTTACTGCAAACATAGAAAGCTATTTAAGTTACTGTATCACTGCCAGCCATATTTAGGATACCCTTTCACATGTATACATGTATTCAAATCCAATATACATATCATTTACATCCAGTGCCAATAGTTTTTTTCTGGGTTTATTTCCTGTGCCTCCTCCCACAAAAGAAATACAAATTTCCCAGAAGTATAAAATGAGATATGGAATAGAGCAAATCAACTTCACACTTTTAATCAATGGATGTAATTCACTTCTGGATAATGTTATCTCTCTTTTTAATATCAAGTCATTAATAAGAGCTAGGCTGTTCCTTCACTGTCCTCACTTTACTTGGTGCATACTATTTCTAGACTGAAAATAAATAACAGGCAAAGAATACATTCTGCACGCACATAATTGACCTCTGTCTGGTGTTAATTGCAACCGATGACTGAGCTATTGAAATACTATAGAGTAGAGAATTCACATTAATCTGTTTAGAGTAATAGCTTTGACCTCCATGCCCGTAAGAGGGCAGTGACAATTATACCTCTGCATAAGTGGTAACAATTTTTACATGAGTACATCTAAAAGTCGTATAGTAGAAGTTATAATAATTCTGTGTGCTTTAAAAAAGTTTCTTAATGTTAGAACCTTTGGACAAGACAATGGGTGAGTGGTGACTGAAAGAGTTTTTATGTATGTTATGGTATTTATAAATACCTGTTCCTCAAAATAAGCAGTTTCTTGCACAATATGCCTGATATATAGATGTAGCAATAGGAAAATTGTTGAATTGTAACCTTGGCAACACTAAGTCAAAAAGCCCACAACCAAAACACTCCCTAAAATCTCCCAAAGAAACAACCAACCAAACTTCTCCTCCTCGACTCCCCCTGCCCCACACCCCCAGTGAAATATCTGGTTGAAGGTAGATGGAAACTTAATCTGCTTTTGGAGTAGAAATTGGAGAGTGGATAACCTGTCCAAATGAAATTATGTTCCATGGTCTGGTATATAGCACCCAAGTTGACTCACAAAGGAGTTTGAAAAAAACATCTCTCTGGGATACATTTGCTAAATGCCTGGAGAGGCATGATAAATAATTATGACTATCATTGCTGCTTTGATAGTAGATTATCAGTATTGACAAGAAATCCATGGTAGCTCTGAGCTAGGAATGTCTCTGAGGCAGCACTGCTAGTTGGTACTTTGCTGGAGGTTTTGGTGTGTATGCACATGCTGAAAAATTAGGCAGAATTCAGTTTGGAGTGATCTCTTTACTTGGTCTTTGCTGTTCTTTTCCTTTTTTAATGTCGCATGCACAGAGATCAGGAGAGGTGGCAAGAAGGATGCAGGCATTCAGGAGGATACTCCTTTTGGCTCACCCTCCTGCAGAGGACATCAGTGTTTATGAGATTGTTAAAATATTGCAGCCTGTTCATGGCTTTCATTGAGGACTGTGAGCTTAAACAATGCAAAACACGGCTTTCTATTCAAAGTAGCGCGGAAAGAGTGTTCATAGCAAGCTGGTTTACCCAAAAAATGTTATTCTACCAGGGCACAGTCCTTTATTTGTCTCTGAAAGTGATTTAAGAAGTCTCTGTTCACTAAGGACACCCAGAACATGGTGAGTTTTTTCTTCCCTGACCATCAGCTCGTGTGACAGGAATATTGTGTTATGTTGCAAGTCTTTTCTTCAGAAGGTAGAAATATTGCAGGGTCTACTACGGCACAGGAAGCACAGCCTTTCCTTTAATGCTAAGGAGTGTGCTCATTGTTCAGGTGTTGCTGCTTGGGATGGATCTGCATACTCATGGCTGCCTTCCACATCTTTGTTCCAAAAAGCTGTTTCCATCATGTGTGATGGCTAGAATCCAACAGGCAGGCTATGAACTATGATCAAGCTTTCATGATCTAACATTATCAGATGAGCAGAAATGCTTGGTGAGGGTAGGAACTAAAATTTCAACAGTCCACTGTTTAGAAGTTTTTGAAAAAAATGCTCCAAATACACGTGCTATTGCACTGGGGATCCAAGTCCTCCAAAGACCAAGGCTGAAACATCAGCTGCTTGAATTGCTGCCTAAATCTGAGACAGTTTTGGTGTTATGCCTGA
This sequence comes from Hypotaenidia okinawae, assembly GCA_027925045.1. Lineage (NCBI taxonomy): Eukaryota > Metazoa > Chordata > Aves > Gruiformes > Rallidae > Hypotaenidia > Hypotaenidia okinawae. The sequence goes on from BSDF01000002.1 coordinate 64,780,117, forward strand.
CTGAAATTCTTGTGTGGTTTTTTTTCATAATTCTACTTTTCCTTCTATTCTGCAATTGTCCCTTTTGTTCTTTCTTGTTGCCTTGTATGCCTCTTTCTTACTCAGGCTGTTTATCTCACCCTTTAAAATTAGAGACTGGCTGTATATTGTCTGGGTGTATTTCAGCATGGAGACACTCTTTCAGATGAACTTGCAGACAGTGATATGCACCTGCAGAGTCTGTGTTAACTGTGTTATGCAACAGCTTCTTCAGAGTGCATCACACAGTCTCCAGATTTTGTTGCCCACCCATGCCTTCCCTGCCAGTGTCAATGTTACTGTCAGTAGCACCTGGCCATGCATTTATGATGAACTAAAAACTTAACAAACTTTCTGTTTTATTTTAAGATTTTGCCACAAACCACTTTCATTGTAGCAGTGGAGAGTTTTCTTTAGCCTGGCATGCTCTCTGAGCATGCTGTGTGTGTGCTGATGGCCCTAGTGCAGTAACTCATGCTGCATCTTGGAAGTAATCATGCCAGGTCTGCCACAATGGGCTATCCCCCTAGCATGGCCCTTTTCCTCACTCCCATTCACATTTGTGAGACAGGCTTCTAAGCTCTCTAAGAGTTTGTGCCTGGTTTGTCCTTATCTTCTTTGTGCCTCCTCCAAAATGATTTGTTTTCTGGTAGCGTGCAGTACTCCTCAAATTCCTGTAATTCTGTTGCATAGTTTTGCTTCTTGCCTGACTTAAAAAGCTATTAAGAAAAACAAGACAGAGCAAGCTTTTATGTGCCAGCTACAATCAGAAATGAAGTTATCTTGGTTTTGTTTTGCTTCTTGCTTAATGGCACAGCACTGTTCTCAATCTGTTTCTGTTGTCCTGTATGCTTTCAGAGATCTTCAACTCTCATGAAGCTTTTTACTGCTCAATTACTCTAATCAAGCTGCTTCCTCAGCTATGTCTAGACTGTGCGGCAGGGAAATGCCTTGGAGTCCACCTTTCATAAGTGAGACTAGTGACATGGCATGCACCATGCCTCTCTCTTGGCCAGGGAACCTTAGAGGTTTCCCTAAGCTTTGAAAATAAAGGGGGTTAGGGAGGGGATAGGGGGAGAGATGCTGAGGGTTTAGGTCTCATCTCAAAAAGAAGTTGTGATGTCCACCCAGAGTTGGGATGTTTTTCTGGGTTCTGAAGGTAGCTGTAACTCTGGTTTTGTGTTAATTGTGTTAATGGTGGTGTGGTAATTGTCCCAGAGATGGACAGCATGTCTGAGTCTTACTGGGTTATCACGCAGGAACCGTTTGCAGGTGGTGGCAAGGCTTTCCACTGACTCCTGCTACAACCTTGTAAAAGTAATTTTTCTTCTGACTGTTAAATATGGTCACTGATAGATTCATAGAAAGAAGTTACAGCATTGCTAATCCTTCAGTGAAGTTTGTAGTTACTGCAGATGATGGGCCCATTTCCAGTGTCATCTGTATTCTTCATAAACCTGTGAAGCTGTCCTTCAGTCCAGCCATGGTCGAAATGGCTTTTGGAGCATTTCCTCAAATCCAGTCTTAAATGGAACTTAAAAAGACCTGCAGCTAATATTTCTCTAAGAAAATGAAATAAAATATGTGAGTCTTTTCCCTCTTTGCATGTCCTACAGATACCACTCTCTTACTTTCTGTATGGAGTGAAAACAGGAATGTGAAAAGCAATTTGGTTAATGTATATTTCTGTTTATAAACTGCTGGGATACATATAAAATCACTCTTGTAGAACGCTTTTTGCAATTGAATATATTTCTGAGCACAGGTGGAGAAGATCTATTGCATTACCTGTTAGCTTGCAAAAGTTCCATTTGAGGGGAGGAGACAAGCCAAAGTTCTTATCTCTTATAGGAAGAGCTATTTGCTGTTCTTGTAGTTATGTTTCTAACATCTCTCATCAGCAATAGGGTTTTTTTTTACCTTCTCAAGAAGTTTTAATATTACCACAGTTCTTATAGCATTGTTTTTATCTAAAGAAGTACTTTCCCCTTGTCCACAAAATTTTACTCAGATGTGAGACTTGCTTATTGCTTCCCTTCTAGCAGTTGCATTCTGTCATGCCCTGTTTAGCTCTGAACAGGTCCTGAAGCAGAAGTCAATGTTTGTGCCAGACCACAATCATCTCTGAAGAGAGTCTCATTGGGCTTTTCCTTCTTTCACCCAGAAACCCATTCTGTCATGCCTACTGATACTTCTCTGCCTCCTCAGAAGAAATAACGTTCTGCTCTTGCTGCTAGTTAATGAGGATAAATCTTGTGTCACGTGCTGTTGTGCAGCACTGCATACACTGTGTGCCAGCCCTGTTGATGACTCATGATTAGAGTGTGGGGTTTTTTGGTTTGTTTTTGTTTTGGTTTTTTTTTTTTCTACCTTATTAGATTACAGGTCTGCTGAAGGCTGAGAGCACAGAGCAGCTTGCTGATGCTTCAGCAAGAGGAGGCCTAACTATGTCCGGATGCACAATTTGCCCTTATCCTTTCTGCAGCAGCCCTGGTGCTCTCTGGATCCTTTGCTGAGCTAATTTAACTCACTGAAAAGGCAGAAAAATACCTCTCTTCCTTCTTCCTCCTGAGCTGGTTTTAATTAAACAATTTGCTTAATCAGAAGAGGGGAGAGGATGTGTAATGCCCTTTCACCATATCTGGTGGTATCTGCAGAGGCTCATGTTTTTAAAGATGCGAAGAACAGTGGGAATACATGTGCAGGATAGTACAGCAAAGGAAAAATTTATTTAGGCTTTGAAACCAACTTTCCAAGTGTTATGATATTTTAAGAAGGTTAGCCTAAACTTCAAAACTTCTCCCCCTTGTGCCTATGCAGTGATAGAATTACATGGCCATATACTGTGTATTCTGAGGCCTCCCGTCCCCTTCAGCGCATGGGGCAGGCTAGGTGAAATGCAACCATCATACTGGGGAACTGCCCTGTACAGTGACTGTATCCTGAAAGGGAATCTATCCCTGAGAACTCATGTAATCTGTTGTGTCCCTCAAAATCAGAGGCTGTTTTCAAGTTAAGTTTGCTGGAAAATGGTGCTTGCATTTATCACATCATTTAGCAAATAAAAGTGGGTGAGGGCTAAAAACTCCCGCACCAGCACACACAGAAGGGAGGGGGGCCAGTAACAGAACAACAGAAGGTTGTAACAGCAAGAACCATCAGGAGGAAGAGACTTCCACCCAAGCCTGAGGTGCCTTTGTGGAACTTCTTCACCACTCTGCAAACTGAAGAGGAAAGACCCACCACATCAGGAGAAGTGCTGGAGCTGAGTAGGCAGCTGTCTCTGCACCCTCTATAACAATGGGCACAACGAAGAGAAGGCAACAGGTGATAGTAGTAAGTGACTCTCTTCTGAGAGGTACAGAGGCACCCAAGTGCTGGCTTGATGCGCTCTCTAGAGTGGTGTCCTGCATACGGGGAGGGAATTTCATATCAGGAAATATGAATTCATATCAGGAATTTCCCTGAGAGACTACTAAGGCACATATGGTACACTGACTCTGTTGCTGCTGTTTCATGTGGGCAGCAGCGATACAGCCAGGAGCAGTCTGAGGAGCATCAAGGAGGATTACAGAGCCCTGAGAGCAGCAGTATGGGAATCTGTAGCACAGGTTTTGTTTTTTTCATTGGTCCTCTCACTTAAAGGGACATTTGAATTTGGTGATCCAAAAAATAGTTACAGGGCTGGTGCTACAGCTATGGGTTTCGCTACATAGACCATGGGGCTCACTTTGAGCAACCTCATATACTGGGGTCTGATGGGGTCCATCTGCCAAAGAAGTAAAAGAATATCTCTGTGTTGCCAAGCTGCTGAAAAGAACTTTAAAGGTGCCAGGCAAAGGGAACCTCAATTCATCACACTCCTACCATTTTGATGCCAGTGCCAGCAATAGATGCCCAGAGGCTGAAAGAGTTTCACATATCAGCAGGAGAGCTCCTGAAGTACAGTATAAAGGAGTTACAGTCACTTTAGCCAGTCAGTCAGCTTCACTGGGGGCCCAGCTTAGATGCCTCTATGCAAATACATGTAGCGTGGGGAATAAACAAGAGGAACTGAATACGTGTGTGCATTTGGAGGGCTGCAATCTCATTGGCATCACAGAGATGTGGTGGAATGACTCCTATGACTAGAGTGGTGGAATGGAAGGACACAGGCTCTTTAGGAATGACAGGCAAGGACGATGAAGAGGGGAGGTTGCCTTCTATGTCAGTGACTGTCTGGAGTGCACGGAGCTCCATCTGGGGATGGATGAGGAGCCAACCAAGAGCTTATGGATCAGGATGAAAGGGAGTGCAAAGACAGGGGACACTATAGTCTGGCTCTGCTACAGGCCACCCAACCAGGGAGACCAAGCAAATGAGGTCCTCTATAGATAGTTAGGAGCAGCCTCATGTTAACAAATTCTGGTCCAGTACAGTGAAAAGAGAGCACAGAAAACTCACTACACTGGTCTTCAGGAGAGGAGACCTTGGCCTCTTCTGGGATCTGCTTGGTAGATCACTACAGGACAAAGTCCCAGAAGGAAGAGGGGCCCAAGATAGATGGCTAGTATTCAAGGATCACCTCCTCCAAGCTCAAGATTGATGTATCCCACCAAAGAGGAAGTCAGGCAATAATGCCTGGTGGCCTGTGTGGATGAAAAAGGAGATCCTGGGCAAACTCAAACAGAAAAATGAAGCCTATAGCAGGTGAAAGCAAGAGCAGGTAGCCTGTAAAAAATATGGAGCAATTCTCTGAGCACCAGGGATCAGGTTAGGAAAGCTGAAGCCCTGATAGAATTAAATCTGTCCTGGTGTGTCAAGGATGACAAGAAAAGTTTCTATAGGTATGTCAGTGATAAAAAGGAAGATGAAGGAAAATGTGGGCCCCTTCCAGAGTGAATAGGGAGACCTGGTTACCCAGGATATGGAGAAGGCTGAGATACTCAATGAATTTTTTACCTCAGTCTTCACTAGCAAGGGCTCTAGTCACACTGCCCAGGTCACAGAAGGCAAAGGCAGGGACTAGGAGAATGAAGGACTGCTTGCTGTAAGAGAAGATCAAGGATCAGGTTCAAGAACATCTGAGGAACCTGAAGCACCTGTGCACAAGTCACAGAATCACAGAAACACAGTATCACAGAATTGTAGGGGTTGGAAGGGACCTCAAGAGATCATCGGGTCCAACCCCCTGCCAAAGCAGGCTCCCTAGCTCATATTGCACGTGTCGGCATCCAGACAGGTCTTGAATATCTCCAGAGAAGGAGACTCCACCACCTCCCTGGGCAGCCTGTGCCAGGGCTCTGTCACCCTCACTGTGTAAAAGTTCTTCTGCATGTTGGTGCGGAACTTCCTGTGCTCCAACTTGCAGCTATTGCCCCTTGTCCTGTCTGCACAGACCACTGAAAAGGGGCTGGCTGATTCCCCCTGCATCCCATGCTTAAGATAATTATAAACATTAATTAGGTCCCCCCTTAGTCTTCTCTTCTCAAGGCTGAACAGCCCCAGTCCATGGGGCCTGATAAGATGCATCCACAGGTCCCAAAGGAACTGGCAGATGAAGTGGCTAAGCAACATTCCATCACATTTGAGAAGCTGTGGCAGTCCAGTGAAGTTCCCACTGACTGGAAGAGGGGAAATATCACCCCCGTTTTTAAAAAGGGAAAAAATGAAGACCCAGGGAACTACAGGCTGATCAGTCTCATCTCTGTGTCTGGCAAGATAATTCGGTTATACATGATTTTTTTGGTGTTGATAAATTAACCATGTTGGAAATCTTCAAAAGCAAACTTGAAGTTCAAGATCTTTTGCAGATATTTTACATTTCCTGTTTTCCATGAGAGCATTTTGGTGGTACATGTAAATATTTCAAACTTCATTAGTCAGGGTTCAAAGGATCTGCTATCATTCTTAAATTTCATGCAGATTTTCAAAAGCTATGTATGCATTTGATGTTATGGTGTATTCAGGCTTGATTCTTCTGCTATTGTTTTCTTATTTTTGTGGTCTGGCTTTTAAGTGTCAGCCTTCAGAAAACATGACACAATGCAATATATCTGTGTTCCACCCTGCTCCCGTGGGCCCTTTTGCTGGCAGTGACAGCAGCAGCCAGAGAGATTGATTCACATCTGCCCTGTGGCTCTGGTGTCCTGGTTTAGAGTTAGTTTTCACAAGATGCTGGGAGGGGACACAGCCAGGATAGCTGATCCGAACTAGCCAAAGGGATATTTGATACCATGATGTCATGCTCAGTATGGAAGTTGGGTGGGGAGGAGAGGTTGCTGCTTGGGGATGGGCTGGCATTGAGTTCTGGGTGGTGAGCAAATTGCATCATATATCACCAGCTTTGTACTTTCCTGAATAAGTATTGTTGCTATTTTCCTCCTTTTGCTGTTCTACTAAACTGTCCTTATCTCAACCCATGAGTTTTACTTTTTCTTCTGATTCTCCTCCCCATCCCACCGGCAGAGGATGAGCAAGCGCCTTCATGGTGCCCAGCTGCTGGCTGGAGCTAAACCATGGCAGTCTGTGTTCATCTCCACTTTTCTGAGGACGTTTACAGCTTGATACTGCTCTAAGCCATATACTACATTGATGCTTAGAGTAGCTCTGACAGGGCAGACCTTTAAAATGTAGGTATAAAAGTCCCCTGGATTGAGAAGGTAAGACATGAGTCGTCTCTCTATTCCTAACTCTGACTTGCTGATGTTCCTTCCCACTCCCCACCAGGCTAATTCTGGCCCTGTTTGTACTATATTCCAAGCAGCAGAGGACCAAAAGGAGCAACAGGGTCAGACCTTGATTTTCCATGATCACGCCTGTGCTTTCCCCTCTCTAAGTCTCCCAACAAAGTGCTGTCGCTGTGCCTGGATCACCAGCAATGTCACAATCTGCTGGCTTAATTGAGTCAGAAATGGCATGTAGAGGATTGTTGGTGGCTGATTCAAAACCGTGGGGGACCACTGCGGGGTTTATTGCTTCCTTTTGCTAACCAGCATCTCTTGGTGCCAGGGACTCCATGGGCTCCTCGCCCGTCTCCTGCATTGCATTCATGAACATTGCATGCTGCTATTAGAATTGGGAAGCAGGTGGTGAGTTAAAGAATTCATCTGCCAAAAAGAAAAAAGATTTTTTTTTTCCTACTGCTTTGAGACTGGTGAGGAAAGATGATGTGGCAGGTGCTAAAGCCATTGCTGCTTCCTCTGGGTCTCTTGCTTCTGTTACTGCCCTTACGGCGCCTCTTGCTGATGCCTTGTTCCTGCTGCTCGTACAGCAGAGTCTTGTGCTTTGCTATGAAATTGTTTAACACTTTTTTTGGGGTGAAGAACTGACAGTATTTTGGAGCTGACTAAAAGGCATAAGGGTAGTACTCCTTCTACTCTTTGGGATTTTTTGGTTGGGTTTGTTTTGGATTTTTTCCTTTTTCTTTTTTTCTTTTTTTTTTCTCTCCCCCCATATGTCTCTGGTTGTGTTTGTTATCACTAGACTGTCTCACACTGTCCCCAGCCAAACTCATGTTCTCTCAAGAATTATCCCTCCAGACACAATAATGAAACTCAGAAAGGCTTCTTTATAATTTTCCTTTCTATCTGAACTGATTTGTGAATACTAACATCAGTGGTGATGCTAATTTAACATACGAAATTCTATATTTTCACTCCCTTTTCAATGAATGGTTCTGAAATGTTCCCTGATATTCTAAGGAAACGCTCCCTCTCCTTCCCTTCTTCCTCTGTTTAGGCTGATGGTTAAATCTCTGAATTCCTTCCTATCAGAGTATCTAGAGTATCTCCAGTCAAGTAAGAAGACTTTTTTTTAAGAACAGCTGTCAAATTATTTTGGCTAGTGGTAGCTATAATAGCATTCTGTGGTCACAGTTACAAGCAAGCATAATTAGATTTCCAGTTTCATGGTATAAGTTCATCAGCATAGAAATGAGGAAAGACTTCCTATGTGTAGGATGGTGGGACATTGATTAGAGTAGTATTTTATTAAGTATTTAAATGTCATAATTCCTGTCCTGTTGTTATAGCTGGTTTAAACATTTATCTTAGAGAGTCAGATGTTCTACATGTTTGTGGCGGCATATTCTCCAGCACTCTTCTGGAACTAGTTTAATTGCTAGTGATCATTTTGGATTGGGATTTTAGGCTTTGCATGAATTGATGCCTTGCTAACATCATCTTCCACAGGAAATTAGCTCTGATTAGTAGCTGATTAAGTCCGTAGAAGAAGAAGAAAAAATATCTGTAGGGCTGGGGTGGAGGGATGGAAAATGGCAGGAACTGACATTTCCTTTGTACTGTGCAAGCATAGCTTTCCCCTTGTGCTAAGTAAGTCCATATTTGACAGACCCTTGCAGGCATCAAGATCATAATGTGGAATTAAATCAAACCTTCCAATAATCCAGCGGTTCTGGGGTTGTTCTGGGTTTGAATATCAAAACCACAGTGATATTCAGATGAAGGATTCAGTCATTTCTGTCTACGAAGAGCAATCAAAAATAGCTGGTTGTGTTTTTTAAAATCAGATAGTAATAACTTTGAAAGGACACTTAATTTCTATATGTTCTAAATGTGCCATTGCACAATGCAGCCTTTGCTTTGTTTCCAACACTCTGCTGACATAACCTGGGACTAAGATATCCATTGAAACATGAAGGAGTTGTTCCTGGTCTTACCCCAATGAAAACACAGAGAAAACATCTCTGAGCTCTCTGACTTATAAATAAAGTTGCCTGAAAGGAGGTAATAAATATACACTGTACAGTTTATTGTAGATTTATTAGTGTTTCAATGATTAAGTCTTCAGATATGAGAGCATAGAATGAGAACGGCAAGAGCACTGTTTCTCTGGTCAGATCAAATTCCATGATTTTTTTCATTGGTTTCACCAAAGTAATACTCCTCTGTGCTGCTGTGTGAAGGCAAAACAAGCAAACTGAAGCCCTGTCTCAACAGCTGCCCAAAGCAGGGGAATCTGGGGTTTTCCTCCTGTTGCAGTGATGGAGTTTCTTATCTATTCCTGGTACAAATCTTCAGAGTGTTAACATGCTGATGGTGGTGAAATTAATGGCTTATGACAAATTGTATGCATGCAGGATTTGTAAAGCCCTGGAGCTTAATTGACCAGATTGTTAATTTCAGGAATACATAGTGATCTTTTGACATAAATGTACCTTCCACTGAGAGTATCAATGGAAGTAAAATCCCCTTGGGTCTAATTGTAATCTGTTACACCCAGAGGAAATAATAGAATAAAAAGAAATAAAATTGGCATTTTGAGAGTTCCCATGAATCTATGCCTGCAGACTTGGGTCTGCTGCAGCATTACATCTCTGCTTAATGAACTGTTAGATGCCAAGCTGTAGGTATGATGGCAGGTACCATTCCTCAGTTTTCTTGCTCCAAGCTACCTTGGCCAGCCTTGTTTTAGTGGACTTCAGGGAGTGAGTGTGCCACTTATGAATAAAAGCTGGCATCAGGTTAGTGAGTATGCAGGGAAAGGGGTCCTAATTTTGATTTAGCATATCTGCTTTTCAGCTGATGACCATGTCTACATCTGTAGTCTCTAGTAGATAAATGGAAATGTAGCTTCTGATCTTCCCCCTGACTTTTGCAATCATACAAGTGATGTGACACTGCTAGTGGCTGGAGATCTGTTCCCATGGGCAGTGCCCATGGAAATGTCCCCTCAAGGGGCCTTCTCACTACAAGAGAGTAATTGAGGTCTTGGTGCATGTCCAGTGAAGGGGCTGGAGAGTAAACCTTGTGAGGAGTGGGTGAGGGAACTGAGGTTGTTTAGTCTGGAGAAGAGGAGGCTGCAGGGAGACCTTATCACCACCTACAACTACCTGGAAGGAGGTTGTAGAGAGATGGGTGTTGGTCTCTTTGCTCAAGTGACAGGTGATAGGACGAGGTGGAATGGGCTCAAGCTGTGCCAGGGCAGGTTCAGATTAGATATTAGGAAAAAAATTCTTCACTGAAAGGGTTGTTGGGCATTGGAACAGGCTGCCCAGGGAGGTGGTTGACTCACCATCCCTGGATGTGTTTAAAAGACAAGTAGATGAGGTGCTCAGGGATATGGTTTAGTAGAGGATGAGTATGGTTGGACTCGGTGATCTCAAAGGTCTTATAGTGATTCTGCGATTCTCCTGTGTGCAAAGCAGAAACTGGGTGATGAAGTTCCCTATAGGAGTGGGTAAATAACTGGTTTGATTATATCAGGCTGCCATTGTGAATTTTGGTGAGTCTTTACTGTAGTTAGGGAAAGGGACTTTGGGTCTGGTAGGTGTGAACTTCCATCTGTCAGGTTTGCTGTACCTGATAAAGATTGAGCTTTGTAGGTTGATGTGTCTGTGTTCTGAAATTAGCATGTGCTAGTCCCTGAAGGTGGCAACCAAGCAGGGGAAAGATATTGTTTTACCAAAGAAGTCTTGCTTAAGCATTATAACGATTGCAACAAATATCTCTGTAATGGAAACTTAAGGCTATCTTTCTATTCACATTTCAGTATTTTACCCTCTCTCAGGATCTCCTCGTGTGTCCACCCAGGTTGGCACAGGAACTTCTTTCCTGGCTAGACTTCACAGCAGAGACACAAACCTGTAAGCCAGCTCCAATTGTCCTACCTTCAGGTGGAGGCCACAGCAGTTTTTCCCCCACTCTCCGTCACCATATTGCTGACCATTTGTCTGTGGCAGTATGAGCAGTTTTACCAATGCATTGGGGGTTTTTGCCTGTTGGAACTTGTGTCAAATGCTACCTGTTAAAAACAAAATAATTTTAAAAATTCTCTTTTTCACGAGGCCACAACGAGATTTTACCTAAAATTATTCTGAAATTAGAAAAACGTTACTGATGTTATGGCTCAAAAGTTTTGATAAAACCTAAGAAATGTGTGGGTCACAAAAGACCCAAGAAAAGGGATCTGTGGCAAGTTGTCAGGGAAAATGATTTACGCTGGAGTCTTTGAGCAGTTTCTAGGAAGGTTTTTGTTGTAGTTAATTTTTGAGAATAGAAAGAGAAAGGTCTTTTAGGCTTCTCATCTGCAGACCTGTGACTAGGCAATATCCATTAACTCATTCATTCAAACGTAGTGGTGGTGTGGGAGGAATAAACAAAAGAATTGTTCCACTGCAAGAAGACTAGATCTTTTTTTTAGTAAAAACTCAGTATTTTTTCCTAATGAACTATATAATTCTTCCTACTGTTATTTTATATAAAGTGAATAAGTTGGAACCAGCCCTATTGTAAATAAATTCAACTACGAGGCAAAGTGAAACAGAATTTTGTGTAATCATTTTATCAAATATAAAAGGTATTAAAAGGACTTTAGGCACTTCTTCAGATTAGGCAGGAATATCATCAAGGGATACAAAGAAGTTGCTTTTGATACAAGACACTTGCAATTTAATGTGCTGGTGTAGCTGAATTAAAGAGCACAATGCATTTTAAAGAACAGATTGTTGTACAGTTTGTTGGCAGTTCTGAAAACCAGAAAAAAACATTTCAGAAATGAACATTTTAAGTGCTTTGAAAATTCTTTGTTTCAGGTCTTCTTTGATCTGACGTGAGGTTTTGGATTTTTCTCTTGAGTACTTTGTTTTTAAAAGTGAGCTGTTTGATGTGAAGAAACTGTTATTCTTGACTGCTTTTTTAATATGGATGATTGAACAAAATCTCAGAGCTGTTCAGCTTCCTATGTTAAAATATATTCTCTGTTCACTTGTTGCTAAGAAGGAGAAAGTAAAGTGAAAGCGACGTAGTGGCGCTTCATGGCAAGTGTTCACGGAGGATTAAGAGTTGTTCTGCACCGACTCGAGGCGGGGGAGGAAGAGAAAAGAGACAGAAAAAAATCTTTTTAGATTTTTTTGCCCTGTGTGAAGGCTGTTAAATAATGCTGTGCTACAATATATGGAAAAGATTAAAGTGAGACAAGATGGAAAAAGAGGACTGCTAAAAAAAGTGAAGGATGTTAAGCATGCCAGAGGGGAATCCTCTCATGGGGGCAGTGGTTGTTAGATTTGGAGGTCCACTCAGTGCTTAGGAACTCGGGAGTCTGAGGTTTGCTCCTAAAATGATGGGGGACAGCAGCCGATTATTGGTGAGTGGAACCAGAAAGATCATGTTAGTGTATGTGTAACAAATTAGCTTAGTTATAGTGCCTCAGTTTTAGTTATGCTTTAAAAAACAAAGGAAAAAAAAAAAGGTTCCTTTTCTTGGCTTAAAACCCATTTACTTATAGATGTCCTGGGTCTCAGCTAGACTGCCCAGGTTAGCTGTTGGAGAGCTAGGAGTGCCACGTGTGTCCTTGTAGCAAACATACTTTTGAGATAGGAAGCTACACAACACAATGTCAATAACATTTATTCGGTAGAGTGCCTATAACTTTTGAAAACAGATTTTCTCTAGCTTGTAAGACACAAAATGCATTCCTACATGGCATGCACGGTGAGAAGCAGATAATGACAACTACTTTGTGTGACTTGCCTGTTTTGCTCATGCCTGTAGCACTTGTGACTTATTAAGAGACGGTGAGTCACTCTGTTCCACACGACCATTAATTACATCTTTGGAGTGCTGCACTCTGTCATCTGAGCCAGCTTAAATATGAACAGCTGTACAACTCTTTCACAGACCCTACCACAGAGGCAAAAGTATTCAGATTTAACAGAAATGATTAAAAAAAAAAAAAAAGAAAAAGAAAAAAGAGAAAACAGAAAAAAAGTGGAATTTAGTTGAAACTCAGTAAGGCTAAGTGGTCTTAATTTCACTTGACACATCCATCTGGATTGACTGAAAGCTTAACTGTAGCTTTCACTACATGTCTCCACATCACTCTGGCTCTTCAAAAACTTCTGTCACAAAGGGAAAGTCAGGACCCAGAATGTCTACTCAGTAGAGGAGGGGAGGAGAATTTGGTGGTCTTGTGATGGTCCTGTTCCAAAAGTTTTCATGGGTTGTACCAGCATGCCTGCACACACAAACATACATACACACACTCTCTCTCTTTTACATTTTATGTATTTGAAAACATTTTTCACTTTCTTTACCCCTGTTAAAAATAAATCCTTTTTGGTAACAAAATTTCAGATGGGTGAGTTTGAAGCTATTTGTGTACTTCATGGTGCTGAAGAGTGTCAAATGGAAAGTAATGAAAGTCCGGTGATATGTCAACGTTACCTGTAGTGCATAATTTCTTCAAAGGGTTTCTGATTTCAGGGGAAGGTGACGTTTGGGAACATGAGAGTATCCTTTACTGGCATTCTAGGGACAATTATGTGCAGCATTTTTTATGGAAAGGAAGGGGAAAAAAATCATTCCAGGGAGTTTCCCCCACTATCCTTTCTCTAAAGGTACCTGCAGTTACTTAATCATTGTTAGGTATTGTTTTAAAACAATATGTAATTCCTGTGCTGAAGGCTGTTTTTTCTCAACTATGTTCTATGACATTTAATTTAAAAACAATTTGAGAATAATTATTACAGATGTTTAAAGTATATCCCTTGTAAAATTGAGAACAGATACGAGAAAATGAAGTTAAGTGCTGCTATTGCATTTTCCATTTCGTTGAAACTTTGCTGTGTGCATTACTCCTGTGGGAGCACACTAAATGGAGTGGAATTTTCATTTCATTCGTTATGATAGACAGTCAGTTCCTCAGATACTTCTCGATCTACAGTATCTTTTGTTTTACCAGTTGTAGCTACTGCATTGCTGTAAGTAGCGTATTTCATTTGAACCGTACAATAGAAAAATCATACTTGAGGTCAGAACCACTGCTGATGAAATGATTTGTCTCTCAAAGTCCATTGTCAGTAACGAATCTTCTTTCTCCTGCAGGGTTTTAAACAAAGGCTCAAAAACCTCCATGCCCTGCAGGTTGAGAAATTGCCCTACCTGGCTTCTGCAGTGACAGCTTCAATTCCAAAGGTGACTCTGTCTTAGCAGGATGAGCATTTGTCTGTCCTCCTCAGTCAGCTACGGGGAAAATCATCAAATTGTGTGGTTTCAGATAGGTTTTGAATTTCCATTTTTGAGTTGAATGAGTATCTTTTTACATTTGGAAGAAATGCTGGTAGTTACAGCATTTATTACCTTCATTCTTTTGAAGTGGTGCATATCTTCTATAAAATGGATTCCCTCTCTAACTGCCTTTGTGTGCTGTAATAGCTCAGATGAAGAGGCATTGTATAGATGCTGTACCATTGCATGAACAAAACTCTTTCCAGAGAAAATATTATCATTCTGTACTAATGGAAAAGTTCTTAAAAATTAAATGGGAAACCTTTATGAAAGGTGATTTTGTAACCACCCTTTTGACTGAGAAGAGGATTTTCTCTTTTTTTTGTGGAATGTCTCCAAAGATCTTGTAAAAGGAATGACTTTTGCATGAAATTCTTTAAGCCTTGATTAATGCTTTTATCCCAGTGGAACTTCATTGTCTTCAGTGGAGTTATCTGTATTTATGTTGTGATGATAGGGATAACCTCTTCAGACATTTTTCATTTCTATAGAAAGTGATTAGTTCCCTCTCTATTAAATTCTTCAGGGTTTCTCCCTAAGGTGTGGAGAGTGGTGGAGGGGAGAGGACATTAGTAACTCTCTCTCATACTCACGGTATTAAGATAAGATGCTCTGGGGAATACCAAAGGAACATGTTCTGCATGTCTTCTTTGCCTCTGAAAATGACAGTTTCCCTTGGCTGGATGATTGTAACCTGTCAGATGCCTGCTTCGGTCATCAAGGGCTGATGAAAGGGATGATGGGCCTGAATAGACAGACAGAGAGACTGGTCATGATATTGGAACTTTGACTGCTTTGAAATACAGATATTTTATTTCCAGTCTGCATAGAGATTTACTGGACACAGTATGAAAACAATTTGGCTTGGGCTTCTGTGGTGTACTGGCACATCAAATGTATAATCAGTGGCCTTAGAGTTTTTAATGTGAGAGAAAGGAGACCTTAGAGCATGGGAAATGAAATATGGTCTTGACTTGACACGGTTCCCATACTGTGTCCATCTGACAGGGCAGTGCAGGCGAGTTTGCTGTGTTCCAACCTGCTTTTCTGACTCAGAGGCTTGTTTCCAATCAATATCTGACATTTCCTGTGTCTGTGAGCCACTTTCCCTGTAAAATATTATTTAGTGAGCAGACACCAGTGAGACTGAAGGGAGGAAATGGGATGGAAGCTTCTCTTACATTCCTCATTTATTCTTTTCCCTGTGCTTTAACTTTTCTGGAATTACTGCAAACTGGGCAAAGTGGTAAATCTTATTGCAGACAGTGGTGTATTCTGGTTTGTGACAGAGAGGATATGCTGGTGTGCACCCCCAACTATCCTGGGAGCTACCTGCTGTCTGATCTTTTTAAAATATCTTAAATAATGGCAATGTTTCCTCCTTCTCCTAGCTCTCCTTTTATCCTTACATATGGAAGGGATCCTTCCTGAGCATTGGTCTGTGCTCTGCTGACCACTGGCAACCAAGGTCTGCTATGGAGATGAGGGAAGGAAAGTGGTATGCTTAAAAGGATATTTGTTCTGGGACATTTGTACCTGCAAGTGAAAAAGCTAAAGGAATGACAAATGGCAGAGCTGCTATGGACCAGATGTTTCAGGTATTATTAATGATGGCGGCTGTGCTCCTGTTACAAATGCACAAATTAGCATGCTTCTCACTGAGAAACAGCACTTGAGGTGGAGGCAACTCAGTATGGAAGCATTGTTTGATATGGATGCCTTGGGCAAGATGACCTTTAAAGAGGGACTTCTGAAGCCTGAACTCGGACTCTTGTTACTGTAAACATCTCCCAGTGCAAGACTAATCGCAGCATGATATCAAGCTGTGAAGGCAAATCTGTGAAAACACTCATGTTTTTTTCTAACGTGGGAATCAAGACAAAAACCTAGCAAGAATAGTAAAATGTTTAGAAACCATGGCCTGATAGGAAAGGTGAAAGGAGAATGGGGTTTGTTAGCTAATACCTCCTTAGCCATTCCTGTTGTTGACTGTCCAACATGCAGAGGATGTCCAGATGCAATGCTTCATCTTTGTCTCCACCTATGAAAGGGAGATATTAGCTTAACTTATGTTTATATAGTGGAAACCAGTGATAGTAGGAAAAAAAAAATCTTCTCCCTTTCAGCCTGGGGAAATACCAAAAAAGGTTATTTGGAGAATGTTTGGAGGATGCCTCATTAAACAGACAAACAAAAAATCAGGATCAGGTCAGACAGATACTGTATCAGTACTGGATAGTCCTTCAGAGAAGGGGGTGCTTGGGTCATGCTTGAGGGCTTTTCCATTTCTCTGAGTCCTTATTTGCTATCTTCTTTACTAGCTGAAGCGGTTAAATCATACTTATTTGACAGCTGAGGCTTTTAACTTCCATAGCACTTTAGTAGAAAGTGGAAAGGGCTCTGCAGAAAGTCTTTTAGGGAAGACACATTCAATGAATTAAAACCATACAAACTGAATAATCAAGCAGAGATTCAAGATATAACTTCTCCATCTGAACTGCTGTTTTGTTCGGGGTACCGTGCTACCAGATAAAACCTTATCTGTGATATGTTCTCCCTCAGGTAAGTCAAAAATCAGGGTTTGCATAGCTTCCCCACCTCAAAAAAAAATCAGATGAAATTTGGATTACTGTCTTTGTTGCCAGGGTCCTTCTCAGTAACCAACTAACTGGGCTATCTGACTTGTTTGCCAGATGGAGAAAAAGAGGCAGATTGTGTGTTTAAACTCATTCTTTAATAAAAGAGTAAAAGGAGAGAGAAGGGACATTATCTGGGCTCTCAAGAGTGGAAAGTAATGTAAAAAATCGGTTGCCTGTTAGTTTTGGAAGGTGAGTGCCTCACACATTCCAGGCAGCTAAAGCTTTATAATGAGTTGCATCTAAGGTGCCTTTGGCAAGGCTTGCTCAGAAAGATTGTCTACGAGATGCTCCACAGGTTCAGTATTGCACAGATCTCTGGAGCGCGGAGTCAGGAGCCTGGGAGGGCACGTCAGCGTGTGCATTGCTAACACTGGCAGAAGAAAGGGTGGGAGAGGAGGTGCAGGGAGGAATGGCGAAAATAAGGACATAATAGGTCCATTTAGAGGCTTCAGATAACTCAGCTGAGTTTGGATAAAAACTAAATGAGGAAAATTGCCAGTTCTCTGGAAGCAAAATAACATTTCAAAGAGGCAGACTATCTGCTGCTGGGTTACAGGCTGACATGAGTAAATTGCATGCTGAGATAAATGTGCCTAAAACTATCAATAAGAGAAATACTACATGCACGAGGTATGAATAACCATTGAGTACAATTCCTGATTGTGTAAGCACTGCAACAGTGAGAAGTGTGTGCTGCTTTTGCAGTCAGCGTGTTTATGTGGAGCAAAACATCAGCAAATGTTTGGTTAGTAATTTAGTTTCTGTGTTTGTTAGAAGAAATACAAGGGTTTCCTACAGTGATAGCAATAAGGCAATACTTATTGAGGAAAGGGCAAGAGGCTTTTGTCCATGGTGTTGATGACAGCAAGAGAAAATAGAGTATGCCTTGATTCAAAATGCCTGGGCCCTGACAGGGCAACCTTAAACAGGTGAGCCTTTAGAGCAGCCAGTAATGCTTGTCCTGTTTACATAAACCATGACAATTTATTGTAGTTAATGTCATTTAGCATAGGTATCTGGGAAATTATTTGGGTTAAAGTGAACATTTCCACAGGCTTGTAATCAAAAGCAAACAGACTCACAGAAACATCCTACAGAAAAGAGAAGTCTTTTGCCATGATCATATGTGCCAGAAAAAGATCGTGGCCTACTCTTCACTGCAGTGTGGACTGTGGTAGAAGAAAAGTCTTGGGAACTGGTGCTGCAAAAAAAGTGTGATGGAAAAAGGTGGAACAGAAAAGGTGCCACCTGCCTTCTTAAGGGAAGCTGAACAATTTTTTAACCCGAAACCCATTTTTGCCCAGATAGGAAGCCAGCTAGACTGAGTGAACCATGGCCAAACATTTCACTTGAACAAACAATCCCCCTGAGTCATATCAGTACAAAAAGACCCAAATCCCACTGTACAACAAAGCTGTGAGCAGGTCTTGCATGCTGGAAAACAGTTTCATTCCATTGCTCTGCAAAAGTCTCTTTTGTTTTCCACCCTTTGTAAATACCAAAATCTGTGCATCAAACAGGGCTTCTGTTGCTGTGTGGAGTCAGACAAAATGATTTTCTTTGCTGGGAATACCAGCAGCTCTGATAATGGACAGCAGGGCAAATGCAAGCTGAGAATCAAAGGTGCTGGAGTAGGAATCACGTGACTTCAGGAAAATGGAGCAGGATAAATGGAGGGGTGCAGATTGCCAAGCTGTAGCTGAAAGAATTGCATGGAAGTTCAAATGTTTGACAAATAAATCTGCCTAGAAAATCTTATTATTGTGTAACCTTGCTTGTAGAGAATGAAAGGAATCTGAAATAATAGAGACCCCGTGCCTTATAGGAGACATACTTTTGCTGCTGTCAGTCAAAAAGGAAGACTTGCTGCAAATCTCAGGACTCGCATTGCTTTTGGTGCAGTCTTTTTCTGAACCTCTGTGGTTTGGAAAGTACTGCCTGGAGCAAACATTAAGAATTTAAACTTTTCTTATACTAGAAGAATGGTATCCTGGCAGTAAAAGATAAAAAAAGCACCTGTTTTCCAAAGGCTTAATGGATTCTCAGGGTTTTGGAGTCACTCCAGTATCGGTATGGTTAACCATCAGTGAAGTAGCAGTCACATCATTATATGCAGGTGCGGATGAGATGCATGTATTTGCCTCTAGGTAGCTGATACAGGGGAGTGTAAACTTTGACAGAACTAACTGTATATCATCCAAGTGGCTGAGTGCCTTACCATGTTTATCTCATGCTTTACATATCTAGTGTTTCACAGATCTCCTTCAGTCTAGTTCATGAGCTGAAATTGAAGACCAGGATAAGTGAAATCTGAATATAGACTTTTACTGACCTTTCCAGTACTTATACATGTAAGGCTGCAAAAAGCAATCAGGACTGACACAATTCTCTTGCTTTGTTGTATGACCGTCATGAGTCATGTCGGCAGCGAGGCACGATAGGTGCTACTGTAACCTGTTTTAATGCTATAATCCTGAAAAAAAGAGTTGCCATATGTTGTCTTTCCTTTAAATATCAGCAATTCATAAATGTGAGGCATATTTTTCTCAGCTTGTTAATTTCCACAAAATACAGTGCTGGCTGAGGTGATACTCCTATCTATAGCCTTGCTGAGAACTGTGGTTTTTATCTTAGGCAAAATTTTGCACCATGAGCACATTGAAATTTACTTACTAGGAGAGGACACTGACTTTTTTCAGTGGCCTGGGCTCTGTTTAGTACAACTGTATATATGGGAGAGCTTAGCTATAAAGAATCTCTTGTGGTTATTTCACCACAAGCCAATAACCCAACAAGCAGGGAGTGCAAATTTTCTGCTCTGCAATGACTGCTTCCTCTTCTGACCTGCACTTAAATCATTACCAACCTGGGTGGTTCAGGAACTCCCTGGTTTGTCCTCTGTACAGATGAGGTAATGGCTGGTTTGAGAAACTGAACTGGTTTGAAACTCTGTGATTGAACTCCTAGACACCTTTACTCCAAAGTACTTGGCTGACATTTGGAGTAATATTTGACCAAGTGTTTGGTGCAGGAGCTCTCTTGTGGAAATTTCAGACTGTCCTGAAGATTTTCCCTAGGCATCTTTCCCTGTGCTAAGACCAGTTCCTCTATTTAAATACAATGATGAACATGCTGACTGGATAAGCCAGCTGCCCCAGAGATACTGAGGTGATTCCTACTGCAAAACAGATCAAATTGTGCCTTGGTAAGATGCCTGTAAGCAGGCTGTAGAAACTGTTCCCACGTATGCAGAAACAGTCATGTAGCTCAATGTTCTGTGTGTAGGTAAGACTCTTAGGATGTGTTTTTTGTGCAATTTGAGATAATAGCGATGGATCATGTCTGTACTGAAGTGGTCATGGGCACTGAGGCAGCTGGAAAGAGGGAACCTACAGAACTGCAATTCAGGGCATCTCACCAGACCCAGGTGAAGATGTTATTGCAAGGACCCTTGCAACAGACTCCCATTACTGTTTGGACAGCAACAGATCTGTCCCTTTGACAGATTTAATTCCCAAAATTGTGGGTTACCTATGCCAAAATCCCAGTAGCAAACCAGGTTTTTGGGTGGTGTTTTGGTTTGGTTTAACACTGTAACTGTCTGAGAAACCAGTTCTTTTTGTGACTCTCCTTAAATTTTTCAAATTCAGATCAAATCCACAGCTCATAGGTTTGGGATTGATAATTCCCTTTGAGACAAGGGTGCAGGGGACAGGAGGGGACAGGGGGGAAAAAGGATGGACCAAACAGTGAAGGTTCCAGAGAGGTTGCTCTGATTTTTCTTAAAGGAGGTAATAACCTGCTTTCCACCAGTTTCAGATTAGTAGTGAATTGTTTTAAACTCTGGGTAATTAAGGAGGAATATTGTACATGTATAGAAATAGCCCCAGGCAAGGGAAGATATAATTGTCACTGTTTACACAAATGCTTGCTTAAGTATTCAGATATACAAGTAGCATAAGGAAAACCATGAAGAATATGAATCCACATCATAAGTAATATTATAGTGTTGGCATGACTGACTAGAGATAAAGGTGGAATTCCTGTATCTCCAATGAATTTTGCATCTAGACTCTAAGGTATAGGGTTCATTGTTTTCATGAAAGGCCCTCCCTATTTAATTAATTGCAATAATATTTTTTTTTCAACTACTAAATTTAATCTCTGACCACTTTCAAGATCTTCTACATCTTCCTTGCATTCTTAGAGTTTAGCAAAGCTCTGCATCATTTTAACTTAAGGTCTGGCATTCAAGTGAATGCAGCTCAGCGCAAGCTCTTATTTTGGTCTAAATCTGGTTTCTGTTTGTCCCAGACACTGAGTTTTAAAATTATAGCTACTAAACATTAATTATTTCTAATGGCACTAAGTGTGACAGAATTAATCATTACAATGGAACTTGGCAAAGTTGTTGTAAGCAGCAACCTAGGAAGTTAGTTGCCTGAGTTTTTGATGGAGAAAGGCTGGAGAATATACAACCCCACAGTGCTACTCTTTCTGTGAGATTCACTGTTTTTGAAGGAATAAAAAAAAAAGGACCTTTTATCTTTTTTGGCTATTGCTCACCTGAGATGAATTCAAAGGGGTAGGAGAAGAGACTTGGAGAAGGCTTAGATGGTGTTTTAACATTCAAAGCTATAAACTCCTCAAATGGGCTACAGTGCCTTTAACCAGAGTAGGTGAGAACTTTCTGTAAGGTTTGAAGATAAGAGCGAGCAGGACTGGGATGCAAACTGTGAAGCCTATTTCTGTGTCTTTCCTTGCTGTCTTTCCTTCAAATAGTCAGTTACTGAGATGCTTTCAGTAACGTTCAGATAATAATACTTGTTTCCAAATTGTTCACTTACCCCATTCTGTTAAGCAAACTCTTGGTAACAAAGGAAGTTGAAATAAATTGCAAACAGATTAAGGTATTTTTAGAACATTTTTCTATGTGAATTGTGGTAAATAGACTCCCAGCATTCCTGCACAACAATTGTAAGGCTGATGTGTGCTAGAATGCATAGGGATAAGCTATCAGTTTTCTCATATTTTTCCGTGCTTTTTTTACCATATCAGATCACTGCTTATGATTTAAACTTAATCTATATTTGCATAATTCTGTGAGGTAGATTTTTGTCTGTGATGGGAAAATCTAACTTTTGAAGCAGGTACAGAACAAAGCAAAAATGAAAACCAAAGCAGCTCCACACAGGTTTCCTGGTATGCTGTTTTATTCCTGAATTTGTTGGATAGGCATGTTGTTAACAAAGGATGTGCATGTTTTCAACCAGATCATTTTTTTTTTACAGGAAAACATTACCTTCACAGAAATTAAGTATTTTTATCACTGTTACAGCTGCATCAGTGTTGGTAGCTCTCCAAAGCAAAAAAAAAAAAAAAAAAATTTCTTTCTTGTCTCTTAAAAATGGCATCTTATCAAGAAAACCAGAAACATATCAACATCACAGGTGATAGGACAAGGGGAAATGGCCAGGGGAGGTTCAGATAGGATGTTGGCAAAAAATTTTCACTGAAACAGTTGTCAGGGCCTGGAACAGGATGCCCAGGGAGGGGGTTGAGTCACCAACCCTGAATGTGTTTAAAAAGGGTAGATGAGGTACTTAGGGATATGGTTTAGCATAGGATGGGAATGGTTGGACTCGATGATCTTTTCCAACCTTGTGATTCTGTGTGTCTGTGAATCTGTTGTCATTCTGTCATCCTAAGATTGGGATCAAAAACCTACCCAAGTGCTACCATTTTCATTGGACGGGGTTTCCTTTCTCTGGGCAGTTCTGCTTAAGGATTTACTGGCAGTGCTAACTGCATTGTTCACTGTTCGGATTAGCCAGACTTTGTCTCAGGGATGAGCCAAACATGATCAAATCTGTCAAGTTGATTTCTCACATGGGACACATTAGTTGCAACTTTTCAAATGCAGGAATTTTTATTGAGTGCTCTCTCTTTTGAATAATTCCTCAGAGATTTGTATCCTGTAGTATAACCTTATCAGCATGCAGTGAAGTTGTCTAACTGTGTATAAAATACAAGGACAAGGAAAAAGAAATATTGTAATTCTTAAATGTAGTTTTGCATCTTTTAAAAGCTTTTTCATCCCTGTAGCGTGGAACCTCAAATCTCTTCCTTTGTAACCATAGATTCTATAATTCTATATTCTCCTGGCCCCACTTTGGCTCAAGTTTCAGATTTTATTTCTATTTCATACGTGCTCTGTTATCTCTGCTCTGAGATCTGGAAAAGGAACACATCCCCAAAACCACTAATGCTGTTTGGCATAGTCCATTAGGAATTCAAGATTTCTTTATCTTTTTCTTTCAGTTGAGATGTTTTTTTGGTCTTATTTCTGCTTTTAAGTACATCTCTTTTCTTTACTCCTTAACAACTTTTCTCATAAATTCTGCACTTTCCCTGGGGATGTGTTTTGTGTGAAATAGTGTGACTCAGTTTGCACTTTTAATATAGTCTTCCTTATTACGTGAGCACAAGAGGCCATCTGTCTTAAAGATGCTCACTGGGAATAGGCAGTCAATGAGTATGTGTATGTCTGTGAGAAACTTTGCAGATTGTCTCAATGCTTGAGACAGTTGACACAGGTAAGAAAATGTAGAAGAGAGTGACAAAACTAAGATACCTATTTAACATGGTAAGTCCTGAAGTGAATAAAGGACCAGCACGAGTGCTTCAGCACAACAGTCTGAAGAAGATTCAGAGGACGACTTCCAGGTGATTCATGAGTATTTTAAAATAGGGGACCCAGGATAAATGTGCCCTTAAACAATAACAGTGGTTGCTGAGGGATTCACTGTGTTCTATGGTACTTTGATGCTGAGGTGCTTTCCTGAATCTTCAGTTTGACTATATGCACTTGGGCAAAACAGTTCTCTAGACCTTCCCTTCATTATATTATGCCAGTCACATCAATTTATATAACTATTTATTTATATATTTATAATAAAATATCACTAATGTTTGCAAAATGCTTGGAAGATTACATCAGTGTTGAGTGAAGTGCTACGAAGTGAAAGGTGATAAGTAACCTAGAGCACTGTTGAAGGCATATCAATGCTGAGAACCACTACATGTGACAGGAGCCCTACTTAACTGTGAAATGGTATGATTTAGTGATGGCAGCATTAGTTTAACAGTTGCATGCTGATTTACCTTTGCGTGTTTTGTGTAGCTCAACGAAAGCATGCTGAAGAGATGTGAGCCCACACTCTTCTAATGCCATCAGTGAAAGACTGCACATTTCTAAACCCTTTATTTAGGACCTTTTCCAAAATGTGACATTCCCACTGCTGGCAATACAAATCCTACAGATGGGCTATCTGGTGGGATAGAGCATGCATTGATGGTAAAGTTGTGGTTCATTGGGTTTTGAGGGCAGCTGGAATTGTCATAACATGTGCTTTGAGATTTGGCTTGTCATTGTCTAGTGAAACACATATGAAGACTGTGGATATGTCACCTTCCAATTATGTTGACCATAGAAGCTGTTGCTACCAGATATGGACCACGATTGCAAGCCATATGCTACCTCTCCCTCTGATTTGTTGAGCCTGCCTAACCCCACTTCAGTCCAAACAAACCAGGTTACCAGAAACCTAGTTCGAAACAGTCTCAGTAAGTTTGGCCCATTTGGCTGAAACAAGGTTAAGAAGCAGCTCGGCGAGATAAGGTTTCTAGTGCCTCTTTCATGGTTGTCTTTGATTTCTGTCTTTCTCTTTCTTGTTTTTTATTTCTGTGGGTTGCTTTGTTTTGTGGGTTTTTTTGGTCATGATTAATAAAGTCCAAGATGAATCTATTCTTTCTTAGAGCTTATTTATTTACTCTCAACAGAAAATGCATGTAGGGCTGGAGGAGCTTTTTGATCTTTTGAATGAGAGAAATGGCTACTTTATATTCCTTGTTAATGTCCACATCAAAAGTTTTGAAAGGAATATTGCAGCTGTTGAAATGCATAAACATAGCAGTGACTTTTTGTACTTACTTGATGCAACAGTTGTTTTCCTTCATTACTTTTTATTAAGGATTTTGGTAAATAACAATTATAAACTCATTAGTCTGATAATTCTAAATGGAGCACATAAATGTGTATTCCTTCTGATAAGGATGCATGTGGTAAATGGCTGATAGATGGAGTTTAGAAGAGGTTTTGGTTGAGATATTTCACAGTAATTAGGCTACTCAAGAAAATAATTTACTCATCTTATTGATGGGAAATTGGAAGCTTCCATTCTACTAATCTATTATGTAATACACTTAGACATGTTGATTGTGATACTTTGTTTTGAGTGTTTTGTCTAAGCATCAATGATTAATTTGTGCAGTAATATGAGCTTAATGACAACCATTGAAAGAGATGACCCTTTGCAGAATGGTTTAACACTCTGGATCTTTTGACTCTTGCAAAACTATGAGAAATTGACTCATGCAACTAGCATGAGTGAAGGGATGTGTGAAAAATAGGAAAAAGGTTTCTTGTGGAATGTGAATCTCCTTTCTTGAGGTTTGCTGGATTTTAATGGCTTTGGATAGGCCCAAAGGAGAGTCTTCTCATATTTTGGTAGTTCTTCATTCTTTAAAAATGTACCACAACAACACCTCAGGGAAGTGTAAAATCATGTCTAGTCATAGAGTAGACACACAGTAAAAAGCAGTGATAAAGGATTCTGCAAAATATCTAGCCAGTGGAGCCAATTGTTGACAAGGAGGGAAAAATAGTGGAGAACTATTTGAATAAACAGGTATAAGGAATGGACAGCAGTAGATTTAGTCAAGGCTAACAGGGGATGTAGCCTCCCATTAACATTGTTGTATGTGGAATTTTTTTACCACATATTGTCGGTGTGCCTCTGTAGGTCCTGCATACAGATATATTGACCTTGCCTATAAAGCTGAGCCTGTTGGCTGATGATCTGGTTGAGTTAAAAGTGAACTATATAGGCTTTGCAGGGACCAAACACTTATCCTTGAGATGCAGAAACAGGCTTTCTTGAATTTGCATGCAGATGTGCAGTTTATGGCTTCACAGAGCTGTTATCTCAATACATATAAAAAGATTGCCATAAACTAGTGATTACTGAAAATGGTTCATACTGGCAATGAAGAACATGAAACTGAGACCAAGTCATATGCTGAGATAAGGAGTTTCCTAAGGAGTTTAGCCTCACAAGCTGGAAAATAGGAAAGGAGAGAAGATCAAAATTCCCATGATCCAGGAGGAAATGGTTAGAGACCTGTTAGGCCAATTAGACATTGACAAGCCTATGGGTCCAGACGGGTTCCACCCGAGGGTATTGAGGGAGCTGGTGGAGGTGCTTGCCAAACCCCTCACCAGCAGTCCTGTCTGACTGGGGAAGTTCCACTCAACTGGAGGCTGGAAGATGTTACACTCATTTACAAGAAGGGTTGGAGGGAGCATCCAGGAAACTACAGGCCTGTCAGTCTGACCTCAGTGCCAGGGAAGATCATGGAATGAGTCATCTTGAGTGCTATCACACAGCACATGCATGACAACCAAGTGATCAGGCCTAGTCAACGTGGGTTTGTGAAGGGCAGGTCCTGACAAACTAACCTGATCGCCTTCTATGAAAAGGTAACCTGTTTAGTGGATGAGGGAAAGACTGTGGATGTAGTGTACCTTGTCTTCAGCAAAGCCTTTGACAGAGTTTCTCACAGCATTCTGATTAAGAAACTGGCTGCCACTGGCCTGGACAGGTGGACCCTTTGCTGGGTAAAAAAATGGCAGGATGGCCAGG
The DNA here is from genome assembly GCA_027925045.1 of Hypotaenidia okinawae. Classification (NCBI taxonomy): domain Eukaryota; kingdom Metazoa; phylum Chordata; class Aves; order Gruiformes; family Rallidae; genus Hypotaenidia; species Hypotaenidia okinawae. The sequence continues at coordinate 64,806,544 of BSDF01000002.1, forward strand.
CCCAAAGAGTTGTGGTAAATGGAGGTAAATCCAGCTGGAGGCCTGTCAAAAATGGCATTCCTCATGGCTCAGTCCTGAGTCCAGTCCTGTTCAATATCTTTATCAGTGACCTTGATGAAGGGATCAAATGTTCCCTCAGTAAGTTTGGGGATGACACTGAGCTGGGAGGAAGTGTTGATCTGCCTGAGGGAAGGGAGGCTCTTCAGAGGGATCTGAACAGGCTGGATTGATGGGCTGAGATCAACAGGATGAGCTTCAACAAGGCCAAGTGCAGAGTCCTGCACTTGGGACATAACAACCCCATGCAGCGATACAGGCTTGGGGAAGACTGGCTAGAAAGCTGACTGGCAGAGAAGGACCTGGGGGTGTGGGTTGACTGCCAACTGAATATTAGCTAGCAGTGTGCCAAGGTGGCTAAGAAGGCCAATGGCACCTTGGCTTGTATCAGAAACAGTGTGGCTATCAGGTCCAGGGAAGCGATTGTGCCCCTGTACTTGGCATTGGTGAGGTGGCACTTAGAGAACTGTGTTCAGTTTTGGGCTCCTCACTACAAGAAAGACATTGAGGTCCTGGAGCATGTCCAGAGAAGGGCAGCCAGGCTGGTGAAGGGGCTGGAGAGCAAACCTGGTGAGGATCAGCTGAGGGAACAGGGGATGTTTAGCCTGGAGAAGGGGAGGCTGCAGGGAGACCTTATCACCACCTACAGTTACCTGAAAGGAGGTTATAGAGAGATGGGTGTTGGTCTCTTCACCCAAGTGACAGGTGATAGGATGAGGGGGAATGGACTCAAGCTGTGCCAGGGCAGGTTCAGATTAGACATTAGGAAAAAGTTCTGCACTGAAAGGGTTATCAGGCATTGGAACAGGCTGGCCAGGGAGGTGGTTGAGTCACCGACCCTGGATGTGTTTAAAAGACAGGTAGATGTGGTGCTCAGGGATATGGTTTAGTAGAGGATGGGTATGGTTGGACTCCATGAGCTCAAGGTGATGTGATTCTGTGATTCAATCCATTATCTTTCTTCTGCAGGTGTATGTGGAGGTAGATGCCTTTCGTATGTTCTACTTGCTGCATTGGACTTTAGTACGATATTGAAAGTGGAATCTGGACATGGCCTGTAAATCTATAGGCTTGGTGTTTTGCCCCACAGGTAGGAGTCTGAGAGACACCGAGCCTCCAGTCTGACTTTACCTACTCACACTGGAGAATAGTGTGGATGATCCAGGCAGCTCTTTTGTGTTCTTTGGTGAAGCTGTTGTTCATTAATGTAGGACTTGGTGTAGGACTAGGGCAGTGCAATGGACAGTTATGTGCTCTCATCTGCAAAGGGACTGAAAAGCTGAAAGTGTGGGTAGATTTTTTAAATTGGGGAAAATGGCTATAAGTAATTGATTGTTTCTAAAGTGAAGGACAGATTTTACTCCTGTCAGGTTGCTCTGTCCTGGAAGAGAGAGAGAAGGCCTGGCCTTGTCCTCCATGGGAGAGGATCCAGAGCAGGCACTGGGAGGCTCTGTGAGGGAGCACTGTGGAAAGGGTAGAAAATTCACCTCTCTGGGTGCAGAGGGTATCAAGGGAGCTGCATACCTATTTCTGGAAGCAGAAGATGAAATTTAAAATTCTGGCTGAATAGCAGAGAAAAGACTATGCCAAGCCTGGGGTTTCTGGTCAAGGAGATAAATGGAGCAAGAAGGCATCATAACCTCAAGCTTCAGGTACAGCCTGAATGTGATACATTAACACATACTGCTAAAGACAGAGCCAAAACAAAGGTCCACAAACTCATGCTAATTTTTCTTGAACAACTTGATGGATTAGTTTTGCCCATACATGTTTTTAAGTCATGGTGTTATGCAAAATCCCTTTACCATAAGGTAGACAACAGCCCTTAATTTTGGCCATTGCTGACCTTCTCTCTGAGTATATTCTCTTAAGAGTATTGTTTTTCCTCCAGTCCTTCCTGTCTTCTTTTTTTCAGAGACAGCAATGTGAGCTGTGTAACTGCTTGTTTACACACGGTTTCTTGACCTGGAACGGATATTTTCAAGCTTTTACCAAAGTGATGGAAAGGTCTCCAAACCCTTAATAGATTCTGAAATCTCAGATTAATGACTGAAGACTATAACTTAAAGATTGTGGGCATTTCTTCCTCTGTAAGGTACTGAATAAAGTTACATGTTCTTAGGAAAAAAACAAACCAACAACCCTGTCTCTGCTATAACATGGAAGCAGGCTAAGTTTCTATCAGTTTGAGGATCTGGGAATTTTTGGGCACTGGGGAAAGAACTCTAAATGAGGAAATACTTGCATTGTTTTTCATTCAAAATTACAGAGCTTTTCGTACTTTTAGTTTTTCTGATTACATTTTTTAAGTTATCTATTTTGGTTCTTAGTCAACTTCTATACATTTCTGTTTAGGTAGTACTAGGGGAAAAAAACCCAGGGCTTTTCAGTTGTGTAAGTTACAGAAGGTCCGTTTGCCCGCGATTAAACTGGATTTAGCTTAGAAATAATCGGTGTACTTTGTGGTGTACTCGGAGTCGCTGTGTCCTTGATTTTGGAAAATGGTTGTCTGGCAGGGAAAGACTGGGTGTCAGCAGGTCCTGATCCCCCCTTTGCTGCTCCTCTCTTCCCTGGCCAGATAAAAGCCCAGATCCTCGGACCCCCAGAGCTCCCAGTCCCGCTGGCACTGGGAATGCCACTGGATGGCAGCATTTTGCCATGTAACTCTGCAGAGAAGCAGGGGAGATGATCATTAAGGGGGGAAAACCGGTTTGAAAAAAAAAAGAGTGGGGATGGAAGAAGAAACCATGTTGGAGGTTGCCACTTTGAAGACCAGCATGCATCTTTGCTTCAGTGTAACTTATGCAAATCTCTTTTGCTGTATTTGCCTCTCTTCTTTTAATTCCCTTGCAGATAGGATAGTAAATTGAAATGTGGAAATCAAAGGCAGGGTCTGACTTGATTTTTTCCAGTGGTTTTCTAATTATGGGATCTGTTCTAAATTGGAAGCTGTCTGCAGTCTCTGAGAAGATGAGTAGCATTCATGGGTTCTCTCCATTCTCTTTCTTTACCATTATTGCCCATACATTTTTGGCTGGTTTTGCTTACTCTTCAGAAAGCATGTTGACTTGCTTGCCCTGTTGTTTGTCCAGAGCACTTAGATACACAAACTTTAACACAAGCAACTTAGTTCACTTCCACCAGCTATTGGTTTACCTTGTGAATGACAGGATGCCTTCTCTCACAGAGGGCACTGGAGCCCTCTTCTTCCTTTCTCTGTTTTTTGGGCACAAACACTTCCCACATGACCTGCTTCCAGCATCCCCTTGGATATACCCAGTCTATTTACCTAAGACTATTTAAACCCCTGACTTAGCGTCCCCAGGAGATGGACCATGGCAGCAGTTCCTCTGTGGCCAGTTCCAGGTTCACCTTCCAAGGTTGACACAGCTGCTTCTGCCCAGCTCTGTCTAGCTTTTCTATAAGCTCCCCATCAGATTGTGAGTTGGAGTGGAGCATATAAAATAGGAGGAGAGCTCAAGCTTGTAATCTTAACAAAGGGTCAGCAAAATAGATTGTTGTAAATTCTGCAGTATGATATTCTATGCAAGATTTATAAAGAGAAATATATGTAACCTACTATTATCAGTTAATGATGGGAACCAATTAGATAGGGGGATGTGTGTGTGTATATCAAGATAGATATGTACCTATGTATAACTAAAAAGCAATGGCTCATGTATGCTGACCCAGATAATGGGAAAATAAGTAGCCTATGATGGAGTTAGCAAAGTCTCATGCTTTGGAGGTATTTACTTTTTATTAGTTTCTTTATTTTTGTTTTATTTTCCCTGCATCTTCCTGTTGTTGGGACGATATAATTTAGTCTAGTTCAGCAGTCAAATCACCTCTGCTGGCCATGACATGAGGTGGAAACAACTGTAGCTAATCAAGGGTATTTCAAAATATGTGAAATGTCTTCTCTTACTTAGACCCAAGCTAACCTATTCATGGGTGCTTGAGCAAAACACTCTCAGTTCTCTTTGGAGAACTGGTGCTCACAGTCTGTTTCAATACTGCAGAAAAAGCTCTTATAGCATTTTAAGGCTCTACGTTTCACTTTTTTCTTGTTTTGTGTCACTCCACTCCTCACCATGGCTTTCTTAACACACGAAAATATTTTATATTAAATAATGTAGATTTGTTTGGGAAAGGTGAGTGGTTTAGAGGAATGGTACTGTTCAGTTCTTTAAGGGAACTTGGAAGGTCAGAGCGGGGAGACAAATTGTGTTTTCTTGCAACAATTTTCATTTGATTTTATTGATTTTTCTGCATGCCTGTAAGCTAGCTTTGCCTAACTAATCTCAAATATCACGAGTGTACACAACTGATAGGTGTCTGCCAGGCATTCACCCCTTTGCCATTTCAGATATTCTCTGTTTCCTCATCATGAATACCTACCCTGGTTTTAGAGAAAGTTCTGCACTTATTGCTGGTTTCCAGGTTATGCTGTTCTGACTGTTGTGGAGAGCATTACTAGCATTATTGCTGAACATTCAAGACTGTAAACTTACATTCTCAAGTTTCTTTTATTTTCTCCTTTCATCCTCTGCCATGTCATTGGTCTAATTTATTTTCTGCTCTCCTTTGCCTTATTTCCTAAGATATGCATGTTGAACTGGCCAGATGTTGTTCAGCTTCTGACCTTATCTGGCCAGCTACTGAATCACAGATACCAGAGAGAATAAGAGAGCTGCAAATAGCCTTAGTAATGTGCCTGGTACTTGATCATTAGGATGAAAAGAGAAACGAGTAACATAATGGTACCGGCAGCAGCTTGTGAGGGAAGGAGACTGCAATGCTTGTCAGGCCTTTAAAAAATAAAGAAGAGCCCAGGGTTGTTTGATGGGTAGTGGGTTTTTGGTTTTTTTGTTGTTTTTTTTTTTCTCTGTGGGAGTAGGGGTTAGAAATGTCACTTTTGAAACAAAAGGCCTTTGGATGATGTGTCTGTTGCACTACTCCACACCACCACAGATGTGACACTGTTGATGGCCTTCAGTTCCTTAAGCACTGCTGTCCAAAGAAATGCCAGTGGCTATTGCAGGGCTTGACTTGCCTTCTGAGAGACCAAGCTGCTGATTTCTCAGGAAAGCAAAAGGAAGCTGACAAATCTTGGGCATTAAGGCAGCTTAAGGTGTCCTTGGCTGTTGTGCCCTACGGCATGGTGGGCCTCTGGTGGGAAAATTAATGATGTTTTGGCTGGGCCATTTATAGAAGTGTGGTTTGTGGTGAAAAACAAACCACCAGAGTAACTGTAAGAAATGTAAAACTCTGGAGTTACAACCATCTGCTCTGTCTGTGTGGTGAAAACCTAGTCTGTGAGGAGAAAGGGTACTGATACATTCTTGTCTTAAAGGTTGCTGTTGATAAGTAGTGATCAAAATTTTAAAATAGTGTACTGGACATTTTAAAAGAAAAATAAATTTGTGCTCTATATAGATAAATAGATCATTCCTATCAGCTACAACACCTTATAAAGCAGATAAGTTTGCTCACAGTTGGTTAAAGACTCCTTCCCCTCTCCTTCTCATCCACCTACTGTGTTAGGAAGGTGTCTATAGCTACATCACTTGCAAGGCCACACAGGGAAACTGTAAACTCAAAAGCAATGTCTCTGAAAGAGCTAATGCCTCATCCTGAAAGGTTGGTCTGTGCATACAGTCAATAATGTCTGTACTTTGTGCATTATGTACAAATGTGATTACAATTAATATTTTTGAAGCAGACTCTGCTGTTAGAGTGATCTGCTTTCCCACCCCACTGTTTAGACAAGGGAACTGCCACATATTTGTTCACCCGACTGCTCCCTGCTGGGTAGGATTAAAATTGTCCAACTTGGCATCAAAATCATAGCCTGTGATTAATGGATCGACCTTGGATTGGCAGTGTACAGGGCTTTGGAGCAGGGCAGAACTGGGTCTGTGCCCAGTGCGACGGGGAGGTACCGAGCAGCCTCAGAGCTCGCTGACTGCTGTAATGCCTCAGCAGGTTTAGGTTTATGGCACTGGATACTGTATAATTGTGAGCCTGGTTTATTAGTGAGGTAATCATGCACGTGATGGTGTCCTCTGTTACGCGGCAGTGTGAGGCAGCAACCTTGTTTTATCCAAATTAGTTATCAGTCAAGGCATATGTGTGATGTTATTTAGGCAGAGACTCATAAGGCACTTGCAGTTGTTTTATTTATGCCTGTTATCTCTGTGTTTTGTTGTTCTCAGTTGTGTTCAAGACAGAAGTAGAAGAGGCAGGTATTCTTAAACCATAGCAAAACATAAAGAAATGTGTGTAGTATCACCATAGTTATACTGCTCACTTGTCTCTCTGCTTTTCACATCTATATGTTTAATTGTGTACACTTTATCACATGTAGCTTCTAAAGGTATTCCAGGGTAGAAATCCTATTTGCTGATCTTGAACATATCTCCATGTCTGTTTTAACAGGCAGTTATGGTAGCAAACATCCTAACATGCAGACATTGGAACCACATCATTGCTAGCAGAATAAAGACATGAAACAATAAAGCCTGAACAGGAAGGCAGTGTCACAGAACTGGCTTCCCCTCATCTCCACTGCTTTTTTAAAATAACAAAAAGCAAAATAAACCCTAAGCCAAACCCAGAAAATCTTGATGATTTTTATGAGGCCTGACTCATGACTTTGACCAAGTAAATGACACTGGAGCAGGGAGGGGCTTTTCTCATCCGTGTCCCTGGAGTCCGGGTATCCCTGTCTGCCAAGGACACTGCTCTCTCTCCCCTTGCAGCCACCTTGAGCCCAGTTCCAGAGCCTGGCAGTTCCCAGGAGCGTTCTGAGAGTGCAGCAGAGGTGATGCTACGCAAGCGGTGCCTTGTCTTTCTGCTCTTACTGCTAGATGGTGCTCTTTGCATCTAGCACATGATTATTCTAGCCTTTTTTGAAAACATAAACACAGTCAAAAAAAGTGTGCGGGCTAAAGTGACAGCTGACCTGTGCACTTCTGTACAGAGCTAGAGAGGTCTGTGTGGTCCCTTTACAGCACAGCTGTAGTTTGTGCCTGAGAGTAAATCGATACATGCACTGTAGCAGGCACAAATCCTGTAACTTCGTGTCAGCCTCTGTTGGCAGCCTTGGCCATTACAGGGTTGTGATGATTTTCCCAACACTATCAGCCTCCCTACTTTGCTCCCCTTGTGAAAAACGAGGAGAGGGGTTTGGATCTTGCTGAGAAAGTTTGTCAGAGGGGAATGTGCCCATGGCCAGTGTCTGCGAAGCAGCTACAAATGGAGGCCACTCCTTGTACCGCTCCCCATGCAGAGGGTGCAGCAGCCAGCCACTGTGCAGCCCTTCAGAAGCGGTCCTAGGGGTGACAGTATAAGATGAAATATCTTTTAGCCTCACTTGGACTCCTAAGCCTGCAATAGCCGTTTGTGACTAGTGAGAGATAAATTACTAGTGAGAGATAAATTACATGTTTTTCCTGTGCTGTCCTTTTATAACAATTATGTCTTAACAGTGGGAGGAAAGGGGATAGTTAGAAGTAGGTTTAATCCCAAAGGGATGGTTCATTTCCTCTAACTATGGTGCTTGCCTGTAACTCTGTTCCTCTTCCTTCACCCTCCCTCCCTCCAGTCCTCTCTTTCCCCTCACCCCATCCCTTGGCAAACTTGCTTTTGCAGTCATGGCCTGCTCGTGGCGAGGATTAATGGCTTATTTGAACTTGCACACCTTACAGGAGTGTGGCACGCATTCTTATGAATTTTATTGCAATGCACCGCAGTATATCAATTCATTAAACTGCACGTCATGGTTATTTGCCATTATTCCCCAGACCTCTATATGCGGCTTTATCAGTCTCAAATGGCAATGAAATAAAAAAAATAAAATAAAATGGAATAATATCTAAATACATGCAGAGGGGTCAAGGGACCCTGTATGCTGACTACAACAACAAATTTATCGTCTCGTTTATGTGTGGGTAGGGGAAGGGAGCAATTTCTTCACTGTATATTTAATTAACTCTGTTTCACTGCATGGTAGTAAAGATAATAACCATAACATTAGTGCAACTACTACACTATCAAATCCTTGTCACAGCCTAATATTCTCCAACAATATAGCTTCACAATGGAAACATGCACAACAAAAGAACAGCTTGTTTTATTAATTTACTAGGGCTCTGTGTTTTTTGGAAGGCCAGAATGTATTTCTGGGAGACTGATTAAAATAGAAAGAAGTATACATGGTAGAGAATAATATTTTTACTGGTGTGGGATTCATTTAACAAAAGTGTTCCTTCAGGAAAACAGAACCAAGATGCTAATGCTATACCTCATTTATTGCCAGCATATTCAGTGACATTTCATAATGTACATCTGTCAGCCAGAGATATAAATGAATGAGGTGAACCATGCAATTTACCCTCAGGAAGTTCCATTAGAGCCCCCAAAGTATAATATTTATGAGGTCAGAATCAATTAATCAGATAGCTGTATTTGCTTTTCAGCTCAGCATGCTCTTCTGCACCAAGCTGTTGCATTGAGAAAGTCTTTCCTATTTGGTAAGAGGAGTCAGTTTGTATGTGCTGCATGTAGTCTGTTTTGTAAATCAATTGCTTTCCTCGCACAGCTTATGCTCAATACAAATACAAACTATAGGTTAAGGCAATGCAAAATAAATCTCTATCAAAATACACATCAGAACAGCAGACTTGTATATCTCCTGCTCATTGCTGCAGCCTAGCCCCACGCAAATCTGTTGAAAATGAGCAAAGCCATGAGAAAACGGTGCACCTCAACCAAAGATAACTCCAGTAAACAGAAAGTCTTGTGGGGGGAGGATGAAAAAAAATAGCTACTTTTTAGAAGTTAATAAACCATCGATTCAATTGAAGGAGCTCAACTTTGTGAAGAAAACCCACAGTGTTACCAAAACCGGTTTTGCTGTGCAACCATGTTCTGAATGCTTGTTACTTTATTTCCCCCTTCTTGTTTTGATTGACTGGTTGTTTGCATGTAGGAGAATGCGTGTGGTATTATTTTTGGTGTAAATTGCAGTCATTTCCCAGGCTATTTTCTGAATGTCTTACAAACTGCTCCTGGCAGTCTGACACAGTGGAGGAGCAGGATCCTGACTCTGTCAGGCACCTACGTTGTTTTAGGACTGGGCTCCTTGAAGGTGCAGTGTGCTGCAGTCCAGATGAAGCACCGCAGACAGACCCTCCTGGCTTCTGCAGCATGCTTACCGCTGCGCTGCCTGACTAGCCCCATGCCAGTCAGTCCCTGAGGTGGGGACTCTTGGGGCCTAAGAAGTGGAGTCTTTCTTGTGAAGAGATTTTCAAAGACTTAACCATAATTCAGGTCTGGGAAGATTTCGCTCTGTGTACGGAATGAATAATGATAATATTGTGATTTTCTTTCCCCCCCCCTTTTTTTATTTTGGTAGACAACAGATGCAAAAGAAAAATTCTGGTTGTAAAATCTGTGTCAGTATGTTTGCAGTGTCTGACTGATGCCAAGATGTGTTCTAGCACTTCTTAGTTTCTTTGACAAGGAGTTTGTTTCAGATGGTTCAAATGGTTCAAAAATTACCTGTTATCTAATAAAATTACCATTCTGAGATAATTTCTTGAGGATGAAAGCAAAAGCAGGAAGGACATACCTGAAATCACTCATTGAATTATTCCTAGCAAAGGAGAGCTGGGAAGAAGTCCTAGAACAGTTGTTGAATAAAATCCATAACAACTAATGTATGCAAAGTTTCCCATTTTGTTATGGGGAGATGAGTATCTCATAGATCTATCTATCTCATATGTCAGAATTTGTCTTTTGTTTTGAAGAATGAGGATAATAAGATAAAGTTAAGATATTTCTCAACCAAAACCAATATCAGAAAATGCCGATACATTCCCAAACCAATACGTGCTTCCAAGAGAGGGAGGAGGGCAGACATCCCTGTGTACCTTATAGCCCTGTGTTTGTAGGTGATCACTTCAGAAATTAAGTGTAATGCTCACCACGCATGGGAAAGCCACCCTTCCTAGTTTGGAAGAGAAGCTTGAGTCTCAACCTTGTATATTGGAAGTGAAGCTTGAGTCTCAACCTTGTGTACCTATGGTAAGTGCACTCAACTGACAAAATACCTGCTGGACAAACGGAAAGGAGGGGAAATGTGAAGTTTAGCAGTTTTAGTAGCTGAGTGTGACAGAGCCACACACTATCAGCCATAAAAGCAGTCTAATTTATCAGAAATTTAGAAAAAAATATGTTTGAGTACTTGTTTTATAGAAGTCAGTGGCAGTGGCTTGAGCGCTGCTGCTTCTGTCCCTAAGTGAGCAACCCAAGGATTCCTTAGGGATTTTCTCCTTGCTTTTTGGGGTCCTGTGCATGTGAATGAAACAAATGAAAAAAACATGAAGCAGAAATCTGTCTGCCTCTGTGGCAGCAAAAAAAATAGAGATAGGTGTTAAGGCATTCTCCACTGTGGTAGATGTGGCTCTCTGTACCAAACTGCAAGCTTATCAGCAAATTCAGTATTTTTTTTTAAGCATGATGTGTTGAGAGTCTGATTTGTGTATATTTATTCTCAGTACCTAGTTGCATCGAGACATGCTGAACATCCTTGTGTTTCTGGCTGTTTGCTTTGGCTTTCTTCGGGGTAGTGAGCATTACTGATGGGGTATCATTGACCAGATGGAATTCATGATGTTTTACTGCTGTGTGATTTTGCTACTGAAGCCTTGTAAACAGAGGGCAAACACTTCTGGAACAAGAGTGAATACCCCTGTTTGCATATGAAAGAATATTTGTATGGACCCTTATTCCCTGCATTTATGCAAATACAAACTCATACATCAGAATGGGTGTGTAAAAGGGAACAAAAAAACAGAATCAAAATGAGAGGCTGGATTCATGAAAATGTTTATTTTCCACTATTTCTCCTGGTCCCTTCATCTCTTCTGTTGGAAAAGGGTTTCAAAAATTGCCCACACAAAGTGTGGGAGTGTTTTTGGTATAAGACTTTCTGGTGTGACCAGCGAGCAGCAGAAGAAAGAATCCTCCATCTGCATGGAGGAAATGTCTTGTAATTGTTTCCAGTCAATACTCCAAATTTTCCTGCATCTTCTGCCATTGTAGAGCAACTCTGTAGACCAACGCCACTGGCAGTTTTAGAACAAGATGAGGAAGTAATCTTTTCCTTGTCAAGAGCTTCCTTACAGGCTACCCTATGCTTACTAGCAGGCAGTTTAGACTTTTCTCTCTTTCCCTGAAAGCAGCATCGTTAAGTGCATTTCTTGCCTGTACGGGTGAACTCTTCTTTTGCAACCACCTAGGACTATCTCACCGTCCTGTCCATCAATACAGTCCCTGTAGCAGCCTACTCTGCACATTGTAGCTGGGAACTGTCTGGGATACTGCTACCTGGCTAGGACTCAGGCTGCAGGGTGGTGCCAGGGGGCAATGTTCTTGATAACCAGATTCTGCAGGTAACTGTTCTAACAATGCAGAGTAAGAGCATCAGAATTATGAATTAGCAAACAAATACAAAAAGCTACAAGTGACTACATCTGGCATTTGCACAATGCTTCATGGCAAGACCTGAAGCAAGTGAGGTAAGGTGTTGGTTCTTGATTTAATACAGATCTTTCATCTCCCACAGGACCACTTCTTGGAGGCCTCTTTTAGACTAATTTATATGTGCCCCCTAGGTTTTATGTACATTTATTATGGAAGCGTTTAGTTTTTCTTATCTATGTCTGCCTTTTACGGTTCTACTTTTAAAAGTTTATCTGTTTTAACTTTTCATGTTAGCATGTGCAGCAATTAATTATGGAGATACCACCATGGGATTCCATCCAGTAAATGAAGATAATGCTTCCTCTGTTTAGATCTATTCCCCTTTACCATATCCAAATCCTCAGTTTGCAGTTGATATGTCCTGTGAGTGGATCAGATGTCCATTACTCATGGATGCCATGACCCCTTTTAACACTTAGAATTACTGTTTAGCTGCTGTGTTATAGCAAAAGCTATGGCACAGTCACCTTCTCAAATGTCCTCCAGAATCCCTCTTACATAGTGCAAGTAGTTCCTGATGGCTCCTGCAGAGCTTCTCAAACTGTATCTTAAACTAATATTTGGCTTACAAATGACAAAGAGGAGAGGCAAAAATGAAACCTCTGGAGGGGTAGAAAGGTAGGAAAATCTGATCAGGACACATTATTTAAACAAGACCCCAGAAAAGTTAAATGATTGTATTTTACTTGACTGAGAACATTAATAATCTTTGTGTAGAAGGAAATCTTAACAAGACCTTGAAAATTCAATAAGAATAGTATTTCTGATCATTTTTCATCCTGAACAAGGAAAACAGTGCTAAAAAGTTTGGGAAGGTAAGAAAGAAGAAAGCAGCAAAGTTATTGCAAATGAACATATTTTTGGCCATCTGGGATAGGGAATGATATCACAGAAAAGGAGTATCTGAAGATGGAAAATCAAATAGTATATGACAGCAGTCTGAAAAGAGGAGTCAGGGAGTTTTTAAGAACAATCAAGCAAAAGCAGGGAAACTAGTTACTACATGCAGAGCAGGATGCTCAACAACAACAGCAACAAAAAGATATTGCTCAATGGTTCTTTTAAATGAGAGTAACAAAATAACCTTTTCCACATCTAAGGCAGCATACATTGAAAACTAGAGAGTAGAAGAGGGGAAATACTTCTATGAATAAAAAAACCCAAGGTAAATTCTAGGACAGGAGGGTCCACTGGTAATTTTGTGGGGGTGATAATTCATCTGACTGTTCAAAGATTGAAGGGAGGAAACCAACTCAGTCTAAGTACTACTGAGGATGTTCTAGGGGTCCTAGAGAAAAAAAATAATGAAAAAAGCAACAGGAGAAGGTGCCAGAGGCTCAGTCTTCTTTAAGCGGTTTGGTAGAGAAGCAGAAAGACAATCTTTTGACTTTCCATTTTAGTGACTCTAGAAGAGACACATGTGGCTGCAGAAAGTGGCAGTGAAAGAAAGACAGAAAATATATCTCAATATGATTATCATTGTGCTAAGAACTGAAAGGACATAGCTGGTGAAAAGTACTGTGCTAGAGGAGTTATGTGGCTTTTGTATTGGAGCCAATGAATTCCGAGTAAATCTAGTCTATATATATATATATATGTATATAATATATATATATATACAGTCTGAAAAAGCCTGCATGGATACATATACCACTAGGTATCTAAGGTAATTCAAAAAATGCAAGAGAAGCACTATAGAAGTTGTGTAGAAAGTTTGTGTCACTCTTCAGTGAAACACATACATTGTAGTGAAGTCTGTTAAAAATCTACTGTAATATGATTAGTGCATGCTATTTATAAAATTAAGTTAATATGTTGCCCTTATGCTGATACTTTGAGCTGAGAAGCACATAGAGCACATGGTTTTTCTACACAGGGAGCTGAGTTCAGATTAGCCTGTTGTCTGACTACATTCTATGTTCTTTATTAATTTGCTAAAAGGCCTTATTCCAAATTAGATTAATTCTCTGTGAAATAATTCCATGGCTGAAAAAGCTTCTATTTGAATCAGTATTTGCTTATTTAAATAAAAAACAACTTGGATAATATATGAGAATTTCAAGTGTCAGGGGTCAGGAACAAAGTGCTGATTTATTGCTGTTCTCAGTGAAGATAATGTGGAAGGATTTTAGTCTAATGAAGGTTTTCATAAAGACAGCTTAAGGTCCATCAGAAAGTACCATTATTTGAAGGTTTTCTGAGTGCTGTTATGACCAACCACTTTTCCTTGTGGTTGAAGTACAAGAAGTCTGAATTTAGCCTGATGTAACCAGGAGACTAGAATCGGGCTTTATGTCTTGACGTGCGTTTCATTCGAGGCCTGCACAACGTGCACCATTTTGTAATGCGTCAAAAATTGTCCTGCTAGATAAATCAGGAGAGGGGAGGAAAGACATAACAGATTTAAGGTTTTCAATCTGCATATCCAAATGCAGGATCACCTTGCTGCACTGTGTCTGTGCACCAGAACCATAGCTGGGTAATCCAAAAGGTTGGTGCACCTCTGTTCTCCCAGTATTTTAAAAGATAAGCTGATATCTGTGCTATGATACTGTAATGAAAGGGACAGTTAATTATTTTTGACAAAAGCAAGGAGTGCTTCACTACAAATGGTTTTTAACATGTTTGCGTTCTGCTGAAACTATAAGTCCTCTCTCTGTGTATCGTTCCTGACTGGATACTGCAGCCAGTTAGTATCAACTCTTATTGGCCACAGAAACATTTTTATTTACATGTAAAATGTTTGGAACGTTATGCAGAATAAAGTTCTTCTGAGAATTACCATTTGCTATTCATTAACTGGTTTATTCTTGGTTGCTGGGTTCTTTACCTGATACTGCATTTTTAACCATTTCTTAAATGAACCTGTACAAGCCACTTCCCCTTTAACTTGACTTGTAACCTGTATTTGTATATCATAGAATCAGAGAATCATACAATTGTAGGGGTTGGAAGGGACCTCGAGAGATCATCGGGTCCAACCCCCTGCCAAAGCACCTCCCTAGGACATTTCACTCAGGTAGGCGTCCAGACGGGTCTTGAATATCTCCAGAGAAGGAGACTCCACCACCTCCCTGGGCAGCCTGTGCCAGGGCTCTGTCACCCTCACTGTCACCCCTCTTCCACATGTTGGTGTGGAACTTCCTTTGCTCCAACTTGCAGCCATTGCCCCTTGTCCTGTCTCCACAGACCACTGAAAAGGGGCTGGCTGATTCCCCCTGCATCCCCTGCTTAAGATAATTATAAACATTGATTAGGTCCCCCCTTAGTCTTCTCTTCTCAAGGCTGAACAGTCCCAATTTACTCAGCCTTTCCTCACACGGGAGATGCTCCAGGCCCTTAATCATCTTCGTAGCCCTTCTCTGGACTCTTTCCAGGAGATCCCTGTCCTTTTTATACCAGGGAGCCCAGAACTGGACACAATACTCCAGGTGGGGTCTGACCAGGGCCGGGTAGAGGGGGAATATGCTTTTTATATATGTGTAGGTATGTATGCCTTTCACAAATAGAAACAATTGCCTCGGCTTTCTAAGAAGAGTGAAATTTTAAAGTAGATGAAGCTTAGAAAGGGCTTGTTACAGCTCTAGGTGTGGATTGTGCTAATCCGAATCTCAAAAGGCTGATTTAAGTAGTTTACAGATTACTGCCTCAGCTTTAAGCCGAGATGTAATGTTTGTAGTTCTAGTCTCCAGCTCATGTATGCAGCTGGTTTGTCTCTCTTCTTACTTCTGCTGAGATATGCCTTACCTGAGAGGGATGGCTCTCCTGATTTCAAAGGTGATTGTATGCAGAACAAAATGGGTTTTGGGAAACCAGTGGGATCAGATCCTTGTTGACTTGCTTTTTGTGCAGCCTCCAAACACACCACCTGCTTTCTTCAAGCTCTGCAGCTTGGGATGCTACAGCATCTCATGTTAAACTGAAAGGCTTGGGTGCAGGTAGCTTTATGGATGGTACCAGCCACTGTGAATCGCTTTGTGGTCTCTATGCTTTGCAAGAGTAATGTGTTCCCCAATTCATGTTGAAGTTGTGTGAGGAGGAGGGTAATGCAGAAGCCAAGAGGCAATGGAGCTAGGAAACATTTCCTGCAAGCTTTTAAATCTGAGCTGTGTGCTGTAGCCTGGGGAGAACAGTAAATTGCCAGATGATACACTTGTCACCATCTTGTCCTCCTTACCCATCTGACAGAAAGTCTTTGCAGCTCCTCCTTTCCCTGATGACAGGCTCCTTTGATTTGATCTAGCCTGTCTTGAGAGAGGAGGATGTCTAGGAGGTGGGGTGTGCTGGGCTTTGGTGGAGTGTATTCAGCATCATAGGAGTATGTGTGCACAGTGCCTTTGGCCTTTGAATAGCAGCTTGTACCTGAGTCCAAATCCTGGGACAGTGGTCTGGTAATGCTTTTTTTTTTTTTGCTTTTTTTTTTTTTTGCTTTATTTCTTACTTAGCTGAGATCATTTGAAAATATCAATGTAAAATGTCTATTCACAGTGTAGTTTTGGAACCTTGTTTTGCAGAAACCTCCTTTTCCCTCTTAGGTTTTCCATGATTTTAAGAAGAGATTTAACTCAAATGAATCAGTGAGGGAGTTCTGGGGTCTGTTTCGGAGAGGTGAGAGGGCAAATATTTCTGTTTAGACTTCATTCTTTCTGCCCTTCAAAGCAGATGTAACCTTGCATGAAGGCTCAGGTGTGATGCCTGGCTTAGAAGACTATAGAGCAAGTAGGTGAATCTTCCTTTTTTTATATAAGGACTGGCCCTGTCGATGCATACTGTGTAGGAATGTGCTGCTGCTATAAAACAACTTTAAAATTGCTGGTTGAGAGGTTGTAGCACCTTACAGGAGTTGGCTGAGTATTAGGTGAGGCTGAGGAGCTGCTGGTCCCCACATCCTGTGGTAGCTGGGGCTGGCTATGCTCACAGACCCTTCAGTGAATGCCTCAGGCTGGGTATGAAGTCACCCATCTCCTGCTTGATGCCCTCCTGTTTCATGGCACTTAGGTTAAATTCAACAGGGTCTGCTGTATCAGACATGGAGAAGAAAAGACCTAGAAGCATGCAGAATGGTGATTAAGCTTTCCTTCAGAGGTTCAAGATATCTTAGTACTGAAAATAAATTATGTGAATGACATGAGTGGTCTCCAGCTTTTCCAAACTTTTAGGAATAAAGGCCTGTGTGTGCAGTGGCTAGAGCAGGGGGTTCTGGTTCATGGCTCAGTCTGCTGTAGTGCAAACAAGATTAATCACTGACAAACCAGACTGGATGTGTTTCAGGTGCTTGTCTAACCCATCCCTCACCCACCCATAAGCTTCCCAGTGATGAAGATTCCACATGTTAGACTGGAGTTTGTATGTCAGGCCCTGGATGATCTGCCCTCCTTACCCTTTACCTTGCCATCTTTTGGCATAGCTACTACTTTTTCCATGTCAGTATTTCTTGCAGACTTTGTTGATTCTTCTCAATCTCTTGAGTGACATTTCATGTGTAGATGATTAGAAGGAAGCCCAGTGTTCATATTTTGTAAAGTGTGAACAACTCAGTCCACTTTAGAGGTTATGATCATAGAAATTTTTTAAACAGGAAAAAAAAAGAAAGAATCAAAATAAAGCAATTCTCACATTTCTTTTTAATTTCCTTGTAATGTGCCCTCAAGGTAATAGGGGTTTCAGTGTATATAGCTACCTTAAAAAAGGAAAAAAGAAAACAAGAAAAAAACATTATTTCTAATCCTTACTTTATCCTTGGAGTTGGATGACGAGTGTTTCAAAGTGTGTTCTGTCAAAGATTTTCTGACAGGCAATGATACTTGTTCTGAATCTTAAACTTCAAATGATAGAAGTATTTAGTAAATTAATTAATTTCAAAGGATTAGACTTCCACTGAAAAATTTTTTCTGCCTTATTTCCCTTGAATCTTATAATTGCATCTCTCTTCTGTACCTGCAACACATTAATAATCTTCTTTTGCTTTCATCACACCCCAGTAGCTTTGGTTTGTTTTTATCAGCTGCTTCTAATCCTTTTGGCTTGCTTTATTTAAATCAGCAGTGGAAGCTTCAGTGGCAAGGTAATATAGTAAGTGATAATATGTAATGATGCCTTCATTTCCCTTTTCGTCACCTCCCCCTCCAGCTCTAGTGGCATTCATAAGAGCAAAAGTAAACAAAAAGCACAAGTATACAGAGAATGGAAGGCTATTTGTATTTTGCTGAGCTTTCTTACTGCTGAAATGATAAATGCTAGATTAATGTTGAGCTCTGTGTACATGCTCAAGGAGGGAGACAGAAGAGTCTAGAGATTAAGGGCTGCAAGAGGATGCTAATGGTATCTGCAGTGTGACTTCTTGTCTAGCTGAGATAATATTGACATTCTTGTAATAGCCCAGAGAGGGTAGTAACTGGGAGCATGTGTTACGTTTTTCAGAGTTGTCTTTTCTTGATTCTTATCCTGGAGAGGCCAGCTGTGCTAAGCACCAAGGCATTTCCAGTGCCCCTGGAGAGCAAACACTCTGCAGCAGGAGAAGTAAACACCAACTAAGGTCCGCTGTGTTTTGGTGCCAGAGTAATTGGCAAATCTGTCTGTCACAGAAGGAACAGTGATACCCTTTGCCAGAGAGCACCTTGGAGGCAGTACAGGTCCTGCTTGGGCCCTGGAGCTCCAGACCACTCCTGGGACCTGGATGAGTCTTTGTATTCTCTTTTGGCTTTGCTTCTGTTTTCCTCAGCTTAACTTCTCCTTTCTGCCCACCTTCTATGAATTTTCTAGGGATTTCTGTGGATGGGTTGTTTTTCCTTGAGAGAAGGGAATTTTGCTTTTCTCACTCCTTACACTTCTATGTGATAGAAAAAATTGCTCCCATTTTTGAACTATTGGGAAATATGAGAACAATTAGGAAGGAACACTCAGTAACCTATATATCACAATAATCTGGTATTATCTAGGTATAGAGAAGGTTGTTATAGCAGCTGATCTTATCCTTGGGTGTGACATAACTGTACCTCTTTTTCCTTTGGCAAAGCACTGACTGATGGTACAGAATGAGGCATTGAAATACGTGGCAAATTAATTATTTCTCGAAGAGGGGTCAATCCTTCCAAGCATGTGAGGTACTAGGAGTATTACTCCTCTGAGCAACAAGAGCTTCCTCTGCTCTTTCCTTCTCTTTCTGTGCTAGAAGAAAGCTGACCTCAACTCTCTAATTTCTGCAGTCACAAAATTATGGTTTTGCATATATTGCTGAAAAGCAGTGCACTAATGCTGACAATTGTGGGTTTGCATGGCAAGGTTCTGGTGGAGGAAGGGAGCTGCAGGGGGTGGCTACTACAAGAAGCAGCTAGAAGTTTCCTCTTCAGACCCCTAGGCCTGACAGAGTAAATACCAGCTGGGCTCAAGGCTGGACCTGCTGCTGACCAAGGCCAAGCCCATCGGGGCAGTCACAGAGCCTCTGGGAATCACATTTAGGAGAAAAAGAAATGCAAAGACCTGCTTTTTGCCACCACAGAAGGACGACAGATGTAAGGAACTCTGCAGACACATGCAGTGAAAAAGGTGGGGGATGAGGCACTGCAGGCCCGGCAGAGAAAGATGCCCCTGCAGCCCATGGAGAAGACCATGGTGGAGTGGGTGATCTCTGGCAGCCCATGGAAGATTATGGGGAGCAGAGACCCCACTGGCTGCCTGTGGAGAGGCCCCAAGCTGGAGCAGGTGGAGACATACAGAAGATGCTGTGACCCCTGTTGGAGCAAGCCTCTGCCAGCACTTGAGGGAGATAGAGACACAGAGATAAGCTCATCCCCCAGGCAAGAGAGAGAGAGAGTGTGGTGGTTGAGCCCTGGCCAAAGGCCAGACGCCCACCAAAATCAGCCTATTACTCCCCTTCTTAGTTGGACAGGGGAGAAAAAAACATAATTGGGCGGCTCAAGAGACAAACTCGTTAATGATGCAGGCAAAACAGACTCAACACAGAGTGCTGAAGAGAAAGTTATCTAATTTATTACACTACACTAAAGAGAAAACAGTGAAAAGGAACCAGAGTCAAGAGTGCAACCAACAATCTTAAAACAAATGCAACCAGGCAAACACTTATCCCCCCACCACTCCCTCCTTAGCAGGCTTTAGTTAGAAGTTTGCTCCCTTCTTCCCTTCCTGTCGCAGCCCAGGAAGGGCAGGGACTGGGGAAAATGGGGGTCTCGGGAACACCTTCCCCCCACCCCTCCATTCTAAAGCAGGCTTCCCCTTCAGCCATGATTTTGCTCCCTTCTTCCACTCTCCTGCTCGCAGCACAGGACAGGGGGGCAGGGACTAGGAGATGGGAGTGTTAGTCAGTCCCTTGCAAGGTGGTTTCCTTCTCGGCCGAGATGGGGGCATCCATTCCACACAACCTCCCCCTGCTGCACCGTAGGATCTCACCCACAAGAGCCAGTCCTCCACGAACTTTCAACAAGGCAAATCTCTTCCCACCAGGCTTCATCTCTGCTATGGCAGGCAGCAATAAATCACAGTGTCTCTCAGTCCCAGTCCTCCACGGGGCTATGATGCCTCCTCCAGCAAACCTGTTTGGCTCATCTCTGTAGGTCGCTTGTGCTGGCAGGGGCTCATCCCAACGTAAGTCACAGCATCTTCTCTGTGTCTCCACCGGCTCCATCTAGCGTGGAGCCTCTCCACCGGGCAGGTTGGGTCTCTGCCTCCTCCATGGGTCCTTTCCTCCAGCTACTCCATGTGCTTCAGCTCGGGCTGCAGGGGCAATCTCTCGCCTGGGTACCTGGGCGCCTCCTGCCCCAGCCTTCCCGGCCTTTTGTGTCTGTCAACTGCTTACATTTGTATGCAAATAGACATCCCAATGCCCTTAACAGGCCAAAATTGCGATCTTCCTGGCACTCCGTGTTCTGGTGGAGTCTTTGTCTCCTATATGTGATTCTCAGAGGTGCTATAAGCAGGCCTGCAGAAGACTCTAGCAGCCATTTTCTGTAGTACATGGCCCTCTCTCAGTAGCCAACTATGCAAAACTGCGACAGAGAGAGAGAGACCCATGCCAGAGCAGGTTTGCTGGGGGCAGGGGAGGGGGTTGTTGTTGGTGGTGGTGGTGGTGGTGGAGGTTTGTGACTCCATAAAGGACCTGGCTGGAGTAGAATGCCTGAGAGACATTCTGTGATTTATGCCTGCACCCCATAGCAGTGACCCATGCTGGGGCAGCTGGTGAAGAGCTGAAGCCCCAGGGGAAAGGAATCACATAGGAGAAATTCATGAAGGAGTGTCTCCTGTAGGTGCGACCCCACCCTGCAGCAGGGAAGGGTATGAGGAATGTCCCCCACTTCCTCTGCTAAGAAGGAAAACACCTCATGAGGAACTGGCTGAAATCCTCATCCTCTTCTCCCCCTGTGATACCTGTGGGGGAGAAAGAAGCAAAATCATAACTGAAGTTAAATCTGCTAAGAAGGGAGGGGTGGGAGGAAGGTGTTTTAAGATTTGATTTTACTTCTCATTATCCTACTCTGTTTTCGTTAGGTACTTTCTTGGCAGGGGTGGTAGTAATAAATTAGTTTCTTTTTTTTATTCTGTGTTGAGTCTGTTTTTCCTGTGATGTTGATTGCTGAATGATATCTCCCAGTTCTTATCCTAAGCCTTTCAATCTATATTTTCTCTCCTGTCCAGTTGAAAAGGGGATTTATATAGCAACTTTGGTGGGCATCTGGCCTCCAGCCAGGGCCAAACCACCAAAGCAATAAACACATTTTACATTTGCACCCAGGATTCCTGGCTGAAAATGAAGTACAGCACTTTCAAGAGGTGGAAACTAAGAGAAAATCCTTTTGTTCCCCCTTTTAACTTCTTATTGGACTGAAAAGTGTTTGTGCCAGGTGATGTGCCTTCTCAAAAACACACCAACCCATTGAGAGACAGAAGTCCTGCTATGCTCCAGGATGGTTTGCTTAGGCAAGAGCTACTCACTTGGCCCAGGCAAGAAGGTATGAGAGACAACTATAGGCCAGTCAGCCTCACCTCTCTCCCTGGAAAGGTAATGGAACAACTTGTTCTGGATGCCATCTCCAAGCAATTGGAAGAGAAGAAGGTCATGAGGAGTAGTCAGCATGGATTCACCAAGGGGAGATCATGCTCGACCAATCTCATAGCCTTCTATGATCTCATCACCGGCTGGGTGGATGGAGGGAGAGCAGTGGATGTCATCTACCTTGACTTCAGCAAGGCTTTTGATACTGTCTCCCATGACATCCTGATAGTAAAGCTGGGATGAGTGGATAGTGAGGTGGGTGGAGAATTGGCTGTCAGACCGAGCTCAGAGGACAGTGATCAGCAGAGCAGAATCTGACTGGAGGCCTGTGACTAGCGGTGTTCCCCAGGGCTCGGTGTTGGGTCTGGTCCTGTTTAACATCTTCATTGACGACCTTGATGAGGGAATAGCATTCACCCTCAGCAAGTGCCGACGATACAAAGCTGGGAGGGGTGGCTGACACACAGGACACTGCGCTGCCATCCAGAGAGACCTGAACAGGCTGGAGAGCTGGGCAGTAAGAAACCAGATGAGGTTCAACAAAAGCAAGTGTAAAGTCTTGCACCTGGGAAGGAGTAACTGTTTGTATCAGTACAGGCTGGGGGATGACCTGCTGGAGAAGAGCTCAGTGGAGAAGGACCTGGGGGTCCTGGTGGATGACAGGTTGGCCATGAGCCAGCAGTGTGCCTCAGTGGCTAAGAGAGCCCATGGGATCCTGGGGTGCATCAGGAGGAATGTGGCCAGCAGGTCAAAGGAGGTGATCCTCCCCCTCTACTCTGCTCTGGTCAGACCCCACCTGGAGTATTGTGTCCAGTTCTGGGCGCCTTGGTATAAAAAGGACAGGGATCTCCTGGAAAGAGTCCAGAGAAGGGCTACAAAGATGATTAAGGGCCTGGAGCATCTCCCCTATGAGGAGAGGCTGAATAGGCTGGGACTGTTCAGCCTTGAGAAGAGAAGACTAAGGGGGGACCTAATTAATGTTTATAATTATCTTAAGCAGGGGATGCAGGGGGAATCAGCCAGCCCCTTTTCAGTGGTCTGTGGAGACAGGACAAGGGGCAATGGCTGCAAGTTGGAGCACAGGAGCACAACCACCAACATGCGGAAGAACATTTACCCAGTGAGGGTGACAGAGCCCTGGGACAGGCTGCCCAGGGAGGTGGTGGAGTCTCCTCCTCTGGAGATATTCAAGACCCATCTGGACGCCTATCTGAGTGAAATGTCCTAGGGAGCTGCTTTGGCAGGGGGGTTGGACCTGATGATCTCTCGAGGTCCCTTCCAACCCCTACAATTCTATGATTCTATGATTTTTTAAGACAATTGAAGTATAGAAAAGATGTCCCCTGTGCTACTCTATAGACAAATAAGTTGTGTGACTTTTTCAGTGTTAATGAATGATACAGTCTCGGTCTGTCACGTGGTTTGTGTGTATTCAGTGGATTGACCTACGCCACTAGATAATGGATCTGAACTACAGAGAAAACTCACTGGAATATCAGTTTTCCTCTTTTTAGTACAGTGCAAGCAGGTCTATATCTCAGCAGGCATTGGGCAATACTATGTTGAATCACAAAATTAGGAAAACTCACTATGGTCATTGCTTTTATTTGCACTGCATCTGACTGGGCTTAAAGACTTCCTTTTTCAGGGCAGGAAACAGGAATGTTTCAGAAACACTAAGTTAATTTAAAATTCAAACACGTTTCAAAAGATGAATAAAACCATTTGGTTGGATTCTCCCTGAACTGCTGAGGGATTGTATTTTCCTCTAGTCAGAGATCTGGAGTCAGTCAGTCAAAGGTACAGCCTGTACGTAAGACATGAGTGGCCATTGTTCGTTTGGGGAGCTAGGCTGCCTGTGGGGAGCCAGTATGTCCCACCAATCTATCAACATGATGGATTTCTGCTGTCGTACCTTCTGGGTTACAGGTAGGACAAGGAACTGGCCAGTGGGTATTTGGGGCACTGACTACAGCAGCGGTCTAAAGTGCTGTAGCAGTGCGCTTTGGAAGTCTGATGCTGTATTGTTTGTAAATGGAGCTTTTTGTTCACTGAGATTTACAGACATGTTTGGGCAAATAAAACATCTAATTTGAGTGATCTAATTGCTGACTCTAAAATGCTGTTTGCACATTACACTGTTTAATTACTTCAGTCTAGTAGTTGTCTAGCAATGTCTCAATCTGTTATATGTGCCAGAATTAAAGGGGGGAAAAAGGAATTATTTGTGTATCATTCACTATGCAACAATGGTACAAAGCCATAAATGGAGAAGCAATGTTTGTCCATTTTAATATTTTTGTGAGAATGCCACAATAGCATAAAAACGAGGAGAAAAAAACCAGTGATGCTTTTCTCTAAAGTTTTACGGTTCTTGACAGCAGTAATATGTAGTCTGAGAACACAGTTCATAAAATAAATGCTAACAAAATACAAACTAGCATAGTCTCATTATAGTTCTAACACAGCTCTTAAGATGAAAAGAAATTGTATGTGAGCATAAAGAGAAGAATATATGCAATTAACCATATTGTGAACTCTGCTCTACTTTATTCAAATTGTAAGTGAGAGCATAACTTGTATTAGATTTATATATAGCCCACATAACTTGTAACTCTCAGCAATCTTGCCACAGTCATGTGCATTCTGTACAAGGGATGAAGAAATAACAAAGCTGGCTATCTTCTCAGGGTATCGCACTCCCTGGTGTACGCGCGCACACATTTTTGTAATTTGTTTTCCTCTCGGTAGAGCCTGCCTAAGAAAAGATCTGGAATGGGGACAGAATCTCTGTGTAAGACTGTGCATCTCACGTCTTGAGAACTACGTTCAGTTTTGGTCCCCTCACTACAGAAGAGACATTGAGGTGCTGGAGCGTGTCCAGAGAAGGACAATGAGGTTGGTGAGGGGAGTGGAGAATAAATGTTTTGAGGAGTGGCTGAGGGAACTGGGGCTGTTTACTCTGGAGAACAGGAGGTTGAGGTGAGACTTAATTGCTCTCTGCAATACCTGGAGGTTGAGAGCTGAGGATTGACTTTTTCTCCCTAGTGACAAGTGATAAGACAAGAGGAAATGGCATCAAGTTACACCAGAGGAGGTTTTAGATTCCATAGTAGGAAAAACCCCTTCACAGAAAGGGTTGTTAGGCACTGGAACAGGCTGCCCAGGGAAGTGGTGGAGTCTTCATTCCTGGAGGTTTTTAACAAACAGTTAGATGTGGTGCTGAGGGACGTGGTTTAGTGGTGGTTTTGGCAGGTTAGGGTGATGGTTGGATTTGATGATCTAAAGGGTCCCTTCCAACCGAGACAATTGTATGATTCAATCTTTTTACCTTAAAACTGCCTAACATTCAGGGGGAAAATACAGATCATTACTGCAGTATTTTCCCTTTGACTTTTTAGGTGGTTATGATCTTTGGATGTTCACTTATTACTGTGTTCCTTCCCATATCAATTGCTTGCCCCCATGGGAACATGTCTCTTCTACAAAGGTTTCATGAGGCATCATGAAATGTCTCAAAGGTTATGAGGTTTGACTAAGAGGAGGAACACGAATTCTTTAGAGAACACCACCTTGAAGAACAGTATCCCATGTAGACCATGTGGCTGTGAAATGTGGTGTTCTTAGAGTGCCCCTTTGTTACCTTCTACCATTTAATGTGATCACCACTCTGGTAGGCACAGAGAGAACTGAAGAGTAGCATTACTTTCTTCACACTGAGTTGGAGTTTGGTGTCTTCTCTGCACAGCTGGCTTTTGCTGCTTCTTGGGACTTTTGGATAGGAGACTATAATTGCTGCAGGAACAATGTTATTTATATTTTTAAGAATGCCATGTGGCATTGGTTTGTTTTGAAAGAGCTGCATGTGTAAGAGGAGCATATGACCTTTCTGTAATATCTCAAATCTTGACTCCAAAGCCTCATCTGTTCACAGCTGAAATCCTTGTCTTCACTACAAGTCACAGTCTGTGTTTGTTTCCCAGGGATCCTTCCTGTGTTGCAAGACAAGAACTAGCAGAAATGTAAGCACTGAAGTATATTCCCTGAAGCTTCTCTAAAATGTTTATGCCAGTGGCAAAGATCCTGTTTGACATTTTAGCACAATGGAGTCGAATGCAAGAGCTACAGGCGATGGCCTCACATGCTGCTGACATTTACTTACCTGCACTGATTGGAAGAGGACAAAACTCCCATTGCACTTAGTCTCTGCTCCTAACTTGCCAGACACTAGGTTCCTATCTTTGTTAGGCTTTGCTCTTAAACTCAACATTATTTCTCGTGCAGACTACTTGGGCTGCACCTCAGGTGCCGGAGCTTGCAGGTCGTGTGCCACTCTGCATCTGTTGCTCAAGTCCACGTCAGGCTGCAGAGCTTTCTCCTGCACAAGGAAATCTGGGACTATGGCAGGGAGGAAGTATGTAGGATTTTTTACCAGATCTGGAAGGCAGGGAGGCAGGACCCCAGAACTTGCTGTTGGATCATGTCAATATAGATGGTGTTTTTAATAGCCCCTTCTCACTTCCACAGTCTAAATACTGCTTAAAATAAAATAATAAAAAAAGCACAAAAGTTCAATCTGCAAATGAAGAGCTGATGCTGCTTCACAAGTTGGTCTTCAGTGAACATAGTGATCTTCAGTGACCTCCTAGGAAAAAGCAACCACACTCCTTGAATATAGCTTTTAACTGAATTCTGACTTTGCGGCTGCTGGCCCTCTCTGAGATACTTTCTACATGCATCTAAATTCCTCCTTGCATCAACCATCGCTTAACCCGTGTCTAGGGGGTACTTTTAATTTGTGTCAGTTGGCCAATCTGTGGGAACAAATTAATGCTTGTTTTGGCGCTGTTACCAGCTACTAACATGACCACTCCACACCATATTTGATTTATGTTTTCTTCTGAGATTTTTTTTTTTTTGGTCAGCTGTGGATGGCCTTGGATCTGAAAGTAAAATGTATGTTAGTCATGAGGTCTCCTCACCTTTCACTAATTTTTGAACACTGCAGAAGTTTTTAATTGGTAGTGGGGCTGAATAAATTAAAATCCCAATTCAACCAGGACTTGAAGTACTGAAGGTGAAAAAGTGACTAGAAATAATAGTAATCTTAGAATCATGGAATTGTTCAGGTTAATTTTAGGATTATCAAGTCCTACCAGCACTGCCAAGTCCACCACTAAACCATGATATATATCCCTAAGGTTCACACCCACATGTATTGGTTCTGACCGTATTGAAGATTTGGAGTCACTTTGCAGTCTTATTTCAGAAACAGATGTAAACTTTCTCCAGTGTTGATTTTTGACATTATTATTTTTCCTATACTTAATAAACCAGAGTCCTACTAACATGTGACACGTTCATCTATTCTTGCTGCTACAAGGAAAGGTCTAAGATCTCTTGCTTTCCCCCTCTCTTTCTTCTCTCTAAACAAGTGAAGGAATTCTCAGTTGTTTTCATTCTGATCAACTATATTTATTTTTACTGCAGTTCTAGGACCGTCCTAATTGTTTAAACATATTACAGAAATGCACTGTTTTTCTATAAACAGCAATTAGTTTAAAAGTCTCCTGCTATTTATGATATGCTTTTATTAAAATTATGCTGAATAGAAAAGCAAATCTCTTCCAACTTTGTCACTTGAGTTTTTTGTAATGTACTAAGATATTTTCCAGTCTGTGTTTGACTAGGTTAAGTTTCAGGTCTCATACCCATTATTAGCAGTTCTCTACAGCTTTAGTGTTGTACAAAGAGAACAGATAGCATAAGGTCTTTCTTTTTTTAAGGGATATCAGCAATGATGAGTAAAACAGCTCGGACAAAATAGATAGTGTTTTGTCATTATGACTTACTCCAATGTGTCTTCTCCCAAAATTTTTTTGAAATTGCAGAAGTTGATGGTTTTCCCTTTTGTCTTGTGCTCCTTTTATTCCTTTTGATCCAAAGAATCTAAGTTCTGTGCAAGAGCTGTTTTCACAAAAGATTTGGAGGATTGAGATAAGTTGGGAATTCCTTAAGTATTTAGCTATGTTCATCAAGAGAATGAAAGCAGCACTGGAAGTATTAATGAATACTCCTTCTTTGTCTCACATTACTTGAGTTTTAGAAAGTGCTTACAATTGATTTGTTATCAACAATGTCAGAAATGTTTACCAAAAGAGAAAATACCATTGCAAATGTTACAGAATTTTTTTTTTAAAATGAGGTATTTATTTTTTTAAATCAGACTGTGTAGAAACCTTTACTCTCTCTTCCATTTCCTATAAATAGCTTGTCTATTAAATTATTATTATTGAATAAATAGGGGATTGGAATGGGAACAAGAAGTGATTAATAAATGACAATTCACAGATGGAATATGTTTATTTAGCTCATTCATGAAGTAGTGTCAACCTGCTGATATATTTGAAAATTTTCATCAGTTTAGTGGGAGTATGTGATAAACCAGATTAAATCCAATGAATTCATTGCAGAAAAGAGATGGTCTGCTTAGATTTCCCTCTAATGATTTTTTTTTTTTTTGGTTTGTGTTTTTTTTTTTCTTAGTGAAACAAAGGAATTCTGACATGGGATGGTGGCTTGGGACTGTTCGATCATAACTTTTTCAGTTTCATATTCTTTACAGAGCTTTGGTTGGGGTTTCTTTTTCTGTATTTAATTTAACTAACGATATTTGCTGGTTAGCATTAAGGCAGCAAGATATACACAAATTAGGATAAATAGAATAACTTTTCAAGACATTGACTCTGAAACTGCATAACCAACATATTCAGTTGCGTAGCTACCACTAAAATAAAAAAATGTGTTTCATAAAAATGTTATTAAATGGGTAAATCGAATTCTCCATAAGAACTGACACTTTGATTCTGGACAGAAGCGAAGTCTAAATCTAATTCTCTGATTTAGCGTTTGTGGATTAAACCTTGTACTGTTGAAATCAGTTACCTTTCTCTTCTTGGCTTCATTATGAGTAGGTACCATATTTTCCTTGGCTAAATTTGTAAACATGGATACTGCTCATGGAAAATGTAAGTTTTCTTGTGGAACCAAAACCCTGTTATTAGTAATTGAGTATTTCATAGATTATTCCAGATGTGCCCAAGACTGAATTGTGTATAAAATATTTGGCTTTTGGCAACTTGAGCGTATACTCACTGTATGTATTTTAAAGTCTGGGAGGAAAAAAATAGCAGATCTCAACTTTTGGAACTTGACAGTGCTGCTCCCTGATCTGCCAGAGCTTTGCTGCTGTGAGCAGTTTAATGTGAGCTAGAGACTACATTGGAATATATTGTTGGCGATGCACACAATATGTGTGGAGATAGTCAGCAGTTACCAGATTTGCCTAGTTCTAGAATTTTCTTACTGAAACTATTTTATTTTGCAATAAATAAGAAGTTGCTTGAATGTAATGATCACAACTGAATATGTATTGTTTGTTTTGCAGATTTTAAGTGTATCCCATCATTTTTTGCTGCTTTTCATATGTAAATGTCCAAGTTTGAGTCCTTTAAGAAATCATCTAATAAATTTTAAACTAGATCATAGTTATGCTGTTTAGCTATTCCTGTTGTCAGCCATGAAGATTCATAAGGAAAGGCTGAGATTATTAGACAGACCTAAAAGAGATTGAGAGACCTAAAATAGAGACATCCAGTTTCAATTTTGAAATTAGTAGTTCAAAAGACATGCTTTTTGCTTAAAAATACACACATCTAATGATATTTCTGTATTGAACTGTAGCTGATATCTGGAATAGAAATAACAGTTGGTGTCTCAGGAGTGAATTAGACTCTGTAAAAAAGGATTTCAGGGGAAAGGGAAGAACTATTTCTAATGTGAAATTAGAAAGGACAGCTTTTTAGGCTCATAAAGATAATGAATTTTGCAGTTTTCAAACTAGTAACAGAGGAAAAATCCCAGTTGACATAAATCAAAAACTGAAAAATTTCATGTATGAGGGGAGGCTAAAATGCCTCATGGATACGATGAAAAAAGGTTGATCTAGTTAATACTGTGGGATTGGGTTTTTTTCCATTCTAATATATCAAAACTTTTCTAATTTCCTCAATAAATAGTATGTATGTTAAAGCATCTTTTGTAAAACGTGGAGGGTAAATGTGGAGGAAAGTAAAAAAGGAATGTGAAATGAACAGCAGAGCTCCAGAAACCCTTTTGGAGATTATGTGGAGATAGTGGACCAAAAAAAGACAAAGAATCCTTCTTCATGATGTGGTTGTTCTCAGAATAATAGTATAACAAGTTTTAGAATAATTCTTGAATTATGACATCAGAATTGTAAAATGTTTCCTAGAATTACTCCATATTTTAAATTCCTTTCTTTCAGAAGCTAGAAGCATTCACAATTTCTATATGCCATGGGGAAATTCACTGTCCCTTTTAATTGGGACAGTTTTCAATTACAATTGAATTATAATGAATGCATTTATATGTACTCAAATCAAGGTGTGATTTTTAAATTTTTTTTGTGAACTTTGAAACTACAATTTTCTTCTGTATCAGTACCAGCATTTTGAGTCTGTTCATATGACATTGGCCAACTCTGTGGTAAGTCTTCCTTTTAACTGGTAAGTTAACAGTACAGCTGCTGTCCATTCTCAGTGTTTTAATTTTGAACCTATTTTAGAGATATGTCTAGAGGAAAATCCATGTTTAGGCCTTTCCAACATTGGATGTTAATGAAATTGTCTACTTTTTTCTTTCATTAACTCATTTTAACAAAAGACTGCAACTGTTTTCTTTTTACCCATTTTTCCATCTTTTTAAGGGGAAAATCTCACAGAATTTCTTTCTTTTTCATGTCTTTGAAGTCACTGAAATCTTGCTCCTCTTAAGACTGGAAGCCAATACTTTTAGAGATTGCTTGAAGTTTCTAGAAAATCAAACCAGGTGGGTAGGAGCAGGAAGTTATGAAAGAAAAAATTCTGCTAGAGAACATCTGATGTCTTGCAACACAACCTAGTTCCAATTAATTTTGTGCATCTGGGACATAGTGTTGGAGGAACAGAGTTGAATCCTGCTGCCGTAGGTGAGAAGCATCCGTCATTTCTGTAATGCTCAGGTGCAAGAGAGGAGTTTTTCCCATGCAGACTGCGCTGGTGGTGGTTTGTTGATGGTTCAGCCCCGGCAGGTCCTACCTGTTTCCAAGCTGTATGTGTGGTTCCTCTTGGAGCTCCTTTGCTTTGACTGCTGTGCTCACGCTGCTGCCTGGTACCACTGTTCCTTTAGTTGTCCTCTTGACTTTCACTTCATAAAATGTGAGAGAAAAATGGTTTTGATGGTGAGAACCAAGTTCTCCTGTATAACTCCTGGTGATGGACATTGGTTTTGACACAGATGATTCGTATCCTTGGCTGGTGCATGCTGCACAGCTGAGGGCAGGATTCAGCCTTGCTGTCTTTAAGCCATTCATAAGTCTGCTGACTCAGGTGCTTCTATATTAAGTGCACAGAGAGAGAGACAAAGACAGACACTTCTAGTCCCATGCTAAGATAAGAGGAGTGAATCACATTTCAACATGCCAGCTTGATGCACAATCAGCACTGATGCGTAATGCTAGGTGTTCAGCTGCTGAATGAATTAAGTTCTGTAGGGTGACTCTTGTGGAGAACACTGTGTCTGCAGAAGTACACAGCAAAGTCAGCCTGCCAGTTAGCTCTGGTTTTCTTTTATTCTCCACATGACTGTTTGTATTCAAGGGGAGTGAAAAAAGCATTAAAAAGTAGAAATAAACACTGGTATATGTTTGCCATCAAGTGACTTAAACGTGTGCCTCCTCATCTTTCATGGCTTGGTTCATAAGCAGATAGAGCAGAGTAATAGGTCATAAAGTTAACTATTAGCCAAGTGTCAGTGCTTGCTGATGAGTGATGGTCAACATTTCACTGGTTTGGCAGCCTTCTTGCAGTGCTGGTGAAGCAGGTGTTTTAAGCTGGTCATCAGTATTTGATACGGACTTTAAATAAACTCATCTATCACGAATACTCATGTTTGGGCAGCAGTTGCCCAGTTGTGCTTCGGCTGCGGCGCTGGATGACATGTGAGGAGATGGGTAGTGCCACCTTACACAGACAAGCCCAGGAAAAAAAGTTTCTCCAGAGTTGTGAATATCTTCAGCAAGTCAACAGACACCTTTTGATAAAATAGGGGCAGGGGTTGGGGGAAGATAAATGTGCTGTATGAGCTAATATAAATTCAGCCCGTGCAAAGTCCCTGTGGGTTCCAAAGCAGAACCAGTGTTGAGAAGGATTATAGGTGGTCCTGTGGTGATGGAGGATGAGAGGGATGAGCATCTGACCAGGTATAAAGGTTTTAGCAGATCAAATGATTTACTTTTGTCAAACAAAAACCCGAAAAGGCTTTTAATTAACAAAATACTTAATGAAGAAGCGCAGAGAACAGAAACATTAGCATTGAACCTCTGCCCCCTTGTGAGGGTTTTTGGAGTCTCTGTGTGTTCTTGCTTTATCTCTGCAGAACAGACGCAGTTCTTTAGAAGGAAAAAAAAAACTCTGGATATGAGCATTGACTGTGTTAAAATACCATCTCACAAAGCAGGGGTTTTAAAATGGTATTTTAACAGAGTGCTGCCCAGGCAGGCCATGAATAGTAAGCAGAAATATAATGTGAAAGGAGATCATCTTACCTAAATGAGATGGGTTTCATTAGCCAGACTTGAAACATGCTAGTTACAGATAGACCAAAGTTCTATATAAAATTCATAAGCTTGTTTTTCCTAGTGGGTTATTTTGCTTTTTCTGCTACAGATACATTTTTAATTCACTTTAGCTTTAGATGATTAAGCATTCTTCAGAGGGAACTAGATACTCTTTTAATTTAAAGGGTAGTATGTCTTATTGTCATTAAAACATAAAAATCATGGAAGGTGATAAAAGTCACATCAAGGTAAATAAACCTGGATCTGCAGTCAAACTTGAATTAATTTAAACTGTCTCTATCTCAGTGAATCCAACTCTTGGTACCCTTGGTATGGTTTTGGTTTTGCTTTTTGCCTTTTTAGCTGTTTATGAAACAGCCTAATGGAGGCCTTAAATTTTGCTTGCTTCATTTTCCTTTGGGAAAATTATGATTTGCGTCTTCCTATGGTGCACTGAAGAGAAATTAACAGGAATGTGTTATATGGACAGATGACACTGAACTGAGAGGAAGTGTTGATCTGCTTGAGGGAAGGGAGGCTCTTCAGAGGGATCTGAACAGGCTGGATTGATGGGCTGAGATCAACAGGATGAGCTTCAACAAGGCCAAGTGCAGAGTCCTGCACTTGGGACATAACAACCCCATGCAGCAATACAGGCTTGGGGAAGACTGGCTAGAAAGCTGACTGGCAGAGAAGGACTTGGGGGTGTGGGCTGACTGCCAACTGAATATGAGCCAGCAGTGTGCCCAGGTGGCTAAGAAGGCCAATGGCACCTTGGCTTGTATCAGAAACAGTGTGGCTATCAGGTCCAGGGAAGTGATTGTGCCCCTGTACTTGGCTTTGGTGAGGTGGCACTTAGAGAACTGTGTTCAGTTTTGGGCCCCTCACTACAAGAAAGACATTGAGGTCCTGGAGCATGTCCAGAGAAGGGCAGCCAAGCTGGTGAAGAGGCTGGAGAGCAAACCTGGTGAGGATCAGCTGAGAGAACTGGGGTTGTTTAGCCTGGAGAAGGGGAGGCTGCAGGGAGACCTTATCACCACCTACAGTTACCTGAAAGGAGGTTGTAGAGAGATGGGTGTTGGTCTCTTCACCCAAGTGACAGATGATAGGATGAGGGGGAATGGACTCAAGCTGTGCCAGGGCAGGTTCAGATTAGACATTAGGAAAAAAGTCTTCCCTTTCAGTGAAGAACAGGCTGCCCAGGGAGGCAGTTGATTCACAGATCCTGGATGTATATAAAAGAAAGGTAGATGAGGGGGTATGGTTTAGTAGAGGATGGATATGGTTCCACTTGATGATCTAGAAGGTCTTTTCCAACCTTGTGATTCTGTGACTAAAAGACAGAAGCCACAAAAATGCTGAGGTAGCACATGTTTGGGTACGTGTTATATCATGGCACGTGGCAATGGACTCATAGACCTCTGGCTGGTAATGTCCATATATAGAAACTTTTGCAGGAGCTGCAAGAGCAAACTTCATCTGTGCTACACTAATTTCCAAACTGATGCCTGCAAAGGCCATTGTTCCTTTCTGTGCCATTCCATGGATCCTGTGCCTTTGATTTATTTGAAACATTTGTCCTATACTGTGCATTGTTGAAGGGGTAAGAATCAAGGGAAGGAAGGAAATAATTAGTTTACATTGATTACAATGTGCAGTGCTCTGTACAGAGGTAAATTGTATTGACTATAATCAGAAAGATATTCCCCGTGCCACAGTTTTTAGGTGAAAATCTGAAACTGAACTTTGGAGTTATCTGTCAGTAGTCCTGTGTAGTAATTTGTCTGTTTTGCTTCTAGGTGGGCTTTCTCTTTAGGATTTCTTAATTTTCTTCTAGAGTGGAATATTTTATCTGTTATCTTTTTGTCACATATGTATTTACAAGAAAAATATAGACCTAGTTCTCCATAATACACCGAACTGGGACTGTTTTGGTCAGATCATAATCAGTTAAAGTGTTCTCAGAATTCAAATACAACTTTGGTTTCAGATTGCAAAACATCCCCAGAACAAATCTCCCTAGAGTTTAAAAGATATGCTAATATATTCATACTAATTTAAATGGGAAGTCATATTCCCGTCTTTGGGCTGAGAGTCTTAAACCAGTGAGGTGGGTAGAGGATTAGGGTGAGTTGGAGAAAAAGTAGCAGCTGCAGTTACACAGGCAACTGAGAACTCTGCAGAAAAAAATCTCAGTAGAAGTATCATTCAGGAGCAAAAGGAGGGGAAGGATATTATGCATATATTCCATGTATAATACTGTCTATTCTATTGACTTCTCAAGGCTTTCTCATATTCCTCCTGTTCTATTGCTTTCTATAACTGATGCTCAGATGTTGCCCGATAGCACCAATTCTGACTTGTCAATTTCACTGGATGAGAATCTGTCTTGGGTTGCTTTTTGCTGCAGGTATGTGTGGGTAACTGCTGACTTCCATGGTCTTCAGTGATCATACACGTACCTGCTGAAGAGGACTGGAAACTGGAAGTCCTGAAAGTCCAGAAGTCCTGAAACAGGACTACTGACAGATAACTCCAAAGTTCCGTGATTCTGTGACTAAAAGATTTTCTGCTGGTGCAAACAAGACCTAGCTCCATTGAATTAGGAGAATTAATACTTCTCTGAAGCTGCAAATGAAGCAAGAACCAAAAGTAGCTGATTAATAATAATAATAATAATAATAATAGATAATACAAGGTATGACAGAGGCCAGTAAAGGGTGAATTGTAATTGCATGGCCCTAAGAAAATAATAACCTTTTATGGTAAATGCATAGAGAAACCATAGTGAGATAAGAGATGCTCATATGGCTGCTTAGATACTAAGATCTGTTATTGAAAGTGTAAACACTGTGTGTCTGTGAATACAGGGCAGTTTGTATAATTGAAACACCAGAGTGCACAAATTTGGTTTTAAGGAATTGGCAGTGATACAAAGTGTTCAACCTTTAATGTTCAAAAACTCCTGAAATTGTCTGAAAAAAAGAGACCTGATCAATAATCACGGTTTCCTTATGGTTTCCTTCTGAGCCGTTAGATTTGGATCACATATTGTTTTCTTACTTGTATAATCCCAAGGCTCTAGACCTTGCAGCTTGAAAAATACCCATTACTATCTGCCTGACAATGAAGCTGGGTGAGCTGGCAATAACCTAAAAGTGACATTGAGTCTTAAAAAGATAGAAATTAATTTTATAGATTGTCAAATAAAACTCATTCAAATCAATGGGACTTCAACAGAGAGTAAATGATTTAAAAGGCGGGGGGGGAAATCTATTGGTAGCTGGAAACCAAAATTTATGCATAGAAACAGAGATATCAGGGGAAGTTTTGGTTAGCTTTCAGCTGCAGCCTGTCTCCTATTTAATTCCATAGCCACTATTTCATTGGGGTAGCCTTCATGAGGATTAGACTGTATGAGGCAGTACAATGGCCAGGAGTGGCACTTGGTGCTGTGCTCCTGCCTGCCAACAAAGGCATAGCGACTGCAGCCGGAGCTGGTGCCAGGGCTGCCATCCTGGCATGGAGGAGATTAGGCTTGTCTTTGTCCTCAGGGGGGCTGCACCGCTGCCAGCGTCGCTGCAGGATGAAAAGCCTGATACTGGGATCTCGGCTGAATGTGGTGGCAGAATAAATGTTTGGGAGGCACGACATCTTTCCCCACACCTGCTCCCTGCTCTCACACCCTGGCTCTGCTGGGGACTGGCATCTTCCCTTGTCTCTCTGTTCCCTCCCATCTCTGCTTTCTTTTCCTTCCTTCTCTTTTAAATTTGATTCAATCCTCCCAACACCTGTCCCAGCTTTTGGGAACTCGTGATAAAAGGACATGAAAAGACTGTTTTCCGACTGTCGCAAAACCCGGCGCAGGCACAGAACAGGCTGTGGGTAATTAACCAGGAGCCGTTGCCTGAGCGCTGGGCAGGTGTCAAAGTGTGTGTGCACCCACACACCACGTCCTGTGTGAACCACGTGGGAAATGCAATGATGTGTGTTTGCAATGATAATCTTTTTACAAGTCCTGGGCTAGACTTTTTGCTCCCAGGGCATGTTAAGTGGGTTTCTCCTGGCATGATTAAATTTTGATCCAACTTCTTCAGACTTTATTCCTTTACTTCTTTGAAGCCACTGCATTTTGTTCTCCCTGTGTCTCTTTCCATGCTCTTATAGATTAATGTGTGTGCACTGCATTTCTGAACAGTATTTCTGCTGCTCTGATATGTCAGAAGTGGACTGATGAAGTGGCTGACCTAAAGTCACGGTGAGCTTGGGGCTAGGACCTGGCTTGTCCCTAGCCATGCTGCTCTTCTCTTCCTGGTGTACAGGATAGCAGGGAGTTCTGCAGATGCGGGGCCCCTTGGGTAGCAGCTGTACCAGCAGCAGTGTGTCCTTGGCTTTAGTGGAACCTAGTGAATGGAGACAACTCTTGCTCCACCTCCTTCAGACTGGCTATTCCATGCTCCACCAAGAAGCAGAGTACAGAAACACAGGTTGGGTACTGAGGTAGGTGGGAATAAAGTTTCAAAACAGAGATGAAGAAACATAAAAGATGTAGTGGCATTTCTTTGTCAGCGTCAGCTGGAAAGCAGGCACAACTGTAAGGAGGACTGACGTTTTGAAGGGCACTCAAGGACATGGTTGTGGTTTTCAGTTGAGACTTGGCATTAAAACAAGGAGTAGGGGGAGATGCTGATAAACTGGCTCATGTAAGTGGTGAAGCCAGTCAGTTGTGGGGGATGAGGAGCAAGGAAATGCTGAGAAGGCAAAAAGGGGCAAGCAGGAGCTGACAAACTGTAGGAACAAATGTGATAAGTGCAGTTTTGGAGAACAGCTAGACTGATGTTTTAAACATGCCTAAGCTCAGATATATATCTCTTCACAGACATTAAGAAACCCTTCCAAAATTCAGTTCTTGGTAGTACAGGAGGGAGTTTTATTTTTATGTGGAATTTGTAAGTAGTTGACCGATCCTCTTTTTCTTCTGTTGTTCTCTATTTTGGAGCTAATAGCAGTAAAGCTCAAGAGGAAATGGTTTTGTTCAAGTCACTGGTGTATTAACTGCAATGCAAGTTTAAATGCCTGGGTGTAGTTCTGGCTGCATACAGTTGCAAAAATTCGATGCCCTGAGAAGAACCATACACTGAGAGGTAGATGCCTGACAAATGCATAGCTTTTTTCCCTGTCTTCTGCAGCACTTTGTAAATTATGTATAGCAGCACAACATTATTCCTGGCAAAATACTCCTGTCAAGATATTGCTACTTGTAAATCATCGGAGAAGGTGAGAAACAGATGCTTGTGTTGCTAAGACAGGCTACGCAGGTCCCACTTAGGAAAAAATTGCTCAGAAACATCTTGACACATTTGGAAAGTTTCAGGTTGCTTTTTATCTCTTGCAGTAAAGGCATAGTATTTTTGGGGGTGTGGTACACCCTTGTATAAAATTCATCCTAATGGGAATCTGGTGCAAAGGTCTCTGTGCTACAGCTGTGTCTTCAACCAGGCTCTGGCAGGGGTCCCTGGCTCTGCTAGGATTCCTTCCATTCACTGTTGTATTTTTCTTCCTCTGGAGGAGGAGCTGTTTGGAGAAAGGGGTTCTCCTTTCTTCCCATCCATCCTTTCCCTAGTCGTCAGCACTGTAAGAACCATAAACAAAACATCTCCTGCTGATTTCAAACGTGCTATGAGCAGTGCACCCTTGATGCAAGATGTTTTAGCTCCAGCTGATAATTCTGCTCCATGTGATTTGGGGAGAAGCAATGGCTACACCATATGTATGGGCTAGCTCCCTGTCAAGCACAGTGAGAGCACTGGCACAGAGCAGCCGTGGCTGTTGTGCCTGGTCTTTGGTACCTTTTCTTAAATAGTAAAATAATTTTCAGGAAAGAAAACAAACCTGGTAGGGTCCTGTTAATGGGTTTTCAGTAGCCTTATGGGGCTGAGTGTATGCTGCCTGAATCGTTCCCATTCCAGCCCTATCCAGCTCTTCCACGAGCTCTTGAATTAATTATCTGTTTGGGGTGCCTGTGATACTCATAACACAAAATCACATCGCTTTCACTGTGGAAGAGCTCCCCCACCTCTCAGCAGGATGAAACCTGGGGCCCGAGTGCCTCGACCAGTGTCACAAGGTCGGCCATCCAAGAACAATCAATTTCTAAATGTGCCTGAACCTTGGGTGACCTGAAATATAGCAGCAAGTATTACAAGCTGGGACATCTGGTGGACAATAAAACTTTTTTTTTCTTTATTTGTTTTCACATGAAGCAGCTGTACTTGAGCAGATGACCAGGGGCTGTGCAATCAGAGTGTGAATAGCTGAATTAGCAAATTATATTAGGCTTCTTAGGCACTTATTTAAATGCTGCATGCTCTTTTTTAATTTTGCTTTATTAACATCTACCAAAAACACAGCAGTGTTGGCATTATGGTTATTAGTGACTTATTTGCTTCATTAAAATTTACAGCACATTTTACATTTACCATCTGGGACAGCTTCTCCCATGTTTATGGTTAAAATGTAACTTAAAGCCAGGCATAATGGTCTAAAATAAAAGATTTTATAGGTAAAACTCTTTCTTTGGATGCCAGTGTTACCTCTTTTCTCTAACGTCCTTGTGTGCAAACAGAATGCTATTTTGCCCAGTCACCGTGGTAAAAACACAGTGCTAGGATACAGACAAATATTTCTGCTTTCAATAAAAGATGATGTTGTATGTAAGGAAAAGGTCGATTGTGCTATTACTTGGAGGGCCACAGCTTATGGCGTATGGCTGGGGAGGGAATTGGACTACTCAGAGGAGCTTCAGACTAAAGGACCTTCTGGGTCACTGAGTCTAAACTCCAGCTATTTCAAGTAACTACCTTGGATAATCCCTTTCCAAAGGACTGGAGCAAGAATAAGCAGTGCAAGAGAAATATGAATGTGTTGAAAGGCAGTACGTATAAGCTCAGCTCTCAACCCCAGCTTATATACCTCTACAGTTTCCTGACTTGCATTGCCTTGCTGCTCTGCATTTCAAAGCATGTAGAGAGTGTGTTCAAGTAGGTCTTAATTTAACTGCATACATAGAGCCTTTAATTCTTTCTCCCTTTTCCTTCTTTTCTTTACTGCTGAGTAATGAGGATAAACTTTTTTGTTTATTCAGGCTGTGAACATGGAAAAGTTGTGTGCTGAGAGGACAAAGCAAAAGTAGGAGAGGAGTGTGTGACATACTAAGGACATACGCTTTCCCCACCATTTTAAGTCTGAATGAGAAGTAAATTCAAATGAGTATTTTTTTTTGGTGTTACTGCTTGGGATGCTAAAAATAAATAAATAAAAAAATCACTGTTTGATTCCCACCCCTGCCTCTTTTATAATTTTTCAAATGAAATATCCATTCTCAACAAAGCAGATTTTTGAAACAAATAAACAAAAAGAGAGGGGAAAAAAAGAAAAATAGAGTTCTTATCAGCTCTATGAGCACTCAGGTCTTCCATGGGTCACTGCCTGAAGGTAGATGTCTACTGTGGGACCTCCAGACACATTTATGCACACTAGGATCTTATGAGATTGCATCAGTACTTGAGACTTCTTCCGCATCTCATTTGGGATTTAAGTGTGCATATTACGTGATGGACAACTGACAGTAACCTATATAATTTTGGAAGTCTATTCCCCTGTATGCTTGTGATTTCATACTGACACCTCATTATGACAAATATTTATAGATCCTTTAGATTTCAGCATGGTTCTAGAAATGCAGTTATGTGAATAGACATTTCTGCCTTTGCTGCTACAACTCTCCCTTGGCTTCAGAGTGAAGTCCATGCTACATTTCTTCTTTAAAATACTTGTGGCTAATGGATGGTTATTTTTTCATCTTTCTTTTTTTTCCTTGCATTTCACAAATAAGTCTTTTCAATTAATGGTTTACACTTGAACTGCCTGAAACTACTTAAGAAGGGAGAAAAATTATCGATAGGAATGCTTTAAAATAAACAGCTCAAAATTCCTGAAATTCTTTTCTTTGAAGCAGATTTCCTATCTTAACTACCCTTGAAATTGACAAAGAAGTAGATTATAAATATACAAGAATAAAATGTATAAAATACATATTAATTGTGTTGCATAAATTCAAATGGAGACCAGGATTTAATGTAAGTTCAACTTTTCTACTTTCTGAGCAGACTGAATTCAGCCAGAAAATGGATGCTTTGTGGTTTGGGTTTGTTTTTTGTTGGGTAGTTTTTGGTTTTGATTTTTTGTTTGTTTGGTTTTTTTAATCTGTATGTGTGATTTCAGATGTTTAAGTTTCTAATTACAGTACTTGGTTACTTCCCATACCCACAGAGCTACACCAGAGCTATTGACACATTTTATGTCTCTCTGCAATTTTTGTTGACTCTAAAATGATTATAAACTCAGTATTTTACTTTTACATACTTTGTTTTTGCTAAAATCAATGACAACAATCTTTTTACTTCTATGGCAGACACACTTTGTCTCCATTCCTTGTCTCTCTAGAAGACTGAAAGTGATTCTTGAGATACTCAGGTGACTACAGGGTGCTGCCAGATTTCTTTTCTTACCGTGTTTGTACTCTTTACAGTTTTTACATGTATACCTTGTCTTTGTCTTGAAGGT
Organism: Hypotaenidia okinawae; assembly: GCA_027925045.1. Lineage (NCBI taxonomy): Eukaryota > Metazoa > Chordata > Aves > Gruiformes > Rallidae > Hypotaenidia > Hypotaenidia okinawae. The sequence continues at coordinate 64,847,463 of BSDF01000002.1, forward strand.
TTCTTGGATTTTGTCAACTATCAGTTTCTCATGTTCCCCTTTAGGATTCTTTTTTAGAGTCCTTTTTCTTTACCCCTTCCTTCCTCTTTTTATTTCTACCCACAGCCTTTTCTGCTTCCCAAAGAGTGATTTGAATTAGAGCACAGAAGAGCCAATCCCCTTGCCTTTCTATTTCTCTTGATTTTTTACAGGTACTTATTAAAGTGCACTTGTGTGTTCAGTTTGTGGTTGGGTGGGTCTTTCCCTCATTCTCATACTGTGTTAGCCTGTGTGCTAACAATGCAAGTATGCTTGAGCTGCTCAGGAAGTCTAAGCCCTCTAATGAATAAAAAATAAGGTGAAAAAATAAATGAAATTTTGTTTGCATATAGTATAAGATACTACATGTTGATAGAGACAAATTAAGAACATTAAATAATTTTTGAAAGGTCTCATTTTCACTCCTGGACCCTTGAGTTCTATTTTGAATCTTAACACAAAGGTTTGTTACTATGAAGTGAAACTCAAAGACTTGTTTTGTTCACCTAATTTCATTTAAGTGTGAAGATAAATACTTAGATGCAGTTCTGGACAGGATTGAATGCTCAACTAAGTACAGGCTCATGAGGGATGTAGCAAAGATGTTCTTGCATTATGGAAATGCTGTTCTAACTTATTGCCCTATCTTCTGCATTCTATATTGTTAAGAATACCAATATTAAAAGTTCTTCTCGTGGCTTGAGCAATGATCCTAATTTAGCCTTATGCCTCATTATTTGAGACTCTGCTCTCAGTTAGCTAGCATTCAAATTTGTCTCTCCACAGGTGAGTTATTCTTGAGGTGATCCTGATTTAGCTGGGAGTTGGAGGGGACCTCTGGAGATCACTTAGTCCAACCCCTACCTTTCTGTGATTCTGTGAATTATGCTACATTTTATTACACATAGAAGATGGACAGGTCCCATATTTCTGTTCTGAAGCAGTTATTGAAAGTGTGGAAGACATGCAACAAAGAGGGGAAAGGTATCTAAAAGAAAAGGAAGTAAATAAAAGATCACAATTATGTGATCACAATTATGATCTTCTGCGTGTACTCTTTTTCAAAGTGTCAATGTTCAGTCTGCCTGGTTCATGCCTGTTCTTGTCAATCACAGAACTAAGTAAGAGGCACTTCCTATCTAGATCAATTTTAACATGGTTGAAAAATACCCCGAAACCAACAAATACAATGTTGGCATAAATAGTCATTGCATCACTGGGATTTGGCAAATAAGCCACTCAATAGAAGGAATGTGGGATAGAGTGAGGTAGGTGGTCATCCAGATGCTGTGCTTGCAGAGAAGATGGTCTTGTCTTGAGTTCTTTGTTCCCAAAAATCTCATGATAGACATCAACATCAATATACACTGGTCTATGTTGTTAGTACGAAATTTACAGACATAAAATTCAAAAAGAAGTTCTTTTAACCTGTGGTAAGAACTTCCAAATGGACTGTTGAAATTCCCATCTCCAGAGGCAATCTAGATGAAAGATTCCAGTAAAACATGAATTTTCAGTTTCACTTCTGAGTAATCCCATCCCTTCTCGCTACACTGCTTAAGCAAATACTTTAATTAATTGTGGTGTGTGATTCCATCAATCTCCTGTTTAAGAAAATTGTGCATGTCTTAGAGTTTCATGGAATAATGCTAATGGTATTTGAGAAAATTATTATTTTTTTAATCTTTAGAATCCTGTGAACTCTGGTACTGTTTATTTGCAAATTCTGGCTCGGTAAATACCTGAATACAGCAGAAATCTCAAATATGGACTTTATCAGAATACATGGTGTTCACAGGCTTTGACATCCATCTGCCTTTCCTCACTTGATACTGTTTTCTCCTCCCCCTTCTTTCTGAAATAATATGGAGATTTTAAACTGATTAAAACTCACTTTTCAGTGAAAACCTTTAATTTTTTAGGATATAAAGCTTAAATTGGGCTTGGCTATGCATAAGGATAAAACTGAGTGGTTAGGTCTTGTAATTCTTCACACCTCAGTATTACAGAATGCACTGACCAATATATGCTGCTTTTTTTCCCAACCATGTAATGTTTACCTGTTGTGCTTCAAAGCAGTCAAATTTCATCTTCATGTGAATACTAATTTTAGGGTCAGGGCAGAAGTGTGGGGGAATAGCTATATGGAAGACAACCAGACTGGACCTGACACCTTCTCCAACACTACTACAGGAGCCAGATTTCAAGCTCTTTCTGTGCCTGACAGAGCAGTGGTCTTGAACGAATCGTTTTGCCACTCATCCCTCTTCTTGCCTTCCACTTTTTTTTCTGTCTCCTTTATTTGGATTGTGAAATCTTTGGTGAAGATATGTTGTGTAATTTTTTCAGAATTGCATATGCATACAGAGGCAAAGTTACCTCACCCAAAGGTAACTGCTGGATGTACTGTTCCCTGTCGTATATGTAAAGGTAAATACTGACATCTTATTCCTGCCATGACCTGTTGGCGCACTCCTTCAGCTGTGCTTGGTTTATTATCTTTAAAAGTTCTCTTGTGTTTCTTTTAAAACCCAGGTTTTAAAGAGTATCTTATTTTCTTTTCTGAATATCCCAGAGTTGTTCTGCCATTAAACAAGTTAGGAAAGTGTGCTGGTTTTGACTGAGATAGAGTTAATTTTCTTCATAGTAGCTGGTATGGGGCTATGTTTTGGATTTGTGCTGAAAAGAGCATTGATAACACAGGGATGTTTTAGTTACATCTGAGCAGTACTTACAGAGTCAAGGCCTTTTCTGCTTCTCACCCCACTGAAAAACCTAACCCCTAGTGCCTTGAGAAGCTTATTATTTGGAAAACACAGCTTGTTCAGCAATTTTTTGGTGATACTCAAGAATTCAAAGGTAAAAGCACCAAGACACAGAGGCCCTTGTGACTGTGTCAAAGAAGATCTTGAGAGAAAACTTGTTCAGTTTTCATGAGTTCAGAGGATTCCAGAAAATGCAGCCTGCGTAGGGTCTGAGATGAAACTCTGGTTCAAGTCAAGTCAATTGGAATTTTGCAACAAAAATACAACAGTTAAAATCACTGTCATCATTAACTGTACTTTTTTCTTTTAAGCAGTATTAGACATGCCAACAGAATGTATGGTCTAATGCATGGGGAAAACATATTTGACTATTAGACAGTCATATTTTCCTCTGCCCTCTCCTCATCTTACCATACATGTGTCTGTTTCTGTAGAACAGTGTTTTCTCAATGTTTTTATTGAAAAAAATAATAATTTCTTAAATGAAGAGTTAGACTATACCAATAGATATTTTACTGTTATGTTTTTGGAAGGATTATATTCTCTGTTCTTAGCAGACTGTGATCTCTAGGTGAGTAAGAGAAGAAAGACATATTTAACCAAATTTTTGTGGATGACAAATGGTTCCATAGTTAACAGATGCCTGGAGACCAGTGGTACTTTTGAGTTTTCCTCAACAGGGATAGCTTCCCCCAGCCCCCTGCTTCTCTCCCACTTTTTAGTAGTTGCTTTAGGGCATTTGAGATGGGATGGGGAAAAATAAATTGTGAGGTTTTTTGCCATTATTGTAAAATGAAATCTTGGATAGCTTTATGGGGTCTACTAGCAGCTGTTAATGAGGCTTTATTAACCTTGGACGATATAGCATGAAATATTATGGTATAAATAAATGTAGTTCCATGACCAAGCTGCCTAATAAATGGCATGATAGAGAGGACTGTGTGCCTAGGGGGTTATGACATAGAGCCTTTCCGCTCTAAGTCACTATTTTAAATTCAACATGGGTTGGCAGTGACTGAAGGCCATTATTATCTGATGGCTCTTCAATAGACTACGTGAAATAAATTGGAGGTCTCTGTTCATTTCCTTAGGGAAAGAGGTCTGTGTTCCAGCTGACAGTAATTGTCATCTAAGTTCAAGGCTCAGCACAGGAATTTCACTTGGAAGGGACATGGCCACTGAACGGCTCTTTCACCTTGCACCCTGTCCCTGTGTTCAGGGCTCTAGAGCATCACTATGCTGTCGTGTGAGAGTTAATACTGTGGGCTCTTACAGAGGCTCATTCTTTGGATAAGCAAAAAGCTTTGTTTCAGACCATTACCAATAGTATCCTCTAAGGGCTTCTTTCCATAACCTGCTCTTACCTTGCTTGGATAAATTAACACTATATTTAATAGTGCTCTTGCTACAAAGAAATATGATAACTTAAGAAAATATGTATACCTATTGAAAATATAATAAAGAATGAGGTCCTTTGTAATTAGTAAATTTCAGTAAAAGAAATGATGATTTATTATAAAGTCTTGTTTGGTAGTGAGGAAGAAGGTAGGCAGTTTTCAAATTTATTTCTGAATTTTAAGTAGATTCTCATTATTTAGTCTAATTAAATGGCATGCTATTAGATTTTAATAGCCTGGCAAAATGAAATTACAATTGTATAAGCCACTGACTAATGATTTCTTCACCAACTCCATCCCAAGAGAATTATATATATAAAACTATAAGAAAATTATTTTAACTTAAAAAAAGGAGGTTAACAGCAAGGTAGAAAAATAGCCTGTTGTGGTGGTTTGGCCCTGGCTGGAGGCCAGATGCCCACCAAAGTCTCTCTATCACTCCCCTTTTCAGCTGGACAAAGGAGAAAATATATCTTAGAGGCTTAGAAGTCGAGATAAGGACAGGGAAAGATCATTCCACAATTAGCATCAGAGGCAAAACAGACTCAACACAGAATAAAGGAAAGAAAACTCTCTAATTTATTACATGACACTACTCACCCATTGAAACCAGAATTGGGTAATGAGAAGTGTGACCAGATCTTAAAGCACCTCCCCCCACCCCTCTGTTCTAGCAGACTTCACTTCAGTCATGATTTTGCTCCCTTCTTCCCCCTGTCATTGTGTCACTGGAGGGGCAGGGAATGGGGGAATGGGGGTTTTGGTCAGTTCCTCTTGAGTTGTTTTTCTTCTTAGCCGGGGAGGGGGACATACCTCACACCCTTCCCCTGCTCCACCATGGGGTCCCACCCACAGGAGACAGTCCTCCACTAACTTCTCCAATGTGAGTCTTTTCCGAGGGGCTTCAGCCCTTCACCAGCTGCCCCAGCGTGGTTCACTGCTATGGGGTACAGTCATAAATCATAGAATGTCTCTCAGTCTCTCAGGCCCAGACTGCTCCAGCCTGGTCCTCCACGGAGTCACAATTCCACCCCCCAGCAAACCTGCTCCAGCGTGGGCCTCTCTCCCTTGTGTCTCTGTCTTTCTCCATGGGCTGCAAGTGCTGGCAGAGGCTTGCTCCAATGTGGGTCACAGCATCTCCTGTATGTCTCCACCTGCTCCATGGGCTGCACATGGGGTCTCGGCCTTTTCCCTGGGCTATGGGGGGACACCCACTCCACCATGGGTTTCTCCATGGGCTGCAGGGGCATCTTTCTCTCCTGCATCTGAGGCAGCTCCTCCTCCTCTTCACTGGCCTTGGTTTTTGCAGAGTTTCTTACATCTCACTCCCTTCTTTGGTGGTAAAAAGAGGCTGCTTGTATTTCTTTACTTCTTAAATGTGATTCTTAGAGGTGCTGTGACCATCCTTGATGGGCTCAGCCTTGGTCAGCAGTGGGTCTGGTCTTGAGCCCAGCTAGTGTTTGCTCTGTCATGCCTGCAGAGAGCTTCTTGCTGCTTCTTGCGGCAGCCCCCTGTAGTTCCCTGCCTCCACCAGATCCCAGCTACGCAAAACTAAACACCTCTCTACTCAAGAAATCAGAAATAAAATGAAAATATTATATTCTTTTGAAAAAAAAAGTCTCCCCCTCAAATGTTTTATTTCTTTTCAAATATGTTGACCTTTGTAATTTCATGTCCTTTTTGTTTTCCATTGACAAATGGAATAAAAAGAAGAGTGGGATTCGTAACTTCTCCCACTTGTAGCAAAGTAAATGGATGCAGGTTAAAACTTTGAAAAGTTGTTGAAAATGTAGATTTAAAAGGTGGACTTAAATTTTTTCCAAATGCATTAGAAATATCAAGCCTCAGAAATTTGTAGATCATTTATACAATTAAAAAAAAATAGAAGAAAAGTGATTCATGAAATTGAGATATACCTCTCTGGAATATGGAAGTATAAATAGGCGCATAAGATGCCATGATACCAAGTCCTAATGTTGGGGCTGGCATATAATACTACTTTGAATATTGAATATTAAGTATCATGATCATACGGAGAAATAAAGATTACAGTGGGATTCTCCCTGTTCTCTCATTCCTCAGCAAGACTGAAGTTGTAATGTGTAAAGAAAGCCTAAAAGGTACCAAGTCCTGGAGGACCTCAGGGTTGGTTAGGTCCTACAGTGTGAGCACTGACAATGAAATTCAAAACAGGACAGTGAGCTATTATTAGATAAACCCAACCAACCAACATCCTCAAATCAAAATAAAAATGCCCACAAATTCCTCCAAACATCTGGCCTTCCTTACTTGGAGAGGAATTAAACTGCTTGCTATTCTTTACTCATTTATTCCCCCCACCCCCACTTTTGTACTGAAGACCATAGACCTGAACAGGAGACCTCAGCTGGGACTTAATTAGAGGAGTTTGGACTGGGAAATGACAGTCTCAATACTATTACTATTACACTGCTGTGCCTCAGCCTTTACTTCTGTTTCTGCAGTGAATATAATTAATACCCTGCACCTAGTCTTAATAGTGGCAGTAACTCTAGCATGGAGACATTATTGCTTTGTGGCCCAAGGAGAATGCTCGTGCATTTCTGGGCTTAGTGTCATCCGTCAGGCAGATTGGCCTTGTCTATGTGACGGGGCATTATGCAGTCAGTTAAGGCAGTTTTTTCCATAAGTCTTGTGGGAAAGCAATCATTTTTCAGAAATATATTAGATGCATGGACTCTTTTTTTCTGTGCTCTATTGCTCTTTTTCTCTCCCCATCTATTAACTGGCGTACCATTATGGCATTCCTACTTTCTGCAGAGGCCATGGGGAGTCTCTTATTATGTCTCATGGGCTACATTTTCCTCATCTGGGACACAAAAGGCAGAATATTTGCTTCCTGATGTGGAGCAGCAGCAGCTGCAGAGCACCTGCCAAGGCACAGTAAATGGCAGTGTGGCAAGGTCTGAAATGTGAATAAAAGAGCAGTCGCTGGGAACTACTTCGATTTCCACAGCGGTAAATTAGCCATGAGGCTCTAAGCCTCACTCCCTGATCTGTCACTCACCAGAGGGATGGGAAGGGCATGGCTGTAATTCCCTGAAGTCTCCTGATACAGCAACAGTAGTTGACTCGCGATATGGATCTTGCAGCAAGGAAGGACCGCTTGCCAGACTGGCGCAGTTGTGGTATGTGTGTGTGTGGTCGGTTGGTTGGTTGGTTGGTTGGTTGGTCAGTCGGTTGGGTTTTTGTTGCTTCCAGGCAAGGAGGTGACAAATCTGTGACTTTGGAAAGCATTGCAATGACAGGTAAGGTCAGGACCCACTGCTGCAGGTGTGAGAAGGTCTGGCAGAAGACTAAAAGCTTTCATTGGCAGTGTGTATGTTTTTTGAGGACACTGAAACCAATTCCTACTGTACAAAGGGTGAGTTGTGGTCTGAGGGAGCATAGGACTTTTCTCCAGCTCTAAAGACTCTGATTGGTGTAGAAAGAGCTTGACTCAGAAAAGAAAGGGGTAGGTACTTGGACAGCATTTATCTGACTACATTGGAGCAATGTATGGAATGTGTTTAGATTAGAAATGGAAGAAACCCAGTTCATTTAGCTTGATTTTCATTTGTCTCCTTCTTCACTGCTCCCACTGACCAAATTTTCACAGAGTGCAGGATTAGCATGTAACCAGGGATTTTTCTGGCTAAAACAAGGTATATTTGTGGAGAACCACCTTCTACCCAGCATGAACAAATGGTTAAAGGAAGATGGATGCACATGCACACACAAGGTAAAATCTGTGGCAGTGCTTCTATCCCACTTTAATGAAGCGAGTGTTGCTGGCTAGCACTGTTAAATGCACATTCATAAATTGTGCATGAAATTACAACATTTGTATGCAAAGTTGTGAGAACATAATGGACATAAGGATAAAATAACTGCCAAGACACCCTGGTGATAAGCGCAATGTGTGTACCTAGACAGAAGCTAATTGAAGTTGATAGGCAAACTGGTATATTGCTTCTCTCTCAAGCTCAAACAGGACAATCTTAAAATAATTTCCCATGTATTTCTTCTATGCCATTGTACCAATATAGGATTTTTGGTAGAAATATATGGTCTACATATAAAACCCACAGAAAAACCCGACCTCTCATTACGCAAACTAAAACATTTTTCTTTCACAGATTTATTTGTAGCTCTAGAAATACCTGGAAAGTAGGAAAAGTCTTTGAACCTTCTCATATGGTGAGGCAATACGTTCTTTTTCTGCTAATGTTCCAGGGAGTTTCTGGTACAGCCACACGAGAATATGTCCTTTTGCTGCTCATCACAGCAGCATTGATCAACTCCTAGTGCACATGTGCTCCATATGCTACTTTAATGCTCTATTGCTGCAAACTATTGGAAGTCTTGCTCAAAGCAATTGGCTTTCTCTTGAAGAGACACAGTATAGCACCAACTTTTGTTGTTGCTGCTGCTCTCAGTAAATTGGAACAAATAAAACCTGTATTTTATTTTTGGACTGTGGTGTGTTCTTCTTCCCCACACCTTGGTGGTTTCTTCCACCAAGCAACTGAATTTGAGACTGAGATGCTCTGACAGACTTTTACTCACCAGCTTCTAAAAGGTATCATTTGATACGTGTGAGGGGGTATTTATGTTTCTTCATCTGTGCGTATTCTGTTCACCACATGCATGTACACCATGTTAAAAAGCAATCTCCACATTCTTATATCTAAATGTGTATGTCACATGCTTGTTTTGCTCATGTTGATCCACACTTACGTTTTATAGTCAGTTTCTTTACATGTTCTGTGTCGTCTGTTCTCTAAATGAATGATTTTTAACAGTATTGGGAGTAAAGTAACCTGGAAAATTGCTTTGAGATGAAAGAGAAAAAACGGTCTGTAAATTGGTCTGCTGCAATCTCTGGTCAAAACAGAGTCTCGCTGAGTTACTTTAAAGAAAAACTGGCCAAGGCAGAGACCTTGACAAATAAGCTTTCAGAGACAGTCCAGATGTAATGCCTCTTCTACTCCATTAATAATTTTTCTAGGATATTTACTCAAGTGTTTTTCCTGATATAATCATAGAATTACTTTGAGCCTCCTGTTAGGCCTGGCTCAAAGGAGATTTTCAGAAAAAAGCCTGAATTATTAGCTTTCACGTCTAGCAGCGTTTGGTTGAAACTATATCATCAAACTGCTTGTTTTATGCTGTAACAGAGCCTAGTGAAGACCAAGGGATTTTTTTTGTCTTAGCTGAAACAGAGAATTTCAGGTGATTTGTCAGGACTACTCACTTTGATGAATGTTGCAACTAGGTTTTTATATTAGTTATCATCAGTGCCATATCCAAACATTTGCATGTTAACACCGTGGCTGTAGTGCTGATCACCCGAAATAGCTTCCACTGGTAACAAGCCAGCCTTTTTCTTTGAATGAATATATCTAAGTCATAAATCAGTGTGAATGTAGATACGAATGACCGTAATGGTTGTTTCCAGTTCCTATTCATAGTTTATATTTCTCTGGCAGCTTACGTGCCACCTTACATTCCTTTTGTATTGCACAAAAAGCATATTTATATCAGAATTTACTGAATCAAATACATCCAGGCTGCTTAATTATCTATTAAATGGAATACATGCTGCCTTTTTTAAGCTGGCTTCTCTGCTCCATTTTTAAGTCAAGCATCAATTTAGAACAACAAAATTAGCAGGCACATTGCACGTTCTGCAGAGTCACAGGTCATTGTGAGGGCTTTTCAGATTCCAAATACAAGTAATATTTGTGCACTGATATTGCAATATTACTTACCAGTAGTATGTTTGCTATATGAACACCCTAAAATTAAACTTTTTTGAAGTGATTGGCCATAAAGCATTCTTTACATGCTTTATCTCTTTGACACCGATGACAAATTAAGCAGATACTCATATGGGCATTCTTGGTGCTGATAGAGGCATTTCGTTGCAGTTTGGAAGAAGGTGTAGTAATTAGTTAAGAAGTTTTTTAAACCAAGATGTTGTTTCAGTGCTCAGCTCTTCATCTTGAAAGGACATATTTTCTGTGCTCAATGAGAATGGAAGTACTGCATCAGTTCAAATTTAACAGTACCTGCACATGAGATAAAACTGTGGTGTCAGGGAGCATAGTTTCAACGTAGCAAGCAGAGAGCCTCTGTAAAACCTACAGAATAAATGCAGACAGAAATATAGACAGCAATATGGAAGGTTCCACCGAGCCCCATGGAGTACGTGTGTTGCTGCCCCGATAGAGAATGCGTCTCCCAGACATCACTGTAATTTGGAGGAGCACCTTCCCTCACCGGCTGCTGCACTGAAACATTGGGTGTACAGCTCCCCCTGCAGCCCAGCACCTTTTACTCACAAAGAAAGTGGGGTCACAAGGAAGGATGCTTTTGGCTTTTGATGACTTTGTCTTTGGAAAAGTTGTTTTGCATCTGAGCCCTTCTCACCAGTGGGGACTTGTTCCTGTTTGTAACAAACCCGGGGCTTGAAATTATCACTCTTGAGAGCATTAGGGATTCTGATGTTAGCTTAGGGCTTGTTGGGGTTTTTTTTTGTGTGAGTAAATGTCTCAAGGCAAAGCTCTCTACCTGCTGCTTATTAGAGCTCTTCCCAGGCCACCTCACGTTTTTCACAGAGGGGTGTATTGTTAACTTCAAAAAAACTTATGGAGATAGCTAATGTTTCTCCTCTATTCCCTGTCTTCCTTCACCACATTCTACCCTCTAGTTAGTTCAGTGCTAATGAAAATAGCACAGAGACAATCCCCCTTCCCTGATTTTGCTCTCCATTGAAATGACAGTGTTTCTTTTACCCGTGTCTTCTTTATGGCTGCATTCCACTCCTCTACTCTGAGCCAGCTTTTTGCATTCTTTGCCTAAGCTTGTTTGGTTTGATTTATATCCTTTTCCTTGAGAAGACTATCTCAGAGGGTGGAGGTCAGAGAAGGGCATGTAGATGTTGGGAATTCATATGGCTGTAGAGAAGAGGGTTCAGGGAGGATCTTGGATGGAGAATTGAGGATGGTCCTTTGGCTGCTTGTTTTATCAAGCAACCCACCCTGTTCCTGAATTGGCATGTATAGGAAAATTGTCTTGGACATTAATTCTTGGATTATAAAGGTTTGCCTGTGCAGGGTAACAGAATCATAAACTTAAAGTACCTTAAGATAAACCATATTACAGCCACATACTTAGAAAAAGAAGAAAAAAATAACAATAAAAATAATAATAAAGTGTACTCATTTAATTTTACTTAATTATTTTATGCAACAAATTAAAATAAACCAAATTCAGGTCACATTTATGCAAAGCTTTTAATGTCTTTCTCAAAACCAGCAAGCCTACCAAAGGGGCTGATTACTGACCCACCATTTCCTTGCTGGAAGGTGGTTTTGCTGAGTGAAAGACTCAAGAAAGTAAAGGGTTAGGGTCAGATCCAGGAATCTTCGTTGTGATCAAGCGAAATTGCTTTGCGCAGAAGAAACAAATATAATTTGGAGGGTGATCCAGAGCCTAGGTCTGGTGGTGGCACTTTACAGGGGAAGAAAGTAGTCCACAGGGGTTTTAATTGACAGTTTCAGACATCTCCACTCCCCTTCATGCTACTAAGTTGGGGTGTGAAGAAAACCTCAGGAGCACTGCCTTTCTGAAACATGGTTCTTGTGTCTTCAGCTAAAGGTACTGAATATAAATATTGAATTTGTGGATTATATATAATGTATTATATTTTGATTATGTTCATTAGAGGAATAAATTAAATATTAATTTCTACATTGAAGATGAAAGTAAGTTCATTAACTTATCACTTCACTAATTTACTTTTTAAGTAATTCTTACACTTGCTCCATTTTTATGATAGTTGACTGCTCTGGAATCTGACCCATCAAAAGACAGCGTCATTTTGTGAGGAGCTACCAAGATGACCTATCAGAGAACTATGACATTTACACTGTTTACTATTTTTCTCATATTTCTGGTAAGTTTTACCCTCATTTGCCATTTGAGACACACTAACAGGAGAAGGAGTTTTATGGTGCTTTCGTATCAGAGAAACCACAGGAAATGTACTTGCAGTTAATCTTGAGAGGTGACTGACCAGGATGTCTTGCCTTGCATGCTCTGTTTCTACTAAGTGAACCTTTGCACAGCAATCTATATGATGGATGAAAGACCAGATATTTATTTTTTTCCTCTCTCTGTACACTGTACAAATTTTGTGTTCCTTTTAGATCTTTTGCTTTTCTAATGAAGGACAAACAGAGGATTAGAAGGTTTGCCAAACCCATTCTGACAGCAGCCTTGGAAGCTGCCTGCTGGGGAGAGACATGAGTATGAAAGACCCATCTATCTGCAGGATCTTCTGTTGTAGGTCAGCAGAAGGCCACTCCTTTCAGTAGAGTCCACTTGCCACTATTGTGTTTTCTGGATTAACATGGCTTTTAGCTTGCACAGGTGTTCTGGGTGGGTGTAAAAGTCTACTTCTTAATAACTCATGGCAATAAATAGAACAGAAAGGCAAGAGTTAAGCCTGCTTGCAAGTAATGTGTAGCTGCGGGTACATCTTCGCAGCTGGATAATAAGCTGAGTCTGTTTTCCCTGGAGCCAGCAGCGTAACAATGTGAGAAGACAAGACAAAGCTACATGCATGTATAATGCTAAAAATATCAAGTTAGAGTCCTCAGGCTTTAGGTCAGTTGTTGGATAGCAGTTAAAAGGAAATCCCTTCCCCAGCCCCTGCCCCATATTCTGAATGGATGAGTTCTTAAACACGTACAGAACAATGTGATGCCATGACATTTAGTTAGGGCTTATAAATCAAAGTTAATTGTCTTTTTTTGAGCAGGTAAACTATTTTCAGTAGAGAATCTACTCAGAGGAGTTTATACAGAGCACCCTCCACAATTAAACAGCATAAAGTGCAACAAAGAAATGAAATGATGTATGGAGGAGTTAGATTGTCCCCCTCTTTGAGGCAAATACCTTTTTGTTTTCTCAGAACAAAAGGAATAACATTCAAAAAGGGGAAAAAACTCAAGTGCCAGGCTAATAGTATTAACCACCACCGCCCCCCAGCTTTTTGCATTTATTTCCATACAACAAAAATCTCTTTTCTCCCTTCTCCTTTGGAGTAAATAAATGTGGGGTTTTTTTTCCTCTACAGACTGGAGATGGTGAATTGAAACAGTCATAATGAGAGTGGCAGCCAAAAACAAGGGCATTTACAAAGGATAATTATTGCTTAGATTATGAATATCAACTTTCTATTGACATGAAAAAATTACATCTTACACAGATATTATAAGCATTGTCATTCACAATGAAGCATGACAGAAAAAATTTTACTCTCAGCTGCCTGTAGAATCAAATCACATAAGCCATTCTTTCTTCAAAGAAATGTGAAGCTGAAAGTTAGAAGAATGCTGATATCTTTGCAAAAATAACATCATTTCCCTTCCTCAGATGTGGTGCTATACTAGCCTGGAGACCTGCGATACAGAAGCCAGAGGTGGGAAATGTAAAGTTCTCTGGGCACTGAAAGAATTTGCAATTCCCCACCACCACCACCCCTCCACCCCCTTCTTACCTGTCAGGCTCATTTAATTAAGAATGTCCCTGCCAGGCAAGTGGGTCAGAAACTTCCAAAACACTTCTTCCAATGGCATCCTAGATCTGAAATAGCATTTGTATTTCAAATTACAGCAGCAGTAGCAACCTCAAAGTCCTAAGGACTGAGGAGGAAAAGGATACACATGCATAGACTTAGGTTTCAGTTGAAAATAATGAAAGTATAACTCATATTCTATATCTTGTATATATGATATTCTGACATTCCTTTTGTATGGAAAATAAAAATAATGTATTTCTCCTGCCCTAGCTGAGCCTAAGTATTGCTATTACTGCTTTCATAAACTTCTAACTTATTCCACTTACATAGATGTTTTTAAAGTATGTTATAAAAAAAAAAAAAAGGCTGAATGTTGTCATCCATAGCAATTACACACAAAGTTTGTCATGAAGTTTATGGTGTTTCTTTATCTAAGGCAGCATTTTCGATGTACATTATAAATCGACTATGATGTCAAGAAAAAAATCTCCCAGGAAATTTATAGTCTCATATATGACCAGAAGTTAAAAGTAAAGTGAGCAATAATTGAACTTTTAAAGCAGGGCCTGATTTTGCTTAGAAATAAGAAGCAACATGATAATACAGCTTAAGATGGTCTGTGGTTTCTTTTCAAAAGCTAAGGGGGTCCTTCAAATTAAACTTGAGAAATATTTGCGTTAGTTTACTCATATTTACCACTTATGTTATTTACTTCTAGTTACTTCTACTAGTGTGGCATATATTAACATTACTTGATCTCCATAAAATTTATTCTGGCATGTTAATTTTGATTATTTTTTTCACTGCTGGCATTTTGAAATCTGGGAATGTGTGTGCAGAAGTTTGTCTCCAGTTGGTTCTGTTTTGCAGGTGCAATACTTTTTGTCCATTCCTTAGAGGGCTTTGCAGGGTTTGGTGTCTTTGCATGCCTAGGGGACAGAAACGACCAAGAATATACTTGCTATCTCTATGTGGTGGTTTGGCCCTAGCTGGAGGCCAGATGCCCACCAAAGTTGCTCTATCACTCCCCTTTTCACCTGGGCAGGAGAAAAAATACATATTGAGAGGCTCAGGAGTCGAGATAAGGACAGGGAGAGATCATTCTGCAATTAACGTCATGGGCAAAACAGGCTCAACATGGAATAAAGGAAAGAAAACTCTCTAATGTATTACACTGCACTGCACACCCAGTGACACCAGAGTCAGGTAATGAGAAGTGCAGCCAGATCTTAAAGCACCTTCCCCCACCCCTCCCTTCTGAGCAGACTTCACTTTAGTCATGATTTCACTTTCCTTTTGTGGCATGGAGTGCGGCAAGGAATGGGAAAATGGGGGCTTTGGTCAGTTCCTCACAAGTTGTTTTCCTTCTTTACCACTCTCCTCTCTCTTCTTCTTTCTCTCTGGTGCCTTCAGTGTCTCCTCCCCCTCTTCTTCACTGACCTTGGTGTCTGCACAGTTTCTTACCTCTTCTCACTCGAAAAAAAACCCACCAGCTGCTAGCATTTTTTTCCTTCTTAAATATGATTCCCAGAGGTGCTGTGACTGTCACTGATGGGCTTGGCCTTGGTCAGTGGTGGGTCCATCTTTGAGCCCAGCTGGTGTTTACTCTGTCAGGCCTAAGGCAAACTTTTAGCTGCTTCTCGCAGCAGAAACCCCTCCAGCCCCCTTCTCCATCTGAACCCCTCCACACAAACCCACAACACTGTGTTTGATGTGGTCCTGACATTTGCATGGAAAAATAGAGGCCTGCTGGGCAGCCTCAGGTGGAAGAAGAGAGTCTACAGGTCACTGAAGGAGGGGATGGCCACTTGGGAGGAATATAAGACTATTGGCAGGGCATGTAGGGTGGAAACTAGGAAAGCTAAGGCCTCTTTGGAATTAAAACTTGCAGGGGAGGTCAAGGGTAACATGAAAGGTTTTTTCAAATACACTGCAGACCAAACTAATGCACGAGGCAATGTAGGCCCTCTGTTGAATGAGGTGGGTGTCTTGGTGACTGAGGATAGTAAGAAGACAAATTTACTGAATGCCTTTTTTAACTCTGTCTACACTGCTGGAGACTGTTTGCAGGAGCCCCAGGTGGCTGAAGCCTTGGAGGAAGTCAGAATAAAAGATGAGTCTGCCTCAGTTGATGAGGACTGGGTCAGGGATGAATTAAGTCATCTGGACATCCATAAATCCATGGGTCCTGATGGAATGCACCCAAGGGTGCAGAGGGAGCTGCCATAAGATACTTCTAGGCCACTATCCATCATCTTTGCTAAATCCTGGGAAATGGGAGAGGTACCCGAGGTCTGGAGGAAAGCAAATGTTAATCCAGCCTTCAAAAGGGGCAAGAAAGAGGACCTGGGTAATTACAGACCAGTCAGCCTCACTTCCATCCCTGGAAAGGTGATGGAAAGACTTATCCTTGGTGCTGTCTCTAGGCAAACCAAGGATAAGAGGGTTGTAAGGAGCAGTCAGCACAGTTTTACCAAGGGGAAGTCATGTTTGTCTAATCTAATAGCCTTTTATGATGATATAACAATGTGGGTGGATGATGCTAGGGCAGTAGATGTGGTCTACTGACCACAGGAAAGCATTTGACATCATCTCCCACAGCATCCTCACAGCTGAACTGAGGAAGTGTGGTCTAGAAGGTCAAGTAGTGAGGTGGATTGAGATCTGGTTGAAAGGAAGAAGCCAGCAAGTTTGGGTCAGAGACTATCTGGAGGCCTGTATCTAGTGGAGTTCCTCAGGGGTTGGTACTGGGACCTGTACTGTTCAGTATATTCATTGATGACCTGGATGAGGGAACAGAGTGTACAGTCAGCAGGTTTGCTGATGACACAAAACTGGGAGGGGTGGGTGACACACCAGAGGGCTGTGTTGCCAATCAGCAAGACTTAGACTGGCTGGAGAGCTGGGTGGGGAGAAGTTTAATGAGATTTAACAAGAGCAAGTGTAGAGTCTTGCATCTGGGGAAGAACAACCCCAGGTACCAGTATAGGTTGGGGACAGACCTGTTGGAGAGCAGCATAGGTGAGAGGGACCTGGGGGTCCTGGGGGACAGCAGGATAACCATGAGCCAGCAGTGTGCCCTCATAGCCAAGAAGGCCAATGGCATCCTGACTGTAGTGTATTAGAGGGGGTGTGGTTAGTAGGTCAAGAGAGGTCCTTCTCCCCCTCTACTCTGCCCTGGAGAGACCACACCTGGAATGTTGTGTCCAATTCTGGGCCCCTCAGTTCAAGAAGGACACAGAACTCCTTGAAAGAGTCCAGTGCAGGGGCACCAAGATGATGAAGGGAGTGGAAGACCTTCCTTATGAGGAGAGGCTGAGGCCTCTTTAGGTTGGAGGAGACTGAGGGATGACCTTATTAATGTTTATAAATATGAAAAGGGTGAGAGGCAGCAGGACTGAGCCAGGCTCTTCTTGGTGCTGGCCAGCGATAGAACAAGGGGCAATGGGTGCAAGCTGGAGCATAGGAAGTTCCATGTCAATATAAAGAGGAACTTTTTCACTGTAAGGGTGACAGAGCACTGGCACAGGCTGCCCAGAGAAGTTGTGGAGTTTCCTTCTTTGGAGACATTCAAAACCCACCTGGACACATTCCTGTGTGATTTAGTCTAGGTGATCCTGTCTGGCACTGGCGTTGGACTAGATGATCTTTCGAGGCCCCTTCCAACTCCTAACATTCTGTGATTCTGTAATTCAGGTTTTGAGTATCTTATCTTAAGTATCTTATCTTATCTTTGAGTATCTTATCTTAACTAAACAGTTCAAGTCTTTGCAAACTCAAAACTATTTCAGTTCAACTGCTACATACAAAATTTATCAAAGTCCATCTGGGAACCACACCTCAGTCTGTCTCCAAAGGTGAGCAAGAATATTCTGCCTGCAACATGCATGTGCAGTGGGAGTTATTTATGTCCTAATGGAGGATAGTGGGATTCCCCAGCATCCCCAGGATGTTTTATTCCTGGCAAGATATTTTACTATCCTGAGGACTGGCCTGGGAGAACAACAGAGTGGAAGTATACTTCCTGTTCTAAATGCTTATTGCTTTTGGCAACTCTGTTTAATGGATTGAGTTTCTTTCTAATAGGTTTATGTGGCCAACTGTGTCACGTGAATTATTGTAAAGGGTGCAAATCTTTTTTCCTGTCCTGTATATGGACTTCATGGCTGTTAGCCTTAATTTCAGACAGTGTGATGCTTTGGGTGTGGGACAAAGAGGATCTGCTTTAATCACTGTATAATTTATCTCTCTCTCTCTCATCGTCACATGTATCCTTCTGTTAATGTGCCCTTCTACCATTGCCTTCTACCTGTCTGAAGTCTTTGGGGAGAAAACACCATTCATCTGTGAATTTCTTGTGGTGAATATGACTCTTCCAGTTTGCATTTCCATCATAACTTTTAAGTCAAAGTATGCTAGGCTCTGTCAGTTCTACATCTTGCATTCCTTAGGATGTTTACTGTCTTCATTTTCTCCTGATTATTTGGTAAGGAAAAAAAATGAAGCAATTTCTTTCTAATGAAACATCATGGTATTGGGAATTGTTTTTGATATTGCCATGCTGTTTTTCCTTAGTACAATTTATCACTGAGGGAATAGATATTTACCAAGTCTCTGGAAGTCTTAAGCATGTGAATAATAGCATAAATTACCTGCTTGAGAAACATCAGTGAGACAAGACGATTAGAGGGAGGGAAAATGTCTGCTTTGATAAATTAAAGTTGAACAATCTCAGAAAAGAATTTGTTCTCTAGTTCTATTCTCAGCTGTGCGTATAAACCTAGAGTGCATTAGTAATGCTAGTGGTATTTATCCACATTTCTGATGCATACTGAGAATGCCACTGGCCACTGTGCAATTAAGTGCGACAGGTCTGAACCCACAGGGGATGCCCTGTCTGCCACTCTGCAACGGGTATTTGTCTGGGTGATATTAGACATAGTGAAGATCTGAAAACAGATTTTCCTGCCAAGATGGGTATTTTTGATTATAGAAGAACTGAATCCAAGTTAAAGAAAATAACTTGATGCTGGAAGTAGTCCTAGAGACTTGCCACAGGATGTCCCACATTATTCTTTAACTACAGATTGACAGATGTGTTTTTCTGAGGAAAACTGATATAAGTGAGTTCTTGGAGAATGAGTGTAAAAATCTTTAAAATTATCAAAGCACTAAAAATATGAGTAGCAAATTTAAATTCTTTGAAGTTTTTAAAATAAAAAATTTAAGTATTTCTGTTATTAGAACCATCCGAAAGCATTTGTTGCACACGTGCAAGATCAATAAAAATAAAAATGAAATGAAAAGTCAAGGTTAACGTTATAAGCAAATCAAAATATTTTAACCATTAGGTGTAACACTATCTCTTTTTCTTCTCTCTCCACTGTTAGTTAAAAGGATGTTCCCTGCTGTGTCCTCACATATTTTTCTTAGATTATCTGATGTGAAATGTATCTCATACGCTTTGTGATAAGGACCTCCCGGATGAAATTCCTTACTGTTAATGTACATATTGTGACCATATTGTACAGAAAATCTATCCTCTTTGCTTCTCACTCAGTGAAACTTAAGATTCAAACAGATTGGGGCACTTGTGCTGTATAGCGGTTTGGTTTATAATATCTGCCTGGTTTCAGCTCCATTGGTCTCACTGAAAAAGCAGTTGAGTTGAGCTATGTCTCCAGCAAATTCTGAAAATGCTGAAATGTTGGATTGCTCAGAACCTGTTGCATGTGTGTCTTCTTTCCAATTGCAGTCAAGTACATGTATACGTTTATGTTAAGGAAGGAGAACTGCTACAACCAGAAGATAATAACACCTCCCAGAACTCGCTGGAAAATGTAAAAATGTACAGCACCAAAAAACATTACCTTGAAAAGCTTTAACATCATTATTGACAGAGAGAATGAATAGGTGAACTAATATTTTTTTCTTTTTTCTCCAAAATGCTGTTGAAAGAGGACGTCAATTTATTACAATTTAGCACAAACGCCTTCCAAGCTTATTTTAGACTCAATGCAAGCCTTATATTTGTAAAAATCCATAGTAATCTGTAAAGCATAATCAATAAACTAGTTATAGCTCCATTGCTTTTGATGGCCTGTGGATGAGGCTCTTTGTTACTCTCTTTTTATATGTGATACTTCTGTCAAAAGAATTGGCTTGGATGGTACAGTCTGCTGTATTTCATCAAGAACTTTCCGTAGAGCCTTGGCTGAAGCCTCTTCTGCTCGGTGCTGTTGCAAACAGTTGTGCCTGGATGAAAGATAAATAAGATTTTTTATGGGTTTTTTAATATTTATTTTAATTCACACTTAAAGAATCCTGTCTCCAAGGCACAAGAGACACTTAAATCTGGAGTCAGAAGTGCAGCTAGCAAGAAAAATGTATGTAAATCAGAATCTTCGTTTTGCTGTACCACCTCGTGGATTCACGTTAGCTCCAGAGCCCAGCATACTTTCCCTTTGATTCATATTTGAGTAGTCACTTCAAAACACAAAAGTGCAGCAATAGAACAAAAGCTTAAATGGCAATTTTTAGCTTCTGTTGCTTTCATGTGAATGTGAAATACCCTCATTGCATCGTAGCCTAATGTTACAAAATGCACCAGTGAATAATACAGCATTCAAAAGATTCTTGAAACGAAGGCAACCCCAAACTAAGCTAGGAGCTTTCAGATCTGCATCAAATGCTTCTGAGAGGAGAAAATGAGATGCTGAGGAGCAGCCTATGGTACCCTTTGTTCTTGTCACTGAGAGCTGTGTTATTTCTCATAGCTCATTTGTGGTTCCTGGAGAGTCATAAGAAGAAATGAGTTTTAGCACAAGTGAGATTTTCCTCTGCCAGGGCTCAATGTGTGGCACTTGCCTGACTTCAGCTGGCCAGTTGTTGAACAGACTGTAACTTCCTGAAAAACAGTAAAAAAATAGTTTCTGCATTCTTCATGCTTCACACCACACCCCCACACCCCCTCCAACATTACAGACATGAATGTCACTTACTTTCAATTTCTCTGCTGAAATACATATCTGAATCCCAAAAGTTTTGTGTCTAGGGAAGAAGACAGGTGGGATTCTCACAGTCCACCTGATAGTGATGTCTCACGAAACAGGAATAAGGTAACTGCAGCTGGAAGAAGATGGTTTCAAAGCTAATTGCCTCAAGCCAGACTGCTGAAAGTAAACTGCATCAAAAATAATGGGGTTTCATGAATGATGAAGGTAAAGATGTATTGACTTCCTACTGCCTATTCAAAGCAACAATAAATCAACACTTTGGTAGGAATGAAGAGAAGAGGAGGGTTATTTTCAGTCGCTGTTTTGTTTCTGCAAGATGTATATCCAGGCTTTTAGCTCCTGTAAAAGAGTGAAGTTCTGTTGGAATAAGTGTTTTCAGTGGAGTTGTGCTGACTTACAGAAGCTGAATATCCGACCCAACATAGCCTTTCAATGTAGCAGTGACTTTGTTAAGCATTAAGCTTTCCAGATTAAAGTGTTATTTAACTCTACCAGAAATATCATATTCTAGCAAAGAAAGTTGACAGGAAAAATCTGTCTGTGAACAATTATCTTTTCCTTTGGGAGCTGCTTTGTTTCTGGCATCACAAAACTCTTCCAAAGAAATCCCTCACAGATCCAAGTTCAAGTTTTTGAGCCAGATCCCAACCCCTCTGAACTTCTGTATATTTGGATGCAAGAACTCAGTGCGTATATATTTTTTTAACCCTGTGGGCTGTCTTTAATTTGTAATTCAAGTTTTATAAAGCAAAGGAAACTTAAGTGTTACTGAAAAGCAGGGAAATACCAGGCAAACAGTGAGCCTCATCCTCCTGCAAGAAAACCGTTGGGAAGTGGGCAGAACCTGAAGAGCTCTGGGAAATTTACTTTCCAGGTTTTATGATTCTTATTTTCTTTACTGGAATGGATTTGAAAATTGTTAAAGGTTTTAAATTGGAATCTAAAAATAAAATTTATATATATATATATATATATAAAATTAATATCTAACTTAGGATTTCAGCTGAGATATAAATTCCCTAAATCCTACTCATTTGCCTCTGCAGCCATGAAGACAAATAGTTATAAGAACCTCTATTTTATGTTATTTGATTTTATTTGTACTAAGGTAAGCCTTGGGCTACTTAAAATTTTATTTCTTGTTGTGCTCAGAAACACTTTGATTAATTACTTCTATTTAGTTTGACAGAGATATTCCCTCCCATTTTCTGTCTTCTGCACTTGTGGTATGTCCATTATGAGAGCTATATGTTGCAGCTATTCCCCAGGATAGAGAGAACGTGAGTCCTGTATCCTGGGTGCAATAGGCTGGAGTGTATTCATCAAACTAAAATTACTCCTTTTCTCAAGGAAAGGATGGATATGAGGAGTCCAGTTTGGTAGCTTGTTTATGAACCCATTCTTTCTTGAGATTTTATGTTTTTCTGAATGAGACCCTAGTCGGCTTCCTCCATCTGAACTGCAGCAGAGTTCTGTGAAGAATACACCTGAGGCCAGGAGCTACCCCAGAGCCGTTGCCACTTCTCCCACGGAGCTGAGCCATGGTACCAAAGGCACCTTAAAGGTTTTGCTGGGCATCTTGGAAAGATCAGATTATTTTGGTGTCCCTATTGCATTCCTGTCTTTGTTCTTTCAAGGAATTAAAAAGAGAGAAAGGCAATTGGAAGTTCTGTGGGCTATAAAGCAGAGATTGATTGTATACAGATCATATTTGAATAAGCAAATATATGTACCTATGTCTTAGCATCAGCAGAAGAGAATGTGTCCTATGGTGACTTTCTTAATATAAATGCTTATGACAAGGTAAGGTACAATGCTCATGTCTCCATCTGAAGTGAGTCTCCTGAGATGTGTTGTGCCTAGATCAGATTGCCATCTTTAATTTGGTCTTGCTTCCCTTTCTTAGGGAGGAGTTTTTAACCTCCTGCTGAATAAATGCTATAGGTCTGATGTAATTCAGGAAGTCTTGCGCCTCAAGTGCATTGGATAAAGAAGGTTGCTGAGTCCAGCAACCAACTTGGGACCACTCTGCTTGGCATCTGTGCTTTGGGTTTTCACTCCAGGAGGTAACTCTGAAATCAATGCTACAGCAGTCCTCCGTAGGTAGTTTGTAAAGAAACCCAAATGGTTGTCTTCTACTTATAGCTCTTCATCACCTCCTTTTAGAGATGTGGGCTGTGATAAAAGTAGAGAAAGAAGTGAACAATTTCCTCAAAACCATGATAATATGGAGAAAACTTCATGTAGCCAACAGTCCTTATTTCTTCTGTCTTCTTACTCTTCATTACTTGTTCTTTAGTTTGGCAACATCCACTTTTAAGTGTATTAGACCAACTGTTGGAAACTGAGATTTCTCTGAAGATTTAACAGTCTTAAACACATCATGAGGATGAATGTTGAATTTATTGAAAAATCTGTTTCTGAAAGTTAAGGTCACCTAGTCTTGATAGCTCACAAGCTTGCTTTCCAGATCTGATTACTATTTGTTGACATTGAGAAGGAGGATACTGATTTATACACGAAACCCATTTTTTCCCTCCCCTTTCATCTTGAGGCATAAATCCATCCAGGCATAAAATGTCAGTCATATGCCATTGATACATTATGTCCAGTAACTGCTATGAAGTTCATTTTGATAGGAAGCTTGTCAAAAATTATATTGTAAATGGTACTATTGAAGGACTTTGTGTGATCCAGCTGAAGTAAATACTTATTGTATAATTCCCATTAAAGTCCTGCAGGGTGAGTATTTCTTATTCCCACTTTATAGATGACAGCCATGAAACATAAAAGAAAGGGGGAAAAATCCTACTGATTTTACTGTCTTTTTTTCCTCCAATATGAGAATGGAGCAGGGTCTCTGTGAGGGAATGTCCAAGATTTCAAGTGAGAAACACAAGTGAAACCTTTTAATTAGGGATAAAAAACCCCAAACAAACAATCAAAACCCTTAACTGCTATTTTAATAGAATATGCACTAATTTTAAAATAGTCATTGATATTGGAAAAGTATGGGTTGTAATTTACTGTAATTTGGAGTTGGGTAAATGAAAACATATTTATAGGTATTCCCTCTCCCCTTCCTTCTCTCCTCTTCATACCCCCGGCCCTGGTTCCCTTTCTTTCCTTCCTCTCCCTATCTAAACAGTTTCACAAAAAAAAAATCTGTCTTTACAAACCATAGAAAGCAGAACACTGTTTAGGCCCCTGGTTATTTTTGTAAAGATTTTTGTTTGTGTCTCATAAATGATGATACTGTACATTCACAGTGCTGAACCATTAATTTCCTTCTGAGAAGAGTAAAAACACTTTTAGGTCATGCTGCTGCTTTAGATGCAGCAGCAACGAAGATTGCTCTGGTACTCGTTGTTCCCATTGCTGTGCACTGCCACAGCTGATGTTCAGAAATTACATGGGCCCTGATCCATAACTGTTCCCAATTGATATTAGTCCCAGTTGCTTCACAGTGACTTTTCAGTGTGTAAAAATAAGTACTTAGATTTTTACAGAATGAGGGTCTTAATATGCAACTGCATATGACCAAGCCTAGCCCTGGCCTCGTGAAGGAAAGTAAACCTTGCGTAAACACAGACCTCATTAACATTTTCTTGAGTCCTTTCACCCTGGTGCAGTCACTGTCACCAATTTGTTATGATTGTGGTAACATTTCAAGAGTTTGCATATTTTTATTTTGTCTGAGTGACTCTGTGGGGTCTTGACTATTTTACATTACCTTGACCATCACAAGCAGAATCAGACCCAGATAAAATTATGTAAATGTAAATGTCAATAAAATAAATTATTCTATTTTTGCAGATGTTCTTCATCTGGATTGAATTTGTGGATGCTTTTCTCCATGCATAATGATCCAGAGCTAAAGGATGAAAGTGTTCTTGGAGCAAAGAAAACACATTCTGAATCTTTACTGTAAATTATACACTATACAAAATCAGTCCAAATTGTTCAAACCCTTGGACAATTACAATGTTATTCTACTCACCATGCTGAGTACTGTGTAATTATCGTGGTTAGCAGCAGTTTGCTTGCTCTCAGCCCTGAAGGGAGATGCAAGCTTTACTGAACAAAAATAAATGCAGATGTTGGACCTTATTTTGTTTTCTGACTCAGCAACTGAAAATACCCACAAAATGTGAAGGATTTTTTTTTCCTACTTATTTAGTTGATATAGCATTAACAAAAACAGTGCTATTGATCAAACATGCACTGCACTATGCATAATGGATAGTGTGGTTACTTGCATGATTAAGGAATTTTCTAGGTTGCAACCCTAAGCTTGATTTATAAAAAGAAAGAAAAAAAAAAATCAGCAAGATTTTTCCCAAAGCAGGGAGATCCACTTATTAAGAACCATTGCCTTTTTCATTAATTTTCTAGTTCATAGGCTCATCCATCTCCTATTAAGTCAATGATAGATTCGCTTGCATAGTTAATCATGCGTGAAACACTTCCCATTAAGTCCATTTGTTTTGTAGGGTTAGTTTACAGGTTCTCATCGTAAAGATGATCAGTCTCCCAGTCTTCCTGACTAAAAGCTTTCTAATAGAATTCAATTCCAATAACTTGTTTGGCTTATGGGCTAAGCTTTTGAATCTCATCAACTTCTATGTAGTTGCTTGAAGGCTTTAATCTAAATCCCAAACACTTCTTTAAACTTTGAGTGGACCTACATTCCACTTGACATCAAAACTTGGAGCAAATGGCTCAGGAAATCAGTAATAGAAGGTAAATTTGGCTTGACCGAGTAGAAGACAGATGCTAGATTCCCATTGGCATCAGGCTGCTTTGACTAGAAGATAATATGTTTTTTAATGCCTTTATGGTAAATTCTGTCTAATAAAATATAAGAAGAATTTTAAATGTGCCCATAAATGTGCTATCAGAATATTGAGGAACAGTCTGAAAGATATCAACATATGTCCTTCTGCTTGGATTCCCCCATTAAATATTACAAAGTCTTTTTCTCCCCAGAGAGTAGATCCCTGAGATGAGTACTCCCCAGGAGTTGTGTCAGCTAAATTTAATCTTAGCTAAAAATCATGCCAGTCTACCTGGTTCTTCTCGAATGTGTTACTTGCCACAGCATGCTGATGTAGCTAGACTTGGGAAAGGGTAAGGCTGTAGTCACTATGCACATGCCTTTGTCTGAAGGGTGGCAGCCAAAGGAGGTAAAAAATTAAGATTAGCTGCAGTCTTTCCTCTCCTTTTCTTTGCATAGTACAACACATGTGTTGGAGGAAGTTGTAGAAAATTAGTGTGTGGCCTGAAACTGGTTCTGACTGTAAAGACTGACCCTCACAGGCATGTGAGTTTGGTAGTGGTTATCAGTATTCGGGCTGCTGTGATACCTCCTGGCAGTGTTTTCTTCTGGTTTAATGCACTTATGACTCTGCCTCTCTATTGGCAGAGATGTGCTGACTTTCTTTCTCATCTTGCCTATGTCTTTATGCATTTCCTTCAGTAGCTTTTGGCATTGACTGTATGTCCCATGTTTAAAAGATTTTTTTTCTCTTTTTTTTTTTTACCATGGAAGTCTTGTTAATTCCAGGGCTCTGATTACTTGTCTTACTTCCACATCTGTTTTCCTAACCTCTAAACATGTGTAATAGTAGAAAATATTTCATTCTAGGCATATTGTGTATTCCCAACGGTGACAGTTTTGGTACATATTTCACCTGCCAACCTAGGGTGGGAAGGAAAAGGAAAGTTTTACATTCATTTCAGTGGACTTAGACCATGTTTGTAATTCTGTATCCTTTTAATTCTATATGTAAATAGGATTGGGCCATCCAGTTGTTTAGTTTCACTTAGTTTCTCAGTGGGTTAGTTCAGGCAATTTTTCCATGTGCCAGAGCAATCAGGAGCCAAATTAGGCCTTGGGGGTCACCTTTTTATCTAGGCATTTTTAAGAGGGCGAGGACCACTTTTTGAAAGGTGTTTTATAAGCAGAATTTGTGCATTTTGTAACTGCTGAACTGCAATTACACATTTTTACTATAAAAAGCCTTGAGATCTAAAGATAAAAAGCACTGCATAAGAGTGTAGCATTGTTACTGCAGTAGACTGTTTCCATGAAGCCAAGTAGTGTTTTGATTCTTAATTGCTGTTCTGAAAAAAATGGAGCTTTTCATACTTCTGAAACACCCTTGTGCCAAGCCAGTGAACAAGGCTCACTTTAAATGCACACTCTATATCCTTCTATTCCTTTTTTAAAAAAAAGACCCACCACCTGAGATGATTTTTTTCTTTGGCTTAAAATTCTTAATTTTCCTTTACTGTAACATACTCTGCAAATGCAAACAGACTGCAAAGCTGTTTTTTTCACTAATGTGTTTTCTTTGACTGAAAGTTCAGTCTCCAAGAGAACAAATATAATTTTTAGAGGAAAAAAAGTTGTGTTAATCGATACCTTGGTTATGTATTCACTATATCCTGCTTTCAACTTTTACTTACTTAGAATGGAGCACTCTAACTTCTAAATTAATATTTTTTTCCTTTTAAATTAAGAAATAATTGGGCTAATGTTCTTCTATATATGTGTATTTTAGAAAGAAATGGACTGGGCGCACACGACAACACTTACAGAGTAAGTGGCTGTTGTATAGTTTACTTCAGAGTGCTGCAATTAATCACGCAGAACTGAAAAATTAACCTATCAAGTGCATGATCATGACAAACTCTTCTCAGAGCTGGGCAGGAAAAAAAATGGCTGTTAGCACATAGCTTTATTGCAAGGCTTTACGGGTGCTGTGAATAAAATCAGTAATAAATGCCACAGTTTAATACTCATCTCCTGTTCAAACTAAGTTAGCAGGAAACTTTAAGGGTTTTTTCCAGGCAAAGGTTATGAGCTGTAACTTGAAATCTAGGTGGTACTGATGGGTTTTTTGGGGGAGAAGCCAGCGCCATAGAAATCCATGAGGAGCTTAGCTGGGCGCTGCTTTTTCTGTGGGGACTCTGAAATCATAGAAGCATAGAATCATCAAGGTTGGAAAAGACCTTCAAGATCATCAAGTCCAACCATCAGCCCTACACCACCATAATTAGTAAACCATCTTCCGAATCACCATGTCTGGAGATGGTGCCTGCCAGAGAAGCAGAATGTCTCCTGTTATTCAGCTGGGGCTGATTTGCATCTGTGGGTGGTAAGGAACCTGGCCTCACTGCCTCTTTTGTGTTCAGGAATCAGCTGGCAGACACCACTACTCACTGTGGGCAGCTCTTCTCTCTCAATTCTGGCAAAAGTTACTCATTCAGCTCAAAGAGAGAGGTAGGGAATGCCCTACACACACAGCAAAGGTTTCCCCCAGGTTCTTCGCTTCTACTAAGCACAACAGCTCAAGAGTTGAGCGTCACCTTGTACTACTCAGAGAATATAAAACCTGTTGTCTACTGCTGAGCTTCGACCCCAACTCCACCTTTTTCAGCCCAAGGTGATGTTGCTGAGTAGTACACAGTACTGCAGAATGCCCTGAAAATTGCACCCTTTATTGCATATTCTGGCTTTCTCTAGACCTGTGACCGGTTGCTTGCTTTCAATACAGATTTGGAGGACTCCTGGTCAAGGCTTAGCAGAGTCTAAGTACCCACAGCTGTGTAGCCAGGGAGGTGGTGGCAGAACTGATCAAGCTCCTCAGATACAGACACTTATTTCTTCTGATTTGGCAGCTTCTTTCCATCTCTGTTATCTGTAAATGGAGTAACTATCACGTGTTTCTACTCTTCTACTAGAAAACCAGCTGGTGTCCAGTGGAGCTCAGTTCACCAGGCTCCTGTGGAACCTGGCACAGGTTTGCTGTACCAAAAACTCAGTCTTAGTTTTAGTCACTTTTAGCCAGCTTCGGCAACGTCACCCGAACTCTGCCTTCTGAGATTCGCCTGGACACAGGCACCCGTGCGGATGAGCCAAACGTGCCTTCTGAATGCTTTCGGCACTCAGGACCAGAAATTTTATACTGAAGAAGCTGCTTGAGCTCGGGCGACGATGCCTCCACTCATACAGCCCAGTTGTGAAGTCCTTTCCCTAACTGGCAGGCATCTTCTCAAGTAGTTTACCTGGAGTAAAACAAGCTCCTTCAGTGGTGCGGCTCTAAATCCAGTGAGCTGGTCTGCAGCCACACTGCAGGCTTGCTGTAATGACACTAGACTCTGCATTGGAACACTGAAAAGCTGACGTTCGAACATCTGTTATTGCTAAGTAAATATTATTAATGAATAAGTAGTTCCTCAAAGACTTGTCAGTGCTTATGCTCCCTACTTTTATCAATCTTCTGTATATTTGTTTTTCGTTCTTTCCTCCCATAAAAAAGGAAATAGCTTCCTTCCCTGAACGGTGGGTAAGAGAAGAGCTCCGAGGAATCACATTAATAAACTTGCACCCTGCATTGAACGGACAAGAACTTCTCTGTGGCCCACAGTTTTCCCAAGATAATTTTTTGTTTGCTTTCCATGGCACTATCTAGTGAATAAACATGACTGTTCCCCACTTCCCATCTCTCACAGCTCGCTGTAGGTGACCAGTCAGACGGTTGGTGCCAGATTAATGACAGAAAATGGATTTCATTGTCCAAGTCAGCTGTGAATGATGGGACTCTCTGCTAATTCCCATGAAAGCTAACTAATCTGCCAATTGGAATACTGCATTTACAATCTATGCTGTCACTGTGAGCACTTTTTTTTTTTTTAAGACCAAAATAAACCACACAGAAAATCTTTTTTATTGATGGGGGAGAGGAGGGAGAAAGGGCAATTTTATCTATTTTCCTAATTCTAAACCACAGAGGCCACTTTTCTTTTATCCCAGTGGAAGTGTGTGAACTCTGGATCAGCCTTTCTTCTCATGCTCATGTAGCAGTTTCTGCTTTCTCCTTGATATCCCCAGCAAGAGAAAATTTAAAACATAGAGAGGGTTGTTTTGTTTGGGTTTTGGGGGTTTATTTTTGTGCGAGACTGCAAAGCTTACTCAAAAGTTGGATTCAAAGCGTGAATAAAGTTATATCTTCTTAGCAAAATATATTACAGAATAAAATTTTAAAATTATTTTTTTAATGACCAAAATATAAATTTCACAGGGCTGCTATTATTTATCTTGGTATTTTATGTTTTATTACTTATCTGTGACAAAGTTATAGATAGCTATGCATATGCAAATATACCTTTAGGAACGTCCAGTTTCAAGTGTGAATGTTTGAAAGAAAGAACATACCGGTCCGCTACTAATGCAATTCAGAGTAAAGGGAAATACTGGTTTTGTGTATCCTTTTTATTTGATACCATCCCTGTCTTTGAAAGTTTTGGGTTAATTTAAGGCAAAGCAAAATCTTTCTTATTGTCTTCAATAGGCATCAGAGAAGATCCCAAGAAAACTGTGGCAGAGTTGTTTTGTTTGGGGTTATTTTTAAAGCATTTTGTGAGGAAGCAAAATTCTTTTATAATCTGTAAAACAAACAACAACAACAAAAAAAAGAATTACTGGCAGCAGAGTTTATTTCTCTTTCACAGGAACTATCCCAGCCAGTAATCTCTAATGGATTCAAGCTTTAAGCAAGCCCATCCTTTCTGCTTCTGCTCACGTGTGGAGAAATAGGTGCTGTGTTTGAAGGAGCAGCTTTTGTATGCATGTGCCCACATATGTTTGTTGGCAGCAGACTTTTCAGGCATGCCTTTTGCAGGCAGCTGTAGACAAAGAGACAGTTACGGTGAAGAGGCAGAAAAATTAAGTTGTGTGGAATTCTGTTTTGTAAGGAAAAAAAAAAAAAGAAAAGAAAAAGTAAAGACTGGCTCACAGCACATCAAATAGCCCATCGCCTCGCAGTGAGAAGTGGAGCCTTTGGGCAGTGGCCTGGCAGAGCCGAAGTACAATTCGGATTGGAAAGGCAGGACAGAGGGGTTGGACAAGGTCCTCAAGGGTCACCTTGATACTACACCTGGCCTGACAGACACTCCAGCCATGTGCTGTAAAACACTACTCATTGTTCTTTTGTTCTCCAAGTGTTTAAGTGGCTGCGGGAGGATCAAAAGTGCATGCCGTTTAATCTGCTCTGTACTGATTTCTTAATTTTCTCTTGCTCTGAGGACTGGAGAAAACTTTGTCTGACAAAGTTATCTGTCTGAGACCAGTGACGCAGGTTTTTTCTGCTGACCAGCTCCAGCCCCCTAAGCCTCATTCGATGACACCTTGCACTCTTATTTTAAAGGCAATGATGTGCAGCAAATTCAAACAAAAGCAAATAGCTTTGACTCCTGAAAGTGGAAACAGTGCTGGCTGCTTTACCCATACCAGAAAAATGAGTTTAATCTTCCTGAACAGCTGCTCCCTGTCATCGTCCCATGTGGACCGCTGCTTCCACTGCCTGTGTGCGTGCAGGAGGGTATTCTTTTGGAGGAGAGCAGCATTTGTGGTTGTTCTGTGGCCTGGCTTTCCCTTACATACTTTCAGAGAGGGGCCTGTCCGGCTGCTTTCTGTGAACACATCCATCAGCAGCACAGGAAGGTGAAGAAGTCAAACGGGGACTGCTAGGGAAGAGTATGTGGGCAGCAGGGTAAGGGATGGCTGCTTGCAGTGGGAAACCAGAATGGGTGAGCACTGGGTGCAAAGCAGGAGCAGGCATCCATGGCTCCCAAAAAGGATGAAGGTTATCTTCAAAAGAAGACTCAAGTGCTATGGAAGACACCAGCACAATACAAAGGCTTCTTCTAACAAGGCAAATCAGTTCATCAGGCTTATTTATGTAATAAATATATATTTGCTATGTAATTAACTCAAAGTACATTATTAATAAAAATTTAATGACTCTATTATTAATGGCTGGAGCTTCTGTAGAACAGTTATGTACTTAACAAGCTACAGATAATGAGCTTATAGAGATATACATATGTAGATAATTAAGATATTAATAATTTAAAGCATGAACTATAATTTAGGAAGCTGTTAATTGTCATGTAACTTTGTAAGCTATCATTTTAACTGCCAATGACATTCATTTATATTTCTCAGCACTTCACTGCATATTTTCTATTAAAATAACGGTAGGGAGATTAGTTCATAAACAAATGCAAGACAACAATCCTTTTACCAGAAGGTTACAGCTTGCTGATGCAAACTCAACTCAGTAGTGACTAAAATTTGTCGCTATAGAACAATACTGGCAGAAGAACAAATGGATCCCATTAATAAATTCAGGCTGATAATTAGAAGATGGTTTCTAACCATCTGGAATAGCAAGCATCCTGCAGAAGGTTGTGGAACACCCTTTGGAAGAATAGCAGAATAAGATGGTTGAAGTTTCTTGAAGATGCAGCTTGATAAACTTCTGCACGGGATTTCTCGGGATGATTGCCTGCAACAACAGGGGACTGAAATAAGAACGTTCATGCTGATGCATTCAGCGCTTTGTGCAGTGGGAGAGAATGCATTGTCAGTCCATAAGGATGAATGTCTGTGTTATGGAACGAGGATGATGAATGTAGAGGCCAAGAACTGGATGGACATGGATCATGTTTCACTGAACAGAGGTGAGCTGTTGCCCATCACAGACCTGCTCTACTGAAAATCACAAGGAATTTCCACTGACAGTGCTAACACAAAGCTTTCCTTAGCTGAGAACTGACTTACACAAGTCAATTTAGAGGTGAATTTATGAGTCCTTTCTAACAGTTGGACTGTTCACTCCTAGATGCAAATGACAACTGGGTTAAAATTAAGAGAGGAAATCGAGTCCGTGTTGTGAATCTAGCTAACAGTGGAAGAGAGGTGGTATTTACCAAGATCATGACACCTAGAAGTTTTTCCCAAATTCAATACTTTTGTGTCAATGAAAGTTGTCCAAGGTAGTCTCAATATGGAACTGTTAGTGACAGGGCAGGCACATCTCACCTCCATTTTCTGTTTCAAAGCAGTCTCCAATTGAAAAAAAAAAACCCAAACAAATCAGATGATAACTGGTGAGAGACTGGAGGGCTCTATTGAATTTACTGAAGTTGTGATGAATGGCATTGGATGGTGATTTGCCCTAAAATGGATACTCATTGCTGATTGTTTTTGCTGCATGAATCCTTCCTCAAAATTAATTCAAAAAGGGGACAAACAAATTCAACAAGACTTGCATCAGCAGCTGCTGGCCTTTGCCCTCAATATCCAACTTTTGGCTCAGGAACACCTAGCCAGCTGATTAGCAAAACTTAGAGGATAGGTGGGCACAAAGATGCATAATACCCATGTTCCATTTCTTTCACTTTTCTTTAAATAATCACTACCAGCAGTTGTCAGAACTGGGGCTCTCAAATGGATAGCCTACAAGCCTCACTCACTGTAAAGGCCTCATGTTCATTCCTGCTCTTCACATACCACTTTGACTCTTCATGTTCTGAGAGAAATATATGTGAAGAGTTTTCAAAAATCAAGGTATTAAGTCACATTTTCAAAACCATAATTTGTATTACCCAATGACATAAATTAATATTTGTGATTATTTATCTTCCCTAGTGGCATTTGCATGAAACTGCTCCTGGTAAAAGAAATCCAGTGGAGCAATCTATTAATATTTCACTATGTTCATTTGGAATATCTTGAGTTGTTAGGAGGCTTTTAGTGTGAACTTTTTTTCTGTTATGTTTTCCATATAACATGGACCAGTCCATCATAATCTTAGGACAAGTTCAGTGAGGTGCCAAACTCTCTCTGACGCTGGCATGATCAGCACATTGTAAAGCTGAGTCTTTTATTTACTTAACAAGCTCCTACTTTCTAGAACCGTTTCCCTTAATCTATGTTGCTTTTTCAATTTAAGGGAAATATTTAAAATAATCTGTTAATTTGAAGGAGATGCTTCTACATAAAAAGGCTTTTTATGTGGAGGGGAACCACAGTGGGGGGTGGGAGGATGTGTGGCAGGGACTAGATGCTTTTCTTTACAGGCTGCATAAACTTTGAGGGGCAAAGCCTGAGAGCAGTCATTTGTTTTCTCTGGGTTAATGGCTTTCAGCTGGATGTCTGTCTGCTGAATAATGGCTGAGCTGCTACATCAGCCTATCTCCTCCACTGCAAAACCTGTGCACAGTTAATAGCATCGACATATTGGAAGTTGGAATGAGCCTCCCCACTTGAGTTGTTCCAACACGTTACATCCTACTGGAGCAAAATTAACTAAGGAGATGTGACAAAAGAGGAGGATTTGAGGGAGATGATAGTGTGATCTCAAAGTGCAGCATCAAAGAAACTTTGGATTCAACATCACTTGTGCCACTCATTATTTAATTATTCCCATTCCAAGTATTTATTTTCTAAAAGGAAAAAATTGTTTTCAGATTTTGAGTCCTGTGGTTTTGATCTTTACCATGTCCTTGTACTACTGGGTGATGGGGAAAAATAATAAACAGTAGAAAGCTTTGAATACTCTCTCTGAAACTGCCAGGAGCAGAATTTGAAAAGTACTTAAGCAGCATGTAAAATTTTCATGTCCCTCTCTCCTTTTTTCATGGGATTAAGTTATCTAAGTCACAAAGACACTTCTGGAAAATATCCTGGTGTTTCTACAGCAGGGATCAGTGTCTGGACACATGCATGCAAAATAAGTATCTTGGCCGTAGCACAAGGTATGCTGGTTTATGAAATCTCTTTTTTTCTGTTTTGGTGATTACAGTTGGGAAAATGCATTGTTAGCAGCTAACAAGGAATCAAATAGCCTGTAACAATACAAGGATGGATTTGAGTAGTTATTGAGTTGATTTGGTTGTGCCTTTTGACACTGTCTCTGCAAGATTAAGTCCTCTGCCCGGCTCTGTGTGCCTTGCCCTTCGCCTCTGCTAACCTGCACGATGGAGGCAAATTGTACCGTGGAGCCCGAAGCTGGTGTGATAGATTTCCATTTAGTCAAGCTAGCTTTCGCTTGGCTGCTTTTGTTTTGCACTCAAAGGCTTCTATCCCCATCTGCCAGCCTCCTAGGTGGGCAGAGGTAATCCAGATAATGTGTGGAACGGCGTTAAGCGTGCAAAAAGCAGGAGCGGGAATTCACCAGGTCCCATGTGAAAGTTCATCGGCCGCCCAGAACTGCATTCCAGAAATGACAAAAGCTATCCTTCTTGTGAGTGCAGACCCTTTCGATTCACTGACAGTAATAATTCCACCCCTAACTCTTTGGTAATGCATTAGCATTAACTGTAATTTTTGCCTTCAGACAGGCTCTGCAGTACAGCATGACGGTTCCTACCCTGTAATTGTAGGATCCTCATTAATCAAAAAGAATATTATGACATTGTGAGCTCACAAGAAAGACAATTCATGACTGACACAATAAAGGCCTAAATTATACTGCTTTGATGATTAGAGGTGCAAAATTGCTTTTTTTATTTTTTTTCTCTTGCGAAAATAGGATTTAGCAGCTGTAAGAAAAAACTGTATAATGAATGTCATGAGTGTTCAGAGGCAAGCAACACCAGCTCTATCTAGAAGAGACCTTTATTTCAAAAGGAAATTAAAATTTCAAAGCTGTTTTGGTAGTATTTTGGATTTTTTTATTGATAAACCTGAATTTAAATCAGGATCTTGAGGAGAAAATGTGTAAGAAACACATTGCTGAAGCACTGTGTCTAGTGGTTTACTGCTGTTACCCTTTAAAATTAGAGAAATTTATATATGGTTTTGGCCAGCTTCCAAAATGTGTTTTGACATATATGAAATGATTAATACTCAAACACATTTCATAAACTGAAGGCAGTTATATATATTTTTTTCTCCTTTGTTCATAAGGAGACAGAGATTCTGAATAGTAAATGAAGGAGAGAGGAAAGATAATGTTGTTCATAAGGAGAAAGAGATTCTGAATAGTAAATGAAGGAGAGAGGAAAGAAAATGTTAAAGCCAAGTTTGCTCCACTGAAAGTGAGTGGGCAAACCCACAGAGTTCCTAGAGCAAACCTGGGGTCTGATTCAATAAGCGCTGGTTTAAGTGAAGCCAGTCCAGTGGGAACTCCTCGGAAGATCCAACATCCCCTTCAGAGGACTGAAGGGATGCTATGTAGGTGGTCTGCTCCCAGAGGAGGACTTTGTCCCTGTTTAGTTGTGTGTGACAGACCCCGTACATTCTGAAGTGCTGTAATTAGCAGGGAAATTAATCAAAATGGTGTTTTCTCTCCACAGTTTCCTTCCTCCAGATCTGACAGGCTGCAGCACTTGCAGTCCAAGTAACCAATAACTTAAATAAGTGACTAAGACTCTGTGAGAGTCCCCAGAAGTGCCCCCTGAGTTGGGCTCCTCATATGCACAGGAGTTAAATGGCTTGCTATGGGTACCCTTGTCTATCCATAGGTATTTACATTGGTTTTTAAGCATAAACCTGACTGCTAAGACAGATAGATTTCTTCTAAGTGCATTAGACATGACTTCTTTTCTGGAAAAAGTATATTTAAGGAAATAGGGGTGAAAACATGGTTGGACTTGATGATCTTAAAGGTCTTTTCCAACCTTGTGATTCTGTGATTTGGTGATTCTGTGAAAAAGTCCCCTCTGAATGTTAACCAAATCCCTGTCTCTTCTCCAAATAAAGCATTTTGCATGCTACCCCATGTCCCCATCTTGTTTCCTTGAAATGGTGATGTGCAGGATGGTCAAAATTGCCATTAAGCATAATTGATAAGGAAAGTAGAAATTTTTGTTTATAAATATTTCTTGAAATAAATTACATTCCTTTTTGTTGTTGTTGTTGCTGCTATTGTGATATACATGATTTAAAACAGGTGTTTACACTGACCCCATGGCAATTCATTAAGTCCTTATTTTCTTCATCTTTCATGCCATGACTTATATAATATGTGCACACTCTGGCCTTATCTGGGCAATAATCTGAGAGGTAACTAAAATTTTACTTTTCCTTTGAATTTAGGAAGACTAGCCTGAGATTCAGTGTTGTGAATTCACAAAGGCATTCATCTTCTTTTTGTTCATAGAGGAGTGATCAAGTGGGAGCTACTGAAGTGCCTGAATAAGTTAGGTCTGTCCACATGAGGAGTTGCTTGTTTTGCCCTGACCTTGCCTTTTAAGGTTAATCACCCAGTTACCCACCTTACTGCACCTGGATTTGCATCAAGGAGCTTTCCCAGCAAGCAAGGACTGGACCTTTCCCTGAGCTTCACCCAGAAGTTGAGCTTCAATGGGTTTTCAATACACACAGCCAGACTGGAGTTAACTTGATATAAAATTCCCCTGAAATTCATGTAGTGCATATGTCAGGTCTTCAGCATCAAACATTTTGGCCTGGAAAACTATTCCTATGGGAATGTGCTAGTTGTTAAAGATACTGCCTTGGCTGTTCCTTTCCAACTGAAACCCAGTGGTGCTTAGCAGTATCTCAAATCCTGCTGGGAATCTTTGTGCAGATCATTAAGAAAACATCCTCAATATATGAATATTGAAATACCAAACTGGCATTTATTTATATCTCAAATTCCTGTAGCTGTGTTTTTGCTGTCTTCACTACTGGATCACAGGGAGTGATCTTAAGTCTCAGCCATTTCTTCAGCTGAAGCATTAGGTCATCCTTTCGGGAGGGCTCCAGGAGTGCACAGCATTTGGGCTGTGGGACTTCTGTTCTTGTTGCAATGATCACATACAGATGGTATGAAAACACAGAGATCCAGATGGTTCCCACAGTATAATGACAAAAGTACACGGCGTGGAGAACTCTTTCTGAGAGATTAAAATGAAGAAAAAGAAAATGTTTCTACTAAAATCTCAGTCTGTGAGTTCTTCTAGTTAGAAGGAATCGTTAGAAGGAACATTAGAAGGAATGTACCATTGATAGCACAGACATGGGGTCAGAGAAACAAAAGTCAGAAATGACGTGTTAGTCTGCTTCATCTTGAAGAGTCAGTCTCATGGCAAACTCCTATGTAAAAAGGTGAATTATTTACTGAAGTACCATAGAAACTGTGAAATCTAATCTGAAGATAACCTGTAAAACCAAGTCGAGGTAAAGCTGCATAGAAAACATTGTGTACCATACATATGTTTATTAGTTTAAAACTTACTTAAACTTAAATATACATGGAGATTTAAAAAAATTAAATCTCCTAAATTAAAAATTATTTACATTATTGGAATTGATGAATGTTTGCTATTGTCCAACTCTGCAGACTTGCATAATGTCACTAAAATAACCCAGATGATGAAGACTTAATAATGATTGATGCAGTCGTGGTGCTGGTTTTTTTCTGTTAGTGGAAATTGATCTTCCCTGATCTTTTTAACTGGATTGTATGCTGCCTAAATGAGCAGTATTACTGATGTCAGGGAGAGATTCACCAAAGCACTGAAACTACGGAAAGGGCGTAAGAATTCAAACAGGAATGATTCATATTGGGTGGTGTCTGCTTTTCCCACTTGATTTCCAAACACTGAAATTCAAGCTGTATCAATAAATCTTTTTCTTTTTTTTTTTTTTTAAGAGATTGTACCCCTTCCTTATAATATTTTAGCAATATGATTATTTTTATCCAAATATTGTTATGTATAATAATAATTTATTAATTTATATGTGTACTAGTAAACATGCTAACAATAATCATGCTTAAAGTAATAATAGCTACAAAAACAACAGCAATAAAAAGTACTAACAATAAACAACTAGAAAGACAGCCCAATTGTTTTTATCATCAGCTGAACAAGTTTTCTTCTTCTAGGTCTTACCAGCAGTAAAGTGAAGTTGATGAAAACCTTTGGAGACTTGCTGGTTGCAGGCAAGAAATTACTTCCATTATACACTGCAGAATGAAACCCATTTAATCTGTTTTAACTCCTGGCTGCTCAACAACTTGGATGGGTTTAAAATTTCAATCTACGTACACAGTGCATGCACTGTTCTGGGTTTCATTAAAAGTATCTGCTTTTCAGCAGTCTGTCTCTTCCTTGCCCTAAATTTAAAACTGGCTTTATGAAAATCATTGCCCTAGTAGATATGTATCTGACACGAAAGGGCATCATTTAACAACAATTTACAATGATGTAAGTATAGAAATACTAATGGAGGTAATTACTTGCCAGTGGCCCTTATTAAAGCTTTAGTATATCAGTCTCCACAATTAGTCATCCTGTATGAGGACAGCATCTGGCCCAAGAAAGGTGCTGAGTTAGAAGCCCAGGTTTGTACAGACTCAGACTTTTAGGGGGTGTATATATACTTTTTTGAAACTGCACTTAGAAAAGTCTTTTCCTCATCGTTATTTAGGTTTTCAGGTTTTTATGGATCTCCAAACCTATTCATTTAACTGTGATATATAAGATACCCCATCTTATTCTTACATTTATCTTTCTGTCCCAGTTCTTCCTAGTTCCCTGTCACAGCGGGGAACTAATTCTGTGTTATGACATGATTCCCAATTATGGCTAATCCTATTAAAAGCTCCAGGTATTTGAAAACATGCTCTTTGGCAAGGAGTCTAAAAGGTAGAAAGTCCTATGAGGACTCTGTGAAGCTGGACAGATGGGTCAAGCTTGACTTGCCTGTTCGTCTCGCTAAGGCAATACAGAAATATTCAAGCTCTGCTACTATCAGCACAAAGGTAGGTTCCTATATTTTCATAACTCAGCAGTTATGCTGAGTTAGTTTGCAAATCCAGATCCCTGCACTGTATATAGCTTTATCTTTCCACAGCATTGCTAAAGACAAGTAAATTATCAATCCTGTGAAGGGTGGGAGGCAGAGTCAGCTGTGAATTTAACACAAAACATTGCAATAACGACCTCGCTTGCAGAGAGACCAGCCTTGGAAGCACTGGGTGACAATCACAGCCTTTTAGCCACATAATTACTGCTCGAGAAGCTTCATTATCTCATTAACAATTTCTATTGTGCTTCTATTGTAAATATATATTTTTTTGCCACGATAAATGTATTTTATGAAATTTCATAATGGAGATGACACTTCGTCATGCAATAAAAGATTTGCTAATATCAAGTCTCACTGAAACAGCTAATTGAGTTCCATTACCATATTATATTAACAGCATTTGGAAATTTAAATAAGGAACTTGTGTCCATACGAGAGTAGCTGTTACTCAGTGTGGTATCAGCTGGAATGCCCATGTAAGCAGTTGAGTATAAATAATTTTAACATTTTTCATTGTCTGTTTCCCCTTCCCTGATGTAACCTGGCTAGTGTCAGGAAAGAGTAAATTTAAGGCATCTGTCCTTCCGCTGCAGTTTGGAAAAGGTCTAAGATAGAGGTGGGATTTCCATGTTTCCAATTTAGTTACTTCTAGCTTGCTGATCAGAGAGCACATCACATTTACTGATGCAGTTTTATCTAAAAGAAGAGATTTAAACCAAAGTGATGGTAAATAGCCTTTCTTTTTTTCATTCCATATTTTAAGTGTAAAGTGTTTAACATTAGATATGTTTTGTACCCCCACTCTCCACCCCATTTATTTATTTAAATCCATTTTGGGATGAAGATATGTAGAAAAAAAATCATAGCTAATGACATCCATGCTTGGTGATAGTGATAAAAATATAGTCATTTTGAAGTTCTGAAAGTCATAAAATTACCACATCTAGTTTATTTTGCGCTCCCCAGAGCATTAAGCTGTTTAGCACAAATCTAATTTCCCACCAAACAGCTCAAGGCAGTCAGTGCTCAGTTTGATTCCGAAGAATTAAACACACTGTTATAAATTGTGATAGTCTGTGTGACTCTGTAGATAAAGCCATTTTCCAATATATGTGTACCAAGCATGAAAAAATAAGAGGCTGCTGTTGTACAAGGGTTGATTACAATGGAAATAAAGGTGAAATTAAAGGAACATTTCCTTCAAGGCTAATTAATAGCGATTAATAAGAGAGAAGGCACTTGTAAAGCCCAGTGAGTGAATGATAAATTGAAGGAATTAATAGGTAGAGAATATTCAATGTCCTAACCCTTATGAGGTGCGAATCTGACCAGGAATATGCAGCGGACTACCTCTTTGAGT
This sequence comes from Hypotaenidia okinawae, assembly GCA_027925045.1. Taxonomy (NCBI): domain Eukaryota; kingdom Metazoa; phylum Chordata; class Aves; order Gruiformes; family Rallidae; genus Hypotaenidia; species Hypotaenidia okinawae. The sequence goes on from BSDF01000002.1 coordinate 64,888,245, forward strand.
CTAAATTTCTCATGTCACAGTGATGTGAAGCGAGGTGGATTTTCTTGGCCACCTAATTTGTCAAACTCCAAAGCCAGGAAAGGTGCTGCTGGTAGTTGTGACTTCAGCGAATTAATCTGGACAAAAAAGGGCAGGTGAGCTGAAAAACTCAGTTCTGCAGTTCTACTACACATGCAGCATAAAAAAGTATCACAGACTCTTGGATCCACCTCAAATCATACAGGGTGTATGGGCAGAGAGATAAGAATTTCAATTTTCTAAATTCGGAGCCAAAATGAGCTCAGGAGACAAGCATGACAATAACAAGAAAATTGAAATGGAAGTTTTGTCTCCAAAATGCATAGCTTGTGACCTCTAGGTGAGGGGGAAACAGTGGGGGTAGCTTGCTATTATATGACAAGTTGCTTTATGTATTATATAGTACACAAGCAATTGTGGCCATTACACAGACATAGATTGTTTTTCATAGGTATTTTCAAACCTACATTTCATAAGGCAAAGTTTAAAAAAAATAAAAATCAGAAATTTAAAAAAATAGTATCTGCAATGTAGAAATGCCTTTGAGAAGTTGAGGGCACCACCGACTTTACCAAGGATTAAAGTGAGGCTTTTACCCCTACTGCTCCTTATGAAAGCGCTCTTTTACATTTCTGGGAAGAATAAGCAGGGCGATTTTGGCCGTGGGACCTAAGGATTTCCAAAAGTCAAATGACTGCTCACTGCCAGGATGTCCTTTTAAAAGGTTACTTATGGGGGACTGCTTTTTTTCCCCTCCTGTCCCTCGATTAGAGACACATCCAGTAAGCACTGCTGGAAGAAGCTGTTCCAAGACATCCTGTAACATACCTACTTCCTTTGAATGACAGAGTGATATCCCTAGAGTTGCTGAAGGTGTATTTTCTTTTCCCAAAGGAAATGTGCATTTCACAGCAATAGAATCCAGATTAAGAGTATACTGCCTGTCTGAGGGAGAAGTCATCCTTACCTCGAGAGATTTGGAGATTGATTTACAGAGTGATGGTATGTACCTCCACTGCTGCTATTTATGTCACACTGGTCCCTTGATATCAGAGCTGCACTGTGCTAGACATGGGAGGAGACAATCTGCCTTTGATGGTCCTAAGTAAGGAAGGATGGACAAGAAGGGAGGATGTCCCTAGGGTGCTAGATGCCAGTGATGGAGCTGACAACTGACCCTTGTTCTGTAAAACTTCAGGTTTAGTTCCTGTGTTCACTACTGCACCTGTAGTGAGACTGTCCATGCCTCTTTTGGCCCTTGGAGGTTTAAGCAGCATGTCCTGTGCTATGGGGTAGAACTACTGGTGTGCCAAAAGACAACTAGAGACTGAAAGACCATCAGAGTCCCATTTTTGAATGTGCAAGTAGGACAAGCATGTGCTGGATGCTTTGCAAAACGGAGTTTTGCAAATCCCGTGGATCAGGCTAAAGTCTTCTAACCTATTCTTGTTATTTAATTGTTTTTTCACAGAGTTGCTTCATTCTCCATGCTGTTCTCCCTCAGTTAACCTGCAATACCTTGTGCAACTTTATGGTGCTTATTAATGTTAAAGGCAGGGAATGGGGGAGTTCTGTTTTGGACCACGTTTCAGGTTTCCAATGAATCCAGAAGAATTTCAGCTCAATGCTCCTAATTGACTGGCATTTGCAAGAGCAAGCAGCTCTGCTAACTCACTCCATCCTTGCTTCTGCTGCTGTGCCAAAACTCCTTCCGGGGCCAGATGGCCGCTGTGCGTATAGTCCCACGCCACACAGAGCAGGCACACAGATACCTCTGTTTGGAGCATTTTAAATGGAAGTGAGGTCTTTCGACTGTGTTTCAATTCGTTTTCAGTGGCAACGTTCCGGATTTGGCATCAGAAGTGATCTGCCACCAACAAGAGTGCAAGAGAAAGTCAAGATTTTGACGGGTTCAGGCAGCATGAAGCTTGTAATTATTTTCTTGTTCCTTAATGTTTCTCTCTTCACTTTCTTCTAGAAATTTTTCTCATAAACATACTTCATAGCAGGGAGCCTCTGTGTTGTACTGGAATATATGCTATCAAATGTCAATTTGACACGTAAATTCCATTTTAAAGCTAACCCAGGATGTCATCTGAAGTATTTACTGTATGGATTGTCATTGTTGGTGTCTTTATACTTCTCCACCTTGCCCTTTAGTAGGAACAAAGACACTAGGTGAAGGCTGAATTTTGCTCTTTGCTGGTGCATTGTCAGTGAAGCTAGCAAAGTTGTGAACCTTGCACTAAAAATAAACAGCTTTATTTTCTTGGTGATTCATTTCCTAAAGTATTTTTGAGGACAATTATGTTTAAATGTCAAAGTAATCCATTTTTCTACAGTAGGAATGGTGTCTGATCATGCTCCAAATACTCTGCCTTCTGGTCAGAATTCAACAGCCCAGTTTCTGTTTGCATCCTTGAACTTGATGGCTGGACCTGGTGGTCTTAGAGGTCTTTTCCAACCTTAAAGACTCAGTGATACTGTAATAACTTCAGTGATACTATGATAACTTACCAGACAGGTATTTCTGGTGTCTTGAAACAGCAATGAAGCTTAGGTGGTATTTAGGCATTCTTAACGTTGCCGCAATTGCATTTGAATGAAGAACAGGTTCTCTGAATGCTGCAAACCTTCTGCGAGCCCTTAAGACTGAGAAAGTTTTTAAAAACTCAGTTTCATAGGGCTTGGGAGACAAGATGTGATATTTATTTATCTATCTATCTATTTATTTATTTATTTGTTTCCCCCCAGAAGGCAGAAGGCGTGTGGAATGGCAGCAAGAGACAGAAGCTGAAGTGGGCAGACCGGCCATGCTCCGCTGCAGGGGGACAGTGCTGGGGCTGGGGGCAGGCCTGCTCGGGCTGGAAGGCTCCTGGGCAGCCAGCGCCAGCCAGACACAGTCAGTGGGAAATGCTTGGGTCTGAAGGAACATCGTCTGCCTCCTGCATATCAGAGGAATGGATCGCCAGGCACCTGGGAAGGTATGACTCAGAGACGCTCAGCATCATTGTCCCCAGTGTCTATTACAGCTCAGGTTTTTCAAACTGGGCTTTGTGCTGGAAGTGCTGGGTGCTTGAGGGTAAATCACTTTTGTTACCTAGATGGAAAGTCTTTGTTTTCAGACAGCTAGTACCTGACTGAAGGTAGCAGTGTTTCTGCAAAGAAATGTGAGTGCAAAGAGGGGACAGAGGACATTTATTTCAATTGCAAAATTGTGGACAAAAGAAAATGAAGTAAAAAGAAGTGTAAATTGTCAGAATCTGGAAGGGATAGTTTCATGGTGTTATAGTTAGAAGAGAAACCTTGTCTCTTTCTGGAATGCGGAGGCCCGCTGAAATGTAATTGTGCGGGGTGGAAAGTGAGAAGAGGGATCAGGCGGTGTGTGGGGGCACTGGTGTTCTCCGAATACACAGACTGCTCTGTGGAAAACAAAACAATCAGGTTAGCACGCCATCAGCTCTTTGACCTTCCCATTCAAAAGATCAGGCATGACAGAAGAAAGATAATAATAAAGGCTTTTGGAAACTCTTGAATTGCAAACTTTCATTAGCCATACTTAGGTCTAAGTAGTTTAAATCTCCCTCTGGGACCACTGCTTTATTCCACTTGATTAAGCACGCTTTGTGCTTGCCTCTAAACCATTCTCTTTAAGAAGATAATAGACAGTTCTGCCTCATCATACACTACGTTATTTCTTTACAGTAGGTAATGTCGACAGGCTACAGCACTAGCGACGTCTCGTAACAGCCCCTCTCCCGTACCGGCTCTTTCCCTAGCAGGTGGATTTATCATTTCTACCTCTCTGACATTTCCAGCTCTGCTTCTCAGGACCGGCTCGTTTCTCTCCTCTCAGTAGATTAGTTTGCATTCTTCAGGATTAAAACAGTTTAGAAAACAACGGGGAGTTGGCAGGAAGAGCATGAGTTGTTTAGAAATGTCAAAAAGTGTCAAACCGGCAGCCATGTGGGGGACAGCAGCACTTTTCAATCAGTTTGCGCCAGAAATAGCATCCCCAAGAAAGGGCCAGGGTGCTCCACGGAGATGGTAATAAAACTTTCTTCTGCTCGGAGCTGAGAAGGGAGAGAGATTTTTTCTCACTCCTCGAGGCATCCAAGGCCCAATAAATCAGCCGCAGAGCTTACAATATAACAAATAGCCAACCTTGCTAAAATAGCTCCATAGGGGTGTCTAGAGGGGAGGACAAATATAGCAGGGTAAGATGGCTCTTATCTGCGTGTTTCTTTACTTTCTTTTGGTTTATTCTTCTCACTGTTCCACGTTCCTTGTTTTCTCTGCTGGTTTTGGCTCTCCTCCTTGCAGAAAGCACACGAGACTGGGACACAGTGTTATAAACTATAATACATCCCTCCCATGGCAAAGAGTAGCAGCGGTGCTATTGCTTGGCGTGGCACAGCAAACAGCAGCAGTATCTTGACAGGCCTCAGAGGTAATCTCTTTGCACTTAGGCTTCCAGTGTAAATTCTTTGTCGTGGTGAATCAAATCCCCTGCCTCTCCCGTGTGATATATGTGTTGGTTGTGGCTTTTTTATGGGCGATAAACTGCATGGAATAGTTTGTGGTTCAGCGTGAGCGTGTCTTGGTGGGAAAGGGAGGAAAGGGAATAAAACCAGTGAAGGAGCCATGAAGAATCCTAGGAAACCAAATGGGTGCCCAGTGTTCTTTTCTCACTGAGGCTAATCCAGATCCTTTGCTTTGCCAGACATGATTTCTCACAGCTCTGATGGAAACGGGCTATTTCTGCCCACCAGTTCATCCTACCAACAATTTTCTTCCTCCTTCACTCAGCACTCCACTAGTTCACCCTCTGCCTAGTGACAGTGCCATCACAGGAGAGTGTGATGCAATTATCAAGTTTATTTAGGAGACAAAGTTTTGTCTGAATTTATTCTGTTGTTTGTGGTCCCCTATTCCAGGGATCTGGGAGAAGAGTTACCTTTACCTTTTGCTCTGAAAGCTGACTCCCAGTTATTGCTTTTAAAAGAAATTAAAAAAAAAAATTTTAAAAATCACACAACTGAGTCCAGATTTTAGAGGTTGTTTAATTCTCCTCTGGATGAGTGCCTTCTGTACTCAACATCAAGTTTTTAGCCTGGCAAAGGTTTGGAAATAGTTCCCTTCAAATGTTTATCATCTTTAGTTTCTTGTTCAGGGTGGGGTGTGTTTTTTTCACTTGTATTGTATAGAACAGAGACTGTTGCTTGGCTGGTTGATTTAGGGGAAGCTTGACTATTACATTATGGATTTTTATTACATCTTTCTAGAGGAAATGGCTGATAACTGTCAATGAAAATGTCACGATTTGCAGACACTTTTCTTGGCTAGAAAGTAGTCGGCCAAATACAGTACTCGCAGATATTTTTTTACAACATCATAGCAACATTGCCTGAGATCCTCAACATAGAAAATGCATTCCCAAGTCCTGCAAAGATCAACACAGCTGTTTAATCTTGCCATCAAGTTAAAGTGTACTGGGCTAAGGTCACAAAGCTTTGTAAGCTGTAGTAGGATCAGAGCACAAGAGTGAATCCATGTTTTTTTGTTTTGTTTTTTTTTTTTTTGTCAGTGTAAAAACATTCTTATTCCCAGTATCTAGATCAGCCTAAGAAAAAAGGAATGAAACAGAAAAAGAGTATTTTCCTATAAGATCCATTATCCCAGTGCAAACCAAAACCATACCTCTCTGAAACAGTCTTTTCTGCATGGTTCAGACCTATGAGCAATACAGGCAGTCCATGGGGAATCCAAAAAACAAGAACAGAAGAAAGACTGCTAAATGGCTTGACTTTGATGGAGGTTACAGAGAGTCCTGAAAGAGCTGACATTTTAAGTCTCAAAGATGACGAGCCATGGCTAATAACTAAGAAACGACTTTAAGCACTCTTTTTTCCATCTCTTCCCAGATATCTTAGCGAACTAGATTTTTATAGTATCATCTTGAGGTCTTTCAACATATCTAGGAAAATATGCCAAATGTCTGCATTTCAAGATAACTGTGTGTCTAGGGCTCCCCGTGGGGCAACTGCTTTGATGTGCTGGGGTCTGAAGCAGAACTCCTGAGCAAGCACTTCGAATACCCCAGCCTCTTACTTTTCTCTGGAGCTTTACTTGAACAGCTTGAAAACTAAGCGCCTTCCTAACCTAACACACTTCATTCCTTCCCTCTCCCACACATGTATATTTGGACTTCTTTCTAAACTCTCCTGTCCACCCCTGAAGTGCGATGTGAGTCCAGGAGGCAGGCTGGGGGAGACGGGACACAAGGAGGTGGTGTAGATGGGGTACTTTGCAAGATTACAGCCTCCTTCTGTGGTATGACACGAAGCCCATCCAAAGTGGTGCATCTGTCCTGGGATGCTCTGTTCCTCCAGCACTGGGATGAGAGATGTGAACTGCTTGGCCTTTTGCAAGCAGAGGTGTTAGCTCTGTGCGCTTTGCATTTTATTGTCTCAGGTTCTGCCTTTTATTACTGCCTAACACGGAATGATCTAAATCCCTTGGAGCTGACTGTGGTTGGGAGAGGGCCGTCTTGCGAGTGGAAAGGCTCCTTTTCTCTCATGAAAGTGCTTTGTGGAGAGAAGCTGCAATGCATTGCTCCCTTTGCCGGACCGCAGACCCCTCCCAGGTGTTGGGGGTTTCCCACGGTGGTTGTCATACAGCGCACGAATTACTGTCTTGTTCATCGCTTGATCGCTGGTGTAGCCTGGACCGATGGCTTCAGATACAGCCTTGTAGGCCTATGTCGCGTATTTTATTCGAAGTGATAATATTCAGGCATCAGGAGGTTCTTCCACAGCCTCTCTTCACCACCCTGTAACCTGCCCACACGCGCTCTCTCATCCGCTTGTGCCACAGGCTTCTACAGAAACAGGTGCGTTTGCTACACACCATGTGGGGTGGCTGAGCTTTTTAAGGCTGCCCCTTCGATATCCGAGGGGCATGTTGCTCCATGCGATACCTGCAAAAAGGAAGCACAAAAGTCACCCCTTTCTCCCATCTAGCCCGGACCGAAAGCACGCAGAGGCCCCTCGTCGGCCCCCTGTCTTTGTAGGCGGCCAAGACCTCCCCTTCTCAAGCCGGCTCTTGCCCCTCCCGGCGGGAGGGGGCCTGTCCTTCCCCGCACATCTCCGGGAGGGTGCGGTGGGTGAGCGTGGGGGTGTGTGGTGATGGGGGTGTGTCAGTGTCCCTGGGCAGAGGTACCTCACTAGATGGCAGCAATGCCACAGGTTTGTGAAGTAGCCTCTGGGCATCCTTCCCCTCCCCCAGACCGCTCCTGTCTACAACGGCAAGGTTAGAAAAAAAAGGAAAAAATAAAAAAAAAAATAAAAAAAAAAATCCTTCTGCGTGGCTCGAACAGAAAAGCTGTGATATGCTGAATTCTGCACAGCTTCATCATTGGTAATGATATATATACGCATATATGCTTGTAGCCATGCGTGAATGGATGAATGTCAATAATAGGTGTGTATGTATGTGTGCCTGTGTGTGCGTGTGTGTTTATGCCTAGGCTTTTCTAATAATTGGGAAGCAGAATGCTAATAGCCGAGACTGACTCCCCCAGAGCCACAGAAAAGGGAGAGCTAGAGCAGGAATGGGCTGCAGCTCTGCCCTCTCGGCGCTTACAGGCTGCCCAGTGTCCCTCTCCAGTAGTGGCCCTCAGTGTCCTTTGTCACACAGGCTTCTGCACTGCAGTGCAGGAACTGTTAATTCTCTCCTCCCCCACAAACCTGGTGGAGTCGGTCAGCCGGGAATAGGCCACGTTGCCTGGTCTGCTGGTGACACTTCGTGGTAAGAAGACGACTGCTTATTTGGAAGATGCTAAAATTTGGTGGTGATTTTCTTCCTCAGAAACCCCCCAGCCAATTTCCTGGGCCAGTTTGCAGTCTGTCACAGCTGCAACCAATTTCTGTTGTAGGATGTCTTAGGTAGTTATCAAACACCGTGCCATGTATTTCATTGAGCCTGGGATTAAACATCACGTCAGTGTAAGAGAATGTCACTTTTCCTGCCAGCTGCTGGCCTTGTCCTCATCCCACTTTGGCAGTCGCACATGGTGAGGGTGATGCCCAGAACCTTCTGGAGCAGACTGGCACAGGAATGCATGCATGAGGAGAAACAGAGAGGTTTAAAAAAATGATCTTGGGTTTTACTTGGTGGTGGTACTCATCCTTGTGGGGCCGTGCAAGGGCTGGAGGTTGAGCATGACAGGAAGGAAAGACAATAAAATAATTTCCCTTAATGAATCTCTTGGCCCCTTTTAAGAAATTACAGGTAAAATATGTAACTTGAACAGGGAAAAATTACTTCAGCTATTAAGGTTGCCTGTAACCCTCTACTCATGTGTGGCTGTAAGTCTGCTGTTTGAATGAGACCTACCAAGGTTTTCAAAAAAGCTGCGCCTGAAATTTGGAAATAAAGACTTCCAGTGACCATAGTTGTTATCTTCATGTTATGAAGGTTATTTGAGGCTAAGAAAGGAAGGTATAGTGTTGAGCCAGTGAATCAGGGTTATTTCCTAGATGTAAGTTATCACCAAGCCATCCAAGGTTGTCTGCTAATCCTAATGTGTGAAGCATGAGAGAATCAAGAAAAGGGCAATAGCCTACAGCGCCCATATGGGTAGAAACAAAAGAAGAAATTGTGGAGGCTTTGTGGCACAGTATGGCCTCTTTGAAAACAAAGATCCTTTGGGAACTCAGGCTCAGAGGGGTCCCTCATCTGGGTGAAGCTGAGGATGCTGCTCTGAGGGTCCAGGCTCCCTTGGTGCCCTTGGTGTCAGTACTGACCTGCCTGCTCAGCAGCAGCACTGAGCAGCTCCACCAGGCACTTGTTCTTCCCCAGGACCCCCTTAGTACCCAGTGTCAGTGGGTTTGTGTTTCATATGTGGCTGGAACTAATCTTAGGGGCAAAAAGACCAGACTACTCCTGTCTTTTAATTTGATAGCTGCAGTAGTGACAGTCTGCTTTTATTTGGCCTGCTACAAGCATAGAGAAGCAGAAAGGCTGTTTTTGTAGTACAAGGGCATTGTACTAATCTCTGAGACCTCCATTAAGCTGTTCAGCTGAACATCATTTACAGCCTCAGAAGACCAGGTGCATGATGCTCACTGGTGTCAGTGCTTGTTTAGAGGGCAGAGCTAAAGAATCCTTAAGTTTTAGAAATAAAGCACACCTTGCATACGACTCAGTCCCTGTGCTCTGACTCTAACTAGTAGTGAAATGGCAGTGGTGTTATAGCTGAACTTGTGCTTCCATTTCTATGTCATTAGGTTTTAGCTGAGGTGAAGAAGGTCAAGTTGCTGGAAACATTGATTTTAATTTTCTAAGATCAATTCCAAATACTTAGCATAGTTTGTGGGTTGCTTCAATATCTGTGATAACTTATGGTTTAAAAATACTGTCATAATGGTTATGACTTAAAATTTCTCATTGACTAAAATTTCTATAATATCTGATGCATTTTCACTTTGACAGTGAGAATGAATGCATGTGATTCTTTGGTGGGAGCAGGTTGTATAAGTGTTTTTTAAAAGCATGTTAGTTGAATATATATTTAAGGTCAGGAGAAATTCCTGTCTCTGATATGGTATGACAGCAGGTTGGGATTGTTGTTCATGATGGAAGGTAAAATGGCTCTATCCAGGATAGTAATTAGCTTCAGAATTATGCTGATAATTATGTCATGTTTTATCATGGCTTTATGATTCAACATCTACCTGATGTCCTGACTACCACCAACAGACGCACTTGTATCGTACAATGTTCTCTCCTAGGAAGCAGAGTCTAGAAAAGTCAGTGAATAGATTTGCTCTTATCAAAAGATCATGCCTATAGAGTAAGGTTAAGTACTTGCTAAAGTGCTCACAAATCTGAAAAAAAAAGTAAAGGTCACTTAATCTTGGGACCGTCTTCTTTCTCACTCAGAAGTAGTTAGGTCTTGGTTAGACAGTATTGTCCTAAGTGTTTGCAGAAGTTTATGAGTTATCTGCTGCCCTTTACTTAATCCACATGACATTTTACGAGCTGAGATAGTGTTGCATGTCATGCTTATACCAAACAGTCCATGGGGTATACAACTGGGGGGTTACTCTCACAGTTTCACATGGCAAAGAAGCCAGGACACGTGTGTTGATAGGCACTGGAAAAGTCTCTCCTGGCAACTTGTGTGGATGATATGAAAGTGGCAAGGAATCCTGGAAACTTTCCTAAAACTTCTTGTTTATAGATTGTGACAACATGGGGATTCTTACAGTCCTGGACTATGTCTCTGTCACTTGCCCTTTGCCAGAAGGCGCTGGTTAGCGTCTCACTGCAATGACTCTTTCCACATCTTGGCCCTTGATGCTTTTACAGTTCAAAAGACTTTAGCAGGTTGGTGGGAAACAGATCCCAGCTGCTAAGGTACTCCTAATTTGTCTTGAATTCTGGGTACCAAAGGGATTTTTCTGTAACAATGCATTAAGAGTTTATTGGGGGGAGAGGGGAATGAGTGTTGCCCTGGGGAAAAAAATGTGCCTTGTGCTCACAGCATTCCTTGAAATCTTCCTCAAGACCTGAAACAGAGCTATAAGAGAACACTATTAAGAGCAGGAAGATAACAACTCAGCAAGTGCCTGATGTGACTTTCCCGTTCCTGCTGACTCTGAGAGTGCTCCTCTGGGGCATCTCCCAACTGCAGGAGCCAAAGGGACAGCCAGCTCCATTGTGCTGCTAGCCTCCCAGGGCTGCCTGCTGGAGCAGCCTATGAGGCACAGACCTACTGTAGGGTTTTGAAGACACCTCTGCTCCACATATGCTATCTCATAGCTATGATACTAATTTGAAAGCTAAAGCTGAATTCCCCTAGAATAAGGTTGCTTAGAATTGAGAGCTTGCTAGAGAGGCATTTTCTTCATGACGGCCTGCATTCTTCAGCACCATGAAAAGTGTCACTCTGAGTATATGCCAAGCACGGCTCAGTTTCACTTTCTTCTACTCTTCAGGATTGGGATTACAGAAAATATGATGCTTCTTGTATTTATATATACCCATATTAAGTATCCAGGGTGATGCAGCTTGTGAAGTGGAGGGACACTCGGTGCTCCTGAAGGACACTGCTTTGCCCTGGTCCCTGCCTGAGGCTGCCAGAGGCAGCATGAAGAAGGCATTCACTTCTCAGAGCAAGAGGGGGCAGCTTTGGCCCGAGACCTGCTAAACTCACAAGGAGGATGGCATGAAAATGGGACTCGGAGGTGGAGGCAGCATCCCAAGCTCACAGGAAGCTATAGGCAATTTACAAAAAAACCAGGAGGACCCCAAAGACCTCAGACACTGTCATAGTTAAGAAAAAACACACAAAAATGAGTGTTAAAATGGAAGGGCAGGGTTTGTTTAGGAAGGACTGATTGTGAGAAAAGAAGGAAATGAGGTGTGCATAAAAGGATGCGTACATCAAACTGGTCCAAGACTAAGGTTAAATAGTCCTTTTGATAATCTCAAGGTCATGGAACAAAGAGGAAAGAATGTGCATATTTTCATAGGTAGTTGTCTTGTCTGTAAATCTACAATAAAACAAGGGAATTTCCATCACACCAGGAGGACCAGATGGATGTGAATTTAACCTAGCAAAATTATTCAGCATCTAACTGTCAACAGAGATTTTTAACTACCTGTCAGGAATGGACTGCAGCTGGATAGAAAAGATTGTCCAAAATTTTGTCAGATTGTGTTGGGCTAAACTTTTTTATATGGATAAGGAACAAAAGAATTAATGGAGAGATCTACCAAGTTTGATTCTGACAATGAAGTCTTGCAGAGAATGTGGAAGAGAAAGGCAGCAATTAGGAAAGAATGTTTAAAGAAAATCAATCAAAGCAAAGCAGACTTCAATAAGTCGAGGAGTTTGATTTACATTAAATCTTGGGAAGACTCTGTACACAGTGGAGATGGTTAAGTAGAAAGGTAGAGTGCCAAGGTCAGGAGTGTGGAGTGTCCATTGCTGGGAGATTTGAATGGATGAGATATCTAGGTTAGGGGGCTGGAGATACTGCACTGAAGCAGAAGATGCCCACTTGTCCCATCTCCTATGCCTATTTTTCATGGTTTGATGATAAAGTGATGGTTACTTAGTTCAGCACGTAAGTCACATCCGTGCTTATGCCTAATTGCCTATAATAATATTCTATATTCCTGTGAATGTAGCTAACTGCTTTCTAAAGCACTTTGAAACATCAGGTTACATGAAAAATTCCATTAGCATGCAAGTTGCTCCCTCACAATAAACACCATAAAAAAGGTAGTAAAGTTGCCAACATTTTATCTGATATCCCTAAACTGTGGGGTTTTTTTTCCCCTCCTCATACTCACCAACTGTTGTTTTTCAGACCATGTTTGATGAAGAGACAAGTCACTATTCAAGTATATTTAACTAAGGGATAAATCCATATTAAAGCAGTTGAAGAAAAATGCATAGCACATTAAGAGAACACCATAAAAAAGTGGCCAAGAATAGTATGGAAATGCCTGACAGGTGTGAGTCTGCCAACATGGAAGGACACTTTTAATGCATTATTTATAGATATTGCTTTACCACCACAAGCCATTGAGATCAAGGTCACCCAATGGACCTCTGGGCAATGGGTCAAGACTTGAGAGGCAATATTGATAACAGCAGCTGACAGTTTCTTGGATACAGCTGGTATTTTTCTAAGCAGCAGCATTTTCTAGCTTCTAATGAACAATGGAAATCTGTTTGCTGTGAAACTGCTCATGTCTGTCTTGGTCACCACTCATTAATTGTGATCACTTTTAGGCCTCGTGTAACTGCTCTCCCTCTTCTCTGCATCTTCCTGTAAATCAGCCAAGTAAACACACCTAACAAATACAATTCTAGGTGGTTTTTTTTTTTTTCTTGTGTCTTAGATTTAAGTTCCCCAGTACCTTGTTTTCATCTCTCCCTGTTCTCTGCCAATCATATTTTCTAATATTTTGAAGTCCCAAAACTTAACAGTTTTAGCGTGCTGGGATCAACAATAATAAAATATAAGCTGTGACTGAGGAAAACATAAATAGTCTTTGTGATTCCCAGCACAATGATTTCTCTGCCTGGTTTTAAAGGTTTCCACTCCCTTTATAACTTCTTGTTCCTATTGATTGCCATGACTTGTGTAGTTTTATTTTGTTTCTGTGTGCTTTTATTCTTGTTGTTGTTCTTTTTGGATTTTTTTTTTGCTGGTTTTTTCGGGGGGGGAGGTAGTGATTTGTGGCTTTTTTTCCTTAATGATATTTAACATACTTTCTTCTTAGGGGAACAAGGAAGTTTGATCTCTTTAGCCAAATCACATTCTTATTAAGCAATCCAAGTCACATCAAATAAGGTGTGCTCTGAGACTTTTTTTTCCCCATTTTTTTTTTTCCTGACAAGGCCTTCTGAACATGAGGAAGCTTTTCCTCAGGTTTCTTGCTTGGAGGCTCGTAACTTCTTCGAGATGTACTCCTGTTCCTTTAAAGATCAATTCCTATTCCTTGCCTGCTACATTGGTTTGCAGTCTAAATCAGTTAGTGAGCTGCTGATGGAAGGCCTGATCAACGCTTTATTAAATTCCTTTTGTTGTTGTTGTTGTTGTTGTTCTTTTTGTGCATTTCACTTACCATTACATTTTCAGTGGTATTAAAGTAACCATGTTTGTGTGTTCATCTCATTGGATAATACACCTTCCTTTCCAGAACAATCCATCAGCTTTTATTAACAAAAATAATGTGTTTCATTGAGAAAATAAGCAGCAAAACCAGATGACCTCTTTTTAAGAAGAGAAAAACATACATAGATAGTGTTGAGTTTATACTGAGTGACCAGACTGAAAACTAGCTAAAACTCTAATTCTAAGAAAGAAAAAAAATCTTGAAAAAAAATTACCTCTTTTAATTAGTGTATTTCTTTAAGAGACTTTGGAAGGACTTCATTCAAAGTAAGTAATAATCCCTAAGAGTAACCACAGTGAGGTGAAAATTGGATGGATTCTCTCTGTACTTGCTTTAATCACTGGAAAAAAAACCCTACAAGATTATACAAAGAAAGCTGAAATCTGGGCACTGCATCTGCCAGAGCTACTGAGTTTCCATTAGCTGCCAGACATTGTGGCATATTTTGCTCTTAGTAATAGTGGTGTAAATTATTCTTGTTGAAATTGAAGGAGTTATACTGAAATTAATCTGTCATAATCTACTGCAGACTTCCTCTCCTTCCTTTTCTGAAGCAATTTGGTTCATATAATGTATATGCAATAATTAATTTAAACTAACATGAAATAGCCCATTTATCCTTGAAAGGATTTGGGATTAGAAGACTTCTAGTCCAATTTTCAGGATGATTTCTGTTTATATGGTAAAACCACTTGCAAAAATATACTAGGGCAGCAGAAAAACTAAGAAACTCCACCAACTAGACTTTCAATAGCTATTTTGGTAAAGTTTGGCACACAAGGCTTTTTTGTTATTTGATACTCAATTACTTCCTTGTATTAGTTAAAAAAATATATATCTTTTGTACTCTGTGATGAAGGATGTAGCTCTAACAGTCAAAAATGCCATGTCTGTGGTCTGCAGGCACTGGTGTGTGTTGCACTACTCATCAATAAGTGATTTTGCATTGCTCTGGATAAGATCAATATTTGTCACTTGTTAACCCATGGCTTCTAATCCAATATTTACATCAGTTTTAATGGCTAGTGCTACACGCATGTCTACAGAAGAGAGAGGGCTCTCTGCTGGGATTAACTGGCAGGAGTAAAGCAGTGAGCACTTTGGTGCCACTGGGCTTCATCAGGGATTTAGCATGGGGGCACTTCACTACCTCTCTGAAGAGACAGGGTGGGTGCAGCAATATATGTTGGGTCCAGGCCCTTGGCTCAGCTAATGAAAGACCAAGGCTGGCTCCCACAGAGCCCCTTGGGTGTGTCTGCAGCAAGTTCCAGCTTCTGGGGTCTGGCACACTGCAAATGCCTGGAGATGGCCCTGGCAGTGCACAGCAGCACAGCTCAGAGGTCATGTTGAAATGCTGTGGGCTGGGGTATGTAGCTAGTGCTTCTGGTGGCATTAACACATGTCCCATGTGCCCAGCTGGATTTACACCCAGTGTGACCCCTTTGCTTTGGGGATGCAATGCGAAGACACCAGCCCTGACTCTGTGTGAGTGTAGCCAGCATTGAACTGTGAGTATTTATCTATTCTGATGCTGTGCAACACCAAAGCTGCTGGGCTGAGCTCGCCTGGGACCTCACCTTTACATGCCCACCATCACATGCCACTCACACCTGCAGACTTGATCAGACAAAGGTGGCTCTGCAGCTGGGATGTGAGGAGCCAGCTGTAGGTAGGTAGGAGTTAATGCAGGTCCTCATGTGCTAAGGAATAAAACGCCATACACAGGAACTGCTTAACAAAATGTATTTTAAGCGGCAGGTGAGAGGTAATGATGAGTAACAGCTACATCATCATGTAGCACATCATCCTAGCACTGACTCTATGTGCAGTCTGGGAACCAAACGCTGTCTTTCCACACAGAGCCGTGTCAGGAGATTGCATCATCTGACATCAAGGATTGTTCCTGCATTATTTCTTTCCTATATTATACAGGAATCAAGGATCTGCAAAACATATGGAACCTGCCCAAATATTTCTCTTCCTGTATATTTCCCATCCTAAAATTTTGAGGCCGGAAAGACTGTTGGCAAAGAAAAGGTGAACCTTTTCAGCTACTTATTTACAGCACCAAACAGGAACACATCCCATTGCTCAGTGCTTAAATAAGCCTTGCTCAATTTAATTCTTACTTTTAATTTTGCTCTGAGGTTTGCATGAATTTTTTGATGTAAATTGGAACGCCCAGTGATAAGTCAGGGTTGTATAGTGCATTTGCAGATGTTCATGAGTAGAAGTATCAAATGTTCCTTCACTGTTTGCAAGGTGATGCTCTCTTCTTTGTAGTCCTGCCCACCATGAACATGCCAAGTATCTCTGCTAACCACAAGGAAAAAACATCCAGGATAATTTTCAGCTTGCTTTGCTTTAATTGATTTTATACAGTTTGCTGGGTATAATTACTTTTTCATATCAAGTCTTTTTTAAACAAAATCATATATAAAAATAAATCCAAGTTGTCTACTAAAACAGGAAATCAGAATGAATATAACCGAGCTGAAACTATAAGGCTCACTTTCCAAACTGCTCGACCGACCCTGTCACTGTGGGGAAGAAGAGGTAGCTTCAAATCGCTTTTCTGCCTTTCTATTCCCAGGGCCAACTGGGAACTATGTTGGTCCATGGCCTTCTTGCACTAACCCCTGAGCTCTCAGAGGTTTATGCCACATTACCTACGGCTCCCAGGAGGTTGATGGGTGTAGTATTACCAAAGTGTGGACTCTTTCTGGCTACCATTCCTTCCCCTTGGTTATGTTCAAAGTATGAACACATACTATGCTCACAGTAGAGGCTAGAATAAAGATTTTATGTCTCTGGGAGTCAGGTATCCGCAAGGCATGGTGTTCTCCAGCTGAGCTGGCTGCTTTGTGCTCCTGGCAAACCACAGAGCATGTGAGGCAGGACAGGGGTATGAGGTTAACGCTCTGCTAAACAGCTAGGTGTACTAACTGACCGCGCAGAATATGGCTGGACCTGTGCGTTGCACGGGAGACCTTGGTGAGAACTCCTGGTAGGAACTAGGCTTTACAGAAACCTGATGTGAATGCTATCAGAAAGAGTGGCATAGTGGCTGGTGGATGCTGAAATGAGTCAGAAAAATGTGCAGGTAGATGGACTGCAGCTCCTGGAGATGATATTAACCTGCAAGGTTGTGGAGTTGATTCTTTTTTTCCCTTTTTTAGATCCAACTTAAACCATCTTTGTTTCACAGTGTTTCAAATAGTCTTGCTACACAAACATATTTGAAGGAAGTGAAAATTATAGACATTAGAAAGGGAAAGGGCTGTTAAGTCTAGACTGAGTGCTGAATCAGAAAAAAGAGCTCAGGTTTTTTAGTCTGAATTTTAATGTTGCATTGCTGGTCTGCCTGTAACAGAAGCACATGATTCATCCTTTGCCAAGGCAGAATCAGTCTTGCTGTATTAAACATCCTTGTGTTCTTTGTCCTGCCTATATGCAAATACCTTGAATGATGATATTTCCATCTATACCCTCCAGAGATTATTCAGTGGGCTAATACATTGTATTGTTAAAGCATTTTTCCCCTAAGAAATAATTCTGCATGAGGTTTACTTCCTTCCTTTTTTCTTTTATTTTTTTTGTTTTTCTTTTCATTTTATCTATCTCAAAATCTTTTCCTCTCTTTGTGATTATTCTTGGACATTTTATCACATATACTTGCTATAGCAGGAAAGAGGTTGCTTTGAGAGTGAATTTCCCCTAGTAACAGAGTGGACATATATTTCCTATGCTTGTTGTGGAGCAGCTAATACTAAGTAGCTTCTAAAATGTGCCCTACTCACATTGTGCCCACTATGTTTGCTTTTAAAACCATTGGCATCTTTCCCACTAACCATGTTGCTCTTGCAGTGCTTATAACTCGGAGGTCCCGAACGGAGACATGCCAGCTGCAACGCAAAGGCAGGACAAGATGAAGGTCTTGTCATAGGTCAGTGTGAATAGCGAAGGGAATGGAAGGAAAAGTAGCTATGCCTTTTGCTTACTGACCCTGAGCCCTGATGTTCAGCGCAGTAAATTTGTGTGCAAAGCTTTTGCCTCACTGCATGTTAAAGGTGTGAGAGCTGGTGATAGCACTGCACTGACCGTGAGCTGCTTCTCCCTGTGGTCATTTGCCCCTGAGTCCCGGTGGCGTGTGTTTAAGCACCAAATAGACTGGCTATAGATAAATACATCTGGAGAACTTTAAACCAGCAAGCTCTTAGCAAAGATGCGTCTGTGGCACTGTTGAGGAAAGGTTTCAATTGATACGAGACCGACTGACACACGGTTTAACTTGCAGTCTGTGTGAGTGTTAGGTTTGCATTGAGGAGAGAGGAATGTCCTTTGAGGTTTGCATTGAGGGTAGAGGAATGTCCTTTGCAAGCAGGGACGAATACTGTGGCTGAAGTCGTTTTATCTGGTGGAGTTTCAGATGAGTAAAGCAGGGAGCAGGAGAGACATTCCTGGGTACATTTCCCATCAACACTTTCAGGTGGAGAGTAATGGGATCGATCCAGAGGCCAGGGACTAGACTCCAGTTAAAAGCAGCCAGAGCTTTTTGCTTTGATTATTACATTAAGAGTTAAGTTTAAGCCAGCTAAAGAGTGGATGTTTGAGCAGCGGCTGATGTGATTGGCGGGATGGTCGTAAAGTCAGGACCATCTGACAGTGCAAATAGGCAGTCCCTGTTGGATATGACAGAGGAAGGGAGCTTGTGAAAGGTGTAACGGATGGATATCTGTGCTTGAAGCAGCTTCAGAGCATGGTGTTGCAGCAGTACTCTGGAGCTGTGCCAGATTGCGTTGCTCAAGGTCAGGAGCTTTTCAAGGAGAGTGCAGGAGGCAGACGTGGCACAAGGGGACTTTCAACTCTGCAGCTGCATGGGAGGGGAAAAATGTCCAGATGTTAGCACTGGGACTCAGACTATAATAATCACCATGAGGCTGAACAGGCTGTCGTCAAAAGGGGCACCCCACTGTATGTTCCTCCCAATTTCATTAATTTCCATGGAGCCATGCTGCCAGCAAGGCTGGGGAGCTGATCCAGCTCAAATCTCACCCAGGAAAATAGAGTTACACTTTTTGTGGCAGCTCAGGCTTAGGCTGGCTTAAAATGACAGAAACTGCCAACTCGGACTGCTCCCTGAAGATGATACCCGTGCAGCAAGCCTGAGTGACAAGCAGAATAATGGCGTTGTCTACAGACATTGAGAAACCAAGTGGGGGAGGAGGAATTGCAGCTCTACTTTAACCACCCTGAACTTCAGCTGACAGCTAAACACCCGTGAGGAGATGGCAGAGAGACAGGCCCAGATTTTAGCCTGTAAAGGAGGAGACAAGTATAGCACAGAGAGAAAGGTCTATAGGTCATCAGGATAGAGACAGCAGATGAGTTTGGGTTGGTGGATAAAATTACTTGCATTTTTTTCTTGCCTTTATCAGAATTCTTTCCAATATGTCAGTTGATATATTTCTGTTAGAGAATTGCTTCACACTCAGCATATTGCAGCAGATTGATCTTCTTTAAGATCATGACATGATGTCCAGTATCTGGAAATCTAAACTGTGCTGGCCCCTCCTCTAAGTCTGGGGCATTGTAAATACATGCTCCATTTGCTCTTTTCCATGCTTCTACTCTCTGTTTCTGTATTTTTGGATTATTTCTCTTCTAAGAGATTAGCTGATCTTTTCCAGCATGCATTTTTTGATTTCTCCAGGGTCTCTGAATTATTTCTTCCTGTCTTTGTAGTGATGTACACAGTGCTGCTCTTTGTGCTTGTATAACCTCATGGTATGCATACCTTACAGCACAATCCTTCTGAGATGAGCACATACTCTGAAAGAACATAGAAGATACGATGTTCCTTTTCAGCAATAATGATCACTTGAGCAATTCAGACCATATAACTTGCTGTTTAACCTGTCTGGTCTCTTCTAGTGTCTGTTTCCTTCCCATGTATACCTTCTGACATTGTAGGTGTTTAGTACCTATTTCCTTGGTGGTAAGAAATCTTGTGGATTTTGTATAAAAGTTGTGAGGAGTCACTGACATGCTTAAAACCATGCTGTCAGTATTGTACAGTGACTTACACAGCTTGCAAGTCATCCACAATGCATTTACAAGACATGACAGTTATATTATCAAGCATTACAGATTACTGCAAACATAGACTGTATACTATATTATAAAATTGTTCTTTTTCATAAATGGCTTAGGCGTAGTCTGAAAACGTATTTAATGAGTGGCCTTTTTCATCAAATAAAGGTAATTTTGCTGGCTGTTGACAAGTTGTAACTATTTAAAAAGCCATTCAAAATAAATGACACTATTTGTGGATATACAATGAACAATCTAGTAGCATATTAGTACAATGCTGTACCTTTGAGAGGGTATTTTTCCAATAAATTTAAAAATTATATTTCTATTATAAAATTTCCAACATCCTTCAAAAGTATTTGGAATAAAAAATATCTTGAAATTTGTAGATTGGTTTGAGCATATATGAATATGTTACAAACAAATAGAGCCACTTGGAAATGGTATATGTGTGTGCAAACACTTCAGTAAAATATGAAAAATTTAAAAGTATATTTCATGCTAGGGGAAGAATGTTTAATAAAATATTCCCAAGGTTTTGGTTTTGGTTTGGGGGTTTTAGTTTGGTGTTTTTTATAAAGTTTTCAATGGGGAAAACTTGTATATTTTACTCTATTAAAATAAGATAGGTGGACAAGGGAAGGATGACAGGCATCATCTTCCTGGACTTGTGCAAGGCATTTGACACTGTCCAGCATGACATCCTTGTCTCTAAATTGGAGACACATGGATTTGACAGATGGACTGCTCAGTGGATAAGGAACTGTCTGGATGGTTGCACTCAAAGAGTTGTGGCCAATGGCTCAATGTCCACGTGGAGATCCCTGACAAGTGGTGTTTCTCAGAGGTCAGCACTGGGACTGGCAGAGTACAACAGCTCTGTTGGTGACATGAAAAATGGGATATAGTGCACCCTCAGCAAGTTTGCTGACAACACCAAGCTGTGTGGTGAGGTTGACACACTGGAGGGAAGAGGTGCCATCCAGAGGGGCCTTGACAGGCTGGAGAGATGAGCCCATGTGAACTGCATGAAGTTCAACAAGGCGAAGTGCAAGGTCCTGCATGTGGGTTGGGGCAGTCCCAAGCACAGCTACAGGCTGGGTGGAGAATGGATTGAGAACAGCCCTGAGGAGAAGGACGTGGGGGTGCTGATTGATGCCAAGCTCAGCATGAGATGGCAGCGTGCACTCGCAGCTCCGAAGGCCGACCATGTCCTGGGCTGCATCAAGAACAGCATGGCCAGCAGGTTGAGGGAGGTGATTCTGCCCCTCTACTCTGCTCTTGTGAGATCTCACCTGGAGTGCTGTGTCCAGCTTTGGGGTCCCCAGCACAGGAAAGACATAGAGCTGTTGGAGTGAGTCCAGAGAAGGGCCACAAAGGTGATCAGGGGGCTGGAGCACCTCTCTTATGAAGACAGGCTGAGAGAGTTGGACTTGTTCAGCCCAGAGAAGAGAAGGCTCCAGGGTGAGTGGCCTATCAATATTTAAACAGTTCCTACAGGAAAGTGGGAGAGGGACTGTTTACCAGGGAGTGTAGTGATAGGACAAGGGGCAATGACTTCAAGCTGAAAGAGGGGAGGTTTAGATTAGATGTTAGGAAAAAATTCTTTACTGTGAGGGTGGTGAGGCACTGGCACAGGTTGCCCAGAGAGGCTGTGGAAGCCCCATCCCTGGAAATGTTTAAGGCCAGCTTGATGAGGCTTTTGGGCAACCTGGTCTAGTGAGGATGTCCCTGCCCATGGCAGAGGGTTGGAACCAGATGATCTTTGAGGTCCCTTCCAACCCAAAACTTTCTATGATTCTATGAT
Source organism: Hypotaenidia okinawae (assembly GCA_027925045.1). Lineage (NCBI taxonomy): Eukaryota > Metazoa > Chordata > Aves > Gruiformes > Rallidae > Hypotaenidia > Hypotaenidia okinawae. Next base: position 64,909,864 of record BSDF01000002.1, read on the forward strand.
TTAGTTTAAAATAAACTGAAATAATATAGAATAAAATACACTCCGGAATAAAAAAGGAAAATGGGGGAGGTATTTTATTAATACATGTGAAGAGAGCTTGAAAAGTCAATGAAGGCCTAGCTCCCAGACAAACAGACGAGTGCAAAGAGAGGACTTTTTCATTTTAATTACAAAAAGTTTCCATTTTGACTAAGCCCATTTTCCAGTCCAGACTATTTTGCTAGGAGGAATTTTAACTAAAGTTGCAAAGAATGTGTACCCGCATTACCTGAATATTAGGTTAGCCTTCTGCTGCTTGTCAAAAGATAGAATTGAAAAATGATAAGTCACTTGTCTGTCTTGGTTTCATTGTATCTGTTAAAGGTATTTATTAGTGTTTCCAGGATGAAATCAGTGGTAGCCTGGGTTTGGTTTAATAGTTTCATGTAGACAAATGAAAAAGGATGTACTGGTTTGGGCAGGAGAGGTAGTTTGTGTGATGAAAGAGCTGTTTCCAGCCACACAGAGCAGCAAAGCATAAGGTCAGGCTGGGGAACCTGGAATAACCCCTGCCCCGGCCACTCCTATGCATTCTTTGCAAATTCAGCTAAAATTCCTGCCAGAAAAATAGGAGCTAGCAAAATTTGTCACAAGAGAGCCTTTAACCCCAAGGTGGAGATGAGTATTTGGACAGGCTCTCTGGATCACCCCACAGGCTGTCCTGGGTGAGTGGGACTCACTATGGAATGCAGGGAAGAGGTTTTTGGGATTACGTGGCACAAATTGTGGGATTTTTAAGGGAGGTATCAAAGGCAGGAGAAAAGGGGGCATCAAAAAGGAGGGATATGGGAATAGCCTTGCCAGCCAGAGGAGAACAGCAAGGGGCTGTTGGTGCTGTGTGTGCTTGTGGGAGAGCAGAGTGTGTCTGCTGGGTGAGTTATGGCCAGCCATGTGCACGTGTGTATTGTATGCAAGTATTTGCCTGTGCTCTTGTTGGGAACACACACTCTGCCTTGCTGGCTGGATCTGGGGGTATGTATTGGTGGCAACCTTGCCTTGATTGGGCTACTGGGTTTGGTAACTCCTGCAACACTGAGCACCCTGAAGGAATTACCAAATGCATAACATACAGAGCTCTCTGTCAAAGGCGCAAGGTTCATTCCCTGTTGAATAGACCATAGCACTTTCTATGGATGTATTCGCTGACAGTGAAAAAGTCCTAGTATGCTAACTGAGCTAAAGAAGCTGGTGGAGTTCTTGCTATAAGCATTAGATTAGTATTATTCAATATACTGTACTGATATATGCATATATAGGATTGACATATATTGTATGTATGTATTGTATATTATATATATTCATATTCTTTGATGTATTGCACTGTTACCTAACAGGATTTGGCCTCTCTCCCATTCTTTCTGGTATGGTCTGGAAGTGAAGCACAGCAGTGGTAGCCAGCTAAGAGCCCTGCTGTTTAGAGATCTGAGGGTGAGTGCTTCCTCTGCAGAAGGAAAGCTGCTCTTTTGCCCGCTTGACACAAATAAGGTGCATGTTTGCAAGCAGAGCAGACTGAGATGGAAAACACTTCATAATATGCATTTCTGGTCTCCTGCAGGTGCACAGCTTCACACAGCACTGAGGAAGATAGAGGCAACCTCTGCACTTTGGGTACATTCAGAGGTTCCCTGAGTAAGTCCTAGCACTATGGTGTGTGGCAGGCAGCATCCAGTTATCGCCAGTTCCCTGTTCCTCTGTGTTTGGGCCTCACACAGCTAAAGTGCCCTGGGAGCACTCAAAAACTGGATCACAGGGTATATGATATTCTTGGCCAGTGCAGCCAAATCTAAGGGAAAAGGCAAGATGAGCAGGAGGCTGGAGCATAATAGTTTGCTTGCCCACTCCTGACCCTGTGTGTTTGCAGCTCAGCTAATCTGTCCATGCATGTATTTTACAATCCAAATTATGTAGACTGAGTACTCCTATATTTGGAAGGAGCATCACCTCCTGCAGTGTCTCTCATCAAGACTTACAGAGAAGTGACTTTGTACCACTCTGTGTATGTGAAAGTAAATTCAGTATGTGGGAAAGGATGATAATACCTTAGAACTGACCTTGGGGATTGCTTTTTTTTTGCTTTTGTTTTGTTCTGCTTGTTTTTTATTCTGTGTGGGTTCTGAGAGACAAAAGCAGCTCTCTGTTTTTAATTACTGCAAGTAGCTTGTAAGTAGCTGGAACAGCTTTTTATGCAACCTGATTTGAATATATTCCAGGCTGCAGATAGACACCTATTTTAAAGGCACAGCATGCTCATTGTGGCTTTCTGCCAATCAAACAGTTGTCACTTGCTAGACAGTCCTAAACAACTTCTGCTCCTTCCACAATTCGCTGTCTGTCTGACTGATGGAAACGGCAGGGCTTCTCCCCTTCCCCCTCCTCTTTCTTTTCCCCTGAACCAGTGTCACCACATGGCAGGAGAATTCGGCCACTGCTGCTGAGAATAAGGCACTGCTTGTGATGCTGGCCCCAGGGCTTGGATAAGGACCCCTGAAACAGAGCAGAGCAGACTGTTGGTGTAATTCCTCAAGAATCCCTCGCTTTCCAGAGCTCCTAAGGGTGGATATAGAGGTGAAGAGGGTTTAGTTGGTTTTATTTTGCTTTTTAAACTTTTTAAGCTCTCTCAAGTCTGACAAAAATGAAATCCAGATCTGGTTTTTCTTAACTCTGGGCAGCCAGATTATGTATAGATTGTGTGAGTATTGTGGTCTGGCTCCGTAACAATAACACTCAGAGACCTAATCTGAAGCTAAGCTAACATGATAAGTGCATGGAAATATTTATTTTTTCTGGTTTATCTCCACGGCACAGTCATGAAGAAGCTTGCTAGTACTTCAGACCAGCAGCGAAGCACCCAATGTATCTCAGCAACCCTACAGAAGGCTCAGGTGAACCTCAGTATTTTTTGCTCCATTTCATCCCTTACCTCTTGTTGGATTCTTTGCTTGCTGGGCTGTAGGCTCCAAGCATTCTAAAAAGAGTCCTAGAAAAGTTCTCTCTGGGCTAATGGAAATATTCTAACTTCTGGTTCCTGATTTTGAGACTTGGAGCCTTCTGGTTCCTTTATTAAGTAGATTAAAAACAAAATAATTCTTTAGCCAGTGACTGTGTTAATTCAGTCAAAATTTGGCTGCTAGCCACCCAGGGCAAAGGCACATCATGGTATCAGTCCTGCAGTATATGGTTCATTATTATTGGTGGTTTCTAGAATTTTTCCAGTTAAGATTTCAGGCAAGCTTTGCACTGAGAGATTTGCTAAACTTTTGACTCTCTGATAAAGAAAAAAGGTATCTTAATTCAGGAAAGTAGTGCAGAGAATGCATCCTATGAAATATTATTTCTGATGGTTTGGATTCTTAATTATATCCTTAATATTGCTAAATGTAATCCCCCCCCCCCTTGGAAGTAGAAGTTATTAATGATTATTTGTTATTCCTGGTGGTGTGTTCTATAGTCAGCCATCATCCCAAAGACTCTGGGTACAAGATACTCTTTCTTGTCAGTCCGTTCTTAACTTTGCTTGGCTTAGGTGAGATGTAACACTCATATTTGCCAATAAGTAGAAAAAGAAGGGAAAAGAAAGGTTTTCCTCCATGATTCTTCTTTTTGCTGTACATTTTATTTCTGACTGAGCCCTTTGGAAGAGTTCAAGCCACTGGAGGAGACCCGTCATGGCAGGAAAAACTTTATCCCATTCCTGTTCTTGTTTACTGTTGCTGGTTTTAGCTATTGCCCATGTCTTTTTCCTAGGACTTTATTTGAAGAACACAATGGGGCTTATTTAAATAATTACCTCCAATGATCACACACTGCCTGTCAACAATGCCTTCTTTGTGTCTATGGTGTCCCATGAATGGTATTCAGGTTTCTTATACTCTGCTCTCTGGACAGTTCTAGAAATGAAGAGTCAGTACATGTCTTATTGCATTGTTCAGCACATGTCCTTGCCAATGTGGACACAGGATATTCTGTAGTTCTCCCTATATTTCCTGTATAATAATGTCCTGGTTCTGGCCAGGCCAGAGTTAACCTCCCCAAGCAGCCAGCACAAGTGAGCTGAGTTAGCCTGGGCTGTTTTCCACACTATATCAACTATATTTTTTAGTATTTCAATTTGTTTAATTCATTTTCTGCTTCTTTCTATAAATCCTAAACACTAAGATAGTGCAGTTTTAATCTTTTCCATTTTTCTACTGTTATTAACAAAATAGATGTCACCCATAAAAATCTACTCTGTGCATCTGACTTGCCCTCCTGTGAGGCCACCACATGAGTGCAAATCTCCTTAATCTATTCTGTGACAGCACGTGTCTAACTACAGAAATTTTCTCCGTGCTTGATGTTTATGCAGTTCAAATATGTTTAAGCATTTATTTGTCTTTCTATCTTTGTCAAATGTTTGCCCTCAGCTTTTTCAATTTTTTCCTTGCAAGGCAAGTTTTCCAGGCCCTATGTCTTTGTGTTTGTTTTTGGCTTTTTCTCAGAAGTCACAATCTGTCAATGCTAGAGCTAGTTGGGAATTTTCCAATGAAAAGCTTCTTTGTTTTGTTTTTTAATTGAAAAGCAATTTTTTGTAAAATTTGAGACAATTCTCTTGAAGAAGGTATTTGTTCTCTTTGCCCTTAGATACATTTTAGGTTGGTATCCTCTGAAGAGTCACGTTTAGTTTTACGAAAACAAATGGAAGTTTCTTGCTTCTGCTTAACTGGCTGTAATAGCTAAACTATTCTTAAATATTTTTTTTTGTGGATGAATTCAGGCATCACATAGCAGCTCCTCATCTGTTTGAAACACTGCTGAAAATCTCAACAGTAGAAAAGAGTGGAAGATTATGGAAGACATAAACTGGGTGAGGCTTAATTCTTCAGGAAAAAATCCCAAACATTATGTTTCCAATAAGGAAGAAAGGGGCAGTTATCAAACGAAGATGAGTATTGGTGGTATTGTTTGCCTTTCCCAGTGGCAGTGTTACGGAATAGTTACTGTCCTGGCAGCTGTAGGCATTCCCTGGTTTTGAACTCCAAAATGTTCTGATCAGCTTCTCTCCACTGCAGATCAGAAGCAGGTTCATTCAATACTATTATTACTAAATTCCCAGAAAGATGTGCTTAATTAAGGTGGCTGCTACCGTCACATGAATTTTAAGGCAAACTGCTAATGTGAGCTATTTATTCCATGCACAATTGAACACACTGCCAATACTGCCTATAATAATACAGAAATGTTGTTATGATTGCTAAGAATGCGTGCTAAAAGACTGAAGACATTTTGTCACTTGGCATCCCTAAGGTTTACAATTTGCTGGCTAGGGTTTAGCATTTAAAACGCCTTAAAAAAAAAAAAGAATTGTTACTAAAATATCTCACCACCCCTAAACACATCGTGGTGCAGCAGGGCAACTGGGCAATTGTTCTAGCTGGCCCCACCAAATCTTCTGCCTGTACTGGGCTCACTGGTATGTATTTACTGCAACACAGGATATACTGGGACAATCCAGAGGAAAAAGAAAGCTGGGGGAGTGGAAATTCAAATAGAGTTAGGATTAGCAAGAACAAATTCTCAATTATATTTTCATATGTTTCTTCAAAATCCCTTTGCATAAACAAGGCTCCTTGAGTGAGCTCATTAAGTCCTGGTATGTAGAAATGCATTTTGCCATTGCTCAGCCAACACTAATGTATTTATTATTCATCTGATAGTAGACCAGGCTTTAAGCTGTGTAATGCTTTCTTTACCATTTCATTGTTTATTTGTTTTAATGAAAACCCGTGAGCCAGAGTCTGAATGGAGACCTGTTGTTTTACTCGTGCTTGGCAGGGAAGACTTCAAAAGAAAATGTTGGGTTTTTTTTTTCCAAGGTGGTAGCTCCAAGTTGTTTAAATGACAGTATTATTTCTTCTCCTTTTCTGGATATTCATGTACAAAGATGTTGCAGCATTTAGCACTTTGCAAAATGAACCTTTTTAAACATTATTTTGTATCATGGTGATAACACAAAACCAGGTACTAGTTCATCACTGTTTCAGTTCAGTCCAGAAAATAAATGCACCTGATCATTGCTAGTATTTTTTATGGATTGCCAAATTTGAAATTAATTAATATCTCTGAAAGCAATACCTCTGAGAAGGTCTTTAAAACAGTACAAGTTGAATATTATGTCTGTGAATGATGTTGGATGTACAAGACCTAATTCGACTCTTAGAAGCTAAAGCAAGGAATATCAAAAAGTGAAAAAAGTTTCTTTTGTACAAGAAAATATAGAGAAACTAAAATAAATTATTTAATCATACTCCAAAATACCAAAGTGGGAAGAACATTCTTGAGAAACAGAGCTTTAATCAATAGATTATAGTATAGCATGAAACGAAAGCTAAAACAAAGGTGTGACACCATAAAACCCAGGATTGTGTCTTCTTAACAAATTCAGACATTTGGACAAGGGATTCAGTGATGCTGCCTAATTCAGTCTTTCAGCAGATATGCTCTTTAGCCAAAGGCAGGAGAACAGATCAGGCCAAGCAAATCAGGATCCTTGAATCTGCCTTTTGGCACCATTGGATCAGGCTTCAGCTCCCCCTGAGGCTATACACATACCTCCCGGCCTGGGCTCAGCAAGGGACTGTACCCCCTAAGCAGCAGCTTAGCAAAGGGAAAATTGGGCTCCTTTCCATCCGGGGCTCTCACAGAAAAAGCTTATGACCTTCATTATCTGTTTCTTGTGAGTTTTGACTGGCTGGGCTCACTATTGGGACCAAGTGGGTTGTTTCTGTGTGAGCTGCTGAAAGTATCCGAGTTTGGCCCATGTGCAGCTATGAAGAGTTTAAAATAAGATATTGAGAGAAATCAGCAGGAGAGTGGAAAAATCATGATGTATAAGGCAGAACATGTACACCCTCTGTGAAGTTAAGGCTAATGATAATAGGCTTGCACACTGGTAAAAACAATAGGGTTTATTTACAATGTGTTAAGTTTCTGTTATTGTAACGCTGGAGTGTGTACAGGCGTGTAAGTGTGGTAAAGTGACACGAGCCAGGCCAAACCTTGATAGGCATGCGAATTCTGCCAAAATACTTCAGTATGACAACTGAAAAATGTAGAGGATGAGATTGAACTGAGGGAGAAATAAACAGTGGAGAAAGCAATACTAGAGCTGCACTGGCTGTGTGCTCTGTAAAACAAAAGCAGCTTGTGTGAGAGCACCCATGTTAATGTTCCTGTTGGAACAAATCCCACATACTTCATTACTGAAAAAAGTCCTCTAGAAGTTGGTCTTCTCTTAAGGCAAGTGGCAGGTAATATTAATAATTAATAATGAAGTATGATGAGGCTGACTAGACTGTCTTAGGATAATGGTCGCTACCTTTTTATTAGTAATTAAAATAAATCAGGGATTATTTGTTCCCTGGCACTGAGGGCAGAGCATGACTTGTGTTGGAAGAGATAAGAATTTGCTCCTAAAATAGTCTGGATGAATCCAGACTTCAACATGTCTTTTGGTTCACTTGGGATTTATGAGAAAAACAGAGGAGCTTCTCTAGCTGTTCTGGACTGGGTTTCAGGTGAAAAGCAGTGTATTTAATTACACTTTTCCAAACGGATCATCAGAGCTTTTCAAATACTATTTTCATAGAATCATAGAATGGTTTGGGTTGGAAAGGACCTCAAAGATCATCTAGTTCCAACCCCCAGCTATGGGCAGGGACACCCTCTACTAGACCAGGCTGCCCAAAGCCCCATCCAACTTGTCCTTGAACACTGCCAGGGAAGGGGCAGCCACAGGTTCTCTGGAAGGCCTGTTCAAGTGCTCTGTAACCCTCAAGTGAAAAATGTCTTCCATATGTGTATGAAAGATATATACATATCTTATACTTAACGGCAAAAAGGAAAAAAACTGCAACAAAAAAACATGGTGTTTTGACCATGGCTGGAGGGTAGATGCCCACCAAAGTCACTCTATCACTCCCTTTTTCAGCTGGACAAGGGAGAAAATATGTATTGAGAGGCTCAGGAGTTGAGATAAGGACAATTAGTGTCACAGGCAAAACTGGCTCAACACAGAATACAGGAAAGAAACTCGCTGCACTACACACACAGTGAAACCAGAGTCGGATAATGAGAAGTGCCACCAGATCTTAAAGCACCTCCCCCCAGCCCTCTGTTCTTAGCAGACTTCACTTCAGTCATGATTTTGCTTCCTTCTTCCCCCTGTCATTGTGCCACTGGGAGGGGCAGGGAATGGGGGAATGGGGGTTTTGGTCAGTTCCTCGTGAGTTGTTTTCCTTCTTACCCAGGGAGGCAGACATACCTCACACCCTTCCCCTGCTCCACCGTGGGGTCCCACCCACAGGAGATGGTTTCCCACAAACTTTTCCAACATGAGTCCTTTCCCACGGGGCTTCAGCTCTTCACCAGCTGCCCCAGCGTGGGTCACGGCTATGGGGTGCATTCATAAATCATAGAATGTCTCTCAGTCTCTCAGGCCCAAACTGCTCCAGCCTGGTCCCCCACGGAGTCACAATTCCACCCCCCAGCAAACCTGCTCCAGCGTGGGCCTCTCTCCCTTGCTCATATCTGCGTCTCTGTCTCTCTCCACGGGCTGCAAGTGCTGGTAGAGGCTTGCTCCAACGCGGGTCACAGCATCTTCTGTATGTCTCCACCTGCTCCACAGGTCTCGGCCTTTTCCCTGGGCTGTGGGGGGACACCCACTCCACCATGAGTTTCTCCACAGGCTGCAGGGGCATCTTTCTCTCCCAAACCTGAGGTGCCTCCTCCTCCCCTTCACTGACCTTGCTGTCTGCACAGTTTCTTACATCTTCTCACTCCTTTCTCTGGTGGCAAAAAGTGGCTGCTTGTGGGTTTTTTTTCTTCCTAAATGTGATTCCCAGAGGCGCTGTGACCATTGCTGATGGGTTCAGCCTTGGTCAGTCATGGGTCCAGCCTTGAGCCAGCTGGTGTTTGCTCTTTGTCAGGCCTGCAGAGAGCTTCTGGCTGCTGTTTGCAGCAACCCTCTCTGCAGCCCCCTTTTCCTCCACCAGAACCCAGCCATGCAAAACTATGACAGTTTGTTCCATTTTCTCATTCCCTTCTCTGGTGGCAAAAAGCAGCTGTTTGTGTTTTTTTCCTCATAAATATGTTTTCTCAGAGGTGCTGTGACCATTGCTGATAGGCTTGGCCTTGGTCAGTGGCAGATCTAGCCTTGAGCCTGGATGGTGTTTACTCTGTCAGGCCTAGAGAAAGCTTCTTGCAGCAGCCATCCCAGCCAGCCCCCCTTTACCACCAGAACCCCGCCATGCAAAACCACCACACAGACCCAACATGAAATCAGTACAGCTTACTGAATTACAGAATCACAGAACATTAGGAGTTGGAAGGGACCTTGAAAGATCATCTAATCCAACCCCCCTGCCAGAGAAGGGTCACCTAGACTAAATCACACAGGAACACATCCAGGTGGGTTTTGAATGTCTCCAGAGAAGGAGACTCCACAACCTCTCTGGGCAGTCTGTGCCAGTGCTCCATCACCCTCACAGTGAAAAAAGTTCCTCCTTATAGTTACATGGAACTTCCTATGTTCCAGCTTGCATCCACTGCCCCTTGTCCTATCACTGGCTGTCACTGAGAAGAGCCTGGCTCTGTAAAATTAATTTTAAGGAAATAATGGGTTATTGAGAATTCTTTTGTTTTGTTCTCCTACAAAGTAAAGCTTAATTTTCTTGTGTCTCTGGACCCGAGTGGAATTCAGTGAGTGAGACTCACAGTAAGTGGGCCTTACTATGTCTTCCTCAGCTATATGGTACTTTTTTCTGTGGCTCCAATGCAAAAATGCACAAGAAAATTCTTCATCTGGGACCAGAAACCAGGTAACCTCCTCAAACCAGAGTCTCTAGTCTTAGCTAGACCAAAGAGTCAGGCTTTGCTTTTCTTAGTTGCAGTCTCTCACTTGCCCAATAAAGATGAGTTGTCACAACTAATGGAAGCAGTTTGATCCCAGCTCAGTCTTGGCTGCCTCTTGGGATATCGGAGCAATCACATCAAATGTGTTCAGCCTGAGAGGAGCTTTGAAATGGTTTCCAGCTCCCTGTGTGAATGCTGTACTTAAGAATATTTCTCACAAATGTGGAGATCAGCAGAAGTATGCCTATCATGATGCACTTTTAGATTGAAATGTCTGAGTGAGAAATCCAAATGCTCCAGGCCAGTCTGGGCTCTGAAGTGCCATTTGGGAGACACTGCCCAGGTAGTTAGGGATCTCAGTAGCCTGAGTGAAGAAATCAAGTACTTTTGGGTACTGCCAAGGCTGAGGAGATGTCTAAGAATACCTTCTCAGAACTCCTCTCCAAAGAAGAAGCTCCTAGTTCCTCTCCAGTCAAATTGACATGGAATTTAAGTGAGAACAATCAATCTCAAAGTTTTTCTGATTTTTTTTTTTTTTTTTTTTTTCGTTCTTTTTTATATTCTGCCTTCCAACACCAGTTGTTTGTAATACAAAAAGACACGCAACTTTTTTACCAGGAATTTAAGGGAAATTAAGACGCCTGAATGTGAGCACCTGATGTCACCATTTTGCATGAGTGACAAGACTGGTGTTGCACCGAGCCCTGCAGATTTCTGTCTGTAGCCCCCAATGCACTTGCTGTAGTAGGTAACCCCACAGTGTCTTTCTCAGAGTGCTGGGAGGGCACAGCCCTGGGGTACATCACTATCTGCCTGGCTTGGGAAGCCTTTCCCCAAGACACAAGATAGCGTTTTGGCCCATCAGATGTGCTGATCCTATCAGAAGTAAGTGCAACAGTCTGGACGCTCATCTTCTCAGCAGCCAGGGTCAGATGGAAGAGGTGCTAACTCTTTGGTCTCAGCTGCTACATCAGCAGGGCATATATATGTTTTATATTAAATTTGAATTTCGGTACTACTACGTAGATACACACCTGGTGTGACTGTATGCATGCTGACACCAGACCCAGGTCCCACCCTGTGGCTTTGCATATGGCCAACAAACTTTGATAAAGAGGCTTCATGAAAATGGATATATTTAAAAGATTTCTGCAGTTTTTGGAAAGAGTCAAGATACTTTGTGTGAAACAAGGACAAACTGTTTAATGTAGTTTTTTAATCAACAGATTAAGCAAAAGCTTCAGAAAAATGAAAGGGACACCTTTAAATGAGTGCTAGCAGTTTTCTACTGACCTCTGGATATTTCAGTCCTGCTTTGGAAGAATAATTTATTTTTTTTTATTATTTCTTTTTCAAGTGGCTTTTTACTTAAACAGATGCTTTCATTTGTAAGATTGAAACCTTTTTTATTTTCAATAAAAAACCAGGCTCTACTGAAGAGAAAATGCAAATCTAAAATCACTCATCTCTTCTTTCTTGCAAACACAAAAATCTTTTGTTCCTAAACAGAAATTAAGCGGGGGAGAAAAAAATCCAAACCCCATGACTTGAAAGAAAATGTAGCAATACTTATTAAGCTCTCCCTCTCTTTCCTTAGTATTTAGAAGGCTCAATTATATTTTCTTGTTGGCATTAAGGTTCTTAATTATGCAGTTGTCTGTTTATTTTGAATAACTGAAAGACTGTGCCAGAAAATGGAGCAGAGAGGGAAAAAGAGAGAGGGAGAAGGAAAAGATAGAAACTCGTTACCTCTTGCAAACTGCTAATCATTGTAAATGGCCACAGAGGCCAGAGGAGACTGCAGAAAATTACTATCAAGCGTGAAAGAATAAAAATACCCTAGACTATATTACTGGGAGAAAAAAAAAGTGAAGAAATCTTCTTGGTACTAAAGCAACTAGAGTGGAAAGAGTAATGGAAATGAAGCACAGTAAGGGGTCCTGGCAAGTCCTGTAAGCAAAAAAATAAATAAAGGGATGTAGGAAATGGGGAAAGAAATGGATTTTATCATTATGTGCTGAATATATTGGCAGAACCCATCTCTATATCAGAGGGTGCTCTTGGTCTTTTATTAGCAGGGCTCCGTGAAGCCTCGTTGTTCAGTTTTCCATGTCACCTCCCCGCCTGTTCCCCCTCTCCTTCCTTCGCTGGCTGTGAGCTGCAACAGGGAGAGCAGCTCTGCTTCCCAAACCAACTGGCAGCAGGTCCCTCTGCTGAGTCAAACAGGCAGAAAACACCAGCCCAGATGCCTTGGAGAGGGCAGCAGTGATTTTCTGCTCTGGCTCTGACCTCCAACTCAAACTCTTCACCCACAGACGTGCTCTTGAGGATGGATCAATGTCAAGGATTAGAACACAGACTCAGCTGGATGCAGAGAGAAAGCTCCAGGCATTGAAAGTAATATCAAGGTACCAGCCTTTGCAGGCCCTGCTTCATGAATTCTTCACAGCACTGGCCCCAGTGGTCCCTGAGCCATTTAAGGGGTTTATTGCTTGCTCGGCAGCAACAGGCTAAAGCTGTGTTGCTACCAAGTGAATTCTGTGCTAAATATTACCACTATAGCTAAGAAAGCTTTCCCCCTCCGGTTTTACGTCTATCAATATTAAAGATGATAAAGGTAAGTCACTGGATGGGAATATTGCTTCTAGAGTTCAACAGAGAGGCCTGCTGAATCAGAAGAGTGTAATGTAATGACTTGTATTTCACAAGAAAGACAGAAAAAGAAGTATCTGTGCAAACAAAAGGAAAATGAGCTTCATTTTGCTAAAGAACAGTTTAAAAAAAAGAGTCTCACATTGCAGAAAAATTGTGTCCTGCAGCCTGGGATTTTTTTCCTTGTTGTGATTATGTATCTTTATATTCAGAATTAACTTAGATCCAGGACTTTCTTTTGTTTAGATTCTGGTTTTGAAAATGCTAAGCTGATAGAAAATCATGCAAACCATACTCCATGTCCACAAAACCATAAAAGAAGAATTTACGTTGTTTAAAAAACCTGAAAATACACATTTACATTTATGTTAACATTCAGCTGTGTTTCCAAAGGGAGTTCCTACAGTCCCATATCCAAATCCTTGCATGGGCAGATATTGTTTATGCATTCACAAGCAAGAACTAGCTAAGTTGAACAGAATAGGATCTTTAAGGTTGGAAAAGACCTCTAAGATCATCAAGTCCAACCATCAGTCCAACACCACCATGTCAACTAAACCATGTCCTGGAGTGCTATGTCTACATACTTTTTGAACATTTCCAGGGATGGTGACTCCATCACCTCTCTGGGCAGCCTGTTTCAGTGCCTGACTTCTCTGTGAGTGAAGAGATTTTCCTTAATATCCAATCTAAACCTCCATGACACAAGAAGAGACCAATCCCCACCTTACTACAACCTCCTTTCAGGTAGATGTAGAGCGTAGTAATGTCTTCCCCCAGCCTCCTCCAAGATGAACAACCTCAGTTTCTTCAGTCACTCCTCATAAGACTTGTGCTCCAAACTCTTTACCAGCATCATCGCCTGAGTATAGTGGTGAGACTTTTTTTTTTTTTGGAGAATTTATTCAATCACTTTTGTCTTTTAAGAAGGAAGGTACTTATTCAAAAAAACAGTGTTAGCTCTTTTGACACAATGTGTTTAACTGTGACTGCTTAAGACAGCAATGGGTTACACAAGACACTTTCTTCAGCCTCTGCTTAGGGTCTGTACCACCCTCATTATGGTGACAAATGGTGTTGATTCTGAATAATACTCTGTCTTGAATTCTGGATGTTCAAAACACAACTCTAGCTAAGCTAAGTTTAATACCTTCCTACTGCCATCATGAAAAGTAGCTTTATTATTGCACCCCTGTTGGCTGCTGGGACTGGTGGATGGAACCTGGGCTGGATCGGTCAGTGGTCTCTTGAGGTGGGGGTGTGTTTCATTCTGAATGGGTGTGTATGTGGGTCTCCTATGTGAGACTAATTTCTTCTGTGGAGAAGTTTTCTAAAGAACTTTTGACTCTGTAGGAGTTAGATACGTAAGAAATATACTTGCTTCCTCTATTTTGAATAGGGTTTCCAAGTTGTACGTTAGCAGAAGAGCTTTTTTTGTAAAGTTCTTTCTTTTTCCCTATATTCTATGCAGTGCCAAGTACTTCCCATTGCTGGTGTCACATTCAGCAGCTCACCACAGTGACGTTTCTTCAGTGACAACATGAAAGATGGTTGCTTCCAGATGGCACATGTGAAGAGCATTCTTTCTGTACATGTGGCAAGTTAAAGCCAAGTAAGCACAAAATAAGCATATAGTTTTATGTTACTATTTTGTAAAACAAAAGGCTGTTTGCTTACCTGTTAGCAACCATGTGTTCTTGGATGCAGCACCAGCACTAGGACCTTGCCCAATTTTCTTGTGAGAACTAAATTCTCTCATCATGTTCAATTCAATTTGCTTGTGTGGACCTGGGTGAGAAACGTATTGTGTGAACATTTCATTCTGTATCAGCTGGTTTAGCATAATGCTAGTCATTATTGTGAAATCTCTTGGGGAAAAGGTGAAGAGATTTAAAGGAAGGCATTATAGGTATGGAGTAAGGGGGGAGAAAATTTAGATTTAATCTAATTCTTGAGTTTCTGATTATGAGAAAAATACATCTAGCCTAGGGAGAAGGGCATGTGTGTGATTTGATGTTATTTTTTATACCAGAGGCTGGTTGTTCGTTATTCTTTTTGGAGGGAGTCGATATATTTTTACAGTTAGAAGGAATGGAAAATTAGGCCATTCCAGAGAAGCCCATGCTGGTGTGCCTGGGTTCTGCACTTCTCTGGGGACTGTTGGATCTGTGTTGCCGTTCTAGGATTTGGGGTAAGTGCTTCCATATCGGCTCATGTATATGTTGATCTAATGAGAACCATAAGAGGTTCATTCCTCAAGTGATGTTCAGTTTTATGCCAAGTTTAACAAATGCCTGACACTTTCCTTTGGCTGATTTTGCTTTTTCTTAACCCAAACCTACTGTGTGTTCTGTTTATCAAAACAATAGCACATCAGAAAGCTCCTTGGACACGTACCCAGGTCAGGAGTGCTAATAGCTTATTTACCTGACTCTGCAGTACATTTTCTAAACCGTACATCTTTTCTACCCTTTCATTTTTACTCCCATTTTCTAGCCCCATTGTCTGTATTGTGTTCTGTGGTTCATTTCAGAAATGTGCCTGAAATGGAGTACATTGTGCCAGTCCCAGAAAGAGTATGGAAATGGAAAAGGTACAACTCCATCATAATTTAGTATTTGTTAAACATTAATTGCAATTATATGGCTTGACACCCTCTTTCCTGGGGAAAGGGAGGAAGAAAATCAGAACATGAATATGTGCCTTCAACCCATTGCAAAGGTATAATCTGATGCTTCATTCTGTTCTGATATGCCCTGTGTGCTGGTTATTATGTGCTGAGCAAAGCATCCCAACCAAAGTAGAGTAATGATGCTATGCTGCAGCAGTGAGCAAGCAAAGAGCTCTTGACAAAATCTTCGGTTCTGCTTAGCAGGAAGATGTGCGGCTACTGCAGCCTGAATGGTAATGACAAGTGAGTTGTTTCCTAGTGTGCTGGAAGTGAAGTGCCATGGCTTTGTGTTGGAGAGGTGAGACATGGGTGCTGTGCAGCTGACCATCTCAGAGTCACCGTGCATATTTAACCAGTGATATATTAAGGCTTAGATGATAAAATGAGAACTGAGTAGTTTAGATTTTCTCTTTTATTTTAATCATCACACAGCTCATTACAGATCACCTCAGATATGACTGATGCTTTCCATTAAACAGTTATTCGACAGTAATCTTTCTCTATTTTACATATCTCAAATTTCAAGACATTTTTCTAAAATTCTTCTTCCCAAGAGAAGTCTTGCTGAAGAGATGTGCAGCCTTGCCAGAGATCTGCTTTATGTAAATCTTAAATCGACAATTCAGCATCAACATTTCAGATCTGATACTTACTTTCCTTAAAAAAAAACCAAAAAAACCAAAAACCCACGTAACTGGCCTTCAAGAAGTTTCCATTCTGACATGGTACAGAGTACTGCAGAGAAGCAGCCTGACCTTCTTTTAACCCTGCAAGAAAGTCACTCTTTTCTTTCCAGATTGGAAGCTTTCCACCAGTAGTAGTAATCTGGGCTGAGTATGTTTGCGTTAGACCATGCAGGAGTAGAACAGAAATATTATGATAGCAGAAGTGCAGTGGTGTGTTCCTTGGCATGGAAAGCCAGAGATTTATTTGAGGAGCTTAAGGTGGTGTCAGATGCCTGGTCTGTATTCCAGGAGACCGTGCCCACGATGTGCATGGGGGTGACATAACTCACAGCACTGTCAGGTTGCTTGCAGCAGTGCTGCGATATACAGCATGATAGTGATAGCGACGGTGAAGCCCTGCGCTTCGAGCACAATGGAGGGACCCTGCTCCCTGTGCTGACGCCTTACGTTCCCCCTGCACAAGACTTTGCAACCAAGCTTGTATCATCAGCTGAAAAACTAAGTCTTCTTCTTACTTTCTCTTTCCAGAAGGTCCCCTCCAGGCACCCTGGTCATGCCGTTCTCATAACATCCTCCTTTAATTTCATACCCAGCCAGCCTTGCGGACAGCACTGTTCTTGACATGACAGGCTAAACGTGGCTCTCTGTGTTGTGAAGTCAGTTCCTTTCGGTCATCTGGAGAAGCCAAGCAATGCCAGAGCTCTCCCACTCTCACAGGCAAGCAGAGAAAGGGAAATGCTGGTCAGTTATCAAACTCCTTTTTGCCAAACTGCTTTTCAGTGCAGCACCATGAGTTTGCCAGGTGATTTGCACATGGCTTGGGGAAAGGAAATAGCAAAGTATGAACTTTGCCTTCAGTTTTCGGGATTCTTTGGGACCCTGTTGAATGAGCTGAAAAAGCTCCAGTAAATCTGAATTAATGTTTGATCTAATTATTCTGATAAACAATGGAGGATGCAGGGTCCAATGGCAACAAAAGAAGTGGATGTGTCCCAAGAAGATGAAGTGAAACATGGATGAAATAACATAGTCATAAAACTACATAATATTACTCTCCTATATTTAGAATTTTTCATCAGCAAGCCAAAGACAAAATGTGCTCTTGATAGACTGAATCCATAGCTTAAAAACGAGGAACTTTACAGAAAATGTTTTGTTTCAGGGAAGGTACAAAGTCTAGGGGTTTTTTTGCCTAATGGAGTTTTAGGTAACTGGCATTTTGACTACTCATTGGAAAACAGCTTATGAAAATAGCTGAACCGAAGATTAGAGTTCACATACTTCAGTCAAACTCCACTGAGCCTTTATCCTGACAGCTTCACTAGACAACTGAAGGACTGTCACTTCTATATAAAGATAAAGCCTTGTCTTTTCAAGTTTGACAAGATTTGTTGGTAGGACCTGTTGTTATTCTGCTCCATTTAAAAACAAATTTGCATCAGTCCACTTTCCAATAGTATCTTCTTTCAAAGAGAGTTTCTTCCATGCAAAGCAGACATTTTCAAACACAGACTTCAAGTCAGCCTGGAGATTTTGGGGTATGTCCAGGTGATTTTTAAAAGCACGTGTTTGTTTGTAAGGGAATAACAGTCCTCAATGAAGGAATTCCAATAGTTTATAACATATGTGTTGTACGAGGTACATACATGTAAATATGCAACCCTGGGTGCACTGTGCTGTGCTACAGTGTGATGTGAATTGGAGGGGTGGAGCATTACAGGCTTTGTCTTCTTCCCCATTGCTTTATGCCTTTTTTTACACCACAGGACATTTTATCCATCTCCCAATTCACTGTGCTTCACTAGCAAGCAGCCAGAGAATATTGGAGCCAGTCTGGGTGAGAGGGAGAGATTGACGTATAAAAAAATACAGCCCAAGACTTATAAGGTGGAAAGAGGACGAAGGAAAACTAACTGCAGAATTGGTGAAAAACAAACAGCTTCTGTCTATCTACAGCTAGATCATAGAATGATAGAATGCATTAGGTTGGAAAGGACTTTTAAAGGTCATCTAGTCCAACCCCCTGCAATAAGCAGGGACACCTTCAACTAGATCAGGTTGTTCAGAGCCCCATCAAGCCTGACCTTGAATGCTTTCAGGGTTGGGGCCTCCACCACCTCTCTGCGCAGCCTGTTCCAGTGTCTCACCACCTGCATATGGAAGAACTTCTTCATAAATGCTGGAACAAAAGCTTCCTGAGATTAATCAAATTATAATTCGAGGGTTTTGTTGAAATCTGTAGAAGTTTGATATATGTCTTCTTCCTACTCTGGTAAGAAAGATTCTTTACTGCAACTTTAGGATATTTAGAAGTACCATACCATACATGTTTATAACACAAATGAAACTGATTGGGGTGTAATATCATATTATATGATATCAGAGAATAATATTTTATACTATATCAGAGAAAAAAAATACTATCTCTGTCAGCATAGTTGAAGTGTTAGTGAGGGCTGACTTTCTGAAACAAGAGAAACACAAAGTGAGTATTATTCTTCAGAAATACAATGCAGTAAAAGGGTCTGTGATAGAAAGTGAAGAGTGCATCAAAGACACAGATCAAAACATTTCTTTGCAATAAAAATAATGCTCCTATCACTTTCTGGAAGATGAGTGACCCTAAACTGTTGGATTTTCTATATTTATTTGATTACTTTGCTTTGCTTTGTTTCTTCACTCCAGAAATCCCAGGAATTTTCAGGAATGAAAGACTCTTCAATATGCAATTGAAACACAGTATGTGAATTGTTCATCTGTGATTCCTGCATGATTGAAAGAAGTCGGATTTGTGTGTGACAAACATGCCTTGATCTGTCTTTTACCATGCAATTGCACCTGCAGAGAACCAAAATTTGTAAAGTACTCATCAGCACACCTGAAGGAGTTACAGAGATGGCTGGGCACATAATGGCATTCATTGGTATTCCTTTAGGAAAACATCACTTTAACTACCGTGTCACTGTGCACAATGGCTAAAACTGACCTCCTGTGCAGAGAGATTTATCTGTTACATCGCATTTATAGATTCAAACACGTTGTGAATTAGCGATAAGCTAAATATGCCCTTGTCCTTTCCCCCTTTTAAGAAGATGCTGAACATTTAGGTAATCATGTAACCTACAGTGTTACGGATTTTCTTATCTCTATCTTTAGGACCAGGGCACAGTGATAGAAATTTTACCATGAATATTTTTTATTTAGAAACAATGATGAAATAGAGCTGGAAGAGGTAAACAAGTATGTGGCAGGCAGATGATGCCTTATGTTCACTAAAAATGACTTTATTTTAAAGTATTCTGAACATCAAAAGCCAGATGTTCAGACAGTACTCATGGAAAATCAAGTCAGATAATAATTCAGTAGGGTACATCTTAACCCCAGATGTAATAGAGATGCTCTGGAGACTAATATAGGTTTTTCAGCCACTATAAAATGATAAACATCAGCAAAATTAGCAAAATTTGGCAAACAAGAACAGTATGAGCCATTTCTTTTCCCTCCATTTGCTAAAGCAGTAGGAACCTAGGAAGCTAACCTCCATTTAATAGCCACCACTGAACTTCTGGGTTTTGTCAAATGTTTTTCTATCTCATTTCTTTCTGCTCAGTTAATCACTTAGTCTAGATATAGCTGGCAATGAGTTTAGCCAGTTCATGTAAAACCAATCGGATAATCTGCATGTCAGCTCATCACTTTTGCTCAGACATGCGTCCACCTAGCATGAGGGGGACCTTCTGTGCTTTTTCCAACCCAGGTATAATTTAGAACTAAAATGGTAGACTAATCTCTGAGCATATCAAGAGGCTGATATCTCTGAATGAGTATGATCCCAACCAACAATTTAAAAACTTGATCAATAGAGTTACACATTGGTAATTACTCATTAGAAAGGCTCCATCTGCATTGAGATTTGCACATATCAATTTATCATTTCATTTTCATGCGTACCAAGAGAAATACATTTACCTTTCTGAAGCATCATTTTCACAGACAAGGTTAATACTAATTTAATTCACTTTAACAGTAATCTAAATTAAACTTCTTCAAGAAAATGAAGAATCAGAGAGACTTGTGATGAAATCCAATCAGATTGCTGCTGTTTCAGCAGTACAGTTTTATCAAATAGTGGGCAGTTAGAAATATTGCAGTGTCTTGTCTATATTGTACTTTTTGGGAGAATGTTACTTTCCTTAACTGGTCTAAAATTATTATTGCAACCAGAAAACTTTTTAATTGTTTCTTTGTCCCAGGATCTGCACCTAAGGGATATGCATCTATAGATGGAGACACAGATCTATATAGATAGATGCAGATTTCTTGTCTAGAACTATATCTATCAGCCTAGACATCTATTATAGATAGACATCTACAGGTATCTGTCTAAGTAGATATGTATAGCTCTAGAAAGATATCCATATAGAGCTATTTTTCTATATCTAGATTCCTTATTCTACCTAGATATATACCTAGATATAAGTATCTATAAAGAGCTAAGTAGCCAGATATCTAACAATATCCTTGTAGTTAGAAAGGGTATCTGGATATCTCTATAAGTGTTAAGATATCCAGATATCTACATATCTACATCTAAGTTTATCTGTATCTCTGTAGACATTTAGATGTCTGTATGCATCTATCTTGTAGAAATGGCATGTCTCCCCATCAGGGAGGAGCAGGTGGTGTCAGAAAGTTCTTTAGGTACCAACACTTGGGAGGAATTTGGCAGGGAACAGTTCTCCTCAGTTCATTCTGAATGTGGATTCAGGGACATGTATTTGTTAAGGATCAAGACAGCCATCAGCTGTTTCACCTGGAAAAGGAAATAATTAATGATGACAAAAGGACTCATTTTGCTGTTTTGTGGTCTCTTGCTCTCAGGTTGACACCAGTGACTGTACTGCCATTCAGCAAGGAAGATAAGCCAAGTGGAAGCCAGGCTTCTTTCTTTGGAAGTACAGTTTGGGAACAAGAGTGTCTGACAATAACTTGGGCTATCAGTGAATGGCATATAAGCTAACAAAGAAATCAGCCTTAGAAAGTTAGCAAGATAAATGGAAATAATCATGTTGCAGCAGTGCTTTATGCGCGGTGGGGTTAATAAAAATGACACACAGATGAAGGTAAAAGTGAAGATCAGGAGTCTATGTTATAGCTCAAAGATTATCCCAACTTCTGACAGAGTACTTTTCATGGTAGTCAGACCTGGTTTCAGCTGAGATAGAGTTTATTTTCTTTCAAGTAGTTGGTGTACTGCTACGTTTAGGATTTAGGATGAGAATAATGTTGATAACACACTGATGTTTTAGTTGTTGCCAAGCAGTCAAGGACTTTTCAGCTTCTCATGCTGCCTTTCTAGTGAGAAGGTAGGGGCCACCCAGGAAGCTGGGAGGGAACACAGCCAGGACAGGTGACCCAAACTGGCCCAATTGGTATTCCAAACCATACTGTCATGCTATATATAAAAGGGGGCTGGTCAGGGAGGGTCAAGGGTTTGGGGAAGGTCTGGATGTGAGACAGCACTGAACTGTATGGTCTGAGATCTGCAGT
This sequence comes from Hypotaenidia okinawae, assembly GCA_027925045.1. Taxonomy (NCBI): domain Eukaryota; kingdom Metazoa; phylum Chordata; class Aves; order Gruiformes; family Rallidae; genus Hypotaenidia; species Hypotaenidia okinawae. The sequence goes on from BSDF01000002.1 coordinate 64,931,350, forward strand.
TCAGTGAGAAACTGCCTTATGCATCACCAGTTGTATATAGTTTGCTAAAAAGTTCTGTTATTTTTATTTCTTCCTCCCTGTGATGTCCCAGTGAACTGTCCTTATCCCAACCCACAAGGTTTGCCTTTGGTTTTCTCCCCCCCACCCCTCCCACCCCTCCCTTTTTTTTTCACATGGGGTGGGAAGCGAGAGTGTGGTGCTCAGCTCCCAGCTGGGGCTAAAGCACAATGTAGTCTCTCTCTCTCTCCCTCTGTCTTTCCTCTTCAGCAACCTATCCCAAAAGTTAGCATGAGCCCTGTGGGACTGCAGACACTTTTTGCTGAGTTCTAAAGAACAACTGATTTCTGTAATGTGCCTGTCTAATAAATAACCTGAAATCCTCTTCAGGGACTATTAAACAGTATCTCAAGATTGTGCAGCATCAGGTTATTAAATCTGAACAAACTAATCCAACTGACTGAGACAGACTAAAGAAATTAGATGTTTTTCTATTCTTTATGCATGCATATAACACCATCATCAACACTAATTGGAGTTGTGCATGTGGATGTGACTTCCTGCTGTATGTCTCTCAAGTTGTTTACACTGCTGGAAAATGGAAATCCTTGCCACTTTCATTGACAGAATATAGTTTTCATTTTTCTTAAACCAAAAGCATCAAAGCAGTGAATTATTTATTTAGTATGGTTTTGTCAAAGAAACGGTGAGTACACTGAAAGGACAGAGTTTCAGTGTAAAAACAGAGCAATGTTTAAAGAATTATTGGTGCAAAACAACCCTAAAGCGTATATAAAATATTATACACAGCTGGCTTAGCAAATGTATACACAGACACGATTTATAATGAGCTCTGTGGTTTACTGCACATTTTCCAGACGTGCACTGTCTCTTCCCTCCCTCTGCTAATTCACTTTATTGTCCTCTTCCTCTCTTGGTGTAGAAAAAATACCTGATCAACATCATGTTGACACTGGCTTTGTAGTTGAAAAGCTGATGTATCCTGAATACAGTTTCATCTTGTCACTACAGTGCTGCAGTTCTTTTCTTACTGTTTCTGTCCTCCAGTCCTGCGAGGAATAATGGTAAAAACATCGGGTGGTTGCGATGGGAGTGCAAACGGCCCTTTGAGACTGCTCTCTTCCAAGTCTGAATGGCTCCTGGCATACAGAAAATAGGTAACTCCTTTTTTCTTGAATGTTGTCAGATGCGTCTGTCAGGCAGCAGCAAGGACATGCTGCCCCACAGGAGAAGCGAGGCAGGGGACAGCCCCACTATACCTCAGTGAGGTGACCATGGGTAGCTGCACACCAGAGGAGGCTGAGAAATATACTCATGACCCTGACCTTGCCTTGCAAAGGCCATGAATAGCAATGTGTAAAGCATGGTGCACTTAGAAAGCCTGTAGGGTGTAGAGCTCACACCCTCAGTGACAGGTAACACTCCTGCAATTGTACACTCCCTGGAAAGGTCCCCTGACTTTTGGATCTTGTGCTGTGTGCTGCTTTTATAACATTTTATAATATCCTCTGCTTGAAGATTTCCCTTGAAAAGTAACATAATCCAATACAGCTGATAAAAGGGGAAATCCCTAAACAGTTTTTAGTATATTTTTGTAATCTACCCTAACTCTTTTTTATTTTTATGTCACCGGGCCACTGAATCAGGCTCCCTTCAAACCTCACCTACCTGCACCACGTTCATATTCCTTCCCCACATTCTGGGTGACTTGGCTTTTTCTTCCTAGTCATTACCTCTCAAATTTATTAGGTCTCCTTTCTTTCAAAATTGCTGTGGTTTGGCCATGCTTAGCTACCTAAAATAGCATTGCCTGACTGGATGACCTTGAGTGGAGCTGTCTGGCTTGTTACCAAGATAGTGTCCATTACTTTCCAAGACTTGCATGATGTGGAAAGTCAAAGACACTCCTTATTTTGAACTAGTCATAATGAGTCAGTTATTATTGCTTGGAGCAAAGTTGGTTTTGCAAGGTCATTCTTAAGGAGAAATATGGAATTGTTTATTCTGTGACTGCATTTGGGCCCATCCCATTTTCAACTCAGCTAAACATTTCTTTTCATAGGTATATTATTGAACAATTGTGTTATTTTGAGTTCCCCTTCAATCTATCAAAACGTGGCTTTTGAAAAGAGGATGAAGAATAAACAGTCTGAGTTAAGTATTAATTGGAGTTTTTTAAATGAAAATGAAAAAAAGCCTTGGAAGGCTTTTTTGGGATCCAGATGTAATTTCTAATTGTTCACATGAAATATTGCATATGTGGGAGTTTTATGCTAAGAATATTTGCAACATTAGATGACGTTTACTGTATTAAGTAAGTGTGTGTGATCCATGTAGGGTTACTTATAAAATTCATATCTCTTTGGTAATCTTTTTCACTGACAAGAGAGAAATATTTTTGAACATACTAAAGCATCCAAAATTTTGCTGTGGACTTTCTCTAGCCCTCTGCAGGCCTGGTAAGTGATAACTGTTAGTGAGAGAGGATGCCTATACATGCAGGGCAAAGGCCGAGTAGTCTGAGAAACAAGAAGAGTACTGAAGCAACCCTCCTTGCCCATGTAAGCAAGGCTGTACACTCATTCTCAAAGGCTAGCTGGAAATGAGCTCTATCCATTTGTTTAATGAAGCCTCAAGAACAAAGACATTTAAATGCAACTAATTAATTAAAAGTCCCCCTATAATTAAAAGTATGATAACAATGATCTAATTTGGGAGGGCAGTAATCAATACATACAGAGATCAGTTAGACTGCAGTCAAAGATACCATCAAAACCTACTGAAGAGATGAAAACCCCTGGGAGCATCTCCAACAGTATTTGGATAATGCCTCATAGTGTTGAAATCTGTGGCGCTGTTTTGTTTGTCTGTAACTTAGAAAAGATTACCATGCAGTTATCAACAAATTAGGCTTTTAATAATAAATAATGCTTTGGAATAATAAATTCTGGGCTTAACCGCTCTATCCTGTCCCTGTGGGGTACAGTGGAAGATACAGGGAAAAAGTATCCTTTAACAAACATGGGCTATTGAAAAGTTACCCTTGGAACCTATACTTGTCCCCCAAAACATATACCATTAAAGCTGAACGTATATGATGGATTGAGGTTAAGTGAATGTGTTATAAATATTTATACTACACATTCATGTTATACATTTTTTATGTAGTACATGGGCAAAATGTCCTGACAGAGTTCATTTTGCTATAAGGTACCATGAAAAAGTGCAGCTTTTTTCAAGTTTAAATGTCCCTCAGTCAAATGAAAACAAAGCATGGTGAAATTGTTGTGGTGTTTTGTGGAGGGTTTATTTTAGAGCTTAGGTAAAACTACATCAGGCAAAGGTAGAAACACACTTAATTCCGTGTTGAATCTTCAACCCGAGTGATGACTGACCTATAACCACCCTAGGCAGAGCTTCGTTTTTAATGTCAGGTACTCTACAGCTAAATAATATCCCCAGGTTATCCTAACTATCCCCAGTTAAATAAATCAAATATTGATGACCATGACTTTGGGCTTGAAAGCATGGTGGAGAAACTTTGTCAAAGAGAGAAGCAGATTGCATGCGAATGGAGAAATTCATCATGCTGTCACTGATTACCTGGGGAATGGAGTTCAAGTTGATTTATTACAATATTGGTTTTCATTTTTACTGGACACTGATCGGGCTTGGGCTAAAGCAATCTCATTGTGATCTCCAGTCAAGCAGTGAGAGTGGCACTGCTACTTCATAGGAACATTTTTTATAGGTTTTATGCTGCTGCTAGGTAACATGCAGCTTTTTGAGGCTGTCAGCTCTGTTGGGATATACCTCACAGCACCCAGAGCTGCGAGACTGCAGCAGAAGCCACAGAAGAGAGATGTCTTGACAATTTCAGCAGCAGGAATCATGTATCTGCTTACAGGGTAGTATGGGCTGCATCACAAGCAGGCAGTGCCATGCATTCAGAAGTCTCAAGGCACTTAGAAATGCAAGTTTCTCAAGAATGTTTCTTAGCTACAAAATTTCAAGTCAAAGAATTGTAAACAAATTGTAAACAAATGCAATAGAGTGGCTAAAATGCAGACTCACGGAACGTTTTCTTTCCAGTTAGCTATGCTGGGAAATTCTGAACTAAGTGTCAGATATCGGATGAAAGATGCATACTTCAGGCTAGGTGTAACCTTGCGCTCCCCCTTCTCCATCCTTTTTCATGCCATGGGCTATAGAGCAACCATGTGACCGAAGAGGTTAGTAAGGGAGGTTGAAGTTCATGTTCCAGATGATGAAGTTCGATATTGAGGAGCCAACACATGATGCTTCCAACACCCCTACCGTGGCATAGGAGTGGATAAACAGCTGTAATCCCATGACTTCTGCTGCTTTTTATGTTATAGTTTGCTTGAGAAAGATTCATGACATATGCTCTTCCACCCCTTGCTGTTTACATGGCAATGGGAATGTTAGGGGTACTGCCAAGACTGAAGGGTGGTTGTGGTGTGGGAGGCTGAAGTATGTGTATGAAGCCCTGCAGTGGGAGAGGATGTGGCACATAGCTGGCCTAGAGGAGTGCTCAGGACCCAGCAATGAGTCTTTCTGCTCCCTTTGCCTGTGTAGGCAACTGATTTTGGTAGCTCCCCCACTGCATTGCTGTTTGAAAGAACTGGCTCTTGTGTAGGTTTTGGGTGAGTTTCTGTCATATGCATTGTATCTGCCTCTTGCTCCCCTGTGATGACTTACAGAGGGGTTAATACATCCCTGAATGCCACTAGTGCAAGAAACAGAGGTTACAGCTCTGATGCTTTTGCACACCTTTACCCCTCACTCTTGCTTTTTGACAGCTCCTTGGTAGCATGAGGACTCCCTGGCAGCTCTCTGTCCCCATCTGAGGCCGCAACTTTTTGCTGTATGGAGAGGAGTCACCTTGAGCAGGTACTAGGTGGCTGGGCACGTGGGGGCAAAGTGTGGACAGACAGAGGTAGCTTCTGTGCAAGGATGCCACAGAATGAGCCAGGAGTGACTGGGATGTGACTCCAACTCACCCATACCACCTGAAAATAGTGGGAGTCAGCAACAGTGGAGCAGTCACATACTGACTGAATTTTCCTTGGGAAGAATAAATTAGTTCTCAAAGTACATCAGAGAAGGAACATGAATGACTGATACATTTCCTGCAGTATTTATTAAGAAGAGGGACACAAAACTATTGTAGAGTGTCCAGAGGAGGGCAACAAGGATGGTGAAGGGTCTGGAGGGGAAGACGTAGGTGGAGAGGCTGCAGTCCTTTGGTCTGCTCAGTCTGAGGAAGAGAAGACTGATGGGAGACCTCATGGTGGTCTTCCTGATGAGGGGGAGTGAAGGGGCAGGTGCCAATCTCCTCTTTTTGGTGACCAGTGACAGAAACAAGATGTTCTTTACTGAGAGGGTGATCGGGCACTGGAACAGGGTCCCCAGGGAAGTGGTCACAGCACTGAGCTTGACTGAGTTCAAGAAGTGTCAGGATGATGCACTCAGTCCCATGCTCTGACTTGGCTGGCCCTGTGTGGAACCAGGAGTTGGACTCAATGATCCTTATGGGTCCCTTTCAGCTCAGGATATTCTATGATTCTAAGAAAATTAAGGAAATAAGACCCCAAGCATGCCTTAGATGTTTATTCCTTATAACTGAAAAGCAACAATTTTTATTATTATTATTTCTAATACAGAACAAAAGCAAGTGATGGAGCATGACTCCAGGGGACAGTTCCAGCTGGCCACATGTGATGGTTGGTTTCCTTTTGCAACAGAGATCCTGCCTAGCCACAGGCAGGAGCAAAACTCTTCCGTGTGACTTTGTAATATTTCCCTCACACAGAGCCCCTTTCTTATTAGGCTCTGCAGTTACTGTTTTTCTTTCTGATTAAAATGTGCTCTTGGGAATACAGGCTATTTGTGCTGTGCTCTTAATAACCTTTCTACTGCATGGTCAGGGGTGAAATGTCAAGACTGATAAATACCGTGAAGTGAAACCCCAAAAGACACGGTTGGATTCTGCATTATTATTTTCAGTAGCCAGGGTAGTTTGGCCAAGCCGTTAGAGTATTGATTCACATAACTACACTGTAACCTATGTAAGAGTGGGTGCATGAATGTTTGTCTAATGTTGGATCTACTTCTCTGGAAATTTAGAACATCACATGCTCCTTCCCTTAAATCAGGTCTATTTATAAGAACTCAAAGTTGTAAGGATTTTTCCATGTTGCTTAGATTTTGTTCTTACTGCCATCAAAAGGATAGTATTTTCTCCTTAATTTGCCAGTTTTTCTCACCACTTTGATTTTCAAATGAATGTGGAGGTTATATTTCTTCTAGCAATAGAGGGAAGTATTTAATTAAATGTTATCATTTAGCATTTTTACTGCTTTTTGGAGGGGAGAAATCGAGAAGATAAGAGATATGGAAGGTAGAGAAAAATTGACGGGTGAAGGGAAAACAGTGGAGTGGGAAAGAAACAAGTATCCCAACTTCAATAGGTCTTAAAGTAGGAAAAAAGACTACCTTTTTTAGAAATAAGGAGGGCAGTATATACAAGGTGAGAAAACTGGTTGGAATGATAAGTTCATATCCTGCTGCTAATTGCATTTTAACTGTAAGGCTGTAACACACCAGAGGGTTGTTTTGGTTTTGTTTTCTTTGCCTAGCAATGAAATTAAGTGGGTGTGATCACTTGTTGCAGCTGGCTTTCATTTGTCTTATTTATTTAGCATATAAAAATAATTTTCATCAAGAGACACAGCTTTGGGAAACGTGCATCATTTACCCATCTCCCATATATGACTAAAATATTTAGAATAAGCTTTACAGAGACTAAATATCATTCTCTAATGCAACAGTTAATTTGAAAGTTTTCAGGAACAAAAAGAGACCAAGTCAAATTAGTTAGGGTAGTGTTTTATAAAATAAATGCACTGAGAACATGGTCTTTCACGAAAGGTGCGTGGCTTCTTCAAAGGGAACTCCTGTCTCAGTAGCCTGCACAAGCTCAGCGAGTATAATAATAAGCACAGGGACATAGGATTTCCCTGGGGACATAAAGTGGAGTTTCCAAACCTTAAGGTTCCACACCAGAGTTTATTATGGAAAAAGGTTTGGGAGAAAAACATTATTTATGGAGTGAAAGCTGGTAAAAGGCCAGAAAGCAAATAGCTTTCCTTCAAGGTGATGTTTCTGGGTGGATATGAGTCGGCAGTTTGTTCCTTCAGGATCAGTGCTAAAACCAGTTTTGTTCAGCACCTTCAACAATGATGTGGTAGTGGGAGTTGCCAGTGAGATCTCCAAGGCTGCAGCTGGCACTAAGCTCTCTCAAACAGTCAAATGCCGTGCTAATGGCAAGGAACTGCAGAAGGACCTCAGAAGACTGAGGGTAAAAAGGTGGCAAAGGAGTAATAATGCAGATAAATATAAATGAATGCATCTGGAAATAAAATAATCCAAATGGGCCTACTGCACAGTGTTAAACTTAGAGATGGTAGTTATGGCTCAGGAAAGAGAGTTTTCTTGTTGCTGAAATCATCAGCTCAGCATGCAGCAGCAGCAGCCCAAAAATGTTGGGCGTTGTCAGGAAGGAAGGAAGAGGAAATTGTATAAAAGCTTGATGGGTTCACATCTTGAATGTGGTGTAATAATTCTGATCTCCACATCAAAAGGACATTGTACAGCTATTGTGGAGGAGGGCAACAGAATGTTCGAGGCATTGGAGAAGCTGTTTTACCAGAAAATGTGAAAAAGTTTGGGACTGTTCAGCTTGAAGAAAAAGCTGAGTTAGGGGAGATGTGATCAAGGTTTATGAAATCAGAAAGAACAGTGGATAAGATAAATACAGAACTGCTCTTCACCACACTCCACAACAACCAGACTTGTGAGCATTTGAAGGTGGTAGGAGATTGGTTTAAAACAAATGAAAAGGTTGTCATGACAGAGGGAGTCATGAGCTTTTGCAGCCTGCTGCCACTTGGAGCTGTGGATGCAGAATATGCTACTAAATTCAGGAAAGAATTAGAGGAATTAATGGGAGTAGTGGAATAGCCATAACTCCAAAGTGGAGTAGCCATAAATATGTCCTGGAATTTCCTCAAAACAGTTTTACTGGATGCTCAGGGAGTACGAGAAGAACAGACTACACAGTGTCCAAACTCAAGTTTTCCCTAAATTGCACTGTCCTTTTGCCAGTGTTGGATATCATTAGCTTTACCCAACAGGTATTTTTATGTTCCTAGAAATAAAAATAGCAAGCTATAACTGGGATGCATAGTATTTTTCAAAGTTACTCTGCTCTTCCTCTGGACTTATGGCACATATTTTTAGTGCTGGAGTGGCAATATCTTTAGAAAAATAATATGCTAGCTTCATAATACTGTGCTTTCTAAAGAAAAAATTCTTCCATATTCTTTCTATCAGCAAAACCCTTCCCAGATGTTTCTGTGAGATTTATGCTATCCTAGACCACATCAAATTGCATTTGGAAAAATAAGCCCCTTCTGGTTTTGAATGCAGCCCAGAATCAAAACCAGAAGAGATTCGAAGCTTGAACTTTTCCTTCAACCTTGAATTTCAGGGGGAAGAGGTGTTCAGTTTTAAGGTTGTGATTCAGACTAGTTTTCACTGAACTGCTTCCAGTCATTCTTAAAACTGAACTCCACAGAGTTTAACACAAAATCCCCCCTCATTCAAAACAGCTTTTATTAATTTATTTTTTCCATTAGAAGAAAGAGAACCAATATGCAACCAAATGCATTGATGACATGGTAACCACAACATCAGCTAAGGTTTGTAACACTATCCTAGCATTTCATAGCAGAGGGTTTCTCTTGCTCCTGTTCATACTTGCAGCAAAACCTTACAAGGGCATCCACAAATACAGAACTGGGGTTTGTGTTGTTAGTAAAGTTGTGGCAATGGGAAAACAGATGTGAAGGAAGAAACAAGATGACTTTGGGAACATTTATTCAGAAGCTTATCACAGTGCATGTGGAGAGATCAAATACAAAATGCACATAGAAAAAGCTGGCATCAGGGGCTAACTGGATTGTAAAAGATGATTTCAAGGAAAGGGTAAGCTGTAGAGGGCCTTAAAAGTGAAACCAGTGATGTCATAGAAAGAAGGAAACCACTAGAAGAAGGTGAAGAGAAGTTTGATACAGTTAACCCAACAAGCCAGAAAAATCTAGAGAGGTGAGACTGGTTTTGTTAAGGGCAAGAGGAGGAATACTGTAATATTCAAGATAGGGAATGAGAGTTTCTGCTCTGAAGGAAATGGTCTAAGATCTTTTAAGCAGAAAACATTAACAATTTGCATCAAGTTGGAGCCCAAATGTAGTACCCCAGCACAAAGCTTGAGTGGAAGATGTTCTGCAGTTAGAGATTCAACAGCAGGCCAATGATAATGACAGTTTCAAGGATCAGGGAAGATGATCTAAGGAGGCTGGAAGGGGAAATCAGGAGGACATTTGCAGTAATGCTGAACTTGGGCTGGTCTAGCATATCCAGAAGGAAATAATGACAGGAATTGAGATGTAGGGTAGCAGATTTGAAGTATTTCCTGTTTAAATATCTGTCTGCTTTAGCTAAACTAAGCTATGCTAATATAATAGCATAGGCAATGTTTTGTACAGCCCCAGAATTCTTGTCTTCCTATTACTCTTAACTCTTAGCTGAAGTACTGTTTACAGTCCCAGCTCTTCAGGGGGTTCTCAAAGCTTCATAACACAAAGGGTTGGGGATGCAGCTCAGAAAAACAGGTGTTAATAGTTGCCAGAGAATTTTTAACTATCACACAGTTTCTTAATAAAGCAAATGTTTAATGTACCCAGAAAATATTGTAAACTGAAACTTTAAATTGTATTTTGAATGCCCTCAATACATTTTAAACAAAACTTACTAGATCATTTCTATTTGTATTTCTTATACAGTGCCCCCCACTTTGTTGCTGTTGTATATCCAAACATGAGGTTTTGAACACTTTTTATTGCATACAAAGGCAGTCCTGTCTCATCTTGTTCCCAAGACAGTTGTTAAAATTTATAGCATGACCACAGTATGTGTGTGCAAATGTCATCCATGCTCAGAATTTGAGAAAACCACCCCTGCCACAGCATTTCCTCTGCTCTCTGGCTTTTTGAAAACTGTCAGAAAGTTTCTGGGGTATCTTGATTGTTGTCCCATCAGGTCTTGTCTGAAATGAACCTGATAAAAGTCTGGGACTTGGCATTGTCAGCAGATGTATCTTTTGGTTCCTCATTAGTCAGGGTCAGGGCGGTCCTTAAAATTCACATTTATGAAGAATTTCTCATTGAGCAATTGTGAATGACCTTTCAGATGGCTTTCCCACAATGGAAAGTTTTTCAAAGCTTCAGAAAGTGTTACCAAACATCTGAGCATATTTAGTAAGTGCCATATCCTATGTCTACATATTTTTGTGTAGTCTAGCTTAGTTGCTCTATCCCACAGTTTTCAAATATTTGGAGATCAAATTAGATGCCATATTCTCTTCTCTGGCTTCCTTCCCTTTTCTTAAGACAGAAAGAGCAAATGCCACAATACAGGATATGTGATTTTTTCTCCAATTTTTCAAAATGTAGCATCTTGATATTTGCCCTCCTTTCTGTCAGATGTAGGCCCAGGGGTCTTCCACCGTCATGTCAGTGTTCATGAATCTGAAGGCTCATTTAAGTGAAGAAGGCAAGGACTATTTTCCTTTATGTTCACAGGTGTAATATATCTACTCTCAAGTGAGAAATAAAGTCTATCTTCATGTTCTGCAGAGTTTTTGTTGAAAAATTTAGGCTGTCTCAGTGTGTGAATAAAAGAAAAAGTTGCATTGCACCAGTTGTGTCTCGGTGTTGTATTTAACTATCATGTTATCTGGTCCAGAACGTATGATTTCTCTCAACTCTGCAATTTTTCTAGTCAATCGTTTTACATTTAGCTAGAGTATAGCAAGAGGAGTTGATTAAAACTGTCTTTCTTTTGATTTCTAATCATACTTACCCACTGGAATAATTCTGGGGATACAGTATCTTGGAAAAATACTTGTAGTCTGAAATTATTTCCCATTTGAGAGAGGCAGCATTACTGAAGCAATGATATTTTATGTTACTGTAAGCTACTCCTATTCTTGTGGTCTAACCTGGGTATGTTTTGTCTCTGTACCCATATCATCTCAAGAAGTTTCTGATCTCTTGAGATCATATTTGGAGACGTGGGTAAAAGATGCAGAGCAGTTGGAGGCAGATGCTTGCTAGACTTACAAATTACTCTGGATTTCACAACATATTTTTACTGCCTGAAGCATATTTTTAATTAGGTGGGGCAGAATCACTAAGATGATTTCCAGTTGATGGGAATTTCAAGTTCCTCCAGTAAGCGTTGGAGTGAGTCAATTAAAAGGCTTTCTGTCCTTGCTGTTGTAAAATCTGAATGTTCATCAAATGCATTGTTTTGCAGGTTTGAACATGGCCTCAGAAATCTAATGTCTTTTTCAGGAGTAAGATCTACATTATCACATGTCTTTCTAGTAACCACCCCAAACAAAGCACTCAGTTCAGCTTGGAGAGATTAAATATTTATGAGCCGTGAATTTGCTTATCAAACTAACACAAAGTTAGAATTAAGATTAAAAAGAATCTTCACATATGAACAATGTAAGGAAGCACATTTAAACTCACTCAAACCATCGTTGCGAGACAGACTGTCTTATGCAACCACACTCTTTCATACAGCTACGGGAATACTGGAAAAGGCATGTGTATTCAAGAATACGGCTTCTTCACGGGGAACTATGATAAAGCACTATTATAATCCCTATGATCATTATGTGTAGACAGCATATAGATAGCAGGCAGACAAATGGGGGTGGAATAGGCACTTGGCTTAGAATATTTTAAAATAGCATCATGATAAAATACAACCAAAGAAGAAATGTGCTGGTATTCTTCAGGGATTGAAACTCTGATTAGCAATTCACTGCAGTTCTGTCTCCCTTAGCCCCTTCTTGATTTGGGGGGAAAAAAGAAAAAGAGAGCTCTTGTTAATGTGGTTTTAAAAGCACATAACCTTGAAATGACAGGATGAAGCTGTCATTTCTCCAGACTCACAGATTCTGCAGCAGGGATGGATGGTGCAAAATGTGTGACGGGAGGAGGGAGTGGATCGCAGAGGGAATAGTGATGTTTTCTCTGCTCACCACCTGCCTGTGCTGCCCCACTCCTCCCTTTGCCCCCCAAATCAGAATGCAATTGGCAGTCAACACTCCAGTAAAGATCAGTGCTGAAGAAGCTCTTGGGTTAAGTCTTGTATTTACTAGTGAAGCCAGCAGCAACGTCTCAGGAAGACTCTGACCTTTCTATAAAAGCTCACCCAACAATTCAGTTCATTTCTTTGCCTTCCATCACTGATCACTGCTGCTTATAATTCATTTAGGTCTGGGCCTCCATCCATTCTGACAAAGGCTCATGTTGCATTCATTTAAAGTGGCAGTTGTCAGACAACCTAGTTTTGCTTATTTAAGAAAATAGGGAGGGGATATTTCACCCTTTCTTTTTTTACTCCTTTTCTTCTCTAAAGAATTGGACACAAGCTGGAGGCTTTATATTATGTTTATTTATCTTACACAAATGTCTGGAAAACAGTTAGTTTGAGGAAAAGCTCGGGGTGGAGCTTGGAAAGATCACAGAATCATAGATTCATAGAATATATTAGGCTGCAAGGGACCTTTAAGGGTCATCTAGTCCAACCCCCTGCAGTAAGCAAGGACAACTTCACTAGATCAGGTTGCTCAGAGCCTCATCAAGCCTGACCTTGAATATCTCCAGGGGTGGGGCCTTCACTACCTCTCTGGACAACCTGTTCCAGTGACCTGCCACCTTCATATTGAAGAATTTTTTCCTAATACCCAACCTAAATCTCCCCTGTTCTAGTTTAAAACCATTACCCCTTGTCCTCATGAACAGTTCTTCCCCAGCTTTCTTATAGGCACCTTTCAGGTATTAGAAGGCCACTATAAGTTTCCCCAGTTGTCTCTTCTCCAGGTTGAACCAGCCCAACTCTCTCAGTCTGTCTTCATAAGAGAGGTGCTCCAGCTCTTTGATCATTTTTGTGGCCCTCCTCTGGATCCAGTCCAATAGGTCCATGTGCTTCTTGTGTTGAGGGCTCCAAAGCTGGACACAGTACTCCAGGTGAGGTCTCATCAGAGCAGAGTAGAGGGGCAGAATCACCTCTCTGGATCTGCTGGCCACACTTCTTTTGATGCAGCCCAGGATGCAGTTTGCTTTCTGGGCTACAGATGCACTTTGGTGGCTTATGTATATAGATATAGAGGTTGTTTTGGACTTTGGGCAGCTGTTTGAAAAACGCTAGTTAGCATTACCAGAAAGGAAACTGAGGCACAAGTTATGTGACAGTAGGATACCAACTGTCTGGCTGAACCATACATCTTGCCATAATCAGAGCTTAGCAATTTTTCCCTTAAAAAGAGGGGGTAGGGACTTTTTATTCCAGCAGTCTTTGTTAATGATATGTCAAAGCCAAAAGTCTAAAGAAGTTTGTGAGCCCCAAAAATGGTAGGACAGAGCAAGCTGAGATTTTGTTAAATGATCTGAGCACTTGGGTATTAGAAGTAGATGTTCAGATAAAAGGATGACTAGCTGTTTATAAACATGAATCAAACTCACACCTTCAGCTACCTGCTGATTTAACTGACCAGAGATACCCAGAGATGATTGGGATACTTATCCCTATAAAATGGGATGGCATGTGTTTCTGGAAAACAAACTTTGCTTGACACTGAGGTCTTCAGCAGGAAGACAATGCATTTAAAAATTTCAGTCTTTTAGGAAAATAACCAACACAAGTAACACTGTAAGCATCATTTAAGACAGATTGTCTGAAAACATCAGGTTAGCAGAGGCCAGGGGGCTGTATGTGAGCATTATGTGCAACATCAAGAAATTGGTAGCAGAAAAATAATACCAGCTCTAGAAATGTTAAAGAGCCTTTCTTATATCAGTGATGCTCCCTATCACCTATCATTTATACTATTGGATTTCTCCATTTTTCTTGAGAACTTTGTTGTTTCCCACGTTCTCAATTGGACATTGCCCTTTGGAAGTCCAATTACACTTTGCCTCCCTCTTTATCCTCCACATTTTGCATGACAAAATCTCTGACTCCCGCATTGTGCAAAGCAGTATCTTCATGTGCACAAATCCCACCTTGAAAGGGTTTGGCTGAAAAGAACTGAAGGACGTGGGCTGGTAAATGGATGGCTCAGAAAGTCAGGAGGTGTACAGGCATGACTGTTTTACAGACTTAAACTGAGTGTTTGTGTCATGTGGACCTCCTCCTACTTTAATTCATAGTAAGGTGGTTTTGCTCTTGAGACCCGCTGCACTCACAGTGTGAGTTGGCTTTATTCTATGTTCAGCTTTTTAAAAGAACTTTGTAACTGCACTGAGAGAGAGCTTTGTGCTTTTTGCTTTAGAAGGTGAGGGAATTCTGCCATTAGATGCATTGAACAAACCGGGTAAGTTCTGAAAAGCAGTTTAATCATCATCCAACAAATATCCCACCTGGTTAATGGTAAATTGTATATAAATAGCTTTTGAGACTAAAAAGGTAAAGCCTTATTGCCTGTCCTGACCAGGAATGGTAGCTGTAGTCAGTTATGCAGAATCCTGAATGTTACCAAGTGGAGCTGAAATTAAGAGGAAGCATAGAAGTTTACACTTTCTTGGCTTGTAGGCATAAAGGTGCATGTGAGGTCAATTTGCAAAGTTGATGGTTTCTTGGTTTCTCAAACGGAGACATCTTTTCTTCTCTAGGCTCTAAGGTAAAATCTGGATGCTGGGTTGAGACATCTCTCTGCAGGTGAAAAATGTGATGTTGTCCTATGCAGGAAAAAAACCCACAATATTTTTTTCATATAATACTAAGGTGGCTTGTGATACTCTGTGTTCTTTAGACTAACACTGATATATCAGAGAGATCAAAGCATTGCAGTATATTTTATCAACTTGCCTGTATTTTGAATCTACAAAATTGTATTTTCTCTTGTTCTTATTCAATTTATGATTTATTTTTCTCCCCGTGTAAATCAGTTTCTGTTCTATGGATTCATGGCAGGTATTCCATCTTGTTTTTCAATATGCTATGTCTAGAACAAATATCTAGTCAGTCATGGGCATATAAAATATTAATCATACGTGTTTGAAGGTATGTTGCTATAGCAATTCCTTTAGTGCAAGGAAAAATCAGCATATAGCAGGCCAGGGATATGAGAACAGTAAGAATTACATAGCTATAACGGCACTATTAACACTTTACTGCATTGTAATGATATTATTTCCTAACTATTCTAGTCCCCAGCTGGCTAATTTTCAAGACGGAATTCTTCAGCAGGGATTTCATAAATGACTCTGACACAAAAGACACTTGCAATCTGAAGATGTTAAGCAATCTGAAGAAAATATATTTTAAAAGAGAAAGTAGGCAAACGTGAAAAATATCCTCTGCTCGTGACATAGTAGATCCTTTCTCGCCCCTAGTCCAATGTGATCTACCCTGAGGGGCCGAACATGACAGGGCTGAATGGATGAGATTAGCAAGACCAGACTTTAAAAGAAGTGCTGTGAGTTTAGCATGTAAAGCTGCAGAGCAGGAAAGCTGGGAGAGCTAGCAGGAGAAGATATGGAAATGTAATTTCATCTTGTATTACAAGTCTAACCGGAAAATTTTAAAGCCAATGCTGAAAAGACGTTGTCTCTGAGAGAACTGTAATTTTCTGGGAGAGAAAAGAGGCTGTAAATTATGGTCTGGTTCACTGCTGAAAAAAGAATGTGGTGGTAAATTGAACTGATTGGGAATATGGACTGAAACATAGCATGAATGAGGGAGTGGTCAGACATGGATACACTTAGCCTGTATTAAGGCTGCTGATCCTCTGGGTGTATTAGTATTGCCTTTGCTGGGGGGAAGGTAGCGTCAGCCTCAAGGAATTCTACTTTTAGTATTTAACTCTTTGAGTCTGGTGCTTCCGTAATGTAGATGTTTGCATTATGTTGCAAAACATCCTGAATTGCCTAGAATAGATCTTGCCTTGCTGTGTTCTGTGTTTTAAATATTAAAGTCTTGAGGTCTAACTATCTTAATGTCACCTTTTTGACACATTCTTTAAAGAAAATGAAAGAAAAATCTCACAAACAAATGAACACTGCAGCAGACCTTTATATCTGTTGCATTGATTTGATGTCTGAATGAACAAGAGAAAACATTTATATCTGAATGGATGGGATCAAACAGTAAAGATCAGAAGGAGCTAGCTTATGCATCTTGCACATCCTTCCTCTTTAATTAAAGACAAACATGGTGCTTCAAGAAAAAGAAGCAGCAGTTCAAATAAGTATTAAGTTTAATAACAAACAACCTTTAGGGAGATGGATCATTTTCTCACAATTTGGTTGTACAGAAAAGTGACAGGGAAAAGCAAAAAGAGGAAAATCAGGAAAAATTATTCTGCTAAAGAGAAAAAGAAAGCATAAAGAGACTGCTTTTGTTGAACATGCTTTCCAAGGTGAAGGCTTTCACAAGGAGATGGGAGAAGAAGGCAAACACCTGTTAAAAAAATAAAAAGTTTAAAAGGCACGCTTCCTATTTTGGTGTCCTTGGGAAATGTGTGAAAAGCAGCTAAACAGACAGCTTAATTTAAACTGCAATGGCAAGAAAGTTACCTTAAAAAGGTGCCAAGCATAATGGGTAGCGAAGTGGTTGGTATTAAGAATTGGAATTCTGCAAGAAATCCTGGCTGGTGATTGAATCAGAGTCTGCAATATTCTTGAGGTGATTGTCCTTGAGAAAAGAAGACTATGAGGGGATCTGATTAATGTTTATAAATATCTTACATTCATAGAATCACAGAATTGTAGGGGTTGGAAGGGACCTCGAGAGATCATCAGGTCCAACCCCCTGCCAAAGCAGCTCCCTAGGACATTTCACTCAGATAGGCGTCCAGACGGGTCTTGAATATCTCCAGAGGAGGAGACTCCACCACCTCCCTGGGCAGCCTGTCCCAGGGCTCTGTCACCCTCACTGGGTAAAAGTTCTTCCGCATGTTTGTGCGGAACTTCCTATGCTCCAACTTGCAGCCATTGCCCCTTGTCCTGTCTCCACAGACCACTGAACAGGGGCTGGCTGATTCCCCCTGCATCCCCTGCTTAAGATAATTATAAACATTAATTAGGTCCCCCCTTAGTCTTCTCTTCTCAAGGCTGAACAGTCCCAACTTACTCAGCCTTTCCTCATAGGGGAGATGCTCCAGGCCCTTAATCATCTTCGTAGCCCTTCTCTGGACTCTTTCCAGGAGATCCCTGTCCTTTTTATACCAGGGAGCCCAGAACTGGACACAATACTCCAGGTGGGGCCTGACCAGGGCAGAGTAGAGGGGGAGGATCACCTCCTTTGACCTGCTGGCCACACTCCTCCGGATGCACCCCAGGATCCCATGGGCTCTCTTAGCCACCAGGGCACACTGCTGGCTCATGGCCAACCTGTCATCCACCAGGACCCCCAGGTCCTTCTCCACTGAGCTCTTTCTCCAGCAGGTCATCCCCCATCCTGTACTGATAGAAACGGTTGTTCCTTCCCAGGTGCAAGACTCTACACTTGCTTTTGTTGAACCTCATCTGGTTTCTCCCTGCCCAGCTCTTCAGCCTGTCCAGGTCTCGCTGGATGGCAGCGCAGTGTCCTGTGTGTCAGCCACCCCTCCCAGCTTTGTATCATCGGCACTTGCTGAGGGTGGATGCTATTCCCTCATCAAGGTCGTCAATGAAGATGTTAAACAGGACCAGACCCAACACCGAGCCCTGGGGAACACCGCTAGTCACAGGCCTCCAGTCAGATTCTGCTCTGCTGATCACTGTCCTCTGAGCTCGGTCTGACAGCCAATTCTCAACCCACTTCACTGTCCACTCATCCCAGCTTTACTATCAGGATGTCATGGGAGACAGTATCAAAAGCCTTGCTGAAGTCAAGGTAGATGACATCCACTGCTCTCCCTCCATCCACCCAGCCGGTGATGAGATCGTAGAAGGCTATGAGATTGGTCGAGCACGATCTCCCCTTGGTGAATCCATGCTGACTACTCCTCATGACCTTCTTCTCTTCCAATTGCTTGGAGATGGCATCCAGAACAAGCTGTTCCATTACCTTTCCAGGGACAGAGGTGAGGCTGACTGGCCTATAGTTGCTCGGATAAATATGTATAGGACAGAGGGGGAATCGGCCAGCCCCTTTTCAGTGGTCTGTGGAGACAGGACAAGGGGCAATGGCTGCAAGTTGGAGCACAGGAAGTTCCGCACCAACATGCGGAAGAACCTTTACCCAGTGAGGGTGACAGAGCCCTGGGACAGGCTGCCCAGGGAGGTGGTGGAGTCTCCTTCTCTGGAGATATTCAAGACCAGTCTGGACGCCTCCCTGTGCAATAGATCTGTACTAAGGAGCCTGCTTTGGCCGGGGGTTGGACTTGATGACCTCTTGAGGTCCCTTCCAACCTCTAGGATTCTGTGATTCTGTACACAGCATACGTGCTTTCATGTAAGAATGACATGGGTGGCCACATTATGGGCTGTGTGTATTTACATGTATACACATATATTCACATGTGCATTTGGATAACAGGTGCTGTGTCCATGAGTAGTACCTACACATATAGTCATTACATGTGAACTTCAATTTTTCTAATGATGCGTTCCTAACTACTTTTTCCAAATCTTATATTAACATTTTCCAAAATTAAAAATATTCAGTTTTTAGATGAATTTTGTAGAGAAAGCAGAACTTGTGCAAGAGGCTACCCCAATCTCCCTATCTCAGTTACCTTTCTCCCTCAAAGTCAATCCAAAATGTCTTGAGAATATTTTTATTAGAGAGATATTTCGAATCATCAGGAAACTGATTTTTACTGATGTCCTGAATGCTTCTTTAAATCAGGTTTCCACTAATGTATGTAATCAAATACTTTATCATTTAGAAGTAATGTGCATGCAGAAACAGAATGCAGGGTAAAAATGCAAAATGCTGAGGGAAGTCACCAGCCAAAACCTGTATCTACTGCATGTTGTTGCTCTGTTGAGTTTATGTTTTCCAGTGAGCTACACTGGACACTTATGGTTCAGCTATCTGTTTACATTGACTCTTCAAAGGCTCTACGCTGTAGGAACACTCTGGAACTGAGAGAAAAATTTGGTCCCATTAAAAGCTCTGAGTTCACTAAAGTAAACCCAAGGTTTCACCTCACATTATTTGTTCAAGAAAGAAATAAACAATCATAAACAATACACCCATTCCTGCCCCTCCACTACGCTCTGAGCATCCGCAAACGCTTGTGCTCCGTGTCAGGCAGAGCGGATGGTCTTTATTTACTTCTATCTCTAGCTCGGTTGAGCCTGCTCAGTGAGAGAGATGCCAGCCTGCCTCATCACAAATGGCCTTTTAATGAACTAGTCGAGGATTTAAATTATCCAAGAACCTGGGAAAAAAAGCATTTTAAATGTAAGACCCTTTTAGGCAATTAAAACCCTGACATGTTGCCATTGAAAACAGGCCAGGGAAAAAGAGATTCCACCTCTTGAGATAATGGCATTTCAGGCACCCCAGGTACTGCAGCCTTCAGAGGGTGCTCGGATGTCAGCTTCACGAATTGATTCTGGCTATGCAGCATCTCGAACCGATCCTCCAGGCGTAAGAGAGTGTTTGGTCACTGAGCAAACTGGATTACTGTATCAGTCTTGGGCCAGTGCCATTTCAAGACACTGGGGAGGAGGGGAGTGAGAGAGAGAAGAAGCTTTCCACAGCTGAAGAGATATGTTTCACTGAAGTAGGTAGGTTTGTTTGGTTTTTTTTTTTTTTTAAAAGATGTGGTGTTACTTCTAGTTCAGGGAAAATTGAGTTAAATATCTTAATGCTCGATATCTGGAGTGTTGCAAAGGAGCAAGTAATCTGCCATTCAGAATTTGCTAAATACCCTACCAATAATACCCTTTAAAAAAAGGGTTAATGAGCTGCACTGCTTTTCAGTAATGGAAAATGTCTGTGGCCTTCCCACTTACCTCTTGGGGGGCACTGAAAGGCTGAAGATTTAAATAACTATGTATGTCATCCTGAAAAAATACCTTTGAAAAGAAAAATCCCTGGTAGTTATAAAAGTGGGAAAGTCAACACCTAACCGCAAACATACCACTCATATATTCTATTCACAGGCCCTGTGTCTGGGGCAGGATGCACACGCCATCCCTGTGCAGACCCAGGGAAGCCCATGCTCCTTTGCAGACCCATGTCCTTGTCCCACGACAGCTACATCTCAGCATCCTTATGCTGGAGATTACAATTCAGTATGTTTTTCAGCTTAGCTCTATCTCTTTGGTACCGACATGCTCAGTTTTTATAAGCCTAAACAAAGTGTGTGTTGGATGCTTAGCTGGCTATTGATGCGCTGGAGACTCAATCTTTCCCTGCACTGAGTGCCTCGTTTTGCATAGTCTGGCTGTACAGGTTGGGCTGGCCAGGTCCTGAAATCTTTCAGGCAGCACAGGAGTGAAGCGTTGGAGACGACCACCCAGTTTCCTGGAGCACAGGACCAGAGGTGCTGCAAAACGCTGGCACTAGCTACACAAATGCTTGCAAGACTGTTTTGTGAAAGCTTTGTGAAAGGTTCAGAAGGGAGACCTGTTCTTCATCAAACCCACTGCTGCCGAGTCAGAGACCTTCTTGCAATCTGTTCGCCTTATCCCTTACAACTAAATCCACATGTGTAGTTAAGATTAGTTAACGGAAAAATCTGAAGTGCTGTGTTTTAGCCAAAGCAGTGACCTTTAGGGAAGTAGAGCAGCTCAGCTTTGGGTTGATCTGAAGGAGCAGTGCCCGGCTGTCCCATGCCATGAATCCCCTGAAATGTGTCTTCCTTTGCACCCTCTAACGATGCCGAGCACAGCAGGGGTTTTCTTGCTTTTCTAACTGTAAAATGAAATAACTGCAACATTCACAGAGAAAAGGACACACATGAAAACTAAAAGATCCCCATCCCTTTTCAGGAAAATGCAGCTGTGTGTAGCATATCCACAGACACAGACCTACGATGGTGGAAGAGACATGAAGCTAGCTTGTGATGTGGTTAGTTTGGAGGTTTGGAAGTGGGTGGGACTGGAGCAAGCATGGTTCTGGTGGCTTGAGGAGACTCACAGTGATTGTTCAAATGGAGATTTGTTTGCCCATTTGACAAATACTTGTTTTTGAGTGCCTTTGTTTCTCATTCTCTGTTTTTCTGTGGAACTCTTCTAAATGTGTTTTTTACACAGCACTCAACTATGATGCATGGTAGTCCTTTTGTGCACTAAATGACCTTTGAGAGTTGCAAAGAGCAGTCTCATGAAATAATGACAAGGGTTTAAATCATTAGTTAGCCTTTTTTGTGCCATCTTGTGTTTGGGCCCAAAGTGTAAACTCACCTCACTATTTGTGAAGCTTTTCCCACAGTTTGCTAGAAAATTACTTCTCTTTTGTTTCTGTTTTTTTTTAAATAGCGGTTACTAAAAGCACTTTTCATGCTATCTCTTAGCCTCAAGCTTTGAAAAATACCACTATCACAGAATCACAGCAAATGGAGAGATGTGGAGACCTCTACATGGCTTAATATTAATTTCTGAACCAGTATTAAATTTTCTATATCTATTGAATTTTCTATTTCTTTTTATTGGAAGGAATATATTCAATATTTCTTCACTGCACTTAAGGATTTTATATCTAGAAAGACTAATGCTGTATTTCACTTTGGTGCAATGTAATTTTTGTTATAGGTACAGAAATTGAAGATGTAAAATTAGTCCAAATAGCTATATATCACCTGTAAATATTTTTACCTGGGCCACAAAAGCAAACGGCTAGTCTGCAGTGCCACAGTGCCTAAGGGCCCCTGTTTCCAAAAGCCATTTCTCCATTTTTTAAAGTCTGTATATATTTGTGGCCCAAAATTTTGGCGTTTATAAATTTATGAAGGATATTTCATCTAGGCTCTGTTTCACCCTAAATCTGAAAATCCACATCCTAAGAAGAATTTGAAAACTAAATAATTAAAATATAACAATGGTTCTAAAATACAGACCATAGTTTTTTAAGTATGATACCAAAAATAAACTGGCTTTTACTAGAAGATTTGTCGAGAGTTTCTGTTGGCATTACCATTTTTATTCCCATGTAATGTTTCTAGGCAAGTCTCAGTGCTCTGAGACCTACTTATTCCAAATAGCAGTGATCAGGTTTTATGAATCTGAAAACAAATCAGTTGTTCGAACTGAGTTAAATTTGCAGTGATGCCAGCACTCAGTCTCTGAATGTTAGCTCATGGGGAACAATGAACTTGTCTTATTGCACTTCAAAATTAAATAATTAAAAACAATCCTTTCCCTCCCCCCCCCCCCTCCATTTCTTTACGGTTAATAATTATAATAACATACTCAGATGCAGGCAATGTTATTATCTGATAATGCCTGAAATTTGAAATGGGCCTATTAGCCACCCGAGGCGAAACATAATTGCCCAGTTTCTGTGCACTATCAGATGGCAGATGATGTTGCTGAATGTTATTACTTAAGTATTTCAATTTTTCACATGGTAGAGAAATTAAATTTCAACCGTGTACTGCAGCAAAACACTCCGGTTTGAAGGGTGTTACTGTTGTGAAAGGCTGCGATGCTGGCACTGTTGCCCCTACAGCCTTGGTGAAATAGGTGCTTTGACAGTATAATTTAAGCTGAAGAACGTTGCTGCTGAGAACTCTAGCGTGGTATGTATTGTAGTGCGTATTTGCACTTCCAAATAGCAACAACCCCGTGCCAGCTTTCCTAAGCATGTGAAGCCTAGTCCATTTCATTGCTGGGCTATTTATTCATTGACAGAGAGCAGTTACACACCTCCAGTTTTAGTCACTGCGAGTGAACTCCCGCTTTGGATTGGTGGGAGCCAAGGACTGCTGGAGCAAGGCTTCCTCAGTCATTGTCTGCTCCAGAGTGTGCAGGCTCCTGTGAGAGGTAGAGTGGGCTGATTTCTTTTCACCCATCGCTACTGAGAAAAAATGGGTATCGTCATTCATTGCTAAACCCTGAGATTGCAGACAGCAGCCATGTGACCTTCAGCTTGCAGGCAGCTTAGATGTCATGTACCAAAGGGGGCTTGATTTTAGTGATGTGTGAGTGGGTTTTTTTCAGCATTTTTAGTTTCTTCAGGAGAAACCTATTTTATTTCCAAGTCTGACTTCTTTATGCTACAGGTTTTAAATGCTCAAACTAAATTTTCAACTGCTGCTGCTTTTTCTTTTTTCCTCTTCTTTTTCTTTTTTTTTTTTTTTTCCCTGAGTAGGTTTGCATAGATCTGCTTTAAAACTTTGGGGACCTCAGAAGAAGGGAACCAGCTCATGGCCCCTTAGCTGGGAGGTGTTGTGGGACTAAGGGAGTAAACGGCAGTGAGACTGATGTTGCTAATGAGACCTGCTGGTGTGACTCAGGATGAACGTGTCACTTGCAAAAAAAGGGGCGCAACTTGAATAACTCTGTGTTACACCAAAACCTTTGGGACACCCTCCCAGTGAAACAAGTCTGATAACACTGGCTGGGTAGAATAGAGTTTGGGGCTTAATATATCACTCACAATAACAAGATTATAACTATGCTTTATAATAATCAGATCATACTGGCTCTTAGCATCCTTGTGCTACTGCGTAAGGCAGGCATGAAACAGTTGTTACTCCGCTCTGTTGTAAGAATGCTGTGCTTTCCTAGCACAGCTGAGAGCTGACCTCTTTAGAGAGCTGGCTGTTTAAGAATTACCTGGCTTTTAACTAAGGTTATGGTCAGTTTGTCTGTATAAACCTTCCAGATGCCGTGATTCCCCCTGCAATGTCCAAGTTATACAATGCTTATCCACAGGTGATGTGCTAAATGTTGGGTGGAACTTGGTCTCCTGCAAAATTAACTCCGCCTTCAGGTCCTCTGCCTTTCCTTCTCCTCGAAGGAAAAAGCTCAAACAGTCCACCACACCCACCGCTTCCCCCAGAAGTAATTTTAATCAATTTATTTTGGAGAAACTCATTATGTTTCATTTTTATATGTAAATGTCAATTAGGAAAAATACTTTATTGTAGAACATAACAATATTTCAGTTTCTTCCCTCTTCCCAGAAGCTTTGGTGAACTGTCAGGCACATTACTTTTTCTGATGAATTCATGAATCAAGGGTTTGAATAAACCAGTGATCTTCAGCACCAGTTAACAGAGCAAGCCCTTTGCTGTCCTGAAATTGTGTCAGGTTTAATCACTGATCCGCAGGACTTGCTGAGTCTGGCTGTACTGCAAGAGGGTTCAGTAGGGAGGCCAAGGAGACAGGTGACCTTTGGGCTTTGTGGATGCTGCTTGGGGTGGTGGTAAGGCTCCTTCTAGAGCACTCAGCATGCTAATGGCGATGGTCAAAGCTAGCCTCAAAGCAACAAGGAATATCCTGCTGCTGCTGGCTTCTTTCTTTTTTATTGCAGAGCAATTAGTGAAACCATTATTAGTAATCTGTAGAAGAGGAATTCAAAACCAGCATGTAGAGCAATAGGACTGAACGGCAGGGTCGGGGAAAGCAACTATGGTCCCTCCTTTCCCCTCTGGCAACAACTGATGTATAGGTGCCTTGACTTGTACAAAGGAGTAAGTGGGGTAGCAGCAGAGGAGCCCATTACTATGCTGAAAGGTATTTTTCTGGCTGTTGCCCTTGTGTACTTCATGCACATAAGAATATGACCAAAATGCTTTTCTCTAACAATTCCTCAAATAGGTTACAAGAAAAGGAGATATTTGTTTTCTAACATGGGGAGAAAAGATGTTACCATATTTCTGCATAATGAAATTATATTTATAAACTCTTTTAAATTAGGGAAGACTTACATTTGCAAGGATGGGGATAGGACATGAAGGAGGACAGAACTCCACTGTACTTTGCTGCTTTTCAGCATTAATATATTTGAGTTGAAAACACTTTGAATTGCACAGGATAAGATTAATTTTGGAACTGAACCAAGTTTACAGTTTTAAGACAAATGTGATGTCTCTAGCAGTCATAAAAATCATACAGTCTTTTCTTCCTTATTCATGATTCTTTGTTCCATACTTAGGATGAATTTTAATGGTCTGTGCAGGTAAAGTGTAGTCTTGATGATATTTTTTCTACACACGCAATGGTCATTGGGAAAATAAGCATAGCAGTCTTCAGTCTCTAAAAACAAAAGGATGTCATCCCCTAGTACAGTGTACACAAGAGAGAAGGATCTTTATTTGCCCTTCAGATAATTCGTAATCTGTACAAGGCTGGGAAAAATCCAGCTCTGAGGCCCTAATTTTTCTCTCAGGAATCAATAGAAACGTGAGGAACTTCACTGGAAAGCAATTCTTCCAGAAGATGTGAGGAGCAGCCTGGATACAGAGTGAGACAGGTCTGGAAATTCGCAGCTCCTGCTTAGCCTCTTTTGCCCTGACCTTGTTCCTAGTCTGTGCAAAATGCAGGAGGTTACTGCTGAGGGTTAGGATCAACTCATCTCAACAGGAGTGCTTTAGAAGTGGAAAAACAGTCTAACTTACAAGTTGTAAGCAGATGGACAGCTAGTAATTCAAATTTATTTTTTATATTAGTCTTCCAATTGTTTGGGGGGAGGGGGCGGGGTGGTTAACAAGACTACTCAAAAATTCTGTCTGAATGCAATGTCTGTGTTTTGGCAAGGTTGTTGCCAAGCCACAAAGACGTCCTTCACAGCACATCAAGCTCCCAGAATGGTATAGCTTCCTCTTGGCAAGGGCATTTGATAGTCCACAGAATTCAGTGCCAGAACTGGAAAAGAATAAAATAAACTATAAGCTATAAAGCAAAAAGAAGAAAAAAAAAAAGAAAAGAAAAATTACACTCATTGTAATTGAGTCAGTTTGTTGAGGGACATAAAAATCTAATCAATTGCTTTTGCATAACAATCAGTTGTCAGGATGGGCTCTAATTGAGCAGCCAGATGGAGCCTTGTAGTTGTAGTCTGTAGTAGTAGTATTCCAGGGACACACAAAACCACATGAGGCGATGAACATTAGGTTCATCTTTCTATTAACATGTAAGGACAGCTCCACTTAACAGGCAAAACCAGATTTCCCAAACCAAACATATTCAACTCAATGTGCTTCTGTCCCACACGTAGCAGATAGAAACCTTCCTTATAATGGATCCTTTCTGGGCTTGTAGACATTGCCGAGTACTGTGAAGCTGGGGCATGGGTGGCTTCCAAATACCCAGATGACATGAAGGATCGACAGGAACTTAATTTCCTTTCTAATATTTTTGTATATGCTCCATATGCATGGCGCATTTAAAAGGACACTGACGAGACATTTTTCATAAACATTCTGTTCCTTAATGTTTATAAAAGCTTCTTGGGAAAACTGAAACTGAAATCCATTTCTTGAGTGAATTGTTTTTCTCCTCCATCTGGATACTTTGATTTACTTGGCTGTGGGCTTTCTATTACCAGCAGAAAAAGCAATATTAAGGAACTGAGAGTATTTAACAATTTGCCCCTAAAATTAATGATACTGTGTACAAGGTGTTACTGGAATTTTAACCAAAAAAAACAAAGTCCCATTTTGGATCTGCAAAGCTTGCCAGCATTCTCTGAGAGAGGGTGTTGAAACAAATACAGTCAAGAAATAAAAATGACCAACCAAACCCTTTTGGCCTAGCTACAAACTGGGTTTCTTTCCCTGACTGTGCTCTCTAGGATCTTCTCAGTCCAATATAACTTATTGCCTTTGGAAATGAGTCAACAGAGCCACACCAATGCCTGTCCTTATTTTAAATATATCTGCTCATTGATGGGTAGGCAACAGTTTTGAAATCTGGGAAAGAAAATGAAATTGCTGATTCTATTCCTACCTCAATAATTAAAGCAACAATAATAATTTTTCTAAGATTTAATGACCCTTCTCTTCAATGGAGGAGAACTGCTAAGGCCATTGGGCCATAAGTTTCAGTTGTGACTTTGCAATGACTGTGTGTGTTCCGTGCCTGTCGAGGGCAGCCTCCCTTCTGCTGAAGCTTTGGTCAGCCTGCCACATCAGCCTCTCATGAGTACATATCAACCTCTGGTTCATGTTAGTGAATTATTTGGCTGCAATTAAGATATAAAATCTTCATTGTGAAAGCTTTTATTTTTTTTAATCCCCTCTTGGGTAGCCTTTGGATGGCGCTTCTTTCCGTTATTTTCTTATTTCCACAGTTCTCTCTCATTTCTTCTCCCTTTTGTTGTCTTCTACTCTGCCTCCTATTTTCATGGTTGTGCAGGCTGGTTATTAACAGTTGTCACATTCTTTCTCCTCACCCATCCTACTTCTTTTTGTAGCTGAAGATCTGTTTTTAGGTTACAAGGATATGCTCTGGAGACTACACAACAGCTAGTAAGGATAAGTCCATAAGCTATTTTCACTGCTGTAAAAAGGTATTTGAAAACTGTCTACATAACTGAAGCTCTTGTAAAGATTCATCTCTTACCAAAAGCCACCTTCATTTCACTTCTTGGGGATTTTTCTATATTCCCTTTCACTGTAATTTGGCCAGTTATAAATCTGTCGGATTCACCTTTGATTCACTAGGAACATACTAAGGGATAATTAATTATTTATTTTTTAAAAATATTTTATATATGTTACTGTATTGAAGTCACATATATTACTATTTTGTAGTAATTCTAATATAATGCCACATTAAAACAATGCATTGATAACAGAAAGTAATACTTAGCACATTTTCAATTAATAGCCTGCCTGAAAGTAGATTCATTGTCAAAGAGATGGAACCTTATTATTATCTAGTCACTTCTTAATGATTGAGCTAAAAAGAATGACTCAGTGCTTTGTTCCTCTGAGAAATCATCAAAAAAGAAGCTTTTTCCTCACATCTCAAGCAAGGACTTTAAAACTTCCACATACCTGCAGGAAGGCTGACTCCTTTTCCTTCCCCATATGCATTTCTGAAACATCTGAAAACCTGTCGTATCTTCTACCCTGAATAGGCATATGGAGTCATGGGTGTCAGAAACCCACCAATTTTTTGTCAGTTTTTTTTTCTCTAGGCCAACACTCTCCACACGTGAGATGCTACAGTTTGGGTAAGATGCACACGGCAATTATGAGAGAAAAAAACCACTTTCATTTAGACTGATGCTGAATTGTTTCATTAATATTAAAATGTTCACAAAGATTTACTTTCTTCTTCAGAGGTGGGACAGCCCTTCAAAGTTAAAATTCTGGTCCATTGCTATTATGTTGTCATGTTAAAAAAGAAAAAGAAAAGTATTTTCCATTTTAACAACTTCTTGGCTTTTTACCTTACAATTATAGATTTATTATGGCTTTTTATCTCACTTTTTAATGTGCTTTTATTGTTGAGGATGATAGACTGGAGGGGGTTTTCAGACTTGAGATGATTGTGTATACGCCTTTGTAAATGACCTGTATGAGAGCTGCTGGATGCTGCAGATAACCTTGAAACCATTGGGCAGAAATCTGTTTATGGGTTTTGATGGGATGTGTCGTTAGTGGCTCCAACTATCATCCATGGATAGAGTGAATTAGCATTTGCTTTGTATTCTTGACCCACCCCTAGCAGTGTGCTTCTATTTGCTTTCTTGATGAGCCAGTGGACGAAAGTATTGATGAGTGATCCTCTTGCATCAGCTTGAGATTCCTTCATCAGATCTGTCATAGAATGTGTTAGGTTGGAAGGGACCTTTAAAGGTCATCTAGTCCAACCCCCTGCAGTAAGCAGGGACATCTTCACTAGATCAGGTTGCTCAGAGCCCCATCAAGCGTGACCTTGAATATCTCCAGGGATGGGGCCTCCACTGTCTCTGGGCAGCCTGTTCCAGTGTCTCACCACCCTCATATTGAAGAATTTTTTCCTAATATCCAACCCAAATCTCCCCTTTTCTAGTTTAAAACCATTACCACTTGTCCTATTGCTACATGCCCTCATGATCAGTTCTTCCCCAGCTTTCCTATAGGCACCTTTCAGGTATTGGAAAGGTGCTGTAAGGTCCCCCTTAGAGGTTTCTCTTCTCCAAGCTGAACAAGCCCAACTCTCTCAGCCTGTCTTCATAGGAGAGGTACTCCAGTCCTTTGATCATTTTTGTGGCCCTCCTCCAGACATGATCCAATAGGTCCACGTCCTTCTTGTGTTGAGGGCTCCAAGGCTGGACACAGTACTCCAGGTGAGGTCTCATCAGAACAGAGTAGAGGGGCAGAATCACCTCTCTCAATCTGCTGGCCACACTTCTTTCGATACAGCCCAGTATCTGGGCTGCAGATGCACTTTGGTGGCTCATGTCCAGCTTTTCATCTATGAGTACTCCCAAGCCCTTTTTATTCAGGGCTGTTCTCCAGCACATCATCCTAACCTATATAGATAATGGGGATTTTCCTGACCCAGGTGCAGGACCCTGCCCTTGGCTTTGTTGAACCTCATGAGGTTTACCTGGGCCCACTTCTCCAGCCTGTCCCTCTGGATGGCATCCCGTGCCTCTGGCACATTAACCTCAGCTTGGTGTCACCAGCAAACATGCTGAGGGTGCACTTGATCCCACTGTCAATATCATTAATAAAGATATTAAACAGCACCAGTCCCAGCACAGAACCTTGAGGGACTCCACTTGTTACAGTCTTCCATCTGGACTTGGAGCCATTGACCACCACCCTGTGGATGTGACCAGGCAATTCCTTATCCACCGAACAGTCCAATCATCAAATCCACCTCTCTCCCATGTGTGGGAATGTTGTGGGGAACCATGTCAAAGGCCTTGCAGAAAGATCATTATGAGGCAAACTCCTATGTATTATTTTCATACTATAAGTTTTGACTCTGTCCTACATGATATCCTTGTCTCTAAGTTAAAGAGACATTACGGATAAGAAATTAGCCTGATGGTTGCATTCAAAGAGTTGCAGTGAATAGCTTGATGTCAAAGTGGAGACCATTGACAAGTGGTGTTCCTCAAGGGTCTGGCACGGTTTAACATCTTTGTCTGTTACATGGACAGTGGGATGGAGTGCACTCTCAGGAAGTTTGTAGATGACACCAAGCTGTGCAATGCAGTTGACATGCTGGAGGGAAAGGACCTTGACAGGCTCGAGAGGTGGGATCCTGCAAACTTCATCATGTTCAGCAAGGCCAACTGCTAAGTCTTGCACATACATTGAGGCAATCCCATGCACAACTACAGGACAGATGGAGAATGGATTGAGATCAGCCCTGAGAAGAAGGACTTGGGGGTGTTGGTTGACTGATGAAAAGCTCAACATAAGTCAACAATGTGAAATTGCAGCCCAGAGAACCGTGTCCTGAGTTGCCTCAAAAGAAGCATGACCAGCAGGTCAAGGGAGGTGATTTTGCCCCTCTACTCCACTCTTGTGAGACCCCACCTGGAATACTGTGTCCAGCTCTGGGGCCTCCAACATAAGAAGGACATGGAGCTATTGGAGTGAGTCCAGAGGAGGGCCACAAAGATGATCAAAGGGCTGTAGCACCTCTCCTATGAAGACAGGCTGAGAGAGTTGGGGTTGTTTTCACCCTGAAGAAGGCTCTGGGGAGACCTCAGGGCAGCCTTCCAGTACCTGAAGGGGCCTACAGGACAGAAGGTGAGGGACTGTTTATCAGGGAGTGTAGTGATAGCACAAGATTTAATGGCTTTAAGTGGAAGGAGGGTAGAGTTAGATTAGATATAAAGAAGAAATTCTTCACTGTGAGGATGGTGAGGCACTGGAACAGGTTGCCCAGAGAGGTTGTGAAGACCCTATCCCATGAGATACTATTAAAGGCCAGGTTGGATGAGGCTTTGGGCAACCTGGTCTAGTAGAGGGTGTCTCATGGGGATGTTAAAGGCCTTTTCCAACCCACCCAAATCATTGTAAGATTCTATGATTCTAAGTTGGTCATCACTTTGGTCTATGTATGGGAAGACACAGGAATGGGAACCTCTGCTAACTTTTTGGTTTGTATTGGTCATATCCAAGCAAATTGGTCCTGCTGTGGCTGTGTCTTCATCCTATATATACGATGGTGAAATGCTAGTCTATGAGTAACTACTCTACTGCTGTACGTAGATAGTCCAGTTTTCCTGAAGTGAAGCCTCTGTAACACAGCCAGCATTCCCCTACCATGGCAAGCTACCGAGCTATCTGGAAGTACATACAGTCTGTGAGGTGTCTGGTGTCCACAACTGGGCTCCTGGGGGCTGTCCCTTTGTCATACCTACACAGCCTTTTGCAAGAGAAGTGGTAATTGTGTCCTAGCAAAGCTTCTTTCTGGAGGAGGCTGATATCACTTGTCAGGAGCGTGTGATGGTCCTGTGCTCCTGTGCGAGCTCCGGGACCACAACATCAGCCTTGGAGAATCTCAGGATTCATTGACGGTCTGCTCTAACGAGATATCAAATCTAGAGTGTAAGTCTTTAGGTCATGACTTGTTCTGGCATATTGCAAACAGTTTCTTCAGGCATGCACGTTGCAAATTTTTTTGTCTTTGGGTTTGGGAATCATTTTAAAATGTTAATCTATATGCATTTGTTACATCAGTTAAAAAAACATCCAAAGGTGCCTTGGCTTTTGGTGTTGCCTTGGCTTACAAAATATCCTAAGAATAAACATTGTTAATATGTCCTAGGCCTTGAGCCTTATATTCAACCTAATCAGCCTGGCTGATCCTTGCAGCAACTCAGTTGAATCTCACCTCACCAAGCTTGATATCAGCAGCAGGAGACAACCCATAGTAAAAATAACAGTGAAGAAGGCTTCTCAAATAATGATGAAAGATATTCATATGAATGTCAAGAGCAGTCTGAAGCTGGAAAATTTCCATTGGCCTGATTTTTCCCAGAGAAATATACAATTTTGTAAAAAATTTTATCATGGTAAAATTTTTATTTGCGATTTCTCATTTCCTGGATGACAGCCACTGAGAGCAGAAATGGAATTCTGCCTTAGAACTATGGAAGGAAGTTGTCCACGTGGCCAGCCAGCTGTTGATCTGCATCTGTTGGATATAATTCATTTTGCTAGTCAGTAGTGGAAGTGGCAAACCTGAAACATCAAAGTAATGTATGTGCCCAGGTTACAACGTAGACTCTTTGCCAGATGCCTGATAACAATCTCCTCAATCAATGTGGTCCAATGATTTAAGCATATAACAAATTCTGCAAAACTTCTATCTCCTGTCACTGAAGACCACAAAATGCATCTTACCACTATCCAAAAATGGAAATTGCATGTGCCTGTGTGTGGCCTATACCATCTTCATCAATTTCTTCCCCACGGAGCTGCTTTTTTAAATTAGGTTTTCATTACAAATCTGCTGCAAAATACAGATTTAAATTGAAGGAAGGACCTTGTGTGTGGCATTGGCAGTTTAACTACTGGAGGAAGAATGACTTGTGGGCATAGATTTACCTGAAGTTCAGCTCCTGGGCATTTTCTAGGAATCTGGTTATAGTGAAAAAAACCGTCCACATTTGACATCGATAATTTTTTAGAGTTCTTATATGCTGTCTTGGCTTTTAGGATCTAGATTTATTTCATAAGCTGAAATGAAAAAAAAAAAAAAAGGAAAAAGGTGCCTTTAGGTAGATCAGAAGCATACACATCACTTTCATTGTAATATCAATCTAAAATTACTTTATCCCTAGTGCAACTTTCCCAGAAATTATTTCTTACCGAAATGACCTATATTGCAACAAATGCAGATTTCTGTCAAGCAAAAAAAGGAAAGCAATAGTTATACGTGAGTTTGTATTCCTAGAATATTCCTCATATAAAATTAATGTGGTGCAACACATACACACATACAAAGCAGTAAAAAAAAAAGAACATGAAATTAGTGATTCAAATTCTGTTTCCAATTAAGTTGTTGTATACCCAGAGCAATTCCACAGATTGCTGCATTATTACTTTTGATTTATTCCAGTATAATTAAGAAAAACTTATGTCATCAACTCTAATGGAAGTCACAGTCTGAAAATATAAACTAGAGAAACAGAGTTTAAGGTAGTTTCTAACTGAATGAATTACAATATAGTTCAGTATCAAAGGAAGCAGAGATTTAATACTAGTGTCCTTTCATTGTCTTACCTAACTTTGTATTCTAAGTATTCATTCCAGTTAGGAAAAAACCCCAAAGTACTTAGAATCAAACAAAAGTATTTTAACATTTATTTTTATATTATATACCATGTTTGCCTTTCAATCATTCAACAGTAAAATTAGGGTAGCAAACCACATTTCTAGCAGAACAGACTCAAAGCAGAATGCGTATATTATACCGCACTAAACTCGCTCAAAATAATCATACTATGCTGCCTTCTCCTCATCTGGATACTTTATTTTCCTAATACATTTCTCAGTATGCATTTGTTCTGTGAGTTATGCCCCCTTATGCCTGCTCAAATCTTCCCTTTGTTTGTTGTGTAGACAAAGTTGCACTTATCAATCTCTCCTTCTGCTAACAACTTTGCAAGGATTACTGAAAGTCTGCCAAATTCATAAAAGTAGAGGTCTTTCTGCTATTAATTCTTCATTTCCTATTAGAGTCAGTCAAACCTTACTCTGAATTATTTCAAACAGACCCTCATACTTTCTGAGTGATGTTTAGAAGCTCTGTCCAGTTCTAGACAACTTTAGGTGGCAGTATCAGCATGGCCTGGCATGAGATATTTTGGGTAGTCCCAGAATCTGCACTGTCACTGATCCTTGCTAAGCATGAAGAGCTTGCCTGCACCTCAGCCTTAGAAACTAAATTAAATGTTGCTGACCACTTAGTCAAGCACCATGCATCCTACTACAAAACCTAGTAATAAACTAGCCAGAAAAGGCTATAGTTCTGTATTCAATTTATTTTTATTCAGAGAATAGGGGATAAATGTCAAATTCACAGAGAGAGACTGCTGTTTCACTGCAGAAATAATTAGATGGACCTTTCTTGACTTCTGGACTACAGAGTAAAATGCTTCTTCTAGGTAATAGTGCCCTTTGTGCTGTTTTCAAGAGTCAGTGACTGATGTCTCCTCTTGCAAAGGCACACTTCCCTCTGTGATTAAATATTTATCACAGTGAGAGGCCAGCAGAAGGACTAAGTGCCTCCAATTAACTATTGCAGAGGTTCATAAGGGACTACAGTAAGTGTATAAATATTTTAAAAGATCAGGTCAGAGCAATGTCCATATCAGGCCATCTCCCTGTAGATCAGGGTGTGCTGTTTGTTAGTAGGTAGATGCATGTCTACTCACCAACAAACAATACCTCCACTTCATTTGCTGCACCTTAGCTATAAATCAGTTGGTAAATTATCACATTAATCATGCATATGAAGAGCTCTGCTTCATCTGGTGATTATGAAGGGCAAACAAAACATAATTAAAGGTGCTGTAATCTGTTTTGTTTGTCCTGGGTATTGTTATTTTTTCCAGGGTTCAGCCACAGAAAGGAAATTCATATTTAATTTTCTGGACGACGAGGTGTCTGAATTTATGAGGATCTTAGCCATATGGGTGCCCCCCGTGTCCGCTTTCATCGAAAAACAAAAGACAGGACATCTTGGCCCAGGTCTGCTATCAACAGCATTTGGGGAAGGTGGAAAGGAATGAATAATGATCTTCCAGGCTGGCTGCTGATCCAGGGCCTAAGACTGTTCCCTAAGGGGATGGGTGGCTGGTCCTTGGATTATGTCTTTGGGAAATGGATGATCATTGTCAGGGCTTTGGAGTCCATGGTCACTCGCAGCTTTTTCACTTCTCTGTGAAGAAAAACTCTAATTCGGGATCTGTCTAAAATCTCAATTTGGAGAATCTATCTGGTCTGCTGGTACCCTGGGGAGAACCTATACAGACCCCGGGGCTTGCAGTCTTTTGCCTGCAGTTCTCATCCTTCTGGCCCCATCTTGTTTATGGTAGTAGAATGAGCTGTGAGAAAAACAAACAAACAAACAATACCCCCAAAGAAAACAAACAAACAAAAAAGACAAAACCTGAAATAATGACCGTGTTGCAACAGATTTAGAGAATAAAAATGTGTTTTACACTGAACTGTGGTGATGTAAACAAATACAGATCTGGAGGTGATCAGCAAAGTAATTAATCAGCAGTTTCTCAAACATATGTTTGAAGTTAAAGCATGAAACAAAGAGACTTTTATGCAGCCACCTGAGATTTGGGAACATGGCTTTATGAGGTGTTACAAAAGCTTGCAATGGTTTAAAGTACGTGTGAAACAAATTCATTGCTACTAAGACTGGGACAATGACAGGAATACATACATTTCAGGCAAGGGTTGTGCATTGCTAGGTTTTGAATGCATTTCTTTTAATAACAGCTCTATTTTCAGTTTCTCCATGGTAGCCAGATTGGCATGAGTTAAATTTAAGCTTAGACTTTGTATACAGGATCTCCCCAGGCAGACTTCTGTTTTGGGGTACATCATGACAAATTTGGAGCAGTACAGGTTGCCCTCAGATATGTCAGAGCCTGAATTTGTCGTGCTTCCAACCCCATATGGGAATTGCACAGTGTTGTGAAAAGCTCCCTGTGGGGCACCCCACTCCCTGGGGGATTGGGACCCAGAAGGAGAGGAGTTAAACTGCAACGGGGCATCTTTTGCCATTAGCTGCCCTAATGGGCAGCGCCTCGAAGCAGCAGGGGCTCATAGGCCTTCCTAAGACTCTGTGTGTGTAAAGGAGGAGAGTCAACTGCTGCAGGCTTCTGGGACCCCTTGCCTGTCAGACTACCAAAGGGTTGTTTATAGTCACAGGACCTTTTCGCATGAACATGCTTTACAGGGAGGTGCTGAAAGATGTTTCACTGTGTTGGGTTTTTCTGCTGGGCCCCTCATTTCAGCAGCTTTTCCTGCAGAAGCGGAGTAGTGTCCGCTTTCCAGGATGAATAAAGAGGAGTGTATGGGAATGTGAAGGCTCTGAAGCTTAATGAAAAGTTTTTATGTTAAGAAGTTGCTTACATTAATAAAGTGACCCCCTCTGTCCCCTTTCCCCACCCAGGGATCATCTAGGGCAAAGCTAATCATCTCACAATGGTCTGGAAGAGAATTAGACATTGCAATTGCACAGTATGTGGGTACATGAACATCTTTTTGGGACTCAAATTACATGACGAGTCTTCCCTCCTCACAAGGGATAAACTTGCCAAATTTGGACCAGGTGGATGGGCCACCTATGTTCCTGGAAAAGGAATATGTATAATTACATGTATTCACTAAATAGCACAGAGGTATCTTCACAAGGGGAATCTCCTGAAGCAGGGAGGAGGTAACCTGGAGCTTTTTTGGAGTCTTTATCTTTTGTAAACTTCTCCACTTGGAGATGAGGAATATCATTGCTATCTTCTCACTGCTGGAAGGATACCCAGGGTCTCGGCAGTGCAACTACTATGGGCAGAGCAACACCCAGTGCTTGTGAGAAAACAAGCCAGCAGTACAGGGCTTTTCTTTTGCCTGAAGAATACACAAAGGGGTAGCACTGTACTGCCAAGTGAATTTATTCACCCTTGGCCATGCTGAAGCTGCTCTGGTAGTCAGGCCCTCTGCAAGCTAGACACAGTAGGTGGTGAAAAGGCTAATAGCTTCTACCTGCATTATATGTAAAAAAAATTAGTTGTTTATTTATTTTAAGAATGGAAAACACCCTCATTTGTGGCAGAAGACTATTCAACTGTGACACAAAAACCAGGCTGCAGCAATGTGCATGGCTGGTAAATAACCTTTTTATATTTAACGGATGTGCCCCTTCCTCAAAGTCTGGACACGCAAGCATTTTAGTCAATGCATGCAAATAGAGATGTACCCTCTTCATAAGCAGCGTGTGCAAAGGCAGACTTCGATTTTGGATCACACCAAAGAAGATGGGACATGCAGCTTACTTGAAAATGTCTGGATAACTATAGAATACCAGCGGATATGCCCCTTCATTGCTCTCATTTCCATGGTCTGTCTGTCTAAACACAGGAAACTAAATGGTATACTGGCAGCTCACAGACTGTAAGATGAGAGGAAGCTGTGCCACTAAATCCCCCAAATGCAACGCTCCCCAGGTCTGCCGAGAGGAGCCACCTAAGGTGGAAACTGGTACTTCTGTGGACCTGCCTGCTCCCAGCCAGGTACAGATGCTTTACACTGTTATTTCTTTGGATGTGTAGAGGTATATTTAAAAGTCTGCTGGTCTTGTAATTGCAATGATGTCTGTTTTCAGATAGTCTAACTGAATGGGGTCATACAAAAAAATGTCAGCATTTCATCTTGCAAAATTTTAACTACCTACCTATATGAAACACCTCAGTAGGTTCATTTCTAGTGAAATTAATAAGTATGAACAAACAGACCATCAAGCCACTTGGTAGCCTGGCTAACAAGCACACACCCGCCTCCCCTCCCCCCTTCACCTCCCCAACTTTCCTTTGGATTATGGACTTAACAATAATGTCAGAATAATAATTTTCTTTTTCTTCAGGCACTGTGGGAAACCTACTTCTTAACATATTGGTCATCTCGAAGGATTCAGAATTTACTATATTAACGCCATAAAATTCTCACAATTGTGTATGGTTTCTACAACCTGAATGTGTTCATTCTCATTTAAAACAGTTTTGACTACAGTGGTACCCAGAGATCCTATGCAGGGCTTGGAAGATAAACATACCCCAAGATGTGGACAAAGGCCAAGGAACTGTTGTTGCAATGCTTCACACTCCCACACTTTGACAGGGTCTTTAATAAAGATGTGTCTCCCAGGATGGACCACAGTCTTACAAGCTACAGAAATTCACAGTAAGGGTATTAACCAGACTGAGGAACCCTGGAGGGTTCTGAGAGAGTTTTCTTTCATTTCCTTTTTTTTTTTCTTTTGGTTGGAAAGGGAGATATTCTGTAAAACATTCCTGTATTAAACAAGAAGGATGAAAATTCCTCTCTTTTTCTTTTTTTTTTTTTTTCCCCTGGGAATAATGTTAATCGGAAATTTTCCAAATGCCCACATGGGTTAAATAAGTGAGAAATGAAGAGATATAAAGAAAGAGAAGATAAGTAGTGGCAGGGAACATGGACTGAAGGGTTAATGGGGTCATCTATGGAAGCCAAACAAGGAAGGCCCTGGAGCAATAAGCTTGCTGAGTTCAAGTAGCTTCAGGGCGATGCACTCAGTCCCATGCACTGATTTGGCTGGCTCGGTGAGGGCCAGGAGTTGGACTCGATCATCCTTATGGGTCCCTTCCAACTCAGGAGATTCTGTGATTCAATGAAATGTACCTGTAAAAAAAGAAGTTTCTCCCATCAACATACACTGTTTTCAACAGTAATTATTCCTAACTGTCTCATATGATACAAATACATTCCCTAAATAAAAATCAGAAAAAACAGGGAGCTACAAAACAATAAATGATATCCTTGAAAAATTCATAGCAGTGAGCATAGTAACTGGCCATAAGAAAGGAAGTGCCCAGACTTTTTCATCTTTATGAGTTTATAGAGAAGAATAAAAGGAAACGCTTGTGCTTGCTGATGAAATTAAGAGGATGCAGAAGTCAAATCCTCCAACAAATTAGGTACATTGCCAGAAATACAGAGCATTCCCTTAGGTGTTACCTAGGTCTTTCATCCGGAGTTGTCAAAGCACTTTTTAAGGCTTCAAGAACTTCTTTCATGTAGACATCTGGGACAGTTACACTTTAAAATTACTCTCTCGAAATATTTTGGCACAAAACATCACAGAAGTTAAGTCTTGTACAACCAGAGGTGATGGTGGTGTTTTAATTAGAGGACTGGTAACATTGTGCATTAAAAAAAAAAAAAAAAAAAATGTTGTCTGAAAAGTCAAACTGTGTGACCAAGAATATTATATTCTGAAAATTCTTTCCATACAAAGTTTTCATAATGATATAAAGGGAAAAAAACATAGCTGAGGAAATAGTTGCAGAAAATACTGGTTATTCCACTGAACAGCTTGAAAATGTGAAAAATTTCAAACAATAAAATCTGCTTCCTAGTGGAAAGGGGAGCACAAATTAAATGGTCGCATGACTCAAGTAAGGATAAAGGCAAAGCAGAGAACTAAGCAAATATTTCATGCCTGTAACTTAAAGCCCAAGCACCTAAAGCTGACAACTTGGAAGGAAATGGGTGTATATGCTGTGGTACAATATACTGTGAGGATCTTGCACATGTACAAGGTGCTTACCTGTTTTAATGATTAATGAAGACAGTTTAAGCACTGTTGACATATTTTAACTAAAAGGGACATATACCTGAATGTCTGTCTGGCTTAACTGTTGTGTAAAATGTGATTGAGTCAAAGAAATTACGCAGATGAACTAAAGATATAATATGTCCTGCATTTGATTTTTATCTTCCAGAGTTTCAAATGGGTTTCAAAGAACAATAGATTGGGTCATTCATAAGAGGAGTTTGTAGAAACATGGTGGCTGTTCTGTGGAAGCACAATGGCAGCAGAGAGGTTTCCCCTCTAAGTTTATATTTTGAAGTTTTAACAGGTAGACATGGATATATTTCAATAGGGTGTTTTTTTCTGCATATATCACAGATTCTTGGGCTGACAGGTTGAGAGGATGTACTTGGTGTAATCTATGTGACTTACCAAGAAGTCTCAGAACTAAGTGTTAGTACTTGGACATGATGAAAGCTTAGGGAGCTGTACTGGATTTAGAGAAAGTTTGTGGGAGAACAATGAGAGATATAGCCCCATGAAAAGAAAATAGTGTTAAATACCACTTCTTAACTTTATATTCTGAGCATTAGCCAGGTGTGTTTTCAGTGGCTGTGGGACAATTCATAACAGGCAGAAGAGCAGATGCCTACACCGGGGTTTGAAGAGAAGTAGTTAGAGCAGCTTGGGATGGTTGAACCTTCTGGTATTGTGCCAGCCTCCTTTGAAGGAGAACTGGGAGGGTAAATTAGTATGGAAGGAGAGGTATATAAATGTACAGAATGATCCAAAGGTACTACCTATATTACCTCCAGTTTAATGGATTAAACTAGAAATTTTTCCGTTTTTCATAATGGACATGGTTTGCAGTTTCTTCAGAAACAGTGACATTTTCCCCTTAATGACTTATTGTCTTAAAAAGACATAATTTTTGCTTTTTATATGGCTTTCATCAATAAATTAATACTAACATCCCCTCCCCCCTTTATTTTTTTTATTTTTTAGCTAATAGGCGGCTTCAAGTCTCAGAATTCCTGTGAGGGAATTCATTAAGATCTTGTCATGTCCTTCTGAGCTGCTATTTTGCTAATGCCCACATTAGCAACAGGAGACACCTGCACATCAGTGCGGAGCATGCATTGCACAAAGTCTGTGCAGTATATACACAGAGTCACTGCCAGCCTGCCACGGAGGCTAAAGCAAAGTGAATAAGAGAACTTTCCTAAAATCCACAAATGTCAATGACAGCACAGGAGTACAAGGGGCAATGGAAATAAACTGAAATGAGGCAGGTTCACAGTGGTTATAAGGAAAATCTTTTTCCCTGTGAAGGAAAACAAGCAGGGTTGTGGAGATATTGTGCAGTCTTTGAAGAGGGTCTATGGCTTGAGGTACTCCTGAGATTCCTTTGAACCTGAATTATCCTCTGATCCTAAATGTGGATATTCCAAGTTCAGAGATGTTTCCCAAAACAGCCAAAAAATTCCAAACACACAAACAAAAAAAAAACCCCAAAGCATAAGAGGGTTCTTATTAAAGACTGCAGTGTTCTCTCAAAAACTGGAAAGACTGTGGTGTAGAAAACACAGACAAGCATTTGTACAACAACCTTTATACATTATATATGAAAGATATACAAAGGAAGTTAATTTGTTCTCTCAGCAAGATAGAAGAGATTTGGATCGAAAACAGGCTCTCAGCTTGCATTGATTAGAATTTCACAAATTTAGTCAGAATGAACTAATATTGTGAAAAAGTCACCTTGGTCAAATGAAATGATTAAGTGGAAACATTTTTAAATCGAGTAAAATGCTTGCTAAAAGGATATGACAATCTGACAGAAAATAAGCAGCTGGTACCAGGCTGAAGTGAGAGCAGCTACACAGAAGAAAAAAAGAAGTGGAATATTTTAGTTTGGTTTCAGTACAAGAGATCAATCACAGGCTCTGAGTTGGACATGCGGCAACTTGTTCTACAATTGTATTGCTTAAACACCCTATAATCTGAGCCCTGTTGTTCTTATAACAAGAAGAAGGCCACCTAAGATAATGTTTTTAAAGGTCTTTGGGAATGTTAGGGTTTCATTGTTCTATTATGACAAAGTTTTTATAAAATGCAAATTTTGCCTAGCTGAATCAGAAGAGGACATATGAGGTTTGTTTGCTTGATTGAACCTAAGGGGCATCCTTTAAGTCAGATGGGCACAGGGCATCATTATACCTGCTGTCAGGATGGGATTCCATCCACAGAGGAGAGTGAGGACCTAGGGATGCAGACCGCAGTACCCAGAGTTCTCCAGCACTGATGGATAACACAGATCTGTGCTGAACATACTCTCATCCCTCCCAAAAGTTCTTATGCTGTTAAGTGAAATGAGAAAAGTTTCCAAATGACAAAATATTTTGACTAACTTGGCAATGTCAAACTTAATTTTGACATATCTGAAGCATTTCCCTGAAACCGGACCCTTTTGTGAATCATTTGAAAGTGTGGATTTTTCATTTCAATTCTGGATGCAAACAAACACTGAAATATCTGAATTAACCCTGGGATGAAAACTGATTTTGGCCAGCTACGTTCTGCAATCAGTTTAGGCATAGAATGGGTTTTAATGATTCTCACAACTTCCCATGGGATATATCAGATATTTTTGCTCTCTCACTTGTACCTTAAGCATGATGAAATGGCTGAATTTCTCTAATCACAGTCTGACCTGCAGTGACCCCATCTAACACCAGTAACTTTGGATTTCTTTCCCCTGTGTAAGCATATTAGATCTTGCTTAGTAGAAGCTGTGCTTCACAGTTGTTTGTTAAGAGCAGTTTTTGCAGCGTAGATTGTGATTTATGCAACATTCAGAGTAATGCAGTGTGAAGCTGTGATTAGGATGCCTGAGCTGTCAGTTGGCAGTTTGGTGCCCTAGATGATAGCCCATTACATGGAATGGTGTGTGTGATCTTCTAGCTACCAAAAATTCAACAAATTTTTGGTTCGCAGAAGCAAAGCACATGATAGACTCACCAATATTCCTTGTGTCATGTGATCCTCTAATGGGCCTACCAACAGGTTTGAGTTTATCCAGTTTCATCCATTGCAAAGGCAAGAGAATTTAATACTTGTCTGGAGACCAATATGCCATTTACCTACTCCTCACTTTTCTTGGTTTTAGCCCCCTTCCTAAAGTGATTTCTTCCCATGCTGTCAGTCCAAGGGGGGCAAGGAAGGAAGCCTAGATGAACTTGTCATGTCTAATGAGCATTTTTTTACCTATGAAGATTTTTCCCTCTTTATTATTAGCACTAAAATCTCAGGCAGTGCACATGTTGAAGCTTTCCCTTGGTTGTCAGGAATAGATCCCCTTAGACACCTGGCCAGCAGTTTCTATAATCCTAATTGGATAAGGGGCAAGTCTGTACCCAGGCTAAGTTTCCTTAGCATACAAATATTAAGACATAGTCTTTCTTGGAAGTTCACATCAAGATTGAAATTAAAGTGCTGGAAAGTAGGTATAGAACACCACAGAACTCTGGAAAGGGAAGCTGAGGATCTTACTGTAGATAGCCAGAAGCCTAAACATGATCAATATCCATGTTCCAAAATGACTGTACACAGCTGGTGTCAAAATAGGCACATTTCATTTCCTCATATAGCCCTTTAGTTTTAAACCATGATGCCCATCAATGAACAGTTCAGATTTTGAATTGCATGCTGCATGTAGTCGGTATAGCTGATCGTTAGAAAAATAGCGGGGAATAGGAAAGTTATTCAAAGGGCTTAGCATTTTCATCTCCTTTGTCTCCTGCAGAGGTAGAATTGAGATTGTTCAGTGTCTTCTGATAGATGTTATAAAGGAAGTACTCGGTTACTTGGCTCTGACCTTCTACAACACATCAAAGGTCACTAGTCAATTCACATCTGTTTTCAATAGGCATCTCTGGATCTTTCTTCCATTGGTGAATATCAGAAGCAATCTTTTAAAACTGATTTAACACTGCACAAGTGTAAAAGTAAAGTGCAAGACCAGAATGAGAGGAAAGCTTTGATAAACCTTTCCATCTTTTTAGAATGGCTTCTTGCTTTTTTAACCTGCTCTTGAAATGTATGTGTAAACTGTAATGCGAAGAATGACCTTATGGCAGAAGGAGATTGAAAACAGTTCCTCAGAGGAAAAAGAAAAAAATCTTGTGGGTCTTTTTACAGAATGGGGGAAAATGCAGCCATCTCTTATCTTTTCGCAGAATGGCTCCAGGATGGGGTTGAGCTACGGCTGTATCAACAAGACTATGCTTGAAG
Organism: Hypotaenidia okinawae; assembly: GCA_027925045.1. NCBI lineage: Eukaryota > Metazoa > Chordata > Aves > Gruiformes > Rallidae > Hypotaenidia > Hypotaenidia okinawae. Next base: position 64,974,987 of record BSDF01000002.1, read on the forward strand.
TAATAGACTGGAACACAGTGGGCTGTGTAGGATTTTCTTTTTTTTTTTTTTTTTTAAAGGATAACTACTAATGGAAGAAGCCCCAAAGACAAGCAATAGTTGACCAAAGTCAGGGTAATTTGCAAAGATCAATGGTCTGACGGCAGTCATCTATCATCTTGAACACGTGTGCTCAAGGTAATCAATGGTCATCCATCTCATTCCTGTAAGTCAATTAATCTTTTAAATTTTATGGGTTTGCTACACTAGTACAGTACTTTTCACAGTACTTGAACAAGATTTTGTTATATATATAAAAGACAAAGATAAAATGAGGTAAAATGTATACGATGTTCTTCAAAGTGTAAAGGGAATAACTGTTTGGGGTGTGAAGCCATCTGACAGTCACTTCTTCCTCATGTTTTGAAGCCACATGCCTTTACCTGTAATGGCTTTAAACTCAGTTAAATAGCAGAATTTTTGAATTGGGCTTTTGGTGTACAAAGCTGAACAAATTAATCATGTAGAATGGCATAAAGAGACAATGCTGTCAGAAAAGATTGGTGCAGTCTTGAACTTCCAGTGAGATCCATATCTTACCAGGGAAGAAGCATTATCTGCAATCTATCTGTAATCGGAGAAAGAGCTATGTTAAATGCATGTACCTCTGAACATTTAACTTGGCAATAAAAATGACTGTCCTCCTGGTAATGTTAGATCTCCATCTTGATCAGATGGGCCTAATCAAACATCCTTCAAGACAGACCTTCAGCTAGGTGGAATAAACGGCCACCTGACAGTTTATGAGCTGTCCTGACAAGAAAAGAACAGGAGTTGTCCTTGAAATATCCCCCAGCATGCAAACCACTTAGAGAAAGGTAGTATCTTGCTGATAACACAAGCTATGTAGCCCTAATTGAAAAGCCTTTTCAGCTGGAAAAAAAGTAGAAATTACTTAGTTGAATTATCATGTTATATAAGGATGCCCTCCCTTTTTATTTGTTTTATGCATTGCCTAAGAAAAGCATTGAAAACTGTATCAGCAGGAAATTCTAAAATTAGCTAGGTAATTAACATTCATTAATAATAGTCTCATTTTGATTATTTTCTCTCTAATATTACTTGCTCTGTTCTAGTGCAGCAGTTTTTTTGTGAGAACAACATGTTCCTATTGGGTCGCATTTTTATAAGTACTTAATGCAAAGGGAGACTGTATGAAATAAGATTATGAGATATTAATTTATGTATGTCTAGTGTTCTAATGGTAATTTATTTTTAAAATATTATATATCAAATTCAATTTTTAAAAAGTTCTTCAAGAGATCTAAGGCACTTTATCCAGAGCAAATTGACCACAGTTGTTTGAATTCCCTTAACACAAAATTATGTAGCTAAGTGGAAGCAAAAAAATCCATGCTGAAAATATGCGGATATATATATTCCTTGAAAAAGATTTTTTTTCTTAGGGGAACTCTTGCTCTTGAAGCAGAAAGTACTGGATCTTCCCTAAAGGTGTGTTGCCATTTCCTTAGTACCTACCTCAGGTGTGTCCCAGAATGGTTAGTACAATTGCAAAATGTAGACAGCAGGCTGATGCTCTTCATCTATCAATTGTTTTTATCACTTTCTGAACTAAACTCCTTTCATAACTGAGGACTAATCTAATGCATAACTAAAAAAACCCACCACCCTCATATCTCGGTTAGTATCTCACAGGAAGACTGGCAAAACAAAGAACCCAAATGTTCCAGGTCTTGGTTTTGATCCACAGTAATTTTCACAGAAGACAAGTGTCGCTATGCAACTGCCATTCAAGTTAAGCGGAGCCTGCATTTCATTTTGACTCTGAGGTGTCGATGTGCTGATTAGTTTTCTGATACAGCTTGGTTGTCAACATTTAAAACATTTCTTGGAAGGAGAGAAATCATTTTGAACAGAAGGCATTCTGTTATACCTATATTTATACATGTTTCCCTGCACCCTCAAAACCCAGTTTTAAAGCGGCTTATTGGAAGAGCTGTCACCATCACCTTGGAAACTGGTCCATTGACAGCATGTATCAATCAGTCGTCTCACAAGTATATAGCTTTTTTCTTTTTTCTTTTTTTTTTTTAAAGCATGTTTGAATAGTTTCAATTTTTTCCCTGAAAAAGGAAAAAACAGGCTAAATTCAGCACGGACATAATTTGGGAGGGTGGCATCTCTCATAAAACAGAATAGCTGACAGGTTTTGGGTTTTTTTTTAATTGCAAGTGTTATAGGTCATAAACTTGTAATTGGGGTGCTTGCAAGGGAAGGAGAGGTTCCAGGCTGTGTTCCACAGGCTGCTTCTGTTTCAGGTGAAACAATTTCTGATGGTTAACCTACCTACATATCTGGTATCTGCTTGTCACCTAGTATCCATTTGTCAAGGCACTTTTACAGTCTCCTTTATTGCTGCAGGAGGGGAGACTAACCTTCTTTCCAGAACAGCTAATGTGGTTTTAACAGAGCTGTAACTCTGGTTTTAGGCTGAGGAATCACTTCAGGCTGAGGAATAGAGGGAAAGTGGTTCTCCTCCATTTTTGGAGGGTCATCTATTTACATAAAAGGTTGAGGCCATGTCCTACAGTAGCTGTGCTCTCCAAGGGGAAAAAAACCCAAGCTGTTTTGATTTTGGAAGGGAAAATCTGAAACCCTGAGTTTGGAAAGAGGGACGTGACTTTTGTTTGCACAGCACAGGGCATGTGGCACCTGGCAAAGCACAGGGTTTAGGACACATTCCTGACGAAGTCAGTCTTGTGAGGCTGGATACCTACCTGGGGGAGATCCTTACATATATGTCTCAGTGTTATGATTTCTGTTCCAGGACTTTGACTTCTCAATTCCGTGCTTATCATTGCAGCCTAAATCCAGTTTTGGTTTATCAGTCAACACTCATGAATATGAGGCCTGATCCCAGAGGGGACCTGAAAGTAAGAATTAAAAGTGTTTCTCCTGGATAAGAAAAATGAAGGTATTTCCTTATGTTAGAAGGACGTTCATAAGAAATACACATAAAGACATCATCCTTCTCAATAAACTATCCAAAGTTTTTCTGTGGAAACAGTACTGAATGAAAGGGGTTATGGGTCTATCATGAGCAAAAAAATGCATGTTCCACATGTTTTTCCAGGGATATCATCGAAGTAAGTTATTTCTGATTTTGTTGCTGCTTGTTGTTAGAAGTAGCACCTAAAGTGACTTACAGAAAGAGGATTAAAGGAAAGAAATGTGTTTGTCTTTTTTAATTTGACTATGCTCTCTTGGAAGTGCTTTGTGGATAGTCAGATTTGTTTTCCCTATGAAGTCAATTACTTAGTCTCTCCTTTTGTGTGCTGGTCTTTTACAAAGCAACAGGGGACAGATGAGTGTTTTTAAAATGTGATTGTAAACCCAGAGAAATTGGCAAGAGGACTCAGCAGCAGGTAAAAACTTCCATGACTGCTTTTAACTCATCAGCCTCATTTTCAGCTTAACCACATCCTTGCCCAAAGCACTTCTCTGTAGCCTGTGGGAGCCTTGAAGACTCATGGTCTTCATTTGCTATACCGCTCTTTTCAAAGACCAATGCACCCATATAGGAATATTTACATGACTCCAACCACAGGCTCTGTGAAGCCATTGGTCCCTACCCACTTCCAGAGTAGACTGATAACCTCTCTCCTTCCAGGAGATTCTGGTGGCCTTCTTGGGGTTGTCCTTCAAATAGAATGAGCTGCAAATGTGTTGGTGAAGGTAGGGAAACTCCCTGTGCTCCAGGATACAGATGTTCCCACAGTCCTCCTTCTAAGTTGCCTGTTCTCAAAGAAGCAGTTAAAAACCTATGGATACATCTATCTTACTCTATGGGATCACAGGCTACACAGAAGGGAAGGAGCTAGTTTTTGCTTGCTGGATAAGTGACTAAGACACACTTGTCCTGTTCAGGGATCCCAAGAGATGGAGAAGTTCACAACTCCACTCCTTTTCTCCTGTAGTCTGTGAAGGACAGGTTGGCCAAGAGCCAGCAGTGTGCCCTGGGGGCTAAGAGGACCAATGAGATCCTGGGGTGCATCAAAAGGAGTGTGGCCAGTAGGTCAAAGGAGGTGATCCTCCTCCTCTACTCTGCTCTGGTCAGGCCCCACCTGGAGTATTGTGTCCAGTTCTGGGCTCCCTGGTATAAAAAGGACAGGGATCTCCTGGAGAGAGTCCAAAAAAGGGCTACGAAGATGATTAAAGGCCTGGAGCATCTGCCCTATGAGGAAAGGCTGAATGAACTGGGGCTATTCAGCCTTGAGAAAAGAAGACTGAGAAGGGGTCTTATTAATGTTTATAAATATCTGAAGTGTGGGACACAAGGGGAAGTAGCCAGCCTCTTTTCAGTGGTCTGTGGGGCAATGACTTCAAGTTGGAGCATAGGAAGTTCTGCACCAATATACAGAAGAACTTCTTCACAGTGAGGGTGACAGAGCCCTGGAATAGGCTGCCCAGGGGGGTTGTGGATTCTCCTTCTCTAGAGATATTCAAGACCTGTCTGGATGCTGACCTGTGCAATATGTCCTAGGGACCTGCTTTGGCAGGGGGTTGGACCCAATGATCTCTTGAGGTCCCTTCCAATCCCTATGATTCTGTGATTCTGTGAACCTTCAGAGCCTCAGTGGGCCATGCAAGAGAACAAGAATTAACAGATAACAAGTTTCCTCCACCTCTGAAGTGGACAGTCCCTCTGGATACATTATTCCTTTAAGAGTTGTACTAAATCTGCACGTGAGCTCAATCTGCCCATAGAAGAATTTTCATTTGTACAGATGGTATCATTTGGCAGATCACTCAGATGTTGGCAGCATTGCAGGGGTCATATTTGTGCACAGATGGACTGTTCTTCATCTGTTTCTTTATTGTAATAGACCCAAATAGGTTTCCCACAATAGTACATATGTGCATTACAACTCTCCTTGTTCCCTGTCAGACAACTTATTTAGCAAGAGCACCAGAAAATTTCTCTCTCTGTCTCTCTTTTTCTTTGTTCACATATGAAGTCCTCTTTTATCTGGATCTTTGTTTTGAGGAATCAGGGTGAGGAGCAAGCAGAGCCATTGAGGATCCCTGAGCCATAAAGCCTGGTGACATAGAAGTTGTCGTGGAGATTATATTCTGAGCACTCTTATGAGTTCAGGGGATTCTCGTGTATGGATGATTGGTTTTGTGGCAAATACTTTTTGCACATTTCATATATTAATCACAGCTCCCTGAGAAACCAAAAGCACTTAGAGCTCATGTGAGTGGACGTTTGGATGGACTGAAGAGGCTGGGGAATCGAGAATTCAAAACTGGAGATTTTGAATCCAGAGCAATGATTCAGCTCTAGTAGTAATGACCAAAAGCTGTTATCGCTTGACAGCTGTTGAGAGAATTATGTTACATGTGCTCATTATTTAGCGGCGAGATACTAACGCTTTTTGAAGCATCTATTGTCACTCTCACTTGCAATCTCAGTGTGGCGGCAGTTAACTGAGTAGATGATACCTTCAGAAGTTGCCCTGCCAGGACTGATTTATGGCACAGCAAAAGGACATTTTGGAAAACTTGCACTGCTTCTATTTTGCTTTACACAAGCACTTTCTTTGTTAATAAAAAAATTTTATCCGTGCATGCCTTACAATTATTAATGATAAACCTGTTTTCTTAAGAAAATAAGACTTTTTTTCACCCTCCTGGTTGATAGCAACTTTGGCTTTTCCTTCTCACCAATCTAATCAGGGAAGTCTAAACTTTCTCCAAAAAAAGGACTGCTTGAAAGGAAATTTTGTAATGTAAACATTGCTGAAAAGGCAGCTCCTTCTATAGCTGCTTCCAAATGAAAAATACTCCCACTTATTTACTGATTTATTTTTAATCTTTCGACAGTCTAGTGAACAAAGGTGGTGAAATAGGTACCCAATGAAACATTTGGAATCAAATTAGGAAGAAAATGTGAGAGAAATTCCAGCATCAACAGTTAAGTAACTTCTTGGCTGTACTAGGTAACAGGGAGAATAAAATTGCTGACTGCAGCTAAATAAAGGTTACTTGGGAAATATATAAAACCCCAAAACTAACAAAAAACCCAAACTTTAATTTCATATCCATCTGGTAAGTCTTTGTAATCAGTCTCTAATTATCTAGTTGTTAATGCATTTCTGGTTACTCTGACACCTTAGGAATTTTTCTATGCATAAATTTCTTGCCCAAGGCTATGGAAAATTATACATGCTGCTATACATGCTTGGATACAGCTGGTTTCTGTTTTGGGGTGGGTTGGTTTTTTTCCATCACAGTTACTGAACGTATCTACACAAATAGCTACACTGAATTTTACTTTTTTTAGTGGGAGTCTGGAGCATGAAAAGCAGTTTAAACCAGAATTTTCCTATCAGAACTGCAGTTACAGGGAGCAGAATATTGTGGAGAAGGGGATAGGGGATCCAATTTGTACTGTAGATCTGTAGCATGTTATCATATAGAATCATAGAATGTGTTAGGCTGGAAGGGACCTTTAAAGGTCATCTAGTCCAGCCCCCTACAATAAGCAGGGACAACTTCACTAGATCAGATTGCTCAGAGCCCCATCAAGCCTGACCTTGAGTATCTCCAGGGATGGGGCCTCCACTGTCTCTCTGGGCAACCTGTTCCAGTGATCCACCACCCTCCTATTGAAGAATTTTTTCCTAATATCCAACCTAAATCTCCCCTTTTCAAGTTTAAAACCCCTTGTTCGATTGCTACATGCCCTTGTGAACAGTTCTTCCCCATCTTTCTTATAGGCACTTTTCAGGTACTGGAAGGCCGCTATAAGGTCCCCCTGGGTGATAAGGAACGGGGGAAATATATGTATGATATATAATGACATATTGACGGAAAAACACAGGGTGAAAGTTAAAATGCCTCAATGCCTCCTGTGCTGTGGATTTTGGCTTGTTTTGAGGGCATTTGGTCTTTTCCTGTTGAACAAGGGACAAATATTTCCTCCTGATTTTGAAAGGCATACCGCAAACTGTTTCACTTGCTGAAAGGTTAGTCTGCTCCCTAGCTCTGACTGATGCAATGTGTCAGGCACTTCAGTCAGCTCACTTGCTGACTTGTTTCCCTAAATTAGACTGCAACAGCTGAGATTCTTTTCCAGATTATGTGAAGGTTTTAGCAGTTCATGATGCCACATAGGAGAGGACTTCCCTGAAAAGACTTGCTACAAACTAGTTGTACAAGACAGCTGACCCCAAGGCCTCTCACAGACTTCCCATTAAAACAACACATTCGTAGGAGATGGATTCTAGAGTTGATTTTGCTTACTTCTTTCATTTCCTAAATACCGAAATGATAAATGCCCAGATAATTGAAGCTCTGAGCAACCTGATTTAGTTAAAGGTGTCACTGCTTACTGTGGGGCAGGGGTTGGACTACACGACCTTTAAAGGTCCCTTCCATCCTAACACATGCTATAATTGTGAAACCTAAGATCCAAAGAACACTACAATAACTGTTGTGTATTGTACTGGCATACTAAAACACCAAAATATTCGTCTGCCCCCCAGAAGGTAACAAGAATTCAAGATATGGGTATCCTTTTCTCTGAAGATGAGTAGCAGCCATGCTGAAGTGGAACTGTATTATAAGTAAGAATAATCACAGGCTGGTGATGTTCTTATCACAAGAATTAAGATAATTAGTTAAAAAGAGTTTTAACGAGCCACAATAGTCAGTAGATCTGGTTTTACAGAGCCAAATCTCCATCTTCCAGAAAAGAAAACCATGAAGATAAAGGCAACTATCATCATATTGGTGAGATTTGTCAGAACTTCCATTGTCAGATTCTGTTTACAGGTTGTAAATATCCCCTTGGGCCGAGACGTAAAATTCAAGGTCATACACAAGAAATGGTATTTATCTTTGCTAAATTAAAACACTGGCTCAGCAGATTTAGAAAAATTGTCATCACAAGAAAATCCTTTGGAGCGCAAGAAGTTCAGGTACTTCTGAATTTATTTTTTTTTTCAATCTATATTCTCTTTCTGCCCAATAAACATGGCATATGCTGAATATTTTAAAGCCTTGACCTGTTACTCCAACATTAGTAGTAAAGATATATTGAAAAGTAATGTACCGAAAGTCTTTCACCTATGAATGCACCTTTTCTTAATGACATTTTCTGTTATTTTGCTCGTCACACTCTTTAGTGCTCAGTGTTCCTTCTTTATATTTATAAGAGGATTTTATTACAAATAAGTCTTATCACTATGCAAATAGAGCAATTATTTGGTTTATATTAACATTTCCTTTCCTACACAATAATAAATATATCTTTAAAATTCTCTATTTTTGAAGGTAGTGCAGCAATTTAAATGCACTTAAAGATTCCTCATTTGCATGCAAATTGTCAGGATGAAGGAGAATGTGAGGATACACAAAATAATATGTAATTTTCAATTACATATATATATCTGTTATTATTATGAATGTCTTCCAACATTTTTTCACTTCTGATAGCATGCCATCACTCTTCTTGTGATTTAGAACATAATTTCTGATTTAGATTACTAAGGAGTAGAAAATTTTATAGTCTCCAGCATCTTTTTCCCTCTGATTCCAAGCATGAAAAAATTCATTTATATGAGGCCAGTCAAATTGTCTGTGAATAATTTTCTGTTAAATAGCAGTCTGGCAAAGAGTTCTTAATTTCACAGAGTATTTTAACTGGTGTTTACTGGAGCTGATTGAATATTGTCCATTTAATATATTGACACATTTTGATGGTATGACTGAATACATTAATCAATGAATCATCTCTGTAATACTAGACCAGCTCAAGTTTTTGCTCAAAGTGCTGAAGTGAATTCATTTATATAGGAGCTGCCTGTGGTTTGATAAAACTTTTCCCTTGCTTATCAGAAAAATAGACATGTTGTTGTTCAAAACAGATTATTTGAGATTTTGCTCCCCTTCCACTGTGTATTAATGAAAAAGATCCTCTAGAAAAAGATCTCTAGAAAAACTTGTTCTGGGCAAATTCTTCAGATTTCTTCTTTGAAGTGAGGGTAGAGACAATAGTGTCTGACTCATGCTCTTCATTGGAAGTATTTCCATTAATTTAATGGATGACATGTCTTGTCTTGCCTATAGACTGAACAGCAGCTGTATAGCCTCAACAAAATGCATATATTTAGGGTTTTTTTTCCCTCAAAACTATTAAAAACTAAGAAGAGAGTGTCATGGTTTAATTTAAACATAGCCTGCCTTCTTTCTTAACTACCTGCTACCTCAATGCTCACTATAGCAGCATTTTACTCACATCACCTTGCTGCTTGCACATGTTGATGAAGGACAACCTGACCGTTATCCAAAGGATGAATAGAAATGTATTGCAGTCTTGAGGGACGAGAGGGCTATGCTGTCCTGAGCATTTCGGCAACATGCTATTTCACGTAGGAAGTCCGTGTATCTTGCCTCATCCATCAGGATTTGTCACTGGTAGCTTATTGTGGGAGGAGAGGTTTACACACAGATGGCAGAATGTCCTGCTAGAAGCTGATGAATTAGGTCAAGAATGAGAGGGCCGTCGAGATCCCAGACACAGCTTATCACAGCTGTGACTAAGAACAATGCAACAAGTCCGTTTTGAAGGGAATGACTAGACTTAAAGCAGGAGGCTGTGCTGTGATCCTCTCTTTACACCAGCATCGTATGTGCAGTCCATACATACTGTCACAGAATTACAGCGTGGGTCATTTTTCACCATATGCACCAGAAGTGGCATTAGAACCAAACCAAGAAACACCGTCCCCTGAGAGTAAAGGGGTATTTGAAGAGTCTGGGAAACTATTGTATAATATTTTGTGGTGGATTCCTCTCTCACCCTTCACGTGGAATGAAGAAAATCACTAAAGTGCACCCTAAAATTATATATGCTGCATAGCCAGGTACTGGATTTGAACAAGACCTTTCATCTCTTGAAGACAGTTCAGAGGTGCCACCTTTCCACTGGTTCATTGGTAACCGTTGCCTACAAGATCTCTTTAAGTCACAGAGCAGTGGTGTCTCCTGCCTTCAGTGGCTATCTGTTTTTTGCCTAGATATTATTTCCTTAGCTGTGGCTGTAGGTGAAAAAAAAAAACCTAAATGCCCTGAGAGTTTCAGGTGGTTTTAACAATGTTTTTATTACTATAAATAATTTTGACATAGTAAAGTTTATGTTCATTCCAGTAAGCATGGCTGCTGACCTACCCAAGTGATCATTAAAGCATCATACAGCTTTCATAGAGCTTATACAACAATACCTACTTTAAAATTAATTCCAATTTTATGAGTAAGCCCTACAGTATAGTTATATTCCTGGCATATTTGCCAGTAAGGTGACTTTGGTTGAAGGCATTAAAATCAATACCAAGAGAAAAAGGCTCCTAAAAGGAAAGTTTTGTTCAAATTAAGCTTCTGCTCTGAATTGCTCTTCAGAGGAGTCTTTTTCTATACAGTGGTTGGCTACAGAGACTAGCTTACTTACATAGGCATAGAGGGGAATTCTTGAATTTGGGAGATACAATCCTCCTTCTGTGGCAGCTGTAAGAATCCATCGTAGTGCATAGGCAAGGGTCCATCACAGAATAGTGACCACCAGACTTGGAGTTAACTGAGCTAAAACTTCAGAAATATGAAAGCCATGGTCTAAACATGGTAACTACTCAAGGATTACTAGAATTCTGAATGGAAAGACAAGGGAATGTTTATCTGCCTTCTTATTCTTTTGCAATGAAAATCATTCTCAAAATTTCTGCTCTTAACCTGTAATGCAAACTTAAAAATGGGTACTATGGAAGAGTGAAGGTAGATATCAATGAATTATTAAAAAGCAGGGGAAAATTGTTTTGGAATTGCATGATGCGAAGAGTGTTATGGAATAAAAGTCAATTTAAGCTAACCTGACCTTCATATTCTTGTTTCAAGTCAAAATTAATTTCAATCAAAACCAAATGAAGGCATGCTTAGAGAAAGCCTACAGTAATATTTCAACACCCCACCATATTGAAACACCATAAGTTATTATCTGATTTTCCATATGACAAGAAATAGTCTATTTGAATATTTTAATAATATTTAATATTTCCAATTAGTGTACTATAATAAGGAAAATAGTCCCTTTTTAAGCAAAAATAGGGTATGTTAAGTCAGTATTTCACATTTTCCAGGCCATTCTTTGCACAAATAATTAAAATACCTAGATGACTTTTAGTGAGTTGTAGATTTCAGTGTTTTCTCTTTCCTTCAACTTTTCTCCCTTCTTAAGACTGAAAGAACTATTTCTTTTTTTCAGTTTTCTGTAACAGTTCCTTCTTTGGCTGTTTGTGTAGACACCATGCAAAGACCTCTCAAATGTATGTCTACAACATAAGGAAATGTAATGATTTCTTCAGTAGCAAACTTCCAAAGCAGTATTAGGGGAATTCAAGGTGAAATCAAATACTCCAGAAAATCCACTTCAAAGCTCCATTGAATTCCTCTAAGGCCAAGATTTCAGGCCTTAGAGGTTGCCAGGTCATGTCCTTCACCTGATAAATGAAGATCAGTTTGCAAAGCTCTCTTCCTGTTCAAACATCCTGCGGAAATTTTGATAAATTTAATAAGAAATGCCAGAATGGGTAAAACAAAGCTCAGAAAAAAACCCACCAAAAATATAAAATACTCTTCAGTGGCCAAAACTGTATTGGAGGTGGAGGTGTTGTTTTAAAATAATTATTATGTATGCACAGGCAAATTGGCCTAGTGAATATACTGTAAAACTGCTAATGATGAATATCTGAGGCAGGTTCAATTCCTGCTGCAGGTTATTATTTACCCAACGACTGGAATAGGGGCTCTCCTGTGCCTGTGCTTTTGGACAAGGGTCATTTAGGTTATATCAAAGGAAATGCTTTTACTGAAAGAACAGTACAGTTGCAATAACCCATCTGGTGTACCTGGTACTCGCAGTTGTGTTGGGACAGTTTCACTTACACCTCCCTCAGAAGGAGAAGGTCCCTATTGATCAGAGAGACATTTCCTTCTCCTTCCAGCATCTCAACTGAAGAGTCAGTCACTTCTGCAGATCATTCTCAGATAAACAGGCTATCTTCAGCAATTCATAATAAAATGTTTCTGGCAAAAATAGAGGCTTTATTTTAAAGATATTAACAGATTTTTCCATCCATGCTGGCAGATATCAGTTATTCTAATTTAATTCAGGGGACTCATTATTCCACATGATTATAAGTGTGGTAGGAACCGCTCTCTCAGGACAAGGGCTTGGAATAAGTAAACTTGAGGAAAGAAATTTTATAAGCAGTAAAACCTGGAGAGATTTGAGTGGATCTTTATTGCTTTCCTGCTCCCCGCCCATTATTAATAAACTTACATCTCAGGAGAAGAGAGTTTAGGCTTTACTAGAATAAGAACTATCTTTCTCAGCAGATCAGGGAGGATACCTGTTTATATTATTTTAAAAACAGCATTGGGAGGTGAATAACCAGCTAGTCAGCTGATGTGCATTGATACAATTCCAGGAAGCTGAGGAGCTGTAATGCCAGTTATGAACCTGGGCCACTCACTTATAAAGGGTTTGAAAGTCTCACATGGAAAAAGAAGTCAAATGATGGATGAGATTGTAATATTATAGTACAAATAAATGTTTAAAAAAAAAAAAGAAAAAAATGGCAAACACAAGTAATTTTGTACTGTTATAATGAGAGCCTCCACCACTCCCCTTTTTTTCTCATAAGTTTTTTCAGCATAGGCTTGTAATGTTGGTATTGTCTGACCTGGTATGCAGGCATTTGAATGCAGGTCCTCACTCTCTGTACTGATGCTGATCATGAAACCGTGGAACAGTAAACACATGAGCCTGGAAGAAAATGTTTTGGTGTGTAGAGTTACATATGTGGGCCCTGGAGTCGCAAGTGAGGAAAGTTCAACTCTTCCCAGCTGAACCAAATTATGAAGTTAGTGCAGCATATGGAAGCAATGAAGGAAGAGGAAGCTGGAGAAGATGGCGAGGGAGATGTGGGAGGTCTAGTAGAAGTGCTGAAGGAGTGGCAGAGGTGTTTTTCCTCCTGGCTGAGACTGGGAAGAAAGCTGAGGAACTTAACAGCTGACTTCTCTGAATAAGGATGGAAACTTGGACAAAGCAAGAAAAAGTGAAGGCTATGGGGATAAAAGACTATTTTAACTCCTCACCTCACCAAATGAGATCTAGTGAACAGATACATCGAAATGTAGGCAGCTGATATTTAGGAGTGGTGGTGGTGGACTGTGCTACAGAGGAGGAGTTGTTGGAAGGTGCCCTGGTGCTCTTGGTTAATGAATTGTCATGGCTGTGTGTGTCACAGTGTCTCAAAATGGAATCTTGGAACTGGGAGGGTGATGGAATATTTAAACTGGTCCCAGCATGTTCCTTACTACTGCAAGAGAGTGGTTTGTTCCTGAGATGTATTTAATTTGCGGTGGCCTTTAGGCCTTTAAAATAATAGCTCCTGGGTGGCAGAGTTGGAGGGAGGGGGGGAAGGTAATGGTTTGGGGTTTTTTTCCTTGTTTGTTGCTTGTGTTACAGGAGGGCATGTGTGAAGTGAATGCTTTGTGGGCTTTTCTGTGCTGTTTATTAAGTTGAACGTTGTGACTGGGTGGTCCTTTCCAGTCCTATCTCCCATTTGGGATTCTGAAAGGTTATGCATGTGTTATGTGAGGAAAGAAGAAAGTTCCCAGTAGGGTGTTAATAGATACAGAAATCTTTGGAGATGATAGGTGGATCTACAAAGGATACTTAACCAGCTTATAGGAAGTTACACACAGCCATTTTAAGGGAAAACTTTAGCAAACTAAGAATGGGTGGTTCCAGAACACTTGCCAATTTTGTAGTGTTGTGTTTAAAAGGTTGTTCCTGTGGCTTCATTGTTCAATGAAGTACACTCTCCCAGCATTTTCCAGTTTTATTCTCTTCTCTCTTATCTCATTTTTTATACTCACCTAATATCCAAAACCACTCTCGGTGTCTCCTCACATAGTCATATTCTGCTTGGTTAAGGACAAACCCGGAACAAAACTGGAGTCCCTGCTCATAACAGCTTACAGTTTAATTATAGGCAATCATAAATATGTGTATTTCTGAATCTGCACCTGTTAAATGTGAAAAAATGAGACCATTAGGCACATTTTGGAGGATTCCAGAAGTCTTGCAGGTTTTCCTGCAAAGCAGGAATCTATATTGGACTCGACAGATAAAGGTCAGCTGTTGCCCATCATCAACCATTCAAGAAAAAAACAAAAAAAGAGCTGTAACATAAGGACTATAAGAAATGAGGATAGGAAAGAAAACCATTAATATGTTCTACCTACCTTAAAGAAAAGAAACCTCACAGTAAATGTATTCACTTTATCTTGCTAGTAGTTTCCCAAATGCTTCTACCCACTGTTGTCCATTATTATTAGTACTTATCCTAGTTCATGTCCAGTACCTGTAGATAAACCTACTAATGCCAGCAGCAGTCTGCATGTATCATGGGAAACATGCAGAAGATTAGTTTGGAAGATCAGCACCTAACATTGACAAGAAAAGGGCTCTTTTGCAGGAAGATGAGGAGGAAAACATTGAAAGGTCAAATTTTCCATCAGATTTCATCATTTGTTTTGAAACCTTGCCAGAGGAAATGCAGAATCCCGTGCTGACCTTTCTTTTGCAGTGAAGGTAAGACTGACTGAAGGGGAAAACCACCTACTGCTCTTAGCAGAAATTCCCAAATAGCACTTAAGACTCTCCTGTGGCAGAAAGGAAGAGCAAAGAACAGTTTAATTTGACATTGATTGTGAAAAGCTCCAGGAACTGGAACGTAGGTATGTTTTGTCCAGCATGTGAGCACAGACTCTAGCCCTATCTGTGGGCGTAAGACATGAAGAAGTCAGCTCATCAGCTGTTGACGGAGAGGAAGGTGTTGTTCACTCAGTATCTTGCTATGCAGGATTGCAACCCTCTTCGCATAGCACAGTATCGCAAAGAAACTCTTGCTCTGCTATGTTGCATATGCTGCATCAATACTGGGGTGTTAGTGGGCAGAGTCTCTGAGGATTGCAATGGCATTTGAGTGAACAGTCTGAAAGGTGACAATCTGGGGCTTAATTTATTCTGCATTGATCTATCATGTCTTTAGGCTGCTGTCTCCCAACACGGCAAGCCTGAATCACCTCATACTTCTGAAGCATTTCAACTAAATTTCAAGCTCCTCTTCATTGCAGCACCTTCTTATTGTGGTTTTGCTCACACTGTATGATTTGGAAGTGCTTGCAGTTAATAGTCACAGAATGCAAATGAATAACACACATGAAAGTGTGTGTGAGTAGCTGTGCATCAAAGTGTTTAATATTCTTCAGCCTGCTGCTGAGAGGCAAGCCAGTCAGAATATATCAAAACCAAACACAGCTCTGGCAAGATTAAACAGCAGTGGATTTGCACATGTAATAACACCACTACACTAAGTTTTATCAATGTGTAATTGGGAATGGATAAGTCTGGAATTGAATGACTGCACAGGATCTGTCTCAGGTGGAGAAGGGAGCAGCCTGGAGCAGTGAGGCAAGGAGGCTCTGCAGCCTCTGTTTTTGTGTGCAGCTGCTAAAATAAGGTGTGGTTTTGTGCTGTCTTACTGTGAGAAACATTAGAAAGATGATATTATGTTCATGAGATACATGTACAGCAAATGGCTTGGCTGTCTTCAAGTGTAAACTTCAAGTGTAAACAGGTTGATTTTCTCCCTTGGCTATGGGAGGCACGGTTCTAACTGGGCTTAGTGTCAAGAAGTGTTGGCGATGTTTTTAGGCTATCCTTATCTTCTTTGTCTGACTATGCTACAGTAAGACTGACCAAAGGTTACTCTAGTTTTCCATCCTTTCCTCATCATCTCTGTTTTAACACTTAGAAAGGAAAGACACATGAATGATCCAAACTCCTCCCTTCCCACTTCAAAAATCATAACATCTTGGCCAGTCACTTGTCTGTGTTGTCTTTAACTCTGTTCCCTGCTAACTGCTTGGCAAAATAATGTGATGTTTGCCTTCCTTTCAGCTTCCCTCACAAACCTGATGTTATTTGTTGCATTTGGATTTTTCTCCTATAAAATGCATGAATGTATAACGTGTTTTGAAATACACAGATATGTAGACACATTTAAAACAATATTTTCTTCATGCCATGGGATGTAATTTCTGTTATATAGTTTCTCCCTCTTGAGAGTATTTCTCAAGTATTTCTCCTCCCTTCATAATTCCCATTTTCAGCTGTTCCTCTTCATTGGCTTTTGCTAATGCATCACTGCTCTTGCTAATGCATCACTGCTGCTTTTGGTAGTTCTGTCAGTGTCAGACTTGATGTCAGTTTGTCTCTTAAAAAGCTCTGTTGTGTTTTCCATTCCTATCCTTGTTTTCTGATTCCTGTACTCATCCTCTTCCAGTGTCCCTCTTTAGTCCTAAATATCTGATCCCCCTTCCATCTCCATGCTTTCTCTTCTGTGATTACCCACACAGTTACCACCAGCACACAGCAGCTCAAGACAGGCATTAAATGCATGTACAGCCAATCTTTTCCACTTACGGTTAATAGACCCAGTAGGCCTGTAAGGATATTCTTAGGCAGTAACGCGAAGATTTAACAGATCCTTTAATATGTTTAGCTCAAATCCAGACAGCCCACCCTAATTTCCAACCATTACAGAAACCAGAGGATCAAAGGGCCAACATTTATCACCAGGGACTTTTTCTTCAGTTGCTGTGCTGCTTCTGATTCATTTAACATGGCCTGCTTTTATTTGAGGATTGGATTTTGCCATGATTTTACATGGCTCCACAGCACATGACTAGAGTTAGGAAGCTTGTACCAACTTTAATCAGCCAACAAAACAGACAGGCAAAATAGCAATAGTTAATTAACTGGCAGAGCTGAGGTCAGGCTTGCTTTCTATCCCCTGGCCATAATGGGTCTCCATGGCCTGGTACAAGGAGACTTGCTGTTGCCCTGACTAAGTGCAGAAGTAGTGGATTCTTTTGGTAGTTTGATGTTACGTGTACTTTCCTATGTGATGTTGGTCTCTGGGAAAACATTCCTAGGTGTAAGTGAGGTCTCTGAATCCAGAAAGAGGGTTTCTGATGGCCCTTACTCAGCTGCTGCTCAGCTGTATATGTACTTTTAGCGTATTTAATTTTTATTTATGGAAGCATCATCCCTGAAACGCAAAGTTGTGCCTTTCTGAATCCTCTCAGGCTCACTGTCCTCAGACTGAGACCCATTAAGAGTGTGAAAGCAAAGTGATTTCTCTTCCCATGTTTTTTCAGATGAGTGTGTGCCAGGCAAGTGAGTGTTCCCTGAGGTTGTCCAACATGCAGCAGCAGGACCAAAATGTTTGGCAATGTGCTTGGGGCCACCACTTCCTTTCAAACCGTAGCTGGTAACAGTGCAGCCCCTTGTTTCCATTCTGTAGTGTCCAGGCTGGTGGGATATTTTCTGGATAGTGAGGCTGGATGGATGATCTGACTCTCCCTCACATCCATCTCAAGCTGGGCAGCTGTGTTGCAAGGACCATGCAAAATATTGGAAGTTTCATTAGACAAATTTTCTTGGCTGAAACTGTAGGGTGGGGTTTTTAAAAGCTACTCTGCTCTCATATGGTCTATGTGTTCACTAACCTTTTGAGTACAAGAAGTGTACAATCATTTTGCAAATAGGTTGTGCTCAGTAACAATTACAATAAAGTGTAACACAGAGCCTCTGGTTATGGCATTTTATGCCTCTTGCTTTATTATTTTTATTATTTCAGAGCAGTATAATTTGTACATTTTATTTTGAGTGATGTTGGCTGCACGTTTTTGCCACAGGACTCAAATGAGAAGCTTAATAAATGAACATGGGTTTTACAGGATAAAATGTGTTTCTTGCCTCAGTGCTGCTAGCTCACACACACACACAATTTAGTCTGAATTTCTTCCTCAATTTTGTTTTAATCCTGTTAATATTGCATACATCTCTGAGTGTCCATGTTACAGCATGATGATGTTTGAACTGCTGATAATTACATGGGGGTTGTGGGTGAACTAAAAACTAAAGGGACATTTTGAGCAAAGAACAGTTTACAGGAAAAAAAAATAATAATTTCAAATGCACCATCCCTGTGGGAAAGATTTAGCTTTCCACAAGAGACTGTCTCTCACTAGGGCTTGTGCTGGGGAGTGTACTAGCACAGCTTATTCATTTCTCATAGCTACCTCCACCTAGGTTGGTGAAGGACAATGAAGGATTTGTGTTGCGTTCCCTGATTTGACTGTTGCTATGACTGTGACATCTACTTACGCAGCAAGTTCCACTGTTCAATGTTAAATTATCTGTCTGTGCTTCTGCTCCAGGTACAACTGATCAATCTGTGATCTTTGTTGAACGGTTAATAGGGTAACAACACAATAGAAAGGGCTGTCTCAAGTCAGAGAAAAATGCATGCGCTGAAAGCATCATGGCAGCAATTAGGTAATTAGTACTACTTAATGTATTATGGTGAACATATAATTTGCAAACAAATCTTCATGGTTGTTTCTAGATGACCTAGGAATCAATCTGGAATGGATTCCCTTGGTTTTTGGAAGGTGGTTACTGGATGAGAACTGCTTTCCTGCCATCCTCTTGCCATGCTTTGGCTCAGCACATGTGTGAAACCCAGTTTTGGGTTGTCTTCTCTGAAACCTGTATCTCTTTTCAGGAATCCCTTATCTATAAGGGGATTCTGATGTTGGGATGACACTCCTTGCTACTATCATTGCTCTTTTTTGTATTGGTAACAATATATCATTAAGTAAGGACTCTAGACAGGAGTGTCATGCTGTAGAACCATTAACAATGGTTTATATATATTTGTATAAATTGAAACTATGTCATACTGCCTTGCCCCTTCTCTTTTTACTTCTCCCAAGGGGGCTAGAAGCTGTATTATAGACTGCTACTTTTCTAAGAGATTGGTTAAATTTAAATTCTTATCCCTGGTCCAAACTGGGCATAGGACAAATCATCAACAGATGCACACATATGGAAGAGATTTACTTCATGGGTTAGTTTAATCTATCTGCCTGCAATATACAAAGGCAACTATTTTAGGACACAGGAGTGATTTTGTGACTTCTAGTTTGTTTAATTTTGTTTTATAGTGTATTTTTTGCCCTCTAATGCACCCGATCTAGACTGATCCTTTATAAGATCAGGTAACACTAGTCCAAAATTAGTTATTTTTTTATTTGACTTCTGTATCATCCCTTCATTCATTCTGTAAGCGTCTTTTATTCTCTCTTTGACAGAATGTTCTTCTCTACCGATACAGTGTGTGAAAGGTGGGTTATCAAACTAGGTAGATTGATGAACTGATCCAGATCAAGAGTTCCTATTTGATTTATTGGAAGAAATAACTTCAATTATTTTTTTCCCTTATTGTATTTGCTATACTGTAAATGGTATTTGGTGTTTCTGATCAAGCTTTCACTTTCTTCCAGCATAAATCAGAACTTCTAGGAAATAAATCGCATAATTGCAAAGCTTTCTCTGATTCTTGGGTGAAGGAGTCCCAGTGTGTCCATCCAACACTGGAGGAAGCTGACAAGTTCTAGGTCTAAAGCTTGACTCCCTCCCCAGCTTCCTCATGGAACTCCCTAGAAATGCACTTAATGGGGAAAAATGGTTAGGTGTGACTACATATTAGGTGTGAAATTACATATTGTCATTATTTCTTTACATTCATTTTTTTCCCCCATTGTGTTCTTTAATATCTTCTGCTGAGAGGTGTGAAAGCATTGGCAGAGACCTGTTGACTGAGTAGAGGGCATAGAAAGGGCTGAGACTTTATTGCCAAAGGAAGGGTAGGAACAGTGAAACAGGTTTAACCTCTGGTCTCTTGTGGTGGTTTTGACCCTGGCTAGAGGCCAAATGCCCACCAAACTGCTCATTCACTCCCCCTTCAACTGAAAAGAGGAACCCGAAAATATATTTTTGGCAGCTTAGGCCCTGAGATAAAGACAGAGGGATCACTCTCCAATTAGTGCAATGGGCAAAACAGACTCAGCACAGAATAAAGGAAAGAAAAAGTGATTTATTCCAACTACGACTAATACACCCAGTGAACCAGAACAAGATAAGAGTAAGAAGTGGCCAGGTCTTAAAGCGCCTTCCCCCCACCCCTCCCCTTCTTAGCAAACTCAAACTTCATCATGATTTTACTCCCTTCTTCCCCCCTCAACATGGCGCGGGGAGGGACAGGGAATGGGGAGTGGGGTTCTGGCAGTACAAATTGCTTTCCTTCCCCAGATCATAACACTTCTACTTCCCCCCACCCCTCACCTCTTAGCACACTTGACTTTAATCATCAATTCGCTCCCTTCTTCCCTCCCATCACAGCACCAGGAGGGGCAGGGAATGGGGAATGAGGGGTGTTCAGTCTGTTCCGCCCGAGCCGTCTTCTCTCTCAGCTGGGGGGGGGGGGGTGGCATTCCACACACACACACACACTTCCCTTGCGGCATTGTGGAGTCCCACCCACACAAGAGTCGTATCCACGAACTTCTGCAGCGTGAGTCCTCTCCATCGGGGAGTCATCTCCTCACCACAGGCCTCTCAGCAGGACTCCCTTCCATGGGTGCTGACATTCAGGCCCAGACTCCCCCGGCCTGGCTCCCTGCAAAAGTCACAAGTCCCCTGGCAAGCCTGCTGAGGCGTGGATCAATCTCTTCACAGGGCGTAGATGTCTCTGCTCCCCGTCCTCATCCATGGGCTGTGAGGGGACAACCCGCTTCACCGTGGTCTTCTCCACGAGCTGCAGGGGAAACTTTCTTTCCACATTTCCTACCCCCTCTCTTCCTCCTTTTGGCCTGGCCTTGGTACAGCTGGTCACATCTTCCCACTCTCCGTGCTGGTGGCAAAGTGTGCCATCCAGCAGGTTTTTTTCTCCTATATGTGATTCACAGAGGTGCTATAAATCCATCTCTGACTGGCCAGAGGTAACTTTGGCCTTGAATTGGCCGGTTTACTGTCTGGAACTCGCAGAAAACTGTAACTGCCACTTTGCAAAAGCCATCTCAGCAGCACCACTACATAAAACTGCAACATCTCTATAATTTATGCTGGACCAGGATGAGCTGTTTGGTTTTGGATTTTTTTTTTTAATATATAAGCACCTAAAGGCACATGTATGAACCCAATAAAATACTTCAAGAGTACGAGACCATTGGCCTTCACCTATATCTTTAAATACCTCAGTGAAGGTGAATCAGTTCCTTTGTTCCTAAAAACAGTTTCAGAAAATAAACTATCATTTTCTATAGTGAAGGATCCACTGAATCAAGTATAAGAAGCTTGTCTGTGTGTGTGTGTACATGCATATAGATATATATATACATGTATGTATGTGTCTATGTGTATATATATGTGTGTGTGTGTGTGTGTGTGTGTGTGTGTGTGTTGGAAGGGACCTCAAGGATCATGTAGTTCCAATCCCCTGCCATGGGTGGGGACACCCTCCCAGTGCTGCCATTTGGGGAAAAAAAAGATCCAGTTCTTTTTTTCACTTTATTTCTTAGTCTAATATAGAAAAGATAACAGCTTTATGATCAACAGTTTTGCAACATAAGACATTGCAGCTAGTAGGAGGATGTTGTACTAATAAGATACTGCAGTTTTCAGCTCCCTGATGGTGGGTGTACAGTTTTCATTGGTTTTGTCAGAAAAAATTCTACCACTGACTTGTTGGGTGGAAGGTACAAAATTCATGTTGGCAAAAGAGGATGTTTACTTACTGCTCATATGGAAATGGTTTATAAGTTGCTTCTGCAAGGAAGTGCAAAATATTTTTTATATTTTCCCGTGTGAAGTTTTGCATTCATGATAACTGATTTTTTTTTTCAAACATTTGTCAGTACGGTTTGGAATTATCACATGCCAGTAATTACTGTGGATGATTAAAAATCTTGAGGAAAAACCTCCTTATCATATTCCAGATTTCATGTATGCATAGATCTCTGTGGCGGTGAGTTGTGCAGTGCATTTTAATCATACTGTAGTGGCTTTCTATAATGCAAAACCATTTCCATTGAAGTCTGAAACTAGTCTGGCATGACCTGGAGTCAACATGATAATATATTCTCAGTATCCTTTACATGCCGATAACAGTTCAGCTGCGCTAAAGGGTTTTGTCAAGTTATGTTCATTTTCTATAGGTGTTAATGTGTCTGCCAATTAGAGTTCAAATTGTTACTTTTAAGCTCGTGTTGAATCTGTGACGGGGAGAACTCTAAATTGAGCAATTTCACCAACTGTTGCAGGATGCTGTAGCAAACCTTTGAGCTAAACTGGGCTCATGTGTGTGGAGAGTTGTAATTTATCAGAGGCAGGCAGCCTGTAGCTACTTTTCTTCCTCCAGGGAAAAGATGGAAACATGTTAGCTTGATATTGCTACAACTTTAAAAGTTGAAGCAGAGACAAGGGGAGCCTAAGAAGATTGGTTTGTCTCCTGCTTCCTTCCCTTTGACTGTTGAGTTAAACCCTTACCAAGGCTTTTCTTAGCCTGCTTTCTTATGATTTGGCACAAAGTCAGTTCTCCAGGGTACCTTCATAGTTTAAAGACAAGTGCAAAGCAGCAGTTCTGTGTCAGGGAGACATGTTTCTTTGGCGCCACACCAGTGGTCACATTGAGTGTTCTCCTAGGTTATTCTAGCCTGTGTTGCTAGCTTGAAAGGGAGTGGTGTTCAGTTAAAGAGCTGGTGGTTGGATAACCACTTAGAGGAACACTCACATGTTTCTGCACGTCTCAGTCTTGGATCTGTAAGAAGATGCGCTTGAGCCCGTTTTGTTTCCTGTTTTATTCCAGTTGCAAGTCAAATGATGAGATATCCACAGAGGAGCAGAGCGAGAGCTGTACTTTTTCTGTTTCTTCTTTGCATTGGCAATATGTTTTGAGGTTTTGGTTTTTATTTTCCTTTTCAGAGCCTCACAGTACCAAACTGCAAGATAGCCATGGTACATGCTTGCTTAGTACAACAGAATGCATTTAAACTCTGTTTGATTAGAAGCTGTTTGTAACCCACTCCTGTTATCATGCTTAATACAAAGCATGTAAGAATGGGATATATGAAATCCTGAGACAGTCTCTGAGTGTGGTTATGCTGAAGAAGACTGGCCTGTAACATTGCTTTATTGAAACTTTTTGCTACAACAGCTGCTTTCACTCAGATTAAATGATGGAGAATCAAGTGCCTTCCAGTTTCATGATCAGCAGCTCGACATTCAAACAGACAGTACTTGAGAATCAGACTGTGCATCACTGACTAGCAAATGGCCTTGTAAAGATTGAAGGTTGTTTCTTGAGTACCTGAATACAAACCAAATGCCTGAAAGAAAGATTTCATTATCTCTACGTATGTGGGAGGAGAGAGTGGTAGAGGTGTGCATGTGTGTTGGAGTCTCTGCAGATGCCTAAGATTGAGTTGCATGGCTGCAGTTAGAGCAGTTTTGATCCTCACACATAGTAACTGCCCCTGGCAAGTGGAAACAGGGTCTGCCGAATGCTAGTTCTGCTGTTACTGTTCTTGCTAACTGAAGCACCCCAGATTGCCATGTAGACATTGCAGATAGAATGCAGCTAGGAAACCAAGCCCAGGAGTAAAATGTTGCCACAACTTTTAAGAAAAACCCATATCATGATGCTGGGTAACAAAGTGTTTGAAAAACTGCTTGGAAGTGAAAGGAAAGGGACTATTTCCTGCTGTCTGCCTTCCTGCTGTGTGTTGAGAGTTTTAGGCTTATAGACAGGGTTGCAGGAAAAGCATTCCTGGTTCCATCCTTGATGGCTCCTCTGATTTTTCAGCCCCCAGAACCCTGCAAAACGCTGAGGGCAGGAGTGGGGAGGCAAGAACAATGTGCTTCATGCATGCAAATGTTTTTTGGCACAGACATTTTGGTCAGTGTTAACTTTGTGATGCCAATGGTATGGAGTTCTCATGGCAAACACGCTTGTGTTAACCCTGAACAGCAGGGTTAATCCCAACCCTTCAGGGTTAATTAAGAGGTAATTGCATGGGCCTCAATTAATCCCTGTTTAACTCAGTTGCATTTGATGGGAGGGCACCAGAGATTAATTTGGCCTAGTGCCTCATCAAATTCATTAATTTCATTAAATGTGAAAAAAATATTTCAAGTGTGAGGTAACAGCTGTGACTTTTCTGCCCTATGATGGGGTCTAGCAGCACTGGGCAAGACCTTAAATACTTGTCATAAGGCTATAGATACCAGTATGTTGGCTGACTTGGACAACGGCTGCTTCTTCCTCTTCTTGCAAACTGTTGAATCGCACAGCAGTAAGGGCCTGGTGTGACAGCAGAGCCAGGACCTCTTCATCCCCTGAGGGTTTCGATAAGAATGGTGAATGCTTGCTTTCCCTCTCCTCAAGTCGGCCCTTCCCTATTCACCTGAGAGCGTACACACACAGGGCGATATGTCACGCAACGTACCTTGCTTAGTCTTAATTAAGATTATGACTGAGAGGGTGCCGAAATGTTTTGTCATTATTTGGCAGATTAATGAAATCTTGCTAATGAGATTTGACTCTAACATCTGCTGTAACTGTAAATTTAGAGCGAGATGCAGAATTCATATGTGTTAAATGGCTCTGCACTGGAAATATGGCTGGGGCGACCCAGAATTGGTCTCTGCAGATCAT
The DNA here is from genome assembly GCA_027925045.1 of Hypotaenidia okinawae. NCBI lineage: Eukaryota > Metazoa > Chordata > Aves > Gruiformes > Rallidae > Hypotaenidia > Hypotaenidia okinawae. Next base: position 64,999,742 of record BSDF01000002.1, read on the forward strand.
TATTGAGTAAATACCTGGCTGAGGGTGACAGGAAGCAGATAACTAGATATTCACTATTTGCTTTGGATGGTTTCATCCTTATGAGCCCTGATGTTGCCCAACACCTGCAGCTGCAGTAGAATACTCCCATTTCAGTGACTTTCTCAGTTAACTATCCCCCAAACCACAAAATCTGGGTGCGCTCTAGCTACAGTATATACTTTTTATGAAAGCTGACTCAAACTTCTGCTGCAATATACTGTACCAGGCAGCTCTCAAGTGATGCTGCTGCAATTTATCACCATAAACTGTTTCATATTGGAACAAACAATACTCATGAGGCAATCTGGATTCAAATTAATTCAAAAGCACCATAACTGAAAAGTGAGCAGTCTCTTTGTGTTGTTTCTTTTAACAAGATTTTATGATATGACTAGACTACAAATAGCTCTATTCATGATAAACTGGCAACTTTGCAAATTGTATATGCTAAAAGCTATTTGTTGAACAAGCTGTTCTGGAGAAAAATCTTAAATGAAATCTTCTCTGCCAGGGGGATGTGAGGCATCAATTGCACGGGTGCAGCCATGGGTGTCCCGTTTCAGGAGCCCCACGGCTATGGGGGTGGTGATGAGAAAAGACCATCTGGTCCAAAAACCTCTAATTGCTCAAAGTCAGTCACTGCAGGGCACTACAGAAGAAGAGGGCAGGTCCATTTGGAGACAGTTTACCAGTCTGGTGAGAAAACTTGTAAAGGTGAAGGAAAACTAAGAGATAGAGTAATGGCTTTTGCTCCCCAATATTTGCATCTGACTCTATAAAGCTGCCACAGTATGCTTTCCCTTTGAAGGCATAACAATATCATCTTTTTCCAAAGTACGCTAGAAACACCTCCACTTTAATGTGCACTAAGACTGCTGCTATTATCTTTCAGAGGTGCACTGTGTTTTCAGCATGAGTCCAGACATAGGTGTGGATGGACTTCTTTTTAAAGGATGAGTGAACCAGCAGAAAAGACCTAGTATGTTTTTGTTCATATCGGTAAATACCTCAGTCAATGTAATTGATGGTATGGCATGGAGCAATCCATGAATGCATCTTTCCAGTATTTATTAGAGCAAATTACATCTGTTTTCGGAGATGTATATTTCTGAAATATATGCTCCCAGCTTTCTGGGTGATCCCTGCCTTCTTGGTAGCAGTAAAATGTGAGAATCTGAAGAGTCCTTGACTGCTTAGCAACATCAGTGTGTTCTCAACATTGTTCTCATCTTAAATCCAAAATACAGCACTACACCAGCTTATAGAAAGAAAATTAACTCTGTCCCTGCCAAAACCAAGATACAACTTGAGGACATGGTCTAGAAGTGGACTAGGCAGGGTTAGACTGTGGTTGGACTTGATCTTAAAGGTCTCTTCCAACCCAAGTGATTCTATGATTCTGTGAACTCAACTGCATCCTACTGTGCAACCAAGTGCTTTTGACACTAGAGAGGGAGCCTAAATTATCTTAAAAGAGTATCTTCTATATGATATGCAAGGATAAAGACTATGACCTGTGGATATAGTTTTAGTAGTAGCTATGGGAGTATCCCTAGAACCAAGGAAATTAATTATTGTCATCTTTAAACACGTTTATCAAATCATTCCCATTTCTACATAAGTAAAAATATACCTCTTGCAAAACCAGCACCATTTACTTTGTGCCTGCCTTTTCAAATTAGTTATACTTTAATAATAATGATTGTGAGGACGTTGGACGTTAAAAGCTATCTGCAGAGCAATTAGAAGCTCCTGAAACGTCTCTAAGAGAAATTACTCAAAAGAGTAATGTATGGGCTATCACACATATGAGGTACACCTACAAAGCAACAGTGCATGTGAAGGCATAGTATAAGGTGTAAAAGCAGAAATAAGAAAACAGCTGGAGTCAGGGAGGAGTGAAGTCTCTGAAGTTGAATCCTCAAAACTTTCTCAGCTGCCAGCTAACTCCAGAATGACCTAGATCAGGAGGCAGATTGTATTATGATTTGAGGCACATTACATTCTGCTTCTGAGTAACCACAGAAGCTGCCTGCTTTTGGTAGTTATAAACATCACTCAGGATTGCACCCTGCAGGGACCCACAAAACGGGCCATTTGGTGAGAGGAGCTAGGCATAATGAGCATTTTCTGAATGCTTCTACTACAGTGAGCTCAGATGCCAAGACTGTCTTGTTTTCAACCCCTGATGTGGAGGAGCTGGTATTGCTGCCTTATCTGCTTATCTGATGAATCAATGTTTAGAGCACCAGTCCAGAACATTGGAGCTAGAGGTTTGTTACTCATGCAGCAGGGGGTCAAATCTGCATCCCATAAGAAATGACCTAATTATTGGGATAAATAGTTCACTGAAATGGAGGGAGTCTCTGCCCTTGCTGTTATGTGTTTCCATGGGTGAATGATTTGAGCAGCCCAGGGTCCTGGCCTTGGGGCTTAATTATCTCTTCCACTCAAGGATTGATTCTTGTAAGGAAACCAGTGCCTGGAAGAGACACTGAAGCACAGGCATGTCCCTCCAGCCTCCAGGCAAGGTGGCCTTGCTAGCTCTGGGGGGCTGTCTCTGCACTAGTGAGCTTAGAAGTGCTCTGTGTAAGGTGGGGCATCTTCAGCAGCACAGACGTAGCACAGTGTGCAGCTGCTGGCCGTGGGACCTGCGATCGCTTTCTCTCTGTGGAAAGGAAATGAAACCTGGGTTTGTCGTGTTCCGTGTGTGGGAGCATGGCACGTGCTCACTGAGCTGCTGGATGACACACTTGCAATCTGAAAGAAGAGAGCAACCCTGCCCCACTGCAGTTTTTTTTTTAAGGTGACCTCTGTCTAACAACACAAGGCGCAGGCTGTAATCCCCAAGGGCAATTCTGAAGAAGGTCTGTTCATCTTTCAGAAGGCTGACTAGAGTCCTAGGTTAAAAGTCGCGGGAAGGAAGAAGGCCCTTTCAAAACACAGAGTAGGTGCTGAGGGGGAGAGGTGGTATAGAGTGGGCCTTATATTACACCTTCACATACACTGTTACTTGGCCAAGTCAAAAAGGTGGACACCTTACATCCATATGTTCTCTTCCCTCTTCAGTTGGTAGCCAGCAGTGTCACACAAATGGGCAGATGAGGTGGGGTGAAGAGCTGTTCTGGTTGCTGACAGCAGGGTGAGGAGAGCCAAAGGCATAGAAAAATCTCGCAGGGTGACTGCTGAGACTTGGAAACTGTGACAGCTGGGAAGTGTCTTGAGCAATACCTTTTTGGTCGGTGTTGTATGCAACTGAGTGGCTGTGGTAGCAACATATGAATTTCAGTGGAACAGAAGAACACAGGCCCTGCCCAGAAATCTCATATTCAGCTTGCAGCTTGGTTAGATACATTTGGGCATCTCAGTCTAAATTTGTACTTACTCTGTGGACTACAATAAAGAAAAAATGGGTATTCATTAAAGACTAAAATTGAAACAACTTAGCTGGAATCAAATTCAATCCCTCAACTGGGTTTACCAGTATATGCTGTGCACTTCATCTGTATGTAGTATGATTGTAATTATGATTTCTTTGTTAGTCTAACTCCCAAGAACAAAAAAGTGCTTAGACATTAGCTGGCTATCTTCCTGATTTTTAAAGCCAAATGTCTAATTAGAGCACTTCTGTTTCTTACATTTATTTTCAGTTCTAGAGAGTGAAAGACAAGAAATCTCAACACAGCTGTGGCTCTTTTATAAACTTCAGCTTATTAGAGCTTTTGGGTCAAATTCTCTGGTGGTGTAACTCCACGGACTCACATTTTTGCTGGTATAACTTCAGATATTTGTATAATTCTCTGTACATCTGTCCACGTGTGTGTTCCTATGTATATACCAAACCCGTAGCTGATATAAATCACTGTAGCTCTTTTGGCTTCTGTGAAACTATACTGATTTCTTACCAGCTGGGTATCCGGTCCACAGCATCTGGTTTTCCTTTTCCCTCCCTTAATAGCACTGATGAATCAGAATTCCTTAAGGAGGATAATACTAAACATAATTAGGCAGGATATGTTCAAGAAGAAAATTTAATTTGAAGAGGTTTGCACAGAATTTTTATTGGCCTCAGGTGGGATGCTAGGACTTTATCTTAATGAATCCGTTCTACAGATCCATTTCAAAAACTGCATTATGCTATTATGTGATGGAGTGTACTCTAATGGTGCATAGCACATATGTTTATTCAGTTGGATTTAAAAGTTCTTCTGTACATTGGTATAATTATTCTGGGCTGCAAAAAAAGTAGTGTAATAACATAAGCTGAAATTTTAAAATATCTACAGACAGAGAAGTTGATTTTATCTTTGGCACCTACATAAGAAAGTCCTGATGGCAAATAAAATATGGGACTGTGGATTGGAGCTATCCTCAGAACCGACGTGCTTGTTAAGACATAAGCCTCTACTTTCTTTTTTTATTGTGTCCCTCACAATAGAAATACTGATATTTTATTGTTGTGTAATAATTGTTTGTACTTTTAAAACCATATCTGGTTTTGCCTTTTTATTGTGATTGTGTAAGCACAACACATTTTGGGATTATTTAGATAAATCCCATTAGATTTTGCCAAAGTGTTCAAGCTACTGGGTGAATTATCCTCCACTCTTTCTGACTCCATATCCATTTGCCTTTTATCTTCAGAAAAGCTTGCTAATGTTTATTGTTAATAATAACAAGCCACATCTAGCTGTCATTTACCATGGTGTAATTGTACTCTAATTAGGATGCAATATTTGGGGAACTTGTATTAGAAACAGTTACAAGAGAAAAAAAAATCTCTTGATGTGTAGTATTGCAAGCTCTCTGCTAAAGACATTAAGAGCAGCAAACAGACAGAGGTGGAGAGAAGCGAACTGATAAATGATTCAGTAGCCCTCTGTCTGGTAGAGTGTTTCTGAGGAAAATGGGATGGAGGATTTCTGCCCACTGCTCTGCCTCGCTCAACATGGCGCGCAGGGAATTGGGCAAAGGGTTGGGAGGGTCGTCTTCAAGGCCAGCATCAAGGGGGAAAAGGCAAATAAAAGGCAAATTACTTCTGAGCACCCAGAAGAGGGAGAAAAATTAGTGGAGCTGCTGAGTCTGTTTCTCTTCTTCCATAATTGTATTCAAAATGATGGAGCCTTAACAAGGAAGTATTGGAGCTATTGTACAAAAGCAAGCCACAAGCTTCCTCTGTCCTGGCACTGCAAAATGAGATTTACAAGGTGATAAAGTCATATGGAAATTCAATGTCTTCAGTCTCCCTGGTATTTGTTGGCTGACTAATTACTCATATTTAAAGGGTCACTATGTTTTTGGTTTTGGGTTGGTTTTTTTAGTGTATGTGTTAAAACTTCTTGAATAAAATTTCAAATCTACATTCTCTTCTGTATTTGCACAAGGCATCCCATCTAGCTGGTGATTGAGTTCTTGATGAATCTAGGATTACAGTGAAAAATCACTTTGTAGCCATTAAGTATTCATAATATGCAATCAGACATTGAAATAAAAGTATTCAACATAGTTAATGAAGCTTGCAGAGCCCTGCTGAACACTGCAGGCAAACAAAGCAGTAACCTGTTCCGCTGCCCATAGATTTACGGTTTGGTTTTAAATTTTTTATATTTTTTTTAAAAAAAAAGGATCTAATAATGAGGAATACTGTATTTGATAAATTAATTTTTAGTAGGTCTTCTGAGGAGGCCTTAGGACAGGATTTGAGGCTCCAGCAGATGATTGCTGCTGCCCCAGAATCAGGTGCTCAGAAAGCATCTGTCAAGGTTCTGACACAGGAGGTAATCATTGTTTCGCAACATGTTTTATAACAGCTCAGAGCACCTTTTTCCATGAGTCTGGGTGATGAATGAGTGCACCACATACTCTGACTCCATGTGTTCTCTTTAATCTAATTAGCAACTGTTTTTCTAGCTTGGGTCCAACTGCAGTGCAACCTGATCACGATGATGTGACGAGAGGGGTTCTGTGCCTGTACCGACAGATCTAATGTTGTTAGACAGCAAAAATAAATAGTTCACCCAGCAGATGTTTTTTTCATGTTGCAAGGCTGTTCCTTAATTTACATACAGATTAAAGATCTAATGTCTATTCCCCTCCTTTCCTAGTGTTCTGCACCTTTGTGGACTTGGAAATATTCACATTTTAAAACTGTGGAGGACCTTAGACCCTGCTGTTCAGGGAAGGAGTCTTTATTTGAGTGGAAAGAGAAGAAAGGATATTACATCCAGAAACAGTGATTAGGTCCTTCTCACACGGTATTTTTCCATCATTATGAACTCTTTCTAAAGAGTATGTGTCTGGCTTCAGCAAGGCAAAGTCAGTAGCCTGAATATTCTACCTTCTTAATGCTTCAGAATGGGAGTGGAGGGGATTTATTTTAATAAAATTAAAACCAAAACTCTGAAATGTGCTAAAGCAATAAGTAAATCCATAGTCATACCATTAGATGTCATAATTTGCAAAGATGATGAAGATACTGGAACAGAAACAAGTTTCAGAGGATTCCTTAGTATGTCGGGTAACAGAAATGTCCTGTGTGTCTGATCTCTGTTACTAAAAAGGTAACACCTAAAACCTTCCTGAATTTTGAAAAGGTTTAAGTAAAATCTAAGCAAGAGCTGACTTCTCAGTAGGGAACTACGGGCCTATTAGCCTGACCTTGGTGCCAGGGAAGATTATGGAGCAAGTCATCCTGCAGGCAATCACAGATCAAGCACATGACAACCAGGGAATCAGTCCCAGACAGTATGGGTTTATGAAAGGCAAGTCCTGCCTGACCAACCTCATCTCCTTCTATGACCAGGTGACCCACTGGTGAATGAGGAAAAGGCTTTTAACATAGTCTACCTTGACTTCAGCAAAGCCTTTGACACATTGTCCCACAGTATTCTCCTGCAGAAGCTGGCAGCCCATGGCTTGGACAGGTACACTCTTCACTGGGCAGAGAGTCGTGGTGAATGGAGTTAAATCCAACTGGTGACCAGTCACAAGTGGTGTTCCCCAGGGGTTGGTACTGGTGCACATGCTCTTTAATGTCTTTGTTGATGATTTGGATGAGGGAATTGAGTGCATCCTCAGTAAGTTTCCAAACACCAAGTTGGGGAGAAGTGTTGATCTGACGGAGGGTAGAAATGCCTTCCAGAGGGATTTGGAAAGGTTGGATCGATGGGCAGAGGCCAATGAGATGAAGTTCAACACGATGAAGTGCTGGGTCCTATACTTCAGTCATAACAACCCCAGGCAACACTATACAGGCTTGGTGCAGGGTGGCTGGAAAAGATCCAGGGGTGGGTGTTGGTTGGCACTCACCTGAACATGAGCCAACAGTGTGCCCAGGTGGCCCACAGCATTCTGTCTTGCATCAGGAGTAGCATAGCAAGCAGGTCCAGGGAGGTGAATGTTCTCCTCTACTCAGCTCTGGTGAGGCTGCACCTCAACATCGAGGCCCTGGAGTGTGTCCAGAGAAGGGCAATGAAGCTGGTGAAGGGTCTGGAACACAAGCCTTACATGGAGTGGCTGAGGGAACAGGGACTGTTTAGTCTGTAGAAGAAGAGACTCAGGGGAGCCTTTATTGCTCTCTACAACTACCTGAAAGGAGGTTGTGGTGAGCTGGAGGTCAGCTTCTTCTCACAGATAACTAGCAATAGGACATGAGGGAATGGCTGCAAGCTGTATCATAGGAGACTCATGTTAGAAATGAGGAGAAATTTCTTCTCAGAAAGTGTGTTTGGGCATTGGAATGGGTTGCCCAGGGAGGTGGTTGGAGTCACTGTCCCTTGTGTTTGAGGAAAAGTTGGATGAGATACTTAGGGACATGGTTCAGTAAATAACATAGGTGGTAGGGTGACAATTAGAGGTCTTTTCCAAACTTACTGATTCTATGATTCCCTAATTCTATATATCCTTATTTTCTTTTGTCCTGTTAGAACAACAAATACCACAATGGTTATGGTGTTCAGTGTTTGCCAGGGGTATGGGAGAGCAGGGTGCAGTTCTTGACTGCTACCTCAGGGACTATGTGCTGCCTATTCGCAGCCCTGAAGTGCAAGTGTATAATGAGTTTAAGAATCTCTACCTCAGATGAGGGAGGTGAGGTAGGGGGGTAGATTCTGGAGTAATGGATTTAAGAATACATCTCTTCCATGTGATGATAAGGGAGTGAAGAGAAGGTGACTTGTGGACAGTTTAGGCCTTCACACTAAGTTTTGTGCACCTTAATCTGACATTCCTCTCTCCTGCTCTTTCTGTAAGACATTGAAAGTTTAATGTAAATGGCACCTTATTTTGTTTCCACCCCAATCAAAGTTCCACTTTTAATAATCTGACATTACTTGGTAAAGAACCTCTGTCAGAAAGTGTGCAGTGTATCCAACAGCAGCGTTTCACACTAAACTGGGGAACCATATTCTGTTAAACCTTAAGGCTAATTTAGCCAGCATTACAGGAGGTAAATACCATTTTTAGGAAATAGATTTAAATCAAAAGTCATGGATAAAAATCAACTCGGTTTGCTGTACAGCTTCTGTCTAAATCAGTCCAGACATTCTTGGTTTGAGGAATTTCTATTGGCAAAGGGAATGTAACCAGAAATGTAAGAATTATAAATAAGGTGGCATGTTTCTGAAAACAGAGTTATCTGACCAATTTGATTTCCTCTTATGACAAAGCCACCCAACTAGTTGACCAAGAGAAAACATCTGATGTTATTTTTTATTTGGATTTCAGTAAGGCTTTTGATACTGTGTCTCACAGTACCTTGCTGGACAAAATGTCCAGCATACAACTAGAAAAAGTCATAAAGCACTGTGTGGGCAATTGGATGACATGTCTGGCCCAGAGGGTGATAGTAAATAGGGTTACATCTGTCTGGTGACCAGTCACTAGTGGGGTTCCCCAGGGTTCCATTGTAGGCCAAGTTCTTTTCAACATTTTCATAGAACACCTGGACTCAGGACTAGAGGGTGTCTTAAGTAAAGTGGTAGATGATGCCAAATTGTGAGGAGATGAGAAGTGGAGAAGCCTTACATAGAGTCCTGGACAGATTAGAGAGCTGGTGAATCACCAACAGCATGAAGTTTAACAAGGGCAAGTGCTGAATTCTGCGCCTGGAAGGGGCAGCCCTGGCTACACGTACAGACTGGAGGATTGAGATGCTGAAAGCCAGCCATACTGAGAGGGATTTGGGGGTCTTGGTCGACAGCAAGGTAAACTTGAGCAGCAGGCAGCTGGGAGGGCCAGTCGTATCCTAGGGTACATCAAGCATGGCATTGACAGACAGTCCAGGGAGGGGATTGTGCCAGTCTATGCTGCACTGATGCAGCATCACCTCGAGCACTGTGTGCAGTTTTGGGTGCCACAGGAGGGACACAAAACTATTGGAGAGTGTTCAGAGGAGGGCAATGAGGATGGTGAAGGGTCTGGAGGGGAAGACTTACAAGGAGAGGCTGAAGTCCCTCTGTTTATTCAGCCCGGAGAAGAGGAGGCTGAGGTGAGGAGACCTCAACACCGTCTATGGCTTCCTGACGAGGGGGAGCGAAGGGGCAGGTGCTGATCTTCTCTCTTTGGTGACCAGCAATAGAACCCAAGGGAACGGTATGAAGCTGAGTCAGGATGTTCAGGCACTGGAACAGGCTCCCCAGGGAAGTGGCCACAGCACCGAGCTTGACTGAGTTCAAGAAGTACGGCGTCATCTGGACGCCATACTCAGGGCCATGCTCTGACCTGGCTGACCCTGTGTGGAGCCAGGAGTTGGACTCAATGATCCTTATGGCTCCCTTACAGCTCAAGACATTCTACGGTTCTGGGATTCTATGATTGTTCCTGACTGGAGCAGAATTCTGCTGCAAAAGAAAATGGTTCCTTCCACTTTCTAATTAGATATTTAAATTTGATTAATGACATTCCTGTCACATAAGGACCATGACTTGTGTTTAAGAACTGTGTATAAAACCTGCAAAGTCTGCCTAATAGCACTAATGCAAGTAAATTTATCCATGTGGCAGGACTAGGAAGATTTTGGCTTACCATATTTGTCATGAGTGAATGACAAATATGGTAATAAATAAGATTTCTTATTCATATTTCCTTTTATTTTGAATTGCTTTTTGTTGACAAAAGATAAAAATATTTCTCATTGTGTTTCCATTTAGTAGTCTGGACGACTAAAAAACCTTGACTTTCCATGCCTCATAGAAGATACTGGTCTGGTTAGCTTATTAAACCAGAAATTGCTTAACAAAGCATTTACTAATGTTATTTGATGTAATTATGTCCTGAAATAAGATTCTAAAAGGGACTCAACTTCATCTGCTGGGACAGTTTGGGGTGGGTTTTTTCTTGTTTTGGAGAAACAGATCCACTCCTAATGCTCTTATTTATAGCCATCAGTGTAGCTACTTTCATGGAAAACCCCTCCCCCCCCACATTTCTGATTATATACTCTAAGTTCAATTTCTTAGCAAGTACCTTTGTTGTAGTTTGAGATGTAAGAGACATGAAGCCCCAAACAGTGATATTACAATGATATTTTCCACCAAAACTAAAAGTGTCATTACAACCTGATGTTTTTTATTAAAATTTTTATGTTAAATGTTCTAGGGTTTAGCTGCTACAGCAGAGCCCTGTTACAGCTCTTTGCTCCAGCAGATAAGACTAAAATAAGGCTTGGCTGTGTCTGCTAGATTTGAATTTTTCACGGGGAAGAGCCCTGACCACCAGAGAAACTAGGCACATTTCTTTAGCATACCTGATAAAAATGCCAAAAGATTTTGCTTATAAGGTGATGTAGAAAAGGCACCTACTTCTTTATCATCAGGTTGCAGGAGGGACAAAATTTCTCAAGATTTACTGCCTAAAGACAGTATTTACTGGTCAGTTTGTGTAACGATGCAATCTATGCACACTAAAGTAGAAGGACAGACAGACAGACAGCTTTTGTAAGAATTGCTGTTCTGAAATTATTTACTGAGAAAGTAAACCACTAGGTTTGCAATAACATTTTTCTAAAATGTTTTGCTTAGAGTCAAGCTAATAACATGAAGAAAACACCCACACCAGGAAAATGATGCATTTAATTGGATCTTGAATTTGCATTCAGTTTGAGGATGGATCAAGCTAACTTTTCTCCCTTTTGTGTGCACTTTCACAGAGTGTAATGAGGGGGAGGGGGCCCACAATTGAGTTATTTCATTTATCTTCCTAGAACTTGAGTTTGTTGCTACAGGCTGTCAGCTACCAGCAAACGAGCACTTCATTTAAAATATTGCTGAAAAGTTGGGTTCAGTCCTGTTGCATCTGATATGCAGATGGGATGCTACTTTTTGTTCAAATAAACAGAAGAAGCAATTAAGCCCCTTTTGGAGTAAGATATCTGAAACAATAGGAGGCACCATCTGAAGCACAAGCTCAATCAGATACTGAACGATGCGGATAGCTGAGTTTCATAAAAGGTTGAATGCAAGCATGGATTGGCTAAGTGGTTTTGGGGTTGGGTTTTTTTTTTGGCCTTTGTTCTTTGTTTTTGGAGTTATTTGTGTATGAACAAAGATATGACCAGAAGCAGAGATGTACAAATTACAAATCACAAGAGAGGACAGAGAAAAAATCTTCAAGTCCCCAGTGTGTTATCCAGTGTCCCAGACTACTCGGAAGGAGCAAAGACGTGACAGCAGGCTTTGCTCTCCTGCCCAGCAGTGATGCGTAGGACCCCATGGACCCACAGGCTGTCACTGCTGCAGAATGATTGTGGGTGACTCACACTGTCTGTGCAAAAACAACTGGTAACCAAAGATCTGATTTGGTTTTTGATTTCAGGCACCCCATTGGCTCAGCCACACAGTAGAATGTGGTATCTTGGCACCTCTGATAGTGATTACTGCTCTTTTTACACTTGAAATTAGTTTCATGGCAACAATCCTACACCTTTTTTCTTTTTTTTTCTTTTTTTCTTTCTGACTGCTGCTCACTGCCTTTTGCAGTGGGATATTAGCCCAAATAGAAGAACAGACAGGCAATGCACAGAAATATATGTGCACCACAGGAATATATGAAGTCCTTTTAGAAAACAAGTATTTTTAGATCATACGTTACTTCTCCACAAGAATGTCCTGTTGACGTATGAAGTGGCGAACACACGCACTCAGTTTATGGAATGTAACATATCTTCTTTTAATATAACCTGTCACATGTGCCTCATAATTCTACCTCAGCAACACAGATAGTCCTAACCATTTTCATTTTTTCTTTTTTCTTTTCTTTTTGTCCAGAGAAGCCAGATGCAAAGATCCTCCCCCACCAGTTTCCTGCTCGTGGAAAAATGCTTAGGTCTGAGCTATTCAAAATGAAAGCACAGTTTTTCATGGTTTCCCATGAAATGTGAAAGTAAGAATTCTCCTCAAAAGCTCCACCTACCAATCTTGGAAGAGCTGCTCCATTTAATGGAAGCCAAGATCTTTTGGTATCTGAGATGTTAATACCCACCCTCCAAAACCTAAGCTTATGTCAATGGCACTGCAAATGATTGACCACTAGTTTTCTAAAGGTCAAGTAGATGCAAACAGTTCATATTGAAATAAAATCTTATTGTTATATTATTGTTAACATTGTGGGGTTTTTTTAAAGAATAATAAAATATCCTGTCTGAAGGTGTAAGTAGAACACAATTCAGTGTTTTTGTAAAAGGTATGAAAAATGTTAAACATCTACAGATGCTATGTACCAATGCAAAGGAAGTTGGATGCAGGGGATAGCTTCAGCCTGTCAATAGTTTTGTTAGACTTAAGATTGTGTTATGAAAGCAGAAAATTATTGTGGTCCTACTTGGTTTCTTGCATTGCCATAGATGTGTCCCATAGCCTAAAACATCAGATCTCTCTGGATCTCAGTTTCTCATCTGTAGAGTGGAATCCATATTGCTTTCTTTAGCCTGTAAGGTCAATATGAGAATAAACACATCAGTAATAACTGGTTTGGCACCATCCTGTAAGTGCTATGCTAAAGTCTCAAGATTTCAAAATTAAGGAATTAAATAAATTTTTGTTCTATTAGAAAATATTGCGATTAAAGGTAAACAAACACAGAATTTTTTGAGTGAAATGAAAGACACAACTTTACATTAATTCAAATTCTTCCTAGGTTGAAACAAAATGTTTTTTCAGGCTTTAATATCCTTTTGCTTAATTGTATGTCTACAGGTCCTTTTAAAATGAATTATTGGTTTAAAATTAAAAAGCAAAGCTTTTACAAATAAGTCGTTTTTCTAGCATAAAACATTTTGCTTGAAATGTCAAAGAGAAATGTTTCAGCTCAGTTTATGGATGTTACCCTTATCTTTATTGGTAGAAACCGTACCCTAAACTTGACACATTTGCAAATAAGATTTGCTCTCCCCATCAAAACTCTGTTTAGCAAAGCTGATATACGATGTCCCCTCCCTTAAAGCCAGACTATTCAATTATGCATAAAATATGGTAATGCAGACATACCTCTGTGTTTCTATCTGTATATACAATGAATTTGCAATATATTGTTGGTACATTTCCTCCTGCTTTTGTTGATTTTGATACACTGCTGATACCCTCTGGCTTTTGCACGTTGTGGTGAAAATTCCAATAGGAAAAATAATTATCATTAACAAAATGAATGAGGTCTGTGACTTGCCATCTTAAATTCTTCATGGCGTAGCTTTCAGGATAAAGAGACAAATGGATTTAAGAGTCTGATACAAAGCCATGGAGCTGAGAATGTTTAGGCAAAAGCAGACATTGTGAAAACATGTTCAGAACCAATTCCATTGATTAATATTACAGTGCAAAATGAAGAAGAAATTAGATTAGGAAGGCAGAGGGAACCTTGGACTTCTTTAATCCAACAAGTTGTTATTTATTTGCTGAAACATTCCTTATTTTAAATCTAAATCATGGCAAGTTTGTTTAGCAAGTAGTCCCAGGGTTAGCTCATCTCCTGTAGTAGATTTCCTGGGGCCAGCCAAACATAATACACTTCCAGATGAGTCCTTTTAATCCAGCAGCAAGTCTGAGGTTTGTTTAATATGCTATTGAAAATCAGAACTGAGCAAACTGTAGCATTAGAGTCAAGTATGAACTTGGTATACTGTACTTTCCATGAACCTGTACAGCAACAACTGCTAAATCTCTTAATGAATACACATCAATTAAACCTTGGGCTAAGAAGACTGACTTCACTCCTCCACCCAGGTCCCATGTCCTGACATGTGCTCCTTTCCAGGTTGTTTCGAGGTAAGTCATCTCCCAGGCAATCTACTTGCACCATCTCTCCCTTGCTCTTCTCTTCTTCCTTCATATATAACATTGCAGCTGAGCATCACTGACCTATTTGTATCCAGTAGAATGCCTTCAGATGCAGGTTTGAGTAAGAAAATTGGCTAATTTAAAAAAAAGAAACCAACAACTTCACTTAGCTCTTACCACTTATAATTACTCTATCAAAGGTCTTGATTTAAGGGAGTGAAGGAATATGAAATTTATATTTCATAGGAATATGAAATACTAGTATGAGGTGGGTTTAAAATTTTATTTTTAATGGTGGTTCCCTGTGCCAACACCAGATACTCTTTTATATGTCATATTCCATTGATTTGCATAACAGACAACTACATTGCTGTTGTATGATATTCTGTTGTTGGACAAGCAATAGCAAAAAACAGTTTAGTCACAATGTGCTATGACTGCTGTAGGTCTAGTTACAATAGGCCAAAAATTCATGGGAGATTTCTCTTTATTTTTTAAGATTGGAGGATGTCAGAAACAAAGGAAAGATGTTTTTGTTTGTGGGTTGGGGAACTGTATAGTGCATGTAGAGTTGGGTTAATGTTGCAGCTACAGTGTTTAAAAAAATTAGAATTATTTATTGGCTTCTGTGAGCTTTTGTGGTGGCTTTTTTCACCTAAAATTTATGAAAAATTTTTTTCTACAAGAAATGGTTAATAAAACCACTAGCTGTGAACCAGTGTTTCACAACACTTGCGTGATGAGAGGTACATGGCAGAACCTTTAGTGATGATGGGAGAGTCATACCTAATGATCTCCATGAGTAGTCACAAAAAAGTCCAAATCTTAGCAGCTGTTTCCAAGAAAAATGTAGATTAATGACTTTGAGTTATGAGCAAATTTTTCCCAAATTTATGTAGAAAGTGGTCTATATCATGGTCTATATCTGGTCTATATTTATTCTCCTTCCTTTTCAGGGGTTGTGTTTTCCTTCATTTTTTTAGTTTCCACGCACATTTCTAGAAAACCAGTCTTATTTTGCAGGGGAACCCAGCTAGCTTTATTAAAGGAAGATATCCCATTTCCCTTGATTTTCTTCTTAAGAGAGTATACGACAAATTAGCTTGACTGCATCAATGAACTGACTCATTAAAGAAATATCTGTTATGTTCCTTTCAAAAATACCTTCCCTCTAGTAAAACTTTTGTTTCTCACAGAGTCCTAAATTGTGCTGAGGTTGTCCAAAGAGAAATCATGAAAAAGGTAAGCCTTGACTACCATTGTGTACTTCTTAGATGTCTAAGATCATACTTTAGAGTTGCCAGGAAAAGATCCAGTGATTCAACACATCTCTTTCAACACTAGATCAACTTTGTACTCTTGTTATATGAGGTACACTTCCATCAGGTGGGCACATCACAGTGCTGTATGAGTGCTGGTTGGATTTCTCCCTGATTAAAGAGTAGTTTGAACTAATGATTCTAGATCACTCCAGTTTGGTGGCCTTTATCAAATAAAAGAACTATGAAAAATCCTGATAGCCGCTTAGATTATCCTACTAGATGGTATATATGATGGGCATTGCTTGGGCTAAATAAATAAAAAGAAATGAAAAATATCTGTAAGGAAAGCCAACAATAAATGTGAATGTAATGAAAACAGAAAATGAGTTAATTGCTATTTAATGTTTTCATATCATAATTCTAGGTAATTGCATGTCCGGGCTTTTCTAGCCTGTTGTGACATGATACTTTGTCTTAAACCTCTTAGTTTTAATCTCAGCACTCTTCATCTGCTAAATACTAAATAAAGACTGATTGTCTCAGTTGTGTTTTATTAGAGAAAGAGGTGACATAAATTAGAGATGTTTGAGTGTAGTGAGGAGGGCTTTTATGGCAAAGAAGAGGCAGTCATAAAATACGTGCCTATTGTCACAACAAATCGCTCTGCTTGGTAGAGCGCTTCTCCCTGCCATTCATCTGCACACTCACATTCATGCTGCCAGATGAAATACTCAGAAATACTGACCATCTTAAAACAGAAATAGCAAGAGACCTAACAGTAAGAAAGCAAACCACAGTGAAACAAGAAAGGAATAGACTATTTGTCCCAGTGTATGAGTATAGTGAAGGCATTGGTTTTCCTCTGCTATGTCTTGAAAACAATTACCAGATTTTTTTCTCTTTTCTTAATGTAAAAGGAGTATTGTAAACTCTTATGTCAAGCAATCAACTCTTAGTCTTCTTTAGGCATGGATAGTTATCAGCAGGTATAAAATTAACTGTTCTTTACATTAAGGGTGGATAACCATTTTTAATAAAAGGACTCAAGAGTATCTTTGCCTTTAACTGTTTGGTTACTTCCAATGATATGGCCGTGTATATAAGGATGGCTGGGTTAGGTGAGGTTGATGCAATTTAACTATGCTCCGCTGAGTAAGGACAGATTTTCAGAAGGGAGATTATCATTGATTTCCTTTTAAGTTGTGTACACTGAACAACTGACTTATTAAAGTAGTTCTGGTTGGCTGTTTTTTGGATATGGATTTTTTTTCCCCTTCTTAGAAAAGAACTAAAATGTTTTTCACAGACATCCCTGCTTTTGTTTGCTGTATGAGAACAGTTCCTTCTAGATACCATGCTGCAGAGAACAAAGCCATCTTGCAACTGAATATTGAGCAAAAATGGCTTATCCTATACAGGGGTAACACTTATCCTTGAGATCTGTGTGTTGTGTTCATGATGAAGCACAGCCCATCATAGTAGAATCATAGAATCATAGAATCATAGAATTGTAGGGGTTGGAAGGGACCTCGAGAGATCATCGGGTCCAACCCCCCTGCCAAAGCAGCTCCCTAGGACATTTCACTCAGATAGGCGTCCAGATGGGTCTTGAATATCTCCAGAGGAGGAGACTCCACCACCTCCCTGGGCAGCCTGTGCCAGGGCTCTGTCACCCTCACTGTGAAAAAGTTCTTCCGCATGTTGGTGCGGAACTTCCTGTGCTCCAACTTGCAGCCATTGCCCCCTGTCCTGTCTCCACAGACCACTGAAAAGGGGCTGGCCGATTCCCCCTGCATCCCATGCTTAAGATAATTATAATCATTAATTAGGTCCCCCCTTAGTCTTCTCTTCTCAAGGCTGAACAGTCCCAATTTTCTCAGCCTTTCCTCATAGGGGAGATGCTCCAGGCCCTAGAAGGTCAGATACAAGAACATCTAAGGAAACTGAGAGTACACAAGTCCATGGGACCTGTTGAGATGCATCTGTGGATCCTGAGTGAATGGGCAGATAAAGTTGATAAGCCATAATCCATGATATTTGAGAGGTCCTGGAAGTCTGGTGAAGTTCCCAATGACTGGAAAAGGGAAAACATAACCCCCATTTTAAAACAGGGAAAAAAGGAAGACCTGGGGAACTACAGACTGGCCAGTCTCATCTCTGTGTCTGGCAAGATCATGGAGCAGATACTCCTCAAAGGGTACATGGAAAACAGAGAGGTGATTTGTGACAGCCAATATGGCCTAACTAAGGGAAATTGTGTCTGACAAATGTGGTGGCCTTCTAATGACAGAATTGATGGATAAGGGAAGAGTGACTGATGTTATCTACCTGGACTGGTGCAAAGCATTTGACACTGTCCTGTACAATATCCTTGCCTCTGAATTGGAGAAACTTGGATTTGACATATAGACCATTCAG
Source organism: Hypotaenidia okinawae (assembly GCA_027925045.1). NCBI lineage: Eukaryota > Metazoa > Chordata > Aves > Gruiformes > Rallidae > Hypotaenidia > Hypotaenidia okinawae. The sequence goes on from BSDF01000002.1 coordinate 65,017,710, forward strand.
TGGAATGCACAGACTGTGCAAGCCCAAGCACAATTAGAGGCCAGATAGAGAACTGGTTGAGAGCAACCATGAGGAGAAAGACCTGAGTGTGTTGGTGGGTGAAAAACTGAATATGAGCTAGAATGTGTACTTGAAGTCCAGAAAGTCAACTATATCCTGGGATGCATCAAGAACAAAGTGATCAGGTCAAGGGAGGTGATACTGCTCCTCTACTCTGCTCTTGTGAGACCCCACCTGGAGTACTGCATCCACCTCTGGGGCCGGTACCCAGTACTGGAAAGACATAGACCTGCTGGAGACAGTCCGGAGCAGAAACACAAGGATGATCAGGGGCCTGTAGCATGTCCCCTGTGATGACCAACTGAGAGAGTTGAGCTTGTTCAGCCTAGAGGAAAGAAGGCTCTAGGGAGACCTTAGAGCAGCCTTTGAGTACGTAAAGGGGCTCTACAGAATAGATGGAGAGGGACTCTTTATCAGGGAGTGTAGTGATAGGACATGGGGTAACAGTTTTAAAATGAAGGAAGATAGATTTATGTTACATATAGGAAAGAAATTGTTTCCTGTGAGGGTGATGAGAAACTGTAACAGGTTGCTCAGAGAGGTGGTAGATGCCCCATCTCTGGCACTATTCAGGGCTAGGCTGGATGAGGCTTTGGGCAACCTGATCAAGTGGAGGGTGTCCCTGCCCATGGCAGGGGGTTTGAACTAGATGATCTCTAAGGTCCCTTCCAACCCAAACCAATCTATGATTCTATGTTTCATCTTAATAATAGGATTCCAGGCAAGAATATGACTTTTAATAAAGAATTTTCTTCCTTTAAGTGAAAGAACTGAGTCAATTTGAAATTATCTCCAATGAAGTCAGTGGACTTACAGAGTAACCAGCAATGGACAGAAATTATCTCACTTGTTTTCAAACCAATTTTGTCACCTTGCAATCCCTCCAGGGATATGCAGATTAAATGACAGAACTAAGAGCTGAAGAATCATACAAGCTATAACTACAACAGCTGGAAGAGGATACTTCAATTTTGAAAAGCCCCTATAGCTTTATGAAGGCAATAGTGAAAGTACCACTAGCTGTCAGTTCTGACAGCTGTCAAAACTTATTTAATAGCAGGAGCTTTACATAAATTATAGTTGCACCCAAAATGAAGCATTTTCTCTCTCTCAGTCCTTAAATATTATTTCAGTTTGCACTGAAATAATATTTCAGTCTTTTTTGTAAAATTATTTCTATTCAATAATATTTATATATATATAATATGTATATATTATTAGATATACTAAATATTCTAAATAAGAGCTACTGTCCCTCCCAAAAACTCTAACCACTTGAGGAGCATTGGAGAGGTTTAGGAAGGATGGGATGGTCTCATGGCATTCTAACAGTTCCTCTGTACCTACAGCCGCAGCTGGCAGAAGCACTGCTGCACAGACCTTTCAACATGATGATGCCTTTGTGCCACTCTGAGTGGGGTGATGCACTGGTAGTACCCATTGTCTGTTTATTTTTGTCCTCTTTCTGGACTAGTCTGGGAGGTTCAGAGTTCCTGGGAAGCAGCTTGTTACCGTCCAGCCTTGCTAAGGTATTGCATTGGGTCACAGCAAAGACGAGGTTTGCATAGAAAGGCAGTCAATTATTCCTAAACCCAGGGTAGCTTATGCTGGCTTGCTGAGCTTCCTTCCCATTCTGAAACAAAAAACCCTACACAAACCAAGGCACAGTGATTATAACCTCTTCTGCAACCAGCTCTTACAGTGACAGAGGAAATGTCTTCCACTGTGCTAAGATCCCAGCCCTGCAGTGAGACTATCACTCTGACTGCACTTCCATGGGCACAGTCCTGGGAAATTACACAAACGTTGGACTAAAACTACTGTGTTTCCAAAACATTGGTCAGCAGGCACAACGGGGATTAACACAGAACCACAGGCATTTAATATCACCTCCTAAGGTAGTTCTGTTCTGATGCAGTCAAGGCTGAGTAGCTTATTCAGTTTAAAGAAGTTCACAGATTGAGTGCAGGTGCATTCTGCAGGGTGGGGGGAGGTATACCCATGTCCTCTCAATGAATATAGCTGATTTTCTGCAGGAGCGGTAGTCCTTGGCCACTCTCCTTGGCAAATAGGGACCTGTCTTTGACCTCTGCACTTTTCTACTGGAAACTTTAGGGTCTCTTAGAGTAGAGTGGAAGATGGATCACAGCATTTATCTTCTAGATCTGAACACTTGATTTTACTTTACAAAACTTTAAGGAAAAACTACATGTAATTTGAATAATAATAGGTGCATATTTTGGCACTTTGGTGTCTTATTTTAAATATTTCTACTTGCATTCTTTTGAAATAGAGTAATTCTGATAGTGGTCAGTGATTGATTTTTGGTTTTGTATAGGATTGGCTCCTTTACTAAGGACTAAGAAACATAAAAAGGACTGAGAAACATCAGTGATTGGAACAGATTATAGTCTAGAGGGGTTTTTTTCTTGAAAAGCAACAACGGTTTCAAACCACTCTCAAGGTGCTGGAGAGCTAGCACACAACAGCTGAGAAAAGTCTTTGAGTAATTAGATCTCAAACACAAATAAAGAACGGTGTTTTTCTTCATGGATACACCATTACTGTGACATTTGCTCTTCAGTTAAAGTGAATAAAAGTTTACATTTCAGCTTTCCAAGTGAAAAATAAAAATCAATCCAAACTAAACTGTTAGGTTTAGACTGAAGTTTAAAACCGCAGCTCTGCCATCACTTCAGAAAAGTCTCTGCAGATGCTCTGGTGCCTGAGTCAGGCAGCAGAACAGAAAGTTGACAGTGGCTAGAGCTGCACTGGGAGCTGTGTCTGCAAACATACTGCAGATACATCTAGACACCAGAGGAGTGAGAAACCTCTTGTAAATCACCCTTGCAAAATGTGCCCTCAGAAAGAGATGCACAGTTTTCAAGAAAATTGAGAGATTCAATGAGGACAAGTGGCTCAGCAAGATACCTTCATGTGACAGTAGAGCCAGGATGCCCTGGTTGCAGGCATAAGCAGGAGAAGGTGGTAAACAAAAGCACTGTTTCTGGCCTGGGTAAGGAAGGTGAGGTGAGTATCAGGAGATACTCAACCATTTAACACAAATTGTTTGAAAAAGAAGAGAAACACCTGACCAGGTAACAACACAAGGAAAATGTTACGTCACTGGAAGAAGGCATTAGAATATTTGTTATTTCCTGAGGAAAAGGGTTTTATAACAGGAGATGCTGACTGGGGATCCCAGTCATTGTGTAGTGACAAACTGGAGCCTACTCGCAGATGTCATCAGTCCATATGTAAAGATGTTTTTCCTTTCCTGCCTTTTTTTTTTTTCTTTTTTTTTTTTTTTTTTGTTGTTTGTTTGGTATTTTGGGCTTTATGTTTAGATGATTTGGTTGTGGTTTTTTGTTTTGTTTTGTTTTGTTGCCAGACAGCTTGCTGTGAATTTCAGTTCATTCCTCTCACATGTCCCATCCCAGGAGAGCTCAGTGTGCACCAGGTGTCTTCAGTGACAGCCTGAGGGCAACACATGGCCAAGGGCACCTGAGAGTCAAACTAGGGGTCTGCAGCCCTCCAGCCCCTGGGGCGACCATTCATTTGATTGGGAAATGGTCATGCCTTGGCACAAACCAGTCCCACATCACCAGTCAAATGCAGCGCTTGCAGCTCTGGATGCCTTCCTCTCAGGAGTGTCACCACACAGGTTTCTTCCAAGGATCTCTGCTGTCACAATTCCTACTTTCCTTGGAACACCCTAAAAATCAGCGGTATGCTCCTGGATAGTGTAAGGTTCTTTTCTGAAAACCCACCTAGGTGAAAACAGTGAAAAGAGAAGAAAATACTTCTGTACTTCACCGAAAGAAACTCAGGGTTCTCTCTGTACATATATTTATATACAAGCATTGTTTCCCACTTGTCTGGACCTGCTTTCCTTTGCTCTGAGCAGGGCCGTGACTGCAGGTGGCCCTCCTGATCTGGGAAAAGAAAAGAAGGAAGTAGATTGAGAAGGTGGGATCAGCAAGTCTTTTGTGAAAGAGACAAGTATGTGTGGAGACCGGAGATCTCCTGGTGCTTTCAGGATGCTTTTAAAGAAAAAAACAACCCTAAATATCTCTGTACAATGCCAATAGCTTGAGGGAAAAGAGTGCCTAGAAAGGTAGGCTTCTAAGGGTTTTCACCCATAAAATAGGATGTCGTGGAGCTAAAGTATTTGGTTTAATTTTTAATGCATTACAAAGATTTGTCAAATAATGTATATGCACTTCCAGAAATTTTCTCATTTGGTGTTTGGGGGAAGAAGGGGGAGTTTTAAGTTTGGAAATAGAAATTGTGTGCATCTGAGAATAATCCTCCATTTCAATCTACACTGAAAACAGTCTTTGGATGGTAAGTATTCTAGTTATTAGAAATTTTATAAATTAATGTTACTTGTTGAGGGTTGGGTTTTTTTTTTTCCTTTTCTATTTTTTCCTTTAAGGCTGGATTATTTTTTTTGAGTGTGTGGCACATACACCTGGAGGGTAATAAAACATGTTTATCAGGAAAAACTATGCTTATGGAAAGTAACGCTAAAATCCTAGAAGGAATTGTTCTGATTTACTTTTTTGTACATAAATCTGAAAAGGTTTTCCCCTCCTTCTCTCCCACGCCTTATTGTTATCTGGAGCCTAAATTATTCAAGTAATGACCTGAACGCACACACACACACACACACACACAAAAAAAGTCAGTATTGATACCATGCCGTGTCTGGCAAAGGCCAAAATTAAACAGCAAATCTTTTACCCCATGGTGGCATGAGGATATCAGGTTCAGATAGATTTAATTTATCAATAGGGTCAGGCTGCACTGAATATAAAATCAAATTACACCAAAGCAGATGCTGAAGTCCAAGAGGAGAAGGTGTAGATTGATTGGAGAAAGGCAGCCCATCAAAGGAGCCTTTGTCTGAGTTTGACTGGGTGAAGTAGCTGACAAGTGGCCATCAGATCCTGCATCGGGGCAGCTGCAGGACTGGAGTTTGACAGCTGACTTCATTAGGGCCCCTAGGATACACTCGAGGATGAATTTGTCCTTTAATTGAGCTAGGCCAGGAAATAGCACAGAGAGGGCAAACGGGAGTGAAAGGGGCTGAAATGAACCCAGAGGCCAGATAGGTAAATTTAATGCTCTTGTGGTATTTGACATGTATGTTACGTTTGTATGTATGACATTTGTGCGTTTATCACCAGTCTTAAAAGCCTGCAGAAGTAAGCTGCTCTCTGCCAAAATATATACACCGTAAAGAAGTCATCGGCCAAATTCCTGCCCGGGTCTGGTGGAGGGTGAAAATGGGCATTGATCTGGGTGTCCCACAGGTGACCATTCTGTACGAGTAGCCTTCCACAGCCCGCTGCTCTGGGAAGAAACCTTGCCTTTCTCTCTATATTTATGGCATAATTTCCTGCTTACTTAACAGAAAAGGTAAAGTCTGTAAAAGCGAATGCTGAGACTTGTGTGCAGCTTTTCTGTTTACAACTCAGTGGTGTTTTCTCCTGGTGTAGCACTTTTAGGAGCCTGTCTTCGAGCATTCACCATTGTAGGAACCTAGACTGACCCAAAATGTTAATACAAACTCAGCATTAGCCTGCTTTGCCTGCCTTTTCATGTCACTTTGGGTTGATTTTTAAGCATGAAGTGGAGGCAACAGATGCTCTGTAGGAGATGGTGGGGAGAAAGTCCTTCAGTCCTTCCTCAGGCAAAACACTGACAGAAGGCAGAGTTCCCATGGAAGGAGACAGGAGTTTGCTTGTAATATAGACTGTATTTTTTAAATGTCCCTATCAAAGTAGCCTTACGTGACGCTGAAGCTAATTATATACAAAAAGGACTGTGGTGCTAACCTGTAACTAGTAATCTGACTCCTCTAGCATCAGTGACACAGATATGTATATCAAGTGGAGAATAGACTCCTTTATGTACTCTCAAAGCATAAATATGTGATCAAAGAAATAACATGCACTAGAGCTGCCCTTAAGCAATGACCCTAACCTTATGCCTCTCTTCTCACCACCAGTATCCGCAAAGCACTCAACAGATGTTAAATATACTTAAAGTGGAACATATCCACGCATCTAATTTGAGGCAGAGTAATTGTTGGCAAAAATTGTCAAATTCTAATATGCTTGTTCAAAAGCTACCATTATTTACAAATCCCTGAGCAAGAGAGTTTTACAAATTATTAGTATTGAGTAATAATCATAAATCTTGAAAGGTGAGACTTCAGGGACCAAATTTATTGGTAAAATGTGTAGAAGCATAGGCTGCGAGCTTTCTCAGTTCAGAAAATCTGCTGATTTTGTGTCTATACAGATCTTAATTTGGTTGCCACCCCTACAACCTATTGCTGTTCATGTATAATAACAGCAAAATGATCCAAAATCTGCCCTAAGATTAAAAAGGCACTGTACATATTTGCCTTGTATAGTATATTTACAGCATATAGCAAAAAAAAAAACCCCACACACCACCCACCACAAAACACCAAAACCAATCCCAAAACAAACAAACAAACCAACCAATCCCACAAACCAAAACCATAATCAATTTATATGTTAATGATTTTGAGATTGCCTTGGTCACTTCATGGAGTTTTCTGTCTCCAGTTAAGCAGTTTACTCCTGCTACTTGGGACAAGTAAATGAGTTCTCAATTTTATCACCTTTCTTGGTATGCTCCTGCAGTGTTTTCTGCAAAGTTCTCAAAGGAATGAAACCCCTGAATTAGACAAGGAGATAATTTTCCTCCCTTAAGATACAAAAAGATACTTAGGCAGCCAGTGTCCATGGAAACTCTGCAGGAGTCTCCCTCTTTGTTTTATAAGCTGCTTGGAAAGACAACAGGGAGAGGAGGAGGAGACAGGGAGAAGGTCAGAACTTTCTGCTCATAGAGGCTGTTTTTCTCACCATAGTGGGGTGGAGGTCTCAGTTCCCAGAGAGAGCTGCCTATGGTCCTATTTGCCAGGGAGAGCGTATCGGACCTTGTATTACATTTCTAGTGTCATTTTTAGCTTATGCTACAAGAGAAGGCATTGAAATATCTCCTCCATGCTGAAACTAGTCATTATCCACAGAACTCTCCCTGGTACATTGGCCACACATTCAAGAAATTAATGACTGACTTCCAGCCAGAGACCTAGAGTAACCTCCAAAAACCGTGGGCCAGGAAATTTTGTTTCAGTTCTGGTCTCTGTGATGATTAAGTAGAGTTCCCTCCACCAGACTTCTCAGATCCAAACTTTTTTATAAATTGTTTTGTGATCTGGTTAGGCCTGGTGCCAGTCATGCTTCCCCACGTGAAGTGTGTTTACAGTGGAGTAGGACCTGGAGGAGGAGAAAAGGAGGATGATTTATCTAAAATCTGGTTTGATGCCTGGAAAACAGGCATATTATGTGCAAAGAATTTACATCCACTTAGATTGCTCCAACATGCTTTATGTTCTTTTCCCCCTTATCTACAGAAACACTGAGCCAGAATACAGACACATCTGAGAAAGATTTGGGGAACAGGCCTTCCCTTTGGTTTCTTAGAGCATGGAGCCTTGCCCCATACATGAAAAAGACTTGAGGATAAACCTGAAAGGCAAATCCACAGGACAGCTAAAACTAACAAAGCTTAGATATGCCACGGGCTTTTTGAACACAGGTAAACTTTTCTCCTTAACATACACGTCAGCATCTATGCCATGAGGGAATTTCAATCAGCCAGGCCAGCTGTGCCTGGCAGCCCCCGTGGCTGAGCCTGATGCAGACCTTCTCTTGGTGGGAATCTGTCCCTCTTTCAGCTGGTACGACTGGGGCATCACCACGGACCAGGGTGGCCTCCTGCATGGCTGGCCTCTGCTCGTGGGAACTCTGCTGCTGTAGACAGCATGTTAGTGGCTTGAATAGAATAAACATGCTCTCTTAGAAGTGATCCAGAGATTGTCAAGTCCGGTATGAGCTATGCCTACTGGATTATTCTAACTCTGGTATAACTGCTAATATTTCATTTTTTTTCTTCTGTTTTTTGCCCCTGCTCCATGCTGTCTTTTCCTTCCGTGAGTCATATGCTTTTTTTAATATTATTTGCAATATTTGTGCTTTTGATTACTACTATTTTTATGCGTGAGGCCCAGAGGCAAGGAGGTACAGAACATTACTGTGAAGAACAGGGGTTTTATTGTGTTTAATATTTTCACTCCCAGCAAAGAATTACAAATGTTGCCATGAAGCAGTGAACAAAATCTCAGTTCCAGCTTCTCCTAGTATTGACTCCAGGTGTATTATGCAGCAGTTGAGCATAAGTTCACCAAGAAAGCACATTCAGATCTGCCAATTGCTGTAATAGGTCTTTGTGGCCTTCCTCCATAATTAGTTAATAAAAATTTATTCTTTTTTTGGTGCTATTTTGTAGGTTTCTACAAGGATCTGTACATCTTGTGTGTGTGAGCAAATTACTGAGTACTGATATAGAAGCTTTTAGATAGAAACGCGATACCCTTTTAAGAACTCCCGCATATTTAGCTAACCTGTACCTGGGATTGGGGCAAGTCTTGAGACAGCTGGTTCATTGATTAATAGAGTCACCGATAAAACCTAATATAATAAACATTTGCTCGATATTATCTGATTCAGCAATCCTTTGTAATGGCATACAGAAAGTCAATATTCTCCGAGTAACGGCGTTACTATACAGCAGATCCATAGCGTAGAGGTCCACAGAGTAAATTCACAGAAAAATCAATTGGTTTGTGGAATGAACCAAAACCTACAAACAAAAAAAAGAAAATGAAGGGTGATAAACCAAGATTGCATATCTCCCAGTCTGGGTTTGCACTGCAATGCTAACAAGCAGGCGGCTGCCATTTACACAGTGAAAAAGCCTCCGAGCCTGCTCTCTGTTTTGCTGGGGCCAATGCTAATGGCAGGAAATAGTTACTTTTCTTTTTCTTTTTCTTTTTTTTTTTTTTTTTTTTTTTGGTTAGCCCAGTATCTTTGTAAAGAAACTCAAGCTGCCTATCTCCAAAATAAAAGATTGAGGAAATTGGATTCTAATTGCATTTTGGAAGTAGATATAGGATCCAGCAAATGATATCAGTGAGGCAAATTAATTCCTAGTGTAATTACATTGACGTCAGTGGAGTTAATCCAGGGATAAATTTGGCCCTATGTCTTCAGGCATTGTTTGCGCAGGAGAAGTCTAAACAACAACAAGGCCCCTGCACTGAATCAGAAAGCCACCATGTTTGTTGGAGTTCTTTCTGCTGTAATGGCCAAAAAATAAAAAGGAAGATGGGACAAAACCTCATGATATTTGTATATTTGAGGTGAAGGTATGGACTTAGATTCTTTTGTTTGCTAAAATTCCACTGTATCTTTTTTTTTTTTTTTAAATTCAAAGTTTTTAGGATACTCTGCAAGAGGACAATTTTGTTCTTTTGAGGCAGATCCTGTAAGTTCTACCCAACAAAGCCAGTGACGGATTTAAAATTAGGAGACAAATAGCCTTCCCTGAGACTAGTCTTCCAGTTTGCTATCCTCATTAAGGTGACAGCTAACTAGGGAGTCTCAGACTAAAAAGACTAACCAGGGAGTTCCAAAGAGTAGATGATACAGGACACAGTGAGCTCAGACCACACAGAACCAAGATCACCTCCCACCCAGATTGAAAGGCAATCTTTGGGATAAAGCAGTGGTACAAAGCTCTTCAGAGCATGCCCAGATGCATTGGTCTGGTTGTCCAGCTGCTTCCATGTTTCCCTGCTGCCTTACGAGTAAAATCTCACAGACTTTGTTGGGTGGGCAAAGTGTTATGAAGCCTTTCCTTGTTCCTGTCCACAAAGACAGCCAGTGTTTGCAAGGTGATGCGGCTTTATTAAGGCTGATGTAGGCATGTGTATCCCGCTCAGGGATATATGAAAGCCTAAAACTTTCCAGCCTGGCCAGTTCAAGTACAACAGAGAAGTGCTTTACATTTCCAGTTTTAACTTTGTCAAGTCTGAATGCTTTGGTACTGTTTACGGGAGAGTTCTGTATATTCTGTCTGGCTCTTGGTAAGACTTGAAGGAAAAAGAACCTCCTCAAATGGAGCAAATCTTCAGTTTCTCATTACAGTTTTATTTATTACCCACATACGATTACTATGATAATATAAGCCTGCTGTGTAAACAGCATGCCACCTCTACATGTAGACACTGATTTATATGTCTCATCATCCACTGAAGATAAAGCAGGGAATAGTCCAGCCAAAATAAGATAGCCAGCTAACCTATTAGCTAGTAAAGCACATCTTTTGTTTGGTTGATGTGCTGTTTGGCTCAAAAAAGAAAATAGATATGCTGATAAAACAGATTATCACATAAATTTCTTGAAGTTGATATAACCAAATTCAATGCTGGAGCCGGCAGTTCCTAAATTAAATTCACCCTTCTATGATGGAGTCAGTAGATTAGTGAGTAGACCTTCAACTTCCCAAGTTCTAAGTTAAACAACTGTAGTCATACAAAAGGGTTTTTGGAAAGGCTTGCTTTTTTTCGCTTGCTACTTTATTCTTGTGAAGTATAAGGAGTTTGGTTTGATTTCTTTCCAGAGAGGTACGTGTCCTAATGTGCTAAACATTTATTAGGGAGAAGAATTTTTATATCAAAGTTGGAAGGCAGATGGTTAAAGTAAAAGAAACCCTCAGGCTTTCCATTCAACTATATAAACAATGGGATCTTTATGTTTTGTCCGTTCAACATTTCTTCAAAGCTGTTCTTTAGCAAGCTGCAGCACCTGCAGTAACTAGAGGCAGCTCTTTCACTTTCTTCTCTCCTCTGTAGCCAAGGTTCATAAAGCGTTGAGTGGCCAGGTTCCACCACACTCACTTGCTTTCTATGCCTGCTGCTTTCACAGAAATTAACAGGTGTTTGACGGGCGCTGCGACATAGCAAAATGTATGGCCCGTGCTTGATATCAAGGCAACGAAAATAAGCCTCTGCTTTAGCCTTACTGAAAAACAAACATCAGCTGAGATTTGGAGAGCATGGTGGGGCTTTTAAAAGTGCTGAGCTTTTTTTGAGATACAGCCTGTGAAAAGCTCGCAAGTGGTTTGTAATGTATAAGCCCGTTTTATAATACCTGGGAAGAGACTCTGTAATAAACGTACAGGCATAGGACAAGGTCAATGAGTAAAACGTTGTGTGTAGATTACAGACTGAGCATGTTAACACACAGTTAACAGTTCCTTCTTGAGTTAACTGGAATGGCAAAGTGCTGCGAGACAGTGAAACCTGGAGTGCCCCATGGAACTACTGAGTCGCAGGGGCCATCTTTATTAGTCGACTGCTGCTTGAGTATACTGAAAGTGATTAGCTAGTCAAAACACTGCTCCTACTGCTACCATAGGGCACCCAGATCCTTGCCATTCCTGTAAACTCACTAATCAGCTTTTTTTTGCTGTGACTAGCAAAAGGAAAAAAAAATAGAAGAGAAAAAAAAGGGAAGAAAAAAAAAAAGAAAGAAAAAAAAAGGAATTCTGCCAGCCAGTCCCATCTGAGCTTTATTCCCTAAGTGTCAGATGTCTATCACATATACTGTGTCCCTTGGAATAATAATAATTGAGCCAGGCAGCTGAGTCTTGCTGTGGGTATCTACGGAGCAGGGTGGGGGGGTTGTGGGCGATAAAAGACTCATCAGTTTCAGCTTAGTTCAGTAGACATCTGTGCAGCAGAGGACCTCGTGATGATCCTGGCAGCAGCTCTTTTCATTTGGGTTTGGCTTTTTGTGCTGAATGCTTTTTGTACTGAGTCCCCGTACCAGCCTGTCTCAGCACTTTCAGAGCCAGAGCTTTTTCTCTTCCTAAGCTCTAGGGTTTTTTTACAGGCCACTGGGTCTGACTGGAGCTGTATCCAGAATTACAGAAACCAGCAACCACCTGTCACCAGGACATTGTGTACAGTGGAGGAGAGGAGTGGGCTGGGGGCGGGGGCATGGGAAGATGGAGGGAGCCAGCTGATTGCAGGGCGATTTCTGAGAAGCAGGACTCTGCTTATCCGTTTGCAAGCACTGGGAATGATAACAGTGGTTGGAAGCTTTGGAGGGACTGGGGGAAGGGGAGAAAAGAAAAGGATTAGGGGCTAAAAGAGTCCCTGCCCAGAAATATCTGACAAATACATTTTTTTTAATTCTTTTATCACTGGTAGGATTTGTTCTATGTGTGATCCCCTCTTAGCTCAGGCAGAATCTACATGCACCCCATGTGTTTCTTGCATTAGCACAATTTGGCAATAAAGGAAGAACTGTCTCTTCTGACTCAGTGACGACTGTGTCTCCTACCCTGATACTAGGACGGGTATCAGGAAAAAAAGTATTCAACTGCATATGTCTCCTGATCCCGTCAGATCAGTTGAACTTTGAACTTTACGGTGATGGGGATTCAGTAGTCATCTTGTACAGAGGTCTTAGGGTTACTTTCTGACTTGTGGGACCCCCGTTATCACTTCTTTCCCTTGGACAGAATTTACAATGGCTGGTCAGTTTATCTGGAACACTGCTTTGAAAGGTGCAAGCTGTCTTAATAAGCCAGAATATACTAAAAATGGTAAGCCATTTCTGTGGAGAATAATTTTATTTTCTATCAAGTAACAAAAGTACATGGAAATTTACTTTGATGCTTTAAAGTATCAGTGATAAAAGCTGTATTATCCGTGAAAACATCAAGTCCTTATTGGGCAGTATAACATTCTATTCTGTAAAGTACAAAGAGCATTATGTTCCCACAGCATTGCAGAATTGTGTATTAACAACGGTAGGATAAAATCCTGAAGATTTTCACCTGAAAAAAATTTCCTCTGATACTGCTAAAGGAGGTGTTTTATTGAGCTGAAATTTAGCCATCTGAACTACACCACCCATTTTTCCTCCCCAATATCCAATGGAGAAAACATTATTCCAGAGGTTAATCCTGACATCAGGCATCTTGGAATAGGACAAGTTGCCCTCTGGAGAAGATGGGTGCTCCTTTTGAGTATGCTGTATAGTCGAAAACTGAGATGCAGTTGGGTGCTTGACTTTTAGTTTATTGAAGTGAAATGAGGTGAATCCCAACCCAAAACACACACTTCTGTCCCAGTGTTATTAAAAGAAAGGCATGCCAGAACATTAGGTTGACATTTACCATGTGTCATCATTTCTTGGTCTTTATCCTGTGTATGATGTGTTTCTTTCAAGTCCTGTAACACTGGGGCTTTCTCTGAAGGTATTTATCAGGGGCTGCTGCCCGTCATGGGGAGTAGAGCAGAAGGTGGGAGGCTCAGCCAGACCAACCCTTTTACTTGTCAAAGGAATGTGTCTTTTCAGTCATGGGCTTGGTCTCACTCCTGATAAAACTGGGAGGTTTTGACCTTTTTTCCCAGTGAGAAAACTGGGACCTTTTGACCTTAAAATGGATTAAAACAGTGTGATGAAATTAATTTGCTCCTCCGTAACTCAGTAATCTTGGGAGTGGTACAAACAAAAGGGCATGTCCTCTTCAGCAAAAACTTCTCTTGCTCTCCTGATTGCCTTCCTCTAGCTTTCTCCATTTCATTCTCCAACTCAACACCAGACCTTAACAGTGTGGGACAATAAGAGACAGAAGTATACTCAGTCTTCAAAGTAGTGATGTGATGGTAAGTGCTCCTAAGTCAGGATAGTAGCACATTTCTTGGCTTCTCAAAGGGATATCGATTCACACTAATGAAGAACTGGGCCAGTCCAAATTTATTCCTTCTTGTGAAAATATGTACAATACCTATAATTAATTTATATCCTTATGATTCTTTCATTAAGATGTAAAAGGTATAATCTATTTTTAATAGAGAGGCTTACATGTTTTTTCACTGGGGACTTAAAATGCAAATAACTAGTTCTTGCCTTCACTGATGAGAGGCAACTGTTGTAGTTGTTTTAAGACCGGAATATCATTTTGTTTTCTCTTCCCTTCAACACTGAAGTATTAACTTTGAAAAGGAAAAGGTATAATGTAATATACAATGACATCATTAATTTCTATTTCTGATTTTACCTTTGGATTTATGAAAGACTCTGAAAGCACTTAATAGTAGATATGTACTGAGAAAAGTGGAGACCAATAGCTTTATCTTTAGTAACATGACACTTTGATTTTGTCAGTGACCCGTCACTACAGATTATCTTGCGGTTTTTAATTTGCTACACTTGTGACCTTGTCATGCAGCATAAATATATGCATGTGTTACCTAGTTCTATTGAACTATAACTTTTTTTTTATGCTTTTAGTAGCTAATATGCCTGAGAACCTGGGAGGCATCAGGAATTTAGTTTATTCCCTGCAGAAATAAGAAATAAACTTTGCAAGAGGTAACATAACAGAAGAAGCACTGTATTATTTAGAAGACATGAAGGGCATGAATAAAGTGCTTATGACTTACTTATTCACTGAGAACAACTTTGTTTCAAGAGGTGATCTCCTCCAAACCAACAATCTTCTTCCAAGAGCTGCTTAATGCCACTAAGAGACAATGTCTTCATGTCTATTTATGTTAGAGATTTGGCTTTAACTTTAAAGTTCGAGAGCACTAATGCATTCGTCTTCTTTGCAATTTCCGATGCAGGCTGTAATAAGCCAGACACTAACTCAGAATTTTGCCCTTTGGTTCCATGTGAAAAGACATGGCAAGCCTTATTCAAAATATGTTCAAGGACTTTACTAAATTTTCAAAAAATGTCCCATTTTTTACTTTATTTTAATCTTTGAAGGACCTCTCTCTGTGCATTACATTCTTAACAAATACTGAAATCCTTTAAACTATCCCTAAAGCAAGAAGGTGTTTCCTTCCTCAGAATACTTTGTCAATCGTGAGTTAAAACAAGAGGAAAGAAGAGACATAAGTGAACCAGGCATTGCTGGTATTGGAAACTCTATTCATTGCTGGCACCAGCATGTGGCCAACTTACAGACACCCTGGAGGAAAGAGACCTCCTTCTTCTTTCTTAAGGAAGTCTTAAGGTATACCTTAAATCATTTGCTTCTATTTAAAAGTCAACTGGGATAATTTGAACAGCTAAAGTTCCTTGAACATGTTTGCTGGATGACAGCAATTCACTCTGGATTATTTACTGATAAATATTTTTTGTCTTTTTTTGCTCAAACTTAATGCATAAGTGACATGAAAGTCATATACAACTTTATCTCTTGAATGAAGTTGTTAATGTGAAATATTACATTTCAACTTTGGGACTCTACTCACTTTTCAGTTACTTGAGTGTTCTGAAAAACACTTTTTCATATTCCTTCTGTATCTTTAGACCAGGACTTTTTTCCAAAGGAGAGATGAAACTTTCAGCTTCTCAGGTAATTAGAAAATACCTCAGATGAATATTAAAATTGAAGAAGTTTATCCTCCTGACATTAGACCTGGCCTCAATAAATAGAAGCTCTTTGGCTTTGCTTTCAGGGAAAACAAATCATATCAATGTAGATATCTTAATCAAATAAGCACTCCATATTTATAAAAGTAGCATATTTCATTAACCATAAAAACGGCACTCTTCAAATGTGAAGATTTGTGTGTCTGTGAGAGACATATCAACATTGTTGCAAAAATACACTCAGCCATCCATCCCCTACAAGGACAAAGCTCCCTTTAAAGATGAGGTTACTCACTGGAGCATGCCACAGTTGCCAACGACCTCAAAGCCATTACGAAATTGTAGCAGATACCTGCTTCTGGCTTGCCAGCCCCATCAAAATCCCAGTTTGCCCTGTTGGATTGCTTGTCTAGTCTGGACTCTAGAGGGAGAACAATAGCCTTAGGAATTAACTTTTGGATTAGTGTGAAAACTTACTCATCGAACAGAAGCTAGAGCAGAGGTTCTAATTCTGTTATACAGCGTTCTTTCAGGCTATATGCCCACCTGGAAGAGCACACCTAAGAAAGCTCAGTTCTCATATGTTTCTTTCATGGTACTTGCGATGCAATGTCTAATTCATTATGTGGGAGAGTAGGGGAAATGAAGCTCAGTGAGTGCAGCCGCAGGAATAGCAGAAGCAATAGTCAAACAAATATACACAATGCCTTTGTTAGAGAAGGCATTTTATCAGGGCTTGACTTGGGAGTAGCCTTCCTCCTCATTAATTTCCAAACCAGGCAATTTTACCTCTTAAAAAGTGTATGAATGCTATATTTAAAACACAGCCTGAAATTTGATCTCTGGGGCAGATATGAAAACAATAGAATAGCAGTACTTTGACAGCTGGCATAAGCATAGGTAACTTTCCAGTGAAATGAAGATGAGGAAAGCAAACTCTGACCTCCTTACTGTTAACCTGAATTTAAACTGGTGGTGTTGAGCCTTTGCAGATGACAGCAGATGTCCTGCTGAGAGGAAGTGCTGAGGCTCAGGAGAAGCCAGGCACTGATGTGGTTTATTGCTACCCAGAAACTTCTGGACAATGATCAAATATCATCCTGAAGACATTATGGGAGGGGCATAAAGAGGTAAAGTTGGAGTAAGATGGCTTAAATTCCCCATACATATCAAAGGAAGATTTTTGAACCTGTCTGCTATTTTACTAGTCATTCTTCAGTGATAAGCCTGTAAGTGTGATGTCACCTTGTGAGTTACGGTGGTTTTTTGACATACTGTTAGGCTGCCGTATGGCATAGGTTTTCTCCCAGGGTACTATTCCAAATGTTATTCCTCTAGTTTTTGTCTGCAGTAGGAGGAGCTTTGGATAGTCCCTCAAAGATGGGTTGAAATGTGACATACAATCACATGACTGTAAAGATGTGTCAGATGACCATACAGCACCTGCAAATCAGACTTCATGACACCACATTATTGGTAGAGGGTGCACACATACTCTGGTTCAGGGCAATTTACAAATGGGGCACAGTATGTTCTCTGCATGTTTCCTACAGGACATATCTTTCAGCAGCATGTGTTTGTTACTTCTCTGAACAGTAAAAAGGCAAACTGCAGTGAGATAAATCCTGTGCTTTAAAATATATATGTATATATTATTTTATTATTATAATTTTTGCTATTGCCTTGGTACACATATGCCCCAATGGCTCTTCTGTGACAGAAGACATGGCTCTAGCCAAGCAAGCATGGGGTTTGAAATAGCTCAGGTTATGGCCCATAGAAGTTGAAGTCTTGGCTGACATAGTGAATTATCAAAATGTCTTCAACATGGTTCCCATTTCACGCATGAAGACTTTGTCTCCTTAGAGCTCTTGTAAAGTAATGTTTATGGACATGTAGTTAAATGCATAATCAAATGGCTCTTAAGAATCCCAGGAAAGGATCATTCTTGCTATTTCTTTCCGTTTCCTTTTCCCATCAGCTTAGACTCCCCTCCCTGGGGAAGCAGGCTGTCATGAGGCAGCTGTGCGGCTGCAGGACGGGGTCTGCATTTCAGCTGTGGGAGCGTGAGATATGCTGGGTCACCCTCCAGCCCATGCTCAGGACAGTGATGCTGCTTTTGGTGCCCTGGTATCTCCAGACCATGCTGCCCAGCTAGATGCTAGATGACACTCTGCCGCGCCACATTTGTCCTGCTCCTGCACTTAAAGAGGCTCCTTAACACTCTTGTTTCTTCTTTTGCTGTTGAGCGTGAATTCTAGTGGGGGGAAAAATCCAAGAATTCATAACAAAAACACAAGGGGAAAAGAGTGTCTCCATTGAAGTTAATAATCAGCAGGGTCCAAATTACCTCTTATTAGCATTTATTTTACAAAAGAGGCAGGGTATAATTTCGCGATAGATTCAGATTTGGAGAGGGACTATAATCAGCCTCCTGAAGAGCTCTGCCTGAAGTAGATGGCTGCTTATTTCTTTTCCAAATTGCACCACTCTCTTTCCCCCTTTTCGCGCTTCCCCCACCCGCCCCACTCTCTTTCTTGATCTCTCTGAATAATGCAATCGCTTTGAATAGCCCAGACAGGCCTGAAGATTAGGGAGCCTGTTTGTGGAGCGGGGGGCCAGCTGAATAGGCGCAGGAGGCCGGCTCCCCGGGAAAACAAGGCGCTGGGAACTAGGCCAACTGTGAAGAGCATGTGCTGGGAGGGACTGAATAGGCAAGCAGCCGGCCAGCCCATATGTCAGGCTGTGCCACAAAGACTTCTCTGCACATCTACCATGACAAACAGGATTACTGAAGACAATTAATCTGGCACGCTTTATCAAAATCAAGCGCTGACCCCCAACCTCTCCCCCCAGCGTGCAGCAGATGCCACGCTCCAATTCAATGGAGCTCAAGTGTTCCCTTTTTCGCCGCTGAAAGGCATCCAAAGCCTGAATAAGGTTGGCGTGGACTAATTGCAAACACTGTCTGATGGTGACAGTCCTAATCAAATGAGATGAGCTCACCTTTTCTGCAAACTTCTAATGGGAAGGCTGGCGGCAGCTCCCCAGCAGTTGCTGGGAAAAAGGGAAACACATGGGGCTGAATGTTTTTTCCCCTCCTTTCTCCCCCTTCTCCCCATGCCGCCTGATGGAGGAAAGGGGCAGGCAGCCACGCGCATGTCTTCCGCTTGAGCCTTTTGGGTGTTGCATCACGGGAGAGATGGAGGAAGGGGAAAGCACTGGAGACACCTCTGCGCAGAAGCAGGTTCTCTGCTCAGCAGCTGCCAGAGAGGCGCTGAAAGGCACACCAAAAGCATGCCAATTTGCTGCCATGCTAGAAACCCAGCTAAGCATCCAGGGCTGAGTCCCTGATGATGTCTGCGGAGCTGCAAACACCCCTGCAGTATTTGACCCTGCCTGTGGGATGTTCCTGTCAGCTCTGTAGTACAGAGTATAAACTTACACTCATTAGGACCAATCATTTCTTTTCATCTCCCTCCTGCCTGTTTTATTTTATTTTCATTTCAACATATAAAAGTTTCAAAAAGCCTGCCCGGTTGACATTAATAGAAAATGAAAAGTGCAGTTCAATAAGAAAGATGGGAAAGCAGGGGAAAACTAACAGTATTTTATCTTATTGCTTTTATATTTACCTTACTGCTGTTCAAATAAGCAGCTCAGATGCTGCTGCTCAGCCTACTAGGCATAGGCCTCTGTACTACAGAAATCCCTCATGAGCCGTCTTCTCCTCACAAAAACCTCTCATCTTCCTGGTTTCAGTCAGCTTAGAGCCAAGTGCCTGTGTTTCTGTATTTGCATCCTCTTGCTCGGTACTATGGATGGAGTGAAGGCTTGCATAGGAACGGATGAATGCTTCTTTCAAGTTGTGGGGGGTTTGTGGGTGTTTTTTTCCCAAGTTTTCAAGTAAAAGTTTTATTTAGTTCAGTTAAAAATTAGGAGAACTTCCTCGGTTTTATTTAATGGAAAAATAGTAGTGAGCTTTACAATACGTAACCCATCTTGCAGGAGTTTTGTAAAATTTGCACAAATGAAAGCATTAAATTATTTGGTTTGGGAAATACTATAAGAACTTGTCATAATGTTTTAAAAAATTTTTTTTCAGAGGAAAAGAAACTACAGAACCTCTATCTTCCTCCTAAATACACACATGAATAAAAAAATACTCTTTACAGCTTGGGTTTTTTTCAAAGTTCTCTGTTAAAATGGACAGAATTTTGTTTTGAGTGGCACTTGCTGTTCCTCATAATCTGTTTTATGATATAAAGTTGACATCTAGATATGATATCTTTACCTACTTTTATGGCTTTCCTCAGCATAACACCTGATGCTTCACCAATATGAAATATTATAACTTTTGTCTTAAAGTAAGGGTAGCAAGTATTGGCCAATACAACCTGTGTGCAGAGAAGGCAGTGAAGAGCAAAGGGTTATTGACTACCTTGATTTCTGAAAGCAGCCTGTTAGGGCTGGGAAACCCCTGGGTCACAATTTGAAACCACTGTACCTCAGCACACAGACCTGTGATGGTACCTCCGGTAAAGGTTCCCACATGTCCACATGAGGTCAAGGCTGAGCAGTGGTGATTATGTAGTTACTTTCTAGAAGCCACAGTGGCTTCGATTTACATTTTTCCTGAGTATCACTTCTCAGCATAATGGATCCTGATTAAAAAAATAAAAAGAAAGAAGGAAAAATGATAACTTTGTGGGCTGACACCTGCAAAAGCTGTCATTGTGGGAAGGGAGTTTTTGCTGGAGCAGGGCCCTGCCATATCTAACTGGAATAGGCAAGAGGTTCTATTTAGCAGTGCATTGCCATTGATGCTCCTCAAATCTGTTAATGTTTCTTCGTCCTTCATGTTGAGAATGGGGTGTTTAAAAGCTAGTTACAGATGGACAAGCAGCTGATTTTGATACTATAATGTTTACACTCCAGCAACATGTTCCAGTATCTGAGAAATGCATTACTCAAAGTGTGTCCGAGCGGGAAATCAGAAAACAGAACTAATATAGCTCAAGGCATCCAGCAAAGGCCAGATGCAGATCATGCAGCAGTTCATTGCTGTGATCTTTTGACAACCCATAGCCCAACACTTTCTAGAAATCAAAGGCCAGGTTGTGTTTTTATGCAGAGCGCTAAGGTCGCTTTCTAAGAACTCCCTTGTAATGAAGTGATATACAGAGTTAGGAGAGCTAAATTGTCGCTAATGGCTGCTGTGTCAGCAAGAAAAACCTTGTGCAAGAAAGGTGAAGGAATGAACCACACATCCTACTCTAAAATGAAAAAAAAAAAAAGAAAAAAGAAAAATGAGCACAACAGACACTGAAAACTCAATTCACTGCAGGCTAAAGCAGCAGCAGAAGAATGAAGTGACAAGATATTGATCTGAACTACCTAGGGAGCAGAAGATGTTGGCATCTGCAGGCTGCAAGGAGATGAGCACACTTGCTGAGGGCTGATGGGAGAAAGAGCATCCCCGCGGCAGCCAGAGGCTGGCATTTGTGCTCAAAATGAACATGAAGCTCTGGTGACACCTCTCTTTGACTTACTTAACCTGAGCACTGGCAAGGTGGAGAATAATTTATATCATGATTATATTGGGAAAGAGGAAGACTGTGATCCTTTTGACTGCAGCTAATTAAAACTTTTCTCTAAAAACCAGAGGTACTTCTTATGTGACTGTTACATCGGCTTAGGAGCAGCTCTGTAGGTCTCAGTAACAAACATCATTGCCAGAAGTAAGATGGCTAAGAGTCTGGAAGGTGGAGCTGCTATGATAATACTTAGTGACATAGGTGGGAATTTTTCCCAGTCATTAGCAGAAGTTGGAACTTACTCTTAAAAGAGAGACTATGTGAAATGACATTTTTAAAATGTCATCTAGTTTGCAGTGGAGTATCCACCATTACTTCTAAAATGTGCTGTATGTGTAATTGAAGTGTAATTCAGAAATGACTGCCAATATTGACATAGAAAGGGTCTTCCCTTCTCTGCTGACCCCCAAGGAATTGCCACTGCCTCCAGACAGCAGGAGAAAGTTTGACCTTCTTTATTGTGCCTACTCATTGTTGTCAAGATGGTTTTTGCATCCATAAAACAGTAATCACTGACTTTTATTTATTTATTTATTTATTTTGAACACACACATACACAGTCTAGTGAATTGGATTAGAATAACAGAAGGCCCTACCTTTTGCAGTCCTCATACCAGGACAAGATCACCCTTCTTCAAGGTTAAGTAAATATGCCTCACTTCTTTTCTTTCTTCCCTCTTCTCAAACAGGACCCTTAATATGTGGTGACAAGACATCCTAAAATCCATCAGAGGATTTTGCTTCCTCTCAAGGTCTCTGAAGCTGCTTTTAGGTCTCCTGCTTGGTTCATGCTGAAAGCTTTCCTCCATGGAGTCTAATTCAGATGTCTGACACATATGAAAATCATTCTATGTTGCACTGCCATAAAGCATGGTGTTTTGGTCACTGTGGTGTACAATATGACGGGCAGCAGTCTGATCAATATATGGAATCTTCTTCTCTTGCTTTCCTAATGATGCTGTTAATACCTTGCTACATGGGGAAATAAAACCAAAGTGACTTGAGGAAAGGAGCAGCTCTTATCCAGTACGATAGTGAAAGGAATTATAATATAAGTGAATAATGTTTATGGTAGAGAAAAGAAAGTGTTCAATTGCTGGAGGAATGAAATATGCATGTATGAATGTGTAAAGAAACTCTGGCAGAGTTCGGCATAGTGGGCTTTGTTTCACTCACATGAAATATTTTCCTTCTACAAGAAACACTTTCCAACATGAAATGAGGCTGAACTTTCTTGGCTTAAACATCAAAGTGATTGGCATCTATCTAAACATAACAGATAGCTGTGGCCAGCAATCTCCAACTTCTTTTGATTTACAACCCCCTAAATATAGAGGTGCAGATCTTGCCTAAGTAACTTAAGCTAACTGACATGGGGCTTGCTTTCCTACTTGGGTTTTACAAACCTCTTAGAAGTGGCTTAGGGAACACGACAAGTCTACAGACCAGTTTCTGCTTTAGACCACTGTCCCCAGCACATGGCTTGCAGGCAGCATGCTGTTTGTGGCACCTTCTAATATTATTCTTGGCTGTGGCATACCTACCAGAGACAGCACAGTATGGTATTGTAAGTATCACATTACTTGCTCAGGAGTTTTTTGGTTTTGGTTTGTCTTTTTTTTACCTCAAAACCACTAATTGCCAGTAGCCCCCGGCTAAGGTACTTTTCAGGACTCAGTAGGAAACAACAGGGGTTTTGGTTCAGATGGAGTTTCAAAAAACAGAAATATCATGGGTCTAAACACAGAGTTCAGTTTAACCGAAAAATAAACATTTCCTTTCTGAGGTTTTAACAATGTTTTATAACTAAGGTTGCAGCAGACAATTAGGGATCTGCAAATCAAACCCCCAGGTTTAGAAAATGTCCAAAATGTCCAGATTATCTCAATATTACTCTTTTAATTCCTTTTTTATGCAGCCAAAATGATTAGCTGAAATTCACAGAAGTTTGCAAAACATCTCGGTCGACTCAAATCCTTATCTCTTAATGAACACATTTCGTCCAGAAAAGTTTACTTAGCTGCAAGTACTTGATCACATAAATAAGCAGAAGGATCTTCTTGTCATCAAGGCAGACTCAGATTTGAGAAGACTCTTAGAAGAGTCTTGGTGTCGCACTCAGAGTTGATTTCTGGTGTACAGAAGTAGAGTAGTGGAAAATGTATGCTGCTCGCCTGAGCGTAAGCTGAGAACAATGAGTTAGTGAGAACGATGCTTGCTTGAGAGGGGGCTCTGTGCGTCCTATCACTGCAGCAGTCACACAGCTATTGATTTCGTATCGTCTAAAGTGACTCAGTGAGCAGGTCACAGGCCTTCCAGAGAGGAAGATGGGAAACTTGGTAGAAGTTTTCCTCACAGGCTGAATTTGAAGACCCTGCCTTGAAAACAGTACACACACCACCTGTAAGAGGAATACAACAAATAGCTAGATTTCTGAAGACCTGAGATCTCCACAACAAATGACAAAAAACTGAACATGATCTGTTCTGCACACTGTCAATGCACTCTGGAATGCATTTAGGAGTAAATACAGAATGGATTTAAAATTCACAGAGAAAATTGTTCCAGCTTTCTGTAGTTTGAACAAAAACAGGTACTCCTTTTTCTTTTTCTTTTTTTTTTTTTAAAATCTCCCATCTTTTTAATCCTCAAATTGTTATAACTCCAAGTGAACATTGAGATAAACTGCTGTTCAGATAATTCACTGTCAAAAATATTGAGCATACTTTAGTGGGATGGCAGTAGTAATGGTCTTTTCAAGTGCTGCTGCACAAAAGCTGAGCCTATCAAGATTTTTTGGCAGGCACTGCGTTTAACTTGTCATGTTATATATTGCAGCAATGCAGCTGAGGATCAGTATAAATCAACTTATAAGTCTGGAGGAAATGGGGGAATGTGCTTCTGCCGCCTATCAGCAGCACAAGTGTCTAACAGAAGGTGGCAGCATTTTAACATCGTTCAGTCCAGAAAAAAAAAAAAAAAAAAAAGAGAAAATTAACTTTCTGCATGTCCAGAGAGCTGCTCTTTACATTCAGGCAGGATGTACACACTGCTGCCTTGAATTTATGGATTTGATGAATTTGATGTGGTAACAGACAGGCAGGAAGGTGACGTTTTGATAACTCTTCAGTCTTCTTAATGTAAATATGGGAAACTGGCAAAGTAGGTACTGGAGGGAAGGAAAGTGAAAAATAAATTAGAAAATATGGCTGCTAAAGGGGTCAGAAACGGTCCACCCCCAACTAGAGGACAGTTTTGTGGCAGCTCCATTAGAAATAGTGAGCAAGAAAATAGGCAGTCCCTGATGAATTATTAGGATTTGATCTCTTACCAATTTTACAGGGGACATCTCTCCTGTTTCAGAGTTATCACACCCTTTATTGTCAGCTCTCATGATCTCACCACAAGCTTTTCGCTTTTTTTTTTTTTCCCCCCTTCAAATCCCCAGCCTTTGAAATTGGGCAACTGCATGGGAAACCCAGCTTTCACTTTACCACCACCACCACCAAAAATAGCAACATTTAAACCCTTGTGGTTACTGGGAAAAGTCAAAAAACACGAGCAAAATGCTCCCACAATGTTCAAAAAACCAAAACCCAGAGCAGGAAGAACAACAGAACTTAAACTAGAAAAAATAAAACCCACATCTCAAAAGGTTAGCTTAAAGTCATCCATCAGAGGGGCCTGATTGACAATGGCATATTGCCGATGGGGAGCCCGGACCCAGGACAGAAACCCAGGCATGTCATTGTGTACTCTGATAGGGGTGGAATTAAGTCCCTGGCTTAGTGCGTAGCCATGAGCACAAAATGGAGGTGTTCCCTTCGGTGACATCATTTGCTGATTTACAGCTCAAGTTGTTTTCTGAACTGAGCTCTTGACTTGCTTAAGACCTTATCCAGCTCCCAAGTGAAGTTTGATGCCGAAATTCTCAAAATAGGGTCATCGGGTTCTTAAACAACTTCTTTTTTTAAACATGAAACTGCTTCAGCCAGCACTTAATTCACCTTTTAAGGTAAATATAGGTGGCATTGAGGAATACTGTACTTATGGCCACCACAAAGGCTTCATTGTTGCCAGCAATTAACACCCAAAGAACCACGACACTTTAAGTCTTTCTATTACAATCGGTTTGTCTCTGAAATCAGGTAAAAACTGGCAAATGTCTCTGTGCAGTTTCAGAATGGAGTAAATATAATTTCCAGATTTTGCATATGGAAAAGAAACGCTAATTTTGAAGAGATTTCCCACTGCATTCGCCTCAGAAGCTTGACTGCAATGCAATTAAAGCAGCAGGCAGATTACCATGATGGCCAACCATGGGAGGAGGTAATCTAGAAGAGACATGAAACCTTGCAGGAGTTGAAATTTTGAGGATTTAGCACAGGTAACTTTGGGCACCGACAGACAGTCACACAGTCAAAAATGGCATTGGGTGATTGAGACCCAGAAGGACTGAATGACTTTCTGGGAGTCACGGTTTGCTGACAGCAGAGCCGAGAATAGGATTGTGGCACCTTTCGTTCTCAGATCCAGTGAGAATTTTGTCTGACCACAATTTTACATTCCATACCGAACACTCACTTACTGTACTTAGTAGACTCAGCCAAATACACACAGGTCAGGAATAGAGCTGGCAGGCAGAGTATACTGATTTAATTTTGTTTGGCTTTTTGATGCACCTTCCTGGAGTTCCTATTTGCTGTGTTGTGGGTTAAATAGTTAAACAGGAAATCAGCCCAGAGGACCGGCTGACCATTTCAACCTTGTGGAAACATTTGTCCTTGCCTGCTTCCCAGAACGATTCAAAGAATACCTAGTTTCTGGTACACACAACCAAAGTAAAATATCCGTGGAGAATAATTTGTGGACAGAATGATGTGGTAGGGTGACAGCAGTCACTTGAATTAAAGACCTTGGAGTAAAGATCAATACAGACATCTGCACACCTAAAGACAGGAAGTTCTGCTTAATTTGTATCTTCTCCTGTAGACAGTCCTCTGAGTGAATGTTGTGCCTGAATTGTTACACGAGTCTATTAGCTAATCATCTATTAGAGTGATTCTCTCAAAATTAATCTAGCCGAAATTTGACATAAATGATCTAGAATGACAACAATTATAAAAATCACTTTACAAAAGAATGACCTTTAACAGAAGAAAAAGCAAATTTAGGCTAAATTGATTCAAATGACACACAGGCAATCAAGGAGGGATATCTCTCTTTCTTCTTGTCATTGTAATAAAATGTCTGCAATGCCGTAGTTCTGTCAAGGCTTACAAATGCCACGTTTCATATTTTTGTCAAGGGCTTTTTGTTATTTCTGCTGTTACTCCATGCATAAGGAATAAAACTTCATGCATGACTTCTAATATCATCATTAAGATCTTTATTAAAGTTCATTCCATCATAGCAGATGCATTTTAATTGCCACTTCTTTTAGCTCAGCTCTGCAGCACTGTTTATATTGCTATAAATTAAACTCCTTCCTACTAATGGCAAGATCTGTCAGTCCTCTAAAAAGCAATGCATGAAAAGTATCATTAAGATCTGTGAATTAGATGGAAACAAAACTGAAACTCAGTGGAGGCAAATATATTTCATCAGACCCTGAAGAGGTGGTTTGTTTTATGCCACCTGTATTTGGCAAGTCAAATCACCTCTTCGTTAAAATTCTTAATGATCGCAGGATAGATATTTTTCTGAGAAAGGACTGTGTGAACCTTTCAGGATTTTGTCCTACAAGCAAAGTAATTACCTCAATGAGTGATAGACATTTCTGTCCAAATTTGGATATCAGGGATCTGGCCTATATTGGGGTCAATTTGCATTTCAGTTGCCTGTGGGCAGCAATTACTGTAGCTGTGTATGTGCTAAATCATGGCATAGGAGGATAAGCATTAGATGTGACAGCCCTGGTTTCAAACAGAAGTAGTTTCATCCCATGGACCTCATGGTCCTCTGTGGTTTTTTTTCTGAAATGCTTGCACAATTCTTGCTGGGTATCTATGGTTGATGCCAAGGAAAATTCCTGTAGGATAAAAGGCCTCAGATAAATCCTAGTGAGTCTTTATCTTTTGTTTATATTTTCCAAATGCTTAGAGCTTTCCTCAGGAGTTTTGATTGCTTCAGTTATTTTCCTAACTTCACCTCTTCCTTGGACAGGCACTTTGAGTTTCATGGTCCAGGTCGTTTTAAATGAGGAGACTTGGGTAGACCTTCCTGACAGAGTACATGGGGAGCCATTTCTCTGTCACAGAGAGAAGATGTCGTGGTTTCACCCCGGCTGTGGGCCGAGATCCACGCAGTTGCCTGCTCCTTAAAGTAAAAGAGCAGGGGAAAAGGGAAAAAGGGAAAGGGAAACAAGGGAAGGGAAAAGGAAGGGGCAAATAACTCCAAAACCAAGAAACTAAGAGGCCCGTGGGTTGGGATAAGGATAGTTTACTAAGATAACAGAAAGATAAAATATAACAATGCTAACAGGACTATAGAGCAAAAGAATATGAAACTATTGATACACAATGCAGTTTCTCACCTAACCACACAACTCAGGCCGTACCACCCAGAGCTGTCCCGGAACCCGACCGTCCCCCCAAGAAGCACGCGTCCCGAGAGGAAGCACGCGTCCCGAAACCGCCCCGCTTCTTCTTCCCAACAGCCCCCCGTTTTCCTAGGCAGGACGTAATTGGCATGGAATACTCTCTTTGGCCCATCTGGGTCACCTGTCCTGGCTTCGCCCCTCCTTTCTCAAGAATAGAGAAATAGAAGAAGCTGAGAAAGTCCTTGACTGTCTGACTGCAGCTAAGAACATCAGGGTGTTATCAGCACTGCTTTCATTTTAACTCCCAAACACAGCATCCCATCAGCTGCTACAAATGAAATTAACTCTATCCTGACTGAAACCAGGACATTCCACCCCTTATTCCATACCATTTACGTCATGACCAGGTCCAACCAATGTTTCAGACACACATATATGTATTATTCCCTTAGTCTATGGACCATTCATCTGAGTTTTGTTGAGTAAATGATTTAGTCCATGATTTTCAGGCTTCATTCATTGTAACAGTCTCTCATGGTGTCACCATTGGATCGTTGCATGCTGCATCTCAGGCGCTCGACCGATGCATCTGACATGGTCCATGGTCATAGTCTGTGAATCAAAAGTGTTCATTTTCAAAGGGGAAGAGGAAAAAGTTCTTATGATGGCAGGTCTTGGTCCCATCATCGTGGCAGTCTTCCTTCATTGTCGTGTATGATTCCAGCTGTAACTCCATTGGCACAACAAACAACAACATACAGCAATTATAGTAATAATGTATATACAGTAATGGGTTATTTAGCACTTATTATAATACAGTTTTCTACCTTACTAATTACATTGGCTATTCTCACCTAATATCAAATCCCTTTGAGGTACACATCGAACTTCTCCATCCTTCTGCATTACCCACCAAGTACAACCAGGTCCTTGAGCAAAAACAATTCCCGACATAGGTTTACCTTTACCTGAAGCAGGGATGACCCAAACCGTCTTCCCTAATATACTCTTCATATGCACCACTGGGACTCTGTCTCCTTCTACAGTACGTGGAAATTTTGACTGGGCAGGGCCAGCCCGATTGGTAGAACCCCTAGAGTTAACTAACCACGTGGCTTTGGCCAAATGTGTATCCCAGTGTTTGAATGTTCCACCACCCATTGCTTTTAGGGTAGTCTTTAAGAGTCCATTATATCGTTCAATTTTCCCAGAGGCTGGTGCATGATAAGGAATGTGGTACACCCATTCAATGCCATGCTCTTTGGACCAGTTGTCTATGAGAGCATTTCGGAAATGAGTCCCATTGTCTGACTCGATTCTTTCTGGGGTGCCGTGTCGCCACAGGACTTGCCTTTCAAGGCCCAGGATTGTATTCTGGGCAGTGGCATGGGATACAGGATATGTTTCTAGCCAGCCGGTGGTTGCCTCCACCATGGTAAGCACGTAGTGTTTGCCATGGCGGGTTTGTGGGAGGGTGATGTAATCGACCTGCCAGGCCTCCCCATATTTATATTTCATCCACCGTCCTCTGTACCAAAGCGGCTTCAACCGCTTCGCTTGCTTAATTGCGGCACACGTCTCACACTCATGGATAACTTGTGCAATAGCATCCATGGTTAAGTCCACCCCTCGATCTCGAGCCCATCTATATGTTGCATCTCTCCCTTGATGACCTGAGGAATCATGAGCCCATCGAGCTAGGAATAGTTCACCTTTATGTTGCCAGTCTAGATCTACCTGATCCACTTCAATCCTAGCAGCCTTATCTACCTGATGGTTGTTTTGATGTTCCTCCATGGCTCGACTCTTGGGTACATGGGCATCAACATGACATACCTTTACAACAAGCTTCTCTAATCGGGCAGCAATGTCTTGCCACAAGTCAGCAGCCCATATGGGTTTGCCTCTACGCTGCCAGTTGTTCTTTTTCCACTGTTGCAACCAACCCCACAGGGCATTAGCTACCATCCATGAATCAGTATAAAGGTACAGCATTGGCCACTTTTCTCTCTCAGCAATGTCCAAAGCTAACTGGATGGCCTTCACCTCAGCAAATTGGCTTGATTCACCTTTTCCTTCAGTGGCTTCTGCTACTTGTCTTGTAGGACTCCATACAGCAGCTTTCCATCTTCGGTGCTTTCCCACAATGCGACAGGAGCCATCGGTGAACAGGGCATATCGTTTCTCATTCTCTGGCAGTTTGTTGTAAGGTGGGGCTTCTTCAGCGCGTGTCACCTCCTCATCCTCTGGTGACATCCCAAAATCTTTGCTTTCTGGCCAGTCTGTGATCACTTCCACGATTCCTGGGCGATTAGGGTTTCCTATTCGAGCCCGCTGAGTAATTAGTGCAACCCACTTGCTCCATGTAGCATCAGTGGCATGATGTGTAGAAGGGACCTTCCCTGTGAACATCCAGCCCAGCACTGGCAGTTGGGGTGCCAGGAGGAGCTGAGCTTCAGTTCCAATCACTTCTGAAGCGGCTCGAACCCCTTCATAGGCGGCCAGTATTTCCTTTTCTGTTGGAGTATAATTGGCCTCAGATCCTTTGTAGGCCCGACTCCAAAACCCCAGCGGTCGACCTCTAGTCTCCCCTTGTGCTTTCTGCCAGAGACTCCAGGTAGGTCCATTCTCCCCAGCTGCAGTGTAAAGCACATTTTTAACATCTGTCCCTGTCCGGACAGGCCCAAGGGCCACTGCATGGACTATCTCGCGTTTGATCTGCTCAAAGGCTTGCTGCTGCTCAGGGCCCCATTGGAAATCATTCTTCTTCCGAGTTACGTGGTAGAGTGGGCTCACAATGAGACTGTAGTTTGGGATATGCATTCGCCAAAAACCTATAGCACCTAAGAAAGCTTGTGTTTCCTTTTTGTTGCTTGGTGGAGACATAGCTGCTATTTTATTGATAATGTCCATTGGGATCTGACGACGCCCATCCTGCCATTTTATTCCTAAAAACTGGATTTCTCGTGCAGGCCCCTTGACTTTACTTTGCTTTATAGCAAAACCAGCTTCCAAAAGGATTTGAATTATCCTTTTTCCTTTCTCAAATACTTCCTCTGCTGTATTGCCCCATACAATGATGTCATCAATGTACTGCAGGTGCTCTGGGGCTCCACCCTTTTCCAGTGTGGTCTGGATTAGTCCATGGCAAATGGTGGGGCTGTGTTTCCACCCCTGGGGCAGACGATTCCACGTGTATTGGATGCCCCTCCAAGTGAAAGCAAACTGTGGCCTGCACTCTGGCGCCAGTGGTATTGAGAAGAAAGCATTTGCAATGTCTATTGTGGCATACCACCTGGCTGCCTTTGACTCCAATTCATACTGGAGTTCCAACATGTCTGGTACAGCAGCACTCATACCTGGAGTGACTTCGTTTAGGCCACGATAATCCACTGTCAGCCTCCACTCTCCATCGGACTTCCGCACTGGCCATATGGGACTGTTAAAGGGTGAGCGGGTTCGGATGATCACCCCTTGACTCTCCAATTGACGAATCAGCTTATGGATGGGGATCAGGGAATCCCGGTTAGTACGGTACTGTTTTCTGTGCACCGTCGTTGTAGCAATTGGCACTTGCTGTTCTTCAACCTTCAACAACCCCACAACAGAAGGATCATCTGAGAGTCCAGGCAAAGCACGTAATTGCTCAGTGCCTTCTGTCTCCAAAGCAGCTATTCCAAAAGCCCACCGGTACCCTTTCGGGTCTTTAAAATAACCTCTACGGAGGTAATCTATACCTAGAATGCATGGAGCTTCTGGGCCAGTCACAATTGGGTGTTTCTCCCAGTCCTTCCCAGTTAAGCTCACTTCAGCCTCTAACACAGTCAATTGTTGGGACCCCCCTGTCACTCCAGAAATGCTGACAGGTTCTGTCCCTACATGATTCGATGGCATTAGAGTACACTGGGCACCAGTATCCACCAGAGCCTTGTACTCCTGTGGGTCTGACGTACCAGGCCATCGGATCCACACAGTCCAATAAGCACGGTTATCCCTCTCCTCCACCTGGCTGGAGGCAGGGCTCCTCTATTGTTGCTGATCATATTGGCTGCTCACTGGTGCAGCCTTCTTCCTGGCAAAATCGCGTTGTGCGGTTCTTTTACCTCGCAGCTCATTTACTTGTGCCTGGAGGGCTGAGGTGGGCTGCCTATGCCACTTCCTCATGTCCTCACCATGGTCACACAGTTCAAACCACAGCTGCTGTCGCAGCGTGTCTCGTGGTGTGTACCTTCTGTATCCTCCCTTCTGGGACGATGGACGCTTTCTCCCAGTAGCTGCAACATTGCCCCATACGGGTTGGGAGTTGCACAAATTTTTGTCAAGTCGTTCGACCAGTTTCTCTACCGCTGCGATCACAGATTGGGAAACATTGTCCTGATATTTCCGGAGGCGGCAGGACACTTCACTTACAGTTGGTGGATACATATTATCCCAGTCTATTGATGCTAATGAATTGGTGTGCCCTGCTGGTGCACTTCGTACAACCTTACGCCACATATCTGCGGTGCATACAACTTCATCAGGGTCAGACTGCCATTTGCCCAGATCATAATAAATGATCTCCCGTACAGCTAATTCTCTCAGGTACTGGATAACTGCCTCTATGTTGTTACACTTGGGTGACTGACATGTAATATAGTCCTTTATGGGATACCTTTCCTCCACACTTGACAGTAGTCGCCTCCAGAGGCTGAGGGTTTCTGGCTTTTTCCCAATTTCCTTGTCAATGCCTCCTTCTCTAGCTAGGGATCCCAACTGCTTGGCCTCCCTGCCATCTAATTCCAGACTATCGGCCCCTTGATCCCAGCATCGGAGCAACCAAGTGATAATGTGCTCACCTGGGCGGCGGCTGAAATCTTTTCGAACCTCACGCAGCTCACTCAGGGTCAGGGATCGTGTGACAACCTCTGATTCTGCCTCATCCTGAAATGCCTGAGATGGCCTTGATCTATCCTGAGGGGCTTGAGATGGCCCTGCTCCATCCTGAGGTGCTTGAGATGGCCCTGCTCCATCCTGAGATGCTTGAGATGGCCCTGCGTCATCCTGACATGCTCCAGATGGCCCTGATTCATCCTCATCCTTCACTACACGAACTGATTTCCTTTGTTTCCTCTTTTGTACAGGAGCAACAGACACTGGCGGGGGTTGGTTTTTTGTTTTATCATCAGTATCTGCTGTAGGGGTTGCAGTAGCTGCAGCATCGGTTGGACAAGTTGCAGTAGCCACAGTGCTAGTCATAGTGGCCTTAGTGCTAGTCACAGTGGTTACAGTAGCTGCAGTGCCAGTCATAGGGGTTGCAGCAGCTGCAGTCTTTGCTGGTCTGTTTTCATTCTTTTCCTTCTGACAGTGCTGACAGTACTGACAGTGCTGCCTGTTATCAAGCAATGTTTTGTAAATAGTGGCCAGGGCCCAGCACAGTGCAGTAAGGTGTGTATCTCTGGCAAGCTTAGAGCAATTTCTTTTCAGATATGCAGTCACTTTTTCAGGGTCTTGTAACTGCTCAGGAGTGAAACTCCAAACCACCGGAGTTAAGAAAGTGCCTAGGTATTTGCCCATGCTCTGCCACTTGCCCTGCCACTCACGATTATCTGGCTTCACAGAAAAATCTTGAGTGGTATTCATAAACCTCTGCTTAATATTTGACAACAACTGAACCGTCTGCACCAAACTGAAAAACAGCAAAATGCTAGTTGGAATATCCCAGGGATAGTGAAAATTTTTAAAGACTGCTAGCAGAGCTGTTGTATTTAGCCCAAAGGAAAAGAAAACAGAACTCCCACCATGCCAGCTGCCGTTACTAAACCCTCCCTGTCCAAGGAATGGACAGGGCAGCAAGCTCTCATACCAGTACCAGCACAAGTTCACGATCCTCGATATTATTGTATCATCAACTGTTATCATAAAAGACAAGAACAGGACCAGGAAACGCAGCCTCGATATGGTAAAAAATCCTGCCAGGATTGCATACAGCGTACGGTACTTTCGCGGCCACAGCTGTGACCACAGCCATGTGAATAAATACCACAGCATCGTGATCGGAGACTGCTTAAACAACAATACTTATCACAACTTTGTCTTAATTACTATCGGGTCAGATCTACCGTTATCCCAACCTTTCGTGCCCCACGTTGGGCGCCAAAAAGACTGTCGTGGTTTCACCCCGGCTGTGGGCCGAGATCCACGCAGTTGCCTGCTCCTTAAAGTAAAAGAGCAGGGGAAAAGGGAAAAAGGGAAAGGGAAACAAGGGAAGGGAAAAGGAAGGGGCAAATAACTCCAAAACCAAGAAACTAAGAGGCCCGTGGGTTGGGATAAGGATAGTTTACTAAGATAACAGAAAGATAAAATATAACAATGCTAACAGGACTATAGAGCAAAAGAATATGAAACTATTGATACACAATGCAGTTTCTCACCTAACCACACAACTCAGGCCGTACCACCCAGAGCTGTCCCGGAACCCGACCGTCCCCCCAAGAAGCACGCGTCCCGAGAGGAAGCACGCGTCCCGAAACCGCCCCGCTTCTTCTTCCCAACAGCCCCCCGTTTTCCTAGGCAGGACGTAATTGGCATGGAATACTCTCTTTGGCCCATCTGGGTCACCTGTCCTGGCTTCGCCCCTCCTTTCTCAAGAATAGAGAAATAGAAGAAGCTGAGAAAGTCCTTGACTGTCTGACTGCAACTAAGAACATCAGGGTGTTATCAGCACTGCTTTCATTTTAACTCCCAAACACAGCATCCCATCAGCTGCTACAAATGAAATTAACTCTATCCTGACTGAAACCAGGACAGAAGGGGACCACTGAAAAATCATCCTCCTCTTTGAGTATAAAGCATTTAGGTCCCCAACATATACTCTGTTGACATGAGAGAGGCAAATTGTTGCATTATGAACTGGTTTATTTAGCCTTAATTCAAAACCAAATATTTAAAGTTACAGGCCTATTTTTAAAAATGGAGCTCCTAAGACTTGCACAGAAAGCTAGGGTGTGAAGATCATGGGCTTCTAACCTAAAGGAGTTTCACCTCCTTTAGCTTTCATGCATAGGCAACACATGTTAGTGTGAGCAGAGACATCTCATCCATTAATCAAACTCATGCTTAGTGTATTAATAATATTGCAGCAAGGGCAAATATTTTTGAGAATTTTATTCTAAAGCCTGACAGATATTACAAAGCTTATTGCTAGTCAGTACTGGAAATAGTATAGCTGTTTATCAGGAGGTACAGAGAAGAAAAAGTCTCTAGGGAGTGCTTCTCAAACCTATGTGGGTTTTGTTTGTTTCTTTTTTTAATGTATGCATTGTGTGCCTATGGATTTAGTACAGGATGCTTGCTCTGGGATTTAAACCCATACTGGTTATTAGAGGGCCTGTGCAAAAGTGGTAGCACACAGGCCTACTTAATGAGCAACATATCACACAAAATACCTTGGTTTTGACCATAAAGGTGAAACTCTTCATCCCAAAAGGCAGTGGCAAAACAGTCTGGACAATGTGGAAAAGAAGGATTTGAACACAAACACTGAACTGCTGCATTTTCTGTGTTTTTTTCACAGTACACTGCGGTGAAAGCAAGCCTGAGCCTCCTCAAGGGTCCTCAAATGGACAGCTCTGAGCAAGCTGGCTTTGCAAAACCTGCCTCAGATCCTGCCATATCCTCTGCCTGTGAAAGGTTTATCTTTTATCTCCTTTGGAGTTTGGAAAGAGGTCTTTGGTACAATCTGAAATGTAGCCAGGCATGGTGGGACAGTGGGTTTTCCCTCAAGAGTCTGGTCTGCCCCTGAGAGGGACCATGCTGTTGAGAGCAGGGCCCTTGCCAGCTGTGCCACTCAGCTCATTTCCAGTATCAGTACAGGCTGTAACTTTAACAAAGTCCTTAATTTCAAATTGATGCACTTGACAGTGACCTTCATTATCCTTCATCTGTGGATAGAAATGTGACTAATGTCCACCAGGACAACTTATCGCCAAAACCCTCTTCTTGTTCTCCAAGTATTTATTGACAAATCTAATTTTGAAGCTATTTTCTGCATGCCTAATCTCGTAAGTCTATTAATATTCTGCCTAATGTGTTGTTTATAAGCAAACAGATCCATGTTTCAGAAGGGCATGAGAGTGGTAAATCTATAAACTGAAGATGACTTTCTAATCTGAGCAGTAGGACTTCTTGACACCTCCCAAAAGTTTCTGTGCTACTGCACCTGGTTTTCACTAAGATAAAACCAATTTTTGGCAGACTTGTGACTGGAATTAGTGAAGACAAGTAAAATGCAGTCGACACCTATTTATACCATGCTCCTATATGGAATCGATAAACAGTGGAAAAAAGTTTAGGTAGAAAGGAGTAAGTTTAAATTTCCTGGGCTGCATGCCTTTAGTATATGAAGTACAGAAAAGACATAAATAGCTTTGTTCTACAGCAAGCTTTGCCTTATATATGTTGGTCCTTGGCTAGCTGTGTCAAATATTTGTGCCTTGGTTGTACCCCTGTACCTAATATGAGAGTAAGCCTCCTTATTTCCATGCCAGAGTGCTGTTAAATGATAAACCTATCTTAAGCAAGATGAATTTCCCACACTGTAGCCCCACTTGCACTGCAAAGGTGAAGTGATACATCAAACCAATTTCAGGTAGGAGTAAGGTTTTGGTAGCTCTGGCTATTGTCTAATTGAAACTGACTGGATAGGGCTGCTGGCATATTCACTAGGCTTTCTGCCTGCTGTGTCAATAGGAATCAGGGGATATGGCCATTCGCAGCCAAAGAGCAGCCCCCTGCAAAGAGCACTGTAAGCTTCAGTACATCATGTCATTTGCATATATTGAGACAGCTGGCAGCTTTGCTGTATAGTATGGGAGGCATCAGTATAAGCATGGGGCTTCTCACCCACAGGGAGAAAGATTATGAAATATGGGGGACTGAAAAGCCAGCAGTTTCTTTACAGAAGTTGGAGTCTGTCTGTAACAATACTGATGGGATTTGTTTAGTTTTATTTTTAGAAGTTCATGCTCAATCAGTTCAGTATTTCCAGGAGAATATAAAACCGTGTAAATCTGATTTGTTTCTCTTTTTGACAGTGGATCCATACATGGATTATGATTTTGTAGACACAGCTTTTATTTCCCATATTTTATTTCCCTCTTTTACAAAGTCTGAGTTTGCTGTGTTTTTTTCTAGGTAAGACAGCATTATGTACTGAGAGGCTATCAGCAATAACTTAGTTAAATGGACAGCAGAATTGTGGTTAGACACACAGATCTTCTTTTACACAAAACAAACCTGGAAGCTTGATCTGTCTCAGAGAGGCAGAAGAACCAAGTGTCTGTTACGGTAAATTTTAAGGAAATGTGATATATACGTATGCTATGTATATATACTATATATACACATTGTATATATAGTATATATACATATCTATATATATGCATATATATAGAGAGAGAGTGGTGGTTTGACTGGAGGCCAGATGTCTACCAAAGTTGCTCTATCACTCCCCTGTTCAGCTGTACAGGACAGAAAATATGTATTGAGAGGCTCAGGAGTCAAGATACGGACAGGGAGAGATCATTCCGCAATCAGTGTCACGGGCAAAACAGACTCAACAGAGACTAAAAAGGAAGAAAAAAAATCTAATTTATTACACTACACTACACATACACACACAGAGTGAAACCAGAGTCGGATAATGAGAAGTACAACCAGATCTTAAACACCTCTCCTCACCCCTCCCTTGCAGATTTAACTTTATTCATGATTTCTCTCCCTTCCCCTCGCCCTGCCCCATGGTGGTGGTGGTGGGAGGATAACACACAGTAGGGTGGAGAATGGGGGTTGTGGTTAGTTCCTCACAAGCTGTTTTGTTGATTTTCTTCTTAGTATGGGGGGGAGCATGCTGGGGTGCAGCATTCTTCACACTCCCTGCTGCACCGTGGGGTCCCACCCGTAGGAGACAGTTCTTCATGAACTTCTCCAACGTGAGTCCTTTCTCACGGGGCTTCAGCTGTTCACCAGCTGCCCCAGTGTGGGTCACTGCTATGGGGTGCAGTCATAAATCACAGAATGTCTCTCAGTCTCTCAGGTCTAGACTGCTCCAGCCTGGTCCCCCACAGAGTCACAAGTAGCCCCAGAAAACCTGCTCCGGCATGGAGATCTCTCATCTCTGTGTCTCTCTCTCTCTCCATGGGCTGCAAGTGCTGGCAGAGGCTTACTCCAACACAGGTCACAGTGTCTTCTGTATGTCTTCACCTGCTCCAGCGTGGGGCCTCTCCACAGGCTGCAGGTGGGCCCTTGGCCTTTTCCATGGGCTGCGGGGGGGACACCCGCTCCACCATGGGTTTCTCCATGGGCTGCAGGGGCATCTTTCTCTCTGGCACCTGGGGAACCTCTCCCCTGCCTCCTTCTTCACTGACCTTGGTGACTGCAGAGTTTCTTACGTCTTCCCAGTCCTTCCTCTGGTGGCAAATGGCAGCTGCTTGCATTTTTTTCCTCCTAAATGTGGTTCCCAGAGGCACTGTGACTGTCATTGATGGGCCTAACCTTGGTCAGCAATGACTCCGGCCTTGAGCCGGCTGGTGTTTACTCTGTTGGGCTTGCAGAGAGCTTCTAGCTGCTTCTTTCAGAAGCCACCCCTGCAGTTGTGTGTCCCCTGTCCCCCCTGAACTCAGCCAAAACTACGACACTGAGATACAAAGTACAACCCACTGCCAGTACCATGTGCTTCTGGGCCCTGGTTCAGCCTTCACTGAGTCCTTTGCAGGGCTGTATATATTTCTTTGAAGTCATCTTTGTCCTTCATGTCTCAGAAATGTTACTTTTATAATCTGGAAAGACTCAGCACAAGATTTCAGCATGACAGCTCCCTCACAAGAATTATGCTTTGTTTACAACGACTCCTGAGAGTGGGAAAGGTTTTTAAACTACCTATCCCACAACAAACACACCCTCGTGCTTTTTTATAGCAACAGATCAACTTCTTAACAATGGGCATTCCAGGAGTTCCTTGAGGAAGACATTAGTTACTATCAAAAAGCAGTTTAAACTTTTGAAAGCTAAGATGCAGTTTAAAGTCTGTCCCAGTGGCAGAGAAAGGATTTGCTGAGGGGAAACACCAAATCATTATGTGAAATGTTTCCCTAAAGGAAGGCCTGGTTTTTGTGGACTCTGAGACCTCACAACATCATTGCAAAGGTCACTAGGTTTGGGTATTTATGTTTTATGTTCAGTTCCCTTCACACATGCAGATGAATCTGGGGGATGGGGGTTGCTGGGAAATCTGGACAAAGTGTTTCATTATGTCCTCCAGCCCAACATCACAAGAGAATGACTTTGGTTAAGATTTTCACTTGCATTTTCCCTCCTGCATGTCTTGTTAATGCAACATGAAAAGCTGCATCTCTGGGGTGTCTAAAGCACAGTACACATGAACACCTGATTAGATGTTAAAGGGCCTTATATCAATAGCATTCAGGCAATGAAAACTTTTCTGGAGGGATGAAAGCTATTCACATTGATGTTTTTCTGACTGGACTTCAGAAATACATTCTTATAAAAGATTTGTCTCTGAATGGATTAGATCTTAAATTCTGGAGATGATGACACCCATTTTAGAAAGTGTTTCGGCTCATTTTACTGGTTTCCTCACAAAGCACTGATGCTGTAGGACTCCACCTCTCTGTCATGTTGTACTTCCTCTCTTTTCAAAGCCACATGCCACTACGTCATGTGGCTTTGCACACTGAATAGCAATGTTGTGACCCAATGGCATGACTGGCTTTAGTTTAGTTTCTTTGCGGTCCTGTTGTGTACATTTCTATTCATGTGCTCTGTCTCTGTCAGACTGTATTCTTCATGGTAGTATCCAAGCCTCCAAGCCAGCAGATACTGCACAGCTCTTATTTCAGCAGAACAGGCTAAATAAGATTTTTCTTTTTTCTTCAGTTGTCTTTCTTCATCAGCAGTAACAGAAGGCTTTTCTTCTCTGTGTTTTGTTGTTGCATACCTGACAGTTTCTTTCCCCTTGATTAATTGAAGCAAAAGTCTCAAGTTACTGTCGAATAAACAGTTACCATTTGTCAGCTGGGCTGCTGTAATGGGCCCTATATGCACTTCATGATGACTTCAGCTAATGCATTTTACCTTGCAACCAGGGCAGATGAACTCTATAGGCTGGACAATTTTGTCATGTCTGTTGACAGATCAAACCTTGTTAAGCTGCTGTAACTGAGTTTTAACTCAGTGATGTAGCAGAGTCCTCAATTCCAGTGCAAGTGTCCAGAGACATGTAGTTAACAGCAGGTAACTGTTCAAAGAAAGGATCTCTTTGTGTATGTATGTTGATGCCATAATTTTGGCAGAGGCCTCTGAGTCTTTAATGGGTCCCTTGAAACAACACTTCTACTTTTCCTAGCCCAGTAGTATGTGCTGCATTGGCAGGTAAGGAGAAGGCAACATGTCCCAGTTCTTACCACAAAGTTAGCATAAAAAGAGGGGGTTTAATTTTTTTATTATTATTGTTGTTATTATTATTTTTAAACAGATTGGGGAGGAGATGAAGTATGACAGTAAGGAAAGAAAGTAACAAAAGTAGAAGCAGTAAAATAATTATACACCTGCCAATGCCTTTCTTTCTTGCTAAAGACTCACCCACCTTTTTGTCTGCAAAAAGTTCATTTAAAGCTGTCTCTCCCGTGCAATAGAAAAAAATAACAGTTCATTCAGCAGTATAATACAAATCCCAGAATGTTTTCAAATTTCCCTCTTTTGTGTGTTTTAAGATTGACAACTATATAATTAAGTATAACAAAGAGAGAAAGGATTTAACAAGGTTTAGTACAACTTGGGCATCTAGGGGTAGCAGAGGGAAGGAAAGTCAAGGGCAGATATTAAATGAACCTGTGGAGTTACATGTCAGACATGTGCAGGCTCACTTTGAAGCTCTGTTTTAAGAATGGAAAACAATTGCCGAGCTACACACGCAGAGTATGCTACGGCCTGCAGCCAGGTGATGCCTGCTGAGGTCCCAGAAGTGACAGTAGGCAAGGAACCAGCCTGGTGATCACCATTTTTAGGGGAGATACACACAGCCACCCCTCATCCAAGGGCAACAGAAAGTTTCAAAGCACTTCTGCTTCCAGGGACATTTCATCAGTGGCTTCATTTTTGTCTTTCCTTATCTGCAGCATGTGTGTGGAGGTACGTTGGAAACATAATCTGCTATGTGCTCTACACTCTGCTATCCATCCTTGATGTAGAGAATGTATGTTTCTCATTAGGTTATGTGAAAGTCCAGCTTCAGGTAATCCAATGGAAAAACTAACTTTGATTTAGAAAAGGAAAAATAAAGAGATCTGTGTCTTCAAACAAGTCACTTGTCTTCCTGTGAATGTTTCATTCCTTTCAGAACCTGCTCTTCAATTTACTTCATTTTCTACATGTGTCTTTTCTTTAAATATGCAGTTTCTTAGATTTTTCCACTTATACAAATCCCATTTTTCCTGATTGCTTTGTCAAAACATTTGTGCTTATGCAACTGTTTCAATCACACTGGTTCTATTTCATAGATAACCATCTATCATTATAATTTTAAAGAGTGTTTGAAAAGCCCTCCTGAGAAGTATCTTAGGCTTTTTAGATTTTCAAAGAAGGAAGATTCCTATGGCCCAGAACAAGATTCTCATAAGTTCATTGCAAGCCTAGATCTGTTGTTTTGGAAATTTATGCATTATCCAAACAGGTGCTAAAAATATTCTGATCCATTGTCAGAATTTCTTCCAACTGTCAAGAAATTTTAAAAAAGGAGGGTGTGGCCAGAAAAAGAGTAAATAAAAATAAAATTTGTAATTCCATATAAAAATTTCATTCAAAAGAGAGAGGAAAAAACCTTCATGTTTTCTTACTAACCTTAGATTCACATACAAAGGTGTTCTGGCTGTTCAGTGTTCATTAAAATAGAAAGTTGGTGAATCCCCCAAAAATGCTATTCCTGCTACTTTGTAGTTGCTCACAAGATGCTGAAAGTCCCATTGAGGTAATACATTTACTTAAATCCTGTCTCAACACATTTCCATTGCTTTAAATTCCGCTTGAGCTTAATTCAGTTTCTAATGAAGTTGAAATACAATAGAAAAAGCACAGATGAAAACACATGGCATGTTTTCACCACTGTGAAAACGCCTGAACCCCTGCAAGGAAATAGAAATGCTGAGCCTTTGGCTGGGTATCCATGAACATTTCAGAGTAAGAAATTTTTCAGAGTAGGGAATTTTTATTTCTTACCTGATTTTCATTGTCATTCACCGACTCCAGCTCAGAATAATTTATTTTAAACTCAGAAGCAGAGAAGTATGGTATTTTCCCCTATTCCTTCCTCACCCTTTTTACATCGCTGCCCTGCTCACTTTATCCCATTATACCTTGTGATGTCCTTTCTATCTACCTCAGAGTTAGATACCTTTTTAATCCTTCTTACATCTGCTGCTATAAAAATTCCTGTGCCTGTAACAGATGCATGTGTGCTGGCAGGATGAATGGGCTGTAGACACAAAACTGTCATCCCATTTCATCCATGGGAGCTCTCCATGCAGTATGACAGCATGGCTTCCTGCCAACACTTTGCTGACATTATGAAGCAAGTTGCTCTCTTTCTTTAGGATATTTTACTCTCACCACTTTTGCTGTTCTTCCTGGGACTTAAATAATGATGGGACAGATCTGCTCCCTTATGGTTCACCCACTCTGAAGGTGCAGCTGCTTTGGCCTTTGGTAAGAGAAAGCAGCTGTGCCCATGGCATGGCTTCATTCCTCAACTATCAAAGGCACTGCACTGAAGTGGCTGA
Source organism: Hypotaenidia okinawae (assembly GCA_027925045.1). Taxonomy (NCBI): domain Eukaryota; kingdom Metazoa; phylum Chordata; class Aves; order Gruiformes; family Rallidae; genus Hypotaenidia; species Hypotaenidia okinawae. The sequence continues at coordinate 65,060,089 of BSDF01000002.1, forward strand.
AGGAGAAGCTGGCTCCACTGGCTTTGCACCAGGAATGCTGAATCCAAGCAGCTGCAAAGGGATCTGAGGCATTTTGCTTACTGTGCCTGGTACATATAACTTATGTAGGGAGATATCTCCCGGAAGGTGCTGGCTTTATTATTTACACAAGTTGACTTCTTGACTATGACTTTCTAAAATTAGAACTGTTCAACCATGCTTTAAGTTCATTATACCCTGTAGCTTCTCAGATGCTCCATAAAATACAACTTTTAAAATGACCTAATGAATTCCTCAACATCATTATGTTTCAGTTGAGGCTAGGCTAAAATATTTCCAATGCCTAGAGTTTCCATATGTAAAATACATGAATAAATATATGAAAAAATTACAAAGCCAAACTTGTGCATATAGCTACAGCTGCCAAGGGTTGGACTAATCAATTCTATCTACAAGGTTCTTAGCTGCAGGACATTCTTTGGCCAGTGTGAGAAATAGAGATGGGGAAACTTACAGAATTTCCTGTAGGAAGGCCTCACTTGTGGTGAATAAATATTGTCCTCCTTACTTTTTCAATGAGGCTTTGTCTCCAAAGTCTAGTGCACACATTTGATAAAGTTGTTACGACATGCTCTTCAGCACCCCAGAAATAATTTCTTTACGAGAAAAAGAAGTGATACTGGAACAAGATGTTTGTTAACTCTGCTAAATCTGAGGTCTTTGTATAGTTTGAAATGCCAGATTTGCTCTAAATTAAATGTATATTACTTTCTTCAGTTCCAGCTATGAGTTGTAGTCCAGCTGCTTGGGTAATCCAAAATATCATTATTTTATACGCAGCTATATTGTTGCAAAGGAATGCACCATGGTTGCCAGGTCTGACTGCTGGTGATTATATCTGAAATGGTAGAATTGAGCCTCAGTCATAACTGATAATTGATCTCATAGTCAGTTCCTTAATGAAACAGAATGTCTAGACAAAATTCTTGTTGATACTTCCCATCAAAATGCAGCACGATTCTCTTCAAAGCTGAACAGTTCTCTGTATCAGTCATTACACTTACAATTGTATAATCCTGATGGAGAAATGGTTAAATAGCTGTCCTTGGCAGGGCAAAGGAAACATAGTCTATGGCTTTAAAATCTATGTGTGGAATACACATAGTAGTGTATATTCACTGAAGAAAGCTCTAGATACCAAGAGTGACTCATGAAGAGCAGCAGCACAAACATAATGCATGCCAAAGAACTGCCCTTCAGTCTCAGTAGCAGAGAGCATGTTCTTCGATGTCACTGAAAATAGCTGGTTCCTGCTGTATTTGAGCCCCAGTGCAGAAACGGTGTCCCCATGATGAGGCAGTTCTGAGGGGTCCATGACAGCGTCCGATGGGCTGAAGCACGACGGGCTTGGCGAGAACATTGAAATCTGTGGAGCTTTTCAACATGCTGCCATCATGACAATAGTATTGAGATATATAAGAAACATGGGTTAAAACAAAAAAACCCTAAAACACAAAGTGTGAAGAGGAATGAAAAACTCCCATACTCACAAACACACAATGATCATTGTCCAAGCTGGTAAGCCAAGCACTCCCCATGGCAAAACAGTCATTTTTTGTTACTAACTTCTTTAAATTTTCACTTTGTGGGCTGAAATGTTCTATGTTCAGTGGATCCAAAAGACTATTATTATCACTTGTTATTATTATTATTATTGTTTTAAAAACAATATGTTCAGGCATTTCCCAGAACAAGGCTAGGGTAAAATCCATTGTGTTGCCTGCTTCACCCATGAGAATTTTGGCATGTATTCGTCTCAACAATTGTTACGGTATAGAGCAGGGTTTTGAGCTAATCTGCCTTTTCACACCTCCATGTAAAGCCATCCTGACATCTCACAATGTCTTTGGAAATTTAGTGGGCAAATTTACAACAGGCTTTTCTGAGTACTCACTGCAAATTAAATCTTTTGAAGTTTCCATCCACATTAATTATAGCCTATATATAGTTGTGTGTGACCACTGTTTATCTCATGACTATAGTTCTGCAATATGCTGTAGATACTGAAGTGGGCAGAAGCTGGGATGTGGGGCTATGGAAAGGCCTAGCAAGGAAGAACGTCTAGGATTTGGATCTGTAGGATGTAAGTCTCCTGGGAAAAGAGAGGGTAAGGGACAAGTATCTGATGGGCAATGCAGATGATGTGAGACAGTCTTGGACTGTGAGGTGTGAAAAGTATGCAGAGAGACAAAGTGGGGAGAGGAGAAGGTGGAAGATACCAGAGATTTTGAGAGGAAGAAGAGTAGAGGTAGGACCGTAAAGGATATGGCCTGAAAGGGCTGGAAAAATAATAACAAAAATGGGGTGTAAAAAGGAAGGGAAAGAAACCTGGTGAGTGGGTGATACCTGAAGAACCTGGCCGGGTTCTGGAGGAGTGGAAAGAGGGTAAGAAGGCAGAGCATGGGAAAACCATTACAGAGATGGAAACAGAGCAGGAGAGACAGTGTGTGGGAAGGAGGGGCTCTACCAGCTGAGGGGGCCAGAAGAGGGAAGGGCTGGCTGAAAGGGTCTTTGGTGCTGTAACATGCTTCACTTCATAGCCTGTGGGATTAGGGACCAAATGCAGCATTTTTCATTCAAAACGCAAACTTCTTTTTGTTCCCCAAATAGAAATAATACATATATATGTATATACATACACTTGTCTCATAGAGAATGGAATTTCTGAAATGTTATTTTCATTTGGTGCTTCACGTGCTCACCTGGCAGAAAAGTTTAAATCTGGCCTTTCAAAAATTAGCCTGAATCAGGCATTTTCCAAATCTTGCAGCCTGATGTTCGTAAATGTTGGTTTTATGTAGGTATGCCTGTGTGTGTGTTCCTATCATCCCAAGTATATGTCAGAGCATATATTAATTCCATAGTGCTTTGCATCAGCAAAATACTGATTTGTATCCATATCTGATTTGTACATGGATTTAAAATGGAGTAAGTTCCAGGATGCAGGATTTTCTGTAAGGAGTAGGGTGTTAGCTATGGTACGGATACTGTATTTAGTTCCTTATATTGTCATCTGTTTCGTAATTGCTGGTCTCCAAATAGACTGAGGTATCTTTTCTTAGGAATTATCAGTTCTGTTATTAGTTTGTGAAAATATTGTTTAAAGTTGGAAAATTCCTATAGCTATTATTTCATGAACTGGGAGGTGGATTCCTATATTTCGGGAAATCAGTGTTTTAGCAGGAACAAATGGCCTTTTAAAATACATGCTTATACCACAAACAGTTCTTATAACAACACCAGAAACAAAAGGCTTTCTTTAGCTACGGTGGTAAACAGATTGCATGTGATTATGGGAAGAGTGAGTTTTATTGCTGTTTCTACATCCAAAATCCTGATTGGAATTGTATCATCTAGGTTATTGCATTCTGGATATTTCTGTAGCTCTTTTACCCTGGATCTTAGCCAATATAGTAGGTTAGACATTAGCCGTTCATTTTCCAGTACCCTTGGCTTCAGCAAGGAGCAGGAGCTTCACTATCATTTTCTTTCCAGCCATGGAAACATTCCCCTCCCAGCAACAATTTAACCACACTGTGCGGTGAAAAGATGAAATTCCAAAAGGAAATTAGTCGGCCAAGAATCCATGGGACAGGTGGTGGGATGAAGCTGGGCAATGAATTTGGACATTGCTAAACTTAATAGTGAACTGTACAGTCCCACCTCAGGAAAAGGGAGGAATTTATTATATCACAGCCTGAGAAACATAGATATTTAAAGGAGGTGCATTGCTACCACTCTTCCCTTCCTTCCCCAGTCATCCTTAACACTGATGATACTTTACCAGTGTGTTATCTAACAGCCATGTGAAAGGGAGGAGTAAATACTTAAGAAGGCTTTATTGCCTCTCCATGGCTTCCCTGTATTGCCAGGAAGTGCAGATTGTGTTTGCAGTACTGCTTTTGCAAGACTATTCCTGTACAAGCTGAACTGAGCTCTTTTCATAGATGCCTGTGAATAGCCATCAGACCATCCATGTTAGGAACTTCTTTGAACAAAGCAAGTTAAAAGCAGCAACTTAAAGTGTGATATAATGTGTGGGCAGCAGCAGTGCCTCAACTGTGAAGTGTATTTTGCATGGTTTTATTTTTACTAAAATTTTGTGACAGCATTAGTGTTCCTACATTTATTAGAAATAATTTACAACCAGACAACATATCTGTGAATCATTTTCTTTTTCTGAATATGCGAAATAGAAATTCTAATTCCCTGGTTTAGTGATAATTTGGTGTACAAGCTTATTCCTGGACAGAGTAAGTGCCTTTCCTAGATTCAAAGCATATGGTACAAATCCTCATGTGAACAAATACAGAATTGGATTCCTTTGACCAGTTGCCAATATTTGTTTAAAATGAATGATATTCATGAACTTCCTTGCCACAAAGCACATTCACTACAACAGGGGTGTATGGCCTGGGATTGATCCATCCTCCCCCTTTATGGCATCAGGCTTCCTATAATATGAAGCAGACTGGGAACCACTGTGCTACAACATTAGCAGAAAATAAACACAAGCTAAGTGAACTCATTAAAAACATTAAACAAACATTTACACATCTTCTGCAGTATTTGCCTACCTCTTACTCAAACCACTGACCTAGAAGGAAGTGTTCCAAGCCAAAGGGGACTCGAAGCCATTTACATCATTGTTCTTCTACTAATAACCTTGATTTTCAGAGAATTTTACTGTTGTTTGCATGCTACCTGGAGCTTTTTCGATTCATTATGGTTGCCATTAATCTATATTCCTATACGATCATCTGCTTTTCTGGTGATCTTGCAATGCTTCCCATAATATTTCTCTATATCCTTTATTCCATACTTAGTATTAGAAATGCATGATACAATAATAAGCAGCAAACCTTATTGTCATTCGTCTGTGTGAATAACAACTATTCTGCGCTTGGAAGTGCACAGAAAAACTGGTAATAATCACTCGTGAAAACCAGACATTGGGTGCTGTTAGTCTCCTTTGTCACAGAAGACATTCTCATTTGCATTTGTATCTTCCTCCTTGGCTGCTTGCACAAAGAGAAGTGCAGACGCTATGATTACTACAACTTGCAGTCCTACCAGACGGTTGGAGGCTTCTCAGAGCCCCTTGTGTGCGACAAATGTTTTTTGAAGCAAAGAGGGCACTCTGAGCTCACTAGGAGCAGGTTAGCGCTGGGCTTTTCAGCTGTGCCTTCCTTCTAGACCGTCGTGTTGTTCCTGGGCATTGCATGAGCACAATGCCAGCAGCTTGCAGAGCAAAATAGCTGCGGAAGAAGCACCTCTCCAGGAAATGCTGGCCTGAGCATAGGCCGACCTGAGAGCATTACAGGGCCAGGTACCAAGCCCTCTGCTGAGGCAGTCTGGCTGCCAGACCCACAGGTGGATTCTTGGGGCCAGATCTTCTATTTATGGGAGCAGGGAAGAAATATAGGGATGGGTTTCCCTGATTCCTTTGTGTAAGGAACTTTGCTGCATCCTTCCTATTCATCTAATGTAAGCATTCAGGTAACCATAGCTAATATACCAGCTAAGACACCACTGAGGGGGGACAGGCATTTTACTGAGAACGTTCATTTCTGTTCTTCTCCACTAATCTTCTCTAATGAGTTGCAACAAGCATTTTGCAGCAACTTTGTTGAAGAAATAAATAACCTGCAGCCCTGGGCTAATGGGTGGACATGAAAGTGTAGGAAAGGAAGGAGAGACACAGATCAACCTTTGCTGTAGCATAGCCCTGTGCACACTTTCAGTTGAGATGTTATGGACATGAATTATTTTCTTTTTCCCCTCCACAGAAAATGTTGAGACATTTCTGAGACCTAGCATTTATTTTGACTCTAGAAAGCATTCACTTAAGGGCCACTTATTTTCTACAGACTTGCATAAAGCTTTCCATAATGGGTAGAAGTTGATACTTACCTTGGGACACATTAGACACTATTTCTGCTGGCTTATATTTGGACACATTTTGTGAATAAGAAAGCAATGGTATTTGCAGGAGAGCAAATTAAAAGGCAAATGTCTTTTACATCAGAAGGAAATTACTTTTCAGACAGATTCAGTCTTGGACATCCTGCCTCTAGCCTGTGACTGGAAATATTCTGCAACTGTATCTTTTTCCTTAGTACAGGTTTGGTAACATCAGTGGATATAAAAGCATGCTGGTTTTAGTGTTGAAGGACAGTTGGTAAAGATAGCCAAGGTATAATGTATCTCACTAACATGACTGCAACTTCAAGAGGTGATGAAGAAAAAACCTTGTACATTTGAAGACTTGTACTCTGATAGTCTTGTGCAAAGGTAAACTGTCTTCTTGCTGTTCTCCTTATCTAAAAGGACAGCATATCAGAGAATGGCTGAAGAAGGAATAGACCTCTGGAGGCCATCTAGTCCAACCCTGATGCACACAGTAGGGTCAAATAGGCAGGTTGCTCAGGGCCATGTCCAGCTGTGCTTTGAATATCTCCAAGGATGGAGACTCCACAATCTCTCCAGATTACTTCTTCCAGTTTTTAACCATCCTCACAATGGGGAAAAAATGTTTATGTATCAATGGATTTCCTTGTATTCCACTTTGTGCTCATTGCCTCTTGTCCTGTCACTGGGCACTGCTGAGAAGAGGCTGGCTCTGTCTTCTTTACTGCTTCCCCCACCCCCTTTCAGGTACTTACACGCTTTGACAAAATCCTCTCTTGAGCCTTCTCTTCTCCAGGCTGAACAGTCCCAGCTCTCTCAGACACCTTTGTATGTCAGAAGCTCCTTAATTATCTTTGTGCTCTTTTTTTGGACCCACATATGCCGACATCTCTTTTCTAGCCCAGAACTAGATGTAGCACTCCAGACATGTCTCACCGGGCTGAGCAGAGGGGAAGGATCTACTCCTCGACTTGTTGGCAACGCTGTTCCCAAAACGTTTGCTGGTATATACTTAAAAGGTGTGGAGAGCAATGTATAAAACACATTACTGATATTTAATAGAATTTGGAGAACTATCTCAGCTCAGTTCCTCCTACACAGGGCATTCCTGTTGTCTGGTGCAGTTCCATGAGTATTGTTGCTACTGTGGTAGTTAACCTCACGAGGGATTAAGTGTCTGTTCCTGGGGGATAACTGGACAAGAAGGTTATAGGCAGCCCTGTTTGCAGTTAGTGGGAAAAGCTCTGCAGGGTGCGTTTTTGTGGAATGCTAGTGCAGCTAGGGAGCTAAGGTGTCCTTTAGAAACTTTGTGGTGGACACTCTGGAATCTGTTATAGCAGAGGGTATCTGGTGGCATCATTCACAGCAAGAGGAATCTCTGTCCACATGTCTGCACATGTGCAAGCACGTTCTGGGAAGGGTAAGGAACTACTCCATAAGGGAATTCTCCAGAAAGTTACTTTTCCACTCCTCTCTGGTGAGCTTTCCTCGGTGTGTGTACTACAATGCTATTGTCTGGCAAAGCCTAAACTCTCATCAGCTGTCTCCATGACTCCAGGCCTGCATGCAGCCTGCGTGATCTCCTTAGCAAGGCACCCTGTTGCTTGTCAGGGCAAAACCCACTGCCAAAATTCCTTCCACCAAGTCTCATACCCTGCATCTGCCTCTTTTTTCCCATTTACTCCCTGTCCCAAAATCTGACTTGCATTAAGAGCTGGAAGAGTTCATCTTCTAGAGTAGGATCTGTGTCTTTCCACCAGCAGTTTAATTTATTGTGCTGGCAAGCTGAGAGCACTTGCACACAAGGGCTTAGGAGGAACAGGCATATTCTCCCACAGTCTGCCACAAATTAGTTCATAGAGCAGTACACAAAGTGATGAACCATCAGCCAACATGAAACCCAGCCTGGTGTAAGACTAATCCAGCAGCAGGACTTTGCTGTAGGCCTGGTTTACCTAGCCCAGATAAGCCTCAAGTCACTGTAAGTATACAGTGGGACTGGCACCTGGTCTGAGGACCTGGGTTGGCTATAACCAAGTATGAGCATTTCCTTAGCAAAATTACACCTGTTCCTCCATCCTCCCCATGTCTTGCTGGCACATCTCGGGGAGGAGATGTCAGGAGTCCATGCCAAGCTGTTCTACCATTGGTCTCAGCAGGACAGTCCCTTCATTGATAGGGATAGTGGAGGGCAGTCAGCAACCAAATATTTCTGACAGCATTGCTGGGTGGATAGCTTTTAGCCTAAGCTAGAGTACAATGTTAACCTTTAACCTGCCTTGCCAGTCCTGCAACCAAATGAACAATAAAAACATGTGCTTGCAGTGCTGCAATAAAATCGTGTCCAGGAGAATACCCCGAAGAGTGCATCATGTTCAATTTTAGTCTCATTTGGATTGATTCCAGATTTCTTTCACTCTAATGTAAAGAATATGCTAAGTATATTATTAAGATCTAAGTTTTATAGCATGAAAGTATATGGGTATTAATCCACACTGCACAGCTACAGACATGTATACACTCACAAAATTATTCGGCTTTGTGGACATGAATTAACAGCTTTTCACATTTCCATACTTGCAAATTTTGAGGAGAATAAAAAATAAGAACAGATATCAGTCCTGAGAGTACTGTGGCAGCACCAGTGTAGATTTGTAAACATGAATGAAACAACCATTCCCAAATAGGTTTTGGTTATTTGCTACCCAGGATTGATTCAGAGAACCTGGATGAGTGTTAAAAGCCTCCTGATAACACATGTGCCATGAGCAAATGGAACAATAAAGACCGCTTTTAACAGCTGTGAGCTGGGAGATCTTTGCAATCTTCTTAACTACATTTTTAGTTTTCTGGGATCCTCAGTATAAGAAAGATATTGAACTGCTGGAACAAGTCTGTAGGAGGGCCATGAAGATTGTCAAGGGGCTGGAGAACCTCTCCTCTGAAGACAGGCTGAGAGAGTTGGGGTTCAGCCTGGAGAGGTGAAGGGTCCAGGGGGACCTTAGAGCAGCCTTCCAGTACCTAAAGGGGTAAGATCTGAGAGGGACTGGTTATCAGGGGTTGTAGTGATACACAAAGGGTAATGGCCTTATAGGTGAAGGAGAGTAGAATTAGATTAAAGAAGAAATTCTTTCTTTTGAGGGTGACAGAGCACCGGCACAGGCTGCCCAGAGAAACTGTGGCTGCCCCCTCCCTGTCAGTGTCCAAGGCCAGGCTGGATGGGGTTTTGGGCAACCTGGTCTAGTGGAGGGGTCCTTGCCCAAGGCAGGGGGTTGGAGCTAGATGGTCTTTAAGGTCCCTTCCAACCCAGACCACTCTATGGTTCAATGATTGATTATTTTTTTTTTTTTCATAGAAGGACAACCCCTTAATTTTTATCCATCTGAAAATCAGGTTCAGTGAAGGATCAGAGGTGCTCTAAGTTTATGCTAATTGCCATGGGACTGGAGCAGTCCTGTATACAACTTCTAGGAACATCTGAGCTATGCCGGGATGATGGAGCCCCACTTCTGCCCTCTCCTTGTCATTCTTTGCCTGTCTGTGGTGGGGTGGGGGCAGGTAGGATAGACTAAAGTTCCATTCAGGAGTGGCTTTCAGCTGTAACTTTAAGCAAACCAGTGTTATCATGACAGGATCAGTCCTAAGATATTTTATCTCTGGTGTCAGCTGTGAAGACTGCAGTGTACAGCATGTGGCTTGTTAGTGATGTAAGATTGGACATCCTGTTTGCTTTGCATCGATGTCATTCTGTGGTAGCACTTAAAAGCAGAGATTTCTCAAGGGTCTCTTGCCAAACTGGTTTTTTTTTCCCCTGTGTCCATGCACTTCGTTGCTTTGAGTGGAACAGCTCCAGATTACATCAGCTGAGAATCAGGCCCAGGCTTTCCAGTGAGGAAAAGAGAAGTGAAAATGGCAGTCAGTCCTGCTCAAATGAAGTTAAATATAAATTCAGACTCTTTCTTTCTCACACACAAATCTGCTGAAATCACATATGAGAAGTTCCGTTCTCAGTTCCATCTGGAAGAGAATAAAAATTGCCCAGACTCATTCACTGCCTGTGTGTTAGCAGGTCTTGCTTGGGTAAGCACACCAAGCTCGTACATTTATCCTTTTGCCACCTGTGTCAGGACTGTTTGGACCCAATGATCTCTTGGGGTCCCTTCCAACCTCTACAATACTGTGATTCTGTTCCTGGCAAACAAACATATCTGTGGAGACTTGCAGCATGGTGGTCCTCCTTTGTCACTGTTTTGCACATGTACTTTAACACGGTTATTTGGTTTTGGGGAGTCAGATGCTCTGGTTGGGTAGCAGGTCACCTCTACATAACAGAAGCATTAAAAACCTGTGGGTTTTGGTTGACATTTTCTACCAATGACCAAAAGAAAGACAAAAGAGATATTTAAAAAAAAAACAAACAAATGACACTGTCAGAAATCCAAGAGGCAGTTTGGAGGGGGCATGATATCCTGAAAATCTGCATGTGAGAGAGTGTGGGGAGATTATCTTTGTCTCAAAAACTGTTGAGCAGAATTAAAAAGTCATTTGTAAGCTGTAAAGGTGCAGCATCACTGGATTTTGTACAAACAAGCTGGTAGCTCACACTACCACTGACTGTTCATACCAGTTTGTCAGTGTGGTCCATGGCTCATACAGTAAAAGATCATTAAGTAGACCTGCTAAAAATCCATTGGTAAGTTAAGTATTTTGCATGTTAGCTGCAGCATCATGTCTGCCTCCTGTCCCAGCCAAAGGTGCTCACCAACTGTAATGTCATTTCTGAGTGCTAACCGCTAAATATAAGCAACACCATACATTTAGTCCTCACAGAAAGGCTTTCAAAACCCATGTGATGAAACTGGAGGCTGTTTCTTTTTGGCTCCCATCCGTCCCCTGTTTTCTACTCTTCCCCTTTTCCCCATATTTTATTTTATTTTATTTTTTTCTGACCGCTTATGCGTTCCCATTCTAACCACATCTTCATGTTTCACTCTGTCTTGTGCAGAGAAGTTTCTCTTTAGCCTCTGCACAGAGCTGGCAAGGGGACAGACTAATGCAATGAGCTGTCTAGGGTAAGAAAATGTCCGACTGCAATGATCAAAGTTCTTTTTCAAAGAGACAGAAAGTCAATGTTGTGTAATGTCTGAGTTCCTGGTGACCTCCTTTGCAGTGAAATGGGAAGAAGGATGAGCTCGTGATTATGAGGCTCGTCTGGGGATCTGGTGACCTGGTTCAAGTCCCCTCTCTGCTGCACACTTCCTCTGTGAATTCAAACAAGAGCCTTACAGCCTGCCTGGTTTTTGGACGTCTATGCAGACGTGGGACTTTTCACAAGTGTGTGACAAATTCTGAAAATTTGGCAAAGAGTCTTCTACCTTGTTTAGCACCAAAATGCTCTTCAACTGGTGCATGTTTTCTTCTCCCAGTGCCTCCATTCCTGTCTGTAAAATAAAGGTTTCTTGCCTTGTAGATGAGAGAAAAACATTATTGGAGGTGGAGCTGTGCAGACAGAGCTGCACTATATGGGTGCCATAAGGGGAGAGAATGTTCTGCTATGTTTGGCTGTAGGGCATGGAGACACTCACGCATAACTTATTTAGGGCCCAGTCTCATGAGCCCCCTCTGCAATAAATGAATGGCCCTTGTATGTGAAAATTATCATTATGTATATTTGTTTAAAACGAGCGGATTCTTTTTTGGTGATGAGAAAAGAATATATATTAAAATACCCAGGCACAAACACTTTTTAATATTTTTTTTGGCACCAGTGGGCTCTTTTTCAGTTGATTTTGTCAGCCACATTTCCTTTCCGAACAGAGGTTACATACAACAATTGGATGAACAATTGTAGAAAACTCTCAGGGGGGCATTCTTGAAGCCAAGCCTGCATGAGATCATGTTATGAGTGTGGCTTGGCTGTGCCTTTATTCGGTAGGTGATCTCATTCATTTAAAGTACTAATCATTTTAACAGGGAGTAACTGCAGCCATCCAAAAGTAAAGCAAAAAGGTGATCTTGCAAGATTTCCTGTGTGTTCTGCACAGAAATTGCACATTTCTGTGCTAGGGGATTGGACACAAACTAGATTCTGCTGGTTAGACAAATGAATAAAGTAAGTTTAATACAAGCAAATAAGATTATTCACTACAGTGACGGCTTTACCAGGTTTATTGCTTTTGTCTAAATAGGCATTTTATAGACTGCTTTTAGATTGTTAGCTTTTGGGAGAGAGACCACGTAAACATCTGCCCTTCTACAATTTCTGTCTCACTGGGGGTCTTGCTGGGGCCTCTGGATACTATCATGATATAAATATTAAATACAATCTAACAGATTAAATATCCTGGGACGGGTTAGCCTATGATTACCCCTGAAATACCTACAGAGCTTCAGTGTTCCTCAATAATGAAGAAATCCCTGGCTGGACCAATTATTTGCAAGTTCAAGGGGCAGTACAGGCTCCTGGCTAGAAAACTTACTTGGGCACAATCAGCTGAAAACTTTGAACTGTCTCTCAGAGCAAAAAATAAAAATGTTTACAGCCAGAAATAACAAGGCTGGGAAGTTAAATTAGAAGCAGGGACCAAGAAAGGCTTAGCCTAATTCTGGTTTCAATCAGTGACTGCAGCAGTCATCAGGAGCAGGCGCTGCTGTGGGTTTGAGAATAATGACTTTATTTTAAGTAGACAGAAGTTTTTGGCTTCACCCAATTGCTGACAACCAGTCTCCCCTAAACACCCCACATGGGGCCAGATCCTGAAGTCCTCCTGTGGTTTTTATCCCAGCCTATTAGTGCAATCAAAACTTGAGCAGACACAGCCTTAGTATTTGGCCTACACCTATTGCAGACTCGTTTGGTCTCATAAAACCACCATAGAAAAATAAATTCCAGTGCCCAGGTTTCGTTTTCAAGTCTCAAACTCCTCTGCACTGTTGGCCTGTTTTTTTCTGCAGGGAGTTGAGAGTGGGATATAAATTACAAGTCTCTGCACTGTTAGCTTCTTGCATCTCTTGGGCTCAAGTTTCAACAGAATAATGGATCTCCAGCCTTGACCTCGTGGTAGCAGGGACAGGATATTGTATATGAGCTTGATCCTGCCAGGAGTGGAGCAGCTTGGGAATATGCAAGGTCCTCTTCACTGAAAGGAACAAAACTAGATGTTAGTCAGCTTCTTGGAAGAAGACAATGTTAGCTTCCCTTGGGCAGTCTTCCCAGTCTGGCCTTCCCACTGCTCAGGACCAAGACCTCCAGAAAACTACCACAATGTACATGCTTAAATACATAGTACAAAAAATCAACAGAGAGGTGAACAACTGAACAGGGAAACAGCCTCAGAGGAGAGGGGCTAACAAATGCATACACACCCCCATTAGAGTACAACAGACAGAAAACCAACCCAAGAAATGTTGAACCTGCTTCTGTCTGTCAAGAGGAAAGATGTTCAGTATGATTCACACTAAGGGTATAGCCGTAGCATGAAGGGGAGCTGACCTTGTGATGTGGGGTGCCAGACCAGAATCTTGGAAGGTTTGAGTTGATCAGCTTTTGTTTCTCCCCTTCCTGGGGTTTTTTTGTCCTCTATTAGGGCACCTCATCTCAATGTGATCAAATTCCCCTTTGTTTAGATGCATCCGTGGGGAGGCTACTTCTTAATAGAAAGGCTGGCACTCCTAGACGCTGGTGAAATGTGAATAATCTCTGTCATGTGGTGCCTAACGTCTCCAAGTAACTCAGTGGAAATGATTGATTTTTTTTCCTTAAAAAATTACTTCTTAGCAAACACAGAATGAATCTGAATTTCCAATTCCCACCTGATTGCTCTATTTTATTTCAATAATTTTCATCTGAGCTTCATTAGGTATCTCAGTGTGATGCCTGTCCTGAACAGCAGTCAAGAAAATCTGAGGTTTGAACAGAAACAAGAATTTTCAGGCCAACTTTAATTTGAACCAATTTGTTTTCTCTTTCTGTTGGACTGAATTTGTTAATTTAGGGAAAGTTGTACTGTGTTGTTACGTACAGGTTTATCCTAGTGAAACTTTCTGCCTGTTCTGAAAGTGACCTTCCACAGTGATGATATATCTGCCTGTCTAGATACAAGGGAAGCCTTTGTGCACTGTTAAGAAACAAATTTCAGTGTTAAAGCTACTTTTCCTGAGTACCCCACAGATGAGTGTGCTGCATTTTGAGCTGAATGCCTCTAAAACACTTGTATGGATTTAGGAGCCTGAGTGTACTGGCAGTGTGTTGGACTGTAGCTAAAGGAGTTTAACAGGAAAATAGACGGAGCTGTTGGAACAGGAGGTCTTTTAAAGGCAGAGCTATTAATGCTGGCGTTGCTCTAACAGATTCCAGCATGAGTTTTATGCATGTGCTTTTTCAAAGGCGTAGTAATTAAAAGCTGGTGGGTTGGGGTTTTTTCACCTCCCTCCCCTCCCCCATCAGTTTCTCATAGTAAATGCAAATATCATAGGGCAGATTTATTTACTTGCCACAACAGTAGCCAGAACAGGCTTTCTTTTTTACTGCCACCCCTCTCTTACACAGATCTAACCTACACCTAAGTCTGTGGCGGAAGTGGTTTGGCGTGCGTCTGTAGAACTGGCTTTTAAGACTCCCGGCAGCAGGTGAATATGCTGTTACATGTGGGCTCTGAGGAGGCACGCCTCCTCCCGCATCCCAAAACTGCTGGCAGCTTTGGGGCTCCACCAGTGACACCACCACCTCCTCCTCAGCTTGCTCAGCACCAGACCACATGTCCTCGGGAGGAACATCTGGTGCTTGAGGTCTGGAGTGCACTCACAGGCACAGGGCTCGTGCTTTGGTAGCAGTTAGGTCAGAAGTGCTCCGGTGACATGTAGCCATCGCTGCGAGTGCTGGGTGCCTCCAAAAAGCATCACACATAGTAGAGATGGAGAGAGAAGCTCTGCTGGGTTTAACTTTTGCTTTGGAAATGTGACAAATACAATGAAGGTATGCACTGTGTGTTCTGAGTACTGCACTGTGTGTTCATGGAACTCCTCTGAATGCCTTCTAACGTATTAACACCAAGGAAAGAAGAATAATTAAGCAGGCTATTAATAACTCAGGGAGACTCCCTGTCTCAAGTGTTTTATCTTATAAATGTAAGGTCAATCTTGAGAGTGAAAAGACATTAAAAATTAATATAACAGGGAACCCCTTTCCCTTGCCACTACTGCTGCCATGTTTGAAAGGTAGTACCTATTTAATAACAGAGATAAAAAAGGAATATAATTAGATAAAATGCTATGGAAATACATAGAATATTGGGGTCTAACTTGAGTAGTTACCATCACTTTCACTAAGCTTTCCATCATGCCAAAGGTGATTCTTAAAAAACAAACATTTACATTATTTTACAAAGAGAGGAAAATTCTGATTCTACTAGTAGCTGCTTTAATCATCAAACTAATATAAAAAAATATTATTATTGAACATCCCAAGTGTCCTTTTGAGGATGTCACACAAAGTAGGGAAGCAAGGAAACACCTGATTTTCTCTGACCCGTATTTTAAATGTTTTACCTTTGAGGAATGTTATCAATGTTTTTTCTTCAGCCTATTAAAATATTATTTTTAATTATTCCTCTCTATGACTTTGAACTGACTTTTACAGTCTAGAAACCAAAATGAATTTGTTTTCCTTTTATTTTGTATCCACAAAGTCCTCTATTAGTATTCCTACTTAAATAAAACTGGATTCAATTCACCTAACTCCAGGCATTTAATTAAGGTACCTAAGTTCAGAGTATGGTCTGTCCACTTGCCTTTTAATGTCAGTTGACACAGATAGGCACTTTCTGAGGCTGATCTCAAGCCACTTAAGTATTAAGTGCCCTCTGGAGGTGTCCTGTCTCTCTGTCTGGTCAGCAGAGGATACCTAGTGTGACATTGTACCTAGAACTTGTGTAACATTTATGTACCTAAAATTAAATAGAATTAATGAGACCTAAGAGGTTTTATATTTTAATATAATGTTATTCCATGGTGTATTGGTTGTTGGCAGGAAAGTATTTTCCTTTTCTTAAAGAGAGTATGTGAAATGTGCACATGTGCTTACATATATAAAAATATAACTGAAGGAGATTTGTATGAAAAAATAGAATTGAAAGGGCAGATGTCCCCCTGAGCCTGCCTCAGCATAGCAGAATGACTAGAGGGTCTCCTGAGATCCCCCTTGACAGGGTAGCCTACTGTCTTTTTCCTCCAATAACATCTTTTTGCCCTATAGCATCTTCTCACCTTCAGTCACTTGTTTTTTCTTTGCAAAGGATAAAGCACTTGCCAGACACAAACTAACAAAATATATTTATTCTCATTTGTCTTTCATTTCTCTAATACCAAAACTACCAAAAATTCCATGAAAATCCTAGACTGGAGAAAGATATTTTTTGTAGTGGTTGTAGTAGCTTAAACTCCTGCAAGAGTTCATCTGCCATCCTTCACACTATGGTCTTAAATCACTTACCTAGAAAAAGTCAATTTATTGACTAGCCTATGTTCATTTCCATGTAGAGAAAGTATGGATTAGTGAGTCAAGTCCATGTCTGCACTCTTACTAATATTGGCACACTTGCTTGAGAGATGTTGTTATTAAGGCATTCCGGCTCTTGGTAGCTCACATCCCCTGTGGCCTTGACTTCAGAAGAACACGAGAAAGAGGGAGAAATAATTTTTGTTGCCTTTCACCTTTGAAGAGGAAGGCTTCATCTAGACCAAGAGACTAGTGCGCTCTGATTGCCTGGGTTCCTGCCCCATGGCTGTCCACAGAGGGGATCTTCCTGAGTCAGACCATGGAGTGTTTGCCTGGGTTACCTCCTGGAGCACCCAAATAATGGGGTGTTAGTGTGAACCCCAGATTCACTGAAAGCAGTGAAGGCTATAGTTGGGCCAAGCATCTAAACACAGAAACGACAGGGTCTACTGGAGGAAATCAAGAGACAGATCATGAATGGGGCTAGTGTTAGCTAGTTTGTTAGCATGGATAGTGTAACTGGTCACTTAAAAGGCAGAAGAATGTCCACGTAAACTAAGCAGCTTATTTTTCCTGAATTTTTCTTAGGAGAAAAATACAGTTGTTTTTGCATGGAAATTCTTAGAGAGCAATACAGTAATTTAATGGCAAGAACTCTCCTAGCACCTGTATTACCAGTTTTGGATGACTTAGCTGTGAGGTGTACATCTTCTGTATGACGAATACAAAACTGCTAAAAATAGCTCTCCTTTTCTTCACTACTTTTTCTGAACCCTTAGAAGCGGTCCCTCCCAAGGTAGAAAATATTGGCCTAGGTACACAGAAAAATAAGCTTCTTAAAAGTTTACTTATACTTTTCAATGTATGGTAACATACTATTGATGGGATGAGAACATACTAGAAATCTAGAGAGATTATATTAGGTAGCTAAACACTTTTTAAAATTAATAATTTGCTTTATTTAGTGATGAACAGATATTACTTCACACTGAACACAGGGCTTCCAAATGTGATTATATAGCTTAGATTTCAAAATCATAGAATCATAGAGTGGTCTGGGTTGGAAGGGACCTTAAAGACCACACCCTCCACTAGACCAGGCTGCCCAAAGTCCCATCCAGCCTGGCCTTGGACACTGCTAGGGAGGGCATAGACACAGCTTCTCTTGGCAGCCTGTGACAGGGCTTCACAGCCCTCACAATAAAGAATTTCGTCTTTATATCTAATCTAAATCTGCCCTCCTTCAGTTAGAAGCCATTGCTCCTTGATTATATCAGTACAGACCTTGGTAAAAAAATATTTCTCTGACTTTCTTATAAGCCTCCTTTAAGTATTGGAAGGCTGTTCTAAGGTCTCCCTGGAGCCTTCTCTTCTCCAGGCTGAACAACCCCAACTGTATCAGCTTGTCTTCGTAGGAGAGGTGCTCCAGCTCTCTGATCATCTTCGTGGCCCTCCTCTGGACTTGTTCCATGTCCTTCTTGGGGGCCCCAGAGCTGGAAGCAGTACTCCAGGTGGGGTTTCACAACAACAGAGTAGAGGGCCAGAATTACCTCCCTTGACCTTGCTGACCACTCTTTCTTTGATGCAGCCCAGGACACTGTTGGCTTTCTGGGCTGGCAGGGCACACTGTCAGCTCATGAGGAGTTTCTTGTCTAACAACACCAGAAGTCCTTCTCCTTGGGTCTCCTCTCAATCCATTCTCCACCTGGCCAGTATTTGTGCTTGGGATTGCTCTGACCCATGTGCAGGACCTTGCACTTGGCTTTAATGAACTTCATGTGGTTCTCACAGGCCCACTTTTCAAGTCTGTCAAGGTCCCCCTCGATGACATCCCTTCCATGCAGCATGTTGACTGTACCACACAGCTTGATGCTATTGGCAAACTTTCTGAGGGTGCACTCAATCCCACTGTTCATGCTGCCAACAAAGATGTTAAATGTGGCAGTCACAATACTGACCTCTGTGGAATGCCACTCGTCAGTGGTCGCCACATGGACATCAAGCCATTGAATGCAACAATTTAAGTGCAACTAGCCAGCCAACTCTTTACCCATGGAGTGGTCCATATGTCAAAGTCAAAGACATGGATGTAGTGTGGGGAAGTGTCAAATGTCAAAAGTGACATCTGTCACTTTTCTGTTATCTACCAATGCTGTAACCTCATTGTAGAAGGCCACCAAATTTGTTAGGCACATTTTGCCCTTAGTGAAACCATCTTGGCTGTCACCAATCACCTTCTTATTTTCATTTTTAAAATAACGTATTTAGATTTATACTTGGCATTTAGGAGTCCACATGTAGTTTATATGTGATGGCATTTACTTCCTGTGTCAATTTGTAAGCTGAATGCACTGTACGTATCTTACTCCAGTTTGGATCATCAAACCCTGCTTTAACCAAACTGCATCCAACCTTAGAATTTCAGTTACCAAAGCTCTCAAGGGCTGGGTAATTTCATGTTCTAAAATGAAATAAACTGTATAGCTCAGATTCCTTTCCAGCAGTAAGATGTGTAGATCGGTGTGGGATTTTTGTTTTCTCTCTGTGCTGACCTAGCTCTATTCCTTGTGCAGCATAATGTTAGAGAAGTTTTCAGAAATCCCACGCCCAGCTTATTTTACAGTGCATCCAAAATGCTGGGGAAGTCTTCTTTTGACATTATGCTAATGTTGTTCAAATTCTGTAGGAATAAATAGAAAAGTGTGGAAGTATTCTCTGAAACAAGATGCTACACACTGCTGCAGGCTGATAGGGGAACCCTGACATGATAAGTATCTGGTATATGCACATCTAAACAATTTTTGCTGTCCTGCTTCGCTGTCATGACCCCATGGGCACCACCAGTACTGATCATCCCTACCCAGCCACGCTGAGGGTCCCTCCACCGTGATCGCATTTCAGCCATCTGGGTCCTTCAGTCCCTGACAAAGCAATGGCACAGCAATGCCTGACCTCAGCTTCTCATAGCCTTGTCCTGCCTAGTGACAGGTCCCATTGATCCAGGCCCATCCATGGGCACCCATCCCAGTCTGTACCTACCTTGAATGAGGTGACTAATAGTCTGGATTCTTGGCTGAAACCGGCGATG
This sequence comes from Hypotaenidia okinawae, assembly GCA_027925045.1. NCBI lineage: Eukaryota > Metazoa > Chordata > Aves > Gruiformes > Rallidae > Hypotaenidia > Hypotaenidia okinawae. Next base: position 65,079,621 of record BSDF01000002.1, read on the forward strand.
GTCTCTAGGTCTGTCCCACTTGCTTGCCGGGGTACTGTGGGTCTGGGGCCCTTACAAGCAGGTTGGGACAGCATCTGAATTAGCAAAAAGAATTTAACTTTCTGTTCTTGGTACAGGCTCAGCATCTACACTGATGCACCTTCTGGTGTTTGTCTTCTGTACTTCTCATTTGGTTTTATCAAAATGCTCACTGACCCAGAAGGGTTTAGTGTCTCTTACAATTTGCCAGCTTGTTAAGGTTTAAGTTGTTTGGAGTAGGCTCTTTTCTGTTTATTATTCTTGAGATATTTAAGCAGCTCACAACATATTAGCCTATGGTTTTGGAAAAGTTAAACCACCAGCTAGACTGGAGTACATCTGATGGACTAAATGAGTAGGCTGAAAAAATCCCTGATGTATTTCTGTTGCCTTCTTTAGTGTAACATTAAAATGGAATTTGACCCATAGAGATATTTTTCCTGCATTTGCAGTAGCAATATTATCCTTTTAGTGAATCAATAATGAAAATATATGCTACTCATGCATGAGTTATCTCTATGGAGGCATTTGACATGTCTTTACATTAAGATGTCTTAGAAATGTAGTCCATATCAATAATTTATTCTTCACCATATGAGCCAGACCATCAGACCATTTTATTCCAACACACTATTGCATTATCAACATACTCCACAGAAGTTGTCCTTGTTGACAAGTGAGACTGTTCCCTGGCCTCCTTGTTCTATCACAGCTTATCATCATAGCATTGCCAAGAATTATAGCTGGATCCTAGTGCAAATCAGGCCTTCGTTTCAAACAGAAGTACTCAGAAGGAACTTAAAAGTTAGTACTGGATAAATATAGGCACATTTTGAATTTTAGAAATTTAAGGAGATGTCCAATCTTCTTATTCAGCCCTAAAGATTATTCTACTGTATATTAGAGCTCTTTCTGTGTATTCAGAACATCATCTAGCAAATTATGAACAGATCTTTTCATAGAATCATAGAATGGTCTGGGTTGGAAGGGACCCAAGGATCATAGAGCTCCAACACCCCTGCCACAGGCAGGGCCACCAACCTCCAGGCCTGGAGCTACACAAGGTTGCCCAGGACCCCATCCAACCTGGCCTTGAGCACATCCAGGGACGGGACACCCACCACCTCTCTGGGTAGCCCATTCCAGCACCTCACCACTCTCTCTGTAAAGAACTTCCCCCTGATACCTAATCTAAACCTTCCCTCCTTTAGCTTCAATCCAGTCCCCCTTGTCCTGCCATTATCTACCCTTTGAAAAAGTTGATTCCCCTCCTGTGTGTATGCTCCCTTCAGGTACTGGAAGGATGCAGTGAGGTCCCCCACAGCCTTTTCTTCTCCAGGCTGAACAAGCCCAGCTCCTTTAGCCTCTCTTCATAGGGGAGGTGCTCCATCCCTCTAATCATCTTTGTGGCCCTCCTTTGAACCCTCTCCAACAGTTCCACATCTTTCTTGTACACAGTACTTCAGATAGACCTCATGAGGGCAGAGTAGAGAGGGACAATCACCTCCCTGTCCCCGCTGGCCACCCCTCTTCTGATGGATCACATCTTTTGTGTGATTCAGTTTGAGAAGGTGATAACACCTCAGCATCTTCATATAGATTATTGTTTCAATGAGATTTCAGTGTTCTTTATCTGAAATAGTGAAGAGGTATGAGGGTGGAGAAAATAGAACATGCCATAACCCATGAGTTCTTGAATGTTTTGTAAACCTTTAGCATTACAATGCCCTTGTGGTTCAGATTAATGGCTCAAGAATAGAAAGGTACTTGTGTTTTGCAAAACTACTAGGTCTGTTTCTCAGGGACCTCTTGGTACATTCTCACTTGATACATTTAATGAGAGTCTTTGTGTTAGGTAGCAGTGTAAAAAAATTAGGTATGGTCCAATCTCCATTTCTCTTTGTTGTCTCCAGGTAGAAATCTTCCGGTCAATTTCTCAACATCAGGAGTTAGGTTCTCTGTAGTTTTCTGAGGAGTGGTGTTGCACAACATATCTGATGTCAACTATTATGATGAGCCTAAGACCGTAGAAACCACCAGTAGTATGCCTGCTTTAACTCTGCAGTCCAGGTGCTTTTACAGTGCTACAAAGAGCAACTCCACTGGAGTTAGCAGGTATGTATTGCTCAACAGGTATCAACAGGTACCAAAACCAATAGGTATCAATATCGATAGGTACTATCAATAGATATTGAAATAGCCAATAGGTCAATAGATATTGAAATCAGCATTGAAACCATTAATGTCTAAAAATGCTTGTCAATATGGATAGGTTCCAATACCTATTGATATCTAAACATATCATTACTGATAGATAGACGTCAAAATGGATAGGTATTGACTGTCTATTGATGGCATTTGATATTAAAAGATATCAGTATAACTATGCATTAATACATATATATATAAAAACCAATATAAAATCTGATAGGTGTTAGACACATGCTTATCAATATTGATGAAAATATGTATCAATAATTTTATGTGTATATGCCTATCAAAAAGTAATATCGATAGGTACTCACAGGTATCCATATGTGTTGATATTGCTACCTATTGATAGATATCAAAATAGAACAGTATTCATACCTATCCGTAGTTTACAGTATCAGTAGGTATTAGTGGGTATCAATGCTTATTGATGCTTATCAATGACTGTAGGTATCGATATATATCAATGCCTGTAAGTATTGATACCTATTGATGTCTATTGGTATCAAAAACTATCAGTTCCCATTAGGGCCTATAGGTCTCAATACATTTCAATGCCTATCGTTATTTATATGTACTGATATATACAGTAGGTATCTAAATCAATGTCTATCTGTAGCTTTCTCTCCTATGGATATGGATGGTTATTCATGCCTATTAATATCAATAGCTATTGATGCCTACCAATGTCTTGTGATGCCTATTGATATTAAAACTGGTATAAAAATTGAGACATTAATACCTATTAAGTATTAATATCCATACTTATAGGTCTCACCACCTATAGATATTGATAACTCTTGATATCAAAATCAATAGATATTGATGGCTATAAAAATGAAAAGTTATTGATAGTTATTGATGCCTATCTATAGAAATAGTGATATTAAAACCAGTATTTAGATTGGTAGAGGTACCTAGTGATACCTCTTAATAATTATGTATAGCAGAATGTATCAGTAGATATTCAAATAGATCTTGAGCCTTAATGATTTTTAGAATATCAATATTGGTATACATTCATACATACACTTTGCATGTCAGTAAGCACCAATGACTATAGAAGTAGTAGTAGTGTTATCAAAGTATGTATTGATATCAACCTATCAATATAAATAAGTATTGTGACTATTGGTGTTGTGCTGGTTTGGCCCTGGAAACTCCTGTCAATAGGCATGAATATCTATCAGCAGATATCCATACCCATAGGTAGTACTAGGCATCAAGTCAATAGATATTACTGCTTATTGGTATTGATAATGATATGCAGATCAAAAAGGGTCAATATCTCTATCTGTCTATATTTATAGATATCAATGTCTATGGATACTGATACCTATTGTGAATTATTTTTATATGAATTTATATTGATGTGTACTTCTGTGTTTACACTTGTAAATATCTACATACACTGATCTGGATATATATATAAATATTGGTAGATATAGATCAGTGTATAATTATATTTATTTTTATATATATAATGTGGTTATATTGAATATATCTATTAAATTATATTAATATAATTATATATAATATATGCATATATAGTTATATGTAAAACAGCAGGCAGTACTTTCTGTCAGCTAACTTTTAGTTAGAGCTGACATTGAGGAAAGAAGGAGGCCATTCTTTGCAATAACCACCATATGAGTTGCATAAAAAAGCTGTGTGTGGCCTCCAAGCAAATACAAACGATATTACATTTCATAAGATTTTGTGGCACTGAATTCCTGATGGTGTATCTTGTCCTTCGTTTCCGTGGGAAAAATTGCAGGCATTTATGTTTCAGAGCACCATCTTGAGTCGTGGGAAGGAAACACAAAATCAAGGACAAAACAGCAAACTTTCCTTTCTCCTCCCTCGGAAGTATAACACAATGGGGACTCCATCATCAGTCTCTCTATACAGACATACCTGAACTTAGTTAAGTAAGATCTTTCATAGTATCTAGGTTATAGAAATTATTTTATTTTTGTAATTGCAGGACAAAACAAGTGAGTTGACCAAATATTGAAAACTGTGTTTTCTAATTTCGCAAAATAAATTAATGCCTAAAGAGTAGAGAACAGCTTGCGCCCCAATACCTCATGGAAATCAAATAGATCTGCAAGCACATGACTCTCACAGATACCAACTTAAAAACCAGACTCGAGGGACTTGTTGCTTTGACCTGAGCCCCGGGGGGCGGGGTGGCAGGGAGGGTTGGGGCGGGGAAAAGCAATCTAGATAATTGTGTACATATAAAAGGCCAAATCCTTAGGCTATAAACCAGGCACACACCCAATGATGTCAATGTGTTTGGCTTACAGGGGAAATAAAGCAACATTTTATTACAGGCTAACTGAGAATCTTTGCTTGTCCAGAATGAGGGAAAAGTGCAAACAGGTGCTGGCTCAGCAGGAATGGAAACTCAAGCATAATAGCGGCTTTTTCTTAGGCTCTTACGCATCCTGAAAGACAGAATTTCTTTCAGTGCCTTAATAAAGAATTATCTACTACTCAATCCACCTATGTCTGGGTTTGAGGCTATCTGCAGAAGCTTTTGACTGTGAGGCTGCTTAACATCATTTCTCCATCTCTGCCTTTCAGTTGTGCACAAGCCATTGAGAAAGCAACCCCCCTCGGTCAAGGAAGCAGGGGCCCCACTCTCCTCCGGCTCGAGAGGGAAGAAAGGAGTCATTATTGACACATGCAAGTGATTTGAGAAGAGACTGTCTACCCTGATAGAAAAAGACTTAGTTGTCTGGTGAATCAGGAAATGTCAGACTTTCTGAAAGGTTAATGGCAGGCTTTAGAAACACATTAAATCTAATCTTACAGCATGAATGCTGATGACTTTATGTCAAGATCTTAGAATAAGGAAGGGCAAGAGAGAATACTTTAGGTGAAAGTAAGTTTTGACTGGGGAGCCCGGATAGTGCTTTATTGCAACATATTGTTGAATTTCTCCTTCCATATAGAGCTGGCGATCTGCCTGGTACATTATGCTAAAATAGGACACACCACGAGACCATTTGAAGTGAAAGCAAAGCTCAGATTTTCTTTTAAACTTACTGAAGTTTAATTAAATGAATGACCTGGTCAACTCTGGAAGTGAATGAAATTAATTTAGTTCAGAGTTACCTCCTTTAAATGGGCTGCATAAAACTCTGGGCACTGAAGGGACTGGCAGGGGATTGTATAATGCTGTTAACATAACCTTTCCACTTCAGTCAGAATCGTCCGTGACTCTTGTGGTTTAGATGAAGAAACATTAAACATGGAATTCATAAATAAACACACTTTACATGCAACCTTTCCCCCTACCATTTTACAATCTTACAGGCATTAACAGATGCAGAAGCACAGGACATATGGGAACAAGTAATGGAACTTTAGTTAGTTGGGTTTAGTTGAATAATTGACACAGTTTTTTGCCATAAGCTTTTTAAGCAGTATCTTCTGATGTATCAGGTTTGAATTTTATTTTCAGGTCATTAGTCTTTCGTTTGTGATTTTCTTTCATGGCCTCACTGCTTTGGGGAGATTTGCCTTTGCTAGTCGTTAGCAGGTTTTTACAATGTGGGCACAATTGGTTAATCCTATAATAGAAACCTGCTGCGGGGAGAGTGCTATTTTTACAGTACATACTGTAGCACAAGGCAGTTTTAGAAGGGGATACAGCTGCCATTAAATCTATACATCTCAAGAAGGGCCATGAATAGCTGCTCCCTACGTAAGGACGTGTCCTGTGGTTCTATTATCACAGCTCGGGCTCTGAGTAACACGGATCTTTAACAAATCAATATCCTTACCCCTCCTTTTTGAATCTTTTTTTCTTCCCTCACTAGATTCATTGTTCCTGAAAAGAAACAGTGCCAGTCTCCACTGGTGTGCATTGGGGTGCACCAACCCGCGATGCTGCAGGAGGACAGCGGGGTTCCCACCTGGCCCGTGAACCTCCACATCTTTCTCCTGAAGCCAGGGAGGGTGCTGAGGGGAGAGGTAAGTTGTGGGGTGGTGTCCCATCCTGCTGTAAAGCTGGTGTCCGACTACCTTCAGGTTAAAATTAGCCACTGTGACTTAGGGCTGTTGTCAGAGTAAACATCCAAACAGACTGCAAGATGAGTACATATGTTTTCAGAGCCTCAAGGCCGCATAGCCTGCCTGGCAGGATGTCTGTGCCACAGACTCCCTCTTCACAGCCCACAGAGGTGTTCTGATTTTCACCCGTCCCTTTTCAGGAACTCCTGGCATAAGGGGTACCTTGGAAACATGCTGCGAGTGTCTGTGTGTGTGTGAAACATGTGGGGCGGGGGAAAGGACACCTGCTCAGCAGGTTGCTCGTTTGGTGTAAAATCCCCGCAGATAGCTCTGCCAAATGCAAGGGTTTCTATCTCACATTTTCAGAGCCACACAGATCTTACCCCCACCTAGGTACTGGGTAAGGCTCCTACTGTTCCTCTCCCAACACAATATAATTGCAATCAGATTAAACCAAACATGAGAAAATGTGCTTGTGGACTAGATTTATAAATGTCTGTTCTGTTCCCATGTCATTTTGACGAATGCTAGGCTTTAGTCCATATGTTACTTTTAAGATTAAGGAGGCAAAAACATACAACAGTGGTCTTGAGCAAGAGCTACATTTGTTAATATATCCTGAAAAATGCACATTTTTTACAGACTGGACGTTTATATCAAAGTATAATCTCTCAGCAGCAAACATCCAAGTATCGTTCACCTAGAAAAAACTTGGCACATCTGTGCATTTATCAAGTCATAAAAGAATCCTTAAGGGGGCTGTCAAAGTTTCCATGAATCATCCCAACCTGCATGCACCTCAACCTGAACCCTCTAGGAGAAGGCTGAGGCGACCGCGGCTGATTTACGGAGGCAGACAGCTTGGAGTCTCTGCCAGGGAGTAAGTAAATCGTAGTGGCTGTGTGATAAAAAGGATAAAGCATAGCCATTTTCAAATGGTCATTCATGTACCACTTCCAGGGGATCTGAAGAATTTAATGAGGAGGTTTATATTCATTCCTCCTGGCCTACACTTCCAGTAGACAATGGTCCAAGGTTCACAAGTATAAGAAGATTGAAAACCCATTCAGCTCTGTCTGGCTTATGGGGATGTGCCCAGATCTTCTCTGAGGGTTCATGCCCCAAGGAAAACTAAAAGGCTTTTATAAAAAGCCATACAGACATACACACACACACACACACACAAACTCCTTCATTGGGATTAACAACTAGAAGCCTGGGTAATTTTAAGTGCAGCAAACCCAAAACAAGTGGCAAGGGCTGAAACATGATTCCTATTTTGAAGAGTTTTCCTCGGTGCTCTCCCTGGGTGCTGCACTGCATCCTTCGGTGGCAGGATACTACTTCCAGGCTCAGTGAGGCAGCAGCCATGCAAGCTGCACCAAAAGCAGGATACTACTTCCAGGCTCAGTGAGGCAGCAGCCATGCAAGCTGCACCAAAAGCTGGCCAGCCCCCCAAGGCTGCTCCTGTGCCCCCACGCCCCCTAGGCCTGGTTGATACTGTTTGCTCAATCCGGTTGCCCTAATATAGGCATCTAATGTGGTCTGGGATACGGTGGGGTGCCTCTGGTGTCGGCAGAGGGCTGGCCCCCACAATGCAAGAACCTGCCTCTTGTAGAGGCAGCTGGAAATGGGCAAGATACCTCAAGTGGATCTTCATGATGATATTTAGGTATCTGAGATGACCCCTGGGTAAGAGGGGTTTTGTCAGTGCCAACATACGTAGCGGCGAGTGTAGCAGTACGGGAAAGCACAGAAAGGACAGGAGACCTGATGATGCTAATTTTTCTATTTTGCAATGTCTTTAACAACACAACAGTCATGGGGAGAACTGAAACTTTAAAAGAGAAGGACAAAAGCTGTACTGAAAAGGAAAAAAGCACAGCCAAATGTTCTGTAAGAAAACAAGGCTACTATTCACTGATGCATATCAAAAATATTAGAGCTGAGTGCTATAGCCATGAAGCTCACATTTCCAGCTTTCTTAAAACTTGAATGCAGTTTGGGACCATGTATGCATCTTGATTTCAAGAAAAATGCATGTATCTGTGCCTCAATGTGATGCATTTAGTGTAACATTTAACATGTCATTAATAAATATTAATAAAATTAATACAGAACTACCATCCAGTAGTAGCCATCAGAGCCTCTAGAAATCCTGTTTTCCATGTCTTAGTGACGCAGTACTTCATCATTTTGTGGTATATATCAATATATTTTGTACAACATTCTCTGTATTAACAAATTTATTTCTTCTTTTGAGCCAGGATCATGGGATCATATTCAAAACATGTCTACAGAAGACAGTATAATTAAATTCAGAGATGCAATTGAATCCAAAGTTCTATGTCCATTAGTTAATGCCACCACTGCCCCAAGTATAGATATATATGTGTGTAAGTACACTTAGGTGTATGTCTCATATATTTCTCTAGAAATGTGACTGTACATGTGCATTTGCTTGTGTATGTCAGTTTCAGTATATGTAGTAAACATTCTTTGCTATTTATAAGTCGAAGTACTATATGACATCTATGATCTTAAAAGATGGATTTAGCATATAAGTCATGAAAATCTTATAATAATGACAGCTTTCCAAAGATACAGCAGATGTCTCAGACACTAGAAAAGTAGATGAATATGAACATGAAAATTCTCAGTTATACTGAGGACTCCCTATGCCTAATTTAAAACCCATTACTTTACCATAAAATTGTATTTTTGGCAAAGGGTTCTTTTAAAATCTGATTTTTAAAAAACAATAATTATGCAATAAAAACTGAGGAGGTTTTCAACACTAGAATTATGTCTGTGTTTTTTATATTGATATATGTGGGGGGTTTCCCAGAAAGAAATGTGTTTGCCAGCTGAGTTGTCTCAAACCTCTCCATGTGTAATCTGTGGCCATGGAATATTTTTTCAAGCAGTTGGAGGATAGTGAATATAATTATTTAAAAATATAAAAGAAGTCAGTTAGCAAGCAGACCCGGGTCTGTTCCTGTACTATGAGCTAAACCACTCTCACTGTGCTTTTTCTGCCTTCATTGCATGTCCTGTTTCTGAACTGGTCTATCACTTAGTCATTATTTACACGTTAAAGCCTAGTTTAGACAGTATCCCTATTCAGAGAGTTATTAACTGCTGTAAAGGAAAATGGGGTGACAATATTTCACACTAGCTCAAGACGGCTTTCTGATGTCATCAGTGGCTTTTGGTTTAGCCTCCCCTAACAGTTTAACAAAGCTTTTTATCCTTTGGTTTTTGAGAGGATGGGGAAAGCTAAGGGGGGGAGGGTGAGCTCATTATCTCCCCCCCAACCCTTTTATTGTGCTATTATTTTCCCATATCTCTTGCCTGCACAATATTCCTTGAAAGCAAACACTTTATGCAAAGCAGCTGTCTAAGGAAGTTACTTCTATTTTTCATTTCAGGGTGGCCTATTGAAAATTATTAACTTAACTATGATGGAAAGAAAAAAATAATCTGGAAATGTGGCAAATTGCAAAGCAATGCCTAACATTCTCTCCTCATTATACCTAATAGGTGTTGATTTACTTAAAATAGTAAAGTTTTGATGCAAAGGTTTTGGGGATATGGGTTTGGTTCTGCCCCTCCCCTCAAGCTGTAGCACCGTAATATTTTACCTTATACTCCTGAATTCATTAAAAAAGATGTATGAGTACAAGGTGGGCACAGTGCTGTGCTGAAAAAGTGTTTACTCTTCAAGGCTGCCTTGTTCTGTTTTTTATGCACATATTTGAGGCTTGAAATACATGGAAATTCACTTTCTGTTCCTCATGACTAAAATGACAGCTGAAAAGAAATTTAGAGGCATAATCAAATAGAAGTCGTCAAATTATTTTTAAAAAGTTAAAGGAACTTTAATATATCAAGAAAGAGATGGACCTGTTGGAGAAAGTCCAGAGGAGGGCCATGAAGGTGATCAAGAGGGCTGGAACAACTCTCCTATGAAGACAGGCTGCAAGAGTTGGGCTTGTTCAGCCTGGAGCAGAGAACGGTCCAGGGGAGAGTTGTTAGTGGCCTTCTAGTACTTGAAGAGTCCTACAGGAAAACTGGAGAGGGACTGGTTTTCAGGAGGTGTGGTGATAGGACAAAGGATAATGGCCTTATAGCTTAAGGATAGTAGAGTTAGATTAGTTATAAGGAAGAAATTCTTTCTTCTGAGGGTGGTGAGGCCCTGGCACAAGCTGCCCAGAGAAGCTGTGGCTGCCCCCTCCCTGGCAGTGTCCAAAGCCAGGCTGGATGGGGCTTTGGGAAACCTGGTCTAGTGGAGGGTGTCCCTGCCCACGGCAAGGGGGTTGGAACTAGATGTGGTGGTTTGGCCATGGTTATAGGCCAAATGCACACCAAAGACGCTCAATCACTCCCCTTTTCAGCCAAACAGTTTTCAAAAAAATCCAGAAGACATTCACAACTGTGTATAAGATGCATTATTTGTTAGGTGGTCAGAATTTCAACCCCCAAATTTAATTTGACCTGACCTGAAGAATTTTCTTCATAGTTTATCTAATATATCTTTTGGTCTGAAAACATAATTTCATATTCAAAATGTTGAACATTAAAAAAATGAAAATTCATGATGACCTATCTGATAACAAAACAGTTCACATTTACTAGATTTTGTGTTCTAACGTATTAAGCAGGAAAAAGCCTATTAACTGGATTTCTTTGGCAAATATCATACTGGGGGGCGGGGGGAAGGTTTCAGCTGTAATTCCATTAGCAGTCTTTGAAAAAGAAGTGTGTAGCAGCAATGTTAAAATTCTCTGATGGTTTTATGTTTTAGACACACAGCTTTACTAGAAGCCTTCTACATACATATCTTTGCATATCTAGCTGTCTTCTCATAGGTGATTTGCTTGCATTCTTCTAAATGCCTTGCAGGACTAGATGGTTTGTGATCACCTCCTCAGCATCAGGTACTGTAAACTCCACTTTGCAGTGCTCTGAGCTCTTTGCAGAGAGTGGAATTCCATTTTAAATTTCCACCCCCCATTTTCAGGCATTCTATGAATCATTAGCAAGGTAACAGGGATATGATCAACAGAAGCACTCTTTGGTTGCTTGTGCCCTGTATGGTATGAAGCAAGAATATGAGCAGCATGAAATATCGGTGAATTTGTGTCAACTTCTGATAAAGCATCAGACTGCAGTGGGGGCTGAACAGATGGTGCAGAGTCACCTGTTTAGCCTGAAGTGGCTGAACAACACTCCCTCATCCTCTCGCCCAAAAGAAGAGTTGATTTCAAACAACCCTTTTTGCTTTCTGACCTTACTTTTCATCTTGATTGAAGTAACAAGTAGGCCTTCCCAGATCAAGGATCCTAATTGTAGCATTCCTTCCCTGAGGATATCTGTAAGTCTCATTTTGTGATTGTGTTGAATAAGAGGTCTTTTTGTCCACATCTGTAACTTTTCCCTCTTTAGCCCCTTATTAGTGGCCTTTTTTCTTAGTTCTGCCTATGAGTTTTGTTTGCTAATATCTCCATTTCATTCATTTGTTCTTTTTTTTTCTCTGTTGTGTGAGGAATCCAAACACTCTTAATGACATATGCTTCTTGGAGTATGTACATGTGCATCAGTAAGGTGATGAAATATATGATATACTCTGCTCTTGTGGTCTCTGAACTGTACCTATCCTTCAAACTGCACACTGCTCATCACCTTCTTGGAAATAAAAATCTGACCCTTCTATATTTGTCAAATCACTAAATTAGGTCGTTAGAGGTAACTAGGCAAAAAAAATCCTGGAATCTGTGAAACATGGAAAATGTAATTTACATTTGAAAAAGGCTATATGAAGAATTTCTGACACGACAGATTGGACAACAGTTCATTTCAAAGTATTCAGGTCAAATGACTGGTGGGGACGTAGTTGGAAGGGAAACTTTTTAAGCCTCAGTTTCTCTGCTGTTTAAGTGGTGACAGCTACCTTGGTGCTTCAGAGAAAGTCCTAGCCTCAAGCAACAGATATCCTTGGATTAGGCTAACAGGGTCTTCACCCTTCATAGCAAATCACTACAGCTCTCTCAAACTATAGCTCTCACATGATTTTTATATATAGCCAGCTTTTTAGAAGTTTATCTAATGTAAGAAAACAGAAACCCCAGCCAGCAGCCAGCACTGGCCATTACAACACAGATTTGATAAAAACCTGTGTAAAGTAGTAGTACTGGTCTGGCTGAGTTTCACTCACCATTTAGGAAGGAGGCACATTCAGTCCAATGCTCAGGGCAGTCTTGGGTTAAGGATAGCAATGGTGTTGTGCAGCATCACTGGAACAGAATCACACAAACTATAGCACCATTTTCTGAATTTCCTAGAGGCATAACCCAACCCAAGATGAAAACTTTGCCTTTCCACTCTTGGGATGTAACTATATCAGATTTCTGTTTTTCTTATGTGAACTGGATATGCAGTGATGGGTACACTCAGTTTCAGTCTAGAAATATATAAACCAATATAAAAGAAATTTTGGTTGGGTGAATCACAACAGTTTTAAAAATAAACCAGACTCTTCATGGCACCAACCTGATAGTCTTTTAAAACCCTTTGCTTATTTGTAACCTTTTCTGATTCGCAAAGGGTAAGTAACATTTCTTTCCCAATGTTTTCCCTGTCTCAAATGGCATTGCAATTTAGACAATAGCATGCATAGCACATGATTAATGAAGCTGTGCACTGAGGACAGGACATCTGTGGGATCACAAAGAGCTGTTTTGTGTGCATGCTACTACATGTTCAAGAAACTCCACAAATTGATAATTTGTTAAATTAATTTACTTTCTCTGTGTAATGTTAATGTAACCTTCAGTTTGAAAAGTGCACAGATTTTTACCAAAGAAAAAAGGCAAGTAGTCAAATCTCCAGAGGGTGACTTTGGTCTACAGCTCACTACTTTGTCCTTTACTAAGGATATTAGTATTACTCAGGAGTTCTTAAAATGTAACTCTTCTTAAAAAAAAAAAAAAAAAAAAAAAAGGCAACATCCTTTCAAATTTTTTTGCCATTTACAACCTAAAATAATATAAAAAAGTGCAACTTAAGTATCACAGTAATAATATCTGTTTTTTAAGGAGAAGCACATAAATCAAGAATAGTCCAGACAAGCATTCAATCCATCCCATTGAGGGGCACAGGGAATCATTGCTAATTGCTGATTCAGCGATTTCTATAACAAATTCAAATCTGGATGTTCTTCTTTGCTAGTATTTCTGAGCCACTGAACTAGGAGTAGAAAAGTCATCATAGACTTGAGCATAACTGGTTGGATTTTGACCCTTTAGCACTAACGGCCTGTCCTAAAATCACAGAAATCACAGATCACAGATAATGGCCAAGAACTTTTTTACATACAAGAAATGATAAACAAGGTAAGGCTGACAAGTTGACACGGCTGCAGGGGTGCTACTCTTTCCACGCCAAAGGGAAGGATACTACTCTGCAGGATGAGAATTTGGAGATGGATCTCTCTAATGGAGGAAAAGAGGGAAAGAGCCAGAAGGGAATGTAGTGCAACCTGACTTAGTCTTCTCCTCAGAAACTCTGTGAGGTCAGAGCTCTTATCTTGTTGGTACAGCATCTAAATGGGAGCTTTAAATTAGTGGACATACACTGGCCTAAGGCCACATGAAATAGGAAAATATGTTCTTGTGTTTGAATCAGAGGGTGAAATGGTGGCATTCAGTAGTTTTATTGGCTGCTCATGTTTGATAACTGAGATCCCAACAACATATATGTCCGCTTTAATTCAAATAGGAGTGCATTATTATTAAAGTCATGGAAAGAAGAAAGTAGCAGAGAGTGGTGGTTTAATGTATACTGCAGAAGCTTTCAGACTTCCTTTGCTTGAGGCTTTTGAAACGAGTCAGATATACGGCACCAGGACTTGTAATAAAATCATTTATCTCTAAGCACCTTAGAACACCTATGTTACTGCAGGCAGCTACCTAACTCTTTTTTGCACGTTTGGTCAGGGAGATACATAACTGCACTTCAGTGTTTTAGTTATCATAGCTAATTAATGTAACAGTAGAATTCAAGAGTATCAGTTGCTTTTAAAGGATGATACATACTAGTTACTCACTGGGGGAAGAATCAATGAAAAGCAATTTTCCTTGCAGTCATCTTCTTGCATGTACTCAAAAACCTAAGCCTTAGGAAGGTAAATTTCCCAGTGGTGAGCTGTAAAAACTCCAAAGATAACATGCCATGGGCACATTAGCTGCCTCTGTGATACCAGTTACTGGCAGTAGGGCTGCAGTGCTATGTTAAAATGGTGAATAGCAAACATGCTGCCATGTTGGAAGCCCTGTAAATATCACATACAAGTAGATACACAGAGCTTCTGAAAATTCCGAATGACTAGAATCTATTAATTGTTTATTGGCCTATTTAAAAGAGTAAAAAAAAAGATGTAGTGTTTTACAGCCCTGGTGGGGGGAGGGGCAGGAGGAGAGAGGAATTTCTTTAACAGATGACGGAGTGTGAATTTTGATGAATGTCACCAACACACTTGATCTTATGGTAAATTCATAAAAATGTTACAAGTCTCAGGGAACTGATAAAAAGCGTTTAGTTGATCAAATCTCATTCCGTTTTAGCAAGGCATAACTTCGGGGCATGCAATTAGGATCATGCCTGACCTTGATACTTCACCTCAGCAGCCACTGCAGGCCCACAGCTCCAGATCCTACGCACAGCCATACAAAGCCACCAGAAAACACATCTGGTTTCCGTGAGAGTCTCAATGTTTAGTAAACTCTTACACTGTGTACTGAAACATATTGATGTTATAATAAAATCTGGAAGCAACTACAGTGGAAGAATCACGAGGCAAAACCGATGCACTGTACATTGGAAGCATAAAAGTGCGTTACCTAGTGAAAACGCACATTCCTCAATAAAAAGCAGCAGAACATGCTGAAATATTTATGTAGCTGACACATATTTGGTGTATTGTATTCCGCAAGCCACTGTGTACCCCATTATGAAGTATCTTTCTCAAAATAGTTCAATATACAAGTAATACGATGCAATATAGCTGGCTTCCTTTACTGTGTAATGAAGCTTGTATATGGTGGAGTAGTAACACTTGGTGAGCAATTGTCATTCCAGATCTGTCTTCCTCTTTGCCTCTTGTCCTGAGAAACACATTGCAGGTTACCTGGCAATTTTTCCAAGTATTGCAGTTTTTCATTTCAGATGACTGGTGAAACTTTAAGAATTAAAAACTTCCCTAAGTAAGAACAAGTTGGAGGTAATTATTTGTTACTGTTGCACAAACAGCTTACCAAGACTTTTCCTTCACCTCCAAAATAGTTCGATATGTTTTAAGATTCCCCAGAAAAAGACAGGTCCTTTTTGCTTCATTTTATAAACACCACCAAGCAGATGAAACTAAAAGAAAAAATACTAGAAGGTCAGAAGTTTTAAAATAACTGAGGTAATTAAGCAACTAAACTGAGCTACAAAGAGGAGTGTTGGTTAGATTGTGTCCAAATTAGATCCTGCTAAATTGCCTCCTGATGAGAAGCTAGGGTCAATAACCACTTCTGAATGTCTTGGTCAAACATCTTGTGGGCAAATCAGAAAACACCCGGACAAAACTGTAATTGTCCATGACTCAACTAACGTAATGAGAAATGACTGAAGTGAGTACGTTCTACTGATGTTGAAGTAGTGTCTCGAATTGTTTTGGAAAGAAAGCAAACTCATTTTTCAAAGTGGTTTAATAACAACTTCTGCATTAGCAATGTAATGACAGCAGTTGCAGGGAAAGAAAAAAGAAAAAAAAAAAAAAAAGGAAAGGAACTTCCCCAAAAAATAAACACTCATTGAAAATCTATCATGGCATCAACTCATGGAGGGCCAGTTCATTGCTCTGGAATGTGTATGTTCAGATACTATATGATAGAATCCTAGGGTTCCTGCATCATTTTGATATCTTTCTCCTATAAAAATGACTTAACATTATAATGATTGTTAGATATGCAGTAGCTCTCCTCACTTAAACAAGGACTTGATATTAGGGTCTTTTTGCATACAAAAGACCCACTTCTCTTTTCATTCAGTGAGATAACGAAGCATTTTTTGCATAAATTAGAAAGAAGATTATTGTCATTCAGCCATAATGTGGTGGCTAAGAGCTATTTAAACATTTTATCTTGGCTTTATATGCTTTCATTGTTAACTAATACAATGGGGTTTTCTTTGTGAACTGAATGGAAGAGAAAAGGAAAATCTTCACTGCTAGTCAGGAAACTAACAGCAAGCATTATTGTCAGAAGAGAAAGCACTTTTTGGCAAGATTTGTTCACGTAGGGTGGGAAAAATAGGTTTCAGAGAGAGGTAGAGGAAGAACCTTGTTTCTCAGAGCTTTTACTTGGAGATCAGCACATGTGTTTGGGCAACAGGGGAAGACGCAGAACACCTGGAATGGGCTGAAATTGGAATGACAGGCCATGGATGGTGTGAGTAAGCTGAGTGATGCAGCACAATTTGGTGGAAGCTGGTAAAGTTCACAATGTAATGAGTGCATTTATATATGTCGTATTTTGCAGAATACAATGAGAGTTCAGGGAAACGTTATTAATATTTCAGTGAGCATCTTTTTATATGAAATACACATCTTGCGTATGCAAAGTACATTTTCAGGAGCTCAACAAATTTTGAGGCTAAGATATAAGGGTCTCAGCATTGAGCCTGAATATTTCATTACATCATAAATATCATATGTTTCAGTATATAATGGAAGACAGATAACTAAATATTTGATTTTATGCCAGCCGTAACGACCCCTCTTATGAAGAACTGTTTTCATCATCATGACCCAATTACAAGTGCATTGAAAATTTCAACAATAACTTCAGGATCCAGGAAACTGTGGCTATATTAGTGCTGGATGTTGTAGCAATGGAGCAATGGCTCTGTTGCAGTTTATGTTCAGCCTTTATTACCATCAGAAATGCCCTTCTGCTTCCAAAGTAACAGATAGTGGTTCTCTGACAGCTTTCGACATTGTGGTTTACTTAGTACATCAAGGTCCCCTTCTGCTTCAGGCTACTGAACTGGCTATTCTATGCACTGCTAGATCTCAATTCCATTCATTCCCTCTCTTTAAATCAAAAATACCCTGCCTTCCCTAGAAATTAGATACATAAGTCACTAAATATCCTGAAAGCACTTGGTATTCATAGGCTAGTGCTTGCTCCTGCTCAAAACACAGACAGCTTTATATTTACAGCACTCCGGCCAATGCAGCCCTTATGATCAGAAGTAGCTTTAGACTGCAAAGTTCATATGGCTACTGATATTTTGTTACAGTGTAGATCATTAGTCAAGCAATAGTAGAAGTAACGGCAATGGTTTAGGTTTGGCTTCCTTTATTTACCCTGTCAGTCTACATTGCTTCCATCAGTGCTGTACTGTTCAACGGTTCCCTCATTCTCTGCTTACAGTGTGAGGTTATTTCACACATTTTGTCTGTGGGAAAGCCTGTTTGGCATCTGCTGTAAGACTCAGAATAATGCTACTGCAAAGGAAGTGAGAGGCTAAAGATTTCTACCTAGATCTCTTCAGGACAGCTAACAATTCTCTGATGATGGGAAAACTTAAAGCCACAGCTATTTTGTGACTTGTCTTTAGAGATCATATTGCAGAGACAAACTAGGGCAAAACCAATGCGAATCTTAATAACATTGAACCAGAAGGATGTTAGACACAGTCAGTGGAATTAAATAGTAGCTTGCCTGCTGTTAGGTCTCCACCATGGCATACAGTATGAAGGTAAGACTGCCAGAGAACAATCTTTTTTTCAGGAACTTGGGCTGAGGGCATATGCTTCTGCCTAATGTCATCATGTCCCACTTCCTAGCAAACTAAGCTTCAGTATTTGTAGTATCTATCCATGTGTCTTGTCCCCTTTATCCTTCTTTTCTCCCCCTTCTCTTCATCGTTCCTTCCTTCCTTTCTCCTTGATCACACACATCCTCCTCCACTGGTTGCTGTGTACATCTGTCACCACCATTTGGTTAAACCTGATTCTTTTCCAGCCCCTTGCAGCTCCAAAGTGAGGAAGGACATTAAACTGTAACATCCTGGTTTGCCAAGGAGCAGTCCTAACCCTTGAAAGAACTTCAATTCAAATGCAGAAGTGGATCTGTTTTGCAGACTGACACATGCTTCAGCCCAGGCCTTGCTGAAGCGGGTCTCTCATGGGTCCTGGTAGGAAACTGCTGTGCCAGAGTTTCAGGTCTTGGTTGGTCCGGAAACACTTGCATGTTCTTTGCGGAATCTCATGTCAGGAGACAATGCCAGTTAGATCATGCTAAATGGGTAGAGCTAAAAGCAGTCAGCTGCAAAACCACCACAGTGCAGAAGACATGCTTCATGCAAGTGCAGAGGATGACTGGATGGGACTAATTGTCTTGGTTCAGTAGCGCAAGGATATTACAAACCCAGGTTCATAAATTAGGCTGTATTAATTGTCCATCAAGCTTGAAGTGATATGTGAAAAGAGCTTCTGTAGGTCAGGATTCCCTCTTACCACATCTATAAGGGACAGAGATGAGAGAGCATGTTTAAATTTGAGAGTTTTAAGCATCCTTCCAGAATGAAAGCGGATTTAAACAGCTAGAATTTAAACAGCGCTTCTTCCAAGCACAGGACTGGTGCATCCCTTTGAGCAAGAAATCAGGAAAGAGCGGTGAAAGACCTGTGTGGATGAGCAGGGAGCTAATGAATAAACTCAAAGGGAAGCAGAAGGTCTATGAACTGTGTAAAAAGGGTCTGAGCACCTGGGAAGAATATAGGAATGTAGTCAGGGCCTGTAGGGACGCGACTAGGAAGGCTAAAGCCCACTTGGAAGTGAAGCTGGCAAGGGACATAAAGGACAATAAAAAGGGTTTTTTTAGATATGTGAATAGTAAGAGGATGACCAGGGATAATGTAGGTCCCTTGCTAAATGAGGCGGGTGTCCTGGTAACGGGGGATGCTGAGAAGGTGGAGATACTGAATGCCTTCTTTGCTTCGGTCTTCACTTCAAAGGCCCCCCAGGACCCACAGGCACTGGATGAAAGTAGGAGTGTTTGGGAAATGAAGAGCTTCCCTCTGGTTGAGGTGGGGGTGGTCCAGGAACATCTCAAAGGGATTAATGCACACAAATCCATGGGCCCAGATGGGATGCACCCACGTGTGCTGAGGGAGCTGGCGGAAGTGATTGCTGAGCCACTCTCTATCATCTTTGATAGGTCTTGGAGAACAGGAGAAGTGCCTGAGGACTGGAGGGTAGCCAGTGTCAATCCGGTCTTTAAAAAGGGCAGGAAGGAGGATCCTAGCAACTATAGGCCAGTCAGCCTCACCTCTGTCCCTGGAAAGATGATGGAACAGCTTGTTCTGGATGCCATCTTCAAGCAATTGGAAGAGAAGAAGGTCATGAGGAGTAGTCAGCATGGATTCACCAAGGGGAGATCATGCTCGACCAATCTCATAGCCTTCTACGATCTCATCACCGGCTGGGTGGATGGATGGAGAGCAGTGGATGTCATCTACCTTGACTTCAGCAAGGCTTTTGATACTGTCTCCCATGACATCCTGATAGCAAAGCTGAGAAAGCATGGGATAGATGAGTGGACAGTGAGGTGGCTTGAGAATTGGCTGTCGGAACGAGCCCAGAGGGTCGTGATTCATGGAGCGGAATCTGACTGAAGGCCTGTGACTAGCGGTGTTCCCCAGGGCTTGGTGTTGGGTCCAGTCCTGTTTAATATCTTCATTGAAGACCTTGATGAGGGAATAGCATCGACCCTCAGCAAGTGCAGATGATACAAAGCTGGGAGGGGTGGCTGACACGCAGGAACACTGCGCTGCCATCCAGCAAGACCTGGACAGGCTGGAGAGCTGGGCAGGGAGAAACCAGATGAGGTTCAACAAAAGCAAGTGTAAAGTCTTGCACCTGGGAAGGAATAACTGTATCAGTACAGGCTGAGGGATGACCTGCTGGAGAAGAGCTCTGTGGAGAAGGACCTGGGAGTCCTGGCTGATGACAAGTTGGCCATGAGCCAGCAGTGTGCCCTGGTGGCTAAGAGAGCCAATGGGATCCTGGGCTGCATCCGGAGGAATGTGGCCAGCAGGTCAAAGGAGGTGATCCTCCCCCTCTACTCTGCCCTGGTCAGGCCCCACCTGGAGTATTGTGTCCAGTTCTGGGCTCCCTGGTATAAAAAGGACAGGGATCTCCTTGAGAGAGTCCAAAGAAGGGCTACAGAGATGATTAAGGGCCTGGAGCAAAGGCTGAGTGAGCTGGGACTATTCAGTCTTGAGAAAAGAAGACTAAGGGGAGACCTAATTAATGTTTATAAATATCTTAAGCATGGGATGCAGGGGGAATCAGCCAGCCCCTTTTCAGTGGTCTGTGGAGACAGGACAAGGGGCAATGGCTGCAAGTTGGAGCACAGGAAGTTCCGCACCAACATGCGGAAGAACTTTTTCACAGTGAGGGTGACAGAGCCCTGGCACAGGCTGCCCAGGGAGGTGGTGGAGTCTCCTTCTCTGGAGATATTCAAGACCCATCTGGACGCCTCCCTGTGCAATATGAGCTAGGGAGCCTGCTTTGGCAGGGGGTTTGGACCCGATGATCTCCCGAGGTCCCTTCCAACCCCTATGATTCTATGATTCTATGATTCTGTGATTCCTGAATAGGCAGGCATAGGCAAGGACATTAAGGTGCATGCAAACCTACATCCGATCTGATGAGTGTTTATGGCTTGTGGTTGTGCTTTGTCTACTTCAGTGCAAAGCTAAATTACTTGCAGCATGTTTAGAGGAATTAAGTTCAATACTCACACAGGAGAGCTAGTGAATTTAGTAGAAGTGTCAATGGAGAAGATACTACAAAGTATCTTCTCAGGTGTTACCATGCACCTCAGGTGTTACCATGCTCTGTGCACCCTTCAGTGAGAACACACCTCATACAAGCTGCTTTGCTGTCTTCCATGAAGCTATTAACCTGGGGAAAATTAGAGATTGGTTTAGGTAGATCTAGGTGTTTTTGCCTAGCGACAATAATTCCCTTGATACTTCGGAGCTGAAAAGCACAAGCCAGTAAATGCAACATGATATAAAACACAGGAAAACAATAGCAAAAGAAATGGTGCAAAGAATAATTAAGCAGTCCAGAAAGAAATAAAGAGGCCGCAGCATACACAGACCTGCCTTAAAGGGAGAAAAAAATATTTCAAGGAGATGGAAGCACTTGTCTTATCTGCCACTGTGAGTGGAGATGAAAGGAAGGGAAGAGTCTTCACATCATCCCCCTGAAGTCCCACAGGTAAAGGAAGCAAATACTCACCATTGACTGTATCTTATGCTTTTCTTAGACAAGAAACAAACAGAGAAATGAGAAGAAGCTGCAGGCAAATAACTTTTCAAAATAAACTCTGCTCTCTTCACAAAGGTTTCAAAGCACAGCCAGCCGTGTCCCCTGACATTTTGGATGTGGTCGTTTCAGTAGGCTTGGCAGAAAGTAATTTTGTGCTAAGTGGCCTTCCTTGAATTGGACTTGCTGTTATTTTGGCCTTTCAGTACCAGCTACATATGCGGATTACAAAACTCACAGTAGCTCCCAGCAATGTGTTGGAGACAATTAAAAAACTAAGCAGAAATTTGTGGTTTTGTCATTTTCCTGTGGAAGCTGCTGTTAAAGGACATGTAGCCAGGCAGAAGTTCAACATCATAGCAGGCGAGAGTATTTAACCTTTATCCATTAACAGTTTCATGGGCTCTAGCCTGGACTGGCATTTCACTTCTCTGCAGAATGAGAGAAACGTGGACCCTGCTCCCTGGGACATGGGCCAACACTGTCACAGAGAAGGATGAGCATGAGCTTCTCTCTCATCCGCATTTGGGTAGCTAACTAGGGCCTGAAATGAAGAGGTCAGGTTAAAAAAAACAAGAAGACAGAGCTAGCAGAAGCTTAGCACAATTTCCCAAAGCATATATATTTATTTGTGTCTGAGTATGAATACACAAGGCTAACTTTAGTTCCTGTTTTTGAAAATGTTGGCCCTAATCTACACAGACCATCATTTATTCCCTGCCCTGCCCCCTCCACTCCCTCCCGTTTTTTAACAGATGGAAATATCATTTTCCAGAGCTAATTTTTTCCAGGTGGAATGCCTCCAAACTATAAAAGTGAATTTCTCACAATCATCTACAGACAGAATTAAAACCAGAACTTTAAATGAGTTGGAAGTTAGTGTCAGAAAATTCCAGTTAGGTGAGTAGCAGGCAGTAGCAAGCCTGCAAGGGGGTGGGTTTGGCTCTTTTTTGTTGTTGTTGTTTTTGGGGGTGGGTTGTTGTTTTTCTTATTCAGAAAGCTCAGGGAATGACTTGAGAAACAGTGGCCCCACTCCAGCTTTGCCCCTTTTGTGTATTAAGTTAGCCAGTATTTACAGTGCAGGGCAGAGGCTTCAGCTCCAAAATCCAGCTACCCATTTTAATAATTTTCAAGCTGAAATCATGTTCAGGAGCAAAGTTGCTTAAACCCAGCCCTGCAATTCATTCTGCCAGCTACAGACACCTGCAGAGTCACCAGAAGATTACTCCTAATGCAAATAATCCATCCTGTGGCATGGAGTACATCACAGAGGTTTAGTTACTACCGTCGGTAGGGAAACCAGAGATCTGTGGCCAGAAATATCACACAGATGGGCCTGTTTGAAAATCTGCTGCATCCTGGGCTTTCAAACGTTAAAAACAGATGAAGTGATTCCAGCGTGACCCCTGCTGTGATATAATGGATCCTGTCTGTGCATGCAGCGTTTGTTGTGATTTACCTCTTGCAATTCCTGGCTTATGTAACAGACGGCAATTCTGGAAATGAATTACTATTGATTAGACATCCTGCGCTATTGAGTTCTAGGCAATTTTATGAATTTATTTATTTGAATAAAAGCTTTTAATGACCCCACTAATTTCAAATGGCTCTCGCAAAACAGCAATTCTTCTTTCCTTTTTTCCTGCTTGCGAACAGCAGACACATCCTTCTAGGCCCTGTTTATGCCAGCTATGACTTCTTGTTGCCCTTAAATGGACAGAGCTACCGGATTGTAATTACAGCGTGGGTTTCGGGAGGAGCAGGAGAGACCCTCTCTGGGGGGAGCGGGTCTGCGTTCGGGGCGCAGGGGGAGCTCTTGCCTTTCTGTGGCAGGTGGAAGGGGTTGAGCCCCGGCCCCAGAGCATCGCTGGGGCAGAGCATCCCTCCTTCTGCTGAGCGCAGCAGCAGCAGGCTGCAAATAAAGGACTACCAACAATACAACCCGGGGCTGGGCCCCTTTAATTGCCCCTCATGCCCTCCTGCCAAAAAAGAATACTCTGCTGAGAAAGGAGAGGATTATGTGCTACTGCTCCACAAAGATGGGATTGTACAGAAACGAGTGAAGGCCCTGAACGGGCAGCCCAGGGTTTGGGACTGGCTGTGTTTAAAAAAAAAATCTAAGTCTTGCCGATGTCTTATTAGGCATATCTGCTTACTGCAGAAATAAACACTGCGGTGAAGCACAATCTGGCACGGAGCTGTGCTCTGACGGAAACGCATGACAAAATGCTCGCTGGAGTCAGGCTCTCCATGCTCGCTTTAAAAGCCTAAGGGACCTCTGCAAAGGTGTTTCCAGTGCATATATATTATATGGTCTTTAAATAGGTCTTTACTGTATAGCCTAATGCATGAGAATAGCGTGCGCGTTTCAGAAATCATCAGCCCACTTCCCCTCATCGGAGGAAACGGATTGAGCAGTATTTTCAGCAGTACAATGGACTTGAATGAAGGCATAACATGGCTTTTTGATATATGATAGTTTCTGGAGGCTGACACAAAAATAGGCCGAAGAAAGCCCTCAAAGGCACCTATACAGAACATTTTCAAGGCCTGGAAATAGCTTGTATACAGAACATCCTCCTCTCAGTTGTCCAAAAAGAATGTGCTTACATGGCAGAAAGGACAAGGGGTGGGAGCTATGTGTGGCTTCCTGTGATTATTCCCAACCATAATCAATGTGGTATTAATGTCCCCAGGTATCAGTTCTGTAAACAGCCTTGAGTATGCTGGCTACAGAATAATACCATTTTTAAAAGAGGGAGAGAGAGTGAAAGAGGCGGGAAAGGAGGAAGAGAAGGAGCTCAAGAGGGGCTGCTTGATTAAAAGCTGAAAAACTGGTTCCAGGAAGATGGATCTGGGCTCAGGCAGGCATTTAGAGCTTTTAAACAAGCTCTGCAGGGAATTAAATTGTCTACATTACTGTAAAAACATGTAGCAATAAAATGGGCTGTTTATGACACAGACTATCTACGGTTTTAATTGAAATTTGTCAGAAACGTGTAACTCCATGAATGGATGCTGAATTTAAGTGCTCCGAGTGAGAAAAAAACAAGCAAGAGGGTACAACACAGTCAGTCAGTCTTCCAGAAGTCTATGAAAACGTAGGCTTTTTCATTTACTTACTCGGTGAGTATTTCATCCCCTAAAGGCAGATCATTTCCACAAGAATCAAAGTTTTGACTGTAAGGGTGGACTTGAATGTGGGCTCCTGCAGCGGCTCCCTTAATCCCTGAATGAGCATAAACGAGGGAAGCGAGAAACCAGTGGCTGATCTGGTACCTTTACAAGCTGTTTTTCTCTCTGTGATGGTGGGTGCTGTCACCACCACAAGGTGACGGTCCAGTCCCTCCTACTTCCTTTCCTCCTCTCCCCCTCCCATTCTTCCCCCTCTCTCCCCAGCGCTCAGTCTGGCTTTCAAATCAAAGGTTTGCTTTGAAGTTATAACCTAAAATGGGAAGTTGACAACTATTTTCCTCCCAGTGCTTTAGTGATGATGAATTGCTGATCACGAAAGGGAAATGACTTCTTTTTTTCTTCCTTCTTTTTCCTTTTTTCATTTACATGCAAGCAGTAAAAGTCAAGGCTCCACACTGCAAATATGTGCAAATTCATCCACTGGCTGTGTGTACTACAGCAAATCCTATGGAGATAAGGAGCTAAAGCAGCGGGGGTGCAGCAACATAAGCTCCAAAGCTAGACATGCAATTTAATAGGCAACCAACTTAACAAAGGGCAAAGGGATATTTAACAGGGAGGTGAAATATTCCAACCATTAAAAACCAGCAAATTGCTGTGATGGCCAGTGGTTTACTGCTGTACCTCAATATAGAATGCATATGTGGGAAGAAATATAGACGTTTTCCCAGGAATTAGTTTATCTAATAGTTATTCTTTTTCAAGTAAAGAGATGTTCTGAGGGATGGAGATTGTTGCTCTTGTTATGAATAGAATTGAGTAAAATAATATTGGCGGGGGGGGGGAGGAGAGGAGGGCTTAGTAATTGGTGCTGAATGCTCAAGGTAATCATCCTGTTCATCATAAATGATGGTGTTTAACCATAAGCAAATTAGACCATGTCAATCTTTTAGGAAGCAATTAAAGCAATAGATTTTCTGTGGCCTGTTTTCACACACACAGGGCCTGATTCAGCTCCCATCTACCCCTCTTATGCAGAAGTGTACCTCTTGTCTTCAGCACAGCTGCAGCTGACTTTTACCACTATCAGTGGTAACTGGGTCAAGCCCATAATACAGGGCATAAACATTCTTCAAACGAAAAAAAAACCCACAAAAAAACCCCAAACAAAAATTAAATCCTCTTCTAACCAGGCATCAGTCTTTATTAAAACAACAGTTCCAGTAAGTAACTTGTCCTGATCCAGTTTTCTAAAACTTAATGATGGAGAGATTGGAAGATATTTTGGTTTGCTGAGCATTTGCAATAATAGCAGCCGACTAGCCTTTTTTTCCCCAGCCACCTGGATCTTCAGTTAGAAGTATTAAGAGACTGCACCTACATTGTGAATTGCCCTTTTCCTTTCATTTTCTGCAGTTCATTTGTATCCAATCAGGTTGCATCAGGATTCATTGCATTTAATGGGAAATGCGCTCTTCTGGATCAGATACCTGTTTTCAATTTGGAGAGTATCTGATTCCAATGGCAGAGGCGACAGGAATAAAAAGGAAAAGAGAAGCAAGTGCCTATTGTATAGATTTCTGTCACGCTAACAGACCTGCCAGTTCCTGAAACGCTGGGACCTTAGAATTTACTTACACTTTCTAAATTATGATGGTGAAAGAAGAAGTGAAAAATTAACTGTGGTTTTATTTGATCTTATTTGAAAAATTAAATAATGTCTTCCTCCAAGAATGTTATCTGGTTTTTGACATAAAAGTGCCCGTACACAGTGTCTCCCCAGCATTCTAAGGAGCCCACTATTTTGCAGAAATATTCCTAACATACAGACTAAGTTATCATCAGTCTCCCTGCTGGTTAGAGTGGCATCAAGTTCAGCCTCGGTATCACCTCCTGTACCTTTCAAGTGTCGCAGAGAGAGTAATGATGGGCAATGTTGCAGTGCCTCTGAAAATATTCTTTTTATTATTTTTTTTTCCCCAAAATGGCATCACGTAGACAGCATATTTTCTGTACAAAGCTTTGATGTAATTCGTATTAGGAAGAGCACCCGCACAGAGTTATCTGTGGCAGAAATGTCAGCCTACTGTTTTCCTAAACAAGCAGAAAGAAAAATTGTAATGTATCACAGCACTGATACTGTAGACCTCTACTTCAGTTCAGAAGCAGTCTGCCCAGATTTATTTGGTCTATTTGAATTACGGAGAAGCTAGACCTGTGCAGATTACCATTTTCAACTTGCTTACAAGTCAATTCCTATATAGAAGTAAAGTGATGAAGAAAATTCAGAATCAGCTTTGCCTCCCTTGTATCTCATCATTGCTTATATCTGACACGTTTACCTTAAAGGTCTGACAGAAGTCACATCTGGAGAAGAGAACCAGGAGGGCAGGAAGGAAGGAAGGTAGTAATGCAAATAGGCCAAGAGAGGCCTCCTCTAAACAAACTACTGAATCCTGCCTCAGACTTTCTATATCCTGAAAAATCGCTTCATTGGACTTGATGACCATGGCATGTGACCAAGCTGAATACTAGACAGACCACCAAGGGGTCACTTCTACATTGTCAACAAGACTGTGCATATTCAGGGAGCTTTCCAAGTGGCAGAGGTTTGCCCCTTCCTATCCACCAACAAATAGGCCACATATATTCCCTAAAATCAGCGCTTTTGTTCCCTCATCATGAGTCAACATACACCCTCAAGGAATCACAACCTGAGCCCTAAGAAGTAGCCTATGTCCTTCCCCTGCCTGGAAAAGAAAACGCTCAACAGCTGGTGCCACTCCTGAGGCAGCTGCCAGTGTGACACTCAAACAGAGGGCCCTCCCCTCTCTGACCATCTGTCAGTCCAGTGCTGAGGAAATCTATCTTGTAGATCTCATCCTTGGCCAGATGGCACCTAGTCTCATAGCTCTGAGTTTACCCAGAAGCTAGCAAAAGCCACCTTCAGGGCTCCTGGAGTTATACTAGAAGTGGTCCAGTAGAGACAGAGATGAATGGCCTTTTTTAAAATAAAGCTGTATTTCATTAGAAAGCACCCTATAGCTAAACCTGAGATGTTCTATGAAAACTGAACAAGTTTGACCAAACATTGGGTGAACAGTTGGTGGCTTTTCAAGGAATTAGAGTTGAGTGTGTTGCACTGGATGCTGAAGAGTCCACATTTCCAGCCTTACTTCAACACGGTTACTAAACTCTGCCACCTAAAAGCCAGAGGAGTTACCTGGAGCCCAACCACTCCAGAATCTGGATCCTGCAGTTTCCTTGAGTAAGTCTGTAAGTCTTAAAAGGCTGCGGTTGCTTCTGAGATTCATGGACCTGCAGCCCTGCATCCCACATGGATGATGGCAGTGCCACTGCTCCTGATGTGCTGGAAGTAGTTGGCCTCAGTTTGTCTTGTAGGCAAAGGCTGGATCTAGGGCAGTTAGGAGAAAAGCAAACCCAGTCATGGCCCGGACTGGCAGCATCCATGACCATGGCCTGTGTGAGACCCACAGGAAGCCAAAGTTGCGGCCAGAGGATGAGGTCAAAACCTGCAGCAGTTGCTCCCTGCCTGCACAGCAGCAGCAGGAGGACACATGCCAGCCCTCTGCAGCCTTCCTTGGTTCTGCTGCCCAAATCTGCTCTCTTTGCCTTCCCTTCCTATAGCTGCAGCATCCCAGCTCTGACACTAGCACTCTGGGAGAGCAACACACATATGTACGCTGCCATGAAGGCTTGAGTCAGCCCTGCCCACAACAAACTCCCCAGGAGAGCAGTGACCATCGTAACCTCCCTGCCATGGCTGGCAGTGCAAGGAGCACTTTCACCTTTGCCTGCTTCCTTGGACACAAATGACTTGCAGCACATGTGTTTGCAAAAATCATACTGAAACAACACTCCTTCCCCGGGGAGACAATGAAGATACAAACAGCCTGTGACACACCTTAGCTATGCTGCTGAAGGCTTTACTGAATGGTACTTTCAACCAGGGGGATTGTCAAGGTACAAAAATCTTCGTAAAATATTAATTTCATTAAAAAGCCTGCACAAAATATAAAAGAAAAATAAAGGAGTAAAAAAGAGTTATGGTCTCAACATGGCCAGTTCAGCAGCATTTGTGAGCTGAAATAGCTGAGAGAAGTGAGGAAGAAAGGACTTTTTGTTAAGACACTGGAATCGGAGGCTAAGGATATCTAGATCTGAAACACAGCTTAAATGGACCTTCCTGACTCTGCCTCAAGTTTCTTACATTTCCTTAGGCAAAGCATTTAATCTCTCTGTACTGGAATTCCTCATTTGTAAAATAAGGGTAATACTTCCTTCCTCCGGCTTGTCTAATTAGTCAACTGGGGCCAAAGCCATAAAAGAATTTAGCTACCTAAAGTGAAATTCAAGTGACTGAATTAAAATATGGGTTCTCAGCATATCCCTGCAGCTGCTGCCTATTGCTGGAGACATCTGAAATCTGTGTAGTTATACACTGAGAAATAGCATGTACCTCCATGTTCTCACCTAGGCACTAGAACATCAAACCTTTGGGTTCCCTTGCAGATTTAGTGTTGATCTCTTTGAGGTTATCATTTGGAGATTTCTTGTAGTGGCCATCATAACTGTTATCCTTTAGGAGGAAGAAATACCTGACTTCTGGGAAATATACAGTTGAGTTGCAAACTTTTTGTTTCAGGAGCAAGCAGTTCATCTGATAAGAAAAGACGTCAAAGTGAGAGGATTTACTGTAATTTATTGCTGAATGAAAGATGCTGTATAACAAGGACTGTGTGATCACAAAGGCTTTGAAAGAGTAGAAGCATGCTTATCCTGTTTGACAGCATAGAATGACACAATGTGTCATTCTATATATTGATGATCATATAGCCATAATTAAAGTGTTGTGCTTAAATAGGTAAATGCAGAGAGAAATGTCAGATCATTAACACAACTTTAAGTTGAATCATCTACTTTATGTCTGGTTAAGCAGCCAGCACATAAGAGCCGAGGCAAATATTTAAGCTTCCTTGCTTAAAAGAAGAGTTACTATGTCTAATCATCAAAGCAGAACTGCTTGCCAGGAGCATAAAAACCTAATGGGTTTTGCAAGAAAATTATGTCACCTTCAAATCAATGTTGATAATACAGGTGTCATTTATAAAAGGTAAACTCATTCATATTAACAGTCTATCTCCAGTGACTGTCAAAAGAGATTATGAACCCACTGTCCAGAAAGACATTTCTCCAAAGCAAGGTTTTGTTAGGATAAGACATGCTGACAAATCAGAGGGGCTTGTTTGGTTTTTTTTCTAACAATTTCTTCATTGTGACATATGGATGCCTTACTTTATGCAAATAATCAAGATCATTCAGGCATCTACTCATGTTCTTCACATGCTTTTCCTTGTGGTGCTCATAGGATCAGCACTGACTCTGAGCATGAATGCAGGACTTCTCACTTGCAGGGAAAAAAAGAGCTTTTCAACGTAAGATTTGCTATGGAGGATGAAAGACAAAGTCTAGGAAAAACATAATTCACAACAAGTCTGCAAGTCCAGGTGACACTATGGCTCCACATCATAATAAAATTCCCTCATAATGCGACTACATAAAGGTGAACTACTTTTGGAAAAACACAGGGTGGGAGAATGTCCAAAAATCTTGAGCAGAAAGGTACACACAGCACCTATTTAAAAAATCAGTTTAGCTATAGAAGTTTCATTTCTTAGATTGTATATGCATGCATTTGTTTAAATGCCCCATAACACATATGCAATCTATTTCTAACTGAGATATTCTTACACTGAAGAGTGTGATGTATATCTAAATTTGTAAAAGGCAGTAAGTAAAGTATAACAATGGATAACGAAGTAGTGAATTTTTAACATCCTGCATTGCACTACTGGACAAAGAGAAATACCCTATGCATGAAAATTACATGGTGCTACTGTGATTCACCAATACGAACAATTTCATATTGGAGAATTAAATTCAAGAAAACAGTGTAAATTGTGATCTGTTATAAGAATGAACATACATAATAAAATGAGACTGGATTACAAAATACATGATCTGATGGACACTGGAAAATATCATTCCAAACACAGAGGTAAAAGGACTGGGGACTGGTGCTGATGACAGAGATTCTCTATTAAACATGGGCAGTGAAATTAGGCATGCACTTCAAGCTGACACGAGAGAAATAAAATACCCTCAGCAGTCATGTGTTGAAGAGACAGGGGAAATATTTTATGCATCAAGGTTGTATGAGAACCATCATCTGGAATATTGCATCCCAACAGCATACACACTGTGGATGGGAAAGGTGCCCAGGGGGATTAACATAATTCAGGAAGGCCCTGAACTAAAAAAGAAAACCAAAACCACTAAATAAAAATTCACAATAAAACTCAGTCTGGCTAAACAATGACAGACAGGATATTGTGACATTCTACTGACATTTGGGAGAGAATAATTTTTTTAGTATAACTAATAATTGGTATTTAGCATAGTATAATACATACAGCTCTGAGAAAATGGAAGGAAATTAGGAGTGAAATTTTAAGAGGAATTCCAAGAAAAAACTTCTTGACAGTGAAATATATTAGATCATGGAGTAGTCTCCCCAGGGAAATAAAGAAAGCATTGTCACTTGGGACTTTTAAAAAAGAAATCCACAACAGAGCATCTAGTAGAGGGAACAGTCTTTAAACTGGCCTCAGGGACTTGAAATGAATGACTTAATTGGTCTTCCCAGTCTGTAATTTCTGCAGGACAGACCATGCCCTGTGGAAAACAAGCTCAGGCAGTTTCCCATGTCCTGCACTGAGGAGGGAAGAGGGCTGAGCTCCCAGCCCAACCCTGGCTGCTCTGGTCTCCACAAACATGCCCACAAACCTCTTACTACTTCCCCTGTCACATCCCTATAGCTTGGTGAGAAACAGCAGTGAGCCCCAGATTAATTTATTTCAGCATGCTGCAGCCTCTCATCTGGGGGGATTTGTGGCACGATTTTTAATTTTTTTCCCCATGCTCTAAAATTTAAAGTATTCTTCTGTAGCTGGATATTTGCTCAGGAGAAGTAACAAACAAATGTGGTTGTGACTCTTGGGTCCTATCTTTTTTCCTAATTGATTATAAGATCCTTCTCTTTGTCTGAGTCCAGCAGCTGATTTTCTTCACTCTGTCTCTTGGTGTGACTTTTCTCATCATTTGATGATCTAGAGAAAGGTTCGGCTCATGTTTCAAGTTCCTGCATTCTGTTTTTTCTCAGCAGAAACAGCAACAAGAAAGAAGGAAATAAGAAAAACACTGTCACTTAGACCAATAAAGCTATAACCATGGAAAAATTCTTGTAGTGTGAAGCCAGTAACCTCAAATTTCTGGTATAACGGGACTGTTTTCTATGATGTACTGGCACGGTAAGGGAGGTTCTGCGTGTGACTTGGGATTTGATGCAGAAGAGGAAGTGTGACTATAACACCAGATACTCTTGACGTGTATATAATGCTTTGTTAAATTCAATCCCTTTTAAGTTCATAGGCATAAATACATGCGGTTTTAAATTGCACCGGATTTGTACGAAGCCCGTAGACAGGGAAGTGGGATGACAGCCAGATGCAACTTTTGTCTCAGTCCATTTTGTATGCAGTGGCAATTCAGCAAACTAATAACAGATAACAAATTTTAAGCATGTGAGCATTCCTATCAAAACGTTTCTGCCTCAGCAAGTGCTTAATTAGTCTTCGTTTACAGAATGGAGACCAGCAGATCAAGATAATCTGGCCATTATGAAAAGTATTAGTGGTTCTTGTAAATGAGAAAGGCTGTCTGCTACTCAGAGGAAGCTGTTTTATTTTCTGTCTGAGGACCATCAGGTGAAGTCAGCTATCAGAGTACAGCATCCATGCTGTTTACCTGAGCTCCTGCCCTTTAAGACAACAGGAGCTGAATCTTCTAATAAGACCCCAGCCCCGGCTGCAAGTCAGGCTTTTTTCCTGCTCAGTACTCATCATGCCCTTTTGCTGCCTCTTTTAGGGTTTTTGCTGCTCAGTGGTTACAAGTTCTGTTCTGAGTCACCCCACATACTTCTTTAACACTGAAGAGCTTAGCACTTAGGTCATGCCACAGGAGAAACAAGTTGTTGAGGTGCTGCAGGATCTCATTAAGCTCTAAAGTCTGAATTTTGAGGATCTACTTCAAATAGCAGTGAGACAATGGACCTATTTGGCCCAGATTGCCCCTGAGCTGGAAGTGGCCTCTTTCTTCCTGCATCTTAGAGCAGACATTTATCCCTACCTAGTTCTCTTAGTGCAACAGGCTCTGCTGGTCTTCTTTAATGGTATCGAATCTAAATCAAGCCCTTTCCTGAGTTTCAGTAGTCTCCTGAGGAAGACCTATGTTAACAATCATGCTAAAAATGATGGGATCAAAGTACTGCTTGCAGTCAGGGCACCTCAATTAATTATTTTTTTAAAATTTCAAATATGCTTTAAATGGTTCATCTGTACCCATTCTGTTTACTTTTTTTCCTTTCATACCCTTCTGTTATACTAAAGGACATGGATGCAGTGAAGTGCTTGAACTTAATGCTGATTTTATGGGCTTTTTTTTTTTCTTTCAGGTGCATAACCCTGTCCAAAAGAGGAAAGTACTGCTTGAGCTATTTTACAGGTGGGGAATCATGATACTTGCACTGTAGAATTCCTGATCTGCCCCTGGAAGATATATTGCATTTCCAGTGGTTTTGGTGAGCATATTCATGTACTTATAGTTAAGCAAAAACTCTACCATTTCCTTTTATCTGAAGCAATCTCCCTTCCTCCTTCCCTCCCTCTTCAAGCCCAAATCAGAAATGCCCCCCCCAGATCATTTGCTGAAACCAGACCAGAAAAAAAAATTTAAAAAAAAAAGCATGAATGAGCATGTGAAAGGTGCTGCAGAGTATTAGCAAAGCCTGTCTTTGTGGGCCTGAAAAGCCCATGATAATGAGCTCCTCCATTGGGGGTGGAGGGAGCACACATGCAAAGGAGGGTCTTGGGCTTCACGTTTCATTAAAGAAAGGTTTCAGCCTTTTTCCTTGGAAAAAAACAGCTTTGAAAATTGTAAGCGACGCAAACTGATCATTATGGTTGAAAGCGCCATCATTAAAAAAATCTCTCGTCATTCACAGGCTCCTGACAGCTGGTCGCTGCGGCCTGAATAAACACAGCCAGTGCTGTGAGGATTTTGGGGAAGACGCTCCATGTTTCCCTAGCGGCAGGGGCAGGGGCTGTGCCTCTGGGCCACCTTGGGCCCCCCAGGCTACCTTCCAGCTGGCCACCTCCGGGGAAAGCATCCCCTGCCCCCCACCGCCAGCAGGACCCCTGCCTGGGGACAATGCTCCATTGAGGGGTTTAGGATGCTGTGAATACCCACCAGCCTTCTTTGTCCTGCTCCCCTTCTCCGCCTCCTCCTCCCCTCTCTGCCCTCTCCCAACCTCTCCCTTTTCTCTGACAGAGTATTTCCCAATCCAAGAGTCTTTCGCTGCGGTCAGTCCTCCAGTCCTGTCATCACGCCTGGCTGAGCCCACTGTCCCAGCAGCAGGCTCACCCCATGAAGACCGAGGGGATATACTGAGGTTTATTCAGTGCAGCACAAAATGAGCCCCGCAGCTTCCCAGCCGCATGGGCAATAGCAACACCCAAATGCTTAACAGGCCCAGAATGGAGGCCCACGTCCTATAACCCACCTGTTTTCTGGGGTAGGTTTCTGGGCAGGGGCACCTGCATTTCCTATCTGTGTGTCACCAGCTTGTCTCCAAAGCAATTTTACCTCTCCTGTCAGCTACATAACCCTATCTATTCCCTGCTGAGCCAGACTATGTGTCACTATTATTCCAAGGTGTCTTCAGACACTTAAATTGCCAACAAAGTAAACATTGTGAATGCTTCACAGAGAAAAAGGGGAGGGAAAGGAGAAAGAGTAGAGGGAGTGAAACCAGAATGGAAATCAGCATTGGACATGTTTTCCTTGCACATTACCTGCTAGTAAGCAGAGAGGCTGGAAGTCGGGGAGCGAGAAGGTGGAGGTGAGGGGGTGAACAGGGAAAATGAAGGTGGGAGGAAGCCAGTCATACAGGCAACACCAAAAGGAGCCCATAAACAAACATCTGTTTGGAGATGTCTAAGGAGAGAGTGGAGTGGGCCTTTGTGCAGTTTGGAAAAAAAAGAGACTTGTATGTATTTCATCTTTTAGGCACACTGGGTCTGGGAAAAGTTACTGTGCGTTTGATGCTGTATAGGAACAGCTAAAGAGAGGAGCTGAAAGTGCTGAGCTTCTGCATCCTTTTTAAAAAGACAGAACAAAACATGACTACAGATCAAAGGCTTTGTATTTTTTTCAAATTGTTCTTCCAAATAAGTGATTGCCATCATTCAGGAGTAAATATGTACTTCTGAGGGTGTCTACATGGCAAGAGTCACTATCCAGTGGGTTTACTGTTACTGTGCAAGGACTGTCAAGATGACATATCAGTGACACTAATGTGACAGTTAGCATGCAGAGTAGAAACAGAGAGGCAGGTTTACACTGCAAGGTTACAATAACCTCTACCTCCCATTAAAAGACAGTGAATTATTACAAGTTCTAAAGGAGGTAAACCAAGGACGGGTGCTGAGCACAAGCTGCTCTGCTAATTCTGTTCTTACACTGCTTTTGTGCCTTATAAAATTACAATCTCCCTTCAATGTTTCCTCTTTACTTTTTCTTCTTCTTCCTTAATAATTGTACAGAGGTTGGTGATTTAGGCTTGTTCTGGTTAATATTCATACTACAAAATTAAATCAGACTTCCTCACAGCACATTCTTCATTTTAAAAGTTCCTTCCCATTTGAATACGTCTTTTGATCTAAGAGAGATGAACTGTGATTAAAATGAAATATTTCATTATTTATTTAGCATTTATAATGGCAGGAGAATGATCGCTGTTCTCAGTGTCACCCTGAGTTTCTTTCACAGTATGAGGCTCTGAGCCAATCCACAGTACTTCACAATCTTTGTCACTGGTGGAAGGATGGAAGAAAGGAGATTGAATCCGAGACAGGTGGAGGAATGTGCACAGTGTGGGCTACAGGTCACTAGCTGTGCTGAGATGGGAATGTGGAGGTGAAATCTTGGATTCACGAAATAGAGGAAGTTTTGCTGATGGCATCACTGAAACTTATTTGGGAGCACTGCCTTCCACACCCAAGTCAGCAAAGATCTGATCCATGCAGATTAGGGTGTTTCTGAGGAGAGTCATCACTGTATAATGGGAAAGAAGTTGGCATTTATTTTGAACATTAAAGAACAATTAAATTGTCTTCAGGCATTTACACTGCTTTCTTATTATCTGTATTTGAAAATAAATGTAGAGTTCTCTTGGAATAATAAACCACAGGGAAATACTTTGACTGTTCTTTGATTCTGCAGAAACTTGTCTTCTAAAAATTCAATTTGCAAAGTCTGATTCAATAGAACCCATTTACAGTAGTGTACAGGCCAAGTACCAAAATAGTGCCAGAATTAAATTTAAATAATCAGTTATAAAAAGAAATGTTGACCAATGGATTAAATCCATTACTAAATTTATGCATTACATTTCTGAGCAATAGGTCTGGGATTTCCCCAGCAATTTCCAGTAAGGAAAGGAAGAAGCACTTGTGATAAGGTTAAATTGTATTTTCCTTAAATCCAGTGTTTTTTACCTCTCAGGAATTGCTCACACGGCAGTTTCAGAACCATCATGTAACTTGCATTTTCAAAGTCAGTGACGTACACAAAGCAAGTCCTCTTGTTCTGCCCAGAAGCAATGTGGGCAGAGCTAAAAACACACAGTAAGGGGAAAAAAAGTTCAGCACCTTCAAACCAAGGACCATGTGCTACAATGTACAATGAGGAATGGATTTAAGAAAAATGAGGCAAACAGTCCCCTTTAAAAAAACCAAAGCAAAACACCACACACTGGTTTTGCAGCCTCCCAGTGAGCCACGGAGATATTTTGCTTTCTGGTAGCAGATTAGAGAGTTTTTGGGCCATGTGATCAGTATCCACCTATACAGTAAAATATATAGCCCTAAAAACTGATGTCATAAAAGTATATAAAGAAAAAATCACCAGAGACATTCAGCTGGGTGAGACTTCTAGCTATTGATAAACCACAATAACTGCTTTTAACATGGTGACATCACCACATCCCCTGTGAAAATGCTTCCAAGTTTTGCCTTGGTAGGAATAGATGTATAACCAGCTGTAACCAGTGTTCCAGCTACTCTGTTGTAAGCATTCTGTGAAAAACTCCTCTTGTTCCTTTTTACTTGTCCACTGATAATAATCAAAATATAGGTTTTCTCTCTTTTGTCACGTTACCCATTTTGGGGGGAAATCACTGAGGAACTCAAAGGCCTTCCAAGTCAGGGTTTGTTTCTCAGTGCTCTTGCTGCTATTCATACAAAAGTGATGTTACAGCTTTAGGGAGGGCCTGCTGAACCCCATTACAGACGACTCACTGAACTGACTTAACACTCAAATACCATGTAAAACCAAGGCTCTTCTTCCACAGTGGCAGTGGCTTCCCTGAGAATGCTGATTTTTTGATGGGTGAATGTTTTTATGGTCTTGAATGCAAAGATGGTGTGGCAGTAGTATTTGCTGTTGAAGTCATCTTAACAGCCGGGTACAACGCATGAATGACCACTACTGACTTTTTTTCACTGATCCTGCAGAATCACTGAGGTGAAGTGCTGCAGCTTTTCACCAGCTTCATATCTCTCACACCCACCCCACTATTGTGTGGGGAGACCACGGCTGATCGGCTTCCCCAAGCTGGGTTTCTCTTGGCACTGGATTTCACCCTGCAGCACACGTCATACATCCCACTTAAAAACAGGAGCTGGGAGGAGGGTGTCTGCCACTCAAGCAGAAGGAAGAAAGGGAAATTAAAACTTCTTGTGTTCTGCCAACTCCTGTGAGCTGCTCTGTTACTGCCTGCCAGAAGACACCCTGCACTCAGAGACTTGCAGTTGCAGGGGGAGAGAGGGAAGGTGGGGGATATTTGGCAGGGCCCTTCAGTGCTGCTCTTTCAACTGCCAGAGACTCCAGAAATGCAGAATCCTTTCTCAAAGACCATTCCTGCAGCTGACCCCTGATAAAACACAGCCTGGCACAGATATCGTGCTATTAATGCATCACTACTGGAGGCTTTCTGCAAAGGAGGGGGCTCAGAACCTTGCTCTCTAAGCAGCATGCAAAAGTTTGCTGGGGCCACCATCTCAGTCGCAGGACAGAGACAAGAGCAGCCGCTGCTTGATCTGTGCTCACACGGAGCTCAGCTCCGCCAGCCTGAGCACCTCAGCACTCCAAAGGAGTATCTTCTGAGGCACAGGGTTCACCAAGAACAGACATGAGCCTTAAAAGCTGTGAAAATAAAACAAAGTTCCTGGGTACCTGGGAATTCAGAGGCTTAAAAAAAAAAACCAAACAAACAAACCAGTCATAATTTTAGCTGGGCTTCAGGGAAAAAACCAACCAACTAACCTACCAAACAAAAGACTCCAAAAACTCCAAACAAACAAAACCCACTCCAACAAGGAAAAAAGGCAAAAGAATCCCTCAGTGGCAAACAGCCAATTTGGGACTACAGCAAAGCTGCTAATTTTGGACACACTGCCCTTCGCTGCTGTTGTAAAACAATTTTTCATGTGGGTCTGGGGCTTGCCCTAGTTCATGATACATCTGTGTTTAATTATACCTCAGGTGAAGATGTGGGTTAATTTCGTAGACACAAACAAAGTCATTTTTGTTTCAGCTCTGCAAGCCTGTGAGAACATGCTTGAGCGTGATGGATAGCAGTGGGAGTACACACATGCATATCCCGCCTGTCTGAAGGTGGGGGTCTGGAAGTCAGTGCTTTCTGCCAAATTTTCTGTCCTGCCTGTTTCTGTGATAACTGCATGCAAGCTCTACAGCTGGTAGTGCACACCTCAGAGCATCTGCATGCCAGCCAGCAAGGAGGGAGTGCTGACAGCACCTGAGCATCCCGAGGAAACATCTAAACCTGCTCAGGACAGCAAGTGCAAAGCAGAGTGGTGAAAATGCCAGCCAGTGGCAATCAGTGTCCAACCAACACCCAGTCATCTCTCGTTTCTACTAGGAGTGAAGCTAACTTGGTGAGCTTTAGCTTCTGTGAAGGAGGCAGTATGAGAAGTGTGATGACGCTTAATGAATGTAAAGTGCTTCATAGCACAGAGAAAAATCCTATCTAGAACTCACTTGTCAAATGTCAGGCTGCCAGTGTCAGTCAAGCGTATGCCACCTTTCTTCTGCTACTCAGCCACGTTACAGCCTCCTGTGCATTTGCTGACAGCGACATGACATTTCTCTGACTTCAGGTGCAGCCTGGTGCCTGGGCAGTAGGGAAGAAGCAGCCCTGATGTTGGGTGGCATATGGCACATGTACACTGGCTCACCTCGGGATGCATCCTTCATGAAATACCCTGCATTTCCCCTCCAAAATAGAACAGTCACTTCCCATACAGAACGCTAGGCATCCCCTGAAACACCCAGG
This sequence comes from Hypotaenidia okinawae, assembly GCA_027925045.1. Classification (NCBI taxonomy): domain Eukaryota; kingdom Metazoa; phylum Chordata; class Aves; order Gruiformes; family Rallidae; genus Hypotaenidia; species Hypotaenidia okinawae. The sequence continues at coordinate 65,118,956 of BSDF01000002.1, forward strand.
TCAATGGAGAGGCTGCTAATCACTGACAAGCTGCCTTGCCATTCATCCAGGAGAAACAGTAGAGATTCAAATGCTTACTCTGGTATGGAGGCAGCACCAGGAGAAAATCATCAGCTCCATCACTCCCTCTTGCCAAAACAGTGGAGAAGCCACTCAGTGGGAGCTCTGTGAAAGTAGTCCCAGGAACTGCTTTCAAGTGCCAGTCATAGGTACCAGAGGTGGAGGCAGCACTGCCTTGCCCCAGCACATACATCTTCCATGCAGGCCATGCAGAAGAATTTCTCAATAGAGGTAATTTGGATGTTGTGTGATGTGTAGGGACTGCAGCTGACAGGACACTGCCTTAGTATCACTTGTCAGAGAATTTTGTATAGCGTCCTAGGCCATCTTGTATATCCCTGCCCGAAGGAAGGATTAATGTCCTCAAAACTCTCCAATGCTGGCAACACTCTGAGGACAATCTAGACCAACTCTGCTGCTAGAAAATATTTTTAACCTCTGCTGATTTTTTATTGCTGTCATTTAAATTCTGAATTATTGTTGCTGTCCTGTCCTTCTTTGCTGCAACCTTTCACCTGTCTGGAAGCCATTTTCATGCTATTTGTCCAATTTTCTCTTTAAGCTGAATAACTCCATCTTGCTCAATTTTCATTCACAGGTCATGTTTTCTAGACTATTGAATAATTATGGTGCTGCTCAACTGACCCACATCTTTCTTAAAGGAGCAGAGATCTCAGGTGAGGCAGTAGGAGAGCTGAGAAGAGTAAAAGGATTGCTTCATGTTCTCTGTGGGCAAGACCTTGCTGCTTGCCTTATCATGACTTTTTTCTTTTTCACAACATCTCAGCACAATCTGTTTAGAGACACGACAACTCCAGATGCCTTCTGCAGAGCAGCTACCCCACCAGCTGCTCCTCACCCTGTACTTGTGTAGCTGGCTATTCCTGTCTGAGGGTGGGATCCTCAACACAGGAAATCATGGCCCAGGACACTTGCCAAAGTAAAGCTGGATCCACGCTATACTCATTTGTATATCATTATCTAGAATGGGTTGTTTCACAGACACATTTAATTCTGAGCTCTGGGACTGATCCAAAACCTTGGCTGGCTTTGGTTCATGTGTCAAAGTGATCTTTTTCATCTGTCTTCTAGCAGAAACTACCTTGAACGGTGTTTTTGAGATGGTTGGTTGTCTGTAAATTTATATTAAATATTGGGCACTTCTTTTGTACTTGGATCTGTTAATGAGACTGCATATATTTTACCAGTGGGATCAAAGAAAACAAAATAGTCTGTAGATTCTGACAAGAAGAAATAGCCAGCTAGAAAGTCAGCATTTTCTTGCAGTAAAATAAAGAAAATAAAATGCCAGCTTCCTGAAACCTCTGGCAGTAAGTTTTCTTTACTTAAAAAAACCCCCACCCTCCTGAATACGCTGAATGACAGATTCCTGCTCCTCTGAGGGGAGCACAGGAACATGCACAAGATCCCTTTCCATGGCATCCTCCAGCTCTTAATATTTCTAGGTTTGGTGACTGAAAGGAGACAGAGACGATTTGGAGAAGGTTCCTTTGCAATAGCTTTATTCAACATCCACATCTTTCATCTTTTGCTTTTAGTAAGAAAATTGATTGCATTAGGAGTATAGAAAGGATGCTGATAGAAATGTTATTACAGCAGAAAAAAATAGAAAATTAGAGAATGGAAGGGATCTACTTGGTTTTCCCCTCCATTTTTGTTGACTAGAGCTGCTTGATTTTATCAGTGTGGGGGAAAAATGTTACCAGTAGCTTTTTATTCAGGTGTTTTGTTACCATGGCTTTGATAACACTGTTACAGGAGAATGGGAAACTCTGACCTCTGAGTGCAGGACCGTCATAAAAAAGCATGAAAAAACAATATTGATGTCACATATTGTCCTAATCTTTCAGCCCTGGGACAGGTTTCCTTCTCCTCCCTTTTCCCACTGGTCCAAAGCCCATTTCCCAGTGCATCAAATGCAGCATGAAAGGCAGTAATGATGCTTTTGCCCCAGAGGAAAGAAGCCCTGGTTGACTCAGGCCACATGAAGATCTTTGTGTAGCATCAGTCTCTGCTTTGACTCAAGGAGGTCAAAGAGTGCTATGGAAGGGGACAGGGGGACCTGGGGGTGACCGCATGCTACTCATTCTTACATGGGCAGGTGGAACAAGGTAGCTATCTCCTTGCTGTTGGGATGTGTCTCTCCAGTAGGCATGTCCTGCTGTAACTGCTATATGCTTTCCATTTGCTCTATGTTTTTTTCTAAAAGAAGCCCTTTTCTTTCTCACACACAGCAGGGGTATGAAGAGAGAGGACATTACAACCTTCCTGTTCTTCCCATGTGGGAAGAACATTTTTTTTTTTGTTCCATGGGTTGTACTAAATTTGTAGTTATTTCCCACGTGAGTAATACCTGGATAAGTTATGGCTTATATAGGCTCAACACTTGAAATGAAAAGCAGATTGCCGTGTAGATTTGAATTATCCTCCAATATTTCATGATATATATTCCATCTTTGTGGGTTAGTATTGTTATATATTTCATAGTTATGATTTCCATGGTATCAAACTTCTCGTTATCTGCCAGTGCTATCCAGCTATAAATGCCAAAGCTCTCCAGCAGCCAGTGTGTCCTTTTTCAGACTTATAGTTCTGTGTTCTGTGGATATTCAGCATTTAATGGTGCTGAATAAAACAGAACTGCCATCACGCTCTTGCAGAAACCCCAGCTAGGCTATTGACAGCGTAAGTTTCATTTAATTCCTTGATTCAACAGCCATTTCTAGACGTTTCCTGAGCAATGCAATAAACACAAAATGCAGTGCTCAAATTGAATATTTAAAAGTCAATCAGGCTTGAAATTTAATTTTATCTAATTGGTTTGCTACATTCACACACAACTGAATGACATTTAGAAAAACCCAGCCATCCTATATAATTTCATGTTTACTCCAATCACAAGATGGATTTTTTTCTCAGTTTTTTTAATCTCATTTTAATGCTTTAGCTAATTGACTACCCCCTCTGCCACACGTTTAATACAGTGTTTTGGAATCCATCTTTGTTCTGCTGATGCAGAGAGCCTCCAAAGCAATCTCAAATCTTATTTAGCTTCCAGTGCTAGATGCCTAAAGCAAAACCATATATACTTTTGTTGATCATATTTTGCAAGGTGGGGAAGGGGTTTGGTGGTTCTGTGACATTTACAGATATGTTTTAAGTAAGGAATTGCACACAGGTAATGTTAAGTTTCACTGATCCAATAGAAAATGAAGGGCTGGTTCTTCATGTTCCTTATTTTCCTTTACAGTTTCCTTATAAATTAATTATATATGCACACTGAGAGATACATCAGGCCCATCTACAGCCTGTGAGAAGCCCTACTGCAGATTTCCAAGACTCTCCTCTGAAAAAGGAGTTGTGCCACAACCTAAGCCAGTCATGCAGTCTTGTGCTGAATAATGGGTACAGTGCTTGCCACCTCAGTGCAAACATTATGCATTTCAGCTGAGATGGACTGAATTTTCTTTCTAGCAGCCAGTATAGTGCTGTGTTTTGGATTTAGTGTGAGAATAATGTTGATAACACACTGATGTTTTAGTAGCTGCTAGTCAGTTGCAGTGTCTACACTAAGTCAAGGACTTTCCAGCTTCCCACACCCTGCCAGGTGCACAAGGAGCTGGGAGAGCACAGCCAGGACAGCTGGCCCAAGCTGGCCAAAGGGACATTCCCTCCTATGTACTGTCATGCTCTGGATAAAACTGGGGAAGCGAGCTGGCAGACAGGATCATTGCTCAGAAAGAGATTATTTTAAATTTCCCTTCCATATGTGGGGAGAAAGTGCATTTGTGCATCACTTGGATTTTTAAATTAATATTGTTATTATTTTTGTTGTTGTTGCTGTTACCATCACTATTACTATTACTATTATTACTACTATTACTATTATCTTTGTTACTCTATGAAACCATCTTTATCTCAAAGCACAAGGGTTTTTTCCATTCTTCTCTCCCTTTCTCTGGCAGGAGGAGGGGTGATCCAAGTGGCTGTGTAGTGCTTAGCTGTTGACTGGGGCAAAACCGCAACAACAGACCAAAACTTTAGAAGGGTTTCTGAAAAGCACAAGGAAAGTTGTAAAAGCATGGCAGGTAACACATAGGATAAATTTGGAAAGGAAAGTGTCTTGAACATATGGAAGAAACCACTGTGGTAAACAATTTTTAAAAATAAATACACAATCAAGTCACAGAGATTAATAATTCCCATTACATCTCTCATAACACCAAATTCCAGAGGACCTTCAGGGACAGAAACAGTAAATCCTTTGCACAGTCACCACCAAGGTAGACCAATATTATGGTGTCTTTTAATGAGTAGTAATGTGCTCCTATTATCTATAAGACCATGCATAGCTACATTAGTTTAAGCTTTAAAAGGTGCATCAGAAGGTGTAAAAATAACTCCAGTGTTGTGTCCTTCTTTTACCGCTGGAGAAGACATCTATAAGAAGACATTTACTTGGAGAGGACATTTATTGGGCCAAAGCTGCTCACTGGAAAAGGCCGAGCCAGGGTTTCTTGCTTCTTTCCCACATCAATGAAGTCAGTCATTTCAGCAAACAGGTTACTAGAGAAAGCAAACTGGAATTCTGTCCCTGAAAACATTACCAAGATTTTCTGGATGCCTTACATGATATCACTCCTATTTAAGGCAACATCTCACCTCAGTGAGTACCTGCTTTCCATTTTGTGTAGGAAAATCTGAGAAGCCAGCAGCATGGAATTTTTTTATTTTTATTTGAGCATTATTTTTCTTGATTCTCCTTTCATTCATACTAAGAGCTATACAAAAAAGATATGCCTGAAGAAAACATACCTAGGGCACAAACACTGCTGAACATAAATACTATTTTTTGGTGTATAACATCAGAGCATACATTTAGTTTACCCTTAAACGTAGCAAGAGCTATTACCTCACCTGATGTGTGAAGCTTTCTACATTTAGCTCCCAACTTAATGAGGTTAAAATACAGCCCCTCATTCCTCAAAGCTTTGCCAGTTTGTCATATTATACAAAGATGGACAGTGCCGCTTTCTTTAAGGAATAATGTATGGCTAGCAAAGCGATCATGTAAGAATACAGCTGTGAACAAACTACTTATGGAGTACCTGAAAATGGGCTGTTTATAAAATCTGTATATTCACACTCAGAACTTTAAAATTCATTCCAGTAGTGACTAACTCATGCCTGGTTGGCTTGTGTTGAACTAGGACAAATTAAATCCAAACAGCACTTCGGATTTTTCTTGTGTTGTCTTCACTTTCAGCAAAATGTATGCATTCATTTTTCTAAAGTTGAAGGTTTTTAAACCATAAGATTGCCAAGACAGCCCTTAGAGAGGGAAGAGAGGCAGTGGTGTTTGACAGAGTCAGCAGGCAGTCGGGAGCAATTCTTTCTGGAGAAGTGTGAACAACTTCATTTGTCTCAGAAGAGCATTGGCTCTGACACCTATTGATGACAATTTAAATATCAGCATTAACTGTTCCAGGCTGAGTAATTTGAACAGAAGCATCCAACTTTGCCTTTAATCCAGTGTTGATGGTTATAATAAAGATTGGAGATGGCAAATACCTCACACGTCATCTTTTCCATTTCCTGAAAGGCCAGCCTAGGTGGTTTCCTAATGTACTTATGCCTCAAATGTTGCCACATCTAGTTTTAATTCAAAGGCTTCTCTTCCACAGGTTGTCCCACCAGCACAGCTCCTGTCAAAAAAAGAAAAAAAAAGGATAGAAACATCAAAAAAAATAAAAAGCCACATCTGCTGGAGGATTTCAAAGTTATGCTGGGAGAGCGGTAGCCTGTTGAGTTCGTCAGGTGCAGGCTGCACCCTTTTGGGACAGAGCCAGCCCACCCAGGATGGGGCTTTTGGACTGAAGGGTCTGTGGTTAAGGAAAGGAAGAGGAACAGTGTGACCCTAAACACAGATGGCTCTTGTCTGGGTGCTTTGCGTGATTGCCCTAAGCATAAGTAGGGTGGAGGAAAAGACCAGACAGACCCCCAAGGCAGCACTGTGCAGAGAACACTTCCCCCACCTCCTCCCCTGGCCGCTGTAACGCAGTCCTGCCTCTCTGCAGCATGGTGCGTATCAAATATCCAGTTGAGGTACCTCAGCATTTGATGTACTTTGAAATGCAGTCCAGAGTCAGTCTCTCAGAAACTTGATATGCTTTTAAACTCCTCGGGTCTCCCATTAGTAAACTCAAGAGATATAAGTAATGACTTTCCTTAATCAATTAGCTTGTCTGGAGAATGTTTAAGTCTACACCTGCACTGTGTGTTGAACCCGTGATCCAGTGGCTTGTTTAAAACTGTCTTTCAGTTGTTTAAAAAAAGAAAAAGCTTTAGGTGTGTTCAGCTGCCAGATCCTGGGGGTAAAATGGTTTTCTTGACACTGCTTCTGTGTTGCCTCACATCTGCGTATCTGGCTCTCTAACACCTAATAAAGTAAAAACCTTGCCTTGGCTTCTCATGTGTAATTCCAAATGTCAGTCGATTACAGCTCTGGCTCTTTGAGCATCTGCACTTGGGTGGATATTGCTCTTTGGCTTATTGACTCCATACCTTGAGTCTAGCCTGAAAGAACACAAGCACACTTTTCAGACAGTGAAAGTTTCTACAGCCTCTGATGAATATGGTCCTGCATTTGATTTAGACATGGACAATTTAGAAGGAAAGTTAATCCTGAGAAAGTGTAAGAGAAGCTTATGCTTTCAGTCAAACTCCCCTAAGGCACACCATGCATTCAAGAGTATTTCTTCACAAACACTTGTCAGTAAGAAGTCCAGATTCTGAAGTGATTGCCATGAAATAAATTAAGATGAACATGTTCATTAGCTTAGGAATTTCTTCTATGACTTTTTTTGTGGGTGCTATTTGTAGATCCTGTGTCCATTTTCTCAGAGGGAATGGAAAACACATCCTTCCCTAGGGGGACTCTTCCCTTTTCTCTTTTGAAAGAACTGTGATTCGTAGCCAATCTTGTCAGACCTGGCAAAATCAAAGCTGTTCAGTGGCAGAAATCTCCACTGTGTCCTTAGGCTGAAAGGGCACTCCCAAGACAGTGTAAATGGGGACCCCTTCCAGTGAAAGCAAACACCCTGAGGGAAAACAACCCCCACGTCCTGATGCTGGGGACAAGATGCAGGACCACATGCAGCTGCTTCTTTTGGAAAGAGTGATGTCAAAAGCAGCATGACTACTCTGCAGTGTGACAGAAGACACCACATGGATTGCAAACTCTAGTTGAGCCTCTGCCATGTGGTTTGGGAAAATTAACTACATATCTTACACCTGCCAAGAAATGAAGCAGAAGCTCAAACTCTTTATTACTTTTTGTATTAAGTTTTAAGGGTGAAACTCTTCATTTCTAATGTCTTTAATTTACCCTAACATGTCTGTCTATAGGGAAGGACAGGAAAGAAGAACGAGACCTTTAGCATTTGGACTAAACACAGCTATCATTCAGTTGTGCTAATTTTAAGAGTGTCTAGATAAAGCACTGATAAATAAAAGGGAGGATTGACTTCTCCCCACCCCCTCTACTCTGCTCTGGTCAGGCCTCACCTGGAGTACTGTATCCAGTTCTGGGCTCCCTGGTACAAAAGAACCACAGGGATCTCCTCGAAAGAGTCTGCAAAGACGATTAAGGGCCTCAAGCATCTCCCCTACGAGGAAAGGCTGAATGAACTGGGGCTGTTCAGCCTTGAGAAAAGAAGACTAAACTAAGAACACATAATAAGTGATCAGAAGATATAAGGCTTAAAACAGAAGGTGCCACAAGCCCTTAAATTGCTATAGCCTTCCTCAGCTAAGTCAAAAAACATATATTATTTGCTTGACTGATTTAATCTAACTAGCTTTAGGATGAGAATGGACATTTAGACTCTATAAGCATTTCCATCCTGTAGATAAGAATGCCCTTCATCACAGAGATCAGTCAACTGTAATGATGACTCTGCAGTGTTGGAGAGTTCTCCTTCTCTGTTAACAAGACTCCCCTTTACAGTACAACATGTTTAAAGCAAACACACATTTATTCCTCCTTAATACAATCTCTTAATTGGACCTAATTTCCTGTTGTAATAATTTGACAATAGATCCTATTTTGCTCAAAGATTTATGACCTCAGGTTAGTAAAATTGTTAGAAAATCAGCTATATCTTTTCTATGCATATATTGCCTGGCTTACTCTTTTTAGTAAAATCTGTAAAAAGTACACAAAATAGGTTTATTCCATTAAGCAGCAGCACAGGTCATGAACTTTGAAGGCACAAATATCCTTCGGTTAGAAATTGTCAATCTATTGGACTCTGCTTCCAAATTAATATCAAGATCCTTCACAGAATGTTAAAGCTATTTATGACACAGCTATTATTCAACCATTTGATGGCTTATGGATCTGGGAAACTAATTTAGTGATTTGCAACAGAATCCTCAAAGTTGAATATGATTTTTTTTTATGCCTTAATACAAACAGATCAGAAGTGCTCAGATTCACTTAATTTTGATATACAAAGAATTTGGGGAAAAGTATTGGGAAGGAAAAAAAAGGGCATGTGAGAAAATATAATTTAATTTAAAATCATAGCAGCCTTTCAAAGACCAAACTCTTAGTAAATTTATTTCTCCATACTGAAAGAGAGAAGATAGAAGAGTTCAGAGATTTGAAACCTGCCAAAACAAAAATACCATATTGTTATAAAAAAGAATTAAGAAAATCCATCTACATAGTGTAACTCTTGGCATACCATCCAGGGTGTCCTGAGGGCCATTTTGGAATAACGATATGGATATTTCAGGAGCACCTAAGATTTACAGTGAATTCTAGGATGCACTCCTGAGTGACCTGTATGGTGCATTGCTCCCGTCTGGCATGTCACAAGACTGCCAACATGATCCCTCACAACTGTGGTCTACCTCTCGGTGTTACCCTCTCAACACATGCATGATGGAATGAAATTTTTCCAGTAATAGCAATCTTGAGATGTCTGCGGTGAACGTTGGATGGGTTGATAGCAAAGGTGAACATGCTGTACATCCTGAATGATGCAGTAGTACCCCTGTAGCTTAATTGCAGCATGGTCTTCACCAAGAAAGCAATGAGCTTGTGTAGTCAGCTAAGCAATCACCCTGTGGGTTTCTGGCATAAAAACTTTCTTAAGTATGATGGATTTGTAAGGAATACCTATGCAGGTGATTTCTGAGAGCAGAGAGGTTTTACACAGTCTTGAGAGGGATAATTTCAGAAGGGTGAGGTAGGCATTTGTGGCTGGAACAAGAATGACACTGGCTGTTGAAGCAGATTCATTAGACAAGAGGCCTGTCCTTCGGAGCTTCCCAATAGCTAGGGTCCTCCTAGAAGATTCTTCTTGCTGTAAGTACCACAATAAAATGGCATTTTAGGGTTAAAGAGTAAGTATTGTCAAAATGAAAGAGGTAGTTTGAGACACCAGTTTATCTAGATCTCTCCTGATTTCTTTCTAATTTCTGCTCTTCCAGCTTTGAGTAATGGATTGGTGGAAGGGGATAGTGGTGAGGGATAAAGGGGCTGACAGGAGAAGTACACTGTAAAGTAAATGATTGATGAGAGCAAAAGCAAAAGGATATACCAGAACTATCAGGCGTGGTCTGAATTTTGGGCCTGTTAACTATGTTGAAGCACTGAATTATTTCCTTTGTACTGCATTGAAATCCAAGCATGTTTCTCTGTTACTTGATCTGCCTCCTCTATCTCCACTTCACCCTCATATTTTCACACATTTTTGATCTACTTTGATCTGTAGTATAAACTACTAGCTTCACGAACTGCTGTTCATGTAATTTCATGACGCATGTTGTGACTGGGGATCCCTTAGTAAATTGCAAGAGATCTACTGCTTTATTCCAACTCCAGATCAAGAAGCTTGTGGTTAACACCACAGAGGAGCTTCACAACTTTCTATCCCATTTTTGCATCGCAGAAGTTCAACTTCTACTGACTCAATCCTCTATAATATACAATATGTATTGCTTGTGATACATATTGTGATGCATAGTGTAGTAGAGAACTGATAATTATGGATGATAATAAGAATCTCCTGGAATCAATATTTAAAGTACCAGCTTTACTCCAATTCCATTTTGTCTTAAGTAAGTCTGAGTGCTGTAGGAGAAGATGGTCTTTACCAGTTAGAAAGAAATGAACAGGTGACATAGCTATCTGCTATCTGTGTGTATGGCTTGTGATTCTAAAAGTAGATAGTCACATGCCCAGGACAAGTTCCATAACATTCCCACCCTTTACACCTAATCCTTCATTTTTATCATTGCTCCCTACATGTTCATAGGGATAGGTAAGAAGAGAAACAGGATCAAAAGACAGGTCAGCAACCAAAAGAGGTAAAGCCAGTATCTACAACCGCAATACAAACCTATCTGGAAGTATGTGGTCCTTTTTTTTTCCTTTACCTACAGTCATCCAGGATGACAATGCAGGAAAGGAGTTTCAATATTTGATATGAAGAAACTTATGAAGCCAGCTGTGGTATTATGGCTTAGTAATTTCTATTATCCCCTGTCTACTCCTCCATGAAGACATTACTCCCAATTAAGTGATACATACAGCCACATTCCTTGGATTTGGCCATAATTCAAAGCACTCCTGTGCTCTCATGTGCAGACACTTGGTTTGTATGATCAATGGCTTTTTTGCATGTCTGATGTTGTCCCATTGATTAATTTTTTGGCTCACATGTATATTATATCACACTGGCTCATCATGCTGTGCAGTGAGTAACGTTGGGAAGCAACAGAACAGATGTAACACAATGCATTAACCAAAAAAAAGACAACTAATTTTCAGATCAATAAGCCAATCCATTTGGTGAGATAGAAGGGATAAGTTGGAGACATGATTTATTTTTCCTTTAGGCGATGCATGAAAGCCCTTACAATTATAAGTCTCATGTGTCTGATTCACCAGAAATCTCCTGTGCAAGTGCGTGCATGTAGGTCATGTAGTACAGCTGATTGATGGCTGATGGCTTTCCACAGTGCTCTCTATGAGCATGCTCTGCAGAATGTCAGAGGTCTGCACAGATGGCAGTTTCCCAGATGCTAGAAGCATCCCCTCTTTCTCTTTTTACTGCAGAGAGGTTTCCATCTGCAGAGAACCTGGTCAACGTGGTGCTGCCTATTAGACATCATCCTGGGTTTAGGGAGACTTGGGCTGCAAGACAGAGCCAACACATCAGATATTGTTCACTAACAATTTTTGACCAAAACCAAAATAAATCTGGGAGGTCTAAGACATAAGCAGTAGCCAACATTACTCAACTAAAATCTAGTGCTCCCAAGCTAAACTTTAGGCCCGAAAGTGCTGAAAGATCTCTGCTCACCAGAACACCCTTTCCTGTTCACTTATATGGGGATGGTCCCTTTTACCATCTGCATGGGTAACCTTGTTGCTGAAGGACAGCACTTTCCATGAGCCTGCACAGAGGACCCTACCTCTGCATGGCGTACAAGGTGCTTCTCCATACAATACTGGGCATGGCTCCTGGCTGTGCTTGTTCTTGGTAATATCAACACTCCCCATACACTCACTTCCAGGGCTCTCCTTTGCCTGAGAAACTGTTTTAATGGGAAGACAAATAGTTATACATCAAGCACAAGCTCATTGCATATGCCAATCATACTTGTGCTCGCTTTCTGCAGTGAGTGAAGAGATGTGTTTAATAGGAGAAAGCCTCCCTCTCCCAATCTCTCTACTCTTCAAGAGTCTAAGTGCATCCTGTCCCTTCCTCCAAAGATTTATTGATGTTCATTACATTAAAAAAGGGGTGGACTCTTTAAAGTGTTTTTAATGAGCTTCTGAGATGGGAGAAATGATCAACACCAGGGATGGAGAATTTACCCTGTTTTCATTCATATTTGCTGGCAGAGTATAATCAGGAGCAATGAGGATCTCCGGTTAGCACACCACTAGTTTTGTAGCTGCCCGGTTGGAATCTCAGTCTGATTATTTGTCTGGGAGAATTTCAATTCCTCATTTCAAATTTCAAAAGGATGGGCAGCAATTCATTTCAGCACCTTTGTTCTTCACAGACATATGCTAAAACCAGGATGTTTTACTATCAACTATTAGTACTTGGCATAAGATTCTCCAACCCACCTTTTCCTCTTTCATTCTCTTTTGCTTTGTCTGAGATTGTAGAGCTGACACAAACCAAGATAGTTCAGTGCCTCAAAGAAAAGTTAGATGTCATTGTCACGAGACACAGCTTGACTGTATATTAGCAAATATTCAAGCAGTTTGCGTGCCTCCTAAGTCTGATCCTCTTTATGTTTTCTGATGGTTTAACAAGTCAAGATTTAAAGAGAGAAACAAGCAATTAAAAAAAGGACAGGACAAAAACTGCCATCATAAAAATCTGGCAATGACTTATCCTGAGGGCTGGATGCTAACAATTGCCTTTAGGATCCTACACACAAACTTTCATCTCTTCTCTCCTGTAAGTTGCTGTGACCCTTCCTGGTATCCAGATGTTCCCTCTCTGATTATCTTTCTTCACTAGCTCGTCACTTTCTGAGTCTTTCACCTTTCAAGAGGCATTTTTTTTCAGGGTTGGGCCCTGCCTGCAGCTGATTTTTTTTTCATTGCATTGTTAAAACAGTCATTAAAAAGTGTAGTTAAGAAAAATGTACTTTCCCTCTTGAGAAAAAAAAATCCAGGTTACATTTTAATAATTACAGAATCCTGAGGGGATAATGGAAACAGTCTGTGTGAAAATAACCCATGGGGAAAGGTGCTATTGAATCTTCTGTTGAAAAGTCTCAATGAGTAGAGCATTTACTAAAATTAGCGATAAGTGTGTGAACAATTATGGATATGCAGCTAATGTACTTGTGAAATATAAGATTTATCATGGCATGGTCAAGACGAGCTGTAAAGGTGACCTTTACCATTTAACTGCATTGTGGTAAAGTCAAAGCTCCCCCAATTCCTCCGTTGGCTTAGAGTTTGCAAGGCTGGGAGATGTTTCTGTGCACCATTTGTCAGCTGACACGTGGCAATGGTTACCAGCTGGTTCAGAGGAAGAATCTTTCCATCACTGTCTCCTTTTCTCACTCACACACACACTCTTGCCAGCCCTCTCCCTCTTATGCAGCCCACAATTGCAGTGTCTCTTGCTCTCCATGCTTATGGATGCCTCCTCATGTGCTGGGCTTTGCTTGTCTGCCTACACATACCCTCCCCATTGGGAGTCCCAGGGAATACTGCACTCTGGAGGTGCCTCCTCAAAAGGAGGGGGATGGGGGAAGCCACATACAGGAATTACTGTTGTTATTTCCAGTATTAAGAAATTGGATTTAAGGAAAAATAAAGAATTGCTAATGGTATGAGTCAGAGTCCCTAAAAGTCAGGTAGCCGCAACCACTTTTTACTTTAATGCTGTTGTCATGTCCCTGTTCACAAATAATGTTGTATCATACATTTTTTAGAAAGCTCCATTTGATTAATAGCTATATGGCAGACAGGCAGACAGACAGACACAGATATAATAATGGAACAGCAAGATTTAGCTCTTCCTCTGGCTGGGCATATTTAAAACAAAGAACAGTACAGTCAAGTTGCTGCCTAAGACTGGCCTGGTCTATTTGTGCTTCAGTGTAGGCTTTATGTTAAGGTAAATCCTGACCATCAGCTGTCCCTTGTGAAGAGCAGGCAGGCTTGGTGACACCCCTAGTAATGTTCATAGCCCATCCTTGGCTCCAGGACATTTGGCAAGAGTAGCCTTATGTCAATGTTAGACCCGCAGAAGGTTTTTTAGTTAATTAAGTATTAATGACTGATTATACAGTGGAAATTTAGAACTGGTGAGTGCTGACATGAGTTGTACAAAGTCTGTTTTCTCAGGGAAAACATCTTCCTACACAAAAGACTCAAAGACAATAGCTTATGAAAGCAATAAAGTTTACAGATACTACAGAAGAAAATGATTACACAACACATTATTATATATTTTTCTAAAGAGAATTATCAATACCTTGGGAAGTTTCAGCTATTGATTCCATGACTTTTGATTTGCAACAAAAAAATTTATCATAGAACTGTTTTATGCCTTCAACACTTCACAGCAGCACTAATGAAACTATTCAATCTTTATACTGAAAATATGTAACTGCATATAACCATCACTACCCGTGTATAGAAGACAGATAGTAGAGTCCAAAGGATTGGGATATTTTTGCAACAAGGCCCTCTAGAGAGAAACATGTGCAGGTCAGGTAGAGTTTTTAGCCCCAGATTCTGAAGGTGCTTGGTTGCCTTACTCAGTTTTGCCATCATTTGGGTCCCACATTGAACAGTAATCCCTGGACTGAGCATGTAGAATTTGACCTGCTTGTTAAACTGAGTGGAGAAGTCAATTTGATAGCAGCCATTACTCCTGGTTAAAAAAAAAACAACACACAAAGCATGGTAAACATGGCAGGATATGGTTTTTGCAGGTGAATTTTTGTAGGGGACAGAAGCATCACTAGTTGGGTGTCATTTTTCATTTCCTACATCACCTTCTTCCTCTTTAAAAAACTTATAGCTGTTTATACCGGGGCTTTTAACAAGGTTCTGTTAAAGATGCAAGAGCTGATGTGGCTTTGCAGTATGAGGGCATAGCCAAGACACATGTTGTGATGGTGATCTAGCTGTGGCCAGAAATCCCTTGCAATCCATAAATCTTCCCATTTAGGTTTTCAGCAGTGACATCAGATGGTGGGTAGAACAAATGATTATCTGTCCAACTCTTCACCTCATCACCTGTTTCTAACAAGGATGGCTTGGAAAATAGCTCAGCTCCTAGAAATATTTTAATGGAAACATGCCACATCACTATAATCATCTTTATTTCAGCTGCTTCCAGTTGTTTCCCTGACTATCCCTCCTGCACTGTCCATTCAGAATTAGCAAATCTAAGTGGTCAGGTTTGTTTTTTCTTTCACAAATGCCACATATATGTGCACTTTGGTGCAAGCTGGAGCATAGGATGTTCGAAGTGAACATAAGGAAAAACTTTTTCACTGTGAGGGTGACAGAGCACTGGCACAGGCTGCCCAGAGAGGTTGTGGAGTCTCCTTCTCTGAAGACATTCAAAACCCACCTGGACATGTTCCTGTGTGACCTACTCTAGGTGATCCTGCTCTGGCAGGAAGGTTGGACTAGATGATCTTTCAAGGTCCCTTGCAACCCCTGGGAATCTGTGATTCTGTG
This sequence comes from Hypotaenidia okinawae, assembly GCA_027925045.1. NCBI lineage: Eukaryota > Metazoa > Chordata > Aves > Gruiformes > Rallidae > Hypotaenidia > Hypotaenidia okinawae. The sequence goes on from BSDF01000002.1 coordinate 65,134,287, forward strand.
AAATGAGGATAATATGTTTTAAGAAGTCAGAACTCTCCTTAGATGAGACATGTTCTGCACCTTGCCATATGGTTAAGTGTCATACATGACCTCCTTAGGACAGAACATTTTGCAAATCATGAAGTGTATGAAAGAAGAAGCCATTTGTAGCAGACGAGGAAAACAAGTGCAGTAGTCATACAATAGTGATGCATTCTCTCCTCTCACCTATGTTTTTCAACTCTTCACTGAGCACTGATATATAAAATGCAAGCTGCATTCATTTTCTTCTTGCTGCAGAGGTGCAAGCCACAATCTGTGGAGAAAGAAACCTATACAGGCCAGGTTGCTGCATACAGGCTCGTACGAGGTACACAGCAAGCCTCGCTGAAGTCAGGGATGAAGTGGTGCTGTTCAAAGCAATTCATGTTTGTGGGGCTGGAAAGATCCATGGAGAAATGAGAGGGAGGAGGGAGAAGGAAATGCAGACACATTGCTGAGGTTGTGGTATGGTAGCCAGAAGTTGAATCACATAAATACACAGAAAGGAGCTGGATACCTGGGGGAGAGTACAGATGGGAAATCTGTATCACAGTCCAGTGTGCCCATCTAGGGCACATACACTTAGCCTCTCAAAATGGTATGGAATAAAACAAAGACCAAAAATCCTTTTCATAGAGGAGGTTTGCAGCCCTGTCACCCTTCCTCTTGCTAGTCTTTCCAGTGGGTAAGAGCATATTAAGTGCCAGTGAGTCTACGCAGTTCCAATTTTAAATGAATACTGTAAAGTAGGTTTTTGACAACTTATTAAAAATTGAAGTACATTTCCAAACCCTCGGGTTAGTTGATTTTATAGTTAACATTTCTCTGTTGGAAGAGCAACACATGATGTCTGTCAGCAAGCCAGCCACAATAGCCCTAGGCTGATTTTCCAAAAATAAAATAGGAGTCTATATGTGTCAGAACTGTGCCAGTGCCATGTTCTACACAGGCACTTCTTTAACCTGATAATTCACACAGCTGAAACATGTCTAAGTGTTGGCTGAAGTGTTCTTGTGGTCTGAAAGAAACTCTGTTCTCTTACTCAGTGTCGCATAACTGAACCAGCTGCTGGCAACGGGGTTTCAAAGCAGTCCACAGGTTATGCCAGAAGAGCACTGAAAAGTCACAACTGGCCAAGGTTAGACAGGTATGTAAAAAATAAAATAAAATAAAATAGAAGAGGTCAGTTGGACCATTTTAAAATGAGAAGACATATCTAGGAGATTATTAAGGGAAGTAAGAACAAGGTAGTGATGTTCTTCAACAGTTTACTTATGCTGATTGCAACAGAGACCTAAATTTGACAAAGTTCATGAATGATTTGGTATTTGAGAGCTGGCACCCCTCCCTCTCAGTGTTCAAGGCCAGGCTGGATGGGACTTTGGGCAACCTGGTCTAGTGGAGGATTGGAACTAAATGGGCTTTGAGGTGCCTTCCAACACAAACTATTCTATGGTTCTATTACTCCAACAATTACCCCATCTAATTTTGCTCTTTGGGTAAGCTTGCATTTTCTGTCCCATCTCCCAGTTAAAACTTGCCCGATTCATATATATGTGAAAGCAGTATTTGAATATTTAGTAGTGTGCATATCTCTCTGTATGTATTTCTGCACAAACACATCATTTCTGGTTCTAGTAGGACTGATAGCTGGACAGAGGGATCTTCCTCAAAACAGAACTAAGTAACATTTATTTTGCAAGTGCTTCCAATTTTGTCTGTTTGGAGGCCTTTTTAATCACTCATGTTACATGTCTATAGTATTTATATTTGTGAATATTACAAGGGAATCACACAGAAGGATTAATTTATAATTTCTTTTTTTCTGTTTACAACAGTAATGAACTTTGACAAAGTTACAGAGCTATTATAGTTTGAACATGGGAAACAACATGAAATATGCCCATTTCACTGTAATGGCAATTGCTTAATATTCTGGTTTTCCTTACAGAATGGAGATCTATAAAGCTGCTACTGTCTGCATTTCAACTAAGAGAATATATGAAAAACCAAAACATGAGGCCATGGAATACAGTCCCTTTTTAGAGATGATGAAGTGACAGTTCAATTTGTCATAGCATTGGATGCAGCTGACCACCAAGGAAAATGGATCCTCTGTCTCCAGTGGTCACGTTCTGAAATGAATCCTTTCACTGTATCACACTGATAATAAGATTTATACATTCACTGAAAAGCAAGGCATTCCCATAAAAACCCATCAAATTTAATGTATTTCAAGTTACAATTTTTGCCCCTATTTGTGGTAATAACATATTTCCCTAGAACTTCTTTTCTTGGATGGGACTTGTTTACAGTTTCAACCCCAGATTCATTCATGGGCAGTCTGTATTTACTTATTTTTGTGCCACCACTACCTGTCTCCCATTTTGCCTAGCCAAAACAAGCCAAGCAGGTTAGGCTTTCTAAGTATTCCTCTATAAATTCTGTCAGCTCATTTTCTGCATCTATTCTTCTTTTATTTCACTATATCTTTCCTCACCATGTGGCATCAAAGCTGTACTCAGTATCTCATGTAGAGTCTTCTAATATTGTCTAGAAGGCCATTAACAGTACTCTGGGAAATACTATCAATTCAGCACCACTTGATTTACTGAAGAAAAGTTGGTTTTCTTCTCAACAGCCCTGTATCTCACTGAGCCTAAGATGCTGGGGCTTTGTTGCCTCTCCCTTAAGACAGGTCTGAGAATCAACAAGACAATTATTACTGCACAGCAGTATAGATCACTATAATTGCAAGTGTATTTATTGAATTAAAAAAAAAAAAGGTACAAAGCTGTGTCTCCAAGAAAGGACAGTAGCAAAAAAAAAACAAAACCCAAAATACCCCAGAAGTGGGCATCAAATGTTTCTTATATTTATTAGGGTAGTGCTATATATTGTACTTGTCACTACAACACATAGAATCATAGAATCATAGAATTGTAGGGGTTGGAAGGGACCTCGAGAGACCATCGGGTCCAACCCCCCTGCCAAAGCAGGCTCCCTAGGACATTTCACTCAGATAGGCGTCCAGATGGGTCTTGAATATCTCCAGAGGAGGAGACTCCACCACCTCCCTGGGCAGCCTGTGCCAGGGCTCTGTCACCCTCACTGGGTAAAAGTTCTTCCGCATGTTGGTGCGGAACTTCCTATGCTCCAACTTGCAGCCATTGCCCCTTGTCCTGTCTCCACAGACCACTGAAAAGGGGCTGGCTGATTCCCCCTGCATCCCCTGCTTAAGATAATTATAATCATTAATTAGGTCCCCCCTTAGTCTTCTCTTCTCAAGGCTGAACAGTCCCAACTTACTCAGCCTTTCCTCATAGGGGAGATGCTCCAGGCCCTTAATCATCTTCGTAGCCCTTCTTTGGACTCTTTCCAGGAGATCCCTGTCCTTTTTATACCAGGGAGCCCAGAACTGGACACAATACTCCAGGTGGGGCCTGACCAGGGCCGAGTAGAGGGGGAGGATCACCCTCTACATAGGGTAGAAGTTATGTCTGTCACTGTCCAGTTTGTGAGTGTAACTATCGTATCTGTTGTGGCTGTTATCTATTTTGCATTCCAACAGAAGGGTTGTTTTTAGGTTCAGTCCAACCTTCCATATGTCGAATTTGCTTTACTAAAGAGAACCGTATTACTGCTCAAAAATGTATGCTGGAGGCACTTTAGAACCAGCTTTGAAAGGTATTAAAGATATGAGAGCATGAGCAAATATTTCAGTTACATGGAATGGACAGAAAACAATTTTTCCTCCCTTTCCTTGTAACTCACTACTGAATTAATCAATAGTGCTTGCCTGTATGCCATTGGCTCCATCGTGGAAAGGTCAATGATTTCTCCATATGCTTAAGTCATTTTAAGCATAAGCACAGTAACGTATATTGAGAAAAATGAATTGCACCCCAATCTTGAAGGTACATGCTGAGAAGAAATAGTGAGTATATTGTGGAAATGTAAGAAATACACTAAGTCTCAAATTTTGTACTTCACGGTGAAATACTTCATAATATAATAAATTTTATACTTACCTTGATAGCTACTTTATAGATAAGAATTTTTTGAGGAATTGGATAGCACCCTTTGCTCCTCCAGTTTGTTTTACTCCTCTTTGTCCTGTTCATTACTAACACAGGAATAAAGGACTAGTAGCTACCTCCTCGTCACAAAGCTGAATGCCAAACTCTGTCAGCAGCCCTGTAAAAATCTCTTTCATCAGCTGCTCACAAACAAGTTTCTTCGGACAGAAGTCCTGTTTTAAATATTGGCTGGGCTACTCTGCCTTCACTGCAGTTGTACTTTGTAGTATCATGCCGTCACTGATATGAAAATGCCTTGTAACCTCAGCAATAATAAGGAGATGAAACTGCCACGGTAATTTATTTTTGTATAAACTACTGATTCTCTGCAGATTGACTAGTATATCCAGGCACTTCGTACTTCATTCCCAGTGAAAATTTCCCTGGAGACACTAGACTTGAAGAGATTTTATACAAGGACACCTCTATAGATCAGTAATATATTTGTCTGAAGTTTAAAATGTATTTGTTTCTTCTCTCCAATAACATCCTGTCATTTGACTTAAATTATTTCATTTTCAGTAAAATCTTTGTCTCAGAAATCCAGGCCTTTGCTTTTTAGTAGCAATGCTCTTTCTCTCCATTTCTCTCCTTTTCTCTTCTTTTCTCTCCTTTTCTCTCCTTTTCTCTCCTTTTGCCTTCCTTCCTTCCTTCCTTCCTTCCTTCCTTCCTTCCTTCCTTCCTTCCTTCCTTCCTTCCTTCCTTCCTTCCTTCCTTCCTTCCTTCCTTCCTTCCTTCCTTCCTTCCTTCCTTCCTTCCTTCCTTCCTTCCTTCCTTCCTTCCTTCCTCCCTCCCTCCCTCCCTCCTTCCCTCCTTCCTTCCTTCCTTCCTTCCTTCCTTTCTCTCCCTTTCTCCCTTTCACTTTCTTCCTCTTTTCCTCTCACCTTCTCTCTCTCCCTCTCTCTCTGCCTCTCTCTTTCTCCCTCTCTTTTTTTCTCTCTGTCAGTCTCTGTCTCCTTCTCTCTCTCTCTTTAAAGACATGCTAGAGAACAGTAACACTGAAACTTCCCTGAAGGAGTTGGGTTTTTTTAATGTGTATAGATATTTCTACAGAGAGTATTACCTGAGCACTTGATGAAGTTGGAACAGATGCCCAAGAACGGTACAACGAAAGAAACCTTGATTAAATAAATGTCCAAAAATTTCGAACTGGGACGGTGGCTTTGATTGCCTGAGAACCAGGCAATGCATCTAGCCAAAGAAAGTCAGAGGGCCACATCTTTTATAATGTACACTTTTTCATGGGTGTGCATCAGCAGAAGTCCGTGTTGTTTCCAAAGTGCTCATACTGGCACGGGAGAGCTCTTGGGCTGTATTCAGAGGTATGCAATGTGTTCAAGAAAATCTGACGCTGCCACTGCAAGGCTGTCAGGCAGTGGCTGGTGACAGCTTATACGATGAGTTAAAAATGGAGAGGTAGATATGATACCAAGCCTCTTATGGGCCAAAGTAGGAAAGAAAAAAAGAAACAATTGTGGCTGCAAAGCAAGTATTAGTGGAACCAGGTCAGGGATTTATGTTGGGACTGTACTGAACTCCCAGTGTGCCCTGTCACAACTTGGGGCACAGAGAGCAGAATAATCCAGTACATAAAAAAGAGAGAAAAAGCAAGTGTGTGGAAAACATAAAAAAAGAGAAAGATGGAATTCCTTACAATGTTCAGACTAAAATTCCTATGACATGTCATTTGCTCTTTTTTTCTCCATTTTAGCTAAAAATTGCCCAGACCAGCAAGAAAACCTCTAAAACACTACAGTGATTCCAGCTAATTCCAGATTCTAAGAGGAACTGTGACTGTGTACTATAATATTGTTTCCAGGGAGGAAGTACCCTGACATTTAGCCATATATCCTGCTCTTCAGCAGGCAGGCATAATTTATCAGAGTTCTCACTCTGAAATATTTGTCTTGCACATTCATCTCAAGTGCACTATGTCATATGCACATGCCTCTTATCTTATGGGCCAGAAATATTCCTTGGAAATATCACAAGAGAGCTGAATGAGAACTAACTGGTTTTCTGGTCTGCAGTAGACAGTTTGACACTGCAAATGATCCAGTACATCTCAAGCAATTTAGCTAAGAAGGGCGGGAGTGAGCATGTTTTAAAGCTGCTGAGCATATCCATTAACAGCACACAGGCCCATTGGGTTCTGTTTGGTAATGGTAACACAGGAATCATAGTGTAATAATTATGCCTGACACTACTGGCTCCTTGGAAATTACTTTTAAATTAGAGAATATGGAAAAAGGTCTAAAGCACCTGGGTTAAACAACAAGTGCAAACATGAGATGTACAGATACAGATGATTTGGTTAAAGGTTAGCTGAAACAACATACCTGTCATCCACAATCAATGCTTTCAGTCTTTCAAATATTGTGCAAGAAATATGTATATTCATTTTCATTTCCCTTTATTCAGACGCTTCACTTCTCTACTGTTACTCTCAAAGCAAAGAGAAGCATTTCTGTGAGCGCACACAATGCTTCCACAATGATGTTCAAAGGTTTCAGAGGATTTTGCTATTTTTCTTGAAATGGTAGAAGTAACCATTTAGCTCAGGACAGAGCCACCTTCAGACCCAACACTTGAAAATGTGCTGAGGCTGCCATGGTAGCTCACAGAACTACATATGGGATGTAGATAGCCAAACATGCTTATGTCAAGGAATGAAATCTTGACCTCGTTGAAGTTAGCACACACTCAGGCATTGATCTCAATGTGACTGTGATTTTAACAGTCATTTTAGAAATGTCAGGCATGGCTCACAAGCCTCATTAATGGAAACATTTTCATGAATGTCAAATTTAAAAATGCCATTTTTACTTCAAGCATATTGCTTGCTTCTATACTGATCCCAGGTGCAGGTTTTTACAACAGAGTATAGGACATACATTGCTCACACAGCTCTGATAGTGGGATCCTTGATGGCTGGAGTTATTGCTGGGATAGGGAACAGCATCAAGGGGCTCCAGCATTGTGCCTGCACAGCTATACTATTGACAATAGTGCAACGGTAATTTCTAATAGATAACTGGGAAAATAAAAAACCCTCTTCTATTAAGACTTGTACTTGAATACCCAGCATTTCTGCAGTGCATATACAGCAGCTTAGGGAAACCAAACTAAAATCAGCTTTTCTACCACATCTACATTTCCTCCCACTATTCCCATAGAGGTCCCACAAAAGCAGCTGCAAGTCAAATACTCAGATAGGAGAGCAATGCAAAGTGCATCATGTACTTTGCTATCAAACAATTACAAAGCCAGAATATATATGAGGATAGAAAATATCTATGTAAAATATACATATGTATGTATACACACGCTGTATACATTAGTCCAGGTGCATATAGCATACTGAACTGCTAAACAGTTCTCTGCACGAGCTTCACAGGAACAGAGACCCTGTTATGAAGTAGTGCCCTCCATTTTTACCCCCGTACACTTAGGCTATTGTAACATCTTCTCTCCCAGCAGCGCTTCCTTTCTCTTGACCTTTCACCCTCTCTGCTTCAGCCCTTCTATGAATGGCAGCGAAACAAAAGGGAATAAAAACCAAGAGAAGAGTAATTAACAAGACGACAACTGTTCTAGCTCCTCAGAGGTATCCTTTACAGAGTGACTCTGAGATCATCATTGCAACAGAAGATACCAGTGTCAGGGATAAACAGGAATGGGAAGAACTGGAAAAAAAACCCCAGCAAACCAAAACAACAGATAAGCTTGAGGCTGCCTTGGTTAATTTTGAGCTTCATTTTGTACAGAAGAATATAACATCAGTGAAATTAGGAGATTATGCAATTTAAACTGGCATTATGTTTTTAATCTATTAGGGGTTCAAATGGACTGTATGGTTATAACCATACTTCAGCTCCTTGAAATCTTATGTCATGTGTGTTTGGAGAGTATCAAAAGAGGAATACTGGGAGAAAAGTCTGTTAATACTCCGTTATTCAATACAATATTGCCAAATTAGCTGAAAAGATGCTGTAGATATACCATTACATGTTAAACAGTTACTGAGCCTTATCCATTTCACCTAGCTATACCTTGAGTAACATAAGACCTAACACTGTTTTGGGAATTTCAAGTGTATGCCCCAAGCATACACATATATTACAGCAGCAAAACCCAATAGTAAACCTGTTCCTTAGGTAATATTAATAGGATTTGGATAATCATGAGATAAGTCCTTGGTGCTTAAATGATATTCTTTTTGCTGACAACATATTACCTAATGGGACTATGTGAAGCTGATAAGAAAACACACTGATTAACATGGATATTGCAGTAGAAAAAAATGACAGATTCAGTGGGGTTTTCCTGCAAGTTAATAATTTATTTATTCCCCTCTTACTCGTCTCAAGGAATATTTTCAAAGGAAAACCACCTGTTCATACCTTCTAGCTGGAGTTATATACTAACATAGTTTTAAAATGTCAGTTGTGAAGATTAGAAGACCTCCTACCAGGAGCCCATGCCTGGAGCATGTTTCACATGGGGGCTGTGGGAGGCTCATCTCTGAGATGCTTTATCTCATTCATTTTCTTCCCGACCAAATCCATCAAGTGACGTTTCATGTGTCCTTAGCCACTGTAAGCTGGCCTGGCCTGGCCCTTGGCCAACAAGGTAAACTTATGTATTCCATACAATTACTGAATATTGCATTTCTTGTTCCAGAATCTAGTAATATGATTGGTCCTACCTGCTGATGAAAGATAGACCAAGTTAGGTGAAGAGAGGCTGCAGCCAAAGTAGAACAGTTAATTATCTGGGAAGTTTGAAAGAGAGAGATTCCTCACAAGGGGAGGCTGGCCCCTGGCTGTTCTACATGCCCTTCTCCCCATTATCCCAGGGCTTCTCTCCACATGCAGTCTGAGGCATTCTTCCATTCAATGAGACGGAAGGAAAAGCATATTCTGTGGCTTTCCCCACCTTGTTTGTGGTTTCTGTCTTTTACCAGTCAGCCCACACTCCAAGGAAAACATGAGAGAAAAGTAGTCATGGGTAGAAGTCACTTTCTAGGGGCACTTACAGGTGCCGGACTACTCTGCCATGAGCAGTTATTGGCTACACACTACAGACTTTGATTTTCCTGCTTGCTGGCTACATGGCACCAAAACCCCTTTGCACTTCACGTGCCCACTGCTGGCACACAAGCAGAGGAAAAAGAAGATTGCAAGACTCGTTGGGATATCACATGGACATTTTCCTAAACAGGCTTTGGATACTGAAGCTCTGTACCCTGTCATACTGAGTGTCATGTGATGGGGATAGAGATAGGGCACTGATTCCTTATTTCTATGATCTGTAGCAAGGTAAATATTTATCTCAGTTTCAGCACAGACAGGAAGAGCAGAGTGCGTATTGAAGACACTTTGCATGTAAGTACTCAAGAAACAATACTGCTATTCTCACACAGCAGGCAGCCAGCAGCAGAAACAGGACATAACAACTTAGCAATGCGAAATGAGCTGCAGGCATCTGGTACTTGTACCTTTTAAAACTCCTCACAACACTGAATTGCACGGGGTTAATCTGACCTGTTCTTGATGGTGTCCGCAGTGGTAGGAAGTCTTTGTGACTCACACTTTCAGTCAGAAGAACATTTTTGATTATTCAGGTACGGATGGGAAAAAAAGCAACCTCAACATTTTATGACCTCAAGAGGCTCTACTTTTCATGATTTGTACTGACGTTACTATGTTTTAAAATTATTTATCCAAAAGCTGAGTTTTCATCATATAGCTACAACTCAAATTTATTTAGTTCCAATATATATGACTTATTTATACATATACAATTATGGATCTGTGGAAGCATATGATTCAGAGAAGCAATAGAACATGCCAAATATTTCAGATTTACAGACACTGTCAGTTCCCTGGGGCAGGTATTTCACCATCATGTCAGCCAGGACCCTCTGTAATGAAAGTGGTGGCTCTTGATGAAGTAGGTGGCTCAGACTCAGTGTCTCAAGAATTTTTGTCAATTGATTCTTTATGCTGCATCTCAAAGCCTGTGCTCCATACCTGGCACTTCTGTGGAAAGGGTAGAGAGAGACACGTACTTCTGAATCCAAAAACCAAACAATTATTCAACAGAAATGGGCATCCTTTCTGCTTTTACTGGAGGTCGGTACAGCTAAGCACCCTTAGAAACAAGCCACAAATCTGCCACCAGGAAGGCAAGCAGTGATACTGGCCTGAAGGTGTTCCTCTGCTCCATCAGCACTGGGTCCCAAGTGGTTCAACAAGGAGGCAGGTCCTGCACACACCTTCCTCTAATGCCTAGAGACTGGCATTAGCCAGCAGCCAGCATAATCCCTTTACTGGTAAAATGATGCAGTTTTGTCATGGGAGCTACACTGCAAGGGTTCCAGAGCCACAGGCTGCCCATTTCTGTCCTATGGCTAACCAACCTCAGCATGGCACTGTGGAAGAGGCTTATTAGCCACGTGTAGCCCCCATGGCAGCATGACTTCCTGGTGAGAGATGAGCTGTGACCTCTAGCTGAGAGCACGGACAAAGCAGCCTGGGTACTCAGAAAATCACCTCTCTCTACCTGTCTCTTTCAGGAATTTGGTGTACATAGTGATTAGGTCCAAATTTGGGATCTGAATCTTGCATTCTTCCGCAAGTAATATTCTTTGTTCATTTGACCTAAGCGTGCAGCCCCCGCACCTTAGGATTCAGCTGACAGTTTTGATGAGAAGTGGATGCAAAATAACTGCAGGTGCTGATTAAAAAAAAATAAAATCTTCCTATAAACTACCTTGTAGTTAACAAAACAAACAATATTAAAAAACAACAATAAAAAAATCTCTCTCCACTAGTTCTATTGCTTGCAATTAAATGTAATCTATAAATACCAAGGGATTGTCCATTCCAACAGTATGATATGTTTCAATTGTTGGAACAAGAAAAAGTATTACTTTTCTGCCACACATTAAATTTAATAATAGTTACCATGTTGGAAAGAATAATGGGAAAACCTGTCTTTGGGTTATCAGAGGGAGAGCACTAATATCTGCCAGCAAATCCCATTATGATTATTATATACGACTCTAGATTGGATTAATTCATAGATTGCACAGATATTACTAAATAAGGCTTCAGGCAACCGCACATGAGTTTTTGTAAATTGTGATCAGGCCTCAGCGCAGTGGCTGCCAGGTAATGTATTAACGAGCTGTCAGTATTACATTCATTCATTTCTCCTTATCATTTACAGAGCAGGTGGCTTCTAGCTCTACCAGTCTGCATGCAAAGCTCTGAAAGACTCGCAGCCTTCCGCAGAGGGATGGAAGGAGCAGCAGCAGATTTCATTTATCAGGAATAACATTTTGTTCATGACCTTTCATCTCCAGCACCTAGGCAGACTCAATCTGCTGCTGCTATTGACCCTGCACATTTTGTGTAGACTGAGGTGGAATGATGATAAATATACTGAAATAGGATAGACTTGCTGTAACTTGAAATTAAGCAAGGCCTTGAAAGACAGACCTTCAAAGGATTAAAAATGTGTGTCTGTTTGCACATGTTTGTTCAATGAAATCACATAGTGATTGACCGGACTGTGTTCTGCAGATATGCACATATATTGGTTTCAGTGGAGCTGTGAGGTAAGTCAGAGCAAAATTTACCTTTCTCCAAAGTCAAGTCAGTCCTGGCTGTTCCTGTCACATAGTGTAAATTCAGATAGAATTAAAATCTCTGAATTAATTTGACTGATGTTTTAAATAATACCCTAAAGCAAACTAAAAAATGCTGGAAAGGTGTCACACTTGCTTAAAAATAACAGGTATAAACCCCAATCTAGTGATAATTTATTGTCCCTCCCCGCCCACCCCCCGCTTTTCACTGTAGTAGAACCAATAAAATATTTGTCTTGGAAAAATGAAAAAGGGTGGGAAAGAGTTCCATTTTGACCTTTAACGCAACAGCTCATCTAATTGAATCTCCATATGCCGAAAAAATGAAGGCAGGCAAGCAAGCAAGCAAGAGTTTCCTTTCTCTCAGCAGGGCCTCAGTGGGCCTACATTTCCTATCATCTCACTTGTTTACACTGTGCATTTGCAAAAATTACTACAGGTCCCCATCTATTACTGCAGTATTCCCATTACAAGCCAAAAGAGTACTGGAGGACTTGCTGGGAGAAGAATATTGATCACTAAACAAAGTGAAATGTCCATCTGCTCCCTACCAGCAGGTAGCTTTTCTCCAGGTGAAGACACAGAGGAGCAGCACAAGATTTGCTGAAAGGGTTTAGTAACGCTTCTCATCTTACTATGGCAGCAAGTGTCATCAAGGAATGCTTTCACCAAGAGGTTGAATTAAAGTCATCGTGAAGAATGAAGCTGTGTGACTGTCAATATGGTATAATACAACACCAGGCACAATGAAAATTTGAAAGACAGGATATGTTTGCCACTGAAGGATGCGTTTCCTTGCTTTTTATAAGAAAACTTCTAAATTTAAAACAAAACAAAACAAAAAAAAAACCCACAACAGGTGAAGGAAATCCTAAATTAGCCAATAAGAAAAATCATCCTGAAAACACTTGTTATCTTTTGAGGGATAACTTGAAGGTATGAAATAGGGTCAGTATCACCCCTCCCAAAAAGCAGCATAATCCTTATTTAAGCAACTACTTAACTATGTGTGTTTATATTTCTGAGATGTAGATGTGTGCTAAAATCAAGATTTCAGTAAAGCTGTACTTGGGCAGCATGGAATTCAGAAGGCGGGTATAATGTAGAGCTCTTTCACTGAAATGGGTTGCATCAGGGCCCAAACAGAAAGACAGTTTATAACTGAAATTTGGTATGTATGATCTGCTTTGCTATCAGCTTCTCCAAAGAACATTATCCAACTGGACTTCAAAATTGTGTCCCAAAAGGGTATTGGACACCCATGTTGCTCAGGTAATTGCAAAGTCAGCTAATGTCCATTCCTAATTCTAAGACAGTTACACCAGAGAGTTACAATTATTTGAATGCAATTTCTTCTTTCATATGCCCACATGGATGAGCATACTCACATGGAACCTCACCTCATTCCATTTACATGTAATTAAAATTATACAGAAGTTCAAATGGTGTTAAAAATAAAAAGGACAGTTACTGTTTTTAGAAAGTTACTTAGAGCAGACAGCAAACCCATTTTCAGCCTTTTGGCATATATATGCCTTTTCTTCCTGAAAATATGAAAACTATCCTTTTGCAGGGCGTATCACCCAGTTGTTTCCCTGATGAATCAGGAAGTAGATCGTAGAATCATAGAATCATAGAATGGTCTGGGTTGGAAGGGACCCTAAGGATCATAGAGTTCCAAACCCCCTGCTACAGGCAGGGCCACCAACGTCCAGGCCTGGAGCTACACAAGGTTGATGTTTCTCCCATGAAAACAAAAGAAAAGTACTTGAAATGGCACACATTCGGACATAATTATTATTTCATTTTGGTTTTTTCCCTCTCTTCTTCATCATTATTCCATCAGGTTAATGTTTTACATGTGAAATTTTGAAGAAGTTTCAAAAATAAACTGGTGGGATTAGTCTGCCTTTATGGGACTTGTGACCTATTGTTTGTATGACTTTATGCAAAATTAATTTTATATATATATTTTTAAATAACATATTTTCCCATCTGTTTCTTTTTTTTTTCTTTTGTACTTCCTTGGGCAGTACTGACCTTTGTCCCCTGCTTCTAAAACAAATCTTTGCTCCAAAAATATGCTAACCATGCGGTGTTTTGCTTGCACTTTATTCAGAAGCTTGCATAAATATTCAAGATACACGGAGAAAGAAGGAAGTAAAATGCCTGACGTTCTACTTGACATTACTGAGATTCCTTGCAGGACTGAAACTAATCCTTAGCCACGCTTGCTCCACGCACTTTCATGGACAACTCCTGGCAAACCATGTGAAACTTGATGTCTGGATTTGTTTTCTCCTTCAGCTGCCCTCTTTCTTTATGTGGCTTTTCCTTATTGAATGCCACCTATCCACGCTGCGCTCTGCCCTTCAGCACAGCTTACACTGCTAGCTGCACGACAGCCTGTTTTTGTTCTGGCTCCTCTTTGCCACCCCACAGCTCACCCACAGCACCCACTTGCCCACCCCCTCACCAAATCCATGGGCTCTCCCTGACTCTTCTGTTACTGGCCTACTTGTTTTACCTCTCTGACTCCTTCCCAGTCCTCAGATGTGAAGGGGTAGCGTGTGTAAAATGCTCTCGGTTTGCCCGCTCAATGGTGCAATGCAAGTGAGAACACTTATTCCATTGCTTATCGGATTAATGAATAATTAGATAAATAACACTTTCTCCAGGCGGCCAGCTTCAGTGTGCGCTGGAATGCTAATTGCAAGGTGGTGGAGATAAAGACTCAGTACTTTAGGCAACCAAGCAGATACCCAGGAAGGAAAGCAACATCTCTGAGCCCACAACCTTCACATCTCACCACAGACAGGGACCTGCAAGTCATGGCACATAACAAATCACCTGTCTTTTGGAACTGTTTGTGTCAGTCAACACACTCAAGTTTTCTCTTGGTTCTCTGAGGAAACAAAACCTACGCAGTCACACTCCCTCTGTTTCTACCCACAAACATTTGACACCTGCTTGGGCATTAGTTTTTTAACATGGATTGTCCCCTTTCACATGCTACCAGCTATCAGCCAGAACGTAGGCTGATTGCTCTGCAAAACAAGGATAGCACATGGGTTTAAATTCACATAATGTCACCCATTTCCGGGCACTGTAAGTGCAGAAACAGAAAGCCTGTGTGCACGTAGAGAGTCAGGGAAGAAGTCCACCGAAGTTTGTGGGAATCTCCTTGTTATCCTCAATAGCCCTTTTTATCAGCCCTGCGAGAATAGCCCTTTTTATCAGCCCTGAGAGAAGTTCTACCACAAGAGTAAAGAAGCTGAGATCTTCAAAGGATACAAAGGGACTTAGGAACATAAATGTATCTGAATGTTGATGGCACTTCTTTGTGCTCTCAAGCTGCTCCTAAAAGCCCCTGTTCAACAGCTCTGTGAGGGTTTGGAGGTTTTTTAATTGTATGCTTTTGCATTTCCTTTTGACTTCAGATCAAAAGGACACAATTTTCTACTCATATAACAGCTTGTGAAAAACTTATTCAGCCTAAACTATACCCAAAATTTTGCCCCAATTCGGTATGGAATTTAAATATTATTATAAAAATAATAGGGAGCAATACTTTATCATTTACGGTTAAAGGCACTAGCATTATCATGCTTTGAATACAGATAATCTTCCAGGATTAGTTAATACTAGTACATTTTTCTAACACTCAGCCAAAAGTACCTGATCTCCTCTCTAGACGCTTTTTCTCAGAAAGCAATTGACAATTTGTAATACTTACTGAATTTAAAAAGTTAATTGCTATCTAACTGAAGTAGCTTATTATACAAGTACTGGGACTATGCCTATCTGCCAGTTGAATACACTAAAGCATTCAATTTAAGCAATTTAAATTAAGATATCATTTTATAAAGTTGTTTTGATTGTGATTGCATATTGAGATTTTAAATAATTTTGACTTAATTTCAAGGGAGATGGATTCATTTTGTATATTATCAAATTGTAATCATTTCTGTGTGATTAACATTTAATTTATGTCTACACTCTTAGCACTTTCCTTCCCTATAGCTGTAGTTGTATTATACTTTTCAAAAAAGCTGAGCATTCTGTGCAATACATTGTGGAGATGAAGTAGCAAAAAAGCACACAGAGAAAAAAACCAAACCCTGCATCTGGAGCTCTACAAGCAACTGCCTACTAGAATGCCACTATCACGTTTTGTCATACAGCCAAAAACACAGCTCTGCAATTGTAAGCAGACTTTGCAATGTGGACAACTAAAAATATCACAGCGTACTATAGTCACTTGCAACCAGAAGACAGCTCTAGATTAGCCTTCAGCTAAACTTTTTTTATTCAGGAGACACTAATCCAGGCATAAAGGATGCAGCACTATCCTCTGCAGCCCAGATGGGTTGCTTTCACCTCTGTCCTTCTCCAACGTCCACTTCAGGACTTATACACGCATTTTGAGAATTGCTGAGACAGAACACACTCCACTGCAAAGGTACTATTCTTGAGTGGAAGTGGACGTTTCTTTTCCACTTTGAGAGCTGGTATTATTTATTTTGGAGGGGAGGATATGCAAAATAGTTCCCTTATCAAAAAACCAAACGCTCCAGGTTGACTTTGGGAAAAATAAATGTCAGGAGAAAATGACGAAGTATTCTGACTTCTTTTGTTTGTTTATTTGTTTTTTGGGTTGGGTTGGGCTGGGTATTTTTATTAACCTTTTTGATTTTTCAGCTAAGTTCAGCAGGGGACAGATTTTCTAGTCCTTTAGCAGCATTTGAGGTGAATTACCTGGAAGTAGTCCAGTTCGAATAGCTTGGATTGTTTAAGGATGGATGCAAGAAAATCTATGTCCCTGAATATGCTTTCAAAGTTAAAGGACTCCTCTAAATTCCCTGAGTTGTTTAGCAAACTGGTGAAGAACAAGTATGGGCTAAGAATTTAGCATTTGACCTGAGCTGAATTTCACCCTGGCAAATATTCCATTAGGTACACAGTAACAGTTGTGGCCAGTACCCCTTTAAACTGAAGTGTCCTAGGTAATTGCACAACTCCCCATATCTTTTCTGAAGGAAATGCCATTAGCAGCAATCGGATTGAGCTCATCGGAAACAACTACCAAGTGGGAATTTACATCCTGTCTTTGATCCTGTATGATCTTGAGCATACAGATTTACATCTCCTGCTAAGGTTTATAAATGAGTCCGTGGATGGTTTGTCAATGCACACCATGTATTATTTTTTCCTATTGTCAGCTCTTTGCTGTGGAAAGCTGATATGAAATATTCCTACTACCAGTTCTTTTGAGCGTTCAGTTAATATGCTGTAAACCACAATGCACACACAAATAAGAAAAACAATCTATATGGGAACAGCACAGGTACAGCAGCTGAAAGCATTTAGAAAATAATGGTCTTTGTAATGATTCAATAAAAGCAACAACAGCACAATCCAAAGGGCTGAGTGTTTTTAAAAAAACCTGTTCTTGTAGGTTCCAGAAACCATATTTAAGGCATATTAATTTGGAGAAGCAGAAGACAGCAGGGTTTTTGGTTTTTTTGGGTTTTTTTAATGAATGAAATTATGTCATCATTAAACAAGGTATAGGAGACCTAGCTTTAAGGACGTTATTTGAGAAGAAGATTTTTAAGTTTTGTATAGTAAGGTCAGGAATATCAAGGAATATCCTGGTAAGCTTGCCAAGAATAAAAGGAGATTGGCTTGGTGTGAAATTAGATATTTTATCTGAGCCTCTCTTAAGTGCACAAGGCTAAACTATTTGCCATTTACATAGTTTTGAACAGATTTTCTCTCACAAGGAAAGGATAAAGACAGTAGGTAGTCATGGGTGCCCTCCTAGTCAAGGTGGGAAGCACTGACAGTGGCCTATCAATCATCTCCATACCAACTGCTTTGCTTAATTGCCCAATCAGCTGATGGACCTCTGTAACTCTAATCCCAGAAGAGGCACAGTATTTCTACTCAGGGTGCAGAAAGTACTAAAGAGGAACTAAAAGCAGCTGAGGACTCATCACGTCCCTTAGCTGTACATGGATAACTTTATGTTGTATTGGGTTTTAGTCAGTGGGTTGTTTTCTTATTTTGCTACAGTTGTCTTTTCTTATTGTTTTCATAGTAAAAGTGTAGCAGAATGTTGCAATATACAGAGTTGGAAACATCTAGGTTTTTTTTCTTCTTCTGGTATGTGTGATGTACCAGATGATAAGCTCACATTTTTATTGCTAACTTTTAAAATGAGAAGGACTGAAACTAGAAACTTGCATCTGAACTGCTTTGAATCTTCTGGGGAAAGAAGTCTTGATTTTCATCCTTAGATAAATATATTCTCCACCAGTTTTTGCAGATCTACATCTACCAAAGTTGCTAGATCTTCATCAGATCTACATTTACACTTCTCTGTCATAAACTCAGCTTCTTCAGATGTTTCTTTATCAAAATACGACAATAAAATTTCCTTCAGAAGGTTATGTAATTTCTATAAAGGAAGAAGGAAAGAACAACTGCAGAACTCCATTACAAAAACAGGCAGCATACTTCCCTTAGTCCAGGCTGCAGAACCTCAGACAATAAAAAAGAAAAGCAGAAGAAATCTATTTTAAGGTTGAAACACAAGTTCTGTCTCACCAGCCTCAAGCTTTGTTTTGCACCTAAAAAACAAATCCCAAGAATTACTCTCTTCAGCCTTCTCTACCTTCAAACAAATTTTACTTTAAAAAGCCTGTCTACTGATCTTAACCAGTTAACGATGTTCACCATCTTTTTAATTGACTTTGGGACACTTTCCAATAAAATTCCAATTGCTTAAATGGCTGTGCATTGAAAACAAAAGGTTTGTTTGACTTATTCCAGTGAACAAGTCTTATGTGAGACTTTTGAGTTTATCTAAATGTAGACACTTCAATCAACTTGGGCTGGGAAAAAGAAAATCCACTACTGAAAATAAAGCTAATGACCTTCACACTGCACAAAAAACACAACCCGAAACAAAACTAAACAAAGCAAAACAAAAAAAAGACAAGAATTGTTTGCAAAGGACCAAATTATGAGGGACTTTAAGAATCCACATGTGCTAAATAGGCTGAAGATGCTGACACTTCGCAGGTCTGAGAATTTGTATCTAACACAATTTTCCTATTCTCACTTTGCATTTAACCATGTGCAATACTGTCATATTCTGTGCTTCTGTCCTCCATGGTTTTGCTGTCCCTGCTACAACGAGGATCTTAGTCCAACACTAGGTCTTTTTGATAGCTCCATATTCAAAATGGACAGAAGAACCTACAGAGCATTTGGTTTTTGTATAGCACAGAGCACTTGTATCTGCAGAAGCTACATCCCTGAAACTTCTAAATAAATAACAAATGGGAAAAAACAAAACAAAACAAAACAACTGAACAATTCTCTCCATTTCTTCATCACTTTTGCATCAACATAAGAAGTACTGTAGAAGTATTTACAAGTCTGTAACACTTACATGTTGCAACCTACAAGGCTGATATGCTAAACAGGTGTAACATTTGACATGACAAGCTTTTTCCTTGATTTCCAAGTCTTTTATAAGGTGATATAAATTACTCAACAAACAGGACACCTGAAGGAATGGTACACATGTAGGAGGTCATCTTTATCATTCACTTTGAGGGCTACCTAAAGGTCTCTCAAGAACCGGCAGTTTGATGGACTATCAGAAAAGAACAGGGAGCACATGTATCTGGGCCAATACAGTAAGAAATTAAGAAATTCTGCATCTTCTTCTATTAAAGACAATAGAAAAATCCTACAGCACTACTCCATGTAGATTTTTTGATTCCTGAACAATGATTTTCAGGACATAGCTGTACATTAATACTACAATTTAAAACATTTATCTCTGCCATTTGTTCTCTTATTTGCCAAGGCACTGCAGTATCCCCCACTTTTGTATAGTCAGAGATATTAACACCTTATGTAAAGTATATTTGCATCAACATGAATGCTTTCTTCCTATCTTTGCCTCTTCTTGACCTTCTGTGAGAAGAGTTGCCTTAAGGACTTGCCCTCAAAATAAAATGTTTTCACAACCCCAAGTCCAAAAGCTTTTGAAGTTAATATATACTTTTTTTTCCCCCTCTAGTTGCCAATGATAAGTTTTCCAGAAATCCCTTTAATACAAATATGTGTGTGTGTGTGTGTGTGTACATGCACACCCTTTCTTATCTTGGCAAGAAAGCAAGGACAAAGAAGACTTAGTAGCAAATTACTTAGATAAGAGCTGAAAATCCATAAAAGACTGAAAAGCTATCTTTGCTGTTTTTTCTTTTCTCCCTCTTAAAACATTGATGTTTCAAAGAACTACAAGAAGAAGCTTTAGGAAATGAAGCTCTTCCTACAACCTCAGAACAGAATCAGAATGGGTTATCGGTGTCATCAACATACATCTCTGTCCTGCATTTTCATCCTTGTATGATGAGTTCAGTTCCCTGTGACTTCCTCAACCCACCACCAGCTAGGTTAGCCAAAACAAGAACAATTAACAAAACACACCCATCTGTCCTTTAGAAATGAGGGTGAAATGCAAACATGCGCATTTCAGGTAGGCCAAAGAGCAGCTATCAGATGGTCATCACCTGCAGACCAGGCTCAGGAGCAGTGGAAGTTTTCCTGTTGACAAGTTCCCTCCCACAACCAGCACTGCAAAAGCAGCAGAGAAGCTGAGGTTTAATAAACTGGGTGTAATTAACTGCATTATGGGAAAGGACTGAGGAATGAAGGGGAAGAAGGAGGAGAAATGAAGCAAGAAGTCTGTCTCCAGGGTGAAGGTGCTCAAACATCAGCATGCTGGGATCCAGAAGGTGGTAGGTGCACGCATACTGCCTCTGGAAGGGCGGCAGCTCAGAGAGCCTGTTCTGTGGCTGGCTTACTGCCCAGGGAGCCTGTGAGGATTTCTGAGTATCTCCTAAAGGTAACTTTCAGGATATGCCCCAGCTGATGAGCCTTTAATTAGAGTAAGGGTTAATCACCACAGTGGTGGCCCCAAGCTGGCAGTCACAGATGACTGGGCTGGACAGAGGTCCTGTTTCTCCAACAGGAATCAAGGTCAGCCTCCAAGTCAGTGAGGAAAAACACAGGTGCAAGGAAAAATATCAGGTCTCTGGGCAAGGCAGCTGTGCACGCTTTCTCCTGCCCTCCCTACCTCAGGCCGTGCCACCTGGGCTGGCGTGTCCCAGCTTCTCCCCTGCTTCCCCAAGGGGAGGGGCAAAAAAAAATAAATATCAAGTTTCCCAATTTTGAAAACACTGTTCCAACAATGAGGCATCGCTGCACCTGCTTCCTTAGCAGTGAGCGAGTGGCTGCAGGTCACCTCCTGCCGCAAAGGAGAGCCTGGCCTGTGATGATTAACTCCAGAACACAATGGTCAACATCTGAACTGCCTGTGTGCCAAGGAGCACTGTTTTCCTTGTTTATCTAGCACAGTGAGTTTCTGGCACTGAGTTTTTTTACAAAGGCTGTGCCTACTCCAAATTCCCAGACGGTGAGTCAGACATGGTCCCCGAGTGAACCTGTGGAGCCACGTGATGGAGGGTGAGGAAACTTCACCCCATGAAGGGGTCAGGCAGGCTTGCCACAGGAGCACGTCCTGATTTTAAAAAACAGACCTGTTTCCTACGGCCATGCTCTAGCCTCAGCCAGCAAGTAAACAACTCAGGAAGGCTGGCATTGGGTGCTAGCCATGCTTCTCCTGCTCCTTTTCTTTCCAGCCTGAGAGGTGCAGCCGCAAGGCATCTGCTTTTCACAGATGCTTGGCATTTTATTCTTGCAGTGTAGAAGAGTTATTACGCTACTTTTTTATCAAGGCTGAGTAACCTACAGGGCTGTCTTCTTAATTCCTAAGCTACACAAGCACTCAGTCTCAAGCACAGGGTGTGGATGTGCTGTCTCCAGCAAAACCCAACAAGAGCAGGCCTTTGAGGTCATGAGCAGATGGCTGGAAATTAGAGCAGCCCCAAGGCTAAGGAAATTCAGAGGCAATAGAAAGTTTCAGCTGAGCAAGAATAAGGTCCAACACTCTGCCAGCAGCAGCCATACAAAATGCAGAAGTTGTACTATGAAGATGTTTGCATCCCACAGTATTTGCCATCTCAGCAAGCAGCTTGTTAGAAGGGAAAAGTATGAAGGTGATGATATTTTGTACCAGCTTTTCC
Source organism: Hypotaenidia okinawae (assembly GCA_027925045.1). Taxonomy (NCBI): domain Eukaryota; kingdom Metazoa; phylum Chordata; class Aves; order Gruiformes; family Rallidae; genus Hypotaenidia; species Hypotaenidia okinawae. The sequence continues at coordinate 65,156,213 of BSDF01000002.1, forward strand.
CTTCCCACTTTTGTGGCAATGATATATGAAATTCATTTTTGTTAGGACATTATTGATAATATTCTGCAAGGGTATCTCATCATGCTATGAAGTGGGGAGAGGCTATCATGAAAAGGGAATTTATTATCACTGCTAAAGATGTCCCCAAAGTGCCTAGAGTAATCTTTTTAAGATGCAAAGTAGATAAGAAAGTGTGAGCCTGTGCTTTTCTGCTTATGCTATAAAGGGCTTTTGCTCTATCCTTCAGCCCAGCTATGCGTTATCTTCATACCTCTGCCATGCTATGAACCTAACTGTAGACAATACCAAGTGAGGCCAAACCTAAATATCAGTGCTATCTCAGTGTACGTAACACTGCTGTAGGACCACCTTGTCAAGCTCAGTCTGGGTCTCTTCATCTCTACTTGGTCTCAACATCCTTCTACTCTTGTTCTCCAACACTGTTTATCTTTTGAGACCTTGGTCTGTGTTAGGAGCTGGGAGTGAGGGGAATGGTGGCAGTGGTGCAGTGTGAATAGGTCCCAGGCTAGAGGGCCTGGAAGAAGCTCAACAGAAAGGGGTCAACCTTTTCAGGCCATTAATGCACTACATGGTCCCACCATTCATACTGTCTGACCTACCCTCTCTCATCACCTCATCCCTCAAGCTCATCAAACTTCACGCTGGCCTCCACAGCCCGACAATTCTGGTTGCTTTGTGGGTTTGTCCCTGGTTCAGATCTCCCGGAAATCAAGGTGAGAGGAGAAGTGCTCCTCCCTTTACTCCTGTGGACCTTGAAATATGATTTAGAAGAGAGCTGTGGGGATTGTATCATTTCAATTGCTGTTGATTTGCCTCCTTGTAATTCCGCATTTATTAAAGAGCTAAATATAATGAAAGTTTTGTCTTTAAGATGAGGGAAATTTTGTTTGGTACATTTGCCACAAAGCACCATTTTCCATCATCCCCTCTCACAGGCAGGGTTAGCCTGGACCTTGGTGAAAGATATGAGCTGCAGGCTGGGACTGCCAGAGATTTTCCACACAATGCCCACAAAGTTTCTGAGAGTGATTATGTCGTAGCTTGTTTTTAACAAATGTCCAAATGGAAAAAATCAAGCTGTCGGTCCACATACTAAGCCCTTCTTTGCAAAACAGAGGACCTTTATGAGGAAGCCAGCACTCACAGTACAGTATCGTAGGTGTCCAGTGACTTGTATGATGGCCACACAGATTACCCCAAAGCTTCCCCAAGAGAAAATCATGCCAGAAATCATGATTTTCATCTCCAAGTCTCATTCAACTCATAAGTTTTTAATTTTATAAATGAACATATGTTTTAATTTGAAGTCATCGTATGGATCCTAGCTTGTTGACTGGCCATTTTTAGAAAGCATTGGTAACATATGTGGGATAGAGGAGTTTTGTTTGGTTAAAGGCTTTTACAGAGGGGTCAGGGACTTTTTTTTGTTGTGTATTTTTTTCCCCACAAGTACTGCAACACAAGCTGGATGGATTAAAGCACCTCAGTCATGTCATCGTTTATACTGTCACGAACTGTCACAGTGATTGGTGTTCAAAAAGGATGTGATGTTTATGTGGAAAACTAATCATTGGTTTTTATTTTTAATGACACTTCGCATGGCATATCCTACCCTGTTTTTGTAGGGGAAAGATGGTGGGTTGTTTTGTTTTTTGCTGTCTAGCACTTACAGTCAGTCTGACCCTGTTCCTGCTGAAACCTTTGGGCATTTTATCACCCTTGTGAGCAGGCCGGGAGCCAATATGTCTACAAATGCAGTAACAGAAGCCCCAAGTCTATGACGAGCTCTGAGCAAAAGGAATTCCATCTCCATATATGAGACCTTGCTCAGATGCAAAACATGTCAGCATTAAGCCAGATTTTGTGCAGAGCAGCTAAATAAAAGCAAAGCTTCTTTAATTTTGAGGTGCTGCATTAATACTACATGGTCAGCTGCTGTTTTTCAGAGACTAGGAAGTACATCTGGATTGTTGGTACAGTTCTTGCTAAACAGTGGCATTAATGTCTAGCTCCACCTTCTTTCCCTGAAGAAAAGGTTTCTACTTTCTCCTCTGCGGATGCAAGGTTTAAGAGCCAGCAGACCTCTGGGCCTATACTGGACTTGAAGAAAATCTAAAGCAGATATATTCTTATTCATAAGAAAAAATCTAATTAGCTGCATTTTTTCTCACATGCCAATCTGATTCCAAACTGGATGTGCTCCATTTTAAAGAAAGGCAAGGGGTTGTTTTGAAAATAGCTAGAGTAACCATATTCATCCCAGACTGAGAGCTCTCATCAGAGACCCAGTACCCCACAAAAAGCCAAAATATTTTCCCAGTGTTGATCCTTCATCCATCTCACCTGCTTAACCATGGCAGCAAATCCACTTAGCGGGGGATGCGGGAGAAGTCTCTCAGCCTTTGGAGGGTGCTTTCTCTTTACAGCACTTGGCTTGAGAGGGTGACACTTGCTCTAAAGACTTTTTCACAGAGGGTTTTTAGGGCAGTCCCTGGGGTGTGAGAAAACAGGAGACGCGACTTCTGAGCACAGAGGAACAATAAGAATTCACACAGCTTCTGCCTTCTATCACAGGGGAAAAGAAAAATAATTGTGCTTAACTTTCATGTATCTTCTACCTCCTGGCCTTCTGTAAGCAGGTTTCCAAGCAGTGGAAAAGGCTGAATTTAAAATGGAGGAGAAAAACAGGCCCCAGAGTATATTTAAGCCTTGTCACTTATCCTTGTGAAGACCTGTGCTTTGTAACATGGAAGAGGCAGTGGGCATCCTATTGGCCTCTGTCTTCCCCCATCTCATCCTACATTAAGGGGATATGAATTTGGAAATGTGCTGGTTTGTATCTGGAAAAGAAACACAAATTGAAATGATACCTTTGTCAAGCACAGAGAGGTCAGACTAGCCAGAGAGTTAATGTCCAGGATTACTGGAAGCATTACTTAACATAATGGCTTTCTAAAACTCACTTATCAAAGGATAGATGCCTGCAGCCAAGGCATTGTCAAAAATTAGACTCCAACACTAATGCATCGTGGTGTGAGATAGCAGTGGGACAACAATTATGAGAATAGTCTGTCAATGAGGAAAAGCCAGGTCACAGCCATTGTCCTGCAGGTTGATTTCTCCAGCCAGACCGAAGCCTTAGCCAAAGGAGCCGCCTTTGGCAAAACAAAAAAAGAGTCAGCATATGTTAAAAATTTCAGAATCAGAGACTGGTTTGGGTTGGAAGGGTCCTTAAAGATCATCTAGTTCCAACCCTCCTGCCACGGGCAGAGGGACCCTCTACTACACAAGGTTGCCCAAAGCCCCATCCAACCTGGCCTTGAACACTTCCAGAGCGGCTTCTCTGTGCAGCTTGTTCCAGTACCTCACAATAAGGAATTTCTTCCTCATGTCTAATCTAAATCTACCCTCCTTCAGCTTAAGGCCATTCCCCCTTGTCCTATCACTACATGCCCTTGTGAGCGGTCCCTTTCCAGATCTCTTGAAGGCCCCTTTTAGGTACTGGAAGGCTGCTCTGAGGTCTCCCCAAAACCTTCTCCAGGCTGAACAAGCCCAACTCTCTCAGTGTATCTCCACAGGAGAAGTGCTCCAATCCCCTGATCATCTTTATGGTGCTCCTCTGGACTTTCTCCAGCAGGTCCATGTCTGTCTTTTCTGGGAAATGGAGAGCTGGACACAGTACTCAGGTGGTGGCAGGAGAATGGAGTAGAGGGGCAAAATCAGCTTGCCTGACCTGTTGGTCACACTGGTTTTGATGCAGCCCAGGACACAGTTAGCTTTCTGGGCTGCAAGTGCACATTGCCGTGTCAAGTTGAGCTTCTCGTCCACCAAAATCCCCAAGTCCTTCTCCTCAGGGCTTCTCTGAATCCATTCTCCATCCAGCCTGTGACTCTGCTTGGGATTGCCCTGACCCATGTGCAGGACACAGAATCACAGAACAATAGGTGACCTTGCTCTTAGCCTTGTTGAACTTCATGCAGTTCACATGAAAGCACGTCTCAAGCCTGTTAAGGTCCCTCTGGATATCATCTCTTCCTTCCAGCACATTGCCTGCACTGCACAGCTTGGTGTTTTTTGGCAAACTTGCTGATGGTGCACTCAATCCCACTGTCCATGTCATCAAGAAAATTTTAAACATGGCTGATCCCAGTACTGATCCCTGAGGAACACCACTCCTCTCTGGTCTCCACTTGGACATCAAGCCATTGACTGCAACTCTTTGACTGATATCTGCCTGCTTCTTACTCAATTTAGAAGTATTTCTTCATAACAGTTTCCTAATCCAGCTGAAAATTTACATTTTTTGCAGGAATTCCTTCTCACTATCCATCTTGTCATGGACTAATTCTTTATGTCCACTAATGAAGTTTTTATATATCTACATTGATATTATTTCTCTCATATCTGGGGTTTAGATTTCTGTATGCCTATGTAAACATTATGCTTAATAGCCCAAACTGAAATTCAGCACCCCAGAAACAGGAAAAATAGTGTTCCAGCTAACTTCAGTCCTCTGCCACACCTCTTCAGTGGCACTAATCATGTAGTCAAAACTTCTGGTCAGCATGCTTTATTCACTCCTTGCTCTACCTTTACTTCCAAGGATGCAAACCTGTTGCAGATCTCCTGTCCCCAAACTAAAATAATTTTAATTTACTAACAAATCAGGAGTGCAGCTTTATAAAGTCTATGGCATGTTTACTCCTAGTTTGGCTGTTAAAAGGAATTTGTAGGAACGGCACAATGGAGGAAAGAGAGATTCCTTGCTTCATCAGAAGCAGGTAAGAGCTATGCACCCAGATTTTCCTTTATGCATCACTCTAAGCATGTTACACAGATGGGAGTGTCATACTGCTTGTGGGCATAGTGTCAAATACAGACTGCTGCATTGAAGTGGTGTGTAATAATGTTAGCAATAAGGGACACGGTATAGGTAAGGCAGATTTTTGTAGTTCTCTTTTTGAAGCACAATGTGAAATAAAGGAAGAGTTTTTAAAGGAGAACATTTTTTTTTTAGTTATCTTGTTAACAATCTAATTTTACTATTAACAGTAGTAATTAATCGTTATGTACAGATACCTAGGAAACTATCAATAGCCATAGGGGGTAAATAAGAGGGTTATGCAGTTCAGGACTCTGTCCCAGCAGCGGGCATGAAATGCTACCTAGGAAAGATGAGCATATATGATGCTCCTCATAATTTCTCTCTCATCTGCCAAACTTTTTAAACCTAGAGTTGAACTAAGGTGTCTGAAGTTTCTTTGTGTTTGATAAACCTCAATAGATTTCTGCTGCACAAAATTGTCTATTCTTCTTTCCCTTTTAAACTTTTAGCATTCATAACATTCTTTGGTTACATGTTGCACATCTGTTCTGTTGTGTGGACCACCTCTTTTTCCTTTATTCCCAGCTTCCTTTCTTGTCCCTTAATTCTTGTACTGAGTATGTTCATGTTACAACACTATCAGCAAGCAGAAGGTAGAGAGGAAAGAGAAAGGCAAGTTTTGACTTCATGGTATCCTCTAAATAAATATGCCCCAGTTCAAGAGCAACATATAATTTGGTACATAGACAGGAAGCACATCAGCTGTACACAAATTTCAGATGGCAAGAGTCTTAAAGGTGCCAAAAATTCAGTAGTTAAAATTCACTCACCGGAGTCTTTTAGTCAAATGACAACATCGGTTATGGAGATGGTCCTAATACTAGAGAGATTTGCACAGCAAAGCACTGCACTAAGTATGAACCAAGGAGAAACCCCACAGTATACTGTGATATGGGAATGAGTTGTCCTGAATAGAAGGTATTCAGGTGGCTGTAGGAACCTGGTACTCAGAACCTTTCATAAGAGTTCCTTTATATATAAGCTGCATTCCCTTTTTAATGAACAAAACCGTCAGCAAAGACAGGACCTGAAATTCCACTTCATTCAGACTAACACCCAATTTGCCTATTATGTTACAGATCTCTCCCACATTTATGATTCAATTTAGGAGATAATGTCAATGAAATTGAACGTTGTGACTGGATAATAGACAGCTGCTGAAAGATAAATGCTGAAGAGAAGAGATATATTTTCAGTGAAAAACCCTATTTTTTAATGATGAAAGTTTGGTTCCTTTAAGTGTATTACTATTATACCAACTGAGATGCTATTATTTGTGCAATGCGATAAATTAGTTTCCTCTACCCGTGACAAGTGAAAAGAAGATTTTTGCTTTTATACTTCATTGTATTTAATCGAAAACCTACATTCTTGTTAGCTAAAAGATGGAGCGAGTCAATGAGGACTCAGCTGTCCAGATATATAATCAACCTGTTCCATCTTCTTTTATAATTACCTAAACATCAGTCATATAGATCAACATCTTTAACTCTCTGGACCAGAAGATAATTCAGAACTGCATAAATGTTCAGTGCAGGGTCTGCTCAGGATTTTTTCTGGCTAACACTGATTTTATATGGTATAATTGCTACGAAGATTGCATTAAAGGAAAATTAAGATTAAAGCATTGGAGTTTCAAAGTTCCAGTTTTTAAAAGAAAAAAAAAAGTCTGTAAAACTTAATCCAGACCCATTATGCATATGCTATGTACCACAAGACTGTGTTTATTTTTGCATTATAAAAACTTGACTTCACACTGTTACTTGCCATTCTGCTCTTTTCCTTCTCTCCCTCTCTTATCTGTCTTCCCTTTCTCCCCCTCCCCCCAGTCTAATTTATCATTCCATCTTTGCTTCCTTTCCTTTTCCCTCATCCTTTAGTGTTTGCTGCAGCAGGCACAAGGAATGTCTCCGGGGTCTCAGTTCTCATGCGTAGACACTATGACAGCCAACCAGCAAACTGTCAGATGCACATTAGCTTCTGTCTCCCTCTTTCAAATGTACTCAGTCGCTTTGTTGCTATACAACAACAACAAAATAATCCAGCCATCAGTTAGGAATTTCAAGAGAATGCATGATGCTTAGTGTCTTATGTAGGTGAATCTCACAGACAGACTCTAACATGTCTTGGGGAACCAATGATTTTTTATTTGTTTGGTTTTTAAGGCCGGGCAAAGGCAAATGGCACCGCAGTCATAATATATGTATAGAGGAAGCTGGTTTTACAAACGCATGCACACACAAGGAAGCACGCTATCTAACAGCACAACCAATGCCAGGTCTGATCTGCAGGACAGGCTTCCAGAGTGACTGCTTTTGTAGGTGTATTCATAACTGATGTTTTTACTGTTGTCCTCACAGCACCAGTTCTTGTGTGGTGGGTAGCAAGTCACCCATGGACATTATCTACTTTGTTGTGAAAGCCATCTTGAAGGTAGCATAATAAATTCTGAGCTGCAAAACTCACCAGGATTTGACCATACATTTGAACATCTTGGAATCATGCATCTTCACCTGCTAGCTCATTAGGCAAAATCATGACTACCATGACATAACAAAAATGAGCTTGGAAGAAATTTTCCACAAGATTTCTGGCCCAATTTCTGGTATCAGTCAAGGTAGCATGATACAACTTTTAACAATAACAACAACAATAACAATAATGTCATTCAGAAAAGGCTGTGTTGTGTTTTGGTAGCAAATAATTTGTTCTGCAGTTTGCCTTTTAATTGAAACATTCACAAAGAACAAATAATAACCATCGCAGCGAGGCCAAGTAAAGCTTACACAAACAAAAGGATGTAAACAGATACAGTCTCTCTTTTTGCCTTTTGGTCAGTCTAGAACTGCCATCAGGCATATAGCACTTCATAACCTCTTTTGAGGCCTGGTATAGAAAAAGCAGACTAGAGGATGTGGTTTAGAAGGTTTTATATGAAATATTTTCTGTCAGTGAGAACAGTGAGTTCATTTTTAGAAATGTGCAAAGTGATATTGCTGCTTATCCACTTCATCATATTAGTTGCAAAATATTTTGAAGGGAGGCATTTTTTTTCAACATGTAAAGAATCTGTTTCTTTAGATTCTTTTATATCATATGTTTACTGTATTTATGATTGCTTCTTGAATCTGTATTGGCTTAACGTCTGATTGAATAACAGAATAAATGAAGCTGGAAGGGAGCTCTGGAGATCAGATGATACCACCTGCTTGAAGCAGCGCTGTCTTCTAAGTTAGAACAGGTTGCTCAGTGCTTTGATCAGTTGAGTTCGAAATTTTCCAAGTACAGAGATTCCACAACCTCTATGGTAAAACGATGACAATGTCATTTTAATTATCCAAGACATATCTTTTTTATAATTATTTTGGGTTTGTGCTTGAATTTCAATTTCAAATCCTGTTCACATGTCACCTAGACCTGTACAAGTCCTGAATTTCTTGATCTCAGGTCAGTATGTTGACTGTAATTCAGATATTTTCAGCATTTTAATGATGTGTATGTGAAAGACGTATGAACAGACAAAGAATTTAATACCCTTAAGATGCATTCCATCTGTATTGCTGAGTATATTTATTATTTCTTGAAAGCATTTATAGATATTAATATAACTATACTGAGTAGTAACTCCTATGGACAAAGTACATTAAGTCCTTTCCCTCCTCTTGAAGTAGCAACTAAAATTTAACTTCAATGAACATTTTGCCAAAAAATTGCCACTTTACTTATTTTTATTTCCCCTAAAAGAAAGTGAAAAATCCCACTTTTCTCCAAGATATGTAAAGAATCAATAAATGCTCCCTGTCTGGTCAGGATTACAAGTCCCTCAATCAACTAAACATTCCTTAAGTTCCCTTAAATTAACTAACTTTTGTCTTACTAATTTGTAAGTGGAGACAAATCTAGGCTAATCATAGAATCATAGAATTGTAGAATTGTAGAATCGTAGAATCATAGATTGGTCTGGGTTGGAAGGCACCCCAAGGATCACAGAGTTCCAACCTCCCTGCCACAGGCAGGGCCACCAACCTCCAGGCCTGGATCTAGACAAGTTTGCCCAGGGCCCCATCCAACCTGGCCTGGAACACCTCCAGGGACAAGTCATTCACCACCTCTCTGGGGAGCCTGTTCCAGCACCTCACCACTCTCTCAGTAAAAAACTTCCCCCTAATATCTAATCTAAACCTTCACTCCTTTAGCTTTAGTCCATTCTTTATGAATAATATTTTTGATATTTGAAAGAATAACTGTGTCCTTGAAAGATGCAGGTTCGGAAGATCTATTTTGTTTGTAATGAGGAAAGACAAACCAAATGGTGATATGTTTTAAGGCACTGATGAGAAGCCAAAGCCTAGGGAGTAGCACCATGATTTTTTATTTTATTGTAGCAGGAGGACAAATTGCACTAGCTAGAGCTCCTTGCAGTGAAAGTATCAAGTACACAAAAGCTGATGAGTTGGATTTTTAGTATCCACCCTAAATTCAATTAGCAAGATTAAAATTAACTATAATGTGCATGCAAAGCCTGTGTCTCCTACAAACAGGCAACGTGGTCTGAGTCCTCTTTCATTTGGTGCAGTAGACCAAGGTTACACCATTCACCACTCAAGAAAGAACTGAACTTGGAGGTGGTGGGGTTTTTTTTCCGGTTTGGGCTCGGTTTGGAGTTTGTATTTTTTTATTTTAAAGTTGCTGTCTTATTGTGAATTTCTAATGTTTCTCCTATCACTCGGATAGCCAGAATGTGTGATGTTATCCATTGTGACAATGTTATTAATTCACTGTAACAATAAACCATGACTATCTGTAGCTTGCATGCTGCATGCTGAAATTTATACGATTACATTAGTTAATAATGGGGGATTTTTTCTGTCTGCCTTTGCTGTTTTTTTCAAACAGCTCTTCATAAAAATTTTAAGTGTTTCCTACTCCATAACAAGTCATAACTCCTTGTAGGTATCTCTGTTTCCTTATCATACATGGCCTAACGAATGGTCTGTCCTCTCTGCCTCTCCTTTTTTTTTAATGACTGCAACTACTACTTGAACTCTCTATTCACATACTATTGATAAAGCACATATAACTACAAAATCTCTTAATAATTAAGCACTGTCCATAGCTGTTTAGCTATTGACTCTAGTATGGTCCATTCTGCTAAGTAGATATTTGGGTTTTGTATCTTTCTGAATGTATTCAGAAAAAAAATTGACTCAACCAAAACCTTTGCTTTAGTTTCTTGAAGGATAGCTTTGCTTTAATCTCACTGCAGCGACTACAGAAACAATCCAACTTGGCTTGTATCAAAAGAATAACTTCCTTTTTAGTGGTACTACAGCAGTGAATTTGAAAGAAGTGGCCTCACAATTGCTCTGAATTGCCCTCCATTAATTTCAGCTAAGGATCATAGATTTCCATCTGAGATTTCCTGGGCAAAATAAGTCCCAAGAGCCATACAGTTGTCTTACCTACAACATATGCGACCTACCAACACTTGTGCTCTTGAACAATATGTTCATTCTTATTCAGTACATGTCAAACATCTCAGACCTACTGTACAGATGATCAATTTAGTAAAATGATTTACTAATCAAGGTTTAGCATAATGCAAACATGCAAACATTTGCCATCTGAAAAACACAACACTTTAAGGATCTTAAATGAAGTCTCCAAAGTCAACAAGGAAAGAAGGTGCTTTGTGCCATGCATTATCAGCCTGACCCATCTCTTTGTGAAGACAGTTGCAAGATTCCACTGGTTTCGATTGCGGATGACTACCAGTGCATCTCCTTCCACAAGAGGAATGTGAGCCAGTAGTGGTATGTTCCTTCCAACACAAAGGTATCAATATGCCATATCAAAACGCAAAAACATCTGTCTGAGCATACAGGCCATTCTTATTAGGAAAAGTTTGTTACTCTTTCTGCTGTTGGGTTTTGTTTCATTTTGTAGGGTTTTTTCGCAGTGAATATATTGCAATTTTCAACAAGAAGAAAGTGTATAGAGAAATACTTCCTACAATCCCTCCAAAGGACTTACAGAGAGAACCCAAAAATTCAGAAGACGATTACCTAGGCAACCTTCATATTCTGCCAAATAACTATAACGTGGCAAACAGTAAATGCCATTATGCACTCCAGCAATAACTTAATACAGTACTGATTATTACAACTCCATGAGAAGGGGAAAACTGTATGCTAAATTATATTCTTCACTGTACATTTCAGTAAAATTTATAGTCCTTTTCCTATAGTTTGTCCAAAACAGATGATCATGATTATACAATGATGAAGACCTGGGCACTAAAAATATTTTAACTGCAGTTTATATTCCAGTTTAACAATTCAATTATACCTTCAGCTATCCCATGTATTAATTATGCCACATCTTCTTCTCCTTACAAGGGTCTGAGTGATGGCACAATAAGAACACAGCCTGTCAGGCTGCTTTATACTCACTTGGATTTGAAGAAAGACGGAAGGGGGTGTATACTTAATAAAACAGACCAGTTTCTTGAATTTAGGTAAAGTTTTACACTTCTGCTGCTCATATAATCCTTTTGATGAACTCTCTAGAAATAAGGAGATACAAAATCAAGGGGAAGAGTGGGTACCATTTCTTCACAGTGCAACCACTGCCAATACTGCTGTTGGTAGAGAATGGCCTCTGTTCTTCACTTCTGTGTTGTGTAATCTGCAGGCAGGGATTCACGTATAGAGCTGGGTAAAGCGAAAAGGAAACCAATACCTCTCTAGGTATGCCGTAATTAGGATGACTTATTTCTCTAGGGGAAAAAAGCGGAAGCATATATACATACATAAATTTAGCTGGAGCTGGAATAAAAGTGCATGGGAATGGAGAAGGCATATTCCTTTTTTATTGTCTTCCACTACAAGAAAGCCATTCCTTTCACTCTTCAGCGCTTTAGTACAAGTGGACATGCCATTTATCTTCTGAAGCCTCTTTTTGCTACAGAGAGGTTGGTGTTCAGGTTCCCTTGACAATTTGATTATTCCTCATGTTAGGTCAGGTGTATTTAGATCCTTGATCTTTGGGCAAATCATGATCAAGTGCCGGACCTCTGTCAATTCAGCGGCTTACCTCTGTTTAAGCAGTGTCTGTACCCACATATCCGCAAAGTCGTGGCATGTCACTTTGCTTCCATGTTTTCACTTGCTCAGCGTATCCTCTCCTGTTACCTAAATTTAGATACAGTAGCAATTCTTTCTGCAACTTGTACTGCTGATGGGGTAGACCATTCTGTGATTATATTCTCTCTGATGTGCTGAACACTGCAGAAGACAGAGAAGCCATTAATGTATTAGACTTAACAAGATGACAATTAATGGCAAACATCACTCTCTGGATGTGTTTCAAGTGTACATTTAAAATATGAACGTAAATTCTTTGCAATCTGAACTGTTCTCTAAATTTCCTAATTGAGTTTGAGAGCTACTAATGATATTGACCTGATCTCAAGCCCACTCATGCCAGGATTGATTTTGTAAAGAGATGAGCACTCTGGACCCAATTCTGCAAGTACTTCTTATGCACATACCTAAGTTTAAGCCACATGAAGACCATTCTTGTGCTCTCATGTTGAACATGTACTCAGCTGCTTTGCTGGAGCTGGGCAGGAAACCCTTTCAGTGTTTTTTCACCAACCACAATTTCATTTTCTTATCCAATATTTTGTTGCTTGGCTTCCAGGTAAGACATTTAGATCAAAGACTCCCCTCTAAATCATCCTTACATTTATGTCTGCTTAGATAAAACTCCAGTTTTTTAAACTGCTTCAACTGCTGCTATGCCAAACAATGTGTTTTGGATTAGTTTGACACTATTTAAAATTGACTTCTCTTCAGCAAGTTAGGAGGAACCTAAAGAAGTCACATTGAAAACTAAGTAGGGATTTTGCATCAGATTTAAGTTAGATATACATATCCAAATGAGCTACTTGACTTTCCCTATTATTGTACATCCCTTGAACTGCATCCGCTCTGACGTGAGATCATACAAGGAGAAAGAAATCACAGACTCACTGTGTCTGTGTGTTTTCTCTTGAGTATGGGGCATATGTTGTGTAATAAATTTAAATCTAACTCTCCTTACTGACATTTAAGCGTGGGCAGGTTATTTCGAGTTTGCCATGATTATTAATGTGCATCTGCCCACTATCATGATCAAACTGAAGAAGCTCAAGCGATGTCAATCTGTAGCTGCTGGATCATGCTCCTCATAAAACACTTTTGAGACCCTGACAAGTCCATGCAAGTTTCTTGTGTGCACAAGTCTCAGCTTAGATTAATAAATCATATAATCGTGTATCATGCATCAGTAATAGCATCACAAACAGGTGGCAAACAGCACAAGCCCAGCTGTACAGAGCCTGACCTAGTGAAATCTAGTTTATCTGAGGTCTATTTTATGAATCCTCTTGCTTGACTGCTAACACAGTTCTGCATCTAGAAATGCATTGCTGGCCTTCTGCTTCCTACAGCAAAAAAGGGTGCAGACCACAGTTCTGAAAATCAGTTCAGGAAAGCTTGTTGCAACAAAAATGCATTATTACTTGAGAGTGGCTAGCATCCTCCACCCAACCCAAAGCCACAGAGGCAGACTGACAAAACAGTCTCTCTTTCTAAAGCCATAATGAAGAGCTGTATTAGCAAGACAATTAAAAGAAACTTGTTTGGCTGCTTGTTTTTTTCAAGGGAGATCAAAAATTTTCCTCTGTTTCAGCCCCTTCCACCCTCCATGCTTAAAGTCTCCAAGGCGATGACAGTTCCTTGGTCCCACGGGGCAGTCCTCCCTCTGGGAGATCCAGTGGAGATGGTGCCCACCCATGGCATGAGATATGCAACCTCTGTCCTCACAGCACTGCGACAGGGAGCCCAGAAAGTTAATCTAATACCTTCCTGTTTGTGTGCAATTTCTTTCTGTTTCTACAGAAACAGAGTGACAATATCATCCTTGCAAAGATAGGAAAGCATCAGGCTGAAGCTTGACCTTTACTTCCATACAGTTATACAGGAGATACAGGAGCTCTTATTCTCTTGTTATTGGTTAATTGTTTACTATATATCAAATTCAGTAGACTAACTCTCTTGCTGGGAAATTCCTTTGTACAAAGGTGTGTGCATGCGTGTGCACTCACGTACGTGTGTGTGCACAGACATTCGCGTGTGCATGTGTGTGTTGGACAGCGATGTGTTAACAGTGTGTTTGCTGGAGCAAATGGTGTGTGCGCAGTTCCAAAGCAGATGCAAGATATCCATATGCTGCGCTTTTTTATCTCTTAAACCAGATTTACTGCGAAAATATGTGCAGTGTGTGAGCTTATCTATTTATCTCTACTGAGTCTTGGATCTTTTTTTCCTTGCTTTACTTGTTTGTGAGCCTCCTGGTAGAAGATTCATTAGCATTTACTGAGTTGATATACAGTTTCTATTCTCCAGCCCTGTTATCATTTTCTATTACATTTTTTCTAAACAATTATTTTTATTTGTTGATATCTAGCCTTGTAAAAAAAGCTTTGAATAACCAGCAGGTTAAAATGAAACACCCATTAGAAAACATTTGAAAAGAAGCATTTGTCCTCTGGCCTTTGATGGGTTTTCTCACTATACTAAGCAAACCTATTGGAATTGAGTCCTTTACCTCTAGACTGCCCAACAGGTAGATCCAGATGTGCCCATCTATCTGTCTGTCTGTCTATCTATCTACCTAGCTCTATGTATCTTCTGTGTGCTTACTGAAACATTTTTTCTTGGACATTTTGTTTTCTTGGCTGAAATTTTCAACATCTGAAACAAAGTGAATAAACTCTTGAATATGCTGTTATCCAAAACTCTCCTCAAAAAGGGCAGACTTTAGGAAGTTTTATTTAAATGCTTAGATTCTTGGTACTTCATATTCTCTGAAAAAGAAGAGTGAGTGAAAAATGAACAAGTCATGGATTTTCAGTGCTCTAATGACTTATACTAATGTATTCCTTCATCTAAATACAGATTTCTATTTAAAATTCAGTATGCAGGGGTATTATGAATTCTAGTTTAATAGATTCCGAATAATTGCCCTTTAGAAATGATGAATAGCTGTTAAAACCACTGATAAGAATATACTATTTCTCCCCTAACAATGGCCCTTCCACATTAACTGTATCATATATGCCTGAAATTAGTTTATTAATTTTTTTTTATTGATATGCAAACTACAAGCTGATGGCAGATGGCAAATAACCCCTTCACCAAACCCTCCCAAAAAAACCCTTGTCTCTGCTACTGTTCTTGTAGGGGGACAAAAAAGAAAGATAAGAAGATAGCTTTTATATTGAAGGCAGGCCACTGAAATGCAGATGATGCCATCCTCTCTTGTACTCAGTTTTCAGATTTACTGGCATACAAAGAATGAGATATAAGGTTGAATTAATGACCACATTTTGCACAACTGCAATTCAAGATGCTTTTTCTGTGCTGTTCATGCTATCTCTAACTGCCCTTTAAAACAACCATTCTAGACTTATTTCATTAAAAAGAAGGGCATCCAGAAATACTGAAATTAAAAATACATTATTCATATATTCAACATAGGACTGACCTGACAAAATTTTTGCTTAACAGAGCTGGTGGTTTCTTCATAGCTTAGTAAATCCTTGGAAAACAACAAGCAAAATAGATTAAATGCATCTACAGGTGAATTTGCAGTTATTCATACAATGTAATATTGGAAGTTTCTAAACTTGTCTGTGTTTTGTGTGCTACAGACACCTACTGTACTTACATGCAGCACCTGTGAAAATAGAGGCAAAACGTGAATCCACTAGAAAACTAAAACATTCAGCTTTTTCTTTAAAAACTGGGGATGCATGAGTGTGAAGTGTTATCTCAAATACTTAAGGAGACATACAAAGATATTTGGCAGTGATACAAGTGGTTTCATCAAATAATGAGGTAACGCTCACCATAAAAGGGTACGATATGTACACCAATGCTTTTTCTCTACATAATGCTTGGGTTCTATCAAGCTTTTAGATCACAAGCAGAAATAAAATGCTTCCTGGGTGGAAAAAGTACATATATAATTAAATTGAACTAAGAAACATTAGTATTTCCCATTATGAGCACATTGTGCAATGTAACATCCTCGTACCAGTGCTTGCTTACTCTTTCAGTCCATATGTGACTGCAGGTAATTGTGTACAGAGACAGCATCTCATCTAAATGTTTGCTGCTGGAAAAATATATGCCAGTGTCCTTATTTGCTAAAGCTAATAGCAAAAGGAAAACCTCTTCATTCTTTCCTAGAGGATAGAAAGTTACTGTAAGAACTGGTTTAGTTTCCTCATTTTCATCTTTCCTACCTACAAGCAACTTAGATTTGCTTTCTGATTAGTTTTCCTTTGGCAAAGTTAGCAACACCACAAGAGGTCCTAAAAGTGGGTTAAAGCAGTTTTATGTCTTAACCATAGTTGCATCTATAATGCTTGGCTCTGGTCCTTTTAGCCTTTTATTTTTATCTATAGGAGCAGGGCAGTTACCCCCTCTCAGGGCCTTTTCTTTCTCCCTCTGGGGTAGGCTGCCTTCTCCACACACCACTGGTACCCGGAAAAGAATGGGTCTTCTGTTTGTCTGGCTGCCTGCATATTGCATCCATTGCTCCATTCAGCCTGTCTTTTCAGGTCTGCTAGCTGCTGTACAACTTCGCTTTTGTGCTCTACTGCCAGGGGTTTTCTGAAGCCAGACGCTTTTTGAAAAGAGGGTATATTTGCATAAACAATACCATGTGAGGAGGTCTGCTGGAAACAAAATCAAAATTCAGCTGAGCAAATCTTCCTGAACAACTCATTTCTTGCAACCAACACCTCCTATCGTTACCATCTGTGTACTAAATTATGGCCGAAAACGTGTGCAGCTCTTTCTTTTCGCTTGCTCTTGTGTACAGATTCCTCATATCAGCTGAAGTATATTTTGTTTACAAATTTAAGCTGAACAGAGACCCTTAAACAGAATTTGGTATATGGAATGAGAAAAATATGGTTGTGTTAAATAAGGAACAGAAGGCTAGCCATGCATCAGCTATCTTGCAACCCAGATTGGATTTGTACTGAAGGCTCATCAAAATGCATATCAGAAACAAGATCTACCCATCAGCCTGCCGAGACTTCAGGTCAGTGACGGTAGGGCAGCTTTATCAGAATAGAGCAGGGAAAGGAAGGCTTATGACTGTGGCTGATAGCTGAAGGAATCATTCTAGAAATATGTGTGCTTAGAAACAAATCTTTAGTGGCTTAAAATATTGGCTATACTGAGCACACGTGTATGTGTACACACACAAATGCAAACATATGGATACATGAGCGAATTCATGTCTATTTCCATGCACAAGCAAACACACGGACTGTGCTATGTCCTCTATGTGCATTCACAGTATCTTACCCATGGGAATAAAAATAATTAGGCTAACTATGCAAAAAGGCAGGCAGGCAAACCAAAAGTAGCCACATGGAAAAAAAGGAAGGATGCAGTTTCATAAGCCACTGCTCAAATCTCCCACCTATTTGCATTTTTTATTCAAATACGTAGCTAGGTAACACATCTCTCACTATTCCATTAAATTGCAATCTCAATTTTGCTTTCTTGCTCAGATGCTTTGGATATAATTAATAACAATATTCAAAATGTGTCTCCCCTACAGCATTATATCTGTAAGCACAGTGTCTTCTGTTTTGAGCCGCCTATTACACCATGCTCCCCTGTCAGAAAAATGGTGCCCATGGATGTGTTCAGTGTACAAAGATACCGTGAATGAGGGAGTGTCCCTCCACCCTGTTGCTTTGATCACTGCCCACTTTCCAAGCCCTGGGCCCAAGTGCGTTGGAAGAAGCCAGATTGCCCCCGAGCATTGACTCCATATACAGGTTAAAACAATGTGCGCAGGGGATTTTTTTGTGGGCCTCATTTATTGATCTGGTTTCTTCCCACACAGAACCCAGCTCAGGTGAACAGTTTGAACAGAAGGTCTCATATTGCACCTTGTCACCTACAACCAGGGGTGCTATCAAACAGCTTCCCAGGCACCTCCCAAGTGTCTGAAGAAGTCCCTCATGAGACAGACTTCATTTGTCATGGGGGTCTTGTCAGGGTGCATCTCAGCTCAAGAAGCTACCCAAATGGCTGCAGAAAACTGTAAGGAAATATATCCACTCCATATAATTTCCAAGTGCCCTGTAGTATGTGGAGCTTTATTATGATGATCAGAGAGCTGGAGCACCTCTCTTATGAAGACAGGCTGAGAGAGTTGGACTTGTTCAGCCTGAAGAAGAGAAGACTCCAGGGAGATCTTAAAGTAGCATTCAAGTACCTAAAGGGGCCTACAGGAAAGCTGGGGAGGGACTGTAAGGGCATGTAGTGATAGGACTAGGGGCAATGGTTTTAAACTAGAGCAGGGTAGGTCTAGATTAGTCATTAGGAATAACTTGTTCAATATGAGGGTGGTGAAACACTGGAACAAGTTGCCCAGAGAGGTAGTGGGGGCCCCATCCCTGGAGACATTCAAGGTCAGGTTTGATGGGGCTTGAGCAATCTGATCTAGTTAAAGATGTCCCTGCTTACTGCAAGGGGATTGGACTAGATGACCTTTAAAGGTCCCTTCCAACCTAATGCATCCTATGATTCTATGATTATTCTTACCTGGAATGTAAAGTGGCCCATTTCATATAACACTGGAAAATGAAGGTCAGTGAAGGTCCCATTAAGGAACTGGTTTTATTAACTTCTTTTACCAGATTTCAGTTTTGGGCATTTGCCATTTGTTACATGAAAAAATAAACCCTACTCCAGAAATAACACACATAAACCATATCCATTAGAGTTTAATAGGTGTGATAGAGATAGAAATGTCCACTACATAATTTCTGTAATAATTTACATAGTGTAAATTATTATTCTACTTCATTGTCCATAATAAATCTTTCATTCCTCAATTAATTTTATGGCAATACCTCTTATTCAACCCTCTCCCAGTATTAACTTACAACACAAGTGACTATATCAAGCAAAAGAGTAAACAATAATAAAAATAACCAGAATTTTGTGCTTGGCCAATAAAATAAAAAATAACTGCTATGACATTGTCATAAAATTGTTAGTTATGTGCTGTAACACTTCCAGGAGGAGCGCCCAGCACATAAGAATTGTTATCAGTTATACCGCAGTTAGGGAAGGCTGTTGCTTTAGCCGTAACTGTATTAATGTGCTCACTGTAATTGCATTTGTCCTTAACAAGAGTAAATAAAAACAGCATGGGGAATCTGGAAGGCATGTAGGGCCTGTTCAAAGTAGCTGCAGATTAAAAGTGGGCAGGAATTTGAACATGAAGTACATTAGCAGGTCTGGATGAGCTGCAAGGTCAAATTGAGTTCAGATGAGCATCAGAAACTGGCCCTGGATGCTCTTCTAGAGGTAGCCTGGGACACAGGCACAGCAAGTCATCCTCTATCTACTCCAGCAGAACCTCAAGCAGCAGAAAGCATGTTTGTCACCAGGCAGCATCAGCTCCTGTTTCTGTGGTGGAGTGAGTCTCTCCCAAGCTCAGTCTTCTCTGCATGTCCACGTTTAACCCGGCAAGTTCAAGCAAGGTCCTTCATCTCTCCAAAAGTCAGATGTCAACCCATTGGTAATCTCATCCTGCTCACTGCTCCTGGGCGGTACTCTTATATTTCTTCTAGTGTGGTCTGAAACAGGTCTACCAATTTCACTGGTCCCCTTAGTAGCAGCAAAACTGTTCCAATCTCATGGAGCCCTCCATATATCAGGATATCAAGCCTCAAATTACTACATTAGTCTCACTGAAGGCAATATCTCAGGCTGCGGAAAGGCCATAAGTAGGGAAACACGGGAGAAACTTGCATTTCAACATTAACCAGTATCACTTCACCAGTCCAAACTATGATATGTACCCACTTCTTTTAAGACCAGCTAGTTTCATGGTGGCCAGGCTGCTTCTTTAAGATGACCCACAAAGGAAAAGTGCTTCTAAAACAAATCTCAGGAATATGTCAGTCTGAAAGCAGAACTTGCACTTGAAGGATAAGCAATTATGCATCTTGCAGTTAATTGGCTCCATATATGTTAGCATTTATGTTAAGCTGTATGTTAACCTCTTCACTCTTCTGTGGGTTTTCTCTACATTACCCTCTCCACCCTGAGGGGGGAAAAATGGAAAAAAACAAAGGAAAAAAAGAAAGAAATTCACAGAAGAAACAGTGCTTGTTTCAGAGAGACATTTCCCAATTAGCATTAGCTGTGTGCTCATTATAGTACAAGAAAAATTAGAGGGGAGGAGAGACTTGAAGGCAGGAGAGAAAGAATGAACTCCATGCTGTCTGCAGAAAGTGTTTTTCATGGAATCTGCAAATCGCTTTGGAAGGGGGTTTGCACGACTGGATTTTGTAATCCTCATAACTTGGAAATCAATAAGATAAATGGAGGAGAACTGAACAGCTAGTGGCCTCAGTCTTGATGACTCCAGGATAAATCCTTTTAATAAACATGAAACAGCAGCAGAGCAGAAACTCAAAGTCCTACTTTTGATTTAAAGATGTTTACCTCTGCATCTGCTACACTTCTCGGATTTTATTCTCCTCCTATCTTTTCAGTATTATCTCTCCGGCTACTCATACGATTAATTGGGTTTTGCATTTATTCTTCAATGATAAAGCATGTGGGTATGTACATAACATGTTAATATATGCAGACAGTGGGAACATACATATAGTTTTGTTTTGTAGTGGCTCCCAAGAAGACTTAATGGAAAATTACTGTCATCCTATAGTCATTTTGTTCATGCTTAAAACATGCTGTTTTCTGAACGGGAAATTCACATTTGTGAAACACACAAAGGGAAAGAAGGGAAATGGCATTTGGAGAAAACTTACAGAGAGATTTTGCCAGTGATGATGGTTCCAAAGGAATTGTTTAGAAGAGATGAAACAAACTGAACCTTTTTTTCACAGCATTAGGACTCCTTCATTGGTTAATCCATCAGACTGAGGGTTTGACAAGGCTTGGTTTATGTAATAAATGTTTGATTAATTTATACATTTATACAATATAACAACAAGAATTTGGAAGTTCAAGATTTAATATCCAGGCTTCCCTTGATATACACAGGGGAAAAAAACCACATTTAGATCTCTCATTTATTTTCCAATTAACTGTTCTTTATCTGTGCATTAATATTACAGATGTCTCAAGAACAATTAAAACAGATAAGCAATTTATAAAAATCTTCACATTTCATGCTAATTATCATAATGTAATGTTACATTTCTATTAGCAGCTTTTGTTCCCTCCCCCCACCCTTTACTTCAAGCAACCCCGGGGCCTTAGACAGTCAGCATGTTATAAATCTTTATTAAAATACAACACGAAGCTAAGAAGCTTGTAACCAAGCAAATTGGACAGTGATGGAGGTATTCTTTCTTTACCAACAGCCAGCCTGTCTTTGAATATGAAAACAATGTTTTTTCACAACTTCTCACTGTGAAGGCTAAGGGGCTCCCAGGACAAAGGGCTGTGAACATGGTCTTTGAAGGGTTACAGTCATGCCCTGAGAAAGGTGTAGGAGACCAAGTTACTCCTAGGATCCTGTTAGAAACATACATCATGGGCCCAGAGAGGAACTACAGAGTCAACATACCTACTAATGCCATATCATGAAATTATAGTCACAGGCAATGAGGTGTCAACTGAAAATGAGTTGGCTTGTTTGTTCCCACCATTCCTACACAAGATTATTATGGGGATTTAAAAATAAACATTCGAAGGGGAATTCCTACTGCTGTTTAATGTTCAAGCCATCAAGTCAGAGAATGCCATGTGATATTACACAAGCTCTCCCACACCTCCATTCCAGCCACCAGCAGAACCAAACATAGTCAAGCTAAAAGGCATGGTTATTGTAAGCAGTTCTGAGTAATAAATAAAAACAAGTTCAAAACCCTGATCTTGTGAACAGTTTACATTGATAAAGAGGTTTCTTTTTCCAAAATGTGAAACTTTATATCATGACATTATGTACATGATCAAGTATTTAACAGAACAGGATAAACTTGTCCAATGTATTATCTAGAATGAACAACATGATAAGCTCCACTAGTGGCAATACAAATGTCCAGCACGTTAGCACGTGCACATATAGAGGCACACAGAGGTGCTCAACCCCTTCTACTCTGTCACTGCATGGAAAAGCAAAGAATACAAGTGTGCTATTAGTTGCATCTCTCCGCAGGCTCTTCCACTCAGCCCTCTGAGCAGTAATTTGTGTCATCATAATACAGATAATGTACCTCCATATGTTTCAAAAATACAGTCATCTAAGCTTTCAGAAATAATAATGTAGTTTAGGTTTCATTTTGTTTTTATTCCTGAAATAGACTTTGATGCAACGTGGTGGAAATGAGATATTAAATAAAAATCCTTCTCTTGTGCCAAGTCCTGAAACCTTTTTTTAAGGAGAAGTGTACATATGTGCATCTCCTCAGCTGCTAGCCAGTCTATTGATTCAGAGCTGCAACAGTATATTTTTTTTTATATTGCTTAATTTATTTTTATTTATTGCAACATTGATAGCATTCAAACTGCATTAGATAATGTACTAGATAAGATACCTTTTTAAAACCTCTTACTGAGATCCTATTGGGACTGGCATGTAATTGAAAACACTTAATGGAATATTTCAGGGCATATTGCCAGAGAATGAACAAGAGAATCACATTTCATTTTAAAATACCATACAAAAATCACTTAAAATGATCATAGCTGTTGTTTAGTGTAGAAAAGGATAGGTATTATAATTTACATAGACTTTCTTTCATTCTGAAATTATTTTCTCCCTTTGTTACATTTGACAACTCACACACTGTCTTTTCAGAAATGCCTGACATTCCTTTTAATTAAGAAGTGAGGGGCGACAAGCAGTGCATTTCTAAAAGATTGCTGACTCTGTTGAGTGTGTTTTCAGACTTGAGGCCAAATCCCCAGTTTGTTCACTCCCTCGGGAAGAAATATCAGTGCTTACAAGTTCTGCTTTGACCTATTCTATGATGGTACAAAGCCAAATAGTAATACTATTAGTTAGGGCTTGGTTTACACTGCCCTTACTTCTGCTAGGCCATAATAATATTTAGGTCTCTGAGGGCTCAAAACTGTTAGGTTCTGAGGTTTCTGATGACAATACAGCAAGATCCAGCCAAGGCAGTTTTCAAGATGGATGTCTTATTTCCTGGGTGTTTGCACAGCCCCAGACAAAAGGAGGTGTCCTTCTCCATCTGTTATAAGTAAACTGAGGAACAGAGTACTTAAGTGGGAGTTCCTGAAGTCACACGACAGCCTACCCAGAAAGCTGGGAACAGCAGCTGACCTGCCTCACTCCATCATCCTATAGATTACGGGAGGTCCCTGGAACCCATACACATTCATACTGCAAATTCACCATTGAAATTCTCCCTTGAGCATTTTTGAACAAGGAAAATCTTTGCACAAGAAAAACTGTTTGTGCAAGGATAAAATGTTTCTACCAAGATTGTCCTAGGCAGGAGGAGCGCTAAAAAACATCTTCAGCTGACACAAAAATAATCTCTAAGTTAAATGAATATAAGCAAGGAAACTCATGTAAAGTGTAAAATTTCAAAATATGACTGTGTCTACACAGAGAGGTACATATGTAATAATTTGCCAATTCAGGCTAGGCCAACCTCATACCAGGAAGAGTGTCTTCATATATGTTAAGTTTCAAAGGAAATACAGAAATGTTTTGTTGTACCTTTGCTACTTCAGCAGCCTTGAGCACTCAAACCCTGCTGTCCTAATTTCATACACTAAACATTGTTTAATTGCTACTTACACTATAGCTCTAATTAAAGCTAAAAGTGCTCATGCCACAAAGATGTGTCACCCAGCTCCATTGCATTCTAACAGCCGGCAAAGAATCCATCTGGGACAAATGACTGTGTTTAATTTAGCCTCTGTCTCCTTTGCAGTCTCCTTTGCAAGCTGCATTTCAGAGGTAAACAGCAATGGATTATTTCTATCCTGGCAATGAACAAGACAAACAGGTTTGGGTTTTTTTTGGTTTTTTTTTTTTGTGACCTTGCATTAAAAATCAAGGCTAGATCCAAATAGAAATATTGAATAAAAACTTCCTCCAAACACTGTGTTTTGAATTGTGGGTCCAGATTAGAGTCCTGTTTGTAACTCTTTTAGAGGGCTGTCTTAACATTGATTAACCAACATCTTAAAGGGTATATCTCATCCCCTTCTGTAATCCTGGTCCTGGCCCTGGATTTAGGGCACAGGGTTGTGACCACACATTAGCACCATATGTCAATGTCCATTTGCCTGCAGATTTGAGAATCACATTAGTAGATAAGTCATTCATAAATGTGCAGCATTGACAACAAAATATAGCAAATATTCTGAGAACTAGATCACTCTTTCTACTTGTCACTATCTACAAGAGTCTGTGCTGCTATCAGCCAATACTCCTCACAGGAAGATTTTTCCCACTGGGTGCTCAAAAATGATGAGTCTCACTGGCACTGTTCTATCTTCTGTTCTGTTCTTTTGAGTCCATTGGAATGATGACCCTAAATTTGGAAATCGAATGTAGTGAGGAAGCCACAGTCATCAAAATTGAGATGGCTTATCAGCTTGATTCCGGTTTCACAAAGTTCAGCCCCAGCCATTGCTGATACTGAGAGATCCCATCTTACAGATGTAAGCGGAATGTGGGAAGACCTTGTGTTGACCAGAAGTCTCCATCCCAGAATGGTGATCAGAAATCAGCAGAGTTCAGTCTGCCTGAGGACAGTAAGTTAAATGTATAAGTTATCTGCATTTATGGTTTTGCCACTGAAAGTGTGGGGGGAATTTACCAACTGCCTGAACAGCACTGGCCATTTGATTTATTCAAAATCAAATCATGGCCTTTCTAGCTAATAAAAGCAAACCAATGTTAGACATCACTAATAATTGATGTCTCTTTCAGAATACATCCAAACCTCTCAAATAAAACAACTGTATAGATCATATCCTATCTGCCTCTTGCAAATCCCATGCACATTCTTACCAAATGTTCCTGCCATTGGCTCTTGAGCAAAAGTGATCAAGATTGAACAACACAAGATTGAACAACAAACACATCTGGGACATGTCAAAAGGAGGTTTTGAACCAGGGCATAGCACAGAGATGCCTAAAGCATCAGTGATAAATATCTTCCTTATGGCTATGACTTAAAGTCCAGGTTTACATTGTTGGACCGCATCGGCATTTGACAAAGTCACAGGTGCCAATGACCTATTTCTGTTTATGGTGCCAAGCTGGAGTGGATGTTGCCTTGGAGGACACACTTCATATATCCTCTGGTGTCTGAGGTGATGAATGCAGGCAGGATACAAGAAATAAGTAATCAGTGTGGTGAACTTGCCATGCAATTTCACATACCCATCATGAGGGAAGGGGCTTGCAAGGGTATACATGCAGTGCTGCTTGCCAATAGACACAGATTGTTTAACAGTCACCTCCAGGCAGTAAAACCGGTTGCCAGTTCAAGTGCCAGGTAATTTTATAGGATAATCATTAACCTCACTGAAGTTATTAGAGACTAGCTACTGGGAGACTTGTGAAGTGTGAATTATCGCTATTCGTCTGACCGAGACGGATAACTAATCCCCTCAAACATTTTATGCTGAGCTGAAGATTATCCCCCTTTTTAGATATTAGAAAAATCTTCAGAAAGGATCAAATTACATACAATTTTTACAGTTGTGACAGAGCATTTACCAGATTTATCTCCCATTTCTCCATCACCCGCCCACCTCCCTTCATATCCACCCATCTTTCCAACAATATGTTAGGAAAACGGAGTTCTGTCTCAGCCCTCTCAGATACTGCCTTCTTCTTAGTACATCACAAGCAGTGAAGTAGTGATGTGAATCTCATTATACCTTCCATGGAAAACACTTCTGAAGATGATAGCAGAGCTAACACCATGTGCTCAGGCAGTCAGCACAGCTCTTTCAAGGTCCTACAGTCTCCTCTCCTCCTCCTCCCCACCCAAAGTAAAATTTGTTGTGTTGAGGATATTGACATCTTTTTTTCCCTTCTGATCAAACCATTACTGAACAATCACCACAAGGCAGTGCAGTTACCTTCCTCTCCTTCTCACCACTTTCATCCAACCTTGCCTCTAATATTGAACTTTCAGTACCTGTCCAATGCCAATATAATACATTACAAGGCCACATCCTGTGAAGGAAAGTCTGAGCAAACAAGTTCTTCTTCATCTACCAGGGCCAATTTTCTTAAAGAAATCTTCACGTGTACATAGCACTGAAAAGAAATGGAGGTTAACCAGAGGGTAAGAAATGAAGAAAAGCTGTATCCAAATTTCTGGAGGGTGTCTTCAGTCTCCTTGAAAAGGGGAATGAGAAGGTATCGCCACAGCGTGCCCTCTTGCATATGGTATTCCTGACCATGTCTCAGCCCTGTCCCAACACAGCCCTGTGTTTGCACCTCCTTGTTCCCTGGGTGTCTGGCACAGTCATCTGTGAGAAACATACAGAACTTGCAATCTCCAGCAATTGCAGAAACATGGAGTCAATACCTGCAGAGACACTAATGTATTTGTTCAAAACCCCAGCTGATGATGCTCCCACCATTAAGCTCCTGCCATGTACCTGCATCCATACATACCATTGTTAACTGTGCAGATGGAGAGATGGCTTCCTGAAGTGACTTACCACCATTTCCAACGCACGGCTGGTGAGTGTCAGCTAGGACAGAAAACAGTAAATTTCAGTCTGTCTTTGGTTGATTTGCTACCCATCTCGTGGATGCTTCCTCTTCTCCCTTCCACATGTCTCTTTTGAAACAGTGCATTTCTATTGGCATGCTTTGAAAGCACGTTCCCTTGATTATCTTGCCCTTTCCTCTCCTGTTCTCAGAGCTTTGAGACTGTCTTTCTTTACCCCCAAGAGACAAAAATGTACTGTGCTGTTGTCTTCCTTTTCAGGGAACCGTCACATGTCAGTGTACACCAGTTTACATTCCACGTACTGTTGGTTTTCTCCTTACCCACCCTATTTCCTGCTGCAAGATCAGGAAGTATCTTCTTCAAGGGCCATACAAAGGCAAAAAAAAATATGTATATTTATGCTGCACCAAAAGGGCTGAATCTATGTGACAGTAAGGTTGCAGAAAATGCAACCGCATGGATTTCCACCACAGAGAAACCCTTGTTTTACACAGCCACAACTGATAGAATGACCCTAGAACTGCAAGGCACATCGGAGACCAGCAGACACTTCCAGTATTTCACCTATTATCCCATGGGGGTTTTTTTTGTGTTTTGACATTGCCTAAGCACACTCTACGTTTGTGCCAGTGCTAGACACCTTGGTTATTTCAGAAGCTAAGAGACAAGGACACTTGTACCACTGCATTTTCTTTTATGGAGCATCTGGTATCTTTGCTTTCTTTTCTGTTTTATTCTTAAAGCTCCCAATACACTGACTACCTTTTATCCTTTTACACTCTACAATATAAAGGAAAAAGGTTTTGTTATCCATTTGCTTTCTTTTATCGAGGTTCTGGTGATATTGTTTGTAATCCAAGAGAATGCTGGACAGTATCGTTTAAGAGAGCATTTTAAAATACTCTTTTATATTGATAGGGTTACTTAATTCATTCAACTTCTTTAGCATTCCACCAGTCAAAAATTAAAATTAAAACAAATTTGCAAATTATTAGTATTTATTTAGATAGAAGGGAAAATAAACCATTACAATCTCTGTATACAAAGGCTGATAAGGAATCCATGTATGTAGCTATAGATTCTGCTTAATCACAGTCCAGAGACCATTGCACATCCAAAGCTATGTTATTAATTTCATAAAGCATAAGGCTGAGATGTGGGAATTCTTTTCCCTGGTTCCTTTCCTGGATTTTATTAATCCAAGGCATGGCTTGAGTAAATAATCTTTTCCTTTTGTTTTATTGCATTCATTTTGTCCATCTGGAGGGGTTTTTTATCTTGTTCACTCTCTGGAGTGAAGTTGTGTGTGTTCATACAGTGCTTGGTACACTGTGGCTCTGAGCTCAGGTAAAAGCCTCTAAAAAATTTCTAAGTAAATACTACCCAAAGAAAGAATTTAAGCCATCAAGTTTTGTCCTGCCTGGCTGGTAAAAGGTGTGAGACTTGTGTCTTAAATCTTGGGGGACACAACTATGTGTTTGCATTGGTAAGGGAAAAAAATCAAACCGTAGCTGCATTGTGCTGGCTGGGAGGAAGGCGTACGGAAGGTCAGTCTAGACAGGAAAAATGGGTGAGAACAATTGCTTCGCAGGTCTGTGCCTCAAAAGGTATTATGCCAATGGACTGATGCTCCTATGAGACAAGGAGACTCTTTCACCCTTAAAGGTGCCACCTGCAGCAG
This sequence comes from Hypotaenidia okinawae, assembly GCA_027925045.1. Classification (NCBI taxonomy): domain Eukaryota; kingdom Metazoa; phylum Chordata; class Aves; order Gruiformes; family Rallidae; genus Hypotaenidia; species Hypotaenidia okinawae. Next base: position 65,184,611 of record BSDF01000002.1, read on the forward strand.
AAACTTTTTTTTTTTCCCCTCAGTTAAGTAACAAAGTATCCTGAAAATATATTAAATCAAATTAATAATGCCTGATACTCAGTTTTTATATACCTTGCTGTTGGAAGGGAGTCTCTGGGGAAATTTATTTATTTAATTTATACATTGCTTTCCAAGATCAACTTTTAGATTAATTTAAAATAAATTACAATAACTATTTCAGGGTGACATGCCAGCTATATCAACAGTAGCACAACAGCAGCAAGTTCCTCATCAATAAATAAAGTCAATCTGGGTCTTTTAGGTCATTTTACTCCCTGTAGAAGGCTACTCCAACACACCCACCCTCTGATAGCTAGTAGCATTTTTATGATCTGGTAGCCTTTTGGCTTCTACTTTTTATCATATCAGTATTATCCCCAACTTTAAGAAAAATCTTCACAGTAGCTGTTTCTCCTCCAAATATATTTAAGGGAGAAGTCACATCACCTTCTCTGCCTTTTTTTTTTGCCAAACTGAAATAAAACATGCGATTTCATTCAGGTTTGATCACCATTCATGAAAACCATATTCTTGTAGCCCTCCTTCACATCCATTCCAACCTGGGTCACTCCCACTTAAAAATTAAATCTTAGGAGAGGCTGCAGACCATCGGATGCAGTTTTCCTTGCGGTACAATAGTCTGCCCTGTTCACAGTACAACAGTGCAGATATTCTTCATATAGGAAGTTACTTTGGGGGATTAGCTGCTTGAGTGCTATTTCATCTTGTTTAAAAGTTCTTGTTAATTTCATCATGAAGTTTCTTTTTTCTCCCAGTCCCAGACTTCATTTCCTAAAAAAAAAAATGCATACATTATTATTACATTATTATATTTTTGACAAGAATCAAATCTAATAGTTGTATTGTTTTCCAGACTCCCATTTTACTGGGTGGGAACCACTGCTTTCTAGTCACATTTAGTCATTGTAAACTTAGAAGCAGCTATAAACTTGGTATAATTATCTGATACTCTCTGGATTACCACTTATTTCCTCTGCTGTTTGGATGTGTTACAGAGCCTCAGAAACCTGTCTACCTGTCTTCCAATCTAAGGAAAATGTTTAAAATCACCCCAGTTGACGGTACAGCAATGTCCCATAGAGATATGGTGCAACCAAAAGACCTAGGGTGAAGTCAGACTCTTACCCAAGATCAGTGGGATGAGCAGGTATTTGAGAACATGAAAAAGTAGAAGATATTTCATTGTTCTTTTCCTTTACATACAGAGAATCTGATTTGAGACCTGTGTTTATCTGGGCACCTGGAGAGCAAAGTCTCAAGAGCTGCACTCAGCCAAACTATTTGGGTCAACGGGACCTTGCATGAGTAAATAGGGAGTTTGAGAGTATTTATGATCTAGGCCTATTACTCCACTCTGTACTCATCTTCCTCATGAAAGACTTCAATTTTATTCTAATTCTTAAATGAAACTCTAACTCCTATTGCATCCAATGATGAGTAAGGTTTTTTTCCCTGGAATAAAATATACCCTTCTGTGTTTATTTCAAGGAAATGTATCCATTTTGGGTTCTTTGGGTTTCTTGATTTCATTTCTTGAGATGTAAATCTGCTCTGGACACCCTGCCATAGATTTTTTTTTCTTTCCCTTTTTTTTTTTTTTTTTTCCCTTTTTTTTTTTTTTTCCCCTTTTTTCTAGTCTCCATTTATTGCTACAGTCCAGGCTCAGGTTCATCAATTTTTAGTCTGAGTGGATTTTTAAAAGAAAAAACCAAAACCACGAAACTATTACCTTCCTCCTGTTGTGTTTATCTAAATATGATAATGTCTTTTTCCTATGAAAAGCTTTTGCCAAGAGGCTGTTAATCTAACCTTGTGTCATTATATCTTTCATGGAAATCCATGATGTGTAGAGGTCTTTGCCATCTGCTTCCATCGCGAGGGTTATCTCAGTGTCTAGACACTATAGTGATAGACATTTTAGGGTTGCTGATAGGCAGGTGGGCTTCAGAGAGCTTGCATTTAATCCTCTTCAGATGTGGATAGATGCTTTCCTGCAGTCTGGGATGAAGTTCAGGACTGTATTTCAAACAAATTTGTCCTGGAGTGTAAACAGGACAACTTTAGTTAACAGTAAACTCTAACAGGTCTGAGAGAGTAAATGTGGGATTAAGTAATTTTGACATAGGATATGTTTATCTTCTGGGTTTTAACACAAATTAAAATTCTTCAAGCAGAGTGAAAAAAAGTATTCATATACTTTTAACAGTAATGGCTTCCTTCAAAGAAAACTGTTGGAAAAAACATAAAAGCACAAAATAGAAAGGGAGTGTGTGCCTATATGCACACGAAACTTTTATCACTGACACTTTGAAATATACATTATAAAGAATATATTTAAATCTTGCTAGCTGCTTGCCATTTGTTTATTTTGGCACAATTCTGTTCTCAGAAAAAGAGAATAAGGCAAACAAACATACTCCTGCCCCCTGTTGCGTTCTGGTTCTCATGTGTGAGCACAATGCAGCAATGTTTGGGTCTTGAACAGCAGAAAGCAGCGTCTGTTCTGAAAACCTGCCTTCGTGGAAACTTTTAGAACTACCAGACATTCCTTCACTGTGAGGTGTATGTCCTTCGGCGGCGCTCCTGGTGTTCCTGCACTCCCAGTGCAAAGAACGCATTCTTCCCTGCGAGGTGGTCAGTGCCCCACAGTCCAGTGGTTTCACAGATGCTGAAAGCGCTTTAACCTGACAGGAGAAGCTCCCTATCAGGATGCTGGTTCTTCATCTGTGCCCTTCTCTGGCTGCTCTGAGCATAGGTCTTGGCCACTCTGCACCACTTCAACCACCTCACTTGGAAGCCTCCTTGGGTAGACTCATATTGTTCTTAACCTGGCTTCTGCTCTTCCCCAGCTGTCCTGCAAATTGAGTTTGGTTACATCAGTCAATATAGCTAGGGTACCCACAACTCTCCTTCGGGAGAACTAGTTCATCAAGGGGAGTTCCTCAGGGAAAGCATCTGGGACTGATCTTATTTTTATTATTTACCAATAACAAATTACAAGCATGAATGACAATTAGATATTAGCACTGACAGGAAACACTGACAATATGGAAGAGGGAGGAAGGAAGGAAGGAAGGAAGGAAGGAAGGAAGGAAGGAAGGAAGGAAGGAAGGAAGGAAGGAAGGAAGGAAGGAAGGAAGGAAGGAAGGAAGGAAGGAAGGAAGGAAGGAAGGAAGGAAGGAAGGAAGGAAGGAAGGAAGGAAGGAAGGAAGGAAGGAAGCCTTGTTCTTTCAGACCAAAGAGGTAAATATACAGGAAATTATGCATTTTAAGAACTAGTATATCTTATGAAATGGAATCAGCTTAAAAACCAGAGAGGATAGACATTTGTCCAAATTAGTCACATACAAGATGGTTGAAGCTAGCACTGTAATACAGTTATGAAATAGGTATGTGTGGTCCTTGGAGATAGGGGGCAGCTATCTCTGGCAGAGGAAAGAAAGAATTCATGTCCTTATAAAGTGATGATGACAGCATCCCAACATGAATGCTGCACACTATATTCTGACAATCCACACTTAAAAGCATTAAACTGGGAATGGACAAGACCCCTGTAAGTGATCACAAGAATGGAGGGACTATCATGCAAGAAAGAGTAAAAGACCTAGGCCTGCCTAGCCTAGGTAAATGGGAGCTTTAAAGAAAGAAGATTGCTGAAGATAAATACAAAGCCAAAGGAGAACTACTGAAGTTATCAGACACTCCTGGCAACAGAAAAAAATGGGTAGAAGGGAGCCAGAGATACATCCACGCTGGAAAGCAGAAGGTTTCAAACCACCGGAGATGCAGATCCCAGCGTGTGGAATAAGCAGTGTATTTTTCGGTGTCTTTGAGAAAGAACTGGGTATATTTCTGAAGAAGGCCACAGAGCATGGCTTCCTCCAATAGCAGAGGACTGAGCTGAGTGACCCCTCACATCCCTCACTCTGTGCCCAAAGCTGCTTCAAGCAGCTTGTGTTTGTCAGGAAGCACAGTAAAGCCAGGCAGCCTTCTTACAGTGTACTATTATTTCAGTTTAAATTTAAGCCAAAATGCCAAAGTGAAGAAATGCCAAAACTTTGCCATGTTTGATTTGCCTGCCTGGTATTTAAGCATCCTCCTGAATAGCCTTCTCAAATTTGATTTCTTCAACTCCCCAGCCCCCAGGGTATAACTTTGCTCTTGCCCTTCTCTCCCCAACTCATACAGAGATTTGTTTCATCAAGATTTGACCTTTTAGTCAGCCTGATTTACCTATTGGAGACAATTCTGCACCGTGCTGAGGAAGGAATTTTAAATTCCACTCTGTGGGTAAGTCCTACATATTGGCTAAGGCATGTTTGTCAGCACATACTTTGGTGACTGCATAGCAGGAAACCTTACATACAGGGTGGAAAGCCAGCTGTATCCTTGGCTGCGTCAAGTGTGATGAGCAAATCAAAGGAAGGGATTCTTTTTCTCTGTTCCACTCTTGTGAGGCCTCACCTGGAGTACTGCATCCAGCTTTGGGGTTCCCAGCATAAGAAGGTCATGGAGCTGTTGGAGCGAGTCCAGAGGAGTCCAGAGGAGACCACGAAGATGATCAGAGGGCTGGAGCACTTATATAAAGACAGGCTGAGAGAGTTGGGCTTATTCAGCCTGGAGAAAACTCCAGGGGGAACCTTATTGCAGCCTACCAGTACCTAAAGGGGGCCTCCAGGAAAGATGTCGAGGGACTGGTTACTAGGGTGTGGAGTGATAGGAAAAGGGGGAATATCCTTAAACTAAAGAAGGGTAGATTTATAATAGATTTTAGGAAGAAATTCTTCCCTGTGAGGGTGGTGAGGCACTAGGACAGGTTGCCCAGAGAAGCTGTGGCTGCCCCGTCCCTGGCAGTGTTCAAGGCCAGGTTGGATGAGGCTCTGGGCAACCTGGTCTAGTGGAGGGTGTCCCTGCCTATGATGAACTTTAAGGTCCCTTTTAACACAAAGCATCCTGTGATTCTATGAAGAACAGTTTAATGTGTTGTTTCCTCTGTCATTTAGTGGTGAAAGAAACTTTTGCAATGCAATGTACATGTGACCCAGTGGGCTAAATTACATTCATCAACACACGCAAGGCAAGCTGCTGACCAACCATTGAGCCCACCTAGAGCACTGTGTGCCAGTTCAGCATACACACATCCCAAACCTTTCATTGCCAGGTCTGAAACACATCCAAGGCTTTTCCAAGATGATCCTGCCTTTTGTCCGCCAAAAGTCAAACTAGTAAATTATCACTGGAGGGAAGATCTTACAAGGACAGGCTGAAGTCCTTTTGTTTGTTCAGCCTGGAGAAGAGAAGACTGAGGGGAGACCTCATCATGGTCTATGACTTCCTGAGAAGAGGGAGCAAATGGGCAGGCGCCAATCTCCTCTCTTTGGTGACCAGTGATAGAACCCAAGGGAACATCATGAAGCTGAGACAGGGGAGGTTTAGACTGGATATTAGGGAGAGATTTACTCTCTTTACTGAGAGGGTGGTCAAGCACTGGAACAGGCTCCCCAGGGGAGGGGTCACAGCACCTAGCTTGAATGAATTCCAGAAGCATCTGAATGCTGCGCTCAGTCCCATGCTCTGACCTGGCTGGCCCTGTGTGGAGCCAGGAGTTGGACTCGATGATCCTTATGGGTCCCTTCCAGCTCAGGAGATTCTGTAATAAGCCAAGCATGGGCTCATATGCACACTTCTGCACAGAGGACCACAAATCAATTCTTCTAATAGAAGTTTTACACCACCTTTCCTATTTTTTTTTTTTTTTGTAAAGGTTCCTTGAGTGTTTTCCTCTAAAGCATGGTAAAGCGATGATTGCTTTTACTTGTCCCAGCAGCAAACAGCGTCAAGATGCAACATCTGCAGGTGACAGTGCACAGCTGAGGGATTTATGGGATATGTTCTTTGATGTCTGTCAGTCTCACATGGAGGAAAATTGGATGTCCTGACTTTGTAGAGCTACAGAAAGCAGATGTTAGAGTAGTCAGCACTGGGATAGACTGAGCTATACATTTCCCTTCAGCAGGGACTTAGAAGTCAGAACAATTGAAAGGACAGGGTTTTTTACTTATATTTTCCAGCCAGTCAGAAGAATGCATGCTTTCTGGTCTGAGAGGCTGTAAGGCCATCAGTGTCTGGGCATTGTAACTGCTGCTTGTTATTGTTACCTCACAGAGAATAGCAGGCAAGCTAAAAAAAAACCCTCCATGTTTATTTATCTAAGAAGTTCTTATTTGACAAGTGAAACCCTAAAAATCAGATAAACATGAGAACAATCTGCTGTGGAAAAAAGTATCCAGTTGTTATTCAGAAAAGCCACCCAAATTGGTGGTCTGTGATACGATCAGAAATACAGGAAAGCAAATATACAGTAGGAATACAGGTATCCATCATATCTGGTCTGTGAAAGAGCAGATTATATTCCTGCTCCTGGGTGGGTTATAGCTCAGATTTCAAAGCTCCGACTATAAAAAGTGTAGGAATCTGTTAAAACATAACTGCTTTTAACTAACAGGAATATCATAACTCCTCAGACTGTAACCTATCAGCTATTTAAATAGAGATTGATCATGAGAGGCCTCTCAATTCCCACCCCTCTGTCTATATTCAATAGAGTTCTAACATACTGAAGAGCTTGTGTTGCCCAAAACACTGGGGTGCTATGATTTACTGGCTAGGAACCATTTTGTTTCTGGTAGCACAGATGGCTGAAGTTTTGGTTCGGGGGAATTTCTCAAAATGATGGAATAAATTCTCAGCTACCACATCAGGGTGTGAGGGTCCCTTTCACTGAGGAGAAGACAGCATGCCACCCATGCAACATGCTTACGGGTCTGTGTCTGTCATATTTGTGACCATACAAACAGTTCTTCCTCTACTCTATATGCTTTCGGACTATATTCTCCTAAACAAAGCTCCCAGTTAACCCTAAAACCAACCAGCATAATCACAGTTCCCACTGAAATGGCAAGCACAACCATCCATTTAACTGGTGAAAGGAAGAAGATAGTTGTATCTAGCCACTGCTTGACAGGTCTCCCTAAAGTTTAAACACTGACCAGTCTAGCACGGAAGAAACAGGAGGAGAGAAGAAAGTATATAGACTTGCTTGTCTATCACATACAGCTCAGGGACACACTTGCATTTCTTTGCATGCAGAAGAAGGGGGAGGTAAAAAACCAAGAGCAGAAGCAAGAGCTATTGCAAATTCCACTTGTCATCTCTGCTGAAGAGAGGTCCAACCTTTAAGCGGTGGATGGCAGATGAGTAGTGTTCATCATTTCTGAAACACATGCTCACATACTTTCCCCAAACCCCTGTCAATTCAGTTTCAGCACGTGGGGTTCTTAGTCAGGTTCAGGCAGGGCAGACAGGGGAAAGATCTCTATTCTGAAGAGAGGCAATCATTGCCATGATCCCACAAAGAAGGACGTATACTTTCACAAACAGCTTGGATCTGTGTGCCCACTTCCACAGCTCAGATGAGTGCAGTCCCGAGTTGGTTACTGACAAAGTTGGTGTCTGTACACAATCTTGAACTTGACTTTGCTGGGCAACAGCTCCATTGGGAAACTGGCTGCCACAGGTCACAACTGCAGTGGGATATATTGCCATTTGGTTAACATGGGCCATGTTTCTGAGATGCCAGATGTATCAGGAGCTATAAATGCATTGCCTCTGAATGTATTGCTCTGAAATTAGCTTGGTTTTCTTTCTTTTTTTTTCTCTTTTTTTCTTTTTTTTTTTTTTTTTAAGTAACAGACCTTTGTAATATTTTATATCATGGCACGTATGCTATTATCTGAGACCAAATACAGGTATTTCAATACTTGGCTGTTTTTCTCTGGGTTTTTTTGGTGGTGATTTGGACCCTACTCCCATTCTTCCAGATAGAATAGGGACTGGATAGAGAAATGTTTCCTTTCCTGTTAAATACTTATCAGCGAGGTTAGAGTTGAATGCATTTTGTTCAAAAGACATCATTCATTGAAAGCAGAGAATACTCAGGACTAAAAAAGCTAAAATCATTCATCTTTTCTCTGACCTCATCCTGCTACAGACCTTCTCTACTGTGGGGATGTTTTCTTCCAAATGTACTTATTTTACAGTTGGAATATGTTTCTTCCCACTGCTAGAAAGGGAGAAGCTCCTGCTGGCTTGGAGCAGAGACTTTTTCTCTTGGAGCAGAGCTTTCCGTGATCCCTCACTGGATGTAGAGCAGCTCACAAAGCTGAGAAGTCTCACAAACAGCACCTTCGTGTTACCTCTGTTCATGAGACAGGGATTCTCATGTGATGACAGTTAAATGAGTGAGAAGTCTCACTGAATCACACTGTGAAATTTTATCCTTGCTGGAGTGAGATAGTGTGCTGTAAAAAGCTGTTTGAAAATGAACAAGTCTCAGCTGAAATAAGTGAAAGCTGACAGGTTTGGTCCTGCACATTACATTCTCTTGTAAACCAGAGAGATGCTTTCTCTGAAGATTTTCCATACTCTGTTAAAAAAATAATCTTTTGTCTTGCATATATGCTGCAGACAGAGACTGCTTAACTGTAACAGTGGATGGGATTTTATAAGGAAAGCTACACTTGTAAAGCAAGAAAGAGAAAAAAAAGGCTTCATACATTTAAAGGGTTACATTTCAGATTATGGAAAGATAAGAAAATAAGTTTCACTAAGCGTTATTAACAAGTCAGAAAGCTACCATCAGAATCTCAAGCATATAGTAGGTACAACTTCTTAGGCTACTGAGTGGGCTGTGGGGCTTCAGATTTCTCCTGCTCTCCATAACGCTTAGTCTGTGATTTGAAGGGAAACATTCAGCCTGACCTACCTCTATATTCCACTTTGTCATCATCCACAACAGCTCATGGCTTGCACACTAGAGAGGAAAGGATTGCTGAGGAGAAAGGGATGCAGTTTTAGAAGTAATGAACCTAAGTTGCAATGGGAGATCTTCATTAGGCTTTCGGGAAAAATCTAACCTCAGGCCTCAAATTCTGTGTTGCAGAAGCCAGTTTACTACCACAAGAAGGAAAAACAGTCTTTCAAATTTCAAATCTAATGATTCTGAGCCATTTTGCCTGTATACTATAATCAAAGCTTATTTTTCTTGCTGAGGAAAAAGCAAACCTAACAATTAAAATAAAAGCTGTAACTAGAATGCACCATTTTCTTCTTGCAGAAAAATAAAATCACCACATAAATGTGGGGAACGTACTAGGTGATACCTTATCTTCTACCTCTGTTTATTACCAACTCAAGGCCAGATGCTGATGCCTTTACTCACAGTGAGTCAACTCTTTCAGCAAGCACTCTCGTTTAACAGACTGGCAAGAGAAGTGAAATATTACTTGAGCACTCCTTAGAGGTGTCAGTGCTTGGCCCTGGAAGACACACTAATTTTAACTCTACTTTTGAAAATAGAACGATGTCTCGTCATTGCCATTTTTGATAGCTGTACCACTATGACAAACTTTGCCAACCTGCCCACGCATACACAGAGCAGAGCCACAGGCATTTGCATCCAGCACAGAGTGGTTACAGAAGGAGCTTTGTATGCTTGCACATACATGCACAACATTCAGCTCTTGGAAGTAGAACCGACTTGAGCAGGAGACAATCCTGAAGCTTTTACCATTGAGCTGAAAGAAAGGTTTGGGTGACCCGGTTCTGCTTGGTGCTGTCTACAAAACAGCACTTCCTACCTGGGAGCACAGCTGTGTGACACCTTTGGGAGTGAGACAGCATCCAGCTTCTGTCCTGGTAATGGAGCTGGCAAAGTGATGTGAAAGGTGTTTGGCAATCTTTTGAGAGATCAGGTAGTTAATGGAAAACATGGTCAAGAACCTGCAACAAATGAAAGCATTTCCTTGTAAGCTCATCTTTGGTGTTTGCCCTCCAAATACACTCTCCAACTCATTTACTACCTGATGTTCCCCCTGAAATCGATGGCACGTAGAGTAAGTCATAACAATGAGAGACAGGACACAGTGAAGGGTCCTCTCTGCTCCTACATAGCCATATCTCTGTGTCGATAAACACAGTTGTGTCTGTTAAGGTGTATCTCCCTATACCTTTTTACCAAGACAACAGCAGGAAATGAAAACTCTGAAGTTACCAGAAATGCAAGCAGGAGGACCGATGATCTGTTCTGCTTCTAAAGAAGCCCAAGACCACTAGAGGCCAAGGACATTCAAGTAGACACTGGAACTTATTCTAGGGACTGAAGCCATATTAAATGTTTCTTTAAAAAAAATAAATTATCATGAGTATCATTAATATTTGTGTTTGGGGAAACAACTGCAGTGGACTGCTTTTCTGACTAATTTCCTAGAAGAAACAATTACTATGAATGAGGAGTTATCACTCAGGAGAGGTTTACTAAGCTTATCAGAAACCCTTGTTTGCTTGTCTATCTTATTTCTTTTTGTCTGGTTTCATGTCTGAGTCACACTATCACAGGTCTGTTCAGGCTGGAAGGCATCTCAGGTGTCCATAACCTGACTTTCTACCTACAGCAAAGTCAGCTGCAGGATCAGCTGGCACAGGCTGCCCAGGGGAGTTGTGGAGTCTCCATCTCTGGAGTTATTCAAGACCCATCTGGACACCTACCTGTACGACCTGTCCTAGGGAGCCTGCTCTGGCAGGGGGTTGGACTCTATGATCTCTGGAGGTCCTTTCTAACCCCTACAATTCTGTGATTCTGTGAATCCAAGCAGGGCTTTATGCAGATACTACTGTTAAGGTCCTGGCTCCACCTTCTTCAGTCCACCTGAGGAGGACCAATATACCAGCAGACACACTCCCAAAAACTAGTATGATGGGATCTTTTACAATCACATTTAGTATGAGCATAATATCAGCTTTGTGACAGTAGACTTCTTTCCTGAAGGTAGAGTGGTACATATAAATTAATGCAGCCAAAGCAAAATGGACCAATTCTGATGGAATATAGGGATGCAATCCCTCAAGAGATTAAACACTTGCCAAAAATAGACCAATCCAACTAGTAGTTTGTAAAATTCTAAGTCAAATAATTATTTTCTGTGTAAGAAATAAGTGTGCAAGTTTGTGTACCCAGAAACTATCCAAATATTTGACAGCTTCATGGCCACCAACACCTTTCCCCCCACCCCTATATAGAGTGACATTTCCATGTTACGGATTTTTTTAAGGATGCTTTTACAAGGAAGACAACATCAATATTCCCTTACAACATCCTCTGTAAACAGCCATGAACCAGGTAGGAGTACAACAGATGGAAAATCTTCATACATGTAAAAAAGAAATGTTGTAAAGCAGATGGTGATCAAGTCAAATAAAAGAAGGCATTGAATTTCTCTGCAGTAAAGATGCTAGCAAAAGATTCCAGGTTTGAGGGCAGTGAGGGGTGGACCACATGGGGAATCAGAGTAGAGTAGGCTCAGTAGAGTCTTCTAAAAACAGCTTTACATCTGTTGGATGTGAGGATCTACCTTGGAACTACTTCTGCTTCAGTGCAAGAGGAAGTTTGATTTCTTTCTTTATTCTAGTTTCATGATATCCATCTACCCTGGTCTCAAGGATCCAGCTTTTTGTTGTCACCTTGAAAGGTTACGTCCTCAGCTTTTAGTGTTCCACTTGAATCTACAATTCAGGATTAATTAAAACCCCCCAAAATATAGCTGACTGCTGGAGATAAAGAATAGAAAAATCATGAAGGTACAAGGACAGAAAGGAGAAAGGAGTGAAAAAGTCAAAGACCTGAAGGACAGCAGAGACAAATGCCAAGAGACAGGTAAGGCTATTCTTGAATTTGCTGAGAAAAGTGTTAGACAGCACTGTGTAGTATCATAAATGCTTCCCAAGTCATAAGGCTTGATTCTTGTTGCCAGCAGACTCACAGCTTCACAGAAAAGCTGTGTATGGGACAGAACCCAAGAGAAAAAGTAACAGCCTTGGGCTGAGAAATGCTGAAAAACGCTTTTATTAGCAAAGACTTTGCACCTTTGGGTGATGAGTATCATTCATCCACATTACAGATGAGGCAACTGAGAAACAGAACTGTAAGCTCTTGGGTATCAGGGCCAGGTCCTATTCACTTTAAAGCCTAGTAGAAAAATGTTTCTTCATTGCCTATGAAATTGTACATTAGCTTTTAGCCAGAAGGCCAGATGAAATAGGATGCTGGTTCTGCCACAGCTAATGCTCCACAAAATCTGATTTTTGAGCTCTAGTGTCAGGATGTGTTCAGGTGGGCAGGAAAAAGTCTGATTCTCAAATTAGACTGGAATCTAGTAAGATAACTGTACCTGCTACTGACCTGTGCTTATACATCTGTACTTGCATTACACAGGAGAAATGGTTAGCAGTTAGATTGCCCAGTTTCTGAAAAACACAAGGGGAACAGCAGAAGAGTTATTTTCATAGATGCAGCAGTGACTGAATGAAGAATGAAAGTAAACATATTCACCACGAAACAAGACAACTTGAATCCAGAGCACTTTTTCAACAATACAGAGAATATTTAATTGGTATTAATTTGAGCTTGTATAGTGTAAGCAGAAGCCTTCAATTCTACCATGGCAGTGTAACCACAGGGAAAAGGAAAAAAAAACAGAAGCGTCCTTATAAAGTTGAAGCCTGTGGGTTTGGATTAACAAAGTAACATGATTTTAATATTTTTTTTAGATCAAAAGTTCAGTCTGGTTTCTTTTGTGGATTCCCCATGCCTCTGCCCTGCCAGGCTTTGACTGAAAAGGACAGAAGAAGTATCAAAATATCTCATATATTCCTGTTCCTGCAATATTTCTGGCCCAACCAAAACCAGGATACTTCTGCTTCCCCTGACCACTGGCTGACTGAAGTCTGTTCTTCCAGGATGGTTATTTAAGAGGTGTGACTGTCAGACCCTGCCAAGAAGTGTTTACTTCCTCTGCTGATCCTCCTTCCCAGAGATCGTTGCCTTTTTCCCAGGGGCACCCATGCTGGTGGAGCAGGGCAATGCTTCTTCAACCTCCCTGAGCCATAGGCAAGGCAGCTATTTGATTGCAGTGCTGTGCAGAGTGTTTCCTCCCTCTTCTTTTTGTGCGGGCACACATGTTATACATCCCTTAATGTGGGGAAGAGCTGCAGACATGGATCAAAGCTGCTAATAGAATCATGGAATAAACGAGGCTTAATAGGCTAACTACTTCAAATGTGATTAAAGTTACAAGAAACCAATCCTTCTCCTTAACCAGGCCTGGCAGTTCCAGGTTAAAAACTGATTTTGTGAGGTTAGATGCTCTCCTTCCACATTAGTCTAGTTTCTGTATTTTCCCCCTGTTCCCACAAGCTGCAATTTGCACATTTCCCGACAGAACCCTGCCAAGCCATCAAAACAGACAAGCTGGCAACTTTAGGGACTGAGCAGCAGTTTTAAAGCAGAAGAGAAGGAGCCAGCCAACTGCTCCACTCCCTTCCCCCTCCTAGCAAATCTCCATGATAACTTTGTAGGTCCTGATATTTTTGTTCACCTTGTATAACCAGTAATTTATCAAGTTTGCCTCTCCTTGTCACTTCAGACCTGGATATTGTATTGATTTAAAATACAGAAGACACATTAAACTTCAGTGTTCCCTTGCAGCAGATATTGCATGGAATTGCAGCTTTCCTTGTGTTCGTCTTTGAAGGTATTCCACACAGTAAAAATGTGAAAGAAGATTATTTTTTCATGCTAATTAAGAGCCATTGTGACAGAGGGTGACCTGAATATAAGAGAAATTGGCTACAGCAGTGATAGATGAGGTATATGTTTATATTTCCCCATCTCTGAAAAATATGCTCTGTTATGTATTTGTATTCAGCCAGCAGTAAGCCCAGGACCTGAAAAGACTTACAACTGATGCTACCTGGAGTATGATGAGGTTAAATTGCTAAATAAAGACAAAAGACAGTATTGGCAAGACATGCTGTAACACATGTTGGATTTTTAAAGTGTCCAGCGTTTTCTGCTTCAGTGAGGGTACAACCATTTGCAAGGGCCATACCACCTGGCAAGGGACAGCTTTCCTAAAAGGAAGAGTTTAATAATCAGAAAGGACCTACACAGAGATCTGTGTAATCACAAACACCACAGAGAAGATGCGCAGTGATTGAGTGTTCACTGCCTCTCACAATCCAAGAGCTAGGGGACCTCAAATGAAATAAACAGGTGGCAGGTTTAAAACAAACAAAAGGAAGCACCTTCTTTTAACCCATTACACTATGGAAATTCATTACCACAGGATGTTGTGGATGCCAAAACCTTGCATAGCTCCAAGAAGTGATTAAGCAAGATAAGGTGAGAAAAGTTAAACAAAGGCTACCAAGCACAAAGGCATTCTGGTTGTTGGAGGACATCCCTGAGTCGCAGGCCACAGAGGGGGCTTCACTGTGCTCTTGCCTTTCCTTGCAGCCTTCCTGACACATTTTTCTTCAGCTACCACCAGTGACCGGTTACTGCTGTTCACAGGGCCCTTTGGTCTGAGCAAGAAAGCCATTCTCACACTTTTATATTAACTGGCAGCCAGTGTGTCAGATCCAGCCAACAAAGCACTCTTGCCTGGCTCTCTTTTCCCAGAGGAGTCCAGGAATACCTGCTCAAGAAGCAAATGCCACCCAGGTGGCTCAGCTACACTCGCTCATAAGCCAGCATTGCGACAGCTGGGTGTGCAGCCACAGCTCCTCACTCCCTCACAGCAGCAGCCATTGGGCTGGCAGGCTCCTGTCCTCTCCCATCCCCAGCTCCCCAAGAGAAGTAAGGCTTTCCTCAAGTCAGGGTCAGGAGGAGCATTTATCATGTGTGGGATGGTAGAGTGACTGTGGCCAGAACAGTGTGAGCAGTCATCCTGTGCAAGAGGGTGATGTGTCCTGCCTGCAGCAAGGAGGACACATGCACCTACAGCCTAGGCTTAGCCATGGTGAGCAATGAAGCATTTTAGCATTGCTTGCCCATTGAAACAGGTCACATACTGAAATATAGATGTAAAATCTTCAACATCTCTTTTCTATGTCCTAGTATACATCCACTGAAGGCAATGGGAGCTCTGCTATTAGCTGCTGAGGGATAGGATAAGCCAAAAAATGCAAGCCTATTACCACAGGGGTTTTCCATCCTATTCATCATATATTTTCCTCCTTATGTTCCAGGATGGAATTACATGGCAAATACATAACCTGGTGGATTAATCTAAATAAAATCTCTAGCTCCTGGAGGTAGCTGCCTGATCTCCTTGCTCAGCATAGACTATATGATTCTTCGAACAGCAGAAGCCAGAAATGCACCACAAAACATAAAGTACATATGAATACATTTGATTTTGTAAGATAGTGTTAATATTCAAGGAACATAAGAAGTATGAGTTCATTATCAAGTATTCCAAAGGCTGATCAATGTTCATTTATGAATGTATGTATAATGTATCTTTCCCAGTCATAAGTTCATGGGTTATGGGCCTGTAAAGAAATCTGTGAAAACTTAAACAAGAAACTGTCATTCCATCAGCGTTGAAAAGCTGAGACAGCAGAGAAAGGTACTTTGCTAATGGAGCTCTGGTTCTATTTTTGCTTTCTACCTAATGATTTTCCTTCTGCCTTTTAGTTATTTCAACTACTTTGCAATTTAAAAATAACCATAACACAGCAGAATAAATCTCTGTGTTCCTAGAGATCCTTTAAGAAAGCTGGTTAAGAACCCTCTTTATAGCCTCCCTCCAGACAGTATGGCCTTTTTTAAAAAGCAATCCCCTCACTCTGGTTTCAGTCAAGTATCTTTATTTGTGCAGTGCAGCAGTTATGAACTGCAGTTATGAATAACTTCATGATGAACAACATCATTTCAGACACATATACACAACTAAAGTAACATCTTTCCAGCAGACACCACACTATCCCCTCCAGAAAAATCTCATGAAAAAGGGACACTCCTTTTTCTTGAGCAGACATCACTTACCTTTCTAAAGCTTTAAACACATCAGCTCTTTAAAGTAGAGCCTGCTGTATAAATCACTGAACAATGGAAGGGCTCTTAACGAACCAGAAATGCATCAAGATTTACTGCCACAGATGTACGGTCTTTCAAGACTCCTCCAACCATTTTTTTTTCTTTCCATTTTCCCTTTTTCTTTTCAGTACATGACATACAAGGTTCCTTACTCTTGTCCCTGCAGAGGGCAACAAAGAGCTTTGCTGCTGGTGAAACGATTCGATTTGAACCCTGATGAAATCTTGCAGCCAATTATACCATCCTCTGGCTACCAGGCACTTGCAAGGCCCTGACAGCCAGCCCGAAGCTCTGAGCTGACCCATCACCTCTCTGAACATGGTGCTGCTGCCTGGCTGCCCGTGCATTTCGCCGGCCAGCTAGCCAGACTTAGCTCAAAGGCGTGATTCTTACAACTTACTGGCCTGTGCATCTCACAGGGAAATGTATAAACCCTTCAGAAAAAAAAGAACGCAGGTAGATCTGTATTCATTCAAAACATCATATACTGCTCTGAAGTGTTGGGCCTTTTTGTTTTCCCTTCCTCTAATGCAGCTGATGCACTGGTCTTTCAAAAAGCTTGAATCCATAAATCAGTTTTTCTTGGGAAGAGCAGAAAAGTTGACTTAGAAAAAGTGTAGGATAATACATAAAATAATGCTTCATGTAGAAACCATTTCAGCTTTCTACACTTTGGGTTTTTTTGCAGGAGATGTTCTTAGAAAGCCTGAAATATTCACATACGTGGTTGTTCAATCTGCATCCTGCTACCTATTGAGTATTTATACTTATCCATGTCTCTGTCCCCTATCTATAGGGTTAACTACCACTTCATCTAAATGTCCGTGTGCAACTCTGTGCGTAGGTATGTCAGACCTGGGCGGGCAGCAGCATTCACTCTGCCAGTGCAGAAGACTCCAGCGTGCCATACACTCTATGGCTTGCAGCACATCTCATGCCTGCAAGCTGACAGGTTCCCGTCCTGTATCTCTTCATTACCATGAACCCCTGACAGCATGGTGAAACATTCAGACAGCAGGATGAGCTGCATGAGTCCACATCTCCACTGCATGAATCAGGGCTACCCGTCATCAGGTAAAGGATTATACTGGCAACATTGAGAGACGTTGAGGGAAATACAGCAGAGCCTTAAATAGCAGGTGAAGAAAACCCTAACAGCATTTTCAGCTGGGTGGGTGAGCAGTGCTCCCTGGCTGCATTCAGCCTACCTCAGCATGAAGAAATGCATGGATGTCTATCAATAAAAGCACCCCTAAATTTCCCAAATACCTACCAGTCTTACCAAATCTCTAGGTGTTTGGTGGGGGTTTTGTTGTGGGGTTTGTGGGGGTTTTATTCTTCTTTTCGAATTATAAGTAGGGAGTTGAACAGCAACACAAGACAGTACAAGCCAGCCCCATACTGCAGTGGCTTGTTATAAAAGGACAAGCCAAACACTCCCCGCTTACAGCTCTCCATCACCTCTGCTGCAAAGCCTTGCTCAGACCTTGTAGCTGAGATGGTCCAAGGATAAATTCAGGAAAGTTGGTAGGGTGGAGTGATATCTATCAACAGAACAACTGACAGAATCACTTGGGGAAATCCAGGAAGACTTTTGGCCACACCAGTCTTTTTCCAGGTCTTAAACAGTGAGAGACCTCACCCCATGTTGACACAGGAAGGAAGGGTTTGCTTCCCGCAGGCTTAGCACATCTTGGGTACAACCACTCCCTCAGGTGACTCAGACTTTCACATGTCATACAACCTACATGTTCACCAGTTCAGTGTCGAAAACACATTTAGAAACCTTAGGGCCTGGGGAAAAAGTGCTGGAAAAACATACAGAAAAAGTTAGTTTTGGAATTTATTTCCTTTTTTTTTCCTTGGGTGTGGTAGAAAAAAATTGGGGGAGGTGGGGAGAAAGGAAGGCTTTCATGTGAAATACTCTGTCTCAGAATGAACAGTGAAAAAAATGTTTAAAGTAATGTTTACAATGATACTGGAATTTTTCCCTAAATGGGTGGTTTTTCTGAACATCTCATTTGTTCCCCTCCCCCTCCATACCTTCCAAGGAAAAATATTTGCTTTCCAAACTTGACACATTTCCAAAAATTTTGTATCTGTAGCAAGGTTAAGGCTATGGATAGGATAGGGACAAAGATCTGGGCCAGTAAGGTAGGATAAAGTAAGGCACAAAAGTTATAAAGTAAGGGTTAAAACCAGAAACTTGGGGCTAGGTTTCTGGCTGGTACAGGCATAGGACCCTGACCAGGTTTGAAGAACAATGTCCATTCCTGGAAACCCACAATGAAGCTGATAGCCTTTGCAAGTGTGGATAACCTGACTTAATTTAATCCTGAAATTCACAAGCATCTTTCTGTAACAACAAAGTCATGTCTAACAGTTCCTACCATTCAGAGCAAAATGATAAAATAAGTTACAGTTTTAAAATTAGAGTCAGAGCGTGTCAAAAGTTTGGCTGGGTCAAACTGCCAAGGAGCAGCAGAAGCAGTGCTTGGACTCAGGCAGGCAGCAATCCTGTCTACAGAAATGTTGGCTGTGTTTATCTTCATTTTTGTTTCTGGAAATGAGTTCTCTTATCTGTATTATAATGATAAAAATCCGTTCAGTTTCCCTTTGAAAGTCACATACACCTGACTTGTTCTATACAAGTCAGCACTGCTCATGCTTTCTATTTTCAAGATACAATTTTTACTTCCTATTTAGTGATAAGTCAACGGGTAGCAAACACTGGTGTGTAGGGAAGTGCCACCTTCAGCATTTAGCTCAACCATTAGTATTACTCAAGAGCAAAGTACCTGTGCACATTGATTTTTGATACTGATATTTTCTGAATGACTACCTATATTTAGCTAGATAAATATATGGTTTTGTTCCTAAAGAAATTGTTTCATTTTCATAAACACATAATAAAGTTTCCTCCAAATTTCCAGGTTTTCCTTTCCTCTAAGGAAAAAAAAAAAAAAGTTGTCCTGTGACATTTCTCTTTTCCCCAAAAAGACCTGCAGATGTTCTGCCTTTTCTCACAGTCCCATTTGCAGAACTCAAGTTGACCTGTGACAGCTGCCTGTGCACTCACTGTGAATAGAAAGCAACTCACACTCACCACAGTCTCAAAGCACCAAAGAAAGTTTCTTTAGCCCAGTGATAAGATCCCACATCCAGCTTCTTTCAGCCATGGGGCCAAATCTGTTTGGGATCTACTTCCCCTCTCTAAACAAAGAGAAGGTTAACTGCAGTTCACAGCCAGGTATAATTCGGAAAAGCTTTTCCTAATGCAACTCTGCCTAAGGACCCATCCGACTGCAAGAAAGTCTTTTTGGAAACTCAGTGAAGAGCCTGTCTCACTTGTTTCAGCAGTGAGGCCAGACCTTGGGAAAAATTGTATCTAAATTCATGTGCTTTTGCACCATCTCTAAATTATTTATACAGTGTAACACTGGTGTTTCTTGTTAAGTTGGTGTAGGTGATAACCACAGTTGAAGGCAGTCAGGAAAGGCTGACATGGAATGAATGTACAGAGGCTAGGAATTAATCTGTAGCAGTGCTCATCTGTAGTTTCTCTCACCTTTCTCCCTCCAGAGGCGAGGTTATCCAGCATCCTTCCCTACAGCACTGCGCAAGTCTCTCTTCACTTTGCACCATGCATTTTTCATGAATATCTACTTCTTGTACCTTCTCATACCCACAGGTCCTTGGCCCCATAGTAGTAAAGACTCGACAGCAGTAAGTTAAACTCCGTTAGCACACGTGCATCCTCAGAAATTCGCTCTGAGGAGCTACACCTCGTCATCTTGCTGAGCAGTATCTCCATTACACCCATGAGGAACTCAGGGTCAAAGCGAAGTATAACTCGCTGGTATACACCCAGCTTAGAGTACTCACAAGTTTCACCAACTTTATTAGTGCAGGTACCGCAACTGCGCTGGGGGTTATCTGCTCATAATACCCACGCATACACATCTCAGACTTCACCAAGTCTCCTCTGCTCCCCAGTACAGCTCAGGAAATAGCTGGGAGAGGAAAATAAATTTCAAGTATTTGTACTAACGCAAAGTTAACTTCTCAGTGAAGGTTTCTACCAACCTTTTGTGATTATTTCATACGAATCCTTCCAAACTCAAGTCCTCTGGCATGAAAATCCACAGAATAAAATTCTTCCTACCACATTCACCCTCGGCACATTTCAGCCGAACTGTAGCCCTACTGCAGACATTACCAACTCAAACAGAGAATTTAATTTCTGCATTTATAGCTCACAGTTCTCAGTGGGAATAGTTACATAAATCACACTGTTTTGCTTTTGTTCCTGATTGCACAATATAACAGCGTGACCATACCAGAGTGAAATTTTCACGTTACGCCCAGATATGGCTTTCAAAATTTCTTCACTCTTGGCTTATTACTTTGGCCACCAAAAGAGGGAAGGAAACAATACTATATAATTAACAAGCACAGCACACATATTTAGTTGAAAGATTAAACCATTAAAACTGGAATATCCTAAATGTAACAACTGATGTGTTATACAACAAACACACTATTTCTTTGAACTATTCTAACTGGATGTTCTAAATTACATACCATAGGCAGGACTTATTACTTATTCAGTATAACTGCACCAGTAGAAGGAGGGATATTCAAGTGAAGCCAGGGAAACTTGCACAGATCCCTCTATCTCTAAAGAGCTTGGCAGTAAGCTACAGCTCCAACTCCATCCAAATATCCTTTTGTCAACCACAACTTTTGTATTTTTACCTAATCCATAGGCTTTTTGAGCTCCCACTAAAATAAACTAACCTCACAAACACACTCCTTTTTCTATGCAAAACGGCTCTGAAATATTACAGGAGCCATCAGGAATGGCATCCTGATGGGTTTTAGGCAGGATTCATTTTGGCAAAAGATTTCTAGCAGCAGGCTGCAGGTTTAAATTCCCCTGGATATCTGCCCTGGACTTCTTGGAGTACCGCCTAAATATCTAACTACATGCAGGTACAGAGAAGACCGAATTTGCTTTCTCTGGCCCAGAAGGCTCGCGCAGGGAAGGGGAGCAGCAGGGATCCAGCAAACCCCGGGGGGAAGTTTCAGAAGCACAGTGCTTTCCAGGGCTAGCCCTGCCAGGCTCAGGCACTGAAGTATTTTTGGGATGCGAGTTTAATTTTTCTATTCGTTCACAGGAGAGGTATAAGATGCACAGCTGTTTTGTTGGCCTGCCAGTCTGTTCCCATCCCTTGCACTCCCTTGCACTGTGTGCAGCCGTTTAAACCACGGAAAGAGCAAGTACATCATTTGGCTTCAGCCAGGAGCTGTAGTTTACTGACAATTTACATTGGTTTCAATTACTAGGCTGGGGAAAGCAGTGGAAAATGAGGCCTTTTGTTGAAATAGTTAGCCTGCATGGGTAATGCACATGAAATGTTTTGAAACTGCTTCTGTCTGCTGGCTTGCAGAAGGACGCACAAGCCCACTCCCTTGTCCCAGTACTCGGCAGTGAATTTCACATAGCATTGACTCAGATTTTATAAATGGTATTTATTTTAATAATGCTGGGTGAAACCTATCCATGTTTTCTCGGAGGGATCACACGCATCTGAGAGAAAAATAAAAGCAAACTATTTTTCTTGGGAAAATGAAAAAAAGTCTTAAGAAAGGGTCAATGTAAACAAAACAAAATCCATGTAAGGACAAGATGTTGAGGGACATTGGTGTAGTCAGCAAAACTAACAGTTTAGATGTCATGGACCCAAGAACCTCCTCAGCATGGACCCTCATCCTGACAGGCCATGCTGTTCTTCTCAACAAGTGTTGAACTGGGAGAAAAGGCCTACTGCACCTATGTTCAAAGAAAAACAATCTTCTGTAGAATTTCAGCATACCACTGCATGTTCTAAGTTTCCCTATTTGCAAAAATACAGCCATGTGCTAATGGCAAGCCAGACCTGCACCATGGACAGGAGACACTTATTTTCTGAGGGAGAATAACACTTTTTTCCCCCCTTTTTCTTCCCCCTCACCTCTAACCCCCTGTGTGCTCTAGTCTAATGAAAGGTCAGAGGTTAGGACTTTATTTTCCTCCAGACCATGAATGCTAAATAGCGTCAGCACGAACAGTTCAATGACCCCTGTGTGTTCTGAAGCCACTGAAAAATGAAAACAAATGTTAATCTGGGGTCTGACTCAGACTTTCTTTGCTGATCTATACTTATGGAGCACATTAGGGCCACTTATGAAATCAGACTGAGTGGTGATCTCTGACCTTGCTCCGTTTTCAGATGGCCTGGCTTCATTTGCTGCAAGCCTGGTGCTGCTGCTGGCCTCGCAGCGCGGGGGCTTGCTGCTAATTCTCCCGCGGTGCCCACTGCTGCTCACGTGCAACTTACATAAGCCAGAGCAATCGCTAGCACACATCAATGGCAAGGCTCCAATTTAAAAGTAGATGGCTGGAGTAGGTGTTATTAGTACCCTGTGTCAAGCTGTGATTGTTCACATATGGCTGGAGGCTGAATAGCACTTTTTATTCAGGGCAGAGAAAGAAAAATTTGGTGGTAAGGAAAAAAAAAGACAACGAAGAAGGCTTTATCTCACCATTTTCTGATTTGAGATGGCTGGATTAGAAATAACTGCAACCAAAAAGAAATCAAATTGGATGTCATCAAGATACCTGCATGCATCATCTTCTGGATTCCTAGGAGGTACTGAGCTTAAACTGAAAGTCTTAGTCCTGTGACATTAAAGACACATATTCAATAGCAAACCAGTTGTTTCCAAAAGTCTTATGATGACTACATTCTTCTTGGTGGCATAACAAAAGAAGGAAGATAAATATATTCTCTATAAAGTTAATATTAAACAACATTAGTGTTCTTGCATTTAACTTCATCATTCTGAGATAGGCACTTTTCTTTTTTTGCTGGTTTTTTTTTTCTTTTACTCTTCTTCTACCTGTTTTCCTGATCAATGTTTCTAATACAAATAAAAAACAGAGGCTTATGTCTGCACTGTTGAAATCTGAAGTTTGCTATTGGTCTAGGAACGAGATCTGTGTGAAGACTGTTACATTTCTGTTTGAGTATTTCTTTCTCCAGGACCACCTAAAAAGCATGTATTGTGCACATATGCTACTATTTCGGGGGGGAGGAGGGAGAAAGGAGAGAAATGATAGACTCTATCAAAGCTTGAAAAGAGAAATGAGTAGTTAAGTAAAACTCATTTTTGAAACAGCCAAGTCTCAAAACAAGAGAAAAGCCAACAAGCACTTCATTTCGGATGGGCTAAACATATTTCTGAGCTTGCAGGTACCCTGATGTACTAATGTATTCTAATTCTGTGCTTGTGCACTTAAAAGAAATGTGCAATTTTCTCTGCTTCAACAGGCCTCTTCAAGTGAAAAGGCTGAGCACTAAGGGTCAGGAATCACTAGAAGTTCTCTTTCATAAAGCGGCAATTGTTCACAAATTTCCTGCGTACTTTGAGTACAATTAGTTTCAACTGGCTTTTGCTTTTGGGGACGTCTCCTAGAATTGTATTTGCAACAGTAAAACCACTGTTGGCCCGCTTCAGTATTTGCCATTTTCTTTGTTTCAGATTTCAAGGTAAATCTAAGTCAGCTGATAATGTAAACATGCAGTGCTTAGCAATTTTGTTCAGAATAACAAAAAAATCATAGATTGTTATTATTCATTATTTTTATGCTGTTTAGATGGGTATGGGCTATGCTTACTGAATTATTCAAAAAGTCAGGCCTTTTATATAGTGATGGATATATATATTGGCTGGTATTACAAAGTCACCATTTACTATAGGTTCCTAAAATATCATCAGCTGACACTTGAGAAAAAAATACACCTCAAGCTTCACAATGGTGACAACCATAAGTGGATAGATTAGATGTAGATGTAAATTCACCTTTAAGCAATAAAAATCAGTAAGAGTGAGGCAGAGAAAGATGATGCGGGGGATGGGAGGTAAGAAATAAATCTGTAGGAGTTGTAGATCACAAGCATTGCTGGAAACAAAGCCATTTCAATTTAAGGATGTAAATCTTAATTTAAACACATCTTCTATTGAGTTTTCTAACCTCCTGTCCTTACTTGTGTTTTGAAATCCTTTAGTAATTCTCATCAGGTGTATCTTCACAGGGCCTTGTATGAAACTCTTGAAAACTCCTTCCCTACGTGACAACCCGAACCCAAGCAAACTCACACAGTGGTCCAAGATCTGAACCGACTGCTGGTAGGCAAATATGTGCAAGATCCACCACTTTTTGTGTGAAATCCTAAATATTTAAGGACTAATCTTATTAATTTGCACTGGGGCATGAGATGAGCAAAGTGATTAACTTAGTGATGTAATTTTGAAAGGGGTAGGGAGTCAAGGGGTATTTTGCAGACCTGTCTAGGAGAAAAAAACACTTCCATTGGGTGTTTCTTGTCTACTTTCCTGGCATCCTTTAAAAACTGTTTAGTTTTTACTTCATTCTAATTCTGAGGTTGTTTTGCATGTCTTCTCTTTCTTTTTTCCTTTGCTTTTTTTTTTTGGGTATCTATAAAGCAAGAAGCCTTACAGTGACATAGTGTTGTTCATATTATATCCAAAATCATCTGCAGGTTTTGAGCCTCAGTACCAAATATTCATGTAATCTGCATAAACTGTCTATATGATTTTATGTCATTTATGTAAGTATTTATCTAATTATACATAAGGACACATACAATTTTAATTATCTCTGCATAACATTATCAAATGATACAAAAATATAGAAACTTTTAAGAAGTGTTTTTTTCCTAAGTGATCTTACTTAGTGTTGTAGTTTTGAGTGGAAGAGGGATCTGAATGTGAAAGGAGGACTCTTCCCTCACATACCAAATTAGTTAGCTTTAATTATAATGATGCATGGCAAAAAATCTTGCATACTTAAAATCTCCTTCTTCTGTGAAATATTTTCTTCTGTTTGATCTAGTGTGAAGGCAAGTTTCATGTTCTTTCCTCTGGTAAGACTCTAGTAGTCCTTTCTTGAACAGAGGTTATATAAACATAGTATTACTGAGTCTTGCTTTTTTTCAGAGCCAAATTTTCATTTTGGGTCTAGATAGCCTTTTTGCATGGGCTACTAACTGAAGGGACTCATACAGATTGCTTCTCATATCTTGTCCTCCCCTGACTTCCCTGCAGGAAAACCCGTAGAGCTTGTACACACCAATCTGGAAGCCAAACAAAGCATTGCAATGAAGCAAGAAGAAAGTGCTGGAAGTGAGGCCATGTTTCTTCTTGCCCACCATCACTGGCTGATTAATACAGACTAGCTACTTTCCAAAACCACTTGAAAAAACTGAGAAGACAGAGCTATGAATCCTACTTCCTAGGACCCAATGACGCTTTTGAGCAAACGGGGACAAGTGAATCATCTGAAATGAGAATAAGGTTTACTTATCGCTGCTCTGAGTGAAGCCCTTCATATGTTGTCAATTTGCATCTCATTTTACACCTGTCATAAATACTCTGTCTTTTCTCAGTGTATAATAGGGTTGGTGGTATAGTAGGGTGGGTGGTTATGGAAAAGAGGACATTAGTTTAATGGAAATATTCATCAGAAACAATTTTCAGAAAACAGGGGAAAGATAAGAAAAAAATAAAAGAAGAAAATATGCATTATCTTCTCTATTTTCTAAAAATACACATCTTCCATACTGAGCATTAACTGCTAGAAAATTATTGATCCTACACCAGCACCAGCACTTTTCTTCAGAAAGATTCCAGAAAGTTTGTTGAATGAGTTAGGTCTGTGAAATTTATGTAAGCTGTTTGGAGCAGGGCTATCTGTTATGTATTTGTACAATATCTCCCACAAGGTATTTGTAAATGTCTAGCCAGATAAATGGAGTTATTGGGTAGTGTCACCTAAAATGCAAATAACAATAACAGCAACAATAAATCTCTCTGTACTGAATAGGAATTTGACTCTGAATCACAAGTGGTTTAGCTTCATTTTTTTAAAGCTGTTGCATGTGTATCCAGACAGAAAAATGAGATCTCCTGGATCTCATAGTCCTTTCTAAAACGTCTATAGCTCTAGAGAAGAAGTGTGTGGCGTGTTGGAAGACCAGGGAGTAAACCCAAGAGGATCAATGGATCGCCTGTGGCAAGATGAACCTTCCAGCAGCTACACAGCTTTCTTGTTCAATGCCTGCTGGCTCAATGTCCAGCCATGTCTACAACTGTGCCTTTCCACGAAGCACTGTAAGGAGTTTACTAGGATGGAATAAAACGCAATTAATATGTTAGGGTTTTTTTTTCCTAGGAATTATAGAATTCATGACCAAATAATACAGATCACAGGGAGACCTCATCGCTCTCTACAACTACATAGAATGTGGTTCTAGTGAGGTAGGGGTCAGTCTATTCTCCGTGGTAGCTAGTGACAGGATAAGGGGAAATGGCCTGAAGTTGTGTCGGGGGAATTTTAGGTTGGATACTAGGAAAAACATCTTTACTGAAACTGTTTTCAGATATTGGAACATGCTGCCCAGGGAGGTGGTTGAGTCACCATCCCTGGAGGTGTTTAAAAGAAGAGTTGTTGCTGTACTTGGTGACATGGTCCAGTGTTGGCACTGGTAGGGCTGCATAGATGGTAGGGCTGCATAGATGGTTGGGCTCGATGATTTTGAAGGTCTTCTCTAACCAAAACCATTCTATGATTCTATGATTCCATGAGAATACCCTGTTCAAATGCAGGAAATACAGATGTGTGGCTATGCATGTATGAATACACGTATACATGCGTATTTATGAATATACTTGTGTGTGAACACTCACTAATAACTATAAAACATAGGAGATCATTTTATACAACATACAGTAAAGGAGAAAGAGTAGAAATCCAAAATTACTACCCCCACCAGATCCACATGCTAAGAAAACAGCTGTATAAATATCAGAACAGGTATTTTAAGCAATCTTATGGATTCCTATAATTTTGTATTAACATCCAGAATGAGAGCTGACTAGTAACATTTTCTTAATCTGATTTTCTGATCCTAAAGCATGATTAATTTCTTACATCAACAGACAACCAGATCACTGGAGGAAGAAAATTTTCATAAGCAAATCTCAGCAGAGATAAGGATTATTATGCCTTACATCTTTTTTTTCTTCTTCAGTTTACAAGCATAAAGCCTCTGGAAAAAAATAATGTGAAAAATACACCACACCCTCCCATATATGCCTCCAATTTTGTCATCTCACTGCCTAACATTGTTTCAAATACTTTTTGATACCAATTTGACTGTCCTTGAACTCACAAGAAATAAAATGGGCTATGGAAAGAACAGCAGCAGCTATAGAGGAATGAAGACCAGAGTTAGCTATGATTTTTCCAAAATGAATAGATGCACTAAGAATTCACCTAAAAACCAATCAAGACCTTCAGGCCATGTCCCTCATCTTATCTGTGGGTCCCTGTATTAACATTCGTATCTACTGATTTAAATCCTAGAGTGTCTCAGCTGAGGTTGCTGGTAATAGTACCATATTTCCTATAATAGAAAAACCTTCAATTTGAAGACACTGCAGTCTCAAGAAGAGGGAAAGTAGGATTGGTTTTATAGGCCCAGTGAGTGGCAGAGCTGGGTGTGAAAACTACATTTTCTAGCTCTTACCCACGTGGCCTAAAGCAGTTTTGTGCTGGCATTAATCTGACTCACCAGTCTACCTGGACCCTAAAAATCCCACCTGAATTACATACTAAAAGGAAGGATGACAAATCTCTGTGCTTATGCCATTTGCCCTCCTAAGGCAGTTGTGCACGTTGGCACAATGTGCACCAGACTCATATTTGCTGGTATTGCCTAGCTAAAAGGGTAGTCAGGCAGATCAACAGGATAATGTCATGACCACAGAGCTAACAAAACATCTGGGCCTGGAAAAACAGCCTCATGTTTTCCAGACTCTTGTACCAGGGAACAGAAACTGGGGCCAACATCTGTATTGTGGCTAAACACCACCAAGTCTTTCAGAAACTGCAAATTTCCCCAAAAATGCAGTTGTATGGGTATGAATAGAAAGATAATTCTAAATTAAAGAAGAAATTAGAGAGAGCAGAGTTTTACAAACCTCCCACACCTATTGTGTTCATTTCTATAGGGCGCAAATGACAGTTTTTCACACTGTTCTTGCTGTGGCATTAAGATAAAGCTTCTCTGAACTGCTTCTGTCTTGGCAGACACTCAGTGGCTCTCCTCCCTCTCTGTCAGCATCATCTGGCTGCAGCTTCCCACCTCTGCAACTCTTCCTAAGCTGTGCACCTAAGGTGAAGTGGGGGTGACACACAGCCACCAGAAAAGGAGGCAAGGTGGAGACACGCAGTCTGGAGAAGAGCTTATGAGGGGTAAGGAGATATTTCAGACCCTGAAGAAAGGGTAAGAGTCAGGTTTGCCAGCTGGTGGAGAATTCAAAGAAAAGATCTGGCCATGTGGTGAGAAGTCTGGAGGACTGGGAGAGAGGATGCATGAGGTAGAGAATTGTGTCCTCCACCAAACTGCAGAAACCTCCAAACAGGTCTCAATGTGCAGGCAGTCTGGTCACCAGCCTCAATGCCTAGAAAGTGTGGAGAGACTCCTCCAGCAGTTCTGTGTCAGGTGCCGGCGGCAGGACAAAGAGGTCAGTGTTGTGCACATCTGCCTCAGCGATTTAAATCAAGGGATTTGGTGGGCCAGTAAGTTAATGAGAACATCAAGGGCAGTCTCTGTGATGCTGCACAGTGTTTTCTCTCTTTCTGTGAAGCAACTGTTCATAATCCCTTCAAAAAAAATTCCGACGGTGGAGTAGGAGCAGCTTTAAACCGAAACACCTGCACATTGCACAGCCTTGCCATTATGTACAGGGGCACCGACTCCTCCACAGTGCATGCCAGGTGTTTGACTGCAGGTAAAGCTGGATGGACACATCAGCTCACTGGTGAAACACAGGACTTTGTGAGACTTTCCTCACTGGGTGCCCTTTCTTTGTCCTGCTTGCACTTCCCTCCATCCCTCCAGCCTCTTAAACCCACGCAGCGGTCTGGTGAGGAGCTGGGGCCTTGTGAAATGGCAGTGCTGGTAAATGCCTTTACATGTTCTCAGTCTGTGCTTCTCCAAAGCACACTGAGGGCTTCACAGATCACCACAGCAGCTGCCACTGCTCCAGAAATGGACAAGCAGAAGTTAGGTGCTGCTGCTGGGGTTGCTCCTCTACCAACTCAGGTTTTTGAGAGATTTCTATCAAGAAAAACCAAGGCAATTTCTTTCGGAGCAGCATTTCTTTCCACCTTCACAAGGTCCACAGGCTTCCCCTGCTGCTGTTGTCTGACATTAATCTTAAAGTGTACAGTATTAGGAACCATGACAGTGCCCAATTTTTTTCCTTTTTGGAACAGGCTTGTGATGTAAAAACATTATAAATTCAGACCATTGTGAAAACAGACCATACCAGCATACAGGTGAGGTTTCCCCTGATTGAAGGAAGTATGTATATCAGAATAAGCAGCAGGAGAAAGATGCTTTAAGTGCTTCCTAGTCCAACAAACTTTCTTCACAAGTGCCAGGAAAGCAAGCACAGTCCCCTCTTTTCCAGCCCTGTGTGCAGCTGCTTCACCATCTCCAGTAGCCACCTTAGTCCCCATCCCCCCTTCTCTGGGAGCCAGAGCCTTGCCAAGGAAAATGGGCAGGGACTGGCTCCTACACCCCTCATCCCCAGTAGCTCCCCAGATGTCACTGAAGAAAGGCGTGTGTCCTGCCTAAACTGTAAGCCCTCTCCAAGATTCCCACCAAACACAGTGACTTTGCATTGACTCCTATTCAGGCTAGTGACTAAATAACACCCTTTGGCCTTATGCCTGTTCTTTAAGTTTTAGTTTTCCTCAGCTGTGGTGGGATTGCTGGGGTAGCACTATGATGCTGACCTGGAAAGAATGAAAACGGTGGAATATGCTTGCCAAGCATATTCCAAAGATGAACTTTGGAAAATCATGTTTTGTTTTTATGTCTATACATTAAATTAATCTCTCCAGTAAGCCAGGTTTGCTCAAGAATGTGATTTTGAGAAGGAGTGGCAATTAAAATTCCTTATGTTCTTTCCATCCTTAGAGCTGCAGCCAATGCATCTTAAAAAATAAAAGCAAACCACAAACACATGTGCACACTGTGAGCATCTGATCACCTGACTTCAATCAATGGATATTTATTTATGTGAACCCTCTTTTTCAGAAGTGTTGACTGCCACAAATGATCCCTGTGATCTCTTTATGGGGACGTTGACCAGACAGACCTACAGACAGAGGGGTGGGGGAAATTTGCTCCAATGATTGCCATTTACCTTCCCTGTTTCTAAGCAAGTCCTGGAGAATCTTTCTAAAAACCTCCACCAGCTAGATGAAGGACAGTCATTACTGGAGGGGAAGGGAAAAGAAACAGACTTTCATTGCTTTTAATGCCGTGGTTAGAAAAATAAGCATGAGCCTTTTTTACAGCCCTTGTGTCCTATCTATTCCTTTTATGAGCTTTTCACACTCTTGGGCTGTCTATATTCAAAATAAGATTTAGAATAGGGCCCCCAGTGGTCCATGACTTTAGTCAAGAACTGAAATCAGACTTTGCCTCCCAGGGACCTTCTTTTTTTCCTGAGAGCAAAAGATTTCCACGTGATTTGAAGTTTAAAATGGGGGGGGTGTTTTGTTTTGGTTTTTTTGTAGGAGCTGCCTGCTGCATCTCAGTGAGACTCAGCCATCTAACCCTCTTAGGCTCCCCTGGAAATCCCACCCCCAGCCAGATAAAGCACGGTATTTTAGCTGAGGAATGAAGTTAGCATTCACATGGCTGTCTGATCCCAGGTTTTGTTATTAGAAGACAGATTTAAAGAACATGGGGACTGAACAGCAGAATAATTAACTGTGGAACCTTCTCACTCCATTAACCAAAATAATTGTGCCCAATTACAGAGGCAAGAAAGCGAGGTCAGAGCAGGATGAGAAGCTAAAAGCGAGCTACTGGCATATGAGCTATTTCCTTCTAGCATATAAAATGAAAGAGCTGAATGTCCTCCTGGACTGCAGCAAGGAATGGAATTAGAACCAAAATGGTGGGAAGTTGAGACATTAAAAAAACCCAACAAAACCAACCCCCCAAAAGTACAGCTGTTTTCTTGTTTTCTTTTTTTGCACATTTTAAAAGACACTCTAAGTTTGTTTTGAGAAATATATTTTAACTCTGATGCACTGGTTTGTTCAGCACAGTTTGAAGAGGGCGGCCACAAGGTGAAAGAGTAAGATGGGAAAAAATGCAGTCATGTCTAAAAATAATTCTAAATATATAATAAATCTGCAATCTCAGTTACAGTCTTCAGTTTTATTTGGAGAATTACAAACATGAGTTTAAGAAAAGTTGTTTCTACGTAAGAAGTATAAATATGCTTTTAAAGTAAGCATAACCTTTAATCTGCAGGAATCCTACCGAAAGCTATATATGTATGCATATATATACACATATGTGTGTGTGTGGAGGTGGGGATGATTTTCAGACACAGTAATGAAGCAGTATCAGTACTTTCTTCTCCTTATCAATAGACTCCTCTCTGGAAGGGAAGGCAGCAGCTGCTAAGCAGTGTAACGTTACAGCCAGTTAACGTATATTCAAATAGAGCAGTAAGGTGAACTTAGAGAACCTGATACAATTGCCTCTGAAACTAGGTCCCCCAAAATATGAAGATTACCTTGAAATGCAAATAAACCAAGTAGCATGTTACTTTTCTCTTTCTTTCAGTATGAAATCCATGCTTAAATGTTGGTTCAGTAGTGATCCAGAAGCACCATCTTTTCTTGAAATATTAACAGCCTTTTCTTCAGCATCTGGACTGTTACTGTGTCTCAAATACTAACCCAAGCTAATTCTGCTTAAATAGTAAGATGTAATGAGTTGATACTGTCTTTTTTTTTCTTTTTTTTTTTTCTTTCTTTTTTTTTCCCTTACTATGGCCTAGCAGAGTAAAATAAGTTAAAGAGCTTTGGCTTAGTTGAGACCTAAGATTATCAGGCTTTAGTTGCACGCAAGCAACTTTAGCAGCGAATAGCAACTTGGTCCAGTCTGGGTCAAGGCTGGGGAAATCACATTTTGGGGAAGTAGTGATCCCAGCTCCACAGCCTCTGGAGACTGAAGCTAAAATTAGATGGTGGCTGTTAGCCAGAGAATAAAGACTTTTTCTCCACGTTTTGCAATATATCCAAAAGCCATGGTTTTAGGGAGATTTGGTACTGTTGACTGTGATTTCCATAAATCTGTCAGACATTCAATAAAAACATAGATCTTCCCATTCACCTGCAAACCGAAAGTTGGCAGCTTGGTTACAGAGATTAATATGTTCTGGCTTGGAAGAATATTTAAAATATAAGTATCATATCATTGTCCCATTAATGTTAGCATACGACAAATACTTGGGCAGTTTTCAGCTGTATTTAGGGACACCTAGTCTGAATCTCAGGTTTCAAAGGTGGTCTGAGTTTCGAGAATAAATACTAGTGACTTTGCAAGAATCAGGCCCCTTTCCACTTTCTCATCCTGTGCATTAAACCTTTAAGACCTCATGTCTCTTCTGAAAGCCTTAAGTTTTCAAAGCCTATACCTACCAAAAGAGAGCCCAGAAATTTAGTCCTTGGTGCCCCAGGCAAGTCTCTGTGTCCAAGCATGAAAGGTGAAGGGGCGATCAGAGTTCAAACCCGTTACCTTCGAAGGGCCAGAGCTCTGAGTCACCAAAAGGGTGGCTGAAATAGCATATTTGCAGAGTTCCTCTGATGAGAAACCTGGATGTCAAATGGGGAAAATTTTGATTCTCATGGGAAAAAAATTTGGTAAACATGTTTCACACTGAGCACCGTCCGCCCACACAGACAAATCCAGTTTGCAGTCCTCTGTTAGTTTTTCTCCTTATTTACTAAGAAAACATATATATAAATGTAATCTCTTTTCATTTTCTAGTGGCTGAATCCTCACTTACAGGCTTCCAAAATGACACCACCAAAGAGCAGTGTAACCTCAGTGTTTGGTGAAAAAACACAGGAAAGGCAGCACCTCCCCTGAGGAACAGAGTAGAAGCAGGGAGCAAAATTTCCAAACAAGTGGACAAACAAAAATATACAAAGCAGCCACTACAAAGTCAGTGCACCTCCTCTCATTTCTTCTGGATATTTAAGGTGAATCAAAGCCAAGCCAGAGGCTCATGTAACTACAGGGAAATGGTCCAGATGTTTAGGCCATTTTCCTGTGGCATTTCACGATGAAAAACTGCGTAGCACAACAGTTTGTGCTTTAAGCTCCTCAGTGTTTGTATATTGTTCCACATAAAACAGACACTGACAGCAAAAGTCCAGATGATTTTTGTTTTGCCTTTGCTATTCTAAGCAACGGTAAATCTCCATTTGGAATGGGAGAAGAGGGATTTCTGTGAGGATAGGTAACAATGGTGAGGCAGAAAAATCTTTCTGGGTTGGGTTAGGGGGGCAGTGTTGCAAATTTTAGTTCACTTACTTTCTCAAAAGGACCTGGAGTTTGTGGTGAGCACCCATGCTGGAAGCAACTTGGTTGTGGGGCATTTACCAGTATTATCTAACACAAGAGAGCTCCTAGCATGCTCTCAAAACCTGGCAAAAAACAGACAACACTCATTATAACTTACTCCTATCCTAAAGCTGAATAACTGTCTTACAGACCTCCTGGGGAATGTACAAGAAATACCCATATGCATAATGATAGGTGCCATAGAAATCATATCCCTCTATTAAAGCTGTATTTATCTTAGAATCCTCTTTCTTGATAGAAAGGTCATTTTAATTAGCAAGTGAGGGCGGGGAGTTATTGTTGGTAGGCACAGCCCCATATTGATGGTTCCTCTATACGTCAGAGCACGAGCATTAACATTGCTCAGATAATCTTGCTGGCAAGCAAAGAAACAACTATCATGTTACTTGAAAGAACTGAAGCTATATTGTATGGCAGTCATTAGTTTCCTTGAATCTGCTCATAATGATGAATGCATCATTCTGCCTGCCTGCAACTTCTATAACAAACAGCACAGCCAAGTCTTTTCCAGTTCTGTTATTCTGTTTTAAAAAACACTGACATTTTCTTAAACAGACATAATTTACAATTTTAAGTAACACAACAGTGCCTTGGTGTGTAAGGGCCAGAAAGCAAACAAGACTCCTTTCAGAAAGATTAAAAAAAAATAAAAAACACAGTCTCGTGCTCTCTGAGGTCACCATGGCTTAAAACTGATTGGGGGGGTGGGGAGGGGAGGAGGAGGAGGGAGGGACCACACGATGACAATACGACTTGGACCTTTCTGTGACATATCTTTGGCTTTGAAATATGTATTATGCTCCTGCAGCAGAAATCCCAAGTGCAACTAGCATTAAAAGAAACATGTAATGTCTTCTGGGGACAAAGAGCTGCCTGTGCCTACACCTTCCTATTAAAGCATCTCAGACAGCAGTTTTGGTGCCTGACCATCCACGCTATTTTGATACCTGATTTATATTCCCAGCTTACTTGAGTTCCCCTGACTGCAATACCACATTGGAAACATCAGGAGCACCCAGCTCTCACAGCACCCACCAAAGTGTTTCCCCCACATACACCATCTGGCCGAGCCACCTTGTTGGGCACCACTGCCTCAAGCTGCCCCCACCTGCCAACACATACCCCACAGAATACCACTCACATTCCCAGGCAGAAACCACTTTCCTTTACAGGATGGTCTCAGCTAGGAGACATGCTCTGCATACCAATCATCTGTGCGCCACCCATCTATACTGATAAGCACCAGGTGGTGCTCATGAACTGATGAGCAAAGTCCTGACATATGGTGAACTATTAGTAAATGACATGAATTTCCTTCAGATGGGCCTATGGCCCTGGCACAACTGAGCTTCTTCACTGCCTCAGTGTTGCCCGGACAATTCAACTTGTCTCTGTTTAGCAGCTGAGGACAGGTCACTAGCACATGACATTGCAGGCCTCCAGGATAAAAATAGTGGTGTACTTGTCAATGCTGAACTGCTGTGGCACAGGTCTAGAGGAGATCGGGGTGACAGCCGAGAAGTGGATGCACTTTCCTCTCCAGCCTAGTGTAGAAGCTGCAGTGAAGGGTCATGGAGGTGGCCTTTTAAGTCTGAAATGAGCTTCTTGCTCTCTGGTTTTCAATGTTTGGAGAACAGAATCCTTCCCCTAGTGTGAGACTAATACACACAGTAAGGTCAAACTCTTTCCTGTCAAGGAGTGTTTGCTGAGGGCGTTAGTCTTGAATCACTGCCCCTGCATTAACATGGCCTATGGGAACCATCTTATCTCTGCTTATCTCAGCAGTGGGGTCATTTTTTCCCACAGGCAGAGCACCTGGCAGCCCACTGTTACCTCTGTGGCCCTCCCATCTTTGTGGGTTGCACTCCGGACAAGGGGATTGGCATGGCACTGTAAAACAGCAGTGATGAGAGCCGCCTGTGTGTCTGCAGGATGTGTGCGATTGAGATGAATTAGATGTGGGGCTTGTGCCTAGGAGGACTATGCCAGAAGGCTTGTGGGACACAGATGCTTGAAGCATCCCCCTTCTAATGAGAACAAGCTTGCTTGGACACTCACAAAAAGCTTACAGGGTAGACGGCACATACCCTACACTGCTCTGCAAGGAAGTTCCTTAATATATATGGCCAGAGAATTTTCATCTTAGCCTGATCCTTCTTCAGCTGAAGTCAGTGATTTACCCTCCACTGATTTCAAGACACAGGCTCGTACATTTAAACTCTTTTTCTTCCCTAAGAAGCCAGTGTGAAACTTTCTGGAGCTGATTCACCTTTGTTATTTGTGCTCTCCCACCTCCATTGTTCCCTCCTAGAGCTTTAACAGAAGCTTGGAGCAGACCTATGGTTCTCAGGTTACAGCAGTTCTATAGCTTTACATGAACTACTGACTGATGTCACAGCTAAATAAACCATCCCATATATAACTGCCTCAGATAAAATAAATAAATAAAAGTCCTTCTTTCCCTGAGGATTATCATCTCTGATGTGACATGAGGTCTAGGTTCAAAATCCTTTACTAGTCTGTTTCACCAGTCCCTGGCTCTGCAGCAGGAAGGAACAGTATCTCATTGACTGCAGCAGCCTATGAAAAGTGTGTGACTGCTATGTTAAACTCATGATGGACTGAAAAGAGCACACAAACTTGTGACACACAAACTGCAATGCTGTTATTATGAAATAAGTGAGCAGAGCCACTCTGGGAGGACAAATCCTCCCCAAAAGCTCCCAGAGCAGCTGAACTGAGAAACACAACAGTAATACAACACAAAGGGCCAGGAGGCATATGTTAAATACTGTCCCAAACACCTGAGTTCTGCATTCATGTTTCATGAGAATTCAAGTTTGTTTAAGTATTGGGCTGTTTTTTTGTGACCTTTAATGGACTTTGGGTCACAGAAATACTCAAAATACAGCATTAATGGAAGGAAGAAAACAATATGTTTACATTCTAGGCTCCAAATGAGATCATAAATGTACTAAGCAGCATGACAAAGGCTGCTGTCAGGAGATGTTTTATGACTGAACAGAAACAGGAAGCACGGTGACTCACATGTGACAGCCCATACCTGGACATTTCCAAAAAAATTTCTCAAAAGTGAGTAGCTCAAACAGTTCAGATAAGAATTAGATAAGAATGCATATTATCTAAGAGAAATTCAAGCTGTGAATCTTTTCCAAAACATCTAAGGCTGAGGTACGCTCCCTGTGTACCTTGAGCCTTTTGGTCATGCTTATAGTTTGTTGAAGAAGCCAAGTCTGATTTTCTTCGCTGCCTCTTCTGACACTTCAGCCCACATCAGTAAAATAACATGATCCACAGGAGGAATTGTCATATTTTTCCATTGTCTACAGGCTAGAGAAAATTTGAAATAAAATCTGAAATTAGAAAATTGGCAAAATATGAATTGAAGTCAGTATTAACTAGAAACTTCAGCAGAAAATATATTTGTCTGATCAAAGCAATATTCTATATCCCATGGAAGCTTTTGAAGACAATTTAAAAGTAAAACAAGTGGGAAAAATATCTCTGTGCCAAATTTTGGGCTGTTTTTTAAACACACATCAAGGCAAAGCCATAAAGCAGCCAATCGCCTGTATCTTCTGCCAAGAGCAGCATTCCCTCTCTTCTCCCTCTCTCCTCCTCATTTTTTCCCTCCTCCTCCTCCTCCCTCCAAATGAACAAGATCAAGATCAAGAAAATTGTATCAAGCTCTTGAAGCACTTTTCAAGTTTTCATGAGTATTGCACTCGTGTGAATACAAAGACAACACACACCCCTCAAGTCCCTTTTAAATGCTTCTGTCACAGACACTACCAGGGAGCAACCATGCGACTGTGGCATAGAGAGGTGACTGAGGGAAATGGAGTATTTGGTGGCCAGTGGAGAGCTAAAAAAGCAGACGTGGGGTCACAGAGGGAGGGGAGAGAGCAGGTAGCATTTGCTCTGCATGCCAAAAAAGTCTCCCTACAGCTGTGTGCTAATATTATGATTGTTATTTTGGCAGAGGTCTTTTTGTTTTCTTTCCCAAGCTGATCCTGCTCCCCTCTTGTGCAGGTATAGAGCTTGTGCTGGCCCAAAAAAAGCAAAAGAAAAAAGAAACAAGGCCATCAGTTTTAGATTTGCTGTGGTCTATCCAAGATATGTAACAGTGGGAGTGGGGTGGAGTTGTGGGGAAGGCAGCAGGGGAAAGCAGAAGGGGAGAAAAAGGCCATGTTAATAGTCACAACCTGGGAAAGAACCTTTGACATTTCTAATAATTTTAGTTCAGAGTGAAAAGGTGACAGGGATGAAGAGAAAAAGTTTTAGTTCCAGATTTCCTCTGATGTAAATAACTGATGCAAATAACTCCGTGTATCTGATTAGCCTGAAGCTCTCTGAAGACATTAAAAAGCAGTAGTACCAGGATATTTTATTGAAGGAGGTTATGGTCAGAGCCTTCTACTCCTCTCTCTCACTCTTCCTTTTTGTCTCAAACTACAGTACATATATCATTGAAGACGTTTTATAGTTGTGACTAGATTACATCAGCTCAAGCCCGCTGCACATCACATGCTGAATCAGCAGCCCTCCAAACAGCGCTGTCTCTGACAGGCACGGATGCCCAGTGGCAGAAAGGCAGTTTTATTTTCTTCATAGCCTGAAAAACGCCTTACATTTACAGTTAAACTTTTGGTCTTGAGCAAAATTATTCCTTCAAACCCACAATTCTGTGACACCCACAATTTTTTCCTTGTTTCATGGAAAATAAGGCTCCACACTCTGAGATATTTCTGCATCCCTCCTGCAGCTAGGATTCCTTGCAACATGAGACTTACAAACATGTTTTCCCAAAGCTCCCTAGCTCAAAGAATGGCAAAATATGAGGAAGCATGGGTACAAATAAGAGTAGAAGCTGAATTCGTAAGTATCAGCAAGCATGTTGTTATTTAGATTATAAAATTCAGAGAAGGTGATCAAACTTAAATTAACATCCCAGTAGCCCCTACTTCCACTTTATATTTTTTTCTCATTCTATTATTCTGACATTTATTTTTGTATGTTGTTTTCCTCTGTTAGCCTGCTTTATTGTAAATCTTTTTCCTTCTACTTACAAGCCCTCACAGTATTTTGCATGCTTTATCCCCTTTGCAGTGTTTCTTTTCCACCAGCCCCCATTTTCTTGTGCCTGAAACAGCTGCACTCATTAGTCCTTTTTGGGCCCTCAATCCTGAAAACTATCTTAGATCAGAGAACACTTAAACACATGTTCAAAGATGGGGTTAATTTTGACATGAAGTGCAAGGTAAGCCTTTACCTGAAGTTGATCAAAATTCAACTGCTCTGCCAAACAGGTGTAGATTTTATACATATATAAATATATATAAATATATACACATAGCATGCATGTAAGATAAATGTTTTGGTTTGAAACTGAACAGCTTGCAACAAGGGAAACTGCTGGCTCATGAGAAGTATTTGGCAAATTCTAACTTCTGCCTCGTGTACCTAAGACATATCACATTCATCATCATCACTCATCTCTGTACCTATCAAAGAAGACCCTACACAAAGCACATCCTCTCTTCGTCTATGGCACATGATGGGGGTTTCTTTGCAAACCACTCCTCCCTCTGCTGTGCTGGGGCCCTGCAGAGAGAAGGTAGAAAGATGGGAGGGAAGCAGGGGTCCCTGGAGTTGCTCTGGTACAGGGGCAAGGGTCTTGTATCTAGAAGAGGTCCACCAGCTCAGATGATGCCTGAAGCTCTGCAAAGCAACTGAGCTGACTTGCCTTCACACGAGCTGAACAGAGCTTCTCACAAGAAACTGCAGAGGAAGGTGGCATAGCCACAGCCCCACAGCAGGCAGAGAGCCACCCAAAGAGCTCCTCAAACACCGGGACAAACACCTTTACAGCAGAAAAGAACTTTCACAGGGTTCCCATCCGCTACTACTCATTGTTCATACTGAAATGTAGGCGTACCCTCAAACGCTAATTTTTCCATCCAACTCACACTGCAGCTTTCTCTCATGTTGCACACAGGCATGCACGCCTTTAATGGGGCTCCATTCCACCTTGATCTGGGCCCCCTCCCTTTGTTGGTGAGACAGTCTGAGAGATGGGAGTATTAATTTCAGGCACAGAATGGATATGGCTTTCAAAGCAGAGCTGTTTCCCGTGCAGGATTGAAGAATGTGGGCAGGGGAGCTTGCATCTGCTTGTGCTGTCGCTCCCTGCCAGAGACAGCAGAGATGTTCGACCCACACGCTCCCTCTCCCTCTCTTCCTGGATGAGTTTCCTTGCTCTGTGCTCAGTTTGTTGCTTTTGCTGTACCTGTTCTCAGGTGCTCTGTTGTCACCCTGCATTGGGAGCCTGCACTGTGAACTCTGCTGGGAGCAGATTGCCTGTAAAGCTGGGCTTTACAAAACTATACCCACCTGGAGGTTATGTCGCTAAATCAAATCCATTTAGATATACCAGAGGTACCAACTGCGTTTAGGTACTTTGCTGAACAGGGACTATATTAACATTAATAAGAACCACTTCCCAGGGAAAGTAATTGTAAAAC
Organism: Hypotaenidia okinawae; assembly: GCA_027925045.1. Taxonomy (NCBI): domain Eukaryota; kingdom Metazoa; phylum Chordata; class Aves; order Gruiformes; family Rallidae; genus Hypotaenidia; species Hypotaenidia okinawae. Next base: position 65,224,795 of record BSDF01000002.1, read on the forward strand.
TGGGGGCCTTTTTGTTTTGTTTTACTTCTAATTTCAAAGCCCTGTCGCAGAGTAAGACCTTGGGTGAGGAAGTGGAAAGGCAATTACTTCCAGTGTACTGGATGAATTTGCCAGAGGAGGGAAACCAAATGTTTGATACGTTCCCCAGGGCCAATGTTCCACAATTATAAAAATATACTACCTCCCCTCTAACTCTGTGAATATAAAATGAAGCAACTTACCTACCATTAATTAGCTATATTTTGTAGTTTTATGGACATTGAACATTGAGTGCTAATTTGCATACATTAGCATGTAATTTACATGCTTACTTCAAGGTATTCAGTTTTATTGCCATTACCTTTTGTGGCCTATTTCTCTAATGACTGTAATGGAATACAAAAGAGATTTCTCATTGTGTTTACCCTGTTACCTTATACATGAGCTTCAGAATAACGTGTCATGCTGAGAAGTGGGAATTTTCATGCGAAAGGTTTTGCTTTCAAGTCTGAGCCACTTCACGACCACCCACCCTGCTGAATTTTCTAATGCCGCTTATATTTCCTTGGCCACGGCGCCTTTTTCACCCATGTAAGGACACACAATATTTTAAAAGCCAGGTACAAGTGTAGAAATTTGCCTGCACTAAAACAAAACAAAACAAAAAAAGTAAGTCAGACACAAGAATTAATGGGGCCTACTCTGTCTATCAGCACCTAAAGGCACACAGAGAGAAAAATAATCTGCAGGCTGGGGAAAGCTGAGCGGGGTCAAAGGGCAGCGCCTGCATCTGCATTCACTGAGAGGCAGAGAGGAAAAATAAAGGGTCTCTTTTTTTCTTGCAGCTCAGCACTATTTTAGAAGGCGCAGATACCAACTTAATTACCACAGTTCCCTTTTGCACTAGAGCACTGCAGCAGGCTATAAATCAATACTTAAGGTCACATTGCTAAAAGCACTGAAAAACAGCCTTTTCTCTCACTAGAGCATGTTGTTCGCTGCTCCTGCATCAGTGTCACAAGGGTTCGATATCAGATACGGACCTGGGCAAAAACAAGGATTACAAAAGAAATCAGGGTTGCAGAACAGCAAGGTGCAAAGCAAGCGAGTCCATCCAATGGCAGGTATCACGACTGCATCAAACCTCCCGTCCTCTCCGAGCTGAGAGGCAGAAGACACACCAGCAGGTGCCCAGGAGTATGAAATACGTTTCACTCCGTGCCGAGTTCTTGTTTTGGAGGCCAAGTTAATGGGAGAAGAGCAGATCTGAAAAAATTACAGTTATTTCTGCTGAGTGTATCTTTGGCAACTTTACCATACATCTGAAATCAATGATACATGTGCATGCATGACATCTTATTTCAATAAATTGTTAGGAGTTGCAAAAATAGATTCTTTTTTTTATTTTTTTTTCCATTTGCTATTCTATTATATACCTGCTGACCCAGATATTTCACAACTTTTGGAAGAGAAAACAATCCATGTGAGATTGGGAAGATATGGAAAAAGCCATTTTCAGCTGAGATAGACTTGGCACAGCATTGAATGGCTTAGCCAGAGGGAGGCTTCTTTTTGTTTGGGTTCACACTGCCAGTATGTGGCCAGTACTAATATTAGGTAGATAGAGGACTTGCATCCACGTGCCCAGGGTACTATAAAAAAAGATGCAGGATCCATAAATGCCTAATTTAGATGCTAGATTGTCTATAACCTTGCTGTTTACCAACTAAATTAGGAAGCTTATAAAAAGTGTAATTGCAGCTGGGAGTGAATTAAAGAACATAGAAATCTATCCAAGATTTAAAAAAATAAAAAAATCAAATAGTTTTTTATATTTTGAAGCATAAGCAGTTTTTCCCCTGAATTGAAATCTAATTTCCAAAACTTGCATGGTGCCTTAGAAGGGACTTGGATCCTAGAGGATGGTAAGCTCATGTCACAGCACACTGGGCAGATGCAAAGTGGTGCAGATGCATTCAGTTTAGAGCTACTGCTTCTAGATTCCTTGGATGGTTTACCATACAAGTGGGAAAGCATGGACACCTGTCCAGAAGCTATATCATCTCAGGCATGCACTACGTATCTCATCAAGATGTCCTTTGATTTAGAAGGAGATGCTTAGGCAATGCATTTTGGACTCCACAAATCACGTTTTCTGATGACACTTTTTGTGAAAAAATTCTGAGAAGAGCAAGAGCATGACATCATTTTGAGATGATGAGGGGATTATTTTCTACCCTTTTGCACAAGTACAAACAGCTCCAGTAACCTGTCGCATGTCTTCCCTGATAGCAAGAGTCCCCAGAGTACCAGAGCCAACTTCCTGAGACATTGCCTGATGAGGAACTGGCCTAGATTCAGGCATGCAGAGGATAAACGTGCCTACATGCATCTTCATGTTTAAATGTAAAGACAAAGTCAGCCTCTTCCTTTTCATTCTCTGTCAGCAAGATTCATGCATGGCTAGTGAACACGTGCCAACTAGGAATAGGAAAAATACATTATTTCTCTTTTTCTTTTAAATTGGTATTCTGATGATGGGCATTACACTAGTTCCTCACCAGTTACAGAGACAGGGCTTCCTTTGAAGGTATTCTCAGTTACTAATGTACTTTCAGATATATTTAGGTTGGAAAATTTTGAAAGCTTCCAGACCAAATGGATAAGTATTTGTGGTAACATTTGATGAAACTTCTATGTTACAGTAAAAACAAGTAAAATCCCAATATCCAAAGCTATGACCAGCGTAAATTTACTACTTCCTAATTCATTGTGGTACTATCAGTCTGAAATCAATTAAGGCTTCTAAATCATCTATGACACAATAATTTTGGATTCAACATTTTTGAAGCCTAAGTAGTGCTGCAAGAGGAAGAAAACCTCTGTGTACTGTAAATCACAGGAGGCTAGACAATGCCTAAACATCTGACAGCACAGTATTTGTATCGCTACTTACTTCAGTGACAGCTATGAGCACCCAATTAACATTGAGCATTACTATATTTATTTAAATGTGTTCATTTCCCGTAGCTCATCCTAGCCTTCAAGTAGCTACAGCCCAGGCTTTAAGAAACAGTTATGCAGGTATTATAAATGGAAAAGTGGCTGGGGGTAAAACGCTGGTAAAAGAGGTAAAACCTCTTTTTTCCTCCTTCCACATATTATCATATGCAGAAGTCACATAGAGGAAGCCAATAACATGTACAGGATAAAAGCAAGAAGTGCACTTCCTCCTACTGATCAGATTTTGCTTGAGTGATGCAACAAGATGGTACCAATCATCTTGAAATTCTTGATTACAGTAGTTTTCATCCTTAATGGATGTGGATAGTCTTCAGCCATAGTGAGTGTATGGTTTCAGATTGAAAAGGAAAAAAAAACCTCCTGTAATTATTTCTATATTACTTGCAAACTTCTACCAAAGTTAGCCTCGCAAAAGTAGATTTTCAGGCTAGACGGCATGCAGACAGCTGAAAATGTCATTAATTAATAATACTGAACATACCTATATTTACATATAGTTACATGTTTCTATGTCTGTTATGAATAATACTGGCTTGATTCACCAATAAATAAAGGAGGGAAATACCGGTATTTCTAAATACCTGCCTCATCTACATTATTTCCATGCCTGGATAATTGCACAGTGTGAAATTAACAGTGCTACTACTTACACATGTTACAGTTGCACATAAACATTTGTGGATTTTTGAGGACTAGAGCAAGCAACAAAGGTTCAAATAAATTTGTATCCATCCCTAACTCTTTTGTGGATTTTCAGTGTAACCTTGATCATGTCAGAGAAGATCCAGTCCTTGCTTAGGTGATCCGTAAAGTGGGATGAGGTTTTCAATCTACATCATGGTAATGTTATGAGACTTCATTACTGTAGCTAAGGCCCTTAAGTGTTTTGCATGCTTTTCTGTGAGAGTCTCTACGTGGGATACCCATTCCTTCAATGTATGAAGGGGTTGTTAAGACAGAACCAGATAAACAGCTTACAGAAGAGTTATTGATTCTAAAAAGTTTAGAAACAATGGAAATATTCTTGAGCACCATCTACTGGTACTGAAAATGGTCAAAAACTTTCATAAACTCCTCAACAAATATGTCAGCCTTCAGCAAGTTGAAATAGTACATAAAAGTAGATGTTCTTTATATTCTTTTAAGTTATGTTGTTCCCTTTGTTTGGTGTCTTGTGATTTGCTTTGGTTTTCCTTTTGGGAGGTGGTAAATTCAGATGTCTAAGAAAATGGAACTATCTTGGCCAAAATGCAAAATGTAATGATTTGAGATGTGCTGCCAAAATGTCTCCTGACATATATAGTTTGCTCACTTTGTGCCTCAGGCTCATGAGTTGGTAGATCTCTCTGGCCAGCCTATATCTCCCACACTCCACTCCTTCCTTTTCTTCCCTGGATCAAATTTCAGGAGATATGCCCTAAGCAAAAAAGCCATATGCTAAAGAGGAATGAGCTATCAGACGAAATGTCATGTATTAGTCTGGGAAGATAGGTAGATAGGCAGGCACCTCTAATCTTTGTAGAAACATGGGTGGTTTAGGGAGAGGACACATGTCCAGATATCACCACGATATCACCCAGATGCAGTCAGACTGTGGCATCATGCACATCTGAGAGCTGGGAAGCCCATATGGGTCAGGCAAACCTGAGGTCAGACAATACTCTGGTGCAGCAACATTTATAGCTACGGATTATCCTTTAACCTGAGTAGTTTATTTCACTCCAGGATGTGGTTTCACTGTGTAGTATAAAGCACAGCTTTGCTGATGTGGATGCATCCCAGGATGAGTGCTTCGACAGTTCCACATACCTGTCAAGTATGGACAGTACAGACACAGCTGGAGGGGAGTGGGATGGCAGAGAGTCCCCAACAGCCCTGGAAGTGGGATGTGTTTGCCAGCTCACCCAAGGCAGACAGGTTGTCAACAAGACTAAGAGAAACCTAAGAAAGCAGGAAAGAAATGGGTGATGGTGCAGGTATGTTCCCTAAGAGAATCTATTCTTTTCCTTGTGTTAACTGACAAGGCTGGTAAAAACCAAAGCAGGATGATTTTTACTCAGTGATGCCTGCAGACGTTCTGCTTTTAACAAAGGGAACACAACAACCCTCTGTGGACCCTATTCTGGCAATGTTAGGCACTGGACCCTCATACTTTCACAATATGCCTTCACAGTATTTTGTGGCTATTGATTGACTCCTTTGTATGGAAACCACAGGATTCTCCAGTGGCAGACTTGAATCTATCCAGTAACGTGCCAGAGGGGAATCAAACAGAAAAGCCAAAACCGAGAAGAGTAAGACAAGCTGGAGAAAGGCCAGGGAGGTACTTAAAGTGTCAGATTATTCAAGGCACAAGTTAAGGGCAGTTCAAGTGCTATGAACTGAGGGGCTCAAAATATTCATAATATTATTATTCCTTTCAATTCCAAGCAGCTGCTGTACCACTCCAGGACAATGTATCCGGTCCTTCCTATCCTCTCAAAATAGGAAATCAATGGGACTCTCCAGGTAAAAATCAGAAGTATTCCCAACTTAGTAAAAAATTACTGCTAAACTCAAAACTTCTTATTGCACCATTTATATCAACTTATCCACTCCTTACAGCTGCAACAAAGCCAAATTTCTACTCCTATTTTTGTACAGTATATTTTTCCTGAAGACAGAAAAATAAAAATACTGGGAAAGTTGGGGTTTTTTCTTTCTTTCTAAATAACACAAAAGACCAAGATACAAAGTATTGTATATGTTTAATAATCTGCTAATAATATATCTGTTTTTACCTAAAAGATCTCAGTGTCTGCCTAAAAGAAACATTTTGAACATCATGAAGCTATCTAAACATTTCCTGCAATCGTAGCAAATTTAGGCAGGATTACTGCAGCAATATTCAAGCTTTTGATTCTGCTGACAAAGTTTAAATCTCTGCACCTAATATATACCTCCTGTTTCTCCAAGCCACAAGGAACACTTTCCAAGACCAAATCTCCATAGCAATCCCCCCTGGCTTTTTGGTTTAAAGGAATTTTGGCTCGTGCCATTGGTTACGAGGGTTGGAGAAACTGGGTTACCTGCCAGAAGTCTGGCAATACATAATGATCAAATGAGCACCCAAAAGCCTTGACTCTGTGATTGTTCATACCTTCAGTCCAAGCTCTAGCAACCTTGTGGGGGATGCCTGCTACCAGAGCAAGGGCAACTGCTCACAAGAAGCACAAGTACATGGGTGTAAATAGCTGGTGTTTCTGTTCAGAGGCCAAACTGAGGTAAAGCCTGAGGAAGGAAGTGTCCAATTCTGAGTGAAAGAAGATGTGTTGCTGTAGCTTTGCTCATTAGAACACAAGAAGAAGGTTTTGCACTTTGTAGGGTGTTTTTTTCCGCTGTTCCTCTTTCAATACAAAATGAAATGTTTAATTCAAGGAGGTAAGTGTTAGAATCATAATACTACTGAAGAGAGAGGCTTTCTTTTTTACCCTACTGCTTGATGACTAAGACCATGGTCCAAGAAAGATATACCAGGTGACAGTTCCCTCCTCTCCTTACTGAAGTAAGAAGACACTCATCATATCTTTGTATCCACTGACTTTTCTTCTCTTTCTTCTGTGGCTTGCTATCCATGCAGAACTAGCTTCTCATCCTGCTTTCAACTGTCCCATCAGCAGAAGAGTCCTCTTCCTCTTATCTTTTTGAGAACCGGGGAAAGTTTTTAAGAATATTCTCCTATGTTCCCACCACCATATGGTGCTCACACCAGCAAACTTGATTAATCCACTTTACGCAGCTGCATCTATTTGTGAAAGCATCCTTCCTTTTTTTTTTTTTTTTTTGTCTAAAGCTCCTCTTCATTTCATTAGGTATTTCATCAGGGTATCATGACAGGACTTTTGTTTGTTTGTTTCAGTTTGTTTTTTCCTGAGCATGTACACCATGGCCTTCTCAATAACACAGGTACCCTTAAAAGAATTTGTTTGAAAGAGTGATTGTGTACTTCATTAAAGACAAACTAAGAAACTCACCTAGAGTAACATGCACACACATATATATACACACACAAGGAAATAAATGAGAGTTAGTCTTCTGTGGCAGCACCGTTTTGCACTGAGTGATTAGAGAGCCCAATGCTTTTTATCAAAGACAACCTCTTTCTCTCCCTTCGAGCTTTAAATAAATACTTGTGCTAATTGCAGATAGCAGCAGAATACAGTACCAAGTGTTTTGCAACTGGCATGGATGTGAAAGGGAATAAACAAGCTATGGTAGATTAAACACTGTGGAGTGCTGTTTTTCTGTCACTGCCAGAGTGTATAATAAAGAGTCCTATGCTATTTTACTGTTTCTGTCCTTGTAATGCATGCCGGATACCTATAATTTATGACACAGAGCCATTGCTTCATGAGTTGCACTTCCTTTTAAACTGATGCTGAACTCGTTAGTGGGGGAAATGTGACAGGTTGATAGTGGTTTCTTATCTGCAGGTTAAACATTGTCAGAATAATTCATGGCCAGGCAACTGTTAGAACTGTAATGTTTTTATAATTAGAGCCGGAGTGGACTGTTCCCTAAGGATTTGAGCTCCAGCAAACAAGCCCCCGTCACCATCGGTCTGAAGCTTGTTGCCTTGCAATCCTCAGATTTCAGGGGGAAACATTCTGAAACTCGATCTGTTGGGCTCGAAAGGAAATGTCCCCAGCACTGAAGCTACCAGCACTCTCAAAAGCCAAGGATAACCGTATTTCCAGCCATCACCACTCAAAAATAGTGAGTCAGGCTCCAGAAATAAGATTTACTTAAAAATTATAACGCTCTTTGGGGGAGCAATTTCCAGTTCCTTGAGCAAAGGCTACAGTTCCTGACTCGAAGAGATGGAGGTTTTAGAAAACATACTGTGGGAATCATGACAAAAATCACAGAAGCTTATTCGATAAAGGTCACAATCCAAATGATTTTCTCATACACGTTTAATTTCTTTGAGCTACATCAACTACTTCTCTGAGTTATATCAACTCACATCAACTGAGAATCTAGTTTTGCCTCTAATTTCAACAGTGCATATACTCTGACAGCTGTGCAAGTTACCCATAAAGAGGTATTTCCTTGTGTTCCTCAAGAATCAGATTGTAGTCTAGTATTCAGTTAAAGGGGGTAAAAGTGGATTCAGGTTTTTACAGTCTGCATTATAGCTCTCTGTATGTTTGGTGAATAGCATCCCAGATAGGTTTAACCCAAAACTTCACTGTTGTGAATGTGCAAATATTCCAAGGGTGTATTTTCTCACAGTTGAGCCCAATAGCAATAAGATCACCTGTTGTTGTCACACTGCCCCATTGTCTCTGCCCATTCACTGCCATGCAAATTTCTTGTATATTTTCTTTCATCATTTTGGACATTCACAGGATCCATGGAAGTTTCTGTGACCATGTCCCCAAATAGTGACACCTACCTCTAGGTTCTGTATCATGAAACAGAGCATAAATCCTAATTAGAGCTTGCCCACAGCAAGAAACCTGCTTTATATCCTTCCTTCCAACAGAGGAGCTGGGTTTTTCTTTCCAAGTTTATCAGAAAAAATAAAAATCAGTATTTTTTAGAAAGAGGGGGAAAAAAATCACTGTAAATAAATAAGAGAACACATATGCATTTTTAATAATGTATGAACCCTTATTTTAGGAGTAATATTCATGGAAGAGCTATGATTGTTATATGCCTAACATTCCCAAATGGCAAAATATAATTAAACTAAGAACTATTGAACAAATAAACCTGTTAAATACACAGTGTTACCAAGCAAAATGGCTATGCATTTATCACTTTGCCAGTGTAATTACACTGACTGCTTCTCTTCATGCATATATTAATATCTCCCTAACGTTATGGAGACTAAGACATAAATTACAAAGCACTGACTTGAAGATTTTCAGCCAGACAGAGTGTAGTGGTAACAAGTATTACACACTTAAAAAAAAAAATATCTTAACATTGAGTCTGATTGTTGGTTTTATTTGGATAGTTATTTCTTGCACTTCTGAGAAACCTCTTCTCCCTAAAATAGCAATTAATGAAGTGTTGGCTTGGAAAGCCTAGCTAGAGTGGGTTTCAGATTCTATAGGTCAAGAGACTCAGCCTGGGATTCTGAAAGTAGTTGAAGTGTGAAACTCACAGAAGATACTCAGTTTATCTTGAGAAAAGAAAGGAAAGGAAAAAGAGTATGTCATTTCTATTTTCTGTGTAAATAAAGACTACTATTTTAAGATTGTTCAGATTATTTCAGGAGGTTCTGCCTCATCAATGATTGGCTGGATGCAGGTTTGAGTGGGTGTGCTAGTTATTCACAGCAAAAAAAGGTCAGGAAATTCATTCCCATGGGATGAACTTTTCTGAACCTGGAAATGAGCAAAGAGACTTGGAAGTGACTTTTGACCATTTGGATGGATGTTGCCAAAGCTGCCTTCAGCACATTGCAATTCTTATAATGTATGAAGCACTGTCTGATTGGATTTGTTGTTTTTTTTTTAAACTAGAAGTTGTTAAATACTGACATTGGGCCTGGGAAATCCCTGGGAACGTGAGGTTTGCTTGAAAAAAATTAGGGAGCAATTCTCACACAGCCTGTCACCTTAAGGACCCACCTACAGATACCTTATTAAATGTTAATATTTGACCAATAGTTGTTAAAACCACCTTACAGGCATGAGAAATACATGTTGCACAGGGATACGGTTGAGTCCAGGGAGGTGGTTGAGTCACCTTCCCTGGATGCATTTTAAAAAAGGGTAGATGAGGTACTTAGGGATATGGTTTAGCTTAGGATGGGAATGGTCAGACTTCATGATCTTAAAGGGTTTTTTTCCAACCTTGTGATTCGGTGATATAGCCATCTCAGAAGAAAATGTTTAGACTGTTACTGTTCAAAAGTATCAAGTGCATTAGAAAATTTAGGCCACTAAGTCAAACCTGTCAATATTTAAATGAGTCCAGTTCTGTGTATTTAACCAAGTCCAGTTGTATGTATTTAAACACTCAGACACATCCTATTTTCTTCCTGCTCCCTGCCACACACAGTGTATAGGAAAGAAAATGGGAAACTTAAAGAATCTGAAATATTCTTTCCATAGTGCCCCATACACTAACCTCAGAGCAGAAGACAGCACATAAATAAATCTTGTTCTACATACAGAGTTATCAACTTATTCATTGATGCCCAGCATTTTAATGTGTTTTTTGTTCCCAATGGGCCAATCTTTTAAACTTCTTGAGCGGAGGAGATCATAGGATTTTCCTGATTTAATTAGTTAAGAGATAAATCATATACAAGAGTTCAGAGGAGTCCTTCATCCCTAAGTTGAAAAACCCAGGACCCAATTTTTCAGGTTCCTTCCCTGTTATATCATTCCATGGACTGGCAGCTTAAGAAAAAAAATAAAATTCAACTGTAAGTACTTCACACCTTGCAAATCTGCCACTGGATACCTGAAACTGGCACTGCAGAAAAATGGGTCACAGATGAACAGCCACCCAAATGCACGTTTATTTCCAAGGATTTCCCAGAATTATGAAGAAATTGTGTGCTACTAAGGGTAGAATTGCATTTTGATGGCAAATACTATGCTGCTTTTGCCACAAAGTCTTGTAAACTCTTCCTGTAATCTTGCCTCACCCACTGCAAACTTTCCAAAACCTGCTGTCAGAGAGGCACAAATGTTCTGGTGAAATCTTTATTTACTAGTCAGTGTTGAATTGTTCCTCGAGCAGGTTTATTCAGCAATGTGAGAAAACTCATGATGACATGCATAAGCAATGTGAACCTGTAGAAGGACCCAAATTCAAATTGCATTGACAACCTGAAGGCTGATATCCCTGGTTTATGCAATCTAAATTAAAATCAAACAAACATACAAGAACATTACGTTATAAATGAATAAATAAAATGCATCAACTGGAACCATAGTGGGACTGCATTATTTGCCTTCACCACATTGTCTTCTACTGATTAAACCAACAGCAATGGGAAGTCTGTTATCTTCATTAATCTGCCCTTAGCAATGGGATGAGGACAAAGCTTGACAGTATGTTTCACAACTATTTGTTTCACAACTTGAAGTAATTTTGCAATTCAGGAAGGTCATGTGCTTTTCCAAATCCATGGAAGTACAGTGTAGAAAGCTTCCTGCTGTTCCTTCCCATAGCTCTTCATGTTCCTGTCTCCCTAACATATATACTAACCATAGTCATCCTTGTAGACTTGAATTCAGTCTCTGTCCCATCCTGCTCCATTCTTTCCTCCCTGCTCCTATAGTATCGAAGATGCAAGGGCAATTTCAGGCAATAGAGCAGCTAAGGTATATAAAAATTCTACCAAACTTGTTGAAATTGCAGTTCTTTAGACTGAACACCTTGCCAAATTCAGGTAAACCTTCACATTTTAAGTTGTATCTCCAAAGCACAGAGGTGCATCACTTTCTTCACAACAGACCTGTTTTGATTAAGTTACGGTGGTTGTTATTATGTTCCTATGGATTATGGTTTTTATTCAGTGTGTGCAATAGCAGTCTACAGATAAAATGTTCTTGTCACCAAATGTGTGACATTTGGAATAGAATTTTTTCAAGAATGCCTTTTTTGGGATCATTGGTGGCACCTAGATAACTGAGCAGTTCCATACAAAGGAAGAATACATGCTGGAAACAGTTATTTTCTTGGTAAAATACCTGCGTGGTTTTAACAATGGCATTTTCTTTACTGAACATACAGTTCCAAGAGCAAGTTTGGTTTCAGTGGGGTTTTTTAAAAGAAAGCTTAGTTACTGCTTTTGAAATTTTCATTTTCTTGTACTTCGCATTGTCTTACTTCAGTAGTCCTTTCACTGAATGCTGCAAGAAGAAACATTATCGAACTCTAATCCTTAATTCCTGTAGAACATTCTTCAGACATACCAGCATATGTAAGGCACCTTTAGCCATCCACAACAGGCTACTATATGAATTTGACAAGAATAGAGTAAAAAACCAAATTGTTAATAAAGCAAGAATTTCCAGATTTGACTCATGTCACTGTAGATTAAAAAAAAAATAATAATAAAAATTATCCTTTCAAACTCAGATCAGACATTATCTTGTGAAGAATTCTGAAAAACTCCTTCATTTCTGCTAAAATAATAAAATTCCTACTTTGTAACAGAAAAAATATCCGTCATCTCATATTTCAAGAACTGGAAAAGCAGACTTTCAGCTGGTATAAGCTGAAAACATTCTCTTGAACTCAAAAAAGCTACACTGTGCAGAAGGACAGTCTTGTGTTTTAGAGCAATAATGATTTTTAGAAAATATGAGGAAAAACAAGTTTTTTGTAAGGGTGCTCAAAAATGAAACTTAAGAGAAAATTCTCTGGTAGGAATGACACTGTCAGAGAATAACACAGACCACTGGAATAAAACCCATGCTGTCAAAACATAGCCAAAGGAAAACAGTTTGAAAAGAATTAGAGTATCATTATCAATGACATGAAGAAAAAAAGATAAGAGCGGCTTAACTACTGCCTGTCATTGCATGCACCTAGTTCAGCACCCAGCTTAAATAGTATTCAGGCAGCTGCCTGTGGATATACCCAATATTACATGTTAATGTAAAAGTTAAGACTGCCAAGATAACACTTTTTTTTTTCTCCTTTTTTTCTTTTTTTTCTTGTTCATTCAAATGGAAACACCAAGGACTATGTTAAACTTTTTTGTTTGGCATGTGCTACGATTGCAAAACTGAATGCCAAGATGTTCAAGGGTAGCTCCATGTCTGATGACTGTTCCATCCTCTACAGCAGAGTTGAAAAGGGAATACATGCGACACGATATAGCATATGGATGGGACTTCAAATTCTTATTAAAAGGACTCCAACCTTCTCAATCTTATCTCACCCACATATCTCCACCTCCCAGTAGCTCAGATATCCCACCTCTAGAATGAACAAGAACACTTGTCTATTTGGACAGTACTGGAGATGAATTTAATATCTATCTGTCACAAGGAAATTCTTGTTCAATAGAGAGGGGAACGGCACTCGAAAATAACAGGTCTGGGTAAACCCACGTGGTAACAATGGGCAACTCCTTCTTACCTTGCCATTTCTTTGCTTTCCCTCACGCGTCTTACTTTGGCTGCTAGAGAGTTTACAGAGGGACTGTCTCTTACCATGCACTTTCAGCTGTTTCTTTCCTCATGCCGAGCAGAGAGAGAGGAGCCCTATAATGGTAACACTGCTCAGAGCATCTGTTGCTGTAATTTGAAGAATTTTTCAATGATTTCATGTTGCTGCGAAATAATTGCTTTCTTTAACACACTAAATATATCAGACTGTAACCCCACAAATCCTGAAAGGAATGATAACAGAAACACAGTGTAAAATTGAAATAGATGTCAACTTGATAGGCTACCATGGCTCAAGAGGAATTAAAGTCTGTCATTCAAAAAGTCACATACGCAGCAGTTAAATACTGGAAAATATTTATAAGACAAACAGCAGCATTCAGAGTTCAGATAAAGAGGCTGTACTGAGGCATGACACAAAATGGCATCTGTTGAAATATTTCAAGCACAGAGAAATCTGAGATAGCATTCTTTCTTTCTCAGGTATGGCAAGACTATCGTTTCCCTCGGTAGATGGATTAAAATGATGACAGATGAAGATCCATTGCCAAAGTAAATGAAGGATCACATTTAGACACGTAATTACTTGGTTCTGGGCCATTAAAAAATACCAAAAAAAAATTGAAGGTAAAACACAGGCTCAAAGAGCTAACCTTGTTCTCTGTCATTTTACCAAGTGTCAGAAACTCAAAGTAGCAGGGCATTTCTATCAGTAAAGATCACAGTTGTGGAGAGGTGCTGATTCTTTCCCTTAGCTTTTAGTAAGTAACTTTTGCATGAAACAGCTTTCAGCTATAACAGGTGGATAAAATTATCTTCGAGAAACACTGTGTAGTTCATATGTGTGCAGATTTTCCAGATCTCCTGTATGATTAAATAGGTAAGTCCTATTGCAGAGTTGAAGATTTGGCATGAAATCCTAGCCCTACTGAAATAAATGGGATTTATTCCACAAATTTCAGTAGGGCTTGAATTTCACCTCTGGATGAGAGAATAACCACTCGATACTTCATTCGGTTCCTAACCATTCCCTCAAGTCAAATAGGACATAATGTATTTCTATGATACTCCTCAAAACCACTGTTTTTGTTTCAGCATGGTGACAGATGCCAGCCATACTGGAATCTTTTCAAATTGACTCTGAGAGAGACATTAGCTTACTGCCCAGAAAATAAACTTTCCATTTCTATTCGCTGAGTGCATTAGGGAACGTTTCAGACATGTTTCGCAGGACAACCCCTTTTGTTTTGCTAATAGGGCTCATGTACACACTTCCAGTGGGAAAACATCTGTTTTACAAATCTGTCCTCCTAGATAGAGCAGGATTCAAGCTACAGGCTTTGGAACCTCATCCAAACATTCCCAAAGTTCAACAGTGCTTGGATCAGGGGGTTGGACTGAAGTCATTATAGAGAAATAGGCCAGGTTCAAGATTTAAGCTTCCTACACTTACAGGGACACTTTGGGATTTTGCCTTAGGTCCAGCTCTGCTTCTCACGGTGTTTTAGTGTTGCTTTGGCCAAGAAGGCAGCACCTATCCACAGCAAAATAACACAAGCATGCCAGTCAAGGCAACTGCACTCATGAAAAGCTGAGGTGAGATGAAAAGTGACTTTCTAATTACTCTTAGTTCAACCACCAATGGAATTCACAAACTTCTGCCTCAGGCAGACAATACAACAATATCCATATCAAAATCAAGGGGGGTTATTTTATAACAGAGTGTGTTAGCTAGTATATAAGGGTTAGCTAGCATATAAGGGTTGTCAGCTTTGTCATACTGTCGGTTTTGGTTGAATACTGGTCTTAGTTTCAAATTTAATGCTAAATGGGGAGGCAATTATCTTAGTTTTTTGAAAATGTGTAGTTTTTGGTTCCGCTCCATAATAAAGTGTCATCCAATAAAAATAAACACAAAGTAATTCAAGGAAACCTTGCAAACTTGGACCAAAGGACCTCTGTGAACTTTTAAAGTGAGGGATTGAAGACTTCTGAAATACCTGCTGCTTGATAGTCTTTATCGGGTCAAAAGTTTCAAATCTACTCCTGGAAAACACGTAACAGATGTTGCTGGCCATTACCTTACATACAATGTGTGAACATGTAAGACAGGGAAAAGGTAGGAGACAAAGGCACCAAAAGTCTTTTGAAGCTACTCAAGTTCCTTCTGGATACAATATCCAAATTTATCCCAGTGAAGAGCCCACATTCAAAGTCAGAGCTTCAGGTACCTAAATAATTTAAAGCAAACAAAAACCTAAGGAAATTAACTGTCCAAGTTCAACCAAACAGCCTAAAAGGCTATCCTGACATAGCAAATACCCATAACCAGTTACAACCTACACTCACTGAGATCCCTAATCAATAGCCTAAGAATTAAGTATAGGTCCAAATCCTCATTAGGAGAGACACTTATTACCAAGAATCAACATAATGGAAATGATAAGACCAGTCATTGTATCAATGTGTAACACCTCTCACAAAAGAAACCACTAAAAGGGAAGCCTGAAGGCAACTGCTGCTGATGAATCCAGAGTGACACAGATTTGTTTCCAACTGAAGCAGCTTCTGTCCAGCTTCGTCCTGCTTCCACCTCTTCCCCATGCCACAGGTATCAGCACAGCTATGGAACCACTCGGGAAACTGGAGCAGGGGGGAAATACTGCTAAGAAATACCTTTTTGTTTGGTTGGTTTTGCCACATCATTCTTCACTCAGAAGGAATAAGGGAATAGGGAGAAATGGCAGCAAGGAACAGGTACAGCCTGAAGGGACACCAAACAGGAAATGGCTGCCAGACTATTCCTACAGTAGCAATGAGCTCTGGGATGGGTTTTTTTCTTGAATAACAGAGGATTTGACATACAGCTCTTGTCTCTCTCTCCACTTAAAGGAGACAGCCCAGCCCAGTTCCCTTCTTTACCTCTGCTAGCAGTTATGTGATGCTAGCAATGACCATCCCAATATCTTCTATGAATTTCCCTCCCCAAATATAATAGCAACATACTTCGTTTTCAGGGTGACATAAAAACCCAGAAGTGGTGCGAATAGTCATGAAAATGTGTACCCAAACACACTATCTAAAATACAGTATTTCACTGAAGCTGGGAGACACACTTTGTACATTGGGCAAGCAAAATGTACAGACATTGTGTAAACCAGAATAGCTCACCATTGCCATATCAATCTCTTTTGGGGGGAGATTGGTGCTTGTGAGCAAATCTCAGTTCCTGCTCTAAAAATGCTGCCACTCTGAAATAATTTGTGAATTCTCAGAACTCTGCCTGATGCAGGGCAGTTTTCTTTGAGAAGGGCTGGAGCCAAATGCCTCAGAGGCAGGATAGAGGACTAGATGTCATGTTCTTTTACCAGAGTAACTTTGTTCTAGCAAACAGATTGAAGGAATCTAGGTTTCTTCCAACCTCCATAACAGTGCAATACTTCAGGGCATCTGAGACTGTGCCCCAACAAATCAAGTGTGTGGAGCAGGTGGCTTACCTCACTCATCGTGACTCCAAGACAGATGAGAAGGGAGGCAGGTCTTGAGAGATCTCTTGCAGCCTGGCAGCCCTTCAGTCCATTCCAGTACTTCCTGCAAAGAATTGCCAGGATCTAAGCAGTTCGAAAAAACTCCTTTCCCCAGCCCCCTGAAAAAACACAAAGTTTCTTTCTGTGTGGACTGTGATACCTGTAACCAGGAGTGAAAACACAAGGTCACTGCTGGTGGAGTCCCTTCTGAGCCAGGACTGTTGGCACAGGCTCTAGAATAAAGCACAGAGTAAGCGCAATTTTCAAGAACTAGCAGTCAGGTAGGTTTGTGGATGTTTTCCTAGAACCAAAATGAACATAAGGTTTTTTTTCTTTCCTTGAGATTACGTGGGGTAGTGACATCCCGTAGAAGCCAAGGGTCACTAAAACATTGGTGTATAGCACCGTCCTCACAAATCTTTAGAGAAAAGATAAGGGAGGGCATTCAGAGCATTCCGCTTTCAATTGTTTTTTGACAGAGGTCATTAAGTATTGGACAGGACAGCTCTTTTTACATTCCAATATTTAAGTACTTCCCCACTATTGAGAGAAGATCCAAGGAACAGAGTAGTAAAAGACACATGGAAGAAATGAGGGCTTGCTTGGACAATACAAAGGTCCTATTGATGACCTTGGGCTGGTAAGAACAAAAGCTTTTAGACCCCTGGACCTTTTGTGATCTTAAAAAAAAGGGTCGGTGACCCCCTCAACAAAGTGTAATAAATAAAGAAATGGGGCCCACTATCATCGTGATTAAACTAATCAGCATTTGTGTTGGCAACAAAGAAAGTAAGGATTTAATGGCTACAGAGAATAGACAACCTTCCCATCTAAGGAGCTGTGTCACAGCTATATTATTAAGCTGATATATACTAGTCTGAAGAAAAAAGACAGTTTACCCATGCAAGAATTGCTTAGTATGTCACACTCAAGGATTATTATGAAAAAATGTAGGAGTTTTTGATCTGTTCTTCAAATGCAATGTACGGTGACAAAAAACCTTCAGAATGGTGTTCCTGGACTCAGAGTAAGACACATGGTCCTTCCCCTTTCAAATATCCCCAAACTAATGCAAATCAGATTATAAAAGCTCTTGTACCCCAAGGAAAAAAAAGCAATATATGCTATACGGTTCACACTGTATGTCTCTACCTCAAGATGTAGGTCCCAAACTGAAAAGTGTTTCAGCTTGCCAAAAAAAGCAGTATGGGTACCAAACAGGAGGAAAATAAATAAATGAATAAAAGGCGTCCCTTTTTTTCATGATCTAGTTTTCATTTGAAAGGAATCAACATTAATACAATCTTCTATAAATGAAAACTCTATGGAACTTGCAGCTGTTGAATGAAATTGATGTCTCTTGAGTTTTACAACTGAAAATTATGAAAATTCCTAGCAATCACATGGGAAATTAGAAGTTCCACAAATCTGCTAATGAAAATGGTAATCTTGATATTGGCAGTGCTTGTGGGGTAATTGTTTCTCAGCCATGTCTACAAGCTATGTCTATATTAGAATTTAGTGAGGACCAATAGGAGATTGTAGCAATAGTGCTGAGAACCCACAATAGGTGGGTTTCAAGGGGGTTTATCTTGAATACTTACTCCTCTTGTGGATTGAACTCCCATTAGTGACAGAAGGAGTTGTATGCATTCATTGAATACATCTTTTGATTTAGTTTAATTTGAACAGAACCCAGTTATGGAGCCTGAGATCTCTATGCAGTGGAAAGCACAGCATAAGAAGTAAAAGGGTACAATCTGGAAATTTGCTTCTACAGGGCACACTTCAGCCAAACGTATATGCTCATGTAGGTACCCTTCAAACAAAGATGAGCAATGATTTTGACTAGGTAGGGTGGAGTAAAAAGAAGCCGGATATCCTGGAAAGGCTATCTTTCCCTGAAGTATTTCAGCCCATCCATGATGAGAGTGCACTCAATCCCTTTGTCCAGATCAGTGATAAAGATATTAAAGAGAACTGGCCCCAGTACTGAGCCCTGGAGTTCATCACTTGTGACCAGCTGCCAACTGGATTTAACTCCATTCACCACAACCCTTTGGGCCCAGCCATCCAGACAGTTTTTTACCCAGCAAAGCTCCTGCCTGTCAAAATCATCCTATTCCACCTGGAGGAGGAATAACAGTGCAAGATGATAAGCACACAAACAAATTCAGCAGAAGTATCTGAGTCCAAACCAAAGCCTGCAAAAATTCAGACAAGATTTTTATGGACCAGGCACATTCTGCCTTTACTCTGCATTGCTGGAGAATGAACAATTAATGGTCAACAGAGAATTTAGGACTGGATTATGCATCACTTTCTGCCTAAGTTGCTCTGCTGAATAATTTTTACTGTAAATTAAAACCTTTGTTGATTATTGCCATTCATGAATTCTCTGCTAATACCATTTTTGAGGCTGATACCCACCTCTGATAACTTGTTATCTGACAAACTAGAGAAGAAAAAACTTTTTTTTTTCCTATTCCAGGAATATCAACAGAGATTATGGTCATCGGTACCTGCACTGTTTTATAAAAATTGAGTACTTGTATAACACAGCAAAGATGATCAATCAACCCAAGGAAAGTTGCAAAAACAGGCCCTAAAAACTGAGCCTTTTATAAATAAGGCTTCTCAACAGGATAAAAACAGTGGAACTATGTGGTCCCAAAAAAGAACAAAACGCAGACCTTGTTGTTGTGTGGAAAAAGGAAGGGTTTGGGAGAGATAGCAAGAAAACCATAGCTGTGAAACTGGATTTGTATCCCATGGGAGTGAGGCAAGGAGGAGATAAATTAGAAGAGTCACAGGAACATGGAAGCCTGTATTATATTGGGGGGGAGGGGAGGGGGAGGTGTCGAATTTCATGGTCACCTTATTCTAGAAACCTGAAGAACTTCATCTATCTGTTTGTCTATGGTAGCTGATTCTGGACATGCAAGTGACATGTTATCATAATTATCATGCCAGTACATAACTGCCATCTTTCACAGACACACAGACACACATCCCTCCCCCAGCTCTCATCCCTTCCATGATTGCTTCCCCAGTTCCCAAAACACTGGACATGATGGGACAGCCAGTTGGTCTCCTTCTTTGCCTTATTCTCAATGAAGCATACATCAGAAGACCAAGGCTGGCCTGGGATGAGAGAAGAGGAACTCTGTGGCAGGCACGTGTCTTTTGCTAAGGCAGAATTCAAAGGTTATTTGGGGATCACGTCCTTTCAAAGACAGTGGGTATTCCACCTTAGATGCTGAAAGCATTGCTCCTTGTCTGCATGAATGAAGGGGAAAGGATCACTGAATGGACTCAGCTTCTGTTGGCAAGACTTGAGTCCTTGTCTCTTGAATTTCCCACCGTCTGTGTGTTTTAGGCCACAGAGAAGGTGGGAGTACAAAAAAAGAGCAAATTGCCTTAATGGACACATAGGCCCACAAAAGCTCCCCAGGCAAACTAAGCTGTCCAAAGATATCTGACTTCATTGCTTTGTAAAATTCCTTGTAAAACAGTGACTCTGACTGAGTTATTTTGCTCTGAAATAGAATAGTGCAGGTCAGAGAAAAAAAACACAGAAAACATCTTTCTATTTGGCATGACAGGGTCACCTAAAATTACATATTTTATCATTGAGAAAGATTCCTTTCAAAAGAAAAAAGTGTTTTTAAGGCATCTCATAAGGTCAAAATACTTAATCCAACCTGTTCAGAATGGCAAGTTTCATCTTCTCTCTTGAAATAATATTTTATTGGTAGTTTTTACATTACCAAAAAAAAAAAAAAAAAAGGAAAGTAACACTTTGATCTTTAAGAAAGTTTTTTAATTTTAGTTGAATGTGCCCTGCAACCCCAAATTAATTGTTTTCAGAATTTTAATTTTAAACAATTGTTGATACTTTTGGTTTTATCCTATTTCAGAATAAACTTGAAAAACACAACAAACTGAAAACCCCAGCTATCACTGTGCTTTCTTGATTCCTCTGACTAATTCACCATCCTTCAAGAATTTTATAATAAAGATTTTTTCAAGAAGTTATGCCACACAGGACTTAACAATGACCACAGTGCTTTTCCATTCTGGATACTTATTCCTTTCCTCCTGCTGCATCTCAAACCAGCTTGCAGTTGGACTTCTACAATGGGAATAGAAACCACAGCTGTCTTTAGGCTTCTCAAATCACTGGCTTCTTAATACATGTCACAGAAATATATTCCATATTTTCCCCATTAAAATACAAATGTATTTGTTTTCATTAATTTGACTGGAGGTTAGATTCCATCTTCTGCCCAAAGATGTAATTCTAAAGCCGATCTTGTACTGTCCCTCAGGTGAGAACATACAACTGTGAGAACGCAGATGCCCTTGGACTTGCATCTTTCCATAGATGCTGTCATGCATTTTGGTTTTCTTGCCACACTCCACAGTTTTCCAGGCAGTCAAGGCCCAAAACACAGTAAAAATGCTACATTTCTACTTCACATAAGAGCATGCAGAACCCATGCAGTGACCATCAAAATATTGTTGTTCCCTGCTGTGCAAGTGCGACAAACATGTAGACAGCTTTCTCAAAAAAATCAAGAGAGTAAGAAAGGCATGTTCAGCATTTGCATAAACTGCAGGGTTCTGCTGACCACAGGTTTTAATGAGAAGTCATGCAGTTGTAGGCTAGAGTGAGCATTGAACTCTGGCAATCTATATACTACCATCAAAAATTCCACAGATGAGAGCTACAGATATTAGAAATAGTGTGTCAATGGGTAGGACTTTACACCACTGAATTATTAAATGGGCAAGACTTTGTCTGATGGCAGCAATGAGAAGGAAGGATAATCCAGTGCATAGGGTGCTCAAATGGGAGCTCAGGCTACAGGCCAGGTTGTGGCTGCACAACCAGCTATCACCACTGCAAATGTACAGGTATCAGCTCAGCCCATTCCAGCTGCAAGTGTGTAACTCACTTTATAGTCTTCCACAAGGGTTTTGATCACCCGTAAATCATGTGTCAGAATCCTAAAGCCTGTTTCTTCCTTCTCTAAGATTTCTCCTTTGGCCTTTGACAAGCTATTTTTTTTTAGCCTAACACCTCCCCCACCCTCACCCCTCCCCCAAACGGGACAACACTTTCCTATTTTATAAGAAAGTTCCATGAAGATACGTACCCGAGGCAGCACAGGGCACTCGGAAGCCACCATTAGGACAGCTGGACAAACCAGGCAAGAAAAGCAGCTAAACACATGGCAGCTAAACCAGTTGGCTAAGTGTTTTGTGATACATTAAACTTTGGTTGTTCTTGAGGGCAGATGCGCTATGAATTAACAAACAGGTGGTGCTACACTTGTAAGAAATTCCAACATTGATATCACTCGAGCGTTTACATTGGGACAGACTCGGGGAGACAGAGAGGCAGGCGCACACACATCCACGCACCTATTTGCACGTGCAAGTTCAGGTGCATGTGAGAAGCTGATTTTTATTTGCAGGTGCAAACTTTTTCCAGTGTGGAAGCTTACAACTCAGGAAATTTTGCACATTTCACAGGGGTGGAAAAAAGTTTTGATTTCGTGGTAAATATTTCATGAAACAAAGACCAGATGTTTGCCTTAGCTCCTGTTTTCGCTCTGCCTTACTTTCCCAGCTGGAGTTATTAATTATACCTTTTATTCTCCTACTGCAGCTCTTAACTCTAAAAGATTAAATGGCTTGATTACCACTGTTTAGCTTTTCCTAGGTGGTTTATTGAATGTCACATTTAACATTCTGGCACCTCACAGATGAAGCTAGGTTCTTGCAGCCTTGAAGAAATATGACTATTTTTTTCCCAGAGAGCAAGAGAAGGGCATTTGTTACATATTTATGAACACATCACATTGGACATTTCTATTTATTCTTTAACACACTCTCACAAACAAACAGCCTGTCCTAGACTGCATGTTATTTATAAATGTTGATACTCAGTTCTTTTCAAAATGCCTCCTGGAAATTTTTTTCATAAAAGAACCCAACAGTGACTGGGAGGGTTACAGAGATCTGAAGAAACCTTGGATGCAACAGAACATTCTCACATGATTTTTCTAACTCTTCCACCTACTTGGAAACATATAGAAAAGTATGCAATGAGCTCCACAGTTCTTTAGTGCATAAAGAGCACTTAATTCTTCATCCTGGTGCAACTTATGTGGCTGCACCTACGCTCACGAGACAGAATCAATAACTCACCAGAAGAGATCTTTGATGTCTCTCCATTAGTGGCTGGTTAAGATAGCACCAAGAATGACGGTTTAAAATTGCTTAATACCCAAATCCTAAAGCTCTCTATTCAATTGAATCTTGAGCCAACCATCAGATGATGGCCATCCTGTTGTTTTCGTTGGACCAGTATCTAAAGCCAGAAGGCTGTTGTGGGATTCCTGTGAAATAAAAAGCAGCCTTAGCCTTAACACATAGGCTGTGGCTTAAAGAGCTCGCAAACAGCTTTCTTCTCCCTCCTACCCTTAAAGTCTAGGAATAACATGGGTAGTTACTGAGCTAGCTGAATGTGCTTTCAAAAGAACATCATTTTGCATCAACTGAATCTGTTTTTCAGCATATTTTCAGATTCTAATGTTTTAAGGTCTTTTAAAAAAAATGGGGGGAGGGGTGTGTGGGTGTGTGCGTGTTTGTGTCTTTTTTACCTCCAAGAAAATACAGAGATAATTGAACAGCCACTTTAAATAAAAATAGAAAATATTATGCGTATACCAGCTGTTTATAGTCGAATTACAGTAAGAGGTAAAGGTTGAATGTCACTTTCACCCTATGCCAAGGCAGGGGTCCAACGTAACCACTGAAAGGTGTTCCAGTGCAGATGGAGAAAATGCAAAGTCAGTTTGGTCGATTTTTATAATCATATCTTTGAATTCAGATCTTGAATTTCTTCCAATTCTCATTTGCATACACATATAAATGCCCACGGAGGAGGGGCTATATTTGCATCACAACCGCGCACGGTGGTGAGGGCACTGCCTGGGGCTTGCCGGCTGGAGGAGCTCAAACTACGAAGCTGGGAGCAGCAAGGTCAAACTCTGAGTAAATTAGACAGACACCCCCTTTCATTCTTTGCACCATATGCCAAGCACCCTGCTCACTGGGCACGGGGCAGTAGCAATATAGTGTGTTTATATACGTACAGCAGGAGCTCTGGCCATTGGCACGAGTGCAGAATCAATTAATGTTCAGTGAAGTTTCTAAACCTTAAATGATTTTTATTTGTCACGGGTTACTCCCTCAGCCCATTCCCCCCTGTGGTCTCTTACTCCGGTTGGTTTCCCGTTCCATTTACATCCAGAGTGACCCCCCCAAGCCCCGAACAAACAAAACCAGATGTGGGACTAAAATGCAGTTTTGTGTCACTGCAGCAGCCCTTTGTTTTGCCTTGTTTGTTTAGCTCTAGTTTGTAAGAACTTTGGGGCAGAGGCTCTCAATTGCTCTTTGTTTACATCTCATCTGCAAAAGGGCCTCCTCCTTCTTTGTGGGCCCTTGCACTCTACCACAATAAAGATGACTATTAATAATATGACCTTCAGCTAGCTGGAATGTATTCAGCAATTTAAGGCATTGACATTGGAGTAATCCTTATGAATGCCTGAGATCATATAACCCTTCCATTTGTTTTCAGGCCTATCTCCAAGCTGTGGTTAAGTAGCTATCATTTCTAACATTTGCATTCCTCTTACCCCATAGTGTGAGTGGGGGATGGTACTATCATAATTATACCACATTCTTCTGGGTTCCATAACGAGCTATTATTTTGCTAATGGAATATTCAAGCAGTCTGCAGTAATTTATCAAATAGTCCCAAGTCCCATTTTCTCTGTGTGAATCTTTTTGTTCACAGGTAAATTGATGTGTGGGGGGTTATCAAGGCTTTTTTGTAATTCAAATTAACCATTCCACCCCCTCTCTGAAAAAAGATTGTTAGACACAGAATGTTATTTTTTTTTCTAATGATGTTTAGAATTAGAATTGTGCAGGCTTCCTGTGAGTGGCAATTTCTGCATTTTAATTCATTCTTACAGTGTTTTTGCATTTTAACGACTAATTTTGAAAATTTGCCTAAACTAAAGGGGTGCAAAATGTAATTCTATTTCTCCCTATAACTATTGTCTGCTCCGCTGTCAGATTAAACTGCCAACAGTGTAGAGTGCCATTGAATTGGAGATGAGAAGGGAAAAAACTGCCACCCTCTTGGTTTATTTTATTTGCGGTTAAAATAGCCAAACCCCACAACCTGGATATATACAGAGGCCACACTCAGCACACACAAACACACATCTCTTACACTATGCATTTCTCTGTGTAAGAAGAGGAGGGAAGGAGTGTGTGTGTGTGTGTGTGTGTGTGTGTGTGTGTGTGCGCACGTATACATGTGCATGCATACAGGGCAGCAGGGGGAACTGGTACCTAATAGAACAACAGTAAGTGCAAATGATTTCAATGTAAGATAGGATTTCTTGCCTTCTGGCACTAGTGCCTGGTCTCCAGCTGAACTGCGGCACGGATCACAAACTTCTGCGTTCATCAGTTCAAGCAGTTTTCAACCCACTTCAGGGTGCACGCCCTTCATTTTCCTCACCTTGTAGTCCATACTTCCTTCATTTTCTATGAAGTGGAAGCAGCATTGCATGTTGCAGAGAAAATGAAAAGAAAAAATATCATATGGAGAGGTTATTGCCTTCACCTGCCTCTAAACATGTTCTGTCCACCTCATCTTCTTAGATCCTGTTCTTCACCACGAATATAAGTGGGGTCACATGGCTTTTCTGGAGATCTGCCTTTATAAAGCACATTGCACAAGGAGCGCTTTGGTTTTTCAAACCACAGAGTTAATTTTCTTTTGCATTTGAATGCTATACTTTGCCACGAGGTTACATTCCACATAGTGTGTTTGAGTAAAAGAACCTGTTTACTCTCTCTCATATAGAAAAACCAGCTCCCACTCATTTATTGTAGAGTGGAAAACAGAGCCAACTAATAAACTGTTTTGAGATTCAGTCCATGAGGCATGAAACCAGAAAATCCACCAACCATAAGGTTTTTCATTCCTGGCTTGTTATTTTGGGCCAAAATTATATCCTGTAGCCAAGCATTCCTCCTGGTAAAGGTTTGTATTAAAAACTGACACATTACTGGGGTGGGGGAAAGAGGGAAGTGCAGTGTTGTTTGTGACAGGCTGGCCTTTTATAATGAAAACCATTCTGCCACCAAGAATTTCCAATTTGCCTCAAAAGATTATCTTTCTATAGCCTTACCTTGGGCAGATTCCGAGCCACGTATCATCTGAATGTGCTGATCTGTTCTAGTACCTATATTAAAAATGCTGTCAACTTCTTAAATGCTCTGCTTATTGAAATACATAAGAAGCACAATAAAGACAGGACTTGAATTTCATCAATTACCACCTGGCCAGTTTCTCCAGCCTTTAGTTCAAGCCCTCAGAATAAACTGGTTTCCTCCCTCGTGCTGGACAACCACTTCATGAGGGGTAGCATCAACCCCTCCCAGCTGTGGTCAGCACTATCTTCCAGTCATCCATTGCAAGAACTCACCTTAGATTCCGCATGCCTCAGATGCATGCATGCCTAAAGCAATGTATCTCACAGTGGGGCCTTATAGATGGGGTATCCTGACAGTTCAGCATGGATACAAACACATCAGATACTCATTTTAACCCAAGTTACACAAATGGTATTAACCACGCTGTTACTGGCAGAAGGAGCTGAGCAGGTGGGCAGGAATTTGCAGCTGAGGTAGGAATTCCTACCAGAAGAGGTATAGCCAACAAGGCAATGTGAAATGTGGAAAATTTAACATTGAAGCATCATTCTGCTATAAACGAGTGAACCTCTTGCATCTCCCTGCATGCAGGCGTTTTTTTAATTTCCATCTTAGAACATGTGCTAGATCTTATGCTATTGTAATCCATTTTCTTTGAACCGTATCTCTCCCATTTGTAAATACATCATCTGAAGTGGTGAAATGTCAGGAGACTGTTCTATTGCCACATCATTCATTGGACATAAATATTCTGCAGTTGAGCGTCACTAGCTTAGTTGAAGAAAGTTGTGCAATATAAACATTTGGTCCGTAAATAAATAAGGGGTAAATGTCTTAGAAGGCTGCCTCCTGCCAATAGCAGCTTAGGTTAAATGTAAGCCAAGCTCTCTGTGTTTCCAGTAGATGCACGGTGCTATGGTTAAACCAGAATTCACTTGTTGCTTAGCCCACCTTCCAGAGCGAAGGTTGTGATCAGTGAAAACCTGCAGTCTTTGCTTGAGACAAAAATCTGAAAAGGTAGTTTGCCAAGGGTTTCCCCCTGGATTTGTGTTTGCTTATTTGGAAATGTGAGGTTTGGTATTGGTTTTGCTGCAGCAGAGAGGTAAAGCCATGAAACAAAACTAATGTCTATATTTTAGAACTGGAGAAATTGAAAAATGGAGGTATGCTTTGTGCCACAGTACCACAGTAATGCTTGTATGAATACAGCAAGTGTCTTGCCACCATTTAAAAAAGCTACATAAGCCATTATCTACTCTATATCCAAAAACTTACACTTAATTTATGCTTCTTGTAGATGAAGACAGATTTACAGTACATATTTCACTGGTAAAGACCACTTGGTCAAAGCCTTCTCCACTTTGTATAATTACAACAAAACTGTACAAGAAAACGTTTATATGAAGATGCACTATTAAAAGCATGCTTTGGCTAGCACAACTGCATATACTCGGGGGAGTGCTGGGGAAGCTTGAATAAGTCTTAGCAGTGCTGAAGCTTTGCCTATGTAAAAGCACTGCAAACGTGAAGGCATTTACCATCATAACATGCTGATACAACTATTCAAACCTAGCACAGATTTGTCCTGAAATAGAACTAAACACAAGTGCAGCTCATCAAGACAGGACGGTTTTAGATACATACGGGAGACATTTGGTGATTCACGGGGGCACATAATCTACCCCAACACTTACCAGGGATGATCTTCGCAACATGGAAATCCGCGGTCTGCAAACAATGCAAACTCATGTTGCAGCAAGAGAGCAGAAAGCAACAGCTTCCGGCTCTGCCGAGTAAAACTGGCATGGAGCAGCCGGCCTAGGACTGGGATTCCTGTTGCTAATCCCATGAGCCAGTCTGCTGCTTATTTCTAGTGTGACAAAGCAGAGCAAGGGCTTTGGGAGAGGGCCATAAGGGAAGATGATAACTTCATCAGCAATACAATTCTATCTTTGATACTAATTTATGTTACCACTAGAGCAAACCAGGGCTCACTATGTACACCCTCATGATAACGCTGTTTCAGCTGACTCGTATCCTGCTTTTCAGTTCACATTGTCCAGGGATGAATCCCACAATTTTTGCTTCAATCCTAAGGTGCGAATGGGAACATACACACACACACACAGAGGAAGGGTGGTCCAACTGTAAGGGCACCAAGTCCAAGGCTACAGTTCCTGCTTTGCCTGACTTCTGATCTCACCAAGGTTGTTGGCTCCGTACGGGTGACCACAGTGGGTTCCCCCCTTTACCACAGGGTGGAAGGGAAGAGTAAAAATTGTTAGCAGCTAACACATAAATTAAACTGTTAAAGATACACTGCCAACTTACTTTGTAATCAATCATATTTCAATCACAGGCATTTGGGAACAGACCTGATACTTCTGCCATGGTTGATACACACTGATCTCACTTGTCTCGTTCTGCCATAAAATGTACTATTATTACCTTTACTATAACCCCACACTTTTTTGAGGCAAACAGAGTTCTTCTTTCCAGAAACATATCATATATACAATGAAATACATCTCACAGGAGAGCTGGATGCTTGCTCAGCAGCAGTGTTCCCTGTTCACCATTTTTGTGCAATGGTATGTCTGAAAAAAAATTTTCCAAAATAACAAGACTTCCACGTTGCTGTTCTATCACATTCAAAGTATCCCTGCCTTTTCCCGTTAGATTTTCCCAGTGCAGCACATTCAGTCAAGAGTTACTCTTTCTCTTTTCCATGTTGATGTAAATTGATTTCACTTGTTAACATGGAAAGGAAGACTGAAATAACAATACTTCTTAGACACACTACTTTTCAGGATCTACTCTATCTTTTAAAACCAGTCACTGGTAAAATTCTGTCAGAAAGTCCTTCTTCTCTGACTACAAGAATGAGTGGAGACCCTAAATACTGGAAACATAACAATTCAAGAGCCTCATGATTAAGAGACCACAAACTGATACATTTGCTCAGTTTTATTCTGCCTTATTGCTCATGGGAAGTCTTAGATGTTACCTTATGGCAGTGTGTGTGTGTATGTGTAAGAATTTCAGTCCTTTGAGTGGCAGAGGCTTCACTAGCAGTTCCACAATGACACTGCTGCATAGGCAAACACCCTTGGCTACTGTGTGTGATACCAGCAGGAGTGGCAACAGGGGAGGAAAATCCCTTCTGAAGAGATGTATCACTCAAATCTTTTTCAGAGGCAGGATCCTGAAACACTCAGAGGCTGCTTTCATGGATCATTTCAGCAGAAAACAGGAGTTCTCTACTTTGCTGTGAGAGATGATGGGTCAAAATGACTGCCTTCACTAAAACCTTACCCACCTAAAGCTAGCATGCTACTCATCTCTTTGCTGTTGCCATCGCCTGGTTAATGTAAAACCCAACTGAAAACACATGACACTAGAAGAATTTGATCACACGTATGTATGCATAGTAACCACAGTTAATGTGGAGGTCTTCTGCAAAGTTATTGTCCCCTCAGCAATACTGCGGGATGGTCAGATTTGTAGCTGGTCCCAGGCACAAAAGTTCACATTGCCATTTTACATTTGGCATCCTAGTAAGCTCAGGAAACTTTCAGCTTGCCCTTGATCCTGACAAAGAGCTTATACGAGCCCCACCACTGCAGCTGTTTCAAATGCGAAACCTTAATTT
Source organism: Hypotaenidia okinawae (assembly GCA_027925045.1). Taxonomy (NCBI): domain Eukaryota; kingdom Metazoa; phylum Chordata; class Aves; order Gruiformes; family Rallidae; genus Hypotaenidia; species Hypotaenidia okinawae. The sequence goes on from BSDF01000002.1 coordinate 65,254,422, forward strand.
TGCTGAAAATCCTTTCCTGTCCTCTTGCCTTCAAAATCAATACATCGTAGTGAGTTATTTCATTAAGTACCCCTCATGCTCTGTACACAGCTCGTCTTTGAGGACAACCTTTAGATATACCTGCTGTCTGCAGTGCTGCTAGTAAAAGGACACCTGGTGTTTTGTAATGGGGATATGCCAAGTGGGCTCTTCCCTAGTCTTCTTCATAAATATATATTACAATTGCTCCCGTTACTAAGAAAAAGAAAATTGTCTTTTGGTCCTCAGTGAGACATATTTCTTCCCTTCCCCCCTTCATTTCCAAGCTGACCTCTCTCCTACAGACAGACAAGACAACCTTAAGTGACAATGAGACAAATTTCATTTTGTCGTGAACTGCCTTTTCAATTATTTTTCTCCTCTCTATTTTTCCTGGCTGACCCGGACCAGGCTGTTACTCTGACAGGGGTCCCTAACCTCCAGATTAAAATATGCAAATTGTTATCTTTCCTTCCACTTAGACCTGTGTCAGATGCATCGTAATTATGAGGAAATGTTTGATTTGGGTGTATGTGAGAACACAGTTACTTACTTTTGTCATCTTCCTTAATAAAATAAGCCAAATTTGACATGATGTAATCAATGTTCAGGTACAATATAGATCACATAGTATTTTATATTTACTGAGGCAGCTGCTGTTAAAAAAAAAAATCAAACAGCAACTTCTGAAAATCTCTAGCACTCACTACATTCTACCTCCCACCTTTAGATTAGTACTAAATAAGTTATAATAAAACAATAGAAATAAAAGCAGGTGCAACGCATCAAGTTTTGCACTTCCTCCAAATAATTTACATGGAAGTTTTTAGATTGATATAAATGATCATTGGCTTAGGATTTTACAAAGGAATTGTTTCCAAAATCCATGGATATATTCCAGTTTTCAATCACTGTAAAGCAAAATTTGATGGATATTTTTAAATTACAGAATTATACTACACAAAGAATGTGTCTATGCAGAGATTCCCCCACACACTCCTCCTTTTTTCTTAACAAATTCTAAAAAACCTATTCAGTAGTATCAGCATTAATAACAATAATAGAACAGAGGTCTTTAGGTACATAGAGATTTAAAAATACAGTACTGAAGGAGAACTGTACATGGTCAAAGCAAATTCTTTAATTGTTTCCAGGTTTTCCAGGGAAATTTGGAGACGTGTAGCCAAAAAAAAAAAAAAAAAAAAAAAGACTATTTCCATAATCATGAATCACTTTCTCTCCCAGATACTGTTACAGAGTAACATAATAGCTGGAAAGCTGGAATTCCTTAAATGCAGCCCTATATAATTGATCGAATTTTACCAACATGTGACATGGTGGGTGCATTGCTGGAAACAAAATGCATGTGTTAGCAGGGACCTGAGTAAGAGAAAATATAGGTTTAGAAGTCATGGTAAACTTCCCCAAATACCTGGGGAGTTACACATTTACAAAAGGGTCACTTCTAGCCTGTTAGACCTTGCCAGCACCTAGCTAATAAAAAATTCTTAAAAAAATATCAATATCTTCATAGGATATCCTTGTATTTCATTTCACCTACTTGTACATCTACAAATTGGAAAGTTTTCTGAAATTTTGTAATGTGTTCATTTTGGCAAGATATCATTAAAGGCTTCTAACCTTGCCCTAGAGTACTGTAAAGACCACTTGAAGCAGCCGAGCTGCAGCACCTTAAGAAATTGCTCCTGCTGACAGCCACATGTTACCACTCTCTCAGCTGTGATGTCTGCCTGCACTGGCGGCCAAGGCAATGATAAGTAAAAATGCTGCAATGACATGTCATCAGCTTCTTTCATTAGACTCTGAATGTGCCCATTGTACCGGCTTTTTCATTCAAGAACTACTGACATTCAGCAGAAGGTGCAATAATCACTTAAACCACACTGATTTAGTTGCTCGTAATTGTCTAACAGAAAAAGAGGTTCATGTGATTTCAGTGGATTTGGAGCTGAGTAAGACACAGCCCACTAATTATGCATCTAGGAAGGGATTCAGGTATCTGTGACAGACTCTGTGCAAACATAACAGCATCACACAGGGCCATGCACACAAAATCTACATTTGCCAAAAATCCCAACATCGAGCAAATTTGGTACTTAAGCACAAGAAAGCATTTCCTCAGGGGTGCATCTGAACACTTCCAGGCTGCAGGCTTATGCTCTGTAGCCACCAAAGTAAATCACATCACTTTATGCACACCCATAGGCCATTCTGGCCAAGATGCTAATCTTGCAGCCTATCTGTTCCTCATGCCTGGGACTTCACAAATTAGTCTCATGCCATGAACAAAAGAGCATTTTAATTTGTAATTCTTGTTTTTTTCAGACAGGTGAAACTACACAGTCGTCTTCAGAGACAAAAAATTGAATCAAGAATTCATACTCAAAGAAGCCAATTGAGTAGTTCAGTCCAAAAAGCTGTTTCAAACTGAAAATTCCAGCTTCATCCACATGCCTGGCTTAGCCTCCCCAAGAAGATGTCTAAACCCCCCAAAAATGAACTCTATCCTCAGTGTTTCTGGATTAAGCAACCTCTCCTTAATGCCAGGTTTAGACATATAATATACTTGCTGTTCACTGTACAAGGAATCTCAATACCTGGATCATCATATATATTTGTGTTGTGGTTTAGCCCGAGACAGCTGCTAAGCCACATACATCCATTTGCTCATTCCCCATGGCAGGATGGGGGAGGGAATCTATAGGAAGAGTAAAACTTAGGAGTTGACATAAAGACAGTCTAATTGATAAAGCAAAAGTCACGCACAACAAAGACAGGAAATTCATTCCCAATTTCCCATGGGCAGGAAGGTGTGCAGTCATCTCCAGGAAAGCAAGGCTCCATCACAGTGGCTTGGGAAGACAAACACCATCAGTACTAGCATCGTCCCTGCCTTCTTCTTCCTTATATGCTGACCATGACACCATATGGTATGGAACATTCCTTGGTCAGTTGGGCTCAGCTGTGCCAGCTGTGTCCCTTTCCAACTCCTTGTGTACCCCCAGCCTGGTGGGGTTGAGTGAGAAGCAGGAAAAGCCTTGGATCTGTGCAAGCACTGCTCAGCAGTAACAAAAACATCCCTGTGTCACCAACACTATTTCCAGCACAAACCCAAACCACAGCCCCATGCCAGCCACTGTGAAGAAAACTTAACTCCACCCCAGCCAAATCCAGCACGATTTGTTACCAGGGTATTACAAGATTTAACCGCTAGAAGTTTTGCACCCTGAAACACTCCTCTACTTCTACAGCAAGTATTCATACCTGTAATGCATACCTTCAACTTCATGCTACAAAAATGGTCGGAAAATTGACAGCTACAAAACCCTCCCGGTTTTTTCTAAATCTTTAAACAGGGGGAAAAAAAACCCATACAAAAATGATGACGTAATTGTTAGGCAATGAGGGCAGCCCACAATTCTCAAAAGAGAGACAGAACAGAATACAGTTATTCCCAAACAGGGTGCACACAACGCAGTCTATGGTACCTGGTTTTCGCCTTTTATTGAGTAGATCAGGAACAATTTCTGTGATCTTTGTTGTCTTCAATCCTCACTCTCTCTGTGGTGACCATTTGGGGAGGCTGGCATTGCTTCCACGAGCAAACCATGTCAGGTAGCACCAGGTCTTTCTGCAGTGTGGCCAGATGCCCAGCTGAACCAATCCAGGACCTAGTAATTTCATGCATGTTAGCGAATAGTCAACAGAATGTAAGAATTATTCATTAAAACCACCAAGGATTACAATCACAGCAGTAGGGTAAAGAAAAAAGATTTCGTATCCTGTTACCAATCCCACAGTCTACTACTTCATATAAATAATACTACCTGGGATTCCTTACCAACAATAGCACTTCTATTTAAGATCATTCCTAAAAGTCTGGAAAACTGATTTTAGAGAAAATTCCAATTGAAATTAGGTTACAATTTAGATGCTAGATTAATCTTGCAAACTTTTAATGGGTATATTAATTAGACATCATTAATAACTCCGGTATCATCCATGAATTTCTGTTGTGCCTTAAACTAAATACGATTAACTTCATTCTTTCTCAAGGGTATAATTTTGAAAAAAAAAATAGCACACACGGGAGTATAAACTATTATAGTACTAAAAGTGTAATTTTGTTTATGATTCAGCCAAAGAAGTACCAAGAATCTCATGCATTTTTACACTCACACCCTTGTGGCATAGAAGACAGCAATGAAGTGGAAAATGGTTTAAAAGGACACATTTCAGCCGCATTTCCTGTATTCTAAGACAAATTAAAGAGAACTGTCTCACCTCAAATGGATCTTTGCACAAGATAACAGTGTGCTAGAGATATTGCAAGCGTCCTTCTGCTGCATGAGTCCAGTACAAAGGTTTACAAAGTACACAGTCCCTCTTGTGCAGAATGCGATTGCAAAAATTGCCACTGACATGTTTCCCTTCGTTCCTATAATTTCAGTCATTTAGATAACCTTTAGACTTAAGGTATCATCAACCTGGAAAATAGAAGTATGCTGGTCCTAGCCTTTTTGTCAGGCTTCTGCTCTGCTGCTGTATTGAACCTCTCTTGCTAGTACTACAGCAGCAGACCAGCTAAGTGTGTACTACACACAGCAGAAGGACAGCCCTCCGGCAAGTCAGCATATCTCTCAGGCACCTAGTAGCTACCCTGCCACACATGGTTCCTAGCAGTTCCCATCTCTCACTGTCTCCAAACAGTACTAGCAAACAGATTTCTGACTCCTGTCTGCTCTTGAAATGCTTAGCAGTTTCTTCACAATCTAGCACCAGCTTTGTATATGCCTCGTTTCCCCATATTTACATTATAGGCTTGCTGTAATCACAGATGCCCTTTTATTTTCTTTTCTATTCTATTAGACATTCTGGGTCCAGTTCTTCTTTCACTTGTCCTGACTGAACTACTTTTATGTTTCAAGAAGTTAAGTAATTTATGGAAAGTAGGTCAGCAAATTGCAAAATGCAACATTACCTGTGCATGAGGCTACTGTGGAGGCTGGTACTCATTCAAATGACAGTAAGTCACCTGTTGCCTCTCCTGCCAGAACATCCCCCATGGTGCAGAGAGTAGTGCCTCTTTCATGTGCAGGTATTGTTCAGTTACTGATATTGCATTCAATCCTGTGTGATCAGATTTAGACCTAAATATTCAGGCCCATCTGAGACAGAGCTGCCTCAACCCCTTGCATCCTAACAATTGTTTACACTCCTGTCCACTCCTTCACATGACATAACAGTCCCCGGTTCTTAATCAAATAAAGGTGAACACAGCAACAAAGCATTCACCCTCCCTGTCTGTACAGGACAGATGATGAATCAAACTACTGTCACACAACCACTCCCAAAGGGAGAAGTCTTCGGGTGATCAATTGGTGCTTCATCAAACAGACCCCTTGTCCTCCCAGCTCCAACTCTTCTCATTGTTTCCTGTTAAACATCTGAGACAAAGAACTGCTGACCTCAACTTTCAAACTTCAACTTTCAGCATCGATCAACAGTAAATAATGGATAAGCCCCTGACAATACATTTCCATGCTATATCAATTTTTCTTCAGTTGGTGTATCAAGTCACAAAGATGCAACTCAGTCCCAAGAGACCATGCAGGTCTTTGAAGTGCCTTTAAACTGAGAGCGATCCAGACAGTTGACAGCCATATAATTTTAGGCAGTCCACAGTACAGCTTTCAAGTTTTCAGAAAAGTAATTAACTCAGGACAATACGGTAAACTCAGAGCTGAGAAAGGAGCCATCATATTTGTTGAATGTGTTTTCATATTGTATTTATGTGGTGAAAAAACCCAATATGGCATGGCTTTTTTATTGCATTCATTTGCTTGAGAAAAGAATGCTGGGGAATCAGTGGGCAAAAAACCTAAAGCTAATTTTGGATGAGGCAATATGTAAAGTAAATGCATTCATATAAACCAAGTTAGTGAATAACTAGTGCAGCTATTCAGATATTTAAGTCTGGGAATCAGCTGTGAGAAGGGAAGAGAATACCCACATTTTTCTTCATTTAAACGTTTTTTTTGTTGTAGGTGCTTTTTGTATCTCACAGCTTCATCTAATTACATCCAGATGATTCATTGTTTTAAAAAGAAATAACAAATCTTCAAAATCAGGTCCCTTCCCTGTTGAGCTCAGTTGCATGAGAGAGTGGGAGAAACTTCCTTGCCTTTTCTCACACAGCATAGAGCTTCATGTTTTTTGCAAGTTCTCATTTTCTAAGCCCCAAGAAACAGCTTCCTTGGCAGCTTTCCTTTCTGGTACAAACCTCATTTTCAGCAGGCAAATGTCTTTCCAGGCAGAATTCGCTTATTTCTTATGCTAATGCTAAACCTCTACCAGCTGAGAAGTAGCTTTTTTTGTATCTGTTACATTTTGGGGAAACATAGCCTTGCTTCATGCACCAGGGCCTCAGGCTTGCTTATATTAGTTTACTTTGTGGAGGAACTTGGCCTGGTAATTCCCAATGTTGGCTCATCATTGCTGAACTATAAATGGATATCTCCTGTTTGGCTGGGTGCCCAGGCAGCTTTCTTTTAAATTCTTAATCCCACTTAAACAACATGTTCTTAATAGAAACAAGTGGTGGTTTCCATACAGTATCTAAGTAACTAAATAAAGCACAGCTACCACCAATTACCTTCTCTTCAGCATGACTCGCCAAAATGCTGAATACTAAAAGCTATCTGACAGTTCCTTTTCTGATGCTGCTACACCACTTTTTCCAGTGAGCTCTTCAGCTTTCTCCCCAAGGCAGACCATAAGAAAGTCATATTCTGCATCACTCATCACAGCAATTAATGATTTTAGGTCGGTCTCAACTAATTACATTAATCCCACCATCATATCTACCCTAATCTATTCATGTCTTTTCAGTATCTCGGTGAGTTCCACACATCTACTCCCGCATTCAGTTTTCCTCCACACATCCTGTAGTGCTTGTCTCCTTTATAGGCAGGTCTTCCTATCCTTTTCATGGCTACAGAGGGTTCTGTTCTTGTGATAACATTTATTCCCACAAATATCCCTATTCTGTCCACTGTGTTTCCATTAAAAACTATCCCATATCTGATCTGGTGTAACTAAAACTGTCTTGCACCAGGACAAACAAGTAGTACACCATCAAAAGTATGTAACTAGCAAGGAAGAACACAAAAGAAAGGTTCAGCTCTGTAGTGAATAACTGTACACATCAAAGACGCTGAAAAACATTTGATGAGAGAAGCAAAAGTATCTCCATTATAAAGAAAATACAGTCCTCTTGTCACAAACACACCTCTTGTCAGTTTTTCTTTCATTTATAAAATACATAAATACATCATGGCATTTCTGATCTATTAAAAAAATAGAAAACATCTTATCCATATACTTCATAGGGAATAAATTGTGGGCCTACATTTCCCCATCATTTTTAAGACTTCCTAATGTAGTTCAGAAGTGGAAGCTGGGAAAAACCCACTCCACAAGTATCAGAAATTTTCATTCTCTTCCATAGCACAGCTTTTAGCCACATTTGTTACAAAGCGCTGATTGGTTTGTAAACAAATATTTGTTTGTATACTTAAACAACATGGTAAACCTTGATCACAGTTGAACAGGTGAATTTGTGTGTCTACAGCTAGCCAGTACCCCAACTGCAAGTCAAGAGAGTCTTTGATTCAGGAGACTCATCTTCTTCAGAGAGAATAACCCACCTTTAAATTCGTGAATAAGCTCTATTTACTTCCATGGTTAATGGATTTTGTAAATACACATCCCTGAGTGAATTCTTTAATCGGGGTCATATTTTCTTAAGGGAGAGGCCCTCAAGCATTCCCGTGCAACCAGTTTGTTTCTTTTTTCTCTCTTCTGTGAATGTGAAGGACATGCAGGTCATCTGGCCTAACAGTGCGGGTACGACCTCGGTCTCTCTGCAGCGACACAACAGGGAACGTGGCAGGTTCATTTCACTGGGAAACTACAAAAGTGCCTTTGTAGGGCTACAGCTCAATTTTTCTATGTATCTCCTAGTCCAAACAGGTTGACAGAAGCTGATCACCAAACCATAGATAATGCTTTTTAACAAGAACTCTTCCTCCAGTTCCAGCACAGTTCCCTTCTTTCATATACTAGTCACTGTGCATTTAAGCATAATAAGCTTTTTTAAAATAATGCAATTGCTTATCTATTTGCCTGCAAAGAAATAATAAAGAAAAGCCTTCAGAGACGTGATTAGCTCTAAAGGTCATGTTAAAGTTGGGAGAGAGTAGAGAGAGAGAGACTTTTACAAGAATGTGGGAGAATATGTGTGTATGAAGACTGCAAATATTTCAGTAGAGTGGATTTTATTTTGCATTCTATCTGGTTTCACTTATATCATAATTGAAGGGAAATGGTGAGAGAAAATAAAGCACTTTCCCATGCTGTGTCTAAAGCTTTTTTCATAATTAAATGCCATCATGTCTCAAGAGTACCAAAATACTGTTGAAGGCCATCTTAATTTTGAAAAACAAATATGCATGAGAACTGGTTGTAGCTGGACACAGTTTTGACCTAAAGCAGGTCTGCCATCAGCGTAAGTTTTATTGTGATATACCCTGGAGAGTCTGCATTAGGATCTTCAGGAGAAAAGTAGTAAAATATTTTTTAAACTAGCTGAAACACCCCCTCTGTGCAGAAGACTGCCCACATCACTAGCTATTGACACAAGTGAAAATGTCATTAGAGGCATAACTATAACTTATTCCCCAAGAACAGAGCCAGCCTCTACTCTCACACCAACAAATGTACCTTCCATTTATAAGTGGAAACAGAGTTAGCCCTTAACAGGAAAATACAGGAGAGCAAAAGAAGTTCAGAGAAAAGTAAGAAGTTGAGAAAAGCACAAAAGGGAAAAGTGAGCCACAGAAAAATTATCTCACTTTTTCTCTATCTGATAATGCCTAATCAGGAAGGTTCTCCCATACCTACTGACTTAGCTGTAATTGAATTAAGAAGCTGTCCTTATATATTGAAACATTTCATTCCCATCCCATATGACTTGCTATCCAGTCATCCAATATATAGATCAATGTATATATTTGTACCTCACATATATGTCTATACATCCAGGCCTAATCAAAGCAGGCAGCTTTAATTGCTCTATTTCCATGTGGCATTTCTATGATCCTTTCAACTTGGTTCTGGACATTTCTGTTGCTTGCATTTGAGTTCCTTTCCTATGCTTTCAAAAACTGGCCAACAGACTCGCTTTCCGTAAGACACCCCAGTTCTTTCCTGTAGGGCAACAACCTGTCAGAGGAGGTTATGAGTGATGGGAGTCAGAGTGTAGCGAAACTGTGGTATTAAGGACAGTCTGATAGCTATCAACCTGTAAATGTGAATTCAAGATGAGTTAATAGTTCTGTCCTAAATCAGCTATTTGACTCAGCTTGCAGTTTATATATATTTTTATATATATATATATATATATGCATACAGTCACCTCAGTTTCCTTGTAAATTTCTGAAACAGTAAATCCTACTAAAATATTAAAAACTGACTTTTAAGCTCCCATTGGTCACCAAAACACCAAGTCAGTTAAACAATTAAAAGATTACGATTTCATTATTCTATATTATCCATTCTAGAACTCTGTCACGATACTTTGCAGATTTTCTTCTGTTGGCCCATGCATTTGGACACTATTTTATAAATTTCCACTGTGTTTGGACTTCAGAGGTCTCTATTCCCACCAGAGAAATCTCACAAGATTCCTATTATCTCATTTTCCCTTTTTTTGGCCTTGCACTTTGACCCTGGCATTCTCAAAAGGATGCTTGGCTTTTTTACATTAAGATTCAAATACAGACTGGTTTTCTAAACAATAAAATACAGTAACTTGTAGTCCATACTTGTCCGGAGTCAGAGAGACAAGCTCCACAAGCCAAATATATACAGTGGGAAAGTATCATTTAAAATGTTCCAGACTAAACAGTTGAAAGTCAGACAAAATAAATATTTCAAAGCACTAACCTGTAAACTATTGCTTGATGGCTCTGGAGCTTGATGTTGTTATTGCTGTAGCTCCTTGTTAAAAGATCATCCATCTTTAATGCTTTCAGACATCCTACAGATAACGTAAGCAGTGTACAGTGGCTCACAAATTATTGCCGTCCTTCAGCATAACCTAGTATATCCATGCCATACCTTTGAAATTGGGAGTTTCGGCAGTAAATGGTAAACCTGCCCTTGCTAGGATCAGGTTATCAGCTGATCTCCTATGATTGTGAGACACTGCTATAGTCCTGTTTGTTCTGAGAAGGATCCACTTTTAAGGTGAAATAATGGGATTTTTTGGCACAGAGCAGGTGAGATGTTAAGTTTACAGAATCATATCCTCATTCTTTGTCATGAGGTCAGCAAAACTGAATGATACGGGTGCTAAACTTTCTTCTGATTAGCAATTTCTGGCCCAGAATGCTTTAAGGAGTACCAGGCTTCTGGAGGAGACACATCTTATAGCAGGATTCTCCAGTGCTGTTTCTGAACACTCCTGTGTTTCTTAGTCCCTTAGCCCCATATGAGCTCAAATCAAGAGTATTTTTCCTGTCTGATCTGGTTGTTTACGTTTTTTAAAGTAGAACATTTTGAACAGTTAGTGCTTCTAGCTCTCTGAAATAAGAATATCGGTCTCTGGTCAGGTATTATTGCTACTATAATTACAAGGATAAAGCTGCTGAGACCTGCAGGGTTTACCATGGTATCAGGCAATTGCAGAGAGCACAAGAAAGGCATCACCAGCTCAAGGCTTCAGGAGGACAGGAGCACAGGTTGAGGCAAAGAGGACCAGCCTCAGTGAGCATGAGATAAGCTACGCTGTTGAAAGTTCCAGTCACGCTGCAGCATTTTATCACTCACAGCTTCCGCCTGATCAGAACCGAGTACAAGGAGCTCACTGAGGTAAGAGCTTATAGCAGGACAGGCTCACCCTCCACAACAAGGCACTGCTACTTCTCTCAGGTGCTTGGCTTTCCCAAACCTCTAGGCTTCTATTTCCTCGGACGGGTACTTTCCAGGCTCAAAAAAGCAACATAAACTATGTCAGAATGTCTGGTATCTGCTATATTCCTCAGGCTTTCTTTACAGAGGTTTAGGAGGTTTTTTTGAAGGCATGGTGAGGTTGTTAACTTTAGAATTATACTTGTTACGGTATTCAGCTCTACAGGCCTCTTAATAATTTAGTATCACTTAACCTTCAGCACACAGATCAGACTACATCCTATACAGAGGTCTTCATGATATCAAACACAAAAATGTTTTGAGATTATCTAGGGTCTGTACCCCAAGAAAATCTTCTGCTTAAGCATTAAAACCAGTAGTGCAGATAAGAAGCATCAAATCTGGATTTATTATTCTAACCAGAAAAATGAAATTTCTATTTTAAAAAGAAAGAAAACGTGAGAGTCTCAGCTCAGAAACCCAAGGAAAGCTCTGATAAAAATATCTTGCAATTACATTACTGTAGGTGCCTGTATCAGATGATTTCATGTTCCAATGGGAAGCTTATCATGCCCTCTGTGTCACAAGCATGTAAACTGAGGGGTCACACAAGTTATTTCTAGAACCTTCGGAAGGATCTGAAGGAGTCAAATTTTTCCACTGACCAACAGGAAGGACCTCAGTATTCCTCCAGTTTGCTTTCCAAATTTCTTCATCCAGCTTACACAGTGAGAAAACATCGTCTAAAAGAAATGAATCACTAAAAGATGTGATGCTCACATCTGTGGCAGTTTAGCCCTGGCTAAAGGCCAGACGCCCACCAAAATCAGTCTATTGCTCCCCTTCTTAGTTGGACAGGGGAGAAAAATGTATTAGGCAGCTCAAGAGTCAAAATCATTAACGATGTGGGCAAAACAGACTCAACACAGAGTGCAGAAGAGAAAGTTATCTAATTTATTACACTACGCTGAAGAGAAACAGTGAAAAAACAGAATCAGGAGTGCAACCAACAATCTTGAAACAAATGCAACCAGACAAACACTTTTCCCCCCACCACTCCCTCCTTAGCAGGCTTTAGTTAGAAGTTTGCTCCCTTCTTCCCTCCCGGTCGTAGCCCAGGAGGGGCAGGGACTGGGGAAGATGGGGGTCTCGGTAACACCTTCCCCCACCCCTCCATTCTAAAACAAATTTCCCTTTAGACATGATTTTGCTCCCTTCTTCCCCCACCCCCCACCCCCCACCCCCAACCCTGTGCTCGCAGTACAAGGCGGGGGCAGGGACTGAGAGATGGGGGCTTCAGTCCCTTGCAATATGGTTTCCTTCTCGGCCGGGATGGGGGCATCCATTCCACACACCCTCCCCCTGCTGCACCGTAGGATCTCACCCATAAGAGCCAGTCCTCCACGAACTTTCTCCAAGGCAAATCTCTTCCCACCAGGCTTCATCTCTGCTATGGCAGGCAGCAACAAATCACAGTGTCTCTCAGTCCCAGTCCTCCACAGGGCTACAGGCCTCCCCCAGCAAACCTGTTTGGCTCATCTCTGTAGGTCGCTTGTGCTGGCAGGGGCTCATCCCAACGTAAGTCACGGCATCTTCTCTATGTCTCCACTGGCTCCATCCAGCGTGGAGCCTCTCCACCGGGCAGGTCGGGTCTCTGCCTCCTCCATGGGTCCTCTCCACCGGCTACTCCACGTGCTGCAGGGGCATCTCTCCCCCGGGCACCTAAGGCGCCTCCCCGGCCTTTTGTGTCTGTCAACTGCTTACATTTATATGCAAATAGACATCACAATGCCCTTAACGGGCCAATATTGCGGTCTTCCTGGCATTCCGTGTTCTGGTGGAGTCTTTGTCTCCTATATGTGATTCTCAGAGGCGCTATAAGCAGGCTGGCAGAAGATTCCAGCAGCCATTTTCTGCATCCCCTGGCCCTCAGCACCCAACGATGCACAACGGCGACAGCATCTATGAGGAACAAGCATACAGTACCATTACTGTCACCAGTAAAATTAAAGACTGAGCAAAATACTTCCCTAGTAAGACGCGAAATCTTTGATTCTTTTCTTGCTTTACTCTGGGATTCTGTTAGCAGAGGATTTGGGTATAAAAGTACCACTTGCTCTTTCAAAGTTAAATCTGATGACCCCACTCATGTAAAATTCCCAGAGTTAAAACAAATTTGCAATTTAGATCTACTACTGCGGTTAACACGTTGCTAAGTAGGGAGCCCTCGGGGAGCGGGTGTTCTCTATGTGTTAACTCAGAGGCAGAAGAGCAGGCCATGGACATGGTAACTTTCATGCTGAGGCTAATAATTTTGTATCAGTTTCAATTAAGTGTTGAATGCCAAGCATCCAGCACAATTTGCAGTGGCAAGCCCAGGAAGCAATGACACAAAGGGAAACAAAAGCTGTCAATTTTCATGAGGCAAGTTAGTAATTTTTCAGTATTTAATTAGATATTACTAGGGACCAGGTCATAAAGCAAAAAGCGTATCATATATTAAGGAATTACCTACACAAGCCAATAGACAATCACAGAAGTTGATTTTAAAATCTGAAACCATTTTGTAACATCACTGCTGGGACAGGACATTTTATAATTCATTGCTAGGTGCAAGTGGATGCTATGCAATGTGTGTCCGTGTGTGCTTTAATTTTCCCACGGTACGAAAGCCATTCATTAATGTGATTGCCTATGATATGGTTGATAAGAGATACTAGGAAAAAGCATTTGCACTACCTTCATGTTCCCTGTTTTCTGAATCGAGATTTTTATTAACAGACAACATAAATTCTCAGGCTCTGTAACAAAGCAATTAGCTGATATGTGAGTGGACACACACAGTAAGGAAGATTTAAAAAACTATTTTAAAGGCTAGTGTCGACTCCTTTTTCTGCAGTAAGAATATCAGCACAGGGTGTTTATGCAACCCACACTCTGGAAAAAAAGAAAAGAAAAGAAAATCCTAACTCCCCTTTGCAACATTTTTATCAGAGCAGCCTTTTTGTACACTCCCACATGAGAACAATCACTTGCATGAGCAATCACAGGTTAAGGCAATACACTGTGTTGTTGAATGTTGTGGTTTATAAGAATAAGGTCTATGAGTACAGACAAATAAACCATCAGGTGTCATTAAGCATCAGTTATGCAATCTAATAGTAAGATAATATTAAAAATCAATCCATTCCTTCAATGGATACTTTAGTGGATACTGGCACTTACTTGTCTTAACGTACTAATACTTCTTCATAGCAAGTGTTTATGTTACCCTTCTTACATACTGTGGGAAGATTTCGGGAAGATTTCTAATAAGCCCAACTACTGCTGATGTGAACAGCACTTACTGCATCTCTTTCTTAAACACAAAAGCTATTATTTGAATCACATATTGTAAATAAGTGACAAGAAGAAACACGCTACTTGGTCTTGTCCGTGATTTTAAAGGAAAGTGAAAAACATGGGTTTCCACTGCACTGCCAAAGGCAAATTAGCTGTACACACACTCAGTTTGCTACTGAGGGACTTAAAATACATCCACACTGTAAAGTCTCGTAATTCTCAAAGGCAAAGGTATACAATAATTGTTGCACAGGAAGGGAAACGCCATCTGCTCTACCACTAAATACAACGCTGCACACCTAGTCAGGTGAAACATTTGATCTGAGTTTCCTATATACCAAGGACAACGCAGAATATATGTACACCATAGAAACAGTCAACAGCAAGTCACTTCTGCTGACATTAAATCTAGAGCCTGAACTCCTCGAGGTGTTGCTGCAGCGACACCAATACTGAGTAGACATGACACAGGAATAAAATAGACACACTTGAAAATACTGAATACTGCTCCCAGACTTGTGCTGGTAAGGCTGCATGGCTGCTGTGCAAAACAACAGCAGAAAAAAAAAAAAAAGAGAGAGGATACACTGCTCTGGATCAGCACTAAAGGAAAGATCATAACATTGTGCTCAGTCAAATAATGTGGATGCTGCAAGGCCCCTTATACTCCCTCCATGATGGAGGAACGATTTGGAGGGGGCTTAGCGCGAGTGAAAATGACGGTTACCTTTAAAAGAACCCATTTCCATTACCAGGGCAGAGACTGGAAATAAAACTTGCATCTTGAAAGGTAATGCATCACAACTTCTTACATGAATAAGATCATACAGGAACAACTACACCCCACATATTAACTTGTGATAGTTTGCTTTGTACTGCTTCCACCTTTCTAAAACAGTCACAGTGTTAGAGTGCTAATACGCCTTTTGTACATTCTCTCTCTGGATGATCTGGCTTTCCAACCTCAGACTTTTTCTTCTTTTTCCCTAGCAAAACTGCATTTTATGAGTAAATTTCATAATCAATTGTTTCAAAATCAAATTTAAGTGAATGGTAATCCTTCTATACCTTCATATTCAGTGAGATGCAGGGACATGTCTGAAGGAGTGAAGGATTAATAAGAACATATATTCCAGATGAGGTAGCAGAATTCCATTTGCTTTAAGATGTGCCTATGTGTCTGTTTTCTGCATTCTTCTAATGAATATTTCATATGGGTTTTAATGCAATACAAAGGTAGAGCACAATGTAGGTAAGAGTAATGGATATAGGACAGTGCATTGCTGCTGAAAAGCAAAGTAGATGTGGCCAAAGTGAAAGCAGCAGTGCCCCTGTGGAACTTAAACAGCTCTAAGAAAACTAACAGTTCAGAAAGCTTTAGAAAGCTTATGAAATTCTCTCCTTTGTTGTTACTGTCAAAATATCCTTGCATGTTCTTTATCAGCCATTTCACTTTGTTGACTGAAGGAGATGTTTTGCAGTCCTGAATTTAAAACAAAACCAAAAAAACCCCAAACCAATGCAAACCCCCCCAACAGTTCTTGTTTATTTTTTCACATCATTTGTGAGGTATTCCAGATCATCACATCAAAAAAAAACACATGGCAAAACCTCTGTTCTTTACATTATAAAATCAAATTATTACAGCTTTTCAATTAAGGAGCCCAAGATCTTCCCTAAAGTTTTTCATAACTAATCAAAATAACTGTAGTTCAGAGACATTTCCTTTGGTTTGCAAAGCACTGTCTGCATCTGCACTGCAAATACTTTATTAAGCTGAAGCTAAGGAAAGATAGAGCTCAAAAGTACCCACCACTGAGTGGAAGATGCACAAATTTAGCTGATGGACTCTCCGTTCTCACCACGGCTGCCTAAGTATGCATTTTTTCATCAGAGTATTGAGGCTGAAAAGACAGAGACAAGAAAACAACATTGCATGCAACACAGCAGGTATTCCAAGACTACGACACCAGTTTGATGTGGAGGACATTTTATTTTAATGTCACATTTGAAGTGTGTTCTGTTTCCATCTAATTTCTAAGAATAAACTGTGTTGCAATTTCAGTGAAAGCCCTTAGGCTTCAATCATCTACAAATGTGTTTCAAGTTTTCCGCAATCCAGCAGGTTTGGTCTTCCTATATTTCTTCTTTTATATGATAAAACCCAAACAAACAAAAAAAAAACCCAAAAAAACCCAACAAAACTGATTCATCTCACACTTTTAAGGCACCTCGAAAGTCTTGCTCATGATATACATAAGATTGCACCAGAAAACACAAGGACAACTGAAAGCCAAATACTTGATGGAGATGGAATAGACCATTTCCCTAACTCATTTGCTGCAGCTCACAGTCTAGAGGACTGTAAGGGATGAATAGTTGGTTCCTTGCACAAAGCACATAGAAGTGACCTCAGCTGACCTCCTATGAATAATGGGAGCTATTGCAGGGAGGTGATGGCAATAGTAGCAGTATAGTGCTTTGTAGCTCCCACTCTCAAGCAAGGAAGGGAAGGAAAAAATAATTCAGCCCTGGAGACATTTGCTGGGCTAATATTTTTTCTCTTCTTTTTTATAGCCCCAGCATAGTTATAGCAATGAACTATTTATGCTGGTGCAACTAACAGTCCCTTAAGAGTAACAGTCAAGTCATCAGCCATCTTAAGTGCAATAAAAAAAAAAAAAAAATAGAAACAAACGGTTGCCTTCAATAGATTGTCAACCTCAAGAATTCATTATGCACAGCTTCTCTGAAGACAGTTGCTGTTATGTCATTGATGGCATGCATAAACAGACAAGTAGAGCTAAGAGGTGATGGACATAGTCAGAATATTGTCCTCCATCATTCCCATTCACCTTTTTCATTATTCTTCACTTTTTAACTATGACAAGGAATTATTTAAAGGCACAGTCATGTTAACATAATCAAAAGAACATATTCTGCTTTTAGCCAATACAGAGATTTCAAAGCGTGTTCCAAGCCTGTTGGTTTGACTATGGTGCTTGGGGACTTCCTCCTCTCCCAGATGTTTTCCTGTTCAGGACCTGTACAGGTAGCAGTCTGTGAGATAGAAAACAATGAAAGAACATATTCCTTGGGGTCAGATTGCCTGTGCTGTCCTTTCCACAGAGTATTGAAAATGAAGACCAAATTCTCAGTTTTAGCCAAAATTCAGACAGAAAAAGGAAAAGACTGTAGCAGGAGCATAGAGTGAACTGTGGTGTTTCTTCCTCTTCATTTCTGATTTCCATGTATACTCAAAAGCAACTATGTCTTGCTTAATATAATGGAATTAATACAGACCTGTACTTAAAAGAGGTTCACATCAGACAAGAACCACTCTAGTCTAATTATAACTGAGCTCAGCTAATCTGATTCTGCAAGAAAATTTTCCTAAGAATTCAACACTTTGATCAAGGACTGTAGACTGTGTCTAAAACCTCACAGCTTTAACATTTCAAGATGTTTAAGGGAGTGGAAGCAGCCACCAGGATGATTAAGGGAGTGGAACACCTTTCTTATGAAGAAAGTCTGAGGGACCTGTGCCTATTAAGCTTGGAGAAGAGGAGACCGAGGGGTGACCTTATTCATTCATACTTATAAATATGTAAAGGGTGACAGTCAGGAAAATGGAGCCAGGCTTTTCTCAGTGATGGCCAGTGATGGGACAAGGGGCAATGGATGCAAGCTGGAGCATAGGAAGTTCCATGAGAATATAAAGAGGAACTTTTCACTGTGAGGGTGACAGAGCACTGGAACAGACTGCCCAGAGAGGTTGTGAAGTCTCATTCTCAGGAGACATTCAAAACCCACTGTACACGTTCGTGTGAGATTTAGTCTAGGTGATCCTGCTCTGGCAGGGGAGTTGGACTAGATGATATTTCAAGGTCCCTTCCAACTCCTAATGTTCTCGGATTCTATGAGTCAATGACCTCAATGCAGAAATGCTTAAGGTATCTCCTTGAAAAGCAAGTTGCAGCATAAAAGTACTTTACCATACCAAGTTTTGGAGGAAACAAAGAAGCCACTGGAATATCAAGCTGACTGCAGCCTTCTATCCCTTTGAAAATGCTTTGAAATGTTTTGTGGGCTTTACCATTTTCTTACCTAGTCCTGCGATGCTCAGTTTTGTTCACTATGCTTGTAATCACTATCCTTGTAATCTTCACACGGGCAGTGTGCCAACAGAATTTCATTCATCACCAAAGAAAAACTACCAGTGGTATGTGGGGGTGGAAGGTAATTGAACCAGGAAATTCCATTTTTTGGGAAATCTTGTTGGTCTCATGTTCACATGATGGCTACAAACATCACCGCTATTTTTCTGGCTACCCATACACACAATGGTCAGCTTTCCAAAGTCAGCATTTACCTGTAGGTAAGGATGGCATGTTCCGTATCACTGAGTCCTAATTGTTTTCTTTTGAGGGGAAAAAAATAGGAAAACTATCTGCTAACTTTCTGATTTTAACTGCTTCAGAGTAAAAAATACAAAATCCGAAAACACGGTCTCCAGTATTTTTATTTGTGACCTTACTTTTAAAAAGTTTCCTTAAGAAATAATTGTGAATTCTTTAAAGAAATAGTGACCCATCAAGCCAAGTAAGAAAACCATTTTTATCGAAAAGTTCAACTGAAAAGTTTCTGACGACTACAATAAAGCAATAGCAATATCTTTCTAAAAATATACATTAAAAAAAAAACCCCAAATCCCCCACAACAATGGCAGAGGATATATTTGAATATGCTATTATGCCGTGGCTTTAGCATTCAAGCTCAAGGATAAACAAGATCCAAAAATTTCCATATATAGATATATAATGTAAACTAAAAAGACAGTGGTATATAATATAGATGAGATATTCAGTAAGAGCAGCATGAGAAAACTACACCAGAGGGTAAAAAGTAATGATTGACAAATATTAAGTGCCAAAAGGACTGCATGTAGAAGGGGAAAAGCAGGATTTGTTGACAAGTGAAGAGCAGGGAGAGGAGATGAGCTGAACATATTTTTTTTAATGAGGTGTTAAGTAGAACAACTCAAGAGATTGGATAATGACTGTGTTGATGAGTTGGCCAGGGGTGTGAAAAAAGCTGAATAATATGACATTTGGGAAACTCGGGAGAATAGCGAAACATGAGATGAGATGAGATATCTTCTGAGAAAAAAGGTAAACTTCTTGGGCCACTGAGATAATTTTCAGAGATATTAGTGCTTCAAGGACTGGGCCTCTTGTTCAGGCAACATATTTTTTAAAACCAGGCACAAATTTAAAGAAAAAAATATCCTACCTTATACCAACAGGTCCCTCACTCCCAGAGAGAACTCCTGAAAATGCAGGTGCTCTGTTAGTCTCCCTCTTAGTTAAGCAGTTAAGCTGTGCAGCTGAATGTAGCTACTCAGCTAAACTATACTGAAGTCAATGCAGAAGTGCTCTGGACAGTCCCTGTAAGGACACAGGCTGAAAAACTGAGTCTCCTGGGACAATGTCAGATGTTTTAAATGGTCCACAGAAGTAGATCACAACAGCAATAAACACTGAGTATGACTGTAAGTTTTCTACCTTCTGAGCTTTACCAAAACAATTTCCTCCAGTGAGTTGGGGGGTAAGACATGGACACAAGCCAGTCAGTCTTCATACCATAGCTGCCAGCTAGAAGGATAGCATGTGCTTCTGTGGCTTGCCTGTTGGATGTCTGAGTACTTTTGCATGCTAGGGGCATCTCCTAGCTTTTCCTGTGCATTGTCACTCTACCCTATGTCTGTAGCTCTAGTGTCCCTCTGGAGAACTGGGAGGACAGATCTACTACCAGCGAGGCAGTACTACACTTGCTCATCACATCAGTGGAGCAGGGAGAGAAGAACAAAAAGAACAGGGAGGATTTGCTTCATTAAGTATCAGGGTTTTTTAAAAAATAGAATTAAAAAAAACCCCAAAAACCAAACCAACCCTTCGGGAACATTTTAATGAGAAATAGGGCAAGTAGTAGCATTGTCAGGTTGTGCAAATATAAATTTTTCAAGTGTCTAAAATAGCTAGTGGTTGTTTGAAGGAACTTGACAGTGACAAAGGCAGAGGAAGTTTGTGGCGGGTGTTCAAGGATGGCAAGGAACAGGATATGTTTATGTGCAGAGATGCTAAATATAAACTCCAAGGTGCAGCAGAGATGAAAGACAGCTCATCAACAGTATCTGTAAAAGGTCAGGGTGCAGTATAAAGGCGGGGTAAAAGACATAGGCCACTATGCACCCAGAAGATAGCAGAGAGAGATTTTATGGCACTTCCCTATGGTTTTTGCTGGGCCAGTACATAAAAATATATAAAAGCCATCCTTACAAACACAAGTCTTATTTGTACCAGAATCAGAGACAACACAAACTGAAGAACCTGTGACCCAGTTTAACTTCATGTAAACAGTGTTTTACAGGATAAATGTACTATTAAAGTCATTGCAACAGGATCTGACTGGCTGCTCAGCAGAAGAGATGAATAGAAATATTAGGATTTCAAACTTGTCAATTTTTTCTTGTGGAAAAAAATGTTAAAATGTCTCTGAGTTCTGAGAATGTCATCAAACACTGGCACAAAATTAGAAGAAAGGGCTGTTTAAATACATGATGAAAAATTTCCTTTAAAATACAGTTTGAGATACTGCTGGCATGACAGCTCACATCATACCAAATTTAGGATTAAATATGAAGTTTTGTTTCAAAGGAAATTTTTCAAGTTTCATGGCCTGTGAACAATATTATTTAAAAGACGTATGAGAGATTAATTTGTCTGCCACTAAAGCAAAGGGATTTACACATAAATTGCTAGAGAAAAGCTAGGAATGGAAGTTTATAAAATGATGTAAAGCTATTAAAGAGGGACCTGACTGTATGATTTAGTTCTCTGTTTCCTTCCACAAATGACCAGTGGATAAGAAAAATTGTGTTTATCAACCTCTCAACATAGACACCTCCATTCATCACCTGGTTCAACAGTGGATTTTTAATTCATCATCAGATCCATTTCTGACCACAGTTCTTTACAAGTTTGTTCTTTGAGCCTTATTTTTCTGGTAAGAATCCAATGGTCCTTGCTTCAAGTGACTGTGACAATGAAATCCATAAGGAAAGCTCAAACATAGACAGTCTGCCCTTAACTGCTTGTCTATCCTGAGCACCACAGCCACATTTAATCTGGAATCAGCCGGCATTGATTAAAAATACAAGGTGATCTCAAAGCAGAGAAATAACTTAGCAGGTATAGAACCAGAGCGGTGGAGATTGACAACACTGCTCAGATCTGGCTTTACAGATGTCCTGTGAAGAAAACACTAAATGCACGGTGAGCTGGTAGAATGGCAGGATGAACTACATGATTTTTTTTGGTGTTATTTCTGCTACTACACCTATCTAGGCAGCTATGAAGTATTGAAACCTAATAAAGGAGACTTGCCCACTCCGTGTGAAGACACAGGTCTCGCCATATCAGCTGGAGCTCCAGCCCAGCCATACTCCTGCTGGCTCAAGGTGTAGACAAAGGAATCAACATATTCAAAATAGAGGAACAGGGAAGGAATAAGAGGGAGAAATTCCACGGAAAAGAAAGAGCAAAAAACCTAATAAAAGCAAAAAAACAATAGGAGTTTTCAATTTCCATTTCAAATAGCAATACCGAACATTTGGCCAGGAAGCATGTCTTTATGGGTAACCTGAAAAATACATATGTTTTGTTTTATTATTATGCTATGTAATCACCAGGACATTATGTGTCCTGAAGAGATTGCATTATGAAGTAGATAATGAGGTCCACTAGTTTAGTAATATTTGATAGTTTTATGGGTTTTTTTTTTTCCACTGCTCTTAATCAAAACACAGAGACCAGCAGACAGGCCACCTGCGATGAAAGGCAAGTGGAAAAATTGAGCTCTTCATTGTTCTTAAAACTCATACGCACATATCTGACAGAAACTAACTTAGATCAAAGCAGAGTGCAGAGTGGATCAGAAAGAAACAGCCACCAAAGCAGGAAAAGATGATGCGAAAAGAGCTACAAGCTAACAAACCACAGGGACATAAAATTGGTATTGACCAAAGCTGAAAAACAATGGCACCCAGCAGTATCAAAGGCATTGTCTTATTTCAGAACTACAAAAGAAATGGAAACATTAAGGCGTATCATGAAAAAAAGGAGTGTAATAAAGATGAGCATTGAGAATCTCTTGCACAATTAAAGTTGCAAACACCCAACAGGGGAGATAAGACACACCCATATAAAAAATATTTTGTGTAAACAAACAGGGTTTGGTGCAATAAAAAAAGCAGCCCTGCTATTATGTATTGAGAGCAGAAATGGAGCTGGAGTACCCTTTTGCTTCCCATAGGTTACCACATTAAATATCAGAGATTGTTAAATATTAGAAACAGGCATGCTTAACCACCCCTAGTTTCCCCACTCTAGGCTGCTGTCAGCCTAGTAAATCCATATACAGGGAGTGATGCACACCATTATTTGTATGCCAGTCATACTCACACCCCAGGCCAGACAACCCTGTCTTACAGAGAGCCCGAGAGAGCTGGTAATCACAAAACCCTTCTCTTGGATATTCCTCAACATCGATCCTTCCATCAGCAGGAAAGTCAGCTAAGTCAAAGGGCTCTCCACACACCACCAAACTCAGGCCTAGACAAAACGCTGTGGATATGGCTTCTCCCTGACTCTCTGGCAGGGAATCTTTAAGGGATTCTCCAGTTTTCTAACAATAAGCAAATTTCAATATGGGCTTTAATTCAGCTAGGCCAATCACAATTTTCATTGTCTATACCAAACTGTTTAGCCATGTGAAGTATAGTAACCAATGCTTATGTTCAAATGTCAATGGAAAAGCATCAGAGAAAAAAAGCCCTTTCTTCTGCCACTAAAATATAAGAGCTTTGCTAGATCAATTAGGAGAGGAAAAAGTAAAAAAATAAAGCAGTAACATCTTCTCTCTTTTAATTTATTTTCTTTAAACTAAATTCACTAGCCTTCTGTTACCTCACTTCTTGGTATTGCTTTAGAGAAACTGCTAGCAACTCTTCACCAGCATAGGAGGTGCATTGTGTCACCTACCTTCCCAAACACACAACAGAAACAGGATCAGGTGCCTGCCCTGCCTTCTCTGCAGCTGAAACAGCAATGAGGTGGCAGCTGAAGAGCAAACAAGATGGATGGGAACTGGCTCGGCACTGAAGTCTGCTGTACCATGTCAGGAAAAGTTCAAGCAGAGGATGTCAGGGTCAAGGTCTGCTTCTTCCCTGTGACCTGTCCTTCCAGGGGGACAATTTGTAGTGGGCAACTGTGTAAATTTGTAACTATTAGAAAAAGGTATTGTAAATTGTTTCCTTTCTGTCAGATTGTTGTGCGCTTTATTTAGGAGCAACTTAATCACACAGAGAATAAAAATAAATGCATGCTCAGCAGCTCAATTTATTCTGAAGTCCTACTGTGAGGCTATAGTTTCAATCATGAGATGTGCTTCTCTTCAGCAGATACATTCCCCAGACATTCAGTGGAAAAACACTTCCTTTGCAGTAAGGACAGGGCCGGTCTGCTGAGAACCTGGCATTTGTTGACATTGGCTTCACTGAATTCAGGGGCGTGGAGCCCAGCCTCACCAGTTCTTTTAAGACTCCAATTTTACATTGTCTTTGAGGAAGTATTTGCTGGTAAGTCTGAGGCTGAAAAAGAAATAGGAAGCCATGTGCCCACAGTAACAAAAGAGGTACAGAATGAAAATTATAGGGCTTTCAGAAAGAAGTTTATGCTGCAATTCCTCCCATCATGACTACACACCAGGTAGGGGTGTCGGGTGGGGGAAACCCACCAAAAAACCTGGAAGCTCCCCTCCTGTATGCGAATGCGAAATATGCAATAACAGGTCTCACTAATTCTTATGCTGAGCATGAAATAGCTCCTGCACATTGAAAGCAAGTACACAGGGCAGAAGTTCTAGAAACTGTTACCAAATTATTTGTTTGCTACTCAAACAGTGAACTCCTAACTCTATTTGGAGAGCATGAAAAGGATTCATCTTTTCATTTGTCCTTTCAGTACCATCAGAATAGAACTCCTGTGTTAGGACACCTAGTCTTTTCATTAGATGTTGATGATACATGTTGAAATCTGCCTTACAAAAATGAATAAAATTTCAACAATAAACCAATATAACTGCTTAACAATAACCCATTAATGACAGAACTGTGTTATTATCTGCTCTATTATTTTTAACTTAACTAAATTACTGTAAGCAGTTATACCACAGAAATAAAGGAATTTGGTTATTATTATCATCATCAATTTTACTGCAGTACTCTAAGAAATGATGAACCAATTATAAAAACCTCCTGCCTTAGAAAAATGTGGGCCCAAGGCAACTGAGTCTCAACTAAAGGAATTTATCTTTTAATGAGGTGGTGTGTGCACCAGCCTTTGGTGCTTTGGAGGCAGTGGTCTCACGTTCCTGGGATTCCCTACATAGTGACAGGCTTCTCACTATTTCCCCATTCTTAACAGAATCAAGGGAGCTGAAGAAATACACGTTACACAGCGTATTATATTTAAGCTTTGAGTAATAGTTCTTAAGATTTTTATATTCCTAGAAGTGTTACTGCATTATTAAATAGACAAATGCTTCACAGAATAGGGAAGGACACACTCCAAAACTGCGGGTTAGAAAGATCACTGCTATTATTACTTCTGCTGAGAGCAGAGCCGTTCTGTTAAGGGGTGATACAATTGAACTTTGATGTAAAAGACACAATGAACTGGTATCATTTCAGACATATTAGTGATAGAAGCTAAGAAGGTATAGACTTGAAATATTCTTTTATCTTCCTTGTATAAAACACTGGAGTGAAACTGAGATTGTCTGGAGTGAAAGTGGGATTGAAAAGGGTTTTGTAAAGACTTAAACCTATGTCAGGGATAACAAGGCAGAAATGTTATTGGTGAGCTGTACTGTGGGAGGGTTGATAGGTCACTGAAAACAGAGGACAGTGTGAAAGAAAGCAACAAGCATCAAATTTGCAGATGGAAAAAAACAAGCCAGATTTATACTGATGCACCAAAAAAGATTAACACAAAGATGTGGACAAACACAGCAAATTAAAAACATGGGAAGTTTCTCTTTACAAAATACTAGCCATCCTGTGCCCCCAAGTTACAATCACACATATGAAGCTTTGATGATGTTGGCTTCTCTTTCCTAACTCCTGTACGAAAAGTATCCTAGAGAATAAGGCTAAGACCCAGTTTTAGCAATCGCAAAACAACCAAAACTGGTAAAATGAGAGAGCAAAGCCAGAACAAATTAATGAAAGGAGCAAGAGACTTTATTCCACTGTCTTTGCTCAATGAGAAGCAAGAAGAGATAAAATAAGTTACAATATTTTGGAATATGAAATACTGTTCACTTATTTAATCTGGTTCAGTTCAGTTGTATTCCTATAAGCACTCAAAAACCTAGTTTTTAAAATCTTAGCTGAACCTTTGAGTGTTTAAAATTGCATACAACAAAAAATAAAAGAAAAAATGTGGGTTTAGGATTTCCTCATTTGTATGCATAACTGAAAATCTCAAAAGATTTTATTTTCTTTACGATCTCTCTTCTTATTTGATCCCAAATATGCAAAAAGTATGTATTTATTTAATGTTAAGATTGAATGTCAGAAAATGCTATTCTCAGGATGTGGTAGTTCATATTTTTTTCTGAGCAGGCTTGTCTATTCCTGAAGAATGTCTCTAAACAGAACAGAAGAGTGAAGCTAAGAATAAAACAACAGGAAGCATATATGCACCACAGTCAGTAGTAAAACGAAGAGACTTCAAATGCAATATAGTGTGCCAATCATCAGCACAGCTTTAAAATCAAATAATGCTGCCATATCTCCAGTTCTGCAATTATTTCTCACTGAAAAATCAGTTCAGATATTTTCTATTTTATTTGTATATACAGTAGAGGCATGAATTGCAGCCAAATGAGGAAAGTGTGGTCTGCTTTCCAAGAGACAAATGAAAGTCTGAACACTTCAAAGGTAGCATGTTTTGTTCCCACACCTGAAAGCTGAGTGAAAAATCCCCTTTTACAGCACAGTTGACCCACTTCTACTCAAGGGACTTTAAGTGATAAGAACCCCAGCATGAACGAGACACCTGTTGGGGTTCTTTTAAGTTCCTTGTTGAAATTCTGACACAGATATGAATATGCTAAATATATTATTGAAATGTAACTGAGTGGTAAAAAGGAACATTATTTTTAATAACTCTTTAAATTAACTCCACATTTATGTTAACCACTCACACGCGCGCACACACACACACACATACACAGAATGAAGACTGCATTTAAAAATTAAAATATGAAACTGTTTTGAAGGACAGATACGCCATGCACCAAAACCATACATTTAAAGAACTAGACCACTTATACATCCCAGATAATAAACGTTAATGCATCTTAGTGACTTTATGAAAGACATGGAGCTGTTGGAGCAAGTCCAGAGGAGGGCCACAAAGATGATCAGAGTGCTGAAGCACCTCTCCTGTGAAGACAGGCTGAAAGAGTGGGGCTTGTTCAGCCTGGAGAAGAGAAGGCTTCTTATTGCGGCCTACCAGTACCTGAAGGGGGCCTACAGGAAAGATGGAGAGGGACTGGTTACAAGGCGATGAAGTGATAGGATGAAGGGAGCAGCTTTAAACTGAAGGCAGTTAGATTTATAGTACATATTAGGAAGAAATTCTTCCCTGTGAGGATGGTGAGGCACTGGCACAGTCTGCTCAGAGAATCTCTGGCTGGCCCCTCCCCGGCAGTGTTCAAGGCCAGGCTGGATGGGGCTTTGGGCAACCTCCTCTTGGGGATGCTATCCTGGTCCATGGCAGGGAAGGGAGTTGGAGCTAGATGATCTTTAAGTACTGTTCCAACTCAACACAAATCAGTCAGTGATTCTATGACTGTGTTGAAGTAGGTACTACTGTCAGCTGCCATTTCATTCTCAGCAACTCTGTGTGTTTGGATAGCGTGGAATTTTTTTGGTGGAGACTCAAACCTAAATTTTGAACTAATTCAGTCACATAATTTAGAAATATCTAATGCTTCTGAATTTCCAGATTTTTTGCTCCTGATTCAACACATCACTTCGATCGATTGAACACTACTTACAATGAGCAAACTAATCTCCGATGCTTCTCCTGTGTCACCACAAATCAAGGAGATAAAAATGAAGTAGCATCTACAAAAAAATATTTCTAAAGGGACTTCATTTCATAAATAAAGGACAATAACAGAAGTCAGGAATAGTTTTCTGTGGGCATTATACATGTGTACACATATTTATACATACTTGCACCACTTTTCTGGACTAACACAAATGTTTACAGGAACAGTCACTAGGCCAGACAGAAAGAGATACATTTTCATAAAGCATTTTCAACCAATTAACTTCATGCAATTTTTGCCCCTATTGATGCTGAAGCTATGAAAAGTCACAGTGTATGCTGGATAAAGCAAACTTTCAGCATTCACACTCCATTAATTAATTCATCACCTAAAAGCTAAGTATTGATTTTTTAATGGCTCTACAAATCTGTTTAAGCTACTATGATGTAATTAAGAGGACGTGTGTTTACTGTAAATTATCTAACAAGGGCTGTGCTTGCAGCAATAACAAAAAACTTAGCTTAAAGCAGACAACAGGGAAAATGATTGTTTGAAAATGTTTTTCCACTAATTGTATAAGCTGCCATGATCTATAAGGGAAGATTATTGTCAAGCTGGATTATTAAAAGCCCTCTATAGCACTAAAAATAGAACGATCTGATATTCCTTCCATTGAAATCAACAGGAGATCTTGTGCAATGCAATGGGCAGGGGGAGTCAGCTATTTAACAAAGGCGTCCGCAGGGATGGTGAATTAGAAATCTCAAGCTGAGCCTTACAAAAAAATTACTATAGTGCATGGACTCCTTATAAGATATTCTATCCAAAATACTAGCAAAAAGAAGAGCACAGCCATAATTCCCATGTGTGTCATCAGATTTCCACTAAAATCATACTTAAGAAGTCAAACTAACATAAAATTGGTATTAACTTCTTTCATTAGAAGCATGAAGGCTTATGGTCAAATGCATAATGTTGTGAATAATATCTCTTGTGTCAGTATGAGAAAAGCTGCAGTTAAGTCAACTGCTGACATGCAGACTACATAAACAATAACAGAGGAGCAATCTAATAAAAAGCACAGACATAGCTTGTTGCAAATACAGGTAGATTTCTTACCTTATATTTAAACTATAAAAATAAGATATGCAGAGTGTATTGTTATCATTACTGGGGGGCAGGGGGAGGGGGTTGGAAATGAGGCGGGGAAAGAAGGTGAGTTGTGATCACAGATACCAAAACAAGAAATTTAAGATTTAATGCTTTGGAGGTCGGAGGGGCAAATATTATACAAAATAAATCTCTTATTGGTACATTAAGACATCAGTATGGAAAGGTCCATGAGATCTTGACCTCTGACCAACCTCTGCAACCTCTTCTTCCTAAGAAGACATCCTGAAGCTATCCTTGCCTGCAAATACCTATTTTTTCAATTACTGTGGAAAAAAATTCTAGACATGCATACCTCTATGGTTGAAATGTGGAATGCATATTTTATTGTATATCAGCCTCCAGAGAGAGGGCTTCAACAGTTCTGCTGAGAATAGTTACTATTATTACCCAGTTTTCAAATGACATCCTACTGTTAATGGGAGAAGGGAGGATATTTGAAGGTACTTATCATGCAGAGATAAAAAGACACCAGAATGATCCAGCTATATCTTTTGATAACTTAGAGCTTAGTTAGATTTTTAAAAATAAAAAATGCATTAGAATTTTATTCTTAGTAGCAAAAATGCAGAAATTTCTAAATATTTAATAGCATACCTTTTTTTTTTTTTTTGCTTTTCCGCTGTAATGAAATTTTGCATAATCAGCCTTTTTCACCAACCTGAATGTTCCATGTTTACTGACAGAAGCCAAAGAGAAGCTGTTTTTTACATCAGCAGGGCTCAGAGGGGACAGACATCTCGGTATTCAGAGCCTGTTCTCTTGAAGAGTTGGAAAAGATACGGGCTAGCTAAAAGCAGCTCTAATATGTGACAATATAACAGAAGAAAACATGAAGGTAATGATGGTATATGTGCATGGTACAAAATCTGAATCAATAATTAAAGAGTTAATTATCTCACCAGTTATGGATACAGGCTGGGGATTAATCCCTGCAAATAGGCCGAGAGACAATTATGTTCACTGCATGCAGCACAAGATAACCAGTCCTTCTCTGGCTGCACAGATGGGGATTGACAAAAGGTTCTACACTCCCATGGGGGAAAACATTTGGAAATGATCAGTGGCAACACACTGCAATAACCACTGGCAATAAAGTAATGTTCTACACCTATGTATGTCCAGATTGAGAATCCTTCACTAGTGATAACAACATGGTGTTAATGCATTCTTTCACAGAAATTCAAAATTAGTAGTACTAAGTGAATCATAATGGCTGCTAAGACAATTAATTCACTCTTTCATCATTGCTGTGTGCTGAAAGCCTTGCTTTATGCGATAAAAAGCAAACCATGTATTTAATGAAATCATAATAGGTGATCTGGAAAACGAATAATTTTCAAATTCTTTCCTTTCAGAATATATTCATCTGCCCATTTTCCCATATAAAACCCCAGTGCAAAAGCAGCAAATACAAAAGGGAAAATAGACCCAAGATATAGTTGAAATATACCTCATGAGACCATCATTAATTAATTAATTAATGACTTCAACTTTTATCCTTTGCCTGGCTTTGACAACTTCACATATGTTCTATGAAGAAGCTTTTATTTTTATTCCAAATTCCAAATGAAATTATATATGTGTGTGTATATATATATATGATGAAGATTCTGCCCCCCAAAGATGACGAATCCATATCCATAAGGAAAGAGAGCTCACTAATTTCACAGCTTACAGAACTGTTTACGGGTTTGGGTTCGGGGATTTTTTTATACTTAGCGGTATGATGCAGTTGTTGACATTCAAGCTTTTCTTACCAAAGCCAGACGCCTGGACTGCTAAACACAGTTCCTACAGCAGCAGGCTAGAGCCCAGAGCAGAATCTGGTTTTGGCATTATGTAAACCTTGAATTTAAAAAAAAAAATAAAAAAATTAAAAAAATTTAAATACAAGCTGGTTTTGCTTTGTATGTGACATTCTACGTGTTAGTCACTATTGCCAACCTCAGGCTTTTGAAAACTGTGAGTCAAGCCACAAAACATCATGAGATTAGCTGTAACATGAGTTACTGAAAAATAAATAAATACATTTGTGTGGTTTATTTGCCTTTTAATGCAGGGTGAGTTCAGGTCATGTTTTTGAAGCTTTTCTTACAAACACCAAGGCTACAGACTCACTTTTTTTTCTCCAGTGGATCTGACCTAAGAAGCCGTAAGACTTCGTAACACTCAGACTTTTAAAACATCATGACTTGTTATGCTTATTGTGAGGAACTTTTGCTTTCCCCTCTGCAGTGGTGAAGGCCAATTCAGTGATTACTGGGACATAGCTACAGAAAAGTTCCCAGCACAATCTGGGTCTATAAAGAACCTCAATGGCACAAGGTCTGTGGGGACCCAAAGGTTGGATGAGAACCGAGTGACCAGGGTTTCCTGCCACCAAGCAAGTAGTCACAATCATGGTTTCCACAGATGGGCACACTTATGAGACACCTCACCTCCTCAGTCTCTAAGTGTTAGCCAGGCAAAGAAATGGCAATAGGCCAAGGGAGTGGAATTTCAGCCACAATACCTCTTTCCAAAAACATTTTTCTGCAATTAATCTTCATTCTTCTCAAAATATTTAGGCATTCAGAAAGAAAACACAAGCTTTACCCCTAGAAATAAAATAGGACAAAGACTAAATATGTAGAAGTAAATTACATGTTATTGCATTGAGTTCAGTTTATGTGGAAAGTTCTCACCTTTTCACACAACAAACATAAACCTTTCTTAGCTCTTTTTCTAATTTTAATGACATCAATACAGAGCACATAACAACCAGCTTTTTATATTGCTATTCCATACACACATTGTTCAGACTCCACATTTAAGCCCGGTACATTCTAGCTATTAACATGCATCACACAGAGCCATTCCTATTTTTTTTCTTCCTGTGCTCCTTCTTGGGTGGCATAAATTAAAAATAGTTTTGGGGGTGTTGAAATTAAAACTACTCCACAGAGGCAGTTAGGAAAAGTCTCAGGAAATATTTTCCAGTGTTTTAAACTTTTTTTTCCCCTGATTATTTATTGTAGGGGTAATTTCTGTTCATCAGAACCAAAAGTTTCTATGGGACTGGACCACACCTTTTCAGCTACGAACAAAGAGTCTGCTTGAAGTCAAGGAGACCTTTTCACATGATGAGAGCACCTATTCTCATACAGCTCAGGGAAGTTACCTGGAGCATCCCATCACAAATTCTAGCTCTGCTTCATTCAGAGTGGGGACTTAGAGTTCCTTTTTTTTCTTTCTTTTTTTTTTCTAGCCCAGAGAAACATTTAAATTATTAAAATGGAACAAGAAAACTTCTGAAGTTTGAAAAACTTTACAGGATAAATATACCTTTCCAGTTCTCATAAAAAGTAAACTTGCAGATTACCAATTTAAGATATTTGTCAGCTCTAGGATTTATACAGGTATCAGCCATTCCTGCTTGACAAAAAATCAGTACCAAGAGACTGGGGTTTAATTTGGAATAAATACTGTTTCCAGAAGCAATATTAAGAAACTGTACCTCATGCTGTTCTAGCTCCCGAGTTCTGTAACTTGCTCTTTTGCATTTAACTTCCAGTTTCAGGCTTTACCTAGAAACCTATTTCTAAATTTTGCAGTTCTCCACAATGTTTTACACCAGAGGTGCTTATCCCACAGGCCAAACCCTGCAGGCCAGAATTATGCAACTAGACTTTGGCACGCTGCCTGACACTCTCTCTCCCAAGAGCCTTATGCCTTCTCTACCATCACAGGGACCAGAAAGTGGGAGTTTGCTGGTTTGTACCAAGGGGTTGTACTTACAGGAAGCAAGAGTAGATGAGTGTGTTACATCACATGAAAAGCATTCATTTCACTCACCTCCTGCATTCTGTTATGTCGGTACATTTGAGCAGCCACTATGTACAACTTCACCTGTATGAACACTTCCCTCATACAACCAGATATACTTGGTTGGTCAAGTGATATCCAGTAATGGGACAGCCACACGATCGATCCTGCTATGCTGCCTCTGAGTACCTTGAGGCAAGACAAAGATGTGGTCAACAGGGTTTTATACATTTTCTTTGGAGAGGGATTATGAAAAAGGCAGGGATAGAAACAGGGGAAATGGATCTAACTTGTGTTTCCACGGAAGTAGAATAAGACCAGTTTATTCGAGAGTGGTTCTAGAAAAATACCTGGTGTCTGCAGGTGAAAGAGGAGGCAAGCTTCCTTTTCTGATGGGATATGGCATACTCACAGACTTAGGGCCTCACAGCTTCAGTTGCAAAACATGTGAAGAACTAAGCCAAAACAATTTTTAAGGCAATTTAGCACCCCATGATTATCATTACCCACTGCATTTCTGTTATACAACCATACTCTCCCACTATCTCCACTTATGAAATTGCAATATCCATCACAGGATTGCAGCACAGAGCAAAGGAAAATTCCAATGGGAATAGAGCCTGGGGAGCCACGGTGCTGCCAGGGGCACTGCCACAGACACTGAGACCTTGCATTTTGTCACTGTCTTTGTTTTCAGTGTTCCAGCTCCACATTTAACACGTAACTCGGTATGCTGTGCTGGATTGTTGGTATGTCATAGCAAAACTCATCAGCAAGACTCCAGAAACTTTTCTTTTAAGTAGATGCAATCTTCTTCAAAACACACTCTGTTAAATTCAAACCATTAAAAACTCCACATGTTTCTGTTCATTATCTGAAATTAAATTCCAGCTGGTCTAAGAAACTCTATCTGCCTCTGGTTTGTGTGTCCAAATTCCCGGTGCTGCTGTAATTCTTGTAAACACCACAAATAGGTTTCGACCAAAGGCTGCTGCTGAAGAAATGACAATGTAGATTCATAACATGAGTGTATCATTGTTAACTGCAGTTGTAACACAGAGAATACTTTAAAAAAAACAAACCAAACAAAAAAAAACCATTGGTAAAGCTGTATTTTGGAAATCAGTGGATGCAATAAAAGCTCCATGTAACAAACCTCAGTTTCATCTTATTGAGGTGTTTGGTGGGACAAAAGGTGTGAAAAGGGAGGGAAGATTACTTTCAGGAAAAATTCATACATGTCAGTGTATCAACTGTATCAACTTTCTGACAATTACACATTTTTATACATAATGAAACAAATGGAAAATTATTTTTTAAAAATATGTAATTTTATATGAGCAGTTAGAAAGTATATTGTAGCATTTTTACACTGGTGTTTCTTACTGTCCTGAGCTTTTGTATTTGTATGGCTGAGCTGTTGTGTTCACAAAGAGGAACTTCAAAGTTTCTTTTAGGTTTTACATTAGCACATACAGAACTGATGCCTTAATACAAAAACATATGGTCCAAGAAACCACTGATAGTAGAGTAGGGTAACAATTCCCTGGGGCTTTGCTACAGCTCCTCCTTTTTGGTTCAAAGCCTTTAATTCGCTTCAAACTGTTATGCATATGTTTTTGTGCAACCTTACTTCTTTCTGTGCTCTCTTCAGAAAAACATTTCTAGGTCTACTGGTGATTTATAGTAACTTCTTAAAATAAACACATTTGTTTTCCTTGTTTGCCACAATTTTACACTGCTATGACAGACTCTCTATGATTCAGCTTCAACCAATTCCTTTTTATTTGTCCATTTGACTGTCACAACACTGCCGGATAGGTGTCCTGTGATTATCTAAAACATATTTCCTTCAGTTATTGCAGAAATCTGTATCTAACTGAATTAATATGGCTGATTTAGCCTTCCCTAGAGGAAATGCATAATACTTTACAGAAATAGTGTGGCTTTTTATATAAAAATCCCACTATAAATCACAGAAAACTAACTTGGATATCCTGCTAACCCACGAAAAACAACTAACTCAAAATAGCTTTACCCATAAGCAAATGTACACGTGTGTGGACTTCTTTGTCTTTTCTTCACCTGTTTCTGCATTGAAACAGTGTTCATGGGAAGTGCTGGAAAGGCAGACACGGAAGCACAACACTTGATTTTATCTACGCACCCAACAGAAGAGACTTCCATCACCCTGCCTTTGCAGAAAGAACTGATGAATGAACAGGCATGTCCCTTGCTTCCCTGTAGGCTTCTCCCAACCACCCAGAGTCCATTGCAAGGGGAATTGTTCACAAGCTTGTCTCCAGATGCAAAAACAGGCCAACCGGCCATTCTGTTCTAACAACAATTTTTGATTGCTGTTAACTTAGATTAATCTTCCAGGAAGAACCTAGATCTTCTCCTCTTCTCTTTTTGTGCTTTGCCTGTGACATTTCCAGGACAATAACTACCTACACTGAAGCTCAAGAGTGATTAAAACATACCTTCCCATTGTAAGCCCAAACGTGCCCATCTCCTTCATCATCTTTGTTTTAAAATCATGTCAACTTCTACTTCCCTTCAGCATGAGATACCAGCCTCTATCAGCCACTTGTTTGAAAACTGAAAAAAGAACAGTTTTATATTGTGCTGCCCTTCACATAGAAAAGACTTCTTGTCAACGCCAACAGCACTTACACATTATCTGTTTTCAAATCTCACCTTGAAAATATTTTTTGTTATGATGTGCAAAGCAAAAAACAAAACAAAAGAAAAAAAGCCCCAAAAGCAAGACGATTTCAGAGATAGGAAAACAAAAGGCCAGCAAGCTGAACACAGAAATGTTTAAAATATATAATGGCTATTTCTATTTTTAAAAAAATCAGTTGGCTTAGTAGAAGAGTATGGGGAAAAGAGATATCTTGTCAATTTTAAAAATCTTGACTCAATCATCTCCATCTCTTCTCTGCCATTTACACAATACTAACAATTAAGTTGTATCCTCAATCTCCTTTTCAAATCTTGCACCTCTGAGTTTCATGTCTTCCAGCTTTCCTGTGGTATAATTAAGACTAAGACGTTAATTTCTTTATGAATGGAAAGCAACATCACAGGACTCCAGGAAGGGAAAGTTTAGCAAAGGTATCAACCACGACAGACCTCATGATGCAAATCAGATTTGCTAGCGCAGGAGAATTGGAAAGCGGTTTGTCTCACTCTGATGCATGAGGTAGCTGTTTGCCTCAGCTCACAGGCTCTCTAAAACAGCCTGACCTACATATTCCTCTCCTTTTTCCTAAGCCTCACTAGGAAGACAGA
Organism: Hypotaenidia okinawae; assembly: GCA_027925045.1. NCBI lineage: Eukaryota > Metazoa > Chordata > Aves > Gruiformes > Rallidae > Hypotaenidia > Hypotaenidia okinawae. Next base: position 65,290,236 of record BSDF01000002.1, read on the forward strand.
CTTCTCAGTGTTATCGTGAGGTTCACCAGCAGGTTAAAAATATGGAGTCATCTTTCAGTATAGAAAGAGCAAAGCGTATTGTGTAAACATTTACATTGTGAACGACCTTCTATGGACTTTAACTGCTAAAGAGACCAGGGGGAAATGTTTTGGGGCAGAAGTCCAGGAAGCTGAGTGAAGTAGGAAGATAAAGAGTAGGCCACAGCTGAACAGAGCAGTTGGGAAAGAAATAGGGAATGCTTCCTCTGGTCCAGGAATAGGACAGGGCAGCTCTGGAAAAGCTTTGGAAAAGCATGACACTGTGCTCTGAGATGAGCGAGGGACCGGAAGTTGCTTCCTGTGCCATTTAACAGGACAGTTTCTTAGAAATTCAGGAAGACGTAACATTTCCATGAAGGCGCAGAGATGGAAGACATCCCAGGGGCATGAGGTAATACTTGCACTATAGCATCCTTTGAACTACACAACCCCATCCAGGATTCTCTGAGTATTTCCTTATTCAAGGACCTGAATTGTTCTGAAATTAGGCTGAGCAATGGGATCCAGCTGCCTAAATATGGTGTCATTTTAGATATCCCACTGCTAGTCCAGAAAATATGTGTTTTCTGGGGTGAGGGTTTCTTGGAGTTCAACCCCATGGGAAAGTATCAGATGTTAGGATGCCTCAGATAGCATCTGACACATTTACATGTTTCAGTCTAGAGATGATGACAAAGCATGCTGACTTCCAGAAGGCTTTGAAAGTCTATAGAGTGGTATATCATAGAACCAAAGAATGGTTTGGGTTTGAACAGTACTTAAAGATAATCTAGTTCCAACCCCCCTGACATGGGCAGGGACACCCTCTGCTAGATCAGGTTGCCCAAAACTTCTTCCAAGCTGGCCTTGAACACTGCCAGGGAGGGGGCAACTACAGCTTCTTCTTGGCAGCGTGTTCCAGGGCCTCACCACCCTCACAAGAAAGAGTTTTTTCCTAATATCTAATATAAGCTTACCCTCCTTCCGTTCAAAGCCATTACCCCTTGTCCTATCATTAAATGCCTTTACAAACAGTCCCTCTCCATCTTTCTTGTAGGCTCCTTCAGGTACTGGAAAGCTGGTCTGAGGTCTCCCTAGAGTCTTCTCTTCTCCAGCCTGAACAAGCCCGATTCTCTCAGCATGTCTTCTAAGGAGAGGTGCTCCAGCCCTCCCATTATCTCTGTGGCCCTCCTCTGGACTTGCTCCAACAGCTCCATGTCCTTCTTTTGTTGGTAACCCCAGAGCTGGATACAGTACTCCAGGTGTGGTTTCATCAGAGTGGAGTAGAGGGGCAGAATCACCTCCCTTGACCTTCCAGTCTCACTTCTTTTGATGCAGCACAGGTCACACTTCACTTTCTGGGCTGCAAGCACACATTGCCAGCTCACACATGTTGAGCTTCTCATCTACATACAACCTCAAAGTCCTTCTCCTCAGGGCTGCTCTCAATCCGTTCTCTTTCCAGCCTCTATTTGTGCTCAGGATTGTGCCAACCCATGTGCAAGACATAGCACTTGGTCTTGTTGAACTTCATGAGGTTTATATGGGCCCACAAGCCTATTAGTATATATCTTACATACTAATATATAATATAGAGCCTATAATACATTTAAAGAAATTATTTCTTACATTCTCAGAAATCTGAACTCTGAGGACCTACTTCAGTTGTTGACATGTGGCATATAGTGCCTATGGCATTTAAGATGTTGTAGGGTGTCTAAAACACCCAGTATGAATAGCAGATATTACACAGGAGCTGAAAGACATCTACAACCTGACTGTGAGCCAGGTAGAAAACTTTAGGGTAATTCAAACCATAGTAGAAACCTCTAAATGAGAAACTGACTGAGTTTGCGTTTTATTAAACTTTACAAACATAACATGTTGGTCAACTTTCAGATTAACAATGACCCTTCACTTATCCCCTTATTTCTGTATGCTTGGTGTTATGGGCTGTGCAGTTTCTGATGGGTATTCACAAGGATAGGCTGGTAGTATACTAGTAGTCTGCAATTTACTGAAAACTCAAATGAACTGCCAGCCCCAAACCAGTGGATAATTGACATTTCCTGGTCAAAACACCACAGATTTTGTGTAGGTGTGGACATGGGAACAATGTGTGGAGAGACGTCTGTATAACTTCCCCACTTATAAAATAAGTAAGACACTGCCACTGTCCATAAGGACAGTGATAATGAAATGTGTGACCTAACTTCTTACCCTATGTTAGAATTTTTAATACACCCTACAAAGAAAACCCTAGAAATACTTCACTAGGTTGTTATAAAACACCCTAGAAAGTGAAGAATAATGAAGTTATAAGAATATTTTGCCCAAAGATGAGGCAATACTGTGCACCCTCAGAGAATGAGTTTACACTATAATAGAAAATCCCAGGCACCACTTCTTCATTTTTTCATTCTTGCTTGGGGTTTGCATGCAGAGAAACATTATCACATACAAAAGAATAAAGATTTTGTTGGACAGGTGGATTCCAACAGCTATTGCACCTCTTTTAATTCCAGTTCACTGCATCTGTCTGTGTGCTTCATATAGGATACTATTCCTCAAAAAAAAAAGTCATTGGTGGGAAAAAAAAAAGTTACACAGAACCAAAAAAAAAAAAACCCTCAAAAAACCAAACAAACCCACAAAAAAAAAAGCCCCATAAACATTCAGCATAGAAATGCAGGTGCAAATGCTTAGTATGTTTTATTATATATTTCTGTCAACATCTATGAAATTCAGCAGTCTGGAGTCACAGAGACACCTAGTTTGGAATGATTTTTTTTAATTAATACCTCCACATTTCTTTGTCTCATCTATTTTGGAAAATACAGTAGAGAGAACTGTGCTGATGATATCAGGATCCTCTGTCAGAGAGTCAAGAATTCAAGTAGAATTACAAGGAATGGGTTTTAAGTGAGGCAAGAGCAAGAGGGGAAAAAACCAACATGGTGCTCCTTTGAACTCTGACAAGACAAATGAACCTGCAGCTAAGATACTTGAGAGTGAGACTGATGGCTTTCCAGGGCAGATGTTTGACTGCAAGTTCAGACCAACCATGTCAGCACTTGATGTGAGGTTTAAAGTACAGAATGATTGAGCTATCTAAGAAAAAAGCTATTAGTGAGCCTTCAAGCAGGAAAGGCAAATAATTACAGTTCTAAGGTATCCAATACTGCTAATATAGTATGAGATGCCTGCAAAACTTCATGCGTTTCAGCTATGGAGAGAGTCCTCTCTTCTTTAACATGGCAATTAAGGCACTGCACACTCACTGTGCAGTGAGGACTCGCACAGGTATTGAGCAGTACAGAATTCAATACATGAAGTCATTGGTGAAATTATTTCTTATGAAAATTCCCCTCTCCTCTTCTCTAACAGAAATTGAGAAATATCTGTCTCCTGTTGCTACCCTACATATATCCACTCTTCGCTTTGGGTAAATTCTTAAATTGTCCTACGTAAGGGATGTGAAAATTTGCTATAAATCAGGCCCTAAAAATCTGACAGCAAATCCCATGCTGAAATCCTAGAGGCAGAGTAGAAAAGATTTCTGGAGAATAACTGGAATTCTGCCAAGAATTTTTAAGAGCTTGAATGTCTTGGGGGAATATATAAAAACAACCTCATGATTCAGCTAACCAAAGCAGTAAAACAAGTTCCCGAAGGCAGGGATCAGCACTTTGAATATATTTGGGTGCTCCTTTTAATTCCTGTGTTTCTTTTTCCTTCTTCTGTCCTTTTCTCAGTTCCTTTCTACTTTGAAGTTAGGAAGGTAGGCTTTATAAGTTACTTTTCCTTCTCCCCCAGCCAACAGGGAAGGGTCATAAGTAGGGCAGCCAGTTCCCTCTTCTTTGAAAGCGGTATGACTGTTCTACTTTAGATACACATCCTCCTGCCTAAGCCCCAGCACAGTGTGAGCCCTATCACAAATTTATAAGCTCCAGTTCTGTCCTGTATACTACCTAGTCCAGACATGTAACAGTCATCTTAATTATAACTCAAATGTAGAAGGCATGCCATCATCATCTTTCATGACTAAAACAGGGCAAAGCAGCTATAGTAGCATCTTATAAAATGGTGGTTAATTGCCAGCACAAAAAGGCTGCTACTGCAGTACTTAAAAATGCCTATGTGCATTGTCTGTTCTGGAAACAGGGTTCCTCTGGTTCGAAGAACCTCCATAAATAATGAACTCTTTAAGAACTTCAAGAAGAATCGTCAAAGAGATCAATCAAATAAGACCAAAGGGAATGACAAGAATACAAGATTAAAGAAGAGTCTCTGATGTAGGCTTGACATAGTTGATTTGAGCACCTAAAAGTTTAATAGATTTAACTGACAGTGGCTAACGCTAACTTACACTTTATGGCTTGCATGATCCTTGTTGGAAACATTTTAGATACATGTGAGCAATCTCAAATCATTTGGACTTTCTAAAATACGTTGTACTTGGCTACTAGAAAAACATGGTGGCCATTAGAACATTATTGGTTCTCAAATGTATCAGGGTAATATGATTTAATCAAAAAAATAAGAGCTTCTAAGAACAGGAAAGAATCAGCTATATCTATGTTTACCAAGTGATCTGACAGAGTAGATAATTGATTGAAGCAGTCGCTGTTGACAACTCTACGCTGTATGCAGTTCACAGTTTTTACTTCAGACTTTATCTAATCTCATGAACCAAATGATTCTTCCATAGACATAGTTCAGCTCTGTCAAAAGGACCAGTCCTTGGTTTAGTATCACTTAGAATCATAGAATTGTTTAGGTTGGAAAACACCTTTAAGATCAAGCTTAACTGTGAATCTAACACTACCAAGTCCACCACAAAACCGTGTTTTAAGTGTCTTTGAAATACCTCTAGGGATGGTGACTCAACCACTTCCCAGGGCAGCCTGTTCCAATGTTTGACAGCCCTTTTTGGTGATTTTTTTTTCCTAATATTCAATCTAAAACTCTCCTGGCACAACTTGTTGCCATTTCCTCTTGTCCTATCACATGTTACTTGGGAGAGGAGACCAACACCCACCTCACTACAACCTCTTTTCAGGTAGTTGTAGAGAGCAATACGGTCTCCCCTTAGTCTCCTCTTCTCCAGGCTAAACAATCCCAGTTTCCTCAGTCATTCTTCTAGACTTGTTCTCTAGACCTTTAATCAGCTTCTCTGTCCTCTGGACACTCCAAAACCTCTCTGTTTTGTAGCGAGGGGCCCAAACTCAACACAGTATTCAAGTTGTGATCCCACCAATGAAGAGTACAAAGGAACAATCACTTCCCTCATCCTGCTGGTCACATTACTTCTGATACAAGCCAGGATGCTGTTGGACTTCTTGGTGATCTAGGCACACCGCTGGTTCATACTGAGATAGCTGTCAAACAATACCGCCAGGTCCTTTTCTGCCAAGCAGCTTTCCATAGACTCTTCCTCAAGCCTGCGTTGTGACCCAGGTGCAGGACCCAATGCTGAAAGTTGTTGAAGCATATACAGCTGGTGTCAGACCACTAATCCAGCCTGTCCAGATCCCTCTGTAAGGCCTTCCTACCCTCAAGCAGATCAACACTCCCACACAACTTGGTGTCATCTGTACACTTACTGAGGGTGCACTCAATCCCATTTCTCCAGATCAGTGATGAAGATATTAAAGAGAACTGTCCCCAGCACTGAGCCCTGGGGAACACCACTTGTGACTGGCCACCAGCTGCATCTAACTCTGTTCACCAAAACTCTTTGGGTCTGGCTATCCAGCCAGTTTTTTACCCAGAAAAGTGTACAGCCATCCAAGCTGTGAACAGTTTCTCTGGGAGAATGCTGTGGGAAACTATATCAAAGGGTTTATTAAAATCTAGGCAGACAACATCTACAGCCTTTCTCTTACCCACAAGGTGGGTCACCTTGTCATAGAAGGAAATCAGGTTGGTCAAGCAGGATCTGCCTTTCATAAACCAATGCTAACTGGGCCTGATATCTTGGTTATCCTGTTCATGCAGTGTGATGCCACTCAGAATGGTCTGCTTTATAACTTTCCTCAGCATCAAACTCAGACTGACAGGCCTGTAATTTCCCTGGGCCCCCTCCATCCCTTCTTGTAGATGGGCATCATATTTGCTAACTTCTCCATTCAAGTAGGACCTCCCCAGTTAGCCAGGACTTCTGGTAAATGATGAAAAGTGGCTTGGTGAGCACATCCACCAGCTTCCTCAGTACCCTTGGGGGAAACCCATCCGGCCCCATAGATTCATAAGTTGAAGTGGTGTAGCAGGTCACTAGCCATTTCCCCTTGTCTTATGGGGGCTTTATTCTGCTTCCTGTCTCTGTTTTCCAGCTCAGAGGGGTGGGTACCCCAAGAACAGCTGGTCTTACTAAGGTAAGGAACACATAAAGTATTTCAGCCTTTTCATCATGCTTGTTTGTCACTACATTTTCCCCCAAACCCAGGAAAGAATGGAGATTCTTCTTAGCCCCCCTTTAGTCGCTAATGTATTTATAAAAACTTCTTTATTGCCTTTTATGACAATAGCCAGATTAAGTTCTAGTTGGGCTTTGGCCCTTGTAATGTTCTCCATGCTTAACCTCATAGCACCCTTGTGGTCCTCCTGAGTTGCCTGCTCCTTCTTCCAAAGGTCATAAACTCTCCTTTTTTTCCAGAGTTCCAGCCAAAGTTTTCTGTTCATCCAAGCCAGTATTCTTCCTCATCATGTGTCTGTTGGCACATGGTGATGGCCTGCTGCACCCTTAAGATTTCCTCCTTGACCATCATCCAGCCTTCCTGGGCTCATTTGCCTTTCATGACTGCCTCCCAAGGAACTTTGTCAATCAAGCTCCTCAACAAGCCAAAGTCTGTCCTACAGAAGTCCAAGATGGCAGTTCTGCTGACCCCACTCCTTACTTCTCCAAGACTCACAAACTCTGTCATTCCATGATCATTATGCCCAAGGCAGCCTCCAACTATCACATCACCCACAAGTCCTTCTCTGTTTACAAACAACAGGTCCAGCGAGGCACCTTCGCTAGCTGGCTCACTCACCAGCTGTATCAGGAAGTTATCTTCCACACAGTCCAGACAGTTTTGTCTCTGCTGTATTGTATTTCCAGCAGACAACTGGTAAGTTAAGTGCCCTGTGGTTGTAGTGCATCTGATATGCATTTGGAGCAGACCTTTCGGTTTATCTTCTTAATAACTTTAGATCCAAACTTTAAAATAAAAAGATTTTGGAAAGTCAAACAACAAGTCTTTCATTTTTTCCAGGTGCAAACAACAAGAAAACAGAAAATTCGTCATGCACAACTACAGTTTGGACATTCTGATGTTGCTAGTAGGTTGGGGTTGTAAGGAAACCAGAATAGCCTTGCAAAAGACAATGTTGCATTGTCAGGACTAGCAACACCTTCATCTAGGCTGTAACAAGACAAGAAATTCTATTTAGAAATAACATCAAGCAAGAATACATAGGAGCCTTTAATGACTCAATTTCAAAAGGAAACTTGACCAAGGCTACCACTGAATTCCCTAGAAGAGGTCCCAGTGGTTTGCTGTAGCCAGTGCTTCCAGTAATATGAATAAACTTCAGCTATTAATAGGAAACATCTAGTGATCCCTCTTTATAATAGAAAAATGTTTGTTCCTAAAAATATATAGGTTTTTTCTGAGGTAATCTCTCTCAGTGATGAGCAGTAATAAAATATTCCATCACTGAGGAGGAATGGAACCTCAACATCTGAAAATCCCGCCAGTTTAGTCATGCTCCTATGGAATGAGAGAATACAGTCAAGAAGATTTAAAATACTGACATCATCCATATACACATCATTAATCTTCTTATGAACAGCAGGAAGTATACTACTAGGCCTTCCATCCCAAATCTCTAGTTTATTTAAAACTTATTTCTAGTGCTTGGTCTCTAGCTCTCCAAAAATATTGAGCCAACAGTCAAGAATGGAATTTAACGTTGTGCCAGAGATAAAAAAGAAGTATCCATGACTCAAAGTCCCCAGACAAAGCATTCTTGAGTCACACCGAAATTCAGTCCCAGGAACCAACAAACGTAAACAAACTGTTCCATCAGCCACGTGATGGGCTTAGAATACAGGAAGCTGTATGAGGACATACAGTAAGGCATGTGAAAACTAAGCCTCCCCACTAGAGATTATGGCTTCACAGCACTCATCAAGAAAGGGCTATGCACCAACTCAAAGAATGTGAGGATCACCAAGCAAAGGACTTAAAATTATCCCATTGTTACCCTCCAGAGCACATTTCATCAAAAAGAACTGGCCTTCTGCCAGGGGAGACACAAAATAAATTTCAAAGTGATCAAGAGTATGAGAACACTTTTACGATCAAATGTCTGTTTTATAAACAAAATGGCGAATTTCAATAGTATCTTTCTTCATCTGAGAAGAACGATACTTCACCCCAGCAAAGCTCATGGAAGGAACACATACTTTAAAAATATAAATAACCCCACTAGGGAAAATTGGCTTATTCAGACATCTTAAATGTTGCACAAATGAAAACCACCAAATCAAGGTCTCAGTTTGCTGAACTAGACTTCCCAATTGGCAGCACATGAGCCTGAAGTACAAACAAGAGGTTGCTTTTATCTGTAGCATGAAGTGTCAGTTGTTACTTGCATATTTAATAACAAAAGACCTGGATTTCAGAGGCCCAACAGCAAAACTGAGTGCTTAAAAAAAAAAGAGAGATAAAAAAAGGAGAGAGAGAGAGGAAGAGAGAAAGAGAGAGAGAGAGAGAGAGGGAGAGAGAGAGGGAGAGAGAGAGGGAGAGAGAGAGAGAGAGAAAGAGCGAGATAGAGGGAGAGAGAGAGAGAAAGAGAGAAAGAGAAAGGGAGAGATAGAGGGGAAGAGAGAGGGGAGAGAGAGGGAGGAAGGGAGGGAGGAAAGGGGAAGGGGAAGGGGAAGGGGAAGGGGAAGGGGAAGGGGAAGGGGAAGGGGAAGGGGAAGGGGAAGGGGAAGGGGAAGGGGAAGGGGAGGGGAGGGGAGGGGAAGGGAGGGGAGGGGAGGGGAGGGGAGGGGAGGGGAAACGGAAGGGGAAAGGGAAGGGGAAAGGGAAGGGGAAAGGGAAGGGGAAAGGGAAAGGGAGAGGGAGAGGGAGAGGGAGAGGGGAGGGGAAGGGGAAGGGGAAGGGGAAGGGGAAGGGGAAGGGGAAGGAGGAAAGGAAAGGAGAAGGGAAAGGGGAAAGGAAAGGAAAGGAAAGGAAAGGAAAGGAAAGGAAAGGAAAGGAAAGGAAAGGAAAGGAAAGGAAAGGAAAGGAAAGGAAAGGAAAGGAAAGGAAAGGAAAGGAAAGGAAAGGAAAGGAAAGGAAAGGAAAGGAAAGGAAAGGAAAGGAAAGGAAAGGAAAGGAAAGGAAAGGAAAGGGTCTCATTATTATCTCATTTATTGAAAATTGAAGCCAAAGGAATTTCCTGTCCACCTGCAATTATTAATATCTCCATAGAAGAGTGTTTATTACAAAAACATAATTTAGCAATGAATTTCAGTGTGAATAAAACCAGTGAACCCCAAAGCTTATTATGTAAAAAAAAATAAATATCACTTTACTGAAATATCTAGTGCTTACATTCTATACTTGCACAGGTCCCTCTAAGTATCAGACATTTTTCAATTGTTAATTCAAAGGGGAAAAAAAGGAGACATTAAGCATGGACAGAATACTCTTTCTCTCACCATCCAGTAATGTGAATTTTTGACTAATTTTAGTGCACACTAACTGAAGTTTTCTTAATTGACTTACCAAGTAACAGGCCTTTCCCTGAGAGTTCTCCATAGACAGGATTGTCAGTGACACCAACAGGAGTTCGTTGTGTGACACTCTAACGCATCTACATCTCTAACCCTACCAAGAATTCCTGAAGAGACAGCAAGAATTAGACAGTGCTGGTGCTCTGTGAGTAACTGGATCAAATCCAGCAATGATTTCAAAGCGAGGTGTTTGTCAATTTAGTGTTGCTGAAAGAATTCCAACAAAAGTCTTCTTAATGCCCAACAGTATTCCCAACGTGAAATAACACGTTCATTTATAGACTGAGGTCTTAAAGTTGGTTCTATTAACAGACACAGATATCACACAGCCACAGTGACAATTTTTCCAGTTTTGGCAGTGAGGCTAGTAGAGTATTCATAACAATAATGACAGTCTCCCATAAGGCCCTCACTCCTCAGTGACAAACAGGTCAGTGGGGTCTGATGGAATGTAACAGGCAACAGGCACGCTCCACAAATGCCTGTGGAAAGCCACAGATCTTGCCTTTGGTAAGACTTTTGTCTATCTCTTCCTAAACTCCTTCAAGTGCACTAGGGAATACAGCCTAGATAAAATTAGCCTGAGACAGGTACACAGTTGGCTGAAAGCTGTATTTAAAACATGGTTATCAGCATTCACAGTCAAACAGGACATATTCATTGAATATGACCTCCTGAAGTCCATGATATTATATAGTTTCATTAACAAATGGAGTAAAGAAAACTTTTGTGACCTTTGAAAACATCATCAGACAGGGTGGGTAACAGGCACAGCTGAGAATAAGACCAGAATGGAAAAGGTCTTTGTCCACTGGAGCAATACTCTGAAATACAAACGAGGACAGAAAGGAGTAATGCAAATTCCTGCACTTAAATCAGAATTAACAACTCTGTAAATATAATAGAAGGAAAATCCATCAGGTTAGAATCTTTGCAGAAAAGCATCTGGGGGATCCCAGACTGCGTATGAGTCAGCTAAGTCATGCTGTTTCAAAAATATACCATACACCAGTTAAAGATGTTAGAATAGGAGCGTTATAAGAAAGGCAACCTAAGGAATCCTCTCACTTTTCCTCGCCCCACAGCTGGGCATTGTGTCAAGTGTAGAAGCACTCTTCTAGCAGGATGGCAGCCACTGAGTATCCAGAGGACAGCAACAGGCACTGCAGAGAAAGCATGGGATTCTTTCATCCAGCGAAGATGGAAGCATCTCATAGAGATAAAGAAGCATCATCGTCCTCAAGTATGGTAAAGCCTGCCAGAAAAGAACCATTTTCCTCTTTATCCACCAGGGCTAAGACAAAGATAATAGGTTTAAACTCCAGTTGTGAAGCTGTAGAATAAACATTACAAAAGTGTTTCTAATAATAAGATGTTTAAAAAAAAAAAAGGGTTAGAGAAATAAGGGTGAGACGACTGTAAGATTCTTCCTTAGGATTTGGGATAACCAAGACGGATCTTACAGTCTCTTTCTGCTGTTGTGTCTATGGGAACACAATTGTCCTCCATACTTTTTGTCAGAACTGCTGTAGAACTCCTCCACTTATCTAAGCAGAAGCTACGATAAAAACTGTCAGACAGGCAGCTTCTCTGTGTCTTTGACTGAGTCTCTGTGTATGTGTGCGTGCACGTGTACTTAAATATCTGTGTGAGCATGTATGTACCTCCATACGTGTGTGAGGGCACACGTACAAGCCTGTGTGGATACATATCCTCATGTGGATGCGGTGTCCTTTACCTGGAAGATTTCCCTTCATTGAGCCTCACAGGTGTAAAGGGTCAGAGCATGTAGTTAGTATCCAGGGATGCTTTAATGCTGACACCTTTGCACACCTTTTTCTCCCAAAGTATAGTGGCTTTAAAGAAGTATAAAAAAATGTGAAGAGGTTTGTAATTCATGGTTTTTTTTAACTTGGCATACCTCTTGTCTCATTTACATCTACGTGTAGCACTGAATGCAGCAAAATGACAGCAGCATAAAACTGACTTGAGGAGAGAAACAGATCTTTGTATGATTCTAGTAATATATGAAGAGCTATTGATCTGAAGATCTGTTCCCCAGGGGTGAGTAAGGCTATTCAACAAGTTTGCTCAATGACACTTGCATATAATAGCCTAATGGTAGAACCAGAATATGATACAAAATAAACATCCAAGCAATGCAGACTAAATCTAAACCTGGTGAATGAAGGAGACAATTATCCCCAGTATTCAGACCAAATGGTTTTCATTTACACTTGGCAGCTCCTTTTCTCCATTTTGGAATATCTAGGCAAACTTTTCCTCAGTATTGCATTTCCACTCTATAGTTTCAGTGTTCTGGGTGGCTGCCCAATGAAAAGCTAATCAACTATGTGCGTTTCACTTAATCATGCCAATACATCACCTCTACTCATGACCACACAGTCCAAAGAGTGGCAGCACACAAGAAACCCGAGAGCAGGCTGAAGTTAGATGGGAGGACATGAAGGAAGTTAGGTAATTTTATTATGAGAACAAGTTACTTAATTAAATCCCTTTAAAAGTTTATGAGATGGTCTGACAAGGCCAGGAAATAAAGTTTTCCCCAAATGAAATGCAGCAAAGGCCAGCCGTATTATTTGCAGGAAGGAGGGAATGGGAATTTACCCTAAAAATGTTTAGTTGCTTCCATCAAGAAAGAAAATTATTTGCAATATTAAAAAATCGTGGGGATATCTTTTTTTCTTTTTTTTTTTTTTTAAAAGAGCCCCACTCAGTGGAACAGTGGTCTGCCCTCGATGCTTCAAGAAACACACAAGCCCACTGAAAGAGGGAGAAGAAAAGCCCCAGCTTACACAGGGTCATTAGAAACTTTAGATTCTCTCAGCTAAAACTCCCTGAAGATCTTCTCTGCATTAAATGTACTCAAGGCTCTCACCGTTCCCCTTAGCGACCGCTTCCTAGGCTGCACATGTGCCTCCCCCTCTCCGCAACCCACACGCCCCCACACCTCACACCCCAACCCCCTCCGTCCGGAGGGTGAGTGAGTATGTTCCATTCCCTCAGAGCTTCCCAGGCTGCACATGTGCAACCCCGACGGATATGCTTCAGCCCAAGGCTGCTGCGGCTGGCAGAGCCAGAATTGCGCTGTAATGGCTGGAACCCTGACCAAGAACCTGTCTCTCCACCCCTCTCAGTAATCCCCCTGCGAGCAGAGCGGGATATGGCAGGAAACCATCACGCTCCTAACGCAGGAAGGGTAAGAGGAAAAACTGAATAGTAAAGCCAGGGGAGTGGGGCACAAGAAAAACAGGCATAAAGATACGTGTAGGCAAATATATTACAAACTGGGAGAATGTGGGGAAGCAGAAGGTGGAGAAAATTACTATCATGAGCTAAGAAAGCTTGAGGCTGGAGAAGATGTCTGGCAAGGAAACGGAGGCATGACAGAAACAGTTTATGGAAGAAAGAGAAGAAGGCATCAAGCTGGAAAGGGGACGAATAGAAAAGTTTGTGCCCGGCAGAGAACGCGCTCCTGCAGAGCCTGAAATGAAGCACAGCATCACACCTTGACTGTTACAAATGATTTTATCAAAATATCTTATGCTCATCTAGGGTTGATCGTTCACACAGGACAACAACTTGTAATCAATTATTCCTGAACTCAAGCAGCAGAAATCTTAGCAGCTCACTTAAACATTATGATTAACCACTCTAGAAGGCTACTGGTCTCATTTTCAAAACAAGGAGAAATTATGCATGTACACAAAGAATACTCAATGAGTATTGCTAATCTTGCAAAATTTAGGAAAACTTAAGAAAAAATGCTAGAATCAAGTCTATACCTATCTTGTATAAGCTTCTCATGCAGCTGCATTAAGATAAACTTACAATGTTTGCAAATTGCCTTTGTCTTAGTCTAGAATCAGATCTGAACTAACTCTTCAATACTTCGTTTCCCTGGATTTCTTGCCTCCTGCAGTTGACTCTTTTGTCTTTTTCTCCCCCTGTTTACTCTATACTCTTGCAGAGAAGGAGGGGCAGAATTAACAAATCCCTTTTCCTGTAACAGTTCTCATTAATTCCCCAAATCAATTTGTGCAACTCTCTCTATGCTGCTGAAAAATAAAAGCAAGGTGCTGTTTATTGGCTGAGAGCAAGTGGCAGCACAGTCCAGATATACGTGGCTAAACTCTTCTCCTCACCCCGAGTCTGGTTGCATTAAAACTATCTGTTAGGAAATTACCTGGATCCCCAGCTTGTGTTCAGGCACTGACTGTACAGATGTTCTTAGGCTTGAATAAAAAAACCCCAAACATGCTGGGGGAGATGGGGTCATGCTAAAAATGATACAATATGGAGAACTGTAAACCCATGCTTAATATCATATGCTTTCCCTGCTTCATTTAGTAGAATGAACGTAGCCAATCAGACTTAGAATTCCATGTGAGAAGTTTGTGTTATGTAAATAAAAAGCATCTTCATGTATGCATAGGGCAACATTTTCAGGTCTGGTGTTTTCAAATAAATGTACTCATATCTGAAGCTTCATTAGTGTGCTTTTAGTACCATTTGTCTGCGTGTCGTGTAATTCATATAGGGACACCAAGCCCTGCACTGTAAGTTGGTTGGCAAATCCAGAGAGAGACCCAAAAAACATCTGAAGAAACAAAAGAAGCAACTATGGGATGGGAAATCTAAGCTCTTCTCTTAGACAGTGTTCAGGTTATATGCCTTAGCACTGAACTGAAAGCATACATTATGCACACATATCACTAACTCCTGGAATAATATGCATGGCATATCATTCTGCAGGCAAGCACTTGGCAGGTAGTTTGTACAATAGCAAGATGAATTCACAGTATGGGATGTGTTGATTGCTCACGTCAGTCCCTTTGAAATTTTAAAGCGATAGTAATCAGAGCTATAAATCTCTCCTAAGTATAATTAGATTACTATTTATACCTACTGTTGTTAAAACCAGCCTAAGAAATTACTTCTAGGGCACCATTACCAAAGAAATAATCTCTTTAAAACAATAATCACCGAGTTAAGTACAATTCATATTCCTACATTCTATAATGAGAAAGCATAATTCAAGTATTTAAGAATACTGAATGTCTTTTCCTATTTAAAAGTTTGATAATAGCATTTTCAGACCTCAAAGTTTTTCACATTATACTGCAGCTCTGGGAGCATCCTCCAAAGCTGCAATGCACTGCAATGAAGGATTAGATGCAGTGCCACCTCCTCACTGAAGACAGCCATTGAGGTATGCAAGTTCTGTATTACAGAAAGTGCAGGTTATGACTTCTGTAGGGCCCTGTAGGGAGTATTATGATAATGAGACAATTATGATCAACTGACTAGAACTAGAGTTATCTCCATAGACTTTTTATCTTTTAGGAACATATTAGGAATTCCAAAAGATGGTAAATTTGTGTCATTTGGTCTATGGTTTCACTCTTGCTAATTTACATCTTACTTCCCATGGGAGCTGCCTCGACTCTTTTTGCAGAGAGAAGCTGGAGCAACATGCAGTCAGTAAAATCTTAAAGTACCCTCTCCAGATAAAACAGATCACAATAAATATATTTACATGACTCTGAAAGAAAAAGAGTTATCTTTCATCCCTGGGTAAAAATATGGCATTCGAGAAGATCAGGGAATGGTTTTCTTTTTCAGAGTGGTCCAGGATGTGAGTCATCATGGCCAGCTACCTCACTGTGGAGCTTCAGGCTTCAGTCAGAGAATGCTGCCACAGCTTGAAGCTGGCTGGTATTCTGCAGTGACTACCTTCATTAAACATTAGCAATTGCATGACGAACACTGTCAGCAGAAGCTGCTTCCAGTTCCATGTCTAGAACACCTGGAGCAGATAAAGGATCAGGGAGTTATAGTAATAAGATACAAATTATGTCAGTATACGTTGTTATAGGACCTAGAAGCAGAAGAGCCTATGTCTCTCCTGATGCTATAAACCTCAGCTGACTTTGTTCCTCACTTTTCTAGTGGACGTTCATGACCTTGTAGTTTACTTCATGTGAAACAGATTCCTGAACTCAGCAGCCCTCAGAGAAGCTTTGTGCATGACCTAGTCATGTGAAATCAGGGGTAAAACTCACCCAAGGTCCCACCGCATTGTAAAGTCAGTTCTCTTATGTGACATCCTCCCTTTCCTCAAGGAGTCACTTCATTCCCCCATTAATATTTTATTACATTAATCTCAGAAATGGAAAAAGCATATGTTTGGAATGATACATAGCAATAAGACCCCATTTTTATGCAGTTTTCCATTGCATGATCCAGCTCATGTATGTAACAGTCTTGGTTCCATTCTCTTCCAGTTTTATTTTTCTCTTAAAATATTCAGCTGAAGATTTTTTCCAATAGATATATTTATCTTAGTTATTAAGAAGCCTCTATTTAATTCTCTAGATAGCATAACACTTTATTTACTTTGTTACACATTACTGATATTTAATGGACTGTGTCAATTCATCGATTTATCTCAACTACAGGTATCACTTAAAAGGCTACACTACCTATCACAGACACCATTTAAGATTTTTAAGGGTTAATGGAGGATGTATCCTTCACAGCGTTAGTCTTGCTCTATGACATTATGCTATGAAAATCAAGTGCTCCACCGCTGCTCTCATGGATAATAGCGCTGTTGACTTCAGCGTCACAAGAACAGGTATCAAGGTATAGAAGACACATCCTTGTTCAACACCCATACCTAAAAATTTCTTTGTGATTCCTAATAAGAGGCCCAAATATAGGCTTTGCTTAAGCATATAATCAGTCTCACTTAATTTTAATGCAAGTAACTTCTCCATCAGGTGCAAAGCTTCATTCAAAACCTCATTCATGAAAATAGCCAACATACACAGTTTTGTATTTGATTTTGTCTGTTTGCTAGAGACACCATGAATGGTACATGGGGTGGAGTGGTACCCAAGCCTATTATAACAGGCCACGTAGTGCTCAGATGACTTAAAACCCGTGAATAAAAAAAAAAAGGAGGGAAAGAACCATGAAAATTTTAAGATGTTTCCTATTCCAGATTTACTTTAGACTCAGCTGCATGTATCTTTTTGGTCATTTGTTAGCAGCTACCAGTAAGCAACTACGCCCAAAGGGAAAATGTATTCTCGTTAAAGATTGGCTTATGGCCTCATCAGCCAGGTTTTACAGCTCTTAAAGCACAGCAAGAGAAATATTTATACTGAACTTGTTGCATAGGGACTTCAGATAGCAGGACAGTAATTTCTTGCATAAGTATTAAATTTAGCTGGAGACAGCAGAGATACGTTAAGAGGGAAGCAGGGACTTCTAAAAATAAAATGTCTAGAAAATAAGATGAAAACAGAGAAATGCTACACTCTCAATTTGAAAAGTAATGCATTCTTTTTCTGAAAATGTTCCCAAGACTACAAAATGTTTTATGTGTCCTTTGAGTTTTGAACACCCTAAGTACAGTAGCATATGTCTGTGCTGTTTAACAAAATCCTCCAATGATTGGAACTGGTTCTTTGTTTTTTCTTTTTTTTTTTTTTTTTTTTGGTCTGTGTATGTATGCGTATAGAAGGGAATATTATTTATAGCCATCTAAGGTCTGGCACAGCATTTTTGAATCTATGCCATTCAACACATCAATGTTACAGTTTTTCTATATTAATCTAATTGTTTTAACAACACAGGAAAATTTGTTCTTAACTAAACATATATATATATATATTTACATGCTCTACAGCTGTAACCTGTTGGATAATGAGGTCCTAAAGAAGAATGTTTCAGCACTACCTTTTACACTAATATTAAAAAAAAATAAAAATCACCAGAAATGCATACCTATTCAAGGACCTCCCAGTATTATTAAAGTCTCCAGGAAGTCTCAGTCTAGCTAAACTGATGTAGGATTTGAAGTGGTAAAGCTAAGGAATGTAGTTTCTGCAAAGAGAAACACGGTAAGAGATGGTAGAGTAGAAAGATTTCATAGAATTCAAACACAACATGGCCAAAAATATTAGAGTAGGTAAATAAAATTGTAATAGTCAGTTAAGCCAGCAGGAAATGGGACAGAGAGTTTACACCATGTTTCTGTTCTGGAAGGCTAGTGTACTTGTGTCTGGTAGTACTCGCTTGTATCTTATCAGCAATGTATTACATCATACCCAATGACAATTTCTGGAACTGCTATTTTAAAATGAAATCAGAAAAGTCTAAGTAAAGACACCAGCTGATTAGAGTTTAATTTCTGAAAGAGGTAAGTACTTTTTCAGTGAAGTCCCATTCACTGAATATTAAGTCAGGGTTTTTTTTTCTAAGAAAGTACCCCAGTTCTGTACTCCACAGAAAGCTGCACTCTTGGTTATGGGATGTATAAATTTTGTGATTTCAGCTTATACGTGCCTGGGCACGTATAGATATATTCATATACAGGTTCTCGCGTGAGCATGCATATGCTTCCTTCCTTTCCTCATTTATTCTTAAAATAATGAAAATATTTGCACATCATAAACCTGGTCTAACTTTTGGCTCCAAGTAGGCAAGTAGCCTTCTGACCACCCACCAGGCTGACGGTACTGACTTTGATGGGTAGAAGATAAAGTGGAGCGATGGGAAACAATAACATCAAGAGACTCTGAGACTGCCTGTGTAGATTAAGGTAAAGTCACATTGGGGACTGGTGTTGAGATCAGATTTTTCAGACACCTCTAATGACTCATTCATGGAGCTACTAATGAGGAAACCCACAAGAGGGAACCAACATGAAGAAATCATTGAACCTGAGAGGTGCTTCGGGCACTTCTGAAACTATCACTCACCTAAAAAATACACAGCTACAATTGTGAAGTTTGTGGTTAAAACCAATCATCAATGGGTTTTCAGCATCCTTCTTCACAGAAATCTGAACACTGACACCAAAATCCTGCACCCATCTTCTCAAAACTATTAGAGTAGAAATTTAATCTACAAATCAATAATTTCCACAAAGGTCAAACAGATTGCATCACAGTGGGATTAAGGCCATCATAAAAATGGCTCAAACTGCCATCACAGACAAATATCTGAATTTTACTCTAGGATCTAATCACAGTCCATCTCTTATAGAAAAGTGATAGAGGAAGTACAAAATGGGACATGAAATAGGACTATCCTATTGTTTCCACATAGAGGCTTCATACTGGAGAGTTAATGATTTCAAACCAATAGACCTCATCAAAGTTTGAAAGTAATAATTTATATGCATGTGTTTATGAAATGGCAACAGCTATTTCAGTACTTCTTATTACTTTACTTCCAATGCACATGTATCTTTAATTGCCTAACTTCTCTGTGTTATCTTTTACTATTCTTAGTCTGGGAAGTGTTACTGGAATAAGCTTTATCACTTTAATTGTTCTAATTTAATATTGTGGATTTTAGGAGAAAATCTAATTTGAAATGGCAAAGGGTTAATTGTGGAATTTTCCAAGGGAATGTCCCAAGGAAAGAAAAAGATATGGGCTAAAATCAATGAAATACTAATTTTAGAATCTAATTTCTACTTCTAATTTTTCTTCACAAGGTACTCATGTATTAACCCTACACATGGAGAAATATCTCTCAAATAAACATATGCTTTTAATGTTCTGAATGCCACTCCACATACAAACAAAACAGAGCATCTGTGAGATAAGAACCCTAAGTAAGTTTTTTTATTTTATTCAACGTATTTACACACTTGATTGAATGTGATATCTAAAGACTTGCATGTGTCATTTTAATTATAAATAGATATAATTAAATGTAACAAACTCAAATTCTCTTTATCTTCATAAACTCAGGTTTCTGAACTCTTCAGACATTCATAGCTATTTGCTTATTAACCTCAGTTTGCTGGATTCTAGTGCTGTCAGAGATTTTTATGTGAAACGGGATAGTTTTGGGCAAACTAACATCACACAAGATATAAACCAAATCTCTGTTGCCCCACAAGCATGTATATAGGCACAAGCACAGATCTCTGCTGGGAAGTAAGTCCCAAAACCAAAAAAAAATTTTGCATGTGAAATCTGAACCCAGGACCTCGCATCTTGGGCAGATGCAGACATAGTGTCAGCTGATGAGGACTTCTCTAGCTTCCTAAAGAACCAAAACCCAATTCCTGCACTGACATGCCTAGCGACCACTGAAGCTTAGACAGAAAAACCTCCCCTACCTCTGTCCCTTTCAGAGGTATTCACCAAAACTACAATGGCACACAAAGCAAAAAAGTCCTTAGGAGAGTACTTCAGCTAGTCTGCCCCTTTTGTCCTTAGTTCCTCATATCTGGTAATTGCTCATCGGTTGCTATCTCAACTGGCCTATTTTGTTTGTTCAGACTGAAAAAAGACAAGTCCATCTTCTCAGGAGATTGCCAGTGCAATGTAACAATCTGCAGTGTTGACTTCTCATGAGATTTTCTGATGTGAGCCAGACGTTTTGTCCCAGAAAGAAACATTCGCTTTAAAGGGCAGTAAATCTGTACAACAGGCCAGTACTCCTGCATCTGTGTTTCTAGTCCCATATACATCTGTAGACAATTAATTTGATCAGCCATACTAACCCTTCTCCTAGAGGGGCCAGCAGGTCTGAGTACACAGGAATATAACACAAGGGAACTGGCTTTATTTTCAACGTTGCCCACTTACCATATCAAGTTGAGCAAATCAGTTCAAATAAATCAGCAAACTGCCCTGTTTCGGACCCTACAGAGTGGAAATGACATACAACTCTCAGACATTTGCAAGGCACTCTCAGCTACCCGAATAGCTTTAAAATTTTATTTTAAGCAAATTTCTAATGAGCCTCAGAAAACTCCTCCAAATCCCATTGCATGGCAGTATAAGTTGATCACCTAAATCCTTCAGGCTTCTTTGTGGGAGTCACTTTCCCTGCCCACACGTAAGCATGCCCTCACGATAAACTTCGCAAACCTCTGCACTTTGCTGGCAAGACATTCCTTGTTAAACTCTCAAATAGGCCACTTGTACTCTGGCTGTTCCATACATTCAGAAAAAGACAAAGTTTACAACTGGCAAATGGAAAGAAGTAATTTTATTCTTCATATATTAAATAAAACTAGAATCTCGGCTCTTGTAGCTGCTATACAAATTGAACCTGCCACATGCAGCAACTGCACAACAGGGCTTACGTGCTTGTCTCTTCATTCAAGCTGTCAGCTGTCCATCAAATCTGGAAATAGAACTCAGATTATAAGTTATTCTCCCACCTTTGATTATTTATTTACACATGTGGAGGGAAAATAAAAATCTGTCCAAGCACAACTACTAATATATGGTATATTTCTTTATGTGCTGTAACTCCACTGGTAACGAATTAATTGGAAAACACCTATTTTCTCATATTTATATCCTTTGGAAAATCCTGCTTCTAATCGTATCTTTTAACATCCATCTGTGTGCTTTACTCAGCTGGAAGACTTTCTAACAATGCACTGTGGTTTATGTCTGGCCTCTAGATGATGCTACAATGCTTTTAACTCTATGGCATTTAGTACTGCTACACACAAAGCAACTTTGAACTATACTCAAACCATTTGGTACAGTAGCTTAAAAGCAACAGAAAAGTGACTCTGTTTACAAAAAACAGACGTGTAGCAGGACTGGGATCTTTTTCTCTAGAGGGTTTCTCCTGCAAGTGGATTGATGTTAGACACAAAAGAAAAATGTTGTTGGAATTGGTTTGCTGCATTCCATAAAGAAGACTCTGTGACATCAAGAGTAGATCAAATTTAAACCCTGCAATCTGTAGCAACAGCTCTTGAAATCCTCATCCTGCACCCTCAGATTTCTCCACCACCATGAAGTGTCCTTCACTCCACTTTGATCTGCCTCGTGACAAACGCGTGTGGCTCACTGGCAGACAACCCTTGGAAAAATGTGATAATAATCAAAGATTTCCCTAGCTGCAGAGTACACTTTCCTGATGACTCAGCATAATTGCATGGCACATTAAGCGCCACTGAGAAACAAGTACCTCTTACTTTGGGGAGCACTTGTAGCTGGGTAGACCTTGCCTGAGTAGACCTTGGCTGTTTCCTAATCCTTCTGTTTCCCGTTCCTCAGCGATGGCTTCCTGTCCACCTGCTGCCCAGATCCATGAAAGGATGCAGGAAGTCTACATTTATGGTTCCAAGAGTAAAAAGTTGAAAACAAAAGTTGTAGGCAGGTCACCAAGATAGTAAAAAAAAAAAAAATAAAAAGGTTTGTTTGGCTTGTGGTTGGGTTTTTTTAGAAAATTAGATAGCATAGAGCAAACTAGTGAATTTTATCTCAGATGCTCTCCCATTTGGCATCTTGGAAAAAGGCTTAATGTTGTGAGAAGGATGTGATGAGGTTCTGACAAGTGCTAGAATGTCACACAGAGAAAGTTACCACTTTCAAAACTACAATAGTGCAAGTGACATCAGTGGCAAGTTCTTTGTTTTAATCCTTAGAAAAGAAGCTACATTTTCTAAATTTTCATCTTTTTAGTGATCATAAATCAGTGACTAGCCAATGGTAGCCAACCTGCTACCCCTGTTATGCTACGCTGTCACTCAGAAGCTCCCGCCTAAGTCTTTTGGTAATAAGTTCAGTGGAGACAGACTTTCTTTAAGTCATTAACATAATAATAATTCACAGATAGTGCACTCTAAATAATGGATATATTCTGTTTTCTTCAGGATGCGAGGCTGCAAAAAAGCCCATTAATTTGTGTTGTTGATTTTGCAGGTGATACCATCTCCTCATGTCCTGGCAGGAAATCCAAAGAACTGGTCTGTTGGAAAGGCTGACTTTCATCCTGACATCCATGTTATTGGTTATATCAGAATGCCTAGAAAATCATCCCTACTTTGCCATGTAGTCTGTTTCCAGCCCCAAAGGCCAAGGGAATCTCCTGGCTTACACACTTCTCTCCCCGACAAGCTGACCTTTCTGTAGCACATTTCTTGATTAAACTACCTGTCAAATACACAGACTGAGGCCCCTATAACCTGGAGAAGACGGTAAGAGAATGAATTTATCGTGTGCCCAAATGTGACCATTTGTAGTTCACTTATATGAAAGAAAGAATTGCCTGGAGGGCGGGCTCAGCATCATCCAGCGGCCTGCAGCCAGATGAGTCCCTGAAAACTGGGGGAGAGGTAGAAGGGAACTCAGTGTCTCGTTTTTTTCCCCCTCTCTCTAGTTTTTCACTCCTAGCTGCTGCCAAAGACCTCAGCCTCTGTGATCCATAGATAAATATGTCAGTGTCTACAGTTGCGTGGAAGATTATTTATGGGAGATGGGGGGAGGGAGTTCGCATTTGCCTTGCATGAGGTAATCAGTTCCTGTGTATACCTCAGGAAGCTGTTACAAGGCTTAAAAAAATTAAAGAGGAGATTATCTTACGCTTTCAGGGTCCATCTACAGTGTCGCACAACAGTTTCTCTGAGCATATGGACCTGTAGTTACACACAGCGGTTCACAGATCAGTAAGACAGCAAAGTCTTTCAAGAAGGAGGTGTGGAAAAAAATACCAAGAGGACCAGCAGCTGAAGAATAGTCATGGCTACAGCTTCTGACAGCTCTTCAGGCTGGAGAGAGTGTTTCTCATGACAGCCCCTTTAACATTAACCACTTCCATCTCTTGATTAGGCGGCGATGGGCACATCAAGTGCTGAAACAGATGGCACTGCCACAGTGCTCCTCCTGCCAGCTGCCTGGGAAGAAGCTCTCTCTGCCCTGTAATAAAAATGGCATGAGTTCAGGCAGATTCCCATACCGCTCACTCCCTGCATCGTAGGAGAGGCACCTCAGGAGCATGGCACAGGAGCAAGCAAACCTGTGAGGGAGAGGCTGATGAACATCCAGGTTCTAGCTAGCCCGAAATCCCACATACTTACTGGCATTTCAGTTCATTTCCAGTTGGAAATATAAAAGGAAAACATGGCAAATTATGACATACTTGTGCAAACTTGGAGCCTGGTTTGGAACTGAAAGGCAACATGATTTATTTGTTCTCCTTTTTAACGGTTTTCTAGGTATTTCTTTTCAATAGTAGCTTACATTTTCACAAATGCCCCTTGGTGAATGTAAAAATAGCCCTACCATGCTAGGGAGGGAAAGATTTCTGAGACAATGACATTTGTCCATTTAAAAATATTTTTGGTTTCATACTTATTTTCCCTTTCAGATAAGTTTATTTCACTTCCATCATCATAATATAGCAAGGCATAGGTCAGCGCAGTCTTCTATAAGACTGATCATATAAAACAGGTGCCTGGGGTTATCAATCAATCCTTGCCACTCTTCCCAGTTTTCAGATGAGAAATGAAAAGTATCTTGGGTTTTTCTGTGGAATATCTCTAGCAGAGTCAACTCCCACACAGTAATTACTGGAGAGCGGACATTGTCGAAGCACACATGACTACGCATGGAAAACATAGGAGTGAACAAAATCTACCCAATGTCAAAGACAGGTGTGTAACTCCAGTAAAGGTTTTTCCTGCAAGAAAATCGGGCCAAATAATGAACAGAGAGACTTCTTCTTTCCCCCACCCAGGGAGTGTGTCAAAATGCTTGCTTCACAGAGATTCACCATTTAAAAAAAAAAAAAAAAAATCATTCTACAATAAAAGCTCCAAACAACAGCTTTCTATAATAGTGTTAGAATAGCATTTTAGGTTATTGTGAAGCAGTGTCATTTCATTTCTAAGAATTAGTAAGTCAAGGTATACACAGTAGGGATGTGATTTGCTTCACCTACCTGCCAGCAACATTAATTTCTCTACTACAGATCTCTGACATAGAATAATACAGCTGAAAGAGACCCCAAAAGAAAATCTTTACAGGGCTATGCCAATGTATGTAACCTTGGCTACAGTATTCAGCCTCCACAGCCATATTGTACATTCATTGGAATTTTTCTAAGGAGCCTACACTTTTTGGGACCATTTGAAAGGGGAAAGGAGGCAACAGTTCAGCTGGGGCTCAATGTGCAATCCAGGAGAGGAAGTGTGTTGTGCCCAACTTCACCAGCTCCACCTCGAACAGCTCCACCTCGGAGTGGAACCAACCACAACCAGTGACTGGCTGAGGTTTAATCAGATGCTGACAGGGCCACAAGGCAAGAGGACCATGAATTCTTCCAGAATGCAATTCAGATGGAAAATTTTTTTGAGCACCTTTGTTTCAGCAACATGAGGTTAAACTGAACCAAAGCTTTGAGTGGTGGGGATTTTAATCTGGGAAGAGACGCTCCAGAGTTTGTTTCTTGTGTGGAAGAATCATGGCCTCTAGGCTAGGCAATGAAGTTAGCAATAGTCTGAAGGTCAGAGCAGAACGTGCAGCATGTCAAATGATTCAGAGAATAAACAGACTCAGGAAGGGCAAATACACAGGCTCCAGAGGAAACACAATAGACTGACCTTCTCAACTTTCTTTCTTCAGCCTACCACATCACCAGACGTAAGCACGGGCAAAGAGATAAAATAAATGAAAGATGGCTCTCAGCAAGTGCTTGGATTTTCAGCTACTTGCTGCTGAAGCTGCCTTGTGTAAGAGTGCAGGGACGAGCACAAAAACAAGCAGAGTGTTTCTAACCAGCTGTTTCAGCTTTAGTACCAACCTGAAAAATATTAGCAGATGTATTTTCAAATAGTTCAAAAAAAAAAAGCAGAGTGAGGTGAGGAAAGTTTTAACAAACATTCTGTTGCAGGTACAGAATTGATACAATTTCTTAGAGAAGACAATGGGCAATGGATTTATTTTAATGTATTGTACTATGTAAATAGCAATTAGAGCTAAAGAAAGCATTTCAGC
Source organism: Hypotaenidia okinawae (assembly GCA_027925045.1). Lineage (NCBI taxonomy): Eukaryota > Metazoa > Chordata > Aves > Gruiformes > Rallidae > Hypotaenidia > Hypotaenidia okinawae. Next base: position 65,315,826 of record BSDF01000002.1, read on the forward strand.
TGGCTGTTGTCTGCCAACAAAATATAAATTTTGGATTACCCAAACTTACCACAAATACACATCAAGCTCATCAGATTCTCACAGCCAAAAACATTCTCTATAAGCCAAAACATTTCATTTCAAGACTTTCAAAACAGAATACTAAGATTCTAGTCTCAAAAGGTTTTGAAAACATTTTACTTTTTATTCAACAACAAATTAAAATGAAACCAAATGTTTAACCTGGAACAGTCCCCCACACCCTTGATTAAACCAGGGGGAAAAAAAAAAAGTCAATTATTTGCACAGCTGGACTACTAATTAGGAAATAAAGGCAATACAATTGATGTCTGACTAGTGACTACCACATCCTCCTCCAATGTGGTCTTTGAATAAAATAAAAGCAAGAAAGAATAAAGCAGCTTTGAACAACAGCTCTTTAGTTGAAGGCTGGATCTCCCAACATAGCCCCACATTAGCTGGAGGCTTATATCACTAAAATACTGCTATAAAAGCTTTGCGAACACAAGAGAATTTGTGTAGGTGAAATCACCACCAAGAAGTTAATAACTGTCTTTCCCTCAGAGAAATAAATTCAAGCCAAGCACACAAATATAAGAAGTTTCCTTTATAGATTTGAGATCTAAAGCCAAGAGGTGCTGCATAACGGTTTCACTCCCCTTGAAAACATTCTCCAGCAATAAAAATGGACCACAGACTAAAAGGAAATAAAGCAAGAGGAAGGAGCTCCTCTGCCCTTACGCTGAGCTGACCCTGGACTGATGACAGCTTCATTTTCCACTTGGCAAGGGATGATTTTGGAACTCCCCCAACTGTATGAGAAGTGCTCCCAAAAATCCCGTGGCCCACTTGTGACCTGAAGCAGAGTACAGCACTGTGGGTGAATCAGATCAGTTAACACCTTGTCAGATTTGGAATAAAATAAAATAAAACCTAAAAAATACAATACAGGAGAGGGAGGGAAAGGGAGAGGGAGAGGGAGAGGGAGAGGGAGAGGGAGAGGGAGAGGGAGAGGGAGAGGGAGAGGGAGAGGGAGAGGAGCACACTCCCACATTTTCTGGTTAAAGGATGTGATCAGAGCAGGGCAGCTTGCTTGTTCCTTTCCAAACTAAAAACCAGACCCTGTTCTCCCATGGCTTTCTTGCACACAGTAAGTTTTCTGTATTTCTGAACTATGTTCAAGTTAAAAACTGCTTATTATTTCCAAGCAAACATTAATTTCAACTGCATAAGTGCCCAAAAAAGAGAGATCAATCCTCAGCCTGGCTCTGCTCAGTGACCAAAGGGGTGGGAAAGGGAGGGATTGTCTGTAGCCAGATCCTGAACTAGCATAGCCTCAAAGACAGTAGGAGCAGCCCAGGATTTACTGCCATTTATGCAACGAGCTGGACTTTACAGCAGTGGTGGTTTGGCAGAGAATGACTCTGCTTTGCAGTCTCTGTGCTGCAGAGGACTTGGTTTTGCTGTGTTCATAACCGGGGAAGGAATTCCCTTCTGTCTGCAGCCACAATGTGCCAGTAAATCATATCCAGGACAAACCCTTTTTGCACTAGAGTGGTGGCACAGCTGCCGGGCAGAAGCAAACTACTTGAAGGTTTCTAGCACTTTGAAGCGTGAAGCTCAGATCCTATGTACAAGGAACACTGATCAAGCTGCAACACACACCTTACCCTCTGACACAACCAGAGCACACAGCATTTGGCAGCCAAAGACCTTGGTTATTCCTGAGAGGTAGGAAGCAAACGGCCTTCTCCTCGGAAGTGGCAAACACCTAATTGCTTCTCTACAAATGCAGTCAGCAGAAACTCTTCCTTCAATGTGAAGTTACAAATGTATTACTGCCTGAGAGATTCTGAAAGCCTTAGTCATCAGTTTTAGGGTGAGATGCATGCAGGCGGCCTCGGGACATTACAAAGGATTACTGCACGAATAAAACCAATGTAAACTCGATTCCTGACCTGTTTGTTTCTCCTTTGATACAAGATCATTGTGGTTTGGTGCATTATTTTTTCTACTCTCTGATTTCTCTTTGCCTTCATTAAACTACAATAATTTGGGGGTTGGACCCGATGAGGGGGTTGGACCCGATGATCTCTCGAGGTCCCTTCCAACCCCTACAATTCTATGATTCTATGATTCTAATTTCTTAGTCCTCTCCCTCGAAATGCTCCAAATCTTGAGTGCTTTTCTGTCATCATGATTTCAGTGTATGAAGAATTCACTGCACCAAGGCTTCTTTTATCGTAAGTGCATTACGAACTACGAAATGAACACCTTTCTGTAGGCAATGACAAACAATAAGACTGTGTGGACATTCTGGCTGCATTCAGAAATGCCACTTGCACAGTCAGGAAAGAGGACAACAGCCAAATCTCTACTTCCCCGGCTCCTGCTACCATGGCTATTAACTAGCTGCACATGAAACCAGCTTGAGGCTAGAGGCAACAGAGCCAGGGATGAGCCAGTATGTCCCAGCATCCCATGCTTCATTCTAGAGAGTGGAGTATACCCCTGTGCTGCACTGCCTGGCACCTCCATTGCTGGAGTTCGATGCAAGCTCTGCCTTGTTTTCCTCTGATGTAATAAAGTACTTTGTTTTTAAGACTACACCAAAAGAGCTTAAATTCCTTCTGGACTTGAGGCACCCTGGCAGACTCTCGTTTTAATGATGCTGCTCATGTCAGATTTGAATGGGTATTCAATGCATGGGGCAAACAAGTCATGTCCCATATAAAGTGACTATTGATAATTAAGAGCTCAGTACACGTAACTGAATAAAAGAACATATACCAAACAGTAAAATCACAGCGACCCAACAACGCTGACAGCAAGCACATTTGGTGCCTGGCACCAAGTAGTACCTGAAGGTCTGGCTCCACTGATGGTTTTGCTCAGAGTTAATACCTTGAATGCCTTTTTGCCAACTGGCCTCAACCCTGTTAATAACAGCCCTATAGAAACCGGCTCATCTAAGGCTCATTCAGCAGCTGAAACACAGGCCTCAAATGCCACTTGTGTGTTACTGGATACCTAAGACATTTGCACAGATCTGTCAGAAAAAGCACTGGAGTCTCTACCATCATGACCAAGCAGCCAAAGGCTGGACAAGACAACAACGGGCACCTAAAGCAGCATTAGGCCCTATTTCAGGCACTTGCATCGCTCTCTAACACACCTCATGGGCTATTATTATCATTTAGGCTGACCTTCTACCCTTAAAACTTCAGCGAGTAACTTCTGTTTCTAACCCACTTGAGCTAAAAAGATATCCAGGTCTGATTTAAAGGTGTTTATAGTGACTGAGCTGCCACAGATAGAATCTATAGATAACTGAATTATCTTCAAAGAAAAGGTTCAATCTTTTAAATGTGCCCCTAAATCTTGTCCTAAAAGAATTGAATTCACTATCTCCAAGGAGATACTTCACTTAAAAAAAATATATTGGGTGAAATCTTGGACACAGGCTGTAATTTAGTTTCTCAATTTGTATGTGCTGCCTGAATAGCTTTAAGATGTTACAGCAGTTGGTGTCAATTTATTCCAAAGGATTATAATCATACACTACAAGTCACAGAGATGCCAGGCTAAAGCCATGTTGCTGTGGGATTCAGAATATTTTGGGCAGGGGATTTACTGGTTTAGTACCTCTTTTGTTCATTCCAAAACTGCTGTCATATTTTGAGTCTTACAGAGTACTGGCTTTACAAAGTTATGTTCCCTCATAAATTAAACTGCTTAGCAAAAGTGCTTAGTAATGAATTTACATTTTGGCTTAAGCAGAAACCTTTTTAATTTGTTGTACTACAGCCTGTACTCCTTGTGGAGCTATCAGCTAATTTAACAGCCTCCTTTTCTAGCTTCCTTTTTAGTTGAGGCTTTCATATAGCCCTTCAACAGATTTGATTCTGCCTCCAGGATTCACAGAAAAAAAGGTCATTTTCCTCTGTCACAGGAAGAAGAAAGTGACTTTTAAAATGAACAAGGATTATTACACAAAAAGTCTCATCACAGATTTTGTCAGATCCCACCCAAAAGGAGCTTTAAAAATACAGAGTGGCCCATATATGGATTTAATATAAAGCCCAAAATGACAGTATTACTTCTCAGGGGATTTGTGAAGAACAAATTCACTAGTTTTTGAAGGGTGCTTTTAGAACATCCTTTTTCTCTTTTGCCTTGTTTTGCTGGTTATCTGAAAAGAAGGCTCAGTGTGAAAGCATAGGCTTGATCCCTTGGGAATGCAGTACACGTGGCATAAACAAGTGATTTTACGTGTTTAACTCTTAAGACACATTTTAGAGGGGTTTCGAGCCAGCTTTGAAAAGCCAGTGTTTCAAATCTGTGCTGTGGTCTGTGTAAGTTCATGGATTAAACAAAAGAAAGAAGGGGGAAATGTTTCTCGATTTCTCAATGTGTCTTTTCGGAAAGCTAAATTCTCTGAAAACTTTTCATACCAGTAGGTGTACACTTGAAAAAGTCTACTACACCTAGAGTTGTTCATAGGTAGGTTCTGCATGTTGAATCTTCTGGGAGTGACTACAACTGATGTAAGGCTGTCCTAACTCAAATTGTCCTTGTTTTTATTGGATTGCACCTGAGCTTTAACATCAACTCTATTTTTAGCATTTAATATAACATTAATACAAATAAATCATGTAAGGCTTATTCTTAATGGATTTTTAGCATGCATACATATCGAGCACTGCAACACAGTTCCAATTCATATTAATCATAGGAGGATAATACATTGGACAATAAGGCACATTTTTGACAGGTTTGTGCAAGTTTAGATTTTCTCAGCCCAGATCTCCTTTTGCTAGAATCATTCTCTACCTGATTTATGTTTCAACACTTTCCTAAGACATCCCTCAAGCCTGTAAGATTGTTAAGTACATTGCTGCAATCCAGTTTACTATTCCAAGTGACTGCACATCTGAATCAAATATTAAACTCAATTTTAGGGCAATTTATGTTCCCAGAAAGCTATATAACAGCTTTTATTTTCTCTTCATACTGATGCCCAATGAGTCTTGCCATTTGATGCCATTTTAAAGAGAGAAAAACAAAATGGAATCTACTCTCACAAATCATATAAAATCTGTGCAGTCTCAATGCCACACCCTTTTTCCCCCAGCAAAAAAATACAACATCCAACACCCAAACAAAACAAAACCGAAAAACCTCACCAAAGAATCTACCTTCTTGTTACAGTTATCTTCCTCCTCGTCAACTTCTATATTTCCCACAGGAACTAATTAGTGATGGACCTGACGCAGCATATGCCAAAGCAAAATCACAGAATCACAGAATTGTAGGTGTTGTAAGGGACCTCAAGAGATCATCGGGTCCAAGCCCCCTGCCAAAGCAGGCTCCCTAGGACAGATCACACAGACTGGTGTCCAGACGAGTCTTGAATATCTCCAGAGAAGGAGACTCCACAACCCCCCTGGGCAGCCTGTGCCAGGGCTCTGTCACCCTCACGGTGTTCTTCTGCATGTTGGTGCGGAACTTCCTGTGCTCCAACTTAAAGCCATTGCCCCGCTTCACTCATCCTTTCCTCATAGGGGAGTTGCTCCAGGCCCTTAATCATCTTCGTAGCCCTTCTTTGGACTCTCTCCAGGAGATCCCTGTCCTTTTTATACCAGGGAGCCCAGAACTGGACACAATACTCCAGGTGGGGCCTGACCAGGACAGAGTAGAGCGGGAGGATCACCTCCTTTGACCTTCTGGCCATGCTCCTTTTAATGCACCCCAGGATCCCACGCTTCCCAAGGCTGGGTTCAGATTATTTGCCCCCTCACCAACTGCTATCCAACCCACGGCCACTTGCAGAGTTTAGTTACCGCTGCCTTTCTGTGTCCTAACTGTAAGAGGCAGATACACAGCTCCGGAAGACCTCAGAATGCGCTTCACAGAGGCGTGCTGGTCTGAGGCATTCTCTCATACTAAGTTGTCTATTGTTGTAAATGCCTCACACAAAATACGCTTGTTGTCCTCTTCAGGGCACCCCTGTTTGTACTGCTGCTGGTGCAGCTAGCATTCCCACACAATCCTTTTCTTCTATTTACCTTGTATCTTGAGCAGTAAAACCCACTAACACTGGGAAGCATAGTGGAAGTGTCGAGCATTGGGTGTAACAAGCAACTTCACGTGCACTTGAATAACTGTAAGAGGGGTAGCTGACACAGTAGTCAGCAACAAAAGGTTGGATCAGCTCCTAGCCAAGAAAAGCTTACCCTAGCACCTGCAAGATTTCCTCTCACAGTGCCTCACCTGGTAGAGTTGCTGCTAGTGGGTCATACAGTATATTTTCCACTCAGCAAGAAATTTTTTTAAACGAATGTTTAACTGGGCTTTAGCTTAATAGAGACAATGACCACATGGAATTATTGTTATTAGGGACATGAGCCTACCTATGATTCTGGACCCAAATAGTTGTGCTCTCATCACTGCTCCGCACAGAGTACTAAATTTCAATGTTAAATTATTGCCACACTAATACTCTATACTTCAAAACTTGGGGGCCGAATATTCTAATTGAGTACCAAGTTTTGTGGCCTAGGATTAAGGTTTCCAATGACCATCTCTAAATAAAGCTGAAATCCCAAATGCGCACGTATCTTTGAAGATGGATGACCCAAGTGCCAATCTAAGTACAACTCAGATTCCACTGACCAGCAATTTTCAAGAAACCCTGGCCTCACTGACAACAGCAGCAAAATTGAAACCACAGATTTTGGTCTCATTTTACATGGGTACATTTTAGGCTGATATAGAGGCATCACAGTTGAGTATGTCTTACAGGTTCATAACAGGCATCAAAGTGCAAATACCCAGCCCCATGCTTAATACAGAGAATACTCTTCTGGGTTTTGGGGAATATAGAAGAACTTGTGTATGTTTTTTAACCCCAAAATTACTCATGCAGCACTGTTGTCAGTGAAAGGTCACCACTGGATTTCAGAGTACTGACTCAGGCGGTCAGTGAACAAAATAGGAAAGACAGCAGTCATGTATCTCAGTTCGAGGCTACGATTTTATTAGTCTAGGAAGCAGGAACATGGCAGACCCAATTGTTAATCAATGCCTTCCATATCAGGGTTTTTTTAAATGAAAAAAAAAACAAACCCAAATGGTCACAAAAGCTGAGTATACTTCAGGTTTACTGAAATGCAGTCATACAGACCAAGACAAAGGAGTTCCCCAGTGTTCTGAAACAATCAATGTTTATATAAGTTGGTTTGAGATCCATATTACTCAACTGTATCGTTCTATTTTATTGAACACATTAATGTGAAATAAAGACCCACATGTTCATTGTACACAGCCTGAGAGCTCTTCCAGCAGAGGAGAAATAAAAAGTAATTAGAAGAATAGCTGACTAAAAGGATTTAAAATTTTATTGAGACCTCTGGCTTATATAAAGCCTGCATTAAATGTTATTCATCTGAATGTTCCGCTCACCTCATTCCTATTTTCAGACAGAAAAGAATGAATGTAACAGTGTTTTCAGCATGAATAACCCTATAATATCAGAAAGAAAGGCCAAAAAAAAAAAAAGTACAATACATATGGCAGCAAAATAGGCTATCATAAAATACTGCCCCAGGACTGTATCACACCGACCTAAGTCAGTCAACAGCAAACAAGAAAGTATGCCTTGGATATTTGATCTATCCTTTTCTAATTAAGATGGAGGTGACCTCATTCCTGTTTCCACACACTCATGGAAGTACTCTAATTTCAGAGTCAAGCAATGATCTCACAAGAGCCAAGAAATTATTGCTTAGGCCTGATATATCCAGGTCAATACACTTTAAAGCTACATGCTATGTTATTACATTATTCATTTTAAAAAATATTTAATGTTCCTTTCATAGATTTGCTATTATGTCGGCAATGTAACTGTGTAATAACATTATCTGATATACACACATAATAATTTGGTGATCCTTTTTTTTAAAAAAAATGTTTTTCTAATTCTCTTTTCCTGACTTCATTTTGGTGTTAAAGCTTTCCTACAAGTTTCACCAAATTTTCCTTTGCACCATTGGCCGTAGTGGAGCTTTGCCAGTTTCTATCAGGAGCTCTGTCAGCCCTCCTCTTCCCAGTGAACTGAAAGCCATGGCTCCATTTTACAGAGAGAATTTTGTCATAAGCAATTGTAAATTCTGCTCCTTTCTAATGAAGACAGGCCCGCACAGTTTAAATCAGCATACAGTGAGCACACTGTTCAGTTAAGGTCTAAGTTATAGCAGTAGAATTGTTCTTCACTCTGAAAGAAGAGAAGGCTATACACTGACCCCTGAATGGGTACCACTATAATACACTGCTGTTCTTGCTTGTCTTCTAGTTGAGAAACTACAAGCCTATTATAGTCATCAATCAACTCTCCCAAGAGGCACAGAAAGCAGATGTACTATTGCTTCTATTTCACCAAAGCATAACTGAGGAAAAATGCTTATCTCAAAGTCAGAAAGGCCATAACAGAACCGACAAAAAAAACCCCACCAAAAAAACACCCCAAAAAATTTCCAGTCTTTAAACACAGAAACTATCTTCCAATACTGCTCAATGAAAGGCAAAAAAATTATGTTGAAAAGATTTTCCTTCCTAGAAAAAGGGACCTTCCTGTGAATTAAAAAAGAACATCAGTACTTAGAAGCTATGTCCATCTTGGAATAGCATTTGTTTCAGAGACGAATATGCCAGGAATATCTTGTCCCCACTACTGATAAGAAGCTTGCATCATGGATTGAAAATTTTTGTTGACTTTTGCCCTAATGCTCCTAATTTTCTCTTTTGAGTTTGAATCAGCTATTATACTGCCGAGAAGGCAGAATCACATAGCAGTTACTTGCAGTAGGGAAAAAAAAGCCCTCACAAAAAAAGCCCCCACATCAAAAAACCAACAAACAAAATAAAACAAACAAACAAACAAAACCCACCAAAACCAGAGAACCTTGCATAGTGAAGAATTTTGAAATGCTATTTCCCATTGCCCCATTCAATCAGAGCCAACAGTATCAGAAAGATTTAGAGAGCTGAAGAAACAGGGAGAAGTAGGTGCTGCTTTTAAAGGCTTTTTCAAACACAGTGCTGTAATTGGAATCAACAGCATAGTCCAGCAATTCTGTCTCACTGATAAAAAACATGTGTGGAAATATCCTTCTCCAGGAGGACCAGATGTCCAAGGCAGTCAAGGATTTGCAAGAAATTGCCCCCATCTGCCTCTGTATCTCAATTTGCCTAACCTATGGTGCAGCAGCCATTCTCCAGCATAACTCTAGCACCCAGAGGAGATCAGCAGCAATTTTTAATAAAGCCTCTTAATGCCTGATGTGGACCATGGAAGGAGCTTCTTTCTTTCTACATCTCCATCCTTTTTGTTGTTGTTGTTTTTCTCTATCACTAGGCTCATACAGCAACTTCCTCAGAGGCTCTTGGAGGAAACAGTTTCTTTTCCATACATTAGACCACAACAAAATTAGTGCCGTTCACATTGAAGAATTGTGAGATGCAGTTAATTGATGGAGAGGACTATGATCTCAGTGAGCTGTCCTTTTACAGATCTGGCCAGAGAGGCTTAAAACACTAGTACTCCCTGATTACTGACACCATCCCTGCACTGACAGTTACCATCCGCTCAGCCAAACAGCGCGAATAAGCCAGCAAGGTACTGCAGTTATCCCAGAGAGCTTCATCAGCATGTTTTTTAATAGTGTGACTCTAATGAGAGCTTCAGATAACATTTGCCACCCATTCCAATATCCTATCACTCTCCCTTTTCTACTTGGAGCCTTATTTATACATGTTGGTAGTGGCATTACCCATGGAGGGACTTTTCAGCTTGAAGATGAGATACTGTCATACATGTCAGAGAAGATCAAATGAAGCTTTCTAGTATACTGCCCCAGAGGTATTAACTTCTTAGAGTGGCTCTCCTTTTTCCCAAAGGATTGAAATAATCTGCCCAGAAAACATGAGCCTGGCAGTCAGCTCCAACTGTTTTAGTAGAAGACTAGGGGAGATCCTGGTATTATTTAATAACTCTAGCTTCTGGCAAGGGTTTAACATGCACACTTAAGCACTGTATTTAGCTCCATTTGTCTGCATGCTAGATTGGATCTGTGAGGCACTGAAGTACAGCACAAAATGTGGTTACGTTTCCTCTGAGAAATTCCCCCTCCCTCTGGGTCCTGCCTTAACTAAGAACCATTATTTTTCACCTGAGGCAGGTTCTCCTTTGCAAAGCTAACAATTTTATAGTTGTAAATAAAGAAACAGAAATAATCAGCCGTGCAAGTATTACTACAGCAATAGGCCCTGTAACTATCAAAATGTCATCTGAAGGCTGCTGTTTTCTCCACTTGTAGCTCCACAGGGCTATAATTTACCTCAGAAATTTGGTTACAACAGATGAGACTGGAGGTTTCTCAAACTGAGCCAAGTGAATCATTTTCAAATAGCAATCCTAAATATTACTCCACAGACCACATATGGCAAAGAGAACACTAATGTGAAAGACAAAAAATCCAGTAACAAAAGATTTGCCTCTATGAAGCAATTTGTCTCCATTCTTAATGACTTTAGGTGTGATATAAGTTATGCCTTGGAGTTCAGTGAAGTGTAATGTCATGAAGGAATACTGCAATGCAGCTATTCCTGCGGTACGATTACCCATTTTTTCACTGTGAGTCTTGCAACAAAAAGAAACAAAATTACCTTAAAATGCCCCCAAGAGAATTTTATATCATGCCTACAACCTGGTTTAAAAATGCAGAGCAATATGTTTTCTGCATAAAAGAGTATATCGCAAGTCTGGCAGCACGAATAAACCCAAATCAGATGGTAACTGGAGTTCTCAGGAAATATCCCGTTCCTCCACAAATGGGCAGAAGAAAACCATAGTCACCTCTCCTTCCTATGCCTGCTTCTCTTACATGTACACATAAGCACAGAAAAAGTGCTTATGGCTGTGTCAGGCGGCTAAAATACAGCAGCAAAACCCACCAATGCCTGCAGCAACATGGAAGCTGATAAACAACTGCTGACCCTGGAGTCTCACAGACAGTGTTCTGTATACTAGGAGCACTGTGCAGAGCATATTTTAATATTGGCTAGTTGTTATTCTGTGTCATGTACATTAAATAAGTCAAAATACCCAAATTCACATGCTGCTCACATGCAAAATCAGGTAGACTCACAGGTAGGCTCCTGGTCTGTAGCAGAGCAGTGTTCATAATCACCTCACAATGGAGAAGACATCAGTAGAAGATCTGGGCTGAGAAGTTTTCTAAGAGAACACTGGTTGATTAGTAGGTCAAGAGATGTCCCTTTCCCCCTCTACTCTGCCCTGGTGAGACCACATCTGGAATATTGTGTCCAGTTCTGGGCCCCTCAGTTCAAGAAGGACATAGAACTCCTTGAAAGAGTCTGGTGCAGGGCCACCAAGATGATTAAGGGAGTCGAAGACCTTCTTTATGAGGAAAGGCTGAGGGAGCTGGGCCTCCTTAGCTTGGAGAAGAGAGGACTGAGGTGTGACCTTATTAATGTTTATAAATATGTAAAGGGTGAGAGTCAGGAGGACAGAGCCAGGCTTTTCTCAGTGATGGCCAGGGATAGGACAAGGGGCAACAGGTACAAGCTGGAACATAGGAAGCTCCATGTGAATATAAGGAGGAACTTTTTAACTGTGAGGGTGACAGAGCACTGGCACAGACTGCTCAGAGAGGTTGTGGAGCCTCCTTCTCTGGAGACATTCAAAACCCACCTGGATGTGTTCCTGTGTGATTTAGTCTGGGTGATCCTGCTCTGGCAGGGGGGTTGCACTAGATGATCTTTCGAGGTCCCTTCCAACTCCTAATGTTCTGTGATGCTGTGAAGAGCACAGGGAACCATGCCAGCAATACCCATCCTAGCTCTAGCCTATATTCAAGAAACAGGCTCTCTACATGCAGCCAAATGGGACACCTTTGCAATGCATTCAACATCATCGCCCTGCCAAGGAGGCCAGAAGCATGCTGAGAGGGGTCTTGACCCTCTGTCTCTCTGAGGGCAACCAGATAAGACCATACACTGGCTTTGAGACCTCCAAACAAGGTTGTGTGTGTGAAATCTCAAAAATGAAAAGCACAAATAAAGCTTCAACTAAGTTCTGCACTCGGCTTTGTCTTCTTGGATATTAATGTTAATGAGGAACGGTAGAAGAAAGAAATGGAACCTTTCATATAAAACATGGATTACAATAGATGCATCAGTAAAGACAGGGAAATCATTTTGTTAACAAGAAGTCTGGAGACATGTATGGGTATTGATTAGAAGGGAAGAAAAATGCTGGTCTTTCTGTCATTTCTGTATGTGTGTCTTTAACATTCTTCCTACCTGAAAATAACACAAAAATGCATAGTGAAAAAAATATGTATCTCTGTACTAGCCAATTCTGGCCACAGTAACAGATATTGGTAAGGCTCATCTCTATCTTCAGATTTTAAAAACAACCTTAACTAAAAAGCATGCAGATATTATTTTTAGAGAAAACTAATCTTATTTATATACAGCTAGTTGCAAATGTGAAATAGAACATTCACTCTTTTCTGCATGAACTAAAGACATCTGGATTATTTTATCCTCCTATCATTGTCTGGCTGTGATATTGTTGAATATATGAGTGTGGGGAGTGCCAGAAATTAATTCAATTCTAGAACTTGCATTATATTAACAAACCAGAGGGGAGAAAAAAAAAAAAAAGAGGAACATAAATCATGATTTCCTTTACCCACACCCTACTTTAGTAAGTGAAATGTCAGGCTTCTTGTTCCTAATTTGTTAGAGAGGTTTTAAGCCTTTCTGGTTAGAAGAATTCCACTATAATTTTGAGGGTTTGTTGTACTCTGAGGTTGGCTGAAAAAAAAGATTTGTTTTGAAAGGGTTAACTTGGGGAACACACTATAGAAGGCAGCAACTCTGCTCAAAGAAGGCTAGCACTTAGAATGGAATAAAAAATAAACCACTATAGACTAGAAACACAAGCTTATAGAGTCCTTGAAAGGAAATTGACTTCCATCCATTTCAAAATACCAGTATGCTATTCCAATTAAATTACACCTTTACTGTTATTTGTGACCCTGCTTAGTTTATTTCATCCCAAACATATGCTTTATTGATTGGCTAGTATCAGTTACAATTTTTCTTGCTTCTCTTCACAACTCATACCTTCTGCACACTGATCCTCCAGCTTGGTCAAAGTGGTTTTTTGCATCAAAACAATCACATTTATTCCTCAGCTAATCTGAAGCCAACTTTTAAATGTTTAGCCCACAAGAATAATCCACAGCCATAGTATTGTTTGAACTGTAAAAAAAACCCAAACAGTTTTTTTTTGTTGGGTTGGCTTTTTTTTTTCTTTCTTTTCAGACACAGAGGAGAAACCAGATCTAACATATTCCCTGTTTGCAATTTTCTTCCAATAGTTGCTAGGCAATTTTCCTGGCAAGGAAGTTTTAAGAAAGTACAGCGCAAATCTGCTCCAGGTCAGGTTTATGGTTAACCTTGTCCAGTCTAGTCACAGTTGCAGTGACTTCGCAGGGCTGGTGAAGCAGGAGGTAGCTAGAGTTACTGTTGAGGCAATCTCAAGATACAGACAGTCTGTCTTTGTATCAGAGACAGCAGATTCCTGTGGGCAAGACTCTTCAAAAGAGTAGGCAGCAAGAAAATGACAGCTTCCGGAGTTTGTGAAAATGTATGACAATTTGTGGGTTGGTCTCCAGTTTTCCCCTTTTCCTGAGGAAAAGAATGTAAAACTGGGAATGGACTTTGGACAAACAGCAGCATTTCTGCATAAGTAACCCATGTGCCAGAGCAAATCAGAAACATTTAAATACTAGGCACTGAGAAATATTTTGCCCCATATTCAGTACTTTCACTTCATAAAGAAATCATCAAATGAATACAATTTAGAAGCTTTCACACCAGAGACAGGAGTTTAAGCGAAGAAACCAGCTTACCACGTTCAGTCAGTCCCTGCCCTTCACTTTCCCCCTACGTGACAGGAATCACCAGTTTCCTTCACTAACAGTTATCCACATCAATTGAATGAAAGTTGGTATAGTGCCTGGCTTTAGTCCCCCAAAAATCCTGCTTCGGTGTTTTCCAACACAACCTGCCTATTTGACATCTTCCTCTTGGCTCTTCCCACAACCTTTAATATGATCCTACCAGGCTCCTACCATTGTTCCCTACCCACAAATGACTGCTATTATGTCCCCATTAAGCTATCTTGTTTCCCTTAAAACTCTATCTGGCCCAGAAAGGAGCAAAGATAAGATTGTTATCTTTCTCAGCAAGCCTTTTTTCCATGTGCAATACATGATTTGAGAAGAGAACAACCAGAAGGTGGAATCTGAGGCTCATACCTCTGATTTTCCAAGGCATGTGAATTTTGCTTCTATTAAAATGAAACTCTCAGAGGCACTTTGTAATAGCCTCATTCCTAGTTTATAAAACACAAAGCTGATTTGGTTAATTTTGTAAGTCACACCAATGGAATAAAATTGGCACATATTAATGATCTGCCAAGAACCAAACTGTAACATCTCAAGTGACTCAGAGGAGGCTAGGCAGAGACTGTACTTAGCCCACTGCAAGTTAGAAACATAGGAAACTTAGGGGAAAAAAATGGCAGACAAGGCAATATTCTGAAGACCAAAGGCTGTCAAAACAATCTGAGAGGAAATGCTGAAAAATCATTCGGAAAAAAAAAAAAAAACCCACCAAAAAAAACACCAAGCCAAAAAACGCCCATACTTTGGCTGAATTATTAACATTCCAGAATTTGTAAACACAGCAGAAATTGTTTTCCTGCTATATGCTGAGCAGGGAGAAATGGAAAGTCAGAGAGTGAAAAAAAGAGTGAGTGGACAGTATGACATAACCTGGATAGGAACAAAAGGAGCCCCAGCATCCTTGAGTGATCAAAAGCTTTTCTTCTTTGAAATTTTTTCAAGCAAAAAACAAAACAACATCTTTTAAGTTTTTTATCACTTTTGGACATTTGGCTCATCTAAAAAAAACAGAAAAGAAAAGAGCCCAGAGAAAGATTTTTGCTGACCAACAGAAGATGACATGAGTGGTAGTATGCCAATAGCAGTATGCTTGTAGCAGCTTGGGCTTCGGATTTGCAGGGTGTATGGGAAAGCATTCTGTCTCAATAAGTCCATGAAAGAATAAAGGAAAGGCAGAGGATTATCTGCTATACTAATTTGTATTTTACCCTCACAATTGCAATGTTTTTATCTTGTCATTGTGAGGATCTCCGGAGCTGCAAGCATTTATTGTAGGAATGAACAATCAAATTCAGTTTATATAAAGGTAACCTGAAAGTTACCTCAGTGACTGTCAACCAGTTCTGAACTTTAGAAGATGCAGTTAATTCATGTCTGGTGGGGATTTGATTTGTTTATTCAAACTTTTCACTTGTTTATTCAAACATTTTTCTGTGACCTAAAACTAACATCCCAAAATTCTGAAAAAAATCCCTATTATTCTAGAACTTCTGATTCATCCACAGCCAAGAATTGCTAGAAATCTCATTTTAAAAGTGTTTTGCACCCATTACTACCCCATCTACATTTTAAAATCCATTTTATGGACGAACATCCAACAGAGAAGGCAATGGCCTGGAAATCCATAGTCACCAAAGATACCTCACTAGTTGTTTTTACAGCTTAGTTCTGCTCACAGTTTTTAAAAGAATGCCTATGTTTTGTTAATGGTTCATTCTGGGCATTAACATAGAGAGAGGGACTCACAAGCATCTGGCCCCGCATCTCTATTGCTCATCAAGAACCAGTCTTTCATAGGGACTCTTTAGTTAGAAATCCTCCACAAGTCATAGGTAAACTGGCACGGGTGAAAGCAGGTAACTGGGTTCATGGTATGGGCCATTTTGCTAGGCAAAAACATAATTTGTACATGCAAGTAGACATATTTCAGGAAAAAAAATATCATTATATGCATAGACTTCAGTTCAAAAAGTCAGCACTTAATTAAAGCAAAATTGGCAAGACCTGCAGAAGAAAAACATGCATTTTTGTACCACTCTGAACTGGCATCCTCACAGTGGGAATGAAGTTACGTGCCCTCGTATTTAGTTGATACTTTTGTGTATGGTGACTTGTATCAGCTCTTCACATTCGGGTCAAGTACGGCTGCTTTCAAAGCAGGTTTCTGGTTATGGTCCTCATTTTAGCTAAAGCTGCAATGAACCTTGGAGCTATGTGCCCTTCAGCTTTGAGTTTAACTTCTAATCAAAAGCTGAAGAGGTATGACTGGCTCTGGGATTTGAATCCAATCCACATGATTTCAGTGTGTTCTGACTGAAGATCCTAGTTTTTGGTCTATTTTCCTCCTCCTTGTGCCAAAGTTTTGACACATTGACAAATATCAGGGACACACTGAGGCTCCACATATGCATGAAAACCAGGGACAGATGGGGAAAGGAGTTACAGAACAAAATTTTTGAGCAAGAAGTAATGCCCAGTAACACAGAATACATTTATCTATAATATATTATACCTGTTTTATTTTCATCTCAAATTAATATACATCACAAGATGTATTTTCCCTTAATTTATAGCTGTGTTTCTTTGCATTGCTTAGCAAAATAAAAACGTAACATTGGGGGTTGACGGGGTTCATTTTTTTTTAAAGATAGCCCTTTTGCTGACCTAAGTCACTGATGGATCCATGGGATATAACATCATAGTAGCTGAGTAAGATATATGAGGGAGTGAATATATTCCAAACTATTTATAAGAACAGATGGGCGTATGTGTATTTCGTGTATGGAACAAAAAAAGTGTCAAGATGTGCCCCTTTCAGACTGGCCAGTTACTTAAGGAGCCTGATTATAATGTAGTAACTCCAAGGAATAGAGAGCAGAAGAAAACAAACAAACAAAACAAAACAAACAAAAAAAAAAAAAAAAACCAACAAACAGCTGTGCTTTTCAGACTTTCTCTGCATTTTTCCCTCTTTGGTCAGTGAAGTGAGCTGAGCATCTGAAATCATATTTTTCTACTTTTTAGCATCCATCTAGTGATTCTATCAAAAGACGCAGATACTTTATATTGTAAAAAAAATATTAATTACTATATACCAACATGGAAAAAAAAATATCTCTTGCTATTGCTCTCCCTGTACAGAATTACCTAATTCACTATTTCCATGTTTGAACAGTCTCTTTAATGTCCTATCCAAGCAAATCAAAGGCGGCTATAATGAAAACTTTCTTCACTCCTTCCCAGCTTGTAAAAGGCACAGCTTAGTTCATTTGTAGCACACTTACTTTTCATTTGCATGTCATACTGTGTGGCAACATTCCTCTGAAGGGAAAACTGAAAAGAATGGATCTGTATGAGAGAGCAGGGGAAGAAGCAGCTCATGGAAATCCCAAAACCCAAGCACTGTGACAGCTGCTGCTGTACCAGTGTTGCAAACCCTGGATCGCCATGAGGTTATTCCATGCATCTGCACTGAATTTCCTGGGTTACTGTAACATATTACAAGGATGTGCTTTGATGTGTCCCACATAAATGTCCTCACCACCACACCCTCTTCCTCTCTCTCTACTCTCCACCTACTCTTGGCCCTAGGACCCTGCGGACCCTGCAGCCCACAGCAATGTCATGCTGCATGCCTTCCTGCTCACATGAGCAGCAGTTGTCAGAGAAATGAATCCAAAAGAAACAGTCAATAAAAACAGAAACAGCTGTAACAATTTTACATGGCATGGTTCTGATTTCTGGGTATATCCTCCACACACACGCTTGCTTTTTCTCTTTTCTTCTACCTTACCCAAGCATTATCTACGGTATAGTGGAAAAACAGCTAAGGGGACAATGCAGCAGAGCCATTCTGCTCACAGATTTTTGTCCTTCAGAAACTGGCATTGCTTAGACATTTTTTTTTTTAAAGAAGTGGCATAAAAGCAAATAGATGGGTAGAGAGAAGAAATGTTTTTAGTGAGCAGAATAAAAGGGTACTGCAGGTTCCACAGGCCGATGCAGACTTTTGCAGCAAGAGGTCTAACAACGTTATAAAACCTGCTCTCTCTGCATCCTCCCTTCTGCCCCACTTGCAACCTTCGACAGAAGAGCAGGTTGTAGTTGTTGGTGTTTGGACTGCACTTTTCTGTGCAAGAAGCCTCTAAGTAGACTTTACTGAGAGACTGTGCTATTTACAGCAACACAAGGAGCCTAGGAGTGACCTTAGTTTTAGGCAATGAATGATGGAGCACCTAAGCTAGGAGACATCCGTACATGGGCTCCTGAAATACTACTCTCTGCTGAGCACAGAAAAGTGCCTAGAGCACCTCAGTTTTTAGCTCAGTGTCTTGACTGAACTTAAGGGAGAAAACAAAATAAGATTGATCCAGCTAGAGAACTTAATATATGTGTTTAGTAAACACAAGACTCCTTAAGAAGGAAGGAAGTAGGAGGCTTGAAAGTTATCAGTTAAAATCTCAGCAAATCTTACAATTAACCTGACGCTTTTCAGCCTAGGAAGGTATGACCCTGTTGTAGCAGTTATCACAGGTAGGGTAAACTAATGGTGGCAGGGACTTCAGTTCACAGAAGCCATTTCAGAAGGCACAGAGAATACCTGCTCTTGTCTCCAATTGCACTGCAGACATATCATAAAACTTAATAACTGTCTTGAGTATTTATCTGCCATCAGACTACATAGGGAACTCACAGGATTTATACAAGATAACCTGAAAAACCCCTTCTTTATTCTACTCAGAAATGCATTTTCCCAGTGTAGGAATGTAAAGTAAGATCAAAAGATAAATCTAAAACATCCCTGCTGTATTTTCAGTGTTCTAAGCAAAAGGAGAAAAAGAAACACAACAGTGAGATTGGAGTGTCTATATGGTTTTAGATGATGAAAAAACCCCAACAATTTAGTGAACAGATGGTGAGATGACATGTACCTATTTTTCCTAAATGTTAAAATACTCTCCAAAGAAACGAAAGATCTAAATTCAGTTCCTCACTCCTGAACCCACAATCCCCTGCAGCCGACCTTAAATACTATTTCATGGGGCATTCTGAGAGGGCTTTTTAAAATAGCCATTATAATACTAACCAGCCAGAGTATCACAGCTTCCATCTGAGCACCTGCATTATGTTATCATCTAAATTACTTATAATGCGGAAATACAGTCATAGCTTTCAGCCTGACCATCCTTCAAACTCGCATTCTCAACCAGTGACAGAAAGGACCTGAACCCACACCTCCACAACGCAACTTGCTTTCTTAACCACCAGACTTCAGAGGAGAAGTGGTGAAAATGCCATCTCTTCTTTGGTTAGGAAGCCTTTTACTGTTATTAAAAATGCTCAGAAGCAAAATTTAAACCTAGGCTTTTAGTAGTAATTTTTAAATATATACAAATGTTTGGTTGACATGTAGAGGCTTAACACAGGAAGAATTAGGTAAAACAGAAGGATGCTGATATGCCCAAGGAACAGCTAGTTCATTATAGTGATTTCTCAGTGACTTAAAAAATCTGTGGAACAGCAAACTGCACAAAACACAGTTTGGGCTTGCACTGAGTGCTCCAAAAATGTGGTCTAAGCGTTTGTGGTCTGGAGGTGCCACAGGAGCAGCTTTTCCTTCAGGTCACATTATACCTTTTCCATTTCTTTTCCAGTTAGAATCCAGAGTGCTCAAGAGATCAAAATAAGAAGAACAAACCAGTGCTTTCCAATTATTTCCATCAGGGTCAATTTAAGGTTTAGATAAATATTGGTAATCTCACTTTATCCAAACTTCCAGGAGTAAAATTGAGAACTATGCCCCAGGATGAAAAAAAAAAAAAAAAGAGAAATAAATAAAAGGGTCAAATTCTGCCCATAGATAATTAACTAATTCACATATGTTTGAATGAAAATAGAACTTGTATCAATATTTCCAAAACCTGCATTTCACATCAAGGATTTTTTAAAAACCAAGTGTCCCTGTTGTGTTTCTTACTTCCAAGGCTTTTTCAGCTGTGTCACTGAAGCCAAATATGGTGTCTCTCAATAAATCAGCCATACTTCAGGCTCTTATAATTGCATTACATTACTTCATCTTTCCTTAAAAATGATACTAATGTGGCTTCTTTTCTGTTCAAACCATTTGCATGCAACTAATGAGTACAATGTGCCTGCAGTTTGCTGCTATAACCAAGGAGTTTAACAATACAATGTTGGGAAAGCATGAACACCTGTCATGCTAAAACTGACCTCGTTGCTCAGTTACCCTGTTGCCAGCCAGTTACCAGATACAGATCCCATGGTATTTACAGGAAGAGTGAGGAATAATGCTGATGTTTCAGCCAAATGCTTCCTTTCTCGGTACGACGTGTCTCAGTGGCCAGGCCATGCAAAGGCTTTGGCCTCTGACCTCTGGCCATTGTGACCTGATGTAGCAAATTATTTTATTAACTTATTCACATATTAAGCAATGAAACAGCAATATTTAATAGAACTTAAGAAGTCTATGACAGGTAGTAGGAACCACCTAACATTAACCAGGAATATAAACTGCTAGATTGAAATGGTGTGGCTTTTCTCTACCCAATAATGAGTAAGTAAGGCAGTCCCATGGTTATTTCTTGCATGGCAAATTTTTCAGGTGTGTGATCTTACAGTCTATGCTCACTCTCAGGTCCTGGTTTGTTCTCTTCTAAGTTTGAGTGACTAAGAGCCAGTCATCCAGTTCGAGCTAGGTATCTAAGATCCATCTTTGTCAGAGGGAGAGAAGGAACAAGAGAAATCTCCACAGAACTCAACTGACCATGAGAGATATCTGAGACAAGTCAGATGGCGTCCCATTGATGTGCCTCGTGAGCATTATAGAAGATAACTAAAACTTTCTCAGATGAGATACCCAATTCCAAAGCTGAAATAATTAATGTGTAGACAGCAAAATGAAGCTATGGTTGCAAAATAAAAAAGCCTAAATTTGTGCAAGAGTTACACTGGCTTGCTTAGCCTTTAGCACAAGCTAGCAGTAAACACATATACAGGTTTCATGAGCTTTGCCCATTTTGAACCTGCAGTATCGTTCTGACTCCTCTACCGTAGTAGCTGGTTCACGTTTGTCAGCTCTTCAGTCTGCAATCAACACCACTTCGCTCTGTAGGCGTATGTGCAGGGATGCAGGGAGAAGATTTGAGTCACTATGCTTTTTTCACAGTTTGCTTAAATCTTATGGTCAAAACACAGGCGAGTATTTTTAACAAAACTGCTGCAGCCTCAGCTGTTTACAGGTGAGTGGATTTTTTGAGTACATGCAATTTCTTAGGCTGTTAATCAAAGATAAATACTTCGCAGTGAAATATGTATGTTTAGGTAAAATCACATTCTGCAAATGGGTTCCTGAGGCCATCAAATAACAGAGGCTGAAAAAACAGCCTGATGGCGCATGTGTGTTTGGACAAAGATACTCTTTTCACATAAGAATCTAATAAAACGTGAAAGGCAGCTCTGTGCATATTCCTGCAAAAGTAACAGTGGCAGGAGGAAAGGGAGATGCTCTTTCCTCTCAGGGAGGGCCCCCCGATCTTTAGACTGCTTTTGACCTTCAGTAAAACCTGAGCAGAAGAGATCACGATTGCTACTCTACTGCAGATGGGAATCAGCTCAGCCTTGGATGACTACACCTTACAAGGCTGTCAAGCATTGGCAGTTTGGAAGGATAGTTCAAAGCACTTGAAAAAGATTTTAAATGTCTCATTGAAACACCTTGAGGAATAACTCATTAGAGAGGGAGACTTTTAGGAAAGGCCCAGAGATTGCTGTGAGAAAGTGTCTTTTTCAGCTACATGAGACTTGGCAGGTCTGAGCTCAGCTGCACTCCTATAACTTTCACTGCCAAAGATAATAAATAAATAATATTCCTCCTGCCTAGAACGGTAGAGAAAGCCTAGTATTCAACAATGAGATTTCCTTCGTAAACTAAGGAACAAGACATGGGCCAAAAATTTGGTGGTTCTGTTTCAAGTCATGTTCATATTCCTCAGAATTGCTGGGTGATCTTCTCCCTCTAATGCCAGGAACGTCCTCTCTCCATTGCGGCCATTGAGAATTTCTGAAGTACTTTTACCAACTCTCCCAAGATTACCTACGGCTGTGCCTTGGCTCCTGAAAGCATTCCCTCCCCTAAGCATCACATTAGCCCAAACGTGTTTACCTTCAGGGCAAGGTGTAAGGTTCATCTATTCATTCAGGTTTATGCCAGTGGAATGAATGCAAGCCCTTGACTATGGGTTTGCTTATACAAGGAAAGTAGGGTGTGAATTTACAAGCTACGGTGTGAATTTACCCCATGCTGGCTTCTTCCCTGCATGTGTACTTTTACACGCAGTAGAGGAAGTTGCTCCATACAAAGGAACTCTCAGTGTGCTCCCAGTGTCCATAGTGGGGTTTAGTGCAGAGCAGCTAAGGCAACATCATTCCATAGCTTCATTTACTGCTGGTAATTTACCTCTATAGACAACCCTTTGCATTGTGAATTTCCCTGATTTCCTGAAAGCAGTGGCCAACAGCTAAAACAGTCAAGTTTCCATAAAGCCTCAACAGAAATAAAGGCTACCCAAAAGAAAGTATTGCTTCCCTTAATCAAAAAATATATTTTTGTTGTTTTGTGTGTACCTCGGTAGCCACTGTTAGAAGCCAAGTTAATTTGCCATCTAAACAAGTTTTATTTAAGAATCAATTCTTCTGGTTTGCACACTTCAGGGAGTATAAAAATATCTGGAATTTCTCCTCACTCATACAGCAGTATTTTTCTACATAAGGAAGCACACATTCCAAGCATTAGCAAGCAGGCTGATACACAAGATCTCAAAATCAGTCCTCTGTGAGCTCAGAACAATGAGCTTGTTGGCATATCTTAAAACATGCTGTCACCTGTGTACCTCTGTACTCGGATGCCCACCTGATGTAACTTAACAGAGTTGCATCTGCTTCAGCAACAATCTCTCAATTTAGGTGAGTAAGACCTCATTTATTTCCCAGAGGGCATACTAAGGTAAGACATGTATGCTTTCCATGACAAGGTTTTCTTGCTAGAGCTCTGTTCTTTAGAACAGACTGCAGCAGAAAGAAATCATCTCCCACTCCCCATTAATTCATTCTAAATTCTTAGTAGGTCAACATCCACTCCAGGGTCTTCCAAGTGCATGTTGTCTTGTCTATGTTTGTCTTTGAAATTATAAACTCCTCAGGCTATGCTCTGTGCTCATCCGTGTCTTGCTCAGCGCTGATCACGTCATCAGAGCTTAGCAAATAATTCTTATTATTAACAATAATAAATAATACGTGGCAAGATATTCTCACACTTGAGTTTTGCCTTCGAAGCATGGCACAATAGAATGCAATGACCTAGCAAGAAGCAGACTTTTCAGGGTACTGAAAGGTCAGGTCCCCAGAGAAAGGACACTTCAATGTCCAATCAACACACTACAGGCAAGCAGTTCTCACGTAAGCTGTTCGGTTTGGAAGAGTGATACTCTTCCTTTCCTTGGACTCTTCTGTATGCTGAGCTTTCCCTTCTCTGCTCTGTACATAGCAAGCCAGCTGGGATAACTAAAGTGCAGTAAAGTAAAATAAACAGATCTGCAAAGTGCTGAGTCCAGCCATTTTCCCCGGGAGAATCTCCGCAGCTCTCAGGCTTTACTGGGGATTGTAATTAACACCTGACTGAAGCATGTTTATGAACAAAGTTAGGGAGGGAGAGAGAGAGAGAGATGTTTCAGCCTTGAACTGAATGGTTTTGAATTGGCTGAACTTTGCGGGCTATTTTGCCAGTGGCCGTGATTAAGTATGACCCTGAAATGAAAAGGAGCTTGGGGCTTCTTGCCACCTCCTCCTTCTCCCACCCTGATCTAGCTCCTAGTACAAAGCATGTGTTTCCACTTAATATTGGATAAGAGTCCAGATTCTAATTCAAATGTTTACTCTTCTGTGGGATTATTAACATTAATTTTCAGTTAGGTGTAGCTTACTTCTACCTCAGATTAAAAAAATCCCTTCTTCATTTCTCAGGATCACGTTGCAGCCTCAGATTTTTGAGAAATGTGCTATCATCTCCTAAATTCAGGCTGTACCCTATTTCTAACCCCTTCTTCTTTATAGACCAAATCTTTCAAGGTCTTCCAGAATTAAAAAAGGAAAACCTCCTGCCAGCATTAGCAATGAGTCAAACAACAAAAACTGAGAATGTTGTGGACTTAATCCTTCACGAATTTCCATTATTTTCATATCAGAATGGCTTCATTAGCACACCCACTGCATTCCCTCTGCCTTCCAGGGAGAGCTTATGTTTGTGTTTTCCTCTCTGTTTTTGACTGGCCTTAACTCAGCTATGTAAACTCATTTTACATCAAGATCTACTTCTAGATTAGGCTTGAGGACAGAATTTGGATTTTTGCTTCCAGGTTCACCAAGATGAAGTTAGAGTTTAAACCTTAGAGCACCCCTATTTTACCAGCATTTCTACAATAGCTTAAAATCGCTAAAAACCTGCTATGATTAACAGATCAATTTCCACCATCTTCAAAAACTTGCAAAATATGCCCTACTCTGTATATATACCATGCTTATAAGCAGTTCCACCTACAAAATTCAGTCTGAGGTCCCTTAATATGCAATAAAGTCTGTCAGGTGTTCCATAGTAAGTTGACATGCACGTTGTCCATTCAAGCACAGCACATAATAAACACACAGCAAAGACTGCTCTCAGTACTTCTGTGGGAGCAGTAACTCCTACGAGCACCTCCTGAAATCCTGGCTTTAGATCTGCAGCACACAGGGCTCACAGTTCCTTCCCCATAAGGAAAAACAAAAAAGCTTCAAAAGAAACAGGATGCACCACGAAAGCAGCACCTGGGCCTAGCTGCTTTCTGTGGGCAGTTTGTCCTGTGTATGTTGCATAGTTTTGGTAGCATCCTGTTTGTTCCACAACGCATTGTTTTGTTTCCTTTCCTGAAGCTCCTTTGGTGAACTGTTTTGTGTGTCAGACATCCTAATTTATTCATCTACTTTCAACAACAATTTTACTACAGTTTTGTGAGATTGCTGAAGTATTTTCTAAAGAAACTACACCAAAGGACAGTAAAAAGACATAAATTCTCTGCCCTTCTGCTCAGCAATTTTTAATCTTGGTATACATGGCACAGATACATGTCAGATGAATTAAAATTCTTATCTTCCAACAGTAGAGACAGACAGACCAAAGCAATAACTGCATATACAACACTAATACAAACTAAACCAATAAGAAAGTAAAATGTCCTAATAATTTGATCAAGTGACCATTTTGCTTAGCATTTCTCCAAGTCACTAAGCTATCCAGGCATTTGGTCAAAGGACTGACAATATAATCAGAATGATGGTAAGCAGATCACCTAATTTACAAACATCTCTTTGGGCGATCAGTCAAACTACAGAGTAATGCATTCTGTTTCAAAAAAAAAATAAGATTAAATGCTCGTGGCATTTGCATGCTCATTAGCCACAGCACAGGTCTGAGTAATAGTTAGGGAATCATTTTCCTTGAGCCTCGTTAAAGGCTACCAACCCACTTGTTATAACTAGTGAGAGCTTAAACCTGGGAAGTTTGGTATTGTAAATTTGGCAAAAGCACGTTAGGAAAGTCCACTCTGTCACAGCCATGCAATGAGGCAAACGCATACTAGAAGATCAACTCTTTAGGAGTCTTGTAGCATGCATTTCAAAGCAGAATTTGCCATGAAGAGCAAGTCCACATGAATCTCCCACACTTCCTGAGTCTTTAGAGGTTTCTTTGGGATTACTTTTGGCACTGAACTATATCAGAGGCAGACATGGTCGTTATTCATTTGAGAAATACAAAGCTAGGGATCCACAGCTGACTGGGTCTACCCACCACACCACCCACTCAAACATCCATGAGAAGACTGAATTTGATATGTTCATCGCTACCTTAGGTAAGAGTCTGAAGTCTCACCAGGCACCTGGAACCATTCCCTCGGCCCGCAGGGGAGAGTGTCTTCCTTATTCCCCACCATGCAGCCTCTCAGTACTCGGTCCAGTTTTCCAACCTTCACTGCCAAAATGTTTAACCCTGCAATTCAGTCATCAAAATCACAGTTGGAGTCAAATTTAAACAGTCCACATGCGGCTTTTGTCTGTGTGTTTATGTGTGCGTATGTGTGTGTGAATTTTGTCAGGCCTTAGTGACAACCTACCGCCAAGAAGACCGCGTCCTTGGCCTTGTGTTTAAAGGGGGTGGGTTTTTTCTTGTGCTTTTTGGTTTTGCTTCTCACTATTCTGAGAAATAGAAAGGTTTTGTGAATGAAGGCACTACTGCCTTCTTTTACAATTTTCCATAAACACAACCAAAACCACACATTATGCTCTACCTTAACGCTGTTCCCTATGGAACTGACCATTCTTGGGAAAGATGAGAAATACTAGGGAAAGGATGCTTGTTAAAAAAAAAAAAGTTTCCTAAATATATTAACCTGAGTGAACTATTCCTGCATTCCTGTTACAATGTCCTTCAACAGTCACAGCTTTGCTTGATTGCCTACAACCTAAGCAGCTCCCTCAGCTCTGACTCTTAAGGTGACACTTGGAACTATCAGTTCTGTGCTTGACAGATTAAGACTTCATAATCTCTTTGCAAGTGACTTACAATTCTCCTTTTCTTTCTTGGGCAGTGACTCAAACTTAGAGCTATGGATTTAGCGATATAATGAGCACCTTTCATGAGGAAATTTAGCTCTGTGGACTGAAATCTGCTTTCACCCATGTAACTTGTTAGAACCTTCAAAGTCTCTCATATTTACAAAACCTACATAACTTAAAAAGTACATTGACAAAGTTACCTTTATTTTTTATTATTCAGGGTTCATAGCCTGCCTTCAAGCCTACAGAAAGTGATGCAAAAATGCAACTAAAATATCACAACAGACTACAGAGCATGCCTTAAGCCCTAGTTCTGCAGACTTATGTGTGTGGCTAATTTCACATATACCAACTTTCTCACTGAAGTTTCTTCACCTAAATTTAATCAAAGCAGCTATCTGCAGTCCAAAGTTTAAATGCTTGACTATTAAGAGAACCAAATATATGTCTACTACTGCTACTTTACCTTTCCAGCTTCTCACTTCCTCAGTCCAGGGTTCTGTTGTCATCTTCTGTGGAATTTGGAACAGACCATGCCTGACGCTGGACCAGAGCCTCTATTTGTTTGTGGGATGGTAGATACCTAGACAACAATAGTAGAAATGCCATTAAGTAACTGAACCTGTATTTTCAATTAAACATTTTTTTTACTAAGCAGGGTGCAGAAAATAAGAGTCCTGCTAGACCTTTTTTGTTCAAATTCTATGGATTCCCTCTATATTTACGAAAAGGAAATGGAAAATTAAATTGGCCCACCCCCTCCCCCACAATATTTTGTTTTCCTCCTTGTTTTGGGGTTTTTTGGGTGGTTTTGTTCCTGCTGAGTACTTCACTAGTAGGAAAATACAGGAAAGGCAGAGGAAGAGGTGGGAGTACAGCACTCTGCCTCATACACCAGCAAGCAAAATCAAGCAGTGAGGCAGGAAATAGCCAGCTGCATTTCACAGCCAGGGCTCCCACTCCTCAGTCTGAGTCACTGCAGAGCTCCCTTGCAAGGTGTGCTCCTGCCCCACAGCTCAGCCAGGACGTCAGACTTCAGCTGCTCAGCCCTCCCACTGGCATGGGGGAGGGGGCAGGGAGGCAAAGAGAAAGGAACAGAGAAACAGCCCTTGTGCTGGCCCTTCACCAGCCATTGCATCACGAGGCAGACCTGAACGCGTCCTGTCTGGGTACATCTTCATCATTTGAAAATGAAAACGCGTGCCATAGCGAACAACGGTGGTGTCTCCTCGACATCCATACACAGTTCAAGATCATTACAACTAATCTGGCATCCTCATCTGGTCCCTTCTGGGAACAGAAATACATGAGGTTTACACTAGAGTATGTCTGGCAAGTTCAGGTGCCAAATGTTTATAGACTACGTGGGCCCAGCAAAAGCCCCAGCATGTTATGATACTGAGTAGAGAATGGGGGATTTCTCAAGGTCCCTACTGCCTCTCTCCATTTACCTCTCACTTTCCTTAAACACAACTCGATCTGAAGGAACGTTGCACCTCCCACAAGGAACTCAAGATGTGAAATGATGATGCCCATAGACAGTCAGCAACTAAAACCACACGTGAGTTTACAGATCAAAACCGATGTTTCATGCCCCGAAGCAACTCTGTAAGCCAAGGCAGACCCATTAGAAAATGAGAATAACATGCTGCCTGTGACCCGCGGCACTAAGTAAGAAAGTAGCTGCAGTTGTACAACAGGCTCCAGGACTCTCAGGTTTTGTGGGCAGTCACCATTTTCTAACACCTGGGAGGGAAATGTGAATTCCAAGGTTGCTGCATGTAAGGTCCCAATCAGATCTAAGATTTAACAGCAATACTTGATTTGAGTCCAGTCAATTTGGGGAATGAAGTTTATTATTTTTAACAAGATATCACCAAGTATCAGAGAGCAGCAGTACAAGTTGAACAGAAATGCATATGGAGATTAAGGTTGGAAGGAAAGTGGTTTTCCTACAAGCCCAAGGGGAGGGGGAAGGCTACTTGTATATTTACAAAAGGAAAAATGGGACAGAAGAATGGTATCTTTTGGCTAATTGCAGCGTACATCTGGGAAACTGAAAAGAACTGAAAGATGTTCAGTGTTTTAAAAAACAAAGCCATAAGTTTCCCAGGTTACTAGCCTATAAAGCAAAAAGTAGGCAGAAAAATGAGCTCAGACACAACACTGCTCCATGATGGTCTGCACTGGATTGAAAGCAGTGAGTGGAACTTTAAAGTCATAGAGAATATAAAATACAGGGGGAAAGAGGAGAAAGGAGGGAAGTGTCCAGTTACAAAAGACTTCCCAGTAACTCCTGCACACACATATTTCCCTCACCTAGACTAAGGTCTGCTTTAAGCTGATCCAGCCACAGTCTTTCTTACATCTCAATTCTCACTAATCTGAGCCTTTTTGTCCATGGTCAGATGGCACATGCCGTGTGTCAGACAATACTTTTTTTTTTTTTAAACTCAATTAAAACAAACTTGAGTCCCCCCAAGAGGCATCCTGCCCCAGTTGCACTTTGGCTGTGATGTACACTCTGTTCCAACCCTGCTGGAGACAATAAAACAACAGAGGGTGGAAAAACACCTTCTTTTTTTAAATGAAAATCATTTGTATCACTTAAAATATTCGTGACAGTATAAGAGGTGTTTATGAATATCAAGTAAAATCAGCCTCACAGAGCAAGGGTCAATATTTGCATTTCTATTGCTTAACATTATTTGGTTTGGGAATTATAGGAGTTTTCTGATTAACTACCTGCAGGCATGCACCAGTTTGACCTTTTGCATGCTAAATTGCATGCACAAAATTAAATTTTCCTCCCTCTCTCACTGAGATAAACAAGGCCACTTACATGACTCAAGCTGCCCTTTTCCTCCTGCCATTCCATATGCAAAGTCAATCCTAGCCACTTAATCCTTTCATTTAGGAGCAGACTTCTGTAGTTTTGTAAGTGATTAGAAGGATTTTGTTTCTTTTAAGCAGCTGCAGGTCAACAATTTGTGTTCAGAAAGAAGTGCAAGTAGCATCATAACGTCATAAGTTCTCTAAGAACAGGCTTGCGTGAGCACTTCAGAGATAAGTGAATGAGCAAAGTTCATTATCACCTCTCTACAAATGTTGAAACAATACCATCAGCTACAATGACTCCTTAGTGTGCTGCTCCAGAGGACATGGGAGAAAAAAAAAGCAGAGGGAAGAGAACAGACCACATACACCATGTACCCAGTTATCTTCCTGTATAGACAACAGATTACAAACTCTTGCATCAAATCCAACTATTCACACTTTTCAAATACTAGTAATTAATTTGACAAATATTTAAATTGCATCATTACTCAGACATTTTCATTGTATTCTCAATTGAAATCAGACGAAGTTTTTCTGAGCCCTGTCACACAGACTTCATAGTACTTACTCCCCAAGAAATCATAAGGAAACATAATCAATTTGTAGACTACATTGCTGAGTTTAGACAGATGAAGATAACAGGGAAAGTAACAGGTCAGTCTGTGAGAGAAAACAAAACTGTCCTCTTTCAGTGGGAACTAGGAAACTGAATCGCATCATTCTAAGGCACGCTATGATGAAATAAGAATATTTGGTTGCTACACAAAAACAGAGACAATGACTTGACACTTTGTGTCTTAGATCACATCGCCTCAGAGAGGAAATACTCCTTGTTTGTCTGTGCAAAGGCAATTTCCGATCCTGGCATCTTTGACTGAGTAGAATGGGAAGTAGTCACAATTTCCCCATGAAGCCCATCATGTCTACCCCGCTGCTGCTGTGAAAGCAATGAGCTTATGTTATGCTGTCGTGCCGTGGCTCGTAGGAAACACCAGGTCCCCGTTCATTCCATCCAAGGGCAATTCAGCAGGCAGCAGTACACTCTCGGCAGCTCTGGTGGCAACTGGCTAAGCCTTGGTTGATAGCAGGGATGCACCGCCAGTACCCAAAGCTTTAGAAGAAGACAGAGACTTCATGTTGCTCAAATCTATCAGCTCAGGATCTTTCAACACTTCTAGTGGAACGGATTCTTCTGGAAAAACGGTTTTCAAATGCCATTCACTATCACTCAGAGTAACTCTTGCTGCAAACACATTTCTCCTCTCTTCTATAGCAACAGAAAAAACCTGCAATACACTTGCATTTTACAGAAACTGTTGTCAAATAAACTGTTGATTAGAAAGCTTTTGATGATTTTTTTTCAATTTAGAGTTAAGTATTTTGTCTTTTTTTCAAAGGATTAAGGTAGCCTAATTTTACTCTACACTTCACCTACCCTTTCCACACAGGTTTTCTCAGTGAGAAACAGAACAAGAACCAGCATGAGGTGACTAAATATTTCTCCTTTAGCCACAAATCACAGTTTGAAAATTTTCAACTCTCCTTACCTGATATAAACAAAAGCAGATGGCAAGCCGTATATTTCCTGTGACTGCATTAGGATTTATAGGACATAACTGTTTGCTTATACCAGTCACTGTTACATTTTACTGGCTCTTTTTATTAGTATGTATCTGTAGGGTAAAGACTTCTGAACTGATCAAAAGAAACCAATTATCATGCAAGAGGATGTTTTTAACTGAAAGACCAGTTCCCATTTGTTACATGGACCCTCTGCCATTTATTCAAAAACATAATGGCATGTACGATCAGTTCCTTGTTGAGTCAGGCATAAATCTTCATGATCCCCAAAGTAGCACCTATACAGAGATGCTGTTTTTACCCACATAGTTTTGCAAAGACATTCCAAATGTACCTGCTCTAAGAGAAGAAACTCTTTTTCTTAATTAGGTAAATCTGAGAACAAAGCCAAATGAAAGTGTCATATTCCTACTACATACTGCACAAAGCTCAGCTGTCTTGAACATGAGTTGTGCTTACTCATCCTAGAAACCGGTTTGGCCAAGAGTTTACTGCTTTGTTATCGTGGCCAAGCTAGGTGGTGTGGAGACTATGAAGTCACAGAAAAAGTATTCTCTCTATTTAACATAAGTTATTCTCAAAAGGCGAAAGAATAAAAGAAAAAGTGATGGGTTTGTTTCCAGTTGTCCCACTACAGCACAAGTTCATAAACATTCCTTTGTATTAATCAGCACACAGTGAAAGCCAAGCTTCACTTATTGCATGTAAACACACATGTAATTTGCATCAACCATAGGTGTTCATAGATACCATGACACACAAAGAGCAACAAAAGCAAAACCCAGACACCATGCACCTGTAAAAAACAGGAAGAGCAAATTTCTAGGAGATATCAGTACTGGAATTAATAGAGAAGTCACATTTCTCAAGGTCATATCCCATGAGCTCAAGTTCAAAGATTCCAAGAAAAAGTCCCTGCTGGGCCGTATAAACATTAGGTGAAGGGACAAGAAGGCAAAAGGACTAGATGGTCCTCAATGAAAATAATGTCAAAAGGCAAACAATTCAGACAAATTGATGGCAATCCTCATAGCTGTGAGAAAGAGATAAAATTCACATGGGATGTTGTCCTAGCTACCCATCATAATTTGTTTAGTCCACAGTTTAATGTTCTTGGTATAGTTTCACATCGTTCTCCTCTATTATACCAAGATACAATGAAATCTGTCTCTCCTATTTTATCATTTACAAATTTGTAAGAGCATACCAGGTGCATATGCCAGAAACACACTGAGCAATTTCCTCAGTATGTATGTGTGCACAAAGTAAAGCCATACACAGTTTCATATTCCATACTATTGTATCTATCGTGTATGTACATATCTTACTAAAGTTGAATTGTACTGTCAAATGCTTGGCAATTTCTTAATTTCAGTTTGCAAACACTGAAGGAGTGCTTGCCCCTAAAAAGCAAGTGACAGAAACTGTAGAGGTAATTAAATAGATAGTAATATAAAAATATTTTCCTTTATATCCAGGCTGCATTACTCCTATGTTATACTGAAGTGGTGCATGTTTTTCTGCCTGTAGGGTATATCTAAACTACTTCAAGATCTCACAGAGAACCCTGTCAGGGTTTTGGGGCACATGGCTGTCCCAGGAACCACCCAAGAGTAGCCTTTGAGGGAGTTAGAGGAACACACAGATCTTAACACTGAGACAGGACACACATTTTTTCATTCCAGGCTTCTCCTCCCACCGCTCTTCACATATGCTTGCACTTCTGACCTGAGCCTCCAGCAGCGTGTGGGGAATTCATACAGTATGTCACAGTATGTGTGGCTGTGTTCCCCAACAAAGCTACTGCCTGGTGTGTTTCTCTTTGCTTTTAATTTTTCCCCTCTTTTTTTTTTTTTTTTTTGGTGGGGGGTGGAGGTGGGAGAGGCATCATCCTTTTGGAATTGAAATAAATTATTCTAAGTCTGCAGTTCTGTTTTGCTTTGGATTTGTTAATTAGCTACAAGTAGGGCAAGTATCCCTTCACACCAGCCTCCCAGACACCAGGTTGGAAGTCAAAAGAGCTTTTGCCTCTTGAGTAGTATCTCGATTACTTGATAGCTCCAGCAGCTCAGAGGTTTGTTTCCACAGTTGGCTCCTGATAGACTTACACAAGAGGACTGAAACTTAGTAAACAGAGGGACGATAACTTGGGCCTACAGAACTGAATGACAAACCTCTCATTGCCAGAAATTCTAGTTTTGGCTTCCAGGACAGCACAGAAAGTGTGAGCAGTTCCTCCAACACCAATCAGTTTTTCCCCTTTCACTTTTTGCTGTTTTCTTCCACTAAATTGCTGAGAATTGAGTAAGGCAGAAGTATTTCCTTCTGTGGCACTAAAATTTATATATGAAAATGTTACAGTTAAATATTTCCAACATTTCCAAGCACCAGCATGTGCAGTGTTGTCCTGGAAGTGAATGTGAAAAGGTATAACCACCTAACTTTTGTCTTGCAGGAAATACATGCCCACAGAGAATATGTACTTCTCTATGAAGGGTAACCTTGCTTTTAAGCAAACAAGGTGAGCAGAACTGGATCAAAGGGTTAGCAGCATAGGTAAAATTAACTTCTGCTGTCCCCACAATAAGGAACTAGCTGTTCTTGACAGAGGAAGGAAGGGTCATAGGGCAATCGCCCAGTAGTTGGAACTCTAAAATGAGTGGCCACATTTTGCCTGTGTTTAAAGATGGCCTGAGAAGCAAGTAAAGCAAAGAACTGGAAGATGATATACCAGATCTCTTTCCACTTTTCTACCTACTTACTCCTAATGATCACCTACCTTTCCTTTTTCCCAACTTCCCCATCAGAAAAATGGGAATAATTAAGTCCACTTTCTAGGAATATGAGGAGCGTGATCCCAAACAAGATCATGATCTTCATTCACTAAGACCTATACCAGCATACAGTGGGTGTGATCCTCAGAATAAATATTCTGCAGGTTTAAATAGAAACATAAAGGATGACAGGGAAGAGCAGTAAGTTCAATTTCTCTGCATATGATAGAGAATTCTACCAGAAACTTAAGTAACCTGCATAGGAACATAAAGGAGTTTGTGGAAAAGTCAGGAGTTTAACCTAGATCTCCAGGAAATCAGTTCTTTCACCATGGAGTGTGTTACTATGGAGAAATAACTTTTATCTCCATTGCAGACTTTTGGTGTAAGACTGAACAAGCCACAAACTCTCATTAGCTCTGAGAAAGAAGGACAAAGCACATATTCTCTCTTTCAGGAGCTGTAAGCTGCCAAGTGAAGAGTAAAAACACAGAATTAACATGTGAATTAATACCATCACTATGCTAAAAAAAAAAAAAAAATTAATCCCATGCCATTTAAAGCTTTTTTTTTTTCCACAGGCACATTTTTGTTTCTTACATATGGACCTCAGCAATTAGGGACTGAGTCAGTAAGTTCCAAACCAGTGAAATCCTAACTGTGCAGAGCAAGGTATATGAGGTGATGGTAGGAGTTAATAAGCCAAAGGACAAGCTAACACTGCCAAGCATGACCTTTGACAGGAGGGTCAGAAGTCACAGGAGAAATCTAGAAACAGACTGGCTCTACAATCCTTCTCACTGGGCTATAAGAGTGAGCTCTACCTGCTCTATTTGTTTCTGTCTGAAAAATAAAAAGAAGTCTTCTGTTTCGCATAAGCCACAGTGACTGCTTCGGCTCCTGCCACAGACAGACATTAGGCTGTCATAAGGAAACTCTCATTTATGCCACCATGTTGGATATGTTAATGGAAGAAACAAGAAATAGATGCTATGTTTTCCCAGTTATAGAACTGAGGCTTTCACTCTTAAATTTAAGTACATGTTCTTAAATTTGTCAGCCATCCTTACAGGCCAGCATCCTTCATTTTCTATAAATGCTTTAGGAAAGCTTAGGAAAAGAGTAATTTTAAGCTCAAATCCTATGTATGTGCAAATACTTCTATTGCATGCTTTCATGTACACAGTTAAGCCATAATGACCTGAATTTAAGTTTGATTTTGTGAGTCAAACACATGGTTCCAGAATAGCATTGTTGCTGCTTAAACACTTCTATCACCAGCAAGGGAACGGAGATGGCCTCACCTGACTCCTGAAGCTGGCCAGAGCAGTAGATTACAAATATTTTTCATGGAAATGACTGCAATTTAACTCAGAACAAGAATATTCATGAATGTAACCGAGAACTAATTTTGAAATAATTAATGCATTTAAGAATAACACAGGTTTTAATTGCAAACTTATGAAGGGAAAAATAAGCAATGCACTGATTAAATTGTTCATTCTGCATGATTCATCCAGATCTAATAACTATCTGTCTCTACAAATATTGTCATAAGGCATAATCAGCTGGTATAAAACACCAGAAAGAAATGAGACACAGAAACACAAGGTACTATTACTGCAGTTTTGGTACTGAAGGCCAGACTTCATAACTCTCTGGAAACCTTCCCTGGGTGCAGATGCCCCTGCAAGAGCAGAGTTTAAACTGCATTTTGCTGCCACACGTCATGGCTGAGACTTGTGCAGATAGGTTATCTTTCAACCCTAAAGGCAGCATGAGCTGCTTATTCTCCCCACCCCCTACCCCTGTCATTCATCTCCCCCTTCTTTGTGGAAATCCAGAACCAGAGGCATGAGAGGGATGCCTCTGACCCAAATTGGCTGTGCAAGCAAAACCTACAGGCTAAGCACAGCTGCTATATATGGGCTGGGGCCTGTCTGATGGGCCTGTCTCAAAAGAGCCCCCAATCATCACGTCTGAGAGCTCCTCTCGGGCATCTTCAGCCTAAACATTTTATGGAGCAGCAGGTTCAGAGGTCACCAACTGTCAAAACACAGCACAAGTCACACTGTGCTCTGGTGAGGACACTAAGCAGACAGCAAAGGTGGAGTTTCAGGGGGTGCACTTCTTAATGCCTGCTGCAAATGGTAAAGCCGCCCTTAAAAAGCAACAGGATTTTTCCCCTAAATCTTTCTGATTTTTACAAGTTGAGCTCGAAGTTAAGGGGACATGGGTTTTAAAAGATCAATGCACATGTGGAATTAGACTATTCTAAATATTTTTTTCTTTTCACGGAGGGAAACAACCACCAAACTTTGAACCACCAAATTTAACCAGCAGCAAACTCCAAAGCACCAGGTGGTTTCATAAACCTCAAGGTTCGTAAATCTTTTCTTTAAAGTTTCCAATTTCAAAAAAGAGCTTGTTTTCCTTGTGGTTATTTTTCAATTTTTCTCCCTCCCTCTGCCCCCGCCTCCCCCTTTCTTTCCTGCCTCTGGACGGATGACCCACAAACCCCCTTGACAGGCTTTTAAGTTCGCCGTGCTGGCTCCTGCTGACACGGCCAGAGACAGGCTGCCCGCTTGCGGGGCAGCAGGCTGTGGGCATGACTTCATCTCCTGGGAGGAATCGCTGGGAAAGGGGCTGCACGGGGGAGCAGGGGTTTCTATTTTTAAACACTGCCTGTCACATAACTCAGAAGAGTGCGAAGAGTTCAAGCGTTCAGTGAATCCTTTCTCTCCAGTGCTTGGGCTTTTTAAAATAGTAATAATAATCAAGGCAGAACAGCCACCCATCTCCTCAATCTACAACCCACAGGCCTCACAGCATCCACTGGGGCGATTCATCTGCCCTTAGGCGTAACCTGGGTGGAGGCAGGGGGATCTGGGTCAGATGAATCACTGGTGACATTTGTTTGATGTTGGGCAAGGTGTCTCCAGGAAAGGTGGTAGCTAGGAACAAACTTCTGCTATAACCAGAGCACATCACATCACCTGCCCTGCATACAGCACAGCATGTGAGCAGGACACTTCCAGGAAGCATCAAACTTTCTGTAGCCTCTGTGACGTAAGAAGAGCAGCACTGCCATATGTAATCCTCTTCTAACATTAAAAGAAGTCAGCTGAAAAGTCTGGATACTGTACATTTAGGTTCCACTCTGTAATCAAGATACATGCCCACACGTGGTTCTTTAATATTCTGAAACTGCCAGAAAATACAGCAGCAAGGAGGGAAGAAAGGGTCCTAGACTTCTGGCTTCTTTCTTTGTTTCCTAACAGCGCCTCTAAGACAGCTCACTTTCACACAGGCATCAAATCATACAATCACACAACCAGTCAGGTTGGAAGGGCCTCAGAGGCAACCTAGTCAAACTCCTGACATCAGTCTGCTCCTTCTGCTCCACATGTCCTCCCACAGAAAGGCAGGAAGGAGAGAGGGTTGCCGTAACAGCTGTGAAACCACTAACGCACTTGCTTTACCTAAGCCAGATGGATGGGAATTTTCAGCCCATTACCAACTCTCTTCTTCAGAAACAGCACCCAACACAGAGTCCCACACATGGATCGGTAGGCACTGATCACACATACACAATTGCTTCACTCTGTCGTAGGTCTGGGTGAGAGTAGGTTATTAAATCCCCAGTCACTTGATGGATGAGGGTGGTGTTCAGTCAGATTCAGTACAGGAACTGTTCTACATCTCCTTGAACATGACCTAACTAATAATAACTTTCCTGTGAATCCCTCAGATAAATATCTCCCACTTTTACTGATGATGCTCATGATGTAAAAACATGGGATGTGACCAAGGCCACACAGGAAGCCTAGATCGGCATCAGAGCTGGGATTACACAGCACAGGCTTGGCCTAAACACCTTCTGTGGTTCAGATTATTCAACTGGCCACCTCTGTGGCCTAAGCCATGCTAGCTGATGAGGTATTGCACTGGCCCAGGTACACAAAGCTGGGTGAAGCAGCGGTTTAGATACCAGCAAGAGTCACCTGAGCATTTATTGCCAATCCTGCAGCAGGGCAATACTCTTTCCTCTGCCCACTTTTCATCCTATGCCTTCATCCACTTAACATATATATGTATACACACTTTGACAGAAAAATCAAATTAAACAATTGCTTTGTCTTTTAAAGGGAAACAAGAACAGCTTTCATGTTTCTCATGTTTTATGCTGTTGTAACTGCATTTTACATAGTCCCATGAGCAGACCCTCCAAAAATAATGACTAAATCTCCTTTTCTTTTATTTTGTAGGCTAT
This sequence comes from Hypotaenidia okinawae, assembly GCA_027925045.1. Taxonomy (NCBI): domain Eukaryota; kingdom Metazoa; phylum Chordata; class Aves; order Gruiformes; family Rallidae; genus Hypotaenidia; species Hypotaenidia okinawae. Next base: position 65,354,018 of record BSDF01000002.1, read on the forward strand.
TTAGAAGCTACTTGGAGCTGCAACCACAGTTATCCAGACAGCTCCCATCACATACGTGTGGTATTATTTACTAAATCTCATGATCCATCAAATGTATTTCCAGGTCCTAAGAGGTTTATTATTATTCCTCTGTGGCATCATCATATTGATTATAATTTCAAGATTCTCTGATGGAGATCAATGAATATCCACTAAATTATGTGACATTTGATGGGTATAAAATTGAAACACTGCAACTATTTGCTGTCTACAGCCATCAAAGTAATAAAGAGAATCCATCTCTCGTCATTCACTCTCTAGAGCTAGCTCTGATTGTGTTGAACTGCAGGAAAAGAAACAGGAGAGAAGACAATTGGTAAGCAACAGGCCTAAAGCTAGCTAGTTACCCACAGAAAACGTGGCATCTAAAAATCTTTCAGCATAGTACTCACCATGACAAATAAACTATTCTTTTCTGCCACAGCTCCTACAAAACCCGTATCCAGTCCTCCCTTAACTCAGCAGTGTTAGAACATCACTTGTTTGATCCAGTCTCTCTGAGTATTATGGACCTTGTTGACAAACTGCTCTCAGACTAAACAAAAGACGTGATCTGGAGCTCACAAGCAGAAGGCAACGCTTTCATGAACAGGTTGAAACTGTAGAGTCCACAACAACAGAATTCATGTTCAAGCTTTCATAGTGGTACCTGACCATCAGATTTCTCTGGATTCATCATTACTCACGCACAGTTAAAAGCAACTGTCAGATACATTTTTTTTCTTTCCCTTTCTTTGACTGGCCAAGTTCCAAAGTGACTGCCAGATCTGGATTTGGCAACAGGGTTCCATGGCTGTGCTAGTATCTTAAATACTTCTAGCCCAGATTGTCTTTAAGATTATCTGAAAAATAGGGTCCCAACAACAGCAAGGCGGTTCCCAACCTAGAGAGTCCTCTGAGAAGAACATCACACCAACATTTTGTATCAACAATTTCTTTTAGGCATATGAAAATATCTAGTCTTTATCTTTTCAGTCTTAGACTCATCTAGTCCCTTCTCATTCCACCTGTGATAAAACATTCTAGAATGTCAGACCTGACAGAATGCAGGCTGGATCTTCATGGGACTAGGCTTGGATATGGGACTCATTGTTTCCAGAGTCATCCAGCAACCTACAGAGCTGAGGGAATGATGCATGCCTTTTCATTTTTACGAAACCTGTTCCAAAAAAATATGAGTGGCTCGCAGCAAACAGCCTCAAGGGAATTTGACATGTAATTCCTCTCCTGCAAAGAAAATATATGCATCAATAATAATAAAGATTTGTTTGAATGGTGGTATTTTTCAATGATCTTAGCAGTGAGATAGATAATTATTCTCAGTGTTGCTATGTTGATTTTGCCAAGATTAACACACAATACTTACAATAACTAAAATTTTGAACTAAAGTGACAAATGAGTTAAGAAGGCTTTGCCAGAGAAATACGTGTATGTCAGGTTCTCAAATAGTGGATCAAAGTGGCAGGTAACGATGACCCTATTACCTGCTGTAGTCATGCAGGCAACATTCATTAGCACAAAGATTATAAATGTGGCATAATACAGTTATCTGCTTATTATTGTCTCCATCATTTGTTTGTCAAACTCTACCAGGGCTGTTCAAAGCAGCAGGTGTCACTACTATTTCAAAGTAAGAATCTGAAAGTTGCTTATTTCCTAAATCTACAGGAGTTTGCTTTAGAACGGGAGCTGCACCAAGCTGCAACCCACAGACTACACTAATTCAGTATCATATCAAGATTCTTGTAGCATTTTTCTAAGATTGGACATAGGAACATGTATTCTAAGTGTATCATGACCTAAGTGTATCATGGTCTGAGTTCACTTGAAAACATGCTAAGATTAGCTCATCTTCCATTAAAACAAAACAGAGTATGTATCCAACAGGGTTCCAAGTGATGGGCATACAAGCAGCTAGATGACTCATTTCATCGTCTGCGCAGAACCTCACTCTGTCAAAAGCACTGCAAATTAACATGGAATGGCCGACTGATTTTTCCTGTACCTTTATCTGAGCCTGACAGTTGTTATGTGGAATAAGCCTCTGTATTGCGTTTGCATGCACACATGCTTCTCTACAGGATGCTTCTAGGTATGCATATGGCTAGATGCATCTGTTCAACAACCTCATGGACTGATCTTGATACATGTCCTGAAGAAAAAGGGGTATGGGTGTGAGTTGCATGCAAGTACATGCATTATTACATCTAGACACGTGAACACAGGTGGCAGGCCAATGGACTTTGAGAAGGTAAACGATCTCTGTCCTGTAGCGGAGAGTAGTATGATTCTCATGTGGTGTCACAGTAGGGGAGGAACAGAAGATATATAGAGCTGAGAAAAGAAAAGCAAAGCCAGTACAAATGAAATAGAGTTGTATGATCTGTGGGTGATTCCGCAGGATTTAAAATAGATATGTAGAATGGAACATATGTGTTATGTGCAGAGTTTATGTACATAACCCCTGCCTTTTCATATAAGGAGGTCATGCTCCATTAAGGTTACAGAAATGGTCCCATTTACAAAGGTATTAGAAGATATGATGTTAAAACTCTTCTTACAGAAATAGTGACATATTTTATCACAAACCTCTAGAACTAGTTCCACAACCCCTTATATTTATGACAAATCAGAAATGTTAGGGCCATCTTCCTACAGAAAACACAAGGAATAGAAACACTAACAGTATATTTTTCTGAAGGGATTTATACTAACTACAGACTTTTTTTTCTTCCACTGTCGTTTTAAAGCGTGTATATGTAATACAGTCCTGGACAATGTGAGAGCAATTGTGTCTGCTTTTATTCAGAGGCTAGCAGGCCTTCCTGACCTGACGTTCTTAGGAAAAAACCTTCCGACTAATCATATGCCTCCACAAGATCTTCAGTGGAGAGCACTGAACACTGTCATGGGCCTGTCAGATAAGTTAGCTGTGTCTCTTGCTGACTGATCCTTATACTCTTCTTTTTTTATAAACCTGCAGATTTCATTTCAAAAGGCAAAAGGCAATTTTAAATTCTCTACAGATGTCAAGAATTTTTGTTGCCTTTTTTTTCCACTCACAGATTGATGTTCTTAATAGAAGAAAACAAAAATAAGAGGTTTGTGGGGGTTTTTTACAGTTAAAAAAACCCCCAACACACTTTAAAAGATACGGGGAAATCCAAATTAAAAACCTTTGTGAAGTGAAAGGTGGCTGGAGGGAATGAGCAAAAATAGCCAGTTACTGCTGGCATGTTTACAGGCTTTGAAAGTTCTTTACATCTAGCTCAGTGAGAACAGTTAACAGCAGCAGCTCTGCCTCACACTAAGGTTTTATGGGATTAACAAAGTCTTTATTAAACCAAATACCTGCAGTTTCCTTTATTGCCAAGGTAGCTGCAAAACCTCTACACTTGTCCATACATGGCAGAGAGCAAAATTGGAGCACAGCAAAAACGACTGGCCACTTTGCCTTCCTGTTCTTGTGATCTTCACTATTTCTAATAAGGAAATGGATTTATTTCTACTGACACTGTTTAAAATGACAGTTAGGTTTTTTTACAGCCATAGATTTGTCATGCATCCAATCATGTAGGAAAGAAGGTTTTCTGGAAGATAAACTGACTACCACAGGAAGAATTTGGGAGATTGCTTTATCTGATTTACTTGGAGATTACTTACCTCCAGAACAAGTCCGGTGTAGACTGAAAAAAACTTCTGCTACCTGGTCATCCTATTTCAATCATTTGAAATGATCTCATGATCACCTGCAAATAATGGATCCAGCTACAGGATCTGTCTTCCCTCAAGAGCCATAATGGCAAAATGTGCTGCAGTCTGGTACCACACTGTTTATCTCACAAAAGTTTGCAAGCCAACATGCAAAATTTTGCCTCGCTGTTATAAAGACAAGAAAGAAACATTAAAATAAATGAGAGCTTCTGTTCTACAGTCATCTTTAATTTAATTCTATCAATAACATACATATGAAATATTTTTATTATAAGATATAGAGAAATATTACAGATTAGAAATCTTTAACATTATGATTGCATCCCTCCCAACAAATGTGAATCTAAATTATGTTGATTTTGTTATAGATGTCTCCTCCTTTTTAAAGGTTGGATTAAAGACTCATAAGGTTAAGACGGTTGATAGGATACATGGTCAGAAAAGCAGAGTTTTTCTGGAAAATTTGTCAGAGGTTGTTGGGGGGGTTTAAAGGAAAGAATGTCATAATCTGAGTAAAAGTCCAGTCCCTTAATAAGAATTATGTTTAGTCTATAATGCATAAAAAGACCCTTAACTACTTCTATTTAGCATATTTATGAAGTATATAAACTAGTTAATTTTATTCACTATGAACAATTGATCTTTTTTAGTGTAGGATGGTATTGATACAGGTATAAAGCCAGACACTCTTGAAATATGCTCCACATGGAGTATTATCCCCAAGCTTTAAAACAGGAGCCCAAACCAAAAAACCTGTAAGGAGAAAGTGATGCAAAGATTGTGCAGACATCCCCTCCGTCCTATTGGTTTGTTAGTTGTGGTTTTGAGTGGTATTTTTCACTTTTTTTTCCCCCCAAGATCCACTGCAAGAGTATCAACACCTTCATCCCTTGGGAAGATCTTTGTTTGAATCAGCTCAAATAATAATTTCATAATCAGACTTCAATAAACTAAAAAACTAACAATGAAAAAGCATAAAGGCACCAGGGATGATTGCATCTAAGCTGCCAAGCAGTGCAGTGTCCCCCATGTCTTCAAGGTTAATGTGCACACTGCACTGGATGGCACTAATGAAGGGTCTGGAGAAAAACAGGCAACCGCTCCTTTGTCTCTTCCTGTCTACACAAAATCTAAGGCTAATGTAAGAAGAGGCACAATATATCTGAGGTTACTGCTCTTGCCCAGTCACAGAGCTATCCCCTGTCAGCCATTTACAATGACTAGGCACTTCCGATAATGGCAACGTCATGCTATTTCCATGAGGACTCTGGCTTCAGCTTTGTAAATCCCACAAGATCAGGTTACAGATTGAGGGCTTAGGAAATGAACAAGAAAGCTCTAAAGGAGAAAAGCTGTGATTACATGCAAATATATTCATTAGAGAAGAGACTGAACATGTTTTTTAATGAATTTTTAAACATACGAAAGTGCTGCAGGTGTGCAATTTAATGTATTTGACCTTTTAAGGAGTGGTTGGCAATGTTTGCTACCAAAAACTTTTCTTGACTGTAGTTTCTTTTGTTTATTTTTAAAAATGTTTATTTCAGACTTTTCAGCAATTTAATTTTTATTAACAATCATTTATTTCTTCTTCCCTTGTGTTACTAGATGTCCAATATAGCTGTCATTTATAAGTGTTTAAGGTAGAAGAGAATCCTACCAGATGCCCTGGGATAGCTGACAACCTCTGCACAGAGTATACCATAGGCCATGCCCATTGCATATATCCATACACATTTCCACACATTTTTCATCTTGTAACACTTACATTTTTTTAATAGCATAGATCATATAGTTATAGAGTAACTCTTTCCACATTTTTCGCACAAAGAACTTTAGGAAGGAGGTGGATGCATTTTACTAATTGCAGGTTTCTTCCAAAAACTACACCAATACTAATTTCTAGTCTGGATCCAATATATATGAAAATCATAATTAAAATATCTAGAAAATGTGGTAGACTGGAAAAAAAAGTTCTAAGAGATAGCAAAGAAGGTCTGAGATTTGAAATTTCCTATGGCTCAGGAGATGCCCAATATACATACACCTCACCCCTTCAGTATTTATATTTATGTCTCTAGTTTTAGAGATGATAACAAATAAATGAAGAGAAGAAAACGTGTTAGGTTTTGGAATTGATAAGAGAAACCTCTTGCACTGAATGCTTCCTTAAAGGCAATTAAGAAAAGGTCACCTTTTTTTCAGTACTTCTTCTATCCTGTCATGGAGAATTTTGAGCAGCAATATGCAATACACATTCCTCCCTTTGATCAGTGCGCAACTAGAAGTGAGATCCTCCCAAAGAAGCAAGAATGTCAGCACAGATCTCTGCTTGCTATTTGGCTTTTGGCTAATACCACACCACCCAAAAAAATCTTCTATTCACCTTTTTGTCTCCATTTGATTCTTACATACATAACAGAAATTACCTGACCAAAAAGTATTTCACATAAGGAGGAAAAATGCATCTTCCAGAAGACTCACTTTATTCAAAAGTAAAGGACAAAATCTCCATTTGCCATTTTGGGATACTACCCGTTAGTAAAATCAAATACTACACACTAAAACAGAAGTGTATTGACCGTGGCACTTGGAAATACCTAGCTATTTAAATGTGTTCAGAATGTCTCTGGATACTTCAGCACTCTTTCCAGTCTATTTATAATTTAGAAAAAAATCCTCGTATTTTACAGACTCTAGTTCCACAAAGCACTTGAGGAAATGTTTTTCCAGTAACACATTTATTCATAGAATTAAAAATACACAAATATTTAAACCAGGTTTCTTTCTCTTATTCCTCACTTGTTAGCATGAAAATCGCAGCTTTCTGATGGCAATTTTACTGCTTACTACCTTTTATTAAAAGGGTGTTACACAAAGATAGCCCTTAAAAGAACACCAATGACTAACCAGTCCACTAATAAGTTCGACTGAGGCATGCCTACCCTAAGTAAATTCTTGGCTCATTCTACTTTATCCTGAAGAATGATCAGCTGAAATCAGGATTTTATGGAGAATAACTTAATGATTGTAGCAGAACATGGTCAAGGAAGATAAATCAGAGATAAAAGCAAATGCATGGGAAGATAACCAAAAAACATACAAACTGTTTAAATCACTAGGTCTTCAGCCTTTGGAGTTAACAACGTTCAATATCCCTCAGCATCATCTATATTTTTTCCTGTAGCTAAGAATAGAGCATTACAGTGATGTTTTTATATCAGTAACAATACCTTATAGGTAAAAGTGTGCAAGTACTGACATGCTCTTAATAATTCTCCATCTGGACTGGACTGTAACTTACAGCTTTAGAAATCAGACCAACTGTGGCCAAGTATCTCATTCCACTGTCCCAGAAGTAGAACAAGACTCAAGCTGCACAGGCAGAGGAAGCTGTGACAAGTGTTCAAATCTTCAATTGTACAACAATCCTCCCAGGAATCTATTCCTTTTGGAGAATAGGGTTTCCCCTTATTTGTCTTTCCTTTTAGAATCACTAGTTTTCAAGCCCTGAAAAAGGAAAATGGGGTGTAAAGTATCATACAGCATACATAATATGGCAACCGCATGACACAAAATGCTGAACCTGCACAGGCCACTTCACGTTTGTACTAAAAGTTGTGTAAGATATCCTTGTCCTAGCAGATGTCAGATCATTATCATCTGACTTCCACCAGTCAGATATAGCTGGCATCAAGTATCAACCCAGGGTAAGTACCATAACATGCTCTCTCGATAATTCTGCTGAAGTGCCATAATACACTTATGTGTGATCCAGATCAAATTTATACTGCTAGGTTATTTGATAATTCAGATACAGCTTTAGTGAACATACTAAATACATAGGCTTCAAAAAACTTCAAGTATCAGCATCAAGATACACTAGCTAGCTTTTACTCCATTCTTTGCAAATTCCCTTATTTTTTTTTTTTCATTAGCTGGAATTCTACTTGGGATTCACCTTTAATGTTTCATGGTGCAACTGGGCATATGTCATCATAGTAGCGACGTTGAAAAATAATTTTTAAAACATGTTCTGCCATTTTATTTTTATGTCTATGTGTGAAATTGTATGAAACAACACTGGTACTTAAATTAAAAGTAAACGGAAAATCTCCCAAAGATTTCCACCCTATTTTTTTTTCTCCATCTGGAATCATTTTTCCTTATGTTCATATCTATTTTTTACCAGCCTTCCTGCAGAGATCACACTATGAAAGTATTCAATCTTCATTTTGCTGTTTTTGCTGAGACAAACATTTGGAGAGAATGCTTTTTAAATTCTTCAGTTCCCTATGTTAATATGATTGAGAGGAAGAGCCCTGATTTTACAGAATCCTAGAAAATAACTTGAATTTTGCATGAAAGTTTGATGGAGATTATAGGAAGCAATCAGAAAAGAAAAAAATATTTGTCGTTTGAAACTATCTAGATTGACAAGATAGCCTGTTTATATTTCTCCTCAAAATCTATTTTCCACGTGTTTGAAAAGTTAAAGTGCTCTGAGTATTGGACTTTTGATCTAGATTACATAGCATTGTATCTTTCCAAATCCAACCATTAAATGAAGTTGATTGGATTACTTTGTAACTATCTATAAAAGGAAGAAAAGAGAGACTATATTTTCAGTATTATACCTCCAACTCAAATACATAAAAGAGGATCAGGTAAAACCTTTTCTTTTGTTGCGCATCAGAAAAGCCAGACAATCTGATCATGTATCGGCACATTTTTCTGCACATTCAATTTTGCACACTCAATCATCTGCAAACATCCCTTGGGGATCATCTTTAAAAAATATAATGAAAGATCTGGCACTTCACACTTCTGCATTAACTAGAATTCTGTTATTAAATACACATACTTCCACGTAGTAAAAGACAAAATCAACTTATACTACCCAACCTTCGATTAACCTACTTAAAATAAGTCTTCCGCAAAGAACTGCTCTTCCAGTAGAAAATATTTTTCATTCCTCTGTGGTAGCTATCAACCAGACAACAGTCAAAATAGAATAGAATAGAATAGGAATAGTTGATCTAAGAGTACTGATCAATAGTTCTTAGTCAAAATGTGACAGTCCAACTCACAGTGTGCAACCTGATTTGGGATAAAAAGATTATTGAGAAATGAGCACTAAACAGTTATCTGTAATATTTATATGTCACATGCAATGCTTGTGAAGCATGAGTAATGAGTTAAAAGCTATATAAGAAAGTCTACACACAGTACGCCCTTCTTTTGGTGTATTGTTTACATTGGGGGTTAAAAAATCTACTAATTTTACATCCAGAAAATCTCTTGATGATAAAAGGAATGCGATATATTTTTTTAAAATAATGTAATTTAATTAAATCCTTCAGCAAAAGTGAATGACAAAGGGAGGTGGAAACATGCTGCTAATCACAGCTGTGCTTTGTAGTTCTTTGCCTTGCTCCAGGAGCCTTCCCCTGGGTGCTAATGACTGTCCGGCTACTGACAGTGCTCTCCTGAGCTACTGTCAGAGTTAGGAGGCTACCAGGGGCTGGGACCAGCTTCCTTTACCCAGGATTAGGGAGCAGTCAGAGGAGATGTGATGCCAGAATCCATTCTGCTTCTTTAGAGAATATAAGCCCAGGCCACCTTCCAATGCCAGAGGGGAGCATTTTCAGTGACTTTCAAGCATTTTTTTTCAATATTTAAACAGAATTCAATGCCTACTTTATAAAAGCAAAATAATATTTGGACCTATGTATTTCTGGTTATTGTCATTTTTCCTCTCCATTTTCTTACTCTTGTTTTCTTTTTGGTACTAGTAAGAAATGATGTCTTCACCTAAAATGCAGATCTGGGAATCAAGAAATTTGGGCTTTATTTTCCCCAAAGACCACAGCATTTGTGCAGCCACAAATAGACATCTTGCCCCCTACACTAGTTCTCACACCTGAAAAAAGAACTATATCTACTTTATGGAGTGTTTTTTCTCTCCTTCTGCCTATGATTCTTAATTACTGATGATTTTAATCCATTTGTGTTTGTCAAATAGTTGAAGATTTCAGGATAAAAGCTGCAAGAGAAAAGCAAAGTTTATTATTCTGTCATAGAATGCTTTGATTAAAACATCATACAATGGTTTCAAATAAGCCACCCTTTCCTATTATCCCATTTTAAGGTGGCTTTCTACCCTTATGCAGCAAGAGACAGGCTCTTCTTTAAGGTAAATCATATGAGGATCCTAACTTCGGCTGACAGAGTCAGGCCTGAGAGGAGCTTCCCTCTCTAATAATGGTAAAGGGAGGTTACCTGCTGCCTTTGTGAGTATCTTCCTTTGTTGTATAGTCCCTAATATTAATTGTGCAACCTATTTTGGCTTCTCTATCAATCCCTCAAAATAACAAGAAAAGCAGGCTAATAAATGAAAGAACAAATGGTGGATCAAGAAGTCTTCATTCCATTTATTCATGGGGCTCTTCTAATTTTACAAGACAGTAACATTTTTCAAGATCACCTGTAATTGTATTGGAGAAGACTGTCAAATGAAGCCGAATTAAATCAAGATGATAAGCCACGTACCTGTGGTTTAGAAGACAGCTGTTTTTCCACCATCTGTTCTAGAGCTTGGGCTGTGGCCCTCTTCTAATTTTACTGCCTCCATCAGACTGCCACTTTTCCCTGCAGCCAGCAACAGCTGCTTTATTTACTCAGCAGGGCCTCAATTTCCAAAGGCAATCCAGCCTCTTAGCAGAACAAACTGTTCTAGCAACCATGCTAGAACTTAGCAGTTGTAGACCACTTGCTACTGGTCCTTGTTTGCTGCAGAAGCATCTCCTTTCATTGCTTCCCAATGGTTGCCTTCCCTAAACACTCTACCCTTCTTCTCCCTTGTTTAACGTTGCCTCAAGACTCATGTCCACAGTAATGAAATGATAAGGGATTCGGGGTTACATACATACCTGTTCGACAAGTACAGAACAAGTTGTCTAAGGGAAAGAAAATTCATTAACGCTGTATCCCTTATTCATGATAATCAACTAATTTGGAAAGTCTTTCCATGGGTAAACGGACCTGAGAAACAGGTGAGAGATTACACATTTGCTAACGTATTCATACAGATGAGCCTCACACAACAGGAAAACAGGGCCAACCTGCCGAGGCTGGTTTGGGGATTACAACAGACACCTCAGACCTGGAGACAAATCCCACCCATGACGACAGCCTGCCTTTTGCGTAGGGTGGAAACGTGCATCTCTTACGTAGAGTTTTCGAGTATAGAAAACAATCTCATGTTTCTGTAGAGGTTTGGTTTGGGGTTTGTTTTTTTTTAAATAATGCTGAGACATTCATGAAATATTTGTGATTAAACAGTAAACATGCAACTTCTGCTTTGATTGTTGAGAATTATTACTTTTTAAATATAAGCACCGTCCCCATTTCTTTAACATCTCTCAGAGTGAGGATCAGTTGTATCATGACTTGTGGTGTGCAATACCTTTTTTAACTCTACAGAGCTTTTTACCCTGAATGTCAGATCTACAATTTTACAGATAGTGACCTGCCTTTCCAGGAGTTCCATGCCCTTTCTCTGGACAATTCCCAGCACAATTTATGTTGTTTCTCTCACTGTGGACATTACAAAACATTGTTTGCCTCCCACAAATAGGCAGAATTTTAACATAAGCAAGACTGGTTGTCTGAAGAAACAAGGAATGATCAGAAGACAGTTGTGCGGAGGGAAACAGCAGGCTAGAAATGTTGACAGTACCTTTCACAGAACTGACAACTGGCAATTTCTGGGATCGATGGCATTTGCACCTCATTCAGGGCAAAATTTTGGCACTCTCTTCATCCAGTCATACTTAGAATCCCACAGCTGAACTTGTTAATGAAATTCCCTCTCACAGTTAAAAATAAAAAACCAAAAAATACTGAATATGAATGTGGAAGAAAGGCAATTTGATGTTTGTAATTATCGAGGTAAACTCCACGACCTGCTGAATGTATGCAAAATGGACCCTGGATGGTGTATATAAAAGTGGCATGTGCAGAGAATAAGAGCAAATATTGAGATTTCTTTCTGGTAGAGCAAGTCATCCTAGAGGATTCCTACCATGAGCAACAAGGGGACTTCGTTGAAAGGTAACACTTTTGCCATTCACTTGCGGGTAACTTCTATAATTCTTTAAATTTAGATTGAAGTAGGAAGTACCTGAAATGTAACAGTTCTAGAAACTGAGGTCTTCCAGCCACCTAGCCTTCCAGTAATGGTGAAACATGCCTCCACCTCAAAAGCTTAGAATTAGAAGGCAGCTTGAACCTCTTTTTCTTCAGTCTTTGGATTCCTGAGACTACCTTTGCATTGAGCAGTGACACAGAAAATTGGCTTGAGGGATATGACACCTACACATGAAAGACTGGATCCAGACTGCTTTGCTACACCACGCATAAGGCAAGGACTAAAAGTCATTATTCACAAGTCTAGAAGTTACAAAAGTCATTATTCACAGGTCTAGAAGTTACACAGTAATTTTTAAATTAATGTTTTCATAACCAGCTTCAACTTCTTAAGCCAATAAGTCTCAAGTTTTCTTACTCATAGAATTATTCCCTAGAGTACTTTCCTAAGTGCAGCATGTGGCATGTACCTTGTTCAGGGGGAGGAGGAAAGCTTACTTCAATATTGTGCAAATGCACTTTAATTTAGAGCCAGAAAGAAACTTATCACATCATAACATTAGGGACAGCTCTGCTGATTAAAGTAGTACACTTTAATTTAGCATTTAAAATAAGTCTAGTGAACCAGCACAGGTAGCAGGCCAGTTTCTATAACTAAAACTCTCAAAGCACTGAACAGTGCATTGAATAAGTACAGTCATTTACCAAATATTTGCTTTTAATTTTTTCCATTGTTTTTCTGTGCATATTTTATTTCACTGAATAGAACACTCTGTTAAGTTAATATTAAAAGTTTTAAGCAGATCAGGTTTTGTGGTTTAGATAATGAGAAGTACTGTATACCACTTCCAGAAGCTCAGGAGAAGAGACAAAAGTTCTTACTGATTTCTTGGCAGTAGGGAACTGAGGGTTAAACTCTAAACAGCAAAGCAGCACAGCTGCTGGAAATCTTCTTAAGGAACTCCCAAGACAATCAAAACCTTAAGAGAGTGACCTAACCTACCTCCACAAAATTAATTTAAACTCCAAATGTTTGCAAAGAAATAAAGGACCAGTGGGAGGAGGAGGAGGGAAAAAAAAAAGAACAATCTATTTTCCAAACTTACATATCTGTGCAAATACAATTATGTATCTATATTTACACTGTGAAGAAGTTTGATATTTTTCTTTATTTATGACTATATAATAAAGTCAGGCACAACAGTCAGAGACCTAAAAATACAGTGTACACTACAATACAGGTTACCTTGTCTCCTGAAACTAATATGGTAGAGGCTCTGCTATAAAGTCAGGATGATGGAGAGGAGAAAGGATAGCAGAATTACAGCACTTCCCTCCTTCACTGATTGTCAGCAGCCAGTATAGGGGGTACTCTGAGCCATGTAACAGCACAGCCAAAATCACCGAGCATCTGGCTCTGCTAGCTACTTCTGAATGCAAGTCCATGTGATTCCATTTTGGCTTGTTTTAAACCTGAACAGGTTTGTTGCTGGTGGTCCTTCTGGTGTCCAACATACTCCTGACAAAGGAAGGAGTGACCTCCTTGCCAATCTGCCCCAATGGATCTGTCAACTGCCAAGTTTCCCTCGGGGAACTTTTTGAACGAGCAGTTAAACTTTCGCACTACATTCACTTCCTCTCTTCAGAAATATTCAATGAATTCGTAAGTATTCTGCCTTTTCCTGAGAGCAAGAAAATATAAAAAAAAATTCAATTTAATACTTTTAAAGCACAAACATATGTTAATATATTAAATGCTTCAATAAGTAAACAAATATGACCTCTGCACGGACAGTGGTAGTCCCAACGGTGGCCAAATCTGTGCATAGTGCTGACCATTGCTAAGATCCCCAACCATTCCATTAAAAGATACCATTTCTCTGTGGGATAAGTTTGTATTTTCTCCATGCCAGTTTCACTCTAAAGACTCACCAGTAACTTTTGGACTTTACAGCACAAAAGTAGCAATAAAAGCAATGGAATTAGCTAATACAGTGTTTAAAGGGAAGCTCTTACTTACCTGCTTTAATAACGCCCGTCCTTGCTGATCTGCAGGATGAACGCTATGCTCAGGGCCGGGGCTTTATTGCAAAAGCTGTTAATGGCTGCCACACTTCCTCCTTAACTACTCCTGAAGACAAGGAGCAAGCCCAGCAGATTCATGTAAGTCTCACTTCTAATGTCTTTCATCCTGAGAGAGCGCGGGTGGAAGGAAGGGAGGGTTAAGGAATACAGTGGCAGCAGACAGAGAGAAAATCAGCTCAAACGGAATAAGAAAGCCAGGAAGAGGAAAGCACCAAAAAGCCAAGAAAAGCTGATTTAACATTTGCTGATACTAAGTTACAAACTACACAGAATATATCAGTACTGGTAACTTTCATCTTCCCTTCCTCTTCCTGTGCGTTGCGTTCAGTCACTGCAGCTTATTTCCAATTACAACATAACCTCATGGAGCAATGCCAGGTACCCTGCTCATACAGTACTGAGAACACTACAGCCTTTGAACATTGTCTTAGATCCCCTTATAGACAACTATTACATTAACAAACTAAAAATACATTGGCTATATAGTCAATATAACATATAGGCAGAGGTAGGTTTCCAGTAACTGAAAACACTGACATTACTAAACGAATGCTAAATAGATATTCTTGCTGTTACCAGGAGGCAAAAGCGGTCACATCATCATCCAAATACAAAGACTCTAATGTGAAATACTGCAAAATATTTGTAAAGAGAAATATGCTACATACATCAATTTAATAATTATAAACTTAAGGAAAGATAGTCTTGTTCAGCGTATGCTCATAGATACAATCTGAAAATATTATGGAGAAGGAAATGAGCACAGGTGTATGAATGGGGCTGTGCCAGAGAGAAATATTTACCAGTGCCATGGCAGTGATACCCTTGCAAATCCAGTATTGCCAAATTCTCAGTATGACATTCTGAAATCCTATTTGAAGGAATAGAATTCACGGCCCTGGGTACATAACAAGTGTGGCTGTGTTTGGATCCAGTGCATATAGCAAAGAATAAATTCTTGAATGCTACCATAACCATAAGCTGTATGGATTTGTGTTGTCCACAGGAAAGGACAACCTTTAAAATCAGAGCTATTGCTGGAAGCACCATTGTAGAAAGAGGAAGACAAATGAGTTTTGTAGAGGCAATAAAAGCTCTTTAGTGGTTTACCATAATGTACACTTTCCATTCAGTACTAAACTTTTAAAAAAAAAATCATTGGATTTTAAAATATTCAACAAAAATCAGATAAGGATTTTGCATGTTCATAGAGATGAAACACAGTTGTGCTTCCTAGCTTTTCACACGGAGAAGATTTGATGATATTTTCCATTACAATACTGTAACTGCTTATACTAATGTTGCAAAACATGATGACAAGACAGGGATTTAGGGCACATTGAGAGGTAGGTCCTAGAATAAGTTCCCAAATCACTATGTCTGAGGACATTGCTCTAAGTGCCCCTGATTACTGCCAGCACTGAGTCTCCTTTAACTCCCTTTCTTTAATGTGGGTGAGCAGCATGAAGACCTACTGAATTTAATACTGGGAGTGCTGCGCTCCTGGAATGATCCCCTGATCCATCTGGCCTCTGAAGTACAAAGAATCAAAGAAGCTCCAGACACCATCCTCTGGAAGGCTGTGGAGATTGAGGAACAAAATAAAAGGCTTCTAGAAGGAATTGAGAAAATAATTGGACGGGTAAGTGCTTAGCATCCTTCCAGCCTTTTGCTATAAGGAAGACACATACAGTGATCATCCCTCCCTACCTGGAAGAGAAAAGGAAACAGTATATGTGAAGGAAAGAAGGGAGCCACGAGAGCTGATTCTGTGATCTTTTGCTTTCTTTTCTTCCACTACCTTGCAATTTCTAAAGAGACAATGTGATGTTACTAGCACAACACAACCCAGCATACTCCCAGTCCTGCTTTATGGGAAGGTGTAATCATCAGGACTGGTAATCGTCATTCTACCTTTGAGTCTTTTGAATTTGTAACCCTGATCTTTTAAGGATGCATCTGTGTTTTTTCAGACGCACGTATTTATATATATGGCTTAGCATATTTAGACACATCCATATACATATAGGTACTGTGGATAGTTTTCAGAAACAGATATTGTGTTTAAACTGTCCTGGAAGTCTGGGCTATTGCAAAGATGTGGCATACAGTAAAGTAACTGTGGTATCTTTCATGTCTCTTTTCACACCATACTGGCTCCTCTGAACCCTGACATGGTTCCCCCTACACTTGTAGAGTTAAACAACAAGGCTGACAAAACCCATACTCAAATACCCCTTGTTATCAGTTAACTGATTGAAAGCTCTCCTGAATAAAATCAGCTCTAGCTTGTTTATTTTTAAAGGGGGTCTCTGCTAGTCCCTGAATATATTATTCTGTCAGAGAGCTAGATGTTAACAAAAGGTCTGACTTTACTGGGTTTTGCTTAGGCTCTGAGCAATATTAAGAATGCCACCATAACTGTATCCACCACTTTCCACAGGATCACTCATGGTCTCTCTCTTTCAGTTAGGTGTTTCTTTACTCAGAAACCTTATCCAGGCCACAAACATATTTATCAGTGTAATCAAATACATCTCTATCCCATATCCATGTGTAAAAAGCATGCAGACTAGGATCCCAGATAAGAGCAGAAGTCAGGTGCTGCTACAGCTACCCTGTCACCACCTTCTCATTCACATTATTTACAGGAGGTTGACGACAAGACTGGTAAATTCATTAGTGTCAAAACAGGTTTCTGAGTGATAGTGGGTCTCTCATTTTGTTGCCTTTTGCTTAAACTAAGTGATAGAGGCCTCACAGATACTCTCCTACGTGCTTTTACAAAGTAAAGCTGGTGGGAAATAAGGCAGATGCATAAGCACCAGTAGACATAGACTTCCTTCCTGCTACGAAAGGCAGATTTCTGTGAGAGGAGAGAATTAATTATTGATTAATTATTGTCTCTCTCAAATTTGGAGACCTAAACCATTCTTCGTGTCAGATGCTAACTTACTACATGCTTTTTTACATAAGAGCATCACTGTTTTGCTTAGCTCTTTTTTTTTTTAATAGAATCTGAGGTTGTTGAGAGATTTGCCTGGTAAGATGTTCTTGAAGCTGACTATCAGACAGAACACTTAAGAGATGGGCTGAGACAAAGCTGGAGTTGCACACAAAGAAGTTCTAGGAACAAGCGCTAACAAAGATTTCAAAGTGGAGGGAACCAAAATCAGTCCATGCATGAAGGACTTTCTCTGCACAGTCAGATTACACTGGACTTTGGTTAACACACTAGTTCTCTTAAAACACTACTGACACAGTTAATCTTTTTTTTTACATCTTTTAGGGAAATAAACTGAAAGAGGTGACAAATTCATTCAAAATCTGCATGGAGATATAGATCATTATGCAGAATAGTGAGAACCATAACAGAAAACACTTTACAAGCCATACACTAGCAACTAGCATTCCTCAAGACCAGTGTTTTAAATGCTCCATTTATTCTACATGCAGTCAGATTCACTGTCGTTTAATACAGTATCATTTTGTGTCTTTAGGTTCACTCTGGGGAGATCGGAAATGAGGTTTACTCTCAGTGGGAAGGCCTTCCATCCCTGCAACTCGCCGATGAAGACTCCAGACTCTTTGCCTTTTACAACCTGCTGCATTGCCTTCGACGAGATTCCCACAAAATAGACAACTATCTCAAGCTTCTGAAGTGCCGCCTAATCCATGACAGCAACTGTTAAGTACTCATGGGCCTCAGCACTTACTGAAATCACTGTGTCCTTGTTGCTTTGCCACTTTTCACTGCAAACTTTATGAAAAGCCACACTGGACGGTACCAGGATCATCAGTAACTTTCAGGAATGTTTGTGTCAATTCTGGCTGCAACTATTAGCACCATTTGTCTTGGTATTTTAAAATGTGATACATTACTTGCATGAAAAGAATACACTTTTCTGTCTAATCTCCTCACCTATCTGCATTTCAGTGATAACCAGATTGTGCAGATACAAATAAAAATGTCATTAAATCCACAAGAGCATAACACTGAGTGGTACCAGTGAATGAAAAATAGTTGGTATAGTTACATCTCTAGCAGTAGCTGCTCCTTTTGTATCTCTGTCTCCTGTTACTGATCACAGCATATCTTACTTCCATTGCTCTTTACTAACTCCTCAAAAAAGAGGGGAAAAAAATAAGAAAAAAAGAGGGACATCAAAAAGCAGATTAATCACCCATTAAACCTAACTACCCTAAACTAAAAGCATGGTGTGAAATCAAATGTACTTTGATTGATGCTTTTACTCTGTACAAAAACTGTCTGAGTAGGGGAGAGAAAGGCCAGAAATTTTGTCCTGGCTAACACAGCCACTGATTCTCCATTGCAGTCCATGGAAAGAGAAGACAAATCTGGAATTTTAAGGACAGAGATCCAGGTATATCTACATCTCTATTACTATGTAGAGAAGAGGCATTTCGAAAGGAAGGTTCATTACACTTGAGGTTAGTATCTGAGGGCAAGGAACCAAAAGGTTTCAATGGGTCCCAACAGGAAATACTGGGCATCCATATCATAGAATCATAGAATGGTCTGGGTTGGAAGGGACCCCAAGGATCAAAGAGTTCCAACCCCCTGCCACAGACAGGGCCAACAACCTCCAGGCCTGGATCTACACAAGGCTGCCCAGGGCCCCATCCAACCTGGCCTTGAACACCTGCAGGGACAGGGCATCCACCACCTCTCTGGACAGCCTGTTCCAGCACCTCACCACTCTCTCTGTAAAGAACTTCCCCCTAATATCTAATATAAACCTTCCCTCCTTTAGCTTTAGTCCATTCCCCCTTGTCCTGCCATTATCTACCCTTTTAAAAAGTTGATTCCCCTCCTGTTTATAAGCTCCCTTCAGGTACTGGAAGGCTGCAATGAGGTCCCCCAGCAGCCTTCTCTTTTCTAGGCTGAACAAGCCCAGCTCCCCCAGCCTCTCTTTGTAGGGGAGGTGCTCCAGCCCTCTAACCATCTTTGTGGCCCTCCTCTGAACCCTCTCCAACAGTTCCACATCTTTCTTGTATTGTGGGCCCCAGATCTGGACACAGTGTTCCAGGTGGGGCCTCACGAGGGCAGAGAGGGACAATCACCTCCCTGTCCCTGCTCGCCACCCCTCTTCTGATGGAGCCCAGGATATCACTGGCCTTCCGAGCTGCAAGGGCACACTGCTTACTCATGTTAAGTTTCTCATCCACCATGACACCCAGGTCCTTCTCAGCAGGGGTACTCTCAAGGAGCTCTTCTCCCAGTCTGTATATATGTCTGGGATTCTTCCGGCCCAAGTGCAACACCTTATCATGCCCACCTATCCTGCAAATTCCTCACAAGTGATGTGATGGTGTGGTGGTTTTGCAGTCGATCAAGAAACTATCAACCTACAAAAAGGCAGTAGCTGAAATAAGGTGTCTGCTGCCCCAAACCCATAGTGTCTCCATTCACTTTGAGTTTAGTCATGCTTTAAGGGTTTAGGGCACTCATTTCAAAATCCTATGGTTAACCCTGGAAAAAATCAGAGACCAAAACAACTTACTACTTTTGAAAATATCTGGCTTACAGTCACACAACAAGTAAGAAGCTAAATAGCAGCTTGAGCCATTGACCATATATCTACACACTGTCTTTCTAAGCCATACAAAATCTGGGCCTTGGCTTCATCACACAACTTCAGCAGAGAGGAGCTTAAATTCAAGTCAGCTCCTTGTGGGTTTGGTTTCCCACTAAACAAGCCTGCTGCATTGCTCCAGAGTTGAGCCTGCCTGGACAAAGAGTGAAACACCAGAGAAGATGGGTTTGAGGGCTTAAGCCTCTCATCACCATAACAAAATAAGCACAGTCACAGTCGGTATTTGCATAAGACGTTAGAAAATGCCAATTGCTAGCAAGTTTTCATTTAAACAATCCCTATAAGGATATAATGATACTTGCATTTCTAATTATGAAAAGCCTAAAAGGCTCTTCATGTTTTCCACTATTGATTGCCTCAGGCTTTATCTCGATAAGTATGTATTAAGGGCATTTTTAATGTATATAAAATCACTTGTTGGACAGTCACAACCAACATCTTTCATAAACTCTGAAATGCACAAAACCTGGGGCATATGCAATGGTGGTTTAACAACACACAGCTGTACACCACCACAGTCAAAAAAGAAAATGGGAAAAATTTGCCAGGCGAATGCAAGTGCCCAGACTAGAATTTAATCTGATTATAATATTCTATTTTTTGTTATAATGCCAATGGGGGAAAAAAAAGCCTTTTAAAAGGAAAAAGAAAAAAATAGCCTTTGTAATTATCACAAGTGTTTAGAATTACAGTGTGAGTTCTTATTCAAAAGAAAACATGAATAATAGGACTACTCTGTATTGAGCTGAAAAAAAGATTGTCTCGCTGAGTAAACTCCTACCTCAGAATCTCTATAGAATTCAAAAGCAACTTGATTAATAGGGCAGACATTCATAATTTTACACTTACATGACTAGATCTAAAACAATGACTTTCATTAACTGCTTAAAAATTAGAGTGCTAAAACAATTGTTTAAAACTTGCATGTACTGGCTTTACTATAGCCTGTTTTAGTACAATTATGAGTTTTTAATTTCATAAAGAAAGACAGAAGAGAATGACAAAAAATTTCTAAACAACAGAAAAGCTATCTGTCTTGCAGCTGTTTAGCTGAAGGGGTATTTAAAAGGGATCTGGTTAATATATTCTGAGTCATCACAGCTGTCACAGAGATAGAGAGACGTCGAACCGGGTGGGTACATTCAAAGCTACACCTCCATTGCCAAGTGCCCTGGTACCCACAATGCCTTCAGACTCTGAAAGTTCAAGCCACAATACAGGCCAACTTGCAATTCTCTTTTTTCTCAGCTGCTAACAGGAACAATACATTCTTATCTCACTAACAGTTTGTTAAAAACATGTTCATAAGACCTGAGCAACTATTGTCTTTTATCCAACAAAAACAGTTACATAGGCAATCTTTTATTTTACACAAAACTGAATTTAAAGCAACCATGTTTTTTCTAAATGAAAGAAACTGATACAAATAAGAGGGCTTTTTTCCAGGTGCATTAACTTCTGGCTACTTCAGGTTTCCAGCATTCAAAAAAAAGGCTAGGGCTAATTTTTCAATTATTTATTCAATACCCAATTCTGCCATATTTAATTTTTTTCTGGTTTATTTACTTCTGTTCATTTAAGATTTCTTAGTTTTAGGAATGTAAAGGAGAAGTCCACCTGGCTGAACGTAGACTCAGTTCTGTTCCCACTGAAAATTACATTCAAGCTTCCTTAGAGAGCACTAATTTTAAGATAAGACCTCGTGACACCAAATCTAAGTGGCATGAAGTGCAAAACCAGTTCATCACTGAGAGCATTTACCACTGAACACAATAGGGATGTGCAAAATAAATGTGCTATTCATGACCTGTGTCTAAACTCTCGGACTATATCCAACCATTGGAGCAAACAGAGATAATTTTGAGGATGATTATAAAGCCAATAAGGGAAGTTTTTGTGGACAGTATATGCCATTTGGAATCAGCCACTTAACAAGTAAAGCAATAATCCCTCTACCATCATTCTTTTCTTTTCTTCTTACCTTTGAGTTCCAACAAAAAGCCTCCAATGGTTTAACTTCTAGCAGGGGAGGAAAAGAAAAAGACTATCATTTGGTAAATCATCTGTATAATACAGTTTACCTTCACAACATTATTTCAAAGGCAATCCGCAATTCTAATAACAAGGGTAATAACAAGAGTGTAGAAACCACATGTATCTTCTAACTTTAATTTCTGCACAACATAAATTCTCCGAGGGCTACATTTTAAACTGAGTCTGCTTATTATAATAAATGAAATGTATACAAACAACAAATTATGTCAGAGTTGTAAACTCAGTAATCATACTTATGTATATATCCATACAATATAGAAATCAAATCCCACAATCATGCAGGGGATTAACATCACAGGCATGTACATTCCCACTGAAATTACTGGGTTTACTGATCTGTAAAGCTATTTACATATACGACTATTTCTATCTCAAGCTCTTAACAATTTGTGCCTGCAAATTACTTCAATAAATCTTCAAGACTGAAGTTGAGCATCAATATTCAATTCAATTGAAATTTAAGACTGACTACCCATAGGTTTATATAAGTGTTAAAAAGAGGTTTAAAAATATTTTTAAAAGATGATACCTTTTTCGAGATCCTTATGCTTGTATCCATCTTAAGGAGTGAAGCTGAATTCAAATAAGCAGCAGTGTTGGAGAACAGTAGGAATGTCCACCATGGTTTTCCAACTATTTGTGGTAGGTACTGGAACACTGCTCTAAGGTCTCCCCGGTGCCTTCTCATCTCCAGGCTGAACGAGCCCAACTCTCTCAGCCTGTCTTCATATCACTTCTTGCTTCTTTCATCATGAAGGAGCTCTGAAGTTCTTCCATTAAGCGGTTGTATTTTATATCAGTATTGACCAAATCACAGTATCTTATTTTTCTTCCTGTGTACACAGTGCAAGTGATAACAAACTAAGTGAAAGGACTTTCGGGGTCACAGAAACACTCGGTCTCTGGCTCAAGAAGTACCAGAGTATAGACAGATGGATATTCATTTTGTGTTTGCTACTGACACTGAGCTGCACTAGAAGTCCCATATCTTGGACAGAGCCCTTTACTGGGAATTTTTATATTTCACATTTGAAAAATGATGGCGTAGAGACTAGTCAAAATTTGTTACATAACACTTTGACAATAAATATGCCTTTACATTTTATCCAGATGGCTACCAGAAAGTGCTTTACCAGGCATAAAAATGAACAGCGTTTACCCACAATACTTAGTAGTGGTAGTCCCTCAAAAATTCACTTTTCTTGTCAAACATCACCACATTAATTATGGGAACACTTTTCCCTTTTTAATAAATGATAGGCTTTATTACAATGAAGAGTTCAGATCACTTATTAATTCACATGAATGACAGTGTGAGTCATCAAAAATGCTAAGAGCACTCTCTCTAGCATATCAAAGAAGCTATAAAACTCGTATCGCTTGCACCATATACCACATGTCGCAAATGAGTTTGCAGAATATGAAATACGTAACATGCGTGTGCAGTCACTGAATGAGAATTAGTTTGTGCACTAAATGACTAACTTTAAAAATATTTCCATTTACCAATGGAGCTTTTTTCACTACCAAGCTGACTACCTCCCTCCAGCTTTCAGTGCCAAATAAAACAGACTCTAATAAAGACTGTTATAGTTTCTTCAATATAATCAGAATTACTAGACCCACACTCATCAACCATGTCACAGTTACTACCACAAAGCAAAAAAAGGGTCCCTTCTCAGCAAGGTCCTGATCTGTTTACTTATAATTCAAGATAAGTGTGTGTAGTGTGGTATATAACATAGGTTGTGTCTCCGTTGTCCTTTTCACTCTATTGCTAAAGTAGAAATAACTCCCAATGTATATATAGATATGATTGTGCCTACCTTTACTGACTTCACATTTGCAAGCCCTGTGCATGGTTTTCAGGATTAGGGCAATATCTTACATGACAATAGGCCCTTTCTTTAGCTGGATGATTGAAATAACAATAATCTTCCCCAGGAGCCATTCTTGAGAGATTTCCAGCCCGATTTCACGGACAAAAATAGTCCATATAGCTCAAAAAAGTTTCCAAGCCTTTTGATGATTATCCAAGCCTAACTAAAACCTCAAAACCTTTTGGATGTTCCAATGTCCTGGACCTACAGCACAAGTACTATAACTTAATATGACAAAAGCTACTTGAATTAATTTGATTTGCATGGTATCTTTATGAGACCCATGTAATATAGACCATGGGTCCTCATGTCAAAGCTAATGCAATAAGCAGCTCTGCAATTCTTTAAAGTGTCTTTTATCTCATTTGCAAGGAATCTGCTCTTCTCCCTGTTGCATCAAAGTGAGAAAATAAAAAAAAAAGATTGTGTTCTTTATCATTTTATACTTGAAAATACTTCATCATATTAGAAAATTCTCTCATGCTCTCTCAAGGGCCATGGGAAGGAAGAAAGTGCACTGCACAGCCTGAGTTTATTGAGAGATTAGCTTTTGATGGATGGCACCATGAAAAAAAGGTAAAGCAAAAGCGTCAGAAATGGTTTACAAGAAGTTTAGGATACCCATTTATTTTTATTTTCACTTGAGATTCCATCTAAGTGAAAGTAAGTTGTAGGTGAACAAAAGACATAAAAAGACTCATACGAAAACAAAACTTGAAGCTTTTAATACAGTGGTAGATAGTGCCATTTTTCTGAAAAAGATGTTTTCTGTACCCTACACAACTCTACTCGTGCATGTCATAATTCACACACACACA
Source organism: Hypotaenidia okinawae (assembly GCA_027925045.1). Taxonomy (NCBI): domain Eukaryota; kingdom Metazoa; phylum Chordata; class Aves; order Gruiformes; family Rallidae; genus Hypotaenidia; species Hypotaenidia okinawae. The sequence continues at coordinate 65,378,379 of BSDF01000002.1, forward strand.
CAAGCTCACTACTGCTCCAGGAGGGAAAGGTACCTGTGTAATCATTTATATCATGCATAGCAGATTAGTATCCAAGCATGACATACCTGGTATAGCCTCTCTATCAAAGGACTCATGAATTCTCTCTTGGCCTAAATTAATGGCAGTATTATATATCTATTGTCATAGCATAAATCTGTCTGGGGGACAAAACAACACCGCGAAGATGTGGAATGATGGTTCCAGAGTTTTTAACATGCATAATACATCTTAGAGAGATGGTCAAGAAACACTACTTGCTCTCCCCTAAAGCATGTACTGAATCATTGAGACCTTTAAAGGTCCTTGGAAATGACCTTTAAAGCACATCAGTCCAACCCACTGCAATAGGCTGGGACATCACTCACTAGATTAGGTTGCTCAAAGACCCATTCAACCTGACCTTGAATGCTTGTGATGAGGGGGCATCCACAATTTCTCTAGGCAACCTGTTCCAGTATCTCACCATCCTCATCATAAAAAATGTCTTCCTTTTATCCAGTCTAAATTTACCTTCTTTCAGTTTAAAACTGTTGACCCTTGTCACTACAGGACAAGACTCCCCCTTTATGTACTGAAAGGCCATTATAAGGCCTCCCTGGAGCCTTCTCTGAGATAAACAAACCCAAATCTCTCAGCCTGTCTTCATAGGAGAAGAGCTTAGGAGAGGTGCTTCAGCCCTCTGATCATCTTTGTGGCACTCCTCTGGACTTGCTCTAACAGACTCATGTCTGTCTCATACGGGCTCCACAGAACTGGATGCTCCAGAGGTGGACACAGTACTCCTGGTATCAACTCATAAGAGCAGAGTAGAGGGGGAAAATCTAAAACCTCCCTCAACCTGTTCACTATGTTTCTTTCTATGCAGCCCAGGATACTCATGGAACGTGTGCAAAATGTGATTGGCTTTCTGGACTGCAAGTGTACATTGCTGGCTCATGTCCAGTATTTCAAACACCAGTACCCCCAAGTCCTTCTCCACAGGGCTGTTCTCAATCCATTCATCCCCCAGTCTGGATTGATGCAGGGAATTTCCCTGACCCATGTGGAGGACCTTGCACTTGGCCCTGTCAAACTTCGTAAGGTTTGCATGAGCCCACTCCTCAAGCCTGTCAAGGTCCCTCTGGATGGCATCTTTCCCTCTAGCAAATCAAAGATGAAAATTTTTTTTCATGTTTGACAGATGAAAGATGGCTTTGATTGAGGTCTAACCTTAAAACCTATCAGGAAGACCGCTTTTATAGTTGTTTAATTGCAGCCAGGGCAAACTGTATTTAAACTTCAAAATAATAGATTCATAGAGTGGGAAGAGGAGGCACTCCAAAGGTTGTTCTGAAAGCAGAAGCTTATTTTATAGTAATCCATATCCATAATCAATAAGCTAAGATTTTTTTGTTGTTGTTTGTAAAGTACAAGGCATAATAGAATTTTAATTATTATACTGAAGGCATAAAGAAAAATGTAATACATACACACATCTTTCCTAGAGCTAGTTAGAAGCAGGTAGATATTCCCAAAAAGATAATTAGAAATTAAGAAACACTTTTTTACATTTCCTATCTCCTTTCAGTTAAAAAAAAAACCCAAACAAAACAACACACAATGTAATTTTTTACATGCAACAAACATTTATTAGAAATGTTGACATTTAGCAAAGAAAAGTCTGAGACATTTTAAATCAAACCCACTAAGTGACACTTAAGCATTTCTTCCCACATATTGACTGAAACCAATTCTGGATTCAGAATTTTCAGAAAGAAAATTAAAGTTTTCAGTGAAATTGACGTTTTAGGAGATAAGAAGCATGTCATTCCACCATACTCACTCTCTCATGAGAAAATACTCCTTGAACAGGGATCTCCATCAACTCATCATTTTAACAACAGTTCAATAAATATTTCTTGGTGGAAAAAAAGGACCAAATAAAATAGTATGCGTGACAATGCTCTATGCAAACGCTTTTTCTCAAAAGCAGTGTTGTATGAAGTATATCAATAGACATTTCAAGGCAAAAACATAAATAGCTTGATGAACCTAAGAGGGTTCTTTCTGATAATTTTTTTTTAATTACCTTTTTTGTGGAGACCAGATATATCCAGAAGTCAGTTACATAAAATAGACTTTCAAGTAACATCTAATAAAGATACCTGATCCTGTAACACTATGTGTAAAAAAAAGAGAGAATCCCAAACCTTACCCCTGTGGCCAGTACCTATAAAGCAGAAATAACAAGGATAACATCAAAGGAAAATGGACTTTTATTTTTCTCTCTACATGAACTCACTCCCTTTAGAAATCAGCAAATACCTCCCTGTTTACAGTTATCAGCGGTTGTAAATTACCAAGATTTCTCCAGCCAGTCTCCTTAGATGGGTTGTTTCTTACAAGAGAAACCCAGTTTCAATCAATTATTAAGCATATCCTTTCCACCACACTGGACATTTTTAAAGCGCTTCCCTTTTTGTCATTATCAAACTTACAGACTTTGAAATCCTGATGCAATTGAACTGGAACTCTAAACTACTTCTTTAAGCAGACATTATGAGGTAGGACACTGAAAAAAAATGGAAACAATGCAGGATTAAGCCTGTTTTACTACACCTCCATGGCCAGAAGAAAAGGCAGCTCAGAAGCTTTGTGCCAGCACCAGCCCCTGTTCACCGAAAAGCCACATTGCTCAGCGCTGTCCATCAGGGCACATGGTGCCTAAGCTGTGCAGTGCTCGTCCTCCTTCCAAGGCGCCGCAGCCGCCCTTGGCACCCTTACTTTCAGGGCCACGGTTGCTCAAGGCCTGGGAAGACAACAGCAAGGAGGGGTGCCGAGAGGAAGGGGCTGCGTCTGAAGCAGGGTTAGCGATTAACCCCGGCAGCAACTGGGAGAGGCTGGCCCTCCTTGCCTGCTGGGGGTTGCTAGGCAACTCGGGCCTACCGCTGCCCCCGGGGCCTTTCAACGCTGGCTGAAGGGTTTTGCGGGAGCTGGGGCGGGGGAAAGGGTCTTTCATCAGGCTACAGAGAGCCAGACACATATATACATCATTGTAAATGGCGGTGGGGGGATAAACCACAATGTCACTATATTTTCTAATACAGAACATTCGGCGGGAAGCAGGCTTTTTGGGGGGTTTGGTGTGGTGGTTTGGTTTTGGGGTTTTGGTTTGGGTTTTTTTTTTTAATGTATCTGACAAAATCTGGCAACAATGCACAGTGTAAAAGGTGACATTTTGACTCTAAGGGAGGAATTATTTGCAATTTGTTTTGAACAGAAGCTTAGTTCATGTCATATGTGAACCTCCAGATAATCATTAGTTTAAACTGCCTGCTATGTGTTTAAAAATTTCAGTCAATTTAGAGCTGATCTGAATTGCAAATGGGATGGTAATAAGCCATTAGGGAGCAACATATCTCTCTCTCACACTTGCAGCCCTCTGCTTTAAGGGGCCTCGGCTGCACTGAAATACAAAAACAGCATCTCAGTCATGTGCGTTTGCTGACAAACATGGAAATGTAGGAGGTCCAGACTTGGAAAGTGGCACTTGGAGAAGACCGGGAACAGCCACAGGAGCGAAGAGATGGGTGTATCCCCTGCTTTGAACAAGAAGCAGCAGCCAGTTTTCCACAGAATAAATAGCCTGATTGCTGATGGCATGGTAAAACACGGGTCTGGCATCTGACTAGTACTTGGATATTTTGATTTCTGAGAATCTTTGGCATTCCTCCTCCTCTGAAACCATTTTTGCATCACCTGAGGTTTTCTGTACAATGTTACCTGCATTTCCTCAAAATTCACTAACAACCTTATGTGTTCAAATGAGTTGAAATATAATTACTCTTTCAATTCTTGAACTTTCAGCTCAAGACAGGCCTCTGTGATATATGGAATCCATTGGTTAAGAAGACATCTGTGCATCTAAACTAGTAAATATCTTTTAGATGAAGGCATTAAGCATCATAGGTCCAATCCCAACCATCTTTTCCCAGTGAAAAACATTATAAATCACCGACTGATGTTTTATAGGTGTTTCATAGGTGGAAAGACTGTTATACAGTACTACAGCCACTCTTGGGTAGCTGTCACTGGGTTTTTTTATGCTGCCTCACAAAATTATATGCCTTCTGAAACTCATCCATATCACGGTTACTTGAGTCTGCACCTGAGGCTGACTTTATGTCTTACCATACCAGCTGATAAGCAGGTAACTCTCTACATTAAGACAGATTCCCATGCAGTCATGATGATGTGAGAAATGCAGACTTCTGATCTATATCTCTAAAAGTTGAATGTTAGTACCTTAGTACCAACCAGTACAGTAGATGTCCTCACACCATTGGATACTCCTGCAATCCTAGAGCTGAACAGTCTCCTAATGGAATTCTGGGACTCCTTCTCACCTGAAGCTGTATGTCTAAATACAGGTCCTGGAGATTTTGTTGACCAGAAATACCTACAGCAGACCACAGAGACTCTGAAGTGTCTCACCTTATGGGAGGTCCATCAGACACAAATGCTGCTGTGTTAGCACATATGCTAGACTGGATTTCTGCAGAACATGCCTTCGTTTTTAAGAGAGAATTAAAGTGGATATTGCATTAATTCTTTCATGGCATATCCACTCAATCCCCTCTGCTCTTCAGAGATAACACCTTAAAATTGCTGACTGCAGGTGAATTTGGATATTACACCACATCTCAGCTTTACTAGAAGGTTCATGTCAGCTTCTGTCTAGCTGGCAATATGCTGGAAAGGGCATTGCTTGCACAGTACCTTTATTGAACCGCCATGCAGCAGGCAGGAAACAGGCAAGGTCAGATAGGTCAAAGGTAGACTGCTGAGCCAGAGACTTTGCATAAGAAGCAGGTAGCTAAGCAAGGAAAATGCAACTCAGGTAAAACTATGGAGGCAGATGAGTAGCACAAGAGCTTGATTAACCAGCTTCCCACCGGACTTAAAAACCTTCTCAGTCTGAGCCTCTCTGCCTCAAACTGTACCTGCTAGCACATGTCTAAACCAACCTTAACATGGGCCAATTCTATTGACACAAGTCTTCTAAATCTCGGTGTGTGTGTGTGTATATATATGCGTATAAATACACACATGTACAATTTAATCCACTATACATATATACACAAGGATAACATTTTACACTGACACTTAAAAGAAATTCTATTGCATGAATATTAAAAAGGGACAAAATGTTTTCATTGCTCAAAAGGTAATGTAAAAAGGCTGTGGCAATATGAATAAGCTTTAGACAGTAAAAACCTGAGGGTTTGGTTTTGATTACTTCTTCGAGTACAGGCACACCTAAAAGTACTTGAGTGCACCAGAAAAAGTAGAGAATTCTGAACTCTCTATTTCCTAGGAACACAGCAGATTATTCATCTTCCTCAAAGCCACAAGTAGTAATTTAATCCTTTCCAATTATCATTGCAAGTCATATTTGGGGGTATCAGTTCCCTGCTTTCATATGTACATGTGTGGAGCTTCCACTCAGCTAGTGAGATAGCAGACATTTCCTATTTGGATCTTTGAAAAGGACTGACATTCGGTAGTTATTTTTATAGCAAAGATTAAGAACAGTCCTACTGAACTCAAATACTTAAAGACTTACTTAGTCCTTTCAGAAGTGATATTATGGCACAGGACAATTAACACATTCCCAGAAGTATATACTTCAAGCAAAAAATTTCCCGTGATAAATACAGATTTAAAGATGGTATGATACGTTAATTCAGATGGAAATTGAGTAGTTAAATACTTCAAAATCTAAACTCTAGCTAGTTGCAATTTCTCCAGTAATTCCAAAGGGGAGGGGAGAATGGGGAAGGGAAGGAGAGGGGAGGGCAGGGCAGGGCAGGGCAAGACAGAGAAGGGAAAAAGAGGAGAAAATAGGAAATGAGGGATTCAAGCTTTCCTATCATTACATTTAATTTAAGCAAGATGGAGCCCAGAATAAGATACTCCGAATGTGGCAAAATATTGTTGGGGAAGCGGGGGATAGAAATTCTTTGCTCTCTGCTCTTTTTTAGTGACTTTAGACAGTTCTGTAGTTTTGTGTTGTTAGAAGAGGTATTCAATATTCATTCTGTCAGTTGCTCAGGCAAAGTGTGTTCATGCAACTGAACATTTTATTTTCTACACAGAAATTGTTTAGTCATCATAAATGAGTTCTTTAGTCATCATAAATGACTATAAGTTACCCCCTGCACATGCACTGCATTATCTGGCAGTTCAAAGATGTATATTATGTAAGGAAATTTGAGATGTACATATCTGCTCCATTTACATTTGAAAACTGACTTCCATGGAGTTGGTTCTTGTCCTTATTTGAAATGTGGCACAAGCCAAAGATCTGCAGTTGTACTTACTGAAAGGAAACCAACACAAACAGTGAAAGAGAAAGATGAGTAACTTGGGAGATGTGATTTCTTGGACTTTTAAGCATGTGTGTGTGTGTGTGTGTGATAGTCATACTTTTTGTTTCAGATGTTTGGCTATCTAAATATTACTTTTCACATGACATAGTCCTGAGAGCATGTAGTATAAATTATCATATATCAGTTATGAGAAGATATTCATGCGAATGGAATCTGAAAGACAAACAATCATCTCTCAGCTGCAACTGAACATAATCCAAACACAAAGTGATATTTTGGTTTGGTTAAAGAAGAATGCTACGGGAATGTAGATTCCTTCCTTGTGCAGATACTCCTATTGAATCCCGTGGGATGGCTAATGTAATGTGGTAGAAACAATCAATACCATATTTTCATCCCCAAGGAATACCATTATAGATGCATTATAGTGACATGTATAAAAAATTACAGAAGAGAATATTATTGGCAGTAACACTGACCTGGCTTACTTGAAAACAGACATGAGGAAAGGTTTGTTCTTTGCATCCCAAGTTGCTTGTACCAACTAACTGTGTCACAGGTTTCAGCATAAAGCAGCGACCAGGCCTCTGCCTCCTAAGTAGAAGTCGACATAATACAGAATAGATGATATATGACAGAAAAGCCATATATACTTTGTCAGTGCAGAATTGAGTCAAGTCGGGAGCAGAATTCTCCCCTCCAAATAACTAATATTCTGTCTCTCGGTGCACTCTAAAGATAACCCAAAGATTATCTGGCTCCACTGAATGTTCCCAGCAAACCCACAAAGAAATCAGATGTGCATGCTTCACTAGGACTGGATGCATTACCTCTAGGAGGTTGTGCACTGAGATTGTCCTGCAAATTGATACTCGGACTGGATGCTAACACAGTATTACTCTCATTCACTTTCTGCAACTCCTTTGGGCTGGTGGCACTGATATTAACTTGCTACAGAAGAGCAGCCTATAAAATTGCCAGAAAGTACAGAACTGTAGTTCCTGACTCAAGATCTGTCTGTATCTTTGCTAACAGATATTGAAGAGGTTTTCTAACCAATAGTTCAAATGGTAAGCACTTCTAGAAATGTCTTTGGGTGAAAATACTGATACACACTCATTTTGTCAGAAGGTTGTCATGGCCTTTTCTATGTAGAGGACTTGACATGTAAAGAAAAGCATTATATGCTGAAATTTATCCAGATTCTTCCAGGGAGCAGCAAAGTCTTATTACAGTACACTCCAGAGGGAAAACAGAGAAGTTTTTGAGCCAAAATCCTACCTCTGACAGCGTTGCTGATTTTGGAGTACCCAACTGCAGTCCATGCAAGCTGCTGTGTGGTGTCTTGTTGCTGACTCCATGCTATGCCTGCCATGGTAGGTAGAATCTGCTGCCCTTTCCTTTAAGATGGATCTGAATGTGGTATTGCATGCAAGAAGCGATGTATAAACACACTTGCACAAAGGTCCATATGGTTTCCACAAAAGGAAGATGGAAAAAAAAAATCAAGGCAGCTGCTTCCCACAGCCACCACCTGGATGGAGGAATGGGGAAATCCGCATAGAGTGCCTCTTCCAAGCATATCTACATAATTTGATCCAGCCCTTCATTTCCCATCTTCCAAACATGGTTTTTATTCAGTCAAAAAATGAGACATGGCAGAATGCATGTGGATATGAGATGACAAGTCCCTTGGGGCTAGTAACAAAGGGAGGCGAAGGTAACAACCCCAAATGTGAAGGTGAAGACAATGATGCAAAAATGCAGTTCATCTCATGCAGACACAAGTCTAGAAGTCCTGTTCTTGTGAACACATAAAGTCCTGAACAACCGAAAGAAGGAAAATAGAAAAGGAGGGGAAAAAAGTCCTTTCCATGATATATCTATATAAAATATTCTATTCCCATTGGTACAAAACAGAACGTAACAAAGTGGACAAAAAAAATCAGAGAAGAACTGCTTTTCAAGCTGAGGAGCTCATGCTATGGTAATGTACAGAAAGGAATGACTATGTTCCTGGATCACAGAGTTATCAAATGACTGCTCAGAGACAGAATGCAGTGGGAAGCCATAACGTCTTGCTGTATGTCATTGTGGCCACTGCTGCCCTTTCTGCTTCATTTGCTTTTGGTGAACTGGTGTGGGGGTGGGGTTTGTGTTCAGCTGACATTTATTTTCATTCTGTTTCATTAATTCACAATGCTATACAGCCTTATTCTTGCTAATATGTCCAAGACTCCAAACTCTCAATCATTTACACATAATTTTCCCCTCAGTCCTGTGATATGACTTAAGAAAGTTGGGATTGGTCACACATATAAGGCTTTCAGTGAATAAGACCAGAGCTCATGCCTTGCAATATGTTTAAAGAGGCATGTGTCTGTTTTGCATCGAAGCAGCAAAGTACACTGGGAGTAACTGTTCCTGTGGAGGGTTTTAATATCCCTGCCAAGCAACAAACAGATCTGTCCTAACATATTAGTATTTGCAGTATTTTTTTACTTCTAGGATGCTGTTATTTAAAACATTTAACAATACAAACACAATTAATATTCCACAGAGCTACTTCACAGTTTCCTTTTCTACTTCATAGTGACCTGGTAAAATTTATCTGTTTCGTTTTTGAAGAACTTTTACATGAGAAAAAGGAGGACTTGTTATTCAGAGACTGACAGTTCCCTTCCTTTCCCTCCCCCTCTAAAAAGGCAAGCTGCAAGACAGAAATGTACAGTATCTCATGGGATAAGATTTTTGCTTTGTAAATAATAATTCAAGGTGGTGGGAGCTGGGAGTGCCAGGATTGGGGGTTTTTTTGGTTGTGGTTTTGGTTTTTTTGTCTTTAAAAAAAAAATAGCAAAATACGAAGCTTCACAAATGGTGAAAATCCATCTCCCTACAGCTTACCTGAGTGCTTAGAAACCAGCCTTTCTGTAAGCTGGACTATATCTGACACGTAGAATATATCTAGGAAACTGAGAAATACTACTCAAAATACCAAGGAGTGTTTTCAAGACAAGACATCACTGAGAGGCAATCCATCTATCTCTGTATCTGTGTGCCTTATATGACTCTAGAAAATACCCTTCCCAGATATGAAGGCTCACCTCATCTTTAATATCCTCATTAGGACAAGATCCACAGAGCAGTACCACAAAAGGTGACATATCTTTCTGATTCAAGGAGGTAGGCGGTGTGCTAACAAAGCAGTCGTCTCACTGCCCAGAGCAGCTGGAGAGGACTGGTGTGAGAAGCAGCAGGAAGGATGAATTTTAGCAAGGTGGTGGGCAAGCAGAAAGCCAACAGCAGGCTGGATCCTTCCTGTTGAAAAAGGTTGAGAAGGATCAGCAGTTCAGAAGTAGTTGCGGAGCACACCCTACCAGAAGAAAAGCCAGCTGAGGGAACAGATATGTGTTCTAAGGGTTAACCTTAAACATAGCTGTGCATTTTGCTGGCATATAAACTTAACATACTTAATCAGAAGCGTAAGTGTCTATCTTCTGGTACTAAGTCCGTTAACATTAGAATGAGATATGTCATCTATAGCCAGTATACATTATTTTACTCATCACTACATATTTATTCCTTTATCAGATTCTTGTTTAAGTGAGCTTCGCTGAGCACAAAAGACCAGAATAATTTGATATGCAATAAATGTGTCCTTGTAGCCTTATTATTTCCTTAAATAGAGAAAAGAATGTGCTTAGATTAGCTCGAATGACAATTCACTGTCTTATACTAGGTTCACTGGGTTACAGAGGGAAACATGCATGCGCTCCCAAATGAAAGGGTTCAAAAATATGACAGAAGGTATAGTTAATTAGTTGACTGGATTATTCAATCCTTGCATAAAGACATGAGCTCTGCTTTAGTGAAGAAGCAAGCACTGACAGAAGTTAATGCCTTGGAGATTCTTCTTTAAACATTTTAGACTCGTGTCAAAATTGTAATTGCATGCATATGAGATTTCCTGCATTTGGTATAATGGGGGAGGGGGGTGGGGAGTTCTGGTCTTTTTTCACCAGGTGTGAGCATTTCAGCTAAAAGAGGAATCCCAATGAAGGGAACAAAACACAAGTGTATAACCTGCATCAGGAGCAGTTGCATAGGTGCTGTATGAAACACCTTGCAAAACATTACTTGTCTCAAAGGCACTTACAGTATAAGAGTATAAGAGTGGGACAAAAAAATGACAAACAGAAAGAGACAGATGGAAGAACAAAGAAGCACTGACAGAGTTGGTCAGTGTGATAGGCAGCATTCTCAGCACATCCTTGGTCTGACAGCTGTCAAAATTGTAATAAACTTCATAGCAAAATAGAGTTTTAAAGAGGCAGCTAAAGAAAATCTCGTACAAAAAAAGTGAGGTGAGACAGGGTAAAAATCTAAAATTTGTGAAATACTTAGCTTTTTTTGCTCCAAAACCCTTTACTTCTAAGGTAATAAAATACAGAAAATTTCTTGGTTTTCTGATGTCTGGATTCCTAGATCCATAAACCAGCAGGACACGCTTTCTTCTCATTCACTGATGGTCTGTATTGTCTTTATGCAATTGAAGGAGCCCCTGGTTTCACATCAAATTCCCTTGCCTCTTAGAAAAATTGACATACTGTCCCTATAAGAAGCAAGCTCTTTTTTGCTCTGAACACGTTTACCATCTCCAGGCACGCCAGAAATTTTCAGGGTGTCAGCTGTGAAGGAAACATGAATATGTTCACATGATCAACAGCTGCACTGTGAAAATGCCTGTGGGGATGGGGAAATATTTTAGACCCCTACCCACCAGCTCTACACTTTGTGAACTGATGAAAAGAATGAGCCTAAGAGTTACCAGGAAACCAAAAGTTATTTAGGGAAGAAAAAAAAAAGACCAGGATCCGGTTTTCTATGACATTTAGGGGGGATGAGACTACTACTTCAGGACACTTGCACAAGTATTCCTAACAGCAGTCCTTTCAAAATTAATATAAGCAGCAAAAAAAAAAAAATCAAACCTGGACTTCCAAACAGTGACATTATGACCCACACTGTTATCTGAAAACAGTAATACTTCTAGCTATATACAGAAACATACAGAGTTTTTCTAGAGCTTGTATATACTTTGTGAGTTACTGCATCATTTATTAAGCAAGAACTAAATGCAACAGACTTTCCACAACAAGGCTTCTTCATTTACCTCTCCACTTTATACCCAGAACTCATTAGGACAGTATTTGCAGTCAAATCATAGTCACTTAAAACGCACTTTTAAATAGTATGTTGTTGTTTGCAAGGACAGAATATAAAGAGATTCATGCAAACCGAAGTTTGATTTACAAACAAATACCAAAATTATCATTGCTCTTGTTTCCCTTTAGTGTCCATGCCCTCCCAACTATTCTGCACATAAAACTGGATGAAGAACACACATCTCGGGAAGTCTACTGTTAACCTAAATCAGTAGTAGGATGCCATACAGAATAACAGAAACATGGGGGGCTGTAGACAGGAAATAAATGAAAAGAAGTAGAATTATTTATAATGGAAGTTACTTTTGTCTCCCTAGGATTCAGCATCTTAGGTTTATGTTTGCTTCTTCTCACTGCTCTGCCTCATTTCTATTGTTTTGCTTCTGCTATTACCCAGCAGGTTCTTGCAAAAGGGTGCAATTTGCACCCACCTTTAAAAAAGATCGTATTAGTGACAGCTCTGTTATTTCAAGTAATCAAGGTTGAAGTTCTGCAAATGACTTCTAAGTCAATGAAGAAACCTTTCTATACCCTCGGCAAGCACAGATACACTGGATATTAAAGATTGTCATTTGCCTTTGCGCACCCAGGCCACACAAGAACCAGATTTGTAGCTGCTGCTCCAAGGATCTATAGGAGGAAAATTGGCTCACCGCATTTGATGATGCGTCTCACTTACAAAAAGAGTGGTAGTTTGGCACGTTGCCAGTCACTGTGCTACAACTAGCACAAACTCTGGCACCTTGTCAGCAATTCGTGACCCTGTGTTACTCAGTATTACACTGGCAAGATATCTACTCAAGCACAAAAGTGGCGGAGTCATTTTCCAGAAGTCTCATGGGTAGGAAACAGATATTGTTCCCGTAAGCTGAATACGGCTGAACATAGTATATTAATATTATTTTTAATAGGGGAAACCTTATCACCGTGTTCCAGTTTTAAAGGGTGGGTATGAAGAAGGTGAAGACTACCATTTTACAAGGAGTCACATGGAAAAGATGAGAGGTAACAAGTACAGTTTACTCCTGGGGAGATTTTAATTGGGCACAATAAGAAAATTTTCCACAGTGAGAACAATAAGCCATTTGAATAATATCCTCAGGGAAGTGATGGATTCCCTAAAATTAGATACTTCTAAAAATTCAGCTAGATGGATTTCTGGGCCTTCTTGTCTAGACAGTGCTTTTGCCAAGAAAGTTTGGACTCTATGATCCTTGAGGTCCCTTCCAACCTGGTGTACTGTGATCCTATGAATACTGATAACACCCATCTGTAGAACCTCTCCTGACATTTAAGGGACCCCAGTTTGAAGGCTAATTTCAGGAATACATTTTATTTTTTTCCTGCATGGTTGCCCTCCTCTGTATATTAGATATCAATTGTCCTATGCATAGTTTACCGCGTTGCCATTCTCCTCCACCTGGACGCAAAGCTAGTCTCAAACTGAGTTTCAACAACTACAATGAAAACATTCTCAGGTCAAAGCATCACAGACGTTTTACTTCCTGATGTCATGCTGATGAGTTCAAAAGGTTCCAGTCACTCTGCTAACCTCTAAGATAATATCCAAGAGGAGTCACACTGAAGTGCATACGTACTCTAAGAACTGTGCAAATATTTAATAATTAATGTTTGAATGAATGGCCACTAGATTTGTATACTGAGAAATATTCCAATTGATCTAGGGCTCATCGTTGTATTTCTGCTCTCGAGTGGTAAGACTTTCCGTTATCAATTGAACACTTTGAAAACCAAATAATTTTCTGGACTGCAGTCCTCAAGATTTTTGACAATAGAACCTTTATTTCCTTTCTGTTCTTGAAACACTGTCCTGCAGATACCCATCTTGGCATATGTTAAAGTCAAAAAAATGATCCCGCTTCCACCTGGTATTATCAAACCTGCAGAAACCACTTCCCATTTAACAATTAACCTTGAGAAAATTAGCTGTATAACAATTTCAGGCTGTCACAAAATGACCCTCTAGTTCTACTTTGGTATAAGAAAAAAATAGAAATAACTATAAAAATATTTATCATACCATGATCAACCAATGATGTAAAACATAAAGTCTGTGTCAGAGAATGCATCCTGATTCTTGCTTATACAAGAGCAGAACTGGAGTTTTCCTTGTATTTAGTATTATGATTTTTTTATGCTCTTGACTTTACATAGATAGGAGTCATAAAAAGGAAGGTACTGACTCTGTCCTAGAGAATTTTCAGTCTAAAATAGACGCTGGCAACACAGCTCAAATATGTACTTGAGCAGGCAGATGTGGGCCTAGAGGGGAGAAGGAATACTTTTCACAGGAACTGAAGTATTGGTTCACTCTAGAGTATTATCTGGTCCATTGCCATACCTTTAACAATCATAAAATGGTTTGGGTTGAAAGGGGCCTCAAAGACCATCTAGCTCCATCCCCCTGCCATGGACAGGGTCACCCTCCACTAGACCAGGTTTACCAAAGCCTCATCCAACATGGCCTTAAACACTTCCAGGGAGGGGGCTTCAAGAACTCTGGGCAACCCGTGCCAGTGCCTCCCCACCCTCACAGGGAAGAATTTCTTCCTAATGTCTAGTCCAAACCTACACTCTTTCAGCTTGAAGCCATTACCCATGTTCCTATCACTACACTCCTTGATGAGCCTTTGCCCTCCCACCTTCCTGTAGGACCCCTTTAAGTATCAGTAGGCTGCAATTAGGTCTCCCTGGAGCCTTCTCCAGGCAAGTGGCAAATGTTCAGGAAAAGATCATTCAAGATAGGCAGCTCTCGTATTCTCAGGTCCTCTGTAGACAGGAGGTGATGGACCTTATGAAGTGGATACTGGATGCAGTCATCACATTGAAGGTTGCTGCGGGCCTGTTCTGCACAAACATGGATATCTGTACTTTAAAACGCTTAAATTTTGTTTTCCAAAGTCACCAGCTGCAGTGAGTCCTGCAACTTGTTGTGTGACAGCGATTTCTCTTGGTTTGCTTTAGATCCTTCCTTGGCTGGAAGAATCAGGAAAGAAGTCTGCTAAAAAGTGGTTTAATTTGTGGTCATAAGAGTTAAAGATGGTGATGATGAAAGGAGGAACTGTCTATCTCGTAGCAGTCAGGGATGGGGAATGAAGTGCAAAAGTAGTAAAAATTTTTCAAGAGAACAGTCAAAAAGGGATTTTTCTTGATGTTACAGATAGCACAAATTATCCTATAAGATTCTACTAATACCAGTAAAATACTTGCTAGAAACACTAACTTACCTTCACTGAGATGTGTGTAAGAGCATATTTCATTCTTTCATTTTATTACTGACATGTAGCTTCAAGAAATGAATGTATTTATTCAACAAAAAAGACAACAACAACAACAACAACAAATTCTCATTTCTCTTAAATCTAGTAACATTGGAGAAGTTTGGCTTTACCTACAGAAGTTAAGGTGACTGTAGACTTTTCAAAAAATTGCTTAGGTGCATTTCTGCCAAAAGGCCCTCGTTCTATGACATTAGTATTTTCCTCATGAAGTCAGTCTGCCTCACAAACGTCTGAATGGAACCTTCACCTTTTCTTCCTAAGAAAAAGAACCTTGACTGAAGAATTCTCCTTTAATTTCAAATCAAAACACTGAATCAAAGCAAAACTCCACTCATAAATCTTCATAGAACTTACCTGCTTTTTTAGAAAGCTGCATGTACTGCTGTACAAGATGATACAAAGCAGAAGTATATAATACAATAGTTTCAGACTTTGCAAAGGAAAGGTTTGAGGTGAATGTCTGCTGTTGCTGGGCAAACATTGATGCTCCATCAGTCTAATCATTGCTACTTGTTCTATGTATGGAGATGGGTAAAAGAAAAAGAAATTACCCAGGTCTGGAGAGAATACTGAATGTAAAATTTTATAATGGAAGTAAAAAACAAGGATAATGTCAGAAAAGCAAATTTAATACTTTTTATAAATCAAGGCAGATTAAGTTCAAGTACAACTACATCAGATTAACCTCAATCTTTGAGAAAAAGTGCATAAATTTATGGGTTCTGCTATAAACATAATTTTTCCCCCTCATCTCTCCCCTCCTCACCGCTTTTCTTTAACAAACTCTCCATAGTAGGGGAAGCTGAAAGATAGAGTGCACTTGGAATATGACCATAAAATCAAATACTGAACTCCGACATCTTCACCAATTCAAATACATTAATTATGCTTTTAACTGACGTTTTAGTTATTTTCATTGTTACAAAGCAGTAGCTTTTAATCAGATTGGCGTAATTAAGTGTTCTTTCTCACACAAGCTGTGTATCTATCACAGACTCATTTAAAAGCCACATAGCATGAGTAATATTTAAAATAATCAGAAAAACTGATCACGTTTCCACATACCTAGGATGGTTTTCAGAATTCCCTCTGCTGCTTATGTTGGGTAAGTAGAAAAGTGCCTTCTTCTGAACATTCATTTAGACTCTTTTTCAGGGACGTAAGCATTTTCCATAGTCCTCTCCTTCATGTTTCCCCTTCTGGATCTCTCGCTTTGATCCTGTGAACATTACACCTGCGAGTGGGTTTTCATCCCTTCTCCCTTGCAGGACATTACACTCTGGATTTTATAGCCTTGTTGACACCCAGCAAGGCTATACCTTCAGCAAGGTCCTTCTTACCTCCACATCTCGCGTCAAAACTGGATGCTTTTGTGGTCACTGAAGTGCGATGCTGTCTTAGCCGTGTTAATTAGCATTTGTGGCCATGCAATACCTCACTAAATACAAGGGAGCTCTCTGCAGCAGCCAGACCTGTTCCGGTCTATTTCTAGATAAAATGCATACACATGCATGAGCCTTTTCAGTTAAATTATTAATTGTGGTAATTTGAGTAGCTTATAAAGGGAATGTTTCAGTACTGATTTTTAAGAAATCTCGTTTCCATTGGTACCTTTAAACCCCCTCTTTTGCCAAGCATAAATAATTGCAAACATTCTTTTCAGCTTATGAACTTTCATTATGTAATGCCTGGATGACTAACCAGCCTCGGTGGCTTTGGAAAAAACTGCTTACTCAATTTTACCAGATTAATATGTACGCCCTGAGTGCATGGGGAATGGGTAGCGGTCCGTTCAAATGTAGGCTTGAAGGACCGTTAGGATTAATAGCTATTCACGAAGTACTGGAAAGACCAGTCAAAGAGGATGTGAATTATTATCTGTATTGGTTTGGGGTTGAGAGAAAAAGAGAGACCTCCCATAAACTCAGTTTAGAAGGATAAAAGGGTAAAAGAATCCCTTTGTTTAGCGCTATATCTGAGATAAAAATAAATAGACTTACTGCTGCAACACAGCTCCTCTACAGACACACAGGAAACATTAGAGATCCTCAAGAGGAAGTAGTGGGAGTTCTTTATGGCTTTTTTTGTTGTTGTTGTTTTTTTGAGTGATCCTGGATTTAACTCTTCTGATATTCTCAAGCCTCACTGAAACCTTACCTACCGTAAAAGAGAGGGCTGTTAAAATCAGATGTGTGCTTTTGGGATGTTTGGAAATGATCTCTCTTTCTCCATTTGGAGCCATCGCTCTCACTGAGCCAGTTTTTATTGACCCACTTACAGAGTGTTCTGGGGAGAGAAGAGGAGGAGGGAAGTAGGTGCTTCAGTAACGACAACAAAAGGTGGCCTTTATAAAGCTGCATGATTGCAAAGATTCTCTGAGGAGAATTAAGCATTAAGACCAGAGAAAGAAAATACCCTGCAGCCCTTCAAATGTGGTAATGAAAAGAAACCACTTTTCCTTTCCTCAAATATTTAAAATATTAAAAGTTTGAAGGTTCCCCAAATGGAATCCAATTATTCTCACAACCAGAGGCTAATTTCTCCAACTCTCTGAGCCACTCATGCTCCGCAACTGTCTGAGCAGTTTTGCACTCTGAAATCTAGGGCAGCTGACAGTCAACAGATCTACTTTACTGAGAGGATTTGCTGTTAATTTTCTCCAGCGTCTGTTTTCCAATGCCAGTCAATGTTTTCCAAGTAAATTCATCCATGAATTCATGTAAAGACTCCACATTAAGCCCTTAGGCATCAACAGATCTCTTTTTAGATGCAGTTCTACCTCAATCAAAAGGTGGGCATTTGTTGATGCAATATAGTAATCATTTCTATTTTGTTAAACTAATGTGACTATTCAAGCACCTTACAATGTTGAGGCATTACTCTCTGCTCGTCCTTAGCTTAAACAATCAAAAACTGTTAGCAAAAGTATATGGAATTCTGAACAGAGCATAGCAAAGCCACCTTGAAACTCTCTGTCAATCATTGTCTCAGTGACAATTTAGTGCCAAGAATCAACATATACTCTTTGGAAAGCCAGACAGAGGGTGAGGAGGGGAAAGAAAGAAAGGAATGAAAGAGAGGAAGGAAAATTTAATCTCTGGCCCATCAAAGTTTTTCTGGCCCGTGGGTAACTTTAGGAATGTGAATAGCTCACTGAAGTAGCAGTTAGCTGGAGTCATCAGGCAATCTTCAGTCAGGCCCCACACTCCTATTAAAGTGTTGGCTACAAATACCTTGTGCAAGGGTGCTTTTCTCACAACAGACCTGATTTTCAGTGAAAAGAAGCTCGAGATCAAATTAGGATCATGAGTAGAAATAAGCAGGTAAATAAAATTGTATGATGCTGGTCAGCCTGGGGTGGTTCAAAACGCTATCCTGTCAAAAAAGAGCTGGGCTTGTTCAGCATGGAGAAGAGAAGGCTCCAGGGGGGACCTTATAGTGGCCTTCCAGTACCTGAAAGGTGCCTCTAAGCAAGATGGGTAAGAACTGTTCATGAGGGCATGTAGCAATAGGACGAGGGGTAATGGTTTTAAACTAGAAAAGGGGAGATTTAGGTTGGATATTAGGAAAAATTCTTCAATATGAGGGTGGTAGATCACTGGAACAGGCTGCCCAGAGAGACAGTGGAGGCCCCATCCCTGTAGATATTCAAGGTCAGACTTGATAGGGCTCTGAGCAACCTGATCTAGTGGAGAGGGCCCTGCTTATTGCAGGGGCATTGGACTAGATGACCTCTAAAGGTCCCTTCCAACCTTATGCATTCTATGATTCTATGATTCTAAAGACAGACCAGGTAATGTCTCTGTGGTGTCCTGTCTGTCTTTAATTATAAACCTATATCAATTTTTGCTGGAAATAGCCTCACTTAAGTCAAGCCGCCACACAATCCATAACTTTGCCATCTCCTCTGTAACTCTTACTGATATGTCCCATATACCCAGTGCATGAAAAGCTGCTCACAATAGTTTAAACCGTCTGTCTCAAACTGTATGTCAATACAGTGCAGCTGCGCTATTAGGAACCTGCTTGCTGTGCCAGCATCTGCCTGTGTACAGCCGCGCTTACGCAAAGCTGAAACATTCAGATGTCTCTGCTATGACTACTGAGATAATGTCCCTTATTGCAAGATCTGGGTCACTGTTGTCAAAGCTGAGTCACGTCGCCAGTCATACTTGCCACTCATAGAAACACTGATGCTCTTCGGACAAAAGCAGCTGCGGTTTCTCCTCCGAATAAGTTTAAGGATTGTGGAAAGAAAAGGGTGATATAAACATGTTGCAATCTTCCATGGTGCATGTAGCAGGCAGCACAGATAATTTGTTGTGTAAGTAATTTACTCCTTTGTCTGGAGGAAACTAGTACAACTACAGGAGGAACACAATAATTTCAGATTAGATTCTCAGAGTAAATAATAAGGCACAGCAGTTAAACTCTTGAATGTATGTTAGACTTGAATATATGTCTTAGACTCATTAGTTTGGAAGATTTCTTAGTTCTTTTCAAGTCAGGCATCTGCCTTTTTATAGCAATTTTGACATTAAATGTGTTTAACCTTTTAAATTATTTTTAAAAATCTACTCATTCAAATAGTCTTAGCTTGACATCTCACTGAAAAGTATTTCTCTTATGGTTTAGTAAGCAGGCAGGACTCACTAAGCCAGTCAATAATTAATTCAAAGTGGTGACCAGGATACAGTTCTATACAGAACACAAAAATGGCTCTCTGCTAGGCAGAAAGTAGTCAGATTTCCAGAAAGAGATCTAACATCCCACATTTTTCCAAAGCAAAATAAATGTCCTTTTTTATCCCTCATTAAGAGGGCATTTGTAATATTACCCCCAGCTCTAAGGGGACCCAAGTCACACTGTGGTTATTTTTCTTGAGTTCTCTTATTTTATACTATGAGATGAGCATACCTTCTTCCTATGAAAAGAACCTGCTGCTAAGATTACATATACAGACAAGTGAAACGGTGTATTTGTTATGGACAATACAAGTAAATTATCATCCTGAAACAGAACGAATTATCCCACAGTGTGTACATCAGAATACATCAAAATTCCTGTATCTCCTGAGTCCAGGAAATTTATTTAAAATGGCTTGTGGTTAAAAAAAATTTAAAAGTTTAGTTGCAAGAGAGGTTTGACCTTGCTTTTCAAGAGAAAGCCTAAATAAGGACACTGCTCTGAATTGCAGTGTGGTTTAAGGGGTGTTAGATGTTTTCTTATATTTTCAGGGGCCAGATTTCAAAACTATCTTTTAAGAGCAGCAGAGTAATTTGTACCTAGTTTTAAGAGAACCAAATGTAAATTGGTTCCCAGTTACAGCCAACTAGATAACCTGGATCCATAACCTAACCCGATATTTTACCTTCTAAATGACCTAATTGTTTAACACAGGCATTAAGTGCACCAAAACCAAGAAACTGAAAGCCAAGATTTTATCTTCTTACAACCCCTGTCACTGTACAGTCCCACACACAATGCATGATGGATTGCACTAATGGTGAAAAGACTATCCAGGCTCCCACAGATAAGATTCTTTTTTTGTGAAGAGTTGTCAAATAAACATTCTGATCTTCAGCAAAGCTTCTCTGTAATTTATGAAGATTTTTTCCTATAGCTCCAAACAGATGGTTAATGCATTACTGAATACCTGCACAAGCTTCTACCAACTAAGTGGACGAGGTTAGGAGGATTCCTTCAGTGACATCTTTGTCCACAATGGAAAATCTAAACAAAAAAAAAAAATTTTTCTTGCACATTGTAAAAAATATGAAACTCATTAAGCACTGACCACCAGTAACATTTGTACTGTTGCAAGAGTAGACTGGCCAAAGTGAAAAAACGGCCATTTGTTCCTACATCATGTGATTTTTGTTCCCTAGTTAGTACCATGGAAATGCAATGATTTATTTTTAGCATCATTTCCACATACATTTTACCTTTGCCAAAGCCAGTTTGAGTGTGTTCTGAGTAGTCTTTAATTTGACCTTCAGGGAAAATAAAATCAAGTGGACCAGGCATTACAAAGCAGTCAACATCAGTGAGTAACACTAAATTCTGGTATAACCTTTCTGGCTAAGGTTTGGTAGGGATGTGTTTGTGCAAGGGGAGCAGGGATGGACGTGGCACATATAAGGAAGAACATGCAGAAGACCACTAAGGCAGTTTTTTCAGAGATCCCTGGAGCATCAGCTCCAAGAACTGACAAATAAGAGTGCTGAAATGTAAACATGCAAGTATTTGTCATAAGCTGGAGAACTGAACCTGAACAATCAATGCGTTGCATGGGTACATAAAAACCCATTTCTCACTCTTAAACCTGTTTTAATCTTCCATGCAACAGCAGTTTTCAAGATAGCACTCCACAAAACAATGGGAGATGAACAGGATTTCTTTAGTTAGGCAGGGGAAACCCCTTGGAACTCCAAGAACTCATTCTGCTGAACAAGGCATACTTCCTAGAGGAAAAATTTACATCGGAGACAAGCAACAGAGAAATTTGCTAGAATCACATTTAGTTCCCTTAACCCTTATGCTTCAAGCTCCTCTTACACATTCAGTGACCTGACCCAGGGAAGAGCTGGACCCCCAGTCAATGTTAGTCATCAGAGTTTCAGTGAAGTCCATGGCTTTGTGTCACCCTCTGTGCTATCTGAGGACCTGACGTGGTGCAGCCACAGAAGTTCAGGCAAATGACTGCTTTCCAGGCAATTTTATCTGAATTGTCCTTCTGAACTCTGGGTATGGGGTTTTATTTTAACTTAAGCTTGAAGGCCTGAAACATTAAAGAGCAGAATGCATCAACTTAATTGGAAACAGTTTTGCCTCAACACATCCTGCGTTTGTTCAAAAACTTAGAGAGAGGAAAAGCCCATGCTTTGAAGCACTGTGACAACTTAAGATAAATTTCAGCATTACTTTTCTAACAGAATATAATTGAAAACATCTTTCAACACAGATTCTAATCTAATGCTGGGTAGAGATGTGTTTAACCCACAAGTCTGGATCTCGACTTCCCAAGTCTTGAAGAAATCCTGACTCTGACACAAATTGTCTTCTCTTTCTGTAACAAGCAAAACCAATTTTAATACTACTGAGCTGAGTTCATCACTTATTCAAAACCACTGCTTTTACCATGATTTATGTATTCCTTTTCATCACACTGATGTCTAAAGTCCCCATTTCTCCCGATACCTCTCAAAGATTAGGGTCAAATACCTGTGTATTGTAGAAGGCAGTCTCTCCCCCAAAAACCTCAAAGACCAAACTGGCAGAGAGTAAAATAAAAGATGCATTGTTATCCCCATTTTTCAGCTGGGAAACCAACCATGCCTTAAGATGACTAAGAGTCTGAATCCCAGGGGAGGTCAAGGATCAGATTCTCAAATGCTCAATAATCAGCATCAGAGCCAGACTATCATAGGTGGAAAAAAAGAAAGAAAAAAAGAAGAAGAAAATAAGGAAAATGGGGGAAGGGGAGAAGAAAAGAAAGAGTTCCAAGTCCCATAAGTTCCTACTTTTATTGTAGATATTCAAAAGACCCTTTTGCCCATCTTGAGGATCTGTCTGCTTAGGCACCCATCCAAGTGCCTCAATGGGAACTGATCTCTAGGAATCCTCTTCTCGTCTGGGTGCTACCGCCGTTTCGAAGCATAGAAGTACATGAGTCGCCCAAGGTCACAGAGGAAGTCTCTCACAGAGCCAGAAATTTGAACCAACATCTCCTGTGCCCTAACCACAAGTCTATCCTTCCTCTCACTAACAACACAGTGTATTTCATTGTTAGGTTTCTTTCTAGTTAGATTTAACATAATGGGCCTTTTTCTTTATTCATCCGTAATGGTAATATGACATTATGAGACTGGCACTTGTCATTCACAGGGAATGCTCTTTTTCCACTTGCCCCAAAACACAAACACACTTTAGCAGATTGTCGTCTACAGATGACAGCAAAATCTCTACATTTTAGGATCCTTTTACAGCAGCCTCACAAGAGGAAATTGTCCTTGTAAAATATTTTTCAGGGTTGGCAACTTATGGATTGATCCCAGCTACAAAATTTATTCACCTTTCCCACAACCTCAGGGAAGGTTGAAGGGAAGACGTTTTGGTGAAAATGAAGGTAACTCTTGGTTGTTCATATCATATCCCTCAGCAGTTGCTACTACTGTGGGAAGGCCTAAATAGGCCTAAGTAGTAAGTCAGTAGCCACGTGGCTACCGCGCTGTGTCTGAGCAGCCTTAAGCGTCCTTGCAAGATATGTAGTGCAGAACAGCATCAAGTCAAAAACCAGATCATAGCGCCATGTTTTCTTTTGCCATCTTTTCCACTTTATTTTGAGGGAGACATGTAATTACTCACCATTTCAAGCTCTGGAGACAGCAGGGAGATACCACTGTATAAACCAAGAGAATTATGGCTGTTCACTGTATCTGTGCAGACAAATAAAAGAATGCATGTGAGAAATGCCTGATGTACAGAACTCCATTCAGCTCTGAGTTACTATTTTTACATTTGTCTCGTTTGGGGTTTTTTGTTGGGTTGTTTCTTTTAATTCAGTTTCTTCAAACCCTGCCCTCTTCTACATGACCTTTTTTGATCAATAGTCCTTTGTCATGCTGCAAGGCCTTGGCAGCAGAGGATAAAATGACTACAGCTAATCCTTATCTAATGTTTACCTTTAAACCCTCTGGGTCTTGGCATAGGTTTGAGACATTTGTTTTGCTTAGATTTTATAACTCTAAATGATGAGCGATGCTTGAGATCATGGTCTCCTCCAGAGATTCCAGAGTTCTCCGCTGATGATCCCCTCTGCTCCTGCAGTCACCTCACAGAGTACTTGCCCTTTTCTACTCTGCCACCTCAGAAATCAGTGGATTACCTCAGCTCTTCTGATACATCTTTTGGCAAGTCAGTGAAGGTCAGGTTGCCAACTATTTTCATGGGGAAAACAGGCCTCTCCTTGTCTTCTTAAGTGTAGAAGATATTTTTTGTGGGGAGAAGACTCAAAAACTCTCTCTGTCACGAGCTCCAACTGTTTTTTGTCACTATACCATCTTCCCACAGGAAGTTTCACTGACAAAAATTTGCAGCCAAATTCAAAGTGGCAAATCAGTATGAAACTTTCTGTGCTTCCTGCCCTTAAGAAAGCCTGCTGCCCTACATATAAAGACGTATTTTTGTTTCAGTCCTTCAAGCGTAACGCTATATCCCTGGCAGCTCCTAGAACAAAACCATTAGACACAGGGGACCACCCCTTCCCCAGGAGCTTTATCTGAAGTACTTCACTTAAGCAAACAGCCGAAAGAAAGCACAACTCTCATCCCAGAGGGTGACAACCATTTGAAAACCTTAGGGCTGCTGTAACTGACCACAGCAAAGGCAAAATAAGCCTAAGTCTACAATTGCAGATGCAAAACAAATTAAGACTCCCACAGAGGGAAAGCCAGAGCCACTGGGCAGCCCAGGCCTCTGTGGGAAGTTTAGCTGCTGTGGCAGTCCAAGGACAGCCTGGGGCCAGGCACGGATGCTCCATGCCTTGGATTAGGCGTATATGCACTTTAGAAGGCTGTTGGTAGTGGGAAGTCCTCAGGCTGAGGGTCTCTGTTACTGATCAGGTCTGTGCCTTTACAAACGGTCACTTGCTTTTTTTCCTTGAAGTAAGTTTTCACCAGATTTGAAGGGCTCTTGGTGTACTTCAGAGCTGTAAAGTTAAGCTGAAAAAAAAGGTATTTTGTGTTGTTTTGGGTTTGGCATTTTGGGTGTTTGGTGGTTCCTTTTTGTTTTTCTTTTTTTTTTAATGAGCACACATACAGTTAAAAAGCCCTCATGCAAAGTTGGAGCTAGTCATTAAAATTATCTCTAAGCTTACTATGAAATTGATTGGGATCTTCAAAAAAATAATAGTGTGCTTGGTCTTGCCCTTTTCCCCTCCCTAACAGCAACCACTGAAAAGGTGCGAGTTACCAACTAATGAATTGCTACATAAATTCTCTGTAGTAAGTCAAGAATTTATATCCAAGTAGATATAACCAAATGACACTTTCAGCCTCACAATGTGCAATAACATATTAGTGACTGATCTATTGCTTATGAAAAGAAAAAAAACCCACAACAAGAAAAAGCCTTTTCACAGTTCAATAGAAAGTTACAATATCTGAGAAATGAATAAGAAGTCATGTAATGGCTTTGCAGCTTTTGAACTTTCACATGTTTCAGATTTTTCTAATGCTTGTGCGGATTAAAGAGATTCACATCTCAATGGCTGGGGCACCTCACATTTTTTCTGGATCAGGTTTAATGCTTTCCACACTGTAGAAATTTCACTTTGTATGAACACACCCTGAATTTAAGGAATTTTTCATACTTAGGTGTGTGTTTTCCAGTATGTTTCTTTTTATGTTAACCCTGTCGAAGGGCAGAGTGTCTAGACCATAAGAATGAGCAACTCCTTCAATTTCACACATCAATACACTAGGCTCCTTCGGCATGCTTTTCTTTCCAGGTCCCAAAAATAAATTAAAAGGGGGAGGGAAATTCAGGAGACGATAAAATAGAAGACAACCATTTATTTATTTTTTTATTCCTTCTCTCTATTATCTTTTTACCTGCACCCCAGAATAAAATGGAGAACCATTTCTTTTGGTAATGTGCAAAGTTCACGGTTTTAAAGCAACAACTACACCCTTTTCATCTCTTTCAAAGACATTTCAAAGCTGGATTGCAGGACCCAAAGAAAGAGAAGAATCTCTGATGTCCATCCAGCTTGCAAAGAGGAAAAAGCCTGCATCTTCTACCCTTTGACGTAGGATTAAGGAGTGAGAAAATGTAATTTCATCACTTCTAAAAAAAAAAATGTGTGTGTGCAGGCTTGAATATGTTCTATATTCTAGTGGCTATCAGGAAGGCATAGGCACCATCTAGAAATAATCACAGACTACATAAAAGCCAGCACGTACTTAAAGTCCTTATGGCTCAATGACATGGAGAACCAAATGTTTGAAAACATTTGCTCACAAGAGGCGTGACAACCCAAGATGTGAACTGCTTGGGGCTTGTGGTGCAGAACTGAATCTAGTCAATGAGCAGAGGTGTTTGAGAATTGGGTTGGGTTTTTTCTGGTTGTAAACCCGTGGAGTCTGGTAATTTCAGACAAAGCAAGCAAAGGGCATGTGAGAATAAAGAGGAAGGTGACATTGGAAAGATGGAGCTTCTTTTGAACACCACTTGTAGCTATGCCCTACATTCAGGGAAGTAAAATTGCATACACGCTCTGTGAATAAAGCACGTTGTGGCAAAACTACCTCAAAAATACATATCCCTTCTATCACCAGCTTGTCATTCACACAGGAATTACTTGCCACCTTCTAAATTTTGACCATACAACTTTGGCCTAAAAGAAAATATAACAAAAAATGGACACTTTCCACCAAAAGAACAACTTTTACACAAAAAAATATAACTTTTACAAATAATAACAGAATTCTACTTGAAAAAAAAATAATCCTTTCATTTTGGGAAATAACCAAGAATCTACTTTTGTACAACTTTTGCTCTACAGGGACATTTTATTACTGAATATCCATTTATGATTATATTCAGTTCTTTTTGTCCAACCTAAGCAACTGTAGCCACCAAAAGAATTTTTTTAAAAAGCCACATTATGGACCAACTTATCTTCCATAATACATCAGTTCCTCATGAGCTAATGTCAGGTGACATTATTTTCTCCTAAAGTTTTTTGGCTCTACCTGTATGTCAAAGTATGCTGACACAACATCGTAAAATGCAGATATTTTTCAAGAGATATTTCAGATTTTTTTTCCAGCAGACTTTTCAGAATTTTTTCAGGTATTTTTCATTTGTTCGGTGTTCTGATTGTTTGTCTCCAGCATACAACCTACAATATAAAGTTTTGGGTACAAAAAAATGTTTTGGCAATACAAAACATTAAAATAAAGACCACTGAATACATGCTGAGTGCCTATCGCATACATCAGAAGTGTAGACAAAAGTGTTGAGCTGACTCATCAAAGGTGAAACAAAACCCATTAAAATGTGTTTATTATAAAGATTTTTCTCCCTGAGAAAACAGTGCTTATTTAAAAAAAAATATATATTATTTTGTTCTCTTCCTTATGTGATTTGCAGTGCTGCAAGCAAGGAACCATGGCAAGCCTAGATTTTTAATGAAATTTATTGGTTTCTATCATAGTGCTGTGCTGGAGTACAGCCAAAACTTCATTGCCTTGCATTTCCTCTAACTTTCTCTGCAACAGGTATGACCAACCCATCTACCTTCAACCACAGAACACTGCTCTTCCAATATCCCATCTGCTTTCTAATTTATTTGCATATTCCAAACTCCTATGAAAGTCAACACTAATATGAGGCAGCCAGGACAACCCAAGGCTATCAAGAAGCCAAGGTTTACAGGAGAGACCTGATCTAAATAAATGGCACCAGCTCAACCTACAATCATTGCCGAACTGAAAAGAGAGTCAGCTGAGCTGAGCAAAGAAGGCAACCGACTGTTGGAAGCACTTGAAACTTTGGAGAATCCCTTTGGAGAGTTGTGCAGGTGGGCGCTGTGCCCTAGTCAGCTCAGCTCTCCAACAGCTCCACCAGTGCCAGGTTTTCACTCAGTCTCATAGCTCTGATTTCAGGATCTACTGTTTGAAAACACACAACCAAGTTGACCTGTACATCTGTCCTGCTTCTTAGGAATGTATTGTAACATAAATACCTCATTTGTGAAATCAAATATTGTCTGGGCACTTGGGCTCCTTGGCCTGCCATTCACTTGTTTCTTCCGAAAACAAATGAGATGACTCTCATAAAAGAAGGGAAAACATTTCAGAGGGCAGTGCTTAATCTTCACGTCTCACATTCAGCTAAACTCATATCAAACATGAGCTGACACTCCATATATAGGCACCAGAGGAGACAATTTTTCACATTTGCAAATATCTTTTCACAGCCATGAAAATATTGGGAAGGGCGAGTATAATGCCAAGAAATCAAAGTCCAATGTGGAGATAAGTATGCTACTCCCTGGCTGCTAACAGAAAACACTGGATGGAAATAAGACCAACTGGCTGTGCCAGAGCAAGTAGGACACTGAAGTGCACTGAGATTCCCACTCTCATATAAAAAGGATGTATCCATAACAATCACATAATGTTATCAACCATTGTGTGGTTGTTTGGCCCTGGCTAGAGGCCAAATGCCCACCAAGCCGCTCGCTCACTTCCAGAGGAGAAACAGTCAGAGCCTCCGTGGGTTGGGATAAGCACAATTTACTGCCAAATATCGAAATGAATACAGAACAATAATGGGTAGTTACACTTACACCCAGTGTTAACACAGAGTACCTTATTGACCCAATGATTACAGAGGGCTGCCCAACGGTAAGGACTGACCAACCCAACATCCCAGCCACACTCCAACTGTCCTAGAGGCAAAACAGCCCCTACCCTTCCCCAACCAGCTGCTTTTATGGGGAAGTGGTGTCAGGTGGTGTGGAAACAGCCCAGTCACCTGTGTTGGCTGATTGGGGAGGTTAACCCTGGCCTGGCCAGAACCAGGACACACTGGAAGGGGGAGGGGGAAGTAATGGAACTTGAGGTCTCATCTGCAGGTTGTAAACGACTGCAGGTTTCAGTTTCAAAGGAGTATTATGAAGAGCTGCTGGAGATGACTTCACTAGCCATTCTACCTCAGCTGAAATGGTGCGCATGCATGCCTGTGCATGCACACAGGAATTGCGGGTGAGTGCTTTAATACACTGCCATCATTAGAGGTCATGAACAGGAGATTTAAACTAAGACTCATCAGCCGTTTGTTTCAACCACAACCCAACCGAGTATGCAGCACAATGCATCACCTCCTCCATTCTGCATGCTTTCTGAATGACACAGTTATTGCACAAAATCTATGACCAATGTCCCTTAGTAAGAACTGCCATTGTTTGAAACTCCAACCTTTGAAATACACCAAAAATTTTTACCTCAGAAGAGCCTAACTACTGTGTGTGTATATAACAGAGAAAAAACATGGCAAACCTGGACACTAGCGTGGCATACCCACCTCCAAGCGAGCAGCTTCATTGAACATGGGTGCGAGCACTGTTTGTGAAACACTAAGGTGTCAAACAAAGAAGAAGAAAAGAATCCACCATTAACGTCAATGACAGTAACAGTGCAAGTTGCTAGACAGCTAGAAAGAATTTATTTTTAAAGATTGCTGTGTTCTGCCTCCCTCTACATTTCTATGAGCCCTAGCTTTGGAGGTCAAGACACAAGCCATCTCATTACCTGGGTTTCTGCAGCCTGTTAGAAACCAGATTTTCCTTGGCATATTTGCTTTTGTATTTTTTTACCTATCATTCTATTTCATCAAAACTAAAGACATTTTATAATGAAAGCAGAAGAATATGGAAAAACATAACTATGGAGACTAACTGCAACTCAACCTTATCTGATCGGTAGTGAAGTGATATTTCCCCACATTTTCTCATACTCAAGAGGAAATTTATAGTATATTGCTTTAAAAAAAAAAAAAAAAAAAAAGCTTTCAAAGCATTTTCAGAGGAACAGAAGGGGGAAAAAATATAGAAATAGAAACAGCACACTTTGGAGCAAAAGCACAAAAAAGGGACATGTTCAGGGGAAAATACCAGAGATGAAAGCCTGGCCCCACTGAATTCCAGGATAAAACAGCCATTGGTTTCAACAGGGTCACGATCTCTGTCAAGATCTGAGTCTGGATTCACTTTTGAAGTAGGTGTGGCTAAGAGCAGGAGGGAAGAATTAACGATAATATAAAATTTCTCTCTCCTCCTTAAACAGCCCATAATACATTTCGTTTTACATTGCTATCAGCTATAAAAAGGGCACGAGTGGTTATGAAACCCATCTATCTAGGTACACCCTACTTTTCATCATGCTACCCTTTCAGTTACCTTTTTATGACACAGAACAATTATTTTTTCATTGTTGCTGGTGCTGAATGGGACACCACCTTAACACAATGCTGTGGCTACGTGCCAAAATTGCAAGGATTTTACGATGAGCCACTTTCATCATACACAAACCAGCATCATGCATCTAGAGGCGCGGTGTTCCATACTACCCTGAGACAACCGTGACTGCGTACTGTATGTTTCAATGTTGTATTTTGTGTGAGCTACGCTTGTGCCTTGCGTACATGCACACACGCTACATGCATATGGCGTGTCTGAGTGTACAGGCACGTGCATCCACGGACACAGGAAAAGCATGACTGCAGGAGCCCCAGCAACACTGCTCCTGGCTGACTGTAGTATGTTACAGAACGTGTTTCCATGTTAATGGGTCACAAGGAAAAAAAAAAAAAGATATTGTAAAGCTATTTTATGAAACATTTGTATTCCCTGCTGTATTGCAATAAAAGGAATGTGCCAACTGCCAGTCTTTTAAGAAATATAATACAATTCCTCATACTTTCAGCTTGAAATCAGAACCGAAACATTTGCTGCACAAGAACTGATCTTTATGGCCCTGGCAGGAGGTGAAGGCTGGGAGTCAACTTGCTCCTGGTGACTGTAATCCCTTCATGGGAATCTAGATGTGTTGCTCTGTATCCTGTATCCTCTGATCATTTTCAGAAAAACAGAAAGTAGCAATGACATCACAAAAAGCACAGTAAATCCATGACCATCCAAGACTTTGAGGTCATGAATACATAGAGCAGCACGGCCATCTCACATCTGCAAATGGAGGCAGGATTCTGTGTCTTCTGCTGGAAAATTATTGCCTGCATATGCTACCAGTAAATCAGCACTCACTAAGCCACCCTAGAGCATGAGACTCCATATAATAGATCTTTCATAGCTCACAGGAGAGGTCATGGTACAAGAATGTTGAACAATGCAACACAATCTTTTGCACGTAAGCAACTTCAAGGTAGGAGGTGTAAGTTGTTGCAACAATAGAAACCTCAGAGGAGATCATCAGAAAATTATTAACATGTTTTTTCAAAGGAATGTGCAGAATTGACAGTATTTTCAACACAGACATATATTTTGAACTCCTCTGGCATCCTGTTTCTTATGTTTTATATGCACACACGCAGAGCTCAGATTTTGGTTTTGTTTCATAACTCCATACTTCTGCTACTTATAATTACCCAAAGCATTATGATCAGATTATTCACACATGCATGTATTTGGAATAATTCCCATTAGAGAGACTTTCAGATCAGGAACCTAATATTGAATACAATTGCTGGTGTACTGCATTTTTCTGTAGTTAAGATGTCACTTGATGGTTTGTTAAACTCTGATTTGATGTTTGTTATAAAGGTTCGCTATGCTGAATTCCCAAACAAACATCAGGGATCCAACTCTTTTCCACAGAGCATAAACATTGCCTTGTTTGTTGCTTTCTTTGGACTCCCTCTTTCTTAGCACAAATATGCCAAAATAAGACAACATTCAAATGAGTTTTCTCGAAAAAAGGTTTCTGCTGAAATTTGCCGAAGTCCAGGTTAGCCAATATCCCAGGTGAACTGGATACAAACCATTGTAAACTAAAGCTGGCTACAACCTATTCAGCAAGAACCCCAACAGGCGATTGCACACAAAGGCTGGCTGTTGCCTAGCATCCTGAAAGCAAAGTTGGCTTTTCCTCCTGTAAGAAGCTGACTTCCATGCCAGTACTTCCCTCCTGTAAGAAAAAAGGCTGCCCACCTGGGTACAAGCCACCATGGAGGCACCGGGGTGGGTGAAACCAGCCACGCTCCAACCCCGTTTTTGGATCACACCTGAACTCGTTCAACATGGGGAAAGCAACTGGGGAGAAGATCAGCATTGTATCAGAGAGAGGTAAATTTGAAAGACTGATGTGAAAACCACAGCCCAGGTGGGAAGCCACCGCCACTGTCAGCATCCCACATGGATGCATTCATATGCACCATGTCTCCATTTCTAGTTGCTTCCTCATCACACCTTCTGGAGAAATTCCGGAGACCAAGGCAGGGGAGCTCTTCATCCAAGGGGGGCTGCTGGCCATCCAGACAGATGTGCAGGCTGCTCCCACCCCTCTAAAAGGTATCTCGTTCATCCAAGTATCGCAAATGAAACCGTTTCAGACAGAAATGAACTCTTTACTTTTCAGCACTGAGTCACAATTTTATTTTGCAATTGTGAAGAATATGGGTCACTCCCCCTCCCCCCAACTGCCTCTCAACTTGAAAATTCCCAGTTCTTCAAGTGTGACGTCACAATGCACTGCCATGAAAAAATGCAATAAGTGCTAAATTGTAACCTCTTTGCATAATAAAGGATTACACAGAGAATTGCAGTTTAAACCAAGATCTTCTATAATTAGTGATAATAACAAAGGAAATATTCATAATTACATCAAAGGATTCTTCATTGAGTATTGTTTTTATTTGCTTCCTGAGGGGGCACAGAGTTCCCTGGAAAGATAACACTATTTTAGACAGTGGCAGACAAATAAAAAAGGGTCATCTAGAGAATACAACTTGAAAACAAAGCCTGAAAACCACTCCAAAATCTAGAAGACGTTCTCTAATTGATCCCATTGCAGGCCAGGCATCAGTCCTCTACTAGGTACACAGTGATGATACATCTGTAGTATGTAAACACCTTTTCAGATGAACATGACACATGATGCTGCAGCATATCCTGGGAATCTGTCTCTGCATATAGGAGACACAGTCCGGGGATTAATTTCATCCACCAACATAAACATAGGACTAATTTTGTGAAGTCCATATAGCTAAAAATAGCCAAGAGTAATGTTATGCAATAAAACCTGGTGTATGTTTCTCCTTTCCCGACGAGGGAACTTGACATAGCTTCAAACAGAAAGAGGCAGCAGTCTGACCAGAACACAAAATACATTCATTTCTTTGCCTTCCAAAGAGACAGCATGCGAAGCTCCCATACATTAAAGATGCATGCCCCCTGTCATATCATTTTGACGGCTTAAATAGTAAATGATGATCAAAAGTTCACAACACTCCCGCCCTCCCATGGAAAAAAAAAAAAATAGGTCAAAAATAAATGGAAACAAACTGTCTTCTGCTCCTTTTCATGCATTTGAGGGGGACGGGGGGGGAAGAGGGAGATAAAACTGCATAAAACTGAACCGAATCTCTTTAATTCCAGTCAGCTTTTATCATTCAATCCCCGAGCCTGTATGTGGAAAAATTCATGCTAATTCCCCCTAGCAACAGCCACAGCCTATCAGGGGGAGCCCTGCACCAGGCAGCTGCCAGCCAGCAAGAATAACTCTAAGTAGGTCAGGCCTGCATTTCTAAAAATGCCACGGTCTAGTAACCCCACTGTCCCGTCTGTCTGCCCTGCCCCATAATAACCTCGATCGCTGGGTGACACAATGACATACTACCCTGTTAGCGCGCAATCAAATCGCGCTGCATTATTCTGCTGCAAGCATCGCTGCTGGATGAAGGACCCATCGAGGGGCAGCATTAATCAGGCAGCCATTCATGTCCACTAGCACTTCACTCTGGAGATGGGGCCTGCATTAATGACCAGCTGTTTGAACTAACACAAACAAAATGATGTCTTCCACCCTGTTGGCTGCACAGAATACGCTATTCTAATCAGGCAGGTTATGTTCATTGACTAAACCTAAGATGTAAATTAAACAGACCCAAACAATGCCAGCTTTTGTAACCTTCTATTAATTAAAATAAGTATATTTAAGTTATACTACGCACAATTCAAAGAGCTATTGGTTTAATATACAGAGTCATCTCCTCCTACAAATTTGTGTTCACAGCTCCCTTCCCCGCCCCCCAAAAAAAGCAGTAACTGCCCCCCACCCCCTTGTTTGCATAATGCAATCTACCTATCCTTGTAAATTAAAGAGCAGCACAAACAGAGCTGAACCGCAAATGACTTCTGCTGGGAGCAGGGAACCAAGCCAGGCTTCTAGCAACCCGGCAGCATGAACACAGACGGACACGCGCACCAAGTATTGTGGAGGAGTATTGACAAAGGCCCCCTAAACACCTTCCAGTCACAACACGGAGAAAGGCCAGTCGGAGCGGATTAAGCACCCCCTGCAATCTCACTGCTTAAATGCTGCCGAGTTGCCTGCACAGACCTAAAAATAATTGCAGAGGTCAGAAAGCTCCTGGCAGGGTCTGGGCATGTGCCTTTAAGAGCAAGTAGCTGCGCGCATCCCTCTTTCCCGAGCAGCCCTGGGGACTTCTGCGTGGCTGCAAGATGCTGCATGAAGCCCTTTCCCTTCCCCCTCGCTCTCAACCAGCAAAGCCCCAGTATAACCACACCAGATCCCTGCCAGTCTTCTCAGGCGGGGTGTTTCAGTATCGAATCTGTAATGCCAGAACAGAATTTCGGCGTGCTTGCTTTGTGTTTAATTACACCCTCCTTTTTAAACACCTCAGTGCAGTCCCTCCTTTCAGAGCATGCCTGCGTGTCGTGCAGCTGCCAGCACAGGATGGAGCTGGGAAAGACATTTTCTAGGATAGACGGTTCATCTGCATTTTTTTCTGAAGGCTTCACACTTTCCCTCGGTGAGCGCGTGCCCTTTGACAGACTGATAATTCAGTCTTCACTGCTGCAGAATTCAGCGAGCCTCATCCGAGTAATCCATCCACATCTGATAGAGGAACACAGCAGATTCATTAATCCATTTTGCGCGCTCTCTTGTTTGAACCAGGCTTGATAACCAGGTTATGACTGTCTTCCTTTGCTTTGTGGCACACATCACACAGCTATTCTTGGAGAGATACAGTCACTGACGTAACCGTGGACTCCTAATTACAAGTTGCTGACATTTTGCTCATCTCTGCAGCTTTGAAGCTGTGACTTAAGAGTCTCTCTTCCTCCTCCTTTCTTGCTTTAAACTGCCCGAGTTAGAAGTACACCGTGGTTTCAGAAAGGTATAGGAGTGGCATAAACTCCTCTGCAGAGCATGCTGTATTGGCAAGGTTAGTTTTCTTTAAGCAAACAGAAAAACTACAGTTTGGGAGTAATAAGACTCCTTTGCCCCCAGCACAAGAATGTTATCCAACAGCTGGCTAAATATAATCCAACACACAGGGCTGTCTTTGTAGGCTGGGTAACAAATAGTGGAAGGGCCAGACAGGAATCTTGCAGGGTAGCTCACCATGACTATTGGGAAATCCCCTCGTGCACATTTTAGGATGACATTATGCTCTACGGATTTGTATAAAAGAAAAAGAAAAAAAAAAAACCTCTTTCTTGGTAGGCAGCTGCTAGAAGCTATGCCAAGCCCTGCGAGCTGAGTGCAGCCCTTGTTTCCCCTGTTTCTGCATTGTTCAGACATGGCCAAGCCGAGCTGCCTACCAAACTAAATACGCCTGCACTGTGACAAGTCTACCTGCTCCAAAAACAGTCTTCCCCCCGCCCCCGCCATGCACATTCAGCAATAAAACAATACACCCAGGTGCAGTTCAGAGAAATCTAATGCCAAACGCGAGCATTCGCTTTCTTCAATAGCTGAAGAATCCTTTTTAATTAGAGGCTGGTTTTGAAATCTGAAAGAAGAAAACTGGAAAAAAAAGATGTAAATATAACGATGAATATAAATGCTCAGTTGAGCATTTAGCCATCTGATGACTGTGGTAGCCAGCTGGTCTAGAAGTCATCTGGGATGCATTTATTTTGGTTAGATTGATCACATTTCTATTTACAGTATATAATTTTTTCACCATACTGAATACAGCTGTGTTTATAAAGATTTTAGGATGGAGAAAACGAAAACCCCACAGTTTCTCTCAGCACAGCGCAGAAGATTCAGTGCTTCAAGGTGTGAAGCGGAAAGGATCTGCTTTTACATTTCTTAAAAGAATTCTGCCTACATCTGTTTTCGCAAAGTGCCGCCTCAGTCAGGAAATGGGTGTAGAGCTATAGCTGAAAATACAAGCTGCAATTGAGTCTGATCCAGCAAAGTGACAAGCTTCCTCTGCAAATCGGTCAGAAATGTCTTTCTCTCATGTCTATACATGCTCACACAATGCACAAAAGCACATACATACATATATACACACACACAGAGCATGGCTGCTGTTTTCCCTGGGGATACCACTGCAGCCACCTAGCTCCTCATTTCCCTCTCTGACAGCACCAGGAGCATTCCAGCTACAATTTACAGTCCCTCCGTCCATCCATCGCTTTGTTAATCACGCCATCCCCTCTGCAGTGAGAATGCACAGAGTCAGACACACAGCACGTAGCATTTCTTCTTCCTTTGCATTCGCTCACTCTCTCCTTCTCCCACGGCTTTGCCTCAACAGGCAGACACGACCGATACCTGGTTTATCCATCTCCAGCACAACGCTGAGGTGAAACCCGACTGCAGCACTGTGGCTTTCCCATGTTAAATCCTCTGGAGAGGATTCTTGCTGCTCTGGATTCTTGCTGCTGATGCCCTTGTCGAGCACTGGATTGCTTTACATGTTATTTCTTTAAGCTTTCACCCACCCCATCCTAGATTAACAGCCCTCCTTTCTCCTCCCTCCCCCCCAAAGAAAACCCCAAAATCGTCACATATCGCAACCCTTTGCTTCCAGAACCAACAGAAAAAACGCGGCTCCATCGCTCTTCTTCCTTAGCAATGTGCAGACGAGTGAGTTTCGAGTCAGCCAAGCCCCGGTGAAGCACAGGCAGCGAGACTGCAGCAGCCCCAGCAGCAGCAACAGCAGCAGCTGCCCAGGTAAATGGGGGGAAAAGCAGGCTGTGTTGAGAGCGGTGCAGCGTCGTAGCCGTGAGGAAAGGCAATGTCGCTTCTTCCGAACCGTGCAGCTTTATGCCTGCAGGAACGGAGAAGAGGGAAGACCCAGAATTAAAAATAAAAGCCAAAACAGATAAGAAGAAATAATAACTATAATAAATTATGGTAACTTTTATTTTTCTGGGCTTTTGGGTTTTTTTCCAGGGGAACGGTGTCTCGTTCCCTTCCCCCCTTCCCCAAAATCTCCTGTGTTGCTGGATGCTACTGTCCAAGAGTGCGGAGTCACAAAGACTCACTCTCCAAAGCGCAGCGAGACCAGCATCACATGAGAAACCACATGACGCACCCAAATCGGATGCTGATGCGGTCCACTGTGTCACTCGGGGGGAAAAAATCTCGACCGAAACATGCCCCTCTCTAGCTGTTAGAAAGAATTTCCCTTTAAAAAAAAAAAGTCAAAGAAGATAGGGCCAAAAAATAAATATCTCCCTATCTATCCGTCTTCAACACCAGTGCTTCAGGAGGCAGGAGAATGCTGTTCCACGGACACTAGCTGGATGGCAGCAATATTACTTCCAGGCTACGTTATTCAAAGCTGATTCCATTTAAGTGAATTCCTGAAAAGCATACTCCATGTCTTCGCAACATGAACAGGCTCAGAAAACCAACTCCATTACCGTTCCCTGCAATCTGTATCCAAACCTGAGTTCTGAATAATTTATTGGAGACTAATAAGCCGTTTGCCAAGACCACTCCTTTCCCCACTCAGCCCCACAGTCACGAGAGACTACAGCAAGAAACAGAGGGGCTTTCACCTATTTCAAGTCTGGTAATTTTAGCAAATATGCTGTCCCACAAAATAATCAGGAAAAAAATTAGCAGAAGGGTTTTTTCCTCACATATGGA
Source organism: Hypotaenidia okinawae (assembly GCA_027925045.1). Lineage (NCBI taxonomy): Eukaryota > Metazoa > Chordata > Aves > Gruiformes > Rallidae > Hypotaenidia > Hypotaenidia okinawae. Next base: position 65,415,965 of record BSDF01000002.1, read on the forward strand.
CATGACAGGGCCCTCTCCAGTTTGCGGACGGCGGCAATGCTTTCCTGACCTTGCCGTCTCAAAAGCTTTCTATCCAAGTCAAGAAGCGAACCCTCTTGCCTGAAAATTCCTGCAGAGGTGTTCTGCCACTCTGTTTAATGCAGAAACATCTGGACACCCCTGGTAGTCCCTGAACAAGAGCGCGCAGCTCCACAATGCCGTTTCGCTGTCAGGGCACCAAGCAGTTAATGTCCTTGGCTGTTTTACCATCTTGCCTTTAGGAGCATGGAACCGAGGGGCTGGTTCGCTTGAGAAACAAAAGCAAAAAATAAATATATATATATATATATATATCTGACCTTGATGATCGATGGAATTGCTGCTGCATAAAGTTATCATCCAACAAACAGTTAGCGGTTTGTAGCTTGTTTTACTCCTAACATTTGTTCAAGTGACAGAGCAGGTGGCACAGAGTCCTCCATCCCCTTTGTTTGCAAAAGCCGGGCACCACCTCGCAACGCTGCGCTCCCTGGCTCTTTACACTGAAACAGTACACGGTGTCGGGGAAATGCAAGAAGATAGCTGTCGTGAATCTGCACAGCTGCTTTGCACAGGATCCCATTGCAAGCTCCAAAATTATGTGATGGAGATCAAGCACAGAATACCCCAGAAGAGAGAGATGCCTAGCGCTCGCACAGGGAAGCGCCATCGGAGCAAAACCCGAGTGCTCTTCGGTGCAGATTTCAACCTTCCCAACTGTTCACACAATAGCAGATTGCAAAAATTTGCACAAGGCAGTTGCAGCTTGTTCTTATTGGTTCCTATCAGAAAGGGGTTTTGCAATGGGCTGCACCTAGGAGTTGCCTAAATTCCACGTAAAATCCAGTTGTAGCATTTCACCCTCAGCGTGCAGCTGGTGTTCGGGAGAGCCGCAGGACTGGGCGTACAGAAATCGCAAGATCCGAGGGCATTTTCACCTGCGGGGTTAACAATTTCAGCACTGGCAAGTCTTTGCTGGAAAACGGTATTGGTATGCCCAGGCTCAGCCTGTAGCTAATGGATGTAATGCTGTCTTTTCAGATGTAGTGTGAGGTCATAAAAGCGGAGAACAAAGGCTTCAGATGACTTTTTCTCAGTCCAAATCATAAACATTACTGAGGTGGGGACTCAGTGCAGGAAACTAAGTATCTTCAGGGCATTAGATTACAAGATAAGAGGAGAGGTCCTGGTGACCAACTCTCATTGTTCTTACCCTGTAACAGTTATAGTAGCAGATCTCAGAATTGCTTCTCATCCGTTCTCATTAGTTTCTAAGACAGAGAGCTACAGGAGTTCTCGACTCTGTGAGCTGATGATCTTTCCCACTGGATACCAGTAGCTCATTTATCTGTTCTGACTTAGAATCACAGATATGTTGGTTAGAAGGGTCCTCCGGAAGTCACCTAGTGAACCTCATCCCCCTCCCCCAGCTATCATCAGCATTACATCAGGTCAGCTGTGACTTCATCCTGCAAACCCTGAGAGATGGAGACTCCGTAACCTCTCTGGGTAACCTCTTCCAGTAAGTGTGCAGGAAATAAATGCTTATTTCTTACATACAAGCCTTCACTGCCCTGCCAGTAGGAAATAATGAATTGCATACCTTTCTGTAGACCTAACTCTAACACCAAAGAGAAGCAAAGGAGTCAAGGAATGAAGAGACTTTTCTTACTCATTTAACCAAGTTCAGCTCAAATCAGTAGCACCTCCAAATTGCTGCTATCTGATGATCATTTTGATATCTAGATGCTTCCAGTTCAACTATTAACCAAACCACCGAAACCCCAGTGAACATCAATTCCCATGTTCTGCCATGCCTTACCCATGTGAAACAGGAGAAAGAAAACAAAGACCAGATGCAGATGAAATCTAAACTAATCTCAGAATTCAAAATTAGGGCCGAACCAACATGGTACTGGAGGATGTTCATTTATTAAGAAAACACAACACAGGATACATTTTTAAAATGGACTTTAAAAGGAAGCCCCATAGTATTTATAAATTTATCCATGAGCTTGTGAAAAACCTTCTGTGCTGGTATACGATGTACATACCTCTAAGTATGACCCAGGGATACAGTTACATTATGTGCAAATGAAGGGGGAGAGAGGGGAAGAGACAAGAATTACAAAGAGAAAGACCAGTCATCATTTCTTCAGAAGCGTGAAATGCTGAGACACAGAAAAGCTCCTTGTGACAGGCAACCCAAAGCACATAGAGATTAAAAATCTAATTCTTGCACTGAGATCCCTTCAGATAGCCTTCCCATTAAAGTCTTTGATCACAGCATGGTAACTAACTCTTTCTTCTCTCTCCAAATCTCTAACATAGGTACTTTGCTCTGTTAGATACCGTTAACTCCCAAAGTAATTCACTGTAAAATTACCTGTCTAAAATGACTCATTCTGTTGAACTCCACAGCACATTTTCTCCCCCTCCATACAGTGAATAGAGAAGTAAGAAGTTGTCCACACAGAAGAGCTGGGGACACAAGTAGGAATTTCTGGTTGACATCATTACTGCCTGAGTTCACATGAAAGCTTTTCAATTAGAAGATGCAGAAAGGACCAGGCTTATTTTGGATGTTACCTTGACAGGTCTTCAATAGAAATTTTCCCAACACCAATTTAATGCCAGCATTTGAAGATCTGTTGTCAAACATTTGATCATAAATCCTGCTCTGTACTTGTGCAGTTTTGTGCTATCTATCTATCTATAGGCTTTGGAGCAAAAGATTCAGCAGCAGAGTAGACTCTATATCAACGTGAAGAGTTAGAGCAGCGTACAGAGACTCCAAAGTAAGCATAATTCATGACTGCTTAAAGTCATGGTGCTTTTCAACCAGATTCAGCATAAAACTTCATATAGATAATTACCTGCTTAGTACAGTACTCCACTATGACACAATTCCCTGCGAGTCTAAGAGTCTTTGAACATCACTGAAAATGAAACTTTGGATCCCAGTTCCAGGAGAGCTGCACAGTTACAAAGAACAAAGCCTAAGTTCCTTTCAACACCAGATGAGCCTAGGGACTCCAGAGAGGAAAGCTACCTAGCTGCCTTCAGGGCACCAAATTTTCCTTTGGGGGAAAAAAAAACAAAAACAAAAAAATCCCTTTTGGGACCTAACTTCCTGAAGTCAAAGGAAGCAAAACTCTCCATTGGTTAAGCACAGCACAGGCACTTCAGAGACTGGACAGAAGTAACAGGACTTAAAAGTATCTGGCCAATAGTTCAAGATAAATCTAGCTGTTTGCTAATTGTAGGCTAAAACTGCTACCCCTGCGTAGCAGTGAGCAGTGCCACCCAGGAAATAGGAACTGAAAAACAGCAGAAACTTAGAGAAATGCTGTCGCTTTAATTGAAGCAGAAAACCACTAATACACTTGTGCAGATCAGCAAAATGCAGAGTTGCTAATTTTGACAGAAACATACAATAGCTAAATTCTTCAGGGCATGGTCCATTTGAATGCTTGGAGATTCTCCGCAAGTATCGTGCTTTGGGGCTTGTTTTTCAATGACCTTTCCCTTCGTAATCTGCAGATAGAGAAATCATTATCATTAGTCTTGAGGTTTCGACCCAAAAACCAGGCAAAACTTGATGTTTCACTGAACTTGAAACCTCAAAGCGAACCTCAAGCGTGCAAACCTTATGGACTGGAACCAAAGCAAACTTATGTCAGTGAACAAAAACCACAGAGCTGCACATGGGTCTAAGAACTGAGCCATGCTGGCTACTGGCCGAGGCACAAAGTGCCCTCCACTTCACACAAAATGCCAGTAGATGTTTAGTGGCCACAGTGTATGTCTAGACACATACTGCCATCGGTTAAGAGACACTCGGGTCAACTTCATCTGAGAGTTCAAGTCTCAGAAGCAGTTTCTCTACAGTGTTCAGAGCTCTTCAGAAGGGTAAAATATCCCATATGGAGCTTTGTATGACCACAGCTAAACTTATTTGGTACTTGATAGGCTTCTTCAAAGCCATCTCCTGATATTGCTATGCTGTATGGCATATGGAATGAAGATCTAACTACTGCCTCATACAAAAAATATGCTTGAGAGATCCATTCGGTTAAAAAATAGTCACAATTCCACCTTTTGGTAATTTTCAGTAGAATATGCCAGAATCTATCTAGACTAGCCTAGTGAACATGTGTTGAAAAAAACAGGAAAATTCTGTTTCTGCATTTTTAGCACAGAGACTTTCATCACAAGAAAGTGGTGAAGCAGAGTTCTGCACTTTTCTCTTGCAGTCATCTGAAACCAGATTACTTTATTTGATTATTCAATGCTACTCTGAAAAATTTCCCACATTAATTCTGGGTTCTACAGATGTGTGATGGACAGTTTACTGCAATTAGCCTCCCAGAGTTGCAACTATTTCATGTGATAGCACTGACCATGTATATTTATATTTGCCAGGTTTTTAATCATACTTCAGATTCTGTTTCCAGCATGAGTACAAGTGCTATGCTGAAAATTTGAATGTTTCCCCAATATTCACCCATGTTTGATCACTGTATGCTAGAAAAAGCCTATGAAGTTTAAAGGACTGAGTCTACAAACTTTAAGCCCTGTCCTTGTTGGATCCCTGCAAACTGTGTGAGAAAGATAACTTCAGCAGCATTCCCAGAGGTGAGCAGACATGTGGGAATTCAGCAGAGCAGAACGAGATACATCAATGTAAAAGCAAACAAATGGTAACACTGAAAAAAAATAGATCATTTTCCTCTGCCTTTGTGGTAAATTCCAAAGCTTAATATTCATATTATTATTCTGAGTTATTAAAAACTGTTTCTTCCAGTTAAGTTAGCCTTGGGACCAAACTCTTCTCACAGTTCAAAAGCAAGCGACACGATGTATACGCCAGCGTTAGAGGGGTCAGTCCATGAGTTAATGCAGAGTACTGTAATTATTGTAATGATGTAAAAACAAAATAAATTTTGTACAGAGGCTTTGGAAGTGTGCACTATAACACATACTGCTTGAATGCACAACCTGCAGGAAAAAGGAATGGTTCACCAGTCCATTCCTCATTTAACATCCTCTCTTCTTATCATTCCTTTCTAATTTCCTGAAAGTGTGAAGTATCACTCTCTTCACATAATTATGCAATATTTAATTGCTACAGAACACATCACCTAACTTACATCACCAAAAACATGACCTCTGAAGTAGGCTGCAAACCTTCTGTTAGATTTACATCCATTTTAGCATCATGACTTTTATTCTGACTTCAAAACTCACAAAAGCTGCTCTCTTTTCAGTAAACCTGCACTTCAAGAACAGAATCCAGTCTGAACACACAGGCCTCACGTAGACACCATCATTTCTTTAAAACTCTTACAGCAGCTAGTACTGGGCTGATGAGCATAAAACACCAAGACAGGTTACTGAAATGCCAGAAAACAGGGAAGCTGAGCTTTGTGCTATTGGTTCTTCATAAAAACAATCTACAAATCCTAATGTTTTACCTGCCTCTGAAAAAGCTGTGTGATGAAAAGGTTATGTGGAGATCAGAGCTGTATAAGCAATAGCTAGAAGTCCATGAAAGGTCCTAAACTGCTCAGCCAAATAGTATCATACCTATGTCAAAATTAAGTAGCCAGTGTGGTGGGATTTTTAGACTACAAATTGCAGGCTACAGAGGGAAAAATGTACAGAAACCTGTTATACCCGACTCCTTACTGAAACTGCTAATAAAGCAGTTAATATTGGGTCCTGGGCAAAGGACTGGATTCCTTTTGTTGGTTGCCCAGTTTTAGATGGGTATTTGACATGAAACACATTACAAGTTCAAAGTGGAAGAAATGTGTTTTTTCACCTGTAAGTGGTTTCAACTTAGACTTCAGAATTACTGCCAGGAAGTCAGTTTTTCCATGCATGTTACTGTAAACAAAGATTGTACGGCATGTCTCCAAAAGCGGTAGAAGGTCAAGGAGCAAACTGGAAGAGTTTGGTCCAGACTGCTTCCAGAAACCAAAGGCACAACACCGAAATGAGAGTAGTCACATATTTAAGCACTGTTGGATGTTCCCATAGTTCAGTTGTAGGGGTACGACAGAGAACACATGCAAATCCAACCTCACATGCTTTATTTTAATATATATAAATATATATATACTTCTATATATACTTTTATTTATGATGTGTACATATGTGGGTGAACAGGTAAGAAAAGCCAGCAGCATCACTTATTATGAACATTGCCCCTCACTCACTTTTTAATGGTTGCTTTTATCTCTGCCAGACCTCAATATGCTTAGGTTTATTTTACATCCCTTTGTAAACTTACATAGACATTAGACATTTCTAAGAAAAGTCCTTCTCCCCAGAGAATACTTCTATTGATATTTTGTTTGTAAATCACTTCCAAGAGTTATAGCCAGAATGTATAATTTACCTTGTTCACCATGGTGTTACTTTTTGCTGCTCCTTAGATAAGGATCCAAATTCACCAATGTTGGTTTGTTGTTTTTTTTTTTTTTAAACATCTAAACTTCTTTTGCAAAGCCAAGTACTTTTTTAGTGAATTCACTCCCCTTTGCCCTTGCGTGAGGCCTGTAACATCTTGTAACTTTCCATAAGTTCTTCATGTGCATTTGCCTCTCCATACACCCAGGCTGGGGTTCTGCAGATGATCATTTACAAGTCAGCAGAAGTTTTGTCATAGTAGCACCACATAGTACATCCCAAAGTGAATACCCTGAGCTGGTGGAGACTCTGCACAACCACATCTATACTTCAGCTTTGTGTCTGTAAATGAGGGATAATACCAGCCCTTCCTCTCCTGGAGATGTGGCAAAGAGTAATCAGATTGTGGAGCAGTAAGATAAGGCACACATGTCCTAGTTCTGGCCAGGCCAGAGTCAACCTCCCCAAGTAGCCAGCACAGGTGAGCTGAGTTAGCCTAGGCTGTTTCCACACCACCTGACATCAATCCCCCATAAAAGGGGCTGGTCAGGGAGGGGTGCTCCTGGGTGCAGTCTGAGTGCAGCTCGGGGGCCAGGGGTTGGGTCCCTTGTGTTATGCAGTACTCTGTTATTGTCAGGTTAATAAGGCACTCTGTGTTTCCACTGGGTGTGAGTGTAATTTGCCACAGGCTGTTATTTTTCTCCTTCCATGGTGCTTTTGTCAAGCAAATTGTCCTTATCCCACCCTATGGAGGCTCTGTCTGTTTCTCCTCCAGGAGTGAGCAAGTGTGGTGCTCAGCCACTGTTTGGGGCTGAACCACCACAACACATTAGCTGATGACAAAACACACCCTTCTCTTGAGTAGAGATCTGGAGCAAAGTCAACGGAAAGACTAAAAACAAAGGGGTGGGTGTAGATCAATTTTCTATATCCATCCTGCTCAGGGGAAGAAATGGCAAATTCGAGGAAAAGAAAGTACACACGATCAGGCACGCAGAGACTTGAATGGTAACATACAAACATACAAGTTACTGAGGGATAGTTTTACTACTGCCGTTTCCTCATGATGAAGCATTTGTGCCTGAAAAGCTTCCAAGCATTCTCCCTTACCTGTGTGTGTAATATTATAAATGGTGTGCTTTAGGTCACTATCCGTGCCACGGGAAGTAACAGGGTGCGTATTTCTGTTGAACTATAAACCTAAATCTTTCCATTACTTTAACAAATGCTTCCTAATGGCAGTCCACTTGCTCTGCTACTGTACTAACCAAGCGGTATTTATCACAAGACTAAAGCCTCACGGTGGCAGGGAGACAGACGACAATAAAAAAGAAGGATAAAAGCAAAGTCACAGCGTCGTAAGGAGTGAAAATAAAGTCAGAAAAACACACTGAAGAAGAGAAGCAACATCTCAGATTTATTCCAAACCCCTAAGTTTAGTTTCATGTATTAAGCACTTGCTTACATCTACAGTGTGATGTAAGTGCATACTTAACTGGTCTTTGCTGGTGAAGACCATTTTCTGAATCAGGGCTACCACATCCAGAGTCCAGATGTTGTTATACTGGCTGAGCAACATAAAAGCCTCAGATGCATGTTATTAATTTGTGAACTGCAGATACAGCTAATTGTAAACAAATCATAAGAAACTTGGAGAAGCTCTAAAAATAAATACAGCCAACAGGATGAATGCTTCCTGGTCTTACACTGAAAATCAAGAAGTTATTTGGAAATGTCTCCTGCACTCAATTTCCATTTAAAAGTTGGTTCAGTTCCTCCGACTCTGACATCTCTAACTAGATTCAGCTTTGTAATATTTGTTTTCACTCTTCATTAGTATCCCGTCCTGTGTTCTCAAGCATTTCAAAACATCTCAAACAAAACCTTTCTAATTACTATAGCGAAATATGATATACAAAAACATAACCTACCACTCTGTAAACCAGACTACTTCTATTCATCAGATTTGAACCCAACAAACAGGCTGTACTACTTACAATGTTAATTATTATAAGAGATTGTTAGGAGACATTTTAACCAAGCTAAATAAATGAAGCTGATACCCACCCACACTATCAGTCCACATACATTTTTTACTGCTAATGAAGACCCACTGATCTGATTTAGTGCTGAGGAATTCCTTCTGTAAACACAAACTCTCTTTACCTCTGTGTATGACAGAATAACCTTCACCGGTAAGCTTACAGTCGCTGTAATGAGGCCTGTGACCACTGCTAATGAACCTTGCCTTGATAAGGCTGGACAAACCTTGTATAGTCTCTGTATAAACAACAGTGTGGGTGAGAAAGCTTTCAACAGCCACAGGCTCCTTGTTACACCGAGCAGTGGTGGCTTCTGCTCTATAATGGTTATTATCCCCCAACAACATACATCCCAAAACCTAATCCTACTGATAACTTTGGAAGCAAACATAAAAACTCCATTCCTCTAAGAACAGCATAAGAATAATATAAAGCACCCATACTGTGTCCTTTGTTTTGTACATTACTAGTGCCAATAATAATTGTCTAATTGCCACGAGTCCTAAATTACTACCCCCCAAACTATAGAGGGTGATGGACTGGTTTTTCCCCCCCAGACTATGCCTTCTTAATTCAACTATCTTCATCACATTATCTAAATTTAAAAAGATACCTTATTTATGGATGTACAAAGCATACTCAAGTTACCTACTGCCTTTCACCCCCTTAAACCAACAAAATCGCCCTTGTATGTAAATGGATTTGAATTTCAGATACGGTATCAAAACATCTGGATACATGTATTGCAAGAACCATTTTGCTTATACTAAAACCAACTGCCAAGCTGCTATCACACTGTGTCCAAACTGATTTCTTTTAAAAGACCATCACCATGTTTCCCACCTTTCGGGAAATGAAGGGGCATTTGCTGCAACATGAGAATACTTTCTGAACGTTAAATTCTTGTCAGAGGTACCAGCCTGGCAGGAGATAGATTTGTCTCAAAATGAGTAACAATAATACCTTCTTTTCTTTCCAAAAATTACTTTTTTAAAAGCACTTTTCAAAAAAACCCAAAACAACCAAAGCCAAAACCCCAACCCAAAACCAAAAACAAACCCCAAACCACTTTTTTTTTTTTTCTTTCTCTTAAACAAATGGGGAGAATGAGAGACACCCTTGTATTTGCTATGCCTGCAACAGGCCACCTTGCAGATCACCTCTCTGCGGGATCACAGCATCCTAATGCCAATTCTTTTGTTAGGCTAACCAATATAAAATGAGTATTTCAGTTACAGAGAGTGTGGACCAAAAGTTGCAATAACTAGCTGTCAATTATATATATATACACACACACACATATGTGTGCAAATAACACAGATGTTTACCTGTGCTGCTTCAGTGTCTTTTAACTGTCTATGGACACCTTTTTAGTCCCAAAGAGCTCTACCTTCCTGCCCCAGCTCCCCATGAAAGCAAAGGTTGTCCTCGTAAAACAAGTAGCAATGCACATACCCACTTCTCCAGCTGATAGAAAGCTTTGTGTCTACAGAAACATTTGCTATCTTAAAATCACATATCAATAATAAAATTAACTGCAAAACACAACCACCAGACTTTTCATGCACTACCTCTTCAAACATAATTCCTGATTTAATAGTCATTTTTATTTCTCTGGATTACAGTTACATATTGAAAGGTAAACTAGCCCGGAAACAGAATAGTGCCATCTGCATCATCCTTATTAAAATTCAGTACACAAATACCTTACCTCAAGGTCAGTGGGGCTGGCATGTACAGTCCAGATAATAAAAAAACAGGGGCTCTGGGAAGCACAGTGCTGTGACTTGCATAAATGCAGATAGCTGAAGATGTTTTCTGTCAGCCCACATACTGAACTTTTTAACAAAGAGTTAATTAGACACTGCTCTTTCAAGATGGACAGCCTGGTGCAAAAATACTGGAGGGAGAAGTTAGAGGCTTTAATTTCCCTCCCTGAAGAAGGCATTTTAATTCCCACCAAAACTCTTCTAGTATGCATTTCAAGAGAACCAAAGTTACAAATCCTAATGAAAATTTTCTTCTATAAGAGACATCTAAAAAAACCCTAACTAAACTGTTTTAACATCTCTCTGAAAAAAATATAGTAAAAACAATTTCATGCATGCATATATTTTTTTCTTGTAATAGTATTTACGAACAATTTTATTCACTGATCACGTGTTGTTACATGGGAGAATGAAAGTTGGTGGAGTGCCTTAAATGTGGATTCACCCACATTTCCCATGGTTTTTTTTTCCTTTGAGATAAAGCTTTTCTTCTGAATTTGATGACGTTTTTATCACACTTAAGGAATAGCCATTGTTTTACTGTTTCAGCTTTTAAATTATTAAGCCCACGCATACATACAAGTTTAACTGCAGGTTAACGCCATCCAGTTTTAAGAATGTGAGAATGGGCATCTGTAAAACACAGGTATAACTCAGGGAATACAAGTTTGCACAGCTCCAAAGGAAAGAGGCAACCAGAGGAAGATAACAAAAAATTATGATACTAAAGATGCCTCTTCCAGGAAAACCTAAAGAAAAAGCATTCTCTGCTTGGACAATACAGCCAGGAGGACACTACAGAGATAAAAATACTGCACTGTGTGCACAAGTCTGCGAAACCCTTTCACAACAGTGTACTTTTACAGCTTCCATGTCTACAGCATACAAAATTTCTCAGAAGTAGATATATCTGGATGAATAAACAAATGTGAAAGCAGGGAAGCATAACACACAATCCCTGCCCCCCTTCCCACTCCCATTCTGAGGTTTGGTCACAGTTCCATGATCAGGAAACATCTGAGCCTGTTGGGTGCACAGTGTACTTGGTGGGAGTAGAGCCTGCTCTCCAACCCCCTCTTTCTTCACTCACCTAAACAGAGGCAGAATTTGATCCAGTCTGTGATATCTACAGGAAATATGAACACCTACAAGCTACATAGATCCTAAATTGGCATGTGACATCAACTCATAACTATTTGCACACGTCAAATACCAAACACTTCTCTACATTCATTTGTGGTTTCCACGGTACATCCATTTAAAGAGCTCTCTTTAAACATCAGAAATCAATTGAACTATACATGGAAAAGGAGAGGAAAAAAATGCTTGAATTAATCTTACCTAAGAAAAGATTTTAGAAAGGGATACATGGATTCCTGCTGAATGAGTGGCAGTACAGCATTCAGCTGTAATTTGAATCTATATTATATTTAATAAAACCACAGTGTGTTCTCTTGTCCTATTAAAACTGCATTCTACCTTACCAGGTCTGAATAATTTGTATAAAATTGATTGCTACAGTCCTTAGTAAGAGCTCTAATTGCATTCCTGGTATAACTTAAAATGATAACCTTATCTTAATTAGTAGCATGCTACAGAAATGCTTCTGAAAGCTGCAGAGGATTAACCTGCATTTTTAAACAGAAGCCTTGGGGCTGAGTTTGGGTTTGGTGTGTTTTCTTGGGTTTTTTTCTCGTTTCATCTCCAACACTTGAGCTAGTGCTAATTTTTCACATACAAAAAATAGGAAAATAATCAAATAGGGAGAGAAGAAGCAACCCAGCAGCCGCCTCCTCTGGTCAGCACAAGTTTCTCCTCTGTACACAGGCATGTGAGCTACAGGAGGGGCTCCTCTACCTGCAGAGCGAGGGATGTGCATATCTGAAGCGTATGTCTTCAATAAACCCTGCCCCCGACAGCACATTCATCAGAACTTTCAGAGAGTCACCGGTACTGTGAATGAGCTAGGGGCAGGATGAAGAGGCAGGAGGCAACGAAAAGGGACAAAGGCAACTCTGCCCTTTGAGGGCCTAGGGAAAAGCTTCATGCAGATGAACAGTCCAACTCCAACACATGTGGCAGAAGAAAAAATTCTGATCGATTAAAAATTAAATTAGAAAAAAAAAACCAAAACCACCAACCACTAACTCAAATACACCACCCCAAAACAAAATTAACCCAAACGTTCACACGAACGAACGGCTTGCTCCAGACACCCCATCAATGGGGATCTCTGATGACAGAACCACAAGTAACTCCAAATCTGCAAGTACAGCTGCCTGCCGAGCTCATCAGCCAGCCAGATGCTGTCCAGCTGATGTGACTTCTGGAAGCTTACACTTGACAGCATAGCAAAGGAATACCGCTGCTTTGTCACAGTCAGAAAAATTAATAGTACTAAAATTTGGTAGCAAATGACTGAAAGCCCCTTGTGTAAATCCTGCTTTGCCTTGGGGTCATTTTTTTCATTTGTTGGCTTCCTTGCTACATTTAAGCATATCCATATTGCTGTTCTGTGAAAAAGTGACACAGCTTTCTAGCTTAATAAACAAAGACTAATCGGGTTTATTTAGAAAGTAATGGGTCCAGCAGCAGCTGTATAAGATGTCTGCTCACAGAAAGCAGTACTGGAACTGGTGGTCTGCAACAGGATCCAAACGCTTCAAACTTTTGTGATATATTTTACTGCTGTTTGTGCTACAGTTCTGCTCAGAATTGGTTTTATGAGTCCCATCTTACTCCATCAAAACTCAAAAAAAACCAAACACAAAAAACCCACAGAACAATCCTCACCCCCCAGTAGTAATTTCCTTGGACTTCACTGCTGTCAATAACACATCACAGTACAACTAGTGAGCTACCAGAAATAAAGGCCAAGAAATGACTTTTTGGAACTGCATCTTTTCTAAATTCATTTCTATTCCTAACTTTTTAGGGCTACGGAGACATCCTGCTTTTTAGCCAGGTTCACCAGTTTATATTACAGGCCCCGTAGGGCACAGACCACTCTGAGACCATCCCTGTATGCACACAGTGTGATGGGATTCTCCGCGCTGTGCTGGAGCTTGAGCTCCAGTGCCGAATACGAATGTAGAAGCAATGAGGTGGCATTTCAGAACCCCTATAGCTGTTCTACTTCAAAATAGACACATGTAACGTGATACACGTCCATATTATTTGCAGTTATCCCCACACACATCCATCCATGGTCTCCTGAAATTGCGCTTTCACATTCAAGTAAAATGATTAAACTCCCTCAGAAATAGTGTGACCTCTCTCAGAGCTGTAGCGTTTTCCTCATGGTAGTGTCGTGCTTCTGTAAGGCAAACACGCAGATATTGACTGTTATGTGCTTTAAAGAGGATGCCCACAGAGGAAGGATCTGCACTGCTTTTTGTTCAGTATAGCTGACACACCTACAGCAGATTTTTTACATCTTGCTAAGTAGTTAGACTTTTGATAGGAGACTTTGATTCACACCTCAGCATTTTCTTTAACTTTTACTATTAGTGTGGAGTGGAAAGAGAGGGATTGAATGAAACTCATCAGTTATCCAAGATTGCCTGCCTAATGTTTCTGCTTATGGCAATGCACCAGCAGAACAATCAGCCTTGCCTCTGGTGTGATCCCAGCCAGTCTGTTAGCTAGTCCTTATAAATCCATCCATCACCTCTATGAAAGTCACTGCCTTCCTTTTACCAAAGATAATGTATGTTATTGGGATTATACCACTGCATGTGAAGTCATTAAAGAAAGATAGACCACAATTTATGACTGAGTCCGCGGATGGCAGGGCATTATTTTAACCATAAAATCACAATCTGCAAGGAGAGTGGCCAAACCAGAGGAGCCATTAAAGGCTTATAATTAGCATCAATCAATGTGACACTACTGTTGACATCTTTATTACTTTAAATACACTAATCAAATACTTCTGCATTCAGATAGAAAGATTGATAGGCAGACAGACACAGAGAACATCCCTACAGAGAGCAATTTTAAATTATCTATTCAAAAGGTAACAAAAAATAAGCACACCAGCATAATCACATGGAAATGCAGTGCACTGACTGAAACTGTTTTCAGATGGGACACTGGACTTGGGCTGGTGGAGGTTGCATGTGAGAGACACCACATCTGCCCTGGAAAAACGCCTCAGCCATGCAGCCAACTCTGACTCTCCTAAACCGAGAGCGCAAACATCCCACAAGCAAACATCGCTTTAGGGTATTTTGTATTACAAAAAAAAATGTCTGGGTAACTCTTTGCAACACTTCTCCATTTTCCATCTCTACTTTTCACTACCCAGGAAGTTAGATGGAAGGATACAGAGGGATCAGTTGCATAGTCATCACCATGCCTGTCAATGTTATCTAATTGCATCCACATGCAATTTCATACTGCAACAGACACTAAGACACTGTTACTATTGCTGCTCATACAAACATTTCATTCCTAATGGACATGTAGCTGTTTCATTTCTCTACTCCACCACTCAGGCCACGTGCTCTTGTACCTTATTGAAAACATTTTGGAGGAGCAGGTCCTTTCTGCATAGTACATCCACTTTGACATTTATGAAAGGGAAATTCTTGAATGAGCACCAGCAATCAAATAAATAAATGGCCGTTCTTTTTAGAAAATGTGCTTTGGAAGGAATCAAGTGATGGTGCTCCCTACATTAGGTAAGGTTGAAAGATTTCCTGTGTATTTTTCCTTTTCTATTGGGGACAATAAAACTTTTGAAAAAAAATAATGTAACAACTGCATATTTATTTATATCTTATTTAGTTGTAATTAACATTTTATTAGAATATAAGCTAACACGCTATCGTTCCTGCCTGCAATAGGGGGCAGTGGGGGGTGTGGGCGGTGTGGAACTAGATGAACTTTAAGGTCCTTTTCAACCCAAACCATTCTGTGATTCTAGAAACAGAAGTTGACTTTGAAAGGACACAGTTTCCTGCCCCACTTAGCCAGAAATAAGAATTGCTTTGAAAGGAAAAAAGAGAAAAGGAAAAGGAAAAAGAGAAGGGGAAAAGGAGGAAAAAAGGGGAAAAGGAGGAAAAAAGGGGAAAAGGAGGAAAAAAGGGGAAAAGGAGGAAAAAAGGGGAAAAGGAGGAAAAAAGGGGAAAAGGAGGAAAAAAGGGGAAAAGGAGGAAAAAAGGGGAAAAGGAAGAAAAAAGGGGAAAAGGAAGAAAAAAGGGGAAAAGGAGGAAAAAAGGGGAAAAGGAGGAAAAAAGGGGAAAAGGAGGAAAAAAGGGGAAAAGGAGGAAAAAAGGGGAAAAGGAGGAAAAAAGGGGAAAAGGAGGAAAAAAGGGGAAAAGGAGGAAAAAAGGGGAAAAGGAGGAAAAAAGGGGAAAAGGAGGAAAAAAGGGGAAAAGGAGGAAAAAAGGGGAAAAGGAGGAAAAAAGGGGAAAAGGAGGAAAAAAGGGGAAAAGGAGGAAAAAAGGGGAAAAGGAGGAAAAAAGGGGAAAAGGAAGAAAAAAGGGGAAAAGGAAGAAAAAAGGGGAAAAGGAGGAAAAAAGGGGAAAAGGAAGAAAAAAGGGGAAAAGGAAGAAAAAAGGGGAAAAGGAGGAAAAAAGGGGAAAAGGAGGAAAAAAGGGGAAAAGGAGGAAAAAAGGGGAAAAGGAAGAAAAAAGGGGAAAAGGAAGAAAAAAGGGGAAAAGGAAGAAAAAAGGGGAAAAGGAAGAAAAAAGGGGAAAAGGAAGAAAAAAGGGGAAAAGGAAGAAAAAAGGGGAAAAGGAAGAAAAAAGGGGAAAAGGAGGAAAAAAGAGGAAAAGGAGGAAAAAAGAGGAAAAGGAGGAAAAAAGAGGAAAAGGAGGAAAAAAGAGGAAAAGGAGGAAAAAAGAGGAAAAGGAGGAAAAAAGGGGAAAAGGAGGAAAAAAGAGGAAAAGGAAAAAAGAGGAAAAGGAAAAAAGAGGAAAAGGAAAAAAGAGGAAAAGGAAAAAAGAGGAAAAGGAAAAAAGAGGAAAAGGAAAAAAGAGGAAAAGGAAAAAAGAGGAAAAGGAAAAAAGAAAAAAGATAAAACTACCCTATATGTAGCATGAGAAGCTTTAGGCTGTGCTTATCCTTGTAAGAGTGCCTTCTTTCGGAGAGGTCAGTGGCATCCAGCCAATCATCTCACCCACGCAATGAGGGTTCGCAAACCTGTGTGACCACACTGGAAAATGGCAAGACCCCTTCAACAGCAAGCCAAGCAGCCTGGGGGCTGAGCTGTACAGCATCCCTGAGCCACCCAGCCTCCCCAGCAGCCAAAGACTTGAAAAGCATCTTCATCCTTCTCATCTCTGTATCAGGAAACTGTATTCTCCCATACAACACAAAACCCTTACTGAGCACTAAGTAATGAGAAAAATGCAGTAATTTGTCTATTGAAAATCCAATTAGTTTAAGCCAATATTTATCAGATCACTCCCCTTAAAACATTTTACTTCAATTTTAAGTGAGTTACACTAATTTGGATTGGACTCTCCTTCTCTAATGAAACTGCCAAGCCTTTCAGATGCTTTAATTCGTTTCCAAACACAGCGGAGCCCCATAAAACAAGCAGAAAGAGACTGCGAAATGTACGTGGGGGTTCCAGTGTATTAAAACAAACTAACGTATCAAGTGACAAAACATAATGAAAGCTTTTACAGGGAGAGAAATTCAGACTGAGGCCTGGGAGGACACATTGCAAACCGGGCAGCCAGCCAGCTGCCTACCAGGATCTCCTCCGCATCCTGCTGGAAAAGCAGCTTCTGCATCAGAGGTCTGCCCAGCTCCCTATCGTCCACTTCAGATGTTCCTGACTGTCGCCATTCACTGACTCAGTAGGAACACACGTATCCTAATCCAAGCAGAGAGTTGTGAAAGATCCCGTGATTATTTTATTATTTCCCCCCTCTCCCCCTCCCCCTACCCTGCCCAGGCTGACCTTATCATTTGTGGAGCACAGTGCAATCGAGCAGATAGCCACAGAAAGTTTACTAGCTCTGAGTCAGCGACAGGCCCGTCATATCAAAGCCCAGGCCATGTGTCTGAAGAAAGCAGCTGGCAGTAAACAGGAGCCGCACACAGGGGAAGTGACAGCTGTCAGGGTGCAGCCGCTTCCCGCTCCCAGCTTTTGGCCTCTGCCAAAACAAAAACAATACTTAAATCTGAGCAAACATCCTCAGTGGCAAAGGGGAAGGGTACGACTCATAACGGTATTGTTCACAAATCTCCAGCTCACTCAACATCCCAGTCCAAAAGAGGCTGACAACGTATTTTCCACAGACAAATACATTTCCATAGTAGTACAAGTACCGGGTGTTGCACACTCCCCGGTACACACTGCTATGTGCACCAATGTGTATACAGGTTCTCCAAGCTTATTTTTGTGTGCTTTAGACTTGTTTTGGACAGTCATCTATTCACTAAATCTTCTTACAGCTACATTTGAGAGACAGGCCCAAATAGCCAGGGGAGGGGTGCTGGGACGGAGAGAAAAGGGAAATTGAGAAGGGATGAGTGGATGGTATGGTGGAGCAGAAACTACCAAAAGTAAAGGTGAATACACAGAGAGCAGGTGGAGGTGGGAGAAAGAAGAGATAGCCCGAGCAGTCCTCAAAAACAGAGTGAGGAATATCAGGGATCCCATAATACTTTCATGTATTTCTCATTCATTTTCTGCTCATGATTACAGTTATGTACCTGGAGCATACATTAGTAGTTGTGCAGATTTAACTGTCATTGCCACACAGCACGCCAACGACTTTCAAGTGACCCTACACAGTCAGCCCAGGTCCCATAAAACCTGGATGAAATTCTGCACCTTGTCCACTCTTCTTCTTTACATTAGGACACTGAATGGACTCTACCCATGAATCCTAGATCTTTCATCTCCTCATGAGAGGCTTTAGAGTGCTTGTAAGTGAAAGGTGCTGCTGCAACGCAAAGCATTCATGCAGCATGCTTTCTACTTAAACCTGTCTGAGTACTGACCTGAAAAACAGGGAAAACACCTGGGGAAAAAAAAAAAAGGGTTTTGCTTGACACCCTCTTTCTTCCTCTCAACTCCCTTCCACCCTTCCATGTCTCTCCACATTGCAACGTGCATCACTACTGCCAGAGTAGCATGCAAATGTATGCAGCTACAGCGCTGGCCTCTTACAGTTGTTTGAGCCAAAGGTATTAATCATCAACTGGGATTTGAAAATCATAACCAGGAGACAGCAGTCGCGACAGCTCTGCAGCATAATGACAAAATATGCAGAACAGCGTGGAAGAGAACACGCTCCCTGTCTTTTCATCTCTGTGCAATTGAGAGGCATGTTAATAAGAATGTTCATTTCAATGGCTTTTATTGTAACAATAATTTTCTTGCTCCGATAGATTTTTTTTATGATATTCCTTAGAGTAATAATATTAATCAAGGCACTGCTACATGGCACTGTCAAAGAAAAGGCACATCCTGAGTGAGCCTACCCATAATGGAACCATCAGTGAATGCTTCAAGATTTAACATGGGCCATGAGAAGACACATACCTATGCGTTCATGAACACACACACACACTTTTACATACATGACCAAATAGCACAGACACAGTGGAGCAAAATACATAGTTTTACTTAAAGGTTTCCTCTCAACACTTAATGCAATCAGTTGAATAATAGGACTCTCCATAAGCGAAGCTGCCTTTGAACAATAGAGACAGTCTAGAAAAACTGTATTTAACTGAAAGCGTATGTGCTGGACTTTTTGTCACTTTCTGTGGCTGTCACAAAGGTAAATTTTCAGCAAGGCTTCTTTGGAGCCCAAGTGTGCACACAGAGCACGTGCATGAGCTATCACTTCAACCTCAGGTATGAGGTCTTGAAGAAACAGTATTACAGTTTCAGTCCCTGCATCTGCACACACAGGCAGCTCCTCGGCTAGCAAAGGGTTCTGCAGGCTCCCACCGCCCATGGCAGTGTCTGCACACCCTGATGCTCATGCACATGTTTGAAATTTTCAAAGTTCAGAGGAAATGCACATCTAAGAGAAGGTGGTCTTCAAAAACACAAGCTGCAGCTCACAGTACACAAGTGCAAAAGGCGGCTGTGATCCCGAGCCCACTGCTGGATCCCCCAGGGTGGCTGCTGGGTGCTCATCCCCACCACTGCCCACGCCTCCACGGGAGCCAGAGGAGTGACCTGAGAGAGTTCAGCGCTGGGAACTGCTCTGGCAGCCTCGTCCTGTCCTCGCTTTACCCCTCGGGCTTGCCAGCGATGATGACAGTTTGCTAGCTTTGAACTGTCTGACGGAGCACGAGGGCTGATTTCAGCTGGCTCCTGTGCAAGGCAAAGCACGCTGTGCCTGCACCACAAATATCTATGGGAGCTCAGCTATTGACTTCAAGGGCTGCAGGACGAAGTCCCTTGGAGCGACTCCTTGTATAACCAACTCAAGAAACAGTTTGTGGTTTCCTTTAAGAGCCATTAGAGAACTTTACATAGTTTTATGTCTAGAACTTAAAATACTGGTATCTAAGACAAACCCAAAGCTTAATCACAAAATAGATTTGATATTTTTCTGTGGTTAAAATTGCTAAATTAAACTTTCCCAACAAACAGGACAAATATTATTCAGCATAATAACACTCAGCTGAAGACCACATATACGCCCTCCAAGCAGAGCAAAACATACGTCTTATAAATGAAAGGCCTCTTGAGAGATGCAAATACCTTAATTCCATGTAGTTTTCCAAACAGTTATTTCAACATGATCTCTTTTATGGGTTATTTCATACTTGCAGAGGTCACAGTACTGTTTACTGATTAAAGGCAGGGAGTCAACTTTTTTTCCCCTTAATTTCTATTTTGTTCCAGCACTTATTCCAGCCCAGTACACTTGGCACTGGGAGATGTGACAATAATTTCTCACATGAACTGCAGTTCATACAGTTAACGGCTCTTTTCTCTATATCATACTCTCACAATTACCATGGAAAAAAAAAAAAAGAAAATATAGCTTATTCACAGAATGTTACTCATTCCAAGGCTATCACTGCTGAATAAAAGTAAAAACCCCAAACCCTAGGCGTCTTCATTTAGCATCTGGAAAACATGTGCATTAGGAAGTTCTGACATATTCCAGAAACGATAAACAAACACTGCCAAGTTCTTTCACTGTCCTACAGTAAAAGCTAACAAAGACAAAAAACTCTGCTTTGTATCCCAACTATCCCATGTAACTCAGGCTTTGAATATTTAATAGTAAGCAAAACTGTATCTCTAGATCTCTACCTTTGCACAGTAACAAACTCCAGCAGCTATCACCAATAAAGTATCTCCTATTTGTTACATAAATACCATTTACATACACAATATCTTAAAACTAAAGCATTAAAAAAACCCAGAGGGCTAAATGTGCTTCAAAGTAATGGGATAGTTTGCAAAACCCTGTCTGCCACTCTGGTCCTCTCTACTTGGAGAGAGGCCTATGTGGGGAAAAAGGGCCTTAGCTCTGCCTACAGATATTTTGCAAGGGAACGTTAAATCTTTTTAAAATGCTATTTTAAACTTCAAATTATTTTTTTTTCTTCTTCTATGAGAAGTTTGTTGAGACTGTTTGATTTGAGGTTGTTTTTTCTCCTGCATGAAACAGTAAAATTGCAATTTTTTCAAACTCCTTGAGTAATGACAACAGCCAACTAGAAAAGCATCATTGTAAGTCTTTGCTACCTCAGTTTTAAAACCATAGGGGGTTTGCCTTATTTAAATTGTTATTTTATTTCTTCTTCTATTGTATTCAAGACAAAACGTCTGATCAGTGCAGGAAGAACTTGTGTTAAATGCTGCTAAATCCATTCGGCAGCACCTGGGTAGACCTGGAGCATCTACTGATGGTGACGGTGGCAGTGTTATTGCTGACAGTTACAGTTCGTAGCTCCTGAGTTCTCCATTTCTATGGATTCAATGCCATACAAACTGTCAATTTAGTGATCTTCAAGTTTTATTACATGAACATTGTCATGATATATAAATGTTGCATGAAAAGAGGGAGCACAGTAAACATAGATGGCCATGAGCTAGGAGCATAAGTTCATCTCTGGTAAGGGAAAACCAACTGTAGTAACCCTCTTTTGTTAGGACAGAGGCAACATCAGCCTGGGGACTGCCATCTTCTCCTTATGAAGTATTTCACAGATATTGGCGAGAGAATGTAATGCTGGACTCTCCATGAGACCATGTTATCACCCCACCCTGTAAAAGGCAGGTCTGCCAGCTGCTGCAGTGGCCTATGCATGGAGCTCCTCCACGGAGGGCTTCATAGTCACTCCATTTCATTGTAGAGATTCAGCATTGTGTCCAACATCACACCCAGAACAGAAAGGACTATAAATACGAGTAACGCTTCGATGTTTCTGTTTTCTTGAGCACTTTATATACCTAGTGTCAACAAAGCAACATCAGTTATAGAGCAAGTGCACGCGCCTACATCTTCAGACACACAGGATGTCTTCCATGTTGGATTTAAAGCAGACAAAAATATTGTCCCAACAGAAAGAGATACTAGAATAAATCAAACCAGGTATAAACCAGTATAAATATTCCAGATCCTGGAGGGGCCCTACAGGAAAGCTGGGGAAAGACTGTTTGTAAGGGCATGTAGCAACAGGACAAGGGACAATGATTTTTAACAGAAGCAGAATAGGTTTAAATTAAACATTAGGAAGAAGTTCTTCCTAAGGAGTAGATGGCCTTTAAGTGTCCCTTCCAACCTAACACATTCTATGATTCTATGTGTTACCTATATGGTGACTATATTTAAGCAAGCTGAGGGCACTGTTGCAGCAGCCCAGCCCTACTGCATGCCAAAGCTCTGGCACAGGCCCAGCCTTATGTGCCTCTATTTCTTGGCTAACCGAAATTCAACGTGCACGTGCCTTAGGAGTTTACAGAGGACCAAAGAAGCAGGTTAACTGTTTGATACATAACTGAAGACTTGGTTTACTCAGTCCCAGGTGGCAGCACAACTATTTCTAAACACCAGCAGCAATGCGCTGCCAATGCCTGATGCCAGCGGCTACCTGGAAGCATCCCATGAGGACCAGCTGAGCCTCACAACTCCTCTTGTGAAAGACAGACAACAGCCAATTAAGCAAGGTAACCACAGGGTTTCAAAGCCCCCACCTCATTACATTCATGTAACATGTACATGGTCTTGTCTCAATATGTCATTTATACATAGCAGTAATTAGTTCATGACATTTCCACTCCTTTCACAAGCAGTTGGTCACAGGCTGTGTTAAGCGGCCGCGTGACTGTGGCAGTAACTTCTTCCAAGTAGAAATTCTTGTACAATCCACTTGAGACAAAGAAGTCCCATTTTGCACCCAGAAGCATTAGCCCAAACAATACAGGAAAGCAAATGTCTTCATCATCAACTATAGCTCTCAGATGGGCAAACAGAGAAATGCTCCAAAAAATTATGAGAAAGTAATTTTAAAAAAAAAAATAATCCATAATAATCAACCCAAACCCAAGAGCTCTGGTCTAGCTTTGGCAAAAGCTGTCTTCCACTTTCTGGTCACAGCTATAAATATTTACTTTACAAACACAAATGTTTGTTAAAAGTGTCTTGCCCCAGTCAGCAGGTATCTTTTGTAGTTACTCACAGGCATTTTTTACAACATCATTTATACCTTTGACCTTGGCCTGGAAAAAAAATATAAACTATACCCATCCAAGTGGGCTATAAACTGTACTAACCAAGTTTACAGCTCTTAAACAGCTTTTAAACCCTGTTAGGCTGCCTTACACAGTTTAGAGCTCCTCCGAGGAATTTATCTTGGTGAAGATACTTGTGAAAAGCATGGAAGATCCAAGGATTTTTCTCGAGAAGCATTTGGTTCTTCAGTCACTTTTCAAGTTCCCTAAATGTATGTTTAGGATTGTGACATCCAAAGAAGAGTAAAATCAAAGTCCTGATACTTTAGCAATAATAAATTTGGGAATTGTATTGAACTCAATATGTTGTTTTCTCAGGCCTATTTATCAATAACCCAATTAACACCACAATAATACAATGTGCTCACAGAAATTCCTTAGACATACCAAATACTTCATTGGTAGGGAAATTATATAAATGAACATAAGATTTCAACTGAATTTAGTATGGTGATCTCTGCTTTCATATCAAAAGCCTACAAAAATAAGCTGTCCAAAATCTATTCTTCCATAAGCACATCCAGTAAATGTGAAGAAAAAAAAAATGCTGGGGACCCTTTCTAAAAAAAAGCTAAATTACCCTGATTTTACTGGGGATGGGAGAGGAGAAGGAAGCTTCAATGAAAGATAGCAGAGCTGAGCTTAAACCACTGTCTTCAAAAGCTAATAACTTCAAAATTAATATAAGAACAACCCAGACCACCTCTGAATTCATCAGTTTCAATGCACACGTGTGCACCTTATTAAGTGCAAATCCTGGTTTAATTATGGCAAATTGGATTTTATTTAGTTTTAATGTTGGACAACTAACTCACTTCTGGTAGGAGTACTTTTATACTAGGTGATCCTTTTTCTATTTTCTAAACATTCTGGTTCATTAAGTAAATGTAAATTACAGAACCATAACTAGCAGAAAGGAACAAAGAGTGAGTAAAAGGATAAACATATACCAGAGCAGAAACTGAGGCAGTTCTATGCTTCAAATGTAAATAGGCAGTGAAATGATTACTCAAATAACAGATAGCTTATAGTTATTGGTGTCATGCAACAGTTACAGATACCGTTACTGGAATTATATTGCATGCAATGGAATTCGTATGCATAGGTATATTTATCATTTCCTGATAAACTCACTAAGAAGGCAAATAGACAGTAACAGGGGTTTGCAACACATCAATAATTCAATAACTTCAAGAGAAAATGGTGTGTTAAGTTCACATACCAAGTAAACTAGAAGATTAGCAAACTTACTACACACAAAACTAGTTTGAAAAGAATGTCTTAAGCACCTTGTATTGCTCTGATTTTTACAGCCAGCATTGCTGGGGAAAAGAACTGAGGCGGTTTTCCAGGGAGGTATATTAATACAGACAAGTCATATTACAACGCACACTTTAGTATAGCTGATCAACTCTGAAAGTTAATTCAGGAAAAGGTTATGTGGAGAAGAGTCCTCATAAAAAACCTTTTCCAAGAGAAGCCAGAGACTGAAGAGAAAAAGTGCCCTGGCCTGCCCACAAAAACTTCCAATGAGCTGGTACTGTGTAGAATTCACCTTCTGGTAGAGTTTGTCACAAGTTTACTCTGATTTACTACACTACTTTTGCAGCAATAGGCTTAAAACTTACCATTTCACTTAGGACATTTAAGCCTATTTCCAAACACAAAGAATTAGATTGAAAGGCTTTTTATTATTATTTTGACATAAAATAAGTGGCATTGTCTGTCTTTGAACAAGAGGAGTAGGTGGCTTCCAGACCACCCTGGTGTGCCAGGTGTCATATAGATACAACATTACTTTCAACAAGGAATAAGAGAATTTCATATCAAAACAAAAATTTTAGGCTGCCAAACAAGTCATGAGCACAAGGGCAACAGGCTAATTACTATATCCCAGTCCCAGGGTGAAGGAGCTCTGTGCTGGGGAGAAATAGAGTTTATCAAAGGCATAATAAGAGGTAACAGCAAAAACACTTTGCTAAATACATTGAAACTGCAAGTAAAGCATGACTTCTTAACGTAAGATGCAACTAACAAATTGCCAGAAAAGCCTATCAGCAGTTTCCATATCATTTTGATTGGTAAATGAATTTCAAACAAGGACTGAAGGGTTTCACTTAAGGCAGGAATTACTTACTTAAATTGTCTGTACAGACAAATCTGCCTTTTGAGAATGATCTCCCTTAGCTTAAAACACATGTAAAACAATATGCAAAATTTCTTTTTAATCTGTGGCTTTGATCAAAGATGAAGTAGTGGGGCTGCTGCTGAGGTAGTACGCCTTTAAATCTTTGGTGCTGATGTAAAAGTATGTGCTCTCCAGTCTGATGTTTTTAATAATTGTCAGCATGGTGTCATTGGACCTATATACATCTTAATGAGAAATTACTAAAACAGGAACTCTGCTTCTGCTTCTTAATCTGTTGTACTCGCATCAAAGCCAGACTATATAAACAGGAAGCTGGAATCAGTCTGATAATGTATTACCCACAGGACTGAAGATTTAAAGGAGACTGGACAGACAAACAGAACTACAGCCTTTTTGCTTATAAGACAGTCATCCCCCAGCAGATCATGGTCCTTCATGAAGCCAGGAAATGATAAAACTCCCCAGGATAGTCTGATAAAGTTAAACAGTTGTATCTAAAACTAAGTCTCAGCCGTACTAAACTACACCCAAGGTCTCAGCCTTGTTGAAAGATTTAAGCTACTCAATTTCATCAACTTTAATTTTCATACCTCTCATCCAACATCATGTATTTGCTTTTGAAAACTTAATCTCTTGCCTTCTAGCTGTCCAGTAAGGTCACTGCAAATCTAGCATCTGCAAAGGACTAGCAAGTGTGACCAAGAAAGGAATCTCACTTGTCTCACTTTTTCTTTTTTAATTTGCCAATGCAAACGGTTGCAAATTGTTTTCAGAAACAAAACTTCAGTTGTCATTTGAAAAAACACACTGTGCAAGACAGAGAACAATGCCTCAAATTTCTAAATGGCCTGTTATTGGTCCTGTTTGACTACCAACAGTGTGATGTATACCCGCCATTAATATTCAAAATAATCTTCCAGAGTACCAAGGGAATTCACTTGATGGTGCCAGTGAAGATATCAGGGGTTTAGTATTATAATGAATAGGGAAGATACTGGAAGAGAGTATGCTTTGCAACCCCCATCAAGGGGTAGAGACACAACAGAGAAATTGGTCCTGTAACTCCAGTCCTTAGGTCTTTCCTCCCCCTAGGTCACTAGGTCTTGACTTCTAAGTACACTGACATCCTGTTGAAACAGGGCTGGGAGGGGGACACACCAAACCAAACCTAAAATATAACATTTCCCTTGTACAAGATAAAGTTTATAGTATAAATAAATAATAATGCGTTACACTCTTCATTACAATACTCTGCAGTTACCCACATATGAATTTCAAAATATTAGAGATACCTGCTGTTGTTACCAAGATTAAGGGGGCTACTAACCAAGGTACTGTCTTTCACCAACTGACAAAGTAAAAAAACGAAAACGAATGAGCTTTAGGGAACACAAACTTTTCCCAAGGCATGAAACAGTGCAGATTGTCAAGTGAGATTTTACTTGCTTTTACATCACAGGGAGATTTTCAGTTGCTCTGCAACTGTTTCTCCCTGGTTCAGCTCATTAATCTGCAGTTTAAAAATAATGAAGTCTGAGGGAGGGTCTTTAGTTTTTACTGGAAGTTGAAAAGAAGTACGTCCATCAGATATTTAACTGACAGTTCCTAGGTGTCTACATAGGTATACCACAGTCGGTTTAAGATTATATTAAAGTTAAGATTGTTTTTCCACTCTTCATTTACGACAGTGTATTTTAAAGTATTTATAAACTTTGTATTTTACAAGCAGCTTCACAAATTGCTCAAGTTTTATCTGCTCAATGAATATATATCATTTTACATCACAGGCTTCATTCAGCTGCGCACCTTAACACACACTTAAGCATGCTCTAAAATCCATCCTTACTCAAAGCAGTGCTTGAATTCAACAAAAAACCAAGCTGCCTTTACTGATTGTAATACCAACAGAGGCTACAACAAGTAAATAACAGTGCTGCCAACAGAGGGTGAAATCTTTCCTTTTCATGCTAGTTTTAAAAGGTCTAATGACCCAGGAATTTCAAGCCCACTTTCTTTTATAGCCAAAGTAGAATGGATAAAAATCAAAGAGCCATGGAACCCAGCAGAAACTCTGCACTCACAGCCCCAGTCAGCACAAGATCATCTGTTCCTTCCAGCCAATAAAACACATTTCAAGCAATGAAATTTAGTAGGAAGCCACATTATCTTCCTAGCTCTACTCCAAATTCAGTGATAGCTACCACTTTATTTACATATTTATGTTATCAGGTTGGACACAGAGTACTGCTTACATAAGAGCTCCAGCTGTAGGTTGCAGCACACATCAGAGGCTGAAGAGAGATCTGAGGAAGACAAGGGTTCCTTCAAATATCTCCATCCACATCCAACTATCTTTATCAGAACGCTGATTTGTCTTTCTCTGTCTACACAATAGAACACATTGGTCCAGCCTTAATTCCTGTGTTCCCAGACTTCCATGGGTTGCATTGCTCAAAGATTTTAGAATGAGTCTCAAATAACAGAAGATAAAAAAATCTCAAGATGTGTTCAGTTGTATGGCAGAGGAGTATGACAACAAACTCTTATTTTGTGTCTTTTCTTAGGCACATAAAATGTTTCCTCAATATTTTACTTGAACATTTGTTTTAATAACACTATTTCAAAATATATATTCAAAAAAGTAGAAATTTATTCTTTAATCCTGCCAATAAAATACTAAAAACAACAAAAAAGCCAAGCCTGGTCATAAGGAACAGAGTGGGAAGGAATGGAATATTTGACACACAATTTACCTGAAGCTTTAAGAATATTCTAGAGGTTTACAGTATTATTTTCTTTTGCTGTGACACTTCCACACATCCTTATTCTCAGAGTATTGATCATCCACTTAAAAATACTTGGTACTTGCATTCAGCTCAAATTACCACAACTTCTCACGGTGTCGTGGTTTCACCCCAGCTGTGGGCTGAGATCCACGCAGCTGCCTGCTTCTTAAAGTAAAAGAGCAGGGGAAAAGGGAAAAGGGAAAGGGAAACAAGGGAAGGGAAAAGGAAGGGGCAAATAACTCCAAAACCAAGAAACGAGGAGGCCCGTGGGTTGGGATAAGGATAGTTTACTAAGATAACAGAAAGATAAAATATAACAATGTTAACAGGACTTTAGAGCAAAAGAATATGAAACTCTTGATCCCCAATGCAGTTTCTCACCGAACCACACAACTCAGGTACCACCCAGAGCTGTCCCGGAACCCGACCGTCCCCCCAAGAAGCACGCGTCCCGAGACCGCCCCTCTCCTTCTTCCCAACAGCCCCCCGTTCTTCCTAGGCAGGACGTAATTGGCATGGAATACTCTCTTTGGCCCATCTGGGTCACCTGTCCTGGCTTCGCCCCTCCTTTCTTAAGAATAGAGAAATAGAAGAAGCTAAGAAAGTCCTTGACTGTCTGACTGCAGCTAAGAACATCAGGGTGTTATCAGCACTGCTTTCATTTTAACTCCCAAACACAGCGTTCCATCAGCTGCTACAAATGAAGTTAACTCTATCCTGACTGAAACCAGGACATTCCACCCCTTATTCCATACCATTTACGTCATGACCAGGTCCAACCATTTCTTTTGGGTACAATCAATGTTTCAGACACACATATATGTATTATTCCCTTAGTCTATGAACCATTCATCTGAGTTTTGTTGAGTAAATGATCTAGTCCACGATTTTCAGGCTCCATTTGTTGTAACAGTCTCTCATGGTCTCGCCATTGGATCGTTGCATGCTGCATCTCGGGCGCTCAACCGATGCATCTGACATGGTCCATGGTCATAGTCTGTGAATCAAAAGCGTTCATTTTCAAAGGGGAAGAGGAAAAAGTTCTTGTGATGGCAGGTCTTGGTCCCATCATCGTGGCAGTCTTCCTTCATTGTCGTATATGATTCCAGCTGTAACTCCATTGGTACAACAAACAATAACATACAGCAATTATAGTAATAATGAATATAGAGTAATGGGTTATTTAGTACTTATTATAATACAATTTCTACCTTACTAATTACATTGGCTATTCTCACCTAAAATCAAATCCCTTTGAGGTACACATCGAACTTCTCCATCCTTCTGCATTACCCACCAAGTACAACCAGGTCCTTGAGCAAAAACAATTCCCGACATAGGTTTACCTTTACCTGAAGCAGGGATGACCCAAACCGTCTTCCCTAATATACTCTTCATATGCACCACTGGGACTCTGTCTCCTTCTACAGTACGTGGAAATTTTGACTGGGCAGGGCCAGCCCGATTGGTAGAACCCCTAGAGTTAACTAACCACGTGGCTTTGGCCAAATGTGTATCCCAGTGTTTGAATGTTCCACCACCCATTGCTTTTAGGGTAGTCTTTAAGAGTCCATTATATCGTTCAATTTTCCCAGAGGCTGGTGCATGATAAGGAATGTGGTACACCCATTCAATGCCATGCTCTTTGGCCCAGTTGTCTATGAGAGCATTTCGGAAATGAGTCCCGTTGTCTGACTCGATTCTTTCTGGGGTGCCGTGTCGCCATAGGACTTGCATTTCAAGACCCAGGATTGTATTCCGGGCAGTAGCATGGGATACAGGATATGTTTCTAGCCAGCCGGTGGTTGCCTCCACCATGGTAAGCACGTAGCGTTTGCCATGGCGGGTTTGTGGGAGAGTGATGTAATCGACCTGCCAGGCCTCCCCATATTTATATTTCATCCACCGTCCTCTGTACCAAAGCGGCTTCAACCGCTTCGCTTGCTTAATTGCGGCACACGTCTCACATTCATGGATAACTTGTGCAATAGCATCCATGGTTAAGTCCACCCCTCGATCTCGAGCCCATTTATATGTTGCATCTCTCCCTTGATGACCTGAGGAATCATGAGCCCATCGAGCTAGGAATAATTCACCTTTATGTTGCCAGTCTAGATCTACCTGAGCCACTTCAATCCTAGCAGCCTTATCTACTTGATGGTTGTTTTGATGTTCTTCCATGGCTCGACTCTTAGGTACATGGGCATCAACATGACGTACCTTTACAACAAGCTTCTCTAATCGGGCAGCAATGTCTTGCCATAAGTCAGCAGCCCATATGGGTTTGCCTCTACGCTGCCAGTTGTTCTTTTTCCACTGTTGCAACCAACCCCACAGGGCATTAGCTACCATCCATGAATCAGTATAAAGGTACAGCATTGGCCACTTTTCTCTCTCAGCAATGTCCAAAGCTAACTGGATGGCTTTTACCTCAGCAAATTGGCTTGATTCACCTTTTCCTTCAGTGGCTTCTGCTACTTGTCTTGTAGGACTCCATACAGCAGCTTTCCATCTTCGGTGCCTTCCCACAAGGCGACAGGAGCCATCGGTGAACAGGGCATATCGCTTCTCATTCTCTGGCAGTTTGTTGTAAGGTGGGGCTTCTTCAGCGCGTGTCACCTCCTCATCCTCTGGTGACATCCCAAAATCTTTGCTTTCTGGCCAGTCTGTGATCACTTCCACGATTCCTGGGCAATTAGGGTTTCCTATTCGAGCCCGCTGAGTAATTAGTGCAACCCACTTGCTCCACGTAGCATCAGTGGCATGATGTGTAGAAGGGACCTTCCCTTTGAACATCCAGCCCAGCACCGGCAGTCGGGGTGCCAGGAGGAGCTGAGCTTCAGTTCCAATCACTTCTGAAGCGGCTCGAACCCCTTCATAGGCAGCCAGTATTTCCTTTTCTGTTGGAGTATAATTGGCCTCAGATCCTTTGTAGGCCCGACTCCAAAACCCCAGCGGTCGACCTCTAGTCTCCCCTTGTGCTTTCTGCCAGAGACTCCAGGTAGGTCCGTTCTCCCCGGCTGCAGTGTAAAGCACATTTTTAACATCTGTCCCTGTCCGGACAGGCCCAAGGGCCACTGCATGGACTATCTCACGCTTGATCTGCTCAAAGGCTTGCTGCTGCTCAGGGCCCCATTGGAAATCATTCTTCTTCTGAGTTACGTGGTAGAGTGGGCTCACAATGAGACTGTAGTTTGGGACATGCATTCGCCAAAAACCTATGGCACCTAAGAAAGCTTGTGTTTCCTTTTTGTTGCTTGGTGGAGACATAGCTGCTATTTTATTGATAATGTCCATTGGGATCTGACGACGCCCATCCTGCCATTTTATTCCTAAAAACTGGATTTCTCGTGTAGGCCCCTTGACTTTACTTTGCTTTATAGCAAAACCAGCTTCCAAAAGGATTTGAATTATCCTTTTTCCTTTCTCAAATACTTCCTCTGCTGTATTGCCCCATACAATGATGTCATCAATGTACTGCAGGTGCTCTGGGGCTCCACCCTTTTCCAGTGTGGTCTGGATTAGTCCATGGCAAATGGTAGGGCTGTGTTTCCACCCCTGGGGCAGACAATTCCATGTGTATTGGATGCCCCTCCAAGTGAAAGCAAACTGTGGCCTACACTCTGGCGCCAGTGGTATTGAAAAGAAAGCATTTGCAATGTCAATTGTGGCATACCACCTGGCTGCCTTTGACTCCAATTCATACTGGAGTTCCAGCATGTCCGGCACAGCAGCACTCATACCTGGAGTGACTTCGTTTAGGCCACGATAATCCACTGTCAGCCTCCACTCTCCATCGGACTTCCGCACTGGCCATATGGGACTGTTAAAGGGTGAGCGAGTTCGGCTGATCACCCCTTGGCTCTCCAGTTGACGAATCAGCTTATGGATGGGGATCAGGGAATCCCGGTTAGTGCGGTACTGTTTTCTGTGCACCGTCGTTGTAGCAATTGGCACTTGCTGTTCTTCAACCTTCAACAACCCCACAACAGAAGGATCATCTGAGAGTCCAGGCAAGGCACGCAATTGCTCAATGCCTTCTGTCTCCAAAGCAGCTATTCCAAAAGCCCACCGGTACCCTTTCGGGTCTTTAAAATAACCTCTACGGAGGTAATCTATACCTAAAATGCATGGAGCTTCTGGGCCAGTCACAATTGGGTGTTTCTCCCAGTCCTTCCCAGTTAAGCTCACTTCAGCCTCTAACACAGTCAATTGTTGTGAGCCCCCTGTCACTCCAGAAATGCTGACAGGTTCTGTCCCTACATGATTCGATGGCATTAGAGTACACTGGGCACCAGTATCCACCAGAGCCTTGTACTCCTGTGGGTCTGACGTACCAGGCCATCGGATCCACACAGTCCAATAAGCGCGGTTATCCCTCTCCTCCACCTGGCTGGAGGCAGGGCTCCTCTATTGCTGCTGATCATATTGGCTGCTCACTGGTGCAGCCTTCTTCCTGGCAAAATCGCGTTGTCTTTTACCTCGCAGCTCATTTACTCGTGCCTGGAGGGCTGAGGTGGGCTGCCTATGCCACTTCCTCATGTCCTCACCATGGTCACACAGTTCAAACCACAGCTGCTGTCGCAGCGTGTCTCATGGTGTGTACCTTCTGTATCCTCCCTTCTGGGACGATGGACGCTTTCTCCCAGTAGCTGCAACATTGCCCCGTACGGGTTGGGAGTTGCACAAATTTTTGTCAAGTCGTTCGACCAGTTTCTCTACCGCTGCAATCACAGATTGGGAAACATTGTCCTGATATTTCCGGAGTCGGCAGGACACTTCACTTACAGTTGGTGGATACATATTATCCCAGTCTATTGATGCTAATGAATTGGTGTGCCCTGCTGGTGCACTTCGTACAACCTTACGCCACATATCTGCGGTGCATACAACTTCATCAGGGTCAGACTGCCATTTGCCCAGATCATAATAAATGATCTCCCGTACAGCTAATTCTCTCAGGTACTGGATAACTGCCTCTATGTTGTTACACTTGGGTGACTGACATGTAATATAGTCCTTTATGGGATACCTTTCCTCCACACTTGACAGTAGTCGCCTCCAGAGGCTGAGGGTTTCTGGCTTTTTCCCAATTTCCTTGTCAATGCCTCCTTCTCTAGCTAGGGATCCCAACTGCTTGGCCTCCCTGCCATCTAATTCCAGACTATCGGCCCCTTGATCCCAGCATCGGAGCAACCAAGTGATGATGTGCTCACCTGGGCGGCGGCTGAAATCTTTTCGAACCTCACGCAGCTCACTCAGGGTCAGGGATCGTGTGACAACCTCTGATTCTGCCTCATCCTGAAATGCCTGAGATGGCCTTGCTCTATCCTGAGGGGCTTGAGATGGCCCT
The DNA here is from genome assembly GCA_027925045.1 of Hypotaenidia okinawae. Taxonomy (NCBI): domain Eukaryota; kingdom Metazoa; phylum Chordata; class Aves; order Gruiformes; family Rallidae; genus Hypotaenidia; species Hypotaenidia okinawae. The sequence continues at coordinate 65,449,178 of BSDF01000002.1, forward strand.
GTTTTATCCTGAGGTGCTTGAGATGGCTCTGCTCCATCCTGAGATGCTTGAGATGACCCCGAGTCATCCTGACATGCTCCAGATGGCCCTGATTCATCCTCATCCTTCACTACACGAATTGATTTCTTTTGTTTCCTCTTTTGTACAGGAGCAACGGACACTGGAGGGGGTTGGTTTTTTGTTTTATCATCAGTATCTGCTGCAGGGGTTGCAGTAGCTGCAGCATCGGTTGGACAAGTTGCAGTAGCCACAGTGCTAGTCATAGTGGCCTTAGTGCTAGTCACAGTGGTTACAGTAGCTGCAGTGCCAGTCATTGGGGTTGCAGCAGCTGCAGTCTTTGCTGGTCTGTTTTCATTCTTTTCCTTCTGACAGTGCTGACAGTACTGACAGTGCTGCCTGTTATCAAGCAATGTTTTGTAAATAGTGGCCAGGGCCCAGCACAGTGCAGTAAGGTGTGTATCTCTGGCAAACTTAGAGCAATTTCTTTTCAGATATGCAGTCACTTTTTCAGGGTCTTGTAACTGCTCAGGAGTGAAACTCCAAACCACCGGAGTTAAGAAAGTGCCTAGGTACTTGCCCATGCTCTGCCACTTGCCCTGCCACTCACGATTATCTGGCCTCACAGAAAAATCTTGAGTGGTATTCATAAACCTCTGCTTAATATTTGACAACAACTGAACCATCTGCACCAAACCTACAAACAGCAAGATGCTAGTTGGAATATCCCAGGGATAGTGAAAGTTTTTAAAGACTGCTAGCAGAGCTGTTGTATTTAGCCCAAAGGAAAAGAAAGCAGAACTCCCACCATGCCAGCTGCCGTTACTAAACCCTTCCTGTCCAAGGAATGGACAGGGCAGCAAGCTCTCATACAAATACCAGCACAAGTTCACGATCCTCACTATTACTGTATCATAGATTGTTATCATAAAAGACAAGAACCAGACCAGGAAACGCAGCCTCGACATGGTAAAAAATCCTGCCAGGATTGCACACAGCGTACGGTACTTTCGCGGCCACAGCTGTGACCACAGCCATGTGAATAAATACCACAGCATCGTGATCGGAGACTGCTTAAACAACAATACTTATCACAACTTTGTCTTAATTACAATCTGGTCAGGGTCAGATCTACCGTTATCCCAACCTTTCGTGCCCCACGTTGGGCGCCAAAAAGACTGTCGTGGTTTCACCCCAGCTGTGGGCTGAGATCCACGCAGCTGCCTGCTTCTTAAAGTAAAAGAGCAGGGGAAAAGGGAAAAGGGAAAGGGAAACAAGGGAAGGGAAAAGGAAGGGGCAAATAACTCCAAAACCAAGAAACGAGGAGGCCCGTGGGTTGGGATAAGGATAGTTTACTAAGATAACAGAAAGATAAAATATAACAATGTTAACAGGACTTTAGAGCAAAAGAATATGAAACTCTTGATCCCCAATGCAGTTTCTCACCGAACCACACGACTCAGGTACCACCCAGAGCTGTCCCGGAACCCGACCGTCCCCCCAAGAAGCACGCGTCCCGAGACCGCCCCTCTCCTTCTTCCCAACAGCCCCCCGTTCTTCCTAGGCAGGACGTAATTGGCATGGAATACTCTCTTTGGCCCATCTGGGTCACCTGTCCTGGCTTCGCCCCTCCTTTCTTAAGAATAGAGAAATAGAAGAAGCTAAGAAAGTCCTTGACTGTCTGACTGCAGCTAAGAACATCAGGGTGTTATCAGCACTGCTTTCATTTTAACTCCCAAACACAGCGTTCCATCAGCTGCTACAAATGAAGTTAACTCTATCCTGACTGAAACCAGGACACACGGGCAAGGACAATATCTCGGACTCATGGGTAAAGCTATCAATGACTCATATATCCTTTGCTTTTTGCTCCTGTAAGATTTTAAGTACATTGTTCAATGGAAAACTCCTACGTACCTCAACTTCAAAATTTCAGTAATTTCCTCCATCCACAGCAGACTACAGGAAGTCTTCTACTTGCTAGCCACTTGTTCCATTTGTAAGTCATTTCTTTTTCCTCTCTTAATATTAACTAATTACCTCAACATGATAGGAAAGCCAAAAGCAAACTGCCCAAAATCTCTTAATCATCCAGTTTAAAATGATATCTGGTATAAAAGAACTCTTCTTCATCCCTAAAAATCATAATATTTCTATTGTCATATATCACCTATGAATCCCTATTTCAGGAATTTGGAAAGAGAGATGGCTATTCAAAAGATGGTCTTCTCGGACTAGACTAGGACGTGATTTTCTCTGTTAAAAAAAGTAGTTTCAACAGTGAGCAGAAAGTGTATTCAAGTTGTGTTCTTTGGAGAAAAAAAGAGATTTTTTTTCCTTCAGCTCTTGTTTTGTTATTGCTGCTATCAAATAACAATGCACCTGCACTGGTATTGATCACAATATGCCAATTTTCAGATTTAAACATACATTGCATTTTGATTTGCAAAGGGCTATCAGCATTACATACACTGTACTACGCAGGATTTCTTCTTTTCAGTATATAAAATATCACAAAATATCAGCTACAAAACACCCCTCTGGACTTAAGGTATTTTGCTGCCAAGATCCAACTCTCAGAAGTCTAATCAGCCCTTGATAAGAACAGGTGTCATCATCTGCTTCATTTTCTCTCCTCACATCTGTTTTCTATACCCACTTAACTGCAGAGGCTTTTAAGTATCATTAAAAAGAACAGGGTGGGGGACAGAAATACCCCCTGTAAGAAATTAATTGCAGGTTGAAGTGGCAGTATTTTGCACTGATGTAAAAATTGCTAAAAAACCCACATAAAATACGTTACTACTATGTCAGTTTTGGTAAGAACACAAAATCTGTGTGTAGTATGTATAGTAGTATGCAGTCCCACAAATAATATAACACATAAGCCAGGTATGTATAATTAATGAAAACAGACTGTGCACTGTGAATAGTACAGTTTCCAAGATATGATAAGCATGGAACCATTTTCTAGGAAAATTTTCTATCTATCTTTTGCAAGCAAGTTATTTTATACTTTTTTTATTTAAGCTCCAGTCACTACATTTACAGCAGTAATTCACCTGCATAAGTCTCAGTTTTATGTCTTGCCAATTACTAACACAGCTTTAAAAGAACAGACACAGGGGTTCAACCACGAGGAATGAAATTATTCTTTAAAGTATGGATCATAAGACAAGACAGGTTGATGTGCCACTGGCAGGCTAAGCATCCAAGGACAGTGTTAAAGGTCTTCCCTTATTTGTACACAAGTCAATGTGGAACAGTGCCACAGGCTTTGTCTAGACCAAGATTTAACAGTGAGCTGCTAACGTGTCTTAGCTAACACAGGCACTTAAAAGTTTTTCATGGTTATAGAATCATAGGATCATAGAATGGTTAGAGCTGGAAGGGACCTTAAAGATCATGAAGTTCCAACCCTCCTGCCATGGGCAAGACACACCTCTAAGCTAGATCAGGCTGCTCAAGGCCCCATCCAGCCTGGCCTTGAATACCTCCAGGGAGGGGGCATCCACCACCTCTCTGGGCAACCTGTGCCAGTGTCTCACCACCCTCACAGTAAAGAATTTCTTCCTAATATCCAATCTAAATCTATCCCCTTCCAATTTAAAACCATTTCCCCTCATCCTGTCCCAGCTTTCCTGTAGGCCCCTTCAGGTACTGGAAAGCTGCTATAAGATCTCCCCTGAGCCTTCTCCTCTCCAGGCTGAACAACCCCAACTCTCTCAGCCTGTACACATACATTTTGATGCATCTTAATGCTGATTAAAAGGTAGTGTGATGGGAAATGAATCTTAATCAAGGTATGAAATTGTACAATACGTGATGCAAACCAGAATTCTAAATACATTAGTCAGAACTCGATAGCTGAGGGTTGTTTTCCATCTCCACCTTAAAAAGTCATCTGCTAGAAAATGCTATGGAGGAGATAGCAAAATTAGGCACCATTTATGCAAATGATCAGCTAGAATCCCCAGTTTTATTTGCATCGACGTTAAAGCAATAAGGCATCACCCCATGGGTTGTTAACTGAAGCTGCAATATTAAAATGAATTAAGTCAAGAAAAAGCAATGAAATTCTTTCCATAGTTTGATAATTCTTTTAAAAATCAAGTGTGAAGTATTAAGAATGAAGTAACTTCTCTGGCCAGAGGTATTATTTTAAAATACTAAAACATCACATGTTAACCATACTTCAGTTTCTTGTATTAAAATCACAACAGGGAGCTTATTTGGATAATAACGACCTGTGCTCCATAAATTTCCTGTCCAATAATGGTACAAGGATGGGTACTGCTTGCATGACAGTTAGGCCATAATGAGCAAAATAATGTGTTGTACGCATAAGAGCGCAGAGCAGTTAAATCTGGGTATAATAAAAAACTAAGCTAAAATGATTTAACAAACAATGGCTTTATGTTCATTACTGTTGTTTTCTGTAGAGAATCAATTATCTGACCAATCAAAAAAGATTTCTTTTGTGTTACACATGCATACACTTACATATGTGCATTCCTATATCTGTATCTCAAAACACTGGCTTTAAAAACAACAAAAAAAGTTACCAGCAACCAAATGTCTTTAAGATAGTGACTGAATTTTCACCTCTTAATGCAGCTGTATTGTTTCTAGCCTGAAAATCTATTAAATAAGCCATCAGTTGTATTTCTAGTATACATAAGTGAGGCATTTCTTTACAGTGACTCAGGCAGTAGCAGGACAAGTAAAAAGTGGAGGACTTTACCAAGAGGAAAAAAAAAAAAAAAAAAAGAGTCTTTTTGGTGGCACATGAGTTCCAAAGAAATGTTTGTTAACATGTTCTTTGGTTCTGATACAGCAAGCAAACAAGTACAAACAACTCTTCATGTCTGGAAGTAGAGAGGAATACAATTCTGTTCTCTGGGTGGGAAGGCATATTACTATTTCAATATGGAATTTATTCTGGTTGATGGATGTAGACCAAGAGGAGGAAAATCCATAGTATCTTACATGTGTTCAGTTTGAGTGATGTGGTTTTTACTCTGAGCAAGGACAGAAAAGTGTTAGAACCTGGATATTTAAAAAATAAATTTTGAATAACAGTAACAGGTTATTATGACTTTTACTTGCTGAAGTTAACCAACTGGAGGATGTCATAAACAAGATTCAGGATGGGAAAACACATACTAAGGCAACTTCCCTTCCATAAATAACCTTTATTCATTCATCTTTTATTCGTTCATTTTCTAACGTGACCTGCAGTCAGTACACGTTTACTAACAGGATGCATTAAGGAAAAGCTAAATACATCCGGTTTGAAGCCACTGTCCACAACTTTACCTATTCCCTGTAAATAATGAAATAATGAAAACTCATAAGGCTTACAAGATTCCCCTTGCAAATTCAGAAGAGTAAAAATCTGACTATACACAGTGTTGGGGTTTTATTTTGCTATAGCTCTGGTCAACAAATATTCTGCTTCTTCCAGAGGACAATCAGTGCTAATTGTCTCCTTGAGAGCTACTGCTGTGTTCCTTGGAATACTCCAAACTTGAGTATAAAAATGTCAAGGGGGAAACCTTGCCTAAACCTAGGCCAGGCAGTAAAAGTCCCCAGGCAAAAATCATGTTTATTAAGTCACTCCTCTTGTTCAGTAAAGGTTAGCAAGCATTTCAACGAATTTTCTCTTGGGTCAAATAAAGCTGAAAAGGAAGCGGATGTGATACCACCTGACAGGCCTTGATTTTTAGCTGGAAGCTACAGTACTATTTTGGACTCTCAGGTTCTGGATCTTGGTTTACAATAATAAAACATCTCCATAATTATTTTGCCAAACAAACCAAGAACAGTTATTTTATTTCCAGATTATGACACAAGATTTTAATTCCGTGTCCCATCACTACGTGTGACTCTAGAGCAGGATGGCGATAACGACTGTTTAATCACGATGGCTGTGACTGTGTGCTACTGCAGAAAATTGTTCCTGCTCAAGCTTCAAAAGAACGAAAACCTCTGCTTATTTTCTTTCAGCCTTATGAAAGTGCATTCCTGCAAGACGCTCATTCTGTTCCTCTTCAGGAAAATAAATCCACTGTATTTACTGAGATGCATTCTGCAGATGATCTAGCATCTCATTAAGATGATTTTACCCCATATTGTTCTGGCACACAGGCTCTCACAAACAACATTTTCAACACTCTGCTCTTCAGATCTCATCACAATCCTAAACTAGGTCACCTGGAATGACGATATGGTACATAAACAAATCAGATCCAACTTCTCCATTTCTTGAGTACCCGATATTTAGAGGCGTTTTCCTTATAAAGTTTAAGAACAAACAACAAATGTTTTAGATGTCCCTTTTCCAATAGCTCAAATCAAAGCTCAGATTGATAACGAGTGACAGTCACTGCCAATCAAGGGCTCTTTGATGGGTGTTGCAAAACCAAACATCTCATTTCTAGCAGACTGGGGCAGGGATTTGCACCTCAGGGGGCTGAGGCTGGAATGGCTCCAGCACGCAAACCATCTCTGCACCCTGAGACAGGAAAGCTGCAGGTCAGGGCTGAGGTCATTCCTGTCGGGGCGGCAGGCAGCAAGACTTATTCTTAGCGCACATTAGCTGACATTTGGTAAAACCCTAACAAAGACAAGGGAGTTTGTGAATACTTGGCCAGGAGGCCAAGAGCCACATCATCCTGATAACTCGTATTGCAACTACAGCTTACCTCATGTTAGGTACTACAGCTTAGCTAAGGCATAGGAAAAAGCACATTAATTGTCTGGTGAAGACAAGGCAGCTGAAAATTAATGATAAGATGAACCCACTGTGACTTTGGCCATATTTAATTAATTCTATGAACAGAGAACCAACCTAACACTTCAAGGGACACGAAGCTATTGCTAATGTTAAACTTCTGAGCAATATGTGAAAGTGCAACATATTAACAGTTGGCATCTTTAAAAAATACAGGGTTTAATATTCTTTTAGTATTTTTCTTTATAAAGATATCCAAAAAATTCTTTAAATGGACAGTTGTTACCACCGAAGGAATTTATGTTGGCTGTCTCACTCTTGTTACTCAAACAAACATTCAGGGAGGGGGAGGAGAGGGACAGGAAAAAAAAAAAGGGTGAAAAAACCAACTAGAAGCACAGTAAGCAATGAAATGTTGAAGATCCAGTCAAGGACTACAGAAGAAAATTGCCAAATATGAAATTAAATCAGTGCCAGACACGGTTGGACTTATCAGCACAACTTAATTTTTAAGTTCAGGTTCTGATACATGGTCCTCAAATTAAAAAATAGCCACTTTGAATTCCCTGAACCCCACCTGATAGAACAGTTGCAAAACACAAACCCTTTCCTTTATACCTTTAACTTCTGCTGAGTTCAGTAGTTCAAAAAGTCTCATTATTACAGCAGATAAGACAGAATTATGACTCTGGGCTTGACACAGTGAAGTGCCTCCTTACACACTGTCACAGACATCACAGGATGCACCAGAGATTTCTTCATCAAGGAGAAATAATGAGCTGTCCTGGGTCCACAGTGTCTTTTATAGCCTCCCAGATGTTTGCACTTATTTATTTACTTATTGCACTTAAAATGCCCCCAAACCTGAATCAACTAAGTAATGAAAAATAAACCTTTATCAGCATAAACCCGATAAAGATCAAAATGCCACGATTGCTGACAGGGCAAGGTAATGGAAAGAATCTGTTTATTCAGCATTCTGTTTTTTGGTAATACAGAATGAACTCAGATTCCTCCTTCCACAATTCCCTCCTCATTAACATCCTGTCCAGTTTGCCGCAGGCCATGACGTAGTCTCTGATAATAGTTTTGGCATATGTTTCCTAAGGAAAGGCCCAGCCACCCTTCTGTTGAGCGGATGTCGACTGTGTTAATGCTGAAGATGCATACGCACCGCCTCCTGCTGGGTCCAAGCCTCAGCCTTCACGTGACCTGTCACTATCACTTAATACCAACCACCCCAAAATCATACACAGCTACTACAGATCTCCTCTATAAATGGGCAATGTCTGCGTGTGTCTATGCATATATACACTCACACACACACACCAGGCATGCACTTTAAGCACACAGATGAAATGCACTATATATTATGGTGAAGTCACTATCATCCTCTGAAATCTTAAAGGAAGGGCAAAAAAATACCTCAGGGAAAAATCAAGCTCACCCCCGTCATTACTGACTTCACATACAGTTGCCAGTGTTACACTTGCTTAAGGCTTTTTTATTTCCCCCCAGACATGCAGAAGTAACAGGGATGCCATTTTAACATAAAACCTTGACAAAGTCTTCAGCAATGCTAAGACAAAATGCACCCAACACACGAAATGCACCATTTGAAGTGCTGATCTTTACTGCACTGAATAACTGGAGATAACAGCCAGACAGTTCTGGTTGGCCACTTCTGCATCAACCAATTAGTGCTGAGAAACAATCCCACACAGTAGAATTTCATTGTCTCTGTAGTTCAGTTAGTAGACTAGTCCTTGGCACAGGCTTGTCAGCATCTTTGCTGTCACCACAAGAGGAAAAAATATAGTCCAGTGATAAATCTTGTAATGCAATGTGGATGTGGCCATCTTCTTTTGGAGAGCAAGAGTCGCATGGTATGGACATGGGCTGTCCACAACCTCAGTGCCAGCAGACACTCCCAGGCACATTTAACTTCTTAGTACAGCCACAGCCCTTCCATCCAGCAGCATTTCCACAGTAATACAGGTACCAGATCTCTCTCAAACACAGAACAACATCACACTATCATTATTTCCAACTAGAACTTCACAACTTTCCCTACTGGGGAAAGCAATCTATGTCTTCACTTCATCATACTGATCTGTGAGGAACATCCAACCGGACAATATGTAGAAAAGAATTTTCCTTATCCGATACATCCCTTATCCAACATTCTCAAAGGATGAAGTATTAACAGCAAAACTGCCCCCAGAGGCAACATGTATAGGAATGTAAAAGTACAGAATGCATGATACCAAGTCTCTGTCCTCATTTTAAAATAATTATGAATAAACAAGCATATGCTCAATACATGCAACTTAAACATCTCAACTCTCACAGTATTGTATAATTTTGGAGTTGTTGCTCACGCTTACGTAGGGACAGATAATGGACTTCTGCAGCAGCCAAATGTAATCCCACTGGGGGCAAGAAACATTCATTTTTAAGGTCCTAAAAAGCAGAATCTAGAGGGTGGAGGTCCCAGCTGCTTTCATGCTGGGGCTGAAGTTTCTGGAAACCCTTCACCCACAGCACACATTTTCACTGTTGACACACAGATGAGGGGAAGCTGGTATTTTACTGTGCTATTATGTCTCCCATGTGCTGCTGAACCAGAAGACTCAGCAAACTAGAGACAGAAAATGCAGAAAGTCAACAAAGAGAAGTGCAGACTTTATTTTCTAAAGGTACGCAAAAGGAGTGAAAAATGGGCAGAGAATTATATTCCAGGATTTCACATTTTTACAAATAGAAAAAAAAAAGTATAATTTCTCACAGAAATCTGTGTCTGCATGCCTCAGACTGAATCCTCATTTCCAATAAGTACATATCAATTTGCAAGGGCCAAAAAAGGAAATGGCTTTGCTGTCTCCTTCCCAAATTCCTCCTAAAGAGTTGCATATCTTCAGATTCTCTCATTAAAGCAATTAAACAATTCAATAGGGCAACAGATACTACTAAAGATCCCAGTATTGATAGTGTTTCCCAATTGGCAATCCGTAACCTGTGTTTACAATGATTTAGCATAGGATCAATACTAAACACTGACAAAATACAAATCCCCTCTTTGTTGTTCCTTTCTGCATTCACTCATCCTCCTTTTCTAACCTTGCTTTTCACATGACAGATGAATCTGCGTCATGAAATTAAGTTTGGCAAAGGCTATACTCTGGCATAAAACTTTCTTAGAAAAACAAGCGGGATGGGCATTGCTTCCTAGTGCTGTCCTTCTGAAGATTGCAGGGTGCTGAGGACTACTGATTTTGTTTTGTTTTTCCTAGACCCACATTTCATATAATCCTATGTTTGGCAACACCCATGTGAACTTCTGACCTTTCTTAAAATGGCCATAGATTATCCCCAAAAGTGAAGCCCATTTCAATGAAAATGGTTGTTCCTGCCTATCTGTAAATTAGAGAGGAAATAAGAGAACATAGACAGGAAGGAAAGTATGGGGAGATACAGAAGCAAAAATGAGAAAACTGCAAGTAGAGCGTCTGTGTAAGTTCTAAACCTCCTTATTTCAAAATGTGCCACTTGCAAATCTGCACGTATTTTAAAGTACAATAATCATCTGCTTTTTGCAATACTGGACTGTGAGATATTCTAAATGGGAAATATATTTTAGATGCAATACAATATATGCTGAGGAGCCAACAAGGTAAAATATTACAGCAAGTTAGCTGCAAATCATTCTAAAGGTCTGGCCCTCCTTCCCCTTCACGCATGTTGCAACATCTCTAACGTGGTACAGAAAACCCAACGCAGAAAGCCAGGCATGAGAAATGTCACTCACCAACGTCTGTGTTGGTTACATTTCTCATCACCAAGCAGACAGGAAACGTTCTCAGGCTCACAAAGAGGCAAACAGAAGCCAGAGCTAAAAGTAGACTTTTTTTCAACCTCCCTCCCTGCACACTAGTACTCTGAAAGAACGGAAGCCATATGGGGATCGGGTTATTATTCAGCTACTTACTGCCTTCAGGTGGCTCCAAATTAAAAAGAAAGATTGTCAGCAGATGTACCTATCTACTCTATCACTTTATCATATGGCGTGCTACAACATTATTACACCTATGCCCATCAGCATGCTCCAGACAAAGGTATGCTGGCATTTCACAAGTCAACCATTTTTTTTTTCCCCTTCCCTTTAGGAACTCACAGGCCAGTAGACAAGTTTAAAGGAAAAAAATAAATAAATGAAAAATAAATCGCTCAGGACTTCATCACAATAATATTTTTTTTAAGAATGACCAAAAGGAGTTTCAGATTTATCTTTTTAAGCGGCTGCACCTGGGACAAAGTAATTGTGGCATGGATATCTCCCCAAGAGCTTTGTCATCTCCCACATCACCAGTCTCTGCTGTAACCATTGCAGTTCCATGCCTGTCTCGTCTCGTCCCTGGGGTCATGAAATGCATTTTCACTTCCATGGATCTTAATGTTCCACTAATCTCAAAGGAATTTTCAAAGGAAGCATCCACTGAAATGAACAACTGTTCTGGTTTTTGAAGTTTAATCACATCTAGCCCAGTATCTTCTTTTTCACACTCAAGACTGTAGGTGGAATTACTGCTCAGGGAGCTGGATGCCACTAGGAGTGAATGGCTAACATGAACAAATAGTCACATACAGTAAACATGCTGAACGTAATAAATAATAATGATCAGCACTCTCTCCCATTTTGCATTTTAGTTGTGGATAGCTGGACAGAGAAAAAGCGGTTGCTTATAAACAAAGTTTTCATATCTTTGTATAGGCACAGAAAACCACCACAGACCTCTTCACGTATATTTCTATATATTAAATATGTGAGTTTCAAAATATCTCAGACGTTAAATAATTGATGATGTAAACCTGACCCACTGTAGTACTCACTGGCCATTCATATCCACTTCACAACATGAAAAAATTATGTAGAAAACTACAGGTGTAATATTTCAAACTTATGATCTTACTGGCTTACTTATGTCTTTATAACCATGCGGGCTGATTTGTAACTACAATGATTTGCAAGAGTAGTAAAATAAACATAAAAACAACCAGGGAAAATACATCCAGAACATTAACTTCAGGACATTTCAGTTAAAGCATTCCTCTTTCACTCATAGTAACACAGAGAGATCCATCACCAATAACTGGTATGGCTGAAAACCAGAAGCATAACTGAAGTTTCAGAAGACGTTTTCCCCATGTGTAATAATTCAATATAAATAATATTTTAATTATTTGACATTTTCCTGATACAAATAGTGAAAATTGTTTTCTACCCTCTCTTTTTTCTAGCTATGCTTTAGTGGAAACACTTCAGAGTATTTTTTCCCTCTCTACCTTAATAACAAACTTCTTTTCTTTGTGCAAAATGAAAGAAGAGTAGTAAAGATTGTATCAGATGTTGTTCATTACACAATATAATCAGAACTATGCTACGGGGAAGAAAAGCTGAAGGTTAAATCTGGGAATGCAGCAGGAGAATCTTTCAGCTGTGAATACTGAGGCAGCTTCCTCTTGAATTACTACTCTCCTGTTACTTTTGCAGCTGCTCACGAACTTTCCAGAATTTGCTGCTCAATACAAACTAGAGAAGACTTCAGAAATACTAAAATGCTGTTTTTAACTACATGAAAAACAAATACAAAAAAAAAAAAATCATGTCACTATTATTTCCAAAATGGACTGGTGATTCTTATCCATTCAAATCAACTTTGAAACATTCTCCTCCAGGCTTTATTATCCAGTCCCCAATGTTGAAGCATCCTTAAAAATCACTCAGTGCAATTGAAGAAGGCCCACATTCTCCAGGAGAAGTGTCCTTATACTTAATAAGGGCTCTGAATTGATTCAGAAGGCACTACCCAAGTCAACACACAGTTTTCAGCAACACAGGCTTAGTTTACCACAGTATTACATGAAATCAGACCAGGGTCCAGCAATACACATACACACTCAGGTTTCCCCACATGTGTGCATGCATTCAGATACCTTTATTCCAAAATCCTCTTAGAGGACTTCAATTCATTTAAAAGGCTTGTTGAGATTTTCTGGTTTTCAATACACTTCAATCTCCCTTGTGATTATAATCAGCCCCAAACCCCACAGCAATGCCTGTTGCATTACTAAATCCCACTCACCAACTGCAAGCTTTTTATCCTAACACAAAGTAAAGGGAGCAGGTACCTAGATTTCATACCTGGGTTGGAAATGTTCAAGACTATTTCCAAACATATTTTAATGCTAACAAGATATTAATACATATCTATATATCTGTATGTTAATATTGGGACTCTGTTTTATATGCTTCTAATGTTCTATTTTAAACTCATAAAAATACATTCCTATTGCTATGCTCCTTCTCTATGGGCAATGATTCCTTTCTAAACTGCCATTGCCATTAAAATCAATTTAAATTGGAGCACGTCTGCCTAAGTTTTTAGGGACACAGGGCAACAGTTTATTTGTGCATACACTTTTATAGTAGACACTCCTGAAAGTAAGACTAAAGAAAAGGCAGCATATGCTTCAATTTTTCAACCTAATTGTATCATTTTTTACTAATTAATGACATGCTCCCTCTGTATTCAAATACAACTATATGCAGCAATTCTGTACTTTAAACAAAAATAAATATAAACAGAACAAATACAAGCTGCAGCATTTTGTGCCACAGTATGAAATACAATTAACAACATCATAATCATGTTCAGTTTAGTGAACACTAGCTGTGTTGGATCTCTGGTGCACTACAGCAACCCAAATCTCTTGTGGAAATTGCTCTGGTCCTACACTTCTAAATGAATGGACTATAGAACAGATAATTGAGTGCAGGAGGTGATAGTAGAACAGATATTGGGTGCAGGAGGTACCAATACTGATGAGCAGAAGCAGCAGTCGTCCTGTTGCACCTCTGGACCCACACAGTCCTGCTGTACAACTAGAGATGTTAGAGATGCTATTATTCTGTTCCTACAGCAACTGCTGCAGTGCTGAGGCTGAGAGAACCACAGACATTGCAGAGTTGTCATTGGATGTGACCTCTCAAGGTCATCTTGCCCACCCCACTAGCACAGTGACCAGTACTACAATGATCTTGACCTGGTCTTTGGATATCCTAGGTCCTCCCCATCAAAAACATCTTCTGTCAAGAACACATTGCCTATCCTACCTCCCTGCCAACGGATGAGGTGAGCTGTTCATCTTGGGCTTCTCAGGAAAGGGGCGAGGGGTCAGGGGAGCAAAGATCCCACTCATCAGTCGTTTCCTCTGGCTAACAATATGAAATATTCCTATAAATCCACCTTCTGCAGGACAAGACAATCACCTGAGGAGCTAAAATCCATACGCGACACTCAGGTCAAACAGGGCTGAGATATCTAGATAATGTCAGAGGCACAATTGCCCGTGGAGAGGAAGCAGCCAGAAAGATCATACGTAACAATTTGCTTATATAACAACAGGGGACAAAGAGCTCTATATATTGAAAAAAATAGCATCTCACTTCTTCCAAGAAATTGAACTATAATCTCAGCTGACAAAATACGAACTATAAAGTACTATTTTAACATGAGGAATAATCTTACTGCCAGCATTGCTTCTGTGCTGCATCTCCCTAGCTTTCTGGTTGCTCCGGCCAGCTGTTCAGAGATGTTTGGGCAGACCCCATTTGAGCAGGGACAGGACTGGAAAGGCTCCTGTGGCAAAACCCACGTGAAGTACAGGTCTGTGTTCATTGCCTCCTGTAGAAGTAACAGAATTAATTATTGAGCTGCTCATGGTCTTTGAACCTCAAGGGTTATGATCTGAACAAGAATACACCCTGTCACTGAAGTACAGATGGTGAAACTATAAGGCTCATTCCCTTGCTTAAAGGGAACCAAAACACCCTGATGGCACCTGGTGAACATTAAAGCCAGCTTTGGTTTCAAAGTCAGAAGCCCTTGGGAAAAACAGAGGTCACATTTGTCAGGTCACTCTTTGCTCTCCAAACATAGCTTTCCTCCTTTCTTTCTTTATGTTTTCATTAACACTATCAAGCCTGACAAATATTTTTCTTCTTCCCCCTCTCTCCCTGTGCCCCCTCAGTTCTCCCGACATCTGTACCAGCCTGTTCCACACTCCCTGTGTGAAAACATGATTAGGAGAGCGAGCTCATTTGTATGATAAGTAGCAACACAGAGCTGGTAAAGCCAAGCACGCTGTGACCACTCCGTAACCATTGCATAGTTATTCTTCTGCACTTCAGTATCCATGAGATGCTACCTAAGTGCATGGACAGCAGCTCCTACACCTTAAAGCAGGGTCACCACTACACATGTGGCTCCAGAGTGTGAAATGAGCACAGACCAGCTTCTGTAAGAAAGGCCAAAAACATAACACTGAAGCAGCTGGACTAGGTCTTTGTTTTCAAGAGAGGCTATTGGCAGAAAAGAAAAACAAAGGGCTGGGGGAAGAGGAGACTTCTCCCTACAGGAAGATTCTTCTCAACCATTTGGCTGGTAGTGAGTTCATATCCCAGAGCAGAAAGACCCAGATCCCTTTTTACAGAAGTCACAGCAACAAAAAGTAGCTGAGGATGGTCTCATTATCCATGGAAACTAACACTGGTGACAATATTTTTATATATATACTTGCTAAGGCATTACCTTTCACCAAACAAAACAGGGCTTCAAAGCTGGAACTGTAGGAACCAGAATTGGTCCTCTACATCTAAGAGCTGCCCATATCTCTTATTATCTGTAGGTAAAATGGAGCAGCATGAACACCGTTGGCATGGCAATATAAGGATAATTTCTTCCGAATTAGGCCCCTACCCTGCAATTTTTACATATACTGAATCAGGAAGACTTCAATATTTTAAGGGATGAAAAAGTGCTTTTTCTTAGACAGGATGCCTATAATGATAAACAACGCTTATTCTTAAATTTTGCTTTCCCTTAGCTACATGTGGAGATAAAACAATTGGATAAGCCATTTCATTTAAAAGTTAAAGTCTATGACTTCCTTCATACACTTGTTCATAAGCAAGATTCGGAGTGCAGCTGGAAGGATGGTACACATGCATCCTGTCCACAAGGCGATGAGAAGGTAAAGAGCTGCAGACAGATTGAAAGATACCCTAAACTCAATTTTTGATAAAAGGATATTAAACCTTTGAAACCTCACCCACCCCCACATGGTGGAGATGTCACTCTCCCAATTGTCTAAGAGCATGCCTGGGACTTACCTACCATCTCAGCACTCCTTGGATCTCCTCCTCTGCCCATTGGTGTGTGCCCCAATAATAACTTGTTCCAATATACTCCATTCACTTTCACAAAATAAAGGCTATGTATATAGATACCCTATTTCAAGTGCCACAAGCTGACACCAAATTATGTCCTCATAAACCCAGAGATACTTTACTTAATTTCCAGGGGCAAATTAATCCAGTGATGAACTTCCAGCTTTATCTGGATGCAAAGGGACAGTTTGCCTCACTCTCCATTACAGAGGTGGTCCAAACAGATAGGACTTCACAAAAGCCAACAGCTCCACTTGAGGAAGCACGCAGCATTTTCACTTCATACAGTTAATTTATTTACAGCTAGGTACTGGTGTACCACAAGCATTGAGACACCAAAGTAAAGAAGGGTGGGTAAGGTGAGTGTGCATTTATTCTGGGCTCATCTTTCAAGGAAAGAAAACAATCTGCAGGACCAGTGCTTTGAAAACAACACACAAAACCGGACAACACTGAGTGGACATGAAAGCAGTGGCTTTGCAAGAACTTTTAGCCACAGCATAGCATCTGCCTGTGATTCAAGAACTTTGGGTCATAACTGATCTAGCAGCTTCCCTTTTGGCTGGACAAATCCTTAGTTTTCCCTTCTTCCCTCTGCAATGCTGTAACTGGTTGACAATAGTACTAGTCAGGGGAGTTTGTACAGAGATTCTCAACTTTCTGTAAAATCAGTCTCAGTGGTCTGAGTGTTGGAGCTGTATGTTTTGCATCAAAGACGATCATGTATTTCAGGAGGTAGACCAGTTGTAAACAGAACATGTGCCAGGCGCCAGTGGCTGCCTTGTGGCAACGTGACAGTCATCTGATGTCACTGTGAGCTCACACACCTGCTCCAACAATGTGCGGAGCTGAGGGTTTTCCCTGATTGATGTGTGCAACTGCTTCACAGGGCTGCGTGGGTAAAGGATGTGGGTTGGCCCCAGCAGCGCACCAACCTGAACTTCCCCCGACACTGCACAAGGAGAAGAGAGACGGAGAGCCATACCTGCCCACCCACACAGACAAACCAACAGTTATAAAAATACGTGACCTTAAAAACGAGGAGACAAACAAGGAGAGGGAAATGTCTCTCCCTTTTTTCTTTTCCTTGCCTTTCTCACCAGCACTGTGAATAAGTCACACGTGAAAGTACCAGCATAAAAGCAGAGGGCTGGCTTTAGCTCTGGTGGAGCTCTGCTGATTCAAATCAAGCTGCGCACACAAACTTCACCACATTTGCTACCATGCTCCTATTATCACCCTCCTAGAAATTCACTCGGATATTTTAACTCTCCACTCATCTAACTCCAAAAAGAAAACCAAAGTGGAGGGGGAGGGGGAAGAAAAGAAAAAAAGACTGCACATCTGTCTATGAAAAGGGGGAGTTTGGCTTAAGCAAGCACAGAAGGACCAACTTCTCAAGTCTACAAAAACAACCACTTCTACCACATATGCTCACCTATCTCCTGAGAGGAAATTCACTGCTCAGAAACCTGATATTCCACATGCTCTAATTAAGGAAAAAGGAAATAGCTTTCACAGTCTCTTGTGCAAGGGCCAGCCAACATGAGTCAAACACTCACCTAAAACCATGAAAACACTTTGAAAAGAAGTAAAACAAACATTCTGCTAATTTCCCAGATGTACATCCAGTAATGGTTCTGATATAAAGGGCAGTGGGTAGGGAAAGAGGAAAAGGAGAATTTAGTAACGTGGGAGGGAAAGGTACCTTTATAATCCAACCTCAACCCATTTTACACTCTTGTGATGGAGGGATTTGCTCTAAGCTGCAGAGCTACCAGGGTGGCACAACATGGACAGCGCCATATCTCAAATAGTTATTTTGAGTGGTTCTTTGGTCACCTTTATTTCTGTAGCACCTATTAAATGCTTAGGTAAAGTTAACAAGAGTCACAGAATCTCAGAAGGGACCTCTGGAGATCATCTAGTACAACCCCACTGCCCGAGCAGTAGCACCTAGAACAGGTTGCATAGGACAGCATCCAGGAACGTTTTTAATATCTCCAGAGATGGAGACTCCACAACCTCTCAAGGGTTATACAGCCCAGAAAGTCTTCATGTACCTCCGGAAGTTTCAGGAAGGAAGTAGGCATCCCTCCTGGAAGCATGTAAGAAACTCCAAGATGACTTTCATGTTGAAAACACTTTCTGTCCATGGCATAACATGTTATTCCACTTGCTTCTACCCAGTTTAGCGATGGTGATTATTCACCACATTTGTACCAGAGTTAAAAAAGAAAGAAAGAAAAAAAAAAAGTAGTGCTAGCCAAAAATACCATTTACATATGCATTTCCAGTTGCACTCAGCATCACAGTTATCTGCCTGAGTCTGCCCCTTTTGCTGTCAGAAAGGAGGCAGCTGTGCCAAGCAACCAGTTCTGAGATTAGAGACTGTGATCAAGGGTTGTTCACCAAACAAGCCAGTTACCAGATTTTTTTCCAAATCTTTGCTCAGAGCAAACCTAAGTTTTTAAATGTAAATGGATTTTATTCTGTTTGAACCAGTGAAACTGCAAAGGAGACACTTGACAGGAAAGGCATTACTGGTCAAGAGATAAGACCTGAACACTGCCACTCCTGGTGACACACGAAACTGATGCAGAGAGATGGCCATGCATTCTTATGTGCCTTCTGCATAAGAGGCAGCTACAACAGCAGTAATCAAGATGCAATGGTGAGAATAAGAAAATGTAACTCTTCTTATCTGTTTTCTTCTACTGACATCAGCTACGTGTAAGACACGCTGTTCTTTAGATGTAGATGCTATACAAGATCTAGCTTCTTCCATCTTGTTTTGCAAAATACAATACAACTTCAAAAATAGAAAGTAAATGTTGTTTTCCTTTTCAGTATTTTATTTGTTGATGATTTACTGGGAAAGTACTAAACAATTCTGCTGAAATACATTGATCTGAAAGGACTTGGCTGCTGCAGGCTACACTACATACCAGGACAAAGCAAAGAATTCTAAATCTTTACAGGCTGCCTGGGAGCAATACCTTCAGAGAAATTGTATTTTTGCACCTTTATGCATCCTACAACTTCCACAAAAAAAAAAACCAAGAAACTAGCAATTAAGTCTGATGTAAGAATTCATGAGAATAAATCAATAATCACACTATTATCAGTAGTGACAAAACTCAATCTTTACACAGCACCTTTTCATCCCTAGAAATCAAGGCAATCTACTTACTGTCCTTATTTCACAAATATAAGTCCTGAGGAATTTTGAATGGAGTTACCTTCTCTGGAGATTCTGGAACCCTAGCAGATGATGGGCAACAAAACTAGGTATCTTGGGGTTTTCCTTATTATAATTTCCACCTATACATCCAGATATTTTGATGTGCCTCATTCAGCATTTAGCATTCACTGCTTCAAATCCTGGCTTTCCGGGAACACAACTGGTTTTTCGCTGGTACTGCCCTACTTCCTGCAAGACCAAGCAAATACATATATAAACACAAAACCTCACTTTGCACCAGAAAGATCAATCTTCACAACCCCACAGAAGAACTCATATTTTGAATAACAAGATGAAAAAATTATTTGAAAGTGTGAGATACTGTCCTGCCTTTTCCTGGCAGGGTAAAAGTGTTACCTATTATTGCAGTTTCTCCTCTTGGTCACAGTGCACTGACATTGCTTTGAGTATTAAAAGCCCCCAGTAGTGCCATCATCACAGCTACAAAAGTAGCATTTTCTAAATCATTTGTATTTGTTGTGTACCCATTCTCCCTTTTAGAAAGCAGCACCTTTACCTCTCACCCTCATCTCATCCACTAAATGTAGACTTATTATAGACAGTAAACAGGCCAAAAACAAATTTAAAAAAATCAAAACTATATAGCATTACACATTTCAGGAAGATGAAAAACACGCAGTGATCGCTCCATTGCGGACTGTATCGGTAGAAATGTCATAGCCATCTATTACATACAAACATTACATACCATAACATCTTTTTTTTTTACCATTACATTGCATGCCAGATAGCAACTCCCAGATTTTGAAGCCCCAACAGTTTGGCACTATCCAGTGTAGGATGATCAAGTAACCGCCCCCCCCACCGACATGCCTACCTGTACACAACCTGTTCCTAAGCCAAGTGTTTTCCTTCACAGGAAAAAATGTCATTGAACTGTAGAGGAGCAAACACTGTGGTGTTTTACCTCGTGCCTAATATCAGAAGAGTTTTCTGTAGTTGGGAATTCAAGGCAAAGGGTCTGGGAAGCAGAAGATCTTTTAAAGATTCTCTGCCTATAGAGTTTGCTGAACTTCTGTTTCTGAAATGAAATGTAAAGGCAGTTTCCTCATCTAGTCCCCTACCAAAAAATGATCAAGCAACTCACGTTCCTGCATAACTGCAATAGACACAAGTTTGGAAGTACTCTCAACTCTACAGTTTCATTGTGCATTTTCTGATATCTAACAAAAGAAATCAGTTATGAGCTTTTTCAGACTCAGGAATCAGTTATTCAGACACAAAATCTGCAATTACCAGTGGCAGAACAATAAACACCACGTAACTTTGTCTTGCAGAGCAAGAGCCAAACTGAATAGATGAAATAATTATCTTAAATGAAGTGCACAGTCAGAGTCCAGCTCATCTTCCTGTTGATGTCTCCACACACTCTCAACACAGGAGAAATCTCATTCCCTAAGTACACAAACATATAAAGGCACCAACTAAATTAGTAACTCCATGGAGCTGACAGATTATGATCTCATTGTTTGTTGGGTTGGGTTTTTTTTTGGAAGCATTTCCTTTCCAAACTAACTTTAATTCACCAGAAGAAGTTAAGCAGAGATTATCTTGAACACACAGGAGGAAAGCTGCTCAGTCATGACTATGCTACTCTCTCAGTCTGGTTTTAATTTGAGTTAAACCAAACACAAAACCTAGTAAGAGTGGATGCAGGAGTACTAAATAGGATAACATTAAAAAACAGGAAATGCATTTTAAAGAAAAAGACTTTCCTGTCTTTTGCTAAATGCAATGTATGAAGAGTTAAAGTTATGACTATAAACTATCAACTTTTTTTTTTCTCCAAAGGCAAAACTTTGTAATTAACCCTCAAGCAAATCATCAACCTCCACATTACTCAGTTTTCTGTCCTTGAGACATTTATGGCAAAAGTAAGCCCTGTGGAGGCCCCACAATCCAGAAACACCCAAGTGCAGGTGTGTCTATGGATATTTGTCTCTTTTCTTTCAACATTTCCACCCTGTGGCTGCTTATCTAGACCACCCTCTCCTTTCCACATTAATCTGTTTATTCTTCTGTGCGTCAGCGAGGGAGGGAAGAACACTCACACACTCATGTTTATGGTCTGCTGAACCACTCCTTGTCGCTCTGCCTTGACTCGACAAATTTCAGGAAAGTCAGCGCTGAGAAGAAATGTGTGACTTCCCAGCCATGCTGCTCTGGAAGGAAATGAGCTGTGCTCTGTAGGGAAAGGGAAATTGCTTTGGAAGTCTAGACCGAACCCTTCCTTTTCCATCCCTCCTCCTGTTTCCCCCTTGAATATATTTAAGACAAAACAAAAGGAAGATGGAGAAAGAAAAGCAATCATTGGGCAGAGTTTCCATCTCCGTGTATAATAAAAACACAACTGGACATGGATTTAAACACTGGTGAAACATCAGCTGGAGGAAAGGGAGGAGAGACACAGGACTACAGAAGCGCCTAAGAGACAAGGATGTTGGCAGCATCTGGTATAGCAAGACGGGAATAAATGGGAATCAGGAATGCGGTGAAAGGCAACAAGTTACAAGCAGCCCCTGTGATCCTCCTATCAGGTTGGATTTATCTTTAAAGTAAAGTAATGCAGCTGTGGATCTCGCTGCCTAGAACTGTGCCAGCAAAAGGGAAAATCCTGCAAGGTGTTTAGTAAACTTGCTCTGTTTTAGGATGACGCCCAAATTGAAGACAGGGTAAGAAAATCAGCTGTGAAATAGGATTGGAACAGCAGAGAAGCTTGAAACAAACTAACTCGGGAGAATTTTAAAGCAGCTCATAGACACTCTATGAATTAAGATGGAAGAGGGACAGGTCAGACAGATTGACCAACATGGCCTGAATTTGTCAGGGAAGCCCAGCACTAAAAATAATGGAATAAAAAAAATGGAGAGGGGGAAGGGAGGGAGTATATAGAAAAAGAAAATCAAGAAATCCACAGGTAGCTTAGTACTACTTGATTCAACTGGAAACCAGATAAAACAAGAGCAAACTAAGATACTTTTCCAAATTCAAGGAGCAAAAAAGGGAAGGGATGAAGAAGTTGCTGGGTATTGAGGAAGAATAACCAAGTGGGGGAAAAAGCACCAACAGACAATAAATTTAACATTGTTAAAAATTATGCCAGAGGAATTTTGAAGTGAAATTGGCAGGACACCAAGGGAAGCAGTCCTAAGAGGGAGAAAGCAGTAAAATACACATCCATGTGAGCATTTAAACTACACTGCAGTATGAAGCAGTAAGCCTCACTAACTTGTTTTATTTCCTGCATAAATTAAAGGATGTATTTTGCTTGAGTTTTTTCAGTTTCAATAAGGACAAGAAAAGGGGTGAGAGTGTGAAACCAAGCCATCATAAACTGACTCTCTTGCGTGCACCTTGGGAATTTTGCACGTTCTAAGTATTCTTAATTCCTGCCAGAGAGAGTCATCCTCCCCTTCGTATGTCCTTCCCTCCCCACACAGGAAAAGGAAACCAGTTACATCAAGAAAGCAGCGGGGCTGCAAGATCACAACTTTCTATTACTCAGGGGCAGAACCCTTGGTCTGTGTTCTGACAGAGATGCAAACTGATGCACACGGTGGTGCCCTCATCGCCTTCTGTCCCACTAAGAAAAAAAAATTAAAAGGAAACACACTTAACCACCCTTTAGCTCCTGCTGGCACGTGTCTCCATCTGGAGCACGGGGGAGGAAAGGGAAGGAGTGAGCAAACTTAACAGTCAAGAGCTGACGGGGAGGAGCACTGCAAATGCCTGCTAAAGTCACGCTGCTCATATCCTGAGATTATACTGGACTAAAGTGTGTGCCAGATCTTAATGTTCAGTTTATTAGTTGCCTTACTTTCCAGTTCAAAATAAAACATAATAATAAAATAAATATTATAATAAAGGAATAGAAGGTTTGGTTTTCTTTCTGATCAAGCGTAGGAAAGAAGTTTTATTCTTTAAAGAAAATTCTCTGGAGTGGGAATGAATGTGAGGATTATATATCTGAATCATCCTGTTAATTCCCTAAATCCCACAGCATGTGGGGCATGTGGGGTTCGAAGGTTTTTCGTCTCGGAAACTTTTTTTAATAATTTATATTTATTTTTGAAAAGAAAAAAAAAATAATGTGGTTTAGAGCTCCTCCCTTTCTAAATCACAGCTGGACCCAGAAAGACCAGTTTTGTTTTCAAAGTTAGCAAATTGCCCTTAAGCTGGTCAATTCCAGTAATCAGCATCTGAGTAATGACAGTCACTCAGTCGGTTTCCCCTTTGCCAGACCAGAAATAACCATTCAGCTAAATTCTTCCCAAAAGTGTTTATTTCGGCTACAGTGAGCGCAGTTAGGTTGCAGGCACAGGCACATCTCTCTGACAGTTGGAAAATGTGCGCCTCTATACACAACTTGGTTTCAACATCCCCCTCTCTATATCTTCAGAGACACCACTAAGCATATTATAGGTCCTAGGGAATGTATCTTCAAAATAAGCCAAAGCGTCTCCTCCCTCTCTTGTTAGGCACAGCCATGAAAGTATGATTTTTATCAGATGCTGCCTCTGTCAGTTATGGCCTTTGTGCTGTTTACAGCAACTTGTAACACACTGCAGGAAAATACCAATTTCTGTAATGATCATAGAAACTTCTGCTGATTACAGGGACTAATCAACCAATTATAAAAAGCACGTTTCATGTCCATTTGAGCCAGATACAAAGTTTCATCCACTTAAAAAGCACAAAATCATCAAAGTCACAATAAATTTTCCAGATCTTACGTCAAAACGCTCCTAGCCAACCAAGATGGAAATACCAAGCAGTGTACCACATCATACAGTGTACTTACAGCACAGAGCCTGAAGTGCAGAGGCAGTATGGAGCTTGTCCTCCACAGTCCTGAGGGATCCCATCACCAGAGCACTGAGGATGTTGCTGATAGCAAGGACCTTGATGGCTGGTAAAGAGCGATCCATCTGCTTCTCATAGCAGAATAAAGACATTACCTGTAAGAAATTTGAACAGTGATCAGTTTGGACCACTAAAAACATGTTTTTCACACCACTACAGACACTCCTTCCACTACTACCCCAGTCCTTCCAGTCTTGGAGAA
Organism: Hypotaenidia okinawae; assembly: GCA_027925045.1. Classification (NCBI taxonomy): domain Eukaryota; kingdom Metazoa; phylum Chordata; class Aves; order Gruiformes; family Rallidae; genus Hypotaenidia; species Hypotaenidia okinawae. Next base: position 65,473,530 of record BSDF01000002.1, read on the forward strand.
CAGAATCACACTCAACACCTCAGTTTCATTCTAACAAGCACAAACCACCATTTTCCCCAGAGACTGGAAAGCACACTGGTGCCAAAGTTGGGGGCAGGAGAATGATAACCAGTTCACAAACATAAAGTAAAGTTTTTATAACTTGTGTAAAAAATATCATCTGAGCAAGTCTACTGCAAGAACAACTTTAACTCAAAGGATCAGACAAAAACAATTTTTCTGCCTGTGGTCACTCAGCACGAGATAGTGGAAGGAAAGGATGGTGAGTCATCTCAACCTGGGATAGAGCAAAACCTGAAGGAATACTAGATACAAAACCCAGGATATAAGGGCCAGTGTAAGCTACTGATGAATCTTAGTAAAGTTACAACCAAGGGGAAATTGATCTTTAATCTGCTCAACTCCAAGATATAACACATTTCTTGAATTATATAGTTTTAAATTAGCTTTAAAAATGTAATAGGTGGGTAAACCTTTTCATTTGCTGCCATTCCCATTTTAAAACAGTAAATATGGACGTAAAACTTCAATACAAAGGAGTCAGTACTGTAGCTGTCATCGTATCTATCCAACTGCATTTGTGTAGGCACATATGTCGGTGTACACACGTAGTATAAGCTAATTCATTATATTTACACACAAAATTAATAAGGTTTTAAGGCTTCAGGCTGAGGGAGGCCTTTCTGCTTCCAAAAGATATTTTCTCTATTATTTCATCTAATGAAGGCATTTCCTGATTCATATAGTGTTACACACATTTACACTCTAGTAGTACTTTCACACAACACATTTATCTCACCCCACAAACTCCTTTTTTTGTTCCTGTTTGACCTGCATCATTGGACTAACAATAGTTACACACTAACAACAGATAAAAATAAGCTATCCATACTTGTAAAAAAAAAAATAGAGTAAGGTGCTGTTCTTACTAATACACACAGCTTCTTAAGATCTTCTTTATTTCTATGTATGTGTGTGTGTATATGTATATTTCCCTAGAAACAAAATGGCACTGTGTGTTTTGTACATGATCAAAAGATCAAGACTTCACACTGCAAGTCTTTACAGCCCCATGATTCATTCGCCTGTGTCACAAAACAGCAATAAAATATTTTAGAGATACCCATAAAACTGTGATCCAGGTTCGATCTTTTCATAAGCTCTGCTTCAACTCAGTTGTTAGGGTCTGGATAGGATTATTTACATTTGATCAGTGGCAAAGTTCACATGTGGTCCAAACTCTTCTAAAGCTTGGCCATTTTCTGATGCAGCCTGCCAGCTTGTTGTCACCACTCTGTATGCTGCAAACACTTTCTCAGAAGAGGCATGTACCATTAAACCCTGCTGAAATACATGGAAACCTGGGGCAAGGCAAAGAAAGGTACTTCACTGAACTTCGTATTTATTTCTGGTAGGCTGTGAAGGATGTGCATTTGGGGAGCACTGGCCTTGTAGCAGAGTTTGCCACAACTCCCCAGATTTTGTTGCTTCCAGAACCTGCACCTCTAGGGTATCCAAGCATTACACTGCCTAAAACTGAAATTTCCCCAACACATCCAAAACACAAGATGTGAAGCTTCAGAACCTTACCCCTGAACAGATCCAGTAAATCTGAAAATGGAAAGTGGGGAGTCTCCTGGGTTCTCCAATTTCTGCCCGACCATTTGGACTTTCAGAGGCCACTTATCACCCCGCCTGGAGGTCCCCAGGGCAGCTGCCACCAGCTGCACCTGCCCTGCAGCCAGAACTGAATTCCAGCGATGTTATAGCTTTGTGTGGCTGGGTTCTGGTGGAGAAGGGAGGCTGCAGGGGAGGGGGACCTGTGGGGTGGCTTCTGCAAGAAGTAGCCAGAAGCTCTCTGCAGGCCCGACAGCAAACACCAGCCGGCTCAAGGCCAGAGTTGTTGACCAAGGCTGAGCCCATCAGCGATGGTCACAGTGCCTTTGGGAATCACATTTAGGAGAAAAAAAAACACAAGCAGCTGCATTTTGCCACCAGAGAAAGGAGTGAGATGATGTAAGGAGCTGTGCAGACACCAAGGTCAGTGAAGAGGGAGGGGAAGAGGAGAGGGCGCCCCTGGTGCCAGAGAGAAAGATGCCCCTGCAGCCCATGGAGACATACAGAAGATGCTGCGACCCATGTTAGAGCAAGCCTCTGCCAGCACTTGGGGGAGGGGGAGGGGGAGGGGGAGGGGGAGGGGGAGGGGGAGGGGGAGGGGGAGGGGGAGGGGGAGGGGGAGGGGGAGGGGGAGGGGGAGGGGGAGGGGGAGGGGGAGGGGGAGGGGGAGGGGGAGGGGGAGGGGGAGGGGGAGGGGGAGGGGGAGGGGGAGGGGGAGGGGGAGGGGGAGGGGGAGGGGGAGGGGGAGGGGAGAGGGGAGAGGGAGAGGGAGAGGGAGAGGGGAGAGGGAGAGAGAGGGAGAGGGGAGAGGGGAGAGGGAGAGGGAGAGGGAGAGGGAGAGAGAGGGAGAGGGGAGAGGGGAGAGGGGAGAGGGGAGAGGGGAGAGGGAGAGGGAGAGGGAGAGGGAGAGGGGAGAGGGGAGAGGGAGAGAGAGGGAGAGGGAGAGAGGGGAGAGGGAGAGGGAGAGGGAGAGGGAGAGGGAGAGGGAGAGGGAGAGGGAGAGGTCCACACTGGAGCAGGTTTGCTGGGGAACTTGTGACTCCATGGAAGACTAGGCTGGAACAGTCTGTGCCTGAGAGATTGAGAGACATTCTGTGATGTATTACCCCATAGAAGTGACCCACACCAGGGCAGCTGGTGAAGAGCTGAAGCCCTATGGGAAAGACTTACATTGGAAAAGCTCATGAAGGACTGTCTCCCATGGGTGGGGCATGCTTCAAAACCTAATATCTTAAAGCAAATAGCGTTTAAAAATTAGTTGGGACTTGAGTTTACATTCACTGCAGTGAGCTGAAGCTTTGCATTATATTCAGTCAGAATATAATATCAGACTTTCTAAAAGACAAAGTAATGATCTATGATGATTCAGTGTATGTATGTATATTTATTATTTTTGCAGAAAATGCCAAATTTAGATCTCACAGTAGGGTGTTCAGACCTAGTCCACAAGCATCGTGGTGGTAACATTTATAAACAACTTGCAGTCACTGAGAGAATAGCTTTGATTCTGCTGTTATCCCACTGAACTGGAGCAAAGATGTTTTCCCAAATAATTTATCACTAATATATTACAACCAGCGTTTGTTACACACTAGAAGGTATGGGGAAAATAGCATACATTGTTACATAAAATACTAAGGAAAAAGCTTGGGTTTTGGTTCTCCTAATACTCACTTCTTTACCTGACCACAGGAAAAAGGCTGCTAAATACCAGCTTCTATGTAATAAGAAATATTACTGTCAGCAGTATATAAGAACTCAATTACTGCTCTCTCTTTAAAAAAAAAACCTTCCATTTCCTGAAAACTATGTTTGCATAATTTCTTTTAATTTTATTTATTTATTTTAAGGTTATGAAAATGTAAACAGTCCCCTAGAATTTCTTTGGGTAGACAAGCATCAGTGATGACCGGGAAACAGATTTAAGAAGGTTTTCCTGCATGCTCCACCATAATGCGGTTTGGGTTTGTTTTTCAGTTGTTGGTTATACTCAGCTTGAAAAGCAGCAAAGTCAGTATTTCAAGACACTCAAGATTCCTGGAAACCTCTAAGAACCATAACATGTCAGGCCCTGATTTGGGAATGTACTTACCTGTTTAACCTCAAGCACAAGACCTCACATCTTTATTACACAAAACTTTAATCGAGCATTGAACTTTGAACATGCATTGAGGTGCCTCGCTGAATCAGGAGGGATCTGGACCTTTTAAAGAGCAGCACTGTTAACTGACTGCAAAGGAGTTACATCCTGCAACTCAGCTCTTAATGAGCCATGCCTGCTGGCATGCTGCTCTGACAGCACACAGCATCCAGTCTTCTGCAGCAGGACACAGGAACCGCTGCACTGCTTATGGGTGACCCCCTCCTACTGCAGTGCAGGTCCCTGCTCTCTCTGAAAGTACTGGTTCTTGTGTGTACCTGGCCACTAGTCACAGTACATTTTAAAAATCCCTCTCCCATTTTAGAGTCATCTGTAAACTAATACTAAAGTGATTTACTTAAGTGATAAGTTTTACGATGGAAGAATATACAAGGCAATAAAATGACTTTTACAGCCGGTTAAGCACTGAAACAAAGGCTGAAACTTTTGATAAGCACAGAGGGGTTGCTGCTGAGGATATTCTAATGTGGGGAGCATCCACATAATAAAAAAAGATTTTAAAAACCCATCAGTCATCATGATTATTTCCATTATGTTGTTTCATCTTTTGGAGCTGCGTGGGACTGCAGCCATCACTTGCCTTATGCTGTCTGCAGAAGCCAATACCAAGCACACACAGTTTGGGTACAACTTGAACACGGGTAGGTTTTGAGAGGTATAGACTTGTTTGAGGCCGTGAGTAAATAAATAATTGATCAAAGCCCCATCCTTAGCGGAAAAGGAATGCTATGATTAGGAAATACATTTCCAAAACAGCCACCTTCAGCAACCAAACTTCAAAAAGTTGAAGAGGCTATACTCAGCCATGATGCAGGCGTAGGCAAACCATTTGACTTCAAATAAGTTAAACCCCCCACAGCAGTTCTACATTGGTCCTAAGTGTTCAATTACCTTTTTTGTGCATGTAAATATTACCATGCAGCATTACAGAAGATTTTCTGGAAAGCTCATCTGTCCACTTAAGAAAAGACTGTTTCATGCCAATAAAGACTTTGGTGGTGTTTAAGGGAAGAGCTGCTACTCCTATGCTGTGTTTGAGCAAAATTCTTCTCTTGCCGGACCAGTATATCACAATGCCTTAATAAATCCCAAAATAATGCAGCTCCTTTAGATTACTCCAGCTTAAATATCAAGCTTCTCACAGCTCTTTCCTCAAAAAACGCAAAATCAGAGGGTTTTAAGCAAACCTCCAAATGATTTTATTTTTACTTCAGCAAAAGAAATTTAACATTACTATTCCTACTACTTCTTCCCAAAACTCTTCATGCAACTTCCTTAAGTCAGATATTTCACTGCACTCACTCTCTGGTTTCTTACCATACATGGCACTCTGCTTTTGTACAGTATCAAACACCACACGCCCCCAATTTTAGATGGAACTTCCATGTACTGTTGCCATAAAACTGAAAGAAAATATTTTACCAGTTTAAGCTGGTCATGGTTTCTTCTGCTCCAGCTAACATTCCTGCTTACTTTAGACGGGTAATTGGCCTATAGTCTCTGGTTATAAATTCTTACAGAACGTAGATAAAATACAAAGGATAGTTTAAAAAAAGTCTGGGCACATACTGAGTGAAAATACTTTTTCAATCTGCTCTGAAAACCATGGGTCAAATTCTGGAGTCACTATTACTAGTGATTTTGAACATACTTCTGCTGCACAAAGTTCAGCCCATTCAGCTGTAGATTAGTCAGATTTCAGCATGAACTGCACAATTTTGACATGCTTTGTGTTACCTTAATCAGGGCATCTTGAATAAGGCAGTTACTGTTTAATTTATTTTGTGTTTGAAAAATACTTTCAAAAATTCAAAACTGATGGGACACATCAGAAGATGATTACTTAATGTAATCATTAAGTAATGATCATTAAGGAGACACATGTTCCCTTAGTATTGTTTTATTCCAAACAGCAAATCAATTTTCTTGTTGTTCTTGATGATTTTCAGTAGTATTTTATGCTACAGAAGAGCAGTGTAACTTTCTGGTTCTTCAGCCATCTCTAGTGTCCTGTAAATGACATCTGACAAATGGAAAGCTTGTCAGCTCTTCTTTCGCCACAATATTTGGATTCCTACTCACACATTCAAACAAATTTTGAGAGACTGAATTTAAACCAAGCCTGAGTGCATGGGGTTTTCTTAAGCCCACAGCCAACTTCCCAGCCTTTCAAGTTTGCAAAAGTCATTGGAACATTAATAATTCCTCTCCCTTGAACCACAGATATTCCCTTCCCATTTACTTGTCTTCCTGTAAACACATTTTTTGCTTCAACACAAAGCAGTTGCATCCTACAGATCTAATCAGCATGACCACAGTACTTCAAACCCGCCTTTAATCAAAACTAGTGTCCAAACTATTTCTACCCACACAGCTACTGCAAGCATGTACCCACGGGAGCTTCTTTGACTTTTTAAGTTGCAGGGGAAGCCTGCATTTTTCACACATCCCTTTCTACTTAGCAATGAATAATTTACATCTATAAATTTAACCTTCAATGTTATCTAATACCTAAGACTTAGAGACAATGGACACAGGTGAAGCATGATGAAAGTAGCTCTTTCTGGCATAACAGTGTTTACATCATGTCCCCACTTAAATATGATCCCCAGGTTTAACTTCCTTTGCCCAGGAGGATCCAAATCTGGGCTAGCGTTTCCCATTCCAGCACATCTAAAAGCATCTGCTCTTTCTTCTCTGTGTTTCCTTGTTTTAGGCTACAGATAAATTCTTCCCACCTTGATGCTTTCCCTCTCCTCCTCACCTCACCTCCTTTCCTACAGGTTGTTTTCCCTCACTGAGACTCCAGTGGTTTTGTGCACAGGGCTGCAGACATGTTGATTTAAACACAGAAGTGCTTCGGGGTGGAGGGAGCGTCACAAAGAGATGATTGTACAGATACCAGTATTTCAAGCTAGACTGCTTTTTGTTTGTTTCCTTCTCTCCTCCCCTCCCGCAGTGGACCCCGTAAAACAAGTGCCCCCTTTCTCCCTCGCCCATTCTGTTCCTGTGCTGCTCTCAGTCTTGACATTACTGCAAGTCTCATGACTCGAAGACACAGTTCCCAAAGAGAAATGCTCAAGTGAGAATGTCATGACCAGTTGACCACAAATGTTACCATTATTCATCGTTAAACTGAATTATTCCTGCCCACCATGGATCACATCATTATGCAAAGGCATGAGCTAAGAATATGGGGAAAGACTGGCAAAAGGCCTCTTTAAGAGGCATGCCAAATTTCACCGATTCATTTCATGAACAAAGCACGCCTAGCGAGGTAATCTTTATACATTCCAAGTACTTTCATGCTAAAAAGAGCCCAGGTGGCTTTTTCTGAACTTCAGGGCACACATTTCCCTGACTTATATTTTCAAGAGAGGGGATTAGACACTATAACGACTAGCAACAACATGAAAAAAAGAGATTCAGCTCTGTTTTTTCCATAGCTTCATTCACCACTGTGGTCATTTCTCTTGGCAGTGACATTTTAAAAGCTACAAGAAAAGACCAGAACCAAGGGTGACTTTCAGATTCACTTTTTTCTCTTTTTTTTTTTTCCCTAACTTGCATGTTGTCAGCCTCATATTTAGAGGAAATATTTAATCTTTTTCAGTGCTTTTTTTTTTCCTAGCACCTATACAGGCAAGTATGTTTATCACTCAGGAAAAAAAATAATAAAATATACTCCCTCAAGGGAAGACTTCTTTTCAATTAGAGAGGAGACTAATCGAAAAGAAAATTACAACAACTCATTTTCAGGGCACCACCACATGAAGACCCAGTTAGCAATTACACCCATACGTGACAATAAGCCACACGTGGCTTGAATATGCTGGAGCTGGACCCACACGGTCTTGCAGCTCAGTGATTTCATGGCGATGATCTCACCCTGCTGCCTGGGATCATGTCAGGGGGTGGATAATTGTGGTCAGCTTTGGCACACATGCACGATCGAGAATCTCACAGGACTGTCATCAGCCTAATATTACCATTACTGACACAACTGAGGGGAAGCTGAAGAGGCATGAAGGGGTACAGGAAGGTGCAAAGGGGCCACAGGTCAAGAAGTGTCTGTGCTAAACCTATGCGAGCAGCATCAGAAGATGCCAAGATAAAGGAGTTACATGCACTTACTTTCTCACAGGAGTACAGGATTTGAAATGAAGCCCCCAGGAATCCCAGATGTGAGCACAACCATGAGCACCTTGCACCTGACTTCAAACTGACCAAACACAAAGCCTCCTGGAAACACCAGTTTGCTCCACGCCAAGTAAGTCACAGAACAAGCTTTGCTTCTCCCATCTCTGCCTCAGTGGCCTGCGTCCTTGACATGTGCCCCATGGGAAGATGCACGGAAGAGGGTTGGCTGCAGGGAAAGATGTAGCAACAAGGCAGGAGCAGCCACAGTGCAGCTCCCTGAGCAGCTCCAAGCACTGGTGTGCAACTTCCCCTCCGCAAGTTGTTCAGCCACTGCCTGACTACAGCCAGGCTCTCTGAAGGGCCAAGCCTAGATGTCTTGTTGCATACTTATGCAAGCCAGATTTGAAAGTATTTGCGTGTACTAAAAGGTATCTTAAATTTACACCACTTTGAGATTAAGTGCATATAGTTTCAGATAAAGAAAAACTCCCAAAAAGTGACACAGTACTTAAAATATTTTGACACTATGGCACACTGCCCATAGGCCCCACAGGTTGCTTGGAAAGTGGGAGGAGAAACAAATGTGTAGCAAAGATGGACATATCAGCAAAATCTTACCAACCAGCGAGTTTAGTTTGGTTCTATCCAGCAACCTCGGGAGAGAGTGGGAGGTACAGAGAGGGAGAAGTACCTTCAAAGCTGCGCTGATTCGATGGTTATCCACAGTCTGTACCGTGCTTGGATTTGTAGTCCTTTAGCCACACTAACCTTTTGTTAAACTCAGCAATGTCCACGACAAAGAAACCAGTATGCTTTACAGCAGCTGTAAATGTGATTTGCCTCCTTCATCTGAAGGCGTACTGGGGGCCCTGGGGCTCTCCTTTCTGTGCTGTGTCTCAGCACACACGGAGGGCCCTGGGAGGGCGGCAGAGGAGGGTGGGGGTGTCAGAAAAGTGTAGCCACTTTGCCTAACCTGGGCACAGAAGAAATGAACAATTGCACACACCACGAAGGCAGGCTGCCTGCACTGCATGCTTGGAAATTAATGCTTTAGGTTAGCGAAAGGCCATGCTGTTATGAGGCTGTCTAAAGGCCACACGCAGGTCTAATAAATAAGGGACTTAGGGAGAGATGGAAGAAGTTGCTTATGCCAAAGGAAAGGAAAAATGTGTTTTGGGAGGAAAAAAAAACCGAACAAACTCTCTCCTCCCATCCCAGCTTCCTTTCACCTGCCTATTCTGCTGTAAAGAAAAAGCCTCACATTCAATAATCCTGCTGTAAGATGCCTAGCAGGAAGGGAAGGACCAGTATAGGGGAATTCCATTTACCCCAAAGGTTGGATTTTGGTTTATTTAATTTCTTTTTAGCTTTAGGTGTTTTGGGTTGGGTTTTTTGCTAAGACTTTGAACTTTTTTTTTCTCCAGTTGCAGGAAACACTACAGAAATCATGTCCAGGTTTAATCCTTATGTCAAAGCTCTCCACCCCTGTGCTTCACGCCCTGGCTTACCCAGAGGTCATCCATACCGCCCTACTGAAACCCAGGGTGAGGGAATAAGACATGACCCAAGCACCTCCCACTAATATTGCAGCAATTATTCATTTCCACTGTTATTCTGAAATCAAAAAAGCAACACCAAACTACAGCAAAACAGTAATGTTTGGGAGCAGAGCAAAATAGTTACATTTTCATTATTTATTTGGCAATTTTCACTTCCTGCACAATTTGTTCCCTCATCCCTGCTCCTGCAAGCCACCATTCCTCTTCTCACTCCCTGCCTCTCAGGAGAGCTTGCAAAAGACCAGTGAGCAGCACAGGGCAGATGCCAATGTGTGACCTCTATCTGTCCGTAGCCAGGCACCATTTGTGAATGGGGTTTGGTGCTGGTTTCCATGGCAATGCAACCACACAGTTAATGCACTCCTTGCATAGGGGGTTTGTCGCAGAGGTACATGAAACCATAGAGCCTAGCTTCGGCCATATAGACAAGCTTATGGCACATAAGGAGTTACCACGGCCACATAAAGGCAACAGCATTTCTCTTAATGTTTTCCCATGACTACCTCTTTCTTTTCCTGCAGCAATCTGTCCTTTCTAAGCAAGCATCAAAGAGCACGAGTTTCAACAGCTCACACATATGTGGGAGTCTAGAGTACAGTGGCACATATATGCAGACAAGAGAGACCACGCCATCTATATATGGTCAAACAGTATTCCCAGTGACCCCTCTTTACCCTCTTATGTCTGACAGAGTTTCTTAAGGGCTTTCCTCAGAACCACAAAGCCGTAGCTTTAATTCCTGACCTATTTCCAAAGCTCAGCAAAAGCCAACACAGATGTATGTTCACCACAGAAACATCCTGTGATTTTGTAAAGCAATTTAAAAAAAAAATAAATTCTGAACTTGCAAGGCTAAGCACTCTGAAAGATCTTAGAATAAAAAAGTCATTAGGAAAAAAATCAGTTATCATTTGTTTTAAATGTTTTCCTTTTTAAAGGAAAGTGATTTCCATCAGATGAAAGTGCCTAATGGTTTGAACAAAAAATCTAGAGGGTTTCAAACCTCCAGCATGGGTGTAGCATCTGATAGCTAATCATTTCCTAAGCTCACGAAAAGGCAGAAAACCCACATCGTGCAGGATGTCCCTTGGCTCCACTGCCTTCCTGCCTCACTCCTGCTGAGAGCTAACCACACTCCTCCATCAGGCGAGAAGGAATGGATGGCTGCTCTTGACAGGGCTTGAGACATCCCTCGAGGACAAGCATGCGTTTCTAAATTTAGGGCACGCAGTATTTTGTGCAAAAGCTTGCAATCCTGTACACTGCACAGAAAGTAGCCATCCTCCAAGTCCTATTTTCCAGCTAGCCACTGCAAAGACCTCAGGACCAGGCAAAGAATTTATACATTTTCTCAGCATAAAAAAAAAATAAATTACCTGTCTTGCCAATACTGGACTATAAGGACCCTTTGCCTGAGCTGATGAAATGCTGACACCAACAAGCATACTTTCCAGGGCTTTTTATCACTCTCATATAACCGTCTTTCACAAACACCAGACATCAAAGGCTAATGTTGCCTGACGAGCCATAATTGACACAATGACAACCAAGTATCTCATATCATCGTGTAATCTTTTTTTAAGCAGTGTGGCAACCTTTCCAGCTATCCACACTTGCTTTAAACATTTCACTTTAAATGCAATGAAATGAACTTTAAAATTGGCAGTTTAGTATAATGAAGTATTTGTAACGGCCGTAATGTCTTTTTCTCATTTTGCTCCTAATCGGCACCCATAATTTGCACTTAATTCAGATTATCAATGTACCACTACCAAAAAAGGGAGAAAATTGCATCTCTTGACTGTAAAAGCGAAGATTAAAAATACTGCTTAAAACCTAGCAGGTAAAATATGAACTCCCAATACACAACAAGCAGTAAACTTTCACACCTGGAGTGAGAAAGTGGATATGAATGTATGGAAAGTTTCCAAAAACCTTCCTCTCTTCCTTTCACGTACTGTATGGAAGAGCGTACCAAACCCCAAAGAATCATTCCCACTTGCAGGGTGGGGGAAGAAGAGGTAAAATAAACCACATGCTTTCTATAAATAGCACTCTCCTCCCTTAAATAAACCTTGAGCACTCAGCCTGTGACTTCGTTACAGTTTAAATATTTTGCTAACCCTCAGCTTATATTCTCAGGAAAGCAAAAAGCAGCGCTGAAAAACATCTGCCCCCAAAAATGTTGTTACACATGGGTATGCTTAAAAGGCAGTTTTTCCTCTGCCTAGAAAAAGGGGTGCCCTTGCTAGCAACGCAGTGTGATTCATTCTAGGTCATCTGGAAATGGCTCAGCTCAAAGGTCCCACCATTTATCCACAGCTGAAGAGCTGCCAGCCTATGCTGCCTTTATAATGAAGCTGCCTTACCCCTGCGCAGGGGAAAGAGAGAACAGCATCAAAAGACACAGTCACACTGTGGCTTTTAGATTAAAAATCATCCAAGCAAGCCACTATCTGAGAAAAGAGGAGGGGGTTTCTTTGGGCAGATTATACTATTTAATTAAGGCACATACCAGAAGCAATCTGAGCGCAAAGACACAACCCAACTGAAACGACAGCCTGGCACAGAGGCCTTCACCACACTTGGTTTGGTGGCATCGGGGGAAACACGGGCGTTGTGCAAGGCTGCGTTCAGTGTGCTACAGGAAAAGCGGGAATCGCCTCCTACTGACCTTTGCATTGCCTCACGATACCCTCAGCCATGGAGCAAAGACCAAAGGGTGTTGATAAGAAATCGGCCCCCAACCAGCCCTCCTCTAACTGACCCCCAAAAGCAAGTGAATTAGCGCCTTGCATGTATGAACAGGCCACGCTGGAGCCCATATATCATATGTATATAAAAATCATATCTATGTCCTCCTCCACTCCCTAATCAGCCTTGCTTTTAAAACCAGGGCAATGAGGAGATTATGAAGGCAACTACACTGACCCTTATCACTTATAATATGAATTCTGAGTTGCAAACACAGTGTGAAAAGGCAGAAGCAGGAATAATCAGTCACCAAAAAGAAAAGAAAAAGGAGAAAATACCTCCACCTCTGAATGACTAAATTAACATAGTGGAAATTGTCATCTTTTGATCTGTCTGTATCAGTCACATCAACAATCAAGCTTTGCCTAAAAATTGCAGTGTGTAAAATAATTCTCTCAAGTCCTTATTTGCACTGGAGGATTCAGCCATATAATACATATAGATTGTGCTTTCAAGTATTTTCATCCCCCCCAAAAAGTCTAGAAAGTTAGTACAAAACAGGCAAGAGCTAAGAGTCATATTTGATCAGATTATAACAGAAATGTACCTTGAAATTTTAAAATAAACAAACCACACACACAAAAAAACAATCACACAAGTAAAGATCCCTGCAAATAATAGCTGGCTAATTATAATTTACAAGTTGGGCATCCAGGTATAAGTTTGGCCAGGGGGAAGGGGTGGGGGGGAGAGGGAGGGGAATTGCCGGTAAACTTAGTCACTGGTTGCTGTCAGTGGTGCCTTAGATAGGTATAGAGGCAGAAAAAAACTTTTATCATAGCTTTAGCTACAATCATGCTCAATTTTTGTAATAACTATATTGGCCTGAAATCAATAGGAAGAAGTGTTCAAAGTGTAAAGGTAACTGTTAAAAGTTCAGAGCGCAGATGTGAAACCGCACCAGAAACCACATTTCTGAAATCCAGCCGCCTGCCTGGGCTCTCACCAAATTCGTCTTCGTGGGTTTTGCAGAACAGCAGCAACAACAATTTTCACTTTGCTCTAGTAATGTTTTGATTAGGGTCACAAATTATGTCACTCCCATCTATATACAGTATACCCAAAAAAAGAAGTGAAGGGAATTTAAAGCATCACCTAACAAAAAAAAAGCTATTTGGAGACCAGGAACGCACTGGCTTTGCTAGAGCTGACTCTGATCTGAGTTTGTTCTTTGCATTTCCAGCCAGACATCTACACTGGTACCTGCCATGACTACACAAATCTTGCCCAAAGGAAAAGGCATTCCTGGGTTCCTCATTCAAAGACTCCGATTGCCCCCTGTGAAATTACATGAGTCTTAAAAAGCATAAAAATTAATGCTTTGGTGTGCTCTTGATGCGTGCTGCTAAGGCAGACCCAACAACAGGCCCAGAAGGGTACAGTGCAAGTCAAACTCTTCTTACATTTTAATTACAGTTTACACAAAATGAAAGTCAGGTTAATAAGCTCAGTGCATAAAAAATTAATAAGAAATGGCATTTTTGTACAGAAGATCAGGGGACTTAGCCTTCAGGGGGCTGCTCGGAAAAACGTATTACATGCAGAAGTCACCTGTAGTCCACAGCTGGGAAAGAAGGAGGAGTAAAAGGGGCAGGAGACAGAGAAAGGAACAAGGGATTTTATTTAATAAAAACTTTTTAAAGATAAGCGTTTCTCATTAAGCTGGTCCCACTACACCAGAAGAGCAGATTCAAAAGGTTTTATCCCATGTGATGTTTTTTTAAGACCATTGAACACACACAACCCCACAGATGCAGGAAGCAGAAGAAAACTATTTCTGGCAGCAAAGCTGGAAAGGCAGACAATAGTTGCCACCTCCAGACCGCGAGAAAGCAGCTTTCCCAAGGGACCCGTGGCCACCCGTATTTAATGCAGATAAGCGAGAACATGCTCCACGCTGGCCAATATGAGACCCACTACCGCAGCTGCTCGCCGGAAGCACTGGGTGGCCCTTCACTTCAGCCACCCTGAATGCTTTTAAATGGAAAACATGAGCGCAGAGCTCTGGGTGGCGTGCTGAATGCGGCAGCCTGAAAAGGAAGGGGGAGGTGGGGTTGTCCCCTGCTAAACACTGAGTCACAGCCCCGTGCCGGGGAATCCCATGCAGAGTGCCTTGCCATGAGGTGCGGTGCTGAGCTGCGCACTCAGGAAACACCGCCCCAAACCTCCTGGTAACACCACCAAATTTATCCCGGTGTAACACAGACTTTAGCTAGACCTTTCTGCCATCATGTTTGGGCTCACATGCGACATCGGTGTTTTCATTAAGCAGAGAGCGTATGAAAGGCACTGTGCACCAGAGCTTGCTCTACATCTTCTTTCTTGCCCCATCTTCATAGCCCTGTGTCCAGAGTTACACCTCACAGTCCGTCCGTCCGTCCACCCCTGCCTGTCCCTTAGAGATGGCCATGGCTCTAGTTGCCTCGCACTAAATTTCTAAATTTGCTTCTGAATCTGCACATGATTTGGTCTGTGATTAAGAAGGGATTTATTTTTTTTCCCCCAGATAGGGTGAAAGGGAAATCATAAAGTTGCATCCAGAAGAATATCATTGCCAAGTTAGATGCCTTCAGTTTTAAAAAAAAAATCTACAAGGTTCTAATTTATTAATGAATAGCTGCTGTCTTTGTAATTTTGCTGTACTTATTCCATTACTGTCTGACACTTTGTATTGTCATTGCTTGAATTTTTAAACACTTCTGCATGATTAGTGCTAATTTCCACATTTCATGGAGGGCTGGTAATAAAAGGAGACGCGCGCATGGGTGTATAAGAGCGATTATAGCTAAACGTGCTCTAAAGCCCACTCTTAACATATCTCGATTTCCAGCATTTCTCCCAGCTTCTGAAAGGAAAAAAATTGAAAGAAAAAAAAATTCCCCCCTTTATTTTGGGCTTGAGATGGATATTTTTCCTGATCAAGAGAGGGAAAGAGAACTCATTCTCAAAGCAAAAGGACACACAGCACAAGCATGGGGTGAAAAGACACAGGATTCCTGCATGAAACACACTGGCAAGCAAACAGCTAGCTTTGTATCTTGATTTTCTTTCAGAAAATCTTGTAGAACTGGTGCAACAAGCTATTGTGAACAGCTGCTTTGGGGATATAACCTTGCAATAAACAATCTCTGATTTACACACAAGACTATATATACTCAGGCAGTCATTTATTTCCTTACTTCCAAGGATTTCTAAACATTTTTTACCTTGATTTTCTTTAACACAGACTTTCAGTAAGTGCATGCAATGGCCTTATGTGTTTGAAAGGACCTCTTTTAGTTCCTATTTTCTTAAAATCCTACTATCACTTTGAAAGAACAGCCAAAGGACTCCTCTGTAGCATTATACTGGCACAAAACCCAAGCATGCTGACTGCACACACAAGCTTCACCCACCTTACTCCCCAGCACAAACATCTACCACACCTGCTACACACATAACCAACCTCATCACAGCCTTTGTTGGGAAGAAACAAAAATAGCCCTGAAAATATTAGGAGCAGCAAAGACTTGGTGTGAAAAGGTTGGCCTCTATTTTCAAAAGCAGGCTACAACACTGGTCACGGAAAATAGTGAGTTGCAGCAGCCTCTCAGGTCAGTAGTGATGCTAAGTAACACACGTTCAGCACACAGTATTTATCTACGAGGTTTCAAGTTTTGTTGAGATTCTGCCTGTTGTTTTATAGCACGATGCAACTCTTCACTAGAGCTCCCGTGCTTGCCCAGGAAGTGTCTGCATACCTCCATTCCCCTCCTTTGGCCAGGGAAACCTATCTCACCGCTTCTTTGCATCCCATTTTGCTTCTTTCCTCCCTCCAGCTTGCACAGGATTCCTTCCTCCTCCTAACCTTGGCAGGTCCTGGACCTGCCTCCATGCTGATCTTCCCTTCCCTCCTAACACCCCTAGGCATGGTTCCCTGCCTATTCATCCCTTTTTGTGCCCTCTTGTTGTCCCCAGCAGCAGCACTGCTTCTGACCATCAGGAATGAGCTCTCCTTCCCTTCCATGGGTACACCGCTGACCCTGGGTTCCTCACACAGCCTGCTGCATCAGGTCTGCTTCCTACCCCCAGCTCAGGTCTCAGATGCTTATTACTGGCCTATGTAATTCCACACACACTACCTTAAAAATAGCTTAAATGCATAAATGTGAACCGGGGGGGGGATAAGAGTCTTCCCTTCTTTTCTTAAAATGCTGTGAAATTTATACTTCCACTCTAAAGATCATCATGACAAACAGGGAAAAATGACCCTGAATGCTGCTTTAAAATGTTCATTTTGTGCAAGCAATAAAGTGCTTTTCACCACCTCATCCCAACAGCAGTTTCTCCATGCTGTACGTGCACTGTGGACATCTACCTATAGATAGGACTTATTTACATCATGCCACCAGCACCCTGTGGCTTCACTGGTGGAAAGGACATGCAGACAAGATATCCTCATGCCCCAGCTACCACTGACATCTGCAACGCTGGAACTGAGATTCACAGCAGCTCATCCATACCAGTAACAGCCGGGCCTGCATCAGTGCCTGACTGAAACCTGCTGCTCCCATGCTACCAGTTCCTTAGATGTGAACCTCCGGCACACCCAGTTGTCATCACGAACAAAGCATTCTTGCCGTTAGAAACCATGTTTCTAGCTGAACTCGTCACTTTTTCCACCGCCAGCCAAAAATGTGGCAGAATCAATACATTCCATTGTATGGGGCACCCAGCAAGCCGAGTAGGTATGTAGCCAGCTCAGCCAGACTCATAGCTGGGTAACCACATTATACAGGATGTCTGAGGTCAGTCATTCGTAGCTAACAGCGCTCAAATAAAGCTGAAACTTTTATCTCATCAGCTGTGGCCACTCACCAGAGACTCCTTAATACCCAACAGCATTTTCTTGGGAAGCCCTCGATGCCTTTTAAGGACCTGTAAGTAGCTTTTACACTTGGTGTGCTGGGTGGAGAGATATCCCAGTTGATTGTGGTCCCCCACATTCAGGTAAATGGTGCTCAGCTTATTTTGCATTTCTCTCCATCTTAGCACATAGAGAAGACCTGCATTATAGTAGCTCTGCTTTAAACAGAGTGAAGAGAGGAAGAAGCAAGCATCACTCCTAATCAAAGGCACACCAAGGCAGTTCACCAATGTCTGAAAGTGCTGACAGACTTCCACAGCTCACCTGCTTCAAAGAGAATGGCTAACACAGCTGGCTGGAAGATGTTGCTGAGCTGTTTGTGTAATAGCTTAAGGACAATCCTGATGTGAAAACAGTTCAGAAGAAATAAAGAGGGTGGGTTCTCTATGGCTCCCCTCACCCCAAATCCAAGGTCTTGGTCCATTCATTTGGTACCCAGCCCTCAGTTCCAAAAAGAGCAAGCGTCATTTCTAAATGTTGCTCCTACAATTAAAAGTGCTAAAGCCAGAGCTGTCTGATTTTAATGCGACTGGCATATACACTAGCAATTTAACAGCAGCCCTAGAGCTATGTCTGGCTTGCATATGCACACCTATTCACACGAATTATTACCAAAGGAAATTCAAACCACTATGAGAGCCAATTGTTCTCGTGATTTCCCTTCAACACTAATGAAAAGCCTGTGAGCAAACAATGCTCTCCTCACCTTGAAATGACGAGGCAAGTGGATATGGAGGCCAGGCTTTGAGGGCTATACACAGCTTTTAAGGCTCCATCTGGACCTCCTAAAGCAAAGTTTTCTAAACTCACAGGCCCTCAGATCTCATCTACTGAGCTCTTTCAAATGTAGGACAAAGTCCAAAATGTACTGCTCCTCTCACTACAAAGAAAGAAATACACCCAATCCTCCAGGCAATGCCTTGAAAATTTATTCCTTCATGCCTTTATATTTAAATAATGACATTTGTCAAAAACTTACAGTGATTGCACGTAAGACCTTTTCATTTGATTTAGGTAACTAGATCACACTACTGGCGACATCTTTACTCTTCCCTAGGAATCTCTAGGTAAGCTGTCAGAAAGAACAGAAAACCCTGAAAGTCATGAGACAATGTTGTCTACTTGTCCAGAGGTGGAATGGGAGATCTGCTGATTGTGCCCCTTGTGCAGGTCCAGCTACCAATGTGAATCCATTTTCCAAATCCAGGGATTGATCATAAAATTGTTTGCACTGGCACAATGTCATAGTATAATATAAAACATTAACAGCTTGCTCTCTCCTTTTATTCCTCTTCTCAAGGATACAGTTACAGAGAAAGTTTTTTCCAGAGAAGATACCTAATTACCTACTGCAGCCTCAGATCAAGCAGGTATTTGCATGCTTTAATTTATATCTACAAAATTACTTCTGGGCACAAAATAAGAGCTAGAACAAAGCCAGCTTAACCAGTTTTTGACAGCCAAGTATATACCAATGAGCCTTAATGTCTATTTTGCATTTGAAACTTAGGGTTGATTCCTGATTTTAAAGAATAAAACAAAACAGTGCAGTCATGGCAGAACTTATGATTTCATCCAGGGTAAACATGATTTGAGACATAACTGCTCATTCAATTCATGCAACATATTAGGATGCCAGGTTCATTGTATTATCTGCCATGAGAAGGGCACACAGACACAAGGTGAATTCATAGGCCAGCAGGAATTCTCTGGAATTGCCCAGACACCCACTGCAGGAGCATGGGAACTACCTCACACTACTTCACATTACTTCACATTAACCATAGGTCAAAAAGCATGTACTGAGGCAGTAGCCAATGCTATGAACTTACAATGAACTTAGCCCACAGCAATTTGTTTGTGTGCCCACAGCCATGGTTATGAGTACTAGAGCTGGGCTGGCTCTTTACCTTCTGTCATTTTAACATTCAAGTCTCTTCTCCTGTTCCTATTTGTCCTGTGGGTTAGAAACATATTGCACAGCTGTAGGGAAACTGTCACATTTGCCACCTTCTATTTTGACAGTGAAGCAAGATAGAATAATCCTACACAACAAATACCACCATTACACTAACTACACAGAGGTCTGCCAGCATCCTTATCCTCATGCAAGGCTACAAGGAGTGACAGTAAATGCACACTGCCCTTTCTTGAAGAGGTTGCTCACTAAAGTTTAAGCCAACAATAATTAAACCTGTAATACTCACAACTGGGACTGCTATACAAACTCTGTGAAGTAAAAGTTATATACAGCTCAGCAAGTCAGAATCTGTAATCCTTAAGCTCTAGGTCTCTAACGTTTTCCTGAAGTCAAAGATTAGTATCTATCCTACATTGCTTCATTTACCTGTTTTGGCAGGGGGTTGGACCCGATGATCTCTGGAGGTCCCTTCCAACCCCTACAATTCTGTGATTTGACTCAACTTTTTTGGAATATCAGAGTTCAGAAAACTGCTTATTAGTCAATAATGTAAGCAATAGAAACATTCTTCTTAACCCAAATGACAGAGGTAGTGCAACCTATGGCATACTTTATCACAAGTTTAAACTTTTACATTTTTACCTTTTCCTTTACTCCTTCATGCATTTTTTCCATAATCTCTATTTACCTTCTAGTTTGTCTTCACTTTCTACACTTTTTTTTTCCTCCTCCCACGGTATTTTTCTTTGGGTTGGTTTTTTCCCCCAGAGTCTGGTGCCCTGTTTCTATCTCTCACATCTGTCTTAGTGTCTCTCATCACGAGCAGGGCTGAGCAGTCAAGATGCAGTTAAGATTTAGAGCTAACATAGTCAAAATGGGTTTCAGATAAAGCAAAGCAATTTTTCTATCACTAATAGCAACATTGCATAGAATACACACTCAATTAGGAAATTTGGGGGTGGCAGGGGGAGTAAGGTTCCTTTGTGTAGAAGCCATCCTTATGCTAGACACAATGCTTTTAAGCGAATATTGAGATGTTAAACAAAATAATTTCAAAGAGATTTCATTTTAAAAATACCTATTCTTTATCACATGTGTCACTTTTTTAGCTGTATAATAGTTACGATTTTTCCTCCTTACTTCATTTACTAGAAAAGGTAAGGCATTACATCATTTAATACCAGTTTGCACTTGTACACAATTTAAGATGCAAGTTTATATTTCAATTTCCTGATCTGCTGCCAGCAATATTTCTTCCTTGGGCTGTTAAAGCAAGATGCTGGATCTCCAGGGTGTTCCACGTGAAATACCATTCTTTATAAAAATGCTTAACGTTTTTGGCAAATTAAGGGGTTTGAGCAAGCACTGATCTAGAAATGCAGAACTGCCTGTCAAAGAATGGCCTGCTGCATGAACAGCAAATTAAGTTGATTAATAACCATCTGAATAGCTGGTATCCTCTGCATTAGAAATACACAAAAATGTAAAAACATTGACTTCGTCTGCAAATCTGGATACCAAAATATTTCAATAAGGTACTCAAATATGAAGTAAGAAGCTTTTTAGAGTTTGTTTGGAGGTTTTATACTCTATTAATTTTGGGGAAATGCCTAGGAAAATTATGATACAAAGACTGTGCTCTTGCAGATGCCAAATGTACTTCTTGAAGTCACAGAAAACCATCTGGTCAGCTGGGCTTCATGTTGTCATGATGTACTGTGATATTATGAGACTGCTTAGGCTTGATGAATCGGAAGGATACAGATCTGAGGTAGATCTAAATGAGCCCCCAACACATATACTTTTGATGTCTGACTACCTATGTAATGCTTTCAGTTGAAAGCTTAAGAATTAATTTCACAATGAAGCCAAGGCAAAATTATCTCAATTAAACTTTCTGAAGCAACAAATCTAGAGTTGGAATTGATTTTCAGACATCCTTTTTTCACCCAAAAGAAGAAAAATTCCTTTAACAAAACTGCTCAGATGCAACTACTTCCACTGAAATTCCTCCATGTCTCATACACACAAAGCTCATGTAATCTCTCCCCTCTTTTCAAAACAACATGAGGTTTGACATTAGCTACCAAATAGACTATTACTCCTAGATGTAAGAAATACGGTGGTGGTGTGGGGGGTGTCACAGTAAAAACAATTATTCACGTGCACAACTTTCACAGAGACAAGGTAGAGTTCCCACTGTCAGATGTTTTCAAGATGCAAGTGGACAGGGTGCTAGACAATCTCCTCTAGGCTCCCCTTTCCACAGGAGGTTGGACCAGATGATCTTTCAAGGTAACTTCCAACCTGGGCTGTTCTACGATTCTGCACGAGGGCAGTGTAAATGGAAGATCTTAATCACAAAGCAGATCTAAATTATAAACATTTAAATAAAATCATCAGTAAGTAATATTTTCTTCAGAAGAGAGGTGGCTGTTGCACTCCCCTAAATACCACTTTATTCTATACATATACATTCCAGGGACCATCTTTTAGTACTTTGAGATTGCTTTAGTGGAATTTGTTCTTAAGTATTTATACCATTTATTTTGGGGCTGCTTTAAACTCAGTTAAAACTTGTGACACTGGCCTTTCTTCACTGACTTTGGTTTTAAAGTCTGAACTTCAGAAATAACAGCTACATCTAACACCTAAGAAGAACCTGTGTTTTCTGGTTTAGAAATGACCAGAAAACAGTCAAACAGTATCCAAGCAGAAAGACCTGAAAACATATTTGAAAGAAATATTTTGCAGAGACACAAGTTTTTTTCCCCACAATATTTACTGTAGAGCAACAGGCAAAAGAGGACTAAATATTTGAAGAATAACACGTTTTTATGCTGCAAGAAGTAAATCACCTAGAACACGTATACCTCTAGGGAAAATTCTACTACACAAGATAGTCACTGCTGATTACTGCTGCTGTGCTATTTCCAAATGTTCCTCTCCCAAAGGTAAACAAAAAAAACCCCAAAACCAATTTCAAGATGGTGGCAGGCAGTGATTTGAAGCTGTTTGTACTTTTACCTCCTTTTCCTCTATTCACCTTGTTTTCACCCAAAGTCGCATTTTCCCAGAAGAAAATGGGTTCTTGCCCAGAAAACACATTGTAAAAAGCTTTGTAAGGGTATGTCAGTCCATGACCATGAGCCAAATCAGAAGGAGAAACAGAAAGCATCTCACAATCCCAACTAACATCAGTGTACTCCTGAACCAATGCCAAGGTTATGACATATGTCAGAAAACATACGGAAAGTTCTTTTGATATTTAAAGGAGAGTTTGTGTCAAGCGAGCTCAAAACAACGGTTATTTTATTTTTTCTCTTGTTACTACTTGTCTACATCATTGTCACATCAATGTGTCATTTTGATAAATGAGAAGCATCATAAGCTTAAATGAAGAGTTCTGTTTCTTACAGACAACACAATGATTTTCTTGGAAAGAATTTATTCCAGGAAAGATGCTAGGATATCGACTTCAGTTCTGTAGGTCTTCATCTGCCCCTTTCACTCTTGCACCACTTGAGAGGGTTAAATGGGAAAAAGAAGAGAAAAAGAAGAGGGAAAAGTTTGTCTTTGAACAACTCTGTGAGGGTGGGGACAAAACTACTAAGGATAGATAA
Source organism: Hypotaenidia okinawae (assembly GCA_027925045.1). Classification (NCBI taxonomy): domain Eukaryota; kingdom Metazoa; phylum Chordata; class Aves; order Gruiformes; family Rallidae; genus Hypotaenidia; species Hypotaenidia okinawae. The sequence goes on from BSDF01000002.1 coordinate 65,496,211, forward strand.
ATGCGAATTACGGTAGAAACAACATAGATTTTAAAAATTATTACTGCAAGTAAGTAAAGGGAAACATTAAGGGGTCAGCTGCTACAACCAACCGACATAGTAATTAATATCAGTTATGGTTACCAGGGCAACCACAGCTCCCCTAACTTTTGTTCTTTTAATGTATCTATTTTTGCACTGAAAATTCTTTTCTTTTTAGTAGCTCGAAAGCTTAAGCTTCTCTATAGGTACAGACAGAACACCTTGGAGCACAAAAGGCTTCTTTGGGAGCACCATATATTCAGCATGGAGCCATCAGACTTGCTGCACACGCTTTTACCTTCTTATGGGTTTACAGCGTTAAAATGTTTTAAAAGCTAGAACTCTGTATCTTTCTAACATTTGTTGCATACTTCTAACCAGTTGAAAGTCCCTAGGAACTTGCTCTCTCAAGAATCACCCCATTTTAGGGCCCAACATCTGACAGGAGGGTACATACTTCCACCCATACGGTCACCCTTGAAATCAGTGAGCAATGCAAAGCTTTCTCCCTGCAGAGGTTAAGCAAACCACACGAGTTTGTTCCGAGCGAGCCTGGGAACAGAAACCAGGTCTTTTGCATGACTGCACGACACATTACTGAAAGGTTATTGTGCTGACCTTTGGTCTCGGTCACAAAACATTACTGATAATCCTCATTTTGATGAATATTTTTTCCTTGGGTTTTGCTTTTAGGTTTGGCCAGCCGCTTATTTAAATAATTCTCAGGTATTCACGCTGTCGTACGCACCGGTGCCTATTCGTACTGTTTGGTGAGGAAGAGTTCTTGCACTAAATCTCGGAGCAGATACAATCTTTAGAGTTTACCTTAGGCTGAAAAACTAACTGAACAGACAAACAGAGCAACTGCTACATTCCTTGGATGATTTACAAAATTACCTGCAGAAATGCAGAAAAGTACATTACAGGCAGCTAGGATCAACAAAACACGTCAGGGGGATGGGGAGAAGGGGGAGCGTGTGCACATAGTGGTCTCTTTCACTAGGATCTCCCGACAGCATGTTAGGAAAGGCCCAATCTGGGGAGCCGAAACTGGTGCACGCTGATGAGGAATGCTCGACTGCAATGAAGTTATGTTAATCGTAAGCTGTGAAATATGTAGTGCCCGGCTGGAAGCAGAAATTGGAGCACTGCTGTTACTGATTTGAGTGCAAAGAGAAAAAACTAGGTACAGGTTCTGAAAATTTCTTGAGAATTTCACATCGTTCAACCACACGAACAAGTAATGTTTGCTCAAAACTAATAGTCTGAAATTCTGACATTTAAATAAGTTATCTCAATAGTATCTTAGGGCTCTACTGATAACTACATAAACATTTCAGACTTTTTCCAAAGGCTATTTCTGAGAAAATATTCAGGGGTTTTTTTTTTCTATTGGCCTTTTGCAGTCATACTATATTTGGGATTACAATCTGAATAGCCTCACTTCACATTCAGACAAACAAATCTGAACCAGAGACTTTGTACACAATAACATAGTAAATAAAAAGACTTATTTCAAAAAGATGAAAAACCCACACACTGACAGCTTTCCTACGGCATCAGAAACACACTGGAGCCATTATTTTCCACGGACTGCATAATGACTAACCGCCAGCCACAATCGTAGATGTAGGACCTCAATCACAAACGTATGACCTCAAAGTACAAGCTACATGCGTAGTTTCTTTAAATTAGCTGACATTAAGGACAGATTCCAGGCTGAGGAAGCTAATCTAGCTTTAAAGAGTTGCGACACTGCACCAGAAGCTGTTTTGATTCTTACCACCAGGATGCTAGATAAACTCTAATCTTGCCATCAATTATGAAAGATTCTTCGGACAACCTTGATTTCAGAAAATTGGGTTATCTTCCAGCCTGTGGACATTTTCCTATTGCATTCTGGGTTCATCCACGTGTACGGCTCACTTCTGTCAGAATGACAAAAGACAATTGATTTTGTTTCATGGTGTATTCTTATCAATGCTCTCCTCTGCTCATAGCCAGTCTTTGACTGATAGGGTGTTAGAAGAAAGGTCCATTAATTGATTTGTAAATAATTACAGCTAAGTCTTCACTTTTGACTAGCTATCAATAAAGGCCTATCCTTTTTTCACTGGTGAATGCTTTCAAATCAGCTTCAGTGTCCAACTTTCAGCCACAAAATTCATTAAAATCATTAGGTACTTTTAGAGTAGCACTCACCGGTGATGGCAGAGATAAGTGTGTGTCAGCACTCTTATACCACTTATGAGGATGGATTAGAGAGGAGCAAAATAAACAAACAAATAACATGCCTGGAAAAAACCCAAAGGCAAATCAGTAATTTCTTAAAGTGGGAACTAATTTTCAAAACTGGTGGAATTTCATCAGGTGTACAACAAAAAACCCAACACGTGCGTTACTCAGTACATGTGTTCCCACACAAAGCCTGTGGGTTCATTGCCTGTGTGCACACATGTACACAGACAGTCTGTTCGTTCACATTCACCGCAAGTTTTGAACCTGCTGACTAAACTCAGATGTGTTAAACAGAGGATTAAGATCCTGAAAGCTAGTAAGTTCCTACAGATCTTGTGAAAATTTGCAGCTAGGGACATGCAAGGGTGACCTATTTAGTGCCCCGATGGAGCAGAAGGCTGCAGAATGAGCTCCACTCCATTAGGTACTTGAGAACAACACCCATATGGGGGAAACGAGAGATAGCCAAGGAAAATAGACAGACACACCGTTCCGTAGGTTCCCCAAGTGAGGGGGAAAAGTAGCAAAACTCATGTGTCAATCAGCTGCTGTTCTCAGAAACCCATGTTTCATTGGGTTTAATGGTTCTACGTTTAAGGTTCTCATCTTCCCCCTTAGGATCACATGCAGAACAGAGAACCCTGCACATAAATTTGAGTTTTCAGAGGAAAGTACAAACTCAAGGCTGAAAAGCAGCCTTAGCCTACATACTTAGGCAACCCTTTCATAGGTTGTTAATATGTTGAAGCTGTAGTAAGAACATACTGACGTTGTCACACACAAGTACAAATATCATTAATCCAAGCAACCGCATCGTATTTTGAGACTGTGTTTTAAGCATCCAGCACAACACAAGGCAAGTTATATTTAATTCTTTGTACATAGTGCCAACAAATGAGGTAGAGTCATATGAGAGAACTGCCTGCTCAGTGTTATAAAACAATTGACCTGAAAGCCTTCTTTATCACTGCTTTCCAGTGATAGCCACCTGTTTAACATTAACAAGCACATGAGCTTTCCACCTAGTTCAACAGAAGAAAAAGGTATACATATACAAGAACAATGTACATTTATTATATTATTTGTTATTAATATCTGCTCCATTTGTCAATCCATGCTTTATACCCAAGCCTTTCAATTCCCCCTGCCTTTGCTACCAACTTACCAGAAAGAGCTTAAGTTGCAATGCATATAACTAAAAAGGTGTACGCTGGCACACCAGCAGGTCCACAGACAACAAAACACAGAAATAAAAAAGGTCTGCGGGTTACAGCCTCTCTCCTGTGATATTTCACATTAAATGCCCAGCCAGCATACATTGAACGCCCACATGTTGAGTCATTTCAGTTACACCTCCATTTGCTCACAGAATAAAGGTTGAGTCACCATCACAACACATTTGCCCTACACGTTTTAAATAGGGATTCATTAAGGAAAGAGGCAAAAGTTCCTCTCATAGCACAAAGAGCTTGAAGGTTCAAAGACTCACAGCCTTGTGGAGGCCATCGCTGGGGACAGCAAAATTATGGCTTCATATGGGAGAGAGACTTCCCCAAGTTTCACAGAAATGGTAGAGTCTCCTCATCCAGCCCATATTTGTTCAGCCACAATGGCACCTATGGACACCATTCTGCTACCAAGGGAGAAGTCCCTAAAAGTTGAAACAAGCAGAGGGCTGCCAGAAGTCTACAACCTGGCCATGCTGCATGGTCCTTGCATTCTTGCGCCAACAGGCGTCATGGGTTGCCTTGGCAAGATTTGGAAAACTGGTTCATGTATTAAGTAGCTTTATTCAATCTTAAACATAAATAATCTGTTGGTGAGTCATTTCTGACATCACCCAAGCACATGGGGAAAGTCTTCTGAGGAATACTTTGTCAGGGACAGCAGTATCACCTCCTGCCCATGAAGCAAATGAACCTTGTATCTAACAGATGTTTTGTCCTAGGCTCAATCACAGCCCAATTCTTAGGTATTGTTAAGAGACCAAAATGTAACTTAAACACATTGCAAGGAAAGAAAAGCTGGCCATGTGTTTCAATTAAAACCTCTCTAAACTAAGAATCTGTCTTTAAGCCGCTCAGAGAAGCCTTTAAAAATCTGATAATCACTTAATATTTCACACTTACTGCTTAATGTGAACCTCAGCTACAGCTTCTGTAAACCATGGCACCATTCTTGCTCCAGATGGCATGCAAAATAATTTATAAACAACAAAGTTCAGCAGGTTTATAGCAGCTGTTCAATTCCAGCACTTTGGCTACCCATTTCAGCATAACTGAGAACTTTCCTGACTCTCACCAGGCCTTTGAACAGTGCCAGAGCATGTGTTCAATATGGTCTCAGAAAATAGCCAGCCAAATAGGGAGGGTTAGTCATCCACACTACCCTGTAGCACACCTGCAGCATGCTCATACTGCCTTTTTTTTTAATACATGAACCTAGGTGAGAACAAGTAGTTTCAGAATTTAAAAAACACCTCTGTTAAAAAATATGGTTCCCATAAAACAACTTCAGATTGCCATAGGTGAAATGCAGAATATAATCTTCCCAGCAAGATCATTCTGCAAATGCAAACATAACATCTCTTGGGGGCAGAAAGGCTCAATTTACTATTGCATCTAAATGTTTGCTGAGGGTTACAAGAAATAGAGAAAGTCGAAAAGGACCTTCTCTGTACCTGACAGATTTCCATTGTTATTTCTGTTTCTTCCTCTCCTCTTTCCTTCCTGATGCTTACGTTGACTCTACTTTTCTTGTGTCTCTTCAAAAACTACTTGGCTTCTGGTGCACAGATGAAAAAGGAAGACATACTACTTCACAGTCATACAGTCTGAACTGGACAGAGACAAATTCAGTATCACTTTAAGCTCCTCTGATTATAAGCACATCCAAGTATAAAACTACAGAATGCTTTGGGTTGGAAGGAACCTCAAAGACCATCTAGTTCCAACCCCCTGCCATGGACAGGGACACCCTTCACTAGACCAGGTTTCCCAAAGCCCCATCCAGCCTGGCCTTGAACACTGCCAAATAGGGTGCAGCCACAGCTTCTCTGGGCAGCCTGGGCCTGGGCCTCATTGCCCTCACAGGGAAGAATTTCTTCCTAGCATCTAATCTAAACCTACCCTCTTTCAGCCTAAAGCCATTGCCCCTTGTTCTATCACTACACTCCCTGACGAACAGTCCCTCTCCCACTTCCCTGTAGGACCCCTTTAAGTATTGGTAGGCTGCAATTAGGTCTCCCCGGAGCCTTCTCTTCTCCAGGCTGAATAAGCCCAAATCTCTTAGCCTTTCTTCAAACTATCCTGGAAACTGCACGACCACATTAAGGTGGCATTAAGCCCAATAAAATATACCCTGCCTGTCAAGATAGTTGATTAGCCCGGGCTCAATGCCCTGTAAGTCAGAGACATACAGTTTTCAGGAGGCTCGGGATAAGCAAAGTAGTATGGAGACATACCCTAAGTACTAAACATGCCAGGAGTCTACAAAGGCTGCAAGGGCATCAGCACATTCAATCGATCCAGGTGTACATCATCATTTCAGTTGGTAAGAAAGAGGCAACTCATCTCCTGAGGAGCTTTGCTCTAGCTTGGTAAGCTTCTTACAATTAGAGCTGACATGAGCATGTTTGCCAGCCATTGCCATTACCATTCAGGTGTGGCACACTGTGCTTGTGGTCTGCAGATGCATTTGCTCCCTTTGCCTAGTACCAGCATGCTGACCCTGAAGGGATGACTTGCAAGAATGAAGCGCTTCTGGTAAAGGAGGCCAACTCAGGCAAGTGTGAATCTGAGAAGAACGTTCCTTATAAAACACATTCAGCAACACAATCTGATGACAAACAAGGCCAATCTGACCCTGAGGTCGCTGTACCATCTCAGTAACTAATGACCGGTTAACAGTGGCTTCTTCTCCAAGGCATCTGCCTCCTCCCACAAATCCTGTGGTTTCCACGGCATATACAAATTGAAATGAAAACAGCACAATTTTGCATTATGCTATTGTGTAAACATAATTTGTATTGAGCAATTGTATAAACATTGGTTAAGAACTAATTCGGGGCTTTTAATGAGTTTGCCCTGCTCACAGTTGCCAAGAAGTATCAGCGTCCTGAGGGGGAAAAGGATTCCTTTTTTTTGACACACAGTGGGTTTTTAATTAAAGCAGACAAATGAAACCATCACCATTTGGTATGGGGACATGACTGTAACTGACAACAAAAAGTAAGAGTCAAGACAGGATTTTTTTTTTTCCAACCTATACAAAACCCAGGCATTCTTCCCTGCTTGCAGTGGCAAAATGCTATACATTCTGGCCATTACCACTGCTCTGAAAAAGTGAGCTGGTAAATGCACAAATAAGTCAGAACCTTAATTTGCTAGAAAAGTTTATACTGGAGACCAGATTTACTTTATTAAACTGAGGAACAACTCCAAGAAACAAAATCTCTGATATTTGCATTGAGATTTTGAATACAGCAGGTGCCTGACAGCCGTTTTGGTAGCACCCAGGAACCTTTAAAAAAAACCAAAACAAAACACAGGCAACAACAAGTTTTGCCAGCAAGAGTAATTTCAGGAGCACACTGCAATAAGAGTCTTGCAAAAGCTAGAGGGCAACACAAGAAGGTACCAAGCCATAGAGGCATACCACATCGCAGAAGCAACTCTTCCAGCATGTGGAAACAGCCCAAAGGTCTCTGACACTTACTGTTCATGTGGTGTGCTCACAAGGAGAGGACTCATCATTGAGGCTTTCCTACACCACATCAATAGCCAACTACAGGTTTGGACAACAGGAGCAATTTGAAGCTAGCCAAACTGAAGTACTCAAAAGCTTCTCTGGTGTATACTCATAGTCTGAAGAGCTGTATTTAACAGCCTTAGGATCAAGAGAGTAATTAATAAGATACAAATAAAAAAATGTAAAGGGAAAGAAGGGCAGAAGGAATGATTATGCAAACAAACATAGCTCTCAGGAGTTCACTGAGCCCTGGAAAGGCTTCCTAATGGGTTGGTGAGGGCAACAGAATGCATCGCTGCCGGGCACTCTGGGGTTTTTATCCTATTGCTGTTTGATAGGCATAACATTAAGTTCCCTTCCTCAGGTGCAAACTCTGTTTTAACACTTTCCCCAGTAAAGTTAAATTCCTTTCTATTCATAATGTAATCAAACCACAGGAGACTGAATTCAATCTTTTGCATGGGACAGATTATGAAGGGGTAGGATTCTTTTTTGAAGGGAGGCAGAAAGAAACATGTAACCTGGGAAGAAAATTACAAAGTAACTCCTTCCCCAGTTCTGTAGCTGCCTTCTGCTTTCTGGTCCTTGCCCCTCTTCCCAGACACAATGGCAATCCTCATCCTGAGCTCACAAAGAGTTAACAAAAGCAACACAGAGCCATGGTGCTAGCAGCAGTGGAAGGAACTGGTGGGGCTCTGGTTGACCAGCATCTCCCCCAGCAGCACTCCAGGGGTGTGCGCTCTCATGTGTTGTGCATTAAAGCACTCAGTCCTCTGCAAACAATATGCATTAAGGCGGCAGGCCAGGAGAACTATGCCTTGGGTGTGACACAAGGCGTGAAGGCAGAGGGCTTGCAGCCACAGAAGTAGCTCGGGTATCCTGTAAATCAATATTTGAGTGTTATTATCCTCAGATACATCCCATTTGCTGATTCAACACTTGTTCCTGCAGAAACAGGATCAGAGAGGCCGCCGGCAGGCAGCAGCGTACCACAGCCTGCTCCCCCCTGGAGCCTGGCTCCTGACCCAGAGCCCGCACATGGGCACGCTATGCTGTCTTCAACGAGCCAGCAGAAAGCAACAACTTTTTTAATTAACAAAAAATACCTTTACATTAAAAAACACCCCAAAACTAGAAGGGAGCACGCTGGCCTGCAATGTTTCTCCTCCTCAGTAAAACATCAGTGCTCTCTCTCCTTGGCAGGCAGCAGCTGTTTTGCACAACTCCTCTGCCCTATTTCCAAGTAAACCAGACTAAGATGTATTATCCTAGTACACGATCGGCACAGAGATTCCCTTTCCCTGTAGTACAGCAAGGGAAAGAAAATTCAGAGGAAAACAAGGATTTTTTCTGATAGCATGTAAACAGTCAGTTCAGTTCTGCTCTACCTCAACATAGTAGCAGCAGTCATCATATTGGCACAGCAGCAACCCTACCGCTGAGAGGATGTCAGAAGATGGGCTGCATCTATGGTTGCTGAGAGAAGTGATGAAATGGAGAGAAGTCTCACACCTGGAGAAAGGCAAGCATTGCATCCACCTCAAGAAGGCCAAAAGGGCAACACAGGGAGTTGTCAGCTGGCGAACCACTTAGCTTTATGGGAAGTACATGAAGGGGCTCCTCTCGAAGCACATCTCTGAGCACGTGGAGAAGCTAGTTGGGAGCAGTCAGCATGGACCAACCATGGGTAAATCACATCCAACCAACCTGACTACTCTGTGATGAAATGACTGGATCTGAGGTCAAAGGCAGAGCAGTGGACATCATTTACTTCAGTTTTATCAAGGTTCCTGGAAAACCTCCATGTTCAGGTTACCAGCACCACCAAAACCCATGCTGATGCTGATGCATCTATATTGCTATGAGAACCCATGCTTGCTAAACGAAAAATACCTGCGTGTTCTGCAACTACACCTTTTGTTGCAATGAACACATCTGCTGGAACTTCAGCCTGAAGGAGCTATACCAGACCTGTGAGTTTCAGTCTTCTGTGCTACAGACTCGTGCAATTCTTCCTCACATGTTTGCCTGAAGTGATACATTCCACTCAGAGTATATGATGCCCACTTACTACTTACATTCAACATCCATTTCCTCCCCTTGCCTCTCCCAGATAAAATTTTAAAACATGTCACATTCAGTCTTTATTTATTGAGGTTTTTCAAAGACAAAATCAATGTTTCTGTTGGAGAAATAACTTAAAGAGCACACCCTTCAGAACCTGCGGCCTCAATACAGAAAATGGAGTAAGGCAAGAACTAACTGCTATTTTACCTTTTACATATTTTCTATTTGATAATGAAGAACAGCTAGAAGCTATGGATGCTATTGCATTACCAAAAAGGAAACAATGTAGAAACATACCATTCCCTTCACATTCCCAACAATATTTGTCATTTATGTACAAAAAAAAAAAAACAACCCCAAAACCAAACCATCCAAACCTTCATGCACTCAAAATCTGCTCAAGATAATGCAAACAGTGACACTAAGTAATCCAACTGGAATCCAGCCCATTAGGAAAGCTCACGTCAGGATTATCAGATTAGATCTGATGGAAAAGTCTTCTAGATAATATACACACAGAGGACTGACTTCAAGATCCTTTTGCTAGCCCTGCAGACAATTCCTCCTACAGGCCCAACCTATCAGCCGCCTTTCCCTTCCTTATCACGCCCAGCAAACAGATGCTATTAAATACACAGATTTCTTTCAGCAAACTACACGAACAGAAATACACACAATTAATTAATACTGCAGTAATTTCTTTGATGTTCCAATGAAAACAAAATTTAAAAGTCATACTATTCCATCCTAGAAGCTTAGAGTTAAAAAGCTTAGGAACTCATCCGGGACTCTGCATCCAGGAGTGGTTTGGCTGATGTCATTAAAAAAAGTTGAGTTAGACTTGTAATTATTCCCTTGTGAGTTCTGCTGTCTATCTGAGAAAGAAGGGTATTCATTTCTGTCCTCAAAATTGATTTATTTTAGTGACAAAACCAGAAAGGTCAGATACAGTAGGAATTTCGTTTTACTGTCCATCTCCTACAAGAAAATAAGTGCCGACAGTGAAGAACAACCCCACCAGTCAATAGAAGCTGTACCTTCTGTTTACATTGCATGGCAGTTTCCTTGAGATCATAGAATCATAGAATCATAGAATTGTAGGGGTTGGAAGGGACCTCGAGAGATCATCGGGTCCAACCCCCTGCCGAAGCAGGCTCCCTAGGACATTTCACTGAGATAGGCATCCAGACGGGTCTTGAATATCTCCAGAGAAGGAGACTCCACCACCCCCCTGGGCAGCCTATTCCAGTGCTCTGTCACCCTCACTGTGAAAAAGTTTCTCCGCATGTTGGTGCGGAACTTCCTATGCTCCAACTTGCAGCCATTGCCCCTTGTCCTGTCTCCACAGACCACTGAAAAGGGGCTGGCTGATTCCCCCTGCATCCCTTGCTTAAGATAATTGTAAACATTAATTAGGTCCCCCCTTAGTCTTCTCTTCTCAAGGCTGAACAGTCCCAATCTTCTCAGCCTTTCCTCATAGGGGAGATGCTCCAGGCCCTTTATCATCTTCGTAGCCCTTCTCTGGACTCTCTCCAGGAGATCCCTGTCCTTTTTATACCAGGGAGCCCAGAACTGGACACAATACTCCAGGTGGGGCCTGACCAGGGCAGAGTAGAGCGGGAGGATCACCTCCCTTGACCTGCTGGCTACACTCCTCCGGATGCACCCCAGGATCCCATTGGCTCTCTTAGCCACCGAGGCACACTGCTGGCTCATGGCCAACCTGTCATCCACCAGGACCCCCAGGTCCTTCTCCACTGAGCTCTTCTCCAGCAGGTCATCCCCCAGCCTGTACTGATAGAAACGGTTGTTCCTTCCCAGGTGCAAGACTTTACACTTGCTTTTGTTGAACCTCATCTGGTTTCTTACTGCCCAGCTCTCCAGCCTGTCCAGGTCTCTCTGGATGGCAGCGCAGTGTTCCTGCGTGTCAGCCACTCCTCCCAGCTTTGTGTCATCGGCGTACTTGCTGAGGGTCGAGGCTATTCCCTCATCAAGGTCGTCAATGAAGATGTATGTTAAACAGGACTGGACCCAACACCGAGCCCTGGGGAACACCGCTAGTCACAGGCCTCCAGTCAGATTCCACTCCACGAATCACGACCCTCTGGGCTCGGTCCGACAGCCAATTCTCAACCCACCTCACTGTCCACTCATCAATCCCATGCTTTCTCAGCTTTGCTATCAGGATGTCATGGGAGACAGTATCAAAAGCCTTGCTGAAGTCAAGGTAGATGACATCTACTGCTCTCCCTCCATCTACCCAGCCGGTGATGAGATCGTAGAAGGCTATGAGATTGGTCGAGCACGATTTCCCCTTGGTGAATCCATGCTGACTACTCCTCATGACCTTCTTCTCTTCCAATTGCTTGGAGATGGCATCCAGAGCAAGCTGTTCCATTACCTTTCCGGGGACAGAGGTGAGGCTGACTGGCCTATAGTTGCTGGGATCCTCCTTCTTGCCCTTTTTAAAGACTGGAGTGACATTGGCTATCCTCCAGTCCTCAGGCACTTCTCCTGTTCTCCAGGACCTGTTGAAGATGATAGAGAGCGGCCCAGCAATCACCTCCGCCAGCTCCCTTAGCACACGTGGATGTATCCCATCCGGTCCCATGGATTTGTGTGCGTTTATCCCTTTGAGCCGCTCCTGGACCTCCCCTACCTCAACCAGAGGGAAATTCTTCATATCCCAAACACTCCTATTTACATCCAGTGCCTGTGGGTCCCGGGATGCACAGGATAAATCCTATCTCTACAGTTCGAGCTGGCTATCCACTGCTTAGTGCAGTAACACTTCATTAACATGCAAATGCTTGACAGTTATTGGGCTTAAGTGCATATGCATATTTATAAACAATTGCTCCAAAGCAAATCCTCATTTACGAAATGGTTTAATGACACTGAACTTAAAGTCTCTCTCTAATACACTGAAAAATATGTTATAGGGCACATACACTCACTTTATATTTTTATGGTAGTTCTTAAATTATTATTTACACAGGTAGGTCAACAAAATGCCTCAAATCAACTATTTCATTAGGGTCTTTTTTTTAAAATTTCCTCTTTTGTGGCAATCAAACTTTGTCTCTTTTTTAAAAAAAAAACCCTATTTTTCCATTGAAAAGGCTTTTTTTTGCACAAGGAATGAATACTTTTAAGATCAAAATAAGGTAGACTTGGCAATGAAAACCAAAGATTAACACATATTTAAGCAGAAATCTGTAAAATATTCAGTCAAAATATGCAATGTCTGTATTCTCAAAGCTAAGGCTTGAGAACTACCAAACAATCTACACATTTAATTTCTTGGGTCACAACAGTAATTCTGTACACTTTAACGCGACTTCTATTTGTTCTCCAGTGTCACATCCTAGAAATTATACACTAAACCCAGCATATCCATTGCTACTTCTAGTTGCACATTCTACGCAAAGCATTTGATTTTTTTATCATGGAATATCAAAAATTTGGCCATGAAATTGGATTTCTCAAAAATAGTCATTCAAAAATATATATTTTTTTAAAAAAATCTGTATTGCTATTCAGGAATATTTTTAATGGACTTAAAGATGCCAAAAATAATAGGACACACACAGTTATTAATTAATAAACTTTATGTTTTCTTGAACACATTTTTTCCTACTACTTGAAGGCAAATATAAGAGTATGATAATGTAGAAAATAATGGGAGCAGCTGAAACAAGTTAAGGGGTAGCTAAGAGGGTTGAACTTGATCTTCTTACATAAGCAGACCCATTTCTGATTCCTACTCTTTTCTCCCTTAACATGCCACAGCAGAAGTTGCATATCCTGATTCAACCATTTAAGATGCACTATCTTTGTATTCAGGGAGAGCAGGACAGAAATAAGTTACCAGTTTATATAAGTTATCAGTGATTTTCTTTGAACCTATGGGATTTTATCCTGCTAAAAAGTGATTTATAAGTTATACATATTTACACAAAAACGTGGGTAAAATATAGAAGATCTCAAGGCATGCTTAGTTCCTGTGGAGCTTAGTCAGTAAGCTCTGGCATAGTATGATTCAGGATTATTTATTTTGCTCTGCTGCACAAGTCCAAATAACTGAAAGGCCTCTTCCCTCCTATCTATGAATCTGGGTAGCAACCAAACACAAACCCACACCTCGCCCAGCCATGAAGTATCAGAGACCTGCACACACAAATTGTGTATGCAAACTGTAAAGCTTGCATTGTTTCATTATAGACAAAAAGGAACATGAACTGTACTTGCACTTTTAAAGAAAACACAGGGCTGAAAGTCAAACACCTTTTCTGTAGAACTCTAATCCAGAAGATTCCTGCTATATAGATTAAATTATCCCTCTGTTGCATGCTATGTTCAGTTTTGGGTCCCTCACTATAAGACAGACATTAAGGTTCTGGCGTGTCCAGAGAAGGGCAGCCAGGCTGGTGAAGGGGATGGAGAGCAAACTTTACAAGGAGCAGCTGAGGGAACTGGGGTTGTTTAGCCTGGAGAAGGGGAGGCTGAGGGAAGACCTTATCACTGCCTACAACTACCTGAAAGGAGGTTGGAGAGACATTGGTGTTGGTCTCTTTGCCCAAATGGCGGGTGATAGGATGAGGTTGGAATGGGCTCAAGCTGAACCAAGGCAGGTCCAGATTAGATATTAGGAAAAAGTTCTTCACCAAAAGGGTTATCAGGCATTGGAACAGGCTGCCCAGGGAGGTGCTTGAGTCACCAACCCTGGATGTATTTAAAAGATGGGTAGATGAGGTGTTTAGGGATATGGTTTAGTAGAGGACGGGTATGGTTGGACTCAGTGATCTCAAAGGTCTCTTCCAACCTAGTGATTCTGTGATTCTGATTCAGTGATCTTCCGCTAGCTGGCCCACTGTCTACAGAACCAATTTTAAGGATACAGTTGATGAGGAGAAACTGAAATATCCAAAATGCTAGCAGAAGATTCTAAAGTGTTATGTAAATACCACAGTAAAATACAGAAGCATAACCATTGCCAGTTTCAATTTGGTCATATTTGGCTGTATGTATCATTATATCAGAGTTAAGTATGTTCTCATCTCTCTTTGGACTTTTATAAGACACATCAAAGCAATGAGCACTGAAGTCCTGGAACAGAGAAGATATGTTATAACAACTACTAGCACATAAGAAAAAATAACTTACTAGGGCAAAAATACAACTGTATGAGAAACTGAAGCTAAGAATTAATGGTGGGGTGGTATTTTTTTAGGTTAAGAAAACATGCAATAAAAGCAAAAATGTCAGGTATGAGCAAAATTCTAGGCAGCACTCATTAAAAACTAAATATTTTTCATCTACAGTAGCTAAATTTGTCTGCATGTTTCCCATTCTAAGTGTTGGAAATACTACAGTAAAACTAATCACTAGAGTCATGCAGACACTCCCATTTTCAACTACGCATGTGATGCTGAGGGCAAATTATATGACAATTCCATATATAATTCACATTACATACTGCAATAACTCAAGATAAAAGAAAAAGTGAAGATAAGACCATTTTCTGTGAAGATGGCTCTATTGGGTTTGTGTATTTTACACAAGCCTTGGGTTTTCCCCACACTATGGATAAACGTTTCCTAGACTCCAACTGAACTACAAGTGGCAAGGCATGCAGTTAGGATTACATTTCTTTGTTCTCATTGCCTAAAATCTGGACCCATTACACCTTAAAGATTGAAGGCAGCGTTTTCAAAATTCCCAAAAACATTTTAGCTTTTTAAGCCCTCCTTCAGAACCAAGTTCTGACCATTTGACTTGCTGGAAGTCACTGAAGCAGCCCTCAATGACCAAACTTTTTAAAAAACCTTGACCCTACATAAGTCTTTGAGCTTGCTTTGCTGAAAGTTTTACCCTCAGCCAAGAAGTTTTCCTTCTGGTTTTCCTTCCTATAAAACCAATGAAATGGACTGCTTTTATTCAACAGATACACCAAAAAAACCCCACTAATGAAAAGTACGGAGGCTGTGATTGGTTGGTTTATGATAAATTAGTTTGCATTATTTGTAAATAAACAGGTTTTTTCCATGTTTTGTGTTGTGCACCACTTTGGCACCATTTTCAGGGATTTTCATAGCAGCGATGATATAGCTGAAAAAATACAGACCCTATTGGAGGCAATATACTAATGACAACTGATCAGGACAATTTAACCTTGTAGCATTTAGCCTCCTGCTATGATAAGAAAATGAGCTGGTTCTTGCATCACCCTTTCATGATTCTCACCTTTCCACCTCAATAGCCAAGTGATATTTTGCCTACCTGAGATTTAGTAACATTGTGAGGAATCACAGCTTGCATTTGAAAGGCTGAGAAAATTGGGACTGTTCAGCCTTGAGAAGAGAAGACTAAGGGGGGACCTAATCAATGTTTATAATTATCTGAAGCAGGGGATGCAGGGGGAATCAGCCAGCCCCTTTTCAGTGGTCTGTGGAGACAGGACAAGGGGCAATGGCTGCAAGTTGGAGCACAGGAAGTTCCGCACCAACATGCAGAAGAACTTTTTCCCAGTGAGGGTGACAGAGCCCTGGCACAGGCTGCCCAGGGAGGTGGTGGAGTCTCCTTCTCTGGAGATATTCAAGACCCGTCTGGACGCCTATCTGAGTGAAATGTCCTAGGGAGCTGCCTTGGCAGGGGGTTGGACCCGATGGTCTCTCGAGGTCCCTTCCAACCCCTACAATTCTGTGATTCTATGATTAAGCAATGAACATAGGATACCAAAATGAGATCAGCAAAATGGTTTGGCAGAAACAATATCGCATCACGGAGATCGTCACTGGGTTGCTTCTCCTCTATCTTTGCATGTGTTTACAACTGAACTCTCTCTCTTCTTTGTAATTTTCTTCTGATTTACCAAAGAGATTGTCAAAAGACAGCCCTCCCTCTTGCAGATGGGATGTACCCTCACCTCTCAATCATGTCATGACATGTGTCCAGTACAGAAGAAAAAGCAAGGAGGCTAAATGAATGGATTTTTATTAAGAGTGCCATCTGGGGTGGTGCTTGGGAGCAGTCCCTTCTAACAGAGGCTGAGCTATATCTGCTGCTTTGAAGCTTCACCACTTTGCTTAAGGTTGATAGCAAGGCTTTGGAAGACAGATAAAGCTCAAGAAATGAAAACACCTTCTCCAAAGAAATACTCCTTCATTTCTTCTTTTGATCTTAAGTGTTAGCCAGAGTTTAGGGTCTTTGAAAAGTGCTCTGAAAAACCCTGAAATCCCTATTGACAAGGCTAGCTTTGAAAATCACTGAGTAAACAATCTCATTTTAACAATGAGCTCTCACACTGTTTCAGAATAACCTTGATTCTGTTACAGAATACCATAAAAAAGTGTGATTATGTAAGGCACACAACACACAAGAATTGGAAATGCAGAAGGCAGGTCAGACAGACCCAAGGCAGATTTGCAAACCTTTCCAGCAGGGCGGAGAGCTCAGGACCCAGTGCAACCCAAACCAGGTTTCGCAACAGAGCCTTATCCCTCCTATGCCATTCTGCCACAACTGATGCTCACTGCCAACATACTTTTACTAGGACAGCACAGCTGAGCATTGTCCACTACATGAGGAATATTTTGAGCATTCTAGCAACACGGTATTTAGAGGAACATCAAAGTTCTAATACGCTTTCTCAGCCTTGTACAAAACTAATACTTTTGTCTGAACAGCATCCCGAGTTACCAAGTGGGCCAGATATTTTTAGTTACAAAGACACAGTATCCAGCAGAATTAAACTGTTTGGGCTGAAATTTTCCATCCCTATAAACATAAACTTTAGTTTTCACAAACAAATTAATCAAATACACACAGGAAAATCCTGGTGGCCTTTCCTTTTGGAAGCTTTTAGAACACACTTGCTTTGGATCAGGATCTGGCAACTTGTCAATGAAAGGTCTGTCGGTTATGAACACGCCTGGTTTTTTTGGTTGGTTTTGTTTAAATTAAACTTTTCCCAGGTCTCTCTACCTGGTAGAAGACAAAGATCTGTGTGTGAGCACACACATTCGTCATAAAAATAACTTAGATTTTAATACTTAAATTCCCTAAGTTTACACTGAGAGAGCTTCCCTTGCAGTTGCAGCTAAGAAGACATCGTTAGGTTACACAGGATCTCTCTGCTCCTCAGTTGGTGAAGTACCACAGAGAACTGCAGGAGAAAAATTAATTATTTTGCCCTGATATCAGCGCTGGAACAGCACACTGCTAGCTCAACTTGCTTGTGTACTGCATAAAGGGAAAACAAAACATCAAATAGCTTGTCAGTTTAAAGAGTGCTTTCTGTTTGAGGGGAGGGAGAGGTGAGAAGGGATGTTTATGTAAATAAGGCAGGGAAACTACAGAGAAAAAAAGATGCAAGCATATAATTAAAATCTGTATCATAATGCCTACATACAAGGTACCAACTGAGATTACAGGACCAACACTGATTCCAGCAACAAACTGCTTGGTGTTACATCTTAGAATGTAATAGCTGTTTTTTTTAAATATGCTTTTCATGTGTAATCTCTATTACAGCACAATGGGCTCAAGATGACTTTTCCAACAAAGATGGACTTTTATAAAAAAAAAAATGGAAACTTTCTTTAAACCCTGATCCCAGCTGTTTGATGTGATCCGAGCAGTTCAATGTCTGAAGCCACATAGTTTCATACAAGTTTGAACAAAATCAAGAGTCTTTCTGCATATTATGAGAGCTACATGGCCAGGTGTTAAAGACTGAGATTCACATTTGGGTTTGTTCATAGTAAACTTTTATAATTTTAGGGCAATATGTCTGAAGATACTTACTTCTGTACTCAAAGGCAGTATGAAAATAAAGGAAGTGTCCCCAGTTATAGGGAAGGTAATTATTCCCCAAGTGTTTTTATTTGACCAATAAAATCAGGTAAGAAAGAGGTTTCTTCAGAAAAATTGAAACAGATTCAGACACTTGTCATTCTCCCAAATTGCATAGAATTATGATGCCTAGGACAAGAAGCATAAGTGATTTTTATTTCGTAAAGGCTGCCTCATATGTCAGGCAGGCATGTATATTATGCACATCCAGCAAGGGACAAAGATCAGAAGTTTAAAGGAGCTGTTTGTGATTTTGGATGGGATGTGGCACACAGATGAAAGAGCAAACGTTTTTCCCCTTGGTTTAATGCTAGCAGTAGATTCCTAAATTAAGCCCAGCAGGAAACAAACATCCACCACAGATTCCAGAAGATATCTCACATCTTTGTATTAAAACGTGTTATTTTAAGAGTCCCAAATGCTGCATGTCTGATTTTTATTAAGTCCAGAGCCAACATAGGAAGTGTTATTTGATTTCTTTTTAAAGAACACAGAAAATGTAAGTGGACAACGGGATGTAAATTGCAGTAAGCCAAAAGAAAATTGAGGAGTAGGAGATAATGATTCTGATGCTATTATCTATAAGAATACTAAGGCCACAGGCTTCAAAAAAATTACTTGGATGACCTTGAGAATTCTCTCAGACTAAAGTTAGTTCTAGGATTTTCCCAAAGGATGGAGGACATCTTCATTTTTCTTTTCCAAATAGACTGGGGAGATGTTTTTGACATACACTTCTGATTTCCTTCTACTCCAAAGTGCTACAATGTAATATTCTCAAGGAGGATAAAACTAGACATTATCCCTCATGTTCCTGACACATTTCATGCAGGATTCTTGTTGAAAAGAACAAGAGTTCTAGATCCAGATACAAACGTAGTTAAAGTTTCCAACGCTGAAACTTCTTCTAACACTATCTTCCTTTAGACAAAATGTAAAGTACTGGGATAGTATTTTGCCCAGCTCAGTCACAATACACTGAGCTTTTATTTTGGAGGTTGCAGATTTTAGGGTTTGTTGTGTTTTTTTTTCTTTCCCACTGACTTTGATGATGTTTTGGGATTAAAACAAGGAGCAGGCAGTTCCCATGAGATGAAAGACATAACTGCAAAGGACATTACTTAGAAGATTAAAAAAACCCACCCCAACACACCACTCCCCCCCCCCCCAAAAAAAAAAAAACCCCTCTTGGAGTTTGAAATGCTGTTATGTATTTATTTAAAGAAACAATCCCTTGAAGGGGCTTAGACTTCAATATTTTAAATAATTTTCCACTTTCATCAAATCTAGTTAGAAATAAAATGTTTGGGTTTTTTTTTTTTTTTAAATTGCCAAGCTGATGAAAATTATAACATCACATTCCCAAGTAGGCTAAATGTATTATTACAGACTGTAAGAACAGCTCTGAGGTCTTCTGTAAACAGTGCCAGTGATAGAACTTAAGTTTCACTCTAATTTATGTTCATTTGTAATTCCCAACCACCCTTATCCCAGTCACACCATTTCAAAAATGTTCCCCACATCCCTCCCCTAGCAGCTAACTCCTAGATTGGCACAGAGGCAGCCCCTGCTATGACATGTCCTGAGCCGTGGTTCAAGAGGTTCAGCCAAGCTCTCAGGCCAGAGTAGAGACCTGGTACGCTCACACTCCTCTCAGAAAGCACTAAATAATCTTCCTTCTCTAGCCAGCCTCTTATTTCATAACATTTTAAGTGCTTCTACTTCCAGCCCTGCCCAACCCCCCGTAACAGGCCAAGACAATGAAAAGTTATTGGGTGAAACGATGGGGCACAGGAGGGGGAAAGAAAGGGGGAGGGATGGGGGGAAATAAAGTCTCACTTTCTTTGGGAAGTAGCCTTAAGACAGAGTGCAGAAGTACTTTTGACAGCAGGCAGAATTGTGCATGCATGAATGAGCTTTCTCACACTCTTGGGTCAGCCGAGCAAGAGGAGAAAGGAGACCTTTGGTTTCTGTTCCTGACACTACTTCTGCATGCAGTGCAAGCCAAGTTGATTTATGTTTCCGCTTATGCGGGCCGAAAATAAGTACATAGTAGCTTACATACATCTTTCACACTGCAGCAAAGATTAATTCATTAGTTACAACACCCTGTGAGATCCATGGGTAAAGAAATGCAAAGAACTAAGTCAGTAGTTTCTAACTCATTCACTGATTGGCATCAAAAGATAAACCCATGCCACTTCAGGGACCTAAATCCACTGCCTTCCACCTCTGAGTTTCAGATCTCATCGGAAGTTGTTTCCAATAGCAAAAGTTTACTTTTGGCTCCAACTTAGGAAATCCATCTTTGGCTCCAAGACTGATGAAGTATTAGATTCACTGTGAAATCAAATTTAAAATTATGCAGGGCCCTAAGAAAATCTTGACAGGGGCAGAAGGAAGTATCAGTGAACATCCAAAATTCACCCCTTGTAGAACACCAATGAAACTACACTTAGAACTCCCTGGATGTATCATACTTCAGATACAATAATTCGGCCCATCTTTGCAAAAGATGAGTTCATCATTTGCTAGTTTTCTATTTGATATACAATAGAAAGAATTACATACTCTAAAGTATTTTTTTTTAAAAAAAAGCACACAACATAAAAGCATTCACAAAATAGTGTGTACTATTCCTTGCCAGCTTTGGAATCCAGGAAGTACTCCTTCCATTAGATTTCTCATCTTGCTAATGTACCTAAGGTTCATATTTCTCTACAGTCCTAAAATGCAGATTTGTACTTTTATATTAGATCCTGTATTTGCTTCCAATCACTTGTCTATTCTGCAGGGCTTTTCATCAAAATTTGCCCTCATATTCTGAAGTACCAGTGTATTGTTAGATTGTTCCAGAAGTGTCAAATACAGAATTGCTTTTCAAACATGATTTTGTTTTGTTTTTAAACACTTCTGTGCTGCAACTGCTATTTATTGCTGGCATTTATCATTCTCAGGAGCTGTATATCACATCACCATGGGCTGTGGCTGTATCTTCGACATGTGTGTGTCCTATGGTGTTGCACTTAAATTGTGAAGCCAAAGAGAGGAAAAGCATGGGGAGAGTGGCCACACAAGAAAAACAATCTGCTTTTGTGAGTTTTGTGAGGTCTTCTACAACAGTGATTCCTGATTCATGAATTTCACACAAATACAGAACATTTGTAAAGCACATATATACCTGAGCACATTGTCATTCCAGATTGCTTTAAATATACATGCAGCATATATTAACACCTATCTAAATAGAAAAGATACCTTAAAACAGAAAATTAAGAGAACATACTTATAATCTTTGTTTGGAATGCAAATAAATTCATGAGGGGCAGTAGTCTCAAGAAAAAGTTACAAAATTCAATCTGTCCCCAAAGATGACTGTTATGCATGGCCCAAAGACACTATGACATGGTAAGATGTCAGTATTTCTAAACGACTAGACCCTGAGAGAACTTCTCCCAAAGTGTCTTGATACTGGTCATGCTCTCTCAATGAACAGCTTTATGGAAACACACAATGAACATCAGTGACCGCTCAGATCACATTTTGGACTGATCAGTACTGTAATGACTAAACACATCAGGTTAAATACGGACATCAAAAATCTGGAATGAGATTTTTACTGGAAACAAACAGAAAGGTAAGATGACACACACTTTTGCTAAATTAAGGCCACGCCTCAGCACCTTGATGGTATTTTTTAATACAAAATTCAGCTTTAGGGACTGATAAACAGATTGAAGACTTCAAGAGAAAAAAGATGAATCCCTCAATTTTAAACTATAAATTACCATTCTGCAAAAGTCACCCCAAAAACAGTTAAAAGGTTTAAAAAGGGAAATGTAAACTACAACTGTTTGCATGGAAATACCAGATTATCTTTAATGCTGCACTGTCAATATCTTTATTGTCACTGGAAGCAGTGAAATGCAAGAAGTTATAATTACCTCAGTATACTTGGTATTTTAAATTGATCAAATTACGTGAATTGATTTTTAAAGATTCAGCTTAGGGATGTAGGGAGAGGATGCCTGGGAAAAAAACATCAGTTCCATCTGCAGAGTGGAATTGATTATGTGTTATGGATGGCTTATGCTCTAGGACTATAAAAAATTGCAGGTGACTTTGGTTACTAGAGGAGCTATCAGTCAGCCTAAATTATTGACATATTTTTGTGTAGTGTAGCTTCAAATATCTCCCTTGGTTTTCTCTTTCATCCTCAAAATTTAAACAGTCAGAGCTATCATCCAGAGGAAGGTCACAAGGTTGAATTCATGAACAAGCTATTCCAGTACCCACGATTCCATCAAAACCAAACTCTTATATCACAGCTGGTACACAGGGGAAAGTTTAACTCTTCTATTAGCTTCTTTTAAGATCAATTCATATCAAGAGATAAAATCCAAACTAAAAAACTATACCCAGAGACTGTTCCACAGTGATCAGAGAGAGTGTTACTCCCTCCATTTGATGCTTAAGCATCAACAACCAGAACCATTTACTGGGTAGCAGGGAACTATGAAAATAGATTTAAAGAAGAGATTAGGATTCCCAAGTACTATCACATCACTGTAAGGGGAGACCAACAGACTTAAAATCAGGCAATTTAGAAAGTCTAACACATTTTATCTTTGTTCCAGAACAGACATCATAACTAATACTGAAAGTCACTGGGAGAAAGGAAAAAAAACATATAAAAAGCTATTTTATCTTTATTATCCTTTCCAATCACACACCAGCATACAATCCCTTAGGGCACGACCACACTCTTTGCATGGGATCCATTTCCTTTCTATACTCTGAATGGACAATGATAATTGAACAAGTGATTGTTAATTATTTGGCCTTACTCTTACTATACAGCATGAAGTCCCATGTCTTGTTTACTGTGTACTATTCAGAGCCTGATTTGAGCAATGAATTATTCATTTGCTTGTGGATTTTCCTACAGTGCTCATCACAACAACATCTGAATGCATTACAAACATTAAGTGATTCATTTTCACATCATCTTTGTGCAATGAAGTGAATGATATCCTTGTATGCACATTACAGAAGGGGGGTGGGGAGCATGACACAGATATTAAAGCATCTGTTAATTCCAAGTGAGCCAGTGGAGGATTATAGGGTCAAGTTTCTTCAAAACACTTACATTTGTCGCACCACTCAAGTCAGCACACATGGACCATCCCCACAGGTCTCAGAGCAGGCCCCTAGAAAGCAAGCAGTACAATCACTGTCCTCTGAAAACAACTTGGTTTTAAACTATATCGTACATCTGATGAGACAAAAGTGTTGACAGTGGAAGGAAGGAAGGAAGGAAAGTCTCAGCAGAGGATGTTCCAGTGCAGACCTATAAAAGAAGGTGAACAGCAAACACTCAGATACAGTAGCAGAGGAGCTGAAGCACAGCAAGGATTTTTTGCTGCGCTGCTTTCCCAGAACCCCACATTTCACTGAACATGACCTTAAGTGGATGTGGGGAGGGGGGAAACATAGTAACAAAAAACCATGATGAAAAGGCTGAGGTTCTTAATGAAGACAGCCTTGGTCTTTAGCGGTAAGACCATTTGTCCTTTGAGTACCCAGCCACCTGAGCTGAAAGACAAGGACAGGCAGCAGAATGGAGCCCTCATAAAACAAGGGGAAATGGCTAGTGATCTGCTGCACCACTTAGATACATGCACAAGTGTTCGAGGTCAGATGGAATCCACCTAAGGGTACTGAGAGATCTGGAGGAAGTGCTCTCACCAAGCCACTTTCCATCATTTACCAGCAGTCTTAGCTAACTGGGGAGGTCCTGGGTGATTCAAGGTTAGCAATTGCAACACCCCTCTACAAGATGGGATGGAAGGAGGGTGCAAGGAAACTGCAGGCCTGTCAGTCTGACCTCAGTGCTGGGGAAGGTTATGAAGCGGACTGTCCTGAGTAACATCACACTGCATGCACAGGACAACCATGTAATCAGGCTGAGTCAATACTGGTTTATGAAAGGAGGTCCTGCTTAACCAATCTGATCTCTTTCTATGATAAGGTGACCTACCTTGTGGATGAGGGAAAAGCTGTGGATATCATCTACCTGGACTTAGTAAAGCCCTTGACAGTGTTTCTCATAGCATTTGCCTGGGGAAGCTGGCTGTTCATAGCTTGCACACATGTATTCTTACAGCTGAGCAAAAAAATGGCTGGATGGCCAGGCCCAAAGAGTTGTGATGAATGGGGTTAAACCCAATTGGCAGCCCATCACCAGTGGTGTTCCCCAGGGCTTACTGCTTGGACCAGTTCTCCAATATCTTTACAAATGATCTGGACGAGGGGATTAAGTGCACCCTCACTAACTTTGCAGACAACACCAAGTTGTGCAGGAGTATTGATTCATTTGAGCTTAGGAAGGCTCTGTTGAGGGATCTGTCCAGGTTGGATCTGTGGGTTGAAACCAACAGTATGAGGTTAAACAAGGTTTAGTGCTGAGTCCTGCACTTGGGTCACAATGTCCCCAAGCAGACTTGGGGAAGAGTGGCAAGAAAGCAGCCCAGCAGAACAGAACCTGGGGGTGTTGATTGACATACAGCTGAATATGAGCAGGCAGTATTCCCAAGGTGGCAAAAGCCCACAGCATCCTGGCTTGTATCAGAAATAATGTGGCCAGCAGGACTAGGGAAGTGATTGCCCTTTTGTACCCCACACTGCTGGGATCACAACCCAAGTACTGTGTTCACTTTGGGCCCCAAACTGGAGGTGCTGGAGTGTGACCAAAGAAGAGCAAAGGCAGCAGGTGGCTGAAGGGGAATATGCTCCAGGAACCCTCCTTACTGCAGACCCAAGTAGTCCACAAGAGACCATGCCATCAGAGATTAAAAACGGCTTGAGACTGTGTTTATTTAAGCAATGAGGACCTCCTGTAACCTTTCCCTATTAGATGTAATTCAATCAAACACATCTTATTTTAAAATAATTAAGAACCCCTACAATCCAGTTGTATGTATTTATACAATTTCTATTATGACAACTTTTACAGTTTGATCCTTTCCCTGGTGTCTTAAACCTGACAAAGCCATACATGCAGAGCATCTGGCATCTTATTTAGTCTTCCAACAAATGGCTATCCTTACACAACATTTATGTTTCTTGACTACACATGAAAACAGTTACAAACTATGTTAAACTTTCCTAAGGGGCAGGCATGGAGACAGTTTCTGTGGTGAAAAAAATCCTTTCAGAATTACTGCACTATGAAAATAAATGGGCTTCTGCTTCCATTCCAATATCCACAGTATTTCCATGAGAAATACATCTGGATATAGCCTTACCATATACAGGGTAGCACACATGTTGTGTTCAGCAGCTGTAACCCAACAGGCTGCTCATTATAGTCCAACACTGATCTATTTTTCAGAAGTGACCCAGAATCTGTTCCCAGCACTGCAAAAGGTCTCTTACAGACTGTGAACATGTTATTGGAAGATGTCTTCCTCCATGCCTTCAAAAGTCTGATTCAGTGGCTGCAACCCAATTCAAATTATATAGCAAAGACAAGTAGGTCTATCCTATACTCAGATTTGGAGCATCTTTCATTCCTTGATGACAGTTTTTCTTCATGGCTTTCCAGACAGACTGCCTCTGAATTCTGTAATGCCCCTGTGTTGGTTGCAAACCTGGACATTTCTCTGCTTTTTTGCAGGACTGTCTATACCCACTGTGGAAAACCAATTCAGAATAACAGGGTTCACCACTAAAAGCAGTTGTACAGCAAAGTGCTCTCTTCCTTTCTCATTCCCAAGAAACCAGAAACAAGTTACTTTGGTTTTGCTGCTGTATGAGGAAGACTTTTGAAACCACCTGTAGCGATTGTCATACAGCTGCCTGAACCAGTGGATGTACACATGACACAAACTTGAATGAAGATCTGGTGGGGAGGTGGTTTCCCCTGTGGGTAGGCAGAAAGCCTGGGAGGTTTAAGGAACTGAGCAGGGAGGCACAAAATACAGTCTCCTGGCCTTTAGCTGTTACCATATGCTTTAATCCAATGCTTCAACTTCTGGCAGTCACTGGTTTTAAAGAGGTCAGGTTTAAAATCCTGACCGCTGTTGGGTTTACAGGCCAGCCATTGGATTACACTGATTCCAAAGCTGTTAGAGAACAGACCATGTGGAAGAGAAACACCCCCACAATCCTTTCTGCTCAGGACTTCGTCTCACATCCAAGTCTTAATAATTCATATCACTCATAGTAGCTGTATCTTCATTATATCTTGCACTAAACTACCATGCACTTTGGACTAAGATTTTAAAAAAAATAAAATAATATTTGCTTGGGGAAATAAACTTAGCTCAAAAATTCAGTTCATTGTGATTTTAATGTAACGTACAAGCCTGACCCCTGCACAAGCTTTAGGAGACAAGTTTCTTAGGAGACTGTGGGGATATTTCAAATTGTGTTTGCTTTTTACATTTGACTGTTTCAAAAGCCAAGTAAAATTGACATGTGTTACCTGTGAGTAAACTTAGGAAGAAACCCAGGTCTGAGCATCTCTCGCCCAGAAGAACAATGTGGAAGCTAAAGCAGCAAAAATGAGCTGAGGATTTTATGAGACTGAGATCCCGAGGACTAAAGCCTGCACTTAAGCTTGAGAGAAAAAAAGAAAGGTGAAGCAGTTCTAGATTCAGAGTGTAAACTGGTAACACAAAGGTCACCAGTAGGTAGTTTTAACTGGAACAAATGAGGGCACAGAGGAAAAGCAAGTTCGTAAATACCAGTCCTGCTGTAGCTTTTCATGAGACACCAACCAGTTTAGTAGGTTCAGACAGAAAATCTGCAGCACTGGCATTTGATGGCTGTAAATAATACAAGAACTGTTCACATTTATGCTGAAATTTGCATTTGCCGTTACTTTAGGACCACCTGCATCACACCATTCCTACACAAAAGAGCATTGCTTAACAGAAGTCCAATACCTGGTATGATAGGATAATTTCTAATTACCCAGCATATCAGCACACCTAAACACTGATGATAGTTTATTACTCTGCCCTATAGTATTCAGCTTTGCAATATTCAGTTTCTAAATGTAGTCTTACCCTAATAGCATTCATCCCATTTAAAACATGTATGTTTTATATGTAATCTATATAGTCCCTTCAATTTAAGTTTCATATGCTTATGTTGTTTAGGCTATGATTTATACTATACCATCATACGATACAAATCAGCTTGTGTTTCGTGGGATAACTGGAGAACATAGGAATTACAAAGGATCTGCGTATTGACTTCAATTTCTAAAAATCTGTATTTGAAAAAACCTAGAATATTTCTTTTCTACCTTTTAATTTAAACTGATCCATAAGAAAGTAATTTCTATATTGGGCTACTAATTGAAAAAATGTTATAGGCAGTTAAAATGTTATAAATAATATCTCATGACTTTTAATAAACTACTTGGAAAACTCTCGCTCAATATCATGTAAATATACATCTTAAGTGTTACTAAGTTTGAATACAGTTATTCTGAAACTGTGTTTCAACACAGAGCACAGGTCCCAGGGTTACTGGAGATGGAGAGCAGTACAGAAACTTTACTCTACCCCTCTTCAGCTGCTGGAAGGTGACTCTAATTGCTCCCTCAGGCTGGGTTTAGGAGCAACTATCAACAAGGTATAGGAAGGGCTGCAAAATCTGATACCTATTTCCCTCAGGCCAAACTGCAGAGCTTTCACATGAAGGGGGGAAGCAGGAATAAGAAATAAGAGACTTTTAGAAGTATGCTCGCCTTGCACAATACAATCAATGGCCATTGTCCCACAATAGAGGAAAAATACCTCCCTGTCCCACTACATGTTGCAAGACTGGAGCCCTACTGTGTAAACCCCTGGAGAAAGAACCTTGTCTTTAGTAACACTGCTAATCTATGAATGAACATTTAAACGATGCAATCAAAATGGGAATGAGATTGGTCTGAAAATCCTGCATTTAAAAAAAAAATAAATACATTCATGCATTTTTTAATCTTCTGTCTCCTGAAGCTTCAAAATAAAATTCAATTTTATTGTCAACATTTTCTTTTCTCCCCACCACTCTCCCCACCCACCCCCCCCAAAAAAAAAAAAAAAAAAAAAGGAAGTGCTCAAAATAAGCTTTGCTTTTTGTAACAAGGAGTAACAAGATTTCACAGAATTCTTTTACTCCAGATCACAAATATCACCCAATCTCCGGAGACTCCAGTTCTGGACTGAAGCGGTATTAAGTGCTTCCGCAAAATACTCTCTATTTTAAATTAGATTTTGGGAAAAGCCAGCCAGTGACTGATTAGAAAGCAGCTGGAAGTGTTCCAGGTACTCTATTCAAAACACCTTGAAACAAACTGCACTACTGTCTATATTTGGAAACCATTAAAAAGTTACAAAACTAAAACCATATACATGCAAAATATATGTTCAGCCTTCATTGTTTTCAAAGGAAACTAGTACAGATAAACTACAGGGATAACATATGGTTTGGATATGAATGAGGTTTACATCTGTTACTGGTTAATTAGTTCAAACTTTACCCACAGTGGAGTTTTCAAAGATTCAGGGCCACAATTAAATAAGTGAGTCATATTTTAGAATATTGAACAGACCTAAGAAATCCCCAAATCCAACTGGTAGGTCTTTCAGCCTTGCAGAAGAGCACCTTTCTTGCTTGGAGCACTTCTCAGTGGATTAGACATGAACTACACTTTTGGGGAAGATGAATCCTTATCACAGTTCTTATCAGTCTGCTCTTATCTGAAGTCAGTCACTTAGACACACACTCTCCAGCTTTGTCACCAGGGAAACACGGTTGATGGCAAAAGCTTAAGTGGTGCATATAACCAAAGCCAGGAGACAAGACTAACTCTGTGCTTCTTGACCTAGACTTTATTTACTCCCAGTAGATACAATGAGCTTCATGTACACACCTTTCAAAATCAGCAAACAGAATTTTCCCAGAGTAGTCTCCCCACCTTTTGGCTTAATGTAAAATAGAGGGGTTTGTTATGTTTGTTTGGTGGATGGATTGCTTTTTCATTTTTTTAAAATAAAAGTAGTAAAACTGTGTTAAAGTAAATTTTCAAAATAGTTCTGTCCCTTAATTTTGTCCGCTACTTATTTTGGCTGAAACCTTAAAGCTAACATTAATGCATACTCAGGATTAGCCTGTGTTAATGATTATTATGAGGCCATCACTTTGCATGTCCAGAACTTAATATTTCATTTGCAGCATATGTAAAATAATAGCTACAAAACAGCAGCAAGACAGAATCAAAATGATGTATTATCATAATGACCTGTGGTGATGCCCTTAAATCTCATTCATACATGTCTCGATTTTAAAAAGAAAAAGGAAAGCAAATAGTAACAGAAAACTTGTCCTTTTTTTTAAGTGATCTTGATGTTCTTCAGAGATGCTAATTTTGAAGTATGCTATATAAACTTAAGAAGATATTCTGTCATCTGTGTTGGTTGGTATTGATCATTGCTGAAAAAAAGCAGATGGGAAAAACACACATTCCCAATACTTACAACAGCATTCTGGAGGACTACAGAATACTACATTTGATTGATCTCCTTTCACAACGGTATCACATCTACATTTCAGAATTGTATCAGGGTGTAACTATGGAGGCCTTAAGAAAAAAAAAAAAACCACCAAATTCCAACAACAAAAATTGAGTTGATCAGAGTGATTCTATTCCCAGTTTTTCTATAGCCTAAATGCATGCTTTTTCAAAAGACATTTTATCTCCACTTCTTATTTTACTTGCTTTTGGTTTCTTTCTTTTTCCTTTCCCCCTCGCTTTTTTTTTTTTAAATACCCACTGGTTTAGATTAGTGATTCATACTGACATCAACACTCTCCCCTTTAGTGGGAGGAAAGTAGCTTCCTCCATTGCTTCCCCCCTCATGAAGTGCCCCAGTTGAGTTAAGAAATCCTGTTAAAGTAGAAGGTCATTTAAATAAGACATAAATCAATAGGAAAACAAAAGATCAGCTTTCCTGCACAGGTGTCACTTCTATTTATTCTGAGTGCAAAACCCAGCAATCACAAGTTCGGAATATTTATATTGCAACCCAAACCTCATGGTCCATTGACAACTGATATTTTGTTAAATAGAGCAAAAACCCTTATGGGCCCATCAGACCTTGACAGTTTTACAGGACTTGTAGCAAGATTTTCCAGCAATAGGACACTATGGGGCCTTGTAGTCTAGCGTTCCTCAATACAAGCTGATGCAAGCTTGTGTTTATGCTGTACCTCAGTGATACTCTCTGAGCCTCGTTAGGTCAGAGAGCTCTGAACATCACGGTGGTCTCCAAGCGATCTCCAGGCATACCTGGATCACTTATAAAAGGGAAAGATTTGTGTGTAGAAGAAAACAGCCACTTACCTAACTCAACCACGAGGATGCCATGTTGCACCTCAGCCAAGGGGAAGCATTACTTACCGCTAACCTCCAATATTACACTCAGTAAGTGAGCACCTTCCTACCAGACTCTGGTTTGCTGTTTGTAGATTATGAAGGCTCAACAGTGTTATGAACAGGGAGTCACACAAGCATCAGACAATTAACTGGGGGTGAGGGATGGATAGACACACGGACAACAGACCCAAAACTTAGATGTCTCCCAGGCTAAGCAGGTATGACGAGGCATTGAGTCACAGGTATGCCTGCTGTGCTGCAATACACAGTTAGATATGCAGCCTGATGAGCAAGGGGGAGAGGAACAGACAGTTGCAAGTCACAGCAACCAGGCAGGTGCAGCTATAAACCTCTTGACACTTCTTGTTACCACTTCAGTCAAAAGCAAGACATTTGTCCCACAGTGTGTAGAGTCTTTGATCTGAACAGAGATAATCTAATACATCATTTGCACAACTGAGCTATTTCCTCTCCTCCTTACTCCCTCCCCCCCAGCAATAAAATTTTATCAACCTTATAATACAAATTCTGCCTCACTAGAAGGACACATATCTATGTGGATGCAATGTTTATCCAAAATCTCAGCAGTAAACTTCAAAGAAAAATGGTATATTGCCAATTGAGCAGCGTTTGCTTAAAAAAAGATTTAAAAATCCATCACTTTTCTTTGAAGATAACTTTGCACATAACAAAAGACTCAGCGACAGTCTAGGTACCAGAAAAGTCCTTGCTGTTCTTTGCAGCTTTGGTACCTGCAGCAGGGCTATGAGGGAACCACACAAGTGAGCATGTTCTGCTCTCCTTGCACTCCTCAGTGCTTTACAGACTCAGGACAAAAGGTGATGCAGTAAGAGAACAGTTCCCTTTCCTCACTGAAAGTGAAAAGACACACCAAGTATTCAAGAGCGTATCACAAGTATACAAGAATGAAGTGAATAAAATAATAATTCTGATTGCTAGTACTGGAAATTCTATTCTCATCCCTAAACAATGTATTTCTGCCAAAATCTTTCTGAATCTGAATAGCACTTGCTGATGTACCATTAATATGCTTCCATACAGTAGCATAGGAAATGAATCGTATCTGGTCTGCATGAAAGTCTTTAAAATATGCACATATTTATCAGTCTCGTCCTACATGCATAAATCTACCTTTACAATTTCTGGGAAACACTGATAAACACTGCTTAGGAGACAAGAAATGTACAAAGAAAGAAAAGGAATGAATTTACATGGGAATTTACTGTGTCTGCAGGTCATACAAATGAACCCAATTTTTTTCCCACAATTAAATCTACGGTGTTATCAAGACAATCGGTTTATTTTAAGACTGTCAACCCAATATATAAATTTCCTTTTGTGCTTGAAATGCCTTTATCAGATAAGATAGCTTTTGTTTAAACTTCTATTTTCAGCCTTTGCTTTGGGGGTTTTGAATATACACAGTGAAGTAACTTGAGATTTCCTACCCTGTTTTAAAATGTGTTTCTTCTGTCTGTTTGTATTTTGTAATTTCCTGTCAAATAACCTCACCATAATTAACTTTCCTTGCTCCAACCTACTACTTTTTTTTTTTTTTTTAAAGCCATTCCCACTTCCTGAGGATGGTAATAAAACACTGATTACATTCGGCTGTTATCTGCCTTTTCTTCCCCTCCTTTCCCCCTCTCTCACTCCCTTTGTCAAAGCCAGCACTCCAGTTTCAGCTCTTCATGGACCAAGAAAGGCACATAACAGGGAGAGGAAGCAAAGCAGACTGCAGGAATCCAGATTCATTAGAGTTTATTGGGTCAATCAGCAGCTGGAAAAGAGCCAGGCAACGTGCGGCCCCCCAAAGTCTGGATGCGTCCCTCTCCTTCCCCAGCCCCGTGAACTCCGTAGCAGCCACCGTAACACTGGCACACATTGGCACCGTGCCCTGCTGTCTGCTGAGGCCGTGGGGGTGGGAAGAGGAAAAGGAAAGCAGCAGCACACTGCTGCTTCCAATTAGCTACAACTAACTGGGAAAAAAAAAATTCATTCGTCCAATTTCTTTTTCATTAAGCATGAAGCTGCTCGTTTTTCCAACTGAATTCTCACATTGGTCTTTGCTACCTTATACCAAAAAAGCTATTTTGCTAACATCACCATACAGAGCCTATAGACTATTCACCTTTCTTCATCTGAAAGTCTTTAACCTCTTTCTTTTGCACATTTCTTTTTCAGGAAGCTTGGCTCCCACTAACCCCTTTAACCTTCCCACTATCCCCACTTTCCACCATCCACAAGATGACAGCCCTACCTATCCTAGCAGTTACTCCTTTCCTTTATCTACAAGCTTGTTGCAAGCATAGGCTGAAGCCAAGACACTCGCTTCCTCTCTTCCAACTCTACACTGGAGCTCGTCCAGGCCAGTTTCCGCTGGTTCCCTTTGAATTTAAGCACTTTCTCCAGGGTCAGTCTCCAGGCAAATCTCAAGGACCTTCCCCTATCCCCCTCCCGCTTGGCCCTTCTGGTTCTTATGATACTGCTAATCATTATCCTTGCTCTGACATCTCATCATCACTGAGGTTTCAAATCAGTCATTATTTTTCCTCTCAATGATTATTCTCTGGTTTGGGCAGCACACCGCATTGATGGGGACTTTGAAAGCTCTGCCACTGGCATGCTCTTAGTTCCACACATTTGGGTGACATCTTTGGCTCATGACTTCAGCAGTCACTTCTGCATTGATGGTTCAGATGCCCTTTTGCAGTTGCCAAAGCAGTCTGAGGGAGCCTGACATGAAGGTGATGACACGAATGCATAACGGCCTGGAGAGTGGTATAGGCCAGGAGCCTTAGTTCAGATCAAGCAGCCCGTGTAGCCATGCTGTCAGACCATCTTTTCCAATTCTAAGCCACCTCCCAAATTTTCCAGTTTTACATTTTGTCACACACATATATTATCTTGTCCAAATGCTAAATGACTTCCCTGCAAAACTTCAACTTCTCCGTATAACCGATGCCAACACTGGGATTTTAATGCTTACAACAGCAAAATCAAAGTCACTTGAGATATTTCCTTCTCTCCTTCCCAGTATCAAGTTCAGCTGCTCCCTTCCAAACCCCTTCCTCCAGCCTCAGCAGCTTAAATCTCTCACTCTCTACTTTATCATTACCAATATGTCAACATTCTCCCCTTGAGCATCCCAGAAATGCCATGGTCATCTGCAGGGCATAAGGTTTATAACTGCTGAACACATCTTCCCTTCTCTGTTTGGTCAGAAAAACCCCAAATAAACCTTCAAGTAGTTTCCTAAAATAGCATCACATTTAAAGTTATTTTCATATCCTCCTCAAGCTTTTTCTCTAAGCTTTATATACATTAACCCTTCCTGAACTAACAAACCTACTCCAGATAGCTGACAAAGTACAAAGCCTAGTGCTCAGAGGTGGACAGTGGGTCTTGAAGGATTTGCTAAAAACACTTGCAGTCATACCTTCAATTTCCCAGTGAACAGCTATAAAGGTTAGCTATTTCTATGCCATTCAGGAGCACTGAGATATTCAAGCTTTGCTCTCATCAACATTCAGATTTTTCTCTACTGATGCTCACACTAGGGTTTCTTGGGGGAGTTGTGTGGTGGGGCTGGTTTATGGTGGCTTTGGGCGGTGGTGGGTTGTTCTTCCTTTGGTTGCTGTTTGGGTTTGGTGGGAGGGGTTTATTTTACAGTAAGGCCACATCTAAATCATGGTTACTACCTCCCTAAGCAGCAGTATCACATAGTAGCCCTCCTGCTGTTAAGTTATTTATATGGCTCAACATCCTTTCTTTATGTCTCTAAATATTACTTTCTAGATTCCATTCAGCCTAAATTCTGGCAAGGCAAACAGTCACCGTTCTCTGGTAACTTTTTTCTCCTTCTGTGGGACACAAAATCCAGACTGCCAGAGTACTTGTAAAAAAATCCCAATTTCTCCATGGTTCGGGTCTCCAATGCAGCTGCCTTGCCTCACTAGCAGTTTGACAAACTCAAGTTTACGATTGCCCAAAGACAATTTTTAATTAAGGACATAATTAAAATGAAGGGAGAATTAAAAGTAAGTCAGTTCCTGATCACTTAATCCAAAGTTACTTCCTATGGCTAGCTCTTCTATGATCTCATCGTTAGCTGCTAAAATGAGAATAGATATTATTTTAGTCAGTATGTCTTTTCCTGTTGTGTTTTTTTTGGGGGGTTTTGTGTTTGGATGGAGGGTGTTTTTTTAATGATCTTTCACATTGTTAACACTCATGGACAGCCTACTACCTTCTTTTTGTTCTTCCTGAACACTGTAAAGTAGTACTATTTTTCCAGCAAGGTTATTGTTCTGCTATGCATCCATTTCCCTCTACAGCGTCTTCACAGTTATCTTGGACTCCTCTACGGTATGCATGTGGTATCTTTAAGTAAAAAACTGTTTCTTGTTTCTAACTGACCACAACCAACTGCCTTGCCTTTTATTAACTGTCCCGTTGATCCAGTTAACATCCCCATCATTTCTATGGCTTTATTCTTGCCGTCCTTCCATTATCCGTTACTGTATCTTCTTCCTTTTCCACTTCCTGCACACTAAAGCCAGGTATGAATATTGCATGAGCATCTTCAGACCTTTTCCCATCACTTCTGGCTTACTCAACTGCTGTAATAGACTCGGTATCAAAGACTGACCCAGACGATCTCTTAAGAAATAGTCTCTTTTCTTGAATGGATCCTAGTAGAAATACAACCCAAGCTTTCCATTGCCACCTCACCTGTGGGCCTTCTCTAGGGAATGGATGAATTCTGATTACCAGAGTCCAAGTTTTCTGCAGAAATCATGGCAAAAGTACAACTGGGAAGAGATCTGTGTATCCCAACAGATTTCTCCTAAGGAGGTGCAAAATCACTGAAGAGCCACTTTAAAATGTATCAAACAAAGTGAGGGAGCCATGGGCTGATGGAGAGCAAGAGTCAGTGTCCAAAAATTGTACAGAGAGAACAGAGGTAGACTGTCAGGTGCTTTAAAATAAAGCTGATTTTTGTTTAGGTTAGTGGGAAGTAAACAGAAAAAAGGATAAAGTTGAAGGTGATAAGATTTTTTTTTGTAGTAGCAATCTAGAGGGATATTGAGAGGATAAGAGAGCAGATGCCAAAATGAGAAAAAGTAACATGTCAGAGAGAATCATAACCTCATGAGAGAGTGGGCAACAGCTTTAACCATGCTTATGAAAAAGAAACACCTTTTCTTCAGAAGTCCACAAGTATTCAAAGGCATCAGATTTCTTCTAGCTTCTCTCACAAAAGGTAAAGTCAAACCAAAGGTGGTATTGGACAGATTCCAATATGCAACCTAAGTGTAGAAAAAACCCTGAAAATATCACATATTTTACTCAGACAGGACTTGAGTACAAACATACCTGAGTCATCAGAATAGAGGGTACAGAGCGAAGGGTAGCCCACAGAGTACTTCCTACTCTGAAAGCCATGTGTAGAGTATCCTCTCAGACATACGGAGTGTTAGAAGGAAACAAAAAGGTAACAGAAGGGTAGGGAAAAAAAATACCTACTTAAAAACTGAAAAGCATGGGGACTGCTGAAGATGCCTAACAGATTCTCAGTGTTTCTTAAATATTGAATGAAATATTCACAAATCCACTTATGTTAAGGTTTTTTTCCCCAATCAGCCTTGCCTTGCGTACTACAGACCTGACCATTTCAAAGCTCCTTGGAGTCTCGGTTCCACCATGCAACAGCTCAACAGAGTTATACTGACAGGTCTATAAAGTGCTTTGACTTTGTTTATCCTCTTGCGTCTAGCAATGCCTGTGGACATCTCTCAAACTGAGTTCCCTACAGGGACACAGCTGCTAAATATTTCTTATATTTACCCCTGGAAATAGTTTACGTAATACCAGATAGAATGATATTTACCAGCAGAAGAAAAACACACAGAAGGTTTCAGCACTTGCAGTCTGTAACAAAGCAGGATGTATCACAGCAGAGACACCAGCTTAGTGCCTAACTCCACTTGAAGGATTAGAAATAAGGACTTTTGCCTTATTTCTACAGGGAAACCTCTGTATTTCCCTGTAAAGTAAGTCTATGAGATATAAATAAAAACTTTTTAAAAGCTATAGATTATTTCAAATAACCAGCTGTCAGCCAACAGTCTGGACAATGGAAATCCAGAGTTTCCTGGCTTCATGCACAATTCCTTGTAGGCATCAGAGTCCTGTTTTCTCTCTTATTTGCCTACACTAACTATGATTTCCTTTCTCTTTGCTCCAATAAAGTAATTTTTTTTGCTGCATCTGTAGGAGATGACAAGAGGGGTTAACACTACCAGAGACTTCGCATATGACCTCTTATTTTATGGGCACAATTTGTCACAGAGGTTCATCAGACTTGTGTTTCCTAAACTTAGAAGTTCATTCCTTGACTGAAGTAAGATGGATGAACACTCAGCATCACTGCTTTAAACAAAACCTTCCCAGTTTGTAAATAAGAACTGATTAGAGAAATTCACTGCAGAAATCAGTCACATTAATCAGCTGGCTACAGTAGATTGATGTGTAGCCACTAGAGCTGTCTAAACAGTTTTGTTAACCTTTAACAAAAATGTGAAGGAATATTGCTGTTAAATGGTTCAGCTTTAAATGGACAGGACATGCTCCTTTTAGAAGAGCTAAGCTCCAAGATTATTATTTTGTTGAGAATTTTGCCAGAAAGTTTGGCCCAAAAAGAGCAATTTATAGTAACAGCAATCCTTTGCACAAGTTTGTTCCAGGCTGTGAACAACAATGGCCCATGGCAGGACACAATATTTATTCAAAGGCAGATTGTAGCTGGGGACTCATCAGGGGAGGCTGATGCTAAGTCAGGGTACAAAGCAAAATGAATCATCAGAACATTTCTAAGGATTTCCTGCAGCCTTACTTTTCCTCCTGCGTTACCACCAATTTATTTATTTTTCTTCTTCCCCAGCCCAAAATCACAGTGAAATTGCTGAATAGCTTGTGAAATGGTGCACACTGGCAGGGTCACAAGGAGCTGTGAGGGTCCCAGCAGGTGGCTGGCAGCAGGCCCCCTCACACCCCAGGGCTGTCAACCCACCCAGCCCTCATAGGTTTGCATCCCAAAGCTGTGCCTGCACAAGGAAGCTCAGAGTCAGCTGGCATAAAAACATCTCAAGGACCATGGCAGAAGAAAGTCAGCTGCCAATGTGGCTACACTGTCAAACAACCAAATTTGGTACCTGAGTTCACAGGCGCCAGCGCCTTCGTCTGTGAGGCGCCAATTGCACATGTACAAGGCATGATACTAGTGCTGCTAATAACCCCCAAAAGGATGGGATGGTTGAATACAAGCAGCAGCTGCCACACACACTTAAAAATAATGAATTTTAACATAAAATGCCCCCCCCCACCTAATTTAAAAAAATACTTAAAAGATATATTCTTCCTTTCTATTTTTCTTTCTCATTTTTGAGTTTGAAGAGACATTTGATGCATATTTCCAGGTTATCTTCCACAACCACCAGAAACAGAAAGCTGACCTAATAGGTGAAGAGCAAGAGAAAAGAAACCCAACAAGCAGGCTTTATCAGTTGTTTTCTTCCAAGAGCTACTGTTTTTAGAGGAACACCAAAGTAGACACTGATAATATCACACTCACATCAATCATAATACCTGGAAGCTCTGAAGTCAACGCTCTCAGAAGAAAACCCTTACAAAAACAATCTTGGGGTACCTTTAACTTAATCTTGCCCACACTAAATACAAATTCATCCTTTCCCTATCCAATAAAGACCTATTGTTTTGGATGGGGGGTGCTAGACAAAAGCATTAGACCTTCTAAAGCACCATCTGCATGTTATCGGATGCAGGGAATTTAAACAAATTCAAGGAGCTGTATTTTTATTTTTCTTCATGTACATGTACTTCTAATACTTACCAACCCCAGTTTACACAGATTAGACCAAAATTATGATTAGGGTCAACTGTTACTGGAGTTCTAGTGAGATTTTAGAGAGTTCCAAGCTAGACAGTAGGTGATAAACTCCACTCTGCTACAATAGCATCTCTCAGTTATGCTCAGCAGGGGCATTTGTTTAAGCGACAAAAGAATTTGGTGTCAATCCCTCTTGCTGGGTAAGCTGTACTTGATCTGTACAGCCAATGAATAATAAATCAATGCAAATTACACCACTTCATCACTAACGACCATTTTCTGGTCAGCTATACCACAGACTACAGTCTCTCCCACAGGAGACGAATAACCCCCAGTGACTTAAAATAGGAGTTATTTATAGCCTGCAGGGGAACAATTGAGCTCCAACATATAATTTGCACCACTGTTTATGTTTGCTGAGAATTTGGCCCTTGAAATCTTGGGCTGCAATGAAGGCACAAGCTGCTTTCATCATTACTGCATGACTCTGGAAATTATTTTAATTGATATTTGAATATTTATTTGACTGTCAGGTAGCACCCCATTTCCCCCACAAGCAGTGCCTTCCACTTTACAACCAGGTCGCTCATACCCTGTTTCTTAACCACTTGTAGCTTTTCTGGGTAACAATTTTTGATAGAGATTGCAACTATCTTAAGGTATAAACTATCAAAGATAAAGCAAAGCTCCACTTTGAGACTGCAGACATCTTGAGAGAGGAAGGTTTATAACTCATTCTCTATTAGCACAGTACAAAGCCATTCCTCTTTCGAAAGATGGATGGATTTAGCCCCTCAGAGTGCCAGGCAGCTGCGCAAATCTGGAGACAAGCCTTGAGGGCATGTCATGACTAGTCAGGGCCCCACCTTTTACTGAGAAGATGGATGCTCATAGCATAGCATCTTTTTCATGAGCATCTATCTAGAACATACTGAGCACCAGAGGAAAGCATCACAGCAAAAGCAGCAAACCAAAGCTAACTTCACCTATTTGAAAGACTTACCAGAGCACAAAATAATACAAGACACTACCATAACATCATCCAAATCACTCCCGGTTGGCTTACCCACAGCAGTTCAGCCCTAACACGCAAACTTCAATCTCAAAAAACCTCTCTCCTTGTGCAAACATTAACCAGCAGCTTTGATGATATGGCCAAATATTAACAACAGCAGTTCTCTAACGAATGCAGGGACCAAATATCTGAACACAAAGCTGCACAGTGCAATGGTATAGTTGCTCTTCAGCGAACGAGCCACACACAGGTAAAGGCACATGAAATCATGTGAACATTGCAGCCACGTTACAGGTAACAAATGCTAAGCAGCATTTTACTCAGAGAAAATGTGTGAGAGAGCTTGGGGAAAGGGAGGAGGATACCTGTGAGCTGTCTCCATGCATAATAGCACCCACCCATCCACCCCACTGCAGGAAAACCCCAGCCTCCACCGTGCTGAGCAGCAAGGCCAGCTTCCCGACAGCACCGGTGTCACAGCTAGGTCCATACTGGCTGTAGTGCAAGGGCAGGTATGGCAGCCACTGGGAGGCAACTCCCCGTTGCCCCTCTCACACCACTCAAAGCTAACCTCAGCTGCTGCAGGGTCCAAGGTTATCGGGGCACAAATCTCTGCAAATAAAGTAGTACAAACTGTGGGCGTCTGGTCAGGCTCATCTCTGCGACAAAGGAGCTGCTTTTAGGTCTGGCTCGACTTGCCCTGAAGGCTTCCCAGAGTGCTGTGTAATAAAGATGATTGAAACCCAGACTATGTCAACAGACACTTCCTTTGAGAGAGGTAAACAGGAGGACAGCACCTCGCTCATCAAAAACAACCAGACATACCTATAGGGCACGCAGAGCCAGCCAACATCCTTTGGGGTTTTCTCTTTCCTTTTCAAAAGAAAACATTTATTAATCCCCCCTCCCCCCAATTTAATACTACAGGAAGAAAACCCTGGCAACTCCCACAGTGATGTTATGTCAGCTGCTTATGTCAGGTCAAATACAGTGCGACAGGAAGCAGGGGCTCCACGTGAATACAAGCCCATCAATTTGGTGCCATTCTGCTCCTCCATCCCAAACAGACTGTTAAATGGTGCTGAAAGGAGAGAGCACGTCTAGATCTGCAGCTTTCTGCACAGCCTGCCCAACAGAAAAACACACTTGTAGAAGCAAAAAGATGTAAGACTGGACCTCTTTTGATACCTCCCATACAATCAAGTACTCCTATTCCAGGAAGGAAATTATTAGACTTTCTTTCTTGATCTACACATAGTGATGGAAACAGCACGGTGTAGGACAGCAAATAAGTATATGGAAGGATGACATTTTCAGCCATCCAGCTCAAAGACAAGCAGAAGACAGTAACCTGGCACAGCACTTGAGTAGCCATTAGGATAGCCAAAATAAATGAACACAGCAACTGAGAAGGTGGAAACCAAGACATATTCGAAAAACTATTTTCCAAGTTTCAATTCCTCTAATTGTAAGATATGCAAAACCATTCTCTAGTGCCTTTAATAAAGCGTGTATATCTTAATCTTCCCTCACTTGTTATCTGAGTTCCCAGCTTTTACCCACTGTGTCAAGACCCATGGAAGCAACACACCAAGGCAAAGCCAACAGCAAGACTATTCTGTGCCTTGTCAAGCACCACATCCCTCTCCCAGACTAACAGAACAGGATTAGAACCTCTTACATGAAACAGATCTTAGCTCCTCCACTGTGCCATGTTAGCCACATTTTCTCTTAAATGATTCAGTTCTTTTCCTGGTACCAAGTGCCATAGGTGATGCCTTAACAAAATGTATGGAGAAGAGGGGCCAGGCTGCTCCAGCCAACACCACAAGAGGCTTTTTTTGCCCTACCCAGCTTGCTGTGCCTCTTCCTACCACCACTAGGAAGCCGAAACATGACTGAAATTTACAGCAGTTATAACAAACCGCTGCTGACTTTTAATTAGACCATTTGCCTCTGGTGTAATGCAGTAATAAGGAGAAAATGGGTGTTTCTCCTTTCTTCTAAGGATCTCTGCACGCAGGCAGGTATGGACAGACCTGAGCTTGCTCTGCCTGTGCTCTGAGCTGGCTCCCAGTTGAAAGCTGCACATTGCGTTGTACTGTAGGCGCAGTATGCTGTGCACAGGCAAACATGCCCCGCCACTCAACACACCTAAAGCTTGCTTAAATGATTGCAAACAGAAATGAGAATTGTGCCCCTGTAGCAAGGGGGAGGGGAAGGGAGAGGAGGAGATGATATTTTTTCTTTACATCCAACACTTGTTCACACTTGTCCTAAGAAAAACAAGTTTGCCGGTATTACCCTTGTCTTCTCATAGGGGTATGTTTTTAGAGTTTTCTGGCTTGCTGTTCGTTGTATTTAGGTCATTTGCAAGTATTAAGCTATCATCTGCACAGAGGTGATAGCAAGTACAACAGAAGAACAGTATTCGGGGAGGATAAACCACAGTGGGTAGTGGATTATAATGAAGAACCAGCGAAGCCTGGCTGACCCTTATCAGAGTGAGCCAGCTCTTGCTAACACCTCTAATTTAGGGTTTACCACTTTTGTTTTACTCTGGCTGGTTTAAAAAAGAATCACAGCGAAATAACAGAACGTGAACAGGGGCATAAAAAAGGTGTAAAACCAACAAAAACATCTATTCTTTTTGTTAGGAGGTTTATGAAGTGCCTAACCAGCCAACAATCAAGTCACCAAGACAAGA
Organism: Hypotaenidia okinawae; assembly: GCA_027925045.1. Classification (NCBI taxonomy): domain Eukaryota; kingdom Metazoa; phylum Chordata; class Aves; order Gruiformes; family Rallidae; genus Hypotaenidia; species Hypotaenidia okinawae. The sequence continues at coordinate 65,538,233 of BSDF01000002.1, forward strand.
TAATAAAACTAAAGTAATTTTTTGAAGACACTGGAAATTTTAGTACTGAGCATCCTACACATCTGTTGTCTACCAATGACATTTTTTAACCCCTGCTCAGATGTTGTTACTGAAGAGGAAAAGAAGAAAAGTCTAGGAGCAACAGAGTTCTCAAGAGCAGACTATGCCCAGAAGACCCAACTCCCCTCCAGCACCAGAGAACCACATGAAGGCACCCATCTTCAGACAGGATAAAACTTTTCTCCTTGCTGTTGTTTCACTAGCTGAGCAGGAGCCAGGTGATTTCCAGCTCCAGCCTGGGGGCAAGTAGCCTTCCTTGCCCTCCCACAGCTTGCCTGCTGGGCCAGGAGAGCTGCTCTTCCCAGCAGGCGAACTACCCAGAGGGAACTAGAGTCCAACCTTCAGCAGGATCCAGCAAGCCCTCTCTCATCATCATCCCCCACCACCCATCTTTGCAGCCGCAGGATCCTGGAAGCACTTTGGGAAGCTGACTAGTCCAATAGACAATCCCAGCTGACAGCCACACTGAGGGTCAAGGTCATCTGCTGGGGTTAGCTGAACAACTTTGCTTTGATGTTTGATTTTGGAGCCTGCTTGTCCCGAAGAGCACTAAAGAGCCACCTTTGTTCTCTCTTCACTTCCCTGCTCTCAGGCTCAAATTTAGCAAATAGCGGTCCATAACTCATGGTGTTCATGTTCTGTGCCAGCATTACTGGTACTGAGGAAAAGCACTAGAGACAAATAGATAACTATAGTACTCTAGTAAACTTATCAATTAATAGGAATTAATTCAGAAAACCCGAAAACAACAAGAAGACCCATCTCCTTCATTCGTGACAAAGTCAAGAGAGTAGAAAACCTAAATATCTCTCCCTCTTCTTCATTTGCCAGCAAGACTGGGAGAGAGCAGGTCAAGCAATAGCATCACAACTTTGCATGCTGCTGGCCTGCTATTCAAAAAGACAAGACAATATGAACACAGCCTGATTTCAAGTGGATCTGGGAGAGCCTTAATGCTGACATTTGTATGCCAGCTTTGTAATTACAAGGATCTCAGACCAGCCCTTGTTTCTGAGTACTGGCCTAGATTAGCAAGTCGCCTGTAAGTTTACAGCAGGAAAACCATATGGGCATATTCCTGTAGCTACATGTGTACAGTAATTATGGCATAGGTAAGCAATAACACATGCCCAAGGCATCATACTTGGTGAGGCACAAGGCTTACGTGCATATCTACAGTTATGACTTCAGACTTCAAAAGTACCGTATTGCTCAGACAAAATTGGTAGCCTACTTCCTTGTAAAACAGACGTAAGGATCTAGTGCTTTAACACACATAGGTGCAGATAGAACATGAGATTGAAAGTGTGGATACCAGACTGTGAAAGGGGGAAGGAGGATCTTAAAAAAAAAGATAGAAAAATATTTTAAGTATGTGAATGCCCTTTAAAGTAGCACGGAAAAGCAAGCATCATGTAAATTCTATAACTGCCAGAGTTTCATGCTGATGCCAAAAGTCTGGTTACTTGGCAAGCACCACTTCCAGCTCGTGCTCCCTTATGCAAAAGGGTGTCCTTTCTAGTACACCATCCACTCGATTGCTTTCAGACCTCTAATCAATCAAGAAATCCCATCACAATCATGTGATGAGCAGCTCTGGGCTGACATTCATGCATGGCAATTTATGACAAAAATCAATAATAACGGTTTCGCTTTTACATGGCTTTTTCAAAATATAACCACATTTTTAAAAAGCACTTTTTTCTAAAGATTGGTTTCTAAACAAATAGCACCAACTTCAAAGCAAATGTTTCTGTGAGGGCTGTTACAGCATTTGAGTTCTTACATGATCTTCAAGGCTGCAGTGTGACCTAGGAGGCAGGCATAATGAGACACAGACAGTGAATAAAGTACTGATTTAATTATGTTGTTTGATATATGATGACCTCATCCACTGCTGTTTATACTAATGTAGTACTTGAAATGCTTTATCAACATATGGGAAGGCACAGTCTCCAGCTTGAAGAGCTTACAGTCTCAAAGACAGAAACCAGATGAAGGGTACTCTCTTCCTGTAGTTTATTGTAGGTTTTGAAGGTTTGCCCATTTCCATCAGGTCTTATATATGCACTGAATGCTGGAAATGTGGTTGCTGAGTGAGTACTCTAAACTTGCTGGACAAATCTACTGCATGGTTAATTTCAATTACAGAAGAGGATTTCCATTATGGTGAGTCTATGTTCCTACATACAATCAACAACAGGAAGGTGCAAACACTGGTAGGGTGGAGGGAAGCTATAGCTGTTTACAACATCCCCACCAAATTTTTTTTTGGCTTTGGACATACCTGATGTCCCAGCATAGGTTATGACCCACTGTTGTCTGCTGCAACAAAGAGATGGGAGCAAAGACGGTACAACCTGCTATCTCCTCCACTAAAGACTTTCATCAAGGCGACTATGCTGTAACCATTGACCCTCAAAAATTAACAGCAAAGGTTCAGAGTTTGGTTAAATATAAACAGATATCTTATTTTGCACTCCTGATTAAGATTCTCTGAAAAAATATGCAGTAAAGTAACTCTTTATGGTGTTAATGCCATGAAAAACTCCATGAGGAAATGAGTAGTTCTGTATTCAGCGCACCATCTGCCAACCACACAGTAAATAAGGCCATACAAGAAATGGTGAGAAACAAAACATCAACAACCTACCCACTCATTAAGCAATAGCCATGCTGTGTGCTGAACAAAATGCAGGCCTTGCAGAGGGAAAAAAAAAAAAGAGAAAAAAAAATACTACGCAATCCTCTAATTAAAGGCAATCAAAAAGAATATTTACCAAGAGGATGAACAAGCAGCTTTAATTGTAGAATTTTCTAGCCTCCGATTGCTTGGTTTTGCAACCTTGAAGTTCAGACCTGTTCAGTAAGCTAAAGGCCTAACTTCAGGCATTATTTATCTTATTTTACCTCTATAGAGGAAACCCACAAAGCACGTGCAGTTGACACACTTTTACCTTTCTTAGGTGCACACACATGGTACAAGAGCATGACTTGTAAAAAAAAATATCCAAGAAGTCCTGCTAGCAAGAATAAAAGATTAAAAGAAAATTAATTAAATGCAGTATTAGTATAAAAAAAGGTATATAAACACATATATGTGTTTGGAAACCTTTCAAATGGTACACAGACTTAACCAATGAGAAAGCATTTGCCTGGCAGAACTGAAAAGTAGCTGAGAGATACTAACAGTAAGTGTTTTTATTTTCTTTTCAAACTCTGGTACAAAAATCAGCTAATATCACTTTGAATGATCTCATGCCGGGATAGGAGCCAAAAGTTTCACTTGAAACCTTTGCAGTTATCAGATCTGGAAAGCTTTTCAATCACTTAAGTTTGAGTAGCATTAAAAAAAAAATGTAAAAAAAACCCAAAACAGCAGAGATAAAAGGCCAGGGGCTTGAAACAGTTATCACTTCATCATAATCTTCCATTTGATGCTAGGTCAGCATCTTTACAGATACAACAGAATGCTTGCTCTACCCTATATTTTGAGAGGTTTGGGGGAAAAAAATATTAATGAATGTATAGGGTTAGAAACAGGCACACAGCAACAATGCCAGGCAATCCATATGGAAGACAAGCTCCTTAGCCAGCACATCCAGGAGTGGAAATGCTACTAGGTATGAAGGGAGGTTCCCAATACTTGCTTCCAGCAGTGGAAAGCTGCAAGCACAGAGCCACGTTGCTTTGGTGTCAGTCTCATGAGCACCAGCCCTGACATACAGGAAGGACAGCAAACAGGCAACACATGCAGAGTAAGCGCAATGCTCCCTAGATGGTCAGGATCCTTACAGCTAGACAAGCTTTACCATCCACTATGCCACAACACTAGGGATCCTAGGCTTGCCCATACTGCTGCTCAGTCATCAACACCTCCCCCTTGACACAACCAGGTTCCTGGGAAGCCAGGAAAAGTTCACAATGCCCTCAGACTGACCCAAGGCAAGGTTGAAAGTGGAAGATGATGGGATGGTCCAGGAGAACATAACGCCCTGCTGGAACCAAACATTATCAACATATTTAAGCAATTGCTCAATAGGATATTTCCAGCTTCATATGAGACCATGTAGGGACTGCATGAAGACAGATCAGGGTCACGGGTACTTTTCTGGCACATATTTGGCACTTCCAGTCTCCTCCTGATAAGACAAATATACCACAAAGACTTCATAAGCACTGTTGTAGCCAAAGGAAAAGCAGTCACACAGTAAAACTGAATACAAACCAAGCTGATCACTGTTTTGAGAGACTATACCAATTTACAAATTATTAGGGCAGCTTCAGACCTGGTCTAGTTTCAGGCAGGAGCTACATCTCACCAAGTGACAGCCCACTACGGGACAAAGGCTACTCCTGCAAAAGCCTCGATCTTTAAAACACTCACAACCATTTTAATACCTTTCCCTCAGCAGTGAGCATTCAGGCCAGCATCTAACTAGACATCCTTATGACAAGCTTTATTTTGAATCTTTAAAACATCATTATTTTTTCCTAAGCAAGCCCATATAAGAAAGAGGCAACCCCAGAACACATTTTTAGAAAGCACCACGAGACACTCAGGTGTGGGCCTGTAGGTTCATGACTGCTCAGTGAGTGAACAATAGGCAGTCCCCTCTTCAAAAAATAGACGATGCAGAAAGTGCTCTCAGAACGTTATTACCGGTTTCTCACACTTTGATTAAAGCATTCTTTGTGTATGGCAAGCAAGCTTGGTGAGCTTTTTCATTCCCTTGCTGAGGAAAGTTGATTTTTTCCTCCCTCCACTAAGAGCTGCTATTCACATTGCACTGGTGAACACAAACGAGAAACTTGGAAATTGAATCTCACTGCTGAGTCTTTCCTGACGCAGATCCCTGCTCTCCCATTACCTTCCAAAGTTTCCCCTTATAATACCTTTCTCATTATTTCCTGCACGTTTCTCAGCCCTTTGTTCTTTCCTCTTATTCAGAAAGGTCTTATTTCTGGTTCCCTGACTTTGTTTTCACCTTTTGTCTCTCACTAACTGCAGGGGAGATTCTTTCATACTTGCTCTAAAGTACAGCCCACCAAGAAACATCTCTGGAGGAAAAAAAATATGTTTGGACTCTATACAATTCAGCAGAAATATTCCCACCCACTTCACTCTACTGCCTCCTTTCATCCCACATTTTGTTCTGGAGAAGCCACAGAAGTTAGTACTCCCATTTGTTTCCCTCCTTCACCCACCGAACTTCAGATGCTTCGACACACCACTGACACCCACTTTGCTCTGATGCTTACTCATCTCCCCCTCCAAGTGACCGGATGTTCAGGTACCTGCTGCAGCCTGCTCCACCTCACCATGTAGCTGCCTTTCCTCTCCAGCATACACTCTCACCTGCTGTAAATTTCTGCTTCAGGCAAAGCCTCAGCCTTCCTCCCTGACACCTTCAACATAATAAAGTCATTGTCTTTTCTTCCAACGCCATCCCAGGCATTTCCCTTGGGCTGCGGGGGTGTAGCCAGGATGGCAACATCTCAGTTCCAGCCCTCTGAAGCTGACAGAGTCCTACCCAGATTTTTAATTTAGCATTGCCTTCCCCCATGTGCATAAGGGAAAGACTCCGGAGGTCATCCCAAGCTGCCATGGATGATACACACTGCACATGGATTCATTTTGTCTATTTAAGCCAAGCTACAAAAAAGTTTAAATTAATGCAAAGATGCTGCTGCTACTCTGTGTTAAAGCTCTTTTTTCCCAGTTCTTCACTATTCTCATTTCACAGCTTGGTGCAAGAGCTGCCTAGTCAGCAAAAAAGCTCATCCTGTTGTGCACTCTCAGCATTGGTAACTACACAGGACCCCATACTTGTACCTGATGGGCCTGCACAGATATAGAAGTGAGACCCTCCTGCCAAAGGCCAAGGCTCCAACACCCTCTGCTTTTCCAGCAAGAACTGAATCTCCCTACTTTGAAGATCATCTTCACTGGTCAGTATCTGAAGGTGTATGCATGCTAGGCACTCCCAAAGTTGCCAGAAATAAGAATTTCAAGATTTACTTTCCACAAAAAAATATTATATGCCCTTTTCTAATGATGGCCCCATGTATATACTGTCAGAGAAGGACAACCTGAAGTGAACTTCCCATCTATCCCCCTAATGGGTTTACCCTGCTATTTCTCTCTTCCCCTCTGAGGGCAAGGAAGGAGCAAGGGAGACAGGGACATACCCAAGCTGGGTTTGCAGACTCTGGAACAAAGTCACATGTCACTTCCTCTCCAACAGGCTTCACAAGCAGCCCAGATGTGGTTTAAACATAGCTGGTGCTGATACTGACCTGTTTCAAAACTAAATACATGCAAAGGTCTAATAAAGCTCCACCTTCAGCGCTTCTCTGGTGGCAGCATTACTCAGTACTGCTAAATTCATTTTGTCAGTTCAGATTCTTTGACATTGGGTGAAAAGCTTCCAGATATAAGAAGTTCTACATTAGAGAGAGTTGGAGGAAGGAGGGAAAGGGGTGGGAGGGTGCAGAGTTTATAGAAGACACACCACTTTTATGGTAACCCTCTTATTTCTGAACAGAAACAGAAAACTCTGACACTGATGTTTGTTACTAAGAATAACATGTATCCATAGTATCTGAAGTTTCTTCCATTCTTACACACAGCTATCTGAATTGTATCTTCCAGTTTTGACTGAAGACCTTAAACTAAGGACTGAGTTAATTACAAATTATCCCATAATTTACTCACCAGCCTTTCCTGCAGCAGGAAGGAGGGTAGTTCAGAATCCTCCATGTAAATCCATCAATCCTTCTCATGCTCTTACTTCAGAAGTGTAAATCCTCATGCTGCTCTATGACTCAAGCCTGAAATAAAGAACAGAAGAACAGAAAGGGAGCGCTTAGCATAGTGCACTGATGAAAAATAAAACTATAGTAATAATTGGTTTAAAATAATTAGTTCACAGAATCATTTGCTTTTATGATCTTAAAAGTCTTTTCCAACCCAGTCCAACTGTTAACACAGCACTGCCAAGTCTAACCACAAAACCATGTCCCTAAGCAGCACATTCTATATTATGTCTTACAGACACTTAGGTCAAATATATTACTCTAATTCAAGGTCAAATGACTAGAAGATGGCAGAAGACACAATGCTTTTATATGACACAGTCCTATATTTCAAGATTTTTCTTGTTCAGTTATAGTAAGCTCCAGTTAGGTACCACAAACTCTCTTCAGTTATTGGAAGTAGTACAAAATTTCTGTCAGGATGCTTCCTTATTAAAAAATTGTTAAGTAGAAATACAATCTGTAATGCACTCTTAAAACACAGCCTTGAAAAATAAAATTTATTGAACTTTCATGCTACAAAAAGAAGCCAAATTGTGTCAACAGAAGACAAATCCATCCTCAGTAGCATTGTTTCTTTTTCTCTGTAGTCACTAACTTTCAGTGCCTTTTTTTTTTTTTTAATTGTACCAATTCATCCCCAAATGCAGGACAAAGTTGCTGGGCAGTGGGTGATGTCCCTGTAACACTGCAGAACCCTGCAGGCAGCCTTCCAGCACACCCCTTGCATCATGCCTTCTGCCACTACCCATACACACACAACTCCAGCCCACCTTGGAAACACAGGCTGCAGCAGGATAGCAAGTTTGAAGAGCTACAAGATAAAACCAAGATTTGAGCTCAAGTAAACAGTATCAAAAGATCCAACACAGAAGTAGAGATTAAGTATGGAAAACTCCGTATTTGCACATCACGTATGTAAGCACATTCTCATGGAAGTATGTTCTTATACCATTTATTTTTTACTTCTACATTTATATTTAATTTTTATAGAGCATTATATGTACCAGTATTCTCAACCATACTGTATGCCTTAGTGCGTACATGTGTATATGCATATGCATGTGTGCAGAATCCTTCTAATACCCTGAAAATAAATCAAAAGAAGCAGCCCAACATCACCAAGGTTCAAAGTACACATCTGTTACACTGAACCATGCAGCATGAACTAAAGACACTGAGGCCTGGCAGATTTGTGGAATCCAGAGATTCAGCCCCATGAACAGCATTAGACATTCTTTCAACACTCAGAAAGTCAAATAAAAGCTCACTTCTGCAAAGCATTCTGAAAAAGAAAGGACACTTTTACAGCAATAAACTTGTTATACCTAAGGATAAGTACACATTTGCTCTTTTAAAACGGTATGAATAAAACACATTTGGGTTAATCAAAGTCAGGAAAAGTTCAAGCTTAAGCCACTTAGTACAATTTGGTATGAAGTAAAAGGTGAAGAGTTACAGCAAAGGAAATTACAAGCCTGTATGAAAGAAGAGGGGAAAAAAGGCGGGGGGAGGAGGGAGGGAAGTGATGTGAGGAAGATGCAGAGGAAGAAGGTGATTAACATCCAGTTTTGCATTAAGGTCTCACAGCCAAAGCAGCTCATGTGGAGAGACTGTGCCACGCAAACTAAGCACACTCACTCTGAAAAGCTCAGATCCTGCATGTTGACCACTGTGGTATCAGGGAGATCCTGCACTACAACGCGCACGGAGAAGGCTGTAAGGGGGACAGCTGGGATCACTGGCATGACAGTCCAGCAGTTTGCTGTTTATGCAAATAGCCTGTTCAGGAGTTAGTAATCAGTTTTTGTGTAATGACGTATGTACAGTGTAACGTTCTCTGCACTTGCTGGAGTTGTGTCCAGAATAACTGCACAGGGCTTGGGGACCTTTACCTTCCAAACTTCTGCTGGTTCAGTTTACACCCGGAGCAGATACAGCATCTACAAACACAAATCTCTTCCTACTACAAACTTATCTGACTGTATGTGACTAAACATAAAATGCTGCATTTGATTACCTTGCTGAAGATCATACTGCACATTAAACTAGCAAAGGAGAAAAGATCACTGAACTTCAAAATTAGGAAGTCCTACCTTCAAAACATACAGCCTGATGTTTTCTAATTTAAGCAACTAAAACTGCAAAAGAGGAAAGATTCCCATGAAAGCCTCTGGGTGGTGGGAATCACATGAGTTTGAACACCTCTAGTAGATATAGAAAAAGTTGAAACCTAAATTTGATTGATCAAACCTAGCTTCACAAAATAAGTTGCTCAGATCCTTGACCTTAACTGGATTTCTTTTCGTGGACAACAGGAAAGTCCTCTAGCTTCCCCAGCTCAAACAGAAGGATTAGAAGACTAACACATGAAGCAAGTATGGTCTGTAAGTGTTTGAAATTACTCTCTCCCTATGCACTTTGTGCTCACTGCAAAGACCATTTCAAAGCCAGATCTCACCAGTATCTCCGATGGCCTCTTCAAACACACAGACACACAGTTTAAAATCTGCTAGCAGTGTGAACAAGCAAGCCACAAGTCTCAAATAGCTCTGCAAGAATCACATGAAATGCAGACTTTTTGCTCAGGTTTGGGTTTTTTGTTGTTTTGTTTTTTAAAAGTATGGACACCAAAAATATAGATGTGTTGTTTAATGGGCAGACCTTGGGTTCATTCTCAGGCTTGGAGCAACTGAAAACAAGAGATACCAAATTATCATGGTTGGCCCTAAATTTTAATGACAAAGTACATGCTGCAGTATTTGCTTCATTTTTGTGCAAGCAAACCTGCACACATAAATCAACCAAATTACATTTCCTTACATACTTTTGTAAAACAGGGACAACACAAGAGTTCATGAAAATACATTAGATAGTTGCAATGTATCTTTCATTTATCAAAGACATTTGGGTCTCTCAAAGTCTGTCTGGTTTCAGATAGCTAGTTCTGAATGATCTGATTTAAGGTTTATCACAATCTCTGCAAATAGGAAAAGAAAATTCTGTTACTTTTAACACATTCAAAACAATACCATCTTTATTTAAGATTCAAGATGGCTAGATAGAATACTTCTATTTTTTATGAAACCATGTGCTTATATTTCATGGAGAAGCTAACTGAATAATTAAACCAAGATACATGGCTGAGATACTGAAGAGTAAATCCCCTTCTCTGCATAAGCTCTATTTTCCAGGCAACCAACAGTAAGTATCTTTTAAAACTTTTATCTATAAGAGGGTGAAAAAAAAAATTAGAATAACCACAGAGGCTCAATCCTTCTTTGCAGAAGCCTGCCAAAGTCATCTGAAATACATTTGCCAAAAATACCCAGCAAAGAAAAACACAGGACCTTCCTAGCATTTGGGAGAACATGAGGGAAGAGGAGAGAAACAAATCAAATCAAACACAACAGAATACATCAGACGACTTCAATGCATACATCTTCCTCCACAGGATCTGCTGACAAAATGTTCATCTGAGATCACGTGTACGCAGACATAGGTGTGCACCTGTGGAGAGGTGGGATCCAGCCCTGCCAGAACAGACTTGAGTACCTATCACAGCACTGGCCAGGCAGGAGGGCGAATTTCCCCTTTTTCCCTGCTTTTAATGCGAGCAAACCAAGGAATCACAGAACTGTAGGGGTTGGAAGGGGCCTCCAGAGATCACTGAGTCCAACCCCCCTGCCAAAGCAGGCTCCCTAGGACAGGTCACACAGATAGGCGTCCAAATGGGTCTTGAATGTCTCCAGAGAAGGAGACGCCACAACCTCCCTGGGCAGCCTGTGCCAGGGCTCTGACACCCTCACTGTGAAAAAGTTCTTCTGCGTATTGGTGCAGAACTTCCTGTGCTCCAACTTGCTGCCATTGCCCCTTGTCCTGTCTCCACAGACCACTGAAAAGAGGCTGGCCATTTCCCCCTGTGTCCCACACTTGAAATATTTATAAATATTAATCAGATCCCCTCTCAGTCTTTTTCCTAGGCTGAACAGCTCCAGTTCACTCAGCCTTTCCTCACAGGGGAGATGCTCCAGGCCCTTAATTATCTTTGTAGCCCTCTGCTGGACTCTTTCCAAGAGATCCCTGTCTTTTCCTACAGGGGAGCCCAGGACTAGATACAGTACTCCAGGAAAGTACGGGCCGGCTCTGGGCTGGCAGCTGGAGGCAGTAAGTCGCTGACCTGCAACATGGTGTCACACAGGATGGCTTCACAAGTGAGAAACCTCCATCCTGACCCTTCTCTCCCACTGCACCGCATTTGACACGGTGTTGCCTTTGCACCCTGGGCACACAGAGCTGCAAGGCGCTTGCACATGAAGGGTCGGTCCGGGCCAGACTAGAGATCTGCATGCTCCAGGATGCATGAAATCAGCTCAAATGGGCAAAAGCAAGAGCTTCAGATGAGAATGTCAGTGAATACCAATTGCTTTGTAACACAGCACTCTTAGGAAACATCCATGTGTGTTGCAAACACAAAAGGGGAGAGGGGGTGCAGAGCACCATCTAGACTCCGAAATACTGTGAAATTAGGTAAGCTAAAGATCAACTGGTTGTGAGGTTTTCCTGGAAGTGCAAATATACTTCTAGAAATCAGCCTTTGCATTCTTCCCTCCTCCAAGAAGTGTTCTGCCTTTCCCCACAACCAGGTGGTTTCCTGAAAGATTACTTTCACAACCATCACTACCTCTAACGAACTTTTGACTGTTACTTTAACACATGAATTCCTACCACTTTGTCAACAAATGCTGATATGACCTAGAGTTTAGCTGTATTGCTTCCAAGGATATTAGCAAAGAAGTGGCAAACAAAGCCTCTCTGGACCTTAGAAAAGTAATCCATATCACCATATACCTATTTCAGTCCTATCCAATCAGCCATAGCTTGGTTTTGTGGCAGGCAGGGAGGGAGGTTTCAAGGCTTGCTTTCTTTTATGAGCCACAGGTACCTCAGCAGAGAAGATGGTCTGAATGTCCCCTCTCACTCACGCCATCAAGAAACGCAATAAAGGAGGAGGCAAGCCATACAGATCTGGGTCACGTCAATCCACAGCCCGTATGCACTATGACAGTCACCCCCACTGCTCTATTTCATGCTGTGACCCCTACTATCCCCCACTGGAGTGGAAGAGGAGGAGGAACTGTGGGAGGAGGAACCCCTTCATCCCTTATCACAAAGTAACATCAAGATTACCTTGCCGCGCCATCTCCCATAGGAGCACAGAGAGCCTGTTATTTATGCCCTTAGCTCAGAGCTCCGCATAAAACCAGGGTTCAGGATGAATAAGAAAGCCTAAGGGCATATGAGGAGTGAGGCTGGATAGACACAGCAAGGCACTGAGAATACAGGGCTGCAAGAAACTAGGGCTCAGCGCTAAATTCAGGTTAGAGGCAGGATTAGGCTTGAGAGAATGGTGGAGCATAGGGGCCCCTATGGAGTGGGACATCACCTCTGCTTTGGCAAGACAGTCAGGGCTGAAGGGCTTATCTCCTCCTGAACACATCTCCCACATGCAGGCGAGATGAAAACTGTAATTTGCCTCTCTCAGCTGCTGCTGCGGGTTGGAAATACCTTCAAGGCAGACATCCTAAACTTCATTACACCTGACTAGCCTCAGCTTTTTAGCCAGCATCCCAAAACGTTATCCCCTCCCCACCCCCCCACTTTCAAAGGGAGAAAAAAAAATACATATTCCAAAAACAATTCTTAACTTTCAGAAGCATTGGGGTACGTGCGCTGTACCCCAACTTAGCCCAAAGCACAGAGGCTACAGCTGCTGAAGGAGCTGAGACAAGGGTCCAGGGCCTATGGGTTCACCTGTTTGCGAAACCCAGTCCTGAGACAATCCCACCCTGAGGCTCTTCCCTCACCCCGCACAAGGGCCTCCTCTGGACCTCCTGGCCAGCACTGCTGCCACCAAACTTATCCAGCTCCACTGCTACAGGAAGAGTTTTGCTTCTCCTGGGCTCCTCCACTCAAATCTTAACATGAAAAGAAAGATATGCATGCCCAGCAGGTTGAAGAAATTACTTCCTAGCCACTCATTATTTTTAAGTTGGCCTCTTATGCAGATAAGTGCATAACTTGGGTTATCTCCCACTTAATTGCTGGTCACAGCCCTGAATTGCCAATCTGACCTCTTAAGACACAAAGACTTTGCATTAATTAAGCTTTGCATCAGAATCAACTCAAAGTGGGAAGAGGCAATCTTTTTTCCTTTTGCTCTTTTTTATCTTGATATAAAAATCTCATGTATTTATTTTTTAATACAACCACAATATACATAAAAACACACATATTACCTGAAAATTAACTCTAACCTAGTCATCAACTGTAAAGTCTGAGATCTGAAAATTTAATTACAAAAAAGACTGAAAAACGTTTTGAATATGTCTTTGCATGAAAGCTCACCAAGTGCAGGTCACTAAATGCATCAGAACAGAGATTTGGGAGTAGAACTTGGAAGTTTAATCCTTTCAAATGAAAAACTACCTTCTCTGTGTCTGGTGAAGAGTTGCACAGCCTCCACAACTTGCCATCTAAGCTTCTGTTGTGGTTTTTGCTCTGGGTTTAAATATTTTTATAAGATATTCTGGATATAATAATTTTATCTCTGCTAATGATAGAGTAACACCTCCAAGAATCCTTCCACTGATCATCAAGTATAAAAACAGTCTCTAAACTGACACTACTTTAATTCTGCCTTATTTTATCAACTTGTAGCTGATCCATGACTCAGAGCACAAGCCGGTAGAACATTTTGCTCCAAAGTGCTCAGGAAAGGAGCATATTTGTTTATAATATACATAGATTAATCTCTTTTACATTACTTTTTAACACTGAATAAAAACCAAAGCAAAAAGTTAACTATGAAAATAATCTACTGTGCTTTTGCAGTCTTCATTCTTTAAAAAAACATTGTGTACACTTTTTTCTCCCCCACATAGCCCCCGAAGAATTGGCAACTGCTCAGAAATAAGGTAAAATGATGAGCTTAAGCTCACTCATTTGAGGAAGAAGAATAAATCCGGCTTATCTTCAACTATCATTCTTTGAATATGTAAAGTATAAAAGTCATTAAAGTGTCTTGAACTCAAGACAATACCATCAGCTTCAGAGGAGCAAATGATTTGGGGGTATGAGGTTTTTATGATAGCCAACCCATTCTCTGGAGTAGAAGTCCACAACTTTCAAGTATGACTATGTTCTGTTTTGACACTTGTAAAGAAATTTTGCCCTTCATTATTCAGAACTTCTTATCCAATTATTCTTTAGTAGATCACTTATGTATATAATGAATATAAATATTCAGTAAAATCTCAGGATACTAAGACTCCAGCCTTTCACACTGTAGACTTAAAAACTAAGTAAAATTCATTGTCTGCCCATTGAAAACCATAATTGAAACAAGTTGGCTGCAATGCCTCTTCCATTACCTACTACAAAATTCTACGTAACCTATGCCATCCTGAACCTCACCTTCTTCTATAAACTACACAGCTAGAGTAGAAGTTGCCAGAGATAAAAAGCTCGCTGCTTCTAATTGGCAGTTGCCTTGCAACTTCTGAGATTGGGCCAGCCACTGTATTATTATAAAATGGCCTCTATTTGGATCTTCTCAGCAAATAAACAGTTAAAGCACCAAATATTAAATACCTTGCATTTCTGTCTCAGAAACCAGCACTACACAGATGAAAGGGGCAGTTTGCACTCCTCTGACCCGTAGCAAAAGAAATCAAGACTTGCATTCAGATCATGCTTGGAAATTTTCTCTGGTACTGTAACAATATATTTCCATATAACTCCTTTGCCAACTTTGACTGGTATTTTATGACAAGGATCTCATTTATTTAAAAAAAAAATCCTGATCAGCTGAACAAAAATGTTTCATGAAAACATCAAAGGTTTGAATAAGCCAGAGAGGAAACACAGACCCTAAATGCTCTGTTTTCCCACTGGCTTCCCTGGCAGGCTGAGGAGGGACCCAACCTCCCTGGCCTATAAAGTCTACATCAACTCTTGGGTCTGCAGCCGGTGCATGGTCTGGGGAGACACAGGCAAAGGGATTTAGAGACAGACACCACCCCTTGCAAAATGCAACATGCTGCAGACACGAACTGTGGGCCTTGCAGCTAATTTCAGCAAAGATGGCATGGGCAGCAATAGTATGACAGGCATGATTGTGGTATGCCCAAACCACAGATGCCCATAAACAGAGAGGTGGAGAAGCAGGTCATTTCATGGGGCAGGTTAGAGGTTAGTATCAAATGTGACTTGATTTTTGAGTGGGCAGTGACTTGGCTCCAGGACTACTGACAGCCACATCAGCCTTGCACAGCACCACAGTCCCACTTTGGGGACACAAGCTGGTGTTTTTACCTTACATTACATAAAAGCACCCATTTACAGTGAGATGGGTCAGCAAACTCTGAAGCAAGAAGGTGTCAGGGAGACTGGTCTTAAGTTCCCCATCAATGTTTCCTTGCAAATATATCTACTATATATCTATACATATACACACAGACATATGTGTATCTGCAGTTTGGGAGAGCTCAGAGTCCTGAACAGTGCTCCCCCAACCATGGACCCAACACTGAATGGGGGCCAGAGAGAAGCACACCAGCCTCACCAAACGGCCAAGGGAGCAGATGAGCACCCTGCTGTTGTGCACATGGGCCTGCAGAGATGTCTTCCTCAGAGGTCAGTGCATGTAGAGCTTAAGGTACACTACAGCAGGAAAAGCTATTCCAACTGCCAAGGCAGAAACGGCTAGTTCTGAGGTTTTTGCTTATCAGACAGTTGTTTGGGGGACAGAGGGAGGGGAGAGACACAAGGAAAGAGAAAGAGAGAGTGTTTTAATGCTCCCAGTGTTAGCTCCTCCAGAACTCACCTTTCAAAAAAATAAAAAAAGCAGCATGGAAGTGCCAAGATGAACAATATTTCTGATGGGGTTGTTTTTGAAATAGTTTTAATGAACCGAGCTGAAAAGTGTGTCTATATTCAGAATTGATGCTAGCGCTTGATATTAAAACCTTATCTCCCTTCCCCCTTCCTGACCTGCCAATTAAATACATTTCACTCCCATTTTCCTTCCAATGGTTTATGTTTTCCTGGCAAAGACCAGGCTGCAAAGCCTATCAGAAAGCAGCGAATGGAGGAAGGAAGGATGAAACACAGCAGGAGAGCGGTGCCCAAAGCTGATGATTTGAACACAAGTTAGCTTACAGTTACTGCACAGTAGGACTTTGTAATGTCCTTTATCACCTATTAAGCCATTTCCTTGTTACTCATTATCATTGCACATAAAACGACAACAAAAGATGTTTCTGTACAAAATGGAAAACCATTGGCATAGAATCACAAATTGGCAAAAGTCCAATGAATTTTAGAAAAGAAAACGATCCTTGCTTCCGCTCACTAGAGAAAACAACATGACATCCCACTGAAGGAGATCTGCAGCAACAACCCTGAACATCCTGACTTGACAGACCTCCTCTCAGAGGGAAAACCAAGGAATGCCCTCCAGCCTGCACCCTCTCACTCTTTGCCCAGTTATATTTAAATATGGGAAAGGCATCCACAACAAGAGGTTTCTCTTTAAGAGAAATCCGTGTAATACACATCTCAGCTTTGCTCCTTACTAGAATCCACTACTAGTGTATTTCAGCCAAAAGGCGTACCAGAAACATTTAGCTTATTGCCATTTTTTCCAAGTCATGGAGAGCAGGACAATTCTTAAGAGTCCTAACAGATCTTCCATAGCCTTCATTTGTACTAATGCATTGGTTTCACCCCCACAGACAAGAAATCTACTTTGGTAGATAAGAGTCAACTAACTCGTGAAGCAAGAATCTAAAACATTTCAGATATAACCACAGGTCAACATGACATTTCTTCTATCTGATCTTGGACTCTGCTTGTACAGGGCAAGGAAAAAACAAAGTGATAACATTTATGGTGTCTTATGCTCAAAACAGAATTTGTATGCACCTGTGAGAACACCAGGCAGATTGCAAACCACCATCCATCTTTGAAAAAGAAAATACCCCCAAGTTGGCCGTGAACACAGGGCTGAAAAGCACCTCTAATGGAGAGCGGCAGAATCTCACCAAATGAGGTGCGTGGGAAAAATGATATGCAAGACATCAGACTTTTTGTATTTCAAGAAAATTATATTTTGAGCCTTAGGGACAAAACAAAATTTCTGAATGCTGATGTCAAAACAAAGATAATTTACATACAAGTAAAGCAAAACCTGGCCATTAAGCTAATCTCCTGTACTATTTACTTCTTTCAACTGACTGTTTCTTCTCATTTGACCTGTTTAACCTCACTATTTAAGCTTCCTAACTCACAGACCACTTCTGCTCTCAGCTCACAGACAGGCTTCCATTAGAGCTATTGTCACCCTGGAGGAATGTTAATTGTACTGTAAAAGCGAATGGCAAAAAAAAAAACCAAACGGCTGAGCAACAGAAACTCAACCACTAGTCCATAGTATAATACATTCAGCGCCGTTTCCATCATTGGAAAAATATGAAAGACAAATTAGAAGAGACATTTTGGGTTTGGATAGAAAAAAGCAAGGCAAATATGTAACATGACTGAAACAAGAAGTTCAACGTGGCAAGAAAACTTTGGTGTAGATGAAATGGCACAATGCAAGTACATGAGGAAACCACAAACAGAAATCTTGGCACAGATTAAACAAAAAACCATAGATATCATTGTTTAAAAAAAAAAAAAAGCAGCCCATCCTAACAAAAGAGGTTTATTTAGCTTTATTGTGCTATTAGGCATTTGCCCCAGCTCCTCCTTACATGTACACACTATGGAAAGACCCATTAGTAAAAAAATAAACAAAACAAAAACACACCCAACACTTATGTCCAGACATGACTCAATAATTAAAATGTGTGTCTGTGTAAAAGCAAACAAAAGTAGTACATTGTTATAGTATAATTCTGGTAGCTTCATTCAGTGGACCTTCACAAACTTCAGTTAAACACATGTCTAAGTGGCCAAGAGGACTATTCTAGTCATACACTCATTGCACGAGTTGTGAGGACAGGCTCTACCAGGAACCAGTCACCCAGCACTTTGAAGCAAGGCAGCTATGCCAAGAGGACAGGTGGAGTCAGCAAGCAAGACAGAGACATTCACCAAGGTTTCTACAGGGGGAAAAAAAAGACAAGTACTAAAGCATTTTCTTCTGGGAGAACTACTAGCCAGAGGCAAACCTTTTTTAAGATCAGTGGAAGACACATAAGCATATGGCACCATTAAGCTATGGAAGTCAACACACTAACCTGACACCGCTGCAGTGTTGTGGCATCTTCACTGGGCTGAGTCCTTGGCTTCTGCCTCCACCTCCTCACACCAGAAAATCCTTCTGCTAAATGCTAGATGAGTTCACGGCCTCACCGTAGTCCAGCTAGAAGTAATTTGCTCTCCAGCTACAAGTAGCACACCAGATTCCTGGATTGCCTTGAAGTCTGACAAAAGGACCCACCCTAGGCATTAGATCTCCCACTGAAGCCCACCAACTAGAACAGATCAGGAAGGCCAGATTTGCAGCTCTGACCTGAGTGCAAGGCTCTTAAAGACATTGGGCACATTGGCATCAGTGAAAAAGCAGAGGGTTAAAGAGCAGGCCACTAGCATGACCTTTCCTCTAACCTTATAAGGAATGAAATATCAGATAAAAATTAACATCTTGGCAATGGAGGCACTATTTCCCAATTTCTTTCTCTCTTTGAAAAGGCTTTATTTTAATATTCTTTTTCAACCAGTTAATGGGAAATCAGTATAGTATATATCTCTGAGTTTCCCTTGGTTACAACAGCACCTCCCTGCCCAGAACACACTGCATACCCTAATTAGGAGTTGGTATTGTGGTAGGTTTTGGCACAGTTGAACTTTTTATTACCCCTTCATTTTCTTCCTTTGAAGTCTTAAAAGAAATAAATCTATCACCTTTTTAACATAAATATAGAAAAGCTCTACTAGGTTGACTCTCAGCTATGGATTTTCTATCAAACTTGATGTTCTATGGTCAGGAGAATATTTCCTGCCCAAATCCATGCAGGGCTATCAGTGCTAACTCCACAGACAATTCTCTCTTTGTTGGCAATTCATTCTGATACTATTTTGTCCCCAGTGGATTAGCAACTGTATAAACTCACCAACCGCCCACCCCCCGCCCAAAAAAGTAGTTTTTACCCTATTACTGTTTCATCAATCACAGAGAAAAAGAATGGAGATGTATGTGCCTCATACAAGGAAGGTTTAAATCACCCCTCCTGCCCCTAAGTCTTTTATTAGTGCTATAAAGTCAGAGTATCAGCCAGGGTATTTCTTTCATCACATCACTTGGCAGACAATCAGTTGTACCCTATAACAAGCTGTCATAACTCTTCCTTTCAAAAGGCTACTGGTTTGTCTTCTCACTATTCCTTCTGAAACTGTCCAGCCTAACCTCAAAGTGGAAGGTAAAATAAATGGCATCTTTGTTAGGATTTGCCTCCAAACAGAGGACAGAGTAGAAATGGCTGGGAACTGATGTGCCAAAACCTGAAAGCATTAAGTGAGATATATACCTCTTCCCAGGTAGCTTAAGAAGAGACAATTTCAAACTTGAAAGAGTGGTCTTGATTAAGCTACTTCCACTGAAAAAGAAAAAAAAAGTTCCTTCAATCAAATCAAGCGACTGTGGAAAACACTTTTAAATACCACTGCCTGCAATCTCACCAAACCCAGGCACAGTTCCCAAAGACTTCAATAACACCTTTGTCTGGGTTAAGGAGTGCCCGATTTGGCCCACTTTAATACATTAAGTCTGTGGTAGGTGAAAAACTGAAACACAGAGCAGTTGTGAAACTACCCTCATAGCCAAGGAGATAAGAGAAAATGGCACTCGTCCTTCCCTGAAGTGAGTGTACAGGGAATGGATGGGAAAGTCAAAGAAGAAGAGGAGGGAGCAGGAGTTTTAGGGTAAGAAATATTTAATATCCTCCCAGCGTGGGCTGGAAAGGATTGTGGTATGCTTGTAAGAGAAGTTGGCTGGAGTGGAAGGCTTAGAAATCGTTCAAGGACGTGTGTGTGTGTGTGTGTGTGTGTGTGTGTGTGTGTCGAGGGCCAGGCCTATGCAAGTTCACAAAGTTTAGTCAATTCTCCTGCCAACTCTTCTAGGCTTGAGTCAAATACAGATAACCTTGGCTTAACCCAACTCTAAGCAAACCTTCCCTTCTCACCCCCACCCTCAATTAACAAGCTTCAATGCAAAGTGCCTAAAAATAAACTATGAAATCACTGCAGTTACAGCTCTAGTCTGTAGTAATCCCCTTTTCCATAAACTTCACCATATCACCGAAATGCTCCAAATCTCATTTATGAAAGACCCAAGTTGTTAAAAAAAACATATGGAAGGGGTGATGTGGCTTAATTTCCAGCAGGTCATTTGCATCACAGCTTTCTGTCCCCAGAGTAAGTGAGGTACTCCTGACTGCATTACTGTTTCCGGCTGCTACTTTAAAGATAACCAAGGCTAAAATAGCTAGTTGGATTACTTTTCATAGCAAAGCTAAGGGCCAATACACCTATGTCAGAATTTCAGGGTCTTTTTTCCTCTCCCTACACCCCAGCTATGAACATCCATCCTTATGGCAGTCTCTGACATTAGGACCACCCAGATTCATCATCATCTCATAACCATCTGCCTCTGCTGCTCTGAGATAAAAATCTAGACAGAGCCTTTATTATTTTAACCATAACTTGTCTAAACCTTCACCTGCAAAACACTGACTCACTCTGTCTTTAAGCACCTGAAGAATGTAAAGGAAGAGAAATTAACTCATGGGCATGGAAGCTAAATGGGCAGCAGCATGAACTCATAAGTCAAACTATAAAAATCAGAGCAAAACCAGAAGTTTTCAAAGTAGATGAAAATTGAAGTCCTAAAAATAGAAGCCAGAGGATGCTTAGCTAACCTGTTCCTTCTTACCATATTGTTACCTTGTCATCAGAGGATAGCTAGCAGTATTTACCTTTATTAATAGCTCATCAAGCCCAAATTAATAGCTTTGAATACTGAATAATCTCCTACTTGAAAACGTAAATATCTCTCCTTGGCCTGCAGTAAGGGGTGGGCCGGGGGAGGTAGAACACCAACACCCAACACAGTTTTAGGTGAGAATCTCCTAAAAAAAGAGAAGAAACTGGCAAACAGATGATTCTTCCACCTCAGATCTTAGTAGGGAAGAAAACTGATGTAAGTTACAACACTGAAAAACTTCTAAAGGCTGGTGAATCATGAAAACTTATTAATTAAAACCTATTAAATGAATTTTAACACTACAGCATGCTCACACTTCCTTCACCACGGCTGCATCAGCCCCCATTGCCAAAGTTACCTCAATGACAAATTAGGACATCTCTCCTTTGGGTATAATTGCATTGGTTAGGGTCACAAAAGATTCTGTTAAGTGTTAAGAAACAGGAAGCAAAAAATATTAGCTTTCATTTTGACAATTAGTATTCTATGTATGGCAAAGCCTTCTGCCTGAGCATATTAGCAGATCGCATCTTAATGCCCGCTGCCTCGCTCAATGGAATACGTTACTGGTGGCAATGTACAAAGCTTTTCTACTGCAAAGGGAGCCAACAGTGCCGGCTGACTAAAAGAAAGTGTCAGACATTTGAGAAGACATTTAAAAGCATGCATTAAAAAACCCAGAACCCAAACACCACCCTTCAGATTATGGGTAAACCTTCACTCCACATGCACATCAGTATAAGATTATCGTGCCTGAATGAGTGTTCTACATTAGCACAGTAGAAGCTGACACTTGAACAGTTCTCATCCATTTAAATTTAAACACCATTTAAATTTAGCACCAGAAATAATTACCCTTTGAAGATTCTAAGAGTTGAAATGTTTAGGCTTTTGTCATCAGAAATATAACATGGTATCAAATCAGGTGGGCTAGTACAAGCACCTCAGCCACAGTTATTTCAAACACTAGTTTTTCTAAATTTTATTGAGTAGGAAGTTTTGTCCGACACCCTGAGCTTTCAATTAGAGTAAGAGGACACAGCATGGTCACTACCAGAGGGCAGCTGCCCCAAGCTGTGATCATCTCCATACCCCAACTTCAGTGAAAAGCAAACAAAAACATTCAGGCAAGGGGAGTACAGAAACTCTCCTGCTTTGTCCCCAGCAATAGAAGTGTAATATGTTCTTTTTTTTTTTCCCCCGGCTATTTAGATTATCGTGAAGAGGTCATCAGTTAAAAATCCACTGTAAATCCATGGAACACAAGGCACTTATAGTAATAAGGTCATACAATGAAGTCTACAGCTTACCCACAGCCATCCATGCTTAATTTACCTTACAGTAAAACTTACGTGCTTCATATCAGCCCTGTTTTTGCAAATGGGTAACTAATCACCCTCATTAATTTGCAATACTTTGGGGAAGGGGTAAGAGGAGGAGGAGAAATGAGAGGCAAGGCAAAGAGTCTTCTTCCCTGTTGCACATTCTCAGTCAAGGCATCTTGCCTCTGCTACTCAGAAAATGGAGACAGTTGAAAATGTTTGGAATAATAGTATCTCTCCATATGTAAATGACAAATGCTAATTTCTTTTAGCAGAAAAGGGACATGCTTCTATCATATTTTTCTCAAGGAAGTGAAGGCCTCAGCTGCATTGGATAAAGCAAGGATAAGTATTTAGCATATTCCTGCTTGCAAGGCAGAATCAGTAAGCACACACACACAACAGGATCTACTGCAACCCTGAATTCAAAGCAAACATTCAGGAAAAGGTATCAGCTTTGTTTAATTTAATTTTTTTATTAACTACATACTTAGAACTTTTCTATATGCACTGTCCTTGTTTTTGTGATTTTGTATTTTGTGAGGAGAAAATACAAAAGGTATTCAGAAAGATTCTCCGCAATTACTCATTATCATTTCATTTCAGGAATAAAGAAATAACTTCAGCTGATTAGAAAGCCCCAGTGAAATCAACTTATTTTATTAATTCTTCATTCAGTTTAAGTAAATAAGTAGTCTTCATGTGAGGTTAGCTCGAGGGTTTAGTCAAGTCACATCTGACATTAATGTTTTAACCAAGCCCATTATGCAGCGATTTTCATGGCCTTCCTCAGGGAAAAAAGGCAACCTCAAAAGATTTGGGAAAGGCAGACTGTGTGTTTTCACAATCCTGGGAAAAAGTCGGGGTTGTCCCACAGTGCAATTAAAAACAAAAAAAAAAAAAAGCCGACACTCCCTCTAGGAGAGATGTAGGATTCCCAGCCTCCCAGACCTCGCTTGAGCAGAGTGAGTCCAGATGGCACCCAGATTTTCTGCCAGTTCACAGGCCCTAACTAAGGCCAAAAGTGGAAAAAAATACAGCAGGTCTGCTACATACAGATTTCAGCCCTGGGCTACGTGCTGCTGTAGCTGCTCCTCACACAGTCAAGGTGATCACAGGCCTGTTACCAAACAAAACAACCCAGCACATCTATCATTGAAAGTATCCCCCCACCTACAGAAGAAGAGAGTACTCTGAGAAAGTGGGGAGAAGGCAGAAAAAAGCAAATACAATTACAAAATCTTACTGTGGAAAGGAGTATTTTCACATGCCGCTTCAGTAAGTGGAAAGACAGGTTTGCAGGAATTTAAAATCTTTCACCTGAAGTGCTAAAAGCCCAAACAAAGAGCACTGTTCTGTGAGGGTGGGGAAAAAAGCCATAAAGCAGAACCCTTTGAATCTCTTAAGCCAAGCTGCGTAACAGTGTAAAGGTAAGTCAGCAAGTAAAATGATTAATGTATTACTCGAAAATATTTCCTTCTAATAAGCCAAAAGAATTTTCAGCAAAGATTTTTAATGCTGAGAAGATTTAAAGCTATTATCAGTGCAAGTGTCCTGCCCAAAATAAGAATCAGCTCCTTCAGAAGCATCATCTTTTACCATGTGCTTCTCCAGGGCTTATCATAGTTGCAAACACAGTGGAAAGCCTTCCATAACGCAATTTCTATTCCATTTCCTACTGGTCATGAGCTTAATGAGAAAAATTACTGTTCTGATCTTTGTTTTCTCTACTGGTTCCAACTTCTTTGCAGCCCAAAGACACTGCAAAAAGGCCTTTTGTTACACTGCTTTAAAGGCTAATTTCTCATAGCAGAAATAGAAACCACAGTGTGGAAAATCCATAAGACACAGTAGCTTCCTTCCCAGTCTACAAATGGTGAAAACAAACAGGAAACAGATTAAAATAGGATGGGCAGAAAAAGACTTTTGACTCTTTTGAACAGAAAAACGAGCTTCTTTGTAAGCAATGCTTCTCACAAAATACACTTGCTTTCTATGAAAATTTTTGGGTTTTCTTTTAGACATTAAAAAAAGAGAAACCAAAACAGTATTAAAGCAGAACCCAAAATGTTTGCATTTAGAAGTTAGTATTTGGTTTTGTCCTTTGACTGAGTAGCAGCCCATTATTTTTCACAGCCTGGGCTCTGCTCTGGTAAGATTTTTACATGCACACCATTTCCCTTACCGTGGGGAAAAAACTCAATGCTTCAGCAAAGGTGTAGTCTGATCAGCATCCTAATCTATGGAGCAACTGCGAGCTATGCTCCCACAGGGCACAGCTGCAGCAAGTTGCAAACCTGAGTTTGTAAACATACTGCAGAATTTAGACAGCAATACAACATGACACTACAAACAATGCCAAGTTAGAGACATCTGAATGCTGAGTTCCCTGAGGGAACTTCCTGCAGGTCAACCAAAATGCACCCTGATACTGAGGGAAACACACAGCTGCCCTTCAGCTTCTCTTCCAATAATTTTCTTCTCATGATGCCTGGGTGTTGCCTTTGGCTCTGTGCTCTGTCCGCTTCCATGTGCCCAGGACTGGCTCAAAATCCTGTCCACTTTAGCATCTTTAGCACCCCCCATCCCTTGCCATTTCATAAAGCAAAAATGCTCATCCAGGCCCTCAGTATTGTTGCTGAGATGCAAGATAATCTCCTTCCTCCTGGCTGTGAGAGAAGCAATCTTGCGCCCTGAAATCCATTCAAAATGCAAATGCAAAAATCATCTTTCTGGATTACTGCCTCCAGCACATTCCCCCTATTTCATCCTGCCAGTCCTCCCACTGGCTCCCCCTTTTTCTACTACATTAAGCACAAATTGCTTGCCTTCATTTTAAGAGTTGTTCTTAGATGGTGACAACTGATCCAAATGCCCTACACATCTACTTAAAACCCAGGTAATGAAGCCTAATAACTATGTACAAAATCTCTTATGTAAGGAGTAGATAGCACTCGATGCTGTGCACTTCAATAACCAGTTCAGTGGAGTACAGCTACTCACAACAAAACCTGTGGCACATGGCTGACGTAGTCCTACCTTGTCTTTGTACAGACTGAGTCCAATGCAGGCTTTTAGAACAGCTACCCTTCATTTTACAACAAACTATTGGGCTTCCATGACACTACCATTCCAGTACGTAGGAAGTGCTCTGGGGTCTTCTTGGTACGAAAAGAGCATTTCAAAAGCTGACTATTCACAGCGAACCTCAGAAAAACAACGCTGTAGCACTCCAAGTCCTTTCCCCCCTCAGAGAAGGACTACCCAGAAAAACATTTCTATGTCCTGTGATGCACTGCCTCTGATAATCAAACTGGTACCATTTCAAAGAGGTAATTCAGACTCCAGAAGAAACAGTAGCATATTGCACTTCACTACACAACGGTGTATGGTTTTCATTCTATGGTAAATGAGGTCTACTCCCCATAGGTATTAGAGCATTTTTATACTATGCCCTAGACCCTCTGCACCTAATGCCTAGGAAAACAGAAGCGCAGACAGGCAACCAGTAATTCCAGTTTATCTCCAGACTAGGGAAACAAGAGCAATTTGAGTTTCAGGGTCTGCTTGCACACCTCAACTGAAGTCTTTCTGGCTGGTCAAGTCCCAGGCACACATCAGCTTTCCAAACTTTAGACCTACCTGACCTGGTGTGCACGGAAAGGAAAGCCTAAGTATCCAGACAAAAAGGGCACATTGTAACATTGCTTCCACAGATAGTTTTAGGAAATGACATAGTGTTTTTGGAAAAGTCCAACAGGTTAACCTCTACCTTTATTAAATGGACTAAAAAATTCCCAGGCAAATAATGGCTCATTAACATGTATGTGAAAGAAAGCAAAAAGATAAATAACAAAAGAAAAACAAATCCCTTGGCATTCATATATGCGTGTGTACACTCCACACCAAAGAAAAGCCTGCATCTGGGAAGGATTTTAGAAGACAGCGTCACGCATCACTAGATTAAGTTTCAGGTGAGCAGACTCAGGTTTTTCCCAGAAAAAAAACACCACTGAACAAAACACACACCAACCACACACACAGAACAAACATTCAGGGCCATGCAGACTCTAGCCCTGTAGCAAAACATTTCTACACTGAACATTAGAAAAGGAATCTTTCTTTTGCTATAGTTCTGCATTGAAATAGTTTGCCAAGTATAACTGGCAAATCTCTGTAGGTGAAGTTCTTTAAGAACAGGTTAGATAAGCATCTGTTAGGAATGACATAGGGACAATTAATTCCTGCTCTGACACAGGGATGGACATCTCAGCCTATTTTCCATGATCACATGCTTCACTCTACATTACACTTAAAATTCTTCTCCGTGTGCACCAGAAGCAATGGAAGTCTCATTCTCCACAACATCAAAACAAGACAACAAAAAAGTTGACCTCACAGCATAGCAGCCATGTGTCTGCCCAGCCTCGGACCACCCTGCGATGCACAATAGGGACTTTGCTGTCACCCTTTCCCCCTCCACAACTCACTACGGTCTGTGGAACACTCTTTGTAGCTCTCTGCTTTAATATCCAAGATGCCCACAAGGTGATGTATGCTGCTTGATTTGTTTGAAAAACACAGTGAACTTATTTGGATTCCCTGTGCAATTCCTGCCCCTTTGAATGTAGGAAACTTGTTGTTCTCCCTACCTGCTGCCCCTTCTTGCCAAAGCATGCAACAAGATCCAGCTCAACTCCTCAACACCTTCTAAGTCCCATGTATATTTTGCTATCCAGCCCAACATGAACCAACATTAACCATAACATTTTTCCAAATGTTTGATCAGAATATGTGGCTATGGAAAGCAATAAAAAGGGAACCACAGTTTTAGCTTGAACCTCCAGACACTTTCCTCTGCCATCAAGGCTATTCAGATGACTGTGCACACAAATTACCCTTTGACAGTGTATTTCATCTGTGCTCCTAAGCTTTTCTGTGTCACAAGTTACAGAGAAACTTTCAAGATTCTTTGTTTTACCAGTGCTTCTAGGAAAGTGCCAACCTGCACCATCTAGTTCTTCTCCATGTGTCGCTTATCATGAGTTAGAAAATCCAAACTCCACCTGGACTTGAATCTGGCAAGAGACATGAAGAGAATAAGAATAACTTCTACAAACATGCCAGCAATACAAGGAAAATGAGGGGAAATGTGGGCCCTCTGCATCAACAGACCAGGGGATCTGGTGACAAAGGACATGCTGAGATGGGATTTCTGAAGGCAAATCTTAACAGAAAACAAAGTCCTTGATGCCAATGGGAAAGTCTGAAGAAAAGAAGACTTGCAGTTGGTAGAAAAGGATCAGCTTAGGATCACATATAAACCAACTCTAAGCACTTGGGATGTACCCAAAACTGCTGAGAAAGGTGATCAATGCCATTTTGAGGTCATTTGCAATAAACTGTGAAAGGTCATGGCAACTAGGAGAAGATCTCAAGGACCAGAGCAAAGCAGACGTCAGTTGAAGATGGAGGATCTGGGCAACTAGAGGTCAGTCAGCCAGCCCCACTTTGACCCCTGGAAAGGTGATGGAGCAAGTAATCCCAGAAAACATTCCAGAGGGATCTCAGCAGGCTGAAGAAAGGAATTAAAGGAGTCTCATGAAGGTCAAAGGGAAATGCCAAGTCCTGCCTCTGGGCAGGAATAATCCCAGGCATATCTGTCATATGAGTACAGACCAAGAGAGCTGTGCACGTTCAGCCTGGAGAAAAGACAACATGACGGATCTTATCAATGTGTGCAGTAATACCTGATGGAAGGGGGTATGAATACACAGAGACAGACTTCTCAGTGGTGCCTACTGAAAGAACAAGAGGCAGCAGACACAAACTGAAAGATATGAAGTGCTACTTAAACACAGGAAAACACAGACACACACCCCTTTTTTTTTTTAACTGTAAATGATGGAATACTGGAACAGGTTTCTTAAAGACATGAAGTTTCCATCCTTAGATATATTCAAAAAGGTGACTGGACACAGCCCTGAGCAACCTGCTCTAGTTTTTCTGTTTTGAGAGCAGGTGGACTAGATGATCTCCAGAGGTTCTGCCCCACCCTACATTGT
This sequence comes from Hypotaenidia okinawae, assembly GCA_027925045.1. Classification (NCBI taxonomy): domain Eukaryota; kingdom Metazoa; phylum Chordata; class Aves; order Gruiformes; family Rallidae; genus Hypotaenidia; species Hypotaenidia okinawae. Next base: position 65,566,549 of record BSDF01000002.1, read on the forward strand.
GTTCAAGACAGGAAATGCAAAGAACTTGAGCACCACCACATAACAGCCCTTTCCCATCATCAGTATCACACCAACGCAACCCAATAAACAAAGGCAATGTGTGAAGAGCGAGGAGGGAGGGCAGGCACAAATTTCAAGACAATTCTAAGTAACCCTCAGGTATCTTCTACTAGTAGTATGAGAAAAGCAGAAAACTATAGAATTTAGGATAAGGGGTATTCCCGTAAAAATTTAAAGCTGCTTCTTTATGATTAGCATAAAACATTTTACTAGCTTTTTTTTCCCAATCACACCTTATATGTGATTTATGAAGATGGCAATTACATTAACATAGCTTAACTGTGTTTAATATCATCCTCCGATATATCTTATGTCTTGCTCTTAAATAATCTGATTCCATTACCTCAACATTTCTGCAAAACTAACTTCATGGAATAGCATCCATTGTAGGAAACAGATTGGAAGGATGCAGGACAGACGCTTTCTTTATACCAACATGAAGAATTTCAGTTTAACAGAAGGTTACAAATTTAATGCAATGTAAATACAGAAAGGAAAGGAGTCAGTCCCCAAAGAATACCACCAAATTTATATCTTTTAATCTGACTCATCTCCCATGTGACCACAGAATAATCCCCACAGGAATCTGAGGGTGAAGCACAGGGCATTTATCTCAGGCTGCGGAGATGAAAAGTGTTTCCTAGACACATGGTAAAGATATATAATTCATTGACAATACGTAAGACAAGAGACCTTTTTCATAGATAAACATCTCCTGCTGATTAGAACAAATGCTTTGATAAATCCAGGTGTTTATTCTAGCAGCAGGGAGTGACAATCATAATTTTTTAAAAAAACTCCTGTGCTCCACTACAAAAGACATTTGTGAGCATTTTCTTTCTATATACAAGCAAGGTCTACACTTAACTCACTGAATTAAATGAATGCATTTATAGTGGTACTCTCCCAGGGGCCAACAGTGCACATAGTAGAAATCAAGGATCATCTTCTATATTCTTTGGTGATGATCAAAGTCCAATAATACATCTAATTGCAGAAAATGTCACAGAAAAGATAACTACAGATGAACTTCTTAAAGCTATCATAGTCCCTAACGTTTACATTTACTTTCCTTGAAAGACATTTGAAAACAAGAACAAATAAGCACTCTGGTCAGCACTGGTGCAAAAATGTGTTAGAGGCACCACTACTATCCCAAGTAAATAAATGAACATCTGCTGAAAAAAAAACCTAAACAGAGAAAACAAGCATGTAGTATTCGAAGTTTTACTTCGTTAGGTTCTTAGACCTTGACTCTTTCAGAAGTCCAATAGCACAGCACACAAAATAATTATAAGTAGTGGTTATTACAGGTGTAAAAGCTGACAGAACTCCTGCTCACATGAACTATGCAGTCTCTGACCTGGAAAAAGTAAAATATATACAAAATAATGTCGCTGCTTACTTCACATCTCAATTATCTGGCTGAAAGAGGCATCTGCTTAGAAATTAAGATCGCTCTGCCCTTTTCCTCCCCACCATTGCTCAAAAAAGGTGCTACAAACAGTAGCTCCCCAGAACATGTAAATTTACATGTGCAAACCAAATGCCAAAATGAGAGTTGGCAGGATCAAAATATAATGGAAGGAAAATATCCTGATCACAGAACTCACTGCATGGCTTCATTTGCATGCATCAGTGAAAGTCCCTGGAGTGGATAAAAGGCCTTCATTAAAGTCTGAGATAAAACCATAAAGCACGATTGGAGACATTTCTGGTTTAATTCATTTATTAGGTTGGTTGTAGAGTTGGGGGGTGCTGTTCTGGTTTGGGGTTTTTTTTTTTGAGGCATCCGGAATATAGACTGAGGTAGTTATTTTTCAGCCCCAGATATCTACCAGTCAGGTTCCTTTTCCAAGCTGTAAGCCAAAGAAACAAGCCAAGAAAAATGGAAATTCCTGAAGATTCTGAACTTGTTGGGTGGTAGTTAAATATTTAGATGTTGCTTTCCTCCTTCCTAGCCATGACTTCTTTTTTCCATCATTTCACTGGATTTAATTTTTTCCTACAGAGTGATTTATGAAAAACAACAGCTAGCCAGCAGCAGAAGCAGCAACAGCATGAGCTCCAGGTGTTAGGAAAAAATCATTGCATAATTAATTTTCTCTTTGATATACTATCACGTACCCAAAAATATCACGCTTGAAAGTTCTAAGATTTACCACATCCCAGCGTAGTTTTATTTCATATGTAACATCTTCCTTTGTCTTGGATGAGAATGTATTTCCCAGGAAATACAGATAGCATTCAAGAATGGATTGTTCTGTGGCAGCTAAAAATATATCAAACAGTGCTTCAAGACTGACACAGTCTGTTGATGTTTTAAGGCAGAATCTAGTAAAAGAGATAGCATTGAATTTCAAACTCCTCTGGCAACTCAGTTTGCCAATGAGCTGAACATTGATTTTCTATTACTCCAGGAAGTTACCCAAATTCAAATCTAAACTCAATTTTAAAGGACATAACAGTCCCTTTGGTACTATTGATGGTTTGAATGTGTTCATATGCCTAGAGCACGTAATTCTGCAAGCTGACTCGCAGTGACTATTTGAATATGGGATGTTTTGTCTTAGTAAAACCTTCTTATGTTGCAACCTGAACTTCTTAACCAGAATAGTTTGAGTTTATTTTCCTTTTCCACATGGTGAGACACACTTGTCCAAAACAAGTATTCTGGTATTACATAATTTACAGTCAACAAAATGGCACCTCTTGCAGAAATATGGTCATGTTTTGCATAAGATGACCAGCTGCCAAAAGTTGACTGGGGCAAGAAACTTTCATCTCACTCTGAATATGAATCCAAAAAAGAAGTGAACAAAGTGCAATTCAAGCAAATATGATGGGGTACCTGAGGATAACTTGGCACTACACTAAATGATGAGCTGGAAACAGACACGCCAAGAGATCCTTGGCACCTCAGAATGGATACATAAAGCTGGTCTCAAAAGAGGAAGAGATACATGGGAAGCTCTTGAAAAGTTGCAATATACTTAAATGCAGGGGAAAAGCAGAAATATCTTGAGAAGTTGAATTAAAAATCAAAGTCTATGTATTTTCTTTCCTCTCTGCTTTCTTCTAACCGAGGAAGTCCCAAAATATGTTTCTCATGCTGTTTCAAATGTGAACACAGACGAAGAACCTCACTTCAATTTTGCTGTCCAGTAGAAAGCCAGGAGCTGAAATCTCAACATGCAGGTCTGAGGGCTGCAATGCAACCAACTCCAGACCTGCATAGGAATAAAATATGAGCCCCTATCCCTGCAAAAAATTAGAACAAATGCACCTGCCCATGACACCCATAATCCACGCCCCCAGTTTGCCAGGAAATTTCTGATCTCAAAAAAACCCCAAAAAACCTGTGTATTCAATTTTGACCCTGCCCCCGCTTTGGCAGATTTTCCCCAGCTCCCCCGTCTCCCTCTCTCTTTTTTTAGATTAAAAAAAAAATTACAAAAGAAAAAAATCTATCAGCATCAGGAATATATATAATGTTGTTAATAAAAAAAAAGAGAAGCTTTCCTCCCCAAACTCTTTTTGAAGAGCAAAGCTAAAAGAGCATCTCTAGTTTAAACAAAGCAAATGAAACAGTGAAGACTGACAGAGCAGAAGTCCAGTTTCTAAAATTTGTAGCTGAATGCATTTACATAAGCACCGAGGAGCTATATAATTATGTCCTTATCACTGGAATAAGTGTTTCAAAGAACAGGCAGAACATTCTGCTTTACAGATAAAAAGAGAGAAGAAAAAACACCTTCCTCCTTTAATTTAGCTTCGTTTTGGAAAGCCTGCAGATATTTCATTTACAGCTTTCTCTTGAAGAGGATCAAGTTGGAGAAATGCTGCTGGCGGCAGCTCTGAAAGAATGAAGAGCATCAACAAACAGCATATCTTCTTTTTTAATCCTAACATTTTCAAATTGAAGGAATTAAGATTCCATTATTCCTCCTCTGAATCTAAACAAGGAGACTTTGAAGCAAGTAAGAAATAGGATAGGTCGTTTAATATCCTCTAAATGTTCTGCCTATAAGAGATTGCTTTCTGAGTTCTGGAAGGAAAAAAACAAACTTCTCTGAAGGACAGGAGCTGGCAGAATAAGGTAACAGTATCTGGTGATATGTTAAAAATTAAGATTCGATGTACTCACTATGCTGTCACACTGCACCTTCAAGACAGCATTGTACAGCACTTCACAGTAACCAGAGAATTTAATTTGGATCTTTATCTTTCCCATGCCTTACCTGCCCTCACAAAAGATCTGACATCTCCTGACCCCCACTGAGGAAACTCTGCCAAAGCCACAGCGGAGAAGGGTGGTGGAGACACAGAAAGCCCCTGAGGGGCTAATTTAAGAACTTCCATTAAATCTTGCATGATAAACTAAGCCACTGACAATATCCTTTCCTCTTTAAAAATAAAGGTGAGGAGTCCTTTTAATTTTGTCACCAGCTTATGAACGTTTCAAAACTAAACAAAAACTGAGGAATGCAGCAGGAATTACCCTGTTTCACCCCCAGTAACACAATTGCTTAAGGGCAGCAGTATAAAGTCTTGATGTACAAGTTGCATATGGCCTAGTATGGAGGCAGGCGCGTGCTTAAAATCCAAGTAGGCAGTATTCCACTTAATATAGTCTTAATGTAATAACAGGAAGGGGGAGAGAAAGGGAGGTAGGAAATCCAACTATGCTGAAGCACTGCAGTCCTAAGCATGACTTCATTCAAAGACAAGCTGCACTGCAACATGTATTTTCAGCTCGTAAGTGGGTGCTCATATGCCATATGTAGCTTTTTTACCACAAAGTGCTGTATCCTAAATATAGGCTCGTGCTCCCGTTCACAGTATAATTGTGGAAACCCATGCCCAGCCTGAAGCCACAAGGGAAGCAGCAGTTCTTAGCAAGCAATGACTTTGAGGTTAGAAATCCTTCTCCAAAGCCCCATCCAGCTTTCTCAGAGAGTTGCATAAAGTTCAAACTTAAAGGGTTTTAAGGATCCTTTATTCGGTGCCCAGACTCACTTTAATCACAGCTCATTTGCTTCCCTTGCCAACACTTCCTAAATTCTCTCCCTCGGGTCTTTTCTCCTAAGAAGCCCGTGTAAAGGCTGTATCTTGTGTGTTTTTCAGGGAAGGAGAGTAAAGGAGACGTGACAGTTTAAACAGTTCACAGAACCGTAACAGCGCCATAAAGGACCTCTTGGATGGGGGAGGGAGGGGGAGGAAGGGAGAAAAGAAAAAGTAGCTTTTAACACAAGGAAGGGGCAAGAATGGATCGCTAGGACTGGAAGGAGGTAGAGTCTGGCAAAATCAACCCTTCAGAAGTGGAAGGGATGGATTTGGAACAGAGATGCAGCCGGTGGCAACATCCTGCCTCTTTTTTTTTTTTTTAAAGTAGGCTTAAAATCACAGGGTAGAGAGAGGAAGCAAATAAGAAAAAAGCCTGGCTTAAAAGGTTAGACCACCAACATCAATGAAAGAAAAGATGTCTACTTGTCTACAGTTTCCTTTCAGTTGCCTACATTTTCACATAAAAAGTATAAACAACCCTTACTTAACTGCTTGCTTTCAAAGTGATATTCACCCCAGTAACTCACCAGAGCTGCTGAAGCACTGTAGGAAAGCCCGAAGGGATGGGGGAGAGAGGAAATGGCACAGAGGAGCATGGAAGCTCCAGATGTGAAGTGTTACTGACCATCACACCCCCCACCCAGGCCATCTGCAATAGCCTGGCTCTGCCCAGCTTTGCAGCCAGCACGACCTCAAGACCCTCTGTACTTGTTTGAACTGGACCTGCATGGGATTAAGTATCCTGATAGCGAGCGGTAGCCTTGCCTGCTCAATCCAAAACAGCTTTCACCAGATCAAACAGCAGGAGGAGGAGGAGAAAGAAAAAGCAGCAGAAGGAACAGCAGAGCAATGCTTTCCCGCCTGGACAGAACAAGCAATAATATTGATTTAGATTGCTAGACTTGTCCAAGGCACCACCTGCAAAAATCTGTGCGTGAAATTCTTATATATGTTTGGATCAGTGTAGGTTGCAGCTCACCCATAATTACAGCCTGTCAGGTATGGATCTCACGTGGAACTCAGAAATACCCCCTAACAGCCCTCTGCACTTTGTAATGACTTTTTCGCCTCCTTCTGAGTTGTCAAATTTATGGTCACTGGCCTTTTGAAATGCAGAAGTATATGGGCAGAGGAGATCTAGCAATAAGAATGTTTCTAAGGTGTCAGTCAAGCTGCTTGCTTCAAGTTTTGCTAATCCTAAAAAGAATCTGGAACATTACAGCATTCATAATATTCCCGAGCAGTCACATGAGCTGAGCTAGCAATTCTTTTTTTAGTCCCTTGGGAATACAGCTCCCACAGCTATACAAGGGCCTACTGCATCCGAGTTACTTCTTGTCAATTGAGGGAGAGATTATGGAAAGGGAGTTTCTATTATAAAGAAATGGAAGAAAACCACCATGATAACCATTTTCCAATATGTTTCTATTTATACAAATTCATTTTATTTTAAGGCTTGTTTTGGAAATAGTGTTTCCCAACTTTCAGGGAAAAAAAAATCCTGTTATTGATAGGTTAGAGTGAGAGAATCAAACTAATCCTAAACTTCAAGAGGTTTTCTTTTTAGTGCCCTTCCCCTGTCCTCTATAAAAAGCAGACTAGCACTACTTAGAATTTGTATTTCCACTTTAGAGTATGAGAAATATTGACTGATTTGATATGCTTGCCATGGAATACTCATATGTTAACAAAACAACCTTGAAATGCATTGATAATCTTAGAATGCACCACCAGTGAGTAGTAAAGCAGTGTAGTACTCATGGGTTTACCTATATTTAAGAGGAAAATTTGGGTAGAAACCTAGTAATTTCCACAAAGGTATCTTTTAATCTGCCCCCCTTGATTCCACTCATCCGTATCTATCCATCCACCCAAATACACATTGCTGTTGCCTAAACTTAGAATCATAGCATGTGATGTTTAAAAACTAGCTTGAATCTCTCCCTGTCGTCCCCTCCCCCCATTTCATTAGTATTTCATTCAGAGAAAAAGTCAACTGCTCACATAAGTGTTAAAAGGAAAGATAAATTTTAAAAAAGCAGAGGGAGGGTGCAGGTGCACACAACATTTATGTATGCTGAGACAGAAAAACAAAAGGTTGCTAGACTCAAGAAAAGGCCTAGGCATCCACCATCATTTAAGTGCAATAATGCCCTAAAAACACACTGCTATGAAATGGAATTTATACAAACAGGGAAAGCAGATCTGTTCATTTACTGAGTAGAGTGACATCAGTATGACATCAGCAGCAGCCTGTCACAGTGCTCCATATGTATCTGGTGTTCTTGCACTATTTCATATTTATGGATAAACACCAGGAGGGTGTTAACCCTAAGCTGTGTTTTTCTTCCCCAGCATATTCTAAATAAAGCAGCTGCTTCCATTCAGCATCAGACCTGACCAAAAAAAAAAAAAATAGGGAAAAAAAATAAGATGAAAAATAGCAGCCTCTCATCTCAGCATGTTCTCTGACAAATCCAGAAACAATATGTGGAAAGGAGGGGGAGAACAGCTGGAGCTACGTGTCACTGCTTCCTGAAAACCTGTAGGCAGCCCAGAGCTTCAGCTCAGCTCTTCCTTGTCTAGAAGATGAAGAAACAAGGTGGGGGAAGCATGTAGGGTCAAACTTTGGGTCAAGGCTTTTGTTGTCACTGAAAAACAGAATACAATTGTTATTTCTAAGGCGTTTTAAACTGTCTGAACAAGCGAAGTACTGTTCCTCTTCTTCCAACATCGTTGTCTCCTCTGACATCTTTTTGAGGAAAAGAGCTTCTTTAAGGCAAGGAGCAAAGCCCATTGCTCACTGGCATGACACACAATCCCAAGCAGGTGCAGCATCAACAGTTGGGGCAGGCCACGGAAGGCTGCAGGTCTCCACACCAGCACCCAGGGTTTCACAGGTAGCGCTGGGGCAGAGCAAAGGGCAGGCAACCTGCACATCTGTAATCCTCAGAGCCTATGTACACCTGAGCAGGGTGTCGCTGATGGTTGGGAGTTTGGCAGCAGCTTCCTGCTCTGGCAAAGCTGTAAGCATAGCAGGGGGAATATTAATGTTTTTCCTCACCAATCAGCAGTAGTTTTCTTTCAAAAAAAAAAAGAAGTGAAGCTTCTCATGGTGCCAAACAAAGCCAAAACCAACCTGCCCCCATCCTTTCCCACTGCTCCAAGACGTGTGTGTATCAACACACAAGCATGGACACACAGAGATAACTCTAGGTATGCACAAGCCTAGTAACAGATGACCTTTTTGACTTTCAAACCTCCACTGTGAGAGTGGGATTACATGACCAAAGCTAACTTCAAATATCTCTCCTTCTCTCCTTCAGGTACTTTGAAATGTTTCTTTGCTTGTGTAAAATCCATGTATAAGCATTTTGATTATGTTATGTACCACCTTATAATTAACGTGGTTCAAAGGAACAGAGGGTGCTATATAAAGCTCATGAGCTGACTTAAAAGGCAGAACATATAATGCAAAGACACAGTTTTTATAGTCCAGTACTGTATCCTAATGTCACTTAATCAAACCCAGCTCATGTTACTTGTACTATATTGCTCACAGCTAAAGCCTTGTGAGCTGGCTCTGACATTCAACTAACTTTTGTTCAGGTGACTATTCCCCAGCTGTGATAATACATACATTCATTCCATATAAATAGCACCACATTATAACCAAATAAAACTGAACAGAATCATGTTATAATTATAATATGTGTATATATATTAATACCTAAGATGTATGTGCCTTCTTCCCTTAAAGACATTCTCTGCTAGTCAAGGCACGTGCACTATAACTCATCAAGATAGCTTTAATGCTGCAGGAAGGGAAGTTCCAGCCTCTTGCCAGGCTTTCTCTGTGTATCCTTTGTGGGATCTACTGTTCATGGATCAAGGTATAGAAACCTTACCTAACTGCCTGAAACTCAGATGGTCACTCAGAACCATACATTGTTTACAGAATAGGAATATTTTTGCAAAAGAAGCTGGGGGGAGGGGGAGGGGACGACACACATCAGGCAATAAGCCTACAGTTACCTACAAATCTCCATCATGGGGTTTAGACTGTACCTGACAGCACAGCTGGAAGAAAGCAATTTGTTTCTAAAATACCAAAATATAGTAATAAGCCTGCTTTGCATCACAGGCTCTACTTCCAAAGGATACTGCTACTTCCTCAGAAGTCACCAGCTCATCTCCAGGAAGATGCACTAGCAACAAGGACCACTCAAACAGGGAGAAGCTAAGCCTGAACAATGGAGATGATTTAGGAGATCAGCTGGAAAACGTCACCCAGAAATAGCATTTGCACCACACTTACAGCACTACCCTGACAATTCAAGTTCTGAGCATCTAAAAATCCAAAGCCAAGCCATGAAAATAGAAAAACTGTTTTCCTTGTCATTTGTCCATTACTGGTCAATAGTTGTACAGCTTTTGTGCTTTTCCATAAGAGAAAAGAAAAAAATATTTTCAGTGATCAGAACTGTGTTCAGTATGTACATATAGCTAAAACTAGTTTTAAAACCAAGGCCAATGCATTTTAATGAATATTTTATAAGTCTTCATATGTTATACTATTTTAGAAACTTTGGAACTTAACTTCTCATGACATGCCTCACATAGGACCTATCATGTCCCAGTGCAGAATTTTCTTTTAAGTGATCTGCAAGCATCTCTGTGCAAAGGGTGACCAGCAGTAACACTGTAGTTACAACTCTTAGAGGGGAACAAAAAGGTAACACCTTAGAACAAGTAGAGACACAAACATACTTCTCATTCCCTGCTTCACTGATCAGAACAACTTTCACCAGAAAGCCAGAGTCTCACATTCATCCCTCCAAAATTACACCTCTTCCAAAACTGAAAAAGCATTTACAAATCACAAACACATCTATTTGGACTACTGTCATCTAAGGGCAAAATAAACCTAGTAACTAGTTGAAACATGAGGCTTTTGGCTAATACAGTCAGTACAGCCATTCTACAACACAGAGGCCATGGTTTTCCCGACAGGCCATGGGGAACATTTTGGTTCTACTTTTTTCAAAGTGAGCTCTACAGTTCTCAGAACCTGCAAAATATGGGAACAGAGATGTAGCTTGTGCACTCAAACTTCTCTGTAAAAACCCCCAGTTTCCACATTTCATATTATTTACTCCCAGAGAAAAACAGTAGTTAATATTTGGATGAGCAAAGTTTTACAGAAAGGTTCTTCAGTCTTCAGATGACCAGAAAACTTTTGTAATATGCTAAATATAGACACAACAGACCAGTGACCTGGGCAGAATAACTGGAAGACTGAAACCTCAGGAACAGTTCAAATTTGAGTAGGGAAATATCTAACAGCTGTACTTCAACTGCACAATAACAAACTTTTTCAATGACAAAGACCCTTTTTGTGCATTTTGCCATTTCCTGGACAAGCTTTCAGAAAAGACAGGAAGCCTGGCCATAATGCTGGGCAGTTCCTCTGACACTGGAAAAAATGAAGAATCGCGGTCATTATTATTATTATAAGTTACACTACCACAGTAGAACCCTGATTCTTTTATTTATAGTGATTTGAACCAGCTTCTGTAAACTTTCATTGAAAATGCCTCTGATATCGTTCATGTGGTAAAATAAGATCCTGCCAGCAAGTCTGCTCTTCCCCCCACCTCACATGCACACACCCCCCAACACAGCAAGAGGGAAGTGATCAGAGCTTCAAACGTTTGCTGTGTTGGAGAAGAAAGAAGGGCAAGACCGCACAAGAAAAGTAGTTCTGGGTTATATCATAAACACCCACTCTAAGACAGAAAGCTATATGAAATGCAGGAAAGCTATTCCCATCCTTACAAAAAAAAAAAGTCTGAGGTCATTTAAAAGCACTGATAAATCTTCTCATCCTTTTACCCAACCACTTTCTACTATTAGCTAGGCCAATCTGAGGGCACATATTACAGCATCAGTGTTCAGGGATGGGGGCGGGGGGAAGGCAATTTATCCAGCTGTTTAGTCATAACTGCTCCCTGAAGGACAGCTACTCCCCAAGCACTGGCAAGCCCTGCTGGAGGCAGGCCAGTAGCCAGAACCTCACTGCCACGCCACAAGCCAGTGGCCAGAACCTCACTGCCACGCCACAAGTTCAGTAGCACATGCATGCTCTGGCACTGCTCGCACACACACACATGCTCACTCCTTACAGCTGCTCACGAAGCTGACCACACAGCAGCCAGATAAGGCACCTAAAATTTGTAAGCGTTACTGGATAGACACCCCACAGTAAGAAGGAAGCCTCTGACTGCCGCCTTGGGGCTCAGACCCAGTGGGACAGAAGTTGGAAGGGAACTCTGGAGATCACCTAGTCCAACACCCCTGCCAGAGCAGGATCACATAGAGCAGGCTGCACAGGACAGTCCTGAGCCTCCCTCCCCACAGCTCCCAACCACTGGGTGACTCACAACTAGTCACCCATCCTGCCTTCAGCCCAGCAGCTCTGGGACAAGGGGCTGCTGATGCCATGACTGGCCCTTGCACAGCTGTCCTGTTCTAGGTGAATCCTAGAGGAGACACTGGCAAGTCTGCTGGTTAGTTTATCTTCCTGCTGCCATTCAAATCAATGTTTTGTTATTGTTGGGCCTCAAGAATCTGACCTTGTGGCTGCCAAGACTGAGCATTATTTTGCACAACTTTAAAGGCATATTACCTTGACAGATTAACACACCTGCTTTGGTCAGGTTTTTTTGTAAATCTCTTTCCTTCCCAATATCTGCTTTTAGGAGAAGGAAAGGGTTATTTTCCCATTAAAGCTTCCCTGCAAGGACGACAAGAAAAGGTGCCAATTAATACCAAGTGCTCTGGCAGCAGGCTGTGTGGATAGATACTTGCCCACAGGCAATTAGACAGGAGAAATTTGCCCCACATTAGGCTGTTGCTGGGTGACCTAAATTACCTCATTAAGAACAGGATCCTGCTTGTCTCAAACTTCATCTGCCCAGAAATGAGGCATCTCCCCAGCGGTGACAGATGAGCAATGCAGTCCGTCTGGTGCAGGTCACCAGCTGAAAACGCTGACAGCAGCCAGAGCCCCCGAGCCTGCAGTTCATGCTGGGAAGCCCCATCCTGTTTGGTCAGACTGCAGTAAGTTTGAAGTGTTCAACATCCTCCACCCAAGACCACAGAGTATCCAGTCTCCTGATTTATAGGTAGTGTTATTGTATTTTTCTCAAGACATATGATGATCTACACTCAGTTGGCTTATAGAACTTAAGACATTTATTTTGCAGCAGTAGAGCTGTGCAATAAATGGCCTACTGAAATCCATATCAAGAGATATCATGACAGCATTATCAAGCAGATGTTTTCTTAATTAGTTTTACTAGTCCATTCAATTTCCTGTTCAAAGATACCTGAAGTATAAATCCACACTGAAGACTAACATGCAAAATACATAAATTGAGGAGTTTGATTGCAATAATGCTACTTTTATAATCATTAGACTAATGGTTTCATTGCACTGCTTTGGCTTAAAAAGTTATTATAAAGGAGGGGAGTTTGCTCCAGGCTTAGTCCTTGTATGCCAAGTTTCAGTCGACAGTGAATTTTAATGGCAGAGTTATAAACCCTTGAAAGCAAGAATTTATGATGGAAATGCTGACACAGTAACAGCTATAGCTAGCAGCACAGGTGACAACCCTCTAATATATTGATTCTTCCCTGTTAAACTGTTTCTAGGAGCTTGAGATTTTGTGCATTTAGAAGCCAGGAAAAAAAAATGATTTCTGTATTGTGTTCACTCAGGTTTGAGGTCAACAGCTTTATGTATGTACCACCTTTCCCATTTTGTCAAGAACCTGAAGTATTTGGTCAACAGGAGGCCCCAAGTTTGTGATTTTTATTATTTGGGTGGGGTTTTGAGTTTTGTTTTTTTTTAATTGGTTTGTTTGGGGAAGGCGAGGGGGAGAGGTGAGGTTTGGGAGAGGTTGGAAGGTGCTCTATGTTGCATTTTCCTATTTTAAGCACGTTGGCTATTTTTGAAAGTTACAGGGAAGAGGAGGTCCTAACCAAGGCATGTGTGCAGGGAAGGAGGGTAAGAAGAATGCACAGAAATAGCAGGAGAGGAAAAACAGATTTTAAGAAAGGAAGGAACTGTTGAGCAGGAAGTGGAAAAGAAAAACTCTGCTAATGAAAGAACATGAAAAGTCCACATGAGAAAGAACACAGGAGAAAGTGGAACAGACAAAACCAGAGAACTAGAGGAGAGAAAGAAGAAAGAGTGGGTTTAATACAAAACCTAACAAAAACCTATTGCTTAGACCAGCATAAAGAGCAAAGACTCAGTCTCATAAAAGCCTATTACTGCTGTTTGCTTTGCTGGGTTGTTTTTTTATGGTATCCTTCTTCATACATTCAATTGTGCTCTGTTTCTCTGGCAGAAGTCCAAAAATTCTGTCAATGCCAGGAAAGAGGTGACCAAAACATTTCGCACTTTCAGCTGAAGTCAAACAGCTGCTTGTTTTGGGGTAAGTCCTGAAATTAATAAAGGACTTTTTTTTTTCCCCCATCTGCCTGCCTCAACTGCAAGAAAACACTGCTTGTATTTCAGACTCTGCTTTAACAAACACCACTACCATCCAAAACAGCTATTGAAATGATGCTAGGGTGCTTTTACAGCAAGATGGAGAGACTCACAAATAACCAAAATACTCTGCCCCTCATTTTCTGAGCATACGCTCACAAAAAAATACAGCATATGAAAATGAAGCTTCACATCCTTACAGATAAGCATAATATTTTAAACAGTGTAGGAAGAGACTGGGGTTGTTTTGGTTTTACTAAGCAGCATACAATAAAAGAGCAACACATATTTTGGAATGGGGGGTGGGGAAAGAGGTGTAAGTGATCATGATGGAATTCAGACTGACCTGGGGGCACAGCTGCAAAGGCCAGCACAAGGTAAACTCCATTTGCAGAATTATGAGACTTTGAAAGCTTCAAGAAGCCAAAACTGGATCCCAAGATTCTCCTGGATGATTCACATTCCCGACTATTTTTATAAATCACCCAGAACTCAGGAAGCCCCATACTTCAAGCAGAAGCCTTTTGTCCTCCCATAAATTAGTGAGGCATCATTTTAAGAGAAAGAAAAAAGGCCCTTCCCTCCCCTTCCCCTCCCCCCTGCATTCTCTTTAAGGATATGTTATTCTGAAGTTAATAGCTCTGACAGTTTGCCAGGCCAAACAGTCACAAGCAGCAGTGATTCTCGAGCAGCTCTCAAGCTGAGTCTGAAATACCGCTGGTGTTGGGCGTACGGAGCTCTCCCTCCCAGCCCAGCCTATTTCATGCTCTTCTCCCAGTGCTACCCTTCTGCTTGGAAGCAAAGGGATGCAAGAGTAGAGGCTCAGGCAGGAAGTATGCGAAATCCTGAACTAAATTTCTGGGCAATGCCGTTGCACAGCTATGCTTTTCCCGCTTAAAAGGAAGCATTGGTGAATTTGGACTGCACTGGGCATAAATATTGGAGGACTGGAAAAAGATCTTATTTAATCTCTGGAAAAATAAATGGCTCACAGGTTTCTGCTGGTGTGCTACTGTAACATTTGGCACAAGCTCATTGGAAGGATTGTGTCATGCTGACGGATTAACGAGCTCTCTAAGAGAAGCGAACAGATAAATATGGAATAAGCAAGCGACCTGCACTGTCAGAGTCACTGCAAGTAAAGGCTGCCTGTCTCACCTGTATTTGTCAGTGCTCAGCAGACTCAACAGATGAGAAAATGTAAGTGGACCAAAGCCAGAATATAACTTTACAGAGAGAATTTAATGAAAACCGTGCTTCATCCCATCAATTAAACATGCTTCATATAGCCAGAGAGAAGGAAAGTGATTCCCAAAATATAGTACTACAATACAGACTGCAACCTAATGAATGTTATATAAGGGAAAGCTAAATCTTCTTTTTCTCTTCATGCCTTGAATGAGACCTTTTTGACTTCACAGCACTTTAAATCACTTTAGTGATACAACCTATCAAGTTATTTAACATACATATTCTGTTCTGTAACAAACTAAAAAGAATAAGCTTCTTAATTAACTCATTAAATTTAGATATCTTATAACCCTTTGCCTATGCAAATAAAAAGCACTGGATTAAGCAGAGTTAAGTATTAAATGCTGGTTCCAGTAAGAAGCTTTGTGTTCATGATCCATTTCTGATTGTGTTAACCAACCAAATCCAACTTGTTCTAAAACTAAATAAGGAAATCTGAAGTTTACCAAACTTTCTCAACTAGTTAACAAAACCAGGAGGGCAGTCTTTAATTTCTCTGTCTGCACTGGAAAACTGGAGCGACCTATGAAGCTCAAGACTTTCTATCAAGAAATTTAAAAGAATGAAAGGAAGAAAATGCTGAAGTAGTTCAGAAAGAGTGAGACAGATTCCAATTCCTGTCTCTTCCTAACCAGAGACAACAAATACCCAAACCATAAATCCCAGTCAGTTTGAAAAAACATGAAAAAGCATGGATTGCTTCTTTCTTCTGTCAAACTTGTTTGCTCATCCCTAAATCAATATTTTCTGATTCTTTGTAAAGAAAGGATTTGAAATGGCATGCAAAAACCCTACTCTTGTATTGGCATTTCCCTGGCTTTCAAAACATGCAGTGCAGCTGCTGTTTGTTTGCATTTCCTTCTTTCAGGATAACTAACAAGTTTCAAACCACTGTATTCCTGCAAAGAGATGCTGAAGGCAGTCGCAGGTGAACTCCAGCAGTACCAGTGCAGAGGACTGCAGTGGTTGCTCCCTTCACACTGCTGGTCCTTGTGCCTGGCAGCCACCCACACACCAACAGGAGTTGGCTTCAATATAAGACTGCTCTGAACATAAAAACACTGGGTTTGGGTTTGCTGCCCTGAGTTGTGGGCTGCTTTGATGAAGAAGTTTTACCAGGGGATTTCCAGCTGAGAAGGAAGTCTCCCCAGGGGAAGGGCTAACAGCATCAGGAGTTGACCATTTTGGCCATCTTGAGCTTAATTCTGCTGTGTTCCTGAGCTGACACGAGGTACACAGCAAACGCACATCTGACTGTAATACTAAGGCCATGAAGAAAGCAACACAGAGGCAGAAATAGTGCCAACCACGACCTTTATTTATCCAATGAGATAAACGCAGGGAAGCAGCAATTAGAGACGACCACCACTGAACATTGCTTGCTGCACCATCAGTGTTCTCTCCTCAATTTTGGGGACATTCAGATCCAGAGTACCTGGTGCCTGGAGATCACCCATATCACCTTTGTATTCGGCAGAATTAAGCACAAAAGACATGAGACAAGTTCCAAGATCAAATTCGAGCAAGGGACAATGAAGCAGTTGTGCTGGCTTGTGTAAAGGAGCCTTTCACCTCTGCAGAGGTACAGACAAGCATCTCTAAAATGATGCAGTAAGGCAAAATAACAACATACCACCACAGCCACAAAGAGGCCTAAAAATAGAAGCCTCAGCAGTTGTTGTAAACTAGATGTTGGTTATTTCTTGTATCACGCACTCAGAAGATTTCTATTTCAGATTTCTTTCTGTTTATAGTCTATGCTCTAGAAGATCATTAACAGCAGCAAGCTGCTCTCAGCTTCAGTAGCAGCAGCAACAACTTTTTCACTAACAGGAAATCCTTATAAATGACAAAATGAAAAATTCAGGCAAGATTGTCTCAGCAGCTCTCAGGTACATGGGAACTACTCTTAACACATCCTTCCACAATGCCAGTCCTATGATAAGAGATTGTGATTTTTACATAATACATAGAACAGTCAACATAACTATAAACCTGAGACACATCTAATAATCATTGTTACTTGTTCTTTTACTAAAAAAAAGCTTATTTTTGGGGAGGGGGTGTATACAGCAAGTGATAATGCAACAATAGGGAAAGCTAAAACTTAAACTGGAAGGTGTCTTTGCCACCACAAAGACACCTTCCAGTTTAAGTACCTCCGAGTTCCATTTAATATTAAGTATTTCAATGTTGCAGCAGATTATCCCATATCTTTTACATCATGCTTTCACAACAATGGCAGATTCCCCCTTGCAAGACAATGGCAGTGAAGAGGGAGAAGAAAGGGGACCAGTTGTGACATTATGTTTTAGTCTGTGAGGGCTTTTTAAGTTCCAAGCCTTGTTGAATGAGAAAGATGCAGAAAATTCATAGTACATACTATTATAGAGAAAAGTTTAGTAGATCACCCAGTGATGTCCTGTATTAGTCAACTGAAAATTTAGGCTCTTTTGGCCATGGTCTGCAGCTCCTCATACGTAGCATAAAACAGAAGGGACCCTGATCTTCAGTTTCCACATATACAGACCACTGCAATAAGAATAAAATAGTGCCTGAGAAGGTATGGTATTTTTTAAAAGCTGTTTGCTTATTTACGTACATTTAACTGCACGCTGTTTGTTCAAAAGTAGTCAAGTCTTGGCACAACCCATTCCTTCCCCTCTGTTGCAAAACCAATGGAAGCAGAGCGTATGGAGGAACAGGAAGGGTCAAGAGCTGGATTAACGCCCACTGCGCAGTAGATTTCTTTGTGGACAAAGGAGACACCAGAGTACACTTAAATACTTCCTGTATTGTTCTAGAAGAGGATTTGTGGGGCAAGAGGTGAAGATGGACGCAGAGGCAAACATCTGGCAGGAACAGGTAACTTGGAGGCCACGTGCATCACGGCACTGTCCAGATACCCACAGAAAGCACCACACACCAAAATCCATTCCTAGTCTGTTGTGGAAAGCCTATCATACACAGTGGGATCCCTGGGCCATTGATTCTGTGCACAAGTCTAGAGTCCCAGCCCCCTTCCCATCTCAGCAGGGGTATTCCCTGCATACCAGGAAGCACAAAATGCTTACAAATTTACTGGCAGATGTAAAAACTTCTAGCCAGCAGATAATTTTTCTGTATCTCCTATTACCTTAAAACTCCTGGTCTCTTTCCTTTGTGAGGGGGCACTGGCTGCAGAGTGTTTATCTGTTTGCTTGTGAGGAGTGTTGTGTTTGGGGTCATGCTATTTTTAAAGGCCCTTGTTGATTTGTTTGAGCCTTCTGTAGGCAACAATTTTTTGCCAGTTACATTCAAATACAACATGGTTTTGTTTTTCAGCTTTTGAAGGGAAATGACTTTAAAATTTTGGGACAGCACTGACATGTGGTCAGGATTGTATCAGGAATCTCCTGGCAGTTGGTGGGGTTTTAAACACCTAACTCAGCAATCACACGAAGTGCAATTATGTGAGAAACTCCACTTTCCTGAGCCTCTTATTTGTGGAGAAGAGTTCTTTAAAATACAGATCTCCAGTACCAGATCAGCTGGTTGATCAAAGTTTTGCTGGAGCCATTTAAAATGTGATGCACCTAACAAGCACACACACAAGGTGACCAAACCAATGGTGCAACCATTCCTCTGACAAAAAGAAAATCATCAACACCCTGCTAAAAATACATATCCTCTCCTTGTGATCAGGTTCTGAGACTAAGCCATTTGTGAAGAGCTGATCATGCCTCTGAGCAGGAGAAAATACAATGAAGTGGAAGAGAGCTCAGGGTTTGTCACTATGCATCAGCATGCCACATCTGTACTTTAAGATATCTTTATCTAAAATGGGAAAGGTATTACAATGCTCACTTGATAACAGTCCCTAACCTTGTATGTTGTTACTGCAATCTGTTTCTGGTTTTGAGGGGGGTTTGGGGGTTTTATTTTTGCTCGCTTTCACTTCCAGTCAGTGTGCCAAGTTTCACAGACTAGTCAATTAAAATGGTATTTTAAGCAAGATTTCACAAGAAAGCATTATATGTTGCTCCCTCAAAATCAAGTCACATCATCTGAACTGCAGTTTCCTAGTACTACCAATAGTATAATTTTGGCATAAAAGGCTTTCCAGTTTTTTCTGGCCCAGTTTCTATATTTATGCAAGCAAGCTATTTAAGACCCATGATTCTGTTACCCAGATACATCGTTTCTAACTTGTGTTTCTGTTATTCAGATACACACAGGTTCTATTTTTAAGTCTATTGCCTTATTCATTGGTGTACGTGTTTACATGAGGACTAAAACCGAGGCTCACTGAGCAGCAGTTCCTGGTTGCCCTTCCTCTGCCTGTTTGAGTGGGAGGACAACAGATGACCTTTTCTTCTTGCTTCTCTTGCCGAACTCACTATTTATTTCACAACTCATCCAATACACTTGCCAGTAGCGTTTGAAATTCATTCAGATATTCTTCCCAACTCTTTCAGATCTGGATCGTTTGAACAGGCTGATTTACACAACAGCTCTAATTTGTCAAAAGGCACTCTTAAAATCCTTTCTAAGAGCAGCCAGGTTTACAAGGTTTCCCTTGCCTGGACCTCGCACTCTCTCATTTGGAAGAGTTTTGAGCTCACTCTTCTCCAGTGAATGACTCCTGCAGCCATCAAGCAGTACAGAATATGTGTACTAACACATGCACGCACATACTAGGTCCCTTTCTTCATTGGAAAGAGTTAATTAGAGAAGAAAAAACAAACATTCACTAGCTCAAGCATGTTATTTTTCTAATTTACAAGAGGTCAGCTTCAGAATAGTTTGAGATCTACTGCTCTCCAGTCCTACTGTGTGCACTTAAGAAAAATAACAATACTACAGAAGAGTTATTAGCTTTATGATGGCTGGTTTATCTCTCTGCAGTATGAGCTGCTTATAGTATAACAATGCACTTCCATTAAAATCAAAAGACTGATGGGATTTTTGTCAAATGATCCACCACCACCAGTTGCACTTATAGGGAGACACGTGGTTCTGAACAGCATACCCCACCACAGACTACAAAACAGCTTGAAAGGAAAGTCTTCAATTATCCCACTCCAAGTACATCATTCCTACTGGAAGGATATTGCAATCTGCAGATTAACCATGAATTGTTTTTATATTAAAAAATAATATCCTGCATTTTACATCCTAAATTAAAACAGATGTAATTAAAGCCTTTGAAAGTAGTTTTGGCTAGTGCTTCATTTATGTCTACAGCTAAAGCAGACACTTTCTCAGACATTTGTGCCAAATTTGACTCATTCTTCTGCTCTGTGTTTTAATTACTGTATATGCTTTCCTAGTGCAGTTAAGAATATCCATTACACACTTGAACAGCCAACACTATGAGAAACTGTACTTTTTTTTTAAGCCTAGTGGTGTTTCAAATCATTATGGGATACTGGCAAAGCTCTGCAGCTCACAGATGCTTCTGCTATTTACTGCTATAGATAGTCCGTACATACACACACCCCCATGACCCACATCTGACCTTGGCTGCAGCAACATGCAGCACATCCAGAGCAACCTTACAGACTGAAGAGAAGCTACACAGCTTCTACACTGCATCATGTTGGAGCTAACATTATGCTTAAACACCACTTCTCCCCCTACGGCACCTATACTAATGCCAACGCCAATAGACGTTTTTGTTTAAAAGGTCTGATTTGTTTGGGGTTAGCTTCCTTGCCTCCCCATCCCTCCTGTGCTAACACACAAAAAGCAAGCCTGCCAAGGACTCAGTTCATACAGCATAACCCCATACCAGCATCCCTGGAGAATCCCAGACTCCTAATTTATGGGGTGAGTTTCAGAGCCTGGATAATAGTTATTCTTTAAGTTCAAGAATCCACGTCAGACAACAAGGTTTGGAGATCACTCCTCCTAGCCCAAGTTTTAAGTTTCCAGTCCACTTGTAAAGCTAAACAGGGAGAGCTTCAAGTGCAAAAGAAATGTAAACTGCTGCAATCCATTCCATGCTTTGCTTGGCTTCACTGCTGAGTTACCTCCCCAGGCAACCAGATGAAAACTGTTAGTGGAACTGGAGTTTTAGATAATTGCATTTGGTGAGACCTTCCTGCAAAAATAGCCTGGCTCTACTTGGCTTTGTAGACCAAGCCATACAAAGTCACTTCTAAATGTATATATACTGTAGGTATGTGTGTACATACACATTGTCTATGGTTAACACTGAAAGGTCGGTGAGACAGTTCCTCTTGAATTAAAGCAACAATGTCTAGACCAACTGCTTCAGTCAGTCTAAATTTCAAGAAAAAGGGAACAGCTGCAAGCCGGAGAAGGCAATCACAGCTGTCTTAAAACTTAAAGTAAATTGCGTGGGAGGATTTGCAGATACTTTAAAAAGTCTATTTAAAACAGTAATTTTTGAGCATTGAAAGCTTCAGAAATTTTAAATAAGAATATATACTTTTCACATAACTATTAGTCAGAGTCTTCTCTCTGTTGTATAAGCAAAAATGTGAGTTCATTGCAAAATTCTTTGGGGTGGGGGTGGGGGGGGGAAGTAGAGCTTGACCAAAAACTCTTTTCTAAGAGGAAAACATTCCTTTAGATGTTAACTGGTGAAAATGAGGCAACCTATGTATATAAAACATTTATGTACATCCTACTATTGTTTACGTGGGAAATATTCTCTTAATTTCACTAAGACTCCAAAGAACTGCATACAATAATGTGAATTACTTTATTATTACCTTAACGCAGAGAACATACAAAGGACCTAATCCAGGCTAGTTTTTGTTCTCTGAGAGGGTTCAAAGTCAAGTTGGATGAGGCTTTAAGCAACCTGAATTAGTGGATGAAGTCTCTGCCCGTGGCAGTGGGGACTGGACTGAGTGATCTTTAAAAGGTCTACTTCAACCCAAACCATTCTGTGCATATATGGAAGAATGCATCACTGTTCCTTACCAACAGTCTCTTAAAAAAAAAAAAAATTTTATGCCATTGGGGCAGGGGGAGAATTTTTCAATAAGAACTGACTAAACAAAGAAAGCAAAGGGTTAACCAGAATGTGAACACTATTCAAAGCAAGACTGAAATGATCAGATGTTTTTCTAATAAACAAGTTACATATGCTCTGCCCACACTGAGCTTTACCATGAACGTTTGCAGCTTTGCTGCAGTCAGACACATCTAGGTCTAGGTCCCTGCTCAGAGGATAGAACCAAGGGAATTCCCCGCCCCATGCCAGGAGAAGAGCGCTGCGGGAAGGGCCCATGCCCACAACTCCAGGAACTGGTTTCAGATACAGGAACCAGAGCTTGGTCTTTTGGTGGCAAAACATTACAGTGTTTACCTGTACCAAAATTCAGTATTTACCAACACAAAGCACTCAAGCTGGACAGCCAGCAGCCCCCTCTAAACAAAAGCACAATGTTCTGTACTCCTTTTTCCAAAGCTTTGGCCAAATCCTCCATCGCCAAAGCATCAAACCCCTCATTTTTTGTTACTTACAGACTCTTCCTTTGAAAGTGCAGCATGTGAATCAACCACACACTACTTTGCCTTCGATTCAGAGATTTTTTTAATAGATCCTGAGGTAGTAAGTACTCAACTTTTCTTTATGACAAAGGCTCTTCTTAGAAAAATGCAAGGCTTAAAACCTGTAACAGTCCCCAAAGAAAATAAGAAGTTTTAAACCAACATGCATTTAGGAAATGCTAGGAGATCAGCACTCTCCACCTCTGATGCATATCCCTGTTTTTATTTTATTTGTTCTTTTGAAGAAACACCTACTGTCACTGCATTCCTTTCTCCACCAGCTTATCAGCGTAAGCATGCCCTTGACCACAGTACAAAAAACAGCATTTACCAACACTCTGCAGGTGAAAGACTGTTCTTCTGTATAAATTATACATCTTGGGCACTCAGCATTTCTTTCACATTGAAAACCTATTCAAGCCTTCCCACATCTGTGGGCTAAGTGGTTTGCTCCAGCCAGGGGGCCAACAAATGGTGATATTTCAAGAAACCTAATCTCTTAATGATTGGGATCAGATGAAGGGTATGGCCATGAAAGAGACAGCTTGAAACAGGCCTAATCTCCAGAGTATCTGAACCTACAGACAGCAGAGATGCAGCACTACCACTAACATAGCTTCAACTGACTAATCTGCCTATCCAAGGGTGGTCCAACCAGAGCGATTGAATTGCACACAGAAATCTCTCATGATGATGCATCTGTCCTGGGGAAGCACAGCAAGGCTGGGTAGGCTGGGTGCCAGCGGAAGCCAAGCAGGCACTATCTCCATCAGACAATGGCAACACATACCTGCTAGAAGACAACATTCCTGCTCGGTCCTGCTTTGATCACAGCAAAACTTCCCTGGTTTCCTCCAGTCTCCCATCTCACTGGTGCCTCTGTACCTGGAGATTTCCTGACTTAGCAGCCCTCTCCTGCCTTTCCCAGTTTATTGTTACAGACAGGCTGTTACTTTTTTTTTTTTTTTACAGATACATTGAATGTTTTCTAATTCGCTCCCCATATGAGCCAAATAAAAGTGCTATCAGTAAAGAGGCACACAGCAGAGGCTCAGCTTTTGCAGTCAGCCCACTTGGGACAGTGAAACATGAGGGTACAGCTCCCTCCCTCCCCTTCAGAGCCCCAGTTGTCTGCCCTGCAGCAATAACTCACCATCCTCCTCACTTCCTTGCAAAATACAAGTATTTCCACCTCAACTTAACATCTCCCTGGAACAAGTCTACATGCTAATTGTGACCCCAAAAGGAAAAAAGAAGGATTTAAACCCTTTGAGTTGTAAGCATACTAAAACAAGTTTAAATTTTGAAGCTGAAATTTTAGTTGACATATAAACTAAACTGATGAGTCACCATATGTACCCAATGTCCAAAACCAATGATATGCAATCTGTAATACATCCCTCCTACACTGACCCCCAAAATAAGAGACTGCCCCGACTGTATACAGACCAGTAACAACTAGAATTGATCATTTCCAAGAGGGACAAGAAGAGATGCTGCCACACAGCTGACCCAAGGAGCGTTCAGCCTGGGAGAGAGAGACATCCTCCCTGGGACAAGACCACATCTGCAAAAGCAGGACGTTTTCCAAGCTGAGAGCTGATGTGTTTTTCTGGCGGAGGAAACAGGAGCCAGGAGGATTATGGTTACTTTTGCAGGGCCTGGGAAGGTGGGGGAGGGAGGTCAGGCACCCAGGGCGCATTCACACAATTATCCAGACACCAAAAAAGTGTTTTTCTGATCCTTCCTTCAGCAGAACTGCAGCAGCGTTCAGCAAGCTGTGAATTTACTGTGTGGGAGTTGCTTCAGCTCTCCCGGGGAGCTTTTTCTGCCTACACTGGGTTTTCTGTCTGGTGTGTCTTTTATTAACTTACAAGCAGACACATAGGAGGCGGCACATAGGGAGGAGGCTGGTGAAGTGGCAAAGTTTATTAGCAAATTTCAGGAGTTAAACTGAGTTTTTCCAAAGTACCAGTCACCATAGACTATTAAATAATAAAGTAACTGCAACAAAAAAAAAAACTGAATTAAGACTGTCACTCCCCACTAAACTTGATCCAACAGGTTAAATGATAACCCATCAGTTTTTAAGTACTCCAGCACAGAAAGACTTTTGTTAAAGTTTCTAAAACTAGAGTTCATTCTGGATGACAGAATACTTATTCCTACCATTAAGGTGGTTACAAAAGACTAATGTAGAAGCCACTGAACTTAAACCCAACATGATAAAATAATGTCCATGCTCCTTTCAGTAATCCATCCTAAATATCCTACAGCTGTCAACAGAACAGACATCTAGGTATAATCACATGAGAACACTCCCCTCCAAGTGTAGAGTTTAGGCAGGTTAGGCCAAAAGCCTCAAAAGAGACATTTTTGGATACTCCAGTAATTGAGTCTTCATTTTACTATCTGTGATTTCAAAATTTTATCATTTAAAAATTCAACTGAAAGTGTAAGATCAAAGGCAGCACAAAGGAGAGGAAAACTAAGCCAGTAGTTTCAATGACAAACTGAAATTACATGGAGAGCATCACAAATTCAGAAGTTTGTCATTTTCAAGGAAGTTCTGATTACTTCATTTCACCTAAAACTTCTTGCCCATCGATTCTCACATATTCATGACATTTGCAGTGGTACTCACTACCTGCTGCCAATACCAAAGCATGCATTCCTCATTCCCATTAGGATGAGCAAGGCTAGCTTAAAAAAAAATAAGGATGCATTTTATTTTCCAATTCTGAAGTTTACTGTAACTGGTTCCAAGCAATCCCACTTTAGTATTTTGCCATGTTCAGGAGTCCTGAAAGAATCCAGAATCCAAGGGTTTCCCTAGGAAACAAGCCCCAACATTTTTTCCCATTGACAAATATCCTTGACACAGTTACGAAGTTTGTGGCTCGCTCAGGGACAGGTCAGAAGGATTCCACATTTGAAAAGATTCCCATCAAAAGAATAGCAAGTTGGACTGAAACCTGGTGTCTGAATTAAAGAAAACAGCCCCTCCTGTTCTGAAGACATAAAATGTCTACACAGAAGGCTTTTCTTTAAAGTTCTGGTATTAGACAGTTTTTAATGAAAAAAAATCAATGGAACTCTAAGACCGTTGTTTCTGGTACAAGCAGATGTATTCCAATTAATTTTTAGAGATAGAAGTGGTTGTGATGGGACTTCTGTATTGTCCTGGTTCTGGCCAGGCCAGAGTTAACCTCCCCAAGCAGCCAGTCCAGGCGAGCTGACATCACTCCCCCATAAGAGGGGTTGGTCAGGGAGGGGTGATCCTGAGTGCCTCCAGGGCAGCCTGAATGTGGCTGGTGCATCCAGTAGGTCTGCGTGTCATGCAGTACTCTGTGGTATTGCCAGGTTAATAAGGTACTCTGTGTTACCACCATGTGTAAGTGAAATTTGCTACAGGCTGTTATTGTTCCCCTTTCATGGTGATTTTGTCAGCAAACTGTCCTTATCCCAACCCACAGAGGCTCTGTCTGTTTCTCCTCTGGGAGTGAGCAGCGTGTGGTGCTCAGCCACTGCTTGGGGCTGAACTAACACAGCCCTTTTTGGCACCTAACATGAGGCCCCAAGGGTTGGGATAATGGTAGATCTGACCCAATTGTGTTAAAAAGCTAAGATAAATGTTTATCATGTTGTTCAAAGAGGTGATGGCAACTATGATGTTTTGTTTCATCACCTGGCTCTGGTATATGAGCCCACACCCACTTTATGTAATCCCTGCTGTGTTGTTTATCACCTCAGGGAGAACAGTCAGGATTCTAATTTCATCGTACTGTTTGATATCGATTTATGACAAGATATCATCTGTGTTTGTCAGCCTCAGAGGGTATTTCTACATGGCATTTCTGTCACTTCCATCTATTGGGCAACATGCATCATTTAATAATCACACTCAATTTATGGGGAAGACAGGGGGATGCTTTCTCCTCCCCTTTTCCCTTCAGGCTTGTCACAGTATCTTTTGAGAACTTTGACTATCCCTGGGATGTTCAGACCAGTATATGGCTCTTGCTCATTTTCCTGAATGTCTTTCAAGTGTTATGCGTTACCAAAAATTGTTTCAAGAATATTGCCAAGAGATCTTCCCTGGGGCTGAAGGGTCAGGGGTGGCATGGCATGTCAGAGGGTGTGAGCAAATACCTAGACAAGAAAAACAGATCCATAGGCACTGTGGCTACCCAAACCTCAGAAACCAACACTTTAGCGGAGCCAGAAAGAACCCTTAGAACAGGCACTGTAGCTACTTAGGTCTCAGACTCAGCTCCTCCAGTGTCCACAACAAGAACCATGGGTACTCAAACCTCAGAGGCCAACCCTGTAGCTGAGCCAGAAAGCCAACCAGTACCAATATCAGTTGCCCCTATACAGAAGAAGAAATACACAAAGAAATCAGTCTGCATTGTGAAAGACAATGATGAACCAGGACCATCACAAGAACCTGAAGAAGAGGCAGTACCAGAGGTTATAACCCAATCCTTGCCCCCGAGTGAGCTGAGAGACATAAGAAAAGATTTCTGTTGCCTTTCAGGGGAGCACATCACCTGGCTACTCTGATGCTGGGACAATGGGGCCAGCAGCCTGGAATTAGAAGGCAGGGAGGCCAAGCAGCTGGGATCCCTGTCCAGAGAAGGAGGCATTGACAAGGCAATTGGAAAGAAGTCTCAAGCCTTCAGCCTCTGGAGCTGACTTCTATCAAGTGTAAGAGAAAGGTACCCATTCATTGAAGATGATGTGTGTCAGCCAAGTAAGTGTACAACCATGGAGCGGGGTATTCAGTATTTGAGGAGGTTAGCTGTGTAAGAGATGATTTACTATGATCCTGACAATCTGCAGCTACCCACTGATCCTGATGAAGTCCAATGTACCCATGTGGCATAAGTTTGTGCAGAGTGCACCAGCTTCATATGCTAACTCACTGGCCATAATAGACTGGGGAATGAAAGATGCACTAACAGTGGATGAGGCAGCTGGCTAACTCCATCTATTTGAAGAAAGTCTTTTTTCCTCCCTAGTCTCAGCTGTGGAGAAGTTGTCTCAAGAGGTCTGGCAACTCAAAGAGGACATGTGCTATTGCCCATCTGTGCAGACCACCATTTTAGTTGTCAGAAGTAGGCGTTTCCTCTCTTCCAGAAAGAGCTTATTAAAAGTACACACCATGAGGCGTCCTGTAGTTCTATCTGCATGACCAGGGCGAAGACATGAGGTGGGATGGGAAACCTACCTCAGCCCTCCAAGCCCAAGTTAACAAGCTGCAAGGAGAAACAGTTATAAAAAGGGACTCCAAGAAGAATGCTGCGTCAGTTTCCAGTACAGCCCACCAGACTGTGTGATTGTAATTGTACCTGTGATCCTCTTGAAGGGACCACTAAGTCTTTTTTGTAAGTAAACAGCAAAGATAATGAGCAAGATTAGAGGGGCCCTGCCTCCAGCCAGATGGAGGAAAAGGATAAGCAGATTTATTGGACTGTGTGGATCCTATGGCCTGGTACATCAGATCCACAGAAGTAGCAGGCATTAGTAGACACCAGTGCCTAATGTACCCTAATACCATCAAACTATGAAGGGTCAGAACTGATCTGCATTTCCAGAGTGACAGGGGAGTCCAAACAGTTGACTCTACTAGAGGCTGAAGTGAGTCTAACTGGGAATGACTGGGAAAAACACACCGTTGTGACTGGCCCAGAGGCTCTGCACATCCTGAGCATAGACTTCTTCTGGAGAGGGTACATTTCTGCCCAATTAGAGAACCTAACTGTAAAATTATGTCATGTAGATGCCCACATACCCAAGAGTGGAACCACTGATAAAAAAAAAATCAAAACAACTAGCATGTCAATTAGGCTACTAAGATTGAAGTGGCTCAAATGTGAGTTAGCAAGCAGTACATGGTGCTCAGCCACTGCTTGGAGCTGAACCACCACATGTACTTACTGAACAAATCTTAAATATTAAGAAAAGCATACATATAGTACTATTTACCAACAAGAAATAAGTATTCTCTGGCAATAGGAAGAGCACCTTACTTCAACTGGCAGCTGGAAGTGCTGCTGAAGCAGTGTCTGAAGAGCAACCAGGGGCTTCTGCAAGGGACAGTGTTGCAGGCAGCCAAAGTAAATTTATGATAGACGGTGAAGAAAGTTTCTACAGTCCTCTACAATACCAGAGAGTTCTGATGTTCAGAGTTTGGGAATTCACTTAAACATATATTAAAGGGCAGGAGAGGGTAATGGGAACCTCTGCCAGATTTACTGGCAATTCAGTTTTCACCCTGTCTGCTGCTGCCCGGCAGCTTTAGAGTCAGACACTCATCCTCATCACTGAGAAGACACATCCATTTAACAATGGGAACAAAGATGATTCATGAATGCACATGAATTGATATTTTCCATGGAACAGAAAAGATCAAGAGAAACCAATTCTAGAAATGAAAAGTTTCTTATACTCTTTTAGGGAAACAGCACTGATTGTCCTTGACAAAAGCCACAATCTTTAAGACAAAGCATAACTGCGTGCAAGCCAAAAGGCAGGCACATGACCTTTTTCTTGAAACACATCTTACAAGACGTAAAAGCCCACAATTTGCTGTTTATCAACATCACCATCATCAGTAGTCTTTACATAAGTTAATAGACACTATAACAGCATGAACTTAGAGGGGTTAAGTTAGCCTTAACGTATTTCTACCCTTTTCATCCCAGGTATAAATTCCATTCTATAAGACAACTGGCTTCTAGTTTACACTACTGTAAGTTACAGCTTGAGTAGAGCTGGTCAGAAATGTTTATTTAAAACTTGAGTTTTAACAACTTTCACATAAGAGTTTCTGATCAGGCCAAAATAACTGCATGTGATAATTATGAAGGAGTGTAATGCATGTGGATGACAGAGAGAAGTTAAAATTTAAGACTTAAAATTGAGAGCCCTCCGAGTGCCCCCTCTCACAGATTTTGGTGAGATTCTAGAAGTACTTCTGATTATTTTCACCACCATTTCTCTAACAGCTGCACCACTTGAGCTATTCAGTCTCAGAGTTTTAAATTAATAGTTGAAGTGTATTTTCCTACTATTTTCCTCTCATTATAAATGAAACGCCCAAACCATATTCATTTAATACCACAGAGAAAAGAGAAACAAAGAAGAAAAGGGAAGAAAGGTCACTGTCAGGCCAAGATCAAGTCTGGAAAATTTCAACTTGAGACATGAGCATTTCAGGAAGTTATAAGCAACTGGAATAATAAAGGAATTATAATTGAAACACTGTAAGGATTTTAACTATAGCTCTTACTTTCTAACAAAGTATTATTTATTTAATTTCAACAGCATTAAAAAACTCTTCTTGGATGAGACACAAAGGGTCTGTCTTTTCAATATCACCCCAACTTCCTTGAAAAGGCAAAAGAAAGAGATGGATTAAGCTGCAGCTGATGGAGATCAGCACAGCTCTCTTGCTTTCAATGGCATCAGAGAGTCACAAGGAAAGGGAGCAAGCCCAGAAATCTCCCAACTTGTAACAGGTCATCTAGTTTACTTCCTCTGCATCACAGAGGTACCATTTTGGCCAGCCTTTCACTGGGGCAGCTACTTGCAACATGGCCTGTTATGATGCCTCCTGCAACGATATACAGAAGCAAAGAGAAATATTGCTCTAATTTAAGAGGATTTACTGTTCAAACGCAAATTCAACATTTTTGTTTCCACCTGCCCCCCAGCACATTCCCCTCAACTCCTTGCCCTGCTCCTCACAGGAGGGTCATGAATCAAATGAAACCTAATCAAAGTTTCCCTTGTCTCTCCCCAGAACAGATTTTTAGTTGTGAACAGAGTAAGTGTACCTTCCCTCTCCCCCTTCACTGCTCTAGAGGATCACAGGATCTAGAAAGGCATCCTGTAATTGCAGAATTCCTGTTGAAATAGCCCTAGTAAAATTATTTTTCCAAACAGTGCTCTTAAAAAAAAATTCCAGACATCTTACAAAAATTCTACATGCCAACCTAGGCACTTAAATGTCTCCTGAAACAGCAACAAAGTTAAAAATGTTTTACCTTCAACTCCACCTGACTCCACTTAGCAAATATTTGCAAAGGGCAGGCATGCCTAAATACACTGAGTTTCTAATACAATGCTCTAGAGGTACTGCCACCAGCATCTTCATTTAAGTTCTTTCCACACACACTGTGATACTGTGTTCCAGTCTGAAACTAGGTCATAAACTTCTCTATTGGAAAGTGTTTATAGCTGTTTGGACTGGATTATTCTGTTCAAGAGGTTATAATAATAAAGGAAGTTTGCAAGCGTACTTTTTCCAAACTCTTGGTATGTCGCTGCCAGTTTAAGAAGTTGGCTTATTACTTATCCTTGTTTGGCTCCTCCATTATTGATTTCTTGCCTGCTTTTGACCTCCTGCTGGACTAGTATAAAACTTGTTTCACCTAATTAACATGAGGGAGAATATAGACACATCTCTCATTTATTCCAGTTCCAGAATCAGTTTTACAAAAACATTGTCAGAGTTAAGAAGCATTCAGATGTTGAGTCCTGCCAAAGTTTACAGTCTAGTTATATCCTGCTACAGAAAAAACCAACCCTGCTCTGTTTTTTCAATTTTATACAAGTCTCTGGCAAGAAACAATCCACCTTCGTATATTCACATGCATCCAGATGATCTGTGGATAAACCTTATTCTCTTTAGTCTAATCAAGTTGGCCAACTCACTTTCTCCCCTTCCAAACACTCAGAACATATTTTCCTCAGACACTCCTTTCTATACAGGCAAGCACTGAAGCAGTTTCATTCTTCTCCCCACCATCATCTCCTCCTGAAGAGGCAAAACAGTGAGCAAACAGTTCAACCACAGTTTTAGTATTGCAAAGCTTTTCCATCTGAGGTTACTCCTATTGTTTCTCCATTAAAAACCTGGCCATTTTGTACCACAGGCGAGTTTGGTGCCCATCAGCCTCCTGGAAGGAGAAAACCTTTGTGCATTTTCTGGGGACATGAGGAGCAAAGTGCCCAAGGGTTTCCTCTGAATGAGAAAGCTTGGCAGTCTTATGTGCATTCCCATGAGCTATCAGAACAAACACAGTGGAATCATCTTCAGCTGAAAAAGCCTTAGATGATACATTACATCCAACTTGCCTTGCAGCTCAGAAAGATTCAGCTAAAGGCCTTGAACATTTAAGACAATCCTTTCTAAGAGCTGCCTTACTGCTTTCTGCCCCAAATATAGGCACAGAAGGGAAAATGAGGGCAGACGGAATGGAAATCAGGATACAGTATTAAGTTGATTCTGTAATCAGGAGCAGATATTAAGTCCAAGATCTCCACTATGTTTTGAAGAAAACAAAAAACGGATAGGAAAGACAAATCCAACTTTTACTCAGCTGCATAAATTCTGTCTCAAATATTCTCTGCCAACAAGGAGAATCAGTATAATTAAGTTATTCTCCTTTAACTGGCTTTAAAATTTTAGCTAAGAGCTAGGTTTGGGTCTGCTTGCTTTCACAGAACCATAGAAAGAAACTCTTAGAAGTGTAGTACTCTATTCTGTACTTAGCACATTGCCAGTATCAAAACATTACCTTTTCAGAGAGGCTCACCTCCAGCAAAGCCATAGCCTTTTCCAGTCCAGCAATCTTATCACAATAGTTAACATCATACATATTGCACAGTGTATTTTTGTGACTCCATCTATGCAAGCCAGGTGGATTTATGCAATATTCACACTTCCCTCCATAGTCTTGACACCTTAGCTGGAATATGTGCAGTCGGGTCTTCAGTACAATGATTTTGTAACAAAGGCACTATTGGGTAATATTTGTTTTTAAACCCATCTAAAGTTTCTGTGAACCTAAAAGCAATATTTGAAGTATACAAGAGAAAACAAGACAAAAATATAGTTCAACTCTGATTAACAGTCCTGCATTTTTACATGTTGCTGGGAGGCTCAACCCATTGAGTGTGTCCCTCCAGGATATTTAAAACTTACGATGGTTTCTTTCACACTACCCCAGAACTCTTTGAATTCTGTCAAATTTTTAAAAGATAAATAAATAAAAAGGCCAGGACAACTTCCTCACAGCTCAGGAGACAGACCATCTTCTCTACTACATTCTGAACCTCTAGGAGGTACAAAAATTTCCCATATTGAAAAAAAAAAAAACAAAAAAAAAGAGATGGGGAATGAGCTCAAAGAGAAGAGCAAGACAGGTCTGAGCAACTGCTTCAAATCTACACATTAGGAGCACCAGCAGTGGGTAAGCTGCTACAGTTCTTCAGCTGATTTCAGTTTGGGGAGATTCTGGTCTACCTATTTAAAAAGAAACCTTTAGAGCTTAGCACACATCATCCTTTCCCTCCACCTCACTGGTGCAAGAGAACACTGTTGAACTCCTGATTCTCCCAGCATGTTGCCCTAGTCCCCAGGTTAAATTAATTTAGCAAGTAGGAGATTCAAAACTAACTTAAGTGAGCATTCCCTCCCACCCCCAGCATTCCACTGGGGAATTCTGAACAACACAAAGTAGCAAAGCCTAAAAATTCACCTGGGTTCAAAATGTAATCGGACAAATTCACAGAAGGGGAAGTATAGCCAAGGCTACTCAACTCAGAAGCCAGGTTCTTTGCCTGCAGATTACAAGAGGTTGATCTGGGTAACAACCATGTCGCTACCAGTCACTCCCTGGGACAGGAGGCGCCTATGTCTTCCCTTAAGGTCTAGGCTTAACCTGGTCCCCTTGATCTAACAGATATTGACATTTTGATGCATTTGCTATGTTCATGCTCTTACAGCTTGCAAGTTGCAGAATAAAGTAAACTCCAGGGTCATCCGTTTGTATATTTAGTGCCCTTGCCTTCAGATACTTATTTACTATTGTGCCTATGTTAGAAATACATCTGGCTCCAACCTGAAGACAGTAAGATTTTCACCATGTTCATCTTCATAGTACTCTTACAAGGAAGAAGAGGGCAACTGGAAGCCCAGAGATACTAAAGCTCACACACATACTAAGACACCCATTACATACAAGCCCAAGTCTTTTACTTTAATTGAAACATACATTTGGCAATAACCACCTTAACTTCTGAGCATTGGCTGCCTAAAGCTCTACACTGCAGCACAGCAAGGTGATCCTCACACACACACAGAAAAATCAGGATAGCCCTGGACAGAGTGGTGCAAAAACATACTCCAGACACACCGTTTTCTCTACCTGTTAGGCTAGCACATAGATACATAGGCATTTAACTCTCACTGATATGAGAACTAAAGAATTTCTCCACAGCAAGAATTTAATCAAGACCAACCTTTGCTTGCCTTTGTGTAGGTTTTAATAAGCTTGGCTTAATTTCCAAAGGTATCAAGAACTTGATGACTATACCCTGAACCAGCACAGACTCAAAGAATAAGTTATTACTTAAACCCCTGAAAAAATGCTGAAATCGTCCTTATATTAAAGGCCTACCATTGTAATTGCTAATGTGAAATAAAATTCACATTAAGGAAATGCTTAAATACAGTGGCAAGGTTGAAGACTAACAGCAGTGGTTGGTTTGTTCCCATCACTCTAATCAAGGACATTGGATAATTACACATTACTAATAATCTTACAGTTTATCAACATCAGATAACTCAAGACTACACAAGGTGACCGAGGAAGTTTGCTACTGGGTGCAAAGCAACACACATCCTGTCACACATTCTCCTTTTATCGTATTTCCATCACATTCATATCTTTGAAAGAAGCTGATATACTGAGAAAAATTAATCTTACAAAGTCTCTGAAGTCTCAAATTGAGCATCACACTGGTCATCCAAGCACACAACTTGAGTGAATGAAACTGGATCACCAGGAGCAGAAGGACAGAATTGACTGAAAAGCCACCATCTACCTTGTGGGATATGGCTGGAATTCACTACAGATACACAAAAGAGTGCTTTGTTTTCTGCTTCATGGTCATATTTTTGCTGAAAGTATTAACAGACTAACCAGTAGAAAGGTCACTAATAGGCAAGCCTCAAAAATTTTTCAACAGCTCAAGTGTGGTTTAGAGAAGTCAAGCCTTCTGGAAGACATGCTCCAATCTGGTATAACAACACAGATTGAACTAGTTCCTGCAGGAGCAGGTAGGTTGATATAAGAATTAGAAATGAGACAGTATTTTGTAATAGTCTTTCAATCATTAAAACCCAATATAATATGCAACACCATCTATTGTCACAGATACAAAATCTAAAGAAAAACCAACACCTGCTTGCAATGATTTAGAGAGAGACATATGTAAACATACATGTAGGACAAGAGATTTATATTTTATACTTAGTGAATTTTGATGCTGTGATGTTAAAGACTACTTCTATTGAAGCTTAACCAAAACAACGTGAGGAAGGCTAATGAAAAGCCATACCAAACAACATACATCTGATTTCTTACCTGAAGTGTATTCATCAAATAATTACTGTTGTCCCAGGATAACACTTCAGCAACCACATCACAGAAAGATCTGGTGAACTCCTAAATGTTTAAAGAGAAACATAGGCACGTTACACAGTAGAAGTTACAATATCCACAGCAAGAAGAACAACAATACTTCAGAGTTCAGTCTTATGCTGCACTTGCAAGGACTGTTTTGTTCAGATTTTTTTTAAATCAAATTTGTTGCTTGAACTTCTTCCTCTGTGCATTCAAAGAAAGTTTGGTACATTCATCTCTGCAGAACTAGAACTGCAAGAAATGCAATTACTAAAGACAACTAATCATAGATGGAAAAAATCAACATATGTAAAAATACAAAAGTATCAAAAGAGAAACAGTCATCCCTAGTTGGCTCAATGACTTGGCACCCACCCTGTATTTGCATATTCACTCTTTGATATTAACTCACACTGTATACAGAGAAGTTTTAGCTCTCACAGGAAAAGAAATAGCATTATCAAATTACTGTATATTTTACAGAAAGAATTATTTATGCTAAATGTAAAAAACATAAATTCTTTTTTTCCCCCTTTGTTTTCAGTTTCATTTAGAATGCTCTATCTTTAAGCGTCTAGGTATAAAGAATACTTTAAAAGTCTGGACATAACATTCTTCATAGCTGCATTTTGATTTTATAGCCACAAGCACTTTGAAAGGCTCTACAACTTACATTAGTTATCCTATATCTCTACAAAGCATTCTCTTTCTAAATCAAACCCTGAATTGGAAATAGCATGTGCTGCTAACGCTGCATGGGTTTGCTTGATTAACAGAGAGTAGCTATGCAGTAAGCTGTCTAGAAAATGAACCTTTCAGACTACAGGTACTGCAATTAACTACCAAGTGTGCAAACATATCTCCATAAACTTCACGGGCAAAACATACTTTCTAGCACACAGGAGAAGTACATCTTCATAACAGTCTGTCAACAGCTCTGCCTTTATGGAAGACGTCACATTTTATTGCGAGATACACCTACATCACACATTTTCTCACTCACATACATAAAACTATATTATTCAAAAGTAAGGTGCAAGATGCAACCCCTCAGTAGGTCCCCACCAACTTCTAGTGATCAGTGACACGTGGAAGAACATTCTTGTTTCTGTTGCTTCGATGCGTTTACTTCTCATGGACAGTCCTGCTGCCTACTCCAGTAAGGCAGGCTAGCAAAGCATCACTTAGGATATGGCTGCAATTGTGTTTCACTATACTTATTAACAAAAGGAAGCTTACAAAAACCACATGCGGATACCCATCTCAACATCTATGGAATTTAATATTACTTCTGCCCATGCAATATTATGTATATGCACATAAATGCTTTCATGAAAGTTAGAAGTTACTCTCATTTCTACAATGAAAAGTAGATTTTTCAATCATTTTTCTAATTTACATCCTTTCACATCACCAATTTTGCATAACCATTAAAAGCCTTAAACTTTTAATACTAGAGGCTTCAGTGCAGCTCTGTGTTAAGAAATAAGGTGAGAAACAGTATGATCAGGTGATATTCTTATTTCACTACTGACTCCTCTGCTTACAAATTAAATAAATTCATTAGCTCACAGATCAAATTAGCACTTTTTTTATTTTAAAAAAAGTTAATTTGTGCTTCCTTCATTCTCCCGCTATAGCAGCGGCAACAACCTGTCTTGGCTAATGAATACCTTCCTTTACACCCACACAACCTGCTCAGTCTTCAGCAAGGCAGCCCAGACATAATGGAGAGGAACATTTCAGGTCAATGAGTTGTTACCCACAGTGTGGTTGAGCACAATGTCTGGATGAGACACGAAAGACCCTGGTGTGCTTTTCCAAGAGGAGACCAACTTAACAGCATTTTCTGCTACACAACAAAATATTTTAATTGCTAATGCAAATTTGTAAGTTAGCTTTATCTAAAAATGCACCTTATAAATTTGATGTGCATTCAAGATATTAAGTGGTTTTTCCAAGGGGATGGAGTCCTCAATTGCAGTTCCTTGTCCATGTTTAAATCATATCAGTGTGAACTCATCAATGCGACAATGAAAGACTTGACAGTTCTATTATTACCTATGGTGGCTTTGGCCTAAAGTTTTCACCTTATAACACTACGTCTCTGGAAATCTAGCCAGATTAAAAAGAAACCAGACCACTCAGGAACACTATGCCTGTTGTTTCCACAAAACATGCTTTCAAAAGTCAAGTCTCTTCCAAGAGAATCTGTGGAACTTCTGAAAAGTGATCTCTTTCCCTGAGATCATTGAAGGATAAAAGAAAAATAGAGAATATCACTAAAGCACAGCCAACAATAACATGTTGAGAATGCCTCACTGGTCCCTAGTTAGTCCCCACCTTTAAGGGGATGCTTGCCACCTATGACTAATTAAAGCCATATTGGGTATTAAACAAGAGACCATCAGAAACATTTGGCTCAGAGTGTTGGAGCAAGGTTAGAGCAAAGAACAAAGGTTCATGTGGAATTCTATGCGGTCGGCAGCTCCTCAGCCATCCCTATGGACTGCTGGTGGTCCCTATACATCCAGAAGATGGTCCACAAAATATTCATGAGTAAGAAAAATTGAAACCATATTCTTCAGCATGCAAGCAAAAAAACAACAGGAGAGAAATAAAAAGAGTGGCTCAACATTCAAAGTTTAATGTGATTCTCATCTGGTTATAAATGAAAACCATTGTTGAAACACAGCACAGTGTTGTCCATAATTTTCTCTTTTCTCTAAAAAAAAAGCATTATGCGATGAAATAAAGACTGAGGAATATTTTTACAAGTTACATTTCTTTGCAAATATATACTAGACACAAACTTGTCTCAAAGGGGTAAAGTCTTTGAAGTAAAAATAAGAAACAGAACAGCACGAGAGAACCCCAAATACTTCCCAGTTCTTGGTGCTAAGCAGCACCTCAGACGACTATCAGGGAAACCTGTTCATGCACCAGCCTTCATGCCTGGGCTTCAACACCAGGGGTTCCTGGTAGGCAACCCAGACGGGTGCTTTGGCATTTGCTAGTCAAGGATTCCAGGAGGGTCACCAAACCTACCAATCAGGATTCCCAGATCACATCCAAAGCCCAAAGGAAGCAAGAGACAGAGCTAATATCAAGCCTTAACCTTTAAAATTAGATTACTTTTGTCTGATTTTTTTAAACCAAGAAGGGCACTCACATTAGTCAATTTTAATTACATGTTTTCCTTCCCAAGGAAATGGATACAAGTATTGCTTTGACTACTCAGATAGTTGTGCTGCCGTAGGAGTCCTAAGAATGCTGAGGAAAAAGTCAAGATCATTATGATCAACCTCTTTCCATCCTTTCCTCACATCTCCATTAGACAGGAGAGTCCTCAGAGGCCAGACTATCACCCTGAGTAGTGGCCTGACCCTTCACATCGCTTGCTCAAGTGGAAAGGGACTGTACCCCAGCCACCAACAGCCTGAGTGAGAATCGCCCCTTCCAGGAGCTCCTCTCTGCTCTCCCTGTCTCCTGGACAGGGATGCAGCTTGAAGACAAGATGATGAGGTCTATGAATGCAGCCAAAGACAGTCACCCTGGAAATCCTCCCTTTCTGCCAGGAATTATTAAAAACAGTTTGTGCTACTTGTGGAAAGCATACATGTTCTTCCAGAGCAATGAGATGCATTATCTGGGCATTGCTGCCTGTCAGGCTCGGTCCCAGCATAGCTATTTACATGATACCCTTTCTTCCTTTGCGCCAAGCAAAGTTTTGGGGCAGAAGATTATGTGTGAAACACATCAGAAAACATGGTTTCCTTCATAAGTACCTTCATTGTCTCCCAAAAGAACTAGACTAGAAATTTTGTCAGGGTGAGGGGTGGGAAGTCATTTGTAGGCCAGGGACTACAGTACTACGATGAACTAGGTCAATCCCATCCTTTGTTACTGTTCCAAAAGCACAATAACAGCAAGAGCAGGGGTCAGGGTGGAATAATCATTTGTTAACAATTTTAATAGTAAAGCTTTATTGGTTTTCCCTATGGATCCTCATAGTTATTATGGTGAAATTAAGCATTTTTCCTCTAAGTGAACTCTTGTTAATCCATTTATTTAGCTTCAGAGCTACAGTACATGACCCTGCAAGAACATTCATCTACAATCACAGCTGGAACTGCAGACTCACTGGCTTGAAGGAATTAATTTCTTTGCAAGGCAGAAGCAACTGAAAGGCCAAAGGTTTATCTACAAGAAAAATCTGAATTTCACCAGCTCATACAAAGAACAGGATGAAACCAAAACAAATAATCAGACACCTCATCAAAAAGCAGATGTGAAAACAACCCTGGCACACTGGAGATACAAGGGGGAGGGAGAGAATTTAACACTCTGCCATACCACAAAACAAACTTCAGTTCTTAAAAAAAAGTGCACTGCATTGGAGTTGAATTTTAAAGCCAGGTTCAATTCAACTCCAATGCAGTCATCAAGAGAGCACTCAGGCTTAACAGTGCTCAAACCTAGCCACCCAGCCTATTATCTCATACCTTTGACAGTCACTTGCTCACTTGCAAGATTTATCTAAAGCCAGCTATAAGAGTACCAAGTGAAAACCCTGTTCTTGCTTCAGCTTGGTTGTCAGCTTCTCAGTCCATTTTCTCCTGTGTAAGTAAATAACAATAGGAATGTGAAGAATGCCAGATTGTGTGGGCATTACCCCAATGTTTGCCACAGGAAAAAAAAAAAAAAAATGATAAGACGAAGCAGAACTTTGGCCATAGGGTCACCAAGTCTAGAAGGATATTGAAACATCTCATGATCAAGAAGAACTTAAAGCATGAGTGATAACCTGCACTCAGAAGCTAAAATCTGGATCTTCCATTCCTGGTGGTTTTCAAGAAGATACTTCAAAGGCAGCTTTGTAACAGTTTGATTCTCTCCATGTTAAAAAAGAAAGTTCCTAAGGTAGCATTCAGATTTAAGCACTTCTTACCACAAGCCTTAGATAAGTTCTCACTAGATGCATCACGTTGCCGTTTTGCACAGAACACATTTAGACTTCTATTACCTTGATCATGCGTGTGTACATTTGTCACTTTTTTAATAATATTAAAGTCTGACCTATCAAACCAACCGGAAACATTTGTACCTCCACATTCACAGCAATTTGAGCACACTGCACAGCGATGACTATTTATGGTTTCTAAAAACTGACCACCCTTGACACTTTTAAGACTTCAATATCTGTCTAGCACCATAGCTCTTTTTTATGTGTGTAGAAACAAGAAATATTCATATTTAATTGGAAGTCCCCAGACTTCCCAAGTTTGGGAGGAATTTTAACAGATAAAATTTTTAAAGATAAATTTTTTTCAAATCATTGCTTTTCTATGCAAGGAACTAAGGGACTAAAGAAAAGCTTAATTTAACAAAAATAATTTACAAGCAGTTTTGCAAGGACAACGTAGGCAGAGAAAAGCCAGAGTATTTTTAATTCTTGCCCGCATTTTAATTTTAGTATTCATCTTGCCTAGCTTTTCAAGAGAAATTTGCAGCCCATTCTATACAAGAAAACATTGAAGCCACACTGGAACTCTTTAAAATCTATATCTGGAACAGCATAAGCAGCTCTTTACTAGAATTAATTAATAAGAAGCAACTGTTAAAAAAAAACAGCCATATAAATTTCAATTAATTTTTATCCATCAGAAGTGAAAAATATATTTAATCATACCAGGGATGGAGGATTCTCCCTTTACCATTTCACTAACCATTTATTTTATCCTACTAGTCCATTTATCATGGCTTCCCTCAACACTGCTTCCAAAAACCCCCAGCTTAAAAGAAGATTCAGGTCAGATTTCACTGATTAAAAGCTATAACACTGGCATAGGGCATCCACTAAGGAATCCACATGCAAGAAAGTGCAAGCGCTGTTCAGCCTTTGGAGGTTTCCCTGCTGCTATTTTCTTGGATGAGGAGAAGATTTCAGCAGGAAAGGGCAAAGGGAGCGCAGAGCCCCTTCCACAGTAGTGCTGGAGAGTGGGCTGAAGCTGCCAAAGCTCCACAGATCCTTCCCCCCACTGCACAATTAGGCTACTTTGAAGTGCTACCTGCTAAACAGCTTTTTCCTTAAAAGATAACTATCAATACAAATTCATATTAATCTACCATTGCCATGCAGATTGCAATCATCACTTACTAAAGAATGATGCAAGAATGGCCTCATAGTGTTTTTCCTCATCTAAGTTTTCCTGAGCAGGACCCACCAGGTTACACCAATTAGAGTGGTCTTTGAAAATGAGCTATGCCAACAACACTCGCAAGTTAATACGGATGGATGTGAGCAATGAAAGCAGAACTTTACACAGAAATATTAAGGACGCCCAGCAGTGGCCTAGCTGACCTAATTGCATCATATTGCCAAAGCCAGAAAACTCAATCTATGTGTCTTTCCAAAAGTACCAAAATAACAGTCTTCAAATTAAAAGCTGACTTAATTCACTTACAAAAATCATCATGAGCTGTAATGACACTACCTCCCTCTTTTTAATTTTGTTCTTTTCATTATCATTATCCCAGGTGGCTTTCAGGAAGTCCCTGCAAACTAGTCACTATTATGAAGATGGCCTATTTTAATCACAGTCCCTTGACAAGAACAGCTAATTATCTAACTTTTCTGTTTGAACTACCAGATGGCTTTAGTTCTATACTTAACTTGCTTTTAGTTTTCAGTAAGTAGTGACATTTGCATATTAGAAAATGTCTGGGATGACACAGAACAGAAATAATACCAATACCAGCACCAGTGCTTCACACACAGGCAGAATAGTCTCATACTATCTACGGCATCCTTCCACTAAAGTAATAAAGTCACATAAGACAGCAAGTAGCTTTCGTGTTTTATTTTCCTATTGACTCCCCAACGGCATGACAGCTTTCCCTTTTGCTGACAGGCTCCCCCTTCACACCGCCTTCTCCTCTGAACCTGCAGACCTCCTAGTTCTGGGAGGCTGAGCTAAGTACTGAGGGGGAGGGGTGGGGGTTGGTATGGTTCCGTTGTTATTTATTGGGTGTTTTGTTTAAAAATTGCTAACATGCATTTCAAGGAAAGCAAGGAGGAGCTCCCCAGTGCTGCTCCTGCCAACCCCTATGAGACATTCACGTTCCTCTTCCCGAGCCCCGGGGTTTTGGTTGCACTTGCCCACCCAAGGCAGCCTGCGCTGTGTGCTACGGTCCGGCACACATCTGTGCCGAGCGCTCGGAAAGCATCTGAGCGCAGTGTCTTGTGGGACTCTAGAAACGCTCAAGCTTGGGGGGGAGTGGAGGGGGGTGAGGGGTGGTACTACAAGACTGTCATCATTCATGATGCAGTTCACAAGTACAGCTTGCGTGTGCATGCCAGGACATGTACCAAAGCTGTCAAGTTTCAGCTAGTTGCAGAAGCAGGAGTTTGGGAGCATCCTTTTCCACGTGGCACGGTGTACTGCAAAGACATAAGGCAGCAAAAGGAATCTGGCCTGAGCGCACCGAGGCAGCACTTCCTCCCGACTCACACGAGGAAAATACAACTGCCACTGGCTAAAGGCAGTGAAGATCAAGCAAAAACAAGTCAAGGCCAAAGATCACCCTAGTGAAGGAGTTTTGTGCACAAACGTAGGACATATTTCATGCAGGCAAATAGCACTAGCCATAGGAAACACATCCCCTACAAGTCATGGTCACAACAACATGTAGGCACTTTTCTATCATTCTCACTATACTTCTATACTACAATTCCAGAACTTATTACATATACATGTTCTGCACTGCCAAAAAACTTTTTTCCAAAAAACTAGCAGAAGTCCAAATATTGACTTGTACTTTTCTTCCTATGAGTTACAATTCCCATGAATAACTGTAACCAAAGACGTTGCAACATTCACTACAAAGTCATTGAAGAACCCAGACTTGAGCAAATTCCCATGTCCATAACACAGAAGTTATAGCTATATATAATTTTTTTTTGTTTTTTTTTTTAAGGAGTCTGTTGTCTTGATACAGCCACAAATGAAAGCAGCACCCAACAGATAGGGAAGAACCGTTATGTTCAAACTCCTAAAAGGATACCACAAGAAACTGCAAATAAGCTGCCAAACACTATTTCCTACTATTTTTTACTTGTGTACCTTTAAACAATCACTCACTTTTAACTGCTTTTTCTAAAAGGTTTAGTATGGATTTCTAGAATCAGAAATCCAACTTTTACTTATAACAGCACTGAGAACTTTAATTAAATTATACTGGTAGCAAATTCAGAAGGGAGAATTGTTACCTTTTTTTAAAGGATAGTGTTCTAATCCCTGATAAAATCAGTTACTTCAGTGAAGAACAAGAAACAACAATATTATCATATTACTACAGTTTATGCTACAGCAAGCATCATCAGATAAGCATCCCTTGGTGCCATCACAACACCAATAAGTATGCCTAAGCATAAATAAAATCCAGAAGTTTCTTGGTTTTACAGCAGGGCAGAGAAAGAAAGGCTGACCAAAACACCTGACACTCCAGGCACAAATCTGATTTTTGCTAGTGTAATGGCCATCACAGCTTGCACTCATAAGGCTCTGAATGTATTATGATAAGGATGCTCATCGTAGTCTGATGAACTCCATAAAGTTCTCAGGTTTGGTTACCAAAACTGCTTTGATCTCCTCGTCTCTTAGTGGAAATACTATCAGGTTCCATTTTCTGTCTCTATAGTCCAACTAAACTTAGTTCTTCTAAGTACTCCAACAGAAACCCAAAATAAATAAAAATAAATCCCCCTCCCCTTTATTATTGGCTTGAAGGTATTTATGAAGGATTTAGACAAGCAAACCTTCCCAAATGGAACTGTAATTTACATCCATAGCATTAATCTTTCAAAAAATCAAAGACTACTATCTATTTTTAGTAATCTAGAGAGTTTTTGGATCTGACTTAAGAGTCAATGCTAAGCATTAGAGGTCTTGGGAAGCTGACTTGAGTAGGACTTGTAACGACAATCTCTAGTTATATTTCACAGAGCCCCAGATCCTCCTAAAATGGAAAACAAGAGTAACTATTGCCAAGAAAACTAAATTTGCTTGATTTTTCCCATGTAGTGCTGTTAAACATTCAGTTAACCAGCTTGGGTTCTGACGAGTTTGCTACACTGCAGTGTCTGCTGCCACTCCTGTTTCAGTTTCATTAAATCAGTGGGTGAGGGACTAAAAGATGTGATTTTAAAGTTGAAGCTTCCTAAATTAGCTTCTGCCACGTAGTGATTTGGCCAACCACCAGCAGCACAGATGAGATCTCAGCT
This sequence comes from Hypotaenidia okinawae, assembly GCA_027925045.1. Lineage (NCBI taxonomy): Eukaryota > Metazoa > Chordata > Aves > Gruiformes > Rallidae > Hypotaenidia > Hypotaenidia okinawae. Next base: position 65,610,764 of record BSDF01000002.1, read on the forward strand.
GCCTAGACAGCCTTGGGTAAGTCAGATTTAGGCTATTTCCTATTACTTAGTTCAGCTGCATGTCACCTCCTCACCTAGAGGAACCATTAGCTACATCTCAACACCAAGACAGGACAAAAGCCCTGTTTTTCCCATACATCCTGGTTTCCAGACCCAGATAGAGCTCAAGAGCATCACTAACATGGTTAGGGCACTGAGATGCTTGGCAGCATGCCCTGACAACCATCTGAGATGCTGCATGCATGATGTTCTATAACTTCGGATCCCCACTTTAAAAACAAAGCTCCTTTGCAACAAAAGCAATATAAAGTTCAACTTACTATTGAACATAAAGGACACAAGCACTAATACCTAGGTAAGCAAATATTGACTGAGGGTAACAGTTTCAAAGAACCGACTCAAGTATGTTGAGTACTCCTGAGTCATTTCTCTCTGGAGTTTCTGCTCCATGGTGACTTCAAAAGAAATTCTTGACTACCCCACAGCATCTCCTTATGCATATATATGCTGCCTATGTCCACTCTACAAGCTGAATCACTTCCTGTGTGCAATATCATTACTTGGAAGCCTCCTGAAAGAAAAATGGGGGTGGGAATCTAAAAGTTATGGCTAGATAAGATTTTTTAGACCAAAACTACCAGATCTTTCAAACATAACAGATAACACTGCTAACAGCATATATAAGATGCTGTATATTAATACTAAACATTCCTCCCTTTCTTCATGAAAGGAGTCAATTGATTGAACAGGAGAAGAAATAATTTCTTCCTTTTATTTTCATCCATCCTTAGTACGCATCAGTGCATAATTCTTCAAGTGCCAATAGTCTCACGTGGTATATAAAGGCTGGTGTTCCTGCAGACAGACATAATATCATGTTAAGAGTTCTGATTTACAACCCTATCTTAACATCATCTAATAAAATGACTAACATGGGTGATATACAACAAAATCACAAGCCCTCCAGATACAGACCAGCCTGGGCAAGCCACATGACTGAGTTCTCTTTGGTACTAGAAGGAACCGATGAGGTAATTCCTTCAATAACTTATCAAAAAAATATACAGCTTTAAATCCTAACTCACACTTCATCCGACATAGCAGCAGGAGGGTCTTACTAATTGGAATCTGCAGAACATATGGACTGGAATACATCCCATCATCCCCCACCTCAAACTATACATATTAAGTTACTAAGCTTTAGCACACTATTTACAATCTGCCTTATGAACGTATCACTGTATTTTACATTAGTAAAGTGTACATGTAAAGAAAAGAAAGAGGAAGCTTTATTGACACAAAGACTTGTAGTGCAAAGCAATCCATGACTACACTGTCTTTCCCTTGAAGCTGAGCAAGGATGGTTGTTTTATGATCCCCTCTTATATAAAACAGATTCAGATTTTTTTTTCCCCTGCCTTCCCATTTCCTGACTGCATCCTTTTGTAAGAAAGCCTGGGAGCCTTTGAAGCCTCCACCCAAAACAAACACGAATCTTTAATTCTTGCAATCTTCTGCTTTTGTGGCCACCCAGTGAGACTTTAACAGGATCCCTTGTTTGAAGGCCACCATGGAATAATACCAACAGGGGAAAAGAAAAAGATGACGAGGTCCAAATATAATCATTATATGATTTATTTTTTTTAATGCAACAATGTTGCTTTAATCTAAATGAGATGGTAAGATTTTTATTAGTCAACTTCAAAGTAAGGGCAATAGTCATCAGTTTTGCAGACCAGAACCAAAGCAAGCAATGGAAGTAGGTTTCAATGTTTGGACAAGAGTTCTGAAAGTTGCATATCTCAGATAAATGGGTTGTACTATCTTAATTTTGACACCTCTGCTAAAAAAGGTCAGACCAAACCGTCACCAACACAGGTGCTTTTAAGAATGATCCAGTTACATCACCCGGAGAATGTTGTACACAGGGCCAAGGTGTTGAACCCCCAAAGAAACAGGATTAAGCACTGAGGAGAAGCTGCCAGAAGCTTCTGGAATCACAGAAACATGTTTTAGAAAGTTCATCTCATGTCAGCCACTGTTTCCAGTGCAAGTGAAACAGTATAGCAAGTGCCCTTGTATAGGTGACGATTCAGTACCAGAAGAACACTTCCATACTGTAACAGAGTATGTCTTCCCACAATTCTAAATGTCCTGGCTGTAAATCCAGCATGGATTTAGCAGCACAGCTCAAAAGATAACAGCTGTCCCTTTATCATGATCCAGTACTGTGATGGGATCCTATTTATCTCACCTGTTCATGATATACAACTTGGAGGTCTATCTCCTCTCCATTCACATTTCTGTGACCATTTTAAGAACTAGTTCATAAGGAAGTTTTCATTCTGAAGGATCTTGAAGTACTGTATAAGTTACTTCTGAACAAAACCTGGATATACTTCCAGTTTAATTTCTTTTTACTACAAAGTTACACAATCCTAGGAAATTTCAAACTTAAAAGTCATACTTTGATGACTTTTCTTATTAAAAACGACCCAGGACTTTTAGATATTTCAGACTTTGACGTGGAGCTGTCCTATAGCCATTTATCAATATTTGTCATCACACAACTGTATCCCAAAATAGTGACACAAAGTTCATGCTAAAGTATTCCCATAAAAGAAACAGGAAGAAACTGATCCAAAGTGATACTGGCAGCTTTGCCTTCTCTTCATGTGAAAGCTGTAATACAAGTTTCTGCCATTGTCCTCAAAAAAGAAAAAAAAAAAGAAAAAAGATATAGCAACAGAAAAACAGATTGATACACCAAACTCTGCTCCACCTAAAGAACTCAAGTTGCCCACATAATACAGATTAGGCAGAGGGAATCAAATTGTACCAAGTGATTCAAAACTTTTCAGAAAACTAAAGAAGGGCACATCCTGAGAGGAAATACCGTAGATCAAGGCATTTTAAAAGTTCTCTTTTTCTTACACCTTCCGATTTGATAGCATCTCTTTGCAACACGAAATCCTTTGATCTCCATTTATTTACTGCAACGCCTGCACCTAGGGCTGGGGGTTTGTTTGTTTGTGTTTAGAGAAACAAACTACAGATACACACATTAATCCTGTCCTCCAAAGGTCACGAGTGGAGCAGAACTGTGGAGAAGGCTCAGATACCTGCTCAGTTTCTGTAAGTGAAGGTCTGGTAGTTTGTACAAGCGGTGCCTTCCGCATCTTTAGAAGTGGCAAAGGTTTGCTGTGAAAGCAGGTCTGTGTCTCACGTCAGAAGGTGTAGTGAGACTGTACAGCCCCCAAAAGGATTGCAGAAGTGTCCATATAGTCTCTTAAGGTACAGAAATTAGGCACTTTTTATCAGAGGAGGATAAATAGTCTGTTAGACATACCATTTCTGTAATGAAACAGTACAATATGCACATATTATATAGGTCACGTCAAAAATAGGAGAACCTAGTGGCGTGAAATAGCTGCACAGGAATGCATGTTATAGTCAAAGAACACCTTTTGCAGATCAGGGCAATGAATATTTGATTCATAGTGATGACAACCCTTCACTGTTGTTTTGTTAGGGTTTTTTTGAAGTGTGAGAATAACAATACTGGTATTTCAGGTAAGAAGGTTCTGGCTGATAAATGAGCCAATCACAGGAGGCTGCATGTAGGAAGTATACTGCAATGCCATGACTCAAGTAGCCAGCAGTGCCAGGATCCAGGCTCCAAGCCCACTGACAGCAGGAAAGCATGCATCTGCAAATTAAATCCATGACCACTTGTACGTACTAAGCTCAAAACACCGTCTAGAGAAACAGTTTTCTGTGGGATGCAATTAGGTTTGCATCAGGGCATAACACAAATCTGTACAAAATCTGATGTCCTCAGCTACCATCACTTGGTGCTACAGATCTCTTGATACAGTAACCTATGCATTTAACAATAATGTTCATAGAATTTTTCAAAAAATAAATAAGGCCTGTATACAATTTAAGCATAAACATACCTTGAATTATATTTCATAATACTTAGGGGTTTTTTAATGAACAGATTAATGTATTTTTGCAAACACACCATTGTAACATGTAGGAAGTACAGCACAGTGTGAGTGGGCACAGTACTAGGAAAACACTACTGCCATATTTTTTCCTCTCCACTGTCTACCACTACCATTCTCATGAAACTAGGCATTGCTCTCGCTTTAAGGCACTGCTGCTCACAGTTCCCTAGGTAGCACATGGGAAGGGGAAAAATTTTCCTAAAGGAAACATCTTGAATACATATTAACTGCTGAGAATTTAAGATAGATACCCAGAATTACCAGTTTTAAAACCACCAGAACACACAGAACGTGTGCACAACAAGAAAGAAGGGGCTAAACTTACTCATTCCTCACTAGATCTTACTTTTTATTTTTAATTCCATACCAAGAATGAGGGCTTCTGCCTGACCCACTTTGCTGCTGCCTCAGCTTCACTCCATCATGAGAACTGTTCAAGTGAAAATAATCCCTCCTCACTGACTACATATTCTCTGCAAAGCAATGCATCAGCTGAACAACACACATCATCTCAATGAAGATATTTGATGGTCATCTTTTGAGCCGAATCTTTTTTTCGGCTAGTGACTTAGATAGTACTGGATAGCAGTTGGATGGGGTAGGGAAAATTATCATATTTACACAATGAATAAGAAAGTCCTTATGCAAGGTTTTGGCTATTCAAAGGCATTCCTTCCCTTACCAGTAACGGGAACATAAAAGTAATCCTCCTCCCCTGAAAGTTTCCCTTTATTGGGATTTGTTTCAAATCCATCTAAAAATAACAAAATCAACCAACAAATCTAAACTAAACTACCATTTGCAAATGCAATCTGGTCACGGTCAAACATTTGGTATTTTTATTTGCAGAAGATCAAAAAGGACTTTCAAGAGTAAAGCACTTCTTCAAAGGCACAATTTATTAAAACTCATCACTGACAACATTAATATATTCCTTTCTGTGAGATCCAGTTCTACATTCCCCACAGAAAGTACATCAACCTCTTAAATAAGCAACCCATATAGGCTTGCTTCCAGCTGCTTGTAAGCAGATGACACTGAAAATACTTCAGACCTGGAGGATGGAACCAGCTGCCGTCTTTAAAAAAGCATTTGTTTCATCCCAACATCCTTGTCGATATGATAAAAATAAATATTCCCACAATTTGAAAAAGTCTTCTCCTTTCCTGAGTCACAGAAAAAGAATTAACCTTTTATTTGCAGGAAAGCATTCTCCAGTCTTAGAGACTACTATCCTAGTGGATAGACAAATTCATAAAACAGTGACAGAATTCATATGGATTAAAAATGCAGCTCAGAAAAAAAAATGCTATGTCTTTGGTATTTCTAAAAATCTTCCTAAAATAGTTGATCAGAACTTGTCTTTTGGGCTACTTAACATTGTGATATTGACATTTAAAAAAAAAAAACACACACAACACAAACCACACACCCCAAACCTGTCATCCTCAAAATTCAAAATAGTGAATTACTTTATAAGGTAAATTCATCCATCTTCTGTATCCACATATAGGATTTTAAAGAGAGACCATATATGGAACATTCCATGTATTTTGATGACCAGAAATGAACATTTCTACACCACAAGCAACCTAGCTGTAATATAGCGGGGTAGGAGTAAGTATTAATGTAACACCAACCCATACAAATAATTAAAAAAAAATAATAAAAAAGGTACAGGAAAAGTGACAGAAATGTCTCCTCCTGAAAGAGCTACTAGGGACCACTTCTCCAAAGCCTTGATGTCCTTAGGAATTATCCCTCCTGCTCACAAATAAGTAGCTGGGATGTAATAAACAGCAGTTGCTTACTTGGAAGAAAAAAAAAAAGGGAAAAAACCCAAGTAATTCAGTATGTTTTTAGCTGTTTTTTGCATGATTTGATCTCTGGCAAGAAGCCTAACAGCAGCTGCCACGTTGTGTCAGCTCCCCGCAGACCTGAAGTGATCTATGGGATCGTGAGTCGGGAATTTTCAGACCAGGTCATTAGGAAAAGCCATTAATAACAGAATTACGAACCCAAGTCATCGATGGCACACAGCTTTAAGCAAAAACACCCTTTCTAATTAAAGCTACGTTTGCACTTAAATTAAATGCTGACATTTAGTAAGCCTCACGCAAGAGGGTCCTAAGGAAAAACATGCACTAAATATTTATTTTAATTCAAATGCAGCCTGACTTAGTTTTGGGTAGATCTCCTCTCCTCTGACTGCAATTCCCTGCTGGCAGCCAGGTCAGGGGTCAGAGATGAGAAGACCCGAGCTCCGCGCCCCATCCCATCACAAAGGCAGCCTAGCACTAGGGCCGCAGCCAGCGCCTCTCCTTCCCACATCAGCTCCCTCGGCCCGTGAGAACAGTTTGGGCTGGCTTGGATTTACACTGGTTCATGCTCGCATCAGCATGAAATCACCGCTGAAAAGGCTGCTCGATACGAGGGGTGGGGGAGGCGTACGCCGCCTCTTCCCCATCCTCCAGGCAGGCGCCTCTGCCCTCTCTATATTCTTCACAGCACAGAGACATGCTGCAAGTATGAAGCCTTCTAGATTTGTAGTGAGAACAGGGCAACAATCTCCCTGGACTGAATCCATTTTATGTGAACTATGAGAACTTGGATTTCTTTCAGTAACAGAAAGAAATGTGAGGGCTAAGAAGAGGTTTTCTACACAGGCATTTATATCTCCCAGGAAAGAAAAGGAAGAAAACCCACACAAAGACAGTTCTGATGCATGTCGCAGGCCAGGTCTCTAAACTCTCTTTAACCTTTTGCATTTCCCACTTTGTGCACGTAACAGTATTGCTCTACATACTGCTTTTATTGTGCCAAGCATGTGTCTACATGCTTGGCACAGAAGAGATATCTTCACTGAGGAAATGGGCGCTCAGGTTTGAATGCACACAGTGATAATGAAAACAGACATAAGGAAAAAAGTTGTCACAGTTTATGGTCAGGATTTTGCTAATAAGGCAGTACACCCCATGTGCAAGCTACACACATCCTATTTCCAGCAGTGTCAGTGTATTTAAGCTTAGCCCTAAAATTACTGGGTTAAAAATAAATACCTGATATTTGCTTTCCTGAAAAACAACGCATTTAAGGCATGGGTAGCCTTTGTCCACACAAGAGGGAGGTACTAAGAGAGTACAAAAATTATTCCATAGCACATATCTCACTTCTATACGACCGTTTTTCTCCTCTTTGCTTTCCTTGACTCTTCAGTCTAGGAATTGGCAAGAGTATTCACTAGTTCTCAGGCAGGCTACCAACTTTGAATGCAAAAGTCTGACAGCAGCCATTTTGGATCCCTATAGTCCACCAAAATGCCACCACGCACACAGAGATATCTAGACTAACCTGTAGTCTCACCCCTGCTCTGAATAGTAAGACAAGTGCATACACAGAAGTTGAAAGTGTGAAGATTTTCATTAACAATAGTTAACATCTATATGGGACACATTCTTTGTCCCTTTCTGACACTACAGTATGTTGGCTTCTTTCACCTTGTTTGATAAATGTTGCCCAAAAAGTATTGAGAGCTTTTTTCCCCCTACTATTAATGAGCTTTTCATAAACACAACACATGAGATGAATCTATCCCAGCCACCGCCTTAGCAAGAAGCAAAAGGCTGAATAGAAGAGCTGCCTGTCAAGCTACTGCATGTGTCACAATATAGTGAGAACCACCAAACAGACAAAAATAAGCACAATGGGGACTTTAGGATCTCAGAATGATGAATTTTGAGAAACCAAGGAAATTAGTGAGGTTGTGCTCAAACACTTTAGCACTAACACAGAAGTATCTCATTTGAGAAATACAAGCATTATTCACGCTCCCATCCAAGCGGGAGGGGAAAAATGGTAAGGAAAGATTGGAGACTCACTCGGGTGAATAAACACTTTAAACAGGATATTGAGAGGAAGTTCAGACTCTACAAAGAATGAAAAGATTAATTACGGAAGAAGACGACGTCTCTGGGGCGAGCAGTGTTGAAACTGTAAAACAGGACGGCAGCTCAGCCGAGAGGAACCCAGCCCAGACAGCTGAGAATGAGTTTGCCACATGTGCACGTGCAACTGCTGGGATTTCACTTTGGCCACTGACTGGCTCAGGAGCACCAGGATCCGAGCGAAGGGGCCACGCAACCAAGGAAAGTGACACTCCACACCCCCCACCCCCAGATGCTCCCAGCCCAGAACAATTTAGATTTCTACCTACACTGCCTACTAATCCAGCTGGCGCAGTCACTCTGAATGCATTTTGCTCCTGTGAGGCGAAGAGAAAGGGGCAGGAAGTCCAGTTGCACTAGGCTGAAGTGCTAAGCACTCAAGCAGACTGAAGCGCTGTAAGTGACACAGACAGGCTATTTTAGAAGCGGAGAGGAAAGGTGAAAGACGACCACTGCCTAACCATTTCTATCATCACACAAACGACACAGGCCAAGGCAGTCAAGCTGAAAGCCTCAGCAGGTCACAAGCTCAGTGTGGCAACTGCCAGGGTATTTCTAATGCTCACAGTGGGCTCTGGCTACTCCTCTGAACAAAACAATCTGCTGCATCTTCTCCCACACATTTCCTGCCAAGCATGAGGCCCACAGGGCCCAGAGAGACGTTACTCTAGAGTAAGATAGGATTTATGCTTATGGGGGAAAAAAAGCCTTCTTTACAGAGTACTGTGAAAGGAGGAAAACAAAAACACACTAGTAGCCTCTTTGGAGCAATAGCTTCCTCTGCTATCGTCTCTGTTTTATTATAGCTGCTGTACCCATAATATTTATCCCTTCACTCCATAAGCAAATTTAAATAGTTTTTAGACAAATCTAAAATCTAGGTTTATAAACCTTTTTATTTCATCTCTACCTATCCATACAGGTACAGAAACACATTCCATAAAAGAATTTTGCTTTACCAGGCTCTTTAAGTATGTGTACACACACACACACACGTATTTCAGCAGCAGGGTGTGGGGGTGTATGTTTGGGGGGATTTTTTGGTCTTGTTTTTCTGAAGGGACGTGAGACTAAAGCCAGCAGTCAGGTAAGTTTGTGGGTAGAAGGGAACTTTCTTCTTTTTTTTTTTGCATCTAATGATGTTAAGAAAACATATACTCAAGCTTAATTATAATCAGTTTTGATTCAGCTTTTGAGAATTAAGGTTAGGAACTTGTTACTAACCAAACCATTCCTCTAAAATAAATCCTAAACACCAAAAGCCACCCCATCAAAACAAAAAACCACACCGAACAAAAAACCACCCACCAAAACACAACCCCAAAAAACCTCCACAAACAACAAGCCCCACCCACAAATAAGTACTTTTACCAGTGCTTGTTTGGACAGGCCCTGAAATAAAGGGGATATATTTGTATACTCACTATATACGGCTACTCAAAATTTTCAGGGATTAAAATGGAAGCTGTAGGCAAAGTTGAAAACTTAAGGAAAGAAGAAATGCAATATCTTGATTTAAAACAAGAATATATCTCATTTCTTTAATGTATTTGAATGCTTTCATGCAAATACAAAACTGAAATTAAAGTCCGATGTTGCTATAAATCAACTTTCCAGGTCTGTGACCTCTGATCAAATCACACCTCTTTTTTTAATTTCAACTTGGATTTGATATTCTCCAAATTTCTCAGAATAACAATTTGGTAATCAGTTCAAAAATATTTTGAAAGGTAATTTAGAACACTTCTTTCCTTCAAAGTCTAAGAATGCGTTGCCATGGCCAAGGTGCATGTATAAAAGTTACCACAAAAAGCACATCCAAAAAGCATAAACTGAACCACTGTGACTGGCGCTACCAGAAACTCAAAGCCTCAGACACACTCCACACCCTCCACAAACCAGGCTTTGCAAGAGGCCATGATGGTCAATAAATTCATGCTCTCTTCAAGCCTAAGAAAAAAGTAAATTTAAACAACATGATATCCACACCAAAACCTTGCCACTTCCAGCTGAAATCAGGGCTCTCAGACACTGAAACCAAACATAACTGACTTACTGGAAGAGAGGCAGAGAAGAGGGAGAACTATCTTAAAAATCTATCTTGAAAGACACTCAGAAGTAGACGTTCAGAAAGAAAATATAAACAACCAGCACATTTTACAGCTACATCAGTTCCAATGGAAATCATGGTAAGGAACCCCAGAGTGGTTATATTAATGCAATGTCAAATCGCAGGAGCTGACAACCGCATCAAGGCTTGTAAATAAGCAAGATCAGCTCAGCTTCTTCACCAAGGAAGGACTAGAAAAAACACAGTAGTAGCCCCTGTGTTATTGAAGTGCTTCACAGCACAGTGCTCCAAGCAGAGCACCTGTAAATGGCAAAACTTTGTGTGGTGTGGGGAACAGATGCACAACAGTTACAACACAAAGGAAGAGAGTTGTCATTTGTCTGCTTAATTTCACAGAATCACTAGAGGTTGGAAAAGACCTTTGAGATCAAGCCCAACTATACCATCTTTACCTTAACCAAATGAAGTTCAGATATACGATTCTGGCAATCTCTAGTTCTGCCCAGGCTGCCAGAAAGACCAAATTGCTGCAAAATTAGCTGTTCTTGTTTTATGAAACACAGAACAGGTGGCACAGAGTCCCAAACAGCCCTGGCTCTCTGTCACTAGCAAAGATGTTGCTTTTACCAATTCTGGACTTTCCCTCAGAAATCAGCTACTTCCCTAACCAGTCTAAAGTAGGGTCAGGAACAGTGATAAAGGTGGAAGAGCTTGGCAACAGATGAAGACAGCTGTGGAGGTGGCATTAGAGCCAACTTTTCCATACGGGGTACTGGTTCTGGACCTCTTCTTCAAGCTTCATGCACCAGAGCACATATTTGTTATTCTCTCAAAAAACGGCAAAGCTGACATTGATTTCTATGTATTTCACTGGAAACCTGAGGGAAGGTTAATGGTTTGCTTTATTGTTGTTTCCTTCTGCAGTTATTGATCTTGGCATCCAGAATAAGTTATCTAAGTGTTTTCTTTTTGTTTTCTCATCTTCTCGTGCCTCCTTCTAAAAGCTAGTGATGTATGACTTATCTACAAAAGTACATTTCTAAAAAAATATCCTAAATATCCTGCAGAAATACAGAGGGAAAGCCTGCCACAGACATTCTTCTTGAGGAGTTTTTTCAGGCTGAACACAACCCAACCTTTTCTACTGTGATGAGCATTCCCTCTGTAGTAATTTTCTGCCATCTCCATATTTTTACTTTACCATAACTAAAAAAAAAATCAGAAAAAAGTTACTCTCAAAAAATCTGTCTCAGACCTGTACTAGTCCATTGGTAGTAGGATTTAGTCATGAAACCTTTATAAAATTGAACAGAGAAGGAGATTAAAAATTTCCAAAGACTTGAGCGTATGCATTTAAATTATTGAACCAGGAGAGCTGATGATAAAGTCACATCTAAATAATCCTCAGATATTTCAAATATAGCAAATATTTGCTGTTTCTATAAATCTCCTCTCAGCACCTGTCAAGAGCAGAGCCAGCAACATTCAGCAGGCACAGATTTCCAATAAATCCAGTGAATTTGGGAGCTCACTAATTCCCCTCTCCAAGTAAGAGGAATAAAAAAATTAATCTCCCATGTGCTGATACAGCACTTCACAGCTCCAAATCACACCGAGCTTCCCCCAGCTGCCAGCCCTGAGCTCAGCCAGGGGCACAGCAGGGAAGCAAGGGCAGGAGCAGGGCTCAGGGAGCAGTAGCACACAAAACACTAAGATTGAAGGTTAATGTTGAAAGACAACAGGCACATCATAGTGGGAGGAGGAGAAGAAAGAAACACACCAAGTCAGAGCAGCCATGCATTTACTGAGGAGTTGAAGTGCTTTGTTTTTCCCCTTCCACCTATCCTTTTAATGTGCTTTTTTCCTGGGTTACACCTTTCACCAATTTTGTTTATTTTCTTTCTTCATATTTGCTCATATATTCTGATGCTATTTTAGGGTCTACAAAACCCATGCTGTTGGAAGATAATACATTTCTTTAGCTGAGCCCAGTGGCGTCAAAACTCACACAGGGGACCCGAGCTGCTACTGTAGAGCAAGCCATATTCAACAAAAATCATTGAAAGGAGACACAGATAAAGCCCTATCGGTGTTTACAACCATGTTACATTAATGCTCCTGTGTCTCCTGCACCTCTAAAGCCTGATACCATTTGTGTCTACAAGCCACTATATTGATGCAGAACCAGTGTCTGACAGGGCTGCTGAACCCTAGGCGGGGGAAAAAAAAATAAAGTAAAAATTCAAGTAAGGAGTTATTCATGTACCAGTTAAAGAAACCTGAAGGTTATAAGGTTTGCCTGCTTTTCCTTAACACCACAGAAGAAAAGCAGTATTTTCTTATTTGGGTTGAACATGCTGCTTTCTCTCCTTAATCTGAACACCAAATCCCTGTGGCACAGAGCACTGGGATTGACCACATCCCACAGCAAAAATTAGTTGGGGAACAGTGGTAGTATGCAGTAATGGAATAGCAAGACTAGGCAACTTTTCGCCCTAAGTTGTGAGCTGCCACAGGAAGGAAAAAAAATGAGAAAGAAAAGAAAAAAGAAAGAAAATCAAATTAGCATGGCCTGAAAGTGGCCGGTCATTGCCACAGGTTACAGCTATAAAACAAAGGGAGTGCAGTATGTGTCAGTGTTTGACCCCCACCACTTGTGCATTTGCATCCTTGCCAGTCACGCTTCCTCATTTTGCGGCCATCCCACTACAAACGGCCTTTGTGTCTGTTCGGCATCTCAGCCGAGCTGAGCTCACGCTCTTATCAAAGAAAAACATTGAGAGGAAGAAGGGTTTAGCTGTTGGGTTATTCGCCTCCGGGACTCAGGAAAGCCCACAGTCACATTCTCTCTCCCACCCACAGGTTTCCTTGAGCACTTTGCACAAGCCACTTAAGCCAAGGCACTGGGAAAAACTCTTTGGGAACCCCTAAAGGATGGCCTCACATACCTCAAATGCAGCTCAGGGGCAGGATTCAAAGGCCTGACATGTGCCCCACATACTCCCCCACCCGGTGTCCACTGTGGCTGAAAACCCACAGGCATTCATGCTTCCACCATTAGCTTCCACTCAACATGCACCGAGAAGACATGAGGAACCGACCACAGGCATGGCTGCAGACCAGTCACTGCCTGCTGCTAGTAAGAGAAAGGGTCCTTCCTGGGTTTTTTTCCCGCCAGCCCAAAACTGGCAGCCCTGTTCCCCTGGCTCTGCCCCTCCAGCTCCTGCTGCAAGTTCCCCCTGCCCTCGCACGGCCTGGCTGTTCACTAAAAGCAGCAGAGGAAACCCAGAGCTATTTTTTCTGCTGGATCGCTTTCCCCCACGTTTCGCACCACCAGGCAGCTGAAAGCGGGTGTGAGGAGCGCCAGGCAAAGGGAAGCCGCAGGAGCCTGTGGCTGGAGGCGGGAAGGGGGAAAATGGAAACTCTTTGTCAGCAGCAAGCTGTAAAGCTGTTCAACACGCGCTGTTGAGCCATACCTGGAACTTCAGGGAAAATATGGCAGCAACTTGAATCATTTTCACTAAAAAGAACGCCCACACCCAAACATCCAGCAAAGCCAAAAACCCCCACACAAACAGTCCCACCAACAGAGAAAAAGGCTGGGCCTGCACTGTGGGCCAGATGCCATATAAGCCTCTCAACCCCACAGTCCTCACACCTCTGAGGGACATCAGAGCAGCACATTTTAATACTGTGCCATTTTACAGAATAGCACGCAGGACCAACGCAAAGAAAAACACTCTGGTTTATCTGGTAAAGACAGTCCCCTAGGAGGAAGGCTGCAAGGTTTCCAATATCAAATTGCTAATGGACTTGAATCCAGTGATGGTTGAGTATAAAAATACAGAAACTAACCTGAGGGAAAGAACAAAGCCCTTGGGGACAAGTATTTCACTCATGTCTGGGCTAAATGTAAAACTGGCACCCTAGCAGCTTTCATTCACTTCATAATCAACCACCATGACGGCCAACCCACATTTGGTAGGAAACGTGTCTCACATGAAATCCTCACTTTATGATGGGCCACAGGAAATTAGAGTTAAAGATGAAGCCATGCATTAGCAAGATATTACTCAGTGTGTTACTTGTTCCACTCAGTTGCCCATAAGACAGCAAAGGTTAGAAGTCAGTGAACAGTAGCATCGAAACTGTTCTCAAATTTAAATATATATATATATCACTTTTTTATTTATATACACACACATATTAAAGGCCCCAGTTTTTTTAAGAGTTTAGGTTTCTCATTAGCAAGTCCTGTTGCATCAAGTAGTAAGAGTACAGTCATTTTGACTACATAATTTTAATACAATGATATACCACCACCAAAAGAAAAAAATTAAAAAAAAAAAAAAATCACAAAACCAAGACCAAACCAGTCTATAACTCCAGTTGAGGTAATCATATACACTGCCTTCCCTCCCACTCCACCCCAGGCTGAAAGCATTCAAACATGAATTTGGCAACAGTTTTCCTGGTATATCCTATTTGTAAGCTTTGAAGGCCAAGTTCTATAAGTGAGAGATTTGTTGAAATTTTACTCTTCTAATGTCCCTTCCCGCTGACAACAAATTAATTCTCTCACGTTTATCAGTTGTACTTCCCTTTTAAAGGAGGAAGATACTGGAAAATAAATCAATAGCAGCATCAACTGGCTTCCTCAGGGCATTCCCAGCTGCTCTCTGGAAATTCCCATGGAGATGGCAGAAGTGTGCCATGCACCCCTGATGATACATGACAGAGAAGCAACACAAACTGAAAAAGCCAACCTCTTTTCACTTCTGCATGTTAAATACAGGCTAAATAAAAAGAGACCCTCCAAAAGAAGTGTTACTGCTAAAAATGTTTTCACCCATCTTGAACAAGATCTCCATGAAATCTTTTATTCTATGTTTACACATTTCTACAGACCATCTCTCAATAGTAATATGAGCTTTTTCCTAATCTTACTATCAGGACATCAGAATCATAGAATCTCCTGAGCTGGAAGGGACCCATAAGGGTCATCAAGTCCAACTCCTGGCTCCACACGGGGCCAGCCAGGTCAAAGCATTTCTGACAAGCTTCATAAATAGTGCATATATGTATTTATTTATTTACATTAAGATTTCAATACCATTAATTTACTATTGTTACTATTATTGCTAGAAAAAAAATAGCTGGAGTCCCATTGTTGATAGAATTCAAAACAGCAATGCATACAAAACAACCCTTCATTGATACAAAGTATCACCCAATCCCAGCCATATAGCTAAAATTAGAAAAAAATGGAGGCAGGCTTGCTAAACAGAACTGAGCACAGTTTCCTGAGCCATTCTCACTGCAAAGCCCACCTTCATGTATCTTTTCTCAGAATTCAGTCACTGCTAGAAAGACACCGAAATTAATATTCAACCATCATTTAAGTAGAACCTGTCAGGACAGCACCTGCTGTGTCCCTAGGCAATAAGCAATGCAAATTCTAATCTGAGGGTCAACACTAGTTCTTCAATAGAAAAAGTAGGTAGCACATCAAAAATAAGGAGGAAAGATAACATGGAAAGAAGAAGAAACATTAGTATCATTTTACAAGAAGCAGGAAAAAGAAGAATTACTCAGGAAATGGACAAAAGCAAGTTTTAATATACAAGTGTCATGAAGCTAAGCTAATTATCACAGAATCACAGAAATGTAGGGGTTAGAAGGGACCTCGGGAGATCATCGGGTCCAACCCCCTGCCAAACCAGCTCCCTAGCTCATATTGCACAGGTCGGTGTCCAGACGGGTCTTGAATATCTCCAGAGAAGGAGACTCCACCACCTCCCTGGGCAGCCTGTCCCAGGGCTCTGTCACCCTCACTGGGAAAAAGTTCTTCTGCATGTTGGTGCGGAACTTCCTGTGCTCCAACTTGCAGCCATTGCCCCTTGTCCTGTCTCCACAGACCACTGAAAAGGGGCTGGCTGATTCCCCCTGCATCCCATGCTTAAGATATTTATAAACGTTAATTAGGTCCCCCCTTAGTCTTCTCTTCTCAAGGCTGAACAGTCCCAGCTTATTCAGCCTTTCCTCATAGGGGAGATGCTCCAGGCCCTTAATCATCTTCGTAGCCCTTCTCTGGGCTCTCTCCAGGAGATCCCTGTCCTTTTTATACCAGGGAGCCCAGAACTGGACACAATACTCCAGGTGGGGCCTGACCAGGGCAGAGTAGAGGGGGAGGATCACCTCCTTTGACCTGCTGGCCACACTCCTCCGGATGCACCCCAGGATCCCATTGGCTCTCTTAGCCACCAAGGCACACTGCTGGCTCATGGCCAACCTGTCATCAACCAGGAGCCCCAGGTCCTTCTCCACTGAGCTCTTCTCCAGCAGGTCATCCCCCAGCCTGTACTGATACAAACGGTTGTTCCTTCCCAGGTGCAAGACTTTACATTTGCTTTTATTGAACCTCATCTGGTTTCTCCCTACCCAGCTCTAGTGTCCCATGGACAAATTCTGTGCTACAGATTTAAAAGTAAAGTAACATTTTTGACAAATCCATTACAATAAGCATTACTACACTTAATTCAACACCGTACTAAGCTTCAAGGGTGTTCAAGGCCAGAGGATAGGGGAGCTGTCACCCAGTGAGGAAGTCTCACTCCCTACTGTGCCCTCATAAAAATAACAGCTAAAGTAGAATTATTTTTCTTCCATCCATAGAGATTTCAATCACTGCCTACAGGCACTCAGAATCACAGAATCAGCAAACTATGGAAAAAGAAATATCACAAGCAAAGTTTACTTAAAAAGAAAACTTGGGGTTTTCTAATGGACAAGGCTATTCTGGAGGTTACCTTTCCTCTAACTCCACTGGTCTGCAAATTCCTCAAAGTAAAGCATATTTTAAACCTCATTAACAGTTACACTTCTGACCATGTTTGGGGTTTTTTTGCTATTAGTCTACATTAACTTTAGCAAAGTTGTTGAAGGTTCCTTTGCTTTACTGAAGCAGCTTTGAATGCAGCAAAGGTCTCAGGGAAGATAAGCTGCTTAATCTCACTTTTCCAGGCAGCAAAAAGAGTAAGGACTGAAAAGCTGACAGGACATATCAGGGTAAATTTTGAACACTCCCACAACACGCCGCTTGGAAACACAGCAGAATCTGGCCACAGCAACATGCATCAGTACTTCATTTAAGAGCATTAAAGCATCCTTCCTTTAAGAAAAAAAAACATTAAAAAATAGAAGAAACAGAGCTCAATAACAACACTGTTAATAGATGAGGCAGCATAACCTTACCAGAGTCATGATCAACACAGGTACCTAACCACTGTACATTAACATGCAGAAAGACTATGTTTATTACAGGTTTGTCCTTTTGCCTAGTGATTCAAAGCTCCCCTCAAAAATAAATGAAGGGCAATGGCACCTGGTGAACTTTCCCTACTTCATAGCCAGCTAATTTCCTCCTCCTGGTGAAAGTCTGTGTATGGCTGTGTACTACACATCCTGCTTCAGGCTATCACTGAGATGGGAAAACTGTGGTTCCTTTCTTCCTATTACAGAGTTTAAAACCAGGAGATACATCCGTTATGAATGTTTTTTAAGGAGTCAAATGAGTGTTGAAGACATTGGCAGAATACTGAATGAAAATTCTCAAGACTATAATCACACAGGAGGAAATAATGTTGATACACTTTTAAATATTTAACAGATACAATGCCTTCCAATTTATCAGGAAACACTGCTAGAAGTAATACCAGAGATGGTTGAACATTCCAAAAAGAAAAAAAGAAAATAAAATCAAAGATTCCACAAGCGAAGAAAGGGGGCACAAGGAAAATGCACTATCAAGTAAGTCTTTTGTTGCAGACTGCATGGTCAGAAATACTGCAG
Source organism: Hypotaenidia okinawae (assembly GCA_027925045.1). Classification (NCBI taxonomy): domain Eukaryota; kingdom Metazoa; phylum Chordata; class Aves; order Gruiformes; family Rallidae; genus Hypotaenidia; species Hypotaenidia okinawae. The sequence goes on from BSDF01000002.1 coordinate 65,628,643, forward strand.
TCCTAAGGGAGACCTGACCCTGTTCTCCCTCTTCCATCCTCACTTGGAGGAAGGAGAGGGGGCTCTCATTATTGCACTATCCTACAAAAGATCTTTAAAGGTCTCGTAATTTAAAAATAGCTTTCAAAACTATCCTGAGAACAGGACAGCGCCTTAGCTATAGCCCAATATTCACAGCTTCCTCATAGCTACTCACTCAGTAGCAGCAGTAGCAGCTCTTCACAAGCCCATTGGAAAAAACCAGAACAATTTGGAATTTAAGCCCCAGTAGCTTGACAAGAGAAGGCAAGGCAGTGATTCACACTTCAGCTTCTCACTCCTGACATAGAGCCTCTCACTGGGAAGACTCCTAAAGCATTTTACAAGCAAACTATTAGTACAAACCCTATTCATCACTGTAGCACAGCCCTTTGCAGCTAAAGTCAGAAGCATCCCCATACAGGGAAACAGCTTGGAGAAGTTCAGGACAAGAGAGACTACTATAGCATCACACAGGTCAGACTCGAAGGAGACATTAGCACTGCCCTCCTCACATCAGACAGACCCCATCAGGCAAGAAGATTTGGGCACACTAACTGCTGTTGGCAGCTTTGAGCAATCTTTTATTGACAAGCAGTAATAAGCACAAGTGGAGAGGTTCCATATGGAGCCCAGTGTAACGGGTGTTGGGTCAGCGGTGACCGCATTGAACAGCCTCTCACTGAAGCAACCATTCCACTCAAGAGACCAGGGAATGCACCTCACTACAGAACACACTATTCCAACTCTAATTCACACACTGTGGCACAGCCTCCTGCAAGGGGAGGCCAAACAGACCATGACATGCTATGAAATTAATTTCCTTCTCTATGAATAGCCAAAGCAATTTTCTCCCTGCATACAGGGTTATGCCATACCCTTCGAAATCAAGCAGCAAGCTAAATGATTGCTGACAATCCTGTGTTACACAGGACCACAGAACTGTTCAGGCTAGAAGGGACCTTCAGTGTCAGGTTCAGCCTCCTGTTCAGAGCAGGGCCACCTGTAGGATCAGTTTGCTCAGGTCTGTATCCAGTTGGGTCTTGAAAACCTCAAGAGGTGGATATGGCACAGTCCCCCTGGGTTTGCATGGGCTGAGCTCTCAAGTAATCCGTTACGGTATCCTTGGCCCCCTGTGAGACTCCTTAGCCTTTCTTGAACCCCTTCACTAAGCAGAGATGCCTGTGAGGCCTCATTGCTGAAAAATTATGTCAAGGAAGTACAAGTACTTCAGCCTAGCTGGTGTCTGCTGCAACTAATCCACCCACCCCACTCAGCAGCAGGCCTACACTTTCCTCACTCAGCCTCTTCCTACTAGCATAAGTGGTAGAATCTCTTCTTGTGGCACTTAACATCACTTCCAGGCATCAACACCAGTGAAGTTTTTCTAACACCGGCCCTGCATGCTTGGACAGTGTTTCTAAATTCCTTTTACTGTTTTTTCTCCACCTCCTGTATGTGGCCTTTTTGCATTGGAGCTTCATCATGGGCTTCCTGCCTAGCTGATCTGGTCTCCTGATACATCTGCTTGTTTTCCCAAGACTGTTAAGACTGTCCCTGCATTTGGAAGAGACTATCCAAGAGCTGTCCAGCTTTCATGAGCTCCTTTGCATTTTAGAGCTTCAGTGTTATCTGGTAACCAATTGCCTGATTAAGGTCAATCCTGCTTCCCTGAAGTCCGGGGTCTGACAACCTGCTACTTTCACTTTTCACTCCCTTTAGGGTCTTAACTCCTCTATTTCATGGTGGCTGCAGATAAGGCTGCCATTATCACTCCCAATCACTTTTGCTTTTTGAATAGCAGATGCAATCATGTGTCATACCTGCTTGACCCCTCCAAAGCCTATTATATTAAGTCAGTCCTGACACTTTTGATTTTCCCGGCTAGTTTGCATCTCTGTCATCATCCATGTCACTTTTCTAGTGGATGACTGACACCTTCAAGTCACCCACAAGAATCATGAGCCAGAGACTTCCTCAGACTGTCTGAAGTCTTTGCCTGCTGCTTCATCATCATCAGGTGACCTATAAGAAACTCCCATCATGATGCCCCTTTTACTCACCTATCCCAAATCATGACCAACAATCAATCTACCTGCCAGCCATCTGTCCCAGATGAGAGCTCTGGATATTCAAACTGCTCCTTCCCACGACATCTCCCCAATCCTGCATGCTGTCCCACCATGTTGCAGTTACTCCAGCATCACGGTGGCCATTACCACACATGTAGTGCCAGCTCTTGCTTGTTTCCCAGGCTGCACATGTTTCTGTACATGCACTGGAGGGCACACTTCATATAAGAAAGGGAGCACCCTCCTCACTGGGCTGGCCAGCTTGTTGGACAGTATGCTTTTGCCCAATGTTGTCAGGTGGAAATACAACACTAACTGACCATAAGAGCCCTGTTGACCTACAGACAGGGCAAGAAACATTCCCTGCCCCAGAGAGCCACCAAAGGAAGGGGAAAAGCATGATCACCTCTGCTCCATAAGGGAGCACAGAACCACAGAAGATAGAGGCAAACAGGAAGTCTATAGCAGCAAAACCAGATCTACTGACACCAGCCTGATGTCTTAACCACAAAAAACTGTTCTTTCTCCCTCTGTCATAACTGTCTAGCAATTTGTGACAGCACACCGTGGTTTTAAGAGGGGCTTCTACTTTCTAAATGAGCTTCACTCTGCTTGCTTTAGCCCCCTCGGATCATCCCCTTTAACATTCATCCCGAATGTGGCTGTGGTCTTTGGTGACACAGAAGTGGCAGAGTGGCCACATTGCACAGCATATACTTTCAGCTTCCAACCTTAGTCCTGTGAAGAACACCATCCAGGTGATTGTCCTACAGGTAACTGTAGAGTGAGAGGTGTTCAGATGCAAGAAACCTACAGCACCTAAGGAAGATTAGCTACCAACTCACAGGCACAACGCCCACTGCAGCAATCTGTTTTTAAGAGCTTTCAACGTATGCTTCCTTAAACAGTGACAGTGGTTTAAGGCTTTAATCTCTCTTCTCCCCTCCTTTTCTTGCCCATTAACACTTGCCAGATGAGAAACTCAAGCTGTGGAAGCAGCTGCATGTGCCTTTCGCCACCACCAGCTGCTGTTTAAGCTAAAGACACTGGATGTTACACAGAAGCAGTTCAGTGATGGACAGATACATTCACAAGCCCTGGTTGCTCTACAGTGGGTGCAACAGACAGCAGCACCTAGCAGCTTCAAAATCTGCCTTAGCTGGTTGACATTCCCAGGTGCAATGCCATCACTCAAGATGCTACCTCAAGTTGGGGTAGGAGAAATGCACTGAAGAGAAATGCAGCGAAATGTGATGCTTAACTGGTGATTCTCTTCACAAGTCTTACTACAAACAATCAACAATTTAGGAAGTCCCTTCTGCCAGGAAGTTTTTGAAAAACAAAAGCTCTACATTTCCCATTTAAGGAGCACATATTGACACTGCCACCTTGTTAAGCACATCTAAACCACATTCTTTTGTTAACTCCCAAAGTCCAGAATATAACGAAAAAAATTAAGTCTCACAATTTGAATCTAAACACAGGAATGCACCAAGGCAGCATTCACTCTGCTACAGCAATTAAATACATCTAATTACTACTTCGGAAAAAATGCTTAGCTGAGTAGCATGAATACTGAGATGCATTCATCACAATGATCAGAGTTTGATGCCACTTGCAGAACAGAGTTCAGTTCTTGTGAGAGTTCCTATAACGTGGAGGCTTTTCACTTTTTAGGGTGTTGCGAGTTTGTTTTGTTTTTTTTAAACCTAAACTTGTCTACATTTCTTTGGAAGTTCAGATATGCAGACTGATTTTCAAGACTGTACTAAATGTGGGAAATTATAATGTAAAGAGAGGAGGGTTATATGGTCATTTTTAACAATTAGAATTTGTCTTAAAACAATCTAGATATGAATTTGAAAACAGCACACCATCTTAAGTTAATGCACAGAAAACCAAGTGGACAAACCAATTGTGAGTAAGAATCACAGTGGCACAGAAAGCCACTCCTATGACTAGCTGAACAGCGACCACCACTTCTTTTTTCATTGCAGTGGCATAGCTCTTACAGTTAAGACTCTTCCTTTGACACCACACTGCACATGCTGTGCAATGAGGTCATTCAAAGTTTGTATTTTTTCCCTATCTTTACAGAATCCAAGAATGATTTGGGTTGGGAAGAACATTAAAGAGTATCTAGTTCCAAACCCCCCACCATGGGACCCAAAGCTCCATCCAACCTGGCCTTGGACACTGCCAGGGAGGGAGCAGCCTGTGCCAGGGCCCCATCACCCTCACAGGGAAGAATATCTTGTTATTATCCAATCTAAGCCTACCCTCCTTCACCTTAAAGCCATTCCCCCATGCTCTACCACACTTGTGCTTGCATTTCCAGAAAAGCTAGAAATGCAAGTGATACCCACGGGTGAGCACTTTTTCCCCCTCACTTTGCAACTATACTAGGGCATTAGAGGTGGGTTAGTCTATGCCCAGCCAAGGCCAGTTACATTTCTGTGTTAATATAAAAGTGCAATGCCTTCCCAAAATCTGAGAATTAAATATAGTAGATAAGATGCTCTGAGGACAGTCAGTTGTGAAGCTTGTGTTTTCCAGTCCTAGTTTTGTTTCTCTCTTTAAATGGTGCTGTGAGGAACTTGATGTACTTGTTTGCTGGCTATCATTACCTTTAGAGGTGATAGCTGCATTTTACCAGGAATACCTATGTGACCCATGAAGAGAGGAAAAATTTCATGTATTTTGACCCAAACCTCTGGAAATCTCTAAAGACTAACTGGAACCTAGAGCTAGTCTGGGAGCCAGTGGGGTGCACACTGCACCTACTGATACATTCTTTGTGGGGCTTCTATGGCTTTCACTCTGTCCCACACAATAGCAACCCCAATGACACCTCATTTCCTGGCAAGCTGGAAACAGGAGAAACTTATCGTTGTTGCCAGGACATCATTAGTGTTGCCAGGAACCCTAATCAAAGAAGGTTCAAGGTTTTACACTAATGTGATGAATGTAGTATATGTGGCTTAGATTGAGTGGGAAGGTTGGTTTTTTTGGCTTGGTTCTCCAAATGTTTCCTCTCTTCTTTATCATTGTGATTTCTCTTGTGCCAGCTTCTTTCCATGCAGACACAGATTTCTTGCTGTTGTGTTGACACTTTCATGATGGGTTGGGTGCTCTTGCTAACAAGAGGAGAATAAAGCTGGGTGGTGTGTTAGTATATTGTTACCAGATGTGACATCCAGCAGCTGCACAACAGCATCCAGAAATTCCAGGGTGGATTAGAGTATCAAGGACTTTTCCTCTCTTCTCTGCTCTTCCTCTGCAAAGCAGCAACTGGTAGTGTTTGATGGGTTATGTACATACAGGTGGCCGTTTTCCTCATTTAATCCTTCCATTCTGGGACACTGAAAACACCTTCCCATCCTGATCAGCACCTGATCAGCACCTGGCTGGTGAGCATTAATTTAACCCTTAAAGTTCAGCTTGCCTTCTATTTCCTTCCCATCCCCACATTTGTTCAGGTATGTGAGAGAGCTGACAGCTATTCTGTGATCCTTTATCTTTCTCAAACTAACTTGCTGGATGCTATGGTATCCAGGGGTTTTTGTGTACATTTGAGGTACCTAAGATATTGGGGTGAGAATGGATGAGTGTTCAGGACCACAGGAGAGAACAACTAATGGAATAAAAAGAACAGAACAGCTGATGTACCTCTAACTCCAAGCTGTCAGGTAAATTAAAGCACCAGAGGCCCTTATTTGTAGCTGATGGAGACTTTGAAGTGTCACCCACAGTGATCTGTGCAAGTGACACTTTCTCAGGAACTCTTAAAACTCCATACAAATCTTTTTCATCCGTATAAGTAGCTGAGTTCCTGAACTTTTCTTTTCTGAAAATAAAAGGACATGGATTTGGTCTTGCTGATCAAATTTAATCACAGTCCTGGAATCAGTTTGTGAGTGTTAATATTGTTTATGATGCAAACAGAGCAGGTAAGACACTGCTTGGTTTGCTTGAGGCTTTTAGACTGCAGAAATTACTAGCTGGTTCATTTCCTTTCATAGTAAAACAGGTTTCCGTTGATGATCTGAGTTTAAATAAAAATTATATCGCAGTGTTAGCAAAGGAATAGCTATGCTTTTCATATAAAAGCTATGCTTTAAGTTTTATTCTTCTGTTATAGGCAATTGAAATACTGTTGAATATTGGTGTAATTAATAGAGGGACAGAAAAGGCCTTCTGTAAAAATACTTTGAGAGGCGATGGTTTTAAACTGAAAGAGGGTAGATTTAGATGAGATATAGAGAAGAACTTCTTTCCTGTGAGGGTGGTGACACACTGGCACAGGGTGCCCAGAGAAGCTGTGGCTGCCCCCTCCCTGGCAGTGTCCAAGGCCAGGCTGGATGGGGCTTTGGGCACCCTGGTCTGGTTGAAGGTCCCCCTGCCCATGGCAGGGGGTGGAACTAAGTAGGTTTTGATGTCCCTTCCAAACCAAGCCAATGGTTCTATAATTTTTGTATTATTTTGGTATCTCTACAGGATTTTATTTTGTCAAGATAACTGACAGCAGAAAGGAGTAAGTTTTCTGCCTCTATCTCATTATAGCAGGCCTCTACTTTAAATAACCACCAATAAAATTACTTAAAACAAGAACATGCCTTTATCAAATTGTGTTCCATATGCTTCATTTCTCACTATTAAAAATTAATTGCTCTCAGAGGATAGAATATGAATTTTAAGTCCATAAAGTAATTTTTTCACCCTCTTAATTTTCTGCCAGGAAAGGCTTACAGAAACTGACAGAGAAAATATCAACAGATTCTATAGGCACTTTTAACTAGTATATTTATAAACACCACACATACCTTTGTTTCTTCTGCTGCTTCTTAATAAAGAACAGCAACCCCTCTATTCACATGCAGGCAGTGTATCCAGTGTACACTATCACCTTGGTCCTTTAACTGAAGTTAAGTTGTCATTATAGACTCAGATAAACCTCATTTTGATAGACACTCTGGTTTTTCTTGTGAAGAAATGATACCCAGTATTTTATTAGGCCATTAGTAGAACCTTTTTCGGTAACTACACAGATCATTTGCCAGAAACTACAGAACCATTAAACTGTATATTGTTCCATTCCAGAAGACCTGTATGAGTGCCAGAGGACTTGCACAATATCTTGAAGAGGAGGGTTAGCTGTTTAGATTGTTTTGTACGCCTAAACACCTATTAGAACATCTAACTAGCTTGGACTAGCAAAGTGTTTCTTAAAGATCTTCACAGAATGTTGCAATCTAAGTCCCCAAAAATGTACTTGAAAGCTTAGTGTGCAGTGAAAATAACTGCCTGCCAATAGAGCACACAGCATAAACAAAAATGTAGTTTCTTCTCACATTCAGAACACTAAGACTTTCAACTGAATTAAAATAAAAATTGAGAAAATACGATTTTAGAGAGCCCACAGAAAAAAAGTTAGCAAAAGTCCGTGTTTGGTCAACTTATCCACAGCCTGTAAAAATCAAGTGTTCATTCATTAGCTATTGAAAAGTGTTAATTACATTGTTTTCTGTCAACACATTGGCATTGTATTTCAATGTGTCAAAGCTGCAGCATTTGCAGTCTTCTAGACATGGAAGAAACTAATGTCATTAATTTCTTATTAGCGCAATGGACTGATTTACTACAGTTTCTGCTCAACTTCCACCGAAGACACCTCCCACTACAAACTAGTGCAGTTATGTATCAAAGTCCTGATGAGAGGTTTCTACTAGGAAGCTTTTTGCCTCTTTAGCTGTTCTATCACATAATGGAGGCTTTAGAGACAAAAAGCTGTTTCCCTCCAAACACAGAAATCTGAGGCTATGACAAAACACTGTCAAGGCAGAAATATTTAACCAGTTGTTTTCTGCTTCATGGAAGAAGAGAAATAAGAATTATGTTTCCAAGAGAAATATTTCATCATAAAAATCCAAGGCAAAGCCAGTAAGGTGCATCTCAACAGGTTTGTTGCCTGTCTTCTAACAGTGGTTAGCCACATTCCACAGCTTAAGTACTTTAGTTTCACTAAAGTAAATACATTAGCAGGATTACATCATGACATAGGCAGTCATAGGAATGCCACTCTCCCCTCCCCACCCCCCCAACCCCCAAAGTTAGATTGTCCTCTAATTTTAACAGGTAACAACGGACATTTTTAAAGGTTGACAAAGGCAGTCTAACAAACTAACTCAAATTTACATTAGAACATGTTAAAAATCAGACAGTAGCAGAACAAGCAAGCACAAGACTAAGTGTTCAATAACCTTGAAGACATTCAGTAAATAGCACCCTGCATCTCGTGCACTGTGCCACAGACACTACTTAATAGTGCTAGAGACTGCAAACTCTTAAGTGCTAATATTTTTCCTAGGAGACATTTTAACTACTCTAGAGTCCTATAAACCTGATATATTTAGAGCTCTTAAAGGGAAATCTCTCCATTCTGAACTCAAAAGCCAGTCACTTAACCACACAGTACATTCAGCTCCCAAGCTTGGGTTGTTTTCACTGTGCTTGGACACTGGCCACCTTCACCCCTGCTGCTTCACAAAGGAATAAAGCACAGGTTTGTCTACCTCCTCTTGAAATTCACATCTTAATTAAGGAGTTTGAGCACAAGACCAAGGAGCAAATCAGAAACCCACATGAAACAGGAAAAACCTTGAACAATTGAATTTACTTTGCACACAACTGGAAGGCCATCTCATTTCCCTCAGAGTGAGTCCTAAAGTCACCACCAGAAAGACTTTGAAGATACACTTTTCAGCCTGACTTCATCCTTAGAGAAAAAGTTTCATCTGAGAATCAGATCTTTACCAGAGCAACAAGCACAAAGGAGACCCTTAGTGAAAGCACATGTAATCAAATGATTAGAAACTGAACAAGCACAACAGCAATGTAACATGTTACTGGCAGGAGTTGAGCCTCAAGAAAGTTAGAGAGATACTAGCACTGCATCCATGCAACACCCAAAGTCTCCCAGCACTGTCTTGAATTGCCTCTAACAAAGCCTCTTCTGTTTTCATAGAATGGATTTCATGAGTTACATTGCTTTGCTCAAAAGTTTTGAGCTGCTACCAATGGCACAGTCAGCCAAACTGCACTCAAGCTATCAGGTGTAATGGCCAACAATGGGGGTGCACTCCTTGCCCTTTGCTCTAAGATACTTTGTCAGTCCAAGGGAGTAGTGACCAGGCAGGGTGACAGAACAGAGTTGCCTGCACCTCTGCAAAAGGAAACACAGGACCTCATCCACATCTGTAAGAGCTAAAGCAAAGCTTGCCCAGAAGCATCACTAAGAGAGGCACATCACTCAGGAGTCTCAGACATGTTCACAGAACTGTAGACCTCCTCCCTGCCTTTTGTTTGCCATACAGAGGGCCTGAAAGCTGTTCATGTGGAATCCACATTCCTGGAATCCAGTCACAATTGCTATGAACCAAGTCATACCTGGATAGTGTCTGCTTGGTCCACAGGTCACAAGGACTCCTATTAGTAAAGAGAGAAAGAACACCACCCAAGGCTACTTCGAAATATTATATGGCCAGGTATGAGATACAAGTTCCTTGCCTCCTTAAAAGTACTGTCATCACAGTAAGGCATTTAGCAACATGAAAAAGGCCCTCTGTATTTTCAGTATTATAGTTTGTGATCCTTACGTTCTAGGCTTTACTAATTAGAAGCCTCAAACTACTTTCAGGACTGAAGAGACGAAATAAGACTGACAGCACCACCAACCTGAGTCAGCATTCGCTTTCCTGTTTTAGAAAAATATTTTTTCCCTAGACAATGTGCTATGGTCATCCTTCTCAAGTAACAAGCTTCATTAATTTAGATAAACTGAGCATAAAGCAAACCAGAATAGGGCTAACCTACACCCACAGGCTAGAAGAGCCTGGACTTCTTGAATGACTACTTTGGTATGAAAGCAATGAGGGAAATTAGATGTGAGAATATACTCAAGTTCCCTGCCTTTTTAATGCTTTTCTCCCATGTTTTTGAAGAAACATCATTAAAACCTTCATTACAAACCACTGTTCTGCATACTATAACACAAGTCTTTCCAGGCTGAACTTTGAAACGAGTTCTCAATGTGAGATAGCATCTGTGTCTTAGAAAGGCTCTTGGAGTTGGACAAGAGAGAGGAGAAAGAGATTTGTCATATCATGGTCACTTTTAAGTCTTTATTTTACTTTCCAAAGTAAATACAAGCATTTACATGAAATTAATGCTGGTCACTTTTTATGCGTTTTCACAAATGCATTTAAGATGTGTGGGTTCTTGGTATTTTGGTTTTAAATGAGGGGAACAGAAGTTAGGACTGAGGCACTGAACACATAGCTATCTTCTACTTTTTTTCCCAGTTTCCCTTTGGAAGACAACAACTCTCTGCATGATTAATCTGTTTCACTGCTTTCTTGACAGTTATTTGCATTTGTCTCCTAATCCATTAGCAAGAAAACAACTCTTCCATATTGTTCTAATGCATCAAGTCCCAAACAAGGGGTCATGACCCCCAAGTAGTGTGACAGCAGTTATGACCGGGGTCACAAGCCCAGTAGAAGGTACACTTGTTTATAATGGTATCTGGAGTTACAAGACCAATAAAAACACAAAAACTCATAACCATAACACTTTGAAACAGCTGAGGTAAGAAAGCATTCAAGGCAAGTTTTGAAAGACCATCTTATCTGATACCAAACCAAGAGAAATGCTAACTATGCTCAAGTGGTCATTAATAATGAATATTTGATGTCTTATCTACATTACTGTAGCAGCTACAGCATTAAATTTTAGGTTTCTCAGTTTAGTAGTGTAGCTTAAAAACAAATCCGATGTAAAATACATTCTATCCACCATCACAGAAGAGAAGCCAGCTGGCAGCTACCAAAATTCTCAGAGGATCCGCAGAAGCATCACATTCTAGTGATTTCAAATAAAATAAATGTTGTTTAATTTAAATATTGTTCCTCCAAACCCGAAGTCTTAAAAGTGAGGTATCACTACAACTTGACAAAAATCTCCACACAGGCTAGAAACAACAAAACCCCCCACTTTTTGAGGAAATTCACCCAAACTAACAAAGAAATCCCAATTGGTACCACTTCTGTTTGTCTCTAAGGCACCCAAAAGGCCTCACAGCTACACCTACATTATCACGTCATGCAGCCCGGGAGAAGCAGACAAGTAGCTCAAGACAGCTGACATTCAGCATTCAACATTTGCACAACGCACAGTTCAGGAGCTTTATCTCAGATCAGCTCCAATACACCAGTGGAGAGGTGACTGGGAGGTGAAGTACACTCCAGGTGTAAATCTTCTGAATTAGCGTTATCTGAAAGGAATCCAATTTGTGCTTGCAGGATTGCCCTACAACTTGGATCAATGTGGTCATGATCAGCCCTGGCTCCTGGTGCCCTGACTGCACTCCAGAAGCAATCTCCTGGGCCAAACTAGAACATTTTCATGGCAATGAATGACTATACCTTGTAACTTCAACTGGAAAGCATTGCATCTGCTATTGATCATTATGGGATAAAGCAAAGATGCTTTGATGAAATGAAGAAAAAAAAAAAAAGAAAAGAGATTACACTGATTTTAACCAAATGAAAGAAGGAAAATGAAGTAGTACCTCGACTAAAATGGAATACTTAAATCTAGATCCTTTCTTCCCTTTTCTCCTCAAACACTGATGGGAATTATTTTCCTAGGGGGAAACCACACATCATACTAACATCCTCTAGCATATGAAAAGTGTGGGTTGCTAGAAAATAGAAAGAAAAGCCTATGCCTTCTGTCACACATTGTTAAATAAAATATGTTCACACTTAGAATTTAAAGATGTTAAAAAAAGAGGTAGTAAAAGCATAAGCAAACTATTGGGAGCTGGTCTAATTTTCACTCTGCCTTCATTTTCCACTCTTAGGAGCACAGCCTACGCAATAATTTTTGCTTTGAGGCTTAGAAGAATATATGTTAGTTAAAAAGAAAAAATCCCATACATCATGGGCTTATGTATGTATTTTTAAGAAATCATGAGTACCGCTCACTGTGCGATACAGCTGCAGAATAGCTTAGCAAATCCTCCACAAAGCGGTTTCTTTTGGGACCTCCACAGAAATGACTGCCAATATTCAAACTCAAGTTTTCAAACAGGAGTAACAAGTTCTCCTCTACTTTTGTAGTCAACCCAACTAAGCATCCTGATACTAGAAATATTTAGCTAGAAATATATATATACACACACACACATATTTATATAACTAGAAATATATTAGTGGAAAGTAATGTGTTTCTTTCGTTAACTAGACCATGAAAAATGGAAATGCTCCTTTATTGTACTGAGGGAAAAAAAGGAAGTTAATGTCTTTTTCAAGCAGTAAGATACAGAAAAAAATATAAGAATAATAGACTACAGCAGGATGGCCATGCACTAGGTACTTACTGGGTATATGATGCCCAGTTGTTGAGTTGTTGGCTACAACAAAACCTTGAGATACCAATTTTAAAATGAATGATGTGAAGATTGTGTCAGCACTAGTGTATCTGAAGAGAAGCAAGATCATAACTGATGCATCCAATTGCACGCAATGTGGTATTTCATCGCTGTGCATGCAAATTCATACAAAAATTTAGAGTAACTAATTTAACTTTAGGGTGACATAAGCAACTCCAACATCCCCCGAGTTCTACTTCCTCCTGAGGAGGAATATCTCAGTTGGTGCCTTGCACTCAGAGTAGCAGAGGCAAATTTATAAGAGAGCTGCAAACCAATGAAGTTGTATTCTTAGATAGCTAAAGCAGCTAGTTCTCACCTCAGCTGATTGCTTCAGACTGCGTACCTGTAGCCCTCAGTCATTAATATTCAACACACTCCAAAGTATCTTTCAAAGTCTCTACAACTGTCAAAACACAATTTACCTTCTTCAGAGTTGCCAAAGTATGTAGGCTTCCCCTGTTAATTTATACAAAACATCGAGCTGTCAATATGAAAGGCTGCAGTACACCACAGTTAAGACATGGAAACACCATTAAATATTTGGAAATTAAAGCTGTATCTTACACTGCACTGAAGCAAATGCCAACTGTCTGGCAAAACAGAGTAGGAAAACAAAAGCATGCTTGGCCAAAAAAAAAGAAAAAAGAAGAAAAGAAAACAACCCCACCACATTTGTCATCTGTGAAGGCCTTTGTACTACAGACTTTGTCCAGCCTCCCACAGGAGTATAAGCCTGTATTATTGAGAATCATTATTATTTTCTCAATAAAGTTATCTTTGCACTGATTTGCTTTGCAAAGGAAGCAAAGGGAATTGAAAGTCAGAAGTTAGAGGGGAACAGAACACATAAGAATTCAGGCCGGTTAGCACAGGTGCTGTGCTTGTTCCAGAAATCAAGAACAGAGGTAGGAAACAAGTTGAATAAAGTGCAACCAAATCTTAAAGCGAATACAAGTGCCACCCATATCATTTCTGTTCTCCAGGTAAAAAAAGGTTTAGATCCAAGCCTGCAGCAAGCTCTGCTCTAGCCTCCACATCTGCAGGGAAGTCCTTTCAAAACACACTTAATGTACAGCTATCATCCAAAATAAAACTACCTTAAAACTGTATTTTTCATGTTAGTCTTATTGAACTCATCATCAGGGAGAGGAAATAAGACTGAAGACTTAGCCCACACTTACAGCCCACATTAGACTGGCCCCTCCATGCCTTCACAATCAGACAAACTTATCACCTTAAGTTCACACCTCATTTTACCTCCTCATTTCTCTCTCACATCCTCTCCTCCTGCCCCATTACTTTAACAGCTTAGAGCACGGTCTCTAAAAACATGCAGAGACAACAGGTGTTTTTTGCCACATCAAAAATTATGTTATCTTACTTTTAGAAGAAAAAGGTAAAGCTCTCAATTTGCTAATAACTGTTTCAGCAACTGAGTCTTAATCTTTAAAAATGGGTCACAAGCAAGGTGGGTAGCGACAAGAAAAGGAATAGTATTATCAAACTAATCTTACTCTGTATGCTGTTTGTCCTTTATATGCTACATACATGGCTTTATTTACCAGCTAGGGTTGGCAAAAGTTTAAAGATGCAGTTGTGTTGAGAAGTGTACTCTACCTTTTTAAACAGAAACTTAAGTTGAACTAACAGCCAAGGCTTAAAATCATAGGATGTGTTAGGTCGGAAGATACCTTTAAAGGCCATCTACTTCAGCCCCTCTGCAGGAAGCAGGGACATCTTCACTAGGTCAGGTTGCTCAGAGACATTCCCATTTTATGTCTCCTTGGACTGCAGACCTTTAAAAACATGAAACTCGAATATACAACGGTCAACAAGTGCTCTAAAATAAATCCTCATTCTTGGGAAAACACAGCCCACTTCAGCTTGTTACAAACGGGTTCAGTTCCCACCTCCCACCCCCCTCTTAAATTCTCTTGCTCTCTTTTTAAAGATAAAAGCAGAAAAGCATTACAGATAACATTCTGTGGAAGCAATCCTCTAAATGCTACTAGAGAGTGCCGCTGCTAGTGATGAACCAGAACTATCACTGAATTCCTGTAACAAAGACTTCTCTCACCCCCTTCAGAAAATAGTTCACCAATACCTGCAGAGGGATACACAATATTTGTTACTGTTAGTGATATAAATATGATCTGATCGCTTTTTCAAATGGAAAGTGTATAATTGTGTCATTCACTCAAGTTGATGAGAAGCAGAACAGGTAAGTTACACATACTTCAGATAGAAAGCCAGTATTTTGGTCTCAGTTACTAGCTTAAGACAAAAGTTTAACAGTGTCAGTTCTGCCCTCCAAATACCCACTACACACGTGTCTCATTGCAGCAAAAGAATTAAAACCTGTGCTGTTGCCATCCTGAAAACTTCTACCGACTCTCCCCAAGCCTGAAACCAAGCCACTCCCCTCTCGAAGCCGCAGGGAAAAAAGGGAGCAGCATTGGAAACCCAGGAGGACAAGAGACCACAAATCCCACGGCTGTTTTTAAGTCAGAGAAAGTACCGTGAATGGCTTAGAAATAAGCCGTGCCTCCCCGGCGCAGGATGTGCCACCAGCACAGCCACCCTGCTGCAAACTGGGAAACTGTGGCATCCCTCAACTTAAGAGGCGGCAAGGCTTCACACTTGATTGATTGCGGATTTTTGAGCGCACAGCTTTACTACAAGCTATTTCCTGGGCTTTGTAACCAACAGAGACAGAAACAAATGGGGGAGGGGGAGAGCAGAGAAAGACACCCCAACAAAACACACCATCCAAACACAGCAGAAAGTTAAAAATAAACACTGATTCCCATTAGATTTTTGCATTATTCATTGTGTACTCGTCATTTTCAGAGGGGAGGAGGTGGGGACAGGGGAAGTGTATTGCTGGGGTACTACTGACTTGCACACAAGTGAGAGCAGAATATAGCATTTGCAAAAAAAAGCTAGACTCTCCAAGAGGCCATTCTGCCTAAGCACAAAATAACCCGCTCCTGGCAAGCTCCCAAGCGTTTACAAACACAGCAACAATATAACAATATTTACACTGTAAACTCGGTGGGGCAAGAGAGTTACCTTTAAGTTTGCAAAGGTCTAGCAAAAGCCCAGCCCTGCCCCTGAGAAGCTCCCAATGGCTCTAAGCAGCGGTACCCAACATTACATTCAGGTTTGTGTTCAACAATTTATAGATTTTTAGCTCGCTAACAGAACGTTTTCTCACAGGTGAAACCAAACACATGCAGGACTAAAATTATGCACCTAAGTGAAGATCAGAGCCCCACTCCCTTTGGCCTGAGCAGATAGATCAGTTATCTATCATGACATTACCCTGGCACAAAAATGCCGAAACAAACCCAGACCTGGTGTCAGCGTCTGGTCACTATCATGGATCCTCACCTTTTGCCACTTCACACTTGCTCAACTATACCTTGTGATGAATCCAAGGTCAAAACAAGGATGCACTACTACTAATGCATCCTCTCTGGGCACATGCTCCATGCATAAACAAGTACTTTAGATTTGGTTTCAAAACTTAGGAAACACCTTATGGCATGCAAATTCGTGGAACATTCCATATTTTTAGTAGGGAAATGAGGCTGGTGAAGGGGCTGGAGAGCAGACCTTATGAGGAGCAGCTGAAGGAGCTGGGGATGTTTAGCCTGGAGAAAAGGAGGCTGAGGGGAGACCTTATCACTGCCTACAACTACCTGAAAGGAGGTTGTAGAGAGACGGGTGTTGGTCTCTTTGTCCAAGTGACAGGTGATAGGACGAGGGGGAATGGGTTCAAGCTGTGCCAGGGCAGGTCCAGATTAGGCATTAGGAGAAAGTTCTTTACCAGAAAGGTTACCCGGCATTGGAACAGGCTGCCCAGGAAGGTGGTTGAGTCACTTTCCCTGGATATGTTTAAAAAAGGGTAGATGAGGTTCTTAGGTATATGGCTGTCCTGGTTTCAGTCAGGATAGAGTTAACTTCATTTGTAGCAGCTGATGGCATGCTGTGTTTGGGAGTTAAAATGAAAGCAGTGCTGAGAACACCCTGATGTTCTTAGTTGCAGTCAGACAGTCAAGGACTTTCTCAGCTTCTTCGTATCTCTCTATTCATGAGAAAGGAGGGGCGAAGCCAGGACAGGTGACCCAGATGGGCCAAAGAGAGTATTCCATGCCAATTACGTCCTGCCCAGGATAACGGGGGGGGCTGAGGGGAGGAAGAAGAGGGGCGGTCTCGGGACACGTGCTTCTTGGGGGGACGGTCGGGTTCCAGGACAGCTCTGGGTGGTACGGCCCGAGTTGTGTGGTTCGGTGAGAAACTGCATTGTGTATCAATAGTTCCATATTCTTTTGCTCTAAAGTCCTGTTAGCATTATTATATTTTATCTTTCTGTTCTCTTAGTAAACTCTCCTTATCCCAACCCACGGGCCTCTTAGTTTCTTGGTTTTGGAGTTATTTGCCCCTTCCTTTTCCCTTCCTTTGTTTCCCCCCCCCTTTTTCCCTCTTCCCCTGCTCTTTTACTTTAAGAAGCAGGCAGCTGCATGGATCTCGGCCCACAGCCAGGGTGAAACCACGACAATGGTTTAGCATAGGACAGGAATGGTCGGACTTGATGATCTCAAAGGTCTTTTCCAACCTTGTGATTCTGTGATTATGCTAAATGTGGCCTCAACTAAAGGTGTTTTATTTAGACTGGAGAATGCTTTGCAACAGAAAATCAGTTTTACTCAATTTAACTCCTAATGGGCAACACAAGCTGTAAGACTTGCTGTAAGACTTATTGAAAGCATACGCACTTGCATATCACAAACTGCTAGATTTTGTGATGTTGCCTCAGACATCAAGGTAAACTGAAGCAGTTAGTATCATCCTGGCATGCAATTATGGTAAAGTACATTAGCTAGATGCAGAGTTAGTTATCTAATATATTTCATACACTCATGAAGACAGTTTGGCTTTTCTGGCCATTAAATCTTTTCCGCAGTTGCCTAGATTTTATTACATATTTTTTATTCAGCATCATGATTTTAAGGTGTTTTGCAAGCTCATCTCAATTTTCTGTGTGCTGGAGGCACCTTCTTCATGATCTTCAAGATATTTCTACTTTTTTTCTGACAGAATCAATGAAAAAGTCTTCTCTAAATTGTCAGCATGGTGCAGCCTGATTTAAGAGGTTAATAGTGTTAATTTTTAGAGAAGTTTTAAAGAAAGCAAGTCCTCTTATATCCATGAAGTGTAATTGGCTACACTGACTGCGTTTAAAGTGGTTTTTGGTTATTGCTGAGGTTATTTTCCTGTTCTTATGCTATGGCAGTGTTTGTGACACTGAATCATTTCCTATTTACTTACAGTAAGAAATACAGTAAATCACATTCAAAGTAGTCTGCCAAAAAAAAAAAAAACCCATACATGTATGTATATATCCTTGCAAAAGGGAAACAAGGAAACTCAAGTTCAGATAGAAAAAACACATGTCACCAAGTCCATTGTCTAGTCACTCTATTGACTGCAAAAAGGAAAAAGTTTCAGCTTCAGAAATGGAGCACAGTAGTACCGCCTTTCAGTATCATTAGAAAGCTCCTGGAATATAAGGTTTCAAAACCAAGGTTTTATAAACCAAACTCATTTATGGTTGATCTGATTTAAAACAAAAAAACAAACAAAAAAAAAAAAAACATTTTAAAGTCATAGCAAAAGCAGAAATAAAGTGGAAGCACATTACAGGTTTGGAGTACATAAAGCTAAGTTTACCTGAAGAAACAGAAGGCTTTCAGAATTTCTAGAAATACACTACACCAAAGTAATAGGAGTGACTGGAATACTGTGATACGAATGACCATAAGAAGAACTGGAAGAAGTATGAAGCCACAAATTCATGCTTAAAAATCCTTGAAAATTAATTAAGGGGCTAAGAGCGATCACTGATGTCAGTCGCAAGCAATGTGCTTGTGCCAGACTCAGCACCTTTTTGGGAAGCTGCACAATAAGGAAAATGCTTATTACATCCTTTGTCACTCTCCACGCATCCGGGCACAAAACCATTGTTATGGGCTTCCTGTTAAATAAAAATATCAAAGAAATAACACAGAGATGATGCTGATCAGCAGGCAATTTCTAGCATTGTGTATCAATAGTTTCATATTCTTTTGCTCTAAAGTCCTGTTAGCATTGTTATATTTTATCTTTCTGTTATCTTAGTAAACTATCCTTATCCCAACCCACGGGCCTCTTAGTTTCTTGGTTTTGGAGTTATTTTCCTTTTCCCTTCCCTTGTTCCCCCCTTTTTCCCCTCTTCCCCTGCTCTTTTACTTTAAGAAGCAGGCAGCTGCGTGGATCTCTATTTCAATCTCTGGATATTGTCTCAAACAAACCACCAAATCTTCTTCAAGTTTAGTCCTGGTGGCTTTTATATTGACTTTTTGGAGGCATTACTGTCTGAAAGTTGCAACTTTTTTTTTTTCAGACTCTGGCAAAGAGGTGAGAAGTTGACAGAAACAAGACATTAAACACACACACACACACCCCCACACACAAACACCCACACAACTTTAAGTCTACCAAATGGAAGGAATAAATCACTAATAGACAAAAGGCAGAGTTGGCTGAGGCAAGCTCAAGCCCAAAGATGAATATTCAGCCTATTGCACCTTTCCCCTCTCCCTTCCAGGGGGCTGGAAGGATGTACAGGGCCTTCCATCAGGAGACAAGAGTGGGAATGTTTCTTTTGGCATAGGTCTGTTCTACCTGTTGTGGCTGCACTACAGATGGTGAGCCCTCTTTAAAGGCAAGAATGTTAACTTTTTAGAAGATAAAAACAAATCCACTTTCAGGCATAAAGAAGAAAGCACTTCCAGGAAGCACCCACTGGGAACATCTTTCCCAAAGACAGACAAAGCTCTGAAAGACATACTGCTCCCATGCATGCACCCTCCCCATTCTTGCTATCCCAATAGCAGAAGACCAGCTCAGGTCTCTCCACTTTGGCTCTGGCAAACCCCGCGTCAAGCCTTCCCCAGACACTCACAAGCATGCCCATGCCCAAGGCAGAGGACCAGTGGTACGGGCAGAAGCCTCACAACATCACCTTCTGCACCGATGTTCACAATTCAGCTGGGTATTTCATGAGGTATTTCCTCACACGCCAACCATACAAGCCCAAAGATGCTCACACAAGCCCACCAGATAAACCAGGTGATGGTATTGAGATCCCATGGTAAGATTTTTTTTTTATATATATATAAAAATAAATCTTATCATTTAGGTTCCGCTGCTGAAGCTGATGAATTGCATTGCCATTCAGTATATACAAAAATCAATATATGATGTAGAAAGATATTTCAGATGCACTTCAGCGCCTTCAGAAGGAACAGAGTTAGTATGACATGTCTTCCAATGATCAGTAATTTCTGGAAAACTATCATGATGGGCTCCAAGCCTTACATAGGTAAAAGACTTTAAAGTGCTTTTTTAGCCTTTTACACAATCACAGCTGATCTTATGAGGAGTGAGGGGGAAAAAAAATTTCAATCACATGGCATTCCTATTCAGCACATTACCAAACAAACCCATCTTATTTTAAGAAGAAAAGTTTTGCTTTGGAGGCAGCACAGTGACCAAAGCCATGCCCGGGTAACAGGTTCTTATGCTTATGTTCTTTTACTGTGTTTTCTTAGTGCCCTATAGATTTAGAATTCAATGTTTCCTGTTATAATGGTATAGTCTGGGCAGAAATGCTCACAGGAGGTAGGGAAATATCTCCAGTCATTTTCAAGGCCTGGGAGAGAAGGGCCACATCAAAGACTTTCATTTCTAGTTTTGTACACCACCACGTGTTCCTCCTGCAGTTAAACTGATGGGTGAGGGTCGTCATCACCATCAGGACAAGAGTGGAATTTCTCAGCTAAAGAGCAAAGCATGCTTGTGCACGAAAAATAGTGTGCAGACCAAGATGAATACTGGCAGAGAAACCAACTGAGCTGCAATAAACACTGGGGGGAGGAGGGGGAGTACTTGCCACAGCATCACAGTCTTGCTTCTGCTGCAACAGCAGCATCTAGCTGATCTCACTACAGCGCTGGATTGAATAAACTGAACAGGAAGTACAAAAGAAAAAATAGACAAGATATGATTTATTATGTACCATGCAAGAACCACTGGTTTAACTGTCTGCATTTCAGTACATCCTGACAAAAAAAGAAAATATCAGTATTTATCATAAAGGACCAATTCTTGGACAGGGAAGGTGGGGGGAAGGAAGGGGGAACAACAAAAAAAAAACCACACACCACACAAGCTGCACTTACTGCTCTTTTAAAAAAAAAAAAAAGAAGAGGAAAACACATTTTGGGGCAAGTAACATGAATACACTGGTAGATCTTTGAAAGTTACAAGTTTGCTGCTCGCTCAAATGTTTAGCTAAGCCAGACCGCCTTTCAATGCTAAGAGAATAGCATGTATCCCCCTCTAATGAGTGGCAAGGCTAATAAATCATGAACAGTGAAATCATGAGCTCCGAGGGGGGTCTACCTCTTCATCTGTGACAATTAATGTGTCACCCTCACAGCAGCCCAGAGGCAAATTCCTTATGCTATCTTTTTTTTTATGCCCATGTATTGTTTTAAAACATATCTCTCCTGAAATTACACTTGACATTTCTTTAATGGACTGACTTGCGCAGCAGCCAACCAGCATCACGGAGTTAAAGACAGCCACGATAAAGATCTTACAAGACTCACCTAATGCTCTGTTTTCCTCCCAATATAGAGGGATATTTCCTCACCCTGGAAAAGGCATTGAAGTATTTTTTTTTTTACTTATTACCAGTAACAGGCACTACACGGGGAGCCATTTTTCTCAAGGTCAGTCATGAATTTTTCATGATTAAAAGCAGCACAAAACAGTCTATGGTTGTGACCTATATTCACAGAACAGGGGAATGTTAACTGTAAACAAAGGAATAACAGGGGAATGATGAGATGTAAATACCCACTCCACGGTAGACACAGAAATCAAAAGGCTCACCTTAGGGAAGCCTACCCTCTATCTAACTTTTAGGTTAGCCCCTGATAAAGCTCACAGCCCGCACCGTTTGCCTAACACTTCCAAGTTGTTTCAGTACAATTTTGTTTAATACCTTTGCACACCGCTTGTGTGCAAATAGACTGCAACTCATGGCACTTCCCTGGGTGGTTTGCTCTCTTACTTTCATTGTATATTTTGCGATATCTGCAGACAAGCAGCAGTGCTCACATAAGTTGTCTTGCTAAAAAAAATCAGTTGGATCATTCCACAGACAAAGCCTGAAAGCTTGTCTCTCCCTATAAATGAGAGGAGAGGAAGAGGTTTATAGCAGTAAATGAGGACTTTGACAAGGAAGCTGCAGCAGTTTTCTGCCAGGGGGTAGGACACTGTCCTTTCCCATCCCACTCCTGCCCAAGGACTGCCATCTGTGTAGCAGAGACGGCATAAAAAAATGCACATCCTTGCCACCCTCATCATATTAATTTGAACCAGCAAAGAGGACACCATAACACTAAGTCCTAGGATGGATAATCATTGCCTGGATTTTATGTTGATTCACCTTACAGGAAATAATGTAACTACTCGTAAAAGCAACTTTTTCTTTTCTTTTTGCATCTCACTTTAAAAGCTGAGAGTCTACAGTTTTGCCCTGCCAATCAGCACTTACAAATGAGCACATGCCAGTAGGCATGCTACTGGAACACAGTCTTTCTTCTGCAGACACCATCTGAAACAGGAGGTGAAAAGTAGTCAAGAATTTTTCTACACCTGGGTTCCACAACATTGCTATCTCTACCATCATACATTCAAGACAGGAGATGCACAAAATGAGAGCAGGTCAGCATCTTACAGGGAGGACATAAGTGGGTCTGAGGCCTGTGAACTCTGGGAGCCAGCTGCTATTAGAGGTCAGGAATGAAGCTTAAATAAGAATTCACAACCTGACTCTGGCATCCTACCCAAAGGCTTCAAACTCCAGCTCTTTAACAGCAGAAATAATTTTGCTGTTACAGTGACAGCAACCTCCAAAGGCACTGAGCAATGAGGGCGGGGTGGGGAGGGAGGGGGTTGAGGGGGAAGGAAGGGAATCTGTGATAAATGGCTAGGAGATCTTCAACTATCACACAAATTTAGTACTTTAAATCAGTATTTGAGATATACATCCTCGGGTTCCGAATCAAAAGGAAAAACCCACAAACACACTACTTATAGGAAAAGACGGAAGAGTGTCTCCGGCAGTGTTTCCCACTCTCACTGCTATTTGCAATACGTTGAAAATTCACAGCCACATCTCTTCTTGCATCAGGCTCTGCGGCTGCTTCTTTCCTTCCACTGACTCCAGAACGGACCAACAGCCTAAGCATGCGAATGCCGCACTACAGCATCACCGGTGCCTACACGCTGGGACCGGAAAGGCTTTGGAAAAGAGCAGAAAATGAGGTGTCAGAGTATTGGATTTGCATGTCAGAGGCTGCTTTGTCAGAGGGCCGTTGACACACTTTTCCAAAGTCCTAAGAACTTATTGCTGGCTACTCCTTCAAACCACCGAAGTCTGGCACTCAGAGTAAGGATGACAGCTGCTCTGCAGAGACTGCAAACCCAGGAGGAGAGATGCTTGCCATAGAAAGCAAGGTCTTATTTTTCACATCCCCTGTGCTACTCCAGCAGCAGCCCACTAGCACCAGCTGGCCACATACTCTCAAGAAGCACGGCAAGAATGTAATTTCACCGAGCTGCCTGCTGCCTCCAGTCCCTGCCCGACATCCAAATCCTTGTTGCAAAGGTACGGTAACGTTCATGCGATTCCTGGAGGCTTCCTGTGACAGCCTAAAAGAAAAAGAAGGCAACAGAAAACCGCTGATGGGAATCGGGCGGAACAGACGCACGCTGAAGGAACAGAAGAGACTATTATGACTTATCTCTTCACGTTCGCACTAGAGAACTCTACCGGACTACAAAAAACTAATGAAGACCTGTATTAAACGTGGAACCACTCCCTCTACATAATGAGTACACGGGCATTAAAAACCCCTGCTGCTCTGGTCGAAGCAGATGGGGAAATGCTCGGCAGCCCTGGTTTTGAATGCATCTGGTAGTCAAATGTCATCTTTTCACCAAGCTCCTTCTCAGTCTCTAGGCAGAGACTGCTGGTGTGGCTCCTCAAGCTGCGACGGACACAATGCAAGCCTCCATGTAGCCACTGCAGACTGAAGCTCTGACATGCTTAAAACCTTAGCGACCGTTTAAGTCGTGTTTTTTTCATGCTACCTGGCAATAAGGAAACAGGATAGCTTGGGCAGGATTTGCAGAATTGCTGAGCAAGCTTCCTGAAAGAAGTTGCGTGATGTTGAGCCGCGTACCTGCAAATACACCAGAGATCACCAAAGCAAACAGGACTTGTGACCAGAGAAGGCTGGCTTTCATTGAAATGCTTGTTTCATCACCAGTGGAAAAGTAATCACTGCCACAACACCAGAGGACAGTTTTAAGCGCGCATAACTCCGCCATGAATATTTTGCATGATTCTGCCCACGCTGACTTAAGCTTTTCTGCATGTTAACTGGTTGTTTAAATAAAATTTTAAAAAGCTGATTTTGTGTATTCCACGGAAATAGCAGCGGCTCGGAATTCTGCACAAGAAATGTTTACGAAACAACGCACGTTAATGAATACCTAGGGACCCTTCATTACACGAACCGGTGACAATAGAGCAACGGTTAGCGCGAATGCATATTTAAAGCGCCTTTCATATGCATATGGCCCCGCTCACAATGGGGCCGCTGTGGCCAGCCCAGTCCCGGCCCGGCTGGGGGGGATCTTTTGTCCACCGACTCGGCCCTCACAAAGCAAAGGGCTGAGGCGATGCAGCGCAATGGCTCCTTCGTGGATGCATCCATCGTATTTTTATATATATGCACACTATATACACACACAATCCCTCTCTCTCTCTATATATATAGAGATACCTCACACGTCCTTTCGGTTCAGGGCAGGCACCGGTACAAGACCCAGACACACCGGGCACACATGCAAGGGTGAAAAAAAACCAACATGGCTCGTAAAACGAGGAGCGGGCACAAGGCAGTGAGCAAGGGATCGAGCAGTTGCCGTGCTCCAAAACCCTCACGTCAACTCAAGTGTAAGTGTGAGTGCATGAGCCACCAGGCAGGGATGGAAACAGGGCCGCCGTGAGGCATGCTAGCCCTTCAAAATGGCAGGCTTTAGTTTCTCCCCCAACGCCCCCCGCGATTTGGCTCGGAAAGCAGCAATAAGGCAAGTTCGCACTTGGAAATACATTCAAAACTAAGAGTGTTTTTCACGAGGTTCCCAGCTGCCGCAGAAAGGTGTCTCAGGCAAAAAAAAACCGACGCAAGTGACCGCTGTGAGAACGCACTGGGACCCAATGCATAGGAAGGAAAGGCTACCAAAGGCACCCAGTAAACTAGCAAAAAAATTTAGGGTATTTTATCCCAAAGCAAGATGAGGAACAAGCAGCTACACTGCAAGTAAGAGGAGATTAAAATGTTTTGTTGTGTAAATAGAGACAAAACCAATTTTAACTTGATTACATTCCTTTAAACCACCAATTTCAGCTCAGTTTCTGCAACAAGCTTGTTCAGATTATGATCCAAATTCATATCACAAATGCTTCCCATGATCAAAACAGGATTTGTGCACATTCGATAAACACTTAGAACAAAAAGTAAGAGCCGTAAAGGATAAATGCAACTAAAACACCCTCGACTTCTGCAAATTTACTGTCCTTAATTTGTATTTGCATAGCATTACTGGCTTCAGAATCTTCAAAACGCAATACAAACCATTAATCACCTACACGTTATCAACCTTCAACATGTAACGTGTGCTTTAATTTTATGCCACCTCGCATTGGCAAGAAGAAAAAGATTCTTTGAAATATTAAATAATTAAAAATTACATGCCTTGCCACCGAGGTCCCAATGAGATGTTTGTATCAAATTCTGCAAGTTTGTTGCTTTATCAGCTGGTTACGAAGAAGGATAAAGCTTTCAAAAAGGTTCTTTAAAGGCTTATATTATTCAGCAGTTACACTATTCAGCAGTTTTCTGAAACTATTAAGTTACACTCACATTTCCCACCCCCCTCACAAATTGCAGGTCTTTGTCAAACATTCTTTTAGCTTTTACCATGGCAAAGAAAAAAAGCGATGAATTGTGGGATGCCTCTTACTCCGGGGGAGAGGTTTTGAATAGAACAGCTGTTCAGAGGCCAGGCAAAAAAACACACTCCCCTCTGAGAATAAGGGGCTTTTTGTGGGGCAGGAATAGGAATTCAGAAGAAGAATTTATGGAATTGGGTAGGTACAATAGGAGGTTAAAGAGAGGACTTCAATCAAGAGGAAGGGGGGAAAGAAAAGGTACCTCTGCAAAAGAGAAGGGAGACATCACCACCAGACCAGCAGGGAGCAAAAGGCTGAAAGATTTGTTCGATAAAAATATATAAATAGTTGCTGGACCAAGGAGAGGGGACATTCACAACAGCCTTGGCCCTGCCAGCATGAGTCTGCGCCACGGCAGGGCCTCCCTTCCAGTCCCCATTCTGCAGGCTGACACCACCTCAGCAAAACACCCCCCACAAAAACCAGCCCTGTGACCGGGTGGGTCAGACGCTCTCCTGGGAAGGTGGGAAACAGGGGGGCTTCACTCTTTCCTAGTGAAAGGAAGCAGTGAACCTGCATTCAAAAGGGCCTATTTCAGAGGACGATGTGGGCCACAGCTCAGTTTATGCAGTCTAGTATTACAGGCCAGCACTGCATACACTGTGGGTTCTGTCAACTTGCAAGATGCTAAAACATAGCTCTTGTCAAAACTTGTCACACTTGCCTCTTACATGCATCTTTCTTTCCTCAAATAGGAGGAAAATAATAAAGATGGGTCACTCTCAGGCAACAAATTCCTGCATTTCTGAACCACTATACAACAAGCAGGTTGGGAAAAGACATTGTTAAATAATAACAACAAAAAAAAAATCCTTCATTGCAATGCCCTTGAGTGGGTATCCCTGTTTTAAGGGTTAATGCTCATCAACATAAGATGCAGGACACTGCCCCTGTTTCATTGCCCAAGAGCCCAGCAGCTGCTTACATGACAGAGAGAAAGCACAGCATCCTGCCCAGGTGGCTTATGTGCCCCTATAGCTACATGGGAGTTACCATAAAACAGCAATTTTCAGAATTTTACTTCAATGCAATGCACCCCACAGCGTACTTACAGATACTTTATATTGTATGAGAAAGTACAAAATGTCAAAGCAGATGGGGTAGTTACACAGGTACAACCCTGCACCTTTGCATAACTTTACGCTGGGATTAAAAACGTAGTTTTCAGTTGGAGTTCTTTGTATTTCTTAGTCAAAACAGAAATAACAGAAACTGACAGGTACTGGAGCTTAAGTCTGAGCTATGAGGTTGGTTAAGCACACTCAAATGCCTGAAACTGGATTTTTTTTTTGTGGTGGTAGAAGGTTACCCAGCACTCACTGCTTCAGCTTCAGAGGGTATTTCCACACGCACAATGCATGAACAGTGGACTAAGAATGCAGCACCCCAGACAAAAAGCAAATGCTATCCTACTAAAAAACCCATCCAACAAACAAACCAACCAAACCAAAACACACACAGCCCACAGCTTGAGGCCCTAATTCACTGCAGCATTTCCATGCCACTGAAGTTTGATGTTATTTAGCCACGTCTTTTTCCATGCTTCCTTGAAACAAGGCTGGTATATTCAGCAGCAGAAGTGAAGCTTGTTGCCCTCTACATAACTGATACCCGATGATTTGACCCAGCTAGAGTGCTGTTCCTGCCAACCACCCCAGTGCCACCAGCACCAATAACGATGCTTTTCAATCTTCCAAAATAAACACTGGGCTACATGGCAGAGAATGAGTCTCGATGCACCTGCACTGCACAGAGAGGAGATAATTTACAATAATTTGCCAGGATTAACCTTTTGATAAGGCATAAATTTTTCTAGATTTAAAGCACTTAATAAAGGTGCAAAGGTTCATTTATATTAAGCAAATGCTGCATCAGCAATTTGACACTAGCAAAATTTCTGATGCTGAGAATATCTACTACTCTGCTGGCCTTAATCTCTATTGCAATAAAATGAAGCTTGGCATTTCAGCAAGGCAAGATATGATTCATAACTAGCCATCATTCTTATTTAGCTTTGGAAATGTCAAACAGTATAATTAACAGGAGATACTCGTGGGTTCACACATTCCAGATGTAAAGATTTACGTGGACTCTGCATCACCAAACACTGACAAGTTATTTGTAGCCACGTGTTTTAAAACTGCCTTTATAGGTTCAGATTCAGCGCAGCCAAACAGAATGAGTCAGATCTGAACGGTGCAGTCAGTGCTCCTGACCTTATCCAAGATAACGAACCAACATCGTGTTTTATTCATTATCTTTTTACATTCCAAATCCAGCTGTCTATAAACATATCAGTAAAAAAATAAATTCTGTGGCCTGTTGTTCACATGCAGCTTAGATTCTTCCTCAAAAACCAGCCCCTAGAAACCTACAATAAATGATACCCAGTTCTCAGCCATTCACACCACCTACGTTTATATTTACAGCGCTTTTCTTCACTCCACTGAAGTAGGCAGGTATTTTTAGTTATGCCATGATGCATATTTAAAAAGGGATTAAAATAAATACTCCTACAGCATTTCCATTTGAAGGCTGCACATCCCACATGCTCTTCTGCTGGACCAAACCACACATAATATGGTGCCAAAATATTTTCTTGCAAAACAGACACATCCAAACGTCACCCGACCAGAAGCTACCCTGATACTCTGCCAAGAGCCCAAAGCAACAACTAGTCACTATGAAACATAGTCATCTCCCTTGTTCACACAGAGGGGAAACCCTTTCACACAGAAAGCACAGGCCCTGGGTATGACACCACACCACATGGTGAATCCTCATTCATCACAGGCCATACCCGTGTAACGGAGAAGCAAGAAGCAGGATTGCCTCATAGACTTATCATGTACCTCATTAAATCTACTCTGGTTCTTGCTTTTTCTTTGTGATCAAGAAAAAAATTTACCAAGGAACACTCTGACACCTAAAAGGCAACTTGATGTTTTCAGCTTAACTTGCCAATGACGAACTTTTTCATAATTTCAACACATTGAAACATTTTAGCAGTATCTAGACTCACACATGAGAATATGCCCAATTACTAAGAGCGTTCAGTTCAGCCACCTTCAAACTTTCTGCTGTCACTATCAAACCAAAATTGTTTTCATGATTTTTTCTTTTGAATGACTACTTTGCTCTCTTCTTTAGAGCGTGCAGAATACCTTAATACACGGACCTCGAGAGATCATCGGGTCCAACCCCCTGCCAAAGCAGCTCCCTAGGACATTTCACTCAGATAGGCGTCCAGACAGGTCTTAAACAACCCATTAGAATCATGTGTGTGACCCATAGACTACCAAAAATAAACTCTAAGCAGGGTATACCGTTGTCTTCCAGCTATGACTACTACTGGATATTTTGCAACCTACAGTCCAGAAAAAGTGGTTTTTACTCAGAAAAAGATCTAGACCTCAGTGTTGGCCTCAGTAAGAACAGATATAACCACACATTTAAGTACTTTGCTAGAATTAGGGTCTATGTTACTCATCCCCACTACATGGACGAGTCTGCCAGCATGAGGCAAGCCAATAGATTCAGAAATTAAGGCATAAAAGTTTTCTCATTTGGAACTGGAGGAGGAGGGTGTGGGTGCGTGATTTTGTTTGACCTTTAGGATTGGGAAGAGAAGCAAAAAAGTGCACAGCAGAAGAGATACCATCTAGGGGTTTGTTGGGATAATCCCATTTTTAATCCTCCTGTTTGTTTTTGGGTTTGTTTTTTTTTTTCTTCTAAGCTGTCTGGATTCTATTTACTGCTTTTGTTCTTGAACTACAGAAAATTAAACAACCATGCAAAACAAAACACTCCATTAATTGAAAATAATAGATAAAATGCTAGTAAACAGAAAGTTCTTTATTTACAAAGTGGAAGTGAAGAAAAAAGTCCCACACTTATAGAAAACATTAGTTCCTCAGATGAAATTTAGACATCAGATTCATCACAGAAAAAATTATTCCAAGCAAAGTTATGTTCACATCCTTCAAATATTTGCACAGATCCTTAACTTCCACCCTGTCAGTAATGCCACTTCACAAGATTCCACATGCAATTACAAAATACAGGCTTTAAGATACACATTTTGTTCATCTGTAGACCCACTGAAAAGGGCCTCTAACTTCAAGAGGATAAAAGGCAGGCAAAGACAAGGATAAAAATAGTCCTTATCTATATAGCCTTATGTCAGCGCTTCCAATACTTATAAACAAAAAGGAAATACCCTTCATACACTCTTACCTTGACCACAGTAAGATTGTTTAAATTAAGGGACTTAAACCCAACAGTTCTAAACAGTTTGCACTAATCTAAACAAAAAAAAAACCCACCCAACAACTCAAGTTTGTTTGATTTTATGTTTATTTTCCTTAAAAAATTCTCCTCTTAGGGACCTTCAAGACATTTTCATTTGAAATTCATTACCGTCTTCACAATAACTCCAGCACTTTGCCAGAAATTATATTTACATTTAGTGAATGTGATTGACTCTGTTGGTGACCATGCCCTGCAGTGTTTAAAATTAGTAGATCTTCACCTACTACACCCGGTGCTGTCTTGTGCCAGGAGATAAAAACAAGCTCTCCTGTCTTCTCTTCCAATTTGCTCTTAATTTTGAATGGAATAGCTACTATAAGGAAGTAAATGGAAAGAAAATACTCCCTCTGTATGAGCAGACTGCCGTCGTCAAATGCTCACACCTCAGGCATAAATCCAGCAGGCCCCCACCACTCAGCAAGCTGATTTTCTCTACAAGTTCAACAGTACATTTATTAATTTCTTTTTTTAAACTTACTATAATTTCCTCAAGCTTAAATAAGCTCATGCCTCACTCTCCAGTCAGTTTTAAACTCAGTGTTATTTCAAGAAAATAATGAACTATTACATTTTTAAATAAAAATATTTTCATCAACTCAGTCTATCAGAAAAGGGTCTTTGTAAATAATAGATTAATTTTTATCTCTAAATAAAAATATATATTTTACAGCCTTTATCTCCCTGCTCATACAAATCAACTGTTGTTATTTTATTAGTGTATTTGGATATTGAAGAAACACAGGAAAAAAATAATAAAAAAAAATTGAAGCCTACCCAAGTGTTTTGTACAAAAAACTCTCAAGCCTCAGAATCAAATTAGCAACAACTTCTTATCCTGTTTTTCTACTTAACATTCCTTACTGCTCCTGTGGCAGTTTAACTTTTGTTTTAACGCAGAAAATTTTCTTAAGTCATAGAGTTTAAACAAAATTGTCTTTTCACTGCTTTTATACTGGCAAACAAAAACTAGCCAAACACAAAACTCACAAAAGTAACAAAACCACAGAGTGGCTCCATTTGAACCTAAAATAGATAACACCATCCCACCCATATCCCCATGACAGCAGAAACACACTTAATACCTTGACTTCACTCCTAACACTGAAATCCTCCATTGGGACCATTTTCACTACAGACATTGTACATTGTGTATGTACTCTTCTTTGTCTGTAGACATAAAACCAGGCTTTCAGAGTTACTCTCCCACAAACAAAAACCCCACACTCCCCCAGCAAAGGCTAGTGGATAACAGCCTAGAAAGGCTTCCCGTGCAGCTCTGCAGCTTTTTCATTCCAAGGTCTGTGCGAATAAAACCCACCAAATTGAAAGAATGAGAAGTGCATTTGTTTGCTAGGTCCTACAGCTCATTTTTCAGTGAGGTAACAATGTGGAACTGGGGGTCTGTTCTTCAGCTAGCCAGGGCAGGCACGGGCAGCTGCCCACCTTCAACCTTCCCCCAGCAGCCTCTCTCAGTGCGCTTGAGACCCCCCAGCAATAGAGCACAGCACAGCAATGGGATTCAAAAGGCAAGCAGAGCAGCGCTAAAGCCTTCAGGGACAGATTAGATGGTTTATGAAATGCTGACAACTCATCTTAGCCCCACTTCCACCATGGAGTGGAGCATGGCACAGGCCAACCTTAAGGGCAGCATCAGGTTCCCTTGCTCCCCGAGGAAGGCAGACACCACTCCCCCCACCCCTCCATCCCCCTTCTGCACCACACAGTCTGCTGCAGCCTAGCAGATCCTCTCCTCCACCAGCTCTTTCAGTACATACTTAAAACCCCAACCTGGATAAAGAGCAGTTAGGAGATCTTCCAGTTGGACCAAATCATTACACTGTGTTTTTAAAAAAAAAAGCACCATCTCTTCCTCTTATGGCAGAGAAGGTGACAGCAGGATTACTGTGGCATGTGACAACCACACAAAAGGACAGCTATTGTTAAGAAAGAATTAACTCCTTTAAACTCTGAGCTAAACCATTTCTTCACCTTCTAGCAAGGAATTTTTCCCATCATGCAAGGGCACCACACAATCAAGACCACTAAATTTAGAAAAAAGTTTCTCAGTTTGAGCTAGGTAATTTTGTTAGAAAATACTTAGAACCAGAAGTCTGACTCATCTTCTGAACAGCTTTAACAACTCCTATTTACAATTACCTTATTTATAGCTCAAGTAAATTAATACATTTCTAAGTATTTCTCCAGAAATACATTTTTTCCCCAAAGAGTTGTTACACACCAGATTTATTTTATTCTGCAAACATAGCCAAAATCTTTGCTTTAAGTGCCAGACCCAGCTATAGAGATGTAAACTTAATAGCACCATGTCATAATTTCTCAACTCAGACACATATCAGTATGTAAAGGCTCCATGTAGATATACACTAGCACTGGAAACAGAGGACAGACTTCATTTCAATTTAACTGGGCAACCTTGCAACATATACTGTTCTACTCACTCGAGGGAAAGGAACAAGAAGCAGAAATACCCTATGAATACCCTACTGGATTATTTAAGAATTAACTGAAAAGTTGAGAAGTAAGGCATTGTATAAATACAAAGAAACAGAGCTAGCAATGCAAGTATGATCACTTACTGAGACAGCACCGTGGTGCATGTGACACGCTGGCTGGACCAGAACACACCAGCCAGCATGTCACAACTATAAAAAATAAATTTCTGAGCTGGACCCCTTTAAGGGCACCTCAATTTGTTTTTCTTAAAGACCTACATAAATCTCCACCAGGTACTTTTAACTGGATAAACAAACTGTGACTCTCTCAAGAAATACCTTTTTTGTTTTTTAAATGTTTAACTAATATCTCCGCATTTCTTCACTGAAGAGAAATTAGAAAAAAATATTCTCTCAACTGGTCTGTTTCTTGGAAGCACCACCTCTCAAAATGCAGTTCTGATACCTTTGGATGCAAAAAGATGGTTATCAACAGGTTATCCTTTATTCAACACATGAGGAATTATTCTTTAATATTCACTGAACAAGAAGAGAATTCTTAATAAATCTGCTATTTATGCAATATTATACTCCCATCTGATACCAGAGACAAGACCTGATTCATCTGACACGTTTGGTACTACGTGTGTTTCAGCAAGCTTAGCAGGTACTGTTTGAACAGACAGAGCTCTAGGTTATTCTTGTTTTCTCCTTTCAGCATTGCTCCAGTGATCCTGCACGCAGAGGTTTCTGCACAGCTATCAAGCGCTGACTTTTCAAAAGCCCTCTCCTTCCCAGGCTCACGCCAAGGGGGAAAAGGCAGCTTGCAGCAAAGCCATCCATCACTTTCCCTAATGAGAATTCTGGATGTGGACACTTCTCTCAGGCCAACAGCCAGCACAGAGAGCCTGCAGTATGCCACTTACACCCAGAGCCAAGTGCTGTGGCAAAAGCGCCACGCACTTGAGACTCTTCCATTTTGACATCAGAGAAGGAAGAAAAAAAAAAAAAAAAGCGCCCCACCAAAACAGAACAGCACAGCAAGAGTAGGTAAGATGTTCTTCCAAAATCCATCAACTTAGAACAGAGGCATTTTTCTAGCAACTCAGATCCATGCGTAACATAAGCCAGAGAGATTTTGCTCCCCTTGGCAAGTTCTGCCCCTTTGTATTTGAGGCTGCTAGCTACAGAACAGCAAACAGGAAAATGCAGAAATGAAATACCTGTGTGAATGATTCCTGGCACTCACCACACTTCTTTACAAGGAAGCCCAGTTTCGCAGTTCACACCAAATAAACTGTGTGCACGGAATTCCCAAAGCAGGTGCCAGAGGTTGATGCCTATGGGGGCATTGTGACCTCACACACCCAAACTGAAGGATGTCCTACAGAGAACAAAGGGCTTCAGCATTCAAGAACCCACTTGACAGAAAAGAAATACCAGGCAAGCAGCTCTTAATACTGCAAAGTTACACTAATTCTGAGATGTTTGTGCCAAAGTCAGTATAATTCTCCACATCGGCCTTCTCAAGCCAAACTCAAACTGTTACAACACAACCATCATCCCTGACAGACAACTTCTAGTACTTCTAACCAGATAACCAATGTTTATTTCTGAGGTGCCCTGTGCAATAAACAAACCCCTGTATCACCTACAGAGATCGGCATCACTGGTACTGCACCACAGAAGTCCACTTGTTCTCACTTCCTTCCTTCCCAATTTGTTAGAGCTATTCCTCAAAGGCCTTCTTGGGCAAAAATAGCTGAATCGAGTAAATGGTTTTTCTCTCCCACTGTTTAGGATCTGAAGAGGCCATGTCTATTTTCCTAAACTGATACAAATTTAACAAAGCAGTCTTAAAAGATCCCCCACATTGCAGAAACCAAAGTTTACATTTGTAGCCAGGCAAAGTATCTAATTATGTCAGGCAGTAGAAACAGGCAAGAACTGGATTTTTGTTTTGAGTTACTTTTCTCTTTATATATCTACAAACCCCTGGTGACTGACATCAGTTTCTAACAGTGCAGACTGACTTTCTTCCGCCACTTTTCCTGAAGAGAGCATCAGCAGGTGATGACACATGCACTGTTGATGCTGTTCAATAATTTAATATGATTAATACAGATCAAAATTATTCCAATCCTTTTAATAGGTTCTTTCTAATTTTGACACAGACACACCAACCGATTAGACATAGCTCCTGAAGGCTAGTCATGACATATTTAAATCCACGGTGCCTGAAACTCAAGTTCACTGAGCTTACGAGACCGTTTGTACACATTATTGTCAGCTATATCATCTCTACAGAGAAAACATTTTTAGCAACACCAGTTTAACCAACTCATGCCTACTTAGCTCAAAGGGCTCCATTTTTCCCTACACAACCAAGACAGACTTCTTGGCTTGGTTTTAAAGTTCTGGGACATGCACGAATGAATAGCTTCAGCCACCACCCCATTCTTTTAGGGCCAGTTTAGAAGAACTCTGATCTTCTTGCCTTTTTGGTCCTAAGCAACTGTCATACCCCTTCTTCAAAGAGCTTAATGCTTTAAAAGTCACAAAGCAAATGTCTTTAATCAAAATCCAG
This sequence comes from Hypotaenidia okinawae, assembly GCA_027925045.1. Lineage (NCBI taxonomy): Eukaryota > Metazoa > Chordata > Aves > Gruiformes > Rallidae > Hypotaenidia > Hypotaenidia okinawae. The sequence continues at coordinate 65,663,783 of BSDF01000002.1, forward strand.
CCTTGAACAGAGATAGGTATATTGATAATATGGGATAGGAGTATACAGAGGGCAGCCAAAGAGCATAACGCTCTGAAGTAGCTCCTGCGATTGAAGTCCACTTTTAACCAATCCAGAGGTACCATTTTTAAGTTTTCTTTTAACAAGAGTAGAATATACAACTTGACCAATTTTTTTAGTAGTTGTTTTTTGGTCATAAATCATAAGAAAACATATCTGTAACTACCAGATATTATCTGAGTCCCTATGCAACTTACAAATCATGAAAGCTGTCAATGAAAATACTTTCCATATATGTAATACACAAGGAGATGCTCCCTGTTCTGAATGTCTCTCCTCTCAGCCACTACATCACAGCTCCTGCTAATCCCCGAATCCTTCCTTGTCTGCTGAGTCTGTACCCAGGCATGGTGACAGCACCCTCCATCTTACTGTGCTGTACCTATACACCTTGTGCAGAGAGGAAATAAGACATTTTCACTGTCTTTTGCACAGTTTTAGGACAGCCCCACTAGCTCTTTCCAAACACACTTGAAGAGCCTTGTTGTTTTCCTTTTTTCCTGATCCCCAGGATATGTAATCCATACGAGAGATTTCAATTGATTTTATCGTGAGAGTTATTTTTCCATTTTCTCTGAAACTATCAGGAGCCAAAAATAGAATTATTCCTGTCAGGCACATAACTTTCAAAGCAATGTAGCAGTAAACATGTAGAAATGCACGTGCTAAGTTTCTGCTACAAATACTTGTCAAAATGAAATAATCGGATTTGCTTAAAATCCTCTGCTCCACCAATACCTCTTAGTAAGTAGTAAAAAACCCATTTCTTTTTATATAGTTATACTAGATGCAAAAATAAAAACAAGCATCTATATTTTTAGTCCACAATGAGGACAGACTATCCCTACTCTGATTCTTCTGCTTGCTGTCTGACAACCCAGAGGAATGAGCCTTGACAGCTATTTTGGCCTGCACTGTCGGCTGGGGCAGCTCTGGAAAGGCTACAAGTTTTCAGCTTCATTCTGGCAGGTATATCTATAACTTCAGAGAAAAGGTTTTCAGCATCTTCAGTGCCTACAGCATGTCAGTTATAGGTGAAATTGAATTTTAAAAATAGATAAGAATTACATACATGTGGAGTGGAAGGGTGACAGGGAACAAACACCTAGCATTCCCTTTACATCAGCAGCCATGAAGCCTACCAGTAAGGAACAAAGTTCTGGGGCAACCACAGATTATTGCAATAGATATCTTGATTCTCAGTAGCAGTCCAAGAGGAAAACAGAAAGGAAAGAGACTTTATTATTATGCATACATTATGTGTACAAAGAAAACAGGTGTATCATTACATAAACCTGGTTTCTTCTGTCAATGGGACAAAGCAGACCTAGAAAACACAGAATGAAGGACACAATCAAGGGTAAGAGACAGCTCCTACATCTGGCTCCTTTAGCCTCATAATCTCTTTAAATAGACCACTGAAGGGAGACAATGCAGAGATCTGCAAGATCCTAGATGGCAAGGGAAGGCAAGCCATCGGAAGGAAGTAGTTACCTTTCCTGTTATATTAGCAGAGGGCTGTTGGAGGAACCCAGCTCACAGCAGGTTCATGTAAAGGAACCTACTTTGTTTTGGTTTGAAGTCCACCATGGAATTCAGTGCCAGTGAGAACAGTGAATACTACCAGTTCTTACTGGTTCAAAAGCAATGGCAACAAAATCATCAGATGATTTTTAACTACCAAGACACTTGGACTCATCACAAGCCATAAATCACTGGAAACTGTGAAAGAGTAAATACAAACTCACTCTGTTCTTGCATATTTCCTGAAGTGCCCACAACAGCTCAGTGAGTATCTTGAGTATGTCCATCTTTAATCAAACCACTTATACGCCCTACAATAAAGTTCCTGAGCTACCAACTACATTGTTATTCTCTATTGCACCCAGATGTACCACAGACAGTTGTAATGTGTTTGTTATTCCTTGCCCCCCAAAGGGAAAACTTCGACCACTTATCACAATTCCTGCCTCTGAGGTCTTCCCCCTTCTTACCAATACTGTAAGTCCTTCCTTGTATAGATTGGCAAAATACCATTTTCATATTCACATCAGAGTAGTCTTCAACAAAAGTAATCATGTAAAGATCATCACAGAGCATGCAATGCAATCCCCAATTCACTTAACTTCCCCTCCCAAAGGGCAAGGAAAGGAAGGGGGAATGGATACCTCTCTCCTACCAGGTACTGATGAGGAGGATTTCACTAACAGCAAACTAGAGACCTTCATACTCCAGTTCCAACAGGGAAGGAGAAAGGAGAAAAAAGTTTGCACACAAAAAACCCACCCTAAAACAACACATCAAATTCTGATCATAGAGCACACGAGTTGAGATCAAGTCTGCCAAAGTACCCAATACAAAATTAAAAGTCCTTGTAAAATGATTAGAACAGCTCCTGCATAGAAGCAATACACAAGAGAGGACCATCTATCACCTCGTAGAGCAAAGTGGTCGGAACTGCAGGAAGAAATCAGATTCCCACCATATGGGCAGGAAAGAAAAACCTCAGAGGGATGTAACACACTGCCCAGATACTCTAGAGGCAGACACCCCACAAGACATTCTCATTCCAATTGACAGAACTGGTGTGGAAGGAGCGAGGGTCCTTTCCAGAACTTCATCATCCAACATTTCAGAAACACCTCTTAGATTAAAACCAATTCAACTACAAAAGCCACACAAGAAGGTCTAGGCAATGTTGAAAGCAAAGCAAATATTCTTACCACCACCACAAGGCACTTCAAGAAAGGATGTTTATTACCTACACCCATAAATAAAAACACAAACCCCCTCCCACACACCCCCCTATGTTCACTAAAACCCAGCTGAGCATGTGTCAAATTGTGACATCCCGCCCTCCTCCTCCCCAGCCCCACCACCATCCCCCCACCCCCTAAAATATAGGGAGTGATGTCAGGTGGTGTGGAAAATAGTCCAGACTAACTCAGCTCACTTGTGCTAGCTGCTTGCAGAGGTTGACTCTGGCCTGGCCAGAAGCAGGACACACAAGGTTGACAATCCCATGGATTGGTGTGTCCAGTTTAACTGTTTCCCAACATGGTCTTCCTCGACTGTGGTAATACTTCACTCTAGTGTGCCACTAAAGTCCCACCACAGAGAGATTACACACCAAAGCTCTCCACTACCCCCTTTTTAAGTTCAATAAACTCAGTGTCACAATTATTAAAATATATCAGGTTAGATTTATTGTGTCCAAGCCTGAACCACGCAACCTCAAGCAACAAATCAAGTCACCTGCAGTATCACAGCACTCATCGGGGGTATTGCCAGATGCTGAAAAGAGCTTATGATGGGGTTACCTGGGATTATCCTATCAGAGTCCTTAGGAAAATGAGATACACTAACGGTTCCTCAACGGGATTAAACTCCTGTGGAGGGGTCTGTTATTCAAACTGCGTTAAAAAAAAGTTATACTTCTTGCACCCAAGATCAGAGCAAGATTATCTTCTTGGCCCACTCCTCTTCAATGTAATCAGAGCCATGGTCTGAGACACTAACAAATGCTAAAATTAGTCCCACAGACAAACTATGTTTTACATGGATGATACCCCAATTCTAGTCTCCAGTCACCAGAGGTTAATACCCAAATTATAACAACTCATTAAAAACCTCAGGCACTCTCCCAGATGTACAAATTTACTGGAACAATTCCTTGGCATTAGGATTAATTAAATGCAGGTAATTCAGGACTTGCTTATTCACTGCAGTTTCTGACAACAGTCCTCAGTATTAAGACATCTAGGAATGCTAACCCACAGAGATTACAGGCCAATAGTTAAAGTTGGACCTTATCATTCACATATCACTAGTGACTTGAGAAGTAGTAAGAGCACAGATACCCCCCTAAACCTTTGGACAAAAAAACACCTGAGAAAAAGTGCACATAGTACACAAATAAATGGTTGTACTCCAGGGACTCCCAGGAGTCCGATAATATTCCAATATTATTTTCAGAAAGTCACATATAGTGGTGGGGGGTAAGTATTAGTTTTTAAAGGAGAAAAGGAGCACACAATTACGTTAAGAGTCTTTGACAAAGTGAAGACTAGGAAAAGGGAGAGTGAAAGGCTTAATAAAAGCAACACCGTGCTACTTTTGTAATAAGTTAAGCCATATAGCATAAACTAGTTGTGAACAAAATCCAGTAAGCACCCTGCACTGGATTCTTACTACCAAAAGAAACCAAATCCAACCTCATACACATAGACAGACAAATGCCTGCCTTCGCATACTGAAACAATTCCCTATCTCGCCTCAAACAGACACCTCAGTACAGTAAAATCCAGTTGTAAATGAACAGGAACAGAGCCAGAGAGAATATGGTACCATAGAAAACCAGCTGGAGAGCAACAGCTAGGACACCCAGTTAAGAAATAAACAGACAAAACACTCACCACACACAAACAAGAAAATAAAAATCACAGAACCACATTTGCTCCTCATATATGAAAACCACTGATCTGACTACCATACTGACACTTCTCCAATACATTCATTACACTTAACTCAAAAAAGCCCAAACCAAAAACATCTCAAAAAACTAGATAACACTAAAATTTCCTGAGCTAAACAGCTACTTCATAATGCAAACTTCTCACGATCCTTTAGAAATGTAGCACAAGCCTAATGAAGCGAGAACAGAACAGACAACTGGCAAGATACCCAACACCTAAAGCAAAAAGAGCAACAACAAAAATTAAAATAACACCACACTTAGCCTTCAGCTGCATTTCTAACAATAAAATTATATTTCAGGTGCTCAGATGTCCCAAAGACTTCTCTAGATCCTGTAAGCTCTCTGCATTGATCAATGTTAGAGACAATAAAAAAAAAATACAAGAGCACAGCACTGTTACAAGCTTTTGGGATTATATTAAAACCAAAATTAATGAGATCTCTGTAGCTTCACTTGTTCTTTAAGCAAGTAACCTGAACTTAGATTTGTATTTAGAAAGCAGCCACTCACATTAAAAGGATTGCTACCAGAAGAAGCTTTAGGACATTACATTTTGCTACACTGGAAAATAGATTCTCATTGGTTTTCACCTGCATCCTGCTCTCTTCACTCCCATCAAACAAGGCAAAAAAGATGACAAATGTTTCTATAGTATACTAGAAAAACTGTTTGCAAATGGAAGAAACACAGATAATTGCCAGAAAATCCCAGAAGAATCAGTACCACTGAAACTTTTTCCTACAGCTCATCAACTGAGGATGACCGCAGGAAATGTGAATATAAGAGCAATAATAAATACACCAATTTCTTTTAAGGTGTCCCCCCCACCCCACAATGCCTACGTACACATACATATACAAAGGTGCTCTTCCTTTTGCTTGGATTTTCACTCCATTTTGTATTTTGATATATGCCATAATATCCATATGCTGAACGTAGTGGTTACTGTAATCTTTGTCTAAAACACCATCCTCTCAACTTTAACTATAGAATAATTGCACGTATGTATCCCTATGCATTGGCACTTCGAATGTAATTTTGTAGCGTGCCATAGCTGTAAAAAAAAAAATACCTTCACACTGCTTTGCTGCATGACATTCAACCAAACCAGGCCACATACCCTCAAACTTCACCAGGTAAGAAAACAAAAAGGCACTACCAAAACCAAAAAGACAGTTTTCCTCTTATTTTCCACTCCTGCATTTAGTCAGATGTTTGAAGCAATCTGTAGTATATTACATAATTTAAGAATTTAGGAATGTAAGAATCAGAAGTGCTTCATTTTGTTATAGGGGAACATCTATGATCCTCCCACTTCCAAGAAGATTCAAGTGTAACATTAAACAAACCAACCAAAAGTCACACTAAATTTCTGCAGAAATGCAGAAGAGATAAATTTCTGTCTGATACTTTTTCCTGACCTGGACATGACAAACAGCAGTAGCTAAGAGAAGTGCAGCTGTTTATTTGCAGATCTTGGGTCTATTTTGTACCCCTCAAAACACCTGATGCCTCATATTATATCACAGAGATACTACTCTTGACAGCAGACTGGTGAACCTGATATACAACATTACTCAAAGTGATAGTAAAACCCACCTCTAGCATAGTTTTTCCTACACCAGTTGTAAATCAGAGACATACAGACTTGCATGCTCAAGCCATCTCCTGCATAAACTGGCCAAATAAAGGGAAACCTTAATATTCCCCAGACCTTTTCCACTAAGTATATTAAATAAGTAGTAATAGAAGACAAGGCAGCTGTATTCCAGCCCCAGTTCTAATGTCCTTTACTGAGTATTTCAGGAGATGCACCCAATTAAAAAAATATTAAAAAAAAAAAAAAATCACACAGTAAATACAATTCATATACACATAAGTTCACATGTGCATCTCTAGTTAAATAATAAGGACAGAAAGATTACCAGTGAGTGCATTCCTACTCTGCATGCCTTAGGTGCAACTTTGTCTGCCTTTTTCTTCTGTTCATCTACCCTGTTTGGAATGTTAAACTTTCACACTATGTAAATGAAAATATTTAATTATGCAAAGCAAAGGGGAAAGGTTTACAATATTATAATTGAGTTAAATTCTTTCTGCTTTAAGCTCAAATACTAAGAACATAGCTGAGCATCTGTTAAGAATTTCAAAGTCTTAAACTGCTGCTTTATAAATTTTAAGAGCTACACGTGAACAATTTGAAGTCTTTTGATGTTAATAAAATTACTGTAATATATTCCGTTTCCATGGTTAAAATTAAAGGAAGTCTGAAAGTTTAATGCAAATCCAAGGTGAGGAGCAAATTCAGAAAGAAGTCTCATTTGCTACAATTTTTCAACTCTTCTGGTAAGCAGAACTTATAATTGCAAATGAATGAATGAGCAAATGGCTAAGGAAGCTAAGAGTAAAACCATTTTGTGAAAACAACACCTCAAGAGCAACCTGATGGTAGGAAGAGGTCTCCTTCAGTTAAACGACCACCTAATGTTCATAGTTATATACACAGTAGGATCTCATTTAAAAAAAAAAAAAAAAAAATCAATGTGACACATCGAGGATTGTAGCCACAAAGAGCTACTAGTTGCCTTGTCTTCACTCAACTATGCTGAGACAAAGTGATACTTGTCTCACACCACACTTAACTATGCAGAGAAAATCAACAAGTACACCTGTGCTACTAGCAGTAAAGCAGGATATCCATTTTTAGGAACACTAGTTCATGGAATTGTCACACTCAAACAAATAATCACCGGCTCCACTTTCTACTGGAGTACAGAAGTACAAATAGCCCAAAGGACCTTAAATGCACACAAGATTTCAAACGAGTAAGAAGAATACTCCTGTTCTTCCACCAGCTTCATCTGCTGCAGAGCTGCCATTTCTCAGCTCTGAAAAACTGAATTTAGTGGGATACTTTAAAAGATTGAACTGGTAGCCTACTTACTTCTGGTGTTCAGACTGTGGGGTGATAGAACACATTGGCAGTTCACTTGCATTTTATTACAAGGGGGTAACCATTCTTTCCTCAGACCAACCTCATTTGTCTTTACCTGGCCACAGATCTAGAGTAATCTGCTTCACAGGGATGTACACAACTTGCCAGCAGATGCTGTTTAGTTAGTTTATGATTTCTTAGGTTCCAAAGTTTCAGATGTTCTCTACTGCATACTGGAGGGACTGCTTTGCTCCAGTAGCACATAAGTTCTTATGGCCTTTAGCAATGGAGGAGTCATAAGCATACTCACCTTAACATTTCTGATGCAAAGTCGTCTCCTGACAATGCCTGCCTGCACTGTTCAAGTGATACCCCACTGACCCTCGAGACCAAAGGCCTTACACCCAGGCTTCCTGAGGCAGAGAAAGGAAAAGCACACCTGAACACTTATTCAAGTGCTCATTGCCATTCAGATGCTGATGGTTTGAATAAATTAATGTGGTCGGCATCTTTTGGTTAGAGGTCTGGTCAGACTAACTCGCCTCGTCCATCCGTACCTTGGATGCCAGAACTTGGCACAGGCTCACAGCTGTGTTGGCAGCACCACACCATCACTTCCTCTGAGAGTCAGGGGGATTATTTTTGAGGGGAAAAAATAAGTTCAGAGTCACACTAACAACTCCACAAATACAGCCATGATTAGCCTGCTACTACAGACCCAGTTCTAATGCTTGTCTCAGGATGGATGAAACTACTTAGCTAGTTACCCACATGCATACTTGTACATTTCTAGCTGTTAATATCAAACTACTTGTGTTCTGAATATAAGCAGAATTGAGGGGGTTTTGGTTTTCTACCTTTGTCCATGCATTATTTTCTTGGATAACCCAACACTGGACAGGTTATTTTTAAGGTTAAATCAGTGTTACATATCCAGCCATAAGTCCAGCTTGAGTCAGCATTTCTCCCAGGTATCTCAGTTGGCACAGGCTATATACACTGTACCACATAAACTGAAAGGTCTGCCTCACTTGCTTATCCCCCAACACACCCCCTCAAGAAAAAAACTCACACCAGTGAAGGCATTAAAATGCATTAAGCTGGATGACTGCAAAATGTCATGAGTCCTTACTGACTCCACGATTTAAGTGTGGGTTTTAATAGAGGTAATATTTCTTCATTGCTAGCCAGTGCAAGATTTGTTACCTACACAATGACTCAACTATGACATCTTTAATGAGTGATATGTTAGACTAATTAACATTAACCTAGCAGAAGAATCAAGTATAAATTAGGGACTGCTTCAGTAAAAGATAAAGAGAGCTTCTGTACTGATAATTTTCCTTTAACTAAAGGCTTTGACCCTTTAAATATGAGATTTCATTTTTAAATTAATGTTGGATTTTTTCAAATACAATTTCTACTTATTTCAATTTCAACATAAAATAAGGTATACGCAGCTAGCATAGCAATGCTAAATCCAAGAATTGGAAAACCAAGACAGGACAAGAACCATACAAAAATTATAAGGGGACATTAAATATTCTATTATGCCTAATGAATTATTTGTTCCTCTTCCCCTTGGGAAAACAAAAATAAGACAGCTAGTAATGCCTATAGATTTTGCCAGCTTTGCTGCACAGCAAGTATGACCCTACACCCAAATGCAGGCGCCAACAAGTTCACAGCAATATTCTTCAGCCTGGATTTCTCATCTTTGAGCACCAAGATGTCAAAATTCACTAAAAGCATATATGACACAGTTGCTGACCAACAGATAGGCCAATATTCTTCCTACAAGTGCACTGTGGTTCTCTCTAGAGAGACACACTAAGCAGCTGCATCTCCCTCAAAAGAGAACTATCAAGTGTATTTCTGGCAAGCAGTTTTTATACTGCATTCAACCCCTGCCTCTCCACAGAGATTTTGTTTATCATAGGAGAAATTGATCCCACCTAAGCAGAACTAGAGATACCCTATTTCACATACTGTGTTTTGCAGCAATGACAGTATATGATCCATAACAAGTTTTTGCCAAGAAGTTAATCCAAGCACTGACCTGAAATAACAGGGTCTACTTCATAGCTCTCTTCAGCTTGGAAGCATTCAGAATGAAAAATAATAAAGACACCCTGTTCCTCTTACACAAATCCTGACCATAAACCACTGCCCATAGTAGAAAAAAACAACACACAAGGGGAAGTGTTATACATAAAATGGATCCTGGCAATTCCTGGGCTGTTTGTACAGCACTACTCACACTAAACGACCAGAAGCATATGATACACACTGCTTTAATTCAGACATGCCATTTCTGATTCAGTAGAACAACAAACCAGTTTCTGAACCCAAACCAGAGCTTTCTATTACCAGATTACAGTGTGTCTGCAAATCCTTATTTTTAATAATGCTACAGACAATTTTTTCAGTGTCTAGAATGCACTATCCTACACAGTTCCTGGACAACCCAAATATGCTTCCCAGGACTCTACCAACACTAACAAAAGGCTCACAATACATAGCCCTGGGCAACAATCTCAAACGCACAATTCCACAAAAGAATTATTATTCTACCTCTCTTCTGTCCTACTCTCATTCCAACCTGTCATATCTTACCTTACTGCCTTTTGCAACAATGTTCAGGGCAAAAAGCTATTTCAACTGCAACATGCAATCCAAAGTCGAAGTAGTAGATTGATTTCTTTGCATTTGCAAATGCAAAGAAATCAATCTGGGAATGGTTCTGGTCTTCCTTTGCAAACATCCTTTTACTTGTCTCAAACAGAGAGCCACTAATATACCTACCCTGTGTGAAGTCCACAAGCAGTAACGTTTCATACAGTTTTGATGGCACTCACAACCATTCTTACTGAAATCATTAAAAAAAAAATAATCTCCTCTAGCCACTTCAAGAATTACACCACGCACGATTTAAGTCGAAGGATTCCATCAAACCAACATACACAGGTACGTGCATACATAAACACACAGCTAAAGAGTTGAGCCAGACTGATTACAAGTTGGAAAAAAAGACTTTTTCTTAGTGCTCGTCATGGCTCCGTTTCAGATGGGCCTGCTGCTTTTCAGTGATGTCTTCTTCTTTTAGTGGGAGAGGTGGGGGCGTGAGGTGTGTACAGGGGTGGTGGGGAGAAGTGTAGGGGGAGTGAGCAGCTTGCCTGACATTGTGATAGTGTCTTACAGCTGATTACAGTGAATTCTCTCAGCATAACGCCTCATCACTACTAACTCAATAGACACTTTCTCATTATATGCTTTTTGACTGATTAGAATTTATACACAAGATCTATTTCAAGAAACAAAACAGTAATTTGGAACAGGGATGAATTTCATCTTGAGCAGCTTTTTCTTGAAAGGGGAACACCACATAGATGATCAGCAACACAAGATGGCCAAAACAAAAAGTTCAGGAATGCACTAGGCACCATTTCAAAAGGGGAAAAAAAAATGAAAATCACCTCCTTCATGAAGATTCCTCAGGCACCACACCTTTGGGTTTAGACTGTATGATGTGTATATATATATAATACAGCATGTAAGAAGTGTGGAAAAATATGTGTATACACATAGAGAGGTGCTCTGGTGTCAGACTTGCTTTTCCACAAACCCCAGCAGTCCCTATCACCACTGGAATCAATAGCAACTATTATTTTGCTCTGCTGAAAATCAGCCTAAATGACTGGATTTAGATACAGCACTCAAATGTCTGTGGCTAAGCGGGAAAAAAGCGCACTGGGTAAGTCAAATTGGCTGATGAAAATATTTCAGGTATTAGCTTTAAACTACTATACTCTTAAATGCATATGGGGAAGGTGTTAAGTATGAGTTTAAACAAGGTATTTGAAATAAACTAGCATCTAATTAATCTTGTATCCAGAAGCACTGTGTGGTCCAAAACCAATCTCAATGGATGAGAAGCAAATTGTCTGTTCATTTCTTTGGGGAGAGGGAGCAACTTTATCTTACTGTTGACTTCAAAACTTCCTTTTCTGTCCTATTACTAAGACTGAAATTACTAGGACTGAAATGAACCATCATGAACATATACCAGATTATAGCTTCTTCCTCCACTGCCCATGTGCTGGAATTCCTGCAGGAGATACACATCAAAACCTCCCTAGCTAACTCCCTTAGATGATGTATAGGGAGTAACTAAGTAGAGAATATAGATTTTTACAAGGACAGCTAATTTATTTTTGCAAGCTGTGCTCCCATTTATGCTTTAAAAGCAATAATCACTCAACTTTCTCTCAATTTAAACAAAGTTTTTCAAGACACATTCAAATCGTCAACTAAATTAGGCTGGAAATGCTCATGCATCAAAGTCCCCTGAAGATGGATGATAATATTCAAATATCAGGTGTTGATACCACGGAAAAGAAGCTATTTGAAAATAAGAAATGGCAGGTAATCCAAATCTGATAAACCAGCCATGATCTAAGACATAGATTTTGACCATATGCAAAAGAAAAACATTAAACTGATAAAGCCACATAATGCATAGATTTGAGACTATAAAAATAATTTATACAAATCCTGAAGCTGAAAATGTGTCTCCATAATGAAGAAACAGCTTTTCGGTTTAGAATTCTATTTCTTTCATTCCTTCTTTTGCAAGTGTAATGAATTTCCATAAGCAAAAAAAAAAAAAAAAAGCAGGGCACTGAAAACATCAAGTTGTGAACAAGAACCTCCCTTCCTTCCAATGTCTGCTTTTCAGTACTGACCCATGCCTAAACATGCTCCACAGGTCCAGCCCAGGAGCTCAAAGGAACGAAGGACTGCCTATGTTGCATCATAAAACTTTATGGAAAACTTAAGCCACAGAGATAACACACCTTCCATCAAACATCTTCTGTTTTTCACTCATAAGGCCACATATCTTCTGTAAGGGGAAGAATGTCTCTTCCAGCACCTTTACAATCACAGAACATTAAGAGTTGGAAGGGACCTCAAAAAATCATCTAGTCCAACCTCCCTGCCAGAGCAGGATCACCTAGACTAAGTCACACAGAAATGTGTCCAGGCGGGTTTTGAATGTCTCCAGAGGAGGAGACTCCACAGCCCCTCTGGGCAGCCTGTGCCAGTGCTCTGTCTCCCTCACAGTGAAAAGGTTTCTCCTTATGTTCACATGGAACTTCCTATGCTCCTGCTTGCACCCACTGCCCCTTGTCAGTTTCCAACACTTGAAGCCCAAAGCCTTAAAACTATAGCCTCTCTACAAAAGATGACTGAGTCCATGTTCACTCCCCACAGATGAGCCCAGAGACGAGCTCCTGAGCTACCAGCAGCTCAGGTCAGCTCCAGCACCAGCTTAGCTAAAGTCACACCATACATAAGCTCAGCTAAGAACCAACAACTAATAGATCACGGCCACTGACCACCATTATGCAGTTCAAGTAGCTTACCAGCCTAAACTATCATCCTGCTTGGCACTACACCAGCAAGTTCCTTAAACACACCTCAGTGTTTGCTGCATAAATCTAGGGTATTCTTAGGCATTCTGGAGCCATCACTACTTCTATTATTTTCACAAGCATACACACAGAGCAACACTGCACTGACATCAGCCAAGAAAAAAAAAAAAAGAAAAAAATCCATTTGTAGGTTCTGAAAGGTAACTAAATGAGCAGCCAAAGTCTCACCTCTGAGATGCTCTCAAAGCAACACATGGGATTCCTGAACCACGTACTGAAATGAGTATTTGCCTTGCAGGGTATTGCAAAAGCAGAGAGAAGAAGCTAACCTGTATCCTCAGCTGAAGGCTAGTTATTTTGGGAGCAAATTTAATTCAAAACATGCAAAACTAAAGTCAACTTTGTTTCCTTGTACAGCATTAAATAGAAACAATTTTATCACACACCAAAAGAAGCCAATACTACTGATCCCCAAGATATTTACAACCTGCACTTGTGGCCATTTAAAGGATTTCACTACATTTTTCCATTAGAAATGCTCTGATGGCACAGGCCTCCAGACACATAAATTATGACAAACTGCTTCTCATCCCTTCCCATGAAATCCACCTCTCCTTTCTCTGTCACATCAATCACTAGCTATTAGCCCTCCTTTTCAAGATGCCTCACCATGTCCTCTCCTCGCAGATCAACACTGGCACACAGCTAAGTCAGACTCTATCCATATTGGCCCAGAATACCCACTCCCAGTAAGTGTTATGACAAGCACATGCCTTCCCCCTCTGCACCTGCCAGGTACCCCATGCAAGCGTTCACAGTTCTACTTCACTGCTCTCCCTTATCATCTCAGGAGAAGTAGTGTGGAGAACCAGAGCAACACCATGCTCATCTGCCCATACAGGACTTAAAGCAACTCATTTCATGTACAAAATTCTTTAGAAACAGTTTAAACTATAAAAAAAAAAAGTAAATACCCACACAGAGAAAAGCAACCCCAAGAACAATGGATACTGGAACATATAAATTGTATCAAAATCCAGTACATCACGTGAGGTGAGAACACTGCTCTTGAATAGAAGTGTAGCTTCTTTTTAGTTTAAGCATAAAGTAAGCATTTCACTATTTTTAGCACCAACACACAAATTTAGATTAGGTGTGAGCATTTTTCTCTTCTTTCTTCTTTGTACAGAATTAAATGCAATATATATTCACTGATCTACAACATACACTGATACAAACACAGAATCCACACTCGCAGCAGTCTCATAACCTTTTAAGGGAATTACTGTCCCTGTCCTCACATGAAGACCTCAGTTAATTTTGTCTTAAAAGATTCTTAATCCCTCTAGCTCACCTGTTTCCCCCCTACCAAACCCAAACACATCAATGCATTGTAAACAAAGAAAGATCAAAGTATCAAGTACAACAGCACCCTACAACAGGCTTCACAAATGGTTTGTGACAAAATTCACATTATGACAACGCAAGTTTAAAAAAAAAAGCACAAAACAAAAAACACCAGAAAATAGAATCCGTTAGTGAGCTGAAAAGCTTCTTGCTACACAATATAAATCCAATCAAGAGGAAGAAAACTATTCCAGACACCATATGGTTCTGTCTTGACATAACTGATAGCACTTTACAGAAAGCAGCTCCCATGTTGGAGGCTTCCATTTCATTATGAGTTTTCACACAAGTATTTCAGAGTCTTAACTGTAACAGAATGGGGAGCGTAAACTCCACCATCGCCCCCGAATTTCAGGTGGCAACTCTCTCCTAGCCTTGATCAACTTTCTTCTACCTCTCATAAGATTTGCTCTCACAAGCTAAATAGTAACAAACAACACTATAATGCTTATGCTGATTCTACAAGGGTATTGAGTGCCTCAAGTTGCCTATAAGGTGACAAACAAGTGAGAGCAGAGAAATAAAAAACCCTTATAATCACAGTTATGATTACTACAAATGATTGAGCATGAGATATTCAACAAGTATTGGCAAAAATAAAGGGGGGACAGGGACACCAAACAAAACAGCCAGACGCTGTTATCAATACTGTTTTCTATGGAACTAAAGCTACAAAACCAACTCCATTTTGGAAATATGCCCTGTCCTACAGCTTCAACCTCACTTTCCCAGTGAGGGGCACAAAGTCATTACTTCCCATGCCATCCTCCTCCTAATTGCACAGTACTTTTTGGACTATTTGGGAGTCCTTTCAGTGACTAATAGTAGTATTTCCAAAAGTTTTCTCCCAAAGTTTTACTCAAGAGTCATATCGTACCTCTGCATCCCAAGGAGAATGCTCCACTAAAGCCTCCAGAGAAGGAAGCACCTTTGTCCTACACTACCAGGAGCAGGGTTGCCCACTGGAGAGGCAAAAGGCATCAGGCCCTCAGGAACACACCCCTCTCTACATTTTGCATCAGGAATTAGTGTGGAAGGGCACACAGTTCTGCAGAAATTTTTTACTGGAGTTCACACTCCAAGAAACCCCACTTCAACTAAATAGAAGGATCAGAGAAATAAAATGAGGTCCTTACTGCATTTCCCCTTCTACCTACATGTTAATGGATAAGAAGTTGCTCCATACACCACCTCATCCATCTGTTACCTAAAAATCCATAAGTTACAAAACCTGACCTTTTATCCTCTGCCCATTCCTCACAACCCCAGCACAAGAACTCACCTACCCACAACACTGCTGCATTTCTTACAGCCTGTTAAATGTCTTCTGTACTGTGCTACATTGGCCAGAGATCCCTATAGTCACTCTCACCTCAGTGACAGGGAACAAGACCATCTCTCACACAACAAAGTGTGTTGCCTAGAAGACCTTCTTAACTGAGAGCACAGTTCAAAGGAGGCAACACTGCTCAGACTGACAGGAGTTTGCTTAGCTTTGTTTAGGTGTACACCCTACTACCAGCTTAACAACAGGTCCCAGGGTAGGCTTGCAAGCAAAGTTCAGAGTTCATCCTCAAACCCATCCTGCCCAGGACACCTGCAAGGGCTTCCATCACCTTGCAGGACTGTC
This sequence comes from Hypotaenidia okinawae, assembly GCA_027925045.1. Lineage (NCBI taxonomy): Eukaryota > Metazoa > Chordata > Aves > Gruiformes > Rallidae > Hypotaenidia > Hypotaenidia okinawae. Next base: position 65,679,727 of record BSDF01000002.1, read on the forward strand.
ACAAGCAGAACAAACAACTGTCCAGTCATAATGAGAGACAAGCCACAGGAGCAACCCTTTCCACACATTTCAGAGCTACAGAGTTTGGACTCCTACCTGAAACCCTCTTCTCAAGCAGCAACTCCAGAACTCCTCACAGCTGCCCCCAACAAATGCAGCAAGGCTGCTTCCTGTCCCAGTTAAAGCAGAAAGCTCCCCCTTACCTCCCCCAGCTCAGGTGCTGCTCCTTCCCCAGAGTGCTCAGCCTCCGACCATCCCTGCCTCACCTGCTGGTGCCTGCCCCTCTTGCCGGGACTGCTCCCAGGGGAAAAGTACAAGGACACTCCAGCCAGAGACCTCAATAAAAACATTTTCCCGTTCTCTATGCAAGCCCTGCAAGGGTCTCACTACTCACCAATGCAGCAGGCCTATCAGCTGGGAACTACCACACTGAACATTTCCTAGCTGGCTGGCCCTGCTTTATCTTTATCTTTATCTTCTTATTATTTTACAGGAAACAATCCAGAGAAATTTGAAGACAGATAAACTGTATTCCCTCTCTTCAAATCTTAACAGCTTTGAAACCAAGTTATTAACAACTGAAATGTTCCAGATGCAAACACAAACGTATCTAATAATTTGCTTAATATATTCTGAATCCTATAGCAATGATGAAATTCAAACTACACAAACTCTCATATTAAGCTAAAACAAGGACTTCTCTCTATTTACATTAACTATTAAGTAAAAATCCACTTCAGTTTTCAGTGTTGATGAAAGCGAATGGCTTTCAGGCAGATAAATGAAGTGTACCTCTTCTGTCCAGTTTGGTTTTCCTAGAGTGGCACGTGCCTGAGAAGAAGCTGAAAGAGAAGAAAATCTGCACAGAAAGAAAAAAGAATCGCAGATTTGGCTTCTTTTAAATACCAAACACAATGACTGGGCTTCTTTTCTAGGATGACACTAGATAGCCCCTCTAAATATTTTTATCCAGCACAATCCATTTATTACTCTCTTTTCCCTCTTTCCACGAAGAACATAAGACTTTCCTTTCTCGAGCCTTTGAAATAAGGACTTTCATACGGCTAACTCCAAAAGTCCAAAAATAGCATAAATGCAGAGCAATATTAAGAAGGGAAACCTAAATGTGCCTTAATTGCATTCGAGATGTAACAAAAAGCTTAGCCTCAATAATCAAGAAAATTAAGAGTAGGTCTTTATTAAGCCACAGAACCAGGAAATTAGGACTGCGTTGCTTCTTGTATCTGTATTTACAACTGGAAAGGATAACAAGTGATTATGCGCTCAGATTTCTCTTTTGCTCTAAAGTAGGCCAGCCAGCTCAGCACTTTTCTTAAGATTATGAATTCTTGTCTGCCCTACATATGGTATAGACTGGAACCAATCAGATGAGCTGAAATATGCAGCAACACCAACTATCTTCATGTCATTCATTTTTCAGTTCTAAATAAGAGGTACGCAAAGCAGGTGTAAAAGGATCAGATTTTAAATAGTTTTTAAGTTCACAATTTTCATAGTTCACTAAGGGGCTCAATGACTTCCTCACCACTGGATTAACATTTAATCTAGAGTCAAGAAAAATTTTTAATTCATTAATAACTCATTAAAAACCTGTTTTCTCCACTAGTTTTCATTTCATTTTTATACATCGATTATGCCACACAAAAGAAAACTGAGTGCTGTCTGCTCAGTACCAGGACATTCAGGATGTAAACACACTCTGGAAGAAACCTTAAATCAAAACTTTAAAAACATATGAAACAAAAGAATTCCTTGAATTTTTAAGTTAAATATTCCTATTTGCTGTCTCCCCCATACAAGCCACCCATTTAGATTTTTCTTGCTAGCTGGAAGAAGAGAGGTTAAATAATGGAAGGTGTTTTTCTTGAGTTCAACTCAAAATACTAACATGTCTTCAAACAAAGTCGGCTATTTGGAAGATCATAGGTGTGGAAAATACTTTGTTTAAATTGTTTTTAACTTATTTTTCTTAAAAGTTAATTAGCCTGATTTTCTAAAGCTGCTAAGCACTCCTAGACCTAACAAAGTCTTTACCTCGAAAGTATCAGTTAGCTCTGAAAACAAAACCACTTTAATGTTCATATTTTCCTTCTACTTTTAAGTTATACACCCTGCCAAACCCTTAGTACAGCATTTCTGACAGATTACACCACTCAAAACTATTGGTAGGTGTCAGCAGCAGGGAAATGACAAAAGAAGAAATAACAAAAAAAAAAAAGATTACCAAGCAAGTTTGTGTAAAACAAAGATGACACACTTACTATGTCTCATACATCAAAATACTAATTTTGCAGCAGGGGAGAAGCATACCATTCATCAGCTGCAGATCCTTGGTGTCGGATAGTGATATAATCCACATGGGTCTCATCGGCATTTTCCACAATATCCTCAAGTTTCAGCAAGAGGCTCTTCGAGTTCTTGCAGGACCCCATCGAGTGATGTACAAATCCAAACAGTTAAGACCTTCAGCAGCTGTAGGGTACAGTTTGTACCACGTTAACCACCCTTGAAGAATCCCAAGCTGTATTCCACCACACAGAGAGCGAAGCAATATGGCACCCATGGCAGACCGATGCTTTGGCAACCATTCCATTTTCCCAACGACCACGTTTTGCCCTATTCAAATCAGAAGAATAAGCATTAGTTCAGCACAGTAACTCTGCTGCACCACTTGGTGACTAACATACAAATACAAAAATGCATTCTTCTGAATAATTCCAAACACACGTTTCTTCACAGATTTAGACACATCCTAAACTTGAAGCCTGGTGATGGCATTTCACTTTAAAAACATCACCAGGATGGAGTGTAACAGAAGAATTAGGCTGGATGCTATCATTCTTGTACTTAGAATGCTTTGAGAAAAGGGCTTTCATACTTCTTCACACATTCTGCAGTCTTGCATTACAGAAAGCGTGGAAGTGACAGAAAAGGAAGGTAATATAATGGCTCTTCAACTGCCCTGGCAGGTATTTCAAAACTCATGAAAAGAATAAGTCAAGAAAAAAGCCCCAGTAGCAAAAATATGATATCAACCTTTTTGAAGGGAAACGTATCAGGATTGTGGAGGAGAGAACTTCAGGGTGATCTTTTCTCCCCTGTTTAGCCCCAGCTCAATGTACCTCGATGGCACCTCCACCAGCGGAAATGGTACAGCCTCTGCGGCTTGGGCAACAAGCACCACTGCTGACACTCAGCCCAGCAAGGAGCAAGCCAAAGAGGCGAAACAGGAGCCTGGTACTTCTTCTGTGCCATTCCTTCAGAAGTACCAACCACAAATTTTTGCTTAGGTTGGGAAGGGGAATATAAGGAATGGAGGAAAAAGTTTGAGCAGTCTGCACAGGAGAGAATAATGATGTGAAGAACAGCGTCAGGTCTGCCGAGCTGGAGTGGGGGGAAAGGGGAGAAAACAAACTGCCACAGCAAGAACAGGGGAGGAGGACCAGAAGAAGCTTTTAGAGACTGGAAGATGCATGTTCACCAACATAAAGATAAGAAGAAAGGAGAAGGTGAATATTATTGGACGCACAAGAATTTTTGCTAAGTCTGCATAACTGAGTAACATGCACATAGGGCAGACCACAGAAGAATAGTTTTGGGAGAGGGAACAAGAAGAAGTTTTTATGTTTGCTTCACATCAGGAGAAACCTGAGGGTATCTACACTTGTATGAAAAGAAAGATCCTGGCAAAAGGAGATTTTCATGTGAAATGCAAGCAAGACCTGGTGGAAAGGGACCTGCAAGAAGGACAATGAGTGACAATAGAAAATGGAAAAGTAGACTCAGAAACTAGAAAATGGGTAGATCCAAGAAAGGAGAGGGACAATTGACATATTAGGACAAGCAAATAACATGGGGAAAGGAAAGTAGTGAACTGGGATGAAAAAAAATAGAAAAAGGAAGAGGAAATAAGAAGATTCTAAATGAACCAAGATAATTATGAAAAGTACAAAGAGCACATGAGTAAGTTTTCCGAAGTTGCGACGCCTGCTCTAGAAAACAGGAATACCAGAAAAGAATGGAACAAAAGCCGAGGACCTATGGCTTTTCCAAGGGGACGAAGCGGACTGCACAGTGCAGGGGAAGGCAAGCCGAGGAAGAGCCAGTCTGGACTGACCCTTCTCACTCTCCCCCTTCCCTATTATCAATGCATTCGGAAGAACAAAGTCCTCCCCTCCGGTCCTTCCCCTCCTAAGACTGTCCCTCCGCACTTCTGCACACCTTGCTCCCCTTGGATGGTCCCAGAACGGCAATGCGTGACACCCTGTGCTGTCCCGGCCCATCCCTGGCCCAAGCCGGCACCCAGCGGAGCCCCCAGCGCTGCGCTGCCCAGCCCCACAGCCCCCACTCCTTGGCCAGGGCCCCCAGGACTCCCTACCATCCCAAGAACTTTTCCCCTTCTTCACCTTTCCTCTGTCCAAACTCCCAAAAAAGCTCAGCCCGACCCAGAAAGCTCCCAGAGCCCACTTCCCTCCCCAACTCCCCACCCCCCACCCCCCACCCGCCCAATAAAGAAATAAACTAAACTCACTAAAACAAAACACAAAGCAGGCACAGCGAGGAGAGAAGACACACACCCCCGAGTAGTGTCCCCCAGTCTGCATTAGCGGACCTAGGGCAGAACGGAGAGCCTTAGCCTCCCCAAAAATACCTGCATGTGCTCCGAAAAGTACAAAGAAAAGGCTTGGCTGGCCGCAGCCTCCCCCTCTGCGCACTCCCAGCCCGGAGCGCAGCTTGCGGGGAGCGGGGCGGGAGGGGGGCGCGCCGAGGGAGCCGAGAAGGAACAATAAGCCCGAAGTCCGAACGTACCTTCTCCTTTCTTTAAACTGTGAAAGCAGATTTCCTTACGAGCCTCTACAAGCGGGGCTGTTTGCTTTTAAGCGGCGGGAGAGCTCGGAGAAAGTTGAGTAAATCTCTCCGGATAAAGTTGTCGAAGATGAGATAACCCGGGAGAGGAGAGGGAGAGATGGAGAGTTCATCCGAGTTTCTCCTTTTGTTCAAGTTGCCCGAGCAGACAAAGAGCCGGCAGCGGCGGCGGGTCCCCCGCTCCCCTACTCCCCCCGCGGCCCGGGCGCAGCCGGGGTCCCGCGCTGCCCTTGCACACACCCCCCCGCCCCCGCCCCCCTTCACCCGTTCGCCGCCTCCCACCACCGCAACTTTCCGTCTTCTCCATCCCTCCTCAGCCCCGATCCCGTCTCGGGCGCAAAACTTTCCCTCGAGCTGAACCGCCCAGGAAAAAAAAGCAACAGCAACAAAACAAACCCACCCAAAACCCCGCACCAGAAAAACAATGTAACTCAAGGCTAGGGGTGTGGAGGGGGGTGGAAAGGGAGAGAGACATCTCTCAAATCATTATTTCCGGTAGATGCACCTCTTTGTTTGGATTCCCCCGACTGTCAGTGAGGACAAGCCTCTGAGTATCTAGTTTCGGTCAGTTTGATCTCCCGGAATGAGACGGGAGAACGCGGGACATAAAGGAAGATAAAGTTTAGAAAGAAAGAAAAGGGAAAAGAAAAAAAAAGAAAAAAAAAAACCTCCGGAGTTGCGAAACGAACCCTTTTTGCATGGACACGGGAAGTACATAAATAAACAACTGAAGGGGAATTTGGGAAGAGTGTGGCTTCTCCTCCCCCTCCCCTTTGCACTTTTCCCGAGTCCGTAACAAAAAAGCCCCCGAAAGCTCCTGGCCACAGCTCCGTGCCACCACCGCTGCGGCCAGCTCCTGGCATCCCTACCTGTTGCGTAAAGCGCAAAGACGGGGCAGACCGCATCCGTCCCAAAGAAACCAAAAGGGAAGGAGGGGGCCGCCCACGGCCCCACGGCCCCTTCACCTGCCCTCCGGCCGCCCCCACGGGGACTCCCGCGGCGGGCGCCGCCGGCAGCCACGGTGCGGCCCCGGGCGGAAACCGCGGCTGCCCCCGCATCCCTGCCCGGCCCCGGTCCCGGCCCGCGGGCGGCCGTCGGGGCGCCGAGGTCCCGCCGAAAGTTTGGCGAGGCGGGGCGGGGGTGCGCGGCGGCCTCGCACCGAGACAAAAGAATCGCGGAGCAGAGCTGCAACTCACCTTGGAGGGAGGGAGGCTGGAGAGACACCTTCCGCCTCATTCCTCCTCCTCCTCCTTCCCACCCCCCGGCCCTGTGGCGACGGCGGGGCCACGGGACCGGCTCACGCTGCGGGCCGGGGCGTGGGCGGCAGCGGGTGCGAGTGTGTGCGCGCCCGGCTCGGCTCGGCTCGGCCCCGCCAAGGGTCCTCTCCCCGGCGCTGAACAAAGGCGCGGGGGGGCGGCCCCTCCGCCCCCCGCCTCGTCCGCTCTCCCTCTCTCCCTCGGTGCGTAACTTTCTGGTGCCCACCCCGCATCTCAGCGTCCCGGCCCCGCTGGACGGGGAAGGGCAGGGGGAAGCGGGGTGGCCCGCCCGCAACGGGACCCCCACGTCGGGGCGGCGGGGCCGGGGCTGCGGCAGGGCGGGGTGTGGGGGGTGTCGGGGAACGGATCTGCCGCCCTTTGTCTGCACGTGTGTGTGTGTGCGCGCACGTGGAGGGGGGCGTTGGGGGTGCCCGTCCGTGTGTGCACTGCGTGGGTGTGCACAGCACGTGTGTGAGCGGTGTGCAAGCAGGGACGGTGCACCGAGTGTGCACGGCGGGTGTGCTGGCACGGGCTCCGGGCAGCCCTGAGTGCTGCCCTCTTCCTCAGCCCCCCTGAGTGCTGTCTCTCTCCTCAGCCCCCAGGCCCCATGGGAGCAGCTGACCAGGCTTCAAAGATGCCCCAAGTGCAGCATGCAATTTTTTTCTTTTCTTTTCTTTTTTTTTTTTCATAAAAGCAAAAGAAACCTCGAAGGAGTTACCAGGAATTGGTAATTAACAGCAGCCCACACCCGACATGGTAGGACAAGTTTTTCAAAGTCAGAAAACAGAGGATGATCCTGAGATGTGTGTCCTTAGAAGAAGGAAAAACAGGATGGGAAGGGCACAGTATTTAGCCTTCCGTGTACTGTTGACTCCTCCAACAGCCCCTGCTCACCTACATCCCTTCCTATTTCCCTTCAGCTCATGCTAATTCCATGCAACTTGTCCTTTTCTTCCAGCTCCCGTGCCTACCTTCCCTAGTTCTGAGGCTCATTCAAACCATTCCCTCCTACCCAGTGCTGACACACTCAAGTCTTGCCCTTCAAAACACTTTATAACTCTCCACCCAGGATCAACCTTTTTAGCCTCGGGCCCCAGAGAAACTGCCCCCAGCGCTTCCATCACTCCACGCTGGTGTACCTTGCTCTCAGACATTGTCTTCCTACATTCTGCTGCAATGCATTTCTCTGGTTTGCATTCTGGATTTCTGAGGTGAAATGATAATGCATAACGCAATGCAACGTCAGACATGTGAAATGCCTCCTCAGAGCTGTCGTTCTTTACCCTTCCTTTCACCCTCTTTTGCTCTTCTGCACTGTGTGCTCTGAAGCAACTATCATAGCACTTTGTTGATTTTCTCCTCTTAAATTACCTTCTACAGACTGTTTCTCCTTTCCCTCCATTTCTGACTTTTTTGGAACTGTTTTATCCATCTTTTTCTACCTACTAATTTTTGTTTTCTCAGTCCTTCAGTTTCATGGCGTATTTGCTTTGTGCGGCAAGGTTTCAGTAATGGGAGGGCTATAGCGGTGGCTTCTGTGAGAAGCTGCTAGAAGCTTCCCCCATGTTTGACAGAGCCAATGCCAGCCAACTCCAAGACAGACCTACCAGTGGCAAAGTCCATCAGCAATAGTGGTAGCACCTCTGGGATAACATATTGTGGTCGTTTGACCCTGGCTGGAGGCCAGATGCCCACAAAAGCTGCTCCATCTCTCCCCTCTTCAGCTGAACAGGGGAGAAAATAGATATTGAGAGGCTCAGGAGTCAAGATAAGGACAGGGAGAGATCATTCCACAATTAGTGTCACGGGCAAAACAGACTCAACACAGAACAAAGGATAGGAAACTCTCTAATGTATTACACTGCACTGCACACCCAGTGACACCAGAGTCGGGTAATGAGAAGCATGACCAGATCTTAAAGCACCTCAGCAGACTTCACTTTAGTCATGATTTCACTCCCTTCTTCCCACTCCACTCTGGCATAAAGAGTGGCAGGGAATGGGAATGGGGTTTTCAGTCAGTTCCTCACGAGTTGGTTTCCTTCTTGGCCCCCCTCTTGAGTGGGGCATTCCTCACATCCTTCCCCTGATGCACCATGGGGTCCCACCCATGGGAGACAGTCCTCCATCAACTTCTCCAACATGAGTCCTTTCTGTTGGGGAGTCAGTTCTTTACCAACTGCCCCAGCACAGCTGCCTTCCATGGGGTGCCAACTTTCAGGCCTAAACTGCTCCAGCCTGGTCCTCCAGAGAGTCACAAGTCCCCCCAGCAAACCTGCTCTGGCGTGGGTCAGTCTCCACAGGCTGCAGGTTTCGCTGCAGGGAGCTTGCTCCAATGCCGGCTTCCCACAGGGTCACAGCGTCTTCCAAAACTCTCCCCCAGCTCTGGCATGCAGTCCTTCATGGGCTGTAGATGGGATCTCTGCTCCCTGTCATCATCCATGGGCTGCAGGGGGACAGCCTGCTTCACCATAGTCGGCTGATGTTTACTCTGTCAGACCTGCAGAGAACTTCTAGCTGCTGCCTACAGAAGTCACCCCTGCAGCCCCCCTTCTCCACCAGAACACAGCCATGCAAAACTACAACATCTATTTAAGCAGGGAGGGGAGAAACAGGGAATCATAGAATATATTGCATTGGAAGGGACCCATAAATCTACACAATCACAGCTGGAGAAAGGAGTGAGAATGTGGGAGAGGAACAACTCCACAGACACCAAGATCAGCGAAGAAGGAAGGGAAGGAGGTGCTTCAGAAGAGAGATTCCCCCACAGCCTGTGGAGAAGACCGTGGTGAGCAGCCCATGGAGGTGGATGGTGGAGCAGATGTCCATCTGCAGCCTGTGGAGGACCCCATGCCAGAGCAGGTGGATGTACCTGAAGGAGGCTGTGACCCTGTGGGAAGCCTGTGTGGAGCAGGATCCTGATGGGACCTGTGGCCCTATGAATAGAGGAGCCCACATCAGAGGGGGTTTGCTGGCAGGACTTGTGAACCTGTGGGGGATCCATGCTAGAGCAGTTAAAGAAGAAGTCCTCTGAGGAGAAAGGAGCAATGGAGACAACATATGAAGAACTGACCACAACCTCCATTCCTCATCTCCCTCTGCAACTGTGGGGGGAGGAGGTAGAGAAATTGGGAGTCAAATTGAGCCTGGGAGAAGGGAGGACTAAGGTAAAGGCATTTTAAAGATTTGGGTTTATTTCTCCTTATCCTATTCTTATTTGATTGCTAATAAATTAAACTGATTTCTGCAAGTCTAGTCTGTTTTGCCTGTGACAGTAAATGCTGAATGATCTCTCCCCACCCTTACCTCGACCCACGAGCCTTTTGTTGTATTTTCTCTCCCCTGCCCAGCTGAGGAGGGCAGTGACAGAACAGCTCTGGTAGGCACAGGGGGAAGAGCAATGCCAACTGACCCACTGTCCTTTCATTCTTTCCATCCTTATTTTCCCTGCTTTTCACATGCACTCGTGTAGTAACGTGCATAGATATCCAACCAACATGTACACAGACACATGCCAATGCATACACAGTTCTTTGCCGTGTCTCTTTCCAGGTGGCCCCAAAGCCAGTGGGAGGCTGTGCATTGTGCCACAACCAGCAAACATCTCATAAAGGAGTACTCTTAGGAGCAGCTTCTGGAAAAGCACAAATTGTACAGGTAGCTCCCTGTTCCGTGGGATTTTGGTTTAGGGAGACATCCAAGACACGTTGTGTAAAGGTATTGCTCGCTGAGATTTGTGAGGATGGAGACTTGCCCTGTGGCCTGCCAACTGAGCAGAGGTTGTGGGGCAGGAAAACACAACCACCCACATCCACTTCTCCTCCTGCCCTTGGAAGTGTGAGGCCAAAAATGTCTTTAAAAAATCCTATATTGTAATTCTTTAGTGTCTTCACCTTATTACTTCACTATGAGCGACAAAGATTAGCTGATCATTGGACCAGAGGGCACCAGTTGCCTTGGGTCCCATAATCATCACTCAATTACATTCCATATACAGAAAGAGAAGACAGTTAGAGCTGATAACATGTAACTGAAGAGCTAACTAAGCAAGGATGAGAAAAAAATAGAAAAATTTATATAAAGGGGAAAACCATCAGAAACATTTCAGCAAAAGTTACCGTGTCTTGTAGAGGAGTTTATTTGATGGCTGAAAAGCCATCTGCAGCTGAGACAATAAAACTTGTTTAAAACCCTTTTGTTGTTTGTTGGCCAGGTAAAGGCAAGCATTAAGTGGTGAGAAGCAAGGAAAAGGGAGCAATTGGTAATAATTGCCATGAAGTAGAAATTATGCAGTGTAGAAAATAATTTGGAGATGTCAAAAGCATTGCAGAAAAACATCTGGAATGGATAGAACTCAAATGATTTTACAGTAAGTGAGGAATGAAGCATCTCCTAACAATGTCCACAGGCCTAGCAATAGACATAGTAACACTTTTAATTCTGATATGAAATGTACAAAAAAGATACCTGTGTCCTGTGAGTTGGAAGATGAGTACTGCACACAGAGCATGACCTTGGGTCTTTAGGCAGCACCTAGCATCAGTAGAAATTGAATCTGAAGCCCCAGATGCCTTGCACCCTAGCATCAGAAAATGCTTGGTACTTTATGACACAGTGATGTTCAGTTTCATAAACCCTGGAATGACGTGGAAATTATGAGAATCTGTTGCCAATGTTGTGCCAATACAAAAAGAGCACACACAGATTGAGCCAGATTACAATACTGCATTTTGCCTGACACCTCAAAAATAGTGGAAAACTTGACACGGGAGAACTAAGGGTAGGGATAATGACTCTACCACAGCATTTGTTCATTTCTAATTCTTCTTTTTTTCATTTTTATTTATGTTTCCCTGTGGCTGTAGGAGAGGTCCAAGTGTGGATCTACTGACAGCTCCACACGATGATGTCTGGTTTGAAGAAAGTCACAACAATGATGAAATTTCCCACAGAGCATCAACATTTAAACATTTCCAAACAGCAGTGGCCTACTATCTTCTGGCTCCTAAATATTGGGGACAAGTGGCTTTCACTACTTGTGTATAGTATTTAAATCCTTGATTCCCCCACTGCATAACCACATCCCTCTTAATTCTTGGAGTAGATCATCTTGGAGGTCTATTCCAACCTTACTGATTCTGTGATTCTGTGATACTTTCAGTCTCAGGTACCTGATCTCTTCCTGTCTCCATAGGACTTTTATTCTGCTTCCCAAGTCTCCTTGAGAAATAGCTTCTGTGAAATTCACTCTAGATGTGAATTCAAGACTTTTAAGATCAGAAAATATCATTAAATCACCATATAAAAGGTCAAGCTGGACAGGGAGTGTAATAATTTCTCCTGTGTTTAACTGGTTGGCCATATTCTTCCAAAGTCTAACTTCCAGGAAGGTTTTCCATTGTGTTAAAACTTTGTGTGATACACAGTCAACAACTTCCCTTAAGAAATAAGTCAACCGTCAGCCTTGCTATTAAAAAGAACAACAACCAAAGCTGCACTTCACTTTAAATTTGTTTGGCTTTAGTTTCTAGTTGTTTTTTAAAATGTATTTTATGTCTCGCCACCACATTAAATTAGCGTACAGCTAATTTTATAAATGGGGGCCTGAAAGCAAGACTGGCTGCACAGGACAGGAAACCTTCCTGCAGAGATAATGCACTTATAGGATTGTTTTAATCTCTTTGAGGGATTACTTACATTAACTTGTTTTTGTTCTATTACATTTACTGAGAAAACATACAATTGCTTGAAGTTCACCAGCTGAGTGGGTTTTGGGGGCTGTGACATTCATTTAACATTTGGTTGCCATGCATTGAAACACGTGTCAGCACTGCAGGGGTGATGTGAAAACTGGCACCCCCAAAGCCCAGAAATGGGTGCAGATGCTGCAAGCACCTACAGATCAACACAAAGGGCAGCCCAGCCTGCAGCAGAGAGCTGGGGTGCTGCTTATGTCTCCCTGCCCTTACGCATCCTATGTGGGGATTTTTGGCTTCTTGTATAAATTTTGTTATACTAGAAATGGGGGGAGTCCAAAAGCACATCACCTGCAGACTTCTCCAGACTAAACAGCTGGTGGCTCTTCACCCGTAGACTTCAAGAGGCCAGATTTGAAGATCCACATGATCCCTTCTGGTCTTTTTTCCTGGCCGAGCAGAAGAAATGCAGGCTCTGCAAGATCCACTAAACCACTGACACTGAGAACCCCAGAAGAGAAGGACTGGTTTCAGTTCTTTCTGTTTTAATAGATGCCACTGGACATCTCAAACTTCAGGAGGGAACTTGCAGAAAAGTTAGCATACATCAGCTACAGTAACTGCCTTTACATTTACTGTGAGAAAAGCCTGCACAAACAATTGTTTAAGTGTTGTTCAACACCTCCCTGAGAAGTGAACCAGCACTAGTCTTCTGAGAGCATCTGAATGTGTTGACTTGCTTATAAGCCTTTGGACGTCATATATAGGAAGACAGGCAAAAGGCCAGAGGAAGATCAGCAAAAGGTTGTCCTTTAGCAGATTAACTCAGAGGACCTCCTGGGCTCTGCTGTCCTAGCAAGTTTTTGTTTTTTCCTTCAGTTTTATTCTTCTATACACAGAGGCTGACTTCACTATTACTCTCTTTTGTAGAAGTATGAATCAAATCATCAGGTCAATCCACTCCTGTAAACTTAAAGACCAAGACAGACAAGGTTGCAAATGAAAGAACTGTTTTGGCACGGTTATATTCTTGTCCAGAGAAACTTAACTCAGCAAATTCATAGGATGTTTGTTTTGGAAATGCATATATTGGAAACATTTGTTTGCAAAACCCCAGTATTATTCCAAAAGGGTAGAAAAACACGAGCTTTCCAGCACTGCAGTCTTTTGACTCATTGTTCACAATATCCGTACTCTAGAGAAAGAAAATGCAACTTGTAACTGATTATCAACTACCTACATTTTCCTTATGCTTTCCCCTGAGCCAAGAAAAAGGTCGTGAAATCCTCTCTTCTTCTCCACCAAGTGTCCCTCTTGATCGAGCCAAGGAAATTTTTATCTCAAAAACCCTATTAACATAACTTCTTTTTTTCTTTTTTCTTCTTTTTTACCTATGTACACCAGGGGCTCTTTGTCCACCTCCCTTTATATCTTGTTCTCTTTGCTCTGCCCCATTTAACCCACCCTTTTTAGTTGGCAAATAAGTAACTTGACACAGACCTGGCTCCATTGTAACTGTTTCTGCCGCTTCCCCCTCCAGAGCCTACGGTTCTTCTAACAGACCTTGCACAAGGGTCCCCAGGAAAATAGGTAATTCCCAAACAAATGCAAAAAAGGATTTTTTTTTCAGCAATATGGTTGTATATGATGGTTGCTATTACAGTTGCTATTCCTCCAAAATGAAAACTTTTATTATGAATAATGAAAACTCCATTGCAAGCTGAAAAATTCAGGCCACTTTTATGCTACTCTTAACAGAGAAAGGAAAAAAACCCACTAGTATCCAGAGTTTGGCTGGGATGGGGTTAATTTTCACCAAAAGTTGGGATGGGACACAGCCAGGACAGATGACCTAAATTAGCCAAAGGGATACTTCATACTGTATAGAAGGAGGGTAGCACAGGCCTGGGATGGGTCTGAGCATGCGGTCTGAGTTGTGCAACTGCTGGTGAGAAACTTCATTGCATGTCACAGTTGTGTATATTCTAAGTCCTGTTGTTATTTCCCCCTCCCTGTGCTGTCCTAGTAAACTGTCCTTATCCCAACCCACGAAGTTTTGCCTCTGTCTCCCCCACCCCACTGTAGGAGACGGGCATGGAGGAGTGTGAGCAAGCAGCAGTGTAGTGCTCAGATGCTGGCTGGGGCTAAACCACAACAACTGATTTTCCACATTCTTGTTCCCATTTATTCTATATACAAATGTGAGTACTACTCCAAAAGAAGATTATTATAGTCTAAATAAGACTATCTTTTGGAAGTTCTGGTTTCAGCCTTGCTTTCTTCCTCCTTAAATTTTAAAACATTGAATTGAACTTACTTCTTCCTGAAAATGTTGATCTGTTTGAGATGTATTAAGCTCAAATATATTACAAGAATGAGATATTGTATATAGATTATCTAAAGTACTTAAACCTTCAAAATCATTAGAAAGATACGGCAGGGTTTTTTTGAACGTTTGAGACTAACATTCTGAATATATTGTTTGATAATATCCATGTTGATCACCTTCAGACAATGTTCAAGTTATTTCTAGATGCTTTTCAGCTGATTTAATTAATTATTCTCCTCTCTGGCTTATATTGAAAACATCAGCCTTTCTAGTTCGTCACTTGTTTTCAGAAGTCACCCCACAGTACTGACAAAAGCATTGGACTAGGATCATAGTCAGTGTGGTCTCTCTGGTTCATAAATCTGCTTGAGCACTCAGCAGTATATTCGTGAAGCACAGAGACAGTAAAATCCTTGTCTTGAATTCCTTCATGTAGAGAATAGACAGGACGATGGTGGAAAAAAGATTGGAGTGCTGCTTACAATCTTGGCCTGGTTTAACAGGCATCTTGTTATCATATGAAACACCTGTTTGTAGCTTAATAATATATCTTTGTGCCTTCATAATATGTCCAGATAGACAAATGGAAAGATAGTAGATAGGGTTTTTGTGGTGAGCTCAAAATCTAATTTGGGACTTCCCCATCTCCGCAGCCGTAGGCACTCCTCCAAAAACATGCACTTCTGCTTCATGTGGAGTGGGTGCGGTTACACAGTCTGCAACCCTCAATAAAATAATGTAGAAAAAAAAAAGTCTACAAGACAGCACACACTTCCCCTTCACACATGAAGGAACAGGAGAAAGAACCAACCAGAAAGAGCAAAGCTGCTCCTCTTCTGACTCTGGGCATCCCTAGGTACCGGTAAGGACCAGGGCACGGGAGGTTTCCATATCCAGGGAGGTCAGCTGTTGCTGAGACATCTGGAAAGCACCAGATGAAGGAAGAAGCAGGAGAGCAGCCAAGGAAAGGGAAGCAGATGAAGGACTTTTCTCCACCATCCTGCCAGAAGCCATGCAAGCAGGCAAAGTGCCAGTTGCCAGGGCCACCACGGAGCTGCCCTGAAAATTCAGCCCATACCAGCACAACACATTTTTTTTGTGCTCTGCACAGAAACACGTTCTCCTGTCCACAGATCCAGAAAGCCAGCCCAGTCTCCCCGCTTTGATTTTGGCCCATGTGAGTACTGACCTCCTATTTCTTTAGGTCTTATGAGTCTGACCCTTTTCATGCAGAAAGAGGTATGGCAAAAATGCAGACATATACCTGCCATCTAGAAGAGCGATGGAATATAATTTGTTTTTGCAAGAAATATCAAGGTCACCATACGCACAGAAATACTGCAGCAGCTCTGGTAAAACCAGCATAGTAAATATAGACATGAGATAAACTAACTGTCTGGTTTTCCATTTGCCTGTGACCTCTATTACTGTTCTTTGTTCCTTTGTCTCTAACCTCTATAATTGTCTTTTTGGTCCTTTGGGTCAATATTATTATCAGTCTCAACACTGCCATTGCTCTCAGATTTTTCAAATGAAACCTCATCTGGAAAGTTGCAACCCAATTTTTTTGGTGACTTATTAAAAAAATTGTGCTTTTGACTGATACAGAATACTTGCTTTCCATAGGAGACCCATATTCATAAAAAGGTAGCTGTTCAGTTTTACCAATTTCTTTTCCTTTGCCACTGTTTACACAACATAATTTATCTACCCTGCTAACATTCATTCAGAGCATACCTTTGTTTTAATAAGCACTTATTAAAAACAAACTGTACACTGAGAACCAGCATTCTGAGGAGTCCCAGTCTTGAATAAAGTTACTTGGCACAAACAAGGTAACATGTAATAACAACACCAGACTGATAAAAGTTGAATTTATCTCTGTATTTAATAAGTAAGAAGGCAGAACATACACATTTCCCATACAAAGTTGCTTGTGCTCCCTCAAGAAAGTCTAAGTCTATATTGGTCAATATTGGTAAAACAGTAAACAACTTTCCTTAAACCCATGATTTAAGGTAGTGAGCTGTCAGTGGAAATACTGAAAAAATGTCATTGACATCAACACTGATAATGCCCTCCACCACGCAAACCCAAAGACAACAGGCAATTAGTATGTAAGGAAAAGCATGCTTTCTCCAGCCCCACTCTTGTAATGTCCCATGCATGTGACTTGTTGAGTCGTGACAGCTGTGTTTTGAGAGTCCCAGTCAAGCTCACTCCAAGTTCCAAAGGTAACAGCTCGAAACATTAAAACTTAACCCCAGGCCTCTTTGTGCACCATCCCTCCACCCTTTTCTCTGACTGTTTTTTTTTAAAGAAAATGTGTCAAATTCAAAAACTAATACAGCTCAAATAAGCCTGTTCTCTTCAAATTTGGTGCTTTACAGAGGTGTCATGAAAGGAATATGTCATCCATAATATGTGACTCTTTGGAATCAGACAAGAGACACCCATAATCTGTCAGTAACCTCTTCCTGTAAGGTCAAATTATAAATTCTGTATTTATTACACATGAACACCAGGTTCTGTCTCCACAGATGCTGGGTAATTTATGGGCTCCACCAGTCAATAGGTATTTTATATTAGACTTCAACTATATGTACATAAATATTTTCAATACATTCAGAGGGACAGCGTTCATTTTTTTTACTGTTTTGTTGTTTGGGTTTTTTTGGTTGTTTTTTACCAAAGCAAAATAAAGTGTGGAAGAGGGTAAAGAGAGCTTGCTTCCTCAGTGATGACAGGAAAAGCCTGGAGAAATCACCATATGCATAAAACAAGGCAAATATTTACTAGATAAAAGCCAGGCAGAGGAGAAATTACTACCTAAAGGCTGCAGCTGGTTGTCTCTGCAGATTTAAAGGATCAACTACCGAGACTGTAATTCTAAGAAAATCTCCTATTAATGGATAAAACTCAACTGTGCACTGTTCAGTGCAGGCTGGGCAGTGAGAAACAAGGTGTCCCTTAAGGAAAAAAAAAACCCTCTGGCTTCTCTAATTGCAGGCCACTAAATTTGCTTCACGAGTGCAATACATAGCCGCATCCTGGTGGCAACTGGTGGCTCCCGTCACCAGTCCATTTCATAGGTCACCAACCTGCCATCAGATTGTAATGACTTCTGGCTATTTCTAACTGGGATTTAAATCAGTGACCTGAAGTAAAGACACTCATCCTATTATGAACCTCCTGAGCCATGTAGATTCCAGTGGAGCTTTTTTTTTTTAATTCTCCTTAAGCTTACTTCACACAGATATAAATGCTCACAAAAGACCTGAGTTGGAAGAAGAGTCAGGCCCTAAATGCTGATAGGAAGCCTCTTTCCTCTATTCTTCAGCAAAAACTCTAGAAACCTCTTGTTTGCATGACTAGTTCACAAAGCCACCTATGTACAGGATGTGCAACGCGAGAGCTGTTTCAGCGATTTATCAGCTTTAGTGATGGATGAATATGCAGACTTTTATATTCCAATACATGCATCAGCAACACCTGCATAGAGATAGCAAAAACACTTAGAATATTTCTGGTGGTGGTTTGTTTCACTTAGGCATGAAAATGGCACTGAAAAGGTCAGTTTAAAAGCACTTGAAGGGCTAGAGGGAAATTTAATTTGCTCTTAAATCATCTACCGCTCCATCAGTAACACAGGCTATGAGGACTGCGCACTTCCATTTCCACAGGTACTTTAAAAATAAATAAATAATTAAAAAAAAAAAAAAAAATCAGTGTAACCACATTTCTCCCACCTTCACTGACAAACAGAAAATGAAAGTTCCATTCCAGAAAAAAAAAAACCAAAAACAACCCACCGAAGTTTCTGCTAAATTAGAATATGAATTGCAGGGAAACTAAGGTATTTAGGAGAAAAAAAAAAATCACAGACAACTGTACATGAAAAGCTGAAGTCATTGCATTTAATGATATAAAATGAACAAACAGCTGTGAAAACCTGAAATTCCTGGAAATTGTGTTCATTGCTAACCCCAACCAGAGGCTGCAGAGCAAATATTAACCTAATGTTGCTGAGCTTCCAGTCACCAGAGCAATACCAGAACATTTTTTAACACGTTTCAGTTACAAAGTACGTCTAGTTACATTGTTTGCTTGCTGCATTTCTTTCAGAGAATCACATAGACAGCATCTTTTATATGCCCAGTATAAATAAAGTTACTGTCCTAACATGGGACTCAGAGGAAAATAAAAATCCTGAAGTCAAGATCAGTGTGAGAGACTTTCCTTCTTTTACCATCAAGGAAAGAATAATAAATGTTCTGATGTTGCAACATTTTTTAATTTTCAAAAGTAAAAAATATTATTGATTTAAGCTAATAATAAATAGGTCTAACTAAGTGAATGTCCTTTGAAGCTACCGTAGACAAAAGTGGCTCTCTAGATACCAGAAGCAGAAGACGTTTTACATCTTAAGACTAAACACCCAGTTAGAGGACAGATAGGAAACAAACTGTAGACAAAGTAGGTCCCTAGCCAGGCCTGTGCTGATCCCCGTGTATAAAGTGCTGTACACACACACCCACACCAGGTAGTCACAAAACACAGAAATAATTTTGCATGAAGTTTATCAGAACTTAAAAGGCAGAGAAACATTTAGACATAACTGCAGCCAGCACAAACAACTCAAACCTCCCAAACTCTCTCTCCCATTTCAGAAACAGAACTACAGAGAGAGGACAAGAGAGGAGCATGAAGCCATCTTGTGAGTAATTTGCCTTAAACAATTTTTTTCCAGTGTGAAGAGTTTCCAAGGCATCAGTGTCTAGAACGGGATTCCCGCAGGGAGTAGCTTTCTGAGGCCAACAAATGAGAGAAATGAGGTATATTGGCAAACATCTGAAGCCCATCCTTTCGTGCAGTCAAGACTATTTATTGAAGACTTTCTGTATTAGCGAGGGTTCACACACAGCGTCACTCACTCGCTCAGTGCAAGTTGCGATGCCTGCCCAGACCTTTGCAGAAGGAAAACTTCAACTCAGTCAATCCAGTGCTACCCAGTAAAAACCTGGCTTTCTGCTCATGCAGCATATGGGCACCCCAATCCCACACGACACCTTCACTCATGGAAAAGACAGGAGAAGGACCAATGATCACTGGCCACAGCCTGCAGATGATGCTGTAGGATCTCCCCAGCCTGCAGGCAGGTTCCAGCACCACTACCTACCATTGTGGTCACCAGTCACGTTAATTCTGCATGTGGGTGCACAGGTTAATCAGCTGTCAGAAACTGGATATTATTGCATATTGTTATAATGCTTCATTGAATTTGGTTTTAAAATGTAACGACTAGGATTCTCGAAGTCACGGGACTGTGATCTGCTCCTGTCTGGCAGAGGTACAACCACCTATAGGGGTGGCTTAAACTATGCAATAGGATCTATTAAAAAGAAAAAGAAAATAAAAAAAAAACCCACAAAAAATCTCACAGTCCCAAGAGTTCCCTTTCTGAATGCTCCTGCATGTCATAGCTTCACTATGTACATCAACCACTTTCCAACCAACTTGCACAGCCCTATCTGGAAGTATCAGGTGGCTTATGTCACATCCTGGAAGTCCTACGGAGGCTCTTCACGTATTAAACTATTCCCCAGTTTCCCAATCATTTGTGAAGAGAATGATTTTAGCTTTTACTGACAAAAAAACAAACAAACCTTTAAAACCAGAACATGCAGGTTTAAACAAGGCCTACCTGAACAGAGTAGTCAAGTTCAGAAACAGAAGAAAATTATTTCAGGAGGAGAATATCCAAGAACAAAAAGTTACTTTGGCTTCTGCCACGGTACATTAAAGGACTGGAGCCTATTCCACTTGGGTTCAGTGCACTTTGCATCAAATTTAATAAAATATCACTCCAGGTGTTCTCATTAGAAAAGTATGAATGATTAAAAACCATCCAGAAACACCAAGGCATATTTTTACAGTCTTAGGGTGCGTTGTGGATGATAAGGTGAAGCTGGTTAATTAACATGTGAACCAATCTTCATATTCTCATCTCTGGTGTTGCTATTTAAGTAATTTCCAGGTCTCATGGTGCCTCAGCTGAAGTGCAGAATAGAGCAAATAGAGCAAAACCAGCCTTTAGCTCTGTAGGAAGGACAAGGCAGAGCTCAGACGGGGATCACTCCTCACTACTCCTGAGCCTGTACAACCTTCTTCCAGGCAATGCCATATCCCTCCATGGGCAGGGGCTGAAGGGTTTTTATTCATAAATTATGCCATTTCGAAAAGCTACTGTCAACTCAAACCCAACATCAGGCCAGCTTAAGACGGCAGGGATAAAATACAAAGGAGCCTTGCTTTGTGAGGTATTTGTTGCCTTTGCTGTCAAACTTAAGATGTTGAGGTTTGGATGGTGCATGCTTGAGAAACACATATTGTTTCAATTATTCAACAAGACTTCTGTAACAGAACCAAAAGTAGACCCTTTTCCTTCTTAACTAAGGGCAGTGTGATTTTGTTCACTTTCCACGATAAGCTATTTGAATAATACAAAACCCTTTATTTTGGGGTTGCAGTTTCTAGGAGATACTTATATTCCACTGTACTATGACAAGCGAGATTTCATCACAGCAAGTAATTTCTGTGATACCATCAGAGGCCACACATTATCCAATTTAACACTTATTACTATAGAATAATATATTAATTTATCCTTTAATCTGAATGGCTACGTTATTAAAAAAAAACCCTCTTCGCACAAAGGATCAAATTAAATCTAATCCCCAACATGACATTCAGTAAAATGGACAAGGCCTGAAGCAACTTACATCCTCTTTCATCTTCTATATTATTACATATGGCAGGAAACCTTCGAGTACTGTTTATCAGCTGTTAATCAGAACTCACCCTATGAGCAGGGCACTCTCAGAATTTTAAGCATTTCCTATCTACTATTTGTGTATATATTAAAGGAGTTTATATTCCACCTGTGCAGAAAATCTTATTAAATCCTACCCTTATGACTCGTATGCATTGGGTACCTTAATGTGTTGCGGATAAATATTTGGGGCCAACTTTGAACTGAAGAGTGGGAGGGGAAAATAAACACTTTTAGTGGGAGAGCTCTGACGTGTTGCTTAAAAATATGCAGGGCTGGAGATAAATCAAGATCTTCAGCAAAAAAAGGCAAGAAATTATCCAAGAGTAGTTATTTGAGGATCAGAGGAAAGGGATGTTTTGAAGTAAGGAGGACTATGTTTATTCCTCTATGAAGTATAAAAATAATGGGCTTTGCTGGAGGAAGGGAGGCAATTTTCCAGGTTTGTAAGGCACAATGGATACAATTATTCAATGTCTTTATTAAAATCACCCCCACACTCAATATTTTAAAAGAAGATTTCTTAATTAACCGGTTTAAACCAGATGTTAAGGCCACCAAATATCCAAAATACAGAATAATCATCCTCAAATTTGAGAGGCTTAGTCATGGCTATCACACTTCAAGACAGTCTCATTACCCTAATTTTCATCACCATATAATGTGGAATTTTGTCTAATTCACTCCCCCCACCATGTGTCTCTTTCTACATCTGCATATTACTATATATTTGAGATTGAACAGTCAGGCACTATGTGTCCCTGCCTTTACAGAGCTAAGGCACTACCAGACACTTGGAATCACAGTGACAGAAATGCTAACACCAATATAGAATCATCGAATCACTTGGGTTGGAAGAGACCTTCAAGATCATCAAGTCCAACTGTCTACAGCGTAACCCTCCCTAGTCCACCTCTAGATCACGTCCTTAAGCACAACATGTACACACCTTTTAAATACCTCCAGGGATGGTGACTCCATCACTTCCCTGGGCAGCCTGTTCCAGTATTTGACTATCCTTTCCCTACAGAAATTTTTCCGGATATCTAACCTAAATCTCCCCTGGGGCAATTTGAAACCATTTCCTCTCATCCTATCACTTGTTACCTGAGAGAAGAGACCGACCCCCACCTCTCTACACCCTCCTTGCAGGTACTGGTAGAGAGTGATAAGATCTCCCCTCAGCTTCCTTTTCTCCAGACTAAACAACCCCAGTTCCCCCAGCTGCTCCTCATAGGACTTGTGTTTCAGACACTTCACCAGCTTTGATGCCCTTCTCTGGACACAGTCCAGCACCTTATTGTCCTTCTTGTAGTGAGGGGCCCACAACTGGACACAGTACTCAAGGTGCGATTAGTAGCTTGTTCTGCAAATGCCAAATTAATAGTTCAAAAAATTTTAATTGAAAAAAATCAGACTTGTTTTAGCAGAAATCAAGAGGTAGAGTTAAGAATATTTTACTTTAAAAACCAAAAAACCAACCAAAACCCACAAAAAACCAAACACAACAACAAGAAGCACCCAACAAAACAAAGAACCCCCACCAAAACACTTCCTGGCAACTTAATACCTTTTTCACACCTCAAACTAGATTGGCCAAGCAGAGTAACAGGATCAAGGCTTTTTAGAAAAAAATTTTAGGGAAAGCTTCAAACAACTGTTATTTAAACTTGTCCTTTTACATTTCAAACCACTTATTTTGCATACACCTTACTTGCTTTGGAATATTTCTTAGGCACCTTTGCTGTGTTTAGTTTTATTACATACAGAGATATATGTGTAACAATACAGGTCACAAAAAACTTCCAGATAATTTAATTCAAAACTCCCTTTTCTCATCAGGGTAAAAGGTTAAAAACCTTAAAAATTTTTTAATTGTCTAGGTGAGCAAATCAATATGCTCAAGTTATCCCAGTTAGCAAGTAAGAACAATGTTCTCCTCATTATTCCAAATCCAAAAGACCATTAAAAACCCTGTAAGCACATCAAATCTAAAGTGTCACAGAATTTTGCTGCATTTTTGCTGATTAGGTACAAATGCCTTCTTTGGTGTCAAAACTGAAATAAACTATACATCCTGGTACAGCAAATCAAGAACCTTCTCTAATGACCACTTCTTCCAGGAGAGCATCAAGTAGTGCCAAGACACACAAAGCAAACAGGGACTAAAAGGAGAATGGTCCATTTGCCCTGTTCCTGTAGGGTAAAACATGTTATGAGACACTGAAATCTGTGTCTAAAATATCGGGAGACACAGCAGCAGCTCAGCTCACCAACCGCAGACCATCCAGGTAATGTAACAGGTAGGATGCACTCCGCAAAAGCACTTTGGTGTTAAACTCCATAATGGTGCAGGGTCAGAAATAACCAACTTCTGTCAAAAACAGCTGTTACAAGTTGCCTCCAGCAAGCTCTGCACCAGGACACCTTTTCCTTCTGGCTTTAGACAACCAGTGGCTTTTCATCTTTCCCACGCTCTCCACTGCCACCAGCACGGACAGAGAAGCAGCCATGGACCTTGCAGGAGCACCTGTCCGTGGTGGTTTCCTCTTCTTTCTCTTGGCCCATACCTCAACTTCACCTCGCAGTCCTTGGACTCTGGAAGAGGTCTGGGAAGGTTTTGGCACAATAGCCCTACCTGGTTGGCCAACACAGACAACTAATACCCTACCAAAACACTTACCACCGCTACAAGTCTGTTGTCTGCGATAGATCTAAACCTTGCTTTTTTAAAGAATCACATTCTAACAAAATTACTTTTTAGCTACCCAGCACATTTTAACTAACACTCCCTTTCCCTCCAGTTTTATGTATTTTTAATGCAAGTCTAATTACCATCCAAATACAGTTTTAAGCAATGCATGAGGAAGAATAAACGTAATTTTGAAAGTCAGACAATATTAGATATTTTTCTAGCATGACAGAAGTGTGTAAATGAAGAATCTGTGTAAATGTATGTTAAACTACTTAAACATATACAGACTATGTATGTAATATTCGTGGTTAGCAATAGGAAATACTAAATTACACCAGCCAATGAGAATCACCCTTTATTTAGAATAATACGTAGGACGCAAAAATGCAAAAGAAGTTGAAAATCAATTATTTAAATCATGGTCTCCAACCAAGACAATTAAAGTCATGATTAAAAATGGTGACATAAATGACTTTGATCTAAATCAATCCCCTTGATGTGAAACCAGTCCATTTAGTTTGCTGGCATTGTTGTTCTCAGAGCACCCTGGAAAAAAAGAAATTTACAAATGTGCACATGTGGCTATTTCTTTATGGATACACTCTACATGTTTGCAATTCATTTATGACAAGGGCATTAACTACACCTTACCAGACCAATGATCCAACACTATTTGCCGAGAAATATTATTAAATGAGAGTTTTATTTTATAAATTACAGTATCTCTTATTCTTTCATAATATCAGCATTTTAATAGGACAATTTGGAATTAACTGAATTTCAGATCACCAACAGAGCCATCAGTCACCAACAGAGCCACAAAAGCTTTAGACCTGCCATACCTCCATTTGGCATCTAGGACCCTTCAGAGAAGGCTACAGAACCTACATCCAATCTGTAAGGCCAGGGGACACCAAATCCTATGTTGAGTGCTAGGGAGACCCAAAGAAGAACAACTCTTAAATGCCTTCACTGCCCATTTCACCAGCTGGAGATAGCTATAGGTAAAAGGTCCCTCACATTTGCCTTTTTAACCTGCCTTCCTGAAAGCTGAGGTCCCAAAGACATTACACTTCTACAGGCTTTGCAAATGTTGATGCCCAGGAGAAAGGATGGGGGCCCCAGCCTCAGCTTAAATGAGCTCCTAAGGAGTGGTGAGAGTCCCAGGTGGGACTGGCCTGGAAAATAAAGTCAATGCACTCCAGGCCCTGCCAGATAAGTTGCAGCAGGGACTAATGTACCAATTAGACATCAGAAAGTCTACCCACTGGAGCTCTCCTGAGATCTGTAGTCAGGTTCCATTGGCTTACACAATAATTTGCTGACATCCTCACCTCAGAATAAATTAGAACCTCAGCCTTTGTCTCTAACATTGCCTGGAGATGCTGAGCCACATAGATTTTATACTCTGGGTTAAAGAAAGATAAATTTTTCCATTTCCATTAGGCTCTTAAAGCCTTTCTCCTAACTCTTTTTCAATTCCTGCCATAAGATGCCAGTTTCTTGTTAGTAACCATCAGTAGTCCTGCTTTAATATCCAGGCTACGATTTAATAGTACTATTTTTCTACTAAACTTCTCTTCTTGAAGCTCACATCACCCTTGGTCCCAACTACTGCGGTAGATTTTTCCCCTTCTCCCTATGCATCCAAACTTTCTGATTCAATGACCATTTTCACGGCCCACGGGCCTGACCACGATAACCTGATCCATTCGCTTGTCCCCTGGCCCTCTTTCACAAGTAAGCCTAAATCCAGGCCCTTTCCAGCACCACCATGAGTTTACAAAGTATCATTGTTGCCAAGCAGCAGCAATGAGTTGGCTGCCATCACTTCATTATGCCAGCTTCTTAATTGTTTGCTCATTACGTTCTGTGTTTCCTCTCCCATCATAAGAAATACCTTGGAAGAGGTCCACCATTCACTGGTGCAAATATGTGTGTGTTCTCTTCCAAATTTATGTGTGTTTTCTTAGCTAATACCTGCCTTCATCTGTCATACCTACAAAGAATGAAAGAGCAGATAGCTCAGGCTGCTGCTGTGGCAACATCAGTGCAGCCAAACCGAATGGTAGGATCACTTTGTTTTCCTCTCATATCCACGGCCGCTTTTCTGTCCTACATTTAAACTATAAACAATCTGAAGTGTGTCTTCTCTTTTTGTCCTGTACTTACCGTGCACCAAGGACATGAGCTGCTGATCTATGATTAAGGGCACCAACAAATACGTAACAACAACAATAACACCATAGAAGAGGAGACACTATGATTTCATTTCTATCTAAACCTAGAACAACTTGTTAATGGAATTGGGAGGCTTCCTTTATGTAATTATCTCTGAGTACGTCAGCCAAAGTCTAATTCACAGTGTGTATCTTTCACTGTGATAATACAGTATTTTAGAACTACATCAAAGACACTATATTGGTAAGCTGAGCTGGAATCTATGACCTTCCTTTTGCAACCCGCTCCAGAGCACTAGTGTGCAT
Organism: Hypotaenidia okinawae; assembly: GCA_027925045.1. Taxonomy (NCBI): domain Eukaryota; kingdom Metazoa; phylum Chordata; class Aves; order Gruiformes; family Rallidae; genus Hypotaenidia; species Hypotaenidia okinawae. The sequence continues at coordinate 65,705,911 of BSDF01000002.1, forward strand.
TTTCAGATCAGGATAGGGAAGCAAACAACTTGGTTTATAAGGCTTCGCATCTGAGTTCTTAAAAGCAAGGAGAGAGCTCAAGCAAAGAACATTTTCACACTTTTTTTCCCCACCAAAGCTTATCCAAGAGAACAAAACTAAAGCATTTTAAAATACCCAGGATTCCTCCCTTTTTTGAATGAGAATGCAAAAGTTTATTCTTACTCTGTTCCTTCATCCTGTTCTCTAGAGACATCACACATTTTTATTAATTTAAAAAACAAATCAAAACAAACTAACAAAAACCCAAGCCCCAAAATCTCAAACCAATCCAAAGGAAAGCAGCAGAGCATGATTTTCCAAATCGCATTGAGTCTTAGGCAAAGTTTGCAGGAAGAACAGAAATGAATCTGAAGTTTCCTGTTTCCAACTCCTGTTTTATCCACTGTGCCACTCGTTTCCCTACACCTGGAACTATGCAAGTTCTTATATTAGAAAATAATTATATTGCTTTCTTATTACAGAAATAAATTGTTTTCTGGAACAACGGAATATTTACAGAAAATATGTGCCTCTCTGGAAATGAAGCCCTAAAGTTATATACAATTAGAGCACATAAGTACTTAGATGTAAACAGGAGTTATCTCCCATGTTGTTAAATTGCTCTGCCTTTCTTGGTACCCTAAGCAAGCCTGAATCAATGGCATCCCAGGAGCAATACCCCAAATACCGCATTTGTGAATCATAGCAGTCCCTAGCATAAATTCTGCTGGGTCTGACGGCACCTGAATTTGCGTTCATGAAAGTAAACCAACCCAGATCAAGGTTTTCAAGTCTTGAGAAATGCCCAGCTCCCCCTTTAAACTGCCATTCCCTTTGCCACTCACCAGGTCCCAGACCATCCCGTGTAACCCACTGTCATCAGCACACCGCTCACTTTACGTATGGCCAACGTACCCTCGTTAGTGACCATCCCGCTGTGGCAGCAATTACAACTTCAGCAGTTCTGGGGTCCTGGAAGAATGCGGGTATTTGATTCCTTTCCTTGAGAAGGGAAGGCCATCAGCTGCACATGATCACAAACTTCAGGCTGCTGCAGCAAAAGAAAGAAAGAAAAAAATCACTCTGCTCTGGCACATCGAGAATTTGCCTGTTTGAAAGATGTGGTTGGACTTTAACCTTTAGAGGATACAGGTTTCGGTGAGCTGTGCTGAGATCATGCAGCCAGATCTTGTCTGGTTTCATAGACATCCCCCTTGTTCAAAAGAGTTGACCTGAACAACAGCCTTTTAAATTATTCAGTTAGATACCAGCTGTTTTCATTTGGCTTTTAGAAACACAGTCACAGTTTGTACCCAGCTTGGTGCTATTTTTGAGGCAGACAATGTGCAGAGATACCCTCATCTAAGAGCCTTGGACTAAGCTCAGGATGATAATGTGTCATGGGTACATCTCAGATACATCTCAAATTAGATTTCTTTTCGCTCTACCGCCAGGCATTAGGCAACATGCCTTTTGCAAGGGAAGGAAGGGAATGTTGATACACACGAACAAGGGGGCCTGGGAAGCAGGAAAGGCATCATGTTCTGGGTCCACAGAACGTGAATTCACTTCTCTAACACACTATTAGCAGAATTCCTCTGGAAAAAGGTTAGGAAGACATTTGGGAAGAAGCAAGATCAGCGAAAGGAATGTAAGCTGGAGTCTGGGGAGAGAAACCCAGGGAGAAATAAAGTGAATTACTGAGAGGACAAAAGAGGAAAGGTAAGAAAGACTATTGTCTTCCTTTTTCTTCTAGGCCTATGTTACAAGAGCACTGCCAACACAACGAAGCCTACCTTTGCCAGTATAGCACACATTTTGTCCAGCATTTTGCTGGCATAACGGTGCCAGAGATGACTCAAACCTCACAGCTTCCCTGACTGATGCGAGGTCTGAGCTTCTAATTCTGCCCAGTTTCTATAATTTTGAAAGACTCACAGTGGGTCCCCTGCAACCGACCTGCCAGCCTTGCTCCTATTTGTGTGAGCCCTTTTCCTCCTCTCATTCAAGCAAGCCAGTGCTGCCTACAATTGGGACGGGACACACAGGGGAACCTGAAGAGACCAGTCAGCATTTGCCAGCTGTCAACAAATGGAATCAAGGACAGGTTATGGGTGGCTAACCAACTCTGTCACAAACCAATGAACATCACCCCACAAGCAGCCACTGTTATATTGTCCTTCAAATAAATTCACTTAAAAGTGGGGATGTAACAAGAGCCGTTGCAGTTTGGGGATACTCTTCTGCCACATGGGAGGAGAATTGGATTTTGCAAAAAAGCATGGAGGAGCTATGGGAGAAAGGATACCAGGAGTTACTGCACTGCTAGGAAAGAAGGCATAGGAGGTGACTCAAGAGTATAATCTAGCCTAAGATGTATTAGGAAGTGTTGCTTAGGCATACCTGTGAGTTACGCCTAAATCATATTCCAGGGGATTTAGCTATGTTGGTGGTCTATAAGTTGGTTGCTACAAGTTCAGTGAATGCTACTCCTTGCTTCGAGGTGTTTTTGTAAAACGCACAAAACAGAGCAGTCACTGGGCAATTACAGAGTCCTGAGTAAATCACTTACCTTCTGTGCCACGGTATGCCCATCTTGGAGGGAATCGCATTTACTTGTCTTGTGTTGGTGGCAAAATTCCTAGCTGATGTTTGAAGCTCAGTCAAGGACCTTGGAGAGGAGACGCTGACATGTCAGGAAGTGGATAATAATTTTTTAATTCTGGCAAATCAAAATGAACACAACACACGTGGACCCAGGAGCTCACATTGTAATACCTTGTTAATGTCTTCAAAGCTTTTTGGAGACTTCTATGGAGTTACTCATCAGGAGAAATAAACCCTGATATATACATCTGAAAACTAGATTCAACATGTAGAATAAAGAGCTGGGTTAAGCTCTAGTCTGCTGTTTTCCCAGTTTTGTCTAGAAGCAGACGTGGCAGAGGATGAAGAGGGAGTGGACCAGCCCTCATGAAGGCCCTGAGCTCTTATGGCTGCTACTCTATCATGTATCATGGAAGCATGTGTCACAACAGCTAACAAGGGAGGCCAGGGAGGCGTCTAGCCTAGTCTTCTGCTCAGTCAGGCTGTATGGGGAAGGGGATATTAAGGCGGCTGCTGGGGTTAGGCAAGTGCTTCGGGAGTCACAACAAGAGTTGATGGTGGAAAAAGGTAAATACCAACAGCACAGTGGTGGACTTGGAGATGTTTTTCCACGTGAGAGTAGGGAAAATTCTGTGGATTGCCCTGAGTACTCCTCAGTGGAGCCACTTTTGCCAGCCCCCTGTCAGAAATCTCGCTGTGGGCTATTGAGGATACCTACATCTGCTGCCCCACTAAAATGGCTTTATACAAATGCACGTAGCATGGGGAACAAACAAGAAGAATTAGAGATCTTTGTGCGGTCGCAGGGCCACGATCTCATCGCAATCACAGAGACGTGGTGGGACAACCTGGACGACTGGCACGCTGTCATGGATGGCTATGTGCTTTTTAGGAAAGACAGGCTAGGGAGACGAGGTGGAGGAGTTGCTCTTTATGTGAGAGAGCACCTAGAATGTATTGAGCTCCACCTGGGGAAGGATGAACCATCAGTTGAGTGCTTGTGGGTAAGAATCAAGGGGCAGGCTAGTATGAGCGACACTGTTGTGGGTGTGTACTATAGGCCCCCTGATCAAGAGGAGCGGGTTGATAGTGCATTCTATAAGCAGTTAGAAGTAGCCTCGAGATCCCAGGCACTAATCCTTATGGGGGACTTCAACTATCCAGATATTTGCTGGGCAAGCAACACGGCCAGTCGTATGCAGTCCAGACAATTTCTGCAGTGTGTTGAAGACAATTTCCTGCTACAGATGGTGCAGGAGCCTACAAGGGTAGGGCGGGTGCTGGACCTTGTTTTAACTAACAAGGACGGGCTTGTTAGGGAAGTGAAGGTCGGGGGCAGCTTAGGACAAAGCGACCATTAAGTGGTCGAGTTCAAGATCCTGAGTGGAAGAAGCAAGCCAAAAAGTAGGATAGCTACCCTGAATTTTGGAAGAGCTAACTTTGATCTCCTCCGCAACTTAATAGGGGCTTTCACGTGGGCTACGCTGTTTGAAGGAATGGGAGCCTGTGAGAGCTGGCTAGCATTCAAACAGCACTTCTTCCAAGCGCAGGACTGGTGCCTCCCTTTGAGCAAGAAATTGGGAAGGAGAGGCAGAAGACCTGCATGGATGAACACGGAGCTGCTGAGTAAACTCAAAGAGAAGAGGAAGATCTATGAATTGTGGAAGAAGGGTCTGAGCACCTGGGGAGAATACAGGAATGTAGTCAGGGCCTGTAGGGTCGCAACTAGGAAGGATAAAGCTCTCTTGGAAATGAAGCTGGCAGGGAACATAAAGGACAATAAAAAGGGTTTTTTTAGATACGTGAATAGTAAGAGGATGACCAGGGATAATGTAGGTCCCTTGCTGAACGAGGAGGGTGTCCTGGTAACGGGGGATACTGAGAAGGTGGAGATACTGAATGCCTTCTTTGCTTCGGTCTTCACCTCAAAGGCCCCCCAGGACCCACAGGCACTGGATGAAAGTAGGAGTGTTTGGGAAATGAAGATCTTCCCTCTGGTTGAGGTAGGGGAGGTCCAGGAGCAGCTCAAAGGGATAAATGCACACAAATCCATGGGCCTAGATGGGATACATCCACGTGTGCTGAAGGAGCTGGCGGAGGTGATTACTGAGCCGCTCTCTATCATCTTCAACAGGTCCTGGAGAACAGGAAAAGTGCCTGAGGACTGGAGGATAGCCAATGTCACTCCAGTCTTTAAAAAGGGCAAGAAGGAGGATCCGAGCAACTATAGGCCAGTCAGCCTCACCTCTGTCCCTGGAAAGGTAATGGAACAGCTTGTTCTGGATGCCATCTCCAAGCAATTGGAAGAGAAGAAGGTCATGAGGAGTAGTCAGCATGGATTCACCAAGGGGAAATCATGCTCGACCAATCTCATAGCCTTTTACAATCTCATCACCAGCTGGGTAGATGGAGGGAGAGCAGTGGATGTCATCTACCTTGACTTCAGCAAGGCTTTTGATACTGTCTTCCATGACATCCTGATAGCAAAGCTGAGAAAGCATGGGATTGATGAGTGGACAGTGAGGTGGGTTGAGAGTTGGCTGTCGGACCGAGCCCAGAGGGTCGTGATTCATGGAGCAGAATCTGACTGGAGGCCTGTGACTAGCGGTGTTCCCCAGGGCTTGGTGTTGGGTCCAGTCCTTTTTAATATCTTCATTGATGACCTTGATGAGGGAATAGCATCCACCCTCAGCAAGTGCCGATGATACAAAGCTGGGAGGAGTAGCTGACACGCAGGAACACTGCACTGCCATCCAGCGAGACCTGGACAGGCTGGAGAGCTGGGCAGGGAGAAACCAGATGAGGTTCAACAAAAGCAAGTGTAGAGTCTTGCACCTGGGCAGGAACAACCGTTTCTATCAGTACAGGCTGGGGGATGACCTGCTGGAGAAGAGCTCAGTGGAGAAGGACCTGGGGGTCATGGTGGATGACAGGTTGGCCATGAGCCAGCAGTGTGCCTCTGTGGCTAAGAGAGCCAATGGGATCCTGGGGTGCATCCAGAGGAGTGTGGCCAGCAGGTCAAAGGAGGTGATCCTCCCCCTCTACTCTGCCCTGGTCAGGCCCCACCTGGAGTATTGTGTCCAGTTCTGGGCGCCTTGGTATAAAAAGGACAGGGATCTCCTGGAAAGAGTCCAGAGAAGGGCTACGAAGATGATTAAGGGCCTGGAGCATCTCCCCTATGAGGAAAGGCTGAGCAAGTTGGGACTGTTCAGCCTTGAGAAGAGAAGACTAAGGGGGGACCTAATTAATGTTTATAAATATCTTAAGCAGGGGATGCAGGGGGAATTAGCCAGCCCCTTTTCAGTGGTCTGTGGAGACAGGACAAGGGGCAATGGCTGCAAGTTGGAGCATAGGAAGTTCCGCACCAACATGCGGAAGAACTTTTTCACAGTGAGGGTGACAGAACCCTGGGACAGACTGCCCAGGGAGGTGGTGGAGTCTCCTTCTCTGGAGATATTCAAGACCCATCTGGACACCTATCTGAGTGAAATGTCCTAGGGAGCTGGTTTGGCAGGGGGTTGGACCCGATGATCTCCCGAGGTCCCTTCCAACCCCTACAGTTCTATGATTCTATGATTCTGTGATCTGATGGAAGTGTACCACAGGAGTACAAAGCCTCCGAACATGTGTGGCATTGCTGGCTGCTGGGGATCCCCACTTTGATGCTGGGAAAGAAAGTACAGTATGGCCCATGCGTGCAGTCACATCACATGCTGCTTCACAAGAAAGGAAATGAAATGATACACAGGGGAGGCAGACTTGATTACTGAAAATTATATATACACTCTTGAGGTGAACAGTCTTCATCTAATTTGCAGGTAAATTAACGGTTTACAAAGAAGCGTGGTCTATTAAAAATAAATTTTAGTGTCAGACATATGCAGCCTATTATGGTGATTTTTCATTTAAATCTTTGATTCTTTTCTGTACCTCTGTGCACTATGAGATGAGCTGATGGAGAAACGGCAAAGGGCTACAAAAGCGAGCGGCTTAGCAAAGGATGAAAAAGAGACAAAATTGTCACAGTATGAGCATGGACAAAATTATCTTTGCTTAAGTCAAAAGAGGCAACAGAAACTTTGTTTTTCCACTCAGGACGTGCGCACACACACAAATGAATTCACTCAGCATTATGACAAGGCATTGCAGAGGCCACAAGCGAGAAGGCGGTGGCACGGAGTATAGAATAAATTAATGGAGCGAGATGTCACGTGCTGACAACGTGACGTGTGGGGCTGTGAGGTGTCCCTCGAATGCAGATTACCAGAGGCCTGGTGAAGGCACACCAGGGGAGGAAGGGTTCTCCTTGGCCTTGTTTGCATGTGCAAGGCCGCAGCTTCCAGGAGCGTGGCCAGGGCCTCTCACCCCAGCAGGGCAGCGGGAGGAAAGGACAGCAACAGCAGTCTTGAGATTTCGTATTGGAGATTTCAGGTTGGAGATTTCATGATGCCATGGAAATGCACTTCTTTGTAGGCACCCGCCACTCTGGCCCACGTGGATCCAGGATCCAGTGTTAGGGGAACCTATGCTCAGACACCACTCAAGATTCACGAAATCTAGCTTTTTTCTTTTAGCATAGTTCTTCATGGAAAAGAAATATCTTTGCAATACATTTTATGCTAGCTTTCAGATTTGCTGAAGGGCTACTACTTGTCCTTCCAACGCAATATTAGAAATATGGCCTATTAAAAAATAGAAGGGTACGTTTGGTGTTAGATCCTTGTGTGGCTTAGTTCTGGGTACTTACTTCCTCTAGTGAGAGACTTGCCTTGCTCCACAGGGCAGGTGGCAAGGAACGTATGAATATTCCCCGTTTATGTAAATATGCACATATGTAATGTTGCATGTATATACACATATATATATGTATGTATTTTTTCAGTATGACTTCCACTTAGCTATCCAGAGGCAACACTTTGTGCCACCACAGAGTCCCCAGAGAAACAATCTGGCAACGCTGGACTTAATTTTAAATTAAGAACAAAAGCAACGTACGCAGGAAACCATAAAAACCCTCAAGTTAACCGTAGCCAACGGCAAACAGGCCTGGAGCAGCAGCGGCGAGCTGGGCTCATGGGGGGCTGCAGTCCGAGCCTCTTGCCTGTGAGTGGCTGCAGTGTGACATTGTCACCCGTGTCATCACCACCCCTGGCCGTTTGCATCCCAGATTTTTGACCTGCACCCAGTTCCGGAGAGCAAATTTACCGATTACCACACCACCCCCGGCACAGGAACGTGCTCCAACCGGGAGGGTTTGGGTGCACGGCTGCCCGCCTCCCCCTCCCCCGCACCGCCCGGGCCGGGATGCCCAGACACGCGGGTGGCCGGTCCCGGAGATGCGGCGAGGCCGCGGGCTGAGCCGTGTCTGGTTTGCAAAAGGCCTGGGAAAGGCAAGGCGCTGTACGCAAAGAGGCTAACCAGGAAACCTCCCAGGCAAGGCTGGAGCAGGGCTGCTGATGGGGGATTTTTTTACACGGCAAGCGCAACACAGGAATTCATTCACGGGGATAAGGCAGGGCAAACATTAACCTCCCGTGCCGGTGCCTTTGGGAAACAGCCGGTACGGCCTTTTTTCTCGTTTGCTGCTCCGTTTTCATGGAAAAGAGTTTGTGGCTCAAAACCAGCTTTAAATTAACGGCTAAGTGAAACCATCGTGCCAGTGGGATGCTACAGTGGGTTTACAAAGCGCTGTTCAAGGTACAATGCATTCGTAGGCAGGACCGGAACGCAGGCGGGTACCCGGGAGGCCGAGGTCGAAACCCAAGGGAGTCACCGACCTCGGCCCCAGCCGGGACACCTCCCACCCCGGCGGCCAGAGGGAAGGGGGAGGGGCGGACGCCCCCGGGCTCCCTGAGCCTCTCGGGTCCCCTCCCCGCACATTCACACGGCTAAAGGCGCTGACGGCCGAGCTCTTGCAATCGCTTTGCATTAGAAAGACTTCATTAAAGGCGGTCCCGGAGAAACCTGTTTGGATTGGGGGTGGACGGCGGGGCCCCACTGGTACCTGGGCCCGGCGGCTCGCTAGCTCCGGCAGCTCTCACCCGAAACGTCGGGACAGGAAAAAAAACACCCCAGTCTTGCGGAAGGGAAACTACCCTCCTTCCGCAGTGCCGGGGCGAGACGGCTTGGGAGGAGAAGCGCGGCCCGCCGGCTCCCGGCTAGCGCACCGCCGGAAGGAGGGAGAAGCAAACCCGGTGCCAGCGGCCCCCGCCGTGCAGCTGCACAGCACCGGCTCCTGCCGCCGCCTTCACCTGGAGCCGGCCGCCCGACTGCATAAAGCCGCCAAGCCCGGGCTCCCCGGTGGCCACGGCCCATCCCCAGCCAGGCTCCGGCCGCGTGAGGAAGGGCGGTTCGGCGGCGCGACAGTCCCTCCCCTGGCCCCTCCCGGTGGGGCCGGCCGTGGGGCGGTGGCTCCGCGGTGCCGGGGCCAGCACTCCGCCGGGCAGCAGGCACCGCTGCGGGACGGAGAAACAGCCTCCCGGAGTGGGGGAGGGGGCCAGGAGCGCAGCAATGATGACAAGAGCAGCCCAGTGTTAGGGTTCAGTTCCAGCTGATTTTATTTCCTTCCCGAAGAAAAAAAAAATAAACAAACAAAAAAAACCGTAAAGGTTATTTACAGAAGGTATATCCACAATCTGACAGGCAGTGAACTTGACATGGTTAGCTGGCATGATCTTTTTTTTTTTTTTTCTTTTTTCTTTTTTTTTTCCTTTCCTTTCCTAACGTTGCTTTGTGGGTGATCGTTAGACAAAAAAAAATTAAAAAAAAAATTAAAAAAAAAAAAAAAAAGCCAAGAAAAAGAATCTACACAGCATATTGCACAGGATGGATGACCAAAAAAGTAACAAAAAAAAAGAAAATTAAACCCTTAACGGAACCACCTCATTAGGCAGACGTCCTAGTGCCTGTCATGTTATATTAACATACATAAACACACAATCTTCTTTTTTTTTTGCTTATTATAATACAGACTTAAATGTACAAAGATGTTTTCACTTTCTTCATCTTAAACACAACAGCTATAAACCTGAATACATATGCTATCATCATGCCATAAGAGACTAAAACAATTATATTTAGCGACAAGTAGAAAGGATTAAATAGTCAAATACAAGAATGAAAAAACGCAGTACATAGTGTCGCGAACTCAAACCGGCATTTAGATAGATCCAGTGGTTTAAACGGCACGATTTTGCTTCTAAAAAAAGTGCAAAAAGATGTGGTTTACAAGTTAAAGGTACAGGATCCCTTCTGTGTAAATGCACCAGTCGCTTTACTTCATTTCGGGATAGGTTTCTTCCCGAAAACGGTAGCATACAGTGTATACACGCCTTCGTCTTTCCCTTCCCCTCCGGCTGCCCCGGCCCCCTCCCCCAGCAAGGCGGGGGAGGGGGCTGCAGAGCGGGCACTGGCGGTGGCGGCGAGGGATGCTGTCACTTTAAGATGCCTGCAGATTGGAGTGTAAACATGGACAAAATAGGGGCTGATTCGTGGGTGTGAGAGTGTGTGAGTGAGCGTGAGCGCGCACACGCGTGGGAGATACTAACCAGCGGCTCCGTTGTTAAAATCAGGAAATCCAAACAGCGATTTACACCGATTTACACCCCCTTTATATATTTTTTACAAAAATACACTGAGAAAATAATCAAACGTTTTCATCTCTCTTCTCTTTTTGTTTTTTTTTTTGTTTGTTTTTTTTTTTAAAAGTGTCAAAAGTCTACATTTAAATATAAAAAATTAAAAGTTAAAACTCTAGCCCTTCAGTGAAGGAGACATAAAAATGGTGCGGGTAACAACGAGAACTACCAAAAAAGGACAAGGAAATACAAGTCAAAAATGTTTGGCCAGTATAAATACGTCCACTTATAAAATGGCATCCGATTACATTTACAAGGAAAAAAACCCAAAACAACAAACCAAAACCCAAAACAATACGAGGATGAGCATCGGTGAGAAAAAACAGTCTTTTCATTTACAGCTATAAGGAACAAACACATACATACTCTGAGAAAAAATTTGGTCCTGAATTTTCGTTTTTAAAGTCCAGCACAGATTTGAGTTGCGTTTGAATCCTTTAAAGAGTTAAGAATGAAAAAAAGCTGGTGATATTTTTGTAGGAATCAAACATAGCGCCATCTATCTGCTTTTATATTATCCTAACACTATTTTTTTTAAACTGTTCAACAGTCTTACAGAAATATTAAAAAAAGATAGACAGGATAACATGCTATATTAAACCCCACCAGTGAAATAATCCAACACCATCACGATTCTGAGTAAGAAGAAAAAAACTACCTTTTTTTGTTGGTTTTTTTTTGTATTTTCGGGTGATTTTTTTTTTTTTTTTGCAAAAGCCATCGCCCTCCATTTCCCCTGTACCACATCATGACAGAAACTGTTCCCATTCCGTCTGTTTCAAAAGAAGTTTTCAGTGTTCTTGAAGTTCCGGCCTTATTTTTCTTTCTACATATGACATAAGGTGACTGAAAAAAGCGCTGCCGCCACCTCATCTGTACGTGCAAATCCGTTTCAGTTTATTATTATCTTCCCCCCCACACCGTATTTCCAAGACAGCTCTCAAGTGTAAGTCTGGCTCTTCTCTGCTTAACTGGGATCTCGGTCCAGCTTCACCCGCCGCCGCCTCCTCCTCCTCCTCCATCATCGCCGCCTTCTCTCACCTCAGAAGAAACCGGGACAAAGATTTCTCACACCCCCCACCCCCTCCCGAAAAAATAAAGTTAACCTTCCCAAGGGCTCGGGTGGGTTTTTTCGCGTGTTTTTCTTTTTTTTCAAACAGTTCTGATCGCTCTTTTCACTTAAAAGGGCGAATGCTCAAGACAAGACATCCAGTGTGCGCTCCGCACAACGCATCGCTCCCCCTCCTCTGTATTCGTATAAAGTGGGCAATAACAAAGAACCCAGAGGTGTGTGTGGTTCCCCCCCCCCCCCCCTTCTCCCTCCCCCCTTCCTCTGTCTCTCTTTCCAGGAAATAAAAAGGAAAAAGCGTTTCGCTCCCGCCAGTCTCTGAAAAAGCAACGTCCGGCTCGTCTCTGGAAGGGGGTGTGTGCGGGTCCGTCTCCAGCCGGAGGAAGGGGACTTGCCGGCCTTTCTGCAAGGAGAGGGCGATCCCGCTCCCGCCGCCGCTCTCCCCGAGCACAAGAAGCAGTCTCGCCAGCCCCTAACCAGGGCAAAAACAAGGAGCAAAAAGTGCCCCGGCGGGGTGGGCGAGTCCTCCCGACAGCGGGCGTCTGTGCCTCCTCCAGCAAGGGCCCGGCTCTCGCCTCAGTAAGTGAAGACCAGGTTGGAAATGCTGGACTCCAGCCAGTCCCCCGAGATCATCTCACTTACCTCCGGCGTGCAGTAGTCCGGGAATTCAAAGTGCGAACCCGAGCCGGGCTCGAAGTTAAAATCCAGGTCCCGGTCGAGCACGGAGGAGCTGAAGCTGCCCAGGGACATGCTCTCAAAGCCGGGGCTGGGGTTCAGGTCCAAGAGGTCGTCCTCGAACTCGTCGTCCGACGAAGAGGAGCCGGAGGAGGAAGAGGAGGAGGAGTGGGAGGACGCGGAGGAGGAATGCGCCGTCGAGGGGGCCGGAGAGGAGGAGCGCAGGCTGGTGTAGCTGCGGTGATCCGCGGGCGAACCCGAACCGGAGCCGGAGGGCGAGGGGCAGGCGGCGCCGCCGCAGTCCCCGTCGGGCCGGCCCGCCCCGCCGCCCCCCTCCTCGTAGAGGCTCAAGGGGTCGCCGGCGTCCGCCGAGCTGCTCAGCGTGGGACTGCCGGGCACGGCGCCTCCGGGGAGGCGGAGGCGGCCGCCGCCTGCCCGCTGCCAAAGATGTAGACCCGCTTGAGCTTCTTCTCGGCCAGCGGCTTTCCGGGGCCCGAGGGCGCGCCCGCCGCCCCCCGGGGCTTGTACAGAGCCTGGTGCTCGGGCGGCAGTAGTGCGGCCGGCGGCTCACCGGGGAAAGGGGCGGCTTTGCCGCCCGCCGCCGCCTTGCCGTGGGGCTTGCCGCCCGCGCTCGCGCCGCCGCCGCCCGCGGGGGAGGGCTTGGAGCCGCCGCCGCCCTTCTTCGGGGCGGGCTTGGCGGGGGCCGCGGGGCCGCCGGGGCCGCCGCCCGCGCTGCCCCCGCCGGCGCCGCCCCCGCCGCCCTTGTCCGCTTTGTCGCCGGGCTTGGCGGAGCTGTTGCCCGACTTCACCTTCTTCCTGGGCCGGTACTTGTAGTCGGGGTAGTCCGCCATGTGCTTGAGGCGCAGCCGCTCCGCCTCCCGGATGAAGGGAATCTTGTCGCTGTCCTTGAGCAGCTTCCAGCGCTTGCCCAGGCGCTTGGAGATCTCGGCGTTGTGCATGTCGGGGGACTGCTCCATGATCTTCCGCCGCTCGATCTGCGACCACACCATGAAGGCGTTCATGGGCCGCTTGATGTGCCCGCTGGGTGTCTTGCACCAGCTCGGGTCGTCCGCCTTGCCCCCCGTGGAGGCGGTGGAGCCCGGCGTGGGGGACGAGGCGATGCCCAGTTCGATGCCGGCCCCAGAGTCGGAGGTCTCGGCTGCCAGCAGCGCCTCCGTGTTCTCCGCCGTGTTGGTCTGCTGCACCATCGCGGCGGCGGCGGCGGCGGGGGGCTCGCCGGGGCTCAGCGCCTCTCCGGCGCGGGGCAGGGCGCGCAACTTCTCACAGCGGCACCGGGGCGGCGCAGCCGGCCGCGCAGCCCCCCGCGGCCGCGCCCCCGATACCCGCACCACTTGTACTTCCACACCGGCGCCTCGTCCCCGGCGGCGCGGTCCTCTCCCCCTCGAGGTGGCGGCGGCAGCGGGGCCGCCCGCGGTCAGAGTTTCTGCAAAAGCAGCTTTGCGAGCCGCCCGTCCAAGTTTGTTTTTTTTCTCGGGATGTTTTGGGCTGTTTTTTCGCGGGGGGGTGCCGGTCTGCTTTTTTTCCTCTCCTCGCCACCTCGGGTCTCCCCCCTCCCCGAAGCAGCCGGTCCAGTTCACAAGTGCTTTTCGCCTGCCCCGGGCGTTTCAGGAGAGCAGCGAGCCCGCCGCCGAAAGTCTCTCAGCGCTGGACACGGCCAGCGTGCACCGCCGCGGGGGAGGGGGGAGGCGGCGCGCCCCCAAAACCCCGGCTCCAGGACTCGTAGTGGCGGCGGCGGGGGCCGGCGGCCAGGAGTTTGTGCAGGTAGGTTTTGGCAGTTGCGAGGTAACGAGCGAAAAGAAACACACCCCCTTCGGGAAAATTAAAAAGGAAGAAAAAAAAAGGGGGGGGGAGAGGAAATAACAACCGGAAAAATCCCCGAAAGAGGGGAAAAAAACCAGAAGAAAAGCGCTCGTGCATGAACGAGTGTGTACGTCCCCGGCAGGAAGAGCGACGAGCCGGGCTCCCAGACCCGTCCGCCGCCGCCGCGCCCCGTCCTCCTCCTCCTCCGCCGCCGCCGCTGGCTGTGGCTGCTGCTGTTGCTGCTGCTCCGCGCGCGCGGAGCCGCGCCGCCCCCCGCCGACCCGCGCGCCCGCCCGCCCGCCCGCCGGGCGATGCCCCCCGCACGCCGCGCTCCGCCGGCTGCAGCTGAGAGCGGACCCCGCGCCCTCCCCGCGCCGCTTTATCCTTTCGCAGCCCGCCCGGCGGCCAATCGGGCGCTGTATCCAACGCCAACGCGTGCCAAGCCCCGCCCGCCGGCTGGCGATTGGCGGCCGCCGCGGCGCGGTAATAATCGCCGCGTGCAATGAGAAGCGCCCGCGCTGACCTCATTCCCGGCGGCGGGGCGAACTTTTTAAAAGGGCTAGGGGAGGCCGCCCCGCGCGCCGCCCCGCGCCCCGCCGCGCACGTGCCCGCGCCCCCCGCCTCACACACACACACACCCCCCACACCCCCATCACCACCACCACCCTCACCTCCCCCCACACACACCCCCCTCCGCTGCGCTCCTCCCTCCCCTCCTGCCTGCCGGGGAAAAAAATAGAAATCAGCAAAAATCGCCACAGTACAGATAACGTTAAAAAATATAAAGCCCCCTCACACACACACCCCCTCACGCACGCCCCCCTCGCCCCCCGAATTAACCCGGCCCGCCCCCCGCCCTGCGTGGTGTCTGCGGGAGCAAGCGTTGGGTCGCGGCGGGGGCGGGCGGCGGGCATGGGGCGGCCGCGGGTGGGTGGGCGGGCGGCGAGCGGGAACACCTGCCCGCACAAAGGGCCCGGCGGGGGTCTCTGCCGCCCGCCGCTGCCAGCGGCTCCTGGAGGGCGGGGGTGGGGATGCCGGAGCGCCCCGCGCTCGGGCACCCACGCGCCCCCAGCGCCCACACGCAGAGCGTGTCGTCACCCGCCGAGAAGTGCCCGCGAACCGCCGCTGTCACGCCCCCTCCGCCGCGGAGGGCGAGCCGAGCGGCGCCGGGGGTGGGACGGGAGGCACGGCGGGCACCTCCCGCGGAGCGGCGAGCCTCACGCAGGAGACGGCGTTAATTAATCGCTGCTCCCCGCCTCATCCCGCCGGCGCGGTGGGAAGAAGAGGTGATGCCCTCATCGCCTGCTTACCCACTGCGCCCCCCCTCCCCCCATCCTTTGAGCTTCGCCACCGGCTGCTCCCGCATGCCGCAGCCCCCCGAGCAGCCTGACCCCGGGGAATGAGGCTGATGGGGGGGGGGCGGGGAGGCGGGGGGTCCGGCCCGGCCCCGCCCCGCCCCGCCGTGTCCCGCGAGAAGGGGGAAAAAAGCGGTGAGGTGCTCAGCGGGTAGGTACCAGCCTCCCGGAGCGGGGGTGCTTCCGTGCCTGCCCTCGCGGTCGAGCAGCGCCCGCCCCCCACTCCGTCCATGTCCCTCCCCCGTCCAGGGCACGGGATGCTTTGGGGGGTGGAGGGGTGTTGCTGTTTCCTTTTCCCCTCCCTCCGCCTCGAGATAATCAATAGTGAAGAAAACCAGGGCAGCAGTGATAAGCTCTGCATAACACCTCTTAAGGCCTCGCGACATCAAACACACACCCCACCCCACCCCCAATACTCAGGTAAAAGGGGATGGTACCCTCCCCCCCAAAGATCCCTCCTGTCATTCATCAGGCCACGGACCAAAAAGGCTGTTGGACTAAATAGCTGCGAAAAATGTTGTTCCACACACCACCAGCCAAAACCACTTTTTAAAATCAGGAAAAAACAGAAAAAAAAAAAAGAAAAATACAAAGGTTGGAAAAAGCCAAAATGTCCAAGGAATAGGTCTGAAAATAAGTTACACATTTTTGCAAGAAAATTCATGGCAGGATCGTTTAGCAGGGCTTCCAGCAGGTTTGAGGACAAGCTCTGAACATCAAGATCCCACACTGGACCCAAAGCTTGGTGCACTGCCACGAAGTGCTGGGGAAAAAAGTCCTGGATCCCGAATACCCCCCTGGGTAGGGCGCCTAGGTTACTGAAAGTGTTTACAAAGATGCAACCTAAATGATTGCTTTTTCTTCCAAAAATTAATACATTGTTTCCTCTTTCAGCCTCTGGTAAGCTTTGGATAAAATACTGCTCTCTGCTAGACTGACGACATGCAGTGACATCAGTGGAGTTTCTCACCTTGACACTTTGTGAGAAGTAAATCATGCTATCCATCCCCCCAATCCTGCAGCTAACATCATGTTCTACCTCACACCACCCCCACAGAAACGGGGGCTCGCAGTGGGGTTGGTGTCAGGGGTAAGTACCAGGTTTATTTACACTCTTGGCATTCATGTTCCAACAGCCTGAAAAACTGGGACTGGGAGCAGCCAGGAGCTCCTGGCTCCTCCACCTGCTAGCACGGTATCCAAAAGGATTTCCATCCCCAGCTATCATATTTTACACATAAGTTTCAGTTTGTTTAAGCAACAAAGCAAGTTAGGTATTCTCTTGTTTCTAGGCACAGGCTGAAGCGCAGCAAATGAAAACTAAATGGATAGGCAAAGGAAAGAGAAGGCTTTCAAGAAGCTTTTTCACTCAGTTGCTTTGTGGTGTGCAAGGTCTTGGCCACGAAGAGCCAAGGTTACCTCCAGGTGAGTTAAGTGTTAGCTCGATGAAAGCAGTTGCACCCATCTCATCTTGGGTCAGAACGTGTGCATGGGGGGTGGACAGGAGAGTATTATTTCCTGAACGAAAACTTTACAAAAAGCACAATTTAGAACTGCTTAATAAAGCAATTGCAAGAATACGATGTGAAACTCTATAAAAGCATTTTATTACAATTCCTTGGCTCTTTCCTTGAAGTTAATTGCTTCCACCTCTAATCCTCCGGTGCTGGACTGAAAGTACCTTCCAGCTCCCCACATTTTTTTCAAGCTTAGGGGTAACGCGTGAGCATTCGGCTGCCATCCGAGGTGCGGTTTTAAGAGCAGCGGCAAGATCTCTCCACGTTTTACAACTTAAAAATCCCCGAAACTTCACTCTGTTTCCCGCAGGCTTTGCAAGGCCGGGGGTGTGGAAAGGGACGCGAGGTGGCAGCGCTGAGCCTCTTCTGAGAGACGTGGGGAAACGCGGAGCTGCCGGACCCAGGATATGGGGATTTGATGGGGGTTTTTTTGTATATTATTATTGTCATTACTATTATTATTGGGTGGATGGGTGTGTCCGTCGTCCCCTCCCCCCCCCGCATGGTTTTGCTGAGCGGCATAGTGCTGCAAAGTTTCTAACTGCAATTCGGTAGGTCTCCATCGCAGGGCCGCCGCTGCAACTCTTCGCCATTGACCATAAACCTCATCACGGGGATTTAGGGGCAGGGTCCTTGATAACAGTTCTCGCACATAGCGCTGCGGGCTGGAACCGGCAGTTTGCCTGGCAGACGGAGCGGGAGAGCTTGTTCTGAGACAATGGTAATGGAGAAAGCTTGCAGCGGCGCCGGGAGCCACAAGCTCCAGGTCTTCTGCGTGAATCAGAACGCAGTCCCCACCGGCTGAAATGTCTTAAGAACACACAGGTTTATCACCGCAGCAGATTTCTCCCCTCCCCCCTCCGCCTCCACGCCCCCTCCCCCTTAAGCTGAGGATTACTATCGCTCAGGCGTATTTAACTGCAGCCCTTGCAGTTGATCTTTTCTACACCCCCCAGCTCCGCAGGCTGTGAGAAACGCTTTGGAGCTGGCTCGGGCTGAGCTTTCGGGGAGGCAATAAGCCTCCCCCTCCCGCTAAACGTGTTCCCGCACGCCCTCGTCGGCACGGAGCGCTCCTCACCCCTGACGGCACGCCGCCCGGGCAGCGAGCGCCGGGGCCGAGGACTCTCCCGTGCCTTCCCCGTCCGCCTTTCGCCCTCCGGCACTGGCCAGTGGACGCGGCTCCCCAGCCGGAGGGAACCGGCAGGCTCAGCCCCCCGCCTCCGGGGCGTGAGTGGTCGTTAGCAGGGGGCGTTAATTGTCACGCGAGTGAATTCCACGCTGCCGCCGGAGCAGGCGCCCGCACCGCATCCCCCTCTCTTTAACCCGCTCGCCCTTGCCCAGCGCAGCTCCAACTCCCGGAACTTCTTCCCTCTACCCCCGGCGCCTCCGCGGCCGCGCAGCGAGACCCTGCTCCGCCCGCGCACGGCGGTAAACGCGGGCGGGCACAACCCGCCTCCCGCCGCCGCCGCCGCCGCCGTAGCCCTCCGAAGCCCGAGAAGAGCCCTCGGAGCCCCGGGCGGACGGCGAGACCGTCTGCACTCATCCCTTCCTGCATGCCTACCGCGGCGGAGGGCGCTCCGCGGCCGCGCACCTCCCGCAGCGGGGCGGGGGAGGGAGGGGCGGTGCCTGGCAGCGCGCCGCTCTCCGCGCTCCCCCGCGGAAAGCGCGCCGTCCGCTGCTCGCCGAGCAGTGTGTTTCCCATCTGTCCGTCCGTCCCTCCCGGCGGGGCGGGGTAGGGTGGGTGGGAGGCGGCGGCGGCCCCGGGGGACTGAAGCCGCGTGGGGGGTGTTCACCTTCGTGGACGAAGCAGGGCCCTCAGCCGGGCACATCCCGAGGGATAGCGTCACCGGGGGATGTAGCGACCCGAGGGGAAGGACTGCGGCTAACTAAAGCGGTTCTCTGGACATCTTGCTTCCCATCACCCTGTGACGGGCACTCATCTATCCACACGGCGGGGAAAGGCGGCATCTCACTGTCCTTAAACCTCCCCTCGCCCCTATTACTTTCTCAGTGAGTTTCTGTCTGAGGCTGCAATTCCTCTCTATAACGTGTATTTTGCTTTGACGTTCCGGGCCGCCTTTTAAAGAGGTGTATTGGGGCGATTTTAGCCCCCCGTGAACGGCAAATGATAAGGCCACAGCAGAGGCATGCTGCTGAAGAGCACCTTTCCCACCACCTCTCTGGTGCCTATTTTGATCCAAGGAAAGCAAAGCTGATGAGATGCTTGCCACTAAGGGGGGGGGGGGAGGGAGGGAGGGGAGGGAGGAGGGAAGCCCTTGGCTTTCAAAATAACATGATGATAGCAGATATTCATGATCAAAGAAGAGCGTGCCTAAGGATCAGAGGTGTAAACTGAGACATGAAAGTGGGCCCTCCTTCCGAGTCCTGCTTGGAAGAAGAAAACTCCATTGTACAGTTGCATCACTCCGATTCACAGAGTACATTTATTCAACGTGATTCATAAACACTTTGAAGTCTCCCCGATTGCTTTGTTAAGAAGAAATTTTATTACTGGGAAGTGTTGTTTTATAGAGGATATTATTTACTTAGGAGTGAAAAATTCTGTTGCCTAAAGTTGTGCAGCGTTGTTTCCTTCAAAAACGTGTGCTCACTTAAATTTGACTTGAATGCAAGCCTTCACACAGGTACTCGGTGCTCGTTATGAGAACGCCGAGACCTTTCAGGCTCGTTTAAAGCAGTAAGTAGGTAAGAAGCCATTTGCGTATACATATTTATATTAATTCAGATATTAATCACTTATATGGAAATGTTCGGTTTGGGAAGGCAGAAACGCCTCTCCAGAGATTTTTAATAAGAAAACATGATAATACCTTCCTTCCTTTTATCCACTTCGGTGATTTTTTTTAAGTTTAAACTTGTTCCCTAAGAGTAACCCAAGTTCAAAAAACTCTATAAAAAAAAAAAAAAGAAGAAGAAAAAAAAAGACATTTGGAAAACACATTGTTTGCATTTACTTAAGTGGAGAATTGCAACCCCTATCCAATCCAGTAAGATTTAGTAAACATGTTGGTTTGGTTTTGGTTTTTTTTTTTAAAAAAGAGCTTCATTTAAGCAAAGCTTTTACTTCATTTTTAGAGCTGTTTTGGCAAGCCTTCCCTGCCAAGTGAAAGGCAATACAGCCACAAGGTTGAAGAGGAATTACCGGTCTGCTGCATATGCATCAGCATCTTGCATATGCATGAGCTGCAGCTGCGGTGAGGGCCACCCCATGAAGGGTAGCCCAAGAGGGGAGAGAGCCCGTGGAGGGGAGCAGCGGCTGAAGGGGAGCCCGGTGGCAGGGCTGAGTCCTTCTGCCTCCAGAAGGGTTTGGGAAGGAAGGACCATCCAGCTCCCTTGGACCAAGACGCTTTTTGAATGCGTTTCTCTGTTCTGCGCCTTACACTCCCTCCCTCCCATCCTCTGCACCCATCCTTCCGGCTTGTCCTCGCCTTCCCTGCCTTCTCCTACCGGCTTATCGCCACCACTCTCCTAACGTTCAGCTCATCTTTTCCTGCCATCTCTACGAACAGCTGCAAGGAGGCAGTTCCGCTGAAGCCCGCACAGTACCAAGCATGAAGTGATACTTCTGCCCACTTCCACACCACCACGGTGTCACCCAGACTTTACCATCGTTGATAAGAGGGAGCTACAAAACCACAGCGCACTGAATAAAGTGTGGGTCGTTTTTAAAGACCATTTAGTGGGATGCTGCGTGCCATTTAGTTCAGCATATGAATGGCTTCTTGTGTGAAGCAAAACTCTGCTTATACTTAAAACTCCTGGGCAGGAGCCATAAGGTAATCCCTGTGTGCACAGGGGGGAAAATAATGTTCTAAAACTTAAGTTGCAGCATTTACATCTTCTTTCTTGCAAGAACATTTCTCAGGTGTTGTAATCAGTTTAAAAAAATATATATATATATATCTTGCATAGGATTTAGTTGTGATCATTGCTTTTTTTTTTTTTTTGGTAAATTCTGGGTTATTCCTGGATGCATACCCATGGGATCTAACCCTTAAGTAAAGATAATGCCTTCAGCACCCTGTGGACAGTTGGGCTTATCCATGTAGTCTAAGATGGTTTTGGCAGAGCCAGACAAACTCTGGAGCAGCACCTGGCTTTTGCCTGTCACCCAGAAGACTGTCACCCAGGCAGATCCAGGCATAGCTAGTAAGCTCTCTGGAGGCTTTCTGGAGAGACTCCAGAAGGACCTGTCATCAAATAATGCTGTTTACTGTTCAGAACAGAATGGTGGAGGTAATAGCCGTGATTATTTTAAACATCTTTAATTTTAGGATCTCCTGAGGCATGGAAATAACTGAGTCAATCCAGCAGCGTCACGCCATTCAGATTGGTATTTCAACTTTAGGCAGCATTTAGTAATTTTTATCATAAAATAGTCTTTGTGCTACAAAATTCACCGCCCTCATTCAGCCCCGTATTCTTCAGATGTCAAGGATTAATTTCTGTTACACAAATTTGACTTAATTTTTCTGATTTGGTGTTTGTGTTGCACAGGTCAAAAAAGCAACAGCAGGTTCCGGTGTGAAGGGGCAAAATGCATTTTAATCAAAAATAAAGGAGAGAAAAAAGTAATTTTCTTACCATTTTTCTTTTCCCCTTTTGTGCTCAGGACAAACACTAGTCTGGCTTTCTTCCTGGTTTCCTTCCATATAATTGTTCTTAACGATGGTGGTGCTGTGACAATTAGTAAGAAGATTTTTTTTTTTAAATCTTTCCTGAATAGGTTGCTCAAAAGATAGCCTTCTGTTCTTGCCAGGGTCTGTTCTACAATCCCTGTCACCTACCTTGCTAATTCCGCTTCTGCAGAATAAGGTTACTGGTCTAATAAATAATAAACGTGAGTTTGGGATTTTTTTTTCTTAAACGTATTCTCAAAAATTTTTTTGAAGAATTTTATCTTTTTTGGAGCAGAATGTCAGAAAAAGGTGGTGGAATCCTACAGGACCCTATGTAATCCTGATCTAGCTGTTACACTCAGGAAGCATATATATAAGTAATCTCACCATGCAGGTGTGCTCAAGTGAGGCAGGATGTTTGAATTTGCATCGTTTTATAGAGTATGCATTTGAGTTTGACTAATTGCTATCAGAATTAACGAACTGTCTGTATGGAACCTCAGGAAGCTAGAATATTTTACACAGTTCTGTAGTACAAGAATCATGTATCCCTGTACCGTGCCAAATTTTTAATCCTCAGCACGTGTGTTTTACTAATACTGGAAGTCTGGTGTCTTGTCTAAGTATCTGAAATTATTTTAAACAAATGTGAACCGTTGAATTTTGCCTTATAAAATGACTGATTTGTGGACTATGGTATAAGGGATTGCCAACATGTAGTAAATTTGTGGATTATAAATACGCTAGTTGAAAAGTGTGAAAAATATTTCACTCCTGATGATCAAAGCACTTGCATAGAAAGGTGGTCTGCTGACCAGCACTTATTCTGGCTTAGCAGGTGTGCCTTTGAAATTTGGGGTGCTAATCTTGTTGGTTTATCAGAAAATATCCCTGTATTCAGGAAGGACTACACGTATCCAATTAGTCAGTTCTTACTCCCATTTCATTCGAAGTAAAAAAAACCCCACATTTATTTTAACGCTGGACTGTGGGATGGCTTCCTTGAGTTAACAGTCTGCTCAGAGCTACGAATAAGTTAGACCAGTGGGTACCAAATAAGGTGCTTTAAAACAGCCCCAAAACCCACATGTTGCCCAGGTAATACAGAAAGTTGGCATTGAGACCAGCTTCCGTCGGACTTTATGGCACCTGTTTCCACCTGGAGCCTGAGACTTACTCCTTCAAGCACCCATTGTGGAAACAGGTCTTTGTGGAGGCTGCTGGGTGGAAGGTAACGGTGCCGGCGGCAGGCGCGTGGTTGCTGCAACATACCCGCACGCCGGCTGTTTTAACCTCAGGGCCGGGATAAACAGCAGCTGCCCATGTGTTCCCCCGTGAGGGGGGTTCATCTCTGTGCAGATCTGACGGCTTCCCTCATGTGCTCAACCCTGTGACACAAAGTACCTTCTGTGCCTCTGCCAGTGTGGCGCGGAAGTTGCGGGCTTCCCTGGGTAGATGTTTTGCATGAGGTGGAAATAACCACGACACCACGCTGCATCTTGTGTAACTTACACCTGGTGTGTAAAGTAATGCTCGTTCCGGAGGTGTAGGACTGTCAGGAAACCTCTCTGAGCCACCACAGCATGTTGCTAATAGGAGCACATGCGCATGACCAAGCGTTGTCCTGAAGATTTCTGTGCATGACCTTTTTTCCCTGTATATAGGAAAGGGAAGAACATTAGTCCATTAGGCACAAGTAGTGAGACATCTGGGGGAAGAAGAAAACCCCAGTGTTTAGACTACAGAACTAAGAAAGACAGAAGACTATCAAGTTCCTGTAGAAATGCATGCTGAAGACACTCACTTTTTAGCTCAGAAACACACTGTACACTGCAGTGTAGTGAAAAAATACCTGAGCTAGCTGTAATGAGCCAGCTTAGGGACCAGAAGCAACAGAAGCTGCTTTTAGGTTTTCATCCTTGATTTGTGTGTCCCATCAGCTGTGAGTCAAGCATGGTTCCCATTGTCTGAGGTTGTACAGCGGCTGGGAATGGGCTGTGGTGGAGGTATGTTTGGTCCTGCCTCATAGCTCTGCTCCCAGCTCCCTCCTGGGGCCGGGGCTCTGCAAGACAGGCGCTGGCAGACTTTTGTTCCTTTGCATAGCTTCACCAGCCCACAGCTCTTCATGCCTTCAGTGTTCTGCTTTCCCACTCTCAGCCTCAGTGTTGCCCCTGATGTGACTTCTGCACTAATTTAGTTTTAATCAGGTAAAGGAAATTTAAACAGCATTCACCCAGCACATAACTCATGTTTAATTCAGTCTTGAAAAAATCTACCTATGGCAAGTTTATTGTTTTCATTGGTTTCATGTTCAGAATCACATGGAGCGAGTGAGCAGATAATTGGCCCACCTAACGATGAAGGTTAAAAAAAATCATCCATCATTTAAACTTTCTCAAGTAATCTATTTTTGTTTTTCCATTTTCTTATCCCAGAAATATAATACCATCTTTACGGCTATAAATGGAAGTTGTGCTGTTCTTACATAGATGCATGCTGATGTATTTAGTAATCTCATATACTTCATATCTATATTCAGTAACTGAGATTTCAAAATCCGTGCTGCTGTACATCCTGGTGTTAATGGGCTGGAGGCTGCCTCTCAGAAAAGCTCACCATGTAACGCCAAAATTATTGCAGAAGTGGTCTGGCTGCTCTTTGGATTGTTCCCAGATTTCTAAGCACATCCAGCCACGAAAGGTTATCTGACACCCGATGATGTCACAGCCACGGGGAGCCTTCACCTCAGACTTTTGATTGCACTGACAATTTTTTGCCTGCCATTGTTCTCCTTTTGGGATGCAGGGCAACAGCACCACTGTTAAGCACACACTGACGGGGCGGTGGGCTCTGTTCTCCGATGAGGACCGCGATACTACGCGCACACAGGAACTGTGGCGGCGTGTGATACACTGGCACTGAAACCAGAGACTGGCAGAGCTGACTCTGCCGTCTGTAACAAGGGCAAGTTATAGGGCGGGCACGTTCTCAGCACGATGGTAGAGCCGTTGTTCAGGTTCAGTTAATACAGTACCTGATAGTATCTAGTTGGAGTAAAAAAGTGAAACCACCATATTTGGAGAGTTCCTTATTTGCCATTACGTTGTTTTAATTCTTCGAATCAACTTCCGAATATGTGGTCCGGCTGAAGATTTGGGAAGCCCACCCAGAGCTGGTGATCCTTTAGATGCCTCTCAGGCAGCAGCGCTCAGTTGCTTCTTCCCCCAGTAAAGCAGGAAACCTTCCTGCTGTTTTGGGGAGCGGTACCCCATTCTCCTGCACCTGAATGCAGACTTGGGAGGTGGCTGCTGCTTTTTAGGGGACATGCCAGAGGTTTTGCACATGACATTGGCCTGCATGTCAGCCCTGGGCTGCCTTTCATGGCCACCCTCTGCTTCCCAGCACTGGGACACTCACTCATGAGCAGGCAAAGTGGGGTTCTAACACCACACGTGGCTAGCCTCCTCCTTTCTGTGTGTTTTTTCTAGCCTAAAAGTAAAGGGAGCTGTCACTCAGGAGCTGCTGGTGACTCCCTCAAGGGAATAAAAGTGACTGCTGTAGCTGTTGGTATGTTAACTGGTATTCATATTGTATTTTTGTTCAAAACCATGGAAGGGCTGTCCCAAAGCCAATTTCCTTGCAAAGTGCCTTTTCTCTCTCGGAAACAAACACATTCAGCTGACTTGTCCAGTCCATGCTGGCAAGACACAGACTCATCTACTCAACTTATTTATCTCTCTTTTTTCACAGGAAAATTCTGGGCAAACTTTGCACAAAAAAAACCCCAAACCCCAAATCCACTGCATACAAGGGTTTTTTCCTTATTATTTCCTCTGTTATTTACCACAGGGAAAAAAAAAAAACAACAAGCCACCAACAACAGTTACTCTGCATTTATCACTGTGGCTAGTAGAAAGCATGTGATTCTTATGGTAAGAAGCAATTTACAGATGGCCAGGTGCAAACAACATTATCTAATCTTATCATGCATTTGTTTTTATTCGCAGCTGCAACAGTTGGTGTCAGTTAATAGGTTACCAACCATGAAGTGTATTTATTTCCCTTTATCTTGCTTCAGGGCTACAGAAGTGATTTATAAACTGGCCTAGATGTTGAATTTATGTTTAATTTTTTGTGTGCATGGTTTTTCTGTTATTTAGTTTGCGGCACTTAAGAAGAAAATTAAAATGTCTTTCAGAGAATTTTGTTTTCATCTGACCCACCTCTTTTTCTGGGGATTTATAAACTTCAAAAACTGTGTGTTGGCTCTCTAGGTTTCTAATCTAAAATAGATCATGAGTTATTTGTCAAGAATAAATTGTTGTGGAGTTGTTGGTTTTGGTTTTTTGGGGGTTGGATTTGGGTTTTTTGGTTTTTTGGGTTTTTTTTGTTTTTTTTTTTTTTTTTTTTGGTTGGTTGGGGTTTTTTTCAGAATGATCTCTCATTGGTGGGGGTTCAGTTTTGCCTGTTTATTTCTATCCAGTCATATGGTAGATTCACTATCCGCCCTTCCAAGTTATCAAACACAATCTGTATGAACTGGACTTTCAATGGTAGTCTTAAAAAAACCCCAGGATTAATTTCTGTTCTTAGCTTTATAGCTCGCACTACGGACACTGGGGTGTACTGATACACATACAGTAGTAAACCAACACATAACCTCTGAAGCTCTCCGTAGTCTGCTACAAAATTTAAAACCCTGTTTAAAATAAATCTATTTAGTCCTTACCAATGCATCTTTTCCGGTTTTTCTAATGGGGTGACAGTCTCAATGGTATAATTTTTTTCCTTTCACTTATATGAAGACCGCTTTGTGTTAGATAAAGAGCAATTCAGTAATAATTCCTCTAAAACTTACATTGCTTATATATATTTTGCTTTCACATATCGTCAATTCTGCTTCCCAGCAAAAAAAGTTTTAAGAGTAGAGTACAGCTATTAGCACATATCAATCTAAGTCGGGTATTTGCAGAAGTAACCAAGCTGGACGTGTAACGGAGTTTAACAAAACAAGAGAAACAAAGAGAGAAGTATCTTGGATTTTGATCCTGATTATGGTTTTAAAATGCATGACCAGCCATGTCTCATCATTGGCATAGAGCAGCATATACCCATAGTAATTGGCAACTGTCAAATGTATGAGTTTAATGGACCTGAATAAATAATTGCAGGGAATAATTTGCCTGCTCAGATTAGCCCTTTTCTCTGCACACATTGTTCTGAAGTAGACGGGAATTCCCTCCGACTTTTGGTTCCAAATTGCATTTTTACTTTTTAACACGTTTTTTGTTGATCTGATGTTCAATCCTAGAGCTATAGTTGCGTTGCTGTATACAACATTGAAAATAAGAACTTTGTTTAAAAAGCCCAGCAGTATTTCTTCATAGATTGAGAATCTAAGAGGAAAGCTATAAACCGTCTTGTAACCTGGTATAAATAATGACTGGATGCATGCCAAGATTTTTCACAAACTGGCCTTTTTCCTCTACTGGCCTGACTTTGAAGGCTCTGGTGTTCACGTTCCTTCTTGTCATCCTTCTCATCTTTATTGTTGTAGGTGGGAAGATTCTTCTCCAGGTGAGGCTAAAATCTTTCCAGATGTATCTATACCAGTTACTATATGACTGGGGTTGGAGAAAGGATTATCCAGATGAATACATTGTAAAATATACAGACTTACAGTTAGGCAAATAAGGCCGTAATAGCACTTTTAAAGCTTCTAGCTCAAGGAGCATTTGTTCTTGGAAGGTGAAGTTACTGCCTTACCTGATTTACTTGCTAAATCTGAACTTAACTTTCAGAGGTTGAATGTTTGAATAGTTGGCTGCTCGTGCTTGGTTACACATGTTTATCCAGTCTAAGGCAGAAGATATTAATGCATGTATGCATGTCTACTCGTTGTAAGGTTTTGTACATCATCCCAAGCTTGCTCATCACTTTTTTGAAGTGTGGGGATGGGGCAGCATTTGGACTCGCATCACAAACGTGGAGTGTGAGTCCAGGGTCCCCTGCCTGGGGCAGTGCACCAGTGCAGCAGCGAGCCCCAGTGTTAGCCCAGTACCACCACTGACCCCAGCACTAGCAGGGTGAAGGAAAGTATGAAGATTACCCTTCTGGTCCATGGAGAAAAGCATTAAAAGAAAAAAGCATTGAAAGTGGCTTTTGCAGCACCTCTTTACACAGCTTTATTTTCGAGATGTTTGTTCTACAGGTCTTTTCTATACAGAAGCCATAGAATAGTAGAAACATATGAAATAAACTTTCAATAGCAATGTGTAAATGACAATAATTATTTTAACAGCTCCATTTTTTCAGTGTGCCTGTGTGTGCTGAGGCCACAGTGACCCACAGAGGCACAGCTGACTGTTCTGGATGGTGCTGTCCTTGGAGCTCTGACTGAGGCACCTTTTGCAGCTTTCATCCTGTTTTATTCATTTAAAAGGGGGAAAATGGGTGTAGTCCTGTTGGTTTTAAATAAAACTCTGAATGGCTGGGGGTAAAAGTCTGAATCCTCTTTAGCAAAGCCTGCTCTTATCAGCAGTGAGGGTTAGAACAGGCTTTTCTTACCTCCCACTCTATCTCCAGTGCCCATCGATGTGATTTCAGTGTTGATACTAATGATGGTTTTACTGCTCAGCAAAGCAAAGAAGAAAGAAGTTTAGGAGCACTGTCCCATTCTGGTGCTCTGGCAGGAGGACGTTTAGGCAAATGCTGTTGTTCTTTGCCCAGGTCAGTCTATAGAGTGATACATCTTGGGGAGAAGCTCAGGGCACTGAAGCTTCAGGTGCCATCACAGAACTCTGGGAATCAGGAATCTATGCACTTGCTTATTATTTTACTATTTTTAACCACAGTGGTCTAAACAGTTAGTAAAATATAATATACTGAAGAAGGATTCAGTCTTAGGAAGTGCAGAACTTATACAAATTTCTTTAGAAACATAGATGAATGCACAGATGAAATGGGTGCAACATTGGAGGGGAGTGCATTCTGCCCTCCTCCCCCCAAATTCTGCTTGCAGAAGAAAGCACTGGGTGCTTATCCCTCCACTTCATGTCCATCTATTATTTTTCTACTTCAATGGGGGCAACTTTCTAATGTCAAACAATACTTAATTATCTAGTGTATTCATAGAACGGTTTGGGCTGGAAAGGACCCTAAAGATCATCAAGTTCCAACACCCACCCCCGCAATGGGCAGAGACACCTCTCACTAGACCA
This sequence comes from Hypotaenidia okinawae, assembly GCA_027925045.1. NCBI lineage: Eukaryota > Metazoa > Chordata > Aves > Gruiformes > Rallidae > Hypotaenidia > Hypotaenidia okinawae. Next base: position 65,734,473 of record BSDF01000002.1, read on the forward strand.
GACTGCTCGAGGCCCCATCCAGCCTGGTCTTGAACACTGCCAAGGAGGGGGCAGCCACCACCTTCCTGGGCAACCTGTGCCAGTGCTTGGTCACCACCCTAATAGTAAAGAATTTCTTCCTAATATCCAACCTAAATCTATCCCCTTCCAATTTTAAACCATTCCCCCTTGTCCTGTGATTCCATGCCCTTCTAAAAATCCCACCCCAGCTTTCCTGTAGGCCCTCTTTAGGTACTGGAAGGCTTCTATAAGGTCTCCCCGGAGCCTTCTCTTCTGCAGGCTGAACAACCCCAACTCTCTTAGACTGTCTTCATAGGAGAGGTGCTCCAGCCCTCTAATCATCTTCTTGGCCTTTCTCTGGACCTGTGCCAGCAGTTCCATGTCCTTCTTATGTTGGGAACTCCAGAACTGGACACAATACTCCAGGTGGGGTCTCACAAGAGCAGAGTAGGGGGGCAGAATCACCTCCCTTGAACTGCTGGCCACACTCCTTTTGATGCACCCCAGGATATGGTTGGCCTTCTGGGCTGCGAGCATGTATTATCAGTTCATGTCAAGCTTTCATCCACCAGCACCCCTGAGTCAGCAGCAGTGCTGCTCTCTACTATGTCAGTTCTCTAGGGACTGTTTTATTTTGGTTTTACATTTTGTAGTGTAGCACATGGTCTGATTTCTAATATCATGTAGTCACTCCTCAAAGCCCAGATTCCACTGTAATGGCAGCAGTGACCTTGAACTCGCCTGGTTTGCTTGTGCCACAAGACTTAGGGTTTTTGCCCTTTTAACGCAGGTAGAGAGAGGTGTTTTGGCCCTGGGAACTCATCAGTTCAGAATTTATATTGTTTATATTTAGTAAGATTTTCAATTCATTCTGAGGGCTTTCTGCAAGTTTACCAGTTTAGAACTTGAAATAGAATTGGACTATTTTTGCTTTTTAATGACTAAGCACACCATTTTTGAAATAATGACAGATCAGGTTCCCAAGTAGCAGTTACTCCTGACAGTCTACAGGTGTGTGTATCCAGCTCAGAGCAGGTTACTAAACCTGTGTTCCAGTAGACTGCAGGGCAAGCAAACACAAATTACTTTTTTTTTACTGTCACAGAATATTATTTTCTATTAAGGACCATTTGAGAAGAAATATTCCATGTCTTGTCTTGGCAAAGGGGACATCTAAGAGACATCTAGATTTTGAGCCTTGAAAATAATGTTACCAGTCTCAGATATTGCCTCTGAAGAAAAAGGGAATGCAATTAATCATTAGCCTCAGCTAAGGGAAATGAGTGCTGTCCTTGTAAAGACACAGAAACTTCACTTTCCTCACTTTGAGAAAGACCATTGCCCCTGGACTACGCTCTGCTTGTTGCCCAAGGTAAAGCATAAAAGAAAACGTGGCTCTCACTGATCTATAACATATAACAAACCTTACTGTTATCCCACAGCAGGGAATTTTCTTTTGTGGTCCAAGCTTCAGACCTCATCTAGTCAGCAAAAGTCCTCTGCTGGAAACGGGTTCAGGCAGGGAGAGACAAGACAAGGCACCAGAGCCAGGAAATGACAGTCAGTTTTGGCACTGACTGGCCTGAACCTGTGACACATCGAAGGAAGAGATGATAGCATTTGGTACCTTTGGTACTATTAAGAACAACAAACTTTTCCAGACAAAGTTGGACCAGAGTGGTAAAAAGAGATGTCTTTGATCTTCATCAGTGCAGGCAGTACAATGCCCAGATGGAAGTAAGTGGTAAATGGGGTAAATATGCTCTTGACTTTACAAAAGGTATATTGTGGCCAAGTAACTCAAAAGCTGCATTAGATAAGATAAAAGAATTCTCTAGAAAAGCAACAGTATTTAGAGGTGAGTTAAGTTTTCAATATAGTGCCGCATAGGGAGTTATTAATTAAACTGGAGAAGATGGGGAACTTTACATTGTTTGTGCCGTTAGTGAGGCACGGTGTCAGGGACATCAGCACTAGGGGGCTGCTCAAAAGGGAAGGTTTGGGCTGGAGAGAAGCTTGTAGCGATGTCATTCAAGGATTGGTCTTGGCATTGCTTTTATCTAGCATTTTCATTAATGATTTGGAAGCTACTCTTAACACAAAGAGGCACTGCTGATAGAGAGGAGAATTGGGAGAACATACAAGAACTGGATTAGTGTGGGAATGAGGCAGGAGAAATGGGGTAAGGAGCACGAAGTGCAAGTCCAAGCTGATACTTGATGATCCTTATGGGTCCCTTCCAGCTCAGAATATTCTATGATTCTATGATTCTACCAGTAACCATTGTTACTGTGGGATAAATGCACAGTGGTTATAAATGCCAAAGGCAGATGGACCAGTTTGAATCTGCAAGTCTGTCACAGCAAGGTTACCATTCATCAAGGTGCTGCAGCAATAGAAACCCACAAATTTACCAATTTCATAAATCGCAATGACCTTAAGATCAGGTTAGGGTTTTTTCAACAGAGGTTAAAATTTTTATACAAGACCCTATTTAGGCACTGGTGAAAAACCTGGGATACTAGTCTTCCATTTTGAGGAAAGATGAATTCAGACTAGTGTAGGTTTCTCCAAGGGAGTGGAGACATCTGGTGTATGTGTTGGGGGCTTAGAAAGATTGACTCTTTCATTCAGGCAGTCTAAAGGTCGAAAGGCAATTGGACTTCCGCCTAATAAACATAAACAGCAAATAGGGAAAACAGATCTAAAACAGCTAAGCTAAGAATGGGGTTATCAAAAGATTAAATGTCTATAAAATGGCTACGAGCAAAATGAGAAGTGATTATTAAAGCCAAAGTTATACACAATGAGATTGATTGGAGAGAACTGGATTATTTAAAATCTAATTTAAAATGTCTTCCCAGAAGTCTTTTAACTACATTATAAAAGTGTTTCTTTTATTTTAACTGGGTATTGTGTAAAAAATCTTTTTGCACAAATTTATTTAAAATGTACATTTTTAATATATAAGATAAAAAGATTTTGTCTTGCCAGATGGTATGACACTGTTCTTCGCATTTGTATGTTCATCGATGAACATATTTCAAACATAAAGGTCTCCAACTGGACACATTTAATTGCTTAAACTTGTTGCCAAATCAATAATAACCATACAGCAAACTCACAGACCAAAAACTTGCTCAGGACCCATTAAGCCAGGAAGATCAAACTGGAAAATTTAAAACCTGCTCCAGTTTCTAATGTTCGAAATGTTGTAGGAGCAACCCCTGCCCCTCCGGGACCCACGGTCTATGCAGATGTGTCAGGCCACGTGGGACTGGGGACGCCCTTGTAACTAACTGTTGTGTTTTAGCCATGGGGGAATTAGTCCATTGATGGTAGCAGAAACAAGATCACGTGGTTTATGCATAATAATATGGAGAAACATGAATGAACTTTCAGGGAAACTGTTAAGAGAGATCAGAGAAACCTCTCTCCAGAAAAGTGTTTTAAGACATATTTTAAGCATGTGTTTAAACATGCTAAAATGCTTTTTTTTGTATGTGTGTGTGAATTGAGGTTTCTGTTACTTTTAAAGCCATTTAGTTCAGTTTTTGAACTATTCCAGAAAGAAAAAGGGGGTAAATTCAAGATGAATGTTAATTACATCCAGGACCTCAACTAGAAGAACTGGTTGGGCTTCATTTGCTGATTAAAAAAAAAAATTGTTATTTAGCATAACAGCACTTTATAGTTTCACATAAGATCAGAGATACACTGCATCTTGTGTTGTGTCAAAGACTTACAAAAAAGCAATTCTCATCCTCAGACTGAAGAGCAAAGGAAACTCTGCATGTAAAATCCTGGCCCTGTTAAGTCAATGGGAAAAGACAACAACTATCGTCCCTTTCAGGTTTCAAAACAGATGGGCACATCTTTATTTCTCCCAAAAAGAGATTTAAATTCTGTTTTCTTTTCGGGTGAGCTATATGTGATTTTCAGCTAGGAGGAGAAAAAAGTAATTTTCAAGGGCTGCATGAAACGACAGAAACCACGACACAGCCCGCTTTTGCAAATTTAAAAGCAAAGGAGCCAGTAAGCTGTGTGTGCCTGTGAAGTACTTTCACATGGCTCGTGAAAGAGCTGTGGATTTAAATGCACATCTGCTAAGTGATGTGTGCTTGCTATGTACTTAATACAATTGCATTAGAGTTCCTCTGAGTGGGTGAGAGTCCATCAGGCATGGTTTCCTGTTTCCCAACAGCAGATGCCGATGAAAAACAAAGCACGAGAGAAACTGGATGAGCCTGGGGTGGTGTTTCCACAGATACATCCCCCTAGACCTAGCAGTCGAGAGTTTGCTTGTCCTGCATGGAGCATGGTGAGCTTGCCCACCTGCATCTGTGTCAGTATCAGACACGAATGTGGTTTACTCACATCAAAAGAGGTGGGAGGTTCCTGGGTGAAGGATCAAACAGAAAGCAAAGGTCATCGGGTGCGTGGTCTGCCTGCACAGCAGCCTCCAGTGCTCCAGGCGAGTCTGGACTTGTTTGCCTGTGTGCACTGTTACCCGTGAACCATGTGTGGGATGGGCCTATCAAACACCCACGTACACACATGGAAGGTGGCCCTCCAGACTGTACCTCCTGGTGCACTGCCTCAAAAGATATTACCTTTAGGGATAACCACAGTTTGGTTGTGCCCTTCTCTCAAGCTACTGTTATCAATGGCCTCAAACATGGCACAGAAGAGGACAGTTAAATTGGCACGGCACAGCACCACACATTTATATTAGTACTTGATTCACTGCTGATCAAAGCGTGTTTGCTTGTGTTGGGAAAATATTTATTCCTTTATATAGGAGCTTATGCATACCACCTTCTCTTAAGCATTTGCAATTTAATAACTAAATCATAGTGGCAGCTTTCGGCAGCTATATTGCAACCATTTTTAATAATTTTATTAATTCCCAGTAATGATACTTGATTCTAGGAGTAACTTCACGTCTTCAGAAGAGTGAAACATGCCACATGCAGTGTACATACGTGCGAGCACTCCTATGGCTGAACAGCAAAGTTACCAACCTCTATGTACAATGGTTTGTATTAAACTAGAGAAAGGACTGATGATTTGGTTAATTCTAACTAAGTGACTGCAGTGCCTCAGCTTCACAGATCCCAGGAGACCAAACATGAGACCTGCCATTACGTTGTGATTTAGTGCCCTACTTATTCTATAATGTCAGAAAGATTATTTCCAGAGAAAGCTTGCTAAAGCTCATTAAAAATGCGTATTTTAGCATTAGGAAAACTAAACTGACACCTGAGGTAAGGGAAGGCATGTGTCCAGAGAGGAGAATTGTGCAGGAGGCCCTGGCAGGTTTGCCTGCAGCCATGCTGGGCTCTTAGGATATTTTCTTTCAACTCTTTGGTCTTTTCCTTGGAGGAGATGTGGATTAGTTCCTTGCCACCTTGCAGCTAGGTGCTTGCTTTGATGCCCTGCAAGGCAGGGTATTCAGACCCTGAGCCTTTGCACTGAGTACATGCAGGGGAACTTCAGGTTGGGACTTGCCAAATCACCTCACCTGGATGGATGGGTGGGACACAAAGCTGAGCTCTTGCCCCCCTAGGTAGGAATGCTCAGACCAAGACGCAGTTGCGCCTGAGAACTGGAAAGGGGAGGCACAGAGGAGGGGAAAGTTAAGAAATGTGCAAGTTAAAATGAGAAGAAACACAACAGCTTATGAGCGCTTATTTCATAACTGAACAGGAACAGAAAAATAAGTACATGTGTTAATTGATTATTTGGTTATGTTACACCAGGCCATGTAATATTCCCCAAATATTACCATGCACCCTTTTTAAAATTTTATTTTACAGACAAACCCCAACTACCCAATCCAGACATTATTTTGGGTGTTTGATACAATATTAAGCAGCTTTGTATCACACAAGACCTGATTCTGGACACACTGTGGATGAAGGCTGGTGTGGGAGTAGAAGTCAGAATGGCTTATCCCCAGCTGCTGTTTCACAGACATGGTTTGTCTTTACTACTTACTGACTGCAAGATGGGAAGAGAGTCCTGCCTCTACTGCCCCTTTGGCTTGGATTGAGAGGGTAGTTTTGAAGCCAAGTTGTTTCCATTTACTCTGCTGATTTACACTGCATGCACACTGGCTTCCTTATGGATTACCCTGACCTAGAAGACGTGCTCCAGAGGTTCACCTAGCATCCTCCTGCTCCCATGGAGCTAGTAGTAAATCAAGCCCCAGAAATTTATCCAGGGACAATACTGAGGGCTGCATCACTCGCTAACATCTGGGAGCCCAACGTTCACCCATTGCAGCCTCTATGTCACATATATGCCCTCTATAAACCTCAGAAGTTCGACCCTGAAGGATAACTGGATTTTTTTTGGCCTCAGTTTTCCCGTCAGCAAGCTTCTTCCAGAATACAACTACTCCACTGATTAGGAACACTCCATCACCATTTCAGGAGCTTGCTTCCTCAGGGATAGATTTTGAAACCTAAATCAGAGCATGTAGAAAATTAAGTCAATACCTCTGTTTTTTCCCCATTTTTTAAGTGAGTGAAAATAGAAGTCTGGAGTGACTCTAAACAAAACCATGAGTAACAGCCATGAGTCCGTGACCACCCAGTAGTGGAAAGGGAGGGGTGTGGCGAATGTGGGGAGGCTGTTTTAAATCTGGAAGCGATTGCATTCACTTTAGCACTTCCCTGCATGTTTGTTTCTATTTGCAACTTTTAATTCCAATTTTTATTTTTAGCTGGGTGCATTTTCGTGTTTTAAGTGAACAAATTGATTTATTTTCTAATTGCAAGTGATACTGGTTGTTAAAACTCGAACTATTAGAAGCATGGTAATTTTAAATAAAATCATGACATAGAAACCACACAAAAATACACAACCATGTAAACACTCATGAGAGCTTGAGGTTCTGGATCTAGGTGTGAATTGTTTTTATTAGGGGACTAGGGTCTTGAAAGTTTGGGGAGAATTTCAGGTTTCTGGGTGGGCTGTAGCAGATTGATGGCTTTTTATCTGCAGACTGGTGCATTTGGCCAACACATTCAGTGCACTCAGTTTTTGTCCTTTTATAGAGGTTCCCCTACTTTATGCCATGTTTTTTCAATTTTATTTTCTCCCCAGGATTGTTTTGTCATTCATCCCCAACACTACTGTGTTCTTTCTTAGTAAACAGAAGCACAACAGAAGCACAAAACAAAAGGTGAAAAAGCAGAGGCCCCAAATGCATACTCTTGTAGATTATTCCATGATTAATGATCCAGATTTATCAAATGCCATATCCAAATAAGGCCAGATGTGTAACTGTAATCTTCCTCAGGACACACAGCCACCCCTTTGCACAAGTCTTGGTTTCTATCACAAGAAGCTTAAACTGACTTCTGTTAATAGCAATAGAATAAAGAAGTAATGTTGACATATTCTGAGCTATGTACTCAACATGTCAAGGAGAGCATTAGTGACTGACACCAATGATATGCCACGGACAACAAGATGTCTCTTTTCTGCCTGTCTTTTACTGACATTCCTGTCGCATCCTATTCGCCAGCCTCATGCAACGATCCTCCCGTGCTTTGGATCAAAAAATTTCCATGTTCCTCTTCACGGTTTACACACATATCGCCATTTTGTTCTGTTCTTCACAGCTAGTTTTGTTTGTAGTTTAATCACTTGAATGAAAAAGGTTATGCATGGCAGAATAATCAGCATCACTATATATATATATTTATATATTTATTTATTTATCTGTACCTAAATTAAGAACATCTTTTTAATAGGTTATAAACCCTAAGTCCCCAGAAGGGGAGGGGGCTTGGAGACTCACAAATTCACTTCATGTCCCTGATTTCACATTTAGGTCTCCGCATTAGCTATAAATGTGTAAAACCACATGGAGGTAGTTCCTATTTACTACATAGCTGAGGAGGCACATGGCCCTTTTTTTCTTTCACCATATGGCCGAAGCAAGTCGCACACAAGCAATTTGTTCTGATTCAGCTGTTTCAGCAGGAAGGATTTGCAGAAGCAGGGTTGGGAAATACACAGGATTCTCTTTCACTTCTGTGACAAGAGTTGTATTTTTAATTAGCCCCTGTTTGCCTTCCGAGGACAGCTTGTAGAAGTTCAGTTCTGTATCTCAAGTCTAAGACCCACTGGAAAAGGCCATTTTCTACACATATTTAGAGAAGACTGCTGAAAGCATTTTCAGGTTTTTAGAAAAATCGGTTCCTTGGCAAATTCTGTTAAAGAAAAGCGAGACTTTTGGATTTTCTTTTCTCCCAGTAGACTTGACTTACATGAAGCTTACTCAGGATACAAGGACCTGGGAGTGTTGGTGAATATGCTACTTTGCTGAGTTCTTAGGAGAGTGATCTGTTCTGAGGATCTTATACAACATGTGTATATTATTTTAAATACCTGAGGGCCATAAGTTTGTACATTGGGAAGGAATAAAAAACTAGGTCAACTAATAACAGACAGGAAAAACCTGTAGATTAATATATTCCCTGTTGCTCGGCTACACAACAGTATTGTTATAATCAAAACAATTGGATACACTAAAATCTGACAAGTAAAAAGGAAAAAAAATCGGGCAAGTTCCACTTGAAGTAAGCATTAATTGAAAAAATAGCATTTAAGTATAAGCATTGTCTAAAAATCATAAACAACATAAGGAACAGAGAAAAAACACAGAACATAAACCAGCCTCATTAATTTTTAACGATTCTCTAAGATTTTAAAATAACATCAGCTGAATGAACGTGGTGTTGCACATGTTTAGGAAGGGGGAACACAGCATCCAAAGGAATCATGGAACGTTTTGCCTTTGTAATTTCACATAATACATGGGATATATTTGGTGATGCCTTAAAAATCCAGCTCTAAAACAGCATCCTGTCAGCAGTGCTGCAGTGAAGAGCCTGTGAGAGAACATCCCTTTAATGTCATTGGCCCTTCAGCTTTCAGTTTAATATTTAAGCTGTTTCTAATTGTGTTCAGCTAAAACTTGGCATACAGTTTATGGGCTTGGATGCAATTTTTATTTCAGTAAAAAAAAAGGGGGAGAAAAGAGGCAAAAATTTAATCTGTTCTGTTCCCAGAGTTATTAAGTGGTAAACGAGGTGAAAGTTTTCAATATTTCACTTTTCCTAAATTTGTCCATGTGCTGATTTCTTACCCTAAACACAATGTAATGCAGTGTAATATAGCACATACACATGCATACATAGCCAAGACCTAATCAAAACACTCAACTTTGAACCTTCTGCAACAGACTTCAAGAAAACCAAATTAGGATCTTGTTCATGGAGGGAGGTGTGTGTGTAAATGACCAGAAAAGGAGCTCTTGTGCACGTTTCAGGAAATTGCATTACCCGCCATCAACACCAGAAAACTAAAGTGCAAAGTACCAAATGTTAATGTGGGTTTTAGGAAAGCTCCTGAGCTGTTGTCAGTGGACATGCCCCATTCACACACTCAAAGAGAGAACAAGATTACAGGGGGAAAAAAACTTGGGAGAAGCTTTTGGCTTGTGATTGATTTAGCTGTAGTTGGGCCCACAGGGTTGGTTGTTTGGTGGTTGGGGAAGAGGAGAGAAATGCTCCCTCCTGCCCTCTCTCCTCCCACGGCTGTAACGGTTGGTGGAAACGCATCTTCTGCCATCTACAGATCATATTTGGCTTGGGAAGAGCTGCTGCTTGACAGATCTGTGTCAGAGGAACAGCCATCCAGTTTATCTTGAGGCCAGAAAGTGAGGCCATGGAAAGGAGCTCAGCAGAAAAGGAGACTTCATTAGCACAGTCAAGACAACACGAGTCATCGAGCAAATCCTTTAAGGTAGGAAAAATGGCATCCTAGGCCTTCCTGGGATTTGCCTAGAGTTCACACTTCTGCCTAGCTTCTACCAGAGATCCCAGAACAGCAAATGAAATATATTCTTGAATATCAAGCATATGGGGCTGTGGAGGCACGCCTTGTAATAGAGGAGTGTGGTCGGTTGGTTGTAAGGAGGAGGAGGAGGGTGCAGGCGTCACCCAGCTAGACTGTCTGTGCTGATTTTGCTGATTGCAGGAATGCCTTTGGGGCATTTAATAAAAAATGATTGAGGAAGAGACAGGACTGGGGCTGTATTACTTGTCCATTAACTAGCTACGCATGAGAACTGACGTTTCTCCCCCTGAAGCAATATAGCAATGGGCACACAGTTTTTGCATGGGTGCTCTGCTCTTTGTGTTGGCTAAGAGAATTGCACCTTAAAGATACAGCACAGCTTTTACCACTTCTGTGGCTTTCTTACAGCTTTTTGGGGTTTTGGTGCAAACTACAGAATTCTGTATTATGTCCAGTTTAATGCTGATGTAATTAAGCATGAGCAGAATTATTGCAGGGAGTACCAACTGGGTATATAATGCTTCCTTGCTTGCTTGCTTACTTGGCCGCTGCTAAATTTCAGGCTAAGACTTTCTAAGCGCTTTACAATGAACTTATAACGTGTTTTACTAAAATGCAGAGTCTACAGTAGAAACTGTGAAAGCCAATTCAGTTCTAGCCTGAGCAAGTATAGCATGTCCACTGAGATAAGCGCAAACTGATCTGTCCTAGGCCAAGGGTAACACGATACAATACAAATACTTTCAGTAAGTCATTGGCAAGTTGATTCATGGCAATTTCTGACAGAGCTCCTCTAGCTTTAGGTATAATTTAAGTAGGTAGACACATGGTGAAGTTTTTCAAGACCATGCCTGATGTTGCCCAAGGGAACTTTCAAAGTCTCAGGTGGCGATAGGACACTTGACTCCTGTTGCCTCCCGAGTGCCTGTATTCGCCAGCTGTAACTTTAAAGTTCTCACCTCTGATTTCCCAGAGACATGAGCAACCAAACATTCCCAGTGAATTTAGTTGGGAGCTACAGAGAGCCATGGAAATCAGCCTGGATTGGCTGGATCTTAGATGCCTGGATGAGAACTCAGAAATGCGCCCTTGCAAATTAGTACTCTCCTTTCAGGGGTGTTCACCCAATTACTCTCTCTCTCCTGAAGAGGAAGTCCATAGTTCATAGCCACAGGGAGAGGGGCAGTTAGCCAAGACCCACCAGGTTTCCTTGCAGAAATGTGGTTTGCAAGCAATATAACAATACACCATTATTAATGGCAAGTGTCGTCATCAACTCTTTGTGACCACATTGACTATGTCATGACAGAAGAAAAACAGATAAATGACAAGTTCTGATTTGTAGAGGAGAAGGAAAGGAGGAAGGGAAAAGAGACCGATAAACACCTGCAGGTTCCCAACGATAATGCTGTACATCACCCCCAAAATCATCTGCAGGTGTATATGAGTCTCCCCACTCCTTCAAGCCCAATTTTTGTATGCAAGGTCATCCTCCTGGTGCTACCTTAGAAACTGGCCTTATTCTATAGAGGACATTGAATGATAACACTGCGAGTCAGCTGACTGCTGTGTCACAGAGCTGCTGCTTTCTACATTATCGCAACTGCCAGAGCTCTTACTGCTGCAGTTTTCTAGTCGCAGTGCGGCAAAGCAGACGCATAGAACCAGGCACAAAGCAGCATAGATTTTTTTTATTCTTGTCTTTTTCATATGAGGGAATTTCTCCTGGTGTTAGCGTAGGAACAGACACACAGCCTGGATGTGTTGGCTTCAGCCTGGCAGCATTTTCAGCTGAGCAGGGACTGCTCAGAGCTCTGTACCCAAATTGCCTCTGAGGAAGAACGCCTGGTTTCCCACTTTGTGTACTAAGAGGGGTTTTTCTATGCTACGGCGATATACCTGCAGCGATAGGACAAAGGAGATGGCACTTGTCACTGTTTGTCCGACTGGGGCCTTTGCAGGCACTCTACTGCCGAAGCTGTGCCAGCGTCCCAGGGTCGTATAGATTGGTCATACAGATTGCCGCGGTTTCTTACATCAGTTAAGAGCAAAGCTCAAACGAGAAACCAGACTCTCTGACCTAAATCAATCCCAGTCCTTCTGGATACAGGGCAGCAGTCGACTAGCAATGACACAACCAGCCATCAAGTGGAGAGTCTCTGGGATTGCAATCTGTATCAGTTGGAGTCTGAGAGAATGAAACCCTTTCGGTTATCCGGTCGCTTCTCCTTCTTCCAATACTACAATTACCACAACTACTTCTACTAATTCTGCTTTTCTTGCCTGTAAGAAGCTATCAATTGTGCTTGGTCTCCGAGCGTGTATTTGCGTGGATTAGTCTGTCTATAATGCAGTCCTTATCTGCTCCTGCTGGAAATCAGGGCACGAAGTCAGCCTGCTTTAACAGTTGTTTCTTCCTGCGTGATGCTATGCAACTAGAATGGGTTACACTGACAACAAAGGAACAAGCACAAAGCACCACTTTCTTTGCTGGACTGTTACAGGAACATAACTCTCCTTCGATATGATGCCCTGGTCTCTTCTCTTTGCTGGTTGTTGTTTTTCTTTTTGGTTTGTGTTGTGTAGGGTTGGTTTTTGGTTTGGTTTTTTTTTTCCCCTTTAATTCGTCTAATCGAAGAGCCTAACAGACATCATCGTGGATGTGGTTTTTAATGATTTGGAAAAGACAGCCTGTGGAGACTGCGATTTGAGACAGCAACTCATTTAGGTTATTGCCAATTTGAAATACTTGGTTTGTGAAGCACAGCCCTAAGGGACGAGCTCAGTAACTGAGAAAGAGATTGTAGATAAAGAAATAAAAATGACAAGCATAATGGAGGCTCTGCAAAAGAGACTGTCAGAGAATCAGTTCATGGATGGCAATTTCACCAGTCTGAATCTGAATAATTCATAGATTGAAATTACCCTGCTTTCACCTTTCCATTTAAACCGGCATGATCTGAATCTCTAATAAATTTTCAAGATAAAGTAAAATGCCAATTTGAATCTGAAGAGCTTTTAAAACCAGATGCTACACCCTGAATCTTTCGATACCTTTCACAATTATTCTGTGAGAACCGCACTTCATCACGAAGCACCATTACCAGTGAAAATTACTGTGATTACAATAGCAACAATAGAATACCATCAAATGATCGTTAATTTACCTAATTTACCAAGGCTGACTGTGTGCCCATTGTGTTTCACTACGTCTGGCATTGGATCAATATCACAGTGGAACAAAAATGCCTTAGAGTGTGCTTCCTTTTGGTACCTTTAACTTTGACAGCACAGGAAAAATCTATCTACCGTTAAATGTTTTTACAGCCAATCTACATGCCTGCTGTAGGATCCGATTGATTCTCCAGGATTTCCTTTAGTTCCTGGGCACTGGATATCATTGTGTTACTCATTTGTTTATAACGTATACCCCTGCACAAAGGCTGCAGCGAGCGAGTACCAGCAGACAGACCCTGCACTGCTGCTGCTGCTGCTGCTGCAGTAGCAGCCCTCTCGCAGGGGGAAGCCAAAACGAGTTCGGTGCCTTATGTGAATAATTACTTGTGCCTGAGTTCTGAATGCTTTCTAGCATCACCAGTCTCGGTTGTACCACGCGAAAAACGTGTGCAAAATGCCATGGTCAAGAAAAGCGAGCGTGTGTGTTACTAACAAGATTTTTCTCCCCCTGTTCAGCAATTAGCATGTGGTTGTGAGAGACAGGCTGCGACTCCTTCTGTAGACGTGTGTCTGTAGGTAGGCATGCACATACAGAAATGTACAGATACTGGGCTTTGCGAGTACGTGCCGACCGCCGAAAGTAACAACTTTTTCCGACAAGCCAGGCACAGTGTGCTTGCCACAATCTGCTTGGGTGTAACAAATCCCAGGTTCGGAGGTGTAAATCTCCTATAGGATGATGCGTGACTTCTGCAACAGTAAGTACCATTTAAGCAATATGCTGGTGCCTATAGCTGCGATACAGATTAGTGTTTTAAGCATAGTTTGAGTCCCTGTAGCGTAAGCCCAGTGTGGAGAAGTGAGAAGGATACACAGGAGCCTAGAAACAGGCATTCTTCATGGAGACGACTGTATCTGCTGTCTGTATGCGAGTGGTACACTTCAGGCTTGTTTCTCATTTTATAACCAGATTTACTCTGCCTTCAGGGACTATTTCCTAAGGAAGGAAGGTAAGCAGCATTTCTTCTTGTTTCTATAGCTGTGTCGCGCTTCTTTTTTGGGGAAAATGCATGTTTATACCACATAGTTATATAACACAGCATGTTCTCACGACATCTAATTAAGTGTTTCTGTGTCTGTTCATGTTAAAACTGAACAAGAAAGCATGTTGAAATATATGGCTTTTTATTCAAAATACACTTGCAGATAGATATGCTGCACAAAAAAATAAGTCAGAGACTGGGTTTGTATTCAGCTTGAACTCCTTAATGTTATCAAATAAGAGCCTATAGTACTTAAATAACAATGTTCTTGAAACCTTTGGATTTTAGATATTTTGTCTTCATAAAACACAATATGCTGAACGTCTATATTTCCTGCATATGAGTGGACCCTGTTCTCTAGAGGTAGAAGAGGCAGAAGGCTTTACAGCTTGAGCTGTGATAACAAAGGAATTTTGAAAGGGCACAAAACACGATTATACAAAAACCTTGAATTTGAAACATTCAGTAAGGTGATTTAGCAAATTGTTAACTTAGGCAGCATGCTCTCAAGTTACTGCACTACCTGGAATTAATTAGTCCATTCATTGCTATATTTATACCCTTCATTTTCACATGGTATTCAAAATTTAACAAAGAAAAATCCTTGTACAGAGCAAAGACTGAAACTGGTGAAAATGTAAAGCCCGCATTCTGTTACTATGCTAATCAGTCGAGAGATTCAGAACAAACTTTTCTGAAGAGAGCTAGGTGTTTTGGCTTAATTGTTTTATGATGAGCATTTTAGGGCTTTGTGTATACAAATATAACTGCTATGCTGCAAGGATCATGCAAACAGGAATGTGAACGATATGTAAAACACCATGCAAATACCTGCTAGCATTTACATTATTAGTAATACCATAACCTCCTAGTATCATATAATGCTTTGAAAACATGGTCTGTTAAACGTTTTGATTCTGCAGAGTATTTGCATTCAATTATTTATTTTTTTTTACCAGTGTTACCTGCTGCAACAGTCTGTAGAGAGCGGTTGGTCATGGAGTGCTAGATGTCCCCATTAACAACTACAGAGCAGATCTAAGATTGAGTTTAAATGCTCCTGATGGCTTCATTTAAGGGCCCAATCCAAATCATATTGCAGATCCACTCCGGAGTCCTCTAAGATCCTTTGTGCTTGTATTATGGAATTTTTAAGGTGCCACTGGCTTTCTCCCACTGCTCCATACTGGCCTGACACCACAAAATATGCAATGCTGGTCAGGCCTAACACTGTTTCTCAATGTAAACCACTGCAGTGGTTGCCAGAGTATGTTATGACAGTGCCCTCAGGAGGTGAGGTTATCTTGTCAGACTCTGTTATAAAGTACTCTGGAAAAAGTTTGAAAACCCGAGGAAGTACAGTCTGCCCTTTAGGCTGCTGTGTGTTTCAAAGAAGGCAGGACTACGACCTGGATAGAGTGTTCACACGAGCGGGGCAAAAAGCATCAAAATGTTTACAGCCCCGGGATCATGATGTTCATATTGGCAATGCTATCTCATAAAAAGCATCACAGTATAGTCAACAGCGTCATCAATATGTTTCCTGACACGGCTAGAGCCTATTGGGTGTGACTACAGCTGAACTGTAGAAGCTGTATAATTGCAGGTGCCAAAATAAATGCCAAAATAAAGGTGCCAATATTAAATTGCTAAGATAAAGCCACTAATCTTAGCAAGAGCAATTCAGCAGTTAATCTACATTACATTACAAGATATATTAGTCTGGTTTTGAGCTTATTTTTTCACTCTTTCATGCTTGTCTATAAATGAATCTGCAACGGCAAAAATAAGGGCCAAACAACTTCTTTGTGTGAGTTCTCAATTAAATGGCATTACACACTTGAGTAAAATTCCCTCTATGTATTTGATGGACCCATGCCCTTGCTTGCAGCTGGGCAGTGATCATGATGCAGCTGTACATGTGAAAAAAAAAACCTGGAGCCCCTTCTACCACTGCCATAGTTAATAGCAAGATTCCCTGTGCCATCAACATAAAATATGGATTAATAAATTTCCTTTCATTACAGCACTCCTGATAAATCTGTTCCTGTTTTGCTTTTTCTTGATTGTAAGAGTCCACTATTGCTGACATAAAAATGAACAGAAGGTGCTTTTTGTTCACCAGGAGACTTGACCTGAGCTAAACATACAAAGAAAGAAACCAGCAACTTGGGATAAGTTTGTTTGCAAACTGAAGGGGCCTTTTTGACTGTAGTTTTGTTGGTAGTGTTTGTGCTCACTAGCTTGACAATCCTGCATTCTTATCAGCTGCTCCAAAACACACAAGTTCTGATCTGTAATGGTTGTATCTATTTGAATAAGAGCCCTGAGGACAGGAGGATCTGTTGCAGGTTGGATGAGGCTTTTTTCTTCACTGTACTGTTGTTGTGAATTAATTGTAATGCCTATGGAAATATGATCCCCTAAGAATGCAGAGAAATGCATTATTGATAAGTATGTATAAAGTACCTCTAGATTCCTTTGCTCTCTGGCTGCTATGAATTTCAAGACATTATTCCAAGACATAGACATTAGGAGGAAAGTAAGGCTGAAGTAGCTTGGAAGGATAACAGCAGCACTTCCAAACCAACCATTCCAAAGCAGGAAGTTCAGAGCTAAGCAGAAGAAAATCCAAATGGGATACAATTAAAATACCTAAGCAGTTTACGCCCTTTTTGATGCCTTGTGATAACTCCAAGATGTGACAGAGGTAAACAATTTTGCCATTTCAGTTTATATTATACAGATACAATCAAAAGCCATCTCTGGCTTTAGAAGTATTTGTGTCATGCTTCAGAGTATCAGTTTGGTTTCTTTATGATCTATAAACACACACCTGCTCCCTGCTTTTAGCTGCACAAGTGCAATGTAACCAAAAGTTCTGAAAGTTGGGTGATGTATGACCAACCAAAAGGGAGGAATTAATCCCAAAACAGGAATTGCAGAGCAGGCAAAGGGTTTCCCAGGTCTCATGCCAACAGAGCTGCTTCTTGTGGGTATTCTAGATAATATTAAACTCCCTGTTAAGTTAGAATTTGTCTTAGCACAAAGTTAAAAAATGAGTGGAAATTAAAAATATGGGCCCATTTGTGCCTGTAAACTTGCCCTTTAAAAAAACCAAACCCAACAACCACCTTTGATACTATTGCTGCCACAGCTCTTGCCTCAAAGTTTACCAGGGAATTGTATCCAAAGCATATTTGCAACAACATAGCTCACCCATAACTAGTCATGCACACACAATGAATTACCACCTGTAGAAGACACTACATTGGGAAATACTGTTTAAAACGGAAAAAAACCCAACCCAAACCAAACCAAATAAAATTCACAGACTGCAGTATTGCCCTTGAACTCTTCACTTATACTCTGTGTTTCACAGGGATGGTGCAGAAGGGAATGTACAGTACAATTATACTGAGCTACACAGAGGAAAACCTTCACTAGAAAAACTTTTTCTCATACTAACCTGTTTCTGTTTCTTCTGTCTCCTATGTTCATTAAAAACTGTCTCCTATGGCACACCAGTCACAAGAAATGCCCACTCTTCTGACCTCCAGGTAGTGAGTGATGGTGAGAAGCTTCACCAAGCATGGGAAACGGAGGAGATCCCACATCTACTGCTCCTAAAGGTAATTCCCTGGGTGGCGGGGCTAGGGGAGAGGGAGGTAAGCACAAGGGACCTTGAGGATGGGAGACTATTTGTGTGCTACATACTTCTGACTCATGTACTAATGCAAAAGTGGAAAAAAAGTCATTATTAAGTAATTAAAGAGGAGTAGGAACATCTATAGTTTGTTTTCAGAGTCAGCTCTTCTGCAAATGTCGTATTTATACACTGCATGAGCATCATGTATCAAAACTCCAAGTCACCCAGAAAATTTAACTTGCCAATCAATATAATGAGAAAAGGTGACTGAGGGAGACCTCATCTCTCTCTACCACTACCTAAAACGTGGTTGTAGTGAGGTAGGGGTTGGTCTCTTCTCCCTGGTAGCTAGTTACAGGACAAGGGGAAATGGTCTGAAGTTGTGTCAGGGGCAGGAAGTTTAGGTAGGATATTGGAAGAATTTCTTTACTGAAAGGGTTGTCAGGTATTGGAACAGGCTGCCCGGGGAGGTGGTTGAGTCACCATCCCTGAAGGTGTTTAAAAGAAGAGTAGATGTTGTACTTGGTGACATAGTCTAGTGTTGAACCTAGTAGGGCTGGATAGATGGTTGGACTTGATGATCTTCAAGGTCTTTTCCAACCAAAACCATTCTGTTTTTCTATGATTCTATGCCTGAAGAGTACCAGTTTCCAATAACCCCATACACAACAATAATGTTTACTCATATACACAGTTTCCAACATTACTGTTCAGAAGCAGCTTTAAGGCCTTTGTATTTGCATGCAAATGTAGCTGCCTATGCCTCTGCACCTGTAATATCTATGACAATATATTTCATATCAGCTTAAGCAACTAGGTCCCATTCAAAATGGCATTTTTGCCTTTCCTTTGAGTTATATAACGTAGCGTGTATTAGGCACAGAATTAACACAGCTTCTTGCAATTCTTTTTCTAAAAAGGAATTATTTTCTTCAAACCTTGTTTGTAGTAGACTTACCACCCACCTTTTCATGAAGGGCAGCCCCTCTGTCTTTGGTAAATTGATGGGCTTGATCTGACTTGATTACCTTAGGCTTATCACCTTTTTTTTTTTTGTATTCTGTGCTTGTTCTTTATATTTAGGAGTTGGAGCACACCCTTTCCTCTGCCACAGAACTTGATTCTAGGGAATTAATTAACGCAAACTTTTTAATAATACGCTTTTCATCTTCTGACTGCCCAACAGTTGTGTGTGACTTGCTGAATTACAGAGCTCTTGTAACAGGATCTGGTCCATGGGAGTATGTGTAGGATGGATTTCTCTGTAAAGGAATCAAAAATGTAACTTTCTGGTGCTTCAGATTGTTTACCCCAGTTTACACAATTCTTTGGACCTTAATCTCCGGGTCTTTGTTTTATTCTTTCATGTTACAGGGCACTCAATGAAAATAATTTTATTAACAAATGTGAGTCAGATAATGAGTAGATAAGTGTGAGGGAAAAATCCTGCTGGAAATTAGTGATTCCGTCATCAGTGCTGTGTGGTAAATTAGGAGTAGGCTCTTCAGGAAATGAGGATAAAGAGACTGAATTGCTGCTCATTGAGAATTTGTCTCAAGTACAGAGTAAGATTTGTGCCCCATGCTGTTGGTTCTTCTGTACCTCTCAGCATTCTCCCATTTTGGAAAGCAGACTTCTTGTCACAACCTCTGCCCACTCAAGCTACCTTTCCCCATTCTTTTCTGAACAGATTTGCGTCCCTACCACTTCCCATCCTAGGTTCCACCCTTTGGTTAGTCATTCCTAATCCTCTCCTAAAAGACTTTTCTTTGCTGTCCCACTTTACACTCCCCTTCCTGCCTTCCAGTTGAGCTTTTGTTTCCAGCTCCTAGGCATCAGGCTGGTTCTTTATTGTTCCAGTCTGTCCTTCAAAGTGTAGGCAGCTCCAAGCACCCAAATGTGGGTGGATTTCCATAGAGAGAGCAATAGGCACGTCTCCTGGGGAGAACGCCTCCTTCATTGTTCTCCATCCCTACTGAGTTCTTCAAGACACACAGGCACAAGAACATAGCATGTATTTTTAAACAGGAGTAAAGCAAAACAATGGAATAATAACAACAATTAATACAAAACAACAGTAGAAACAAGGAGGGAAAAATATCTGATGAAAATGCCCCATGGAAAATACCAGCTGAAAAGTTAAAGTCTGTCAGGATAGTAAGCATCAGAGTACATGGTCATGTAAACAAAAAGTGCTGAGATGCTTTATCAGTTACCTGCATATACTTCCTATGGCTATGCTACATGTGGCTTCATATGGGCATGTCTTCATATAATTGGCAAAAGAATGAATTTATTATGCACATTGCTTAAAGGCAGTAAGAACTTCCCAATTCTGTATTTGGGAAATATATGTATATATAACTGGGGGTGGTGGTGGGGATTTTAATCACTAATACACAAAGGTTATAAATTGACTATTCCAAAGAATTTTATGTTTCAGTGGTACCTCTGGGATGCCAAGGGTGAAAAATAAAATAAAATTGTCCAGGGATATCATAAAACTGTGAAGAAAACCAAGTACCTAACCATAATAAGAATTGTTGTTTAGCTACAAAGCTTTAAAATGCTGTCTTCATTCAGTACTGAAAAATTCCCAACCTTTCTTCTGTACTGGGAGACATTCTTTCATCTGCCACTATAGGAGTGGTCCAGTGACTCTTATCACAGAATCTCAGAATGCTTTGGGTTAGAAGGGACCTCAAAGATCATCTAATTCCAACCCCCCTGCCATGGGCAGGGATACCCTCAATAGACCAGGTTGCCCAAAGCCTCATCCAACCTGGCCTTGAACATTTCCAAGGATGGTGCTCCCACAGCCTTTCTGGGCAACCTGTGCCAGGGCCTCACCACCCTCAGAGTAAAGAGTTTCTTCCTAACGTCTAATCTAAATCTACCCTCTTTCAGTTTAAAGCCATTACCTCTTGTCCTATCACTACACTCCCTGATTAACTCCTCTCCCACTTTCCTATAGGATCCCTTTAAGTGTCAATAGGCTGCAATTAGGTCTCCCCAGAGCCTTCTCTTCTCTGTGCTGAACAAACCCAACTCTCTCATCCTGTCTTCACAGGAGAGGTGCTCCAGCCCCCAATCATCTTTGTGACCCTCCTCTGGACTCGCTCCAACAGCTCTATGTCTTTCCTGTGCTGGGGACCCCAGAGCTGGACACAGCACTCCAGGTGGGGTCTCACAAGAGCAGAGTAGAGGGGCAGAATCACCTCCCTTGACCTGCTGGTCATGCTGTTCTTGATGCAGCCCAGGACACAGTTGACCTTCTGAGCTGCTAGTGCACACTGCTGGCTCATGTTGAGCTTGTCATCGATCAGCACCCCCAAGTCCTTCTCCTCAGGGCTATTCTCAATCTTGGCAGCTATATACTTCTAAACAGATTGTTTATCTTATCTGTGGGTGAACAGTCTGCCTTTTTCCACAATTTCTGGTCATAGATAACAACAGGCTGGAAAACCTTTGCATTACTATACATTTAGTTGCAATACCCATCAAGAAAAATCAATGTCATTGTGCAAAGTAGTGTATGAAGGGAAAAAAAAAAGACTACACTTTGGGGTTGATTTTTATGTGGCTGAAGAACAGTCACCAACCATTTGAGAAAGCAATGTGTTGTTTTGAGACATTCAGAGACGAGGATTATTTAGAAAACACAGAAAAATACAAGATGATAGATGCACATTACAAATGCAACCCAGTTTCTGAACAACCTCATTTCAATGCTCTAACGTATTTTTATCAAAAATGCAAATATACTTGTAGTGATGAATTGATGATTGCATTTAAAAGAAAGCGTGACTCCTGCTCCCCACAGGAAAATAACTGTGGTTTCAGGCCCTGATTAAACATTAAAAAATTGAAGATGAAAGAAAAAAATAACAACAGCAATAATAAAAAACAACTGACCTATCACTCTTGGAGCATTCGTAAATTTACATGTTGCAGAAGGTAATTTAATTTGCATATAAGCCTTGAATAGACACCTATCTGTCAGTGCCAGTTTTAAAAGCTCCTTGTGTCTTCTATAATGATTTAAGAACTTATCAGGCCTGCGTTGGAGTGACTTCTGGAAATGAGGTACCTAATATCCCATATGTTTATCAGCGGTCACTTCAGTATAGCACAAACAGATGTTTCATGTGAATGTAATAATGTACCAAGAAGTTGCTGATATTGATTGCTCACAGGCCAAACACTGAATTTTTAAGAGACAAATTCGAAATAAGACATTCTAGAAAATAAACTAAAGTATCCTGGAATATCAGAAGCAGAGAAACTTCTTGGTTTACACAGACACGCTTTTACACTGCAAGAATACATGGATATTCCAGTTATCTGGTTTTGGGTTTCATATTTTTAATTATTGTAACTGCAATCATAAAAGTTGAGCTGTTTTGGTTTGCTTTTTAAAGAGGTGGTTATGGACTGCATCAGGGTTGTGAGCTCATTTAAATTCCTTCACAATCCAAGTTTAGTCCACATTGCTATATCAGCATGAGAAAACTAAATGAGCAAGCTGAAACTGCAGTTAGATGAAGGAACATGGTGGGTTCTGCACAATTAGGTATGCAATTTTTTGTTGATGATGGACAAATATCTAGTTATTTTAGAAGTGCCTGTCACAAAGCTTCTAAAGAGCATGCTAGATTTACTCTTTTCCCACACTGTTAAAGATTTGTTGCCATTTGCAAAGTATTTCCATTGAATACTCTTCCCTACTCCCAAATAGGTTTATTCAGCTTCCTGACAATTATTCTATATAGAAATTACAGAAGCTATTGAAACTGCACTTAATAGCTTCACAAATATTAGATTTTCCTGTTGGATTAAAATGTAGTCCATTGGCAAAACTTCCTTTAAAAGTCAGCATATGTAAATGGCTGAGAAGAAAATCCTGCCAGAAAATCAAACTAGTCTGACACCAAGATAAATCAGAGTGTCTCCACCTGCTCTAGCATGGGGTCCTCCATGGGCTACAGGTGGGGTATCTCACTGCTCTCCATCATTCTCCATCCACCATCCACTGGTGGAGGAGGCAAGGGGACAGCCTCCTCCACCATCGTCTTCTCCATGGGCTGTAGGGGACTATCTCTCTGGCACCTGGAGCACCTCCTCCCTGCCCCTCCTTCTTCACTGACTTTGATGTCTGCAAAGTTTCTTACATCTTCTCACTCCCTTCTCTGGTGGCAAAAAGCAGCTGCTAGCATTTTTTTTTCTTAAATGTGATTCCCAGAGGCACTATGACCATCACTGATGGGCTCAGCCCTGGTCAGCAGTGGGTCCAGCCTTGAGCTCAGCTGGTGTTTGCTCTGTCAGGCCTAGGGGAAGCTTCTAACTGCTTCTTGCAGAAGCCACCCCTACAGCTTCCCCCACCCCCATTGCTACCAAAACCCCAAAACAATCAGAAATCATGGGTTATTGCCTCTGTTTCATGATATTTTCTATGTTGCTGACCACTAAGAGTCTTGCTACTGACTAATTTAATTCTTTGAAGCTCAGTTTGTTAGTTAAATCATGAATGCTTTCAGAGTTGGAAAGCTACTTGAAACATAAGTTGGGATATTGCCTGTCCCTTTGCATCACAGCAGAGACATGAAAAGGTCTTAAGTAAAACCCAGAGATTATAAATTTAGATAAAATCTAACTGTGGCAAAGACAATGCTAGGAACGTAGCATGGGGTGCAGGACTGAGACATGAGGCAGAAGTTAGAAGGAAGGGGACTAAAATCTGATCTTTTTCACTGCTTCTTAAGAATAATCCTTGGCAGGGTGTACTACCTAGGATAAGCCAAATCATATCTTTGAATCCCTGCTGATCTTCTTGTTTCTGCTGATGAGCTCTTCAACATAAGCAAAGACATATGACTTAACTCCTGCTTTCATCTACCTGAGCTCTACTGAGCACTCATCGTACCCAATGCCTTAAATTTCTTCTCACACTATAGCTGCATTTTTCTTTGTGTGCAACCTTCAGAAACACACAATAACCTGGCACTGCAAGCAGCTTTTTCTTTGTTTTTCCTCCCTGGGAATTGTACTTTCACTTTCAAAAGCTAAATCAAGAGCAATGCAAGCAATAGTTAAACTTGTACAAAGACCCACCTACTGACTGGGTGCTATCTGGATGGGCAGACAGGACTTCACAGAGGGAAAATGCATTCCTCAGCAGTCCCTTGTCACATGTTCAACAAACAAGTCATGGTGTTGTCCCAAGAGATACATGAGAAGAGGAAAAATAATTCTTCACCAGAAATGTGCCCTAAACTAGACCATAACACTTAAAAACCTCACTTGTTCTCCCCAAGCAGAAGTAAAAAAATAAAGAAAAAGGAAAGGGAATATTGGCAGCTGTTTCCTAAGTGTCATGGTTAGTATCTGAGCAGCAACTTCAGACATAAATAATCTGAAATTCCATTATTAGTGATGTGAGCTCCTTTTATGCTTAAAAACTTCCTGAAGCTTCCTGCTTGTAGCTTCAGTTAGCTGTTAGTTGCAAAAGCCACTGCATACAGTAGCTAGTAACGATAAGTAAGGAGGGGTTAAAAATGAAGAATAGAAAAAACAGTTTCATACACAGATGAATGATAGAGAGCTGAAAATTGAGCTTCATACTTTTGACAATTTTGCACTATTTTTACCACATATATGCAGATCTTGGTTTTGGTCAGCAACAAAACTGGAAAAAATATGGACATGGCTATGTTTGCTCATCTAGAGAAATTTCTCTAATTTGGTTCTGTGGCCATTGGGACTATGATATTTTTTTAGCAAATGTAGTGAGGTCTGTTACAGCCAGCCCACATAGTGGTGCCTCTCCTTGATGAACAAGGTGGGAAGGTTATATGTGCCCTTTTCCTCTACATAGCACCGCCAGATTCCTCCAGGATCTGACTTACTTATGAGATTTCTCACATATTATTATTATTATGTTTTGACATATTATCATAACACTTGATGAACAAGTACCAACTACAAGCTATGCATACGGTAGTTGATAATACAGTTTCTTCCATAAGAAATCTTTTGTGCATGGGCTTACAAAGAACATAAATGAAAAGTCATGATTAAAAATATATTTATCATCATATACATATGTATACACATACACTTGCAAAGAAGAATTTTTAACATGACTTTATGTATATGCAAACATTTAACTTTATTTCAACAGGGTTCTGTCCCTTGTTTACATTTTGACACTGATAAGGGAGTACCTCTATTTTGCTTTTAAAATGTTTTGCTTTTCTTTCTGCTCTTTGAGTTTGCTGATGAGAGAATTCAGATTAGGTTTAAAATAACTGCAATTCTTCAGGTGGCATAGTGGTATATGACAGGTCTGAATTTCAAGAGGCACTACAGTGTTGGGTGAACCATATTTATTAGCTATTAATAGTGAGACTGTAACAGGCATCATAGGCTGCACAAGAAAACCTTAAGAAGGGCTTTAATATTGGGTCTCTAGGCTAAACTTCTGACTGCAATTGCAGCAAATTCTTTTTGTGTTTGTGGAAATCAGTTTCATAACATTTTCCTTATTTACTTTGGACACTCTTCCTGAATTTAAAGTTATATTTCTAAGTCAGATATGTTTGGTTTATGTTTGCTTCTTTCTTTCTGATTCCATCTTTCCATGGTGATCATAATTCTTTTTCTTTTTCCTGATACTATTTTAGACCAAAAGCAAATGCTTATCTGAGGAACTCTGTAGCCAAATTTGGCCAGATTGCTATAAATAAATAGGCAGACATTATTTTCCAGCTGTCTCCCATTGCTGTCCACACACTGATAAAACTGTTGTCTAGAGCCTTAAAGACTAAAAGAAGACAACAAGGCAAAATGAAGGTAGTAAAAAGACACACTATAAACCTCAAGAAAATTAGCATGTGACAAATTGCATCTTTCTGTTAAAAAAGAATTAGCTTCCAACCACTGAAGTACAATGTGATACCTACTTATCAAATTAAATTGTTTTCTTGTTGCAAAGCACAAACTTAATTACAGAGATCATTTACATATGGATCACATTTGCTTAAGCAATATTTCTAATGCTGTTTGCATAAATATGATTTAATTTCAATTTTTATTTTCTTTTACCCTGTGCTTTCAAGAACATAGACAAACATAATGCTGGAAACTGCCTCCTCTATGATCAAAATTCAGTCCTTTACTTACACAGGGTACTATGCCTGTAGCATTTTCTGTGAACTTAACTATCTTCATTATTAAATAACTCAAGTTGTAACTCTTTTGCCTCCACTACTCATATTAAAAAACTATTCTAGAATCTCACCACTTTTATGGTCAGAAACCTTCTAATATCCAGACCAAATTTATTCATGGCCAAATGACTCTCATTTGTTCTTGTGCCAACATTGTCTGCTTGAGTAAAGAGTTCTTTTCCCTGCCTACTGTTTACCACCCTATTGTGTTTTTGGAGAATAATTATTTCCTGTATCAGCTTTTGTTTCTGCTAGACTAAACAAGAAAAAAAAAATGGCAGCCTTGCTCTTAAAATGACTTCTCTCTGGTAATCTCTGCAGATCTTTACCTGTTTCACCTTCTATTAAGATGATGAAAAAAAAATCTGTGAGACCCCTCAGGTGCCTTAAACAATAACAGAAATATTTTCCTTTTCTCTGCTAATAAATAGTCTAACTAATTCATCCTTGGGTGGCATTTGCTTTTTCATGGTTGTATCCCACTGGCAACTTCATAAAGCTGTAGTCAACAAGTATGCATACCTAGATCCATCTCCTACATTGTTTACAACTGATTTTATAGCAGAATGTTTTTTATTAAACCTAAGGTGTATGTCTCCACTGCCAATACTACACATTTAAGCGTGAGTTTAGCAATGTGTAATTTTAATGTCATTTTTCTAAGGATAACAAATGGTTTGGATAAAGTGATGCCAGTGATAATAGAAAAATAAAAAGGAATAATGTTAAGAGACAAAGGGAGGCACTCAGCATACTTATAGCACCAGGCAAGATGTATTAAGAAATAAGAGATTTTCACAAGCCCTTCAGTGTAATAGGATAGAACATAATGCTTTGGGCGTGATATGGTGTTTGCAGGATCTTAGATAATTATTTTTTGATCTTGTGTGCTTATAAGTGCTGGGATATTGCATTTTATTTGGGGAAAAATTTTCTTATATGCATTGGAGGAGGAGCTCCCAAAGGCATCTACAGAATCTTTCAAGGCAGTATGAAAGGAGCATGGGGGGCAGGTGAAGCCCACCACCTCCTCCCCAGAGAAGCTGGGGGAAAGGCTTCTGGATTGCATGTCCTGCCCATGCAGCCAAATGCCTTTTTTGGCGTGTATCTGTAGCTCAGCACGAGGCTGGCAGCTACTGTGTCTACCACAGTAATAGGGAAGCAAGCGATGGTGGCATCTAAAGCAAATTAATTTGGAGAATCTCTGTGTTAGAGTGCTCTGTGGTGATAGTATCATTCACAAGCCATTCCTAGAAATCACACCATTTTAGATTTGTGTTTTTACTTGGTTTTGCTTATTTTTTAAAGTTGGCGTAGCAATTAAAGACTTGAGACTTTACAGAGTCTGTATCTTTAAGGTAGCAGTGCAGTATTTTCTTTACATGAGTGTTTTAAATAAAAGTTAGGATTATTACATCAATACTTCTGGAGTTGTTCACACTAAAACAGATTTGATACTACCTGGCTGTAAAGGTTCCATCTTAAGAGCCATACACTTTAGAATGAAGAAAATACACGCACCTATTAGGTTTCAAAAGACATTGAGATTTTCAAAGGCATCTTGGGGATTTTGGACTGCAAGTTCCACTAGCTAGGAATTTGGAAACTTTGAGTCCTTTAAGAAAGGATTTCAATTTCCTTATTTTGTCACGGAAGCTAACAATATATAAAACACCTTCAGGTGTATAATTACAGAGAGTAGAAGACTAGCACATCCCCACACTTACTAGCAAGAGTATCACCATTTGGTAGAAAGATGAACTAGGTTTCTGATGGATTTTTTTTTAGAGGGGGAAAGATTAATCTTTTAAAATATATGTGATAGTTTTTAAAAAAATCTTGCATAAGAGTGCTGGAATAAGAAAATTTATTTGAGAGAGTTATTGGCTAGGGCATGCAGCTTTATAGAATTCTTGAAAAATCTTTGTGTCAAATTAAAATGTGATGTGAATCTGCTTATTAAGAGGAAAACTTGTATCTATACAGGATTATTATATTAAGTTGTTAAGAGGTAGTTTTATTTAATATGCCCTCCGTGACTGTTGCTTGGTAATACCTTCTTTGATGTTGAAGTGTTTAAGTGAACATATTAACTTTTTGCCACGTTATTAGTAATTTTTAATACGTGGCATTCTGTTTAGGGCATCCCTGTGGAGCTGATAGCTGTGGACTATGGGCTGATATACTAAGCAGGTAAGCTTTGAACATTTTTCAGTGGTAGCATGATGACTTTCATCAAAGGAGAAAGAAGTCTTGATATTTTTGTTAAGCCGAGTTTGGAAGGCTTTGATTTTGTAAATCCCAAGGTCTGTGACTGAAGTAAACCTAGCATATGCTAAAAGTGGCTTCAAAAAGTAAATGAATTGATATTTCCGTCAAAAGAGTTTATTTCTCTTGACCCCATAATTCGCTATCATTTTAGACATATGTGATACAAGTTGCATCAGAAACTTGCAGGCCTCCACTGCAGCAGGGTGCAACCAAATGTTTGTTCTGACTTGACAAGATTAATTTAAAAGCAGTTCTCTCTCTCCTAACTCACCTCTTTCTTCTTGCTAGTTGTAGTTAGTAAAAGTATTTGTCAAACTGGGACAAAGCTTTGCCATTAGTGTCTTCTCTCTAGACAATGATAAACTTGCTGTGTTGTTAAAGGAAAGGGATTTGCCAAGTGCCTTACAAAGAGAAACATATCACAGAAAGGAAAGCTACTATCCTACTGATATTTATCTGGTAGTGGTGTTAGGCTAATTAAAAAGTAATTAATCTACTCCAGATAGACACAGGTCACATTGCTTAATACACTGCTAGAGGATACATAGAGCCACAGGGGTGATGAAAGCATTGCAAGAACATGTATAGAAGAGACATAAACCACAATTGCTATATGCAAGTATAGTGGGTTTTGCAGGTAAGCATGGTGTACTTGTTTTTTAGAAAGCATAATTTTGCCATTAATAGAGATTATATATAGAAAATATTTGTTATTTAAATAGCTGGGGGGGATCAGTGAAGAGCAGGGAATCACCCATCAGCAGTTAATTTATACAGGGTATGTTTGCATTATTCTCTTAATATAATTGTTTTTCCTTTTGTGCTGTACTTTCTGGTGCCATTTTTAAATTAAAATAGTAATATTTCTGTGAGAAGCTGGCCTCATCAATAAGTTAATATAAAATACCATTTGACATTTACATGAAAAAGCATTCAGAAAATATTTTCTATGTAAAACAGAGAGAGAGCTTTTTCTTTCTCTCCATTTCTTGCATTGTGTTCTTTTTCATTAGATTTCTTGGCCCTCTAACGGAGGGTGATACAGATCTGTTGTTTCCTAAGAGAAGATTTACTAATATGGAGACACAGAGAAAAAAGTTGTGTTTAAGCATACAGATTTTTGGTCATCTTCTCCATATTTTTAAACTGTTTTCATTTCTTTATACATTCAAGTAACACAAATCTGTTAGATCATTATTAGCTACTTCAATTCCATAATATCGGTGAGATTAATTTGTTTTAAGAAGAGGGGGCTGAGGTGTACATACAGGAGGAGGACATGGTAAGTTTCAATTTCACATTGCAAGGTGTGTGCCACACTGATACAAAAGGAAGCCTGGAAAAAATTTACCTGTGGGACTTAGGGCTGTGCATCAACACGGATGCTGCTGTGCCACACAAGCCAACACAGGCACATGGCAGCTGGCGGAAAGACCCCTGGGCCTTGCTCCAGTGCTGGCTTCTGCTTCCTCTTCAGTCTGAGATGGGAGTGGTTTCAAGTAATGAAGCCTACAATATAAGGCTTTTGGCAATTGGTTTCTGCTTCAAAGTAGTTTAATAGTTAGCACAACTCTATAGCTGGTGAGGATTTTCCTGTCTTTCAAGTAACTCCTTGAAATCAGGTGTTCCAGGGCATATCTTGACTTGTGCAGGTGACTGGAGTGTTGTGTGTGATTAGTCCTTGACTTGTGGATTGACCGAAGAGAAGGCAGTACTCGCATTGTGCCAGATACAGAATCACAGAATCACAGAATTGTAGGGGTTGGAAGGGACCTCGAGAGATCATCGGGTCCAACCCCCCTGTCAAAGCAGCTCCCTAGGACATTTCACTCAGATAGGCGTCCAGATGGGTCTTGAATATCTCCAGAGAAGGAGACTCCACCACCTCCCTGGGCAGCCTGTCCCAGGGCTCTGTCACTCTCACTGGGAAAAAGTTCTTCCGCATGTTGGTGCGGAGCTTCCTGTGCTCCAACTTGCAGCCATTGCCCCTTGTCCTGTCTCCACAGACCACTGAAAAGGGGCTGGCTGATTCCCCCTGCATCCCCTGCTTAAGATATTTATAAACATTAATTAGGTCCCCCCTTAGTCTTCTCTTCTCAAGGCTGAACAGTCCCAATCTTCTCAGCCTTTCCTCATAGGGGAGATGCTCCAGGCCCTTTATCATCTTCGTAGCCCTTCTTTGGACTCTTTCCAGGAGATCCCTGTCCTTTTTATACCAAGGCGCCCAGAACTGGACACACTACTCCAGGTGGGGCCTGACCAGGGCAGAGTAGAGGGGGAGGATCACCTCCTTTGGCCTGCTGGCCACACTCCTCCGGATGCACCCCAGGATCCCATTGGCTCTCTTAGCCACTGAGGCACACTGCTGGCTCATGGCCAACCTGTCATCCACCAGGACCCCCAGGTCCTTCTCCACTAAGCTCTTCTCCAGCAGGTCATCCCCCAGTCTGTACTGATAGAAACGGTTGTTCCTTCCCAGGTGCTAGACTTTACAATGCATGGCTATTGAAATGATACAGCAGCTCACAAATACACTCCCACTTCCACTACCCACACATTTCCTGCTTCCTCACCCATGGAACTGCAATAGGCAGGGATGGTTTAGGGTTTTAACTGAGCAAGGAGTCCCGTTTGAAGCTAGGAAGTGAAGGGAACTGTAACAACTGGGAACCAAACAGCAGTAATGCAGGAGCTATGAGGAGATGCTGCAGCTCATGAAAGTTTATAGTATCATAAGTTTCTGTAATTATTAAAGAAATGTGAAATAAATATGCAACTGCTCCCTTACAAACACTTTATATAAGACATCTGCAAAACGGTATAGTTGAAAGGGAGATAAGGCTGTTCATGTTCCATGCTCGAGCTGGGTATGGGATCCTCCCTTTCAGGTGTGTGGTCTAAGCTTCGGGTGATGGGAGTGGTTCTGTGTTTTTTGAAGTTTTACTTTTCCTTCTTTTTTCATCTTCCTCCTGGCATATCGCTCTGCTTTCTTATGAACGGTGTCACTAGCAGAGCATTAACCAGATGTCTCAGCAGGGCTGTTTTCATTTTGCTACCATAGTATATGCTTACCCTGGGTCACATGCTTTCTTTGGCATGATATGCTTTCCCTTCTATCCAAGTTTCAGCTGAACAGTCTGTTTATCTCAAAAAACAGTATCAGAAACAGGAGAGAAGAAAAAACCCTTACCCTTATAAATCACGTTCACCTCCAAACTGGAACTTGCTGTTTCTTTCTTCCAGTCCTGTTACTCTATTTTCAGCTTTGTTGAATCTTTGTAAGCATTGCATCGCTTCCAGAGTCCTGGGAAGTGGATTACTATAAATAAGAATAGACTCTTAGAGGCTTTCAGTGTGAATATCAAGGTTGAGAGTCCTTTTAACAAATTTAATCAGTTTAATTATGAAAAAAAGACTTTTCCAAGCCATTCTGCCTTTAGTAGCAGCCCCCAAAAAGGCAGGTGCTCAAACAAAAGGAATATTTTACTTTTATATTCCCATTTTACAAAAGGAACTTATACTTTTATTACTTAAAAGTATAAAATGGTAACAGAAAGGGTACTTTTTAATTAGTATGTGTGAGTACTATACGCATGAATGTTGATTACGTATTCCCTTAAAATCATCTTTTAAGGAAATAAACCTATGTGCAAGACTAAAATGCAAATGGAAACTTTATTAAGATGATATATGTACCTTTTTGTATGCTGAGCTATTGCTTTGCCTCCGCCTCAGCCTGTCCAAGGTGTATGAATATTGACTGTTTAATGTACACCCCATGGTGTATTATTGCTTACTTAAAGCAAAATACTGCATGACCTTGTTTTTTCTGTTAATTATATTTTTCCCTTGTAGGAAAGTAAGTTTAGTCATTCTGAATCATGCCAAACCGCATAATCTGGAAAGGAATATTGTGGCTCTACTTGGAAAGTACTAATTGGGCTTCAGCCATCACTGGGAAAGCTGTATAGTCTTTTATTATTTTAACTGGCCAAATGCCCTTTGTTACCACATTAACAGCTTCCCTATGGTGCCTGTAACTTTGATATTATTTTCACTTTTACGCTAAATTTGACCAGATGAAAGACACAAACCCTCCAATTTTGAAATAAAAAAAATTGCATGTTTTGTTAATCCTGTATTTCAGAGGGAAAGCTTATGAAAATGATAACCTATGTCAGTTGGCCAATGTTTTTGTTCAGTAAAACCATCCTGCCAGCTGTTCTCATTGGCAAGGGGAAAGATAATATTTTGGTATCTTTAATTTCTCCATTTTACAGCAGAAGTTTTGCTTGTGTCATCATTTAAATCATGCATGTTAACATCAGTCTGGCAAACAATACTGCACTTTATAAAGACCTCAGTGTGGATGGTGTCACCACGATGTTGCAGTAAGGCTGTTTTAGACTATCAAATAAAACTTAAGTCACTTACTGACTATGAACTATTGCAGGTGCTCTGGACTGTGCTGCTGAAGAAGTGCTTTTCGGACAGTGAAGCAGAGATATAGGTGGATTTTAGTCTGATGCCACTGGGTGCTTTTGGCTCTCATCTTGTGAGCTATACTGGACAAGAATCAGCAAATGGCAGCTTAGGCCCAGTCCTCAGCAAATGAGAAAGGACGGCCCCTAGCAGGAGACAGGAGCACTGGCATTTCTACGAACAGAAGTGGTCACCTAAAGCTCTAGGCTCAGCCAGATATGCTTCCCACACTGAGAAAATCCACTTCAAGCATGGACAGGGAACACTGTCTCTCCAGCTTGATCTCTAACTGTAAACTTTAATTTCTGCTGAAATAGAAGGGGTGTTCTTATTGCGTTTTAGACCATTTAAGAATGTATTTCTCAATTTCCAGGCAACCTGAAACCTGGCGTATTGGATCCCACACCCTGACAGAAGATTATTTCCACATATGTTCCAGGACAGCTGAGCATTAAAGACATACAAGAAAAAAAAATAATCTTGATTCTGCAACAATTTGTTAAGATTCCCTGGAAGATTTCAAAGGTTTCTAAAAGTCCTCAAGGGGCAAGACAAGGAAATTGGTCAGGATAAATCTAGGTTTCAAGTCTTTGCTTGTCTAGACATAAAGCCTCTTTCAATAAAATGGAACACAAGGTAAGACAAGGAAGTCTTTTAAAACAAGAAATTCATTCATATGTGCATTACTGTAGTTCTTCTACTGTCTTAAATGCTCTGAGGTTGATCAGACTTGTGACCTTTCCAGAATGTTTCATAAGGGGGATGGTATAGCCTTACACTGCTCCAAAACAGAACCGAGCCCTTGAATCTAGTAAAGCTGTCTTAGGCAATTCAGTGAATACCTTAATGGCCCCTTACAGCCCTCTACTTGTACTTGATGGTGTAGGGCACATTCCAAGGAAAACGGGGATACCTCCTGTGTTTTGCCTACTTAGTATTGTTGGATAGGTTGATGTAAAAGCTGGTAACAAAATAGATGGTGCATTTTGTTAGCAAGGCCCAGTGCAACAACTACACTAATGATACTGTAATTATACCAGGGATGCAAGTTTGCTTTTAGATACATTTCCCCAGGCATCTCCAATATGTGGAAAAAAAAGGTTTGGGATTTTTTTTCACATTTTAATTTTCTCCAGAAGAATATTATAATTCACTGCCTTTTTCTCTTCCCTTCAGGTTAGCTCTCATTGCCACAGAGACAGCTACAAGTTTTCTTCCCTGCTGAACTACCTTTCAGGATACATTTCAGATAAGGTAAATCCATTAAACAAATGCAAAAGCACTAAGAAGATCTATTTTAAAATGACAAATACATTTTGTCAGCAATCTTACAAGTTGCTTCCCTGAATTTGGCTTTTTGCAGTTAGCATGCCTCGTGCAACAGACCACAGAATCGAAGAACAGCGGGGGTTGGAAGGGACCTCTGGAGATCACTTAGTCCAACCCCTGCTAAAGCAGGATCACCTAGAGCATGTTGCACAGGACAGCATCCAGGTGAGGTCCGGAGACTCTACAACCTCTCTGGGAAGCCTGTCCCAGTGCTTTGCCACCCTCACAGTAAAGATGTTCCTCCTCATGTCTAGGTGGAACTTCCTATGTTGAAATTTATGCCCGTTGTCTCTTGTCCTGTCACTTGACACCACTGAAAAAAGACTGGCCCTGTACTCCTGACACCCTGTCTCAATTATTTGTAAGTATTGATAAGATCCCCCCTCAGTCTTCTCTAGGCTAAAAAGTCCCAAGTCCCTCAGCCTGTCTTCATAAGAGAGATGTTCTAGTCCCCTAATCATATATCTCTAGGTGATACACTATGAAAATGTACTGTATTTCACAAAGGAGTTCTGGTTGGTCCTTGCCTCAGAGAACGTAGTCAGAAGGACACTGCTAGCCCCAGCCTCTCTGGAAGGCTGACGTTCCTGTGCTCCTGCCCCAAAATACTTAGTGGGTGGCTGAGCACCCCATGCAACATTGTTCCATGCAGCATGCAATGCAGCAGCTGCTGGGGCATCACCAGGTGATGTACCAGTCTCTGCCCTGAGGGTTAAGTTACTGCCACTTGCCAGCTGTTAGTTGTATGGAAGAGCTTGAACACCTTAGAAAAGACAAACACTGTGCATTGTACATTAATGCAAAGGAAATGCACTGAAGGAAAAAGCAACATCTTCCATTTTTTAAACTTTGTTCAGAACCACTTGAAAAATGTGTGCAATGATATCACCCTAAATTAAAGGAAAAATAACCTGTGGGAAAAAACCCATCAGCAACTATGGTATTTGAAGCAGGCCAGGAAAGACACCTGTCCTGTCATTTGAGTCCTTCTGTATCAAATAGCTACATTAACAGTAATTGTAAAGAAATCAGACTTATTATGCACACGTGAGCAATAAGAAAAACAAATAAGAAATCCACTCTGGTAGTGGTCAAGTTTAAGAAAAAGAAAGTGACAGCTTGTAAAAGATATGTCAAAAGTAAAAACCCCAAGGAAGATACTTCCCAGCAGCTTGAAGTCTCAGGAACTTCATAAAAAGTTGCCATGGTTAAACAAGGGGAAGTTTATTTAAAAATATTATATTCTTCATTAAGCTGAAGGTGAAAATAGGACATAAACCATAAGTTGATTATATGCCCAAGAAGATACTGAGAGCCACAAAAATCTGGTGAATCCTTCTCTGTTAGTAAGCAGGACACCTGTCAAAGTGTTAGCAGGAGGAGTAGACCACGAAGATATAAAAGGAGCACACAGGAGAGATAAGGCCACGGTGATGAAGTACACGGGCTCTTTGCATCCCCATTTGCTATAGACTCGAGGAGGTTCTCTTGTTTGATACCTTCTTTATATAGCATAACTTGGGTGTATCACTGAAAAGTGTATATCAGAAGGTTTCGACGAAAGTGAGAAATTAAGCAGTAAGAATTTCAAAGAACAACCCAAACTAGGATTAGGGTGCATGGAAGCAGGGAGATAAAGAAGAAAGCTCTCTAAAATCATAAGTAGCAAAGAATGGAAGTTTTTGTGTCATGAAAGGCAGTGAACAAGGCTGCATCAAATCACTGGTTGATTCAAAACAGATAAAACCTCGCAAAGCATGTTGGTATCTTTGAATTTCCTTGGCGCAAAATATTGTGGTTTTGACGTGAATTAAAGATTTCTTGGACAAACTCATCCATCAGAACCTATTAAACAGAAAGACTATACCTCTGACTTTTTAAGCCATATTGCTACAGCCTGGGAATATAGGCAGATAGCTATCACTACATGCTTGTCATTTTGTAATAACCTTTAGTAATCATCCTCCACTCTTCACCACTTTTCATCACTTTTGGAGCCAGGATCCTGTACTAGATAGATCTTTTTTTGGCTTAGCTGGAACATCCCTTCTCACATCCTGCTTTTAGCTCCTGCAGTTTGTGGAGAGCTTTCTGTGGATTCATTTAAGCCAACCTGAACAGCAAGAGTCAGATAAAGAACTCCAAAAGGAATTAATACTAGGAAAATGTAACTAAGACAGGAGGATCAGTGAGTAATGTAGAGAAATGATAAAGCAGAATTAAACTGGCATATAGTCCTTCACTCTTAAAATAAAAAGTGGCACCATGTATGAGATGACAGAAAATAATTCTTCATCCTTGTAAAAGAAAAAACACACTCTCTTCTTCCCAGCAGGTGAAATGACAAGAAAATTGCAAAATGTCCTTAAACTGTAAGAAGCTTAATTCTTAGATCAAATTTATATCAACACGATTTAAAAAAAAAAAAGCTCTGCAAATGGATAATTATGCATAGAAAATGAAGAATATATTAATATACAGAAATGTAAAAAACATAGAAACTTAACATCATCTTTTTTTTTTTTTTAACTGAAGTAGTCCCATAGCTACCTAACTCATAGTCATGTCAGTCCTCTGTCATGAAAGATGATTGAATATAATAAAATGTTCTTTCAGATTCATTCTTTAAGTGAAATCCTCGCTTGGTATGAATTGCTCAGGGTTCACTGACTTCCACAGAGCTATGACAAGTCACAGGAACTGAGGATGAGCTCTGCATGTACTGTGTAGGCTGACACAGCAAAGGTGTAAAACCAGCCTTGACAAAACTCACAATTTCTACGAGCTCATTGCACTTGGGACTGTTAACTGTTTACTGAAATTCTCACACACCAACCTCTACCAGCAGAAGGGAAGGAGACTAGAGAAGCAATGGTATCGGATCTGCAGCTTCTCTTTCCTGTAGCCCTCTGTTCAAAGGGGCCTCCTAAGACCCACACAATAAAGCAATAAGTAGGCCACAAAGCTGTGGGATCTGCAGTTTCATCTCTGAGGACAGCAGTACTCTTTCAGCCCCCACTGCCTTGGGGCTGAAGTAGCCCAAAGCCTCCCTGAACCTCAGCTAGGAAGGGAGGAGTTTCTCCTGCTACCAGCACCTACGCATGAACATCACAAAGCCCAGTTGTCAACTCTCTCCTTAGTGAAATGCTGTAAGATTCCTTCACAGTTGAGCCCAGATGTTTTCTAAATTAACTGTCATCAAAAAATTATCTCAGCTAACAGCAAAGATAGGACTGGGCAGCTGCTGTCCAGTGACTTCCCCTCTCAAATACCTTCAGAGGTTCTTCCAACTAACAAACTGCTCCAGTGACAGGATGTTTTCATGAGATTCATCATTTGCTTCAAAGTAACCAGACCTCAGGCCCATGACAATTTTAGAGGGCCCTAAGAAATTCTTGATTTATCCAAGGATTTGCAATTCTGTATGAATTCCTTGGCAAATTCCAGAAATCTTGTTAATCTCAACCCCCATATTTCTATTTCTTTCAACCAGCAAAAAATCTCACAGTACTTCCCAAGAAGGATAGAAACTTACTATCCCCCTTTCCCCATACACTCGAGAAATTATCCATGCTGCTTCTATATCTCTTCTCAATGAAACCCCTGAGACTTAAATAACTCACTTCCAGTTTTCCACCTAAGTTTTCCTTCACTCTGGTTTCTAGGTCAAATAACTGCATAAAATAATTTAAATGTTATAATTTATAGGAAAAGTTTTGCTTTGAAATAAAATGCAAATAATTTTTGCATTTTCAACCACTGTAGCAGAATTGCAGTCATTTAGCAGGCATCATAACATGAAGTTAACCAGTATTTATTTCAGGACATACAGCTAGGGAAAGTCTTTCCACTGTGCTGCAATTCCCTAAGAAACCATAGTTAACATACCAGGTTGCTTTCTGTGTAACCTTGAAAAAAATACAAAAGGTGTTACATTATTGTATGAGAGAGGCGTATAAACATGCAAATATTTCCTGTTATTACAGGTTTTAAGCTTCTGTAAGCTTTCATTACTTCTGTAAGCATTTATCTATAGTGTATCTAAATTAAATAGCCCTACTAGAAGGAAGAGAAAACATTTTGCATTCAGTCAGTCGTTAAACAAAATCAGGAACAGTTGCTAAAATAATGGATCTCGATTATTCATTACCATTGTGCTTTACTTGTTGGAATAGATACCTGATAAGAATCGTACAAGAACTATAGCTGCTAATGAATGATTAAAGGCTGGGGAGCAGATGCAAAGGGAAAGTAGAACAACAATACCTCATTTGTTGGTTGGTTTGTTGTTTTTTTTTCCTGGGGACACTTAGGTAGTTCTCCTTCACTCTCTTTTACTGAGTTTTGCTTTCAGATTTCTGCAATACTGGACTGAATTAGGACTGAATTTCTGGACTGAACTAGGACTGAATTTAGGCTCATTCCTGTCTCATAGAAAGCTCCTGTTCTTGAACTGTGACAAAAAAATTCAAAAACTTGACAAATATTATGAACTGAAGGTAATAATGATGTCAATAATGTCAAAGAAAATGTTTTGTTTAGGTGATGTCAAAACATTTGGGTTATATTATAACTAGCTTATGCTTAGCAACTAAAAAGCCATTTTACAGGAAACCAAAATCTTAAATTTGAAGCATCTAAACCATGTTTTATCATTTTATTTTTTTTTTTAAGGGTCTTGGAATCTGATTTGACCTATTTCCTACAAAGTTTCGGTTTAGACAAATAGAGTCATTTTTGGATGAATCTCGCTTTGTCAAAAAGCTCCGAGCTGGCTTTGCTGTCCATGGTACTCCATACAAATATCACAGGAAACCTCTGGTATATGCAGTGGCTTAATCAGCTGGAACTTGAATAACACGCAGGCACGCATCTAACTGATTCCCAGATGACTAGGAAATCTGTGTCCCATATGCTGTTTAGAAAGGGAGGTCTTAAAATTTTATTAGACAGGGGAAAGAAAAAGAGATTCCCTTTTTAAAATTTTTTTAATCATCATTCAATCTTTTTCCCTTTATGTATCTATTTAAACCCCATCTATTCACCTAATCCACTGATTGCTCCACAACTGCTTACAAGCTTTGTCATGTGCTACCTAAATTCACCTGGAATTTTGTTTTATAGCCATCCCAAGAATTCAGGTCACACAGAAACCAACCTGAGAACCCAGGAGATGAGCAAAACCCTCATGGACAAACAGTATGCCTGTATGGTAAATTAGCTTGCAGTCATCTACAGCACAGATGTATACTTCACCAAATCGGTGTCTTTCAGCCTACACCAGTTCACAGGCTCCTAGTTTTCTTTCTCTTCCAAGTGGAAGTGCAGAATTTTACGTAACAAATCAAAGCTCCCTGTCTCTTCATAGGTAAAATTTCAGAGACCACTTATGAAATTCTCATAGACCTCCAGGATCCATGGACTACATGTGGGAAGCACCACCATGACCACCATTCCAAACGGGTTCCTACATAGAAAGTCTTTACAGTGCACAAAGACTGTGAAGTACCTTTACAACGCTTTCAGAAGCCCCACCTTTTTCAAGTTCAGCTGATTTCTAGTTACACACACAGATGTTTGTAAGTCATTTGTCCAGGTGACAACAGGAAATCTATGTCATTAGAAAGTTGATTGGTTACATAGTCCCATAATCCTAGTCCTGTGTTTCCTGGTTCTAATTCAGGGGATTTTACCCTACCATCTTGAGAAAATCTCCCTCCTGCTCAGTAAAGAATTGTGCTTCTGGTACAGAATAGAAATGTTACAGTATTTCTTGGGCATAATAAAGTGCTCATGGCACCAGCAGAGACTTTGACTTTATACATAAGCCTTATTAACACTCAGTTGCCTTTTAAGGTGGTAGGAAAGCAAGCATAGAGCATGAAGTGCTCTGCCAGAGAAGCTTTATCCAACCCTACAGTGTCAGAGCAGGGGATTACCAGCCGCAGCTGTCTGCCTTCTGCGGGAGTGGAGGGGGCAGCCCTCAGCTGCTCCTCTTGTTCTCCTGACTGCAGAGTATGTGCAAAAGCAGCCAGGTCTTCTTACAACACCCACACAGAAAAAGCAAGAGGAAAATTCAGTGCTTAGAAAAGACTATCTCCCCAACTGCAGGGCATGGACAGTTAGTCGTCCTCTAGCGAGTGTAGCCGCAGCCATCCCTGCATTGAACTGGTAGTGAGAGCTGGTTCAGGTTCAAAGTAATTAGAGCTTTTTGGGGAAGTGGAGAGGGCAGGGTTTGGATCCAGGTTGTTCCAAGGCCAAATAAACAATTTTACAAGAACAACTGAGGGAGGGCTCAGGCTGGGAATGAGCAGCTGGGGGCTTTTAAGGTGGCGTTGTCAGTGAATGGCATCGCTTCCCTGAATTTTCACTGAAACAGAGCTTGAGCGTTCAGATAATCAGCCATGACATCTGAGATATGGGAGCTGTACCAAGCAGATGGGCCAATACCTGCTTAAAGTGCTCTAGTTCAAGTCACTGAAAAGGACATCTGTCTCTGCTCTCAGACCGGGTGTCTCGGTGACCCTGCCGCAGCTGGGCAGCAAGAGCTCTTCTGTGTGTTTATGAAGGGGTATTTTTCAGAAGCTTGTACTCTGAGTGGTATTTGGAATGAATTTTCACACGGCAGCCAAAATACCTCCTGCTGTCAGATGTGCCGAATATCGTCCTTCTTAAACCATACGGAGGTACTACAGGCAGCTCCTCAGAGAACCAGTTACTAAAATATTTTTAAGGTGCCAAAACCAGCAACCATTTCCCTTAGCCACGTTCAACAAAATAATTTTACCTGAAACTTTTCACTCTGAGGCATGCAGTAGTTTTGGAGATTTCAATCCCCAGAATGAAAGTTTAGCACAGTGAATGGCATCTGAAAGTCACAGAATCACAGAATCACAGAATTTTTAAGGTTGGAAAAGACCTAGAAGATCATCCAGTCCAACCATTCACCTATTACTACTAGCTCCCACTAAACCATATCCATCAAGTCAAACTCCTGCAGGGAATTGCTGGAAAACTGTGGCTACATTATCCTTCAGTCCAAAAAGTTAGCCATGTCTCTCCTTTCTTCTTGCCTTTTATCAAACCCCAGACTATGACATTTTTCACAGTAATGCTTGGACCAGCATACAATGCTAAAAGCATATAGAAATGACTAATGTGAAAGGGCTGAATAAAAGGCATTTAAAAAATAAACCAGTAATAAGTTATTTCTTAAGAATAATTGGTTTGTTTGCTCGTCGTCAGACATCTGTTCATAGACACTGCAAACATTCCACTTTGTGTCTGGGTTTAATAGTAACAACTTTGCAGGGATGCTTTCTTCTTCCTCATTGTTTTCACTTGGTTTCTAAGGCAAACAAAATCCTTTTTTTTCCCAGCCCTTTAATAAATTAAAGCTGTTATAGAGTTAGAAGTAAATAACTGCGAAGTATGGAAACTTAAATTCAGCAAGCCTCAGAATGTATCAAAGGTCAGTATATGCACAGTATCAAACTGTTTCTCACTCCCTTCCCCCTGGTAATCTGCGGTAACTGAGTAGAATTCAGGGCAAAACTTGACCTGAAAAATGTAGAGCTAGCCCTCCTCTTCCTCCCTCTCCCTGTCATCTGCTAACATTTCCAGATAACAAATAGCGTACCAAAACCGAACTGTTTTGCTGGGAATGCCATCTGTGTGGTGGCAGCTGGGCTGGGAGGGAAGGCACATAGATGAATGAACAGCGATAAATATAGACAGTAGACAAAATTAGGAGAAGTTCTGTTGCTTTCCAGTGTTCTGGATATTTGCATGCTTCCATTAAGTGGATACAGCATTTTTTAAACTGGTGTTTGAACATCTGGATTATTTAGCAAGACAGCAAACTCAGAACACTTGAACAGAGATGTCAAACACACCATTCTGGGCAAAATGCTAAGACTACTGAAAAAGCTGAAGTAATTTATGGTTATAGTCCATTTTTAACGTTATACAGTATACTGGAACTAGCAAGGGGCAAGAAAGATTATTTGAGTAAGTATTGTCAAAAGGAATATAGCATGAATTATCCAAAATGAAAAATCAGTGAAGAACTGGAGAAAATGGTTCTTGCAGATCAAAGATAAAATCAATATCCAAGTCATCGACAAATGAACCAGAATTCCATGAAGGAATTGCCAGCATAACATTTTAATATCCAATTACTATTCAAAAGGACCACTTACATTTGAATCATCCCTTTTCACTGTATTACAGAGAGGATAATTCAATAATTAAAAGCCCCATCTTAATGAATTCAGTTCCGTAAATAAGGTGATATCAGAGGAAATTCTACAGATTGAAATTTTGCTCATATCTCTTGCTAACAACTAGAATCACAGAATTTGTTTTGGTTGGATAAGACCTTTAAGATCATCAAGTCCCACCATTGACCAAGCACTGCCAGGTCCAACCACTAAAACATGTCCCTAAGTACCACATCTACACCTCTTTTAAATACCTCCAGGGATAGTGACTCAACCTCTTCTCTGGGAAGCATTTCCTGGGGCTTGATAACCCTTTTGGTGAAGACATTTTCCCTACTATCCAATCTAAACTTCCCCTGGCACAACTTGAGGCTATTTCCTCTTGCCCTACTTGGCAGAAGAGGCCAACACCCACCTCGCTACAACCTCCTTTCAGGTAGCAGTAGAGAGCCATAAGGTCTCCCCCTCAGCTTCCTCTTCTCCAGGCTAAACAAGCCCAGTTCCCTCAGCTGCTCCTCACAATT
Source organism: Hypotaenidia okinawae (assembly GCA_027925045.1). Taxonomy (NCBI): domain Eukaryota; kingdom Metazoa; phylum Chordata; class Aves; order Gruiformes; family Rallidae; genus Hypotaenidia; species Hypotaenidia okinawae. The sequence goes on from BSDF01000002.1 coordinate 65,777,277, forward strand.
CTTGTGCTCTCAACCCTTCACCAGCTTCGATGCCCTTCTTTAGACACACTCCAGTGCCTCCATGTCCTTCTTGAAGGGAGGGACCCAAAACTGAACACAGGACTTGAGGTGCAGCCTCACCCCTGCTGAGGACAGGGAGAGGATCATTTTCCCTGGTGCTTCTGGCTACACTATTTCTGATAGAAGCCAGGATGCTGTTGGCTTTCTTGACCACCTGGGCACACTGCTGGCTCATATTCAGCCAGCTGTCCAGGTTCTTTTCTGCTGGGCAGCTCTCCCGCTGTTCTTCTGCAAGCCTGTTGTGTTGCATGAGGTTGTTGTGATCCAAACATCTTGTCTATACAGAATCATAGAAGGGCTGAGGGGCAGGTGGACCTTTGAAGACTGTCATGTCCCACTCCTTGTTCAAAGCAGGGTCCAAAAGGCAGCAGGTTGCTTAGGGCCGTGTCCAGCAGCATTTTGAATTATCTTCAAAGACATAGACTCCACAACATCTTCTGCACAACCTGTTCCAGGGTTTGACCAACCTCATGGGAAAAAACATTTCTTTTTCTGTTTAAATGGAATTTTCTTTATTTCAGTTTGTGCCCATTGCTTCTTATCACTTCCCTGGATACCAGAGAGAAGATCCTGGCTCTATTTTCTTTGCTCCCTCCTGTTTGGTATTTATACATATAGGTAATACTCCTCACTGAGTCCTCTCTTTTCAAAGATAATACATTAATAAATATTAGTAAAACATTAATCAAATATTTTTAAAATGCATGGTTACTTACTTTGGAAGCATTTCAGAAGTATCTGCAGATTTTTCCATGGTTTCCACATTGAATACAGCTCCCAAGATACTTTTTTGGCAACTGTCGTTGTTAGGCATTTCACCAATTGCAGCAGGAGACCTTATTTCAGCAAAGCTGTATACTTTCAAGTGATATCTAGGTAAGTCATTTGGTAAGTCACTCTTCCCCTAAGTCTTGAATTAGAACAAACACATTTCAGCCTTTTTATTTTACTCTTGGCATTTTTCTAAAGTTCATGAATTTTTAGAGCAATCAATAACAAGAAGTGAGCTTAGTCCTTGAGCAAGTCTACAGCTGCACTACACCTGAAAGAACTCAACCACACAAAAGCCTTTTAATGCACTTTAATTTATGGAACTTGGATTCACATCCCTGATTTGATTTGCCTCTTGTCTGTCCTTCTTTAGAAGTGCCTGTAAATAAAGGTTTCATATTCAGTACTGCAGTTCTCCATATCAAGATTTAAAGAGAAGGAAAATGCATCTTACACTGGTAAACAAATTTAGCCAATGCTAGTCCACTTCAACAAAATCTATGTAATCAGAAGTGTAAAACCACATACATGTCAGTTATAATAAGCTTGTTGCTCTGTCTTCTCTTCAGATGACGTAAAATGTAGTCCTGTGTTGCAGTACTCTTTGCCTGTAGCACAAGATAAGACTCTGCTGTGATAATGCATAGATATCTTATATATTCATTAAATCTTTCAAAGCCAATACCCCATGCTGACAAACAGGTTTCTCTAACAGAAAGCATGAAGTTAGTATTACCAGCAGTATGTTTCTAAGCTGGTTGTGGTAAACCATGCAAGCCCCTACAAGGTTGCAGTTCCATGTCACTCTTCAGGTGGCTTAACCACTAGATGACAAGCCAGTTCCCCCCGCCCCTGCTGGGAGAGTTGGCCCACCTTTACCTTTGCAACACCTTTGACACTTGCCAACAAGATGTTCCTGCACGGTTGTCCACCAGAAAACCACCAGGCTTCTCTCTGTTGGGTGAGATTCCTGCTGGCTTAGCAGACTGACCAGGGTCAGCTGACACTGAGGCAAGCTACAGTGTCAAGACATGACCATCTTTGCACTCTGGGTGACACAGCTGGAATATTCCAGGGGAATTGGGAAAGTGAGGAGGAAGTGCCTTGGTTCGAAAAATGGATCCTATATGCCCAGAGAGCCAGATGAAACACAAGGATGGCATGCTAACAAATGAATTAATTGTAAACATCAGTCGGTTCATAAACACCCTGCAGTGTTAGAGTCATTTCAAAGAATCCATTTATTTGAAACACAAGCCATGGATAGATTTTTATATATTTTGCAGGCTCACTTCTAAAGGAAAAGCACACTTCCAGAATATCCTAAAAATACACTATTCTGCATAATTCTCCTCTACGGTGTCCGTGATGTATGAGCAAACAAAGTTGACCCAACATACATCACCTAAAAATGAAGAATAACTAACATTGCCAGTCTTCTATGGGAGATGTATTACAGCCGTTCAGCTAGTTCCTGTGGGCTCACTTTCTAGTCTTAGCAGAGTAACTCTCTTTGTGCTTTGCAGTTTACCTTAAAATCTTTCCATTTTATTAGTAACTTCCTAGAATTTTTCTTGAGGAAGAACCTGGAATCATAGGTCATCTGCAAAAACATTGGAAAAGGTTTTCCACCAGCCACAGCGAAAGGTTCGCAGAACAGCAAGCACAAGCAGACTTTTATGATACTTTAAAAGTTCTGAAACACATTGTTTTGCATAAAATATCACAGAAAAACTTAAGGTCTTGAGTAAGCATCTGAATGCCATCTAAATAAATCAACCTTAAAAAAAGACTGGGTTCTTAGTCTCATAATTTTTCAGATACCTTGAGATTTAAGGCCGCCACCACCACTGAGAGGTTCAAATAAATTCATATAAATTTGAAGTCTATTGGCCCATCCAAGGCTACCTTAGAAAACTGAGAAAATACATGACTCCTGATGTGTAACTAAGGGATGACAGCTTGTGTGAACTGGTTCTTATTCTTCATATAGTCCAAATAATAGAACTGGGGTCAACACAATGCACTAGGATCAGGTTTTCATATTCCAAAGCCCCTTGCATCACATCAGTCATCTTCAGCAGGCACTTATACGAACTCCACAGTCACCTTCAGTACTGTGATATGAAATTGGCAGTAGTGAACCTATGACAACAGCAAGAGATGTATCCGACTTTTCTTGGAACTCTTCTTGGACAAAAAAGCTTTGGTCCTCAGCAAACACTTTCACATATCCTGGCATTTGTAGGTACTAAACATCTGGTTTGTTCTTAGAGAAATATTTGCCAATTCAGAAATGGAGCAACGGTTGAGATGGGTAGCTAGTTTAATAAATGAGCAGATTTGGTAATGAAGAAAGTCGTTGAAGTGGCCACACAGATTTTTGTGGTGGCCTTGATGGACACTGGAAGTGCCAAATCTCCTGGAATAACCTATGGTGAATAGTCCAGTTTCCAGCTCAACCATCTAAAGGTACTTACTTCTAACTAAAAATGCTGTATGTGGTGGTTAACTGGGAGAATAATATTCTTTAAAAGAGGAAAATTACAATTTTAAATCTAAAGAATAAGCATACTTTTGAACATCTTTTTATCCCTTTAAAAAGGGGAAAAAGGAAGACCCAGGGAAGTACAGGCCAGTCAGTCTCACCTCTGTGCCTGGCAAGATCACAGAGCAGATCCTCCTGGAAACTCTGCTAAGGCACATGGAAAACAAGGAGGTGATTTGTGCCAGCCAATATGACTTCACTGAGGAAAAATTGTGCCTGACATGATTTTGGTGGCCTTCTATGATGGGATTACAGCATTGGTGGAAAAAGGAAGAACAAGGGATGTCATCTACCTAGACTTGTGCAAAGTGTTTGACACTGTCCTGCATGACATCCTTGTCTCTAAATTGGAGAGATGTGGATTTGATGGATGGACCACTTGGCGGATAAGGAATTGCCTGAACGGCCACACAGTTGGGATCACTGGCTCAATGTGGAGATCAGTGTTGAGTGGTGTTCCTCAGGGGTCAGTCCTGGCCATCTTTGTTATGTTGGCGACATGGACAATGGGATCGAGTGCACTTACAGCAAGTTTGCCAACAACACTGAGCTATGTGCTGTGGCTGGCATGCTGGAGGGAAGGGGTGCCATCTGGAGGGATCTTGACAGGCTTGAGAAGTGGACTTGTACATAATTCATGAAATTCAACAAAGCTCCACAAGATCCTGCACATGGGTTGGGGCAACCCCCTACCAATACAGACTGTTGGATGAAGGGATTGATAGCAGCTCTGATGAGAAGGACTTGTGGGTGTTGGTGGATGGGAAGCCCAACATGAGCCAGCAACATCCATTTGCAGCCTAGAAAGCCAACTGTCTCCTGGGCTGCATCAAAAACAGCGTGACCAGCAGGTCAAGGGAGGGGATTCTACTCCCTCTGGTGAGATCCCACCTGCAGTACTGGGTGAGTTCTGAGGTTCCCAGCACAAGATACACATGGACCTGTTGGATTGAGTCCAGAGGAAGGCTATGGAGATGATCAGAAGGCTGGAGCACCCCTCCTATGAAGACAGACTCAGAGAGCTGAGCTTATTCAGCCATGAGAAGAGAAAGCTCTGGGGAGACCTTACTGTGGCCTTCCAGTAATTAAAGGAGGCTTACAGGAAAGATGGGTGCAAACTTTTTAGTAGAGCCTGTTGCCACATGACCAGGGGTAATGATTTTCTACTAAAAGAGGGTAGATTTAGACTAGGTGTAAGGAAGAAATTTTTTAATGAGAGTGGTGAGACACTGGAACAGGCTTCTCAGGGAGGTGATAGATGCCCCATCACTGGAAACACTCAGGGCCAGGTTGGATGTGGCTCTGAGCAGCCTGATCTAGTTGGAGATGCCCCTGCTTATTCCAGGGGGGTTGGACTAGATGATCTCTGGAGGTCCCTTCCAACCCAAATGGTTCTTTGATCTTAGGGAAGTGGTATAGCACTGCTTCTTACACAGCATTCCCTCCTCACCAGAATTTCAGAGGAGGAAAATAAAGCACCATATGTTTTGTGTTGTAGACAGAGACTGAAAAAACCCCCAAAACCCCATAAAACCAATTCATAACCAACACAGCAACCATTCTTGCCATCAGAAAGACCTTGGTGATAATCTCATTTTCCAGGAAGAAAATCTACAAGAGCTCAGGATTTCTGTAAGTATCTTGGATTCCTGGGAAAGAAGGAGGAAAGTTGTTGGGTTTGTTATGGTTATAAGTACCCCAGAGCAGGAATGCTCATTTCCTAGCAGCCGCCTTCAAATGCAGGAGAATATGCCCTCCCATACACTTGTAGGGAAAACAGGGAGTAAGAAGCGGCATGAAAGCCTGTCCTCCATCTGCTAAGGGGTACTTGAGAAGCAGCCATGGAGGACAGGTAGGTTTCCTGGGATGAGTTACAGAGGTACAGCAGCCACTGCAGACATGCAAGAAGAAAACTGAGTGCATGTACAACAGAATACCTCAGCCAGACTCCTCCTGGCCTTCCTGGCTCTGAGCTGCGTATGTGAAGTGCCACCCTATACACACTTTCACATAAAGCAGTTTTTGGTATTGAGGGAATCCATTAGAGATGGATTTGACCTTTCGTTCATCCTCCCCCCACTGATGTACACTGTAATTGCCAGGCACTGACAACACGGTGCATTTGTCTCCATTTTCTTCCCTCATGAGTCAGAACGTGCATATAATGTGATAGTAGTAGTTTAGAGGTGGTCAGGTTAGTGAATGAATAAGCCTTCAATGTAGTTAACAAGCTCTCATTCAAAGCCTGATTTTTTAAATATCCCTTTCTCCTCTTCAGCGAGCTCTGATAAACAGGTATACCAGAAACTAGTTTATACTAGAAATCACTTCCAAGCTGAAGTTACCACCGCTTCAGGGGGCTGCAATTTACAGAGAAAGCAGATTAGTAGGTTGGAAGGGAAAAGATGGCAGTATGAATGACAACAGTGATAAAAAACAACAGTGAAACATAAGTTCTGTGGTTCAAATGAGTTTCTCTGTTGTTCGCTTGGGAGAACATTCATTGAGCCTGGGCAGAGATGCCTTCATTTTGCCCACTAAATGTCTTCTGAGGTTTCCCCTCTAGCATGTGGGGAGGAACAGAGTCCTCCAAGAGGCAGTGAGCGCAGAAGCCTGGGGTAGGTGTGCCAAACACTGCCTGGAGGAACCTTCCTCTTCACACACTCCTGGAAATCAGGAAGCAGCCTGGCTAAGTGAAGTGCTTCATGTTGGGTGTTCTACATTAAAAAGATTCATTTGCATTTTAAAGGGGAAGATATCAGTGTTACCTGAGAATAATTATTACAGAATCCTGGAAATTCAAATTCTTGTTTTTACACATATTCATTCATGCAAATGTGGAACCTGACCCAGAAATTTTATTCAGATGAGTAATCTGCTTTTGCCTTCAACAGGATTCTACTACACATGAACAAAGCAATCAAGTAAGGGTTTGAATTTGCACGGTAGCCTCTGCTTGACTTCAAGTGAGACTGTTAGGTTGTAAAAACTCCCAAATCATGCCAATTTGTACAGACAAGTTTTCGCATCTCCCTTTTGATATTCAGCTTCAGCAATATGGAAAGCAACACCCCCAAATATTCTGTAAACGTTCTACTGTGATTACTCACATTTTGATTAGAAAAATTCTCATAAATACCATTTCACATGGGTGTTGTCACCTGCCCCATGCTAGATATATCATCTCCTCTGTGCAGTTAGTTTCACAAACACTGAAAAATTAATTTATGACCTGGAATGGAGTTGTGATAGACTTTCCTGAAGACATACCTGAAACACAGCCCAGGAGAATCCTCAACAGGTATTAATAATTTATGCATACACAGTAGCAACACACAACCTCCAATCAAGCTAAAGACCTGCCAGGAACAGCAGTAATTCACTACCTGCTTTAAAAGGGAGAATGTAAAATAGACCATAACTGAGGAATGAGACACTTAATCCTCCAAGTGGGGAAAGGTAAGAACATTAATAATTTGGGGGTTTTACAACATCCCTGTACTTTATGATGTGCAAGTAGGTGAGAAAGGAGCAGAAACAAGAATGGTTTGGACAACAGGTGTGGAAAGCAGCACGTCAACAATGCTTTACTGCTTCCTTATTTAAGTAATTAATACTTGGTCTTCTGAGCCACAGGTCCAATTCATCCACCACTTGAGCTACACCACCATAACAACAGTGACCAGTTCCTTTTTTCCCCTCTTCCACACAGGCTGTCTGCTGATTGTGCCACTACCTCAGTTGTGCTTGGGTGACCACTTCCACAGTGCTGGGGTCTACACTCTGGCTCTCCTGTGGCTGAAGGTGTGGCTTCAAATTACAGCAAAACCGACACAGCAACCAGCTTCCGGGGAAAAGGGGTGTCCCGCACATCCCCTCTTGCATGTCATCATCACCTCCCCAGTGCCAGTGGTGGTCCTTGTCTGGCCCCAGGGTGAATTGGTTCAGGGAGATGGAGAGCAAAAGGCCAACCCTCCCCAAAGAGGCAGTTCTCAGGGTGGTGGTGTCTTAACCACAGGAGAGTACACAAGCAATCGCTAAAAGCTATCTGAGCGGGTTTTTTTTCACATGTGGGTCAGAAAAGAAAGAGGCTGTGGTATTGCTGGAGGAACCAAGAAGCCCAAAAAACCCACTATGGTGAGCATCATTCTGAAAACATTATATTCTCTTATTCCTTGGAGCAAAACACTGGGTGCCTCATACTGAAAAAGAAACACACTAAATAACCAAAACAGTAGGTTAGGAGCTGGAAAACAAAACCAGCTAAAGATAAATAAATCATGGACGTCTCATAATAAAATTTTTGGGCATTGTCATCTGTTGCTTATTAGAGTTTCATTTACATTGGAATTTTCTTTGTTTCCCCGCAACTTTGTGTATCCAAATAATTACATTTGTATTCTGGTATTATTTTAAATCTAGTCAGCAAAGTGAATAGAAGAGCCTATCTCTGCATTATTTGGCCAATAATACATTCTATTACATAAGAAATGGGAATTAAATCAATTTTAATGCACCACTTTAATAAGACAACAACCACAGTTCTAGATTGCAATTATGGAGATAATTACAATTTCATTGCTACTGCTTAAGATTAAGAATACGAAATTTACCTTGGATGAACGGTTCATTATCTAAGATGAACCCAAGCTATTTTTCTTCTAAATCATATCTTGGCTTGTTTTATTTCTTAACTTTGACTGCTTAATAAAGGCGTAAAGAATTTTACAGGTAGAGAATATCAAAACAGCCTTGCTGGTTCAACATCAAATTCCTGTACAGTGATTTGAGAAAAAAAAAAACGCATTAATTTTGAAACAACTCTGGAGGCTGAGTATAAAGATTATTAAACATAAGTTTTATATATGCAGAGAAATTGCTTTTGCATGAATTCACTTTTAAAATGTTAATATATGCGTAAGAAAATTGTGTTTCTTAATCTCTGAAGAAACACTTATCACTAGGAACCGCTTAATTCTTTTCCTGTGCTTGATTTATTAGCTTATGAAATTATGCTAATAGTTTGCATCTTAATGGTTTTGGGGCTCAAATGACCTGATTTTAATAATGAAGTAATTTATGCAGTAAATGTAATCAGCATCTATGAATCTCTCTTAAAAGAACATAGCAGTGATTACCTATGCTAAAACCCAAATGATTGTCAGCATTGTGTACCAAAAACAAACGATTGTCAGCATTGTATGCACTAGATAGAATCACAGAATTCTTTTGGTTGGAAAAGACCTTTAAGATCACCAAGTCCAACCATTAACCAAGCACTGCCAGGTCCAACCACTAAAACATGTCCCTAAGTACCACATCTACACCTCTTTTAAATACCTCCAGGGATAGTGACTCAACCTCTTCTCTGGGAAGCATTTCCTGGGGCTTGATAACCCTTTTGGTGAAGACATTTTCCCTACTATCCAATCTAAACTTCCCCTGGCACAACTTGAGGCTATTTCCTCTTGCCCTACTTGGCAGAAGAGGCCAACACCCACCTCGCTACAACCTCCTTTCAGGTAGCAGTAGAGAGCCATAAGGTCTCCCCCTCAGCCTCCTTTTCTCCTGGCTAAACAAGCCCAGTTCCCTCAGCTGCTCCTCACAATTCTTGTGCTCTCAACCCTTCACCAGCTTCGATGCCCTTCTTTAGACACACTCCAGTGCCTCCATGTCCTTCTTGAAGGGAGGGACCCAAAACTGAACACAGGACTTGAGGTGCAGCCTCACCCCTGCTGAGGACAGGGAGAGGATCATTTTCCCTGGTGCTTCTGGCTACACTATTTCTGATAGAAGCCAGGATGCTGTTGGCTTTCTTGACCACCTGGGCACACTGCTGGCTCATATTCAGCCAGCTGTCAACCAACACCCCCAGGTCCTTTCCTGCAAGCCTGTTGTTTTGCATGAGGTTGTTGTGACTCAAGTGCAGGACCCAGCACTGAGCCTTGTTGAACCTCATACAGCTGGTATCAGTCCATCAATCCAACCTTTCGAGATCCCTCTGGAGCCTTCCTACCCTCAAGAAGATCAATACTCCTACCCAGTATCCCATGGAACTGGTATGTGTTCAGTTCAGCACACCCTTTAGGCTGGCTGAGTCCCACATTGATGAACCACACTAAAGCTTGTAACTGCAGCTTTAACAACTGTTTACAGACCTTCAGTTCCAGGCTGACCTCACATGGCCATCTGCTAAGGAAAAAGACAAGGAAGGAGATGGACAGCACCAGGACTGAAGTCTACTCTGGAGCCTGGTTCAATGGATAGTACACCTCTTTTGCACAGAGAGCTGGATGAAGAGTGTTGCAGAAAGGGAAAGCGTGTGTTCATAGAAGTTTTACAAATTACAAGAAAAATGGCATTTTTATTGACGATGTGACCTGCATGGCATATAAAAGATGCAACCCCCTGCAACAGTGGGAAGCCTACACAAAACAGAACCTTCACAAACATTATTTCCTAAAACATCTGTATTTACAGATCTGCTCACTGTCAGAATGCTTTTGGACCGTGCCTCTGTTCCACTGCACTGTTTACTCTGCTGTACCCCAAGACAAGAAGAAATTCAAGATTGGATGTTGAAAAGTAAACAGCAATGCTTTCTCTGCAGTCATGTAAGCTTGTGTTTTGATAACCTGCTGAACATCGATATACACTTTGGTATAAAAGAATTCAAAACTATATTAGCAGCTGCCAAAGATGATCTAACTGTTCAAACACCCAGAGAGAAGCTGACGGAGCTAAGATTGGACATGAGCCAAAATCTATAAACTCAATGGAAGATAACCCATTGATTCAGCAGAGCTGGATCTTTGGATTCCACAAAGAGATGCTTAAAGGCCAGATGCTCTTTCCCCTTCCAAAGACCAAAACTGACTAACTGAATCTTGCATTTATTACCTTGCTTGCAGCATCTCAAGCATACGATACAAAATGGTCTTCAAACACCATTCCCAGACTTGTTCATGTCACAACGCAAAAAAGGTGATACATTCTGGAGTGCAGCTAGTGCTCCTTATTCCAGAACACAGACCATTAGCTTTATGCAATTTATTTCATATGTGAAAGAAGAAAAGAAGCAGAGGTACCAAATCCTTTAGCGTTCTTTTCATATTTTATGCCAGTCATAAACAGTCTCCATGTAAGCCCAAGGCAAGCATGGATCATGCAAAAGTAACTCAATGTAAGCTGTTCAAACCCTGCTCCTTCTATAGAGCAGTGAGGCCTCACTACATATTCAGGTGCATACAGCATTAGAACAGGACCATTAAGGGGCCTGTGGTGGAGAAGGTGACCTAAGGCCCAGGCTGCTGGGTTGCTGCACACAGCACCAGAGGATGGCAACACTGACCCTCCAGATTAGCCCTGGATAGGAACTAAGCACAGCAACAAGAAACCTGATGAAAGCATCCCTGTAGAGGCAGAGACAGGGTTTATTCTGCAAGCTGCAAAGTCCCTAGCTCCTGAGGAGCCCAGATCTCCACTAGTATAATAAGAGCAAATTTGATCAAAGCCTGTGTGTTTGCTTTAGATGTGGATGCCATACACGCTGTTGCCATAGAGCTGTGACAGCTTAATGAGCTATCACCCATCAACTGAGTTGCTGTTACTACGTGCACACTCCTACCCTGCCCCCTCTCTCCAGAGAAATGATCTTCTTCAGACTCAGGGAGAGCCTCTCAGACGAGTTCTAGCTGCACCCAGCTGCCTGCCTGCCACAGTTCCTCGCACAAATCCCAGACAGACATCCTCAGCCTCCCAAACAGGATTTCTGAAGGTGAAAATTCCCCTCCTCCGTTTCCCTGGGTTGTGCCTGGAGGACACTGCCCTGACAAGAGGGACCTGCTGTTGGCAGAGGCAGGGTCAGGAAGGCAGAAAATAAAAGGAGAAATTTCAAAGTTCAGATAGTTTTCTTGGCAAACTGTAAAGGCTCTAAGGGGTAAGTGTCTGCTGTTTACTTGGAGACCTGACAAGAATAACTTACCACTGACAAACTAGGCTTGCAAACACCACAAGCACAAGCCACTGAGCCAGAGCCCCGAGTGCCAGCACATGCTTCCCATCAGACACATACAGAAACACCCGGATAGCCAGCATGCTCTCTCTTCCCCACTTGTGGGAATCTTGGCCTCCCTGGCCAGGTCGGGACCTGGAGCCCTGTGGTTTGCCCAGCCAAGAGAGGACAGGGAGCACTGCCATTGCCGTTCTCTGCTCCCAGGCAAGGGCTGGGTGCTGGGGAGATGTCCACTGGGGCTGCCTGTGCGTGGGGCAGCACTGCCCGCCATCGGCAGCTTCTGCTGTCTTGCAAGGCAAGGGTTGTGCTGTCCCAGCCCCTGCTGCAGAAGCACCGAGGTGGTTGTTGGTGTTAGGAGATGCAGGTTTGTCCTGCTGGGTTGCCTTCACTGTGGCTGAGAGCTTTCTGTAAGGAGGGGTGAAGGGACGCCGATGCTTTGGTGAGGGAAGAGTGAAATCTGAAGGTAAAAGCCAGGGGACCCGCGGTGCTGCCTCGCCTCTCCTGTATCTTGGGAAGGGAAGCACAAGGAGGAGCATAACTGTAGCTACTTCAGTGTAGCATGCTAGTAGCACTGACACACTGAAGTGCAATCTTTACAAATGGGCTGATAGGCTCTGGGTATTACTCAAACACTGCAATTCCAGAAATTAGCTTGGTAGAAACCATTCTTGTATTTACTTAGCTGCATTAAAGCAGAACCGAAACACCTCAACACACACAAAATGTTAGATGATTTGAAACTATCAAATTGATCATTAGTTGGCTTAAATAAGAGCAGACTGTTAGCACAGCCATCTTCATTTCACGCTACTCTTGTTTCTTCACTGTGTCTCGATTTAATATAAGGCTTTAAATACTTCTGGGCAAGGATTTGTTTCCCTATATACTCATTCTACCCCGAGTAAATAGGCCGATGTTCCAACTAATGCCGGCAGTTTCTAAAAAGCAATCAGCAATAATATTTATCGCTTTTTTTGTGTGTCCATCCAGGAAAATAAAATTGTTCCCAGAAAAAAACAGAACAATAACAGGATGCAAATGCACACCCTATTCTTCCAGCTTGCACGCTTTACTCCAGAAACATGCCAGTTCGTGTGGAAGTCAGTGGGAAACCTGACCCAATGAGGACTTCTGGTTTGTGTCCCAGGCATCTTTTTGCTGCATTTATCACAGTTAATGCCCTTTTGTTTGTCTCTCTTCCCATGCAAGGAATGTAAGTAAGCCACAATAGCGAATCTGCCCATTTGGTCAAAAAAGTTGCTGTGATTTCAAAAATAGGTGTGAAAAACACCATGCTGCATGCTAGGAGGAGAATAAAAAAACTGGATTCAATATATTCATGTTTTTTTAGAAAGAAAAAGGAGAAAAAAACACTCAACTTCCAGTAACACCACAGAGCCTTTCCTGAGCCTCATCACTCTTGATTTTAATTTTAATTCCTGGAATCTTCACAGCCCACTGTTCCTGGATCAGCATGTGCTGCCACAGAACACCCTGATCCTGCCCAGGAATGGTTAACCACAAGGATACGGGGTTTTGCCCATCTCTTCCCCATTTCTCTCCCCCTCCTCGCTCCTGAATCCAACACCTCCCGCCTCCTCCAGTGTTGCTTCACCCTGCTCTTTGACTCCTCTCCTATGCCTGCGGCCTACCTCTTGGACCATCTTTCATGCTCCACTCCCCACTCCAGCAGAGCAGCCCCAGGCCAGGGTGACCTCTCCCTGGGATCTTTTGTCTGGCCGCCTCTGACAGTGTGGAATGACAGCGAGCAGTATCCCCACCCCAGCTTCCCTAATCAAGCAGTGCTCACACAGCTCATAGGTCTGCCTGCAGGCTCCTCTCTTTAATGTGACATTGATCATCATGACACAAAATGGTCACAGATATCAGTTCCTAAAATTCAGGAATGTGACAGCTAGAGACAGAATTGCTAGTCTATGGCCTGAAGACTATATGGATTATTCAGGTCAGGATAAATCAGGATGGATATTTGCCCTACTTCCATATTCTAACTATTAATAACCAAAAGCACTCCGGATTGTGGCTTGTTCTGTGTGACTGCACAAGGGAGCAATACAGCAATACTCCCTCCCCCACGCCTCCACGTACACATGCACAGACTAGCATTTTTGGCTCACATTTTAAAACCATTTGCGAGCCCAGCCGCTGAGCTCAGAGTCAAGCCCTAGGCATGTGGAGGCCCTACTTCACCAGGCAAGAAAGGGAAGCCAAGGCAGGCTGCAAAAAGATACAGGAGACCTCTCCTAGTCTACTGCCCCAGAAACCCCGAAGGATAGAAGCTGCTGCTCTCTCCTGTTTTCCTCAAGCCCCAGTACAGCTCTGTCAGTCAGGGTTCCCTCCTTTTCCAAGCACTGCCAGAAAATGAACATCGTTCTGGGAAGACCTGGTAGAGAAGCTGCTGAACACCTAACCTAGAGAAGGCCAGCTACACTGCTCCTGGAAAGCTTTCTGTCCACCACACCTACAGAGGATTTCAGTGTGAAGAAGTAGCACTTCCTCCCCAGGACTGAAACAGAGAGGTTACAGATATAAATGAAGTTGCATCTTCCTCAGCTTTAAAATAGTGAATGAATAACTCCATAATGAGTCAGCACTCACCTTTTAGAAGGACGAGGGACAGAAATTGTACAGGGTCTCTTTGCAGAACACTAGCTTTTATGAGCCATCATTAAAATTTTGGAAGATCAAGCTCTTAGAAGCCTGGAGCTTTTCTGCTTTTAGAAGTCTTTCAAAAGCTGGCTTTTGCTTTTGATTACAAAGGGGAAAATAGAGATATTTTTCAGTCTGCTGACATGGAAGAAGAACTGTTCTGACAGCTGAGAAAGCTTCCCTGAATCGATCCCTCTGCTCTTGGGAGCAGGAATGCTATTCTCTGCCATCCCTTTTGGGTCACTTATGCAATCTGCTTGAGCAACTGGTGCCAGTTCAGTTCAGCTGCAGACCGGACTCTCTAAATGCCATTCCATGGATTTGCAGAGGAATAAAGCATTTACACTTTCCTAAAACACCATATTGATGGCTTATGACTCTAAAGCACCACTGTTAGTCCCAGTCCATAAAAATGCCACCAGTTCCCATTCTAATCCCTCCCCCCCCGAAAAGCTCTTACATGACAGCTACACCACACAGCAGTTAGGCAGTAGTTGAACTCTTTTCTGTCTGTGTTTCTAGACACTACTCCATATTTTATTTCTCAGCTAAAAGCCAAGCAAAGTAACAATAACAAGAGTAGGTCAAGTGCCAACAGCAGCACATAAGCCTCAACAGCACTCGTCCCCCCTCTCCTGCTTCTCCTGCACTGCTCCATCCACTGTTGACCCCGATCTTACTTAGTTGACATGATGCCTCAGTTACTGCAGTTCGTAAACCCAGCGTCTTTTGTCCTCTGCTAGGATTTCTAAGCAGTTTCAAACAGGCTCTTCCTGCTCAGCTCATTTGATAGCTATATTTGATATATCTCTAGCCATTATTTGGCAGAGGGTATAATAAGTACTTGCCAAGTCTTACCATGGGTTAGTCTTCCAGAGATTCTTTAGGCTGGGGAAATAAAAAGCATCCTTCACTGTCTTTCAGTAAGAAAACTATTTTTTCTTTTATTGCTTCCCTTGATTCTAATCATAATATTATCCTGGACAGAGACATCTTCAAATAAATACTGGTCAGAGGTTTCCCAAGGCCCTAAACTGAGTGTGTATTAATAAACTAACAGAAAGTTCACTCTAGTCTCCTCCCTTGTAACTGCACTTTTGCTTACAAAGGCACAAGTCAGACCAAATCCTTCACAGCAGTCCAGGAACCTGGATGTGATGATAAGTGTTCAGAGTCAGAATCTGATTAACACAGGTACCTCCATTTTCAGGAGTAGTGGAGCTGAAAACAAGAAGAAAAACCTCCCGACTTGTTACATTAAAAGGTTAGCAAGGAAATGACAGGCAGCTTGGAGAAAGAAAAGAGGTGTAGCACTCCCAGATCACATATATCATCTTAAAGTGATTTTTGAGGACATAAAAGAATGAAAACATTCTTTTTTGCATCCCTGTGAGCAGGATAAACAACAATCTGCCTAGCTGAGCTTTCTAAATTCAGGGACTGAAAGACATCATTAAGGATGGCGATGAGAACAGCCCCTCAGAAGAACTTCAGAAGAAAGGCACAGAGAGGCCAAGGAAGTAGATGGAGCCCCAAGGTTTTGAATGGAGCTAAGCTACAAGCAGAGACAGAAGGTCAGAGGGAGATTCCTTTCCTTGTTGCCTGGCCCTATCAGTCCAAATCTGAAGCAGGAGATCTGATGTGGTCTTCCAACATTGATCCTCAACATCTCACTAAAACAGGCCATGGCTTAACAGCTATGGACCTTGACATTCCTAATGGGGTAAAAGTTGCAGATATAAGGTACATGAGTTAAGAATGACTGCTGGGCTGACAGCTGGCACTGTAACAAGGAGTCAAAAGTTTTGGAGAGAGAATTAAGAAAAATGGGATCATGTCCACCTAGAAGTGAGATTCAAACAAGGAAAAAGCTTACTCTTGAGCTACAGTCAACCTCTACTCACTCTGGGTGCTTATTGCTGTATTGGATCCCACATTATAATTAGCAAATGAAGCATCAGATGATGAACATCTGATTTCGTTTGCAAACATATATATACACAAGATGATGTCTCATCAATGCAAAATACAAAGGCTTAACAAATTGTATAATTATACATTTTTCTGCAGATTTTCTGCTACTTTTCATACAGTATTTGAACATTTCTCATCATGTTATCAACAGCATTTCATTATTTAAATGTTTAAACAGCTGATTACCATATATCTGCATTACACAGCTATGAAGTTTGGTGCTCTCATTAAAAGTACATGTATAAACTTGACATTGTACACAAGGGCCTTTTCTTCAAATACAACGCTTTGTGGATAACAAAAACATGTATAAAATGTGTTTCTCTATAATCACTACTTATTTTTAATACTCCCTATATTATACAACACGTGATAATACTTAGGGAGGCCTGCTGAAGCTCTTAGGTTTTTCCTCTATACATACTTTGGAGAAGCACTAGTCCAATAAAAACTTTACTTCCTAAGGGAAATTCCCTTGCAGTTCACTGTCAGCAAGAACTGATACCAGACACAGGAGGAAGACACATCAGAGGTAGCTTCCTAAACAAATCTAAACTCACTCTCATATTCACAGAATCCCAAAAGGTCCTGAGTTGGAAGGGAGCCATAAGGATCATTGAGTCCAACTCCTGGCTCTACACAGGGCCAGCCAAGTCAGAGCATGGGACTGAGCACATCATCCAGACACTTGAACTCAGTCAAGCTCAGTGCTGTGACCCCTTCCCTGGGGAGCCTGTTCCAGTACCCGACCACCCTTTCCAATATCCAACCTAAACCTCCCCTGTCACAGCTTTGTACCTTTCCCTCAGGTTCTATCACTGGTCACCAAAAAGAGGAGATCAGCACCTGCCCCTTTGTTCCCCCTTGTCAGGAAGCCATAGATTGCGATGAGCTCTCCCCTCAGCCTCCTCTTCTCCAGGCTGAACAAACCAAGGAACTTCAGCCTCTCCTTGTTAGACTTTCCCTCCAGATCCTTCACCATCCTCATTGCCCTCCTCTGGACACTCTCCAATAGTTTTGTGTCCCTCTTGTACCATGGTGCCCAAAACTGCCCAGTGTAGAGGGGGACAATCCCCTCCCTGGACTGGCTGGCAATGCCATGCTTGATGCACCCCAGGATACAGTTGGTCCTCCTGGCTGCCTGGGCACACTGCTGACTCATGTTTAACTTGCTGTTGACCAAGGCCCCCAAATCCCTCTCAGCATGGCTGGTTTTCAGTATCTCATCCCCCAGTCTGTATGTGTAGCCAGGGCTGCCCCTTCCCAGGTGCAGAATCTGGCACTTGCCTTTGTTAAACCTCATGCTGTTGGTGATTGCCCAGCTCTCTAATCTGTCCAGGTCTCTCTGTAAGGCTTCTCCACCTTCCACGGAGTCAACAACTCCTCCCAATTTGGTGTCATCTACAAATTTACTTAAGACACCCTCTAGTCCTGTGTCCAAAAGACAGGGAGTTGTTTCTCTGCTTAATAAGGCAACAGCTCTAAACGCAAGCGATGTGCACAGAAGATGCAAATGTACTAACACATTTCCTGATGGCTACTAGGAGGCAAACAACTTTGCAGTAGCATACTATGGACTTACCAAATATATATACTTATTTATTACATTAATATTAAAAGAACAGACTACTTCTTTCACATGTCTGTGCAGTTTGTGCACAATGGGAGCATCTTTCTGCTCAGTGTCTCTGGGCACTACTCCTTGATCCAAAAAAAAAATAAGCAGCAGCCTCTCCCTTTCTCTCCCCTCCCATGAGTATCTGAGATTCACATGGTTTTCTTTGCTTCATTGTGAAATGGAAAAAAGACTAAAAGGAGGGTCAGATACACCAGTCTGCTTTTTTGTTGTTGTTCTTATGAAAGGGTGATATTTTTCTATGTGAAATAATTTCACTTATATAGCAGAAGGTAGGAAGGAATTTGGAGCAGGAACATAAAGCTAGATCTGGTTTTGCAGAGGTAATCATGATGGGCTCTTAGAAGATAATTCTCAGAGATCAACAGTCAGTTTAGCTCTTGGGCAACTTGGGTGTTCTTACTTACAAACATTGTCACCTAATTCCTGGGAGGATTTCACCAGCATTTCAAAGAGCAGCAGTAATCCCACTTAAAATGCCTTCTACAAAAAGACCCTTCAACAAGGAATTGATTCCCTAGGGAAGTCTACTTTATCTAACCAGCACCAAAAATCCAAACTCACGCTTACCTCTGATATATGTCAATAAAAGATACATATCTGACACATGCATGCATGCACTTCTTAGTTGTAGCTGCCCATATATGCTAATACAGGAGTAATTTTTACCAAACGGGAAATAAAGGACTCTAAGAGAAATCCAGAGTGTACAACCACTTTAGAGCAGCCTCTGGACCCTACCTAGGACAGTATGTATACTTTGCTACCTAAACATGAGCATGATCAGTGGACAAATCTCTTACAGGAGTAAAACATTGAAAAGATTCTTTATGAAACATCAGCCATGTCTTGAGAGTTCGTTAGACGTTTTGACAGCAACTCAGCAGGCCCAAGTAAAATATTTTGTGTAACTACCTCAGCTTTGAAGCAGTAAGCAGTAAAAATATTTTTCTTAAATGACTGGTGTAGAACCCGTTTGGTCACAGCATGATGCTGAGTCAGCATGCCAAAATGGGAAGAGCATCAGCTACCATTGTGTACTGGGGTGCCCAAGAAGTTACAGCTCGATTTCCAAAGTGAGTTAAAAGCTTGGGATGGGTTCTGAATGGAAACGAAACAAAGTGTCTCCAGGCAGGTGGTGGGATTTTGTTGGTAGCTTTTTTTTTCTAACCACATCAATCCCTAGAAATTCAATCATCAATATCAAGTGACTCGGTCGCTATGAAACCAGATGTAGTAACAGATTTTTATTACACTAGAGGAATGCACACATGAACCTTAAGTAAGTTCAGAGATGGACTGGGTACAGCAGAGAAGTTTATTAGACTACTTCTCTACAGTTATTTTCCGTCCCTTTGTCAAGATGTATGCAGGAGGTAAGAATAAAAAAGCTAAGTATACATCAAACATTGCAGGTGACAGGACTTTCACCTTCATCTTTTCCTCCTCTGCCCCACATGACGCACAGGAAGTTAGAATAAACCACCAGACGAACAACCAACCTCAGCCTTCAAGACTGCTGTGGACTAGAAAGCTGTTATATCAAGTATGCAGACAGACCTTTCTGGGGAGACATCCTGTATTGGGAAAGAGACCATACCTTACAACATGAAGCTGCCTCTTCAACAGCAGATAAAAATGGTCACCTGTGTCAGCTGGCCTAACAACCTGGGAGGTAAACTGGGGAAGTCAGAAAACAAGAAACATTGCCTTGCAAGTAAGCACACTTGGCCTTTGAACTGGTTCAACTTTTTAGCCCAGCTACACTCCAATTCAAGGGTTTCACAGTGCTTTGGAGATGCAGTGATGGGCCACCCACCTTACAAACTGTAATGACACTGTTAATGAGTGCAGTTCACTCCCAGTACCAGTGCAGAGAGGGACAGCTGGGGACGTTATCCCATATGTCAATGAGAGAACTAGAGAATGGTAGCAATGACAGCTTTCCTTACAAGCTATCTTGGCTCTACTTTTTCTCATGGAACACAATTTGGAGGCATATAACTCACCGAGCAGAAAAAACATGAGGACTTCCATGTTAACCCTGTTATAAGGACACTGTGGTATGCCACGTGCTAAGGGTGAAAAGCCTTGTTCTGAGCAAAATGAGGTTCATTTCCAAAAAGCGGTTTGAAGGTTCACCCACGCAGGAGTGAAAGCATCAAACCACAGTCAATGATGTCATTCGGGGCAGTCCCAGACCACAAAGCACAGGCATGACTAGCTTCTCTTAAAAGTTTAGGAGTGCCTGGAAGTGCTCAGTGCCCGAGCTGGTGCTTGGACTTTGTTCTAGAGGTGAACTTTAACCACAGATGGGACAATAGACAGTGAAATGGATATTCTGGGAAGGGAAGAGGGAGGAAAGAACCCAAAATATTACTAGTGTACTGGAAAGCAAGGAGAAAGAACACCAAGGAAAGCATATAAGGTAGGGCAGAGAGCCTGCATGACTTCAAGCTTTGAAGTTGGGTATTCCATGAAGGCCTTACCTGTGTCCTGTACTCTGAGCCAAAATCTTCAGAGAGAAATAAACTGGAAATCCAAATTCTTACTCCTGAGGCGCATTCGCTGAAGTTTGGCTCAGGATATTTAAAGGGGAAGAAGACAAGCTTTCATAGTTTTAGGCATTTTTAACCTGGGGCATGAAAGCTGATCAGTAGTCTTGGTGGCTGTACAACAGATTGCACCACCCCATGTGCCACAAAATCATCTGGTGAGCTGCAGTGCAGTTTGCAGCATCTATCCTGCAGGCATCCAAGTTGATAGCAGCAGAGGCTGATGAATGATGGCAAATGGTGTTTTAGGAATAGCAAAGGATGTGTAGGTACCATCTGCTTCTTCTTGTGTTAAGTTTAACCCAGTTAGCTATCAGTTCATCAGTATTCTAAAACTTTTTTACACTCACCCTCAAAACCAAAGAATTAATGAAAAAAAAAGGAGGGGAAAATTTCTCTCTTGTTCAAACGCTGAAGACAGAACAAGAACAAGCCTGGTACAAACATTTCAGTCAAATAAACAGTAGGTGCCAAGAAATTTATATTAAAGAGTCTCACTTAAGAGATTGCAACAGCCTGCCTAGTAGGTTTCAGCATAGTATTTTCATATGACATGCTAGCAACAAAAACTGATGAAATTTCACATTGTTCGCAGTGAAAAGAAAACATTCGTTCTTTTTCCACTGTCTTTGCTTGGGTTTAATCTTGCCCCAGTGTATTTTAACTTAAGCCAATTTGGGATGTTAACAGCATACAAATATGCTTTTCCTGTGAGCTGCCAGGGAAGGGTTTTGGGTTTGGTTTTTTTTTTTTTGAGCTGGAATTGTGTTAAGCTGATTACTTCTTTTAATTTCTTCTTAATAATAGAGCATTTTTAATTGTTTGAATCCTAACAGCTGATATAGCTGTTTAGAGAGTCAGGGAATGCAAATGAAGACCGAGATACTCTTTCAATATAAAATCAGAACTCTCCTATGCCATGGCAACAGCAATTTTTCATTAAATTATAGATTCCTCAGGCTTGCTCTCTCCATATTGACAAGATCATTTCATAGGAAGAGGAGGTAAGGGAAAAGAGAGATCTTACTGAAGAAACAGAATTGTTATGACGAGCAATTAACAGCGTATATCGCAGCATGTCACAGTGGATCTTCTCCTTTCATTCCATGAAGTAGACTGATTAAAAAAATGCTTCCCATTTGAGTGCTTCAACACTAATGCAGTTTGCATCAGGTTGCATTTTCCCTCCGGCTGAAAAATACTGACATTGACTGGAACGCTGGATGTGTTGAACCTGCCATCACCAGCCTGGAAAATTTCTGTCCTCACTATTGCTCCTATCTTCTAGTGAACTGCCTGCTTGCACAGATGGGTCTAACTCCATTCCACTAAAGAGTCTGCTGTCACATGGATTCACACTTTGCCATTTCCCCCAAACATTTGCATTTTTCATACACTGTTGGGTTT
This sequence comes from Hypotaenidia okinawae, assembly GCA_027925045.1. NCBI lineage: Eukaryota > Metazoa > Chordata > Aves > Gruiformes > Rallidae > Hypotaenidia > Hypotaenidia okinawae. The sequence continues at coordinate 65,798,912 of BSDF01000002.1, forward strand.
TTTTTTTCAATGTCATCTCTTCCCTTTAAAATCCATGCAAACCAGTTACACCAAAGCCAGCCCAGAAGCCTGCAGAACCTCCACTCCACAGACACATTACATAAATGACCCATAATGGATGGGAATGGTGTAAAGGCACATTTATACAACTCCATTATCTGCATTCACAGTTCACAACAAAGGTGGTATTGACAGAGCTGCAGGAAAAAACATGTCTTGGTACATATATGACACCGAGTTTTGTTGGGGTTTTTTTCCTTATTTTCACTGCTTATAAGAACTGTTGTGTCTGAATATCACTACATGGTAACTAAGTGGGTCCTAGCTTTTCCTGTCTGCTTTTCTGAAATCCCACTCCTGGTTATGAAGAGTTATCCTTTACACAAATTAGGTAAAATGAAGGTCTTAATCACAAAACCCCGAGTAAGAAACAACACTGAGCACTAAATGACAGCTCAGCAGCAGGCTTTCTAAAGGAGTCGTGTCTGAATGTTAGGCAGCGTAAACCTGGAGTGCTAATGGTGGCCCAAGGTCTGGATTTGAGCGATGACTCTGGGTACAGCTACAACTTGTACTACTGGGAGGTTTTAACTGGATCAAAAAGTTTACAGTACTGCATTACTGTCTAAGCTGCTGCCTGCACTGAAGTCCTCTGTCTAGACTTCAGTTCCAAAAAGTTTTCCTGTGAGGAAACAGAAAAAAAAATTAACCCACATAGTCTTCTCTACTTGCAAACTCCTGGGGTATCTTCCACCTTTGAAATGATGGCTTCCTCAAGCAACATGAAGAGCTGCATAGCGTTTGTACAAACAGCAGAGTGCTGAAAGAAAATCTAACTCGGGATTTTTCTCATTCAGAGTTCTCTTCAAATGTTAAAAACATTTAAATGACACAAACCTGGAGGTGTTGCAGAAAGCAGTCAAGGAAAGAAATGCATAACCACTTATTTTTTGGTATAGGAAATCAACCCTATTTCCAAAATAAAATCTTTAATAAGACTTCACATTTTATTTGACTTAGTATCTGAATGCACTGAAAGAAAATAGGCCATGCTTCTGATACTGCTGAGAGCACGGCAAAAGGAAATCTCATACATGACAACAATCAATGAGGAACTGCACGTTGCATAACAGGGTTTCTGAAAACTCTTACATGCTTAAGAGAAAGCAGAAAACAAGGATGGAAGGTGCAGTGTGATGTTCTGTTTGTAGTGTTCAGATTCTAGTAATGAGCCTTGGTGGTTGGCTGGTAGTAGACGTCTTAAACATCCAACATAGATACAGTATTTCTGAAGTCCATAACTGACAGCTAAACTAAGTTTCCTCCTCTATTTTTCTAAAGATTAACATAGAAAAAAAAGTCCCTCTTCAAAAGATGTTTATCAAATGTTTGGTTATAATAGTTGTACCCTCAAAAGTCACATCTACACATACTGAAACAGCACCTCTTCATGCACAGAAAGACACCGGTGAGCAACGGGCTCTCTAGTGCAAGCTAGTGCTGGCCTGAGGTAGCAACAAATGCACACACACATACAGCCAGCATGAGCTATTCAACCTGATGTTTCAAATCTTTAAACAGCTTTAAATTTAGTTTTAAACTTAGGCACTCCTTTTTGCTACTACCCTACCCTGGCCTCCCCCTCCTTTGAAGCCCCCGCTTACAAACTCTGATCAGGAATTTCCCTGTCACAGTATCTTCAGTCTAGCCCTTACTGCAGCACATATACACTTTCCTCTCCTAATACTTGTGTGGGGTTTGTTTGGGGTTTTTTTTTAGTTGCTGTGCATTATTTGTTTGGGTTTGTTTGGTTTTTTTTCAAGACTGACATGTTCTGAAAGTATAAGCTTGTCACGGAATGGATTCCCCTCTGTGTTTTACACCCAGTGGGTCGGGTACTTTATTTTAAGGCTTGAATTGACTTCGGGCAGAAGTGCACAAGGGTGCAACTTCAGATGAAGTAGTGGCTTTGCCTCATTTTGCAGGTCAATCATCCAGTACTTCAACATCCAGTACATACAGTGAAAATGATGCATCTCATTTCTGCTTCACATTATATTTGCTCTGTTACTTCTATAAGCTACCTACAAAGTTTCAGGAAGCACCAAGTTTGGTGGCTATCTGACATTACGTATATACATAGATGAACTGTTCAGCACAGAAAGTTTTCTCAGGAAAATTCACCGTCCAGTGATGTAAGATCAGAACAACAAAAAATAGCTGCTATTTAGACCACAAAAATGGCAGGAGGTCTTTGCTAAAAGGTCACTTCCAAAAACTGTTTTCCAAGCATCCCACTTACCTAGATACAGGGGTTTTACCTGCTTATTGGCACTGAAAGTTGTATTTAGTGCTTCAGAAAAGTAAGGAAAGGAAAAGCACAAGCCTGTTCCCCTCTATGGATTTATTCATCATGGAGAAAAGCCACTGAAAACGGGGTGTGTTTTTCCCGGACTATTTTACATTCAAAACAACAGCCCTGTCTGCACTGGAAAATTCCACAGTATGTGCAGACCTACAGAGGGACTGAATGAAGGGACTCGGAGAAAAATGTACCTGCTTTAATTAGACTGAATAAGGGTAACTATGCTCACAATAAACCTCACTTGGACCTCCTGAAAAAATAAAAAAGCCAGATTCTAATTTGTATGACATTTCTGTATCTAAACCTCTGGTTTGTTCTTGCAATTCAAGTGCTAGCAGAGCTGGGGAAAAACCCTGAGAGCTCTAAGAGCATTCTGGGGACTAGACTGAAAGCTAACCAGAGCTTCTACTTGGTTTCTAGAATAGCCATGTTATAAAAGTTTTACTCTGGGTAAAAGAGCCTTTCCAGATGTACCTAGATAATACTGAACTCTGTTTCCACTAAGAGCTTTAGGAGTAGTATTAGCTCACATGGAAATAATTTTTTAACTAGCTGGGAGTGGTTCGCTAACAGTTCCTGAAGCTGTTCCCCCATGCTCATATCCCCTCCTCTCTGGCTCACTTTAGGAGCTACACCCAGCGTGCAAAATGACCTCTGCACCTAAAGAGGCAGAAACTATTTTGTGCATGGAAAGAAAGGAATATCGTGACTGACTGGCTAAAAAACACTGTAAGAGCCAAAGCAGTGTTTTGTACAGTTTTCATCTGAAAAAAGCCAACAAGATGAATCTTTCTTAGTGATGCAGTGATGAAATACAAAGGCTTTAGCTTTAGCTGGAACATTATGGCAAATGCAGCTTTCCATATAATGATGTAAGAAGCTGAGTAGCTTGGTAAAACTGGACTTGTGTTTTCCTAAAGTCTGTACATTTGAAAGGTCCTCTTCATGTAGTCTGAGGTCAGAAAAAATAGAGGACTATGTAAAAAATCACTGACAGTGAAAGAAGAGAGAATTGTATTCACACATGATGGTAAAGATTCAGTGCTTTAGCCCACCAGGATCACTTTTCAATCAATCTTTCTCTCACCTTGTTTCTTAGCAGATTCATTGGCCAGTTCACTTAATTTTTTTCTTCCATCCATCTAGGTATATTTCTGAGATACTAGACTCCAAAATATCACAGAGGTTGGAATAGCTTATTGTGGGAACAGTTTATAAAGAACGAAATACATACATGCAAGGTGGGGAAAGGAGACTGGCCTTCAAACTCCAGTGGATGTGGGTGACAATCCCAGTGCTGCAAAATAGGAAGAGAGTAAGGGGATAGACCAGAAAAAATAATTTTCTGCAGACCAGTAAATACACAGAATTTGCCAAGTAAAAGACTACTCAGGTAGATTACATTCATTGGTCAGAAGAACAGAGTGAAGAAAATAGGACCATGCTCCCTCTTAACCATGGTAAGACAAGGATCCTCAGCCTGACAGTCACACACCAACCCATTTCAATCACCTGTGAACTGCAGAATTTATTGCTGCAGTGCAATGGAGCACACAACTTTCAGCTTGTCATGAGGTCCAGAAGGTGTAAGAGGCTTAGTAACTGCTCCTGACTCCTGTGTTGCTGTAAGAAGAACACTTTAATAATTCTGGCAACCTTTGTGGTACCAAAATGTTTTACAGACTTCTGTGGATGCTCTGGTGAACTGAGAGAGCTGAGCCTGCCCTAGTCACAAACAGGAATGGGCTTGCCAAAAGTGGTAGGAGGGCAGTTTTATGCATGTTCTTCCCTATTTCGGATATGGCTTATTATATGAAGATATGTACGTGGAGGAACCACATCCACTTAGCTTGCAAGCTCTCTTCTTTCTTCTCTCTGCCAGTGTAATGGAATCAGGGTTTCTACATTGGTATTTTGTACCAGGTCTATATGAAGGACCATCACTCTGTGGCCATGGTCTCCCACGACATCTGTGTTTCACTATAAAAACAAATCCATCACCAAATGTAGGACACACAGCAGACAGAGCCTACACAGGCTCTGGACTTGCCTTGTATTATCTGTGAGTACTGTGACCAACACCAAGCTGCAGCCCCAACACCGACTGGCATTATTTTTCTAGCTTAGATTCCTTTGAACATGTTTCTATAAGCAAATAAAATTGACACAAATGAATGAAGTTATTCCTCCCACAGGCTAGAAAGGAAGAAAATAAGCCATTTGCTACAACTATTGTTAAATATTTAGGAATAAGCCCCCCACTTTCAGGATGAATGAATGGATAGATATATTCATCCCAGGTATGTTATTAATAATTTACACTATCTTTCAAACTGCATTAAATCTGCCCAATACAGAGCCTCTACTCAGAATTTAAAACATCAAATTAGTTTATCGATTAAATTAATTTTCTGCTGGATTCAGCAGCTGCTTTGCATTTCAGAGTGAGGCTTCATTACATTTGTATCTTTCTTGTTTACCTTCCGCCAGGAAGCTGACCTCAGAAATGTCATTATTCTGTAATAATATATAGAATTAACACCTATTTTAGTCACTATCCTCAGAATGCAAATACAGGAGCTGACATGCTGGTTTAATTGTATTTTACATGCCAGTTTGGAGTCACTTTCATTTAAATCCAACTTAGATGCGGCTGGCAGTTTGAGTATCGCTATGCTGTAAGCCAAGAAGACAAACCAGTCAACCACGGCACCGCTAACTGTATGCATTTCCCATTCCGCTAATGTAATTCCCTCCAGTTTACATGTCATGTAAGCAGTATCTTCGGAAGTAAACAATTGCAGGAAGAAAACAGCAGATTCAAAGACGGTTTGACTCATTCCCATTGAAGGAGGTGGCCATGTGAGACCTGGGGCCGTGCTCTGGGGAGACCAGAGCTGGCAGGCACAAAACCTTTATTATATATCTGGACCCACCGTGAGCCGCTACAGCGTACTCAGCTCCAAAGCAAATAAATATAAGCTAGTGCACCCTGCTGTCCTGAAACCATCCAAGCTGATGACAATGTGTGTGGTGGATGACACATACACTTCAGTCCCCCAAAACAAGGGAAGTCTTTGCTTCTCCTTGTCAGAGTGGTTGCATTCAAATGCTGATCATATGTAGCCTGTTGAAAAGAGCAGGCAGTTCTTCCCCCACACACCAGGGAATGAACTACCCCTTCAGAGCTGTGTGTAAAAGAACAACATCCACTGTCGGTTCTCCTTTTTGTCCTCTGCCCCCACTCCTCTCCCACCAGTGCTCAAAAACTAAGTTTTCACTTTAGTGTACAGAACAGCTGCTTCATAGTAAGATGAACTTGGCAAGTTTGAGGCATCAAAGCCTGACTGAGTTTTGCAAGGTATGATTTATAGTTGCCTTTTTCTTGTACAGTATGTGGGGAAGCCAAAAGTGAGTAATCCTTTTGGGTAACAGGAAATTTTTTTTTAAAAAAGGGGGTGTATTTTATAAAAGCACTATATTCACAAGTGTTCAGTCACACCTGACACACAGGACCCAAGCCAGCTGTCAAACCTTTTTCTTTCTTGTTTACAACTACATCATTGTTTAGCTCTTTTTTTGTGTGTGTGCGTGTGTGCTGGTTACAAGCAATGCAAAGCAATTCCAGCTGATTTTGGCCAAAGAGATTGAATACATATTGTATTCTGTTTCCACATACCAGAAAACAGTTTATTTTAAAAACAAACTAAGCAAAACAGACCAGTGACTTTGATACAAAAATACATATCAAAGAACCAGAATCTGCCGTGCTAGTGATTGGTCTGGGCATCTGGTGGCAAATTTATTTCAGAAAGGGCTGTAAATCATAAGTGTTAGTCTGAGCCCCCACCAGTCCCAAACTCGGCACTGATGCCAACTGCTCATCATTGCAAGTCTTGCTGCTGAAACACATCCACCTTGCAGATAATGTCACGCAAACACAGTTCAGGGTGGAAATAAATACATTAAAAGATTGACTAAGCTGAACTCCATTCTGCAAATACCTGAGCATGTATGGCACAGAGAATTCTCCCATGTTTGTGCTGTCAAGGGCATCTGTTACTCTGTGGGTCTCGCCATGAAGTGTGCCACACCAATCAAGGGAATCTTCTTTGTCTGAAAAACTGTGTGGGACACACATGCAAAAAATTATTCTCTGCAGATTCCCAATCAGTTCAGCAGGAATTCAACAGACTGAGAGAGTTGGGGTTGTTCAGCCTGGAGAAGGCTCTGGGGACCTTATAGCAGCTTTTCAGTACCTGAAGGAGCCTACAAGAAAGCTGGGGAGGGACTTTATAGAAGGGCATGGAGTGATAGGATGAGGGGGGAATGGTTTTAAATTGGAAGGGGGTAGATGTAGATTGGATATTAGGAAGAAATTCTTCACTGTGAGAGTGGTGAGTCACTGGCACAGGTTGCCCAGGGAGGTGGTGGCTTCACACTCCCTGGAGGTGTTCAGTGGCAGGGTGGATGGGGCCTTGAGCAGTCTGGTCTAGTGAGAGGTGTCTCTGCCCATGGCAGGGGGTTGGAACTTGATTACCTTTAAGGTCCCTTCCAGCCCTAACTATCCTATAATTCTATGAAATAATTTTGTAAAACTCAGGGCATTGGAACTGATTTTAATGCCCCATTTTGTTGACTGTTGAAAGGCATACCTGATGTCCTCACCTTTTTACTTGAATACACGCAGAGCTCTTGAAAAAGCACCATGACTTATGCCACTGGAACAAAAACCTTCATGTTGATCTTTTATAAGTAGTGATTCCAAAAGTAGGCTGGTGTTGCCAACAAGCAAAGGGCTGACACCTCAAAGTCAGACATTCAAATATGAACTAAGAGCAAGGAAAAGCACAGAAAAGAGCTTTCACAGTTGCCAGAGAGAGTGAGCAGAGATGCACAGAAGAATAAAAAAACTAAATTTTTTGTGCCTTTGTGGATGTCTGTAAACAAACTCTCAGATGAAAAGAAACCCAAAAGAAGCAACTTACAGAGGAGCATGTCCCTGCTCTATTTGTACAGCAATGAACGTAAGACTGGGCAGGTCAGAACTGCACCAACCAGGGTAGATACATAAACCTGTGGTGACAGTGTGCAGACTAATGCCTAACTTCTTTTTCTGATTTCCAAATTACCCACTCAGTGCTTGACAATATCAAATTAGAATAAACATCCTTATAAACCAAGTCCTTTGTTAGGTAGAAAATCTTTTTTAAAATACCATTTTTATCTACAATGAAACTATTTCTTCAGTAAAATGAATTTTGCTTAGGAATTCAGACTTCATGATAAGAGAAAAGCACTGGGACAGGGAGAAAATGTAAAATCTGGTCACTAGGGGAATTTGCTTTTAGGTCTTGATTTACACTGTTCACAAGTAGGGTTTTACACCTTTCTGTGCCAAACATTTAGCAGGGAAGCTGGCACAACTACAATAGACACAGTCTCTCCATCTGAACTGGCAAGAAGCACCTGATGATAAAGTATATGAAAAAACAGCATGCCAGTCCACAAATAAGACACAAGGCACTTGATAGAAAATGAAAGTCTCTCTCACTCCCCTTTCCACACTCACACATGCACTTTGTTTAATAATTATGAAAGTCAGTCTTTATATCACAAAAGTAAGTCTGTTTCTTGATCAAAATAGGGTCATTTCTGTGGGAAAGAAGGGTGGAGTAGGAAAAATAAATGAAAGATAATAAAAAGATTTAGTTAATTAAAAAAGAATAAATTGTAAAGACCAGGATCAGGAAATAGCAGTTTGCATCAATCTATTTAACTGATGGATAACAAGCTCCAGAGGGAGGAATTAAACAAGTTGTATGAGCCTTCAGGTCTCAGAAGAGAATTAAAAAGCATAATGTCTCATGTTGGGAAGATTGAACCTTTCATTTGGTTTAGACAAAATAGAATGTATAGCTTTGTTTGGCAGCAGTAAGTATTTTTTTAAAGCCTAAGATACATATTTAGATTTCATATTTGCAGTTTCCATAAAATAAAACTTTGTGTTTCAGCTGATGGGAATACTTCAAGAAATAATATTTCCCTTCATCCTACAGGTACACAGACAAACATACAACTGCAAGATCAGCAGCTGCCCGTTACACCCAGACTTCTGAGGCCACAGCCATTGAAGTTGCCCTACAAAACCACATAATTGAGAAACTTAAAAAAAGCCCCAAACAGCAAAACCCAGACAACTAAGAAAAACAAAACTGCCCCAAAGGAAGATACAGGCATGGAGTAAAAACTGTCCCCCTTTTTATGGTGGCCTAAGTATTTAAAATGCCACAAATCCACCCTGTCCAAACACAATTAATGAATATATTGATGCTGTATCTCCTTAGGCTGTGACAGGATGTGGTCATGGTAGTAAACTAATTTTGCTGTTAATTTAAGGCCCCTTTTTGCAGAACAGTGTGCAGCAGACTTGGTGCAAATGAGAAGGCCAGTAAAATCAGACACATCTTGCCTGAGCCAAATCACTGCTGAGAATTCATGAGCAATCCATAATATGTGAAGAATGACAGAAGGGATTCTATACTGTTTCTGATGTACAGGTGTCTTTAATTATATTTTCCAAACACAAGAAATTGCACTCATTGGTTAGATACCATTAAAAATAAGTAATAAAAGCCTGGGACACAAGAGCAACTGAAGTTTGGCACCAAAGAAGTCCCGTGTTCCCAAAGAAAGAGGCACTTTTCTCCCCAGTCAGTACTGCCTGGAGAAGTACGTCCTCTTCCATTTAGGGTAGGGTGGGAGGGAGGGTGAACACAGTACTCCTTTGCACAAGCTCTTCCAGATGCCCCTGGTTATCCCCCTGGATGTGAGGAATGCATCTATCCGATGTGGAGAAGGTTGGAAATCAGGAGGATCTGTAAAACCTCACTGAACCCTGCCAGTGCATCAACAGATTTGTGCCTAAGTTTATCTTCTGTAAAAAAAAACCCAAACAAAAAACTTGACATTTACTTTTTATTAAGTAGCTGGATAGCAAATAATGAACAAGATGCCATTAATAAACAAAGACTGCTTACAACATTTTCCTGCAGTAAACCCAAAAAATTAAAAATGCAGCTTACAGAAGGACCAAACATTTTCTGCTGATAAAAGCAAGCAGATTTTTCCTTCAGAGACTTGAATGTGTTCCAGCTACCCAAATCAATAGCTTTAGAGGTCAGCAATGCAGAGGTGCTGAGGCTGAATCCTGAAGTGAACAGGCAGCTAATAATGGAAAAATGCCAAAGCAACACTGAAATTATTGGTGGCACCCTGACCTGACACAGCAAACAGAGGAGGAGATGTTGGTTAAGCTTTCAGTAAAAACGTCTGCGGTACTGGAAGAATGCAGAGCAATAGCATGAAAAGCAAGACATCCAGCCAAAATGAGTTCTGCCAGTGCAACACAACTGTTGCAGTTAGAAAGAGCAAGGGTTGCTTTTTCTGGCTGACATGATCTGTGAAGTGCAGAAACAAGAAGTAGTTAAGAGTTTTTAGCTCCAAAACTTACTAAGAAACACCTGGGTCAAAGAGCAGACAAGCAAACTCAGGTTGAAAGGGCACATTTATTCAGGACAATTTAAACCTGGGGGACCATGGCAAGATGGGCAGCTGGAAGTGGGGAATGGGTGTAATAGTGATTAGGAGAAATTGAGGGAGAAGTTCTTCTTTTGTTGTGGGACTCCAGGACTAAGTAGACAGCAAGGGTTGTCAGAACGTGCCAGTGCGCTGTTTTTACAGTGCTGTGCAGAAGGGACACTGCTGTCCTACTCATTTGGGACCAACTCTCCTGCTAGAAGATTCTCTCAGCCACCTGATTCCTGAGGCCAACTGTCATGCCAAAACAACTGTCCCGTTAGGGTAGCAGTACCAAGGTGTTCTAGCCTGGTCCCTTCCACTGAGAACATGAAGAAGGACAGTGCCACAGCCCCGTTCCCACGCCATGATGAAACCCTTGCACCTGCATGCTGTGGCTTTTCTGAACATCCACCAGGTCACTAGCCTTGGTTGGAAAGCCCAACCAAGCACATGCATGTGGAAACTGCAGGGCAGACAGCTCCTGACCCAGAAGTTGCCCAAGAACAAGGGGAAGGACCCAGCTCTGTAAGCAAAAGAGCAATTCATGCCCTTTATTTTAGCCACCAATTGCACCTGAGACCTACATGGGGTACATTGCTCCTCTCCTTTCAGCTGGGACATTTCCTAAGCTCACTTCACTCCAGTATGACTGGCTGAATGTCCCTTAAGCAGTGAGGGAAGGAGTCCTCAGGAGGAGGATGGTGGTTAGAGAGAGTTGCTCACCTTCACCGAAACAATCCATTTAACCAGACTATGGAAAGAAGGGGAGGAATACATTACCTGAACAGGCCAGAGATATCAAATAGGACATACACTGGGCACTTCCGCTGTAGAAGATATCTTCAAATAAGAACAAAATTTAGGAAAAGATGCTTTTTGCCTTCTCAGTTAAACTCAGCAATTACCTTTCTAGATCCATAGATTTCCCCAGGATTTCCCCCAGGGGACAGATAATACTTAGCATCAGGAAGACAGAAAGAGTGGACTAGGGAGACCACAGCCATGTGTGTTGCAGCAATACTTATGGACGCCTCATAGATCAAAGCCACATTATACTAGGCATTGAGCAAACAAACCACAAAGCTCACCCAAGGAGCTGCTACTTGCACATTTGCAGAAACACTGGTAAATACAGATGCCTGGGGAGAGCATTGAGAGGAAGTAACAAATCTGCAGGATAATAAGCAGCCACCACGTGCAGTTGTTAGATCATGATCAAGTGTGCTTTGCATTTATCTTATTAGGGAAAAATTTAATCATCCCTACTTTCCTTTAAATACGTATTGATACAACTCTTTTTCTTGCCTTTGATTTTCTATTTTCAGACAGTGCTTAATACATTCCTCTCCCCAACACATCCTTCCTATTCTGGACCCCTTCTTTTCCCTGCTCACCCTCACCTTTTTTGGGGAAAAGACTGTGCTAACATTTGAAATTTTCTTTCTGGTTTCCCCCATTAACGTGCACAAAGATCTCCTCAGAGTGCAGCTCCATTTCAGAATGTGACATTATCCCCTATCAAATTGCAGTCACAATAGCTTGGTATTTATTTCATTGCTAAAAATACAAAATTTGTCCTACATAGCATGACAAAAGGTTTGCTCTGTTAATAAAAGAGACATTTTGCTACTGAATAAGCAAAGGCTTATTTTCTGACTTTAAAACTCAATATAATCAAACAGAGAGAGAGGTTAATATTGGATTCCCAAGTAACACAGCTCTGTTAACGTCAATTATTCTTTGCAAACAGAGTATAACTTTTGATTAATGAAACAAATCAGTTCAACCTGCGCCAGTGCGTAAGTCCATTGTACTTTAAATTGCCTTGAGGTGATTGACTGCATATTCCTTTCCCCAAAGGGTATTCTCATTTTTTTAGCTTCTTGTTCAGCCTTTTTGTAACTATGGACTGCAGAGAGCAGTTACTTGGAACAGTAACACCCAAAAAGGAAAAAAAAAAAAGGAAAAAAAAGGCAACAAAAACACACAGATGGCTTTTAGCTCATGCATCAGGACTCAGACTTCACTAAAGAAAAATTTCTTCCTGAAGCAAAAGTCCTGAATGTCAAAGAAGAAAATAATGTATCCTCCAGACTAAGATGCAAAGTGGGAGGCAACATGGCACAGACAACACCTGTTTGTCCTCCTCTGATCCTATTTCTGCCTTCCCTAGGGAAGTCAGTGCTTCAGGTGTATTAAACTCATGCAGACACACACACACACACACACACAGAGAATGTTAGGGGGTTGGAAAGGACCTCGAAAGATCATGCTGTCCAATCCCCGATTCATTGCAGAGCTTTTCCTGCACAAATGGGCCTTGCTGCTAAAGTGCCTCTAGCAATGGTTCAAGGCAGGTGGCTGCATCCTGGTAACATTCTCAGCATTACCCTACTCGGTAGGAAAGGGCAACATCCACTCTTTTTTTCAGAGGCTGTCAGGAGACTATAGGACTATGTTACAGGAACTATACGTATATGGCACATCAGATACAAAAAAGATGCTTTTATAGGGAACATTAGCATTTTCTACATCAACCTTCCATCAAAACAATGTTACAAGGAGGTAGAAGGGGTCCCTACTTTGATTTCTTTCACAAAGACCACAAAAAAGCCTAAAAACCTTGAAAAACAGATTATTTTTTCCACCAAATAGTTGTATTTCATTTGGACAAAAGAAGACCACTTGTTTAACAGACTTCAGTTATTTTAAAACTTTACAAAGGTGCCGTACCAACCATCTGCTAATCATGGCTACCTGAAGAACAACATAAATTCTGGGACTGATTTGTTACATGATACCCAGGGCTGACAGGATTACCTTGTTCCTTTCAGGTGCATGTAACCACACTGAACTTTTCCATGTTTCACAAAATGTAATTTATTTGAATGGTCCAGCCAAAACTGTTCAGTGATCTTTGGAAAAGTGCTAAGGAAAACCCCTCCAGCCTTGCTGCTTTCCCATTTTTCTGGGAGAAGGAAGAGGAACACTCACTGGTATTGCACAGCCAGTGCACTGCCTGACAAATTTAATTCAGCAGTATAAATTTAATTCAGTTCAGGAATGGGCCCAAGATCATATTTCCATTTGATTAGCCAAAGCACATGGAGTTTTTGCTTGGAGCAGGAGAACCAACTTGATCTGATAGGAAGGCAAGTGGTTGAAATACTAACCCTTCAATGTTTTGGAACAGATTTGAAGTGCTAGTGTGAGTTCATACCGTGTCAGCACTCTGCATTACGTGGCTGAGGCGTATTTGATCTAGAGACTGTGAAATCAGATTTCCTGCCAAAACACAAACCCATACTGCACCCCTACTGCTCTTGGTCTTACACCATCTCTTATCAATCTCTGGCTTGTAAAGCTGGGAAGGGAAGGCTTAGAGAGCATTTATCAGACTTTGCAGGCCATCAGCACATTCTTGTTCTGGGTGCCCTGTGCACCCAAGCAACTGAGCCAGAGAACTGAGCTTTGCAGGTCGGCTCAAGCTCAAGAGCTCCTTGTTCAACAGAAACTATGTTTGATAGTGTCCTAAGGACTTCATTCAGAGGGGAAAATGACTGTGCACATTCACAATGCAAGTTGCACACCAGAACTACCTCTGTTTCCTTCCACAAAGTCCCAAAAGAAAACATTTTCCAGGGCACAGAGAAAGCAAAATTCACCTGTAGGTAAATTTGGCTGAGGCACTCCACAGATGAACATGGGACCGTCTGCTGCTCTCTCCTCCCCTCTCCAGGCACCCGCACAATGCCAGCTGGGCTCAAAATGCTACAGGGATATTTTCTTGGCAAGGGTCTTTATAACATGTTTAAGAAAAACTAATTATTAGAAATACAGCCTACCTGCTGCATATGTTCATCCTCACTCCAAAATTAGTTGAGGTATCAGACAGAAAGGAAATAACAGTGGGATCAACTATTGACTTGCAGAGGTAATAACAGCCTCATCAAAACCAAGGCGAATAACACTATTATGGCAATTTTATGAACCTAGCATACCCCAGTAAAAATCACAAGAACATGTGAGATGTAATCTTCTTAAAAAATTGTTTCCCATTGAAATTAAAATGTTAGACCTCTAAATAGTAGTTTAAAATAAAGGCAATAATTTCTTTCCAGCTGGTACAATCATTTAATAAAATGCCTGCTGTGTCTCCAGGAATAATGTTCTTCTTTCCTTGGCAAAGAACATAATTACCTTGGGTTTTGACCACCAGTTAAGTCCATCCCCAAAGTGTTCTCACTCTAAGTACAAGACATTCAAAAAGAATAATTTGCCATATGGAAGATAAGGAATTAAAAAAAGCATCCTGAAATGTGCAAATGATTTGGAGAAAAGTTGAAGCCACTTCCCTATTATAATCATTCATCTAATGTTTTAATAATAAGAAAAAAACAGTCATTCTCTTCTCAACAAAATCCAAGCTCCATACTTTGTAGGTGTTAAAATTAACACCTTCGAGCTGCAAGGAGGTAAGCAAAGAGACAGCTTCCAAACAGCTATAGACGGGATGCAAATACTACCTGGAGCTGTAGTTAATTATCTTGCTGATGTTAATTGGCCTTGTTTGTCAACAGCCAAAGAAGAATGAGGTGCTAGGTGTTGCTGAAGGGTTAATGTAGCACTGTCTGTAAGGCTGCTTTCTTTAAAGATACCATTTACATAATGTATAATAACTATTTCTCTTCTCCAGGCTCCAGTAGGAATATTAGAGTAATAAAATAAAAGTGAATGTATTGTTGCTTATTTTCTCCTAAAGCACAAATAAGAGAAGAGAGAGGAATAAAACTGTCTGTGGCAGAACTGTCCCAGTGGTACAATATTTTTTTCAACATTTTGATGAAGCAGTTTGTTTGGACCAGAGAGCTCTGTGTTTATGAAACAACGTTAATTACCACTTTAAGCCTGGAGCTGACATGCATTGTTCCCAAGCAGTGTGATCAAATTTGAATAGTAAAAAGAACACACTTCATTTTCCTTTTCCCTGTGTACTTTTAAAAATGAAACATAAGATAAGGAGACATCCATCTGATGGCATTTCTTGGAGAATGAGCCAACAGCAGCTTCATAATAGCCAGCATGCAGTAAGCTGAGCATAGCTCGTGAACACATGCCTAACAAAATGTAAGCAAGCATGCAAGGATGGGAATGCAAGCATGAGGAGGATGGGAATAGACGTAGGTACTGCAATTCAACAAGACAAGAACCTTAAGAGGTTCAAGAAGGACATATGTAAGGTCCCGCAGATGGGTTGGGGCAACCCCCAGTAATCAATACAGCCTGTTGGATGAAGGGATTGATAGCAGCTCTGACGAGAAGGACTTGTGGGTGTTGGTGGATGGGAAGCCCAACATGAGCCAGCAACATCCATTTGCAGCCTAGAAAGCCAACTGTCTCCTGGGCTGCATCAAAAACAGCGTGACCAGCAGGTCAAGGGAGGGGATTCTACTCCCTCTGGTGAGATCCCACCTGCAGTACTGGGTGAGTTCTGAGGTTCCCAGCACAAGATACACATGGACCTGTTGGATTGAGTCCAGAGGAAGGCTATGGAGATGATCAGAAGGCTGGAGCACCCCTCCTATGAAGACAGACTCAGAGAGCTGAGCTTATTCAGCCATGAGAAGAGAAAGCTCTGGGGAGACCTTACTGTGGCCTTCCAGTAATTAAAGGAGGCTTACAGGAAAGATGGGTGCAAACTTTTTAGTAGAGCCTGTTGCCACATGACCAGGGGTAATGATTTTCTACTAAAAGAGGGTAGATTTAGACTAGGTGTAAGGAAGAAATTTTTTAATGAGAGTGGTGAGACACTGGAACAGGCTTCTCAGGGAGGTGATAGATGCCCCATCACTGGAAACACTCAGGGCCAGGTTGGATGTGGCTCTGAGCAGCCTGATCTAGTTGGAGATGTCCCTGCTTATTTCAGGGGGGTTGGACTAGATGATCTCTGGAGGTCCCTTCCAACCCAAATGATTCTACGAAGAAATGCATAGTCTTCAGAAAATACATTCATCACTCCTCTAGGAGGAATGTGGCAGCAATGTAAAAGTGGTGGTAAATGCTTCAGGAAATTTTTTGAGAAACAAAGAACTGTACTGCAAAGTGACATGTATACAGCACCACAAAAATATATTTAAACCCCAGCTATTACTGACTACAGCATTAAAAAAAAAAAAAAAGTTCCCAGAATCAAAAAACTGAATAAAAAGTTGCCCTGCTCACTGTCAATATCAAAGGTTTTGATGAAATATCTGGTCTGACTTTTCATGTTCCTAGCTGTCTGAGAGCTTGAGTAACACCTAGCTTGTCTTACTAGCCCCATTAGAGACATTTGCCTTTGTCAAAGCACTGCATATTCTTATAGCGTGTTGATGCTGCAGAAAGCAAAGGTCCCCAGGCTGTTCTAAGTCAAGACTCACTGGAGAAAGCAAATGGTGCTCCATGTCTTGCAGCTCTCAACCTCTCTGGTGATTGCACTGGGGCTGCCCTTGCCACCTCCTTAAAGACTAATTGCAAAAACACAGGAAAGACCTACCCAAGGTGGCCTGCGCCTCCTCTAGCTGGTCCGCAGCAAGGCTTGTGAGCTGCAGCTGAGAATGGCAGTACCCAAGGCAGATAGGAGTTGTGGCATCTTGGAGCTCCTAGTCCAGCCAAGACACTGAGAGGATGCTACTCCCACTACTTGAACATCAGCACTAAAAGAAACTTGGAGTATAAAAATTCCCTCAAAATCCTGGGCAAGCTCCCTGTGATCTGAGCCAAAGGGGTATTTTCCGTAGCATAACCTTTCCCCCACAATCTTTCCCACTCTTTTTCAAAATGAACTTGTCACAGGCCTATGCCACTTACTTCCTTGCCTTTTAACAAGGACCCACCCACACACCACCTTTTCCTATATTATTCAAATGCACTTCTCCTCAAAGTGAATAGCATGTCGGAGCTCCAACAGGCATAGGATGGGTTTAAGTCAGTAAGAAACATCAGAACCCTGATGCTTATTCCCAAGGACTTCCTGTTCATCAACTCTCTTCAGAGTTCTTTGGTCTGAATTCAGAAGAAATTATATGAAAATGGACATTCTTATAATGGTGAAAATGTTTCATTTGACATAAAAAGCTCTTTAGCTCAAGTGACATATGATTGTGGGGGAATCATAACCAACCATACTTTGTACAAACAGAGGGGTCATTCTTTTCCAGGGAGCTCCAAGTCTAAATGGACAAGAAAAATAAATGGAGATATAACATCCAAACACAGGACTAGACTGTAATGCTTTGTCATTAAAGAATAATTTTTTATATAGATAATCCCACTGATGTCAGGACTACTGATGAAATAAATGATCTTGTTTGCCAGAACAATGTGATGGTCTGGCTTAACCCAATCAAGTTTAGGAAAGGCAAATATCCTGTGCAACCTGTGATTTGAATATATTTGATGGCTTTTCTTGTTTGCTACTTATAGTTTCATCATAACCCCTAAAGATTCCACTTTTTATTTACTTTGGCCAACTTCAGCCAAAAGCCTAAGGTTTCATCCTTCCCTAATCTTTCACAAAGTGATGAGGTACAGCTGTTCAGATCTGTTTTCCAGAGTTTTGCTAGTCCTCCCTCTAGAAAGTCTCTTCTGAATGTGATTGAGGAGAAATAATTGGAATTAAATATCTTCAGGGAAACCAACTATTGTGGGCAGATACAACTCATGATCATCTTACAGAAGGCACAATAAAAAACCAACCCCTTACTGAGAGAGGGATAGTGAAATTTAGCATTTGCAAGTAACTTTTCAGAGACTCTGGCATCCACTAAGTCTTTAATTCATCATAGGTTTAGACCTGTTTCACAGCTTTTCACATCTGCAAATTTTTACATTCTGTCTTTGATAGTGTTTTCAAGTCCAAGCCAGTGGCCCTTCTGGAGAATGACAGATCTCTTCCAGTAGCCTTTTCCTCTCACACTCATATGGATTTGACACTTGTGACAGCACCAGACTTACAGTTCTTCAGACCAAGCCTCCCTCTTCATGCACTGAACAGACAGAGCTTGCCTGTCTCCCTTGGAGGTGAATGAAATCTGTAGGAGGAATAATCTAGCTTTATAAAGCATCCTTTACACTTGCACATAAGAGGAAGTGGTGGAGCCGCCGTGGCAATATGACACCTTGGATACTTGACTCTGCTGGTGAATTACCAAGCAATTTCTAAATGAGAGCTGTTTGGTAATGCCTGTTCAGGGTGAAGGAGGTATATACATTATCCATCTATTTCACAGAGGTCAGTAGCTCTAACATGGCAAATATGCCACTGTAGCTGGCATCCATCACATTCAAGCCTGGAACGTAGAGAGCCTTTCACATCTAAACTGCTTTTCCTCTCTTGGTCATTACTTACTACAATCAGCACACTTTCAGGATAAGATTTCAGTTTCGCTGACATCAGGGGTGAATGGAGCAGAGATTTCACTTTCAGTGCTCAAAGTCACGGAATTACTGAACACTCAGGTTTGGGGGGACCCCCCAAGTTCTGTGGGCACAGCCCCCTACTCAGAGAAGGGCCAGCCTTAATGTCAGAGCTTGGTCAGCATAAAATTTTGTCTGTACTAGAAGAAGAAAAAAAGATCAATTGATTCATCTTCTTGGCCTCCAAATTAAGGCAAACTGTTGCTGGTTTTGATTTTGGCTTTTCAAAGCATCAGTTTGTTTGTTTATTCTGTTATCTACTCTTAGGTATAAAGAACCTTTCCTTCCAAAGTCACTCATCCTCGCAGAGCAGTACAGCCACCTCCTGAAACAAAATTTCCACAGCCTGCTTTTTTTCTGCACATCTTCCTGCCCCCAAACGCCCCTTCAGAAGCTGGCCCTTGCCTCCAGCCCTCAGCAACCCAGATCCTGCCTCTCTGCCTGCCCACGGCTGATTTCCTTTTCTGTCCCTCAGGCCCAATGCCCAGTTTCTGCCCTTCCTCCCCCTACCTCCCCTGGGTGCAGCAACATCACTGCAGAGCCTGAACTAATAGCAGATTTATTAGACTGACCTCCGCTCCCCTCTAAATTCCACTTTTAATACTAGTGTGCCTACGTGGCCAGCTGAGAACCAAAGGCAACACAGAAACCGCTCAGCACTCCCGTTAGCAGATGTTGGAAAGTTTTGCTTTAGGTACAGACGTGAGGAGGAGACTAAGGCATTTTATCTGTACCTCAAGAAATCAGCAGCAAAATTTGCCAACTCCAATCCAGGCAGCACACAGGTCTGTTATCTACTGCAAAGCTCAAGATAAAACAAACAGCCCCCAGCAGAAACCCAGCGAAGAAACCCTCCGGTCAAATGCGTCATGAGAAACACAGCAAGAAAAGGTTTTCCCCAGCTGAGAGGAAGGAAAGAAGTGTAGAAAAGAGGCTACAATTCCTTTTTTGGGAATGGCTCGCTGCGGTTTTAAAGAACAAAAAAAATGTGGTGTGTCAGCCACTGGCAGAGGAAAATGGTGAGTTACACTATTTTCAGTTGTAGATCTAAACCTTTGTTTAGTTTGGCTTCTTCCCCGATCAGGTTACTCCTTAACCTCTTGTCCTCAGTAATGCTACTCCTCCTCCTTTACAAGGCACTTAATGCAGAAGACATCCTTGCAGGCCGGGGAGGGAGCAGTCCTGCATTATGGCTGAGACACACCAGTTCATTTAAAAGGTACCTGAAGCTCTGGTTGAGTCCCACCTCCTGCGTGCGCTTGAAGAACCTCTTCTGACAGCAGTAGGCTGCCCATACATAGAACACGAAATACTCAGGGTTTCCCATGAGGTCTGCGGGGTGCTGCCATATCTACTCTAACTGAATTTTGAATAATCTCTTCCACTTACACTGTTCACAGAATCACAGAATCCTTAGGGTTGGAAAAGACCTCCAAGATCATCTAGTCCAACCATGACTGCGCATCCCAGAAATTAGCACCTCTGAATTCTTGTACTCACACGCCTGGCAAGCATATTTTTTGGAAAATATTGCTGCTTGTACCACGCATGCAAAACTTGCTGTCCATGGAAATCACAGCCGGTTTCAGCCTCAAGGCTAAACAAACCAACCGCTTTGTAGGAAAATAAATGGCAAAAACTCAACACAGAAAATATTACAGAAAATCACCAGTGTCTTGTGCTCTTCTCTGTCACACACACTCTCCTCTGGCTTTAACCATGTGCTTAGATTTTGATGACACAGGAGGGAAGAATTCCTGCTGCCACTTCTTGCGTGTCGGTAGCATTAGTAACATCACTGTCTCATCACCGTCTATAATCTTGTCTCACTGATGACACCAGATGCCAATTTTATACAAGCATTCAATTAACATTTTATATACCACCAAGCCCTTAAGTTACTTTTTAATGTAATATACACACACACTCTGTATAAATTATTTTATCAGCTTTTATGGTTGTTTTGGAGCTATTTGTATCTCACAAGCAAGAAACCATTGCTACAAATTAGCCATGGGTAAACAGAGTGAAACCCACAAAAGGGCTTTAATGTTAAAAATGCTTCTATTGTCACATTTAACTCCTGGTGTTCAGCTTTGCTGTGGATCCCTTCCCCTCTCCAAGTTACATCCTGCCTTGCTTCAGGCCTTGGCTTTGAAGACCTAAAACTCTGAGCGTAATGGATACCCGGAGCTGACTACACATCCGCTCTTCCTGCAGGAGCCTGCTGTGAGAGTTTTGGTGACACCAAAGAAGCAGTTTTTTTCTGCAAGGCAGGTTTAGCTCTTCCAGTTAGAAAACCAAAAAACCACCACCTAAAGCTGGGGTCCCACCTCCCTGACCCAATAATCCAACCTCCCACTACTAGTGCTAAGAAGAGTCACAGACCTTCAGTTGTAAGTCCTTTCCTGCTAGTGTGAGACTTATTTAGACAGATGCTTACCGCTCACAGTACCCATGACCCTTCTCTTTGCTTGTTCACTTCATCTACTCCATTCAGTACCTACATTTGTTTAGAGGCTTTGCACCTTTGCTCCAATCTCTTTTTAATCTGTTGATGGCTCCTTTTCTTTAACCTAAACTTCTCCTATGCTATTCTACCTGCTAGGACTGTTTTCCTCAGCTGCTTCTTCAGAGTGCTCTGGTGGCATCCAGGAGACTCTATGCCATCTGCCCACAGTGACAAAGATGTGGAAGGGCCTCCACTGCTCCATCAACAGATTAAACCTCAGGAGTATCCTGTCCAGTGTGGGACCTCCATGAAGGCTCCACATAACTGGCATTCCAGATAACTCACATTTGAGACTGCCTCCCACAGAGCCTGCTGCGAGTCAGCTTGTGTGGCGAAGGCTGGAAATGGGGTAAGGCTTGCAGTAATGTAGCCCTGGAGTATGCACAGGGATGCAGTTTGAGTAGGTAACTTGCAATGGCCACATCTATGTATCTGTCTCAAAAATTTCCCACTGGTTCTAGTTTGGTGGCGTTTTTCAGGCAGAAGTGGGATCTCTTGCAGGGGGAAGCTGTCAGAAGCATATATACAGGCTGGATTTCAACGATGGATAAAAAAAGACAGCTTTCACAAGACCAGGAATGGTAATTCTCCAGGCTGGATGTGATCCTGCTTTCAGAACAAGATGTCTCATGTTGGGACATGAACCGTCATACTAATGGATGTCATGGTTGCTATAATTCCACAATTCTTTGTGCATCATGCTACCACTGCAAAGCAGGGGGAAGGGTAGGGGGACCCTCATCACCAGTTTGATGTGAAGAGGGGTGTCTTGAACATCAGAAAGGATGGGGTGAAAAAAACACCATTAAGACCACTACCACCACCACAGGCCACAAACTCAAGCCACTGAAGTTGAGCCTTTACCCCTCTAACACATCTTAAATGAACCAAGGACATGGTTGAACTTTCTAAAGTTACTAGACTAAGGCTGCATCCACAACGAGGGGGAACAGGGAATACATCTGTTGATCAGGCAGATCGCTACACTGGTGTAACGGGGACACTGCATGGGAAAAAGGATGCCAGCCAGAAAGGTAGACGCTGGAGGGCTGATGACACAGAGCTGGTGCAATCAGCACTAGGGTGTATAAATAATCCATGATGATCAGCAATACTTTAGAGTCTGACAGAAAAAAAATCATCATGGTTATTAATAATTGAGACCATTCTCAAAGTGCCCTGGAGCACTATGTGTATTCCCTCAAGGACCATGACAAAGTGTGGCAGTGATCGTGTCCTGCATATCTAAGGCAGTGACTAGCCAATAATCTGCAGGAGACCGGCACTGGCGCCGGGGTTATCAAGCCAAGTCCCAAAGATAAGGCGGCTGCAACCGCTGAGAGGCTGCCCCTTGCCACCAGTGTGTTTGCCTTTCTGCTGTCTCCTGCTTCTCCCCTTCGCCCGGAGCTGCCTCAGCACGCTGGCAGGGCTGAAGGGAGACAGATGGGATGTGTCGGATGCAGCATGCACGTGGTGTGGCAAAGGTAGCAGGGAGTGCCAGGGGCATCCCATGCAGCGTGGTGCCAGGGTGCCTCCGTAGCTCCTCGAGTAGACGTACCAGGAGCAACGAGTAGGGGGTCAATGGCATGGTGTAACTAAAGGAGAAGCGTGGCCACGATCTCCACATGCTTCCCACAGCCATGCACCTTCTCTTGGCTCAGTTCGGGAAGAGATCCCCATCTCTTTATTCCATCTGTCCAGTCTCAGCTCTCTAAACATGCTTATTCCATAAACACTCACTGACGTGTTGCAGTGGGAAGGGCACATCTCAGCCTGTCACAAATAACAGGTAGCACATTACACAAAGTAAGGTCTGAAGTCCAGATTCACTTGATATCTGCAGAGCAACTCACATCTCTATGTCACACCCAAACTATCTTCCTCTTTTCTGCCACCCTTTGTTCATTTTTCTCTGGTTTTGCTGCTGCACACTGTATTTTAAAGAACAATGTTTTCAAGACAGAGAAAGCGCATTTTCATCCCAAAGGGCCATTGTGATTCCAACACTCAGTTTCACCCCCATCCCACCCCCCATACCATGTGCCTTAACACCCTCTCACAGCACTGTCATTATTGCAATTGCAGCAGGACCCACGTACAGACATTGTACACTAACAGATTTAGTGGTCTTAACTACCAAACAGACAAAGGTTTTCCCATCTACCCACCTTTTTTACTGTTTTGTTCCATTTGCTACCCAAATGCCAGTGTTCATTGTCTGCAAAATGACTGTTGAACCAACGATTGTGATGTGGCGTGTTTCCTTTGAGTGACACTGCCTGCACAATGACTTTTCTCCAACACACTCAGCAGTCAGCATTAAATATTCTTGGCATGTAGCCTGAATAACAACACACATACTGAGACCTGCCAGCATTGGAAAGTCCCTAAGTCCCAGGAGCTAAGATTAATTGCCAGCTATTCTTAAAATTTTCTCACCACTCCACCCAGTTTCTCGGGTCTTCCCACCCACTACAATCTTACAACTGCCTCTGTGGAGTTTCATAAAACTTCCCGAGACAGTTTCGGATGAGTAGAGAGCACTTAAACTCCCCCTTTGCATGCACTGACTTCACATGCCAGCAGTGCTTGCCTTGACTTTACAGAGGAAGGCTCAGCTGGGTACAGCTATGCCTCTCTTTATTACCACTCAGGACTCTTCCCAGATTCATTTGTCTCTGAGACGGGGGCGGGTGGGATGGAAAACAGAGCGTTTAAGGAAAAGACAGTGGAAAGCACTCCTGTAACCTACTTAACCCCTCTTTTAAACCAGGGTATGAAGGCAAGTCCTGTGAGATACTGAGCATCATTAACTTCCATTAAGCATAGATGAGATGAGGGCACTAAACTTAAAGACTGCAGGCTCAGTACTTCTCACTGCTAAGCCCAAGATCATGCTGGTGGTAGAAAAACACCAAACAAATAATAGTATCACCTATTTCTTAGCACAGTATATCCTTTTGCTTATGTAACATCACTCTCTGAACAACAAAGAGGTTTCACAGTTATGAACCACAATCCCCTTTTCACCAAGGATTCTAAGTGTGATGATAAACAGGGAAAACAACCACACTGGAAATGAGAAAGCCCCTCTTCTGGAGTTTCGAACTAGAAGGAAAGCAGAAGACATGAAAAACCTTCGCATACTTTTCACTTTGACTTTCCACCCACTGTGGTTAGGATCATCTTTGAAGAACCACCAAAGTTTTTGATCAAAGTTTTCTGGATAAGACAACTTGGCCCATTAAGGTAGATAGCTTTTTTTTTTTTTTTTTAAATTTTTGAAAGGTGTGGGTTTTCCTTAAACAGATGCCTGTGAAAGCATCTAGCTCCTGAAGGCTAGAGCATCCTTGTTTAACCAGTTTTCATCAGTGAGTCAGTTTTCTGATAGAGCTTACTAAGAAAAATGCAGCTCATTTGCTCTTTCTCTCACAGGATTCTCTCCACTGTTTCTTAGCTCACCTGCTATTTATATTTAGGGCTGATGTGAGTTAGGAACTCTAACAAGCAGCTTTGTATTAGTCACCAAGAAAGACTGTTATGTTGCCCATTTCTATTTTAGACCCTTGGCTCAAACCCCAAGCTTTCAGCTCTTAGAGTGAGCAATGCCAGACTTTTGTTTTTCTGATAGCTTTTTTTTTTTTCTATAGGTGCCTACGAAGCACTTGCAAAACATTTCAAGTAGCTGCCCATACCAAACCTATTCCCTTGCTGCTCCGTGTGTGTAATTTCGACTGCCTGACTGCAACGCTCACAGCTGGGTTTGCATCTGCACGCAACTTGGGCAACTACACCTGAGAAAGACCCTCACAAACTCAAACAAGCAACCAGACATCGTCAGGCTAACCTCCAAGCAACTTTCCAGCAGAGTCTCCACAATGGCCTACGCATGCAAGCAGACGAAGGTCTTTACTGTTTCACTCCCTGACTGAAATGCAATGCTTCTAAAAAATGACTGACAGGTAAAGAGACATAGCCACCTAAACTCTCGTTCAGTCTTGCTTGATACGAGGTGGTGTTTTGAGTACACTGTCAAAAGTACCAGATCTACTTTCATCCTCTAACACTTCAAGTTAATGGATTATTAATTACATTTATCTAAAAGGAGTTCCAGTCACAAGATATTACTTCAGAATAAATATTGAAGTAACTGGGTGTTGATTAACTTACTTCTTTTAAGGCTCAGTCATTAAAGTTAAGTTAGGGAAACAGATTTCTTTTTGTGATCTTCATAAATGTGTTAGAAGACTACCTATGGAGGTTCTCTGTAAAGGAGAAGTAAAAATCATTTACGAAATACTCAGGGCTTGGAAGGCCACGAGGCTGAAACACAGCAGGAAAAAGAATTGTCAGAAGTCAACAGTGTCAGTTCAGAAACAAAACACCTGAAGTGTCAGTGAACTGATGAAGAGGTCACGGTACCATGCTGATTCAAACTACTGGGCACATTTTGGAAGCAGAACACATTTTTGTATCAAATTGATCAAACTGATGTTGTATTGCCAGGACTGAAAAACAGCATTTTGTGGAGAGAAGTCCCAGGTAGCTACATGCTTGTCAGCAAGACATTTGTTTCCACAGCTTCTGATATTTTGGAAGTGCCCCCTCTGCCCAGTATCGCAGTTGTAAGAGGCCTATTACCTCTTCTCTCCTACGCCCTTCAAGATTTTGAGGAAGAAGCAGCACGTTTTTCAGTCACAGGCACCCTCTGGCAGGGCTTACAAACACGTGACACAGAAAGCTTCCAGTACACCCCTTTCCAATCCTCATATGCATACACACTCTGTATACCAACAGCCAGTCAGAAGCACCATATATTTCAAGATGCATTTTGCACTTCCCCAAGATTGAAATTCCCTTGTTGCTGCCTCAGTCCTCCTCAGTGGACAGAGAGAGCATCTGAGCCCAGCAGCTGACCTGGGAGGGCTGTGGATGTGGGTAAAGGGTTGCAGTCCACTCACAAGCAGTGCTCCAAGTGGCAAAGAGCATCTTAGGAACCGCTCCAAAGCCCCTGCTCATTGCTTATGTTGCAGCACTGCACTTGCAGCATCTCCACAGCTCTCTAGCATCTGGTTAACTGAGGCAAGGTTGTCCAAATCTATTACAGAGAGAGAGAAAAAAAACCCAAACAACTCAACACCTTAAACAGTCTCCCAAGTGTGTTTCTGTATTAGCACAAGCATTTGATTTTTGAATGTAATATTCTTAAACTAAGCCAATTAATGTATCACTTCTACACTAGCATTTTCCTGAGAGACATCTTGCTCTAGGGAAGACCTGAGCAGGTTTGATTGGGAGGACTTGCTATCTAGGAAGGACACTATTCCAAGCATCTGGCCCTCCAAAAGCTGGGAAGGCTTGCTCAGAGCCAGGGAATTATGGACTCGCATGCCACTGATGTGAAAAAAGGGATCTCATGGCAGTTCATGCTAGAGAAATGGCTATTATATGCACTGATGCATTTCAGTTTATTCTTTGGAAAATAAAAGAGAAAAAAGTTCTTCTTTGAGGTTTACAGTTTAGTGGCCATTACTATCCTTTTAACAGTCACATCACAGATGGTTTCAGACCCACAGCGTACATAAACACTGTCATGAAGTGCTTTTTTCTTGAATTTTTTCTTGAATTAGCTCTACTACTGTAATGACACACGAGTTCAGGAAACCTGATGACTGTTTCTGCAATGGATGATAGATACAATCTTCCTTACAGAAGGATTCAAAACTACAGACACTCACTACCCACAAGCCCACGACTATGTGAGTATAAAGGACAAAAGATCCGTGCTCACATTGAATTAAAAATGGGAACGTTACAATTATAAGCAAGGTCACCTTCTCCCTGTTCAAGTTCTTTGTAAGTAATATAACGTGAAAAGAAAGTATGAGACCTTAGAGTCACTTGTCCTCTGGCTCTGCTTTTCTCTAATTAATTAAATGGGTGAAAAGCAGGAGCTCAGGGCCTGTAGACCAGCATCGGCAGAAGGCATTTCATAACTGCTCTGAGAGGACAACTCCAAAAGCCAATAACAGGACACTTATTAGAGATGCTTTCTGATGTAGCCCCTCATAGCAAAAACCTGCTGGATGCCCCAAATTACTCAGTTGCACCTCATTAAATTATATCAGTTGTTTGTTGCCAGCATATTCTCCATGCAGCCAATGCCTTTGTAACCAAAGCTGCTGGAAACCTGTTTAATTGCTCAACTGTTTTGGGGTTGGTGGGTTTTGGGTTTTTTTAGACTTCTTAGGCAATGGGTGGAATACTGTAATTTATTAGAAGTGGCACAGAGGATATGATGAAACAGAAGAGGAAAAAATCACAACAGAAAAACAGAAATCAGAAAATCAATGCTGCTGCATTAAGGTTTTTACTAGGCTTCTTTCAGCTACGTTTGCTTTCATGTTCTTGACCAAAGAGCTCTCGGGTAAGGAAACATTCATAAGTTGCTTCCTGAACAAGTCCCCTCAATTAATTTGCTGCCTCTGCAATTCAAACACTCACAGAATTCTTTCTAAGGGCAGCAGCAGCAGCAGCAGCATTAGCAGCACAACTGGGGTGGTCTTGTTACTTTAAACCTCTTTGAAAATTCACAGCCTGCAATCATCTCACATGCCAGTGTCCACTCTGGCTTGGAGGCAGAGGGGAAAAAAAAACCAAACCACTTTGGAGAGGCCTATTAAATAAACCCTGTTTTCACAACAGTAAAATCCCTAATAATTTTGATTCACTGAGGCAGTGCTCCCAAACAACTCCCTTTGTTTTCAATCACTTTTACAACAGTCTCAAGCTAAAAGACCAGACCAGAATACCTGTCTCTGTGTGTACACACACATAAATTACCTCAGCAGACTGATTTTTTTCAGGAGTTCTTGTCAGCATGGAGGGGTTTTTATTTTTATGTTTCAAGAAAATTTATCTGACACCAAAAATAGATCTGGACCTATTTGCTCCTCCACACTTAACAGCACTGCTTTGTTAGCATTTCTATATTACTCTGAAGACATACATCACTTAATGAAAAACACAGACAAGAAGGGCCTTGGAGTTGTGTTGCTGCAGATCTATTATCAGCCAGGCAGACACTCCTGTATTCATTCCAGTTGAGAGGAGGAAAAATAATCTCTTGTTCCTTTTCACTGGAAAATCCACAGATATTTTTTAAATATAAAAAAGGAAGTTTAGGGCCAAAAGAAAAAATTATTTGACATGGATGGGCACTGAACACAATGCATTCCATTCAGCTTCTGTTCTCCCACTTACCAATCTCTAGCTGAAACATTAAACACTTAACCCACAAGATGCAAAGGGATTTTTGAAAGACCCCTCTTCAGGGATGGAAATAATTATCTCCCGAGCTTTAGGTTCCAAGGGCTTAGAAGTCGGACCCTACAAAGGACTAATTAAATTAGAAATGGCACCAGAGTGTGGTCTC
The DNA here is from genome assembly GCA_027925045.1 of Hypotaenidia okinawae. Taxonomy (NCBI): domain Eukaryota; kingdom Metazoa; phylum Chordata; class Aves; order Gruiformes; family Rallidae; genus Hypotaenidia; species Hypotaenidia okinawae. The sequence goes on from BSDF01000002.1 coordinate 65,827,262, forward strand.
CTGAAAAGGTGAATTCTTGGGCTGTGGTGCATTCCTGGGGAAGAACATGCATTGCTTGTGCAAAAATTAAAGAGCGTGCTGCAAAGTGATGGATTTGTGTTCTCAGCCCTCAAAACCACTGCTTGCTGGAGACACAGAAGAAAAACACTAGTAGAAGAAAGCCTGATTTTTGGGGGTCGGTTAATCCTGAAGGACTACGTAAGAAACACCAGGAGACAGCCCTCCTCAGAAGGTTACACAAAGCAGCTGGATGACAGGGGAATCTAGAAAACCTTGCTTTGCTGGTTACAGCTAGCTCTTCTGAATCTTTCCCACTCTCTGGGGTCCCATCTCATAGATTAGCACTAATGAGACGTTCAGATAGCTGGGAAAGCATTGTTGCAAAATTAAAAGGCACATTTTGAGTGTAGGGAAAGGAAAAAAAAAGGAAAAATATAGACATTCAATGGAATGCTTTTTACATCCTCTTTTAACACCAGATAGCATGCAGCAAAAATTATGATGAAAAAGACTGGCAACAGCTTCTTTCATATCCTTACATGTATACATATGCATGCAACGTATGTGCCTTACTGCAGCATCTGTGTACTGAAGTAGTAAGTGAATAAATTTAATTCTGCCTCACAAAAAGGGCCCGGCCCTTAGTTCAGGCAGCACAGGATCATTTCCACAGGGTTCAGTATCAGCTCTCTACCTCTGCCATGTTCCTCACATTCACTGCTTTCGTTCAGCTTGACAGACAGGAGGAAAGAAGCTTCCACTTCTCTTATCAGCACAATTAATCACTGCACTGCTTAAGTCCCTGAAAGCTGGCTAAAAACTGGTCAGGAACTGTTGGCCATAAACTCACTAGAGATCAGCTGGCTGTCCTTAGTCCCTACCTAACAGGAGGAAGCAGGGGAGGAAATGGGAATCGAAAAGGGACTCGAGACTCCTGTGGAGTTCTGTGATAAATGAGAGAGGTGTGCTGCTTCACCAACTTTTCATAGACAGTGTTCTGACATTTGGGTACAGTTAGGCTTTAAACTATAAGCTGTGTCAAAATTTGTAGCATTCAAGTAGAAAGCAATGTCAAAGTTGCTCGAAAAATCTTGGGGGGGGGGGAAGGAAACACTGCAGCGTGTTACACGCCCATGCAGTGAACTGTATGTTCATGTGATATGCAATAGTTAATTTCCAGTTAAGAATAAAGAAAGAATGAGAGAAAGAGCATGTTTGTGCTGGAGACAAAAGCATTTCGAGTATGAATCTGCATGGAGCTAGAGGTTAGAAGAAAAGGAGTGTCAGCATCAATCAATTTACTTTCCAGTTAGGTGAAGTCCCAAAGTCTTATTTAACCAGGAGTCAATAAATTTCACTTCCATCGAAACAGTACGGGCCACAGTGGTTGTATAAAACCACACACCGGGCACGCAACCATAACAGATGCAAACAGCCATTTGCTATCAGCTGGAGAGTAGCCATGACTTAGAGCCCAAAAACATGCAAAACAATTTTATCTTCAAGGTTTCAGAGAAAGGCATGGTGTAGGAGGAAAAGCAACTAATAACAACAGGGAGCTAAAATTATGCGGTCTCGCACATCCTTTTGCAGCGTGGCTCCATTTTTTTTCCCTACAGCAAAGCTCGGCCACGGATTGATTGGTAGAATAAGTGGTGCTCAGCACAGGAGTTTGATTTATTCTCTGCACTGTACCAAAAAAAAAAAAGCCCACTGCCTGAAGACTAACTGGTGTCTGCCGTTTGTCTGTAAGCACCTGCTTTCTGACCAATTTACAGGAATGACGTTCATACAGTTATTTACCTCATTATCAAAACAGACTTCCAGAATCATAAGGGTCATCAAAAGATCGCAGGAAGTGAGTAAGTAAAATTGTTTGGCTGAAGCAGACTGCCAGCTCTCTACCCAGTCAAGGTTAAACAGCTGTGGGGTTGTGTGTGGCTTGAGGCTTGCGTCTTCTTTACATCCATACTTTGGTAAAAGCATTTTACTTTGCTGGGGGACCACCCCCCCCAACCCCCAACAATGTTCTCTGTCCCTATTACTTGATATGAGGTTAAAAAAAATTAAGTAAATACAGGTAAGTACAAAGGATGGGTGTAAGATCCTGGACACATAACAAGGTTTTGACAAGGTACCACTAATAGTTCATGATGAGACAAAATTATAACTCTGACCTTTTAGCTGAAACAAAAGGCGAAAGAAACTTCAGGGCACACAACCACTGACTCCTCTGAAAATGAGAGGCACTGATTATTATCCTAGCCTAGAGGGAAAACTGCAATTCAGAATAGCTTGTTCTTGTCACAGTAAATCTTGAACGCTTTTAATGAAAGTTTCTCTTTTTCATGAAGTGTTTCTTGCTCAAAAAACAGGAGAGCACATTAATACGGGACTTTAGATATCCATAAAGTCAGGTTTAATTGGGGCAATTCCCTCCAGTGAATCGAAGATGACATTCGTCTTCACTGCCTGGTTGGAATGCTAAACTGAAAGCAGGGCTGAAATGTCAAGGTAAAATAATGCTAATAATTATTCTGAATGTTACATTCCCCTTGACCTTGGAATTTAAGAAGCTGAGATGAAGGCCTTTTGTTGAAAGTCAGGAAGTCATCTGGAGACTTCATTGACATTTGTGATTAATACAATCTGGCAACATGAGGCGAGGAGATACAAAACACACTATTAGTTTCCAGCACAAGGGTAATTTCATCTTATATTGTTGTGGGGTCTACAGTTAAATAGCACAAAACAACACACCACCTGTAATATTACTACGAATGTTTTTAGGTAAGAGCATGAACAAGCTTAATACAATAACCACAATCTCTATAAAATAAAACTCATATCGCTGCCATGAAAGAGCAGGAAGCAGTCTCCATTTCATGCAAGGCATGATTTCTCTTAAGACATGAAAAATAGGACACAAAGCCCCCAATCCAATTGCTTCACTGTTCCATCCTGTTACCACAGAAGATTTTCCACTTCATTTGCAACTTTACACTAGAACGATAACTCTGTGGGGTGAAGAGTTTATATGCTGGTGTCCTGAAGCAACTCTTACAGCCGCTATTTGCACCTCACATCTGACATCCCCCACTGATGGCAAACGCAAGGCAGACAAACCCTTCAGTCTTTTATGGTTATGTCACAGGAGACTCACTACACTCAGTTTCCATAAAAAACAGTCGAAGGGGACTGGGCTCCTTTGTACTCCTCTCTTGATTGGATCATACTCCAGGCAAATGAAATGCTGCAGTTGTGGACAAAAGGAAGAATGAAGGCAAGTTATTTGTTAACATTTTTGCTCGCTTCTGCAGAGTTAACCCTTGCCACAAGTTCAGTTTCCTAAGGTTTTGAGAATGAGATAATTTACTGCCAGCCCAGGCTTGACAAATCACTCTTTTCAAAATCTCTCAGGAAATCTGGCCACTGTAAGTTTATACACATCGCTGCATTCGAAGCTGTAACCTGACTGAAGATGCTGGCAACAAAAAAGGGTATTAGAAGAACGTGCCCTAAAAACAACATGCAACAGTGAAAGCATGTCTCAGCCTCTGATTCCATGGTAAACCTCAGCTGTTATGCCTGGAAGAGCATAACAAGAGAGGGAAAGTAAGGCGACACGGGTGCCCACAGTGAAAAAGTAATTTGCTTAAGTTTGTTCGGCACCAAAGTAATTTGAAGCAGTGAAGATACTTCGCTTTGGAGCCTGCCTATTTGGCATGTAAAACCTGACACTTTTTCTCCAGCTATGTTTTCAGTTGTGGTCCATACAAACCTTAAATAGGTATTTTCATAATGAACTCGCATAGGCTCATAAAGCCCATTATAGATTACTAAAAAACCAGCAGAACTTTTAAAGACGGTCCAAATAATGATTCCAGTCCCTAGACGGAGCGACTTTAGCTTATTAAACGCTCCATGTGAGTATCCTAAGCCACATCTGAAAAATACCATTAATAGATTATTTTTTTTTCCAAAGGCATTTGTAATCATGCCAGCACACTGAAGACTCTTCCATCTGATGTGCCCTCTCTGTGCTAGACATCTTTATGAACTTCCTTTGGAAAACCCTTTTCTCTCTCAAAATTTATTATTCAACTCATAAATCTTCTATTAAATGCAAACAAGATGAGACTACAGCAATGGTAAGTGTGCTTCAATTTATGAAAACTGAACTCATATTTTGACTTATTCAGTAAATATCGCATAGGTACTCCAAAAAAGAATAGTAATATATTGCCTAACTAAAGCAGGCTGGATTTTTTTAAATAAGGGAAAGCATGGGGTGCTACATGACTGGTTGATTTTAATATTCAGTTACTGTTACACACATGTATGTGAAGCAGCCATCTGCATTTGCCACTACAGTGGTAGGCACTAAACCAGCCATCTGTGTATTCTCTATCCTATTTACATGAGAAATATAGTAATTGCCCATTTATTCTCTAGTAATATTTGCATGGTTTTCCACCAAAAAAAAAAAAAAAAAAAATCCCCCTTGCATAAATTCAGCATAAAGCTGGATGAGTGTTGCAGTGTGCACAGGCCAGAGTTTATAACTTAAAATTTGCACAGAAATATCAATGCTGTCAGGATTTCTCCGGTGGAGGACCGATCTCTCGAAGGAGAGGTACTTCTGCAGTCAGAGAGCCATTTGCGAATTAGGCATCAGCTGATGTGCCCCCTACTCCCTTTTCAGCACTGCCAGCCTGGGGGTCTGGTGTGTGGAAGAGACCTACTGCACCTTCACACTTCAGTCTCCAGGAAGCTGGGTGAGATCACAGTGGGGTGAAAGAATGAGATTAGCTGGAGCTACCCAGAATGAGCTGCAAAAGTCATTAAGCATAGAACAGAAGTTGTCTGGCAAAACGCATGAACTCCTGAGCGCAACGGTCCACCTGGCCTGTTCCGTAAGACGTGAAAGACTGATGGAAACCAATGCCAGACTGTTTTCTAACCTCTCCCAGTTGGAAAGTGGCCAAAGCAAGGCTTTATAAGAGATGGCTCTGCCCACAAGAGACTAAAAGCTCATGCATTTTTCTCCTGTGACAGTTTCTTCAGCAGCAGGGATGCTGATGGACGCATCAATCTCTTCTCCAACCAGGTAGCATTGTGACCACACTTGTCTGCCATGAGTAGCCAGCACATTGCAGTTTGGAAACACTTGGAGGTTCAGTCGAGAGCAAAAGGCAGTCACTGGAGTCAATAACCAGTGTGCTAACTCAGTTGTTACCCAGATCAGACATGCTCTCTGGAGCTAAGAGGGAAGTCAGGTGAGGAAGGAAATGCAGATTTAGTGACAGGAGCTCAGCCAAGGCTCCAGAGCCTGCCTTCCTCAATTACTGCCAGAAGCAATGGGAAACGATCCCCATCATCACTCATTAAAATGTTTTGCCATACTTCCACTTGGGCATCTTACATATATATATAGTTGCAGTACAGAGAGAACAGTGTCATGGCTACAGACTTTCATCAAGCATCTGCAAGTATATTTGGACACAAAGTGAATGTGGACTTAATCTGTGTTTTAGTACAAGAAACTGTTAGTGAAGGGATGTGGCTCTAACAGTTTGCAGTGATGGGAGAGGTAGATGGGAGTGTGAGATTAAGGTCCCCTTATTCATGTAGGGCAAATATATTGGCTGGGATCCAATTTTGAGGGGTGAGGTTATGTGACAGAAGAGGTCGAGGTACACCTCCTCATGAACATCCAATAAAGGCAGGAGTCTTTGGGTCAGTCACCTCATGTGCTATCTGTGGCTGCTGCCATCTGTGGATGATATGGGTACACTTGGCCACTGATGCTTGCAGTAATTGAAGAAATTAAGATTGAGGTTCCCAGGCTTGAATTGACAAAAGTTGATATTTCAACAACTCCCAAAAGAATTTCTTCACAGGGCTCAAAGCAGAGGCAGGAGGGGGAGCAAAAAGCATTGGCACAGCACTTCAGAGCACAGCAAAAGCTGGGCATCACCTCCTCACAGATGATGATGATGACTCCTCCACAGCAATACTATTTTGCTGCGTGTGAAGAAAGTTCACAGATTTAGATTAATTCCTTTGGTTGGGGGACAACCTGGATGAAATAAATGAGGACTACAACAACTTTTGGTACAGTGACTGTACTGAGGAATTTTTAAGCACCAACTTTACTGCTGAAGGTGTCATTCAGAAATTTCTTTCATTGATGAATCTTTCTGGGTTTCCAAATAGCACATTGGGCCACGCTGTCGTAAGCAGCTAACATACCTGTTTCTTGGAGGCTACAATCACCTCAAATTCTCAGCAAAAGAACACCACGCAAGTCAGTAAGACACCCTATAGTGCAGGGCTTGAATTTTCTGCTCACAGTCTATGTGCTGTAGTAGATACAGGTCATTTCTACAGCTGGGAGCTTGGGCCCGTGGTTAAACACCTGCAAATTTCATACTGACACCAGTCTGAAGATTAGTTAGGAGACACTAATATTGAAAAGGACCTGCAGGTAGTCGGTCACATCTCACTTTAACACCTCTGGCTTAACGAGAAAGTAGCTTTATACACAAAAAGTCAGGATTACAGAAATGGAAGTTTCTTCAGCACAACCAGTGCCAGGGTATGCAGACAAGTAAAATCCCCAAAGTATCATCTAGCAAAAAAAAAACTCAATGCCAACAAAGGTATTAAAGCCCAACGAAATGCAAGCTGGGGTTTCCAAAAGACGCTGCGTGCTTCTACGAGTTTTCTAAACCATATCTACCCTGGAGGCAAAAACCTGAAATCATTAAAAATATATGAAGACAAAAACAATGCCTGGAGGCCTTCCCAAACGCCCATGACCTCCAGTGTCCTCACCGAATCTCCTCAGCTGCCAAAACCTGAATCTTCAGCAGTTCTCCTGGGAACTTCCAAGTTCTCTGCTTTGGCTCTGCCTTTGGTTACAATGCCCTAGAAATCAACAGGGTTTACCTGTGTGGGTCTGACAGGGTTCAGTACCTTGGCTTCTTCCCTCTGTTCTTCTAATAAGGAACCGGTACTGTCTGTCTGAGTTATAAGAACAGGACAAAACCGATTGGAGCTATAAACGGTTCCTCTGCACAAATCTTTTACCTATTCCCCATGAAAAGAATTCAGGAGGTTGAGGTTTATCAGACGTTTCAGTAAGGTTTTCACATGAAGAAATAGTTTCTTAGCAACTCCTTTGCCCTGATCTGAAAGACATTTTAAATTCTTTATAGTCCTTCTGCTTTCCAGTAAAAACAAAACAAGCTGTTTAACTTCATTGCAGCCTGACAGTTAATAGCTCCTGTATTGTCTCTTAATCACACTGAAATGTCTGTTGAAAGATGCATCATTGTTTTAACTTCCTGCTAGCTTTTTTCTTACACAGCCTGCCATTAAACTAAATTAACTGTATTCATATTGTAACCATAATTTACAACTTTTTAAAGAGATGTGACACAAATCTTTAAAATCATAAGTGGCCCACAAAGAAAGTGACTGAAGGAAGGGTTATTCTATGCCTTTCAAAAACGAAGTTGGGGAGCATCAATGGAAAAGGTGGATCAGCGTTTCAAAGCCGACAGAAGGGAATGCTGTGTCGAGACAGTTGCTGCACCCTCCTTGCTGCAGAATGTTAAAATTTACCTGGCTCAGAAGAATCAGGAAAATTAATGGAAATGAATTTACACTGCGACCTGCTTTGGCTCAGAAAGTCCTTGAACCACTTGTCTCTGTAGGCTAGAAAAATACTGCAGTGAAATATTGCTGTATACGTGCCTTGCTTATACACTCTTGTCTCAGCTCCCCCTCCCGTCAGTTACCACCCCCAGCCCTGTTGCCCTGGGGCACTACATTGCTAGGACAGGGTACAGAGCAGGTGCAAACTCTACCTCCCACTTCCCACGCTCATTTAACATCCTGTCCTCATATGGAAGATACGTGTGACTAAAATTGACAAGAATGTTTTAGTTACAGGGCCCAAAAGGGACAGAAGACATCAAGTTAGTGCAAGACAGCATGGCAGTTCCTATGGTCTCATTATGGTGTTATCCCGTGCCTTGGGTCTCTGTGGAGAAAAGCAAGGACCTCACAACGCATACGAGCCGTCATTCTATACTAATATCAGTGCTGGTGTGAGATAGGAACGAGTGGAAGAAATACGTGCCTTCATTTTTCACTCCCATGTTTAAAGTGTGCAAGATTAATTTAATCTTCTGATAATTCCTTTCTTGATTTGCTAAATTATGTTTCCACCCTATCTACTAATCTATTTTGCTTCTTTTCCTTAGTTTTACATTGCAACACACCCTCCCATTCCATCGATGAATCCCTCTTGATTGTTGTAAGCACAGCTCTTCCGGAGCACTAACTTTATACCAAATAAACATCCCCATGACATTCCTTTTTGAGATTGTTCTTTACCCAACTGAGTAGGAACTATATGCATACGGTGGTTACTTTTAGATAAATCCAGGTCACTGTCATTTTCATTAAATGAGAAAAGGCAAGCATTCCATTTAAAAGAAAACTAGTAACTTTTGAGAAAAAAAAAGGGAAGGGATTGATGAGATGATACTGTGCAATAAGCTTTTGTTTTAAGCATACAGAATCCTATAGATCAAAGTCATTATCTCATCAAGTTCCACCTCATTAGGATTGAAACTAGACTTCATAATGAACAGTGGACTAATAATTCACCAATGAGAATATGGTTTTAGTCCAGCTTGATATCTTTTTTGTAATATACTTGTGGTTTCAGCTCATCACTCCCAACTTCGCTGGACAAGACGACACACCTCTTCATTCTCTATTCATCACAGGCCTATGGGTGAATCAGTAAATTAGATTGAATTTCCTTTCCCAGTGCCAGAGGGGCACTGGGAAATTTGCATGAACTCCCTTCCCAGGACACTGCACGTGGAGAAAAGGGAGAAGCAGGAATTGCCAGAGCAAGTTCAGTTTTGCCCCCTGGACCTTCTGCATTTTTGTGGAGGAGGGCAGAATGTATCAACACACCCTCTCTTCCACTCCAAAAAGATAGTGCTATAGTGATAAGTGGGAGATCGCTTCATAAATTAAAGGTGGCTACAAAATATTTCAGGACATCAAGAACTGTCTGCAGCGGGACCTCTCTGTTGTCGATGCGAAATGGCAGAGTGGAAATTATGGAGTCATTAGTCATGCTATCACTCAGAGGATTAAGTTTTAATACTTTCCCTTACTATCCTCCACACTGTGATTCTTCTTTCTTTCTTTCTTTCTTTTTTTTTTTTTACCCTGCACCTGCCCTCTAGATATTAGATAACCTGAACATGAAAGAGAAGAACCTTTCTGACCGTAAAGCTGAAATCCTCCTGTTTTGTCATGCATTCAAATGGGAATCAGACCAACTGAATCCTGACCTACTTGTCAGGCTGAGGCTCCTGCTGGGAACTATCAATAAAAAGGCCCACCGGGAGGTCATTCAAACTGGTCATGGCTATCATGGGAATTGTGAAAGGCAGGGTAGCTATCCTAACAAAAATTCATTTTTCTATAGTCTTACTCTACAAGTATTTACCTATCAAAGTATGATGGCTTTTCATTGCAGTTTTCTTTTAAAATAAGCTTCTGGGTCAACTTCCAGTGGCAATAAATAAGTCTGCTTCATTAGTCGGACTAGAGCACTTAATGGACCACTTAACAGAAATTGTTTCTTTGAGGGTGGCCAAGGGTCTTCACTGGCAGTAAACACGAAGCAGTGGAAGGTCTGCACAGTATCCTGTCATGTTTATCATAACTCCTTTGGGTAAGTAAAGTGATTACAGGATATGTTAAAAAATATTTTTAGCCCACTCAAGGCAAAGGAAAATGATCTCAATGGAGCTTTTACTGAAAAGATTTTGAAGCAAAAAGACATAAACCTCGAGGCTTCAGTCCAGCACAGATGTAGTGGGCAGTGAAGCAGGCAGCTCCACACTTGCTCCTCAGCAGTCGTGTTTCTACCCAGCCTTTACCCACAGTAGGCAAAGGGAAGGAGTTTTCAACTTCCCTGCGAAGGGCTGAGCGCCTGGCCAGTTTCTGCCTTTTTAAAATGAGCCCCAACTGAGAAGTCTCTGCCCTATGTTACATTTTTGGCAATTTCTTCAGGGTGAGGCAAGTTGTTTCTCTCTGCAGGCCTCTAATCCCACCCTGTGCTGACTTAATATGAAGTATAAACACTTCACCAGAGAGGCCCTTGACAAGTTGCATGTGAAGGTCATGCTACCTTCTGCCACCATTTCCCTCTCCCAATTTTCATCCTTTTAAGAACTAAGGTCAACTCTACAGTGGTGCCAATTATTATTACAAATGCAGGCCAATTTAAATGTGCATCTGCACACACACCTATGCTTTTTTTATAGATAGGCACACTGTGAAAACAAAACATAAATTAAACTTCTACATTCACTTCGTTTCAATAAAGAGCCAGATTCAGGCAGTTGAACACACCAAGGGATCAAAAGAAAAACAGAAAGGAATAAATCTCTCTTCGCTTTTGAAACCTAGTCCAAGGGCAGCAATCACTGAGTTAAATTCTCTGGTCTGTGTTACCTGGAAGGTCAAACTACATGGCTGCAATGGTCCCTCTCTGCCTTATATTCCTATGAAAAAATATGGCACAGCTTTGCTTTTGCAGTAGACAGTAGGGCATTTGATTTACCCCTCGTGTTAGGAACCTGTGCCTGAAATCTGCCAGAGCAACAGATATTTTTATAAGTCATTTCAGATTAAAAATATTAAGCACAGCAGGCAAGAAATTCACAGAATCATTCAGCGTGGTTTTTAAAGCCCTTGCCTATGATGTCATCGTTGCTACTAAAGCTGATGCTGTTTCCATGGCATTTCTGATTAACCAGTGACCCTGCTTTGAAACCATTTAATTTTTTATTAAATTGAAATATATTTCTGGCTTATGCCCTTTTCACCCATTTATGCTAACTAGAGCTTATTTAGCGGAAGCTTATTTATCAGCTGAGGGCACGCTACATCCCTCTAAGGCACAATACAGCTTCCACATCAGGCAGGTGGTTCTTCGTTCTTCACACAACTCAAGGTAATGTCCTAGATCCCGACTTCTCTGTGCCTCGTGATACGCAAAACAGGCTTACCTGAAAATGGCCCAGTTGCATCTAATGATAATTATTTTACCTTGTAACTAAAGAGGGTTTTTTACGTACTGTCCACAGGGCTGTGGAATCTAGAAACAAAGGAGGTTTTGATAGGAAAAATCAAAATCCAGTGTATTTTCTTCCAGCAGGGCTCTAGTGGCATGAAACAGCACTACTGGCTTGTGATTTGGCAAAAGTATTTAATGATTTTGAGTGATTTTTAAATACACATTACATAAAGATTTATCAGCATTTTATCAAACCTTTATAATTTTGCACCTAATTTTAAACATCCTCCTCCACTGCTCTCTGCCCCAGAGGCATACCACATAAAGGTAGAACTATTCAAATAGCAAGAGAAAATACCACAAGACCATATATAAACCACAAATATACAAGATTTTTGTGCTTGGGGGAAAGGGGGAGAAATGGAAGTGATAAGACCTGCATAGGGGCCAATATTTAGCTTAAAACATTTCTGCCTTTCCTTTTGATTTTTTGAAGTGGGGAACCATATCCAAAGCAGGTGGGCATGGGCTGTGTTATTTGAGCACTATTTAAATGCAGCACAAGATAATGGAAGACATTCCAGCAGCATAGTATCATCTTGAAAGAGATGCTCAAGCATATTTTTTTGCCTGGATCTTGGAGGGCAATGTATAGGTGGCTATTAACATATTCACTTCCAGGTCAAAATACTTTCAGGACGAGGATACACCAGTTTGAGCATCATCTAATAATGACACCTTTCATGAGCTTTACGTTTTGGTTATATCGTCTCCTCACTGGTCTTTGTGAAATAAAGCAGATGATCAGGACAGATCTTAAAGGGATTCAACACTTCATCTAGCAGTACTGCCAACTCCTGGCAGTCAAATACCATGAGTCAGTCTCTCTAAAATCAGAAGATTTTATTAAATGCAAAAGGTAATTACTTTGTGGGTTTGTATTTTGTTGTTGTTGTTGTTAATTCACTTTAAAAGAAAGGAGAGAACTCTTATGTAGCACTTCGGCAGTGGTTCCAAGTATTTCTTGGCAACCACAAGGCAAAGAATTGTGCTTCAAGAAAATGCAAGCTAAGATCCTCCTACATTTAGGTGATAGGTACTGGGAATCAGTGGGAAAGATTCTGAAGTCATCCAAGCCTGCAAGGAAATATGATACAGTTACAGAAGGGAATAACTACAAAACTCACCTCCTCTAACCCCCGTCGTCTAGCAAAGAATTCATTTTCTTCTTCTCTTATCACAGCCAAGCAACCCCTCCAACCTATCCCACAGGTTATGGCACTTCTGCAGCCATACAAACACCCACAGTGCTGAGATTCAAGCAAATAGAGAGGTCTCTCATTTGCTTTTCAGAAAGCTAACTCACCTTGTTAAAAAATTCATAAAATACTTCTGGGAATTGGGGATAAAGCCACAAGTACCTAAAAACCTAAACCCAACAGGACTGCAGTGGCAATGCTAGCCCAAGTTCCCCCGGCCACCGTGAAGCACTTACAACCTTTTTATTGAGCAAAATATTTGGAGCTGCAAGCAAGTATGCTAAAGCAGCCACTTACACTGAACAGAGCAAGTAAAGGGCTGCCAGTCTTGCAGCTGGTGGGCTCCAGTGGCCAAAGATGGGGACGAGGCAGTACATAAAAAATGACCACTCAGCACTGGGCTAACCAGTGACACCTCTAAGCTGCTTAAAAAAATCTCTCCTTTTTTTTTTAAAAAAAGACAACCACAAACAACTTACTGAGTTTTCTAAAGAGCCCTTGCCAAAGTACTTAATAGTTTTCTACTTTACTTATTTTAGCCAAGTTCAGGTACTCAGAAAGACAGACTAAAAGGATAAATTAACTCCTAACAGATAGGAACAATTACAGACCACAGCTTTGGGGTTGGTTTTTGGTTTTGTATTGTGGTAGGTTGGTAGGTAGGTTACTCCAGCTGTGAGCCTGATTGACATAGTGGTCAGCAAACAGCTGGTTTTAGGCTGATACTGCTTTTTTTGTGTGTGCTTTGTTTCAGAAAATTACACAGTGCAGAAGAGACGACTTCCTCCCTGCCTTACGATATGTTCCCCAATCACCAATGGTAACTGGTTTGTTGGTGCAGTATTTTTCAGCATCTCTGACTAGCAGGTCTTACTTGCCAGTTCTCCTGGGCATGAGGAGGCATGGTGTGCAAATTAATTTTGAAGATGCTAATAGCATCAACTTGTTGAGAGTAAGTTTTTGTTTCTCTCTGAATTGTTAGTTAAGGAAATAGGGAGGAAGTAAGACTACCTTTTCTTCATCAGGTAATAGATCTGGATAACACCATGATGAGACTGAGAGGAACAAATCATGGTCTACTCTGCTCTCTCAAGAAGATGACTACAACACTGAATCATTTTTCTTATAAAGTCACCAGTACTATTTAATATTTTTATCAATGACATTGATGGTGAGGTTGAGTGCACCCTCAGCAAGTTTGCAGATGACATCAAGCTGAGTGGTGCAGTTGACACGCTGGAAGGACAGGATATCATCCAGAGGGACCTGGACAAGCTGGAGAAGTGGGCCCATGTGAACTTCATGTGGATCAACAAGGCCAAGTGTAAGGTTCTGCACCTGGGTCAGGGCAATCCTTGTCATCAGTACAGGCTGGGAGAGGATGTGCTAGAGAGCAGCTCTGCAGAGAAGGACTTAGGGGTGCTCATGGATGAGAAGCTCAACATGAACCACAGCCCAGAAGGCCAACTGTGTCCTGGGGTTCATCAAAAGGAGCATGGCCAGCAGGTCAAGGGAGGTGATTCTGCACCTCTACTCCACTCTTGTGAGACTCCACTGGAGAACTGCAACCAGTTCTGGAGTCCTCAACATAAGGACATGGAACTGTTGGAACAGGTCCAGAGGAGGTCCACAAAGATGATCAGAGGGCTGGAGCACCTCTCCTATGAAGACAGGCTGAGAGAGTTGGGCTCGTTCAGCCTGGAGAAGAGAAGACTCTGGAGGGACCTTACAGCGGCTTTCCAGTACCTGAAGGGGCCTACAATACAGCTGGGGAAGGACTTTTTAGAAGGGCATGGAGTGATAGGACGCAGGGTGAATGGTTTTTAATTGGAAGGGGGTAGATTTAGATTGGATATTAGGAAATATTCTTTAACTATGAGAGCGGTGAGGCACTGGCACAGGTTGCCCCCTCCCTGGCAGCGTTCAAGGCCAGGTTGGATGGGGCCTTGAGTAGCCTGGTCTAATGGAGGGTGTCCCTGCCCATGGTGGGGGTTGGAACTTGATGATCTTTAAAGTCCCTTCCAGCCCAAACCATTCTATGATTCTATGATTCTAATCTGTGGAGGATCAAATATGCCTTAACTAAGACTACTGTAGGTGAACTTTTCCTGGGGAAACATATGACCAGAAGCATAGCCATAACCACTTCCTCAGCACCACACCACTGAAGTAACCAGGTGAAAAACTGCTCTGTAGGAAACCTCAGCATTACCATCATGAGGCATCCATTTCACAAGTGAGCTGCACGAAACGCGGGTACAAGGATCAAAAAGGCCGTTATAACTTGGGGAAGTCATCTTCACAATGCCATTCAATAACTTTAACTGACTACAGTACAAGAAATATTATGAAAACAGTATGGAAGTAAATCTTAAGAAAAAAAAAAAGGAAGGCAGCTTTTTTCAACCTTTTTTTTTTTTAACCATGATTTTCAGAAATCTGAAACTGACTCACAACCCACAAACCACTGTTTCAGGCCAGCTAACAGGCTGGAGGGGTATATGGGGAAAGCAGAGAACACTTAACCCAGTTTCACTGTCAGAGAAAACCTCAGCTTTTTACAGACAAGAAAAGAAACATGTATAGGAAGAGAGATGAGGTGAAGGAAATTGGAAGCACAAATCTTAAATGCACTGAACCCCAATAATGACAAATCAAAAGAAAAAATGTTTACTTTTAATGCTATTTTCTTGTGATTATTTTAAGAGAGATACCATCGTATCCAAGCAACTTATTTTTGAACACAGAGCATAGGCCACAATGGTGTTTTAACAAATAAAGAGAAAGGAAGAAAGGTAAATTTCTCATAAGACAGCATGTTGTGTTTCCTGTATATTCAAGACTGCATCTGTTTCCCAGATCAAAATGGGCTTTTGGCCTCCACACTTAGCTGAATCACTGATTTGTAAAGTTTGAGAGAAACTTTGGTGAGGGCCAAATGTATTTCTGATGGCATCTACCTGAACACCAACCCAAAGCCTCTGCTGCTGAATCCTCATGACCCCATCATAGCGATGCCCTGCACATCAGCACCACGTGTACATGTTGCTTGGCGGGGACTGGCTCTACAGTCCCTTTAACATGGGAGCCCATGAAGCATGAGCATTTAATGCTCTTCTATTTGTTACCTTGATTTGGCCTTGCTTTCAGATCAGAGGGCAAATGAAGGACTCTGATTGCAAGTGCTCTAAGGCTGGGGGGGGGGGCGGATCTTAGCAATGATTACAAATACTTGAGTGGTGGGTGTCAGGAGGATGGGGCCAGTCTTTTTTCAGTGGTGCCCAGCAACAGGACAAGAGGCAATGGGCATAAACTTCAGTATAGGAAGTTCCACCTAAACATGAGGAGGAACTTTTTACTGTGAGGGTGTTAGAGCACTGGCACAGGCTGCCCAGAGTCCAGCCTTATGGTTCTGTGATTCCGTGATTCTCTATCAAGCCCAACGTTTTTTGCCAGGCCTGCTCCTGTTCCCCACGCCCCTTTCCTCCCTGGTTTTGGGGGTTTTTTGCTATTTATAACTCCAACACTCATTTACAGTTGCGTAAGTGTAAAGCAAGGTGTCTTTCTGGGTTTTCACGCATCTGCCCACATGAAATTACCACATTAGTAATTACCTCATTGTTTGAGTCAAAATGCAGCTAACAGAGATTGCTTTTGCAATCTTGTTACTTCAGAATGCCTTAAGACAGTACAACAGGATGCATACCAGTAAAACGTGTTCTCCAGAAAAGGAAACTCTTTTCCTTGCATATTCCTCGCAAGGGCTTTATCTCCTCCCACATTTAGCAAAACTTTATATAGGGTAAGCACTTGTTAACTTACACTGAAATACTGCACAGCTCTCACCTTGTGAGTAAAATAAAAGTATTTGTCAGATAAACATAGACTTTTTCCAAAAAAAAATCTGCTTTATTTCTCAGAGACTTTTTAAGCTGCTAAGAAATCTAACCTTTTGCTACCACATTTCTGCCCAGTAGGGCTGCAAAGAACATACAGGCTCTGATTTCTAACTTGTTTATACATGTTTAACAGAGAAGAAAATGGGGGATGCAGAAGTAAAGAAATGATTTTCCATAGTCACAAAAGCTGGTCATAGAAGCACAGCTGGACGTCAGATCAGGATCTCTTGGCAGCTGGCCACAGAAGATGCACAACAGAGGAAAAACATTTCCTGTAAGGAAGCATTTGATTTTCAAAGTTGCGTGAAATGTTCACAAGAAAACCATGTAAATGCCCACTGGACTGGGGGGAGGGAGGGGTGGGAGTTGTGGGGGGGCATATTTCATTAGAAACTGGAAGCCCTCTCCTGTTTCACCAAAAGATTTGCTCCTCACAAGCACTGCCAGATAGCCTGAGGTGATTTTCATGTTTTGTATCAAAACCAAGCAAAAAATTAAGTCTCTAGCAGTTTCGGTGTGGATTTGCTTTGAAGCTCACTTCAATGCGACACTCGTCCAACCCTGCGATAGCAAAAGGGGCTTAGTTCATGCAGCAAGAAGGCAGTGCTCTCCCCAGCCTCTGCAAGAGGAAAGGGCTGCTTTTTCTGAAGCTACACATGGGGCACACAGCTGTGAGGGCCGCAGACATTACAGCTGCTCCTCCTCTCCCACCCCGTGGATGCTTGCCATCACCCCACTGCCAGGATTTACTGCCCGAAAGGCATCGCAGTGTCTGGGTCCATGTGTGCCCCCCTTCACCTCCTTTCAACAGTGCACACCCATACCAGCCAGTTTAAAATCACCCATAAAGTAGTTTGAGATACTCTGATGACTCTGGGCTGAAAGAGATGAAGGAGCGCTCACAGCTCACAGCAGTGGGGCAGCTGCTGAGTCCTCAACTCCACGAGGTGTATTTGGAGGTGATGTGTGCTGACGATATCTGTCCAGCACACAGCCTGGCTAGAGGTGTCCTTCAGGTGATGTTCCTAAAACTCGCACCCTCAGATTTTGGCATAAACTACATCAGGCAGAAGCAGAAGGAGACATGATGTAAATGAGTGTGGATGAGCTGAGTGTGGGTGTAAAGGTATCAGCCACTCTGCTGTTCTACTGGATTGCGTATCTCACAGAATCACTAGGTTGGAAAAGACCTTTGAGATCATCAATTCCAACCATACTTGCCCTCTACTAAACCGTATCCCTGAGCACCTCATCTACCCGTCTTTTAAATACATCCAGGGTCAGTGACTCAACTGCCTCCCTGGGCAGCCCATTCCAAGGTGTGATAACCCTTCTGCTGAAGAATTTTTTTTCTAATATCTAACCTAATACCTGCCCTGGCACAGCTTGAGGCCATTCCCCCTCATCCTATCACCTGTCACTTGGACGAAGAGACCAACACCCATCTCTCTACAACCTCCTTTCAGGTAACTGTAGACAGTGATAAGGTCTCCCCTCAGCCTCCTCTTCTCCAGGCTGAACGACGCCGGTTTCCTCAGTTGCTCTCCAGCCCCTTCACCAGCCTGGCTGCCCTTCTCTGGACACACTCTGGGATGTCGATGTCTTTCTTGTAGTGAGATGTTTCACCAGGGGGAGGGAGAAATACTATCATTACCACACAACCCTTTGCTTTTGCAGGTGATCTCCTGCTGCATGAGTATTTATTACTGGTATGTGTAGGAGCCCTTTTCACAGGCCACATTCTCCTTGTGCTATATGCTGTACCTGGCCAGAACAGAATGACAGTCCCAATCCCAAAGCATTCATGATGTGAGCATAAAACATCGAGGCAGCATAAAGGGAGTAAAATTAGGCAATGTGAGTCAGAACATTAGCTGCTCACCAAGTCTTTTAAGCGGCAATGTGGAAGCCATGAGTCTTGTGACTGGATGTGAAGAGACAGAAGCAGCTGCTTTGCAGAGCTTCACAGGATGCTCCTTCCAGGTATGAAGAATATTTAAAAACTGAATGAGTGCTCAGAGGAGGCCAGGACTGTGTGTCATTAGAGGTGGAAGCTAACTCTTCAATTCTGAGGAGGTGACAGTATGTAGGGAGAAGACAGGCCACAATAAGCCTTGAAGTAAAAACAAGTAGCTTAAGTTAAGCAAAGAACAGACAACATGGCTACACTTAAGCGGGGTGAGCGTTATCTTTGCTGGAACACTGGGGATGGGTAGGGCACATCCGTCAGATTTATGACATGCAGCTTCAGATTAGTACAGTGACTGAGCCATAAGATAAGAGCTGAAGAACTAACAGCAAAGTTGTAGTTGTCTGGGTAGAGAGAAAAGGATGTAGAGCACATAGATGACATGCAGAATGAGCTTATGAGGGTGGGTTACAAATGGAAGGGGAATGTCAAAAAGAGTGTGGCTAAAAGAGGAGATAATTCAGATTCAAATCTTTCCTAATGATGAAGGTGCACAGTACTTTTCATGTGAAAATGGTGACATGCCTTGACCACATGGGAACTGCCATGCATTGTCTGGCCACTGGGACACAGAAGAGCCAGAGGAGTTCTGTGGCACTCAGTCTGAGCAGCACCAGCTGGCTTCAGTGCCCACGGGGGTGGAAGAAGGATAAGGGCATGGAATATTGTGAAATATAAGAGTGGACACTGACACATGGAGAGGGATGGAGGAAAGCAGGTCGGTAACCCTGTGTTTTTTATACCAGGGAGCCCAGAACTGGACACAATACTTCAGGTGGGGCCCGACCAGGGCAGAGTAGAGGGGGAGGATCACCTCCTTTGGCCTGCTGGCCACACTCCTCCGGATGCACCCCAGGATCCCATTGGCTCTCTTAGCCACCAGGGCACACTGCTGGCTCATGGCCAACCTGTCATCAGCCAGGACCCCCAGGTCCTTCTCCACTGAGCTCTTCTCCAGCAGGTCATCCCCCTGCCTGTACTGATACAAACAGTTGTTCCTTCCCAGGTGCAAGACTTTACACTTGCTTTTGTTGAACCTCATCTGGTTTCTCCCTGCCCAGCTCTCCAGCCTGTCCAGGTCTCGCTGGATGGCAGCGCAGTGTCCTGTGTGTCAGCCACTCCTCCCAGCTTTGTATCATCGGCACTTGCTGAGGGTGGATGCTATTCCCTCATCAAGGTCGTCAATGAAGATATTAAACAAGACTGGACCCAACACCGAGCCCTGGGGAACACCGCTAGTCACAGGCCTCCAGTCAGATTCTGCTCCACTGATCACTGCCCTCTGAGCTCGGTCTGACAGCCAATTCTCCACCCACCTCACTGTCCACTCATCTATCCCATGCTCTGTTCATGAGAAACATGTAGCAGTTCAAGAACTGTTCACAAGGGCATGTAGCAGTAGGATGAGAGGTAATGGTTTTAAACTAGAAAAGTGGAGATTTAGGTTGGATATTAGGAAAAAATTCTGGGCTCTGGACGACTTGACATAGTGAAGATGTCCCTGCTCACTGCAGGGGGGTTAGACTAGATGATCTCCTTCCCTTCTGACGTAACGCATTCTATGATTTACCAGCTCAGTGCTGCCCCTTCCTATGCAAGCCTTCCTTACATACAACCAACACACCCCTCGGTAAAAACAGAGTGCTCCTCAAAGTTTTTTCCACTTTCTGGGTATTAGTGGTGCAGCAGCATCAGTCAGAAGCAGCACCATCACAGTCCTGTTCATATCAGACCTCTAACAGTGTTGCTCTGTCACAGGTTTCACACCACCTTACCTGCACTGTGCTGGTGCCCTTATGTTGCCACACCTCCCCTCCTACAGCACTATGCACTGAGAGGGGAATTGAGGCCCTGTCACCTCCTGTTGCCTTCACAGACATCCTTGGTTCTGCATGTGTTGTCCCCACCTCCATCATACGTGTTCCAGCCACACGGCTGTTCTTGGAGACCTGGCTTGTAGGCTCTTGTGGGCACTATGTACCTTGGGAGTTCATTAGAGATGTGATTAATCAGGATGCGATGCACATGGCAGTTGGTTACATAGATATTAAGTTGAATTCTGGGGACTTGGTTCTCTGCTTTAAGAAACAGGGCTTCCAGCAATTTCTCCTCCTCTGCTCCACTGCTGTTCCTGTTTTCCAAAGCTCCCCACCCCATGCTTACTTCAGCTAGAGAAAATAGAAAAGGGAAAACAACTTCAATGACTAAATAGTTTGGATGCAAAATACAGAGGCTGCATAAGTTCTTACTTACCTCTTGTGTTAAAACAAACAAACAAAAAAAGACTGGAGGAAAAAAAGCAACCCAGGTCTGAAAATGCAAAGATTTTACCTCTCAGAAGAGTTAATCTCTCGATAAACCTGAATGCACACTACTCTTGGACAGAGCACAGGCATACCCAAATTATCTGCACCTTGGCTCTCATTCCCCCAGCAGCCAGAACCCCATTTCCCCCCAGTTTTCCTGCTATGTCCTGCAGCAAAATGGCACCAGATGACACCCAGTTATGCCCAAACTCCCAACTTCTGCCATGAGGGTGAGGAATGGAGTCCAGCCCCAAAGGCGTTGTGTTTCTGTAGGACAAGAGATCTTTCTTTTGATTGCCTTGTACTTTCGCTGGGGTGTGAAACAGAAATCTGCCCGTGCCTGTCCTGCTTCCTGCTGTTAGGCGGCTGCTCAATAATTTGGTTCCCTCTCCCTGAAGGAAGCTCCGCTGGCCTGCTGCTCACTCAGCCAGTTACTGCTGCTCAGCAATGAAGTGCCACAGACTTCCAGAAGCCCCTTTGGCACCAGCTCCTTTGTACTGCTGTGGCCAGCAGCACCTCTTTAACTCTTCAGCTGCCAAAGCTCATTATCATTTTTATGTAATTAAATAGCGCTGCTCATTCTCCTCATTAGATTATCACAGCAAATTGATGGTTATTTGAAGGAACTGCCACAATAGGAGACAAAACACTGGCAACAGATAAAACAAAAGGATGCACACAAAGCTCTTTAATTAAACTCTGTGAAGAGATATGAATTCTAGCAGAGATTTCAGTAACCCTGCTGAGCTCCTTTCTGATTAGCTACAATACATCTGCTGGCTTTCCTAGTATCCATCTGTACTGCTAAGGAGAAATTTATTCTGGCTACAGAAGATGACCTCAAAGACGTCAGTTGTGGATAGTCTAATAGCTTATGTATGTTGACAAAGCGGTCCTGAGTTGTTCTTGAGGTGTTGACATGAAGAGCCGTCCTCTTTCCATATAACAGCATGCCTAATGTGCACACAAACAGACATGTAAATATGCACACACGAGTAACGAGCAGAGGCTAACAGGGAAGCCAAAAGAGGTTGGAAGAATGTGAGGGAAAGAATTCTTTCTCCAAGTTGCTAGTTTCTTTTTCTTTTGGCAGGCATCATCTGTTTCCCCCAGCTCCTCCTTCCCTTCAGCATTCAGGTGCAGAAGGCTAATGGATGGGACAAGAAAAAAACGTCGTAAGATACATACTGTAGGTATATTAGTCGTAAGTTAGGCTGTTCCTTTGAACTTTGATTTTCTTAAAGAAAAAAAAAAGACAATGAAATAATAAGCATTTGTAAAAGGCAGTGCCACAAAACTCTTTGGGGCATTCCATTCAGGTCGTAAGGGATCTGGTTAAAATCGCATCGGTCCTTAATCCATAGGTAACTGACAGCACAGCTCTCGGTGACTCAGTGTGGTATACTGCCGCAGTGCTCATTACTACTGCAGGCCTTTACTCGGTGTATTTTTAGTCACGTGCACCCTGTTGGTTCTACACAGCCTATCGAGACAATACACAATTTGCACGTTTATCATAATTAATTACCTGCTGACATACTAAAAGCCATTACCATTGAGTGTCAGATTCAGAGGAATGTATTTGATGGAATGAGGCCAGACTATATGATGCACATATACAGACTCAAAACACTCAGGAGAAAGAGTTGTTCCCTGTGCTAAATGTGGTGTAGGTTTTGGGTTTTGGTGGTGGTTTTTTTTTTCCCTTGGAGCCCCAAGAACTTGGGTGGATGAAAGACCTCTTCCTCACCCCTTATGGAGCTCTGAAAATATCCCAAGTTCTGCCTAATTTACACAACACAGTCCTCAGGGTCCTCCTCAGTTGCCAATGTCCTACTGTGAAGGCTCCACTAAATCTTTTATTTATTTGTCCACAGAGGCCACTGAAGAATGTCACAAGGTATTTCCTTTTCCAAAGCAGATTAAGCTAAACATGAATGAGGTCCTAACATGATTCTGGATCAGGGAGTGCACTCATGTTTTGCCAGCCTACCACAGGGAGTAAGTAGTCTTGGGCCTGATTTCTGGCCACCTTACATGCAAAGTGGGTGCAGATTTGTTACACCCATAATTTGGCAGCATTTTACATTCATGCTTTGTAATGTCAGATGCAAACGAACATAAAGTGCAAAACACCAGGGAAAAAAGTATCATACTGACTGTCCCTGCATCTGCCTCAGCCTCTGCTGTCCCGCTGAGCAAGCTGAAAGCTAAGGCTAGATTATTTTCTTTTTTTTTTAAGTTGTAATTAAATAGTAATTAAAAATGGAGAGTTCCAGCACAGTGCTGGCAGCATGATTTCATTTTAGCACTGAACAGTAGGTTTACTGGTAACTCAGACAACTGTCCACCCACAAAAACTCTCTTTAGCTCAATCAGCACCAAAAATGTCTGTCCTGAACTATGTCCAAAAACAGCTGAAGAAGAAATTCTGGCCAGTAACAAGTACCACGAGAAAGGACCAATATTTTCCCATTGTGAAAAAAACAACTCAAGACGATCTCTCTATTTTTTTTTTTTTTATAATCACATGCAATTCTTATTACAAAACTAAAGTTGGTTTTGCATTTGACTCTTGTCTGGGTAGAAAATGCAGCCCTCGGCTGTAAAGTCGGTAATGCCCTGCTGACTCAAAAAGCAGCAATTCCGTTGAGGTATTCCACACAGCCAACATCTCCACCTCGCCCCCCAAATGCTCTAATTGCACTCAAGGCATGCTTTTAAAGCTTGCCCCCCTTGCTGTTTCCATCTCTGGCTTCCCATCCTTTAAAATTTACTTAATTCTTGGCACCTCCTGCCTCATTTGGTACGAAAGTCCAATGCCTGAAGGAGGGATTTAGGCACTGTTACTGCAAATGCCCGGAAGCCAGTGTGATGGCTGGTTACTTGCATTTCCTTAAAAGTGTTGCTGTGGAGCACCCGAAGGAAGTCTCTTGGCACGGATCAGCATTGCATTCTGCAAAACGCTGTAAAAACAAGCAGAAAGACAAGTTTCTGTTGCTGACAGCTAATTCTCTTAAGTTTGGGAGAGTGATAAGCTAAGTGGTGCATCTCCAGGTCACAGCAACCTTCGCTAACAGCATGAACCATCAGGATAATTTCCTCACATCAAGCAGATCGAGGACAATGAATCTGCTTCTTTATCTCTTTCCAGCATTATGAAACCATCATACAGAAATAAGCTAATAAATGTACGTAGCCCACAAACATGCTTGCCATCTGGAACTGCTGAAGTACTTGATAAAAGTATCTGATGACTTAGACATAATGGAAGTAAACCACTTTCCATTATAAGCTTTAAAAATCAAGCCACGTTGCTGAAACAGGTAATGGCGCAGATGATGTACGCAACCGGTGGCCCAGGCCTTCCTCTCAGACAAATCTCTTACTGTTGTTGAGTATTACGAAATCCCAGGAGCTGTGAAGGACATGAATTGTCTGTCCCTGGGGCTTGAGATTCTGTGGGATGCTGTTAACAAGGCAAACACATTAGGATTTGCGAACTCTGAAAAGCGGGATGTCAGTGTATTCGTCTGAGAGGATTTTCCAGAGGGAGATTTGAGTGTTGCACTGTCACTGGGTCTGAAGAAAGGGTCAACCCCATTGTCCTGTTAGGTTACACATTGTTCCAAGAGCGAAAGGAAGGGGAGAATGAGTCCAGAAATTACTTGATATGGCTAGTTTCTTCCAGCCACAGCGAACCAGGCCTGAGTACTTTAGCTAGGTGAAAGACTGTCTGAGAAAGCACTTTGGGGAGGCTTGTTCAGTAAATTGTTTTTCTGTGTCTTTCTGAAGAAGAGTTCCCAGTACTTCTGAAAAGTTGGCACGGAAGTCCCCAGGTACATGGATACATTCAGTACATACAGCTACAAGAGCTACGGAAGGCTTTCTTCTATAGAAATCTGAGTACCTGAGGCAACAACTGCTCTCTAGTTTGGAAACTAAGCAGACACTTTTGTCTGTGTTTACTCCTAAGGGAAAGTAATGTGACCATCATAAGGCTGTGAGTTACATCAATTTTAAAAGATATTGCTTTGAATTAACAGAGAAGTGAATAGGAAAATTCTTCCTTCTGGAAATCTAGTTCTCAGCTGATTATTTATGTGTTGATATTCATTCTTTCCAAGTAAACAAAGCAATAAACTCTTCTTATGAGCCAAGTGAATCAACATCAGTGGAATGAAAATCATTCTCTTACATAATTGTTTTTCTCCTACCTCCAAGCCTTTAAAAAAAGGCCAGAAAATCCACCTTAGAAAAAGATCTGACTGCAGTGACCTTACATATGAAAACAAAAGAAGGACTATTTACTCTTTCATTAAAAAAAAGAAAAAGAAAAAGAATATGTACAAGTTTTTGGACATGCCTTATAGAGAATCTTACACTCCAATGGATATTTGCAAAGAAAAGTTGTGAAAACATGCCTTAACTGTCTGGTGGGCAAAAATAACATGAAATCAGCAGATGTATTAAAAAAAAGGACAAATTAATATTTAAAAAAATATTTCTGCAGTTCTGGTGCTGCCTCCATACTTCAGGAATGTAGTCAATGTAGGAATCCTTGAGTCAGATAAACCCAACTTCAAATTAAGAGGGAAGCAGGCCCTTAGATCACATTGCTACACCAGAATGAAATGAGGCCACTCAGTCCTGCCTTCAAGATCGTCTCATTCTAACCATCTCCAGCAGCAACTGCTGTCTATAGAGTCTCATGCTAAGCTCAGACATTGACAAGACACTAAAACTCACCCAACTACATTTTAAGTGGACACCAAACAACCATCACAACAATACAGAGCTTGTTTGTGAGTAGTTTTTCATTGTCTGCAATATAAAAGCCAGTAACAGTTCCAGGTACTGGTAAAGTGCCATTTCTAGTAGACACAACCAAAGGGGGGATTCATCCTGCACAAGATGCAGGGTAACAAAGAGAAGTGTTCCTCCTCCTAAGACTAAGGGTCGTGGGGGGTAAACTGTCCTTCCAAAACTTTATGAGATTAGAAGGCAACGTCAGATGACGAACCTTGTAGCATGTTTCAATTCTATGAGAGCTAATTATGAAGGACACTACACAGTGGAAGCTGTCTGTGGAATTCAAGAACAGAATTTTTTTACTTCCTGTCCCTAGTCAGAGTAACAGGCAGTGGTAAAACATACATCAGGAAGGTGGTTTTTTTTTTCTTTTCCTGTTTTAATTACGAACATGAGTAATTTAGGAGTTTGCCAAAACTCCTAACATGTTCACTAATCTTCTGTGATGAACTGGTTCAGCCTAACACATTCACAGTGCCAAAGCAAAGATCATCAGCTCACCAATGCCATCATGCTCTTCTGCAATACCTGACCAGGCTGCTGGTCATTAGCCCTTTTGTCTAAGGTGATGCCCATTTTTAAAATGGGAATAAAAATCATCATCTTTATAGCACTAAAAAATAAAAATCAATATGCCACTCTCTCCAGCCTAACCCTAGGCCCAAACTCCTGAGGAGGTGTGACATCCCCCTGGAAAGCCTTCACAGCCCAGCTTCACCCAGCGCCACCCCAGCCTTGTAGGTTGGCAGGCTCCCTGCTCGCTGTTTCCACACCCATGTGAGACCAGGCCACCTACGATACATGTGCATCATGTGAGGCATAGGTGCATACCTGCGTTTCTGTAGAACTTGCTCAAATAAGCAATGTGAAGCTTATGGCAGCATTGGGTTTTTAGGCTGTCTGTGGAAGGGAAAATGATACCTTACCTGGCATGAAGCCTAGTGGTATTAAGTTAACTCAGTCGACATATTTTGAACTAGCCGAGTGAGTGAGTTGACACAAGCTGAGCGCTTTGTGTTTTTACTGTACCACCAAAACATGGTCAGAGAGTACACAAGTCTTATCATTACTGACTCCTTATCTTCAAAATCTTCTGCGCGCATTTGATCCGAGTTCTTTAAGCACCCACTCAGTGTGTGCAATCCTGACCTCCCAGGACTGGTGATATTTGCACACCACAGAAACAATGGAGCCATTTGTCTTGCAAGCAGGCCTGGGCAGGGGAGACAGCTCCCTCCCTCCCTGGCCCCAACTGGGGCATTTGTTTCCAGACATTGAAACGACTGCATTTCAGAGCCTTAGAACAAGACAGAGTATCGCTTCTTTAACCTTATTTTCCTCTTCCTAAACTCATGCAAGCCTTTTCAAGCCACTGTCTACAGAATAAACAGGAGAAAGACAAAATTGTACTGGAATACATATACAGTGTACACATTCTTCGACCCCAGGCTAACTCATGGGACTTACAAAAACTGTAGTGTTAGAAACAGCAGGGTGCCCATAATACTCCATTAAGGTTTTTTTTTCTTTTCTTCCCCTGGTGTTTCACAATTTTAATGTCTAGTCACTTGCTTTCTACAAGCCTTGTGAGCAGTGGACAGAAGGCCAAGCAAAGACCATTTCTACTCTCACACACTTCCATTAAGCTCTCAATAAATGTAATTGTTTTCCTAAATTGCTCCCAGAAACCAAATTTGCATTTAATATCAATCCGTTACAAGTATGACATTTCCTCCTTTGCACTTCTTGGGCTTTTAAAGATGCTTTCATCAAATGCATGATAGAAACTTTCGGAATGTACCCCTAGCAATGTCCTGCTGAGTCTTTGCTAGCATTTGGCAACAAATCTCAGGAGAGCCTTTAATGGAAGTTAACATTTTTTTGCATGTGTCATGCTGCAAGTCTTCAAAGCAGGAGTTTATAACAAAGTCCTAGTGTCACTTTAAAGCTGCAAGTCCTTTTCTAGATATCTGCTTTATGTTTGCTGACATTGCTGACTGCCGAGAATTCGGCTGGCTCTGACCAGATCTAAGCACAAAGGCAAACTGAAATGACGCAGAGCTTACTTCTTCCTCCTTTGTACTTCCTTAACAAATAGAGATTTAGCAGCATGTGCATAAGGAGAGTAATGCAACAAAAGAAAAGAATCCCCAAAACCACAACCAACCAAAACCACCCACCCACTCACATGCCAGTTGGTTTTTAGAGTGATTTCTACAGCTAACAAAAGGGACAGATTGGCAGTCCTGAAACATGAAGTCTGTTCTACCCACATAAACAGCACTTCCTGGGAGGCAACCAGCATGTTGTGCTTCTATTAAAAAAGAAAAGGAAAGAAAGGACATATTATCTAAGAACCTCTAGATACCAAGAGGAGAGTTACTGGCCTAAGGGAAAGGAAGGTTGACAGTAACTTTACATGGCCTTTATGATCTGCTGATCCTGAGCCAATCAGATCACCCAGGTGCTGTGGAATCCTCTAGTTCAGCAACATCCTGCCTGTCCTGTGGGCCATGACCTTAGCTCGGCAGTTTCTGAGCATACCTTACCTCTGAAACTAGTGAGGTCTTCAAACAACAGTTTTATGGCTCTGCTCTACAGTCCTTGCACAACAGCACTCTGTTTTCTGTCACATACTTGTGTGGCCACAGCACGCTACAGCAACTCTGAAGTTGAAATAAAGTGGTAGAACATGGACCTTGCCAAAGCTCTACCAGCAAGAAGCAGCGCAGCCAGTAGGACTCACACAATCCTTATCTTCAGCCCAAAGCATGGTGCTCTGGCAGCTCAAGCCAACCTAAGCCAGATCTTTCCTTGTAACCACACAGCAGCCCACTTCAGCAACACGAAGGAGCTCAAACCAAACCCTCCCAGAAACCTGTTTCAGTTAAGATAAGCTACCTGAGCTTCTCCTGAGGCAGTCTCAGGGCACTACTGATAATGCAAGAGCTGTGGCTAGAAAGTAGGACAGAAAGGCAGCAGCCTCAGTTTAAATCTCTGGGCTGCTTTAGCCACTCCCTGAGGCTACCACATGGATTCTGGCTTCTGGGATTTTAGCTCCAGCCTGTAGAAACTACTGTGACTCAAAATTTGTTGTGATAAGAGAACTACTAGAGCTGTGGTTATTTTACTTTGAAATGACATTTAATCTGCTAACAACTGAGGGGGAACATAAAATAAAATAAAATAAAATAAAATAAAATAAAATAAAATAAAATAAAATAAAATAAAATAAAATAAAATAAAATAAAATAAAATAAAATGTGACCTGAATACTACAATTGACCTTTCTGTGGATATAACTTTAAAGTGTAGTTTACTTAAACCATACTCTATGACATAATGTGGTTGTTTATTTAAAAATCTTCCTTTGCTTAGGCCTTTGTATAATGTAAAGCCTGTCCCATATTGACAATCACAAGTTATGGAAAGAACGATCTATACCATTCCTTCTCCTTTATGCCAAAACATTTGCTTTCCAACTAACTCTGAAGTCCTTAGGAGAAAAGTTTTGTGCCTGTCTTTGGCCATCACACCAGCTTGCTTTTACTGCCCGAAACATGAACAGCATGTCTAGATAACCCAACTCTGACAACTGGAAGATCAGACTAGTTAGTACACTGTCATGTTTTTAAGCAAGGAGACCTTGTCAATTCTACCTGTCAAATGAGTTTGGGCCAGATTGTTGAACATTTCAAGAAAACATTTCAAGAATGAAACATGTTCCCTCCATGGAGCAGACTCGGATTTACTCTCCTTGCTCACAAGCACACCGTTAAGAGACCGCAGCACAGGGCTGTCCACAGGACCATACTTTATTACTGAAACTGTTCCAGGTCTTTTTTGCTCAAGCTGCTGCTGTGAATGGGAATCACTAGAGCTTCAGTTTCGTGCATGTTCCTACTTTTCACGGGTTGCCTCAGCCTTCCTACTTTCGCACCGGCACGCAGCAGGATCGGCGGCGACCCGATTTCATTATTCTTAGATGAGTCAGTAAGCGTGGCAAGAGAAATGAACTGGGCAGCTAATCAACACAAAAATCAGATGTTCTGAGGCCAAGAAAGTATTTATATGCTGATGACTCAACTTTTGTAGCAGTGTATGCGGCAAGAAACAGGAAATATACTGTTGAACTCTGACAACAACTTTGAAGCGCGAGGCCGAAAGGGCTTGTTCACCCTGCTGTGACTCAGAAAGCTGGGACCGTAATCCCGGATACCTGCAGACCATGCCCACACGTGCTTCCGAGCTCATTAAGGGACACTGGAGAATGCAAGGCTTCTGCGGGATCCACAGCAAGTAACTGCCTTGCACAGACTACAGGTGACAAAAGGCTGGCCTGGACACCTGCTGCTGCTTGACATGCTGCTGCTGAGAGGTAGGAAAAGAGAAGAGTTCTCCCATCCTTCCTCTTTGACAGTGATTTTACTTCCTGTTTTAAACCCATTAACCCAAATGCAGAGTTTACACTGGAATACAGCTGACAGCTATTCCAGAACAAACTTTCTGAGCCCAGAAGTTGCAATTTACAGCCTTTCATGAATATCTGTACAGAGGCACAAGGCACCCACTTCTTTCCAAGGTTTAAGAACTTCCTCTTAACTGATGTTTATTGTTGCCTTTTTTTTCTTGCAAAGCAGCAGTTCCACGGAGGAGGTGGTGACAGCAATGTGTAATACTACTGTCCTGCAGCGGTAATCCTTAGAGCAGATACATGCTGGGCTGAGGCTATGACATTATCTGTGTGCTTGATTTGCTCAGTATTATGTCCAAGTCAGGTAGAACAGGCTTGGGCCACAAGAATATACGTTTGCAGAAAAAAAACCCCAAAGAAAACGAAATGAAAAAGAAGGAGCTCTTTCTTTTTAGGGCTAAATGGGGAGGAGACGTGGAAGTACAGGAGGTTCAAATTTGCACCAAGTAATTTCTCAGAGAGCCACAGCTATTGACTGCTGTTAGGCTCTGTTTTATCCTTCTGCTGGAGACTGTCATTCAGACTGCCCTTTCTGCCTACTAAACGATCCAAGCAGGACAGAAGCAAATCAAGGCTGCTGCAGCATAGCCAAGCTGCTGCCTGTCTTTTTTATTTCCTTAATATTACCGTAATACTTGGAGATTGAGTTGTCCCTTGAGTGGGAACATCCTTCTCTCTGTTACTAGTTATTGGTGTGGATGACTTGGTGATTTGCTGATGTGTTTCCTTCTGCTGTCTCACGCTAACACTCTGCAGACCATGTCATACGTTGGCCTTTATCATCCCTTGTACAGAGATCTTGCAGTTAATGATTGCTGGATGTTGACTTTTACAGCTCATAAAGCCACTGGTGGATGTCAAATTTAATATGTTCAACTGGCATCAATGATGTATTTTATCTCTTGCTTCGAATGACTACATTTCTGGGGTTTGCAAGATTAAAAATAATATAGCACAACAGAAGAGGCTTTCTAATAGCACTTACTAGAGAATTAGAGTTTCTGACATCACCCAAAGGCTACAATAACTGGGCACTACATGGTTAAAGGAGAGACACTGCAACAGAATAGTCTCCAAACACCAATACCTCTGGCAAATCAGCTCCACGGGAGAAGCAGAGCTCTTGTTTTCAGGGAAACCACCACTCTGCTCAGACTAATACTTACCCTCCTGAAGACACAGCACCTTCCATAAATAAAAACGAGGTGCTGAGAGCTTGGGTGAAGCAGCTGGAAGAAAGGATAAGAGCGAAGGTAGGCTCATAGGGAAGGAATGGAATGGAGGTACTTGACAAACAGCTAGTTGAAGCTTGTAATCATTAAATAGCATGTACTATTGACCGACTGCCATCGGACTGAGCACGCTTCTTTGTTGGTCACAGTTTACCCGTTTTCCATACTCTGCAACAAGAAATGCAATGCTTTGACAGAACAGGGTGATTGGCAAGTAGTTGGAGTACCCTTCCCCATAAAGCCATATGTGCATAGCTGAGCTGCCCTGCTCTGCTCCGACTCAGAGGCTGGTGCGTGGCAGGCTAGTGCTGTGGAACAGACTGCTCCACCACACCACAGTAACCCCACGAGTTATGAGCAGCTGGGAAAGGTGTCTGTGTAGCAGAGCCTTCCAAGCACCGTAACAGAGCCTTACTGTTATTATACCATAATGAGATCCTAACTGTGCAAAGTCAGCTTTCCCATGATGTCATGATTTTATCACGTGAATTTCTCTGACCCCCAGAGCACACTATGTGCCAAACAATCACGGCCCTTTTCTTGGGTGCGTTTTGTCATTGCCAAGCTTCTCCTGTAATCTGCAACCCATGGCCAACTAACCATTTGTACACCAGTCCCCACAACCGCCACCCAGGAAGGGAGTAGACACAATATTTTATGCTCAGTTGAGCACAATAGCCTGTTCTCACACTCAACGACAGATGGGACATTTAAAGCATGCGAGTTGTGGGCACAAATCTGCATCACACTCTGGTCACCAGCATGGAATTTCACTCCATTACCTACCACCAGCATGCAGCAAACCATCCAAGGCAGATCGCACTCTATAAAACATCATGTTAACACCACATTTCAAGAACAACAGCTATCACTGCTAAATATTTTCCAGTAAAGTAAAGATTGTCAAAAAGATACACTCAAATATTATTCTTCCCCCATTCATGGGATGTGCTACACACACCCTGCCTCTCCCCCTCAGTGAAAAAGGTGCTAAATCACCATCATCAAAAAGGAGACTACATCCCCCTCTTGATCTGGTTAGGTTCTGCCAGGGCAATTGCCATCCTTCTGGAATGCAGATTAAGTATTTAGGAAAAAGAAGCAAAAGGTGCAAAGCAGAGATTTGGGATGTCACTGTGTAGTGTTCAGCTTCCTTCTGAGCTGCTAATGCATTTCTCTGGTGATACAGCTACTAAGTAACAGCCTTGTGTTCTTACACATAACTAGCAAAGGTTGGACTTTTTCACTTTTTTCAACGGTAGCTCTCTGCATATGGGGCAGGGGGTAGTATTTTGATGCCTGGAATTTGCATGCTGTTAGCTAGGACACTATGAAACAGTTCAGCTGTGAATACCAGAGGTATATGATGCTGCACTGTCTGCTGGTTTCTTAGGACAGCACATATGTGCACACCTTAGTCTACATTAGTCCTGTACTTCCACCTGCCCTGGTACCTGTCATTTAGTCACTCTGGATAGTTCCAGCAGTGCGTACGAAATGTGGTTTACTCTGAGTGATAGGTAATACAAGAGAGCAACCAATGGTTACACAGAGAAAGACAAGGATGCGCAAGACAGACCTTATGAGCTATCTGAGGTGGTGATGTAGCTCTCATGTTGCTGCAGAAGTTTCGCATGCTCTTTGATCATCACATCATCTTCATTGATGGTTATATCCTTACCTTTCTTCCCTAAGAGGACAACACAGAAACTTAAACATGTTACCTAACTGTTCTTTAAACTCCTGACATTGATGAAGAGATTTGAGTAAGAAGAGAGCTGGAGAATGAAGAAAAGTCTATGCACAGATGGTGAAAAGGCGTAAGAGAGTGGTGTGGAATAGAGAAACAAAGAGATCTGAAGATCTGTTCTGCCATCAGCTTGACTAGCGTTTTGACTGGAACACAGGCACTTCTATGACTTTTCAAACAACCAACTTGTCACAATAAAGTACAAGGAGATCTACAGAACAAGTGATCCAAATCCATAACCCCAGCTTGCCAAGTGGGAGTTAACAGACTTTGGGATACTGGCAGGTGGAGGGACGTGATTATTTGTTGCTTTTTTGTTTGTTTGTTTTTTTGTTTTGTACTTGGCTTCTTTCAAGTAGGACCAGTCATAATTTTTCTCCCCTCCACCAGCTACTGAAGCAGCTTCATTTCAAGAAAAAAGCACACACTTCAACGTTAAGTGCGTGCATGAATGAAATATGCAGCTAAATGGCATTTAATGATATTTGCACAAATGCTTTCTGGCAAACACACTAATTTTAATTACCTTGTAGACGAACCCTGCCTTTGAAGAAGTCAAACATTTTGCAGCCAGTCCCTCACTCCGTGGGCTGTATCTCCCAGTTCAAACCCTCTGTGCAGCTTTTGTACTAACATTCTTCATTTTGCACCACAGCTTTACAGCCTCTCAGCTTTTTGATTTCTAAATGCTCTCTGCTTCGATCTGCGCAATCAAATACAGTGCACTCAAAATTAAGATGCAGGGTAAAAATATGTGACAGTAAAACTTGGGCAAGTTGCAAGCAATTCTTCCAGCAAAAAAGACCACATGTTCAAAAATACATAAATAAAGATTTTAATAAGCCTCACGCACACGGGCACATGCCTACTCGTCCCTCCAAATTCTCGGAGCTCTCGCATAAAACCTCCTTTCTATTTGTCTTGGTTCCTGAAGTTACACACATCTCCCAGTTAAAAAAGATAGACTTGTTAATAACACACAAATGTTCATAGACATAACATCTTTACAGATATCCTCCGTGAGCAGATCAAGCCACTCTCCATATGTATTTAAATGTAGCGGAAGGCTGGAGTTTTTGAGTTGTCAGATCTGTGCCTGGGTAAGAGGGGCTCTATTTTCACTCTTCGAGCGGCGAGAGATTAGCAGCTTGAAATCACTTTGACAGTTTCAGTTACTCTATTGCATACCGCAGGGAATTTTAATTCCAACCTGTGAAATTGTAATTGCTTCTCAAGAAGAGCAGAAGGATTCTGGGTAATGGCCACAGCCAAGCTCAATGTCAGAGTTGCCAGTTGCTGCCACTTCAGATATTACTTGCTGTTATTCAAAAATCACTCCAGCTTTCCATATGGGAAGTTGAACTGGGGAGTGAAACTAAATTAACAGAAGCTGTCAGATGTTCAGAGATGTGCAGGCAATGATGTGATAGAGGTGGATGAACTCTCCTCAAAAGGTACCTTCTCTTTCTTTCTCTCTCCTGCTTTACAGAACAAGCTGTACGTGGATCACACTTTTTATTTCATACCCTTTCTCTAAACAAGCATGCCATTAGTAGATAGCTACAATGAAAAGATTAAACAACAGAGTCCTCCTGCATCCAAACCCATGCACACACAGAATATACGAAGTGTGTGCTAAATGTTGTTCAGAAGAGATTTCAGGTGTCTTTGATATTCAAGTCTTGTGGTTTGCAAGATTCCTCACTGAAAACAGCCAAAGAGAACCTAGAGCTACCACCGACACTTAAAAAATAGTTGAGGCTTCCTTGGTATCACAAGGAAATTAGATTCTTTTTTGCCTATCAGGTTAAAGCTCAGTTTAAGAACAGGCTACATCTGTATCAATGTCATTTACAAAGTCTTATTCACTCTCTTTCTGCACATTGCCTTATTTCTAAGAAAATAAGCTGGTCCCATTAAAGCCAACGATGCACAGAATCCAAATCATAAGCTTTGAAAATCTTTGTAACAGCTGATGCAATGAGTCTGTAATTGCTATGATTAGATAAGCTAGAGTGGCTGACAGAGAGAGTGCCAGAGGCATAGAACATATCTGCATCGTTCATTCCCATCAAATGCAAAAATTTGGCTCAGATATAACAATTTTGTCAACTCATAGTTTTCCTGAGAATCGTGTGATATGTGGTACTTTCCTGAAAATTTCAACTCCTAGAGTCAAGTGTGGTTATTGTTTTTAAAAACATATTTCAGGTACATTAAAAATATAAATTCCCGATTGTCAAATATTCCTCACTGTAAAGTGAAGCCCCAAAAAACCAAACAGAAGCAAATCAACAGCATAGGGCATTTTTAAAAGCTCATGAATTTTGAGCCTTGGATCATGACCTTCAGTGGTTTCAGTAAGAAATACAATATTAAATCCTTACACACCTAATTTCCTGAAGACAGTTACATTTGTTGTTATAATTTACAGGCAGCACCGAAAGCATCACAGTGGAACTTCCTGATAAATTGCCCATAACTACTAAGACTCTTGGGTTTATAAAGTACCAAGCACCTTTCCTAGGGGAATATTCATCTGCATTGTACAGCCACTCTGCTGGTTTCAGCAGGGACAGAGTTCATTTTCTCCTCAATAGCAGGTACGGGGCGCAGGTTTGGGTTTGTGCTGAGAACAGTGCTGGTGACACAGGACTGTTTTTGTTACTGCTGAGCAGTGCTTGCACAGAGCCACGGGCTTTGCTGCTTCTCTTTGGCTTTGCTTTCTTTGGGTTGAGAATTGGCTGTCGGACCGAGCCCAGAGGGTCGTGATTCATGGAGCGGAATCTGACTGGAGGCCTGTGACTAGCGGTGTTCCCCAGGGCTCGGTGCTGGGTCCAGTCCTGTTTAATATCTTCATTGAAGACCTTGATGAGGGAATAGCATCCACCCTCAGCAAGTGCCGATGATACAAAGCTGGGAGGGGTGGCTGACACACAGGAACACTGCGCTGCCATCCAGCGAGACCTGGACAGGCTGGAGAGCTGGGCAGGGAGAAACCAGATGAGGTTCAACAAAAGCAAGTGTAGAGTCTTGCACCTGGGAAGGAACAACCGTTTCTATCAGTACAGGCTGGGGGATGACCTGCTGGAGAAGAGCTCAGTGGAGAAGGACCTGGGGGTCCTGGTGGATGACAGGTTGGCCATGACCCAGCAGTGTGCCCTGGTGGCTAAGAGAGCCAATGGGATCCTGGGGTGCATCCGGAGGAGTGTGGCCAGCAGGTCAAAGGAGGTGATCCTCCCCCTCTACTCTGCCCTGGTCAGGCCCCACCTGGAGTAGTGTGTCCAGTTCTAGGCTCCCTGGTATAAAAAGGACAGGGATCTCCTTGAGAGAGTCCAAAGAAGGGCTACGAAGATGATTAAGGGCCTGGAGCATCTTCCCTGTGAGGAAAGGCTGAGTAAGTTGGGACTGTTCAGCCTTGAGAAGAGAAGACTAAGGGGGGACCTAATTAATGTTTATAATTATCTGAAGCAGGGGATGCAGGGGGAATTAGCCAGCCCCTTTCCAGTGGTCTGTGGAGACAGGACAAGGGGCAATAGCTGCAAGTTGGAGCACAGGAAGTTCCGCACCAACATGCAGAAGAACTTTTCACAGTGAGGGTGACAGAGCCCTGGGACAGGCTGCCCAGGGAGGTGGTGGAGTCTCCTTCTCTGGAGATATTCAAGACCCATCTGGACGCCTATCTGAGTGAAATGTCCTAGGGAGCTGCTTTGGCAGGGGGTTGGACCCGATGATCTCTCGATGTCCCTTCCAACCCCTACAATTCTATAACTCTGTGATTCTATGATTCTCACCCCACCCCACCAGCGAGTAGGCTGGGGGTGGACAAGGAGTTGGGAGGGAACAGCTGACCCTGATATTCCATAGCATAAGACATCATGCTCAGCATATAAAGCTGGGGGAAAGTGGAAGACGTGGGACACATTTGGAGTGATGGCATTTATCTTCCCAAGTTACGTGAGGGAGCTCTGATTTCCTGGAGATGGCTGAACACCTGCCTGCCCATGGGCAGTGGGGAATGAATTCTGTTTTGCTGTATTTTGCTTGCACATGCAGCTTTTACTATACCTATTAAACTTTATCTCAGCCCCCGGGTTGTCTCACTTTTAGCCTTCTGATCCTCTCCACCATGCCACTGGGAAATGAAGTGGCCTGTTTTAGCTGCCTACCAGGGTTAAGCCACAGGTGGGCAGCTCAGCTCTGTCTGCACTGGGTACAACACAAACTACCAAAAAAAAAGCCCTACAGTTCTTGCTCTTAAGGTTTTAAACAGACTAGTGGTCAAGCAGTGGAGGTTTGGATGCGGACCCAGAACGGTGCCAAGGCATGAACGAATGAACTGTATCCTGTGGTCAGCTGCTGGCAGAACTGGGCACAGAGTCCAGTGCCTGACAGGCAAGCACAATCTCCAGATGCATGGATATCCTTGTCATGACAGAAATGGCTTGGAGAAAGTAATTAGAAATTTGCAATGTGCAAAACATAACCTCTTCTGTCCTTACACACAGCCTGACCTGATGCACAGCTCACAGGAGATTTACATTTAGTCTTCTCAGTATCTTGCTAAATCTATAGACGGCATTAAATCCATCTTGTAACAGAACTCTACCACCAGAACACCCACCTTCCCATTCAATGATAAAAAAAACTTTTAGAACTATTTCCATGTAAAAAATATAAAAAATACTTATTGGTGTATTAACAAAGCCCAGAAACTCACAGTGAAGTTGAAAGGCAAGATGGCAGGCCAAAAATTATTTCAGACATGACAGCAAAATCAATAGTAAGAAATGACAAACTTTAATGGCCCAGCAGTGTTTGATTCTAACGTAAAAAGACACATCAAACCATCACACTGCATTAAGCAAAATCTTTAAGAAAGCTTCAGATATTCTGCCCTTAAAAGATTACCAAAATCACTCAATGGAAAGGTTTCTTATAAACTTCTTGAGTTTCCTGCATGCATTTTTTACCTGTTACAGCAGTTATGAAAAGGGTGAGCAATACAAATGTTGCATCATTTCAGAAAAAAGAAGAGGGAAAACGCAACTGTTCTGCCAAGCAAGGATCTCAAATTTTGGCAAGATAAGCCTCCCTAGAACTTATTAACATTCTCTCCTACGACTGACAGGAAAGGCATAGGGTGAGTACAAATTATTGCCCAATTTATATTAAGGCTGGTTTCTTTTGTTGTTTTTTTTTTAATAGTTGGTAAAAGTGTTTCCTTTGAAGATTTTAAGCGCAGTTTTATTTTTTTTTTTTCATCAAAGCCTGGTTCAGTTCACAGTTCAGTTTTCATTCCCCTGTAGTAAAACATAGCGAGAACTGCCAGCAGAGCCAGGCTGACAGAGAGCATCTTCAGTCCTCCGCCTCCCTGTTGCAAGGGGAGCTGCAAAGCCACCCGCCAGCTGAGCGGTGCTTCCGCCGGCATCTGAGCAGCAGGCCGGCCTTTCCAGCTTGTGCCATTCTGCGGCGCGTGGCTGAACTCCTGTGAAGAAATGCAAATATTAAGGTGGAAACTGTGTTATCTCTTTCTGATTGTACATACCAAACACAAATGAAATCTCCTCTTCATGTTTTGAGGTTCAAATTAGGATCCCTCTTCAAGACAAACAGCAATTCAACCTGTGTCTTCATTGGGTCATCCGTTTTTCGGACTGAAATCTAAGCCATGCCATGCAAAGTCAATCTTTTAAATGAAATTCCCTGCCAAATCAATGAAGCTGTTAGCAACAGAAACAAACACCCAGACCTCAGTGTCATCAAAGAGAGCTGTTTGATGATTATATTTTATTTGTTTCTTCACTGCTATCTCACTACTCTCCCCTTTTTTTGGCTTATTTATTTAAAAAAAAAAAACAACAAAAAACTCTAACCAGTGATAAAGGGGACCACAACACAACAATCCTTTACACAGCAGGTGCTCCTAAAGTCAATCATCGTTCCCTGGTGTGCCAGCTCAGTGGTGCTTGAAAATCCTCCCACAGGGCTTTTCCTTTCCCTGACCCTCAGGAGGCAGCTGTGCTAAAGCACTCACCTCCTCGGTCAGCATATTGAATCCAAGTTCCCTGCTGCGCCTACCATTACCACTCTCAGCCTGACTGCAAGCACCAAGGTCCCCCAGAACACGAGGACTTTTAACTGCAGCGCAACCTACAGATGTCAAGTCACTATTTCAGCTGCAAGTCCAGGGGGAAATAATAAAAAACTTCCCTTCTGTGACCCTGTTCAGTTCAGGAGTCTATCACTGTAGACACTCAAATGTAAAAACATCTGCTAATACTGTAATCTGATGACATTTGCAAGAGGTGGGAATGGTAAATTGCTGCAATGATCTTGCATCACAGGATTCAATATTTCTGTTTATAATTTCTTTTTTTCTTTTCTCTATTTCAAGAACATCCTAGGAACTCAACTGAGAGCTGCTGGATTTTTCACTGGTTTGAAAAATCCAGTTGAAAAAAGGTTTCTGATTAATCCATTTTAATTTTTTATCCCTTCACATTTCATATAAAGTAAATCAGGGACTGAGAAAGTACCTGTCTGGATGATCTTGTATTTCCAAGCAGCTGAAACAGGGTCACAGGAAGATACAGACCAGATGCCCAACTCCCTCTCTTATCA
Source organism: Hypotaenidia okinawae (assembly GCA_027925045.1). Taxonomy (NCBI): domain Eukaryota; kingdom Metazoa; phylum Chordata; class Aves; order Gruiformes; family Rallidae; genus Hypotaenidia; species Hypotaenidia okinawae. The sequence goes on from BSDF01000002.1 coordinate 65,866,712, forward strand.
AACATATTTCTGGGCAAACTCAATGAAATATCAAAGCTCCAAGAAAGAAGCCTACCCGTGACAGTGTGTCAGCACATTTCCAATTGTCTGTAACTGCCTCCTGTTTTCCATTTCAGGAATCAACTCCATTATAGTAATTGCAGAAGGAAAATAATGATTACTACTGGTTTGGTAAGTAAGCATCAAAGGGACAAATGACAGCCTGGTGTAAGTGTTATTCTAACATCTGAGGTACTGGTGATGTAAATCACAATTCACGTAGGCAAAGGGTTACTGAACAAGTGACCTATGAAATGAGGATGACTTCTTTATATATACTACACCCAGAAGACCATCAAGTGGGTAATCAGTGGGAAAGGAAACAGGTAAGCAAAATGGGGTGCAGTTTTCCACAGTGTAAGGCACAGAAACAACACTACGCAAGAGCTCAGGCCTACGTTGTGCAGAGTACGTTAGCTCCGTCAAAAACTGCAAAACTGCTTCATAGTCAGTCCCTAAGGCATCTGACATTTCAGTAACTGGCCACAGCTATTTAATCCCCCCAAATCAAAGCTGATTAACATCTGCCTGCAGCATAAACTGGAAGCCACACAATATTAAGGATTTGTAATATATGAATAAAAAGTAATTTTGAATTTATTCTTTGCAGACATTTATGTATCATCTTTTCTTTGCAGGTTTTACAAATCTCTACCAATCTAAGATGTGTAATTTAGGGTCATAACCTGTTTTTACATATATCATTGGTATGTTAACACTAGGGTGAAATTGATTTAAAAGAATGGATAAGGCTGTAAATATCAATACAGCCCAAGACCGATTTCCTCTGATACTTAATTTTCATGACTTAGACTTTGGCTGACTATAGACTCACATGTCCTTGTTAAATATTTCTACACAGCTTGATAATCAGTAAAGTTCTGAATAATATATGATACCATCCCTTAGAAAACAGGTAAAAAGGGCCCCTACTTCATAAATGACTTTGTAACTTTCTCCTCAATACTCCTCTTCATGCTGAGCCCCAGTTCCTATTAATTGTCTCTCTGATACTGGGGGTAGCCAGCAAAACAACCCAAACACAAGTTACAACCTGTTAACAATTTTGAGGGCCTTCCTCTCCCCTCCTTACCCCTGCCCCCTTTTTCTCACATTAAACACATTAGTGTTTCATGCATTCATTCATGTTCCTGTGCAGTAATTCTGCAATAGTGATTTCACTGGCACTTCATTTGTTTTACAGTTTTCCAATATAAAACCAAATAGTCTCATTCTGTTGGTATAATTTTGAGCACAAAGAGCCTACAGTGATGTGGTTTTTTTAGGGTTTGGTTGTTTTTTTTTGGTTACTGTATCATTTTCTTAAACCTCTATTGCATATGCACTGGGTAGTGCTGCATACTGCTGGTGGACAGAATGGCAAAAGAGATTTTTAGCAAGGTTTATAAACCTTGGAGGTGGAGTAATGCCACTGGCCCCACAGCCAGTTGCCCCAGTGCTATTTCATCTGAGGAAGTCAGCCTGTAAAGTGAGACCCCCATTTTATTCCTTACTTTATCATATTTCCCACAAATTTGAAGATCATAATGATATACTAAACCCATATTTAATTTTCTTTCTGTAGATGTGGTTTTATCTTACAGTATTCTACTAAAAGGCAAACTTAACTGGGTTGGAGATACAATTCTCAAAATTTCACTATGCTTTTGTTTTTCTTTTACATTTTGAACCCTGATGCATTTTTTTTTACTGGTAATCACATTTTTTAAAGTCCTCAAGACTTTCAGATTTTTGCAGCATCTCAGATCATACACGAGACTGGCAAACACTTTACAGCAGTAGTTTTTCTTTCACCAGAAGCGTACATAAAATGTTACTCCTATTACCTTGCTGATCTGAATTCTTTACAAATTTTCTCATGGATGAAACTGTTATTAAATGAACAAAAGATCACCATTTTCAGACTAAAGTGACCCTTTTCTTCAAGATGTGCTTCACACCTTATCACTTAAAACACTGCTGCATTTCTGCTTGATAACGTGTATCTCTTCAGATGACCCCGCCAATTATTCTCTTTCCAGAAGAGCAATGAACATGTTTATGAGATCCCGTGTTTTCCAAGAACTATTCTCTAGCCCACCCCAAAACTCTGCCTTGCAACCCTGACACATGGGTAATACCACTGGCTGCCTTCAAAATTCCCCTTGTTATTGTCCCAGAAGACGCATCTGTGAAAAAGGGTACACCTGGTTCCAGGCAACTGAAAGGCTCCTTTAGAAAATCCTGGCCTTTTGTCCGCCCTGCCTTTCATACAACAGCTTTTAAACCCAGGATAATCTCTCAAGAGACACCTGCAGGTAGAGGCCTCTTCCAGAGAGCCAGCTGCACAGCTCTGTACGACATGGTGGTGGGAAGGGGAAGGGGTCTGCTAAACTGACCCTGTTCTTGCACTCTCTTAAGCCAGAGCTAAGGGCCAAGTGGCTCTCACTGTAGTCCGGACAACACTCAAGTGCCTGTCTGGATTATAATCAGTTCTTACTAACATGCAAGAACTGTATCAAAAGCTAGTGAGAAACACTATTCTCTCTCTCTCTCTCTCTATATATATATATATATATATAAAATTATTATTATTTTTAATTTGGGCAAAAAGTCCTCCTGTAGGCTCTGTTTGGGAATTAGTTTTCAAGTCAAGTATACAGTATGTGTCATAGCGTATACTGCATGCACAGAGGAGGAGGAGAGAGAATGAACTTACAGAAGCTAAAATTAAAAACAAGCCTTCTAGCACAGACAACAAATTACAGGGGCTTCTTTGGGCTACCACATGAGCTTCAAACTTTGCAATACTGTAGTGCTATATTCTGGGATCCTCTCACATACCTTGCCTCAAAGAGCTATCCAAGGGACCTGCAGGAAAGATCTTTCATGTTTTGTGGGGAGGGGAGTTCTCCACAGAAAACCAAGTTTATTAGAGCGCTTTTACGTACCTTTGGTGTAAAAAACCTGCATGGAGGCAAAGATCTCATTTGTTGGACAAGCAGTTACACGGGTCCACTCCCTGTGCTCTCACTCTGTAGCTGTATTAATTCTGAAAGGCCCTTATTTGTATCTCTAGATAAAGTATTTGCAGCATGTTAGCTGTTGAAGGAAATCTTCAAGGCAATTCGGTAATATTCTGAACTGATATAACTGGTGATATTTACTACACTAGTGCAAGTTTCTTAATCTGAGCTCAGAAATCACACTTCTGTAGCTGCAAGACTCAGGAAGATTAGCATAATGATTCAGTTCAGTGGAATTTAGAACTAAATCCAAAGCCTCTTTTACCCAAAAAGTACTTGGAGGGAATACTAAGGTAAAGGATTTCCAGAAATTTTATATTAGTTTATATTAACTTTATATTAGTTTATATTAAGTCTCGATAGGCCATAAACTCTTTGGTAGACTCGTTAGTAAGGAGCATTGCTCTCACTAAAATGAACCATAATGAAGAAGGTACACCAAGATTTAAACTTATATACTCTTAATCAAAATGGGGGAGGAAGGGAAATTATCAAACTGAAATGCAAAGACAGACACTTTGAGCCAAGCATCTCGTATTTCCATGGAGGCAGCCTTTCATCTTGTTTTGGCAGCCACAAAGTAAACACAAGACTTTGCTAATAAGGTATAATATAAATTATTAAACCAACTAGTATATGATCAAATGCATTTCAGATTATTTTTTGAATAATTCTGCCTTGACGACTGCCAGGAGTAATATATTTTGTGTACTCTTGCACAGACCCATTGATTGCTGTCTTTCTGAAGCTCTGGTCCCAGACTTAAAACTGCCGTGCACGAAAGAAATATATAATCACATCAAAACCTAAGCTTTGGCATCTGTCGATCACAGCCTAGCCTTTCAGAAGATCTCACTTCATGTTAGTCAACAAAGACATTAGAGCAACTCTTTAGCTCTGAGCTGAGGTTTTAAGAGATTCAAAACATTTCTTACATGCAAATTTCTTTTATGGCTCAGGGGCACTGTTAGAGCTTGAAGTGTTAGCTAACTGCTGTGAAAAACTACTTGACTGAGCATATCTCAGGATAAATTAGCCTTCTGAATTTTTTAGCCCAACCAAGTACATCTTACACACTTGTACTACTGGCTGAAAAAATACGGACTTTTATATAACCATGCACAACAAGCCTGTGTGGCAAATTAAAAGAAAACATGTTAAAATATGCATTACATATCCTACTGTGCCATCTGAAACGCTGGGCTGTTACACTTTGGAGGCATTCTTCAGATTTAAAAAGTAAACAGTTACCGAAGGTCACTTAGATTACACATCCAAAAACCAGGTAAATGAAATATTATTGAACAGTTCCGGAAGGCACGTGTAGTTCTGTAGGTATTAAGAGAGCTCCTGTGATTTATTACTTAAGAAATTCTACTGCAAATGCGGAATGCTGATCTTAAAGCAGAAAACAAATGGTGTACAAAGTATTTTTTTCCTCCAGTGGAATTAACACAGTAATTCCTGTAAGAAACATCTCTGCCACCATGTATTCCACTGACTGCACAGGGTTATACTGTTACGAGGAAAGTCTGCCTACAACCGTGCTTGTGTCAGATGCTATCAGCCATACACCACACCTAGGAATTCACTGATTCCAGATACACATGGAGGTTATGTACCCTTTTTAAGAAATGGAAAACCTTGAAAAAACCCAAATAAAGCAGCCAGGCATTTCTGTAAAAGAACTTCACGCTGCTGCTTCTTTTTATGCACATATGTATGTATGTGTTTATGTATGTGTGTGATGTAGGACAGTATGCTTCACTATGTAAGTGAGGGGAAAGAACTGTGCTGGAGGATAAATACAGATTTATTATTAATTTCTTAGCCAATAGTCAGAGACTTAGCTATAATTAGGGTTTTGAATCTGTTAACCCATTACCACTGAAATTATAGCAAGAAAATAAATTAATCAAAGCATCTTGAAAATAGCGTAGCCACTAAAACTGTCTTCTTGTCTGTCACGGATCCTAGGATAATTCAGCCTTCATCTGGTCCATCCTCCTGCTCAAAAAAGGGTGAACTATGGCCTAGTTTGCCCAGGGATTTAATTAGTTGGGCTTTGAGTAATTCCCAGGATAGAGACTGGACAGGCTCTCTGGTGCTCTGTCCTACTGCCCGACCATCTTCATGGGGAAACTGTTTCTCTTCATAGTCAGCCTAAACCTCTTGTTTCTTATTTTTATACCCACTGTCTCTTGTTCTCCCACTTACTACACTGTGAAGCACTTGGCTTGGTCTTCTCAATACCTTCCCATAGACACTGGCAGGTGGGGTTCTGTTAGGGTTTCCTGAAGCCACCCCTTCTTTGGGCTTGAGCAAGCTTGGTTGCTCAGCCTCTCCTCACAGGCCAAGCTCTCCAGCCTCTGACCATCTCTTGTGACCCTGCACTGAACTCATTCCAGTTACCAATTCCGAATTTATACCAAGATCACTGCACATGACCCCATCAAATCAGGTAAGCAATACTGCTAGCAGCTGGACCACGGTCAAATACAAACATAAAAAACATTTAATAATGAGAGGATATAGAGACTGATGACCTTAAGCTCAGCTGCATCGAATCTGACAGTTTCTTCCATGTCTGTCATTCCTAATGGAGATCATCATTCCTTATGGAGATGATCTTTAAGTAGGGCCTACCCCTGACCTGCATAGCAAGACAGCAAAAATCTCCCCCCCCAACATTTTCAAGAGTCTTTTGCTTAGAAAAAAACCCTTCCCACTACTCAGCTACCTCTCACCTTGATTATTACTACATTCTCCTCCTGTCTGTCCCGTTTTCCTTCTACTTCTCCCCATTTTGTTCCTATACCGCCTGACTATGTGGCTTCTCCTAATAAACAAAAGCAGAGATGCCAATAGGAACACAAATTTGGAGTGACATGCCATAACATAACTTTCTGTCCATGTCACACAGACCCACCTCTGGAATTTCCTCCTCCTACATTAACATTAAATTCAAACTTGAATTTTGCCCTGTAAGAGTATAAAAGAAATTAATTATCTCTGTGTGACTATACCTGAACTTCCCACCATTACTCTAAGTCTCCACGGCTATTTTTCTTGGCAGGCGCCTCTCCGCTCTCTTCAATGTTCTGACCTAAGGGTAGGCCTTTGCCTACTAACTTCTGCTTCCTCCCTCAAACAGTCTTTAAGGATTACTCCCCTCAGTAATCCCTCAAAACTCATAATGCAGTTAAAAGCTAGACAGAAGGCTGAGGAACTGGGGCTTCTTAAATTACTTCCTTCTTGATGTACACTTTGAGGAGTGAAAACAAACAAAACCATCAACCAACAAAAGAAACACAATGAAGAGAAACAACCAAGAAAACACAAGCCAAAACCACCTCCAAAATGCTTAAAACACAGTCTCGTGTTGCTTTTTCACATGTTTTAGCTTGTGTCTTTATTTTTACCTAAAATGCTTCCAGTCAGGGGGTGACCCTTTTTTTACATATTTGCATTCTGTGCTGCTATTAAGGTTAGTGACTTAGTATCCTCCCACTATACGAATAATGCATTTTCTCTGAAGGTCAGAAGCAACACTTTGAAAAATAGTGTGACGCCTGGATTCTGAGCACCCCTTGTTGTTTGTGCGTTTTGCTTTGTTTTGTTTTGTTTCAAAGTAGGTTTGTGAGGTTGTTGCAGTTCTACTGAGAGGGCCAGGTCCGGCAGAAAATTCCAGCAGCCATTTTCTGCAGCACCTGGCCCTCTCTCAGTAGAACTGCAACAGAGGTGTCAGTCACTATGCCGGAAACAAGCGACATGCAAACCATCGATCCACTTAGCACTGGCAGCCACGAGAGAACTGGGAGATATTTTAAGCAGAAAGTTTGTGATTCAAAAATCGCAGTCATCCAAGTAATGACTTGAAATTAAGAATGAACCTGAGCAGCAGGATGTGGACAAACTCAGGATGGGGAAGTGTCATTTTGATCTCCCTGTATATAGCCCAGTTCTATGAAGGAGATGGCAGGTGCTTGCTCTTGTGCACTTACCTGGTAATTAGCTGGCTAAGAGACAAATCTGTTTCCTAGAGATGACCAGCACAGGCTTCAGGGCTTTGAAAATACATTACAGTGAATTACAGGATGTATATTTACTTGTAATAACACAGATACCATTTTGCAGTGTGTCTTCGTAGATACGATTCCACAGGACTGAAATGTTCTCCTTCTTTGAAGGATCATAGGGATTTTAAAAATAAGGTTTTTTTAAGGTTGTGTTTTGAACACAACAATTTTCCCAGTTTATTTTGTTAGCTGATGGAAGTATGAGAGTTAGCAGTATGTGAATGCTCAAAGACTGTTCTACACATGAAATTATTAAATGAAATGCAATACAGTTTTTATAGCACAAGCCTTCAGAGACCACCACCTTTTTCTTTTCCTTTTAAATCTTCAGATGACAAAGACAATTATAGGGAGGTCAATGGTAGCTACAGGCAAAGACACAAAAGGTTTCCATCAGAAAGTGTATCCCAGTAAAATGAATAGCTAGATCTGAAAAAATATATTCATGCCACAGGAACCACCAATATAACTGAATGACATTCACATATCAACAGTGAAATGAGTAATACTGCTTTTACTTGGAAGTGAACTCTCTGAATTTATATTAAAACACTATCTTTAAGAGGAATTCTATATTCCCAAGTAGTAGAGAGCATAAACTACCAAAAAGCCTTTCTAACAATTGTTATTTGCAACAAACACTGTGATAAATATCCAAGAAATATCTCAAGGGGCATCTCTCTCAGAATCATGAAAAGCTTGTATAAAGATCTTTCACTTGGAGCAAAGTAGAATAAACTGATTTATGCACACATTCTTGGCTAAACCCTTCCTCTTAATCCTAGAATATGTCATAATCCTGAATTTATGGTGTTTTCATTTATTCCTGCAGAACTGAGCATTTTAAACACAATGTTCCTAGGAGACTTCAACATATAAGACAATCAAAGAGACAAAGGATATGGCCCTTCTTACATTCCAACCTCACAGATAATAAACATGGCATAAAAAAAGCATTATTAATATTTAGGAATGATACTAGTTTCCAGAGTTTCAAATTCCATCCTAGCAGATAGCTGTATGATCTATACGCCTCCCTCATTTTACCGGTAGAGAAATAAAGAAGATTAAAGTGTCTCCAGTGCCATAATGCAAGTCATAAATTGGGTCTCTACAATTCTTGTCATAGATTCCAGTTGTCACTAGAAGCCAACAGAGCCTCTAAAACATTTTATCTCTGTCATGTTAAAGTTTGAAACATGTTTTCATAAAGTTAGGTGATACACTAATATGTAGTCTCCTGACAATTTCTCTTACATTCATTTTCACAGACTTTTCTGCCTAGTATTAAACACTTCCCATTCCTGGGACTGCAGATGCTCACCAAGCACAGCTAGAATCAGACCTTGGCAAAAAGTAGCACTTCATTCAAGCCTGACATTTAGCAGTTAATAAAGTATGACTGATCTTGACCAACTTTGTGGGTTCAGCGGTGAGATAAGGTTTTCTTTTCATATTGTCATAGCCTCTTTCCTTTAAGTATCCTTATTTGTTTTAGGAGGTCTCCCACAGTGCCATTTAGCATACTTTTGAGCACCTGAGGGAGTATCTTGAAATCTGAGCCTCCTTTTTAATTTCACACTCAGTCAAGTTCAACTGCAGTTAATGGAGGACTCTCTCATGGAAACATCAAACAATGGTTACCTTCTGTGATTAGCAAGCCTAACTGCTGTATCCCTAGTCTCTACAAATGATTCGTCAGCCTTTCTCCACAATAAAGATTACATGAGAAAAACCTTTCTTGGCTTGCTGTCTATTTTATGCTAGATAATCATGATAGCACCTCGGCGCTCTAAGACATCAAAGAACAGTAAGTATCCAATCTACAGGCTGTAACGAATATCTCCCCTCAGGAGAACATTTGTATCATTCAGAGGGTGGTCTGACTAGACAACCAGATTCTCTATCTGTGAAGAACTGAAGTGCATAAGCACGAACTTGCACCCCATTATGCTCAAATACTAGCAATTTGTGCCTCCGCTGAGGGCCTCCAAGGAATCCACTGGACCTCACTCTTCTCCCACACAGGCTTCACATGGTGTGCTCTATCAGGTGGTATCTGACAGTTCCCAGGGTTAGCTCATGGGGAGAAAAATCAATTCCTCTGGAACTGACCAGGAAGTAACATGTGCTAATTTATTCTTCTTTTCTGAGATTTCATACCCTGGAGTCAGTTTATCTAAAACACTGAACACTCATCACTGCAATTTGCTTGAACACAAGCTATACAACTTTAATAATTTGTAAGTATCTAGTTCCAAGCATTTTAAACTGACCACCATGGAATTTGTTCACCACACTAACTTCTAGCAGATACTTTGAGCATCTGTCTCATCTTCATTTGTGAAACGAGAAGATGAGAGCTTAATTTCAGGAGGATAACATAAAAATAAACGTTACTCTTTCTGAAACATTCTAAAATTTACTTATGGGGGTCATAGGAAAGGTTACAAAGAAACTAATAACTCCCCTGAGAATGAGATTTAAACAGCATGCAAATAACACTGCTATTACACAATGAACAATGAAGAGGGAAAACATCTAATAATAGCTTATTAAATGAATAGTATCTGCTCTGTGCACAGAGGGAAACAAATCTCTGTGTGTGCGTGAAAATAGTGCATAAGCACATAATTAAAGGCTGAAACATAATATGGTTGGCATTTGCATGGAAAAGAGGAACTGAAACTAGATTTTCCTTAGTTCAGGGTACTTCACACTCCAAAGAATCTGCGCAAATATGTACATTAAAAATATCATTCTTAGTTTCTACTTGTTATCACGTGTTACAGGATTTCAATACCCTTGCAGCGTTACACTCTTCTCTATATTGAAAAGTACTCTGCTCTGTAGAACACAATCCATTGTATCTTAATACAGCTCACTTGGCTCTTCTGTTGTTCCTTCTGTCTCTAGCTGAATACAGTTATTAACTGGAACTGATTCCTGAGCAAGCAGTGTTCTCAATTCCATTTCATTATCTCTGCCCGTCCTAGGAACTTTGGAGCCTGCTCACTAACTTCAGCAATGGAAGAGCAATCCAGCGAGTCTCATAAATGTTAAGGGCTTGCAAAACCAAACCAAACCTAGCCAAGCCAAGCCACGCCAAACCATACCAAACCAAACCAAACCAAATATCTAAACCAGCGCTCCATCAAGGGAAAGGCCAAAGCCCAGCCTCAACAATCTGTTTTCTGACATAATTCTGCTGACCAGTCTGTACTCCTAAAACTCCAAATTGCATGCAATAGTTGCACAAACCACCTACAACATATTTTTTCCATAGGGCAGTCAGAGAAGATCTGGAAGCTGTGGAGAGGAAGCTGTGGGTTTTTTTGCTTTAGAAACATGGAACCAGAGGACCCAAAACATGGGAACTTGGCTTTGTTAGGTCAGCCACAACTAGTGCATTCTCTAACTCTCTGAACGCAGCTTTCTTGTATAGACCGTCTCTGCTTCACGGTGTTTCAAAACTAAATGCAAAACTAGATGAAAGCTGGACAAAAATAAATATGGAAGGGGGGAGGCTGTACTGGTTAGCATGGGGAACGGTGTTTTAATAATCTAGCTTGCTCCTAAATACAGAGAGTCTTCAGTTCCCACTCCTCCCCACCTTTTCACAGCTGAGGGACCTATCTGATTGCATGCTACCACTACAGCAATGTAGAACACGAGAAAGATTTTACAAAGTGAACTGATGTAAAGGTATTTCTTCTACTTCTCAGATTTACCATGTTAGACCTAACTTAAAATGTTAATATACTTAGATCAAACAAAGAAGCTGTAGGCCATTTCCTTCTAAGTGAGGAAAAGATGAGATAAGGTTCTTATGACAGATTCACAATCTCTGAAAGGACCTTCATTCACCTCTACTTCTTTAAAACTCGTAACATCTTTCCTAAAATTATGTAACACTAAAATACACTGCTTTGAGGAGAAGAAATTAAGAATATCTGAGATAAACACAATAAACCGGGAGATAACATGAAAATGGCAAACATATACAAGGTGCCTACAGGGGTGAGATACACAAGCCCACAGGATGGTAACTGCGGGACTTAACCTAGTCTTTAACAAATTGATGGGATGCTTCATGCCTCTGTACTAAAGCTTAAAAGAGCTACAACAGATTTTTATTGCACAAGATACTCTCCAAAGCATAACTCTAACTCATTCCTTTACAGCTATTAGGAGTTACACATCGGGCTTTCCCCTGTGACTCTGTGACAAAATCCGATTATGCTACAGGATTCTAAGCACTCCTCAGTGAAAAAATAATGAACTAATCATTCTTTGGACAGAGATACATGTAGAATAGTTGAAAGAGGAAAATAATTCCTGTCATTCTAAGCACTACTTCCATTACTTTACCAAATTAAAGTTCTTGTATTTAGAAAAAACTGTGTCAGAAATGGATATTCGCAGCTCTCCTTTTTGTATGATAATTATGTTATCTGAGCTTATCAGAGATTGTGCATGCAAGAGTTGCAAAACAGATTCCATACGGGTAAGATAAAGCACAGTCGGACTGACTGAAATGACTTACAATCACATATGAAGCCATGTCAAAACAAGGACGAGATTTTTAAAAAATATCCTCTACTCCTGATAACAAGTCCTTCCTTGAGGACCAGAAATCCATCTGGTTGGTATTATGCATAGGTAGTTTTTGTCGCTCTGTGATTTTTTGACAAAGAGGAGCTTAAATGTACTGCCTACACATCTTTGTTCCATCAGAAGTATTTTCACAAAAAGTTCCAAGCAACCCCAAACCAAAGCGGAGCGTTTTTAAAGTTCTGCCTCAGCATATACATAGCTATGAAAAGAAATCCATCAATTTGAAAGTTAAGACATTTAGTGAAAAATTGTATCATAAGATATTGTTTCAAGCATCCCATGGCTATACTGAAACTAAAGAAAAAGAATATTAATGTCCATGTGGCTTTTCCTCTTCATTTTGTGTTTGACATCTGGCTCTCTAGCCAGTCACATTTCAATCCTTTCAGTATTGATCAATCACACATCCATCTTGTGTTGTAGTACATGGGTTCCCAGCCCTTTTTGATATGCCACGTGAGTCTACTCAAGACACTACCCTGCTTTGCCAATCCCAGAACCAGACATAAACTGACTGTGTGATTAAATAGCTATGAGCTCTCCTCTTCCAGACACCACATACACTCTGACATGTATGACCCTGACCTGGTAGCCATTGGAAAAGAGGGTGTGCCTGCAAGTTGTCCCACAGCAGAGGCTGGCCACTTCTGCACTAGCAGAAGTAACAAAACTACATCTGTGGAGAGGACTTGTTTACAGGCCAAGTCCCACAGAATAGTGTTTCTACTAGTAAGGTCAGGTGAAAAGGCACAGGGAAGTGTCATAAAGAACATATTGACAACACGGCATCAACATTCATTATAGCACTTGTTGACTTATGCTGAGCCAGAAGCTGGGAAATAACCAATTTCTTATGGAATGATGAGCTATGTAGATCAAACATGGTCTGTCTTCAGGCTCCTAATTATTTTGTGTCATTGTCATCACTGTGAATAACTAAAACCGCACATTTCTTTTTAAGGAATCTTTATCACTGGAGATTTTTTAAAATTAATGTTTTTGATTTTAAAATGATTTGTCAGCTTTTCTCCAAAATAAAGACTACATGAGAAAAATCCTTATTATTTCTTGCATATTTTGATGGCTGGCTTAGATCACCATGTGATTCAACTTCAGTTTTGACTTTACATCAGTGTGTCTTAATTAAAAATGACTTCATGCCAGTGCTTGAGATCTTGACAATCAAAAGGTGAAGCACCGCTGAAGTACGTTTATCCTCCTCACCATAATTCCAAAGTCTTAGGTTTTTCTATTATCTAGGATGGAAGAAATATGTCCACATTTTCCAAGATCATGATGTTGTTATTGTGGTACTTACTCCAGTAAAAGACATGAAAATAAATATGCTGAAATGTTAATATCTTGTGGGCTTGAGTTTCAAATACAGGAAAACTGTGCTTGAAGCCCTCTGGCTTGCTTGGACCCTCAAATCATGAACTGTATCTGCTTAGTGCAAACTACCAGTGAAGATGATGAACAATCTTTGGAATCTGTTCTGATGGGAAAGAAAGGCATACTGCAGAAAGGACCATGCAAACAGATGAAGTGCTAGTTTTACGTTAGTGGGAATGTATATGATATTTGGGCTATCTACACTAGCCGTTATCACACCACTACCACAACCTCTCATGCTATACTCACTAGATCCCTCAGTGCATTATGTACCTCCTTCCTAATGCCACATCAGGCAATTATACCATATCCTGTCATAATTTCTGGATTTTAGCTGGTACAAGTGACTTAGCCTGACACCAAAATTAACGGTCCTAATATCTGAAATAATAAATTGAAGGTGCAGGAACCCTTTAAGTCACTTAAATACACAATGGGAAGTAGCCAGGAGAAGGTTATCAAGATTGGTGCACTATACACTAACCACAGGTAATGCTGTCTTTGACCAGCTTTAATGAAGTCCTTAAATAATTAGTTACTTTTCTAAATGTTTCTTTTACCTAATGGTCTTTGATAAAGCCCACAGGAACAGCGTGCTTTGGAACTTGTTATAAAAAAAACCTGAACCTAAAGTTAAATAAATTTATGAGTCAGGTCTCATGAAAACCTTCAATGTAATAGGCAATGAGCCAAGTTTCTTAGAGGTAGAACACGAACTTTTAAAGTGATTATTCCTCTTTTAGTTTGAGAGGAGTCTGTTTAAAAATATATTAGATTGGGGAGAGACTGTAGCAGAAGGCAAAGGTTTCTTTCTGTTGTTGTTTGGTCCAGTAAATCTGCAACAACATGCTTTAATGGCTAATGGCATGACCGAGACTTTGATCTGATTACATGACAAAGGGTCTAGAGTGAATGTTAAACTTGATATGTAATACAGTCTGTATAAACACAAAGTTACTGCCTTTGAAGAAGCCCTATTTTACAAAGCCTGCTTAGATACCAAAATTTTCTGTGGATTTTCCTTAAGGATATAGTCATTCTAATAAATTCTTCAGGGTCACAGCAAGCTCTTTGGATATTCTGGTATAGTTAGGAGTATATTCTTGGTGGACTAAATTTAAGGCTGAATTTCACATCCTCTTCACTGAATTATGGCATTTGGATATTTTAAGATCTGTTTTCTCCAATGTAGCTACCGAATAGAGCCTTATCTTTATTACTCAACTGTAATTTAATTTCAGTTAAAGATATAGCCACTATAAGGTTGCTTTGGTTTTTTTATATGCAGACATCCCTATAGACAAAATGTAATTTACTACTGATAAAAGCTTAAAAATTTTGTTTCTGTCTCCTACTGAAAAGTCTTTCCCCCCTTTCTTTATCTTATTTCCCTTGACACCACGAAAAGAAAAAAATCTCTAACCCAATGTTACTGTGTTGTATATTATAAACACAAATGTAAATCACTATATCCAAATACTACCAAAGTCTGAGTGGGAAACTACTATTATGAATCGATCACAGTATTCTACTATGACTCACAATTAATCCTAATATTGTTGGATCAATTCAACACTCTTTTAATAGATTTGACAGAATAAAAGATGTTATTTGCAAGATCTATATACATCTTAGTAAATTCTCATTATGATAATCAACAAGAAAACAAATTATGATTTTTAGACTATTAGAAAACCATTAATCTACTGAGAATCTAATAAAAATTTCTGAACATATAATAATGTTAAAGGATACAGAACACCCTAATGTGATTTGCTAATTTATTTGAAACGAAATATACTTTTAAAGCAGCTTCAAGTTAAAATAAGAAGCTTAATCTCATGACCATAATTTTTATTTGCTTTCAAAATAATCTCAAAGCTAATGAACCCTCTTACTTCAATGGTTTTGGCAACAAATATATTTCTAAAGAGGCAGAAGTTCATCATTGCAATACCTTGTATGTGTAAAATCAAATCTCCCACTGACCTTTCATTAGGTGATGGGGAAAGCTGTATGACCCTTCTAAACCTCTACTTCCTCTTATGATCTCCATGTGCCTTTTTCATGCTGTCCTATTTAAATATTCATGTAGAAAGACTACTATGACTACAGCTTTCATAAATGAGGAATAGATAGAAAAATCATCTGGCCAAGATAAAAATATCTCAGGCCTCTGTGCGTTTGCTTGCAGGGAAAGAAGAGAGAAGGAAGGAATGACAACAGCAATCCTGCCTACATGAGCTTTCTGGTGATCTAGAGTAGTAACTAAAAAGGTATGACTAAATACTGCAAGCAAAGACACAATGGGCAAAATATCCTTCACATACCTTTGTATTAAAGTCTACTGCAGAAGCATAGAAGTCAAACCTCTAATGGCTTTTGCTGGCACAATGAATTGGAAATAGATGTCTTCAAAAACAACAGGAAAGTTGAAAAAAAGTTGTGGCTGCTGCATTTTTTATCTCCTGAAAGCCAATTAAAACTTAGTGATTTTTTAACCTGGTACATGAAATAATAGAGCATTACTAAAAAAAAAAAAGCTTTTTGATTATTTCCAAAGAGTCTGTATACAGCTCCAAATGAAAAGAATAAGTATTTTTAAAAAACCTTCTAAATATTACAAGGAGTGTCAAGTAGTTAAAATTACCATTGCTACACATTTCTAATTTGTCCCTCTGCCAAGGGAGAACAGAACCCACCCACTCATCCTGCAGCGCAGCAATCAGCAGGTCAAGCACTAGAGATAATACAGAAAAATGGCAGGACTATTTTAGCACTAGGAGTTTAATTCTGGAGGCAGGAGGGGTAGAACATTTCTGCTTAATCTTCTCTCATTCTCCAGAAAATTACTCCCAGTTGAATCCCAGACATTTCTATTTCCATTTATTGCATGCACTGCACAGGATTAACGTAGTTATGTAATTTAAAGTGACTAGACAGTGACTTTCAGCCAAATAACATCACTTGTTAAGGAAATGAAAAGTAAATAAACTAAAGTTCAGACCTTTTCACCTGAAATGGGACTTCAGAGAGCATTTGTTTGAAAAGGGGCTATGCAATATGTGTTGTTTCAGCGGAGCTTTAATAACTGTAGTTGAAATTCAATCCTGCCAAACCACGGGCAGAAAGAAAACGTGCCCATTAAACTAAAGACCTCAGGATAAAACTACTTGGTGAAGGTCTTAATGCTGACTGTTGGGTCTGCTTGTTTTGGGTTTGCACGGCTGGGTTCTGGTGGAGAAGGAGGGGCTGCAGGGGCAAACTTAAGAGGTCACCTAGCCCATACCCATGAACTAGGGCAGCTGGCATACATCTCTAAGAGATATCTGCTAAGCACGTTCCTAAAGACCAGCACTGATTTAAATTCCCCAAGCCCTACAGACAATCCAATCCAGTGCTTATTTAACCAGCAACATATTCTGCCCATAAGAAAAAAAATCTATCCCGAATTTCTGAGTTTAAGCTGTGAAATGTTGAGCTTTCAAGTAGAAGAAAACTTCAAATCAAGTCAAATCCCGAAACAGAACCAACATGATGTGCAAATAATGTGTAGATCATGAAAAGGCATCTAAGAAACAGCATGTTATAAATGTTTTTCATTTTTTCAGGGAGAAATGAGAGTTTTTGAGGGTCCTTTGTAAAAACATCCATAGATAGCATTAAACTTCACTCTTAGAAAGGAAATTTCTTTTCTTACTTTAACTTTATAGTGTCCTTAGTGATATAACTGAAGAAAAACCAAGAAAAAATATTACTTAAGGAAAACTGAACACCATCTTACAGGACCTCTATTTACAGCCAGCGGGGAACACGACTTAACATATTAAATAAAACAGATTAATACATGCAAAAGCACTATTTGCATGCCTCACAGTACAATCAGTTGTTTCATAGAAAACAGGAGAAAGAACAATCGAACCAACAAAAGGGATGTATTTTATTTTACTTTACCTTTCTTCCTTGGAAATTCCAATCTTTCATTAGCATTTCTCAGGCTTTCTATAGTTTCTAAAATTTTATGAAAGATTCCCCTCCTAACACCTCTATGCCAGCTTTTGAATCAAAATTTGCTTCCTCATTCTCTTTTTTCCCTACATCTCTAATTAATTCCTGTTCAGAAAAACAAAGTGTTCACCACTTTGAAACACCAGCATATGTAAAAACTCTGCTTAATAATTACTTCAGTTTTATGCACATCTTCCGTATTTCCTTCCAAGCCCTTGAAGGAAGTTTCCAATAGAGAAGTCTCAATTCTGCCATGATTTCTTTCATTTCTGTTCCAGCAGAAGACAATTTCTTCCCCCTTCCCCATTTTATTTTGCCTGCAAGTTAAGCACCCTTTCTACCTGAGATCAGAGAGCTTCCTTTAAGCTATACTTTGTTGATTCTTCTTTCTGGCAGGCTATAAAAAAGCGTTTGATGTACGCATCTTCCCTGTTTCCTAACATCAGAAAAAAAGGCTGGGTAATGTGTAGAGGTCACCTTTTGCTAATGTAACTAGAAAATACTTGTGGGTAACAAGGAGACCAGAAACATAAATGTGCTTGAGTAGTATCCAGAAGCACAATGCTACAATAACCTACTGCAAAAAATGAAGGCAAGATGGAGAGAAAAGGGAACAAGCAGACAGGCCAAGCAATTGCTTGCTAACTGAAACTCAGCCCACTCTTCAGTTTCTTCTGAAGATCTCAGTGACTTGAATAACTACTATCTTGATGGGCCAACTCTGGATATGGCCTGGGAGCCAGAGAGATGTGCACCAAGATCACTCACAAAAGGAGATACCGCAAATGAGGACTGACAGAGGCAGTGGTTCACAGGAGAAGTGTCAGACATGGAGAAAGTTATCACATAAACCAACAGAAAACAGGTAACTTTGAAAAGAAGGTCAGTCATAGATGCGTATCGTAACAAATTATGAACATAAAATAATAATGACTACATAATTAAGTAGTCTGTTAAAAATATTTTTTTCTTGCCTTAATTTTCCATCTGAGTAAAAATTCCTACCACAGTCCCTCAGACTTATAGGTCTTTAATTCTGGCAATGCATTACAATTCTGGCAGGTAGCCACCCTTTTATTTTTATCCCTCAATCCTTTGGTCTCTTCTTGTATTTCTCATCTTGCAACTCTTTTTCTCCTCTAGACACAGAACACATGTAAACAACTAGAAATATTTTTGGAGTCCAGAAGCATAACATACTATTTCCATTTATAACAAGAGATCATATTCTTGTGGATTCTTATTTGTTTTCAATGATGTTGTTTGGGTAAACATTTGAATATAAATGGGTTATATTTATTAGGTATTTTACTTCATACTGCTGAAAAACTGTCAAGATCCCTAAACATGTTCAAATAAAATTAATTAAAAATATATTAAAAGGTTATTTTAAAAGGCAATGACATTGACCGTTGACACGCACCGCTGACTTTCAAAAACATTTATTATCCACTGACAATGTACTCAGTACAATGTTGCACTGCAAACCCACACCCAAAATCTCAAAGGCTAGTTTACTAGAGTGCTTAAGAACCTAGCAGACATGCTAAATCTGCTTTACCACATCTCAACGTGCTGAAGTACATCCTTAAAGCTTTGTCAACTCCAAACCTACATCCATGAAAGAATATCACATCTGCAGCATTTACATCCTGCTTCTTCCCCTAAAACTTGATCAAAGGTCTGAAGTACTTATTCACTGTTATTTGTAACTGCAGTGGGCAACTCACAACATGCTTTTTTTTGATCTGAATGATTGTGTTTAACGTTACACTTTTTTAATTCCCAGACCACATATATCCTGTTCAATTTGCTAGAACCATTTCCAAAATTGCACTTACACTTGTTCATGCTTTATTGGTTTCAACTTTCACCTATATACCCTTTACTATGTATCTTCTAAACATTATTCCATTACTGAATGAGCAACTGCACATTTTAAACCCAAATAAATCTACAGTAGATTTAAATTTCTAAGTTAATTGAAGTTTCTAAATATAACTGCTCCCCAAAAATAGCCCTCTTGTAAAATTGTACAACTTGGAGACATCATTATCTTCTAAGTAGCTTTTGGAAAAAAAAAAAAAAAAATCCTGGCAAGCAGCTGTGCATGTTAATGCTTAATACGTCCCCTAAAATCAGTAAGTCCAATTGCTTTGACAGCTTTTTAACCTGAGCTGCTGACTCCAACACTCCTTTGTCCTTCCTGTCCCAACTTCTGCCACAGAATCTACCATTACGGAATGTCAAGACCTTATTTTAAGCCCATCTACTTGGTCAGCTTTTTCCTTAATAAATGCTAAGGAACTGTACATTAATACATTAATGGATATACATACTAGGTGTGCTTTCATATACTGAAAAAGCATAATAAAAAGGTGTGCTAGAAGTATCCTGATTTCTATCAGTATGTGTCAGCTTCCTACTTGGCACAGATATATGATGCATTAATATTTTTTGAAGTTTGTGAATTGTCCTTTGAATTCTCTCTTTTCCAGTCAAATCTGTTTATTCCCGTTGGCGACCTACTTGTGTTTCTTTGGGCCAGTTTATCACCTCTGTCACACAGTCAAAAGGGTTAAAAAAGAAAAAAGCCCCATAATTATTCCTTCAAACACACCATGTTGCTTGAGGTGTTCCCTCTGAATTTGTCAGAAAAAAGATGAGAAAGAGAGAACACAATTGCAGATAAGCTCTGGTCCTTTGAAGGTATTCCTCATCACAGCATTTATAGAAGTTCTTTCTTTCTTATGACAGGTCTCTGGGTTGCTTTGACAATCTCACCTTATGGTGCTCTTGAATTTTATGTTTATTTTTTTAGCCATGAGATTAATTTCCTTAAAACCGTACAGTTTTGAAAGCTTTCACTTCTTCTGTGAACAATCCTCATTAGAGAGAAGTACAGCTGTGATGTATTTTGAAACATCTTTTACTGTGTCCTATGCAAGCTAATGAAAATAACAGCAAGTGATGCCACTACAAAACCAGCATCCTTTCCACTGCTGCAGACCATGCCCTGCCTCAGCAATCTATCCTTCTTCATGATGGTACCTGCACAACAGGTAAGGTGTGCGCTGCAGCCCCAGTCGTTTACACGGTCAGTAGGAAAGAGCCAGGTGCTTTGTTGAACAAGGATGGACTGAAGCATATCAACGCTCTATTGCAGTACAGCCCGTTGCCACACCCCTCTGATCTGCATTACCTGGATCTACATTGAAATTTGCAGGCTTCTCTGAACGGGATCTCATCATGGACCAGCAAACATAAAAGACTTCAGAGAGGCCATGCCACTGACAGGGGACTAGATAGTGGACTAGAGGTCCACTAGAATCTTACTGAGTGCTTCAGGTTGCCACCAGCTACAGGATGCTGGTAAACGGAGACTGTCCGCCCAGAGGATAGCTGAGATGAGCAAGAGAAACGTGCCTGGTCTTAAAAAAACACCTGGCAGCTGGCTACCCATCCTTTCAAGTCTGGGAATATAAAACTGGCCCTAATTCTTGCTCATTTGTGTGTGAAGTGGGAAGGAGAAAGTCATAAGGTCACATGTTTTCTTTTTTTTTTGCTTTTACAACCAATTTTAAGTACCTTTTCCTTCTCTCCATTATATACCTTTATAGCTTGATAACTTTAAAAGTATCCAAGGTTTTAGTTGGGCATGCTGTCCTTTTGAAAATCTGGTAGAAAGCCTTGGGATCGTGTTGAAGATCCAAGATCTTTGGCTACCTTTGATGGAGTATCTGCACATGTACATTCTGAGCTGTAGCCGCTTTCTCTCCTCAACCTGCCAACTGTGCACACAGCTAGCCATATAAAGGGTCATATGACATATGTTGCTCCTTTTATCTTGCTTATAAGCATCTTAAGTTGGAATTATTTGTCTTGAGTACATCTGGCAGGAAACGTTTCCTATCAGTCCAACATAATGAAAACAACAGAAGTCCCATCTACTGAAGTATTAAGATTGTAGTTTTTTCCAGAAAGCGAAAGTTCCTAGTGTGGACCAAACCCAGAGAAGATACTCCCTTCAAATGGCAGCCTCAAAAGTAATGAAAAGCAACCTGCCTTACCATTTGCATGCTGTAGTCACTTATTTGGGCATTCCAGGTACTTGTTCATATTTGCTCAAAGGACAGGAGCAGATCTACACATCTCAATGAGTTCTTATGGAAATGACCGGTATCCTGGATTTTAATAATTTGGTCTCTCATTTTTAGCATGCAAAATTTCAGTCAGCAGTCTGCTTGCTTGTTCCCATGCCACAAGCTTCTGGCAGCATGTACTCAGTTTAATGACAGGCTTGGTTCTGTTCCAGCAGATTATTAAAAAAGAAAATGTTCTGATGAAAACATCAGATGCTTTTAAGCAGCTACATAGTCCAATCAGACAATTTGAGGGTTTTGGCTGTTTTTCCCTCTCACAGACCCTTATCAGACCAATATACACACACGCACAGACGGTATTCAAAGGAGAGTTTAGTGATGTGTTTGTGCTTAAGTATCATGATCTGCCAAACACATTACAGTAGATGCATTATTGCTGGTCTATGTTTCCAGAGCCAGGTTTATTCAAGAGGCCAAGTTAGCTTGGCTTAACACTAGTTACATAAGGTATGCATTGATTACTTCTTTTAAATGCAATGACTTAGAACTCTAACAAGGATGCATATATACTTCAGTAATTGTCAACAATTTACTGTAAAAGCAGCAAGGTGGCTGATAAACTGCCAATTATCCTTTTTCAATGCGCTAAATTATTGCTACATATTTTTGGAGATCCTAACAACAGTGCTGGAGAGAGGACATCAAATGATGCTTAGAAATGTGATACACATTTTCATTTCACACTCCATCAGCTTTTACAACTAGAGCTCCATGAAAAGGTATGAGAATACTTGGCTAACAGCCATATCTACTGAGGTGTAAAATAAGGATCAGATCTCTTTCTAAAAGAGTTCCACTCTCTTTACATGACTAAATCAGATGTTGACTTTCTTCCAAAATATAAATATTCCGTACCTCTGCCCATTGATTAGTTTTGAATCTCCAATTTTGACCTGTTTTAACAGACATGCAATCAATGCACATTCTTTGCAATAGCCCTGTAAAGCAGAATAAACAGATTCATCCTTTCACTACACCACAACTTAATAATTATATAATCACTTGTGTTACATTTTTTCCAATTCTAGTAAGTTCTTTCCTCATCTTGCACCCTGGAACAAGAACCAAGCATTTTACTGCTATTACAGTCAGCAAACTAAAGCTATGGACATCAGCAAAAACAACTCTTAAATTCAGATTTCAGTCTGTCAGGAAAGATTAAAGCTTCATGCATACATAAAAGGGGAAGTATAAAATGATAACAGATACATAGATGGAATCATTATGCTTGAACAGCTGCAGTTTCAACAGTGTAGTAAAGCAGAAAATATCTTTTACTTACCTCTGTTAAACCAGAGACTTCTCCTTTTGCTAACGGTCTGGTGATGGATGCAGTGCAAACTCTGGCATCTGACACTGGTTGTCCCTTCATAAAATGTTTCCCAGCTTCATAAATATTCACTTCTACCATCTTACCCATTAACAGAGGATCCTTCGGCACAAGAACCTTTCAAATAAAGACATAAAGACATAGTTACTAAATACCATGCAGGACATCAGCATCTCTAGATTCCACTCAGAAAACACATTTTTGATAAATATCAAAGCAAATCCTTAAACTTAAAAAATTTAGTCACCAGCACACAGTACAGCCTGACAGACTTGACTAGTAACATCTCCAGCTTGCATTCTTCAAGAGCTTTGCAGCATTAGATCAGTTCTTTTCAACTTCAACCGATTCCCTGAGTTGTGTTTTCAGATGGATGAGAAAGTTGGGCTGGAGTTGAAACATTTGAATCCAGGCCCAAACAGTTCCCAAGGTGCTTGTACTCCATAATCCTAGTAGACTGCTGTAAAGTGTCCTATTTTCCTATCTATCCCATTATAGTTAAAAACCCCAAACAAACATTTTTGAGTCCGTAAATGCTTCAGGACATAAATTTTGCCCTTCCTTCTGTTTGACTGTTCAGGTCCTTTGCAGCTGAGATGCATGATTGACAATGAATACCTGTAAAAATAGATGACATGTTTCTTGGTCCGACAACTGATGCCCTTCCTGAATTTGCACAGCCATGGTATTAGGCAGTCCCATAAGAAATACACATAATAGAAGTTCCTAGGTCATGCATGTTATAAAAGAAGGAGCCCAACATACAGGAGTGACAGTTTTTGCTGTAAGAACAAACGGCATAAACTGGCTCTAAAAACAGAGAAGCATTTGAAAAGGAAAAGTGGAGTTAAACAATTAAACAATGAAAATGTGAATCAGAGACTTATTTAAACACATTTACTTGAAGCTCCTCCATACACAAATTCAAGCTTTTCAAAGGTGATAGGCATATGCATATATGTTGTTTTTTGGATGCTGAAGCGCCCTGAAAATGGCTTGATTTTTAGACAACACGAGCATTGGGTTTTCAGGGGAAAATTCTATGCCAACCACATTTGGAGAGCATTTTGTTGCCAAACAGTGCCTTTCTGTTTTCACCTCTTACAAGTGTTGCTTGTCCCACTTGGAGGAAATCATCACCAGTAGTTTCCCTCTTACCCTGAAGGCTCAAGGTGTTCATGGCTGTAGGAGTTTCCAGATTCTAGGACTCTGGTGAGCTTCCAAGAAAAACAGGCATCTTTGCCTTTCAGAGATGGGCAAGCTGGGACTAACTGCAACCAAGTGGCAAACACAAAGCCAAGATCCTAATGTTGTGACAGTATGACGATGCGACTAAATTACAGTTTTTCCCATGTAATTAATCTTGGGCAAATTTAAATTAATGGAAAATTAGGTAACGAAGTTTCACTGGGCCTGCGACCTCTGTATGTATCTCCATATGCAAAATGGCAGACACTAAATAGAATTCCTTAGGGACAGACATTGGTAAGTGACTTACTACTTCCAGAAAAGAAGGAGGCTAAATGAAAATATCCTGGAGGTGCTGTAAACAACCGAGCAGCCAGACCTGGTGTACAGTTACACATTTTTCTGATGTATTTGTTAGGAAAAAAATCCGCAACCATATTTCTAATAAATGAAGGTTTACCAACAGAAACCCCCACCCTGACTGTTCTTCTGGCAAAGTACCCTTTGGTCAGTATACACCACTCTGTTCAGCGAACTACCTTAAGCCATGCACCAAAAGCACACTTAAGTGCAGTCCTACCCAGCAGACTGTCAGTGCAGCTCACTCCTGCGGCTTTTAAGAGCACACTCCTTGGATGTAGATAAGCTTAGTGAGGAGATAATAGGCTTGGTAATTATCTGAGTTAACAGTGCACTACAGTAGGACTCTGAGCTTCAACTTCCAAAGTATAATATGATATTCAGTGACTCAGGAATGGTTTTCAGTTTACTATCATTAAATTTACTACTATTAAAGTTAGTCACCAGCACCAACTCCTTTGCTTACCTGGGCAAAAAGTAGGTTACTACCCTTGTTGAAAATGCTATGTGTAAGATTTTAGGGAAAAGACATACATTTTAGTAACAGAAACTATTTATTCCCTAATAAAATTTAGAATTACTCCCTATGTTCTTGTTTGTATTTTGTGCTTTTCTTTGGTCACACACCACTTTTTCTTTAATTAATGAAACTTTCACAAAACAAGCATTGAACAATAAAAAGCCCCAAGCAACTTGTTTTTAATCTCTATATGGAAAACCATGTTCCTCGAATCTGACTGATAAGCTACAAAAGCAAGGAACAGCGATACATAACGTATGGCTTGGAGGTTAGACACATAACAAAGAGATTTATAAATAAACCCAAGCAACCAGAACCTGAGGAAAAAAATAATCAGTGAACCAGGTATCTAACAGAAATAGATATTTCAAGAACACTAATGTTACTAATAAAGCAAAAAGAAATAAGTAAAAGCTGAAACATAAGCTGGAACCAGAAGAAAGCACTATTGGTGACTATGTAAGCACAGCCATTACCAACAGCCTCTCCCAGGTTCCAACAACGCTATAACTGAAATTGGCAAAAGCAAAGTGTAGAGAGCTCAGTGCAACGAAATGGAGAACAAGCCAAAGGCCAAACCAGAACAAGAAATAATGATGAGAGGTTTTTCCGCAAGTCATCTTCTTTTGAGCAAAAATAACAACTTTGTGAAACTGAGCTAGAAAGTATGTACACAGCATCTAAGATAATGTTTCTGTGCAGAAATAATTCATTTGTAGAAAGTACATAAAAGGAAATACAACATACAAGGCTGAAGTATTTATCTAAGGAAGTTTCTCAGACGTCCTATTGTTTGATTTTTTTTTTCTAAATTGTATTGCCCAAAAGGATTTTCTGAAAGATGTATGGGAATTATCCAGATTCAACTACTCAGAAAACAATGCTTTGGAGACACAGAAATTAAAATTACTGCAATAATTAATGTCTTCTTAAACTATTTGGCTATATAGCATGTATCTTTCTCAAACACCCACTGTGCGTTTCTTAACATAATTTCAGGTAAATGGCATTTACAACACAGAAACAAAATATCTCATTAAAAGTCTTGATGGTCACACCTTTCCTGTAAAATATCCTTACTTCTTTAATTTTTCTTTTACTACAACTAACTGCATTGCTAAGATTATCAGAAAGCAAATATAAACCAAAATGTTACTTTGTTTATTTAACCGTACCTGCTCATAGAAAGGATTGTGAGCAACATAGTATTTGGAATCAAAGGATTCTTCTGTTACCAGGACCCTCTGCCTCTCACCAACCTGGAAAATAAAAGACCAGAGAGATGACTCAGAAAACAAAAATAACGAATTGTGTTTAGAAGAAAGCTGCGATTCCAAGTACTCATCAGAAATAACCAAATTCTTTGAGGAAATTAAGTGTCAGCAAGAACGTGGGGCAGCACTAAAACTTACAGGGTTAGAAGCAGAGCTGAGGGCTAAAACTGTGGTACTGTAATGGCTTAACATGGACATCCAGCTCCGAAATGTAAACTGACTATTACTCATTTTTGCAATAGCAAGTAATAACATCAGATGTGCACAGGATCCATCACAGTTTCATCCAATGAGAACACTCACCTTCAGCATAAAATCCTGCAATCAAACACAAAAAGTGTAGCTGATTCCCCCCTGCCCCCGCCCTATAACAAATAAAACCATTAGCAGCATCTGAGAGAAGCAGGGAACTGGAGCAAACTCCACAAGTTTGAGATGCCATCAAGGTCGCCCATTTGCCTTCTTTATTTTAAAAGCCACACTTGTTATTTACCATGATAAGGCATCTCTTTCCTTTCCTGGTGACCCCAAGACAAATTTGACTTTCCCCAAAGTTCAAAATCCCCTGCACACCACCTTTTGATTTAGTCCATTACCGATTTGCGTAATAAAGTTTATAACCTAATTTCTGCAAGCCTGAGAGGACATTTAGCTCACAATTTTAGTCTGAGCCCATCTCTATCTATTTTGTTTTCTTCTAAATGTGCCCTGGATTCATTCCAAACTATCTGACAAATGCATTCTGCAAATTACAACTGTCTAGCAGGTTAAATTTACTCACTGCTTTTATAGCTGCCACTATTTTAAGAATCAAAAATGGTTTCCCATTTTACTCCAAACTTAATATCTGTGAGTGAAGATGCCCACAAGACTCTCCTCACTCTCTGACAGACTTCCACCACATCCTAGTGGCAATTGTTATGTAGAAGTTTTAAGGCCTCCATCCATGGAGGTCTATGTGAATTAGCAAGAAGATGCAGATCAGATAATAATGCTTTGATTCTTTAAGGTACAACCAGGAAAAGAAAAGATTAAGATTTTCTTGAGCAGTTGATGACAGAAAAAGAAAATGAAGTAGTAAGAACAGGGATATCGCATCTACATGACAGTGCATATATATCTATGTTATATATACATATATATACACACACACATATATACACATACATTTATAGTTGTTCACTCTCCAAACAGAAAGACTTCATAGAATAACTCTTGTCTTCCATTCCCTTCCTGGAGTATTCTCACAGTAAACCTTGGGGAGCAGGGGAGACAGCAAGCACCCATCCCATTTCCTCAAAGGCATTTGAGTTAATTCCCCAGGACCACAAGTGTGGGGTACACATCAGAAGGAGCATAAGGCCCAAATTACAGATCCAGTATGAAAGAAAAGATGTATATGTTTTTGCACACTTTTAAGAAGCGTTTTTTGCACATTCTAAGAGCTGTATATCGCACATTTAAAGTTTCCAGTCATGTTTCTTTGTGGTCTGCAATTACAAGTAACAACAGATACAACATACTGAAATGATAGTAACCCAAGTCCAATGTAACCATTTACCGTTCCTCTAAACAGTGGTGCTTTTTTCTTTCAAGAAAACAGCTATTCAAATCCCCAGAGAACTTCTAGAAACACATGTCAAGAAGACACTGGAGATAACTGTGCCAGTAATAAGATTACAGGGAACATTTCCAAACTTGTGTTGTTTCTGTAATATTTGACAGCATAGCTTTTAAATTCACAGCTCCCTATTTGCTGTAGCACTACAGTACCAAAGCCTCAAATGTAAAGCAGTATTACGAAAAAGAGGAGGGCAAAATGTTAGATAAGGAACACTCATGATTGGGAAAACATGCTACCACTGAAAAACACCCAGGCCAATCACCAAGTCATGTCCTCACACTGTAGTCATTATTTTCCAAAAACATAACCTAGCAGAGAGCTGACTCAGAGCAATCCTGGGGGTGTAACTCATTTCATAATTATCTTGTGGTTCACTAGTTCTTTCTGGTTGTATCGTTCTGCCATCATTGTCTCCAGCAATCCTGCCTGTAAGGTAGTCACAGAATCACAGAATCACAGAATTGTCTTGGCTGGAAGGGACCTTTCAGATCAAGTCCCAACTATCAACCTAACCTGCCAAAACCGCCACTAAACCACGTCCCTAAGGACTGCATCTACACATCTGACCCCAAACACCTTGAAGCATACTCAGTACAAACACCTTCAGTGATGGAGACTCCACCACCTCCCTGGGAAGCCCATTCCAATGCCTAACAACCCTCTCCATGAAGAAATGTTTCCTCACACCTAATCTAAACCTGTCCTGGTGTAAATTGAGGCCACTTCCTCTTGTCCTATTAGCAGTCACTAGGGAGAAGAGGTCAGTCCCCACCTCCACACCACATGTAGCCCTAGCTACATGTGTAACCTTCATACTCTCAGAGGACAGAATGCCAAGCATATTAAAAAAAAAATAAAATCAGAGGGAAGAACAACACCTGCATCTGATCATTTGATATAACCATTATCAACAGTGGTTTCTTCAGACACACATTGCCAGGTTTATTTAATCATTGCTTCTATGAGCAAGAAGAGCTCAGGTCTCCATGTCTCAGTGGGCCAGACGGAGCTTCTGGACTCAGAATTTCTTGGGAATGGGAGAAAATCAGGCGGTCTAAATTCATCAACATAGCATCAAAACTGTGGCATTATCAGAGAGGCCAAACAGCGTGTACAGATTTACAGCCCATACATAGACACACACAAGGCTAAGAGACATGCTGTAAGGAGCACAGGTAAAGCCAGCAACTGTTTACTTGCTCAGTTTGTAGCCTTGGCGAAAGCTGAGCTCACAGAAGAAAGACATTATTCAGCTATTTGCAGACTCTTGCCGTAATAACAGAAAAGGAAAATTCCATTTAATGAGTTAGGCCACTGGGTATTCATGATCTACAAGACTAATTGGCTACATGCATTTGTAAGACAGAAAATGACTAGCTATCCTGCATCCAAGTATAATTAAGAAGAAATGTAAGTATGCAGAATGCAGCTTTGGTATTTAAATTTCTTCAAGAAGTGGAGTATGTCATCATTTCTGCAATTATTCCCCTGGGATCTCTAAGTGCCTAAGTTTCACCTCTCTCAGAAAGAATTTAAATATGCAGAAACCAGACACGATATCTAATAACAGTAATAATTATAATAACCTTTGATGATTTTTTTCCAGACATGTACGAGCAGAAGCAATTCAGTATCTTATTTTTATGCCTATTCTTTCATCTGCTTCCACAAGTACGCATGAGTTCCAGCTCTCAGGGGCCTGTAATTCTGACAAAGCATCTGAAACTGAGGAAGCTCTGCCCTGGCATCTCAGTTTGGAAAGATTCCTACAGAATTAGGATTTTTCTTTTTTGTTTTGTTTACAGAGGATAGCATGAATATGATAATGAATAATAGCAAAAAACTTGCCTGGCAGCTTCCCCTGTCCCAAGGCAGACTGGTCACATCATTCAGACAAGGAGAATTTGTTTTCATCAAAAATAATGCAACCAGCATTGCTGGTCCTATCACTTCCTACGCTGCAACAGTTGCCAGGCAGTTTGTAAATCTCAGAATTAGAAATCACATCACTAACGAACTTTTATTTCATCTTCATTTATCCTACAGGAAATACTGACAAGATAATTCTGTAACTCAGTTTTCCCTTTACCAAATACCATGAAAAGCAGTTTTCCTCAGTTGTCTGATTTTCTAAAATGAATGAATGGTAAGAAATGTCAAACACCCTTCTTGGCTGCAGTCAAATCAGGTTTGTTTTTTAAACCAAGACTGACTGAGTCACATAAAACACAAGACAGATTTTTTTTTTTTTTTTTTTGGTAAATTTTACAAACAGCTGCCCTTGCCAAAGCCTCCTTCAGGTTGAATTCAATTTGTAGTGGAACCAATGAACATCTCTCCATGCACGTTGAAGGAGGCTGTCTTGGATTTTGACCTCAAACATTGCGGAATATACTTAGTACAAGGCTTGGAAGCCACACAAAACTACTTCTCTTTATTTGTTATTGAAACACATCATAAAACAGGCAATAAAAAATACACACTGTCACAATTTATACGTGTATGTTTTAGCAGGTTATTCTGTTGTACAGAATATTTCTGGTAAACATGCATATTTTGATCTTCACTAAGTATAACAAACTTTAAGCAAAAGTAAATTAGGAAGTGTTCATTCTACATCAGTTTTAGTATTCTTCTCTCCTGATTTTTCAGTTGTGGTCTAATTATTTAAAACATACTCTAATAACTATGCAGATGATTTTGTCCTCTATAAAGCAGAGAAGAACTGCTGTCTGTACCGACTTTTATGAATCACATTAATCTTTCTGTAAGTAGAAGCCAAATTTCTTGAAAATTATAATTAAGCATTATCTAAGCCTTCTATTTATACATTGTAGGTGTTTTACTCCTTCTGACAGACAAGTCTAGGTGTGCCACCATTTCCAAAAAGTTTGTTGAAACTTATGACATGGTACCATTTTGATGATACCAGAACACCTCTCTCCCCTAACTCTCCTTTGTACCACTTCTTTCTGCTATTCAGCACTGGTCCTCCAAGGTTTAAGGCATATACATCTTTCCCTTTCTGAAGGTAGTTCAGGAGAAAGAGAATGGACAATTCTAAGAGTTTTTCCAGAGTTGTTAGGGGTTTAAACAAGGAGACTGGAAAGCAGTAAAGTCAAAACAGTCCAGCTCTTGCACATGGCAATGTTTAAGCCAGCATAAAATTACTTTCTAGCATTCAGCTGCCACTTTACTAGGGCTTATGCTACCACTGCTGTCCAGTTCCAGGTGGGTAGGTGCCTCTTTTTTGTTATGTTACGTTTGGTGCATAACCCTGTACGGAAATGCGGCAACAGAGTGCCATTAATATTTAGAGTCCTGTCTTCTACATCATGCAAGCATCAACCAGATTAATCTTTACATGTGTCCAGATCATTTTACACCTGAAGAAACAGAACCTGACCACTCCAGAGTAAGAGGCAGAATTCACCACACAGATTTCATGTATTCCTACACCCTCCGCCCAAAGCCAGATGATGCTGCCCCAGTCCTACAATGCCACTAATTATCAGTGAAAACAAAGTTCCCAATCTCTTACATAGATCACAGAGCTAGGTATGAACTATAAATAGGTCTCTTACAGGACAGTGGATATTACTGGTCCCACTATCAGGCTGCTTTGTACTTATATCCACCGTGGCTACGTTTTACCACTTCATATTTGCTATGAGTCAGTGTTCTTCCCTGACTTACGATGGTCATTTACTTGCAGCCTTGGAAACAGCATCCGTTGGTCGTCTTTGCAGGTAGGAAAGTACTTAGATTGAAACTGGAGAACTCCAGCATCCCAAGTGAAAAGCTGGCAGCAATCATTTCACTGCCAACCAATACAGCTGACTCCGTCAAACCACCATTATGAAGCTGCCCATCTTTAAACAAAGATAAGGGAATTTTATTCTAAAATGGTTACATAAAATGTATGATTTATAAAGTAGCATCTAAGCAAACTGCTGTTTTTTTAATGCACATTCGCTTCAGACATACTGCTCTTTCCACAGCATCCTTCCAGAATGGACACAGGCAACAGATGCCCAGAGGACAACCTCTTTCAACTATTTTCCAGGCTAGCTTGAGGCTGTGCAAGCAGGAAGGAAGGATTAGGTATAGATTAAAGACAGGCAGCTCTAATAGTACACAATCAGCATAACAAA
The DNA here is from genome assembly GCA_027925045.1 of Hypotaenidia okinawae. Lineage (NCBI taxonomy): Eukaryota > Metazoa > Chordata > Aves > Gruiformes > Rallidae > Hypotaenidia > Hypotaenidia okinawae. Next base: position 65,898,486 of record BSDF01000002.1, read on the forward strand.
AAAGTGCCTCAGACCTTCAGCAGCAGGCAATGCAGCTCATTAAAAGCAAGTGAACACCTTCTCTTTGGTCCCCTTATGGATTTGTTGGCACAGTTATGGGGGAGGGGAAAGGTAGAGAGAGAAGGAGGAGAAGGAGAGTTGGAAGGAGACTGCTTCTGCTTTCTTGGCCCATTGCTCGTGCTTCAGGGTAAATAGATCCTTTCTGTTACTGTGCACCTGCATCTGACTGCTTCATTGTGATTTGGTCTCCTGCTGTGAAAATGTAGCTTCTTCCAGCACATACACACGCTGCCACGCAGCTCAGATGAAAATTATACTCAGAGATGTGAGCGGTGACCTAAAAATGACAACTGGTCCTCAAAATATCTGATGCCTTTTAAAATCTGTAACTTTCATTGCCTAGAAAAGAAGTAATAGAAGTAGCATGTTGACAACTCTGTCACATTACCTTTCTAAATTTTATTAACCGGGTACAATATTATAAAAGGAAAATTAGTTTTCTGAAATGGGAGAAATATATTGCCTCTGAATGTGAAAGCAGTCTCTCTTGTTTGGATCTTTCTGTTGTAAACTTGGGCTTAAGCAACAAAAGGACGAGGTGGCAGAATCGGGTTTTATTCTGGATTTGGCACAACGTTGCTAAGGCACTTCAGCTCTTTCCTTGTGCGCTCTGAAACTCTGTCTCCACATGTGCAAAATCCAGTTTTGACAGTTAAAAAGCCCACAGAGTAGTGAGCACCAAACTGGGGAAGTTGCTGCAGTAATATAAAATACCCTACGCAGAACTGGTGTTTGGTAGCATGAGCACTTGAGAAACTGCCTTAATGTAATACTGGCAAAAGCCTCTCTCCTTTCAGCTGATCCAAGAAACCCCATAAAACTGTGGCAAATGTCAACAGAAAAAGTCTAAATTAAAAGACCGGTTCAAAATAGGGACAAGAAACAACTTCAGTAGGTAAAGTATGCTTAAGGTCTTCCTTTCACACCCATAACAGTTCCCAAACAAAACAGAAAACTAGCCAGTCTGCCCTTAAGGAAATGTGACATTTAGAATATACACATAGAAAACTATACTATTAAAACAGATCTTCCAGAATGGAACACAGAGTTTAAAGGAAACTTTCAAAAATATTTGCAACTTCCAGGCAATTTGTCAGTCACATGGATTCTGGTGGCATGAGTAAACCAATAGTTGGGTTCTTTAACTTTTATTTTGATTTTTTTTAACAAGCTACTAAGCTTAACATCTATGATGGTCTTTGTTATGAAAGGCCATCCTTTCAGCTTCTTCTGTGAAATTATTTAAAATTATTTGAGATTGGCTGTTTTTGTTGGAAGCAATTCCTTAAAATACACCGAATATTTCCAAGTGATTTAAGTACAATATGAAGTGGCAGTTGCTAAGGCAACAATATGCAATTCCTGTTTCAGTGATCTCTTTTCACAGCTGCATAAACCCAGACAAGTATCAGCTATGTGAGAATTTATAAATCTCCTTGGTAAATACCCTATCAAATAACTTCTCCATAAATTACTTTAGGAACTTGCTGTACCAATCTGTTTTCTCAGACTGAAGTCTTGCTTGTCTACACTAGGGAAAGGAAACTGCTCACCAGCGGCTTTGTCAGAAGGGCGCTGATGTAGCGCAGACGGATGTAACGCTGTGTTCAGCACAGATTCAGCATCACCAGCTGTTGGAGAGAATTGCCAGGGATAATAAAAGGCCCTAACGCAAAGCTTAACTTCAGTAAACTGCAGGCAAAACTGTGTTCAGCTTCCTCATAGATGGGAGTAAGCAGAAAAAAGCTGGGAAGAGGTGAAAATACTGGATTCGAGAATACAGATGACAAAGTGAGGATATCATGGATACAAATCAACAGCCAATACTGTCTTCCCTGACATGATACTGGAATCCCTACAGTAAGACTGGGTGTTCTTAGAATACATCTACAGACTGATATTTTTTAATCAAATACACCAAAAAGACTGCTCCAAGAAGTTGGGCTTCTCTCCAAAATATTGGTATAATTTTTCTGCTCATCCTACAGCTGAAGCCAATGCTCTCTGTTCATCTCATCTAAGAACAAAGGAAGAGCAGATGGGACAAAGCAGAAAAAACCTCAAAGGTCCAAAATGACCCTGTATGCAAACCCAAACCTAACTCTTCTTCAAAACCACTGAAAGCTGTATTAATACATTTAACAACATACAAATATGTAATGTAACATTTTTGCAAGTTCATTAACTCAAAATACAAAATGGTGGCACAACTCACAAGAGTTAAAAAAGGGTATAAATATGTATCAGCTCTATTTCAAAAGAATAATAAAACTCCTTTTCTGCACATGAATCAGAAGCTACTAAAAAAAAGGCATCTGAACATTGTCAGAAGGTGATAATGTTAATGAGGATAGGATAATGATATTATTTTCTTTTATTTTGAAGATAGCCAACACATGATCAAGACCCTAGAATGGCTGACACTTCTAGAGGCACAGTGCTGAATGACAAACAATATCAAAGCCTTAGAGGGGCCAAAGTGAAGGATTCATTAGAGAGTGATAAATGTAGTGTGACTTTGTGTTGTTTAGATTTAATAGTCACTACTGTCAAACCAGTTGTGATGCAGTACTTTTAAACATTATGCCAACTATTTGCATTTAAAAAAGGTAACCAAAAGAAGCACCTTTTCATTAGCATACTAGAATAATAATTCTGACCAATTCTTTATTATCCATCAAAGGAAATCAAGAGTCACGTAAATCATAAGATAATCACTTCTCTTCTGGAAAAAAACCCCAAACAATTACTGCGGAGGAGGTTTTCCTTTCTAATATTCTTATAACCTACTCAGTGCTCAAGGCTACGCAGCAAGTCAACACAGAAAGCTCAAGTGTGTGCTGTTGCTTATGCCCCAGCATACTATCTTTTGTGTGACATCAGAAACAAATATGTCAAATTAAAAGGCCTCACTACGTTGTAAATTTTCTTCAAGACTTAAATCACTATGTGCAACTTTCTCCTTTTTAAAGAAGTCCTTAGTTGGCCCAGACAATAAGAAATGCTTGAAAACTGTAAGGCAACTAGGGGTTTCTACAGTCTTTCAAACTAAGCAGCAACATCCTATGCTGTAGCTGAATTTTAACAAGACAAGAAGTGAAACAAACCATACAATTTAATTGCAGGTAAAATTAATTATTGAGATGGATCAACAGGAAACATGCTATAACCTCAAAGGCAGGTGTTAAGACTATATTATAAACCTTTCTAAAAAGCTAGTACAGTAATTTCCAAAGAAAAAAAATAGTATTTTAAATTTATATTTATGGTCATTCCCTTTCATAAGTAATGTGCAATTAATCACAGTCAAAAAGTAGCATAGAATCAGAGGCAAAGCACACAAATCATCATTCATTAAAAGAATCGTGTGAACGAATGGGGCGCATGAGGTAGGAAACACTGCTGTATTCCCCTAACTGCCCTCAAACAATTCTGATGTTTTCAAAGCCCGACGCACAAATGTACCACAATGATGTGGAAATAAATACTTGTGAGAGAAGTCCAAACATTTGTTTTCACTGTTGCCTTCATTCAATCTCGGATCACAGCAGAAGGTCAGCAGTGTGCAGCATTTTACTTTCCTGCTCTACTCTTTTTCCCCTTCTGCATTTCCTCATTCCAGAGTACTACTGTCCCCATCCTGACTGGAATGAAAAAGTTGAGTAAGCCTAAGCAACACTCCCAACTCTTGAGAAAAAGTCTTCAGCAAGTTTAGACAAAAAACTCAAGAACAGCATGACAGGGATGTCCTGGAAAGAGTCCAGAGGAGGGCTACGAAGATGATTAAGGACCTGGAACATCTCCCCTATGAAGAAAGGCTGAGTGAGCTGGGACTGTTCAGCCTTGAGAAGACTAAAGGGGGACCTTATTAATGTTTATAAATATCTTAAGTATGGGATGCAGGGGGAATCAGCCAGCCCCTTTTCAGTGGTCTGTGGAGACAGGACAAAGGGCAATGGCTGCAAGTTGGAGCACAGGAAGTTCCGCACCAACATGCGGAAGAACTTTCACACAGTGAGGGTGACAGAGCCCTGGCACAGGCTGCCCAGGGGGTGGTGGAGTCTCCTTCTCTGGAGATATTCAAGACCCGTCTGGACGCCTCCCTGTGCAATATGAGCTAGGGAGCTGCTTTGGCAGGGGGTTGGACCCGATGATCTCTCCAGGTCCCTTCCAACCCCTATGATTCTGTGATTCTTTCATCCTTCTGCCTACATCTTACTGAGTTGCCCAATACTTAATTTTATCTTATGTTTCTACCATACGCTGCTTGAGACAATCGTTATTTTTCCCCTGAAAATTGCTCTGCTCCTGCAGGGACTCTAGGAACATGCCCGTGTGTGCAAGAGGAAGCACAAACCACTGCTTTGGTTTCATCCACATTCAGATCTTCCAAGCATGGAAGTAAAAATTGATGTTCCCCATGAAAAATAATGACGATTACTGCTTTCCACTTTCAAAATCCTTGTCCCTATCCTCTTTACACCTCTCTACAGTACACCAATAAAGGCAAGAACACAGTAAGCAGCTGTTTTTCAAAGGCAAAATGTTAGTAATTAACCCTAATTTGCCTTCTGACCAACTGAGATGGGGTATAAAATAAGCTAGTCCTAGGACATCTTAGTCTCTCTTATGCTGCAACAGTTTACATTATGATTAGAATCAGCCTCTCATCACTTGTGTTTTATTTCTTTCTTTCAGAAGCAGGAAGAAGAGTGTGAACTAGTTTCTGAGAGGTGATCACACAAAACAGGTATGGAAGACAGGAGAAAAGACTGATACACACATTTTACCCTGTTTCATGCAATTACAAAGACAAACCTGCTATATAATAGTTATATAGCTGGATTCATCAGCTATGCTGGTGAATAGATCTGTGCTGTTCATACTGCACAAGCAAAAAAAATTGACAAGAAAACCAGCATGTGGTGCAGAGTTTTGATGTGGTAGAAATGGCACCACAATTTACCATGTTAAAAAGTCGTATCTTCACAGAAATTAAGCATTTTGATCAGTTCTAGCTAACATATAATTTTAGCCAGTATCCCCTGCACCCAACTGACTCTCCATGCCCTGAACTGCAGTCCTTCTGTCTTTCCCAGCTATTATGGTAAAAATGACGCCAATACCTCAGGGTTACATGGGTTTCTCAAGCTCTGGAAACTTGATGGTGATTACAGTAAAGAAGGGATCAGCAATGGAAAGCTGTGCACAAATTTAAGAGAATTACTGGAAATTTTAAAATAAGATTTGTAATTTCAGAACCTTGAAACAAAAGTAGCAGATAATGTAATTTCTTGTATTATTTTCTTAAAGATTTGCTATTCTTCATTAAAGATTACAAAAAGAAACACATCATTACTTCTTTCTTATGCTTGGACAAAGTTGGTATTGTTAGAGTTGAACATCAAGACATAGCACAATTATAAACATCATGCACTAGTGACCTGATCAGCGGTTCACAGAATCACAAGGTTGGAAAAGACCTTTAAGATCATGAAGTCCAATCGTTCCTGTCCTATGGTTGAGGTGACTCAACCTCCTTCCTGGGCAGCCTGTGCCAGACCAGGTTCTGGTTCGAACCAGACAATGGCAGTAACAGAACTTGGCAGCACAAAGGCTCCACAGAACACTGTTAGCTTCAGATGCAACAGCAACAGGCTTCCATGTTTTTAGGGGTATGCCACATCTACTGCTTTGTACACCAAAGATCAGATCTTACATTGCAATAGCCAGAAGCAACGTAGTCGACGATGTGTGTTTTCACTGTGTTTCTACCAACTTTGAGCACACTTGGGGATGCTCCCCATGTAATGAGAGAGAAAAGGAGGTCATGATGATTTGAGGCAGTTTTCAGTGAGCTGAGAGCAAGAGGCTATCATAGCAGGGGATGGGGTTTCTGTGGCAAGGTGGTGAGAAGAAACCATGACACACTTGAGAAGCTGTTGTAACAACACCTTGAACTCAGCAGATGTTGCCTGCTACCACATGCTACAGGATTAACTGTTTGCAACTTCGATCCACTTTATGCAACTAGGGCAGGGTCTCCTGTTGCAACATTATTTAAACTACATGGACAGAGTATATGAATATTTACTACTTGTGTATGATATCATTAATAAGCATGCCTGTCACAAGTGTTAGAATAGGCAGTACCAATCAGAAAATAGATTATGGCTTGGAAAGCCTACATTTCTAGCACAGCCTTAGAATTCCAGATGAGTATAAATAATAAAACACTTATGTCCCAACTCTTAATATCCTTGGTTCAAAACCTATTATTAAATGAATTTTCATGCCTGAAAAAGTCACTGAATAACAATTGCTGTCCAAACAAACAGAAATTCCACCCAACCTTCAAACCAACACTTTATCTGCAATTATCAGCAGCGTCATCATTAAGCCAACATGAAGTTGGGAATATCCTTGTACTGCGTTCTGTGGTTTGGTTTTTTTTTTCCCCCTTCCTTTTCCTTTTTCAAGATCATAGGTTAAAACTGCTTACAGATGTGTTTGCCCAAAAATGCCCCTGTCATTTCATACAGTGGATTTCGCTATATTCCAAGATGCTTGAATGCCAGTAGGGAGTAAAGCTTTTGCTATATCTTTAGAGGAATACTGTTAAACTTAATCTCTGAAATGTGCTTCTGATAATGGAAATATCTGCCCTTACATTTGTTTTATACAATCACAGGCAGAATTTCTTCGGATAGTATGAGGTAACTGGTCACATTTTTATTTAAAACATTTGGAAAACACATTTTTAAACTTTTGTCATAAAAATTCTGACCATTTAATAAATTCATTAACCATTTTTCCAACTTCCTTTAAGCTACAACGCAGTGAGTTAAGCCAGAATATGGGCCATGAGTAACCTGAAGGTCCTTCTAAAGGCAGAGAAAATGCTCCCAAACCAAGAACTCAGGTCCCAGGTCTGTGTTCTTTTCTCAAAGCCAGATGACAAGGCAAGAGACACAATGGCTCATGGGATTCTAGGACCAACTAATCCTCACACAACAGGAGCGTGACCCTGACTGCTGAAGTCTAGTATTTATGAACAGCACTAACAAATGGGACTTATTAAAAGAAAACAAGAACTTCATACAGAAGCAAAGAAGGTGAGGGGGCCTGGTAAGACACGTAGTAATTTGTCTGTCATATAAAGAGCCCATTGGTAAGAAGAGGCCTTTAGGACTCACAGGTTTACCTTTTTAGATGGCTGGTACTGGCAATAATTGCTCACAGTTGACATTCCCACTGCTCTCAGGTTGAAGAAAAGGTAATGCCTCACTTTCTAGGAAATTATTCATGACCCAGCTTCAGTGAAGAAGAGGTTAGCCTCTCAGAAAGGCTGAGATGTGTTATGTGATCCAAACTCAAGAGAGCATGAAATAAATGCAGAACCTGGGAGAGAGGATATGCCATTTCATTTACACAAAGAGAAAGGAGATTGAACACGGAAAGAAGGCGACAACGCAAAATCTGTTTATGAAAGGAGCGGATCAAGTAGAACAGAGTATCTGGAAGGGCTTTTTGCAAAATACAGATCAAATAGCATTATCTGCTCATACTTCAGGCTTCTCATGCATCAAGTATAAATTACTGCATGGAAGAGAACATGCTTTCAGAATCTGTTTATTGAAGAGAGTCAGGCAAAGAGTTAGCTGCGCAGCTCTCAGAGAGAATCAGCTTTAGGCCTTGTCACATCAATGATTTATAGGGTGACACTAGGGAAATCAATTAAGTTCTCTACCCGCCCCAGTTTTCCCATCTGTAAAATAGGGGAAATCTGTTATTCAAGCAGAGTGCTTTTCCATTTTATGGCCTTTCTTCTTGTGTTTGGGTGTTCATTATTTTGCTAGTTTGTACACTAGCAAAAAATATTAGTCATTCTTATGTAGACGTATTTTTTATTTTCGCATTAGAATATACCTGCCCTTGATTAATATTAACTGTTTTATTTTTATATAACTTCATAAGTATTGCTATATTTTTAAGCAGCAATACTGGAAACATGGCACACTGTGAAGGAAACATATTTTTTCTAAAACACATATCCTTGAAGAAGCTATTAAAGAAATCTCACGGTAGCATGGAGAAAAAATCCAAAGATAATGAAGTCAGGAAACTGTGGAAAACTGCTATTTATTTTCACTTTAAATTGTTTAACAGTTTTGCTGCATTTTAGCACTTCATCATTTAAAGAATCTTTGAAAAAAAGGGCATAGGAAAAAAAATAATTGCCAGAATACAGTCTAATCCTCTAAGGCATCATGGAAAACAACCCAACATAGTTGTCCTTGGGCTACTTGTTTCATAGATTTTCTTCCATTTATTCTCTGGTGTCCAGAGAGTAAGAAATTTACAAGTCAGCAGGAACATCTAAATAAACATCTTGCTGAGGTTTGAGCACAGAAAAGGAAAGTCAGTCTGGGGCAACAGTACTCTTCCTGTTCCTACAGACTGAGTTAAAATACCCAGACCATTTGGATATATGCAGGCCACAGCTGCCTTCATCTTTATACTGTTATACACTGATTAAAAATGGGGTGAAAGACAAAAAAAAAAAAAGCAAAGAAGTTGAGAAGCACAAAGATCTCATTATTTAGGAATGTCTGGCAGGAGGGTTTATATTTATACAATGCTTTTGCCTGCAGAGGTAATAATACATTCAACTTGTAAAGTGGGAAGAAAACAGCATAGGAAATATATTTTAAAATACAGTTTCTGTTTCAGTAGCAAATGCTGCACTGCCTTCTTAGGAGGAGGCCAGTGTGAATGAGATTGGCAGATACAGTAATAAGGATTTTTCTCTCCCTGCCACCTGAGCCCTCTCTTACACTGTGACTTGCATGAAGGATAATGATATAACTGTGAGGCCATCAGAGCCTGACTCCAGCCCTTCCATGGGTTTGAAATTCTCCAGCAGGCAGCAAAATTTAAACAACTGCGTTCTTCAATTACGGGAGGACTGGGAGATTAATATAATGTGTTTAAGATACTTGTCTTGCCATTGCAAATGTAATCTTCTTACTCAGGACACACCAGCTGCCTTAGGCATTAGAAAGAAGAATATTCTGCTGTGTATGGAGTGATGCACAGGACATTGGTTGAAAATAAAGAAAAATGGTAAAGCAAACATCAGTTTGTGGTTACGTCGAATCCTCGGCAAATGGCAGGCGACTCCAAACTGGCAAATCCTTTTATCGTTGCAGTTTTTACACTAATCTCAAATCTCTCCTTTATCTGCTTGTTTTTTGGCTTAACACAGAGACTGATGATCAGTGAAGCGAAAGATTTAGTTTAAAGGTGTCAGCTAATATCTACAACAGAGCTGCCATTGCTCTTCCAACTGGCTTTACAGATAAGAGTTGGCTGCTCACCGTGTGGCCACAGCAGTATTATTTGAGAAAATATCTCTAAGTGTTCAAATTGGCAACTGGGCTACAATATACCATGTCTGTGTCCGGAAATGTTATCTAAAGTCAGTGAGAGGTTAACAGTAAATATGTATGCTTCGTAGACAAGATACTACTGCAGGAGAACACTGTGGTTGGGTGGTCTGATTTAAGGAAAATGAATCCGGTCGTGTGTTACGGAACTGTCATTTTTTTCTTCTTCTTCTTCTTCTTTGGCCTTAACACAGACAATCCTTTTAGCTTTGTTGAATATAAGGCACTTTCTGGTTTTAATCCCGTGGCATTGTATTCTAAAAGAGAAATAACAGGTCTCTAATCTTTGTAGACACTTCCATTTAGTTGAGTTGCTCCCATTGACTCTAGCCCTTCTTCCATGGGTTGCTCTTTTCGCAAACTGCCATGACCCCTCCTTGGGCAAACCATTCTGAAAAGCTGCTGCAGCTCATCCCTCCAGTGCAGTTTTATATATATAAGAACAGCTGTATAAACATAAAGACAACCAAAAGCCAGTGTAATCTGTAGACTTCAAGTATCTAGTTGACCAGGTGACACTATGTGGCCCTCAACAGATACTGGTTACAGTGGCACTGTACTGCATTGCTGACAGCTCCCAGTGATGGCTCTCTGCCTGAAGATCCACACTCTAAGTCTCTAATTATCTAAGAGCTCGCTGCTAAATGAAATTCTGAAAGCACTGTAGCACCGTTCATGTGTGCATTACTGAAGCAAGAGATCACACAGTAAAACTGAGTTCGTATTAGCCATTTAAGTTTCAATAACATTTCTGTCATTTAGGATAAGAGGGGATAAGGTATCTCAAGTAACAACAGCCAGTGTTTTCACAAACCCAGTCTGAATCAAGATCAAAGCAGCACCTACTTATTTTTACTTCTCACATGGTTTGAAACTGATTTCTATTCCTGTGCATTTGCTTGAGGAAGTTAAAAATAAATGATCAGTTTAAATAAACAATTTTAAAAGAGAAACAGCAAGACGGACTCAATATTCAGAACTCACACTCTGAAGAGAATGTCAGTAGCTATATAGCAAAAAATCCTGTCATTTAAATTAATTTTAATTTTATGCTAGATATGAAAAAAACAGCAACCTTCCTGAGAACTATTTTCTTTAAAGACCAAATTTGTTGTAAGAAGGTGTATGTTGTGGGATACAAAGCTCTCCCTAGAATATACTAAGGGTAGAGTAGGAAGGCCATTGCATCTTTCAATATTTTACATTGTATACACCTGATATTCAGGTTACATCACAAATACTAACGATCATAAGTTTACTCAAAAGGAATCTATTTAAAGACAGAAGGACATTCGGTACAATTATTTGATTTAAAGAATGCTGGATTTCTCAGTACAAGTGTCCCAGAGCCGCACATAAGCTGTACATATGGATGCAATGGCAATAAATCAGACACAAAAATGTGACACTTGAAAGTAGACAGATTGCTTCTTTACAAAATGTAATACCACATATTTCCCTGCTTTCCTGGAATCCCACTGACAACTTAAAGCTTTTAGAATAATGGGTTTCACACCTTGAACACATGCCACAGAAGGCTGAGGGAGGCAATGCACACAATTTATTATATAGTCTGGAAACCTAAACATTTGGTTGCATCATATGAAAGAAACACATGTTCAGCAGATCCATCTGACATTTTCACACATATTTCAAAAGATCTCCTCAACTTCCTCATGATTTCAGCCTACATTTAGTTCATTACTAAGTCCTGCAATTGCAGAACTAAAATTAATCAGAATCCCACTTACTTTCTGAAGAGCACTCAAAAGTCTATGATTTTAAATTAATTTATGCAAAGAGAAAAGCTCTTGTCTTCGTAAGTATAATTCCAAGCTGTATAAATCGAAAGTAAAGCTTTAAACCCATAATGACCCCTTTTCCACCCAGTCTTAAATGGAATAATTAAGCAATAACTTCCATTCCATCTAAGTACATGCAGCAGTGACGGGTGTCTGCTTGCTGACTAAACCCTGAAGCATTTAACTGACCTGTGGGAGCTGATTATTCCAAGTACAGTCATATGGCATAGAAACTATCTACTTTCTGCTAGAAGAAATCTTTCAAAGTAATTAATAATTTTGGTAATTTAAAAAGATTATGCGTAACTATTCACTATGAAGAGACTTAAGCTGTAGTCAGCAAGCCTGCTGCAGATTTTTAAAGATAATGAAATCTGTAGGTGTACTCATTTGGGTTGTAAATTTGACTCTTCAGAGTAATGGAACAAAAATGAGCCATTGGCCAAGGGCTCAGTTTAGAATTCATGAATTATCCCTGGATTTTGCCGGGCAGACTGACAATACGGCATCCCTCACTGGCTTTGCCACAGTCTGGTTATTTGCTATTTATATCCTAGTAGCAGTGTTAAGAAACTTGCTGGGTAAATTTGGTACTCAAAATTAAATCCATCCAATTGCACGCAGAATACATGCTGTTTCAGGTACCCTTTGTAGCTGCACACAAGAACGGACTAGTATTAGAAAAGGCAGCCTTCTTGAAGCATGGGTTCAAACATAACGAGACGGCTCAGCATGGAGAGATTATGCTGTCTACAGACAACGTAACACAAACATACTTCCCTTGGCCAACCTCCACTGCACACTCAATACAGAATTGCAGGAAGAAAAACACTGAAAAGAACGTTTTCTACTAAAAAATCATGACGTGGGACAAGAATGAATATAGGAGACACTTGGTTGGAAGTTGTCTTCATTTTAAAGTACAGCAAAATAGATTAAGTATTGTGTCCACTGCTGCTTATTAAGAGATACTGTCTCCAGAGTACAGGGATCAAAAGCAGTTGAAGATTTTTAGTTTTGCTTAGGTGATACTGAAATCTTCCTGAGCTAGACACTAAAAAGCCACTAAGAAAATATGAAAAGAAAAAAAGACTGGACTGCTAGGAATAACAGAGAATTTATAAAGATAACTGTCCTCCTTGAAAAATTACGACATGTAAAAGAATTCACAATTAAATATCCAGTCACACCAATGAAGTGCTTAGCATACTACTTCGTTTTCTACCTAATAGTCCACCTAAAAAAAATTATCAGATCCTAAAACATTTTGGAAGACAGGAGAAAACCTGGTAGTAATTTTTAAAAGAAAAGCAAGCTGCTCTTAGCAAACAGCTTCCTCTAAACCAAATTCTTGTCTTAAAATAGCCGAAGAGAGTCCCAAAGGTCACTGAAAACCCAGTTCATCTGTCCTAAAGGGATCGTCTATTCCTCGTCACTAATGCAGACCCTTGTGTTGAAGCTGATCATCACAAGTGGCTACTTAAGAGGTAACACTACCCACATGGACATGGTAGAGTTCAGATTATCAGAACCCATGCCTTACCAAAACTGCTTTCTTTTGGCTAAGAGCTGGGATGTAGGAAGGAGGGGTACAGTGCGCTTGGTTGGGTGGTTTGTTTGTTTGTGTTCTTTAACAGCTATCAAAAATTAAGGGGTAAGAGTAAAATCATAGGTAAAATAAATGCTTGTCGGTAAAGAACTTTATATAATGGTGCAGAAATTATCCTTGAATAAGATTTTGTATGTGTTTTGGGGGGACAAGAATATTGGCACATCCTGGTAACAGAAGAATTGCTTATAAGAGACAAGCTGCAGTATCTCAGGTTTGTTGGAAGCATCAGATAGAATGCTTCAGGTATCACTCATGCATCCATCTTTATTTAACATATTCATACACAATCTAGAAAAGACAGTAGGTAATATAGTATTGACATTCACGGAGGAAATGAAAATGGATGGGATAGGAAAACACCAGTAAGAGAAAACAAATTGAGCTACATATAGAAAAACAAGATCCCTGTTCTGAAAACATCTATTTGGAAAAATGTATCTGAAACACAGATGCTCTCTGGGAAAGCTGGAAAGCAACAATGCTGAGAAAGATTATTCAGAGAAGAAAACACTAAATATGAATTTGTAACATATAGTAGGGGAAAGTGACTCAGGTCTACATTATTTTAGAATATGTATGCACAGCGCTTATATCATGAGTATAGCACTGAGCTCTTGAGCTTAAATGTTCCTCCAGAGGCCTGGAAAAAACAGTTGTATTTTACTACTCTCAAAACCAAAACTACTAGCACTGTCTTACCCTCTCACCTCCCTTAGACTAAGCTAGAAATGTCAATTTTCTAAGGCTTATTTTGCTTGCACTGAAAAGAACAAACTGCACAGAAAAACAGACAATCAAATGTGAGCAATCTTATGCCTTCTGGTCAGTGGACCTGGGCTAAAGCTTTCTCTTCCAGCCGTGAAGGTAAAGATTTTGGAATTTTGAGAAGAACAATTAGCACTGGAAATTTGGAGATGGCAAGTAAAGAAGAGAGATCACAAAACTAACAAAGACAACGAAAAAAAAATGCCAAGAAGAACTGAGGCTGCACAGCACCTTTGGAAGATACATTAACGTGCAGCCACCTATCAAAGGACCTTGTGGATCAGTCAGTTAAAAACAGACCAATCAAAATATTGGAAGAAATACCTTTGCCACACGAGCCTTCATTATTCCATGGTGCACCATATAAAATGACATACTTTTCCATCTGTAGCTTCATTTTAGGCTTCTTCAGTTTTCAAAATAAAACCCCTTCTCAGTATCCTGAGTTGGAAGGGACACATAAGGATCATTGAGTCCAACTCCTGTGTGTCATGCCTCCGAATGCTAGGTGGTAATGATGCCTCTAAGAAAGAACATCCAACTGCATCTTGAAAGTCACAAATTTGGATTGTTGTTTTTTAGAGGAAAACCTTTTTTTGTTCTCTCTTCAGAGACATCACCTTCAGTCATGTTGCTCAGTACCAAGAGGCCTGTCTACTAGTCTTGTATTAGAGTCTGCTTGTCTTCATTTTTATTTTCTTTTAAAAATCAAAGTAACTTTTCTTTCTTACATGTAAGGAACACTAGATGCAATTATTTTCATCCTCATTTGAGTTTGTGTAATAATGAAGTGAGTTTTGTAGAAAATACCAGTTTGCTACCCAATCTGGATGGTGTCTGGCACCACTTAAGTACAGGCATTAATTTTTATCACTTAGTGCATTTCTCAGAGGTTCATTTAGGTGGGAAACGGATGCTTAATGCCAAGTCATTTTTACCTCTTTTGCTTAGCTCCACAATTGATGTGGAACAAAAAATGTCAAAAGGCTTATGCTATTATGTAAAAATAATAAACAATACACTTTGCAGCTTAAATATGGGAGAGACGATGGGAAGAATAAAGCAGCAGTGAGACGGAAAGTCAGCGGCATGTGCTCATCTTTAATGGACAATCCTTTAATATCAATGTTTCTCTTTTAACCATCTCTTCCAAAGAAACAATCATAAATGAGGCTTGTTCTGAGTTTGCATTACAAATACAGTTTTTCAAGCAGTACCGGTTCGTATTCTCTGATGTGCTATGAATATACTGCTGGATGACAGGAGCTTTGTAAGATGTCAATCAACCAAACTGTTCCAACTTTTAGATCGTATTTTCATTCAGCTGCTTAAATTACAATAACAGAAGCAGTGCAAAAGGAATAAATATTCTGGCATTTCTGATGTTAATTTGCTCATCTGCAGCTGCAAAAGTCAACTTTCTGGATTTTGGGGGTAAAGGGGAGATCCAGTGCAGTGATATTTTCCTTTCTGACATTAGCCAGTACTCAGACAATGAAAGCTTCAGGTTCTCTAGCAGGTAGAATTGCCCTCTGGATTCACCAAAGATACAAAAGTCACCTTCAACACCAAATATTCTGTCCCAGCTGACAGCCGAGCTGTATCCCCAAGATACAGGTCTGTGCACTTCAGGGAGTACCTAACAGTAACCTTCAGTTGGCAAAAGACTGCAGCCACACTTGGAAAGTTATTTAAGCCACAACTGACTGTGTTTGCTCTTGCCAACTCTGCATTCATAAATTGTCCTCTAGCCCTGATTACACAGAAAACGAGGAATACTTTGGAAATTCTGCCTGCTTGCAATTCAAACGTCTAAAGAGGCCATAGCACTAGCACCTATCAGTAATACATTGCCATTTTTTCTCATTTTACAGATAGAAAAGCTGAGACAGAGGCTGAGAACAAGTGTCTAAAATTTAAGAACGCAAGCCCAGATAAAGCCTCACAAGCTTTTGACTCTATAGATGTGCTAAGCACAGGCAACCTGCTCCTCCAAGGAAAACTGCTCTGTGGTACATGTACCTAACAGAATTACACTGCAGTTTGCCATCCTGAAATACTGAACCATTTCTCAGTCTCTCTACACAAAATCCGTGTGCCCCAACAAGCCTTTTGATGATAAACAAAGAATTTCTTTCTTTTACTATCATTTTAGTATATTTTGTCTCAAACTATAATGGCTAAAAGTATTTTTAGAACATCTGATATGCAGCTGAAATGGTACTAAAAATCCATTTTCTTTGAAAACAATGGACACCCCCCCACACACCCCCAACTCCTCTCCCCATTTGAAATAGGAAAAGGAACATGGTAACAAACAAACAAATAAATTATTCCAGAGTGCTTGATTTCTCTCTTAATCACATTCCTTAATGATCAAGTCTACATAGACCTTCAGGGAGACCATCTGAATGCAAAGATCATTTAGCTGTAACAGGAAGTCCAACATAAATCTTTCTATATTTCTTGATCCGTTCTCACACATTTCAATTCAGTTTGTGTCTAAACAGGACGTGTCTCTGTCAGTTTATTTTCACAGTTCATCATCATCTTTAACCTTAAAAATGTAACCAGAGCTGATAACCTCTCTTCCAAGTCAACATGTATCTAACCCCTCTCCCTTTAATAGAACCCTGCAGCAGCTGTTTTCAAACTGCTTGAAAGCTTGGAGATCAAAGTTTGATGAACCCCTGTCATTCTCCTTAGGAATTAAAGTCTGTGAAGAACGTACCTCCCCAGGCTCAGGTTTCAGAACTACAGCAACTGAAACGAACAGAATTTGTTTATCAGAAAACCATGCTGAGCATATTCAGAATGCTAGAGTAAGTATTTTCAATTAAACCAAATAGATACTTTCAATGAAGATGTACAGTCTTCCTTCACAACAATTTAATTTGCCTGGGTCTGCAAGGCAACTGGTTTCTTCAGCGATAATACTGATGGAAATTACTCACTACTAATAGTTTACAAACATAGCATGTGGCTTTGCAGAGTAATGTGATATCCTGGATTAGATTCAGATTTTATGTACATGTGTGAATTGCTCTTTTCCCTTTCCACATTATCACTCAGTACGTGGAAAACTGACACACCGGCATAAACCACATACAATAATTTGAGAGTTTTCGTGTCAGCCAGATGCTATTTATCATGCTACCTTTCAGCAGTGCTCAATATACCACAGAGTTTTCTTAATAATCACTATGTTGCCCTTCATCTTTCAATAGAAAACACCTAGTACCTATATTGGTTGTAACCCAGCTAACCAAAACCCGTGACTGCCAGGACCCAAAACAATCTCATAAAATGGAGAGTGAAGCAATCAACCAACAAATGTACTTTGAGGGAAAAAATCATCAATTAATCTGTGCAAACAATTCCTACCTCTCTTATTAGAAGCTCTGAGGTCAGGATAGACATTTTTACATTTATGTATTCAACTGACAAAAAAAATGTAGTTTATATCTGCTAAATGAAAAGGTTTTTCCCTTTAACCCTACAGTTTCAGACTTTTTCTCCCTCTAAATACACTTTCAGCTGTATGAGAACAACAAATGTAGTTCTTAGAGAGTTATCCTTCTAGGTGATATATTACATGATCTAATTAAGATACGTAGAAGGCAATGTTGGATTTGCATTTTTTAAATGACACATTTATACATAATCATTTTTACAAATCTTTCTGTGTTCAGCCACTTTCTTCTCTGAGTTAAGATACGTATGAGTGTGTGTACAATTCATCAGCCATAATTTGAATTTGCTCTGCCTTACATATGTGTTCAAAGACGTACACACAGAGGCACGTACTCTAAATCCCACCCTGAATGGGCGATTCTTCATCATCTCCATTTATTTATGATTCAGTTCTGGAAGACCAATCTCTTCCCAAGGTAATTCGCATACCATATGAAACCTCCAGTGATCAAAACCCTCCCCTACGAAAGCAAACAAAAAAGCCACAGAACACACGTTAACCTTTAAGGATCACCTTGTAGTAGAGAGCTGCCAAGGAGAAAAAGGGGTGCATCAGGTTTTTATGTGCTGAACATTAGACCCAGGGCCTTACTCCCCCTCCTGAACCCTACACAGACTCAGTCACCTCAGCACAGGAATGAAGCCGATTCATTTCACTGAACATAGAATCACGGAATCATAGGGGTTGGAAGGGACCTGGAGAGATCATCGGGTCCAACCCCCCTGCCAAAGCAGCTCCCTAGCTCATATTGCACAGGGAGGAATCCAGACGGGTCTTGACTATCTCCAGAGGAGACTCCACAACCCTCCTGGGCAGCCTGTGCCAGGGCTCTGTCACCCTCACTGTGTAAAAGGTCTTCCGCATGTTGGTGCGGAACTTCCTGTGCTCCAACTTGCAGCCATTGCCCCTTGTCCTGTCTCCACAGACCACTGAAAAGGGGCTGGTCATTTCCCCCTGCATCCTATGCTTAAGATATTTATAAACATTAATAAGGTTCCCCCTTAGTCTTCTTTTCTCAAGGCTGAAGAGTCCCAACTTACTCAGCCTCTCCTCATAGGGGAGATGCTCCAGGCACTTTATCATCTTCGTAGCCCTTCTTTGTAGTCCCTGTCCTTTTTATACCAGGGAGCCCAGAACTGGACACAATACTCTAGGTGGGGCCTGACCAGGGCAGAGTAGAGGGGGAGGATCACCTCCTTTGACCTGCTGGCCACACTCCTCCGGATGCACCCCAGGATCCCATTGGCTCTCTTAGCCACCAGGGCACACTGTTGGCTCATGGCCAACCTGTCATCCACCAGGACCCCCAGGTCCTTCTCCACTGAGCTCTTCTCCAGCAGGTCATCCCCCAGCCTGTACTGATAAACATCATGTGTGAAATACCAGCATTCCCCAGCACCAGTGGATTTTTACCTGCAGGCACATAAGCACACTTCTCCCCTTTTTCCCTATGCAACAACTTAAATACAACTACTGAGTCACACGTAGCAAACTGAACATCTGCAAGAACGCACATCATTCCTAAACACGGTGCCTGATGCCTTGGCTGCTCTGTTCACACATCAGGCAACGATCAGTGACAAAGTGGACTCTGGGTGGAATTTTTACTCCTTATGTAAATTCCTTCAGTTAAAGGTGGAGAGCATATGCTATGGGATACCTAAGCTCTTGGCGTTCTTTACATGGTAAGTGATGAATTACATTGTTTACTTTCCCTTGGTTTATATGCTGGAAAGTATTTTTTATGTTCCTAGTGTACTATGTTTCGACTAAATTTGAGAACTACCTTCCATGCTAAAGATTCTTAATAGATAAAAAGCAGCAAGAGCAAATCTTACCATATAAACCTTGACCGAAAACGATTTCTAGCTCAACATTCCTGACTCAGAGACATGCAAACAATGAAATCCTTATTCAGAATATCAAGTATTTCTGCATATCAAAAGTTAACATGCCGATCACTTGGGTTTTTTGTCCGGTGTTATTTGATACTCCCCAAATTTTCACACTGTATGAAAGCAAAGTTTAATTTTAATGAACGTAGAAAGAGAAAAGAATTAATAATATACGCCAAATTTACTTAAGAGTGTCAAATCACATTTAACTGTGAAATGTAATCTTCCTCTATGTTCTCACAGCCAATTACTTAATTTTATGGACCCCCAGAATTAATAAACAAAACATTACCTTTGTTGAATTATTTTCTAGAACACATTTGGAAGAGTCCCTTTAACAAATGTAGTAAGAAATATAGGATGCATCTCTAAATCAATCTAATGGTGAAGAATAAACTCCTCATTATCAGATCTTAGTTATTTTTATGCAAATGAATTGTCTGAAAGACTTGCTAACAAGCACAGGTTCCATGCAAATTCTTTTCATACTTATCTACATACAACATGGTCCAAGTAGTATATGGAAACTTCAAATTCAGCCACGGTGTTCCTATTCACACATCCAAGAACTTCTCGGTAAAACCCTCAAGCCAGAGATTACTGAAGTCTAGGAAATATGAACAAGTCACCCGCTAAGTGCCTTTCTGTGACTCAACATACAACAGCATTTCACAAGCAAAAACCACAGCGGAGTTATTGGGCAGGGATGTAGAGCAGTTTAACACTCACTGTAGGCACAAGCAGCCTTGGAAGTGCCAACACTGGGGATGTAAGCTCCCTACATTGTCAGTGGAGGGAGGATGAGCTAGACTCTGACTCAGAATGTCTGAAGGAGATGACTTAGTGACAAACTCATGATCTTAGAAGATGGTTGTGGGCATCTGGGCCTTTACATTTCAGGACACTTTTACAGCAGAAGACCAATACACAGAGAAGGCTCTGGTGCTAAAACTAGACATTTGCATATAGATAAATTCTGTACAAATGTCAAGTATTTGTTAAAAATGCATACACCCATAATATTTTTCATTAGATTAAAGTTACAATAATAGAGAACTGCAACTCTGTGGATTCCCGCTGCCAGGTCTCAGCTTGGACTGGAGGACTGGATAACTGAACAGACATTCCAATTAGTATCACTGGAAAAAAATGATAGTAGTATAACAGAGCAATAAAATAAAACTCAGCACCTTAGAAATGAGAATCCTTTGACAGAATTCCCCCCTGCTCCCAGCCAATGGTTCTCTGTAGCTTTGTTAACACGTGTAAAAAATTTTATGTCATCTACGGGAAATCACTGTGTAAAGCTGTAAGGGGAGAGAGAGGAAGTAACAGTGGTGCACGCCTAGAAAGCCATAAAGTTTCATGGAACTTTGGAACATTTTAGTAGAAGGGAAAAGATGGGCAAGAGCAGCCCATCACATGGGAAGTCACAAAGTTTAGGAACCTGACCAAAACGGCTGAGTGACAGACAAGGGTGACATCAGAGCTCTAACAGAAGGCACCACTGCAATGCAGCACCAGAAGTTACCAGCGCCTGCAGTTGTCTGCTTTGCTGCCTTAATCGTGGCTGTTCGATGTTTTCCCCCGTGTAATGCAGAGGTAGCATATCAGATCCCTGCAGATGTTGGAAGCTGAAGGCATCAGAAAGAAAAGCTTTGACATTCTGTCATGGAGATGACAGGACAAAATGGCCTGCAATAAACAACAGTTTGAGCAGGATAATTTGATGCATCGAGTTCTTAAGCTTTTCCAGATGCTGAACTCAGCTTGGGATTTGAGATAAGGGCACAGCAATTACTTCACTGAATAAGAGTGTGGTTGTGTGAAACCAAGAAAAAGGAACCTCTCTGTGAATGCAGAAGAAATAATCCACCTGCTCTCAAAAAAAGCCCAAACCATAAAGCAAAACCAAAAACCAAAACCAAACCAACAAACTTTTCTAGTCATCAGCTTTTAAGAGGATTCATGTGCAGGTCATATGCTCTGCAGACTGAAACAATCAATGTTATAAATCAATTTTTAATCATTTTATGTTACATTGTTGCGCTGCCACTGCAAAGTAAAATAAAAACTTCAAACCCAATAAAAACCCAACAAACCTACATGAAAACATCTTCTCCTTCTGTCTTCCAGTAATCAGATTTTAAAAAGTAGCTTTTTAACATTTTAAAATCTGAGTAAAGCCCCAGCTGCATACATCATCATGGCAGTTTACCATCTCTACCCGCACAAATACATGAACGGAGTTAGGTTGCTCTGGAAATTGTCCCCTTTTATTGGCACATAAGCAGATTCGGAAGACAACTGCGCTGCTGGATTACTTTCCATAAATAAAAACTTGTTAACTCATGTGTGTTGGGTCTAGTCCATCCTTTCTAAGTAGTTATTTAATAATATTCCTTCCACATGCAGGGAAGCTGTTGGTAAACACGCGGGGAAGCTGTCCCTGTGCAATCCCAATGACAGAAAAATTGTGAGCCCAAGATTTACAGCACACTTAAAACTATAATGAGCATCACAGGTAATTTTAGAGGTGAAAAAATGACTTCTGTAAGCTTGACAGGATGCTCTATGTTTCTGCAAATATATACTCAAGAGGAAAGGATCATAACTCGACTGGCCTTTTGTATACATCACTTGATATCCAACATCTTTACTAATGTTTGAATTTTCTCTTGCAATATGGAATTTTAAAGATTTTTTTTTCCTTCTGGTTTAACATGTTAATTGTAATAATAATACTTACTTTATATTGTGATCTAATCTAAAAGGTTTTTCATATATTTTAAGAGAAATCAAAAACCATGCCGTGCAAACTAATGTTAATCACTTATTAAACATACGCCTAACCTCTAAAGCAGCGTATCAAACACTTAACCCTGTATTGTCATACTGCATTAGAATTTCAGGACAAGAAATGAGACAAACCATACTCACTTCAATGAATTCAGGGGAATATAATTGACATTACTTATTGCCTAAATGACCAAACCTGGAAGACATCAAATCTTTGTAGGAAGTTTCACAGGACCAGAAGTTAAATACGAACATTTACCTTTTCTTTTCCACATGATACAAGCCAGAAGAAACAGCTCTATCTCAGATCATGATCATTAATGTGTTGGCTCTCCTTAGAGATCATACCAGATAAACGCTTGCCTACATCTAGAAAGTTGGAAATGGGTAAAATCAAAATATACAAGAAATCCATCTTGAATGATGTCAGAATGGGCAGACCGGTAGCTTTCTGACTGCTAAATACATTGCCAATAAACATTAAAACTACTTGAGAACAGAAGCAAAATATCATAAATTCACTGGAAATACATTTTCCAAAATGCACTAATAAGACCAATGCCCCACAAGTACTACAGTTCTCCCTGAAAAAGCTTGTTATCCACTCTTTGC
The DNA here is from genome assembly GCA_027925045.1 of Hypotaenidia okinawae. NCBI lineage: Eukaryota > Metazoa > Chordata > Aves > Gruiformes > Rallidae > Hypotaenidia > Hypotaenidia okinawae. Next base: position 65,920,955 of record BSDF01000002.1, read on the forward strand.
TGAAGAAGCTGGCCAGAATTTTCAAAATTCAGAACTTAATTTAAGGTCAGAGCCAGATTCATAAACGGAAGAAAATATTTCAGAGCACTCTCAGCAGAACAGTATTTGAAAATAAATCTTGCACTTCATTTGTCAGAAATATCTTGAGATATTGTCAACACAAAAAGAATTATTTTCTAGAAATGCTTCTTTCATCACCTCAGTTCAAAATTTCCAGGAATGGAGAAATGATCATTCTCTCTGCCCTTGCATACAAATTATTGAAGGACAACACCACGGTCTCCTTTGTATATGGGACATACACATTCCCCGATGTCCCTGTCAGTAACTGCTTGCAAATAAACACTTTAAGTGCCTTTTTGTGAAATGGCCAAGCACTTTTAATCTCCCTACTGCAGTTTTTTAAAATAGTTGAAAACAAACAATGTATAACCTTCAGATATACTTCAGGCATTATTATATAAAATAATTACGAGATAAGCAACACAGCTACATTATCCCCCCAGAGATCTAATATTCTACTTCAATGGTCCAATACCAACCTACAAGACTTACATAGTGCATTAAAGCTTATGACCAGAGAAACATTTCCTACTTTTCTTAAGTGGCTGTCGCAGCTTTGTGTAGCTGGGTGCTGCTAGAGAAAGGGTGGCTGCTGAGATGGTTGCTACAAGAAGCAGCCAGAAGTTCTCTGCAGGCCCTGGAGAATAAACATTGGCCAATTCAAGGCCAGAGTCACTGCTGACCAAGGCCAAGCCAATCAGTGATGGTCACAGCACCTCTGTGAATCACATACAGGAGGAAAAAAACTACAAGCAGCTGCATTTTGCTATCAGAACACAAAAACTACCAAAACCTTCTTTAATGATTTTTTAAGACAAAGAGTCTTAAGTCTTTGACAAAAAGACAAAGTCTTTGACTTTGACATAAAGTCAAAGGAAGTGTCACTTTTATCACCCTCCCTTCATAAAACACACAGCACCCACCTCACACTGCTTCCCTCGGAAATGCAACACTGACAGTGAGCTTGGCTACCTAACATTGTTTAATTATACTAGGGAGGCAAAAATTAAATATTCAGAAGTCCCCTAGTCCACACCATCAACCATACTCCAGGACTGAATCAAAATTACAGCGTGATTTAGGAATTTCTGCTGAACTTTCCCTTCCCTAAGTAAAGACAGCAGCAGAGGGACACAGTGCTGAGTGTCATTAACATTTTTATTTAGCAAGTATTAAAGAACTTATTTAGATATCACTGCGGTTTAACAGATGAATAAAACAACTGTCTCATTTTCCACCTACTCAGCAGACAGAAATTTTCTCCTTTCTGAATGTCTGATTCCCTGCCAAATGCCATTGTGATTCACTTTTATTTTGGTAAGGAAATAATACTATTTAAGCACCGTTTTTCTTAAGAAATCATTCGGGACTAAAGTTCTTTACATTATCTTTCAATTTATAAAATACTCCTCCATCTACATAGACAAATAAAACTGAAAAAACCCCAGGCTTTGCACACCTATAAAAGAGTATTCCCACTCTGAGGCAGTGAGCTAAGGCATTTCTGTAAGGTTTGGTCACTAGTTTCCCATAGCTTAGAGCAGCACTTTTCCACTACTTCACAAGCAGTTGTGAAAAGCCTGCAAAGCAGATCTGGCAGATCCTCATTAGAAACAGACCACACACTGAACAAGGCTGATCAAAAAAGCAATGGACCTCATTCAATGAGTACTGTGCATCTTATGCAGTACTTGTGCATGTGATCATGTAATCAAAATGCAGCGTAATAACTCAAATGTACAAGAAAATGAATTAAAAGTTGTCAGGTGGCTGTGAACTTGGTCTTGCTGATTCAGGGAATGAGACTGTACAACGTACAGAACCCAGCAGGGGAGATGAACTTGCTGCATCAGTGAACACCTGAGTCGGGCATGTGGTGTCAGGGCTCCTTTTTACACACTTCCCATAAAATGGAGACTTACTAAACCCTGAAGGCTACCTATTCAAGTGGAAGCTTGGTGAAACTGGGAAGTCGGAAAAGCTGGCCAGTCAAGCTTGCCTGAAGAGGAGGAAAGTTTGGGGTATTGGATGACACTTAAAAGCAGAAAAAAGACTACGTGCTACAGCTGGATCATATACCTCAAGGGGTTCAAGAGACTTAGGAAGAATGCATGAGAATGAAAAAAACAGAAATGAAGCTTAAGCAAGGAAGAGGAAGAGTGGGTCATGCTTTATTGGCAAAAGTGTCTAACTGTAGGATCAAATAAATATGAAAACAACTGGTTAAAATTGGATGAGATAAGGAAATATTTCATGAGAACGCGAAGAGTGAATATGCAGGAGAAGAAACTCTTGAGTTCAATAATATGATTCTTCATCCAAGTGTGGTAAAGAAAATGAAGCAGTGAAATGCAGGCAGCCACTTACTACTTTGTCTGGACTTGCACAATACTTACATGAAGAGTCTGGAATTTAGAACCTTTACAATGTCCAAGTACTTGTTAGATTAATATATTGTCCATCCACAAAGATAGAAATTTTCATAAAAAGTGGCCATAAAATTGTACAACCTGAGTATTTCTGAGTAATTAATTTAAGGTATGACGCAGGGTTGGTGTCAGAGTTTTAGTAAAAAGAGCATGTCTGTGTTTATGCATGATGTTTACATACATGTACTGAGGAAGAGAAAGAGAACAGGCATGTTTCTCTTGGCCAAATTCATTGTACATATGAGAGGTACTTTGTATTTGGTATTTTTCTGACAAGTGCTCTTGGTATGACTCCCAAGCCTCCTCTGTTACTCCGTTTTACCAAAGATCACATGCAATCCTCTTTTAGATTCACATGTAGATATGTTTTCATCCATTTCCTGGCAAAAGCTCTGCCACTCTTAAGAGCTTTTTACACACTCCCATCCACATAATTTTATTTTCTTTCTTCTCCCAAAGTCATTCTTTTGTTTCCCCTAGGGAAACACCATTATGAAAATACTGACATAATGAACAGCACTGAGCAGTGGGGGTTACCCTACCAGAAAATGTAAACAAAGCACAGTCTGGGTGAAAGCAGACCAAATGACACAGTGGAAAAAAGACAAGCTTTCTGAGCACTCATCTTCAAGTCAGAAAGGTGTTAATAGATGCTATCAATCAGGTCTCTCCTCTACAGACAACTACAGAGGTGAGATGTTTATCTACTAATTAGGTATCAGGACTTCAATATGTTCTACCTTTTCCCTTCCAATTTTGACTGAAATAATAAGGTTCCATCCTCCATAGCCCAAGAAATCTCTTGCCATGATCAGACACAACACTGAAAATTTCCTTGTGGTACACAAGGGTCTGAAGGAAGAAATGTCATCACATCGCACAGGTGGGCTATGAATGCTTGGCCAATTATGATCCCATCAATGCTACACATATGCTGGCATGACCCTTACTTTAACCATTTCTCTTTCAATGGATTTGTAACTACTGTTACTGTAATTACTTGTTGCTCTCCTTTGGTTAACCTTCCAGCTTTACATAAATCATTTTTCCTAGGCATTTTTTCACAATCAGTGAGACATTAGCTATGCTGGCACCTGAAGTGTCCCACAATAGACTTAGATGAGAATGGAAGATATATCTTGCTAAGAGGTTTACACTGCTCTTTGATCTTGCTGAATAAATCTGGAATGACTGTAACTCCACGATAAAAAGAGATTGTGAGCAATTAAAATTTCATTTTAATTCATTTCATTTTCACTCAGAGGGAACATTCAATCAATTCTGTGCTATAAGCACCTGGTACAGCTGTATGATAAGGTGTGAGAGCTAACTGTAGCAAACCAAACCAAATATCCTCCCACAGTTGCCGGCTAGATCTAGATCTACTGTGAGCCACCGTAACACACACGATTTTTCTCTGCTTACCCTGCTTGCTGCACCTGGTATTTTTTGCCAAAATATTGTATTCAACAGTGCTGCAAAGGAGAGGAACGATCTGCTCAGGAGTAAAGCTTTGAGAAAATCGGATGATTTGTTAGCTGGTGAAGGGATGGATGGAAGTGAGTATAGTGGGAACTATTTCATGAGAAATTGAGAGTGATTGATCATGCAAGTTTCACCTTTGTCTCTTGTTCTTCCTAGTGCTAGCAAACTTCTGCACTGCTGCAACTGCACAGCTCTTGTCCCACCAATCCATAAATGTTTTGGAAAGGAAAAAGGTTTCATATGAGCCTGGCCACAACAGTGGTTGAGGCCTCCTTGGTTCTGCTGTAAAGTCTGGAGGAAGAGAGTACTACCCAATCACTTTAATGGTTGCCTTGATGGACAAGGAAGATGGAAAAAACTGTTCATCACAAGATGTCTTTCTCTGTATGTAACAAACAAATAAGGCTCACTTCTACCAAGGACTGCGGTACTAGTTGATTTTTTGTTAATGGATTTCAGTTTGTTTGTTTGTTTTTCTAATTAAAAGCACAGAATGCATTACTTTTTGTTACATACAAGGCTGTGGGTTTTTGTTGTTGTTGTTTATTAAGTATAATCCATTGTTTTCTGTCAAAATGCCCGCTTTGTGCATAGTTTCACCAAAAATGTCATCACAGTTTTGAAAGCCCTGGAAGAGATTTGTATACTACGTTACAGTGTTAGTCACACTGATTCTACTTCCAGGTTAAAACAGTCACTGGTCAGTGTTGCTACAATGGAAGTGACAGCTTTTCCTTTAAGTTTAGTTCTTAGTAGTTGAAAGATATTTTCTGCTGACAAAGCACTGCAATTTGCACCACAGAAATAGTAATTTCTACTTTTTTTTTTTAAAAAAAGCACTTACTGTCTCAAACACTGTATTTCTTCCACAAACACAGCTCTTCTTGCCTAAACTTCTTCATGCTTCAATGCAGTTGTGCATTTTCCCCCATTCACAGTGAATCACTGTGAACCACTTATTATGATTTAATTGATTATGCATGTGTTTAATTTAATTTATATCACCATTTACCTCCTTGCTGAAATTGCACAAGTCTTTCAAAGCTGTAGCCATCTAACAACAACCTAATTTTTCCCTAGCTGTCAGGAAACCACTCTAAAACCTGCATTGAGTGCTTCTAAGGTGCAGTTACTGAGCATCTGTAACAAAGCACTGGGCTACGTCTTTGAACTGAGGCCTTTGGTTGGGATGTCCAAAGGTGCCAAGGGCTGCTCCTATCTGCCATCACTCATCAGAGCCAGTTTTACAAACTGCAGCCAAGCAAAGCCCTCACAGACAGCTTTAGACTCTGGAAGGAAATCTCCTTCCAGATCACAGGGCATATATGGTGAGTAATTATATTCCTAGTCTCACCTGACAGCTAATGAAAACTGCTCAATGAGTGAATGGTGCCCAGCTATCAAGCTGCCAGTTTGCCAGAGAAACCAGGACTGGAAACCTCTGCCACCGGAGCCTTCCAAGCTTTCACACAGAAGTGTCCCTTACAGAACTAGGGAGGGGAACAAGAGTCAGGAATGACCAAAGGCAGACAAGAGCTTCAATTCCTAGACATGCAAGAATGAGAACTACAGGGCTGCCATGACACATGGAGCCTGTAAGAAAGAAGCAACAGAAACACAGTATTTAAGCCTGCAAGTGAAAAAGAACATGGTTCATACCTATAAGTGCAAGGCACTGCCCCTAAATATTTACATTAAAACATTGTTCTTCCATTTAATTGCTGCTGAGTTTAAAAAAAAAGAAAGATAAAAAAAAAGACAAAACTCCACTAGAAGTCCTGTCTCCCACTGTCACTACTAATAAAATAGCTTTTATTAAGAAAAAAAATAAATAGGCAGACCAGGTAATTTAGTAACCAGATTCTTAAAATTTTGTTTCAGGTTTTCCTGAATATCTCAGATGAAGCTATTACAAACCCTACCAAACTGCTTAGCTCGAAACAATGATCCAAGCTGCTCTATCAGATTTGTATTTAAAGGGTTTAAAGATAAGTCATAATGTCTTATTAGACACAATGGCATAATTTCAAGGCTGTCCTATCAACTTCATCCTGACAGCTTTCCTATTTCCCACAGCTGCCTTGCTCACTTATTCCTCAGCAAACAGAAATAAAAGTATAAATCCAAGTAATGAAAACAGTCAAGCTGCTCATAAAATGCCATATTACTCTGAGACTGCACATCACTTCCCAAATAGTATCCTGTCAGTCACATGCTCATTCTTTAAGCGACAGAAGCACTGGCCTGAAACACGCTTGGGGAAAGAAAAGAAAAAAAACCAAACAAACCACTCAGAAACAAACAAGGAAAAAGCCACCAACAGCACAATTTACAAATTTCCTCCCTAATCCAATACTGTACTAGCCATTCAATAGTACTTAAAAATAAACTTTAAAACAGCCATATACAAAATGGAGGGGGTAAAACGTGACAAGACATCACTGTGCTTCTTGTGTCACTGACAAATCAATAACTGAGATGTGAAGATATGGAGATCAGCATTTTTTTAGGACTATAAAGGATGGAGAATGTGACACTTCTAACAAATGTCACTGCATTCCTTCAATAAAAATTTATGCTGTCAACTGCAGCTTTTCTAAAGGTTGGGGTTTTTTTTGGTGGTTGGGATTTTTTTAATCTTAAGGATAGAAATTAACAAGTATGTAACTGCTGTGACTGATCTGTAAGCTTGCGATTAACATCCCAGTTTAATATCTATGGTATTCCTAAAAAGATTTAACTTCATCATACTTAATCAAAACTTGCAGCTTCACTGCTAAATATGGCCTTTAAAAGATTAAATTGTATCTCTCTCAAAATGACATAAATCTGGTGGCACAGAAAGGCACTCTTGAAAACATGCAAGATTTATGAACCACTCTAGAATGTACTAACTGGCCAGTATAACCCACATTCTTCTCATTAGAGCAAGGTACTCACTTTCAAGTAGTCTTGGGGAATGGTATAACTGCTCGAAAGCTCAAGAAACAAAAGTTACCTCTATGCATGCCTGATAGAGTCATAGTTTTACAGTAAATGGTGGTGTACAGACTTTGCTTTGCTGACTTATTTTACAAGTTGGACATGTTAACAAACTTATAAGCATCTCAAAGTGAACAGTAGTTTGCAAACCAGCTTCACGCAACTGACACTAACTTCTGCAACTTACACAAGTGAAAGAAAAATGGAAAGACTAAAGAGAATCCAAATCATCACTTGAGAAGCTTGAGAGACAGGACTGGAACGCTGGGCCCTCGTTTTGTCCAGCCTGTAAAATCTGAAAAAATATTCCTGTGGTCAATGTTCTTTATGAAGTTCAGATGTTCACAGGGCATGTACTCTATTTGTGATCTATTACAGGAAAAATTACTGTTGTTCTTCTTAACACCAGATCTTTCAAAAATTGTTGCTTATGGGATTTATATCCTATGTATTAGAAGATATGCAATATAGACTCGTTAATATGGCAACAAAATCTCTACTCCTGGAATGTTTTCTTTTCCAGACTTGATTTCTCACCATTAACACTGCATTAATTAAACATCTCTCCCATTTATACAATTAAAAGGACTCCTGTTGAGTCTTGCAGCACAATAGCCATACTGGCTGTTCTGAAAGTTCATTGGCAAATACTCTATATTCCATCTCAGTAGTCTGACACAACACTATCTCACCACAGAACAATAGGGAACGGTTCATAAAAGCAGGCTTAGAGCTGAGGAAACAAGACCTGCCATTGTCACGAAAGCAGAACAACCTTAATGGCTAAAATCAGTACACGGAAACTTGGTAACCGATTTTAGCAGTAGAACAAGGATGTGTAGCATTTTATTTGTATATATTTTATTCATCAAATCCCAACATCAGCATCAGCTAAATAAAGAAAGGCTGAGCAGTGCCAAAATGTGGACTCAGGAATGTATAACCAAGAATATTTACATGCTTGAAAAGCTACTTAAATGCTTCATCTTCACTGGAGTTCAGAAAGGATGAAGGAACAAATTTTTTTTTTAGGGCCTTAAAATCCACATTAGAGACATTACAACTCTTCTTTCCTTTCAGTTTAATCTAGCATTTCCAAGCAGTGCCAATGAACTACCAATGACCTGCAAGGCATCTCTTAGTAGTCATGTGAAAAGAAGTATTTAAGAGTCAAGTCTCTACACATGTGGTACAGAGGAGATCCAGATATTAAAACTAAAGACTTTTTCCTAAAGCCCTAGACTGTTATTAAGAATCCTTACAGCGGTTTTCATATAATGTCTTGCACAGGTTTAAGATGACGCTTAAATGTTCTGCAGGATTAAAAATAAATGAAAACAGAGATAGCATTCTGAGCAATACATACCACTAAAATTATCATCCTGAATGATAACCGACCAGTTTCACAGTGGCTGAGTTACCTAATAGCCACCAAATTCGTTTATTTATGAAGATGAAAAATAGGCTTTGGCAGATGACCTTGGGCTGTTTTCCTTCATTAATAAAACCTTATCACTTCTGCTTCATAGCATACAGCAGTTTGTCATTCAAGCAAGAGTAAAACATATAAAAATATACATTAAGAATGTAATAGCTCTCTTGGATAATTTTCAAAATGATCTGTATTTGCGGATAGCTAGTTACATGAAAGCGTCCTTTGAACAGCAATGTAAACCCCAGAATTAAAATCTAACATTGCAAACTTCTCAAGATGTGTCTTTTCTCACTTCTCTTTTTTCTACAAATCTTACCGTCTACTACAAAATCCACTGGGAGATACTGGCAAATATTTTTTACCTTTGTTTCAATCTCATTTTCTATTTTAACATCACTATATTCACTGCTTTATCCAATGTCAGTAAAAGGTCTGGCAATGTATCAGGGTAATGGCCAGTATTCTCTTGCTAACCTGACTGTAAACCATGAATATGATATAACCTGGACAAAGCAAAAAAACCTCAAACCAAAATAATCTTGCAGAACTATGATCCTCTTACTAAACAAAGAAACTCCAATGTCTCCACTGCAAGATATTTCAGACATCACAAGAAAAATCTCAGTTCTTCAGAATAAGATTACACTGAAACACATGGCTTCCCCCTAACCTGTGCAGAAAATACAAATATTAAATACATATAAGCAAAGGCATAAAGTGGCATCTACATAATGACAACTGAAGTTTGCTAACAGTCTATCAATGCATACGTTAGGATATCTAAATGTTAATATGCTTAAGTGATCTTAATACTACCTGTCCATATTCCCTACGTCTGTCACAGAAATAAAATTAAATTCATAGACCACCTTGAAGAATGCTTAGCTAGTTACTATTACCAGTGTATGATATCTATAATACTGATTACATGTATGCATATAAAGCTCTGTAATTTGGACATGCTTTGCACATGCATTACCACGCAGATTTTATGCTAGTCCAGATGTTTACACAGTAAGAGATTCTCCACACCAAAAGCAATCTTTGAGCAGTGGGTTTTGCAGGCTACCAGTGAGCCATAACACAATTTCTTTCGTTATTTTCATTCCACACCCCAATGAGTTATTAATGTAAACTCTATAAGGCAGTAGTCAACGTGTCAGTGCCTAATGCTGCTGCATTAGTGGCTCTGATCCTGCATGATCCTAACCCTGAGGAGATGGTTCAAACTGCTAAATATCTTGTAAATTAAATGACAGTGCATGGATGCACTGCCAGTGGTTTCCCACTTAGATGCAGCAATTTACAGAAGATCAGAGGGCTGGTGCTAGGGCTTTATCTGGACAGTATTTAAACAGGAGAGAGTAAGGTGATGAAAAAAAAACCCCAACAAAACCAGATAGGGATAGGAGTAAAGCATTCCCATTAGAATCTCCCTCAATGTACTGTAAATTAACCCAATTAGTTTAAGAATATTTTCCTTCTGAATTCAAACACCTCCCTAGATCAAAATAGAAAACATTTATTAACTGATGCTTCCAACTGTGACAGAAATTACAGTCATTTTTGTAGTACAGATGGTGTAAAAATGCAATCTAAAAATATGATTAAAAGCTCAAAAGATGAGTAACCCAAGTTCATCTTAGAAATGGCTGTTTGGATGCTGCTAAAGAAATGTATTTGGAGTTAATTAGCTTGCTTTTTATCTGTTCCTCAATTAAGAACTTCTTACTCTCCCTTAATCATGAAACAGCCATTAAATTTAACAGACCTATCCAGATGACCTTATATAAAAAGAATAGATTAGTTGAGTATTTTTTTCTTCAAAATATGAGAATGATTTTATGGAAATAACGATAACTAGCAGCATCCTGATCCTTGTAGACTTTGGATCAATAAGTGAACCAATTCCATAGATGATATTTTAAGTTCTTTCCTGCAGCTCTCGGAAAATGAGTATTTTGGAACATTGTTTATTCATGTACTTCCTGAGAGTATACTAATTCTTTTCACCCTTTATAAAAAAGCAAAAACAGGTGCCAATTCCTAACAAGCATGAGAGCACACACAGGTAACCCATGTAGTTTTTCAGTCATTAACACTACATTGCAAAGAATTAGCATGATGGAGAATGTGATTAGAACATATTCCTATATGCAAAGACTCATCCCTCAGTGTAGTTCCTCTTTTAAATCCTGCTGTGTTGAAATGTGTTTTGGGTTTGTTTTTTTTTCCTGTGCAAGTCTTCATGTGTCAGAGCAATTGCTTTAGGACTGTCCCCTTCAGAAGTCATTTCTAATTCCTGTGCTGCACTTTCTCCATGTGTGAATATGGAAATAATGAACTCCAGAGAGATACAAAGCTGCGCAGTGATGTTCACAGATACATGCTGCTTTCTGATGTATTTTAGTAATATTTCTTCCTTCAAAGGACAGACAAACCACGACAGTATTACTGCTGTGCCATCTTAATTAATACACCCCAGAATTAATTCACTTGCTTAGAAGTTGAAATAGCCTAAACTTTAGTATTAGATTGCAAAAATGGCAGGCATTTTTAAATGAAACAAATAATATTTTCTCAGACCTTTTTAAAACCAACATTGGTTCTGATATTCTAGGTTTGTAAAAAATCATGAAAATCCATTGTCAGAAGTACAGAACCATACTTCCAGGTATGTGATGGAATTAAAAAAAACAACACTGACAACCCGGCCAAAAAGTCCAAGGCTACTTTACCCAACTGGTGGGGAAGCAGAAGCACAGATGCGGAAACCCACCTAGGGAGGCTCTAACGGGTTGAGATGTACCAGACAATATCTGAGAAAAACTAATCTGCACCTGTTTCGCAAACAAAACACGGGCCTTCAGCTGTCCCTTAGCCACATCTAACATTTTTTGCTCAGAATGAAGCTTTATCTGTCATACAGCAGTAGAAAAGATAGTTAACATTGATTTCATACAGCAATGAAATTAAATTTTAATCACCCATCTTGATAAAATGATACACTGCACCCCAAATAAGTAGGTCTTTTAGGAGAACTGGCCTTTGCAGCAGTCCTGATCATAATCCAAATTCAACATTGCTGTAAAATAAGATTATCTTTAGGTGTCCCCTAAAAGAAACAAGGTATTAAATACAAATGAGAGATGAACTTCCCCTTTAAGATTGGGGTGAAATGATAAAAGAATGTGTCAACAATTTTATTCTAGATGCCTGACCTCAAGGCTAATTGAAGTTCCTGCAGTCTCTACCATCAGCTCCACACTAAACAGACATAAAAGCTCCCAACAATGAAAACATAATAGTAAAAAGGTATGTTATACAGATTTGCAAATTTCACCTATTAAACAACCACCTCCTATGGTGTTGCAGATAAAAAAAATCAATAGCATTCTTCACCTCAGAAAAAAAAAATCATGATGCCATGCAGCTGCAAATGCAACTGTGGTAGGCATTAGTCACACTGCATCCACTGGAAGGTTAAGAACAGCTTCAACGCTTCCTTGATTTGTTTTACAGCGGCCCAGCACTGCACTCTACCAAAATAATTCCTGAAACTGAACGATAAAATAGAGGTGAGATTTCACCATCTTACCAAAATCACCTTGTTTTTCTGAACCTAACCGCAGTGTTGTAAGCCTGACTTTGACTTCTCCAGTACCACCCCTCCTACCAAATCAATCACCCCTATTTATTTACAAAAAGTATCGTGATATGATTGTTCCAGTCTCTTGCATTGATATATCTGCCTCCTATAGCAATCTGCATGTTGATGTCTATTCAGGAAGAGCATGGTTGAGCTGAGCTAACACCTCGGGACGACAACTTTTGTAGTAGGATCAAGATGTAAAACGTGTAAAAACGTGACTCAGCTCTGATGGTTCATGTAATGCTGGGCAGCAGAGCAGGACTGGGTAACCAATGGTAGCCTGAGCTTTAATCCAACATGCTTAACTTTTAAGAAATACGATTTGAAAGAGATTAATGTAATCGCAGCACTACACCATTAATAACCACTTTTATTCAAAATCCCACTATGTGGGGTTGACTGCTGTTATTTTAGACAGATACGCAATGCCCTGGGAACACCTGAATCCAAAGCACTTGCAAGTCCCAACAATTCTATGGAACGTACCGTATTTTTTTACTGTTGTTAGAAATAACTGACCCATGTCAATGGGGATGAGCAGTGGGGACATTTCCTTCCTTTCTGTGCCTTGCAAGAACTAGGTGTATACAAAGCATCCTCCTTAGATGGATACAGGCTATTAATATGGGAAGCAAACATGGAAGAAGAGCAAGAAATTCACTCAAGTCTCTAAACAGATCAGTCCTGGGGACACAAGTAAAGTTATAGTCTCCCAAGTTTCAGTCCTGAGAGGATTTGCTAACTTAAAGCCCAGCAGTACTGTTTTGAAAGCACTCCTCTGATGCAGAAGTTTTCTTAGTGTTCTGGCTCCTTTTTTCCACTTCCCCAGTGTGTGCCTTCCACTTCTTTCTTCCTCCTCTTCTCTCTTATACTCAACTCTTAACTGGGTAAGAGGAAGTTTCTGAGGATAAGTAGATGAAAGAGATGGGAATCTTGAGGGAAGACTCTCAGCCTCCAGCAGGCAGAATCATGGGATTCTCTCTCTCATTGCTCTCCTGCCAGGAGCGCAGGACACAAAAAACCTGAGCTATGTTAGCAGTATCACATCTCTCCTGTGCATTACTTGTGGAAACAGGGGGAAAGGAGTATAAATCAATTACACATACTCAAGGACGAGTCCCTCCTCCAAACCTTTTTTAACATATCTCCTGTGATCTGCCTAAAAGTCTCTTTTGACCCGAAGTACTGAATGCCCTAAGTAATCACTCTAAACATTCACCTTTACAGCTTCACAAGTTGACAAGTGTGAGAGAACACACTGAAGATAAAACATATGGTTTCTACTCCAAGGAAAAGGTAAATCAAGCCAAGTTGTTTCCATAATTTTCAATATGATTTAAATAACAGACTTGTTTTTTAGCCCTGGACTTACCCTCCAATGCACATGCTAGTATCATTTCCAAACTGGGGGAGAAGACTATTTAGAAATTGTACTCCCTACCACAAACCCCGCTTTTGAGAGTCTCTATCTTCTTTGACCCAATGCCAACATGATAATTTCACATAAAACACGAGTGTAGGAGGGTATTATTGGCACTAAAGCATGGGAATAACCTGGGGTAGTAAAAGCCTTTTTCTTATTAATTCCTGAAGCGTAACTTCTGAAAACAAGATTGAGGGGGAGGAGGTTTGGAGAGAAGAAATGCCTTTTTAGCAAAAAAGACAGAAGATAGGTCAGACGTGAAATAAGAAAGTACAGGAGGAGTAAAAAGTTTACAAGACAGTAGTTGGAAAATTAATTCCAAGTGGGAAGTTTATGCTAAATTTAAATAAAGGATAGTTTAATTTTTTTCCTTCCTTACCTGTAACATAGGAATTCGATGGCCTACAGGGATTTACAAAACATGTGCTTTATATGCAAGGTGAAGGGAAGAGAGATGGCCAGCTGCAGTAGGCGTGTGGGAATGACAAATGCGGAGCAAACCAGAAGCATCTAGAGCACAGGGCAGCACTGCAGGGTGCTGACTCTGCCTGGAAAACACACATCTTACAGACCCGCCAGTCACCAGTGAGCAGTCCCAGGAGTTCAGTAACAACAGCTCAGTCCTCCGGCTTCTATCAGCCGATAAAAGACACGTTGAGCTAGAGGGAAAAGTTTCTTCATTTGGCTCCCTTGTTCATACTTCCTTCTACTAATGCCCGAGAATGAAACTAGCAAGGGCAGGATAGCCTGAGTGACAAACATGAACAAGGAAGTACAGATGCTGGCTGCTGACTTTGTTCCCATGTAATGCCCAGTCCTGTGCTGCAGGACCTGTCCATGTCTCCCATCACGCTACATTCTCACTACCCGCACCTATTCCTTCACCAGACACCAAGAGGAACCCGCTGCCAGCACAACAGTTGGGATTTTTTTTCCTTGGCACAGTAAAAACCCACTATGTAGGGGAAGCAGACATTTCTACAGAAGTCTGGAAGGAGTCTGCTAAACCCAAAGCAAGCTTTATTAGGTGCCTCTTAGCTTTCAGAATACTGCCTGTGCATCAATACTACCTCTTCTCATTTAAAGTATTTTCTTGAGATGAAAATTCCCTACACAGGAATGTGGGGAGGCTTCTTGCCCATATTGTGAGTTTTTCCATTTAAAGGAGCATCTGGTCTACTGTGTGGCTTTTAATTAAATGCAATCATTTGTAGTTCTGAAAAACATATACAAAAGGCCATACTGAATCAACATAACTGCAGTCAGTGACATCTATATTCCACAATAAACCAATAAATATTCCACAACAGTATAGTTCTAAGATTAAAAAGGGGGAGAAGTCATTTCAATGAGTTATGATCTGTGGTTCCTGCTGCTATTTAAAAAAATCATATATCCTTTGATCTTTCCTATAAGGAACAAACAATACTTGTGTTGCAGTGCAAAGAAAGCCTGGGTTTCTACCGAGTTGAGGCTGTATTCATTTATTGAAGATGGAAAAGGTGACTGCACAGAAACCAGTGCCATGAATCATTCCAGTAATTCAGAACTATGCCACCCAGCTGCACGTATCTCTTAGAACCATATGCAAAACATTAATGTACTTAAGCAGGCAGATTAGCTCAAATAATGCTCTAGCCTAGCAAGAGAGACCTTTTTGTTGGCCTGAATAAGCTCATACAACTTCCTAATATGCAAATCTGAGACCAGCTTAATTATACTTGATTGTAGGAGATGCAATGCATGACAAGAGACAGAGTTGCTCCTATTCAAGAAAAAAGTGCCAGTTACATCTATAATTCACAATAGTAATCAAATAAATACAATCCAAATATTCTTCTGAGAAAATAGTAAATTAACACCCTTTCTTTAGTTAGTGTTTCTATTTCCACTTGCTTCTAAATGTTTTCCTTGGTTATGCCACCTTCTCCTTAATTGTCTGACCCACTTGTCCAGCCTCAGCCTTGCACTACTTAGGCACTACTCTCGTCTGCCACGAGTGTAGCAGCTCTTCCTTCCACTGCTACAAGAAAGAAAGAAAAAAGCTACCAAAAAATTCTGAAGTTGATTGTTGACTTTGGTACTTCGTAAGAAGGCAACAAGGCAGGAATCATATAATCATCCCTCTTATAAAATTCAGTTCTCTCACCTTATGCTATAGCACAGCTATAAATCCAAGGTGGCTCAGAACACAGAAGTAAATTAAATTTGTAATGTTACCCTATACTTCTGTTCATGTTAGAATAGCACAGTTGATAGGGGATTTTATATATATATACACATATATATATATATTTTAAATAAAATGAGATTTACATTTGGGAGAAACAGAGGAGCTTTACACGGCCTGAGAGCTTCTCTGCTTTTTCCATTAGTAGCAATTTGTCTAATATAAGGCACTATCTCTGCATACAGACTGACTCTATGAACTTTGAAGTCAGTCTTTACTCAGAGAGCTTCCCAGAACAGCACAAGGCTCATGGCGTGATCAGGAGGAAGCTGATTTGGCACCAGTTCTTCAGATAGGAACTTCACTGTTTTTGATGGACTTTCCCAAATTTTCCATCTATGATTTTCTTCCTTTGGAAACGTGAGGAAATTGCAGGACTACTGCACGTGTCCTCTACAGTGATCCACAGCTCCACAGTGGCATTTAGCTGAGGTTTTCAGACAACTGCGACCAAACTCAGAACTACTGCTTTGCCCTGCGCATTTGACATTCGATACGTGACTTCAACAAGCTTCCTCTTCCATGACACTGTGTTTGTGAAAACAATCAGAGCTGCGCTGCGTTTGTATGCTCTCTGCATGAGGTTTATGAAAGGCCAGCGAACTACACTGGGCTCTTCTCAAGCAGCAGTCATCTGACTACTCATTAAAATTTACAACACTTAAACTTGGACAAGACGGTACAGAAGAGGAAAATGGCTCAAGCAATGTCTTTAAAGGTATTATTGTACAAGAGTTCTTCCAATTAAAACAAGATTTCACATTTTACTAGTCCTAATGCAATCTTTCTCTCATTCTGACATGGAAATAAAATCAATAATGTACTCTGCATCCACAGAAAGACTTTATATTTGATTTCAGTTTGCGCATTTAAAAACAAAACCGATTTTATCTTGTGTACCGCAGTATAACTGGAAGTGAATTTTACTTCAGCAGATACAAATTACAATAGATTAACTGCCCTACCAAGCAGGAATAAAAAGCCAACCACTAAACAAACAAATACAAGTACTGAGATTCATCTACAAAACCAAGTGCATAAAGTTGAAGGCTGTGACAAAAATATTATCGACATCTGGAAATCACTAGCGTGGCTTAAAGGCAATAAAATACAAGCACATCGGGCAGCTTCCCTTTAACTATCAAAATGCAGAATGTCAGGGCAATGTTAACTGTTTTCTATTGCTCTGCAGAGGTCTGGTGCATGCAAACACGAAGATGATTTGGAACAACCCAAAAAAACAGGTAGAGAGACGACAATGCAAATGTCATGTAATCTTCGTGGGACTTAGGATTGGGCAGAAGCAGTCTACTAATTACACATTCTGTTTGTTTTAGCTGAAGGAACAATGAAGGTTTTACAGTTGTTACATTCATCACACATTTTTCAGTGTTACGGGGCAAACAATATTTATGTCTTTCCTCTAAGTGAAGCAGACATTGAGTCTGGTAGGACTGCTTCTTCTTTTTTTTAAGCATTTGTTTCCTCACGTGCTGGTTTTCCCATATATAAGTCTCTTGAGGTATATCTGAAGGCACATTCACCTTGGTAGTCATAAACAAGGTTTATATGAGTTGCACCATTTACAGACACATTTCCACATTTTGGGAAGAGGGGCCAGACAAAGAAAAGTCCTATGTGTTTAGTACTGACTACAACAGTTTTTGTTTTGTGGTTTTTTTCAATCTTCTTTTTTTTTGTTTTTTTTTAAAGTGATTACATTTGCTTTCATGACTATCATTTTTTCTAGGGCTCCCATACCTGGAATATTTAATTGAGAACACAACAGCACATAACTTATCTAGGCACAAGTTTTACCCTGTACAATACTGTTGTGGTTTTGCATGGCAGGAGGTTATGGGAGGAGGGAGGGGGAAGGGCTGCAGGGTGGCTTCTGCAAGAAGCAGCCACAAGCTTCCCCCAGGCCCGACAGAGTAAACACCACCTGGACTCAATGCCTGACCTGCCGCTGCCTAAGGCTGAGCCCATCAGTGATGGTCACAGAGCCTCTGGGAATCATATTTAGGAGGGAAAAAATGCCAGCAGCTGCTTTTTGCTGCCAGAGAAGGGAGTGAGAAGATGTAAGAAACTCTGCAGACACCAAGGCCAGTGAAGAAGGAGCGGGGAGTGAAGTGCTCCAGGTTTTGGAGAGAAAGATTCCCCTGCAGCCTGTGGAGAAGACCACGGTGAAGCAGGCTGTCCTCCTGCAGCCCATGGATGATGATGGGGAGCAGAGATCCCATCTACAGCCCATGGAGGACCCCATGTCAGAGCAGAGTGAGACATATGGAAGACACTGTGTCTCTGTGGGAAGTCCATGTTGGATGAAGGTCCTGACAACAAAACTTGCAGCCTGTGGAGAGACTGACCCACGCCAGAGCAGTGAAACTGTGACTCTGTGGGGGACCAGGCTGGAGCAGTCTGGGCCTGAAGGTTGGCACCCCACACTGGAGCAGCTGGTGAAGAGCTGAAGCCCCATGGGGAAGGACTCATGTTGGAGAAGTTTGTGGAGGACTGTCTCCTGTGGGAGACAGCTGAAAAAGGCAGTGATAGAGCAACTTTGGTAGGCATCTGACCTCCAGCCAGGGTCAAACTATCACAAATACTAAAAGAAAAGCAGTAAAAGGTGGCAAGACCCATTTGGCAGCTTTTTTTTGGTTTTGTTTTTTAAGACCTTTTGGGGTTTTTTGTTTCTTTGTTTTTTAAAACAGGAGATCTAAGTGTATTAAAGCAGCAATTTTTTTTTCCTTTCTGGACCTCAGAGGGAACCTCTCCGTAGCTGGGATGTGTGCAACATGCTTGTGAGAAAAACATCTGGGCTCTATCCAATGCTGCATGAATGTGGGGTTCTCAGCATCTCAAGGGACGTAAGATTTACTTATTATCTCTACCCCTCTTTTTACTCTATCTTATTAAAGTGGCTGTTTTATTCAGCCAATTGTTATCAGACCTTTTTATGGAGACCGAGAAAGAGCGCTGCACCATCTCTACCTTTCTCTCGTTCCCTGGCTCACTGGGAACAGCACCTACTGTAGATACACAGCTGAGTGGGCAGAGCAAGAAAACCACATTTGAGAACGTATCTTCTGGCCTTTAAAACAATCTGGTCACCCAGCAATTTTTGCGTGAAATTCCTATAAAGTATTACAACATTTTCAGGAACAATAAAGGACTTCTTTCATTTGTGTAAAGAGAAAGACTCATCATACTAAACAGACACTTTCAAGATGAAAAACTACTCATGAAATTTTCAGGAAAAGACTTTACATGACTGAAAAAGGTAATGCTGTCCTATCTACATGTATATTCGTACCATTACCAAATCTTTCTTTGCTTTACATATGGGGTACCTAATTTCATGAGCCCGCTTGTGTTCAGTTCTTAGATACAGTTTGCTGTTATTTGGTACACAAAACCAAGCACCACATAATTGGGATTCATGGCTTCACACACTGCTTTCATTATGCATGCTCACTGCGAACAGTTTCAGTGTGGGTATCACTTTCTTAAAATAAAGCGTTTAAAAATAATTAAGGCTTTTTTACGTGAGGTCACCTTTTCTGAAGTCACAATGTGATTTTTAATTAATGCTGGAGATCCTGTATCTCTGACAGCAAGACTCCAAATGGGTAGACTTTATAAAAATGCCAAAATTAAAAAGTGAAGCAGGTGCTTTAAGTTTCTGCAGAGACATGGGCGGATTTTGGGTTACAATTTTTAAGTGCCTATTCATTAGACTCTTCATAAGACAAAGCCGTGCACAGAGCCAGCTGGCATTCAGGTACTTTTGCTGCTGTCCAATGTATTAAACTGTGGAAGTGGTGCAGCATAATAATTCAGGGGCTGAGACCACAAGTACAGTTAAACATTTACAAAAGCGAAGATGAGGAAACTGTTTGAAAGGGGGAAAAGCAGGAGTAAAGACAGCCAGAAAAATAGTGCTTCATAAGGCACTTTGGAAAAAGGCAATCGCCCCTAAATGAATTCTGTTTACATGGAAGGAAACAGAAATGTTGCATTTGAAAAATTATACAGTGATTTCAATTCTCACCATGCTGAAATAAAAAAATTACCTAATGACACTGCCTGCAACATGCCCCTGCAACAAAAATACCAAGTCTACCTTGATCCCTCCTCCCACCCCCGATCATGAGAATAGATTTAAGGTCTCCAAGAGCAGCTACATGAGTTAAAAATCTCTACTTGCTTGTGGATACAGATTACTATGCTTGTTAAAAACAGGATTCGTAACATAGCATGACTACATACAGACTTGTATTTGTGGCATAGCACAGCACACATAGCAATAAATCTGTAATATTTATATACATAGACTTAGGTGTAAGCCCAAATTTACACCCCCAGAGACAAGGGATATCATTACTTAACAGAGCCTCACTTGGAATTTATCCAGCTTTTGAACTGTAGATTAAGTACTCTCTATTTTCTTGGAGAAATAAGCAAAATTTATCATATTCAGTCAAGAACAGAATGGCAGGGTTCACAAGACAGATGGTGCCCGAGTAACCACAGCAGTTGTCACTTTGTTGTTCACTGCTGAGGAAATGCAGCAGAACAATGACTTCTGACTGGTATTTGACTTAGACACACAAATACATGTCAGCCAAGCCTTCTCCATACATTCAAGCTGGATATTTTTCCCATTGAATGCAAATTCCTTTCCCTCCACAAATAAGCTGGCAGTGATTTTTAATTCTGGATAATATATAGGCTGCAGTTTCGAAGCTATCTTAGTTTTTAAGAAGAAAATAGGTTCAAAAAATCATATTTAATATTATTAAATATTTCAATGGAACTGGGATTTTGGCAAGATTCTGAAAGAAGAGACGGCTCCTCAAAAGTCGCAATCATCACCACAACACACACACACACAGATATCCATTGGTAATTCAATGTTCTTCTCACTGGCTCTAGGTTTTTTTCTTTTTGTAGAATTATGTTCTGAAAATCACAGTAGGCTGTAATGAAGGTAAAAACTACACCAAAGCACAGCGGATCTCTTTCTAAAGATAATTTTGCGAGCATTCTCCACAGAAATTATGTATACGCATGTGATATAATGACATATTATCTATCACTACGGACAAAATAGCTTTCTTGGCAATAACTTATCCTATTCCCAATATGAATAACTTTGACTTAGATACAAGGAATTACAAAGTTTTGAGAACAAGTACCTTCACTTTCCCTAGCCCAACACTGTTTTGATGTATAGGCCCCATTTCTTCCCAGACACACGCAGCTTGCAGTGTACACAGTTGCCAACCATTAACAGGGAAATGTACGCTACGAACCCACAGACCACAACTGATAAAGGGCTCCCCCTTCCCTTGAAACAACACACATCACAAGAAAAGGAACTACTCAACGACAGTATTTATGAAGTACTTGAGAAGCACCAAAAACCTGTGTGCAGTCTCACAGAAGTAAGAATCCTTGGCAAGAATTTAAAATAAATCTTCATGTGTATACTCTCCCAGATTATTATTCATATCAAATCCCGCAGGTTTTTAAATAAAAACAAGGAGTATTTTTAAAAGCAACTAACCAATGTTATCTGTTTTCAGAACTAAAACATCCTACCTTGAATTGACATTATCCTTTGATACAATGTTACTAATAATCAGAACAAAACCAGATACCAGTACATTAACAACCCTGGAAAGCAGTCCATTAAAAGGTTTTGTCATCCCATTTGCTGATTTGTTATTGGAAAGATTAATAAGGTACAGACTATGCACACTGAATCTGGCAAACCTCAACAAATTTAAAAGTACTTACTCCTTACATTTCTTTCAACATAGGGAGGGACAGAAAACAAAAATGAAAGCCACAAAAATTCCAGCAAAAAATAGAACCCAAAGTTCAACTCCTCTGTACCCTGTATTGATACAGAAACAAAAGACACAGTGGCAACGAGATAAGATAACATGCAGCATCACTGCAGCAATGCAGGGCATATTTCTACAGAATTAATTGACTGGCACCGACTTCAAGAAGCTAAGTCATTAAACCTGCACAGACTAAGATAAGGCTGACTGGAGTTGTTCAGCTGAGAAGCACAGGCAGGCCTTGCATTTCAGGAGAGATGGTAATGTGAAGCTTTGTCCGATCAAGCTGCTTACTGAAAGTCATCAGATGAAAACACCAGTAGTCTGTAACTGCTGATGACAAGTTTTTGTGGGCAATTTTCCTAAGCTGGCATACCCCAATTTTGGAAAGAGATAAAAGGAGATCTATAGCATAAATGTTTTGCTTTTTAGGGATTTCTCTTAACCACCCTGCAGACCCTGAACTCACCCTCTGACACTGGATCCCAGTGCTTATATGACAGTATCAATGATTTTTCAATCCTCAGGAGGACACTTGTAAATGTAATTAATTTTTTTCCTCCCCACGTTTTGAAGAGTAACACAGGAGTGAAGATATCTTGTTCATATCTCACAAGTTCAGAGGATCCTCTGCAGAACACTACTATAAACAGCTGTCGTTTCCACTGCAGACCACTGCCACAAAGATGGTATTGTGCTGCTCCACTTTCCCTGAGCCTGCACAGTGATGCTGCTACACCAAGTTGGAAGCTAGGTAATGAGAACACCGGGGAGCAGTGTGCATACTGCAGGCGTCTTCAGAGCACGAGGAGCCACGCTTTTACAAATAACCAACAGGGAGCTTAGGAGAAGATACTGATTATGCCTGTTGGCAAGACTTTAACTTTTTAGCTTCCATAACATCTCCGAGGTAAACTATAATTGCAACAACTCAGGCAAAATAAGGTGGGAGTTCTGTATCTGGGAGGCACAAGGCAAAATTACTCCAGATCAGTTGTTGACTTACTAGAGAGCTCAACACTGGGCACAGTTTGATCAGTAGTATGGCCATGAAGGTATTTTAAAATCCTCCTTGGCACACAAATGAAGACGGTACTTTTGTAATAATGATTAAGCAGGTTTTGTTTACCCTAATTTTCAGCCTTTATACTTAATTTAACACAGATTATTGGTGAATCGTGATTCTCTCAGCCACATATGTCTATTTTAAAAAGCTGTGAGACTGGAAACAAACAAACAAGCCTTGTATTTAGAATAAACGTCTAAGAGCATGAATGCTTTATAGGAAGACAACAGAAAAAGCAGTGTTTTGCAGAAAACTGTGGAAACGAACAAATGTCAGACAAGGTGCTCTCAGGCCCTGCAAAGTGCTAGACCATCTCTCAGCCCCTGCACAGTGCTAGACCTTAAGGAGCTTTTTATCATTATTATAGTGAGTGAATTTTCTAAAATCTTCCTCGAGAACTGTTTCTGGCTGCAGAATGTCAAACCACTTTCTAACACGCCATTAGTTTTGAACCCTAAGTACAGCTTTAAATTATAAAGAATTCATGCCAGATGTCTCAAAATAAACCCCATCTACTCTGCAGAGAGACATCCTCAAGCCTGGCAGAAATAAAATTAGAACAGGCAGTTAGTTGGTGGGGTTACAGAGAAAACTTGCTCCATCTTCCTACTAAGTTATACATGGAATTCTTCTGTACCTCATTCCTAAAGTATTTTCACAACTGAAGCAGAGGGACTAATACATTTAAAAAAAAAACCCCAAACAATCCAAAGTACCTGCAAACTTTGCTAATGATAATACTGAGAAAAGGGAGAAAATGGGGCCAACCCCCCCACCAAAACTCATCAAAAATAATGCAATTTATGTCTGTCAATGGGAAACTGATGGCAGTGATACTTCCACACCATTTGATTGGTGAGGAACACCTAAGAAAGTACACCCAGTTTGACCAGTAAATGCCAGCCTGGGGAATATAGCAAATGCACTTCCCAGATTTCCTATTAAAAGCACAAAGTCTTGCTGTCTGCCCACAATTTCATCAAGTCTTATATCCATAGCACTATCGGTGGAAGGGAATCCAGCATAGCTTCCCACTCCATGGTCTTTCAAAATTTAAATGGTAGCTTCTCAAGCCTACCATCCAGCTCCTGGTATTTCCCCTTAAATTCAAATAAAATCTGGAGCAATTAGCAACTGCATCTTGGTTGATATATTCCTATATCTAGTGGAAAATGTATCAATTTTGCTAATCCAACAGAATAACTTCTATTGTGGATTGAGAACAGCCTTGAGGAGGATTGACACCATTGATGGGCAAGATCAGCATGAGCCAGCAATGTGTGAATGGAGCCTGGAAAGCCAACTGTGTTCTGGGGTCCATCAAAGGAACTGGTAGAAGGGTAGAGCGGGGATGATTCTGTGCCTCTACTTTACTCTACTCCACTCTTGTGAGAGCCCACCTGGAGTACTGCGTCCAGCTCTGGGGTCCTCAGTAAAACACAGATATGGACATGCTGGTATGAGTCCAGAAGTATGGACACTTCTCCTATGAAGACAGACTGAGAGAGTTGGACTTGTTCAGCCTGAAGAAGGCTCTTGGGAGACCTCATAGAGGCCTTCAGGTACCTAAGGAGGCATATAGGAAAGCTGAGGAGGGACTGGTTACAAGAGCATGGAGTGATAAGAGGAACGGCCTTAAGCCGAAAGAGGGCAGGTTTAGATTAGATATTAAGGGCATGGTGAGGCCCTGGCACAGGCTGCCCAGAGAAGCTGTGGCTGCCCCCTCCCTGGCAGTGTCCAAGGTCAGGTTGGATGGGGCTTTGGGCAGCTTGGTCTAGTGGAGGGTGTCTCTGTCCATGGCAGGGGGCTGGAACTAGATGGGCTTTGAAATCCCTTCCAACCCAAACCATTCTATGGTTCTATGAAATACGCTGTTGTCAAACTCTATAAGAAGCCCTCAATATGGCAAATTGCTGACTTCTGTGTAGTACATATATATTTAAGATTCTTAATTTTTCCATAGTACCTGCATTTAAATTTGACAATTTTAAGATGTGTTACACATACAGAATTTACAATGTGGTAACTTTCTGTTTCAGAAACCATTATCTCTAGCTAGTTTACAAAGAAGCAAGGAACTTCAGCATATAAAGAAAAGAGCAGAATGACAAATGTTAAGATTTACTTAAAACAACAGTTGAGATGCAACTCAAATGCTTTAGAGAAGTCTATTGTTTCTAACAGAAAACAATGTCAGCATAAGGCAGTGACTATAAACAGCTAATAGCAAAATGAAGTTGAAACAGTAGGAGTAAAATTGAAATATGGGCATTTGTAATTAGATGTTTATTTAGAGACCTCTTTACCCAAAACAAACCGCATGACAGAACTGTAGCTCTCTTGTATGACTGGCACCTATAGGAATTAAATAGACAAACATATATATATACACACTCAATTTTCTTTTCCACATACATGTACTTATTAAAAAAACCCTGTCTAAATTTTCTTAGTTCGGGATATGATTAATGCAGCCTATCAGAAACCAGATGGTGCAAAACCAGAGCCATCAATCAAAATGAAAAGACCACTGAGTGCTATCCAGAGCGATGTGCTCTCAAATGGAATTTCTGGTCACAGACCCGAACGCGCAACGTGCAGGGGAAGCCATAAACATCGCGGCACTGCCCCCGAGGAACGGCCAGGAACACACCAGGCTTTGTTCAGCGAAAAGCCTGGAGAAGCAGTACTTGCTGCTGTAGGCTCTGACTGAGGAAGGCTCTGCAAGGCAAATAGATGTACTTTAAATAAGAAAATTAAAAGCGAGCTCTTCAGTGAGTTTAATAATGTTTGCACTGATGACAGTATCTGTCAAACCGTGCACTTGCCATTTGATTTAATATGGGATTGTGCCATACATTAACAAAGCAGCTGCCACTGTCTGTCTGACACGTGAATTGGTATTTAATGTCTGTTCCCGCACAGGACTTACAAATGGTTCATATTTTTAGCTTTATATTGCACATTTTCTGCAAATGTTCTGTGGAAAACAAGGTTGGGGTTTGCAGTGCAAGCCAGTGATGGCTTATGTCTTGAAAAGCTTTCTACCAAGCAGGCCTTTTATATAAAAAATAAGCTTGTAAAAATAAAAGGCATGAAGAAGCATAATTTGCCATGCATGGGGCTCATAAATGATGCTAGCAATATTAAAGGAGATGTGAAAATGAGCAGCAGTAAGGACACACAAGTATTTTTTCCTGGAAAAAGCCTGACAGTATGAAAAAAAGCATTTGTCAGCCTGACTGCTTGTATTTGCAACCTGAAATGTTTTATCACAACACCTCACTTATGTGTGCTACATATATTAAATTTCACAGAAATATATTTTTGGGGAAAAAAAAATCTCATGCTGTGTTTTAAAACTTGTGTAACTACTTGCATATCCATCTTTTTTTCTAAAAGGCAAGGTGACTACACATGACTATCATGACTGCATAAGGAAAGGGTGAAAGAAAAATTAAACATGACCTAAAGCAGCAGTTCTATGACCTAAAATGTCATCTTTAAAGATCAACCTCCTAGCTGCTTTCAGTAATGTTAGAAAATGTCACGTTTGTCACAAAGAAACTGAAATGCTCCTGTTCCTTTAAGGAGACCTAAACGGCCTATTTTTACCCTAATGATCATGAGACATCAAACCTTAAATTTGCCTTTGGCCCCACAAGCCATTTATACTCCAGGTACTGCAAATCAAATAGAGGCAGTGTCTAAAATTACAGGAAGAAGCTACAGCTTCTTGGAAAGATTTTTTTTTTTTTGACATTGGAATCTTTCCAAAATTTGAAATGATGAAGTAAATTCCAAAGAAGATAGCTGCCATCCATACAAGCCTCTCAAGCTGGAGCATTTCCCTCAAAATATGCATGGAAGGATGGATAATTTGTTTTATCCATCTTTTTGAGTGAAAATTTTTATGTTCATTAAAATACCATTGTACAAAGGAAAAATTGTGTGAAGAACATATCGTATTTTAGGAATGAAACAGACTTTCTTAATGTGCATTTATAATAAATTCCAGGTTTGTACCTCACTTCCTACTGACACCACCACTCCTTCCTTCTGATACGCTAAAGCTCAAATACAGCTGAAATTGAATCATGTTTTTTAGATCCTTTGTTTTGCCCTGAACTGGGACCTAAAACCTCCATGGCATGTTTACACTACAAGAGTTAACACAAAGCCTACTGACTCTGAGACTCTACTTTTGATGTCTTTCAAATTTACCCTAATTTACTTGAGTATCTATTAGTATCTGGGTAATTTACCTGTAAGTTGTTAGTTTTACTGTAAGGATGCATATTAAATCAACAGAGCACTGACATCCTTTCGTACTTGTCCCACAGTTCTCAAAAAAGATTATAAATTGATAAAAATCACAGGATGCTTCTCTAGTTACATCTGAATACAAACACCCTCTTCCCCACTGCCATGAGCTGTCTGTGCATGAGGCACAGGCAGACTGGGTGACAGAACACTGACAGCACATTTGTAAGAACCCTAAATTTCACATGCAGCTAAGACAGATACTCTGCTGCAGGTGAAAGTCACCTAGATTAAACATGCAAAGTCCCTGTGGTTTGCTAGCAGAAGATTCTGAGTTCTCCTCCATCTTCCCTTCAAAGCAGAGCACTTGAGCTCATGCAGAGAGGGGGATAACAGGAGAACAAAGTTTTAGTGTATGAAAGCCGAAATTTCATCTATAGTTTTATGTGGTCACTTCATTCAGATTTGTCTTTTCAGCTGTATGATAACAAAGCTTCCTTTACCCTTTTAAATAGGTTATAGTATAGAGAGGAAATAAGAATTCTAGTTCCAAGACTGTTCCAGCAGAAGATGAAATTGTGGCCAGTGATGATTTTTTACAAATTGGGGAAAATGAGATCCCATCCTTCTCTGATTTACTTGAAATACACCCACATTGTTTCTGGATGATACTTGGGATCAAATCAAAGCTTTTGTTGATGATAGGTTTTCACGTGTCTGTGCATGGACATCTGTATAAGGCTATGAGGAAAAATATTATGAGAGGATAAGGAGATCAACATTTCCATACTCTTATTATCAGACAGAATGCCAGGAAATACACACCTGCTTCAGAGCTTTACATCAAAGGGTCAAACAAGATTTTAAACAGGAATAAGGAAGAAGAAAAACAAGTGGAATATGTTCATTCCATGCAAGAAAGTCAAAATCTTACCCAAGATTTTTGGTACTTAAAATTTTCTGGTAATAGAAGGATTGATGGCAAGTTGGTTAACATCTACAACATTAAATTACATCTCAAATTAGCTCAAATACACAGAAAGCCTGTAACAATTTTAGGAGCAAAACAAACTATTGTTCTTCAGTGAGAAGAAAGGGAACAGAATGTAAAGTTAGTTAGCGAAGTTCACAAAACTTGTGTCTCTAGGTAAGTGATTAATTAAAAACAAGAAAGATGCAGAGCTTGGTCATAGGAACACTTACACCAACAGCAAAACTTAAACTCTTGAATAGCGAAGAGCTCTACTACCACCTCTGCCAGTGGGTTTCCATGGTATTGGGCTCATGCACCAATACACCTGCTGCACTGAGGCCTTCCCCTTTGACAGCAGCATTGTTTCCTGTGGCCGCTTTAATACACCATCACTGCAAAAGTTCCCCCTTTTCTTCTTCCCTCAGCTTTATATTGTTAAGCATGATGTCATATGCTATATAATTATCCTTTGGTCAGTTGGGGTCAGCTGTCCTGGCTGTGTTCGCTTGCAACTCCTTGTGCACCCCCAGCCATCCCGTTGGTGGGGTGGGGTGAGAAGCAGCAAAGCCCTTGGCTCTGTGCAAGCACTGCTCAGCAGTAACAAAAACACCCCTGTGTCACCAGCGCTGTTCTCTGCACAAACCCAAACCTGAGCTCTGTACCTGCTATCATGGACAAAATAACCTTCAAAACTTGCACACAGCTGTAGACCTAAGTGGCTCCAGAAAGATATATAGGGGAAAAAACCCACATTAGTAAGGTAGATGAAGTAAATGGAGAGAGCATACAATCTTAACAGCTGAAGAAGATAGTTAAAAAAAAAAAAGTCAAAAAAGTCAAAAGGCAGAAACAGAAAAAAGGTAGACTGGAGGTTCTGGAAGTTCTTTACTGAGAGAGTGGTTGGGCACTGGAACAGGCTCCCCAAGGAAAGGGTCACAGCACTGAGCTTGACTGAGTTCAAGAAGCGTCAGCATGATGTGCTCAGTCAAGAGCTCTGACCTGGCTGCCCTGTGTAGAGCCAGGAGATGGACTGAATGATCCCTACAGGTCCCTTCCAGCTCAGGAGATTCTATGAAACTTTTTTTTTTCCCCTGGGAAAAATGTTAATAGATTAAAGAAAGGAGGAGGGAGGAAAAAGAGAAAGATAACTAGAAAACCTAAACTGCACAGCCACAGAGAGATACAGTTCAAGTGAGATGTTAAAGAATGGGAGGAAGAAAGATACCTGAACTTGATCTGAACTTGAAATGACCACAGAACTGTTATTATACACTCCATCACATTGCCAATGCAAGATTAAAGAGAGCTTAAAAGAAATTTTAACAGGACCAGGCCTGTTTACTTTTTGTGATGTCAAGGCTTTCCAACAATTAAGTTTAGAAAACCTAAAATATCTTTTTCATACTTTTCTGTCAGTACCACAGTAACGACGGACAAGTTAACATAAGTGATACTAGACATGCAGGAAAAGGTACTGCCTCTCTCTGGAAAATAACAAGAGGATTAATGCACCTCAAACAACATGTTTTACTGGAGTCGATATGACAGGTATTTAATGTCACCATAAAACCTGTATTTCATTTTTATACTTCAATATTTTTTGGAGGTAGAATATACGTTTTTGAGGCAACCTACTGTACCAGCTAGCATCTACATGCTGTACCAAGGGGAAAAATGGTAAGTATGATTATTTAACTAAAAAACTTGTATAGACGTTTTTACATGGCAGGGAGAGGTACATGTGGATTTCAGCTTAGTTCTTAAAACTACTCTCGAGATCATTATGAAGACATTTCAATAAAATATACCCATGAAACCTCAATTAAACTAAGCCTGTGCATCATCACATACCATTACTTTCATGTATATATGCAAACGTGATTTGATAGGCTACTGTTAATTCTTTTTTTAGAAAGATCATTTAAAAAAGACGGAAAACATACCCGTTTAACCAAAAACTGGAAAAGCCTCCTTTCTGTTTAATAACTGAATTAATCCCAAACAATTCAGTTAGCTTCAGACAGGGTTAGGTGCTTTAAATAGCCAACTACAGGAAGAGTTACCAGCTATGAATAGTATTAACCAAAGTGTTAAGCATATGCAACCTGTTTGTATATATTTTAGATTTTGTATAAAACAAAACCAATATAAACACCACTGGATTTACAGCCATTAATTCAGGAATCTTTTTTTTGCCTTTTCTGGATGCAAGATACATTGTAAAGATGACTGCAAGTCTTATCCCAACATTTCAGCTATAGAATTAAGACACAGCAAGCATGTCTTTTTTTATACAGGCTATTCAACAGAGAAGTAAGCCCAGATGGCATAAACCTCAATGCAGCTAAGAGTTAACAAAAAGCAGCAGCTTTTCAAGCCATTAGATTTTCTTCGCTATCATCAAGTCATGTTCAAGTATGCCATTAGCACAAGGCCACTGCACTGTTCTTCCAGACAGAAATTGCTTTTCCCTTTCAGTAGTCTTCTTTGAAGCCTCACATCATATCAAGAGCACAAAACAGCTTTACGTAACCTCCTCCAAAAAGCAGTTCTGAACATGAGGGAAGGGCAAAGAGAAGAATGGGTGCAGGTTACAATAAGAATATTTCCATAAAACACGGTCATATCTGACATCTGAGCTATTAAATTAAACCTGAAATCTATTTGGAGGCGGGAGATAGCAAAAGGCTTTGTTTCTTCTCAGTAATAACTTAGAAATCTTTTTCATCTTACAGAAGAACAATTCAAAGTACCTGCTTTAGGAAATTCAGACTATGACTTATATCACAGGCATTGCAACCTCACAGCCGCCTTATGATTTAGTACAATGCTGTTCCTGGAATAAATGGAAGGCAGGTTAAAAGGATTTCTGTTATTTCCCAGAATCATATACCCATGTCATTACCCAAAAAATCTGAAGGCTGAGACAGTATCTCAAAACTACTTTCTTACTTTCTGGTATCAAAGAAAAAACTACAGATTCATGGCACATGCACATCTTAGCAAACACATTTCATATAAGAAACATCACTGTCCTCAAGAATTATTTGTGTTCTCCAGCAGTTCTAAAATTTCCCTTTTCTCGGCCTGAAAACCCACCCAAAACAGGTTTATTTAAACAAGCTAGCTGCCATGCCTCATATGCTGTGGAAGATGGCCAGCAACAAACACACCAGCAGAAGGTGGCAAAGTCTGGGAGGTCAGGAACTACTGGAAAGATACAAGCCTAGATTACCAAAAAATGTGAATCTCACTGGCGAGGTAAGTTTAATGCTGTGACGACTTTTCAGTCTTCCACTGGCTTCTTTTACGAAACTACTCTCCCAGCAACACTTTCAACTCTACAAGTATCCAACTTTTCAATTTACATGTCCTTTGGTGTAGACACATCATAGCACAACGCAGACACAAGAAATTTTTCAGGATCTGATTAACATAGTGGTATGGCAATGCCTGCCACTAAACCTCAGGCATTTTAGAGTTGTTTCTTTCACTAGACATTGGAATTTCTTTTGTCCAATTTTGCTCTTTTGTGAAGGATGCAAAGAAGTTCCAACTTCGCTGAACACGGGAAAAAGCAAAGAAAGGAAGCAGCCCACTGGTGGGAAAATTGTGCCAACAGAAGCTCTTGGCTTCCCACCTCCCCATTTCTGCTCTTCAACTAAGCAATCCTCATCATGGAGAAGGGGGCTTTGCTGGTTCTCAGTGCCACCACCTCACCCTCTGTGGTGGTGCCCTGCCACAGGCAGCAGTTCCCAGAAGCCACCAGGTACAGCACAGAGGCCAGGAGGAATGCAGGATTTGACAAATTTTGCTACCAGAAGCTGACTGGCTCCAATCCCTCACCCCTGACTTGGGACATAGCTCTTGCTTCTGGATCCTCCATGTTTCACACAAGTGTCCACGGCCATTTCCTGACAATGCCACCGCCTCAGGCACTGCTGTGTTTAACAGTTTGTGTTACTGTCAATGAAAACCACTCAGACCATACAGATAAGCCTCCACAGGCAATGCCAGAAGAGGTCCTACCTGTTTGATGCTGGTTCCTGTCTGTTTCATTACGAAAACAGTTTCACTCCCTCATTATTTACAGCTTCTTTCAATGTGTACTAGCAGCATTTTTCTAACTTTTCCTGGCTTAAAAATGCCTCAAACTCTCCAGGGGAGCTACAAAACCCAGCAGAAGAACAAGGTGCCGCACAACCACAGTGTAAGGATGCTGACATTACTTATTTTCCATCATAAACTGGAGCAAGAGTCTGTGCACCATTGAAATAATTGGTTTGAAGCAATTATCATGGTAAGTCTGCAAGTGACAGCAGTCATTAGCACCTTCACTTTCAGGACAGCTGTACATCATCATCTTTTTATTCTTCCTTGAGTCAGTTATGTACATATCTCCTTTTATCAAAGATAAGAGAATACAAAACATCAAGCCCCCCCCCCCCCGTGCCCTAAAATTGCTTACCAGTCTAAGAGCTAGCCAAAAAAACCTCAAAAGCAACCCCCAAAAAGCAAGGAAAAAGCAGAAAAAGAAAGCTTTTTGTCACTTGTGTATCTCAATACAATGGCCCGTATAACTCACCAATCAGAGAGGCATTTTTTTAATGGGGTTTTAGTTTTTATAATGTTTTAAAATTTCCAGAACACATTAATAACATTTGAAAGCACAAGGCTTAAAGATTTTACAATTATTTCAGTACCATTGCATCAATTAGAGCACATTTTGAATTAGTAATTAGTTTTTTAAATCCTGAGCACTTTCAGATGGAAAAAAAAAATCTCTCAAAAAACTCTTTTCAAATCACACAAACACTGACTTTCTTTTTCACTTGGTTGGACACAGAATATGTTACAGTAAATCACTAACGCTGTAAGCCATGACCTTATTTTGCCATAGATCACGCCCTATTCTTAAGCAAGAGACTCAGGTTGCAAAAAGCAGACAGGGATCCAGAGCTGTGTTTTAAGCACAACTCTCAGAGGAATTCTCACTGCAGCAGCACAACACTGCCAGAGGCAGGTATGGACATGCCCTAAGGTCTCTCTTCCAGGGTATCCTCTCAAGAAGGCAGAGCAGCAAAGTGCATTTGTAGTTCTACTACAAAGTGTTTACTATATGTAAAAAACACGCTTTTGCAGGGCATAAATTGAAGATTATAGTTTTAAACAACTGCTCCAGAGCTAGACTGAATACTTGACTCATGTGACAGAAGAAGAAAGGGAGCTAGGGCTCTGTGCTGCTGAATTTGCACACTTGCTGTATATTGGATCCTGATGCTCACTTTAAGCTTCTCAAACCTGTGGTTTTGACCAGGTTAACCTGTTATCACAACTGCCTTAATAGCTTTCAAAAAACTAGGTCACAAATTTTAAAGGGCAAACAAAATGTGGGAGGAAGATAATAAGGGAAACATCCGCTGCAGACAGAATAAAATTCTTGCTGTGTGCAATGTGGAACCTCACAGTGTCCATGCAGGAAAAGATTCAGCAGAAATTACCTGTGTGCAAACATAATCCTTCATTAAATGAGCTAGTAGAAAACTGGCCCTATAGCTAAGGGTTAAAAACTGCTCCCCTTTAATTTTAAATCACAAAAATTCTTGTTGGTGCAGCTTTATGAGGATGTAATTTTTATCTTATTTTTCTGAAGGTCCTAGAAAAAGATGAACTGTACATATAATTGGAAGAGCTGTTCTACTGCTAACTAGAGAAAAGCTAGCCAGAACTTGAGTCTCAAGAAAGCCACACTACACATACTCCTGCTCTATGTAAACACAGGCAAAAGCAAGTATTTCAGAACAAGGAATGGCTTCACCTGCAAACAGAGTTGTATGCATTTTTACACATGCTAACGGAAATAAGTTTGAACAAATCGCAATCAAACACCCACCTGGAACAGCTTTCCATAATCAAGATATATCTCAGCATTTCCAAAAGAATTATTTAGTTTTGGAAAGTTTGAATTTTAGAATATATTTATTTAAGAACAGCAAAAAAAATCTGAGAAAAGTGAGCTTTTTGCAGGTGTTTGACATCAAGAGCTCGATGTACTTGCCAAGCATTCAATACTGACACTACAATGAGCTTTGTCAGAGGCATGGTATCTGACAGACCCTCGTTCTTTCAGATTCAGGTTCTGCAGTTGGAGGCTCTGTAAGCCCTATGGGGATGTGAGGTGACAAAGAACAGGATCAAATCCCCCTGGACAGGGTAAGTATACAACCAAAAGGCAATTTTTGAGATTTGCTGTTGTATGGTTTCATCTGAACAATGAGAGGGGCAACTAGATGGTAAACTATGCATATTTAGGCACTGAAGAATACAGGAGCATAACTACTCCTCCCCAGCTATCAACAGAGGCAGAGTATCTCTCATTTTCCATCCCTTCTGCATAGAAGAATTGAAAAGCTCTGGTCCTCTGCTGCAGAATTACGGCCTCATGTGATAGCAGAAATGACTCTGCACCTGAAGTGGAAGGACAAGGAGATCCTTGCTTTCCCCCTCCATAAAAGAGCTGGCCTTTCACCTTGGAATGCAGAACCAAAACCATTTAATACGTCTTTCAGGATGCAGTAACTTAAACTACTATATTGAGGTAAAATTTCCAGGAACATCTACTATTTCTAACAGCTACTGGTCCAATAAGCAAATATAAACAGTAATAAGGTCAGTAAGGTTAGTGTAGTTACTCTATCAAACATCACTTTCTACTTTAGAGTGGAGCACAAGCTTGGAAGAATGAATGTTTTCTGATTTTTCTCTTTTCTATGTGACATCCCATCATGTAACGATGAAGCACTAAGAAATCTCAGTAGACAGTCCTGTTCCAACCTCTGCAGTTCACAAGCTTCCTTTTTACATCTGTTTTAACTGCTACTATCAAGCACCAACTTATCCTTTAAAGTTATCTCTCTTTTACTTTAGAAAGGTTCTCAGAAAAAAACCTTTTAATCAACCAACTCACAGCCCCAGAAACCAGTTATTCAAGTCATTTGTGTCATGATCCTGCACCACCACCACGTTCACAAAGCCATCATAAAACTTCCTTACTGAAAATAATCTGCAAAATAGCAAACAGCATCTGCCCACCCAACCCTTCTGCCATGTAAATATGGAATTAGAGGAAAACTAATCCAGACCTCCATTTGAAATTGCTGTATTTTCAACTAATGTTGGTTACTGTTAGATTTAATATAAAAATTAAAAGCCCTCCCCCGGACTGCAACAACTGTGGAAAAGGCATCTGAGGTGGAAATTAAAAGCACATAGCAAGAAATCTGCAGTGAATTTGTGGCAGCCACAGCAGCATAGGAAATAGTTAGCAAAAGGAAAACCTTCACTGTCAAATGGAAATATATAAGGAAAGACCACAATTTTAATAAACTTTCGTTTGTCCTTTCTCATATATATATATATGCAGAATGTGCAGCGAAAGAGTGGAGCTTCAAAAATCACTCATCAAACAATTGTGCTACTTTTAATAATTTATTAAAGGTCCTAAAACAAAGATCAAAAGGGAATATATATCTAAGCATTTATATTCAATTCCACGTTGCCTGATGACTAATTTGTAAAGAGTGCACAAGCTTTCACAACTGAGGCCAGAATCATTTGAGGATACTTTGATATAATGCCACAAAGGATATGAACAGGAAGGCAGCAGGAGTTACAAATGGCCAAGCTCTGTTAAAAGTGCTAATAAAAGAATAATGGAATTTCCTTGTACTATGAATAAAAAGTGTTTGGCACAGGAGAATTTAGACATGGAGAGAAATATCAAAGCTTCTGGTTCATCAGTTGCTGCTTCTTATTAGATCTTAATTGACTTACTATTACATTTACCTGAAAATGCTTTGACTCAAAAAAGCAATGATCCCACTCAGAAACCGGCCATCCTATTTTCCTTTATTATTCATGTTTGTCAATTTTCACAGGCCTTTAGTTTCTGCTTTACCAACTCTTGTAAATCATGTAAGTCTAGCTATGAAAAAATACTTGAACGTGATGGATTTAACTTGAAATGGTATATGATTATTAGAATTATATAATATACCTACTGCTTGACGGTTTTTTAAACTAAATTTTCAAGTTCCTGGTAACTATGGAACTCTCATAGCAACAACCTACGATAAATTTAAGCCATTAATATTTATGCAATGTATGTGTTTTTCATAGACATAGGAGGAGTTACACACATACCCACAGGTGTTCATACATACTGATACGTGTACATACAGATTTGTGCACATATACACACACACACACACACACTCCTGACACCTTCTTCCCCCCAGATATTAAAACCCAGCTAAATTTTCCACTGCATAGCTATTTGGTACGTGGCCAGGAAAAGAAAGGGTAGAGTTCAAAACTTTCCTTTGAAATGTCTAAACAACAACAAAAAGTTTCAAATCTTTCTTTTTTGGAAATGGATACTTGCAAAACAAAAGCAGCAAAGACAGTCATCTTGTACTGCTGACAAATTGTTAAAGGATTTAGTGCACTTGCTTAGAAAAACCATTCCCAGAGATGCATCCAAGATAGGAGGAACGCCCTGAAAATATTTACAAACTTACTTAACTTTCCTTCAATCTGCTGCTTAATGCTCTCTTTTGCATCATGTCTAGAAAAGCCCCAGGACAGTTATAACACAGAAATGCTGTGATCTCCGTCTCCTGATTCTCCAAAGTCTTCTTGTAACAGCTTTAATTTTTTATTTCATATTGCAGTGTCTCTAGGGAAGCCATCTCCTTTTCTTACTCCTAAACTATGTGGTATAATAGTGGGTTTTTCTTAACCAGGGGTCCCAGACTTTACAAATAAGGATCAAGTTATAACGATGAGGTGCATTTCTTCTTTTTCCCCCCAATGATGAGGGTGCTAGCAAAGCAGCCTCTTCCAGTGGTGCTTCCAGAATCAATTGGTAATTCGTTAGTATCATGTATCTTGGGGCCTAATTGATGCAACAGGCTAAGCAACATACTCAAGGGTAACACAGTTTCTAAATACAGAGAATAAAAAAAGAGGGAATTCGATACCACATATGGTCATTTTGCAGCATTTAGTGTCAGTCTATAAATTATACTTCTGTGAGGTTAGTATGAGTCACTGGTTTCACAAATCAGAAAGTGAAGCTTTTCAAGCTTGTCTTGAGGAAACAAAGAAACATTTATATGATAGTATAACTTAAGTAACATGAATAACCCTAGTGCTTTCAATTTTACAATTTCCTCTCATTTTTTTCATTAAACATGAAATATAGTAATCACATAATTCTTAACAACAAATGTAGGTAGCATATTTTTTTTCTTACCTTATGATCATATGGATTGTATGAATGAAACAGCTGGGACAGATCCTTTGTTCTCTGTTTTTTCTGCAAAGTAATATTAATAAATAAGCCATATTAGAAAAGTTAAAGGAAAAAGAAAGGGACTACTGATTTAAAAAGCTGTATGCAGGTACAAACACATTCTCTCTCCGCTTTGTTAATGAAACTGTAGGCATGAAGAGCAGTGTATGCAGATTAAGGATATTAAATATCACAGGAAATAATTAACATATATATTAACAA
This sequence comes from Hypotaenidia okinawae, assembly GCA_027925045.1. Lineage (NCBI taxonomy): Eukaryota > Metazoa > Chordata > Aves > Gruiformes > Rallidae > Hypotaenidia > Hypotaenidia okinawae. Next base: position 65,958,385 of record BSDF01000002.1, read on the forward strand.
TGTTAAGAACATATCCTTAATAAATAATAAACACTAATCTATGGAACATCACTTCAACATCAGTGGAATGTGTAAACAATTCAGATTTGTTTTAATTTCTGCACAATAAATCATACGCAATGTCTTAGAATACAGTTAACAAAACTTGAAGATTAGTCTCCAATCTTGCAAAGACTTGTCTACTATTCTAGCATGTACATGCAGTCTTGCTTCATAGTAGATTAGGTTTAAAGGAAGTCAGTTTAAAGAAGAACCATTTATTATTTTTCAATTTCTTTTGATGCTAATACTGTCGTTGCCTTGATTGTGGAAAACTAATAGATGATATGCCATTCAATGCCAAGGCAAAGTGAAAAACCTTCTGTTCCAAGCAAAGTTCAAAGACAAAACCTGTTTAATCCAGCTTCTCCTGAAATCAATGAAAGAGCCTTCAGTGATTTCAACAGATGTTAAACAGAATCTCTCAGCTGCATCCTATGGAGGGGGTGGGCAGAGAGAAAAGTACACCCTTCATCTTCAATGCAGCGATGAGTCACAAGTAAGTTCAAAGTTTTATTATATCAAAATCAACACTGACTTACAGCTTGGGAAGGCAAAGCATTGTGTGTTGGAAAATGTGTAAACAGGAGACAACCACACAAACTCCTTGCTTGTAGTCTGTACCACTACCTTCTAATTTAGCCATCACTTCTGTGAAAGTAGCTTTCCAACTAAACTGGTAGGATCTGTTCATGTTTGCAGCATGCTGGGAGCTAAACGGGCAGCAGCCTGACTGCTTTATGTTAACTTCTGGAAATTACTGGACAAGTCAGTAATTTTTGACTGGCCAAACTGATCTGTATATTTCCTTTTTTTACACAGTTTTTATTTTCAGTGAAATGTTCAGATTCAGTAACTTAGTCATAAAAGCTGTAACGTTAATGACTAGTACAAATTTACGTCAGCAGGAGATTTTTGAGACACTAAAGATATCAGATTAATATTACTACATCTGTGAGGTCCCTACCCAGGTTTTATTAACTGCCACAGGGTCCAGAAAAAGAAATTTTTTTAGTCACATGTCAATCTTCAAATCAGAATGGTAAATTTTGTTTTCCACACAAGAAGGTTACTTCTGTCCTAGACAATTCTATTCAATTACCATAACCTAGCAGGACTTGTTTCTCTGAGTTTACCACGGGGCTTTAAAACTAAGAGAAGTGATATTAAAAAAAATAATTCTGTTAGTATAGACTTTCTCAGCAATCAAATATGCCTTTGCCAAAGCAAAGCTCTCCCTTAGTACAGGAACCATCACCCTCTAACCCCCACTAATACCTCTTTTATTTCCAGTGGGAAAAACCCCACTCAAATGAAAGCATCAGGCAGCACAACCCAAATTCCTTCACCACCTTACAATGACTTTTTTTCTATAGTACAGTTATACACGCTGAAAGTACTTAAAATACTGTAAGAAATGTGACAGTAAATTGAAAAGAGATATCAAAATGATTATTTAAAAAATGGCAACTAAATTAATGCAGAATCATGCAAGACAAAAGCCTTTCAGTTTAGAACGTGAAGAGCTCCACTAATCTTTCTAGAGAAAAAAACCCCACAAAATCTAGAAAAAGTCTAAATCTTGCTTTTTTTTTACTGAGGACTATTTCTCTTGCATCCATTCTGACTGCACACAAAGTGCTTTTGAGCATTTTTATTGCAATGGCTCTACTAACAGTCAGTAATAAAACTATATGACAGAAGCCCTCCTATCCTTCACTCTCAGACTCTAGCCAAAATGCCATTTACACACTCAACAAGATAAAGAACGAAGATGGCTTCCCTTACACAAAACACTAAGCCTTCCACTTTTTATTACAGGAAATGATGGTTGCTTTCCTGGTTTCCTTTCCACAAAAGGTAGAAGTTAGGCTTTTTGTACAAAACTAAAATGCTCCTGACTGGAAAATGATGGAAATTCATCAGAGAAACATGGAATGAAACTCCTGGAGATGCAAATAAAAAATTACTGCCCCCAAATTCCCAGGATGTCCCATGTTCTTAGCTAATCTGAATCAACATTTGACTAGTTTGTAAGAGCTCTGAATAGAGACAAAAGTGTCTTAAGCACGGAGTTTTGGTTGCTTTACTGGTAAATTGTGTCTTTCTGGAACACCAAGTTCAGCTTAACATCTGAGTTAAAAAACAGAAATAGAAAACATTTCACATCACAGAGAGGAAGAAAAGGACAAGGAATTCATGCTGCTATAATGGTAATCCCTTCAAGTCCTACAGCTGGTATTAGCCACACAGTATTAATACAAAGTTTTTCACATGAGGAAAAGGCGTGGTTCCCAGCTCACCTGTAAGCAGGGTAAAGCACAGCGTGCAGCAGGCCTCTTCAAGTCCAGACATGACAGAGGAAAACAAGGAGCCCAAAAGCTCTTTCTCCTTTACTGTCTCCAGTGGACTATTTCAGTAGCTAAACTGCCTATTTACATGCATCTCCCTGGAATTTTGTCCCTTGACACAGCTTCACACTCCTATCTCTCCTTCTTTGGCTTAGTCCAACTTCCCTGTCAAGTGCTCTTGATCAATGCAAAATCATTTTTCTTTCTCCCTCTCTTCCTGCTCTTTCCCTTTACTGTTCTGATTCCCCATTCCTTTGCACTGTGTCAATAATGGTGTCGAAATCACATGGCAAAAAGACACTCAAAAAGTCCCTGCTGAGCAAATGTCCATACTGTTACAAAGGCAGCAGAAGTATCGCTTTCAAACAGCCTCACAGATCTTTCTGAGTCTTTCCACAGTCACCATACACACCAGCACAGGGTATTTTAAAAAATGAAAAAATCTCTTAGGATTCTGATGACAGCATCAGCTTTGCAGCTTCTTTCTGTACTTCTCCCAGGCTTGCCATATACTGATGCAGCCTCTGCTCAGTGACCATAAAGCATGGTGCCCCTGACAGTGGGTTACTTGCAATACTTTTATTTGGTCTGGTTGTATATAATTTTTATGCAAGAGCATTTGTCATGTAACAAGCCAGGGAGACACTATTCCTCCACAAACTTGTCCAGTATTGGTTTGCCAAGACGACAGTCATGGATCATGTGAGATAAACATCACATGGTTAACAAGACCAGTAAAGCCTCAGTCTGAGACCTGTGCACAAGTTGCTACTTGTGCTTCAGAAGCAAGCAGTAGTACATGAAGTGGAGATTTTTTAAAGCAGAAGTAGCAGGCCATCTGGGGAGCCACAGGGCAGTATCCTATAAATACAGAAGGAAGGGTTTCCCCTGGGTGGAAGGTGCTGCCTGCATCGCTGCTGTGTACATCTGTTCACATGTTGGAGTCTGTGGGAGCCCAGCAAGATCCTCCAAAATTTACAACAGGCAAGACTCTTGACAGAAGTTTCCCTAACAGATGTTTGTCTGTCTGTTGTGTATGTGCACTTTACACAGGCAGAGATTTTGTTAGGTTATAAAATTCTGAGGGCTTAATCATGCACTGATTTAAATTTTAAACCCATAATAATCCTTAGTCTGTAGCACTTAAAGAAACAAGTTTAAAGAGGTGAGATAAAGAGATATGTTCAGTTACAATGCTGATGTGGGTCACAAAAAATAAATGTATATGACTGTAAAAACGATTTTTCACTTTTCTGTTCCAGTAATTTTTAAAAATTACTGCCACATTGTAAGGGAGACACAATGGAGACACTTTTTATATCTATCTTTACCTGGAAAAGTATGTGAAAGCCTGATGATGAATGGATTAAAGTGCTGCTGCAGGACTGAGTATATATAAAATCATACATGCATGTACAGCCTAAGTATGCCGTGATGGAAGGGTTTCCTTAAGTAAAACAATACTTTTGTAAGTGGATTATTTCAAACTTGTTACTAAAATAGAAGTTAAGACAGGTGGTTCTCAGCATGCAGTTATAAAAATAAGAACCAGAAACCATCAACTAACTGTGTTTCTTATGACTATATACACAGACCATGTATTATGACTACATACATAGACCTTGCCACCAGGAAATAACAATTTCTGTGATTTCATTAACAATTTCTGTAATTTCATTACTCCACCCCCGTTTCCCCTTCTCTTCACAAGAATTAAGCTACTTAGCAAGTTTTTTCACAGTTTTCTTCCCTAGTATTACCACAAGGACAGAGGCTCCAGTGTAACAGATTCTTGCAAGAGCAAAATCCGTGAGATTGAAGCTTTTTTTTCTCCAACAGCATGTCTAATGCATTTTGTGTTATGGCATTCTCTGACTTCAGTAACATGTGTTTTGTGAGCAATAATGAATCTGTGTCTTTCTTTTCCCCCACATTACATCTCTGATCTCAAAACCATGAAGGCCTTCAGGAGCTCTGAACTCCAAACTTTTCTAAACCAGGATGGAGTTGGGAGCACCCTGTCTAAAGTCACCAACTGGCCTAAATTTAGTCTCCAAATAGTTACTTGGCAAAACACCAGATAGAGAAGTGGCAACTACTCCAACCAAGGTACATTTAAAACCCTTGCTTGGAGATTCAATCCATAAACCCTTACATCTCTGCACCTATAACCACAATACGGATACGAGCCAAGCCACTGAAACTGCCACGTTATCAAAGTTTACAGATTGCTTTTTGTTCTGCAAAACAGCTTTTAGAAAAGTGATCAGAAACCAGTGAACCGTTCTCTTTGACCTTGAGCTATTCAGTGCATCACCCTCTTGGAAATGATGCTGAAAAAACCTGTTGTGCCACAGCCAGATTTCTTGATAAAATCATAACTGGTGTTCATTATGCTCTTGCGCCTGTGCCCTGTAAGGTCTGAAAGGGCAGAAGTGATCATACAGGCTTGACAAGTTTTCTACTTCCTATAGTGAAATCACTTCTACTGATATTATTCCTGTCCTTCCGAACACAAACAAAATCATTTTGGGGTTAGCTAGTCTTTCTGACCCAACCTACCTGAATTCCCATGTTAAAATAGACTCGCTGTTCTACTTAATGCCATTGATATTTGTGGATTTCCTTATTTAGCTTGGTTTAAGGAATTACTTTCTAATACTTTGTGATGCACACATAGAAAATGTCACTTAGTGTACAATGTGTTATATTCAACCAGTTTTACCTTAATGTGACAGATGAAGGACCCATCCAAGTCCAAATAACAACAGAATTAAAATTATACATTCATAATTCATATTGTGTATACTATAGTCTCCTGTATACTCAGTGATTCTTTCTAAAAAATTTAGAACAAAGTTTTATAAGCCCATGTAATGTGGGGTTTTTTTCATACTCATATATCAAACTTCATGCACTTTTACTAATCATAAAAGTCTAAAAAATTACTGCAAACATTAAAGTTTTCCTGCTTTCAGGATAATGGCAACTCAAATAGTCATGGTCTATTCTATTTTACATTTTAAGTAAAAATTCAAACATTTCCAAAAAAACAGCATAGGACCTCCGTAACATCACCTTGCAACATATTTAAAGATAATGTCTTGAAGGATCCATTTTCAATTAAACTATGGGCATTGCAATTTCTTCCCTCTTACCTTCTATGTAATTCCAGCTATGTGATACAGAGTCTTCCAACTCATATATTTTATGGACATCACTGAATTCTGTTCATTCTGGTACCTCTGAGTTCTTTAATTTAGTTTAGGATTAATGTTTGTTATCCCTATAATTTTTCATAATAGCATCTCCCCTTAGCAGAGGATAAATTATGCAAAATTTCTTCTGAAGACTTTACAAAGAAACCCTTAATTTCAAAAAAGGCCTTCAACACTGGCTCATCTTGAGGGTCCTTAAACTGGATCTATTCTGTCAGTGTTCTGTCTCACTTCTGGAAGATTTTTACATCTGAAATTCATACTGAAATTTCACAGTCTATGTGAGGTGTGTATTTTGTAAGGAAGCCACTGTAACTGATTAGGAAGACTGTTTAGCTCACAAAGATTTTGTAAAAGGAAATTATCTGACAGAAACTTGGCCTGGGGTATCAGCCATATTTCAAATTAGACTGACACTAAATCAGAAATAAAGTGATTGGTCACAAGGGACAGAGGGATTTTGATTATATATATATGTATGTATTGTGCTCAGTTAATAATATAAATGAGAATGAACTGAAAAATACATTTCAGTAATTAAATGTCATTTTGATAGAGAGATAGATAGAGAGAGAGAGATAAAGGGATAGATAAGATGGATTGATGTTTAGGCCAGGACATATATGGGCTTACATATAAACCCAGGACTGACCTGTCTGCAGTGCACTTGTTTCCTATTCATGATGTGGTGGTATATTGCACAACAGCAGCCTTGACAGCACTGTGTTTTCCAGCATCCCAGAAAGAACAAAAAGAGCCCAAGAGAAGTGTTCTAGAAGGTACAGTGTGGTACAAACAATGCAGTAAACTGTGCTCAAGTGCTTGCTGTGTGGGAGAGGCTGCTCATATACCTACAACACACAAATTGAGTAGGCACACAAAAATTGCCCTCACTGTTTTACCTTAACCTATCATTCAGTCCTCCAGTCTACTCCTAGTTTTTCAGCATTTCCAAGTTCCATGTAGATTGTTAGCCTGATGGCTGGAGGTACAGGAGCAGTAATGAAACCAGTGGTACAAGCTCCAAAGCACTTGGTGACCTGATTGACTGTGATGGCTTTGAAGGAGTGTGCTTGGATTATCAAAGACACATCAAGTTCAGGAAAGGGTCACCAAGAACCCATCTCAGGATATTTTGGTTTCCTTTTCTCCCAAAGCACATTTTATGGCCCATCATAAATGTCACACAGTTTGCAAATGACAGATAAGCTTAGTCACATCTGTGATACAAAAAAATATTAATGGACATTAAAAAAATTAAATGTAAATGGCACATTAAAAAAAAGTATATAATTATATTGATAAATCTATGGGTTTTTTTAAAAAAAAGAAATAAAAATTTAAACCATACACAGCACTCTCAAATTTTGTTCCTGGAGTCTAAAATAAGTTACAGATAGTCATGAAACTAATACACCAAACCACAGCCTATTAATGCTAAGCAACAAAGACAGTAAAGTAGTAAAACTTCAGTGATTTCAGTAACAATCAGTATCAGACCTGTACAGTTTCTTGATTTGCTATCAGCTTTAAGTCACAAACAATTAAATCTAAACCACATTCTTATTTGAAGAAGTCTGGAATTGCTGGCATTGTGACTGGTTCATAAAGTCTATTAAAATTCTGAATTAAAAAGGCAAAAAACTTCCAGTAATACAGAAGTTACCTAACTGCAATTCAAGCAAAAGTAACAAAAAGACGACAGTTAAAACTTCTTCCACCCTTCTTCCACTTAGAGCCAATGAAGAGGACACAAGGACAACATCTACATCAATGTAACATCCAGTTGCCACAGAGGTCCCTTCTGTCCGACTACCTTGTGTGCATGGGTTCTATGGGCATCTCTGGATTTAGATAACATTGTAACAGAAAACAGCAGGCCAAAGAAGGTAACTATCTGCTGAGAATGTAGCATAAGGATATTTTCCAAGGACTACAGAAGCTTATGAAAAATCTGCAATAACTAGCAAGCTCAGGACAACAGTCTGTTCGATCCCCCATGGCAGGGGGTTGGAATTAGATGATCCTTGAGGTCCCTTCCAACCCAATCCATTCTGTGATTCTATGCTTCTAGTCAATTTAATCAGTGACTGAATGTTGTGCAAATAGTTATCTGGCTTTAACAATAATAGCTTGGTTCTACTAATAACAACAGCCTAATGAGTAAAATGTGTTTGAATTCACTTGAATTCCCTATCAGAGAAGAGGGAATTTACAAAGCAGTCTTTAAAACTACCTGTAATATTGTAACTTGAAGCCCCAGATCAGAGTACATAACTGGTAAAGGAAAAAGATGTACAATCTTCAGCTTTTATTGCCCTCGTGAAATCTGTCTTACTGCTTCAGTCCTTTTCACTAATGGCAGAGGCTTCCAATATACTCCATGTATGTGCATATTCATGCAGTTTGTAGTGTGATTTAAATGTAACAGAGGTAAAATAAATATATGCATTGAGTTTGTCCTTATGCTGCTTTATATAAGCTTCTTTCGAAGAATGATGCTATCATCCTGAACACCACTATAACACCACTAAACTCATTTCACTAAATTACATTTCCATTTTTTGACCTTGAATCTTTCTGAGAAAAAGTTTAATAGCAAAAGGAAAAATTTACCTGAGGTGCTGATCACATATATATTTATACTGGAGGTAAAAATTGTTTCCTACCATTAAAATCAAAGACTGTTCCCCCTTATTGGTGGCGAGTGCCTGCCTTCCCCTCTATTCAGCAGAGTACGTGGTATACAAAGCCTCTAGTGCTGTTTCAGCTTCCCTACAACTCAGGGCTCCATCAGGGTTTCCAGAGGACTCAGGGGAAGGAGGATGGGTCATGAATGTCCATGGCCACTACAAATCTTACAGGACTGTGATTTCCTGAATGTAATTTTTAAAAAATATCAGATCACCAACATGTGGACTGTACGTGGCTACAAGTATCAACCCCACAACATCCTTGCACATCCTGTAACTAGTTCTAGCTTGTCAATGCAGTTTAGAAAGAACTCTGCCTCTTCCTTTACATGCTTATTTGCCGCAATTTATTTGCTAGTGTCCTTGGATTCTTTTTAACAATACCGAGATTGAACCCACAGATGTACATTTAAGATGCTCAAATTATCAAACTGAATTTGTATAAAGTTTATGAGGAAGTTGTTCATAACTTCCATTCCCATCAGTTTCTGCTGTAAAAACAAAGCAAAATTCAAGAGAGAACATCACCAACTTGGTTTCCTGCACGTTATTTCCAGTCTAGCCTTGAATTTTGACTTGCTTTCTCAAGCAAGACATTCGTGCTTCCTGAAAGCATAAGACTTCTACCAGGTGCCTGAAGTGCATCAGTGCAAGATTTCACAGCCATGGGGCCAGGCTAGACTCAAAATATTCTTGTCCTTTCTCAGGGGTCTGACTCCGCACAGGCCAGCTGTGACTGCAGCTTAACTCATGCCCCAGATGTGATCTGAATTTTCAGCAACTCCATAGGCAGATCATTTGTAGCTTTCCAAAAGGGTGCAACCTATTTTAAAACCTACCAGCTCAACTGTTTCCCACAGCAACAAAAACAGATTTTCATTTCAGCACCTGGTCAAATAACTTACAGTGGTTTGAACTTGAGCTGAATTCAGCTCTAAAATAAATCTGTCTTTAAACTTTTGTAAAATTCTACTTAGTAGCTTTGTTTAACCACAAAAAAAACCCCAACCTATTCACAGGTAATTACCTTCCTTTGAATTCATCACACAAACCCCATTTCTGGCTGCACACTGAATGGTGAGCTCTGTGGTAGATTTAAAGATACAGCATAAAAGAAGTCAAATGTTTTGACAGGGAAAAAGGAGGAGCCAGGCTTTCACAGGTCAGACAATTTATACAGTTCCTGGAAAAATAGGAGGAAAATGTGCAGAACTATTAGTAAGCATGCAGAAAGTGTCACAAATGATTTGCCACTAATCAACAGCTATACCAATCAAAATCCCATCAGATAGCAACTAGGCTGGTAGATAAGAGAAATCACAGCTGTCTCAGTGGTTTGTAAGACTTTCTGTAGTACTTCACATGTTGTTCTCATTAAAAAATGTAAGGAAACATGGTGTAAATAACACTACTAGAGAGCAAATACAAAACTTGCCAGACAATGCTAGCTTGGAATACTTTGCTGACAAAGGGTTATATATTGATTTTTTTCTTCATGCTCTGCCTCCCCCTCCAGCTTTCCCATTTTTAACTCTCTGGTCCCAAACTTGCCATAAAAGTCTTCACAGGTCTTTATTCTGGCAGAGTAGCAAGCAGTAAATAAAAAGTGTACTGCTGAAAAAACAAAAGTGCAGAACAGAGGTTCAGCAGTCAAACTCAGACACTAATCACACTCGGCTTCTCTTATACATAAAGTACGTTCTGCACGTTACACCATGCATAACTCCATGTGTTGAGGGGATGTCAGGGGCCAACCATCCTTGATACACCAGAAGCAGTTAATCACAGCTGCATCTAACTCCTGGGGTATCACAGCACTTAACAAGGGAGCTCAAAGGCAGTGATGGTAGACCAGAGTACCAGTAGTGTTGAGTAAGTGTCATTGTTCCTTTTCCTACTCACTTTTATTTCTTTTTTCTTTCCTTTTCTCCCACTCCCTGATCTCCTCAGCTCTCTTAATTTTAGATGAAGAACATCCCTACAGATTCCCATTGTACAATCTCTGGATCAGCCACCAAGGTAGGGCAAGCTGTATTACTGATTCTGCTATGCCTGTGAGTATTAGAAGCAAGGGAGATGCTCCCTTCCTCTCTGGGTACTTAGATTGTGCTAACTAATCAACGCCATCCAAATTTGCACTCTCTCGCCTGCAAGTGCCTAGCAGTGCAACTAGTTCTCTTGCATATCACAGAGCACATCAAACCCTAAAATTATTTCTAAATCCATCCCAGACAGCAGATGAATTCTTTCCTTGTCCTAGCTCTGACCCTGGCTTCCTTAGGCATATTGTGCCACGTCACTACCCACTAATGCCCAAAGCACATGCTCAAAGGCAAAAACAGCCCTCAAGTGTCACCCCCTCTTACTGTCTGCCCAAGGTGGAGCTTCCTAGGCCTTTTCTTTGATGGTGCAACTGCAAGGTTCAGCTGTGCTCCTTTTCCTTTAAAGTTGTGAACACACATGTCCCTTGCACAAGCAATGCTATTCCAGTTGCTGTCATGCTGCTGGATTAAAAACACTAATACTGCCTGATGTGGTTCTTCATCAATCACCCAGGGACAGCTTGGTGCAACATGGACAATGACTTATTTTAAACAGGTAAGAAAGAGTACATGAGCTACCATAGAACAATGAGCTGTTTGTGTGTGTAGATTCAGAACTACAAAACTTATGTCCATCCAGCAAAGCATGAGTTAAGCATCATACTGTATCTGCTGATTCCTACAAATAGCTATTTCTACAGCCTTGCAGAATTTTAATCAGTGAAGAGAGAGATGGGGGATCTGCAGCCACTCAATGAAACTTCTTGGAGACCACTTAGAGGGAAGCAAAAGCAAAGCAGTCTAAGAAAAACAAGTAGCCATCATAGAGTAAAGGCATAAAACAGGAGATGGTTGGTTTACTCCCACAGAAATGGTCAAACACAATTTGTCTGGCAGCTAGCACTGAGAAGGTGCAACAGCACTTTTTCCTGTCTTTAGAGAAGAAAAATATCAGTGCGTTATGTTCTGCCTCTACAATTGGTAAATACAGTGACAGATCAAATCTCAGGGATAGATCAAGTGATGGCTTGGTTAAATGCAGTGGGATACAAAGTCTGATCATAAATTTCCTTTTTTTTTTTTTCCCTAGTAACAATAGGTATTTTTAAAAGTAAACTGCCCAGTGTATAGGAGGATGAGGTTTTAAATTCAGGAAGAGTTTTGCCCGGGCACAATATTTGAGGGTGGGTGGATAGCAGAGGGCAAAACACCTGCAGTGTGGTTGGATGGACATACAGAGCAGAAACAGAATATAGGCCTGGCCATCCTTGAACCAAAAGCAAATGTTAGCCACGGGCAAGTATTGCTTGGGATGAAGACGGCCAAGAACTGAACTTTTGGAGACTGGGTATACACTTTCAGACGTGAGACAAGGTCTTGCATCTTTGTCCACCATGGACATGTCATGCTCAACATTCCCTCCTTGTATGGAAAGACTTCAGTAACTTCCCACTGGACACCATAGGAGAAAATATCCTGTACCTACCTCTGTTTCTGAAGCAAATTATTTCTGAAATCAAATAGTAGTTGAGTCATTAATTTTTCTAACTTGGTTATTCACCTCACTATAGTAAATACAGGATTTAATACAATTAATACAATGAGAAAAATTTAAGGAGACACTCTTCAGAAGAATTAAAGGAAAGGTTCAGTAGTTTACTGGCATAAAATTTTCAAGCAAGGTAATTATTTGGTGATATAGAGAAAGAAGGAAAGCGACTGTAGGAGAAAGGGGATATATAGTCTTTCATCTGGACATCACAATTATTGTTTCTTTAAAAATCTAATTATTACACCAACAGTTGAATCTGAATTGCTTTCACTACTGAAAATACGTATAGAAAGATTGTAGTTCACACTGCAGCTAAGGGCAGTGTAATCATGAAGCTGCAGTCACATTCCTGCTCCTGAAACAGCTGCCATCTCCTATTCTCAGTAGAGATGAACCTAATGGAACCTTACTACGATACCTATCTTCAAAATGGCTATTTCCTCATGCTATTTCCATGTGACAGAAATCAAGCTGATTGTGAGATGATGATGACCCCAATGCTTCAGAAACTATGATGGATCAAATCTCAGGGACAGAGAGAGAATTCTCCTCACAAGTCCCCAGACAAGTAACAGCTTCCTTGAAAAAATAAAGGACAGAGAAATTAGAATTACCAAGAACGTAAGGTGTTACAGATCCACAATTTTAGAGGAAAAGAGTAATTTCTATACTTAGAATTAAAGCATTCTGATCCTTTGCAATTCAGCTGTACATAAAATTCCTATCAGACATGTCTACATCGTGTTATTTTACATAGCTTATTAAAACTTTTATCTGAGTAGAATCTGCAATTTGAGTTATTTTATGACTGGACACAATAGGGAAATGCAGAAATCCAGATACAAACCAAAAATAATAATCTGGAAAACAGCATTCCAGTTAACACATTTCAGAGCAAGAATTTTCAAGTGACAGCCCACTGGAGGTAACGAGCATCTGGACTCATCTCTGAAGCAACAGTAGGTGGATAAAATGAGGGTAAATGACAAGAAAAACAGAATTTTGGGTAGCATTTAGGTTCTCAACAACATCTTGACTCGTTTTTCATGTGCAAGACTCAGCATCGTTTCAATGGCCGGTAGAAAACAATAAAAATCATGTGTAGTTTTGCTTAACTGTGCTCTAACTTTAAGCTGGAGACAGCCTTTATGGTAAGCTTAACCTAATTAATGGTTATGAAATGATGAGACCATCTAGACAGATGTCTGATTCTCCACGGACATTTTTTCTCCAGGAGAAACAAGAAAGGCCTGCAGCCTTAACTGTATTTTCTGAATTTATGGTGGCAGATCTGTCCATCTGGATTAGTGTCATCTGCCCTTTTAAAGAAATACCGGTGTCTGTGATGCTTTCAAAGATAAATTATCTACATGAAGGAAAGATTCCATGTTGACATATCGGTTTTTTTTTTTCTATTAAGATAAACCCAAATGAAGGTTTTTCTCCAAAAAGGCAATTCTATTTACAACTTCCGCCTGAACTATCCACTAAAAATTTGAAAGCACCAAATGTTATTATGCTTAACAACTCACAGATTGTCTCTAAAAGTTATAAGGTCTTCATAAAAGCAGCTACCTTAAAAGGAACTGACAAGGCAAATATGTTATTACTGCAGCTGTGACAGTTGGCCAGAACCAGCGGGGCTGTCTTGAACCAGAGCTGAAGTAGAGCAGTTCACAAACAGTGGCAGATCTGCCTGCTGCAGAAGTATTGCAAAGCTCAAAGAACACAGCGAACACAGGCGGTCTCCATGAGAAGAGACACGAATAACTATTGTCAAGTAACTTGCTCCCTGGTTCACTATCTGTAGTAAACAATGCAGGTAAAATTCTTTCAATAGAAAGAGATCCTACCAACATATCCACTGCAGAGGGCTAATGTTCTGTGCATCCTGTAAAAGCACCAGCTCAGAAGCTCAGGCTGCTAATATGACGTACCATCTCTACACTCAGACACTTGCCCGTCACGGCTGGATGTCACTTACTGTGCTATTTCTTTCCCTACTGAAAATGCAACAAAATACATTCACTAACACTAAAATGAGATGAATAATATTTTACTAAAGGATGAAAGGGTAAGAGTGCATAACATGGATGGTAACATGCTACTTCCTTCTCTGAGCAGAGGAACATGCAAGGCAAGAAATGACAAATGAAATGCCTGGCTGCTCTCAGTAATGCAGAAAAGACCACCGGCTTCTGTCTAGAAGCAGCGTGAGTATAAAACATAAGAGATTAGCACAAGCTCTTCCTACTCTGTTTGACTATTCTTCATTTCTATAAGGAGATAAAAGACCAAAGGATCTTGTAATGTGGGAATTCTGAAGGACTACAGAAAAAAAAAAAGATAAGAGAAACAAAATCTATTAATTACAGATTTTCATTAGCCCTGGATTAGAGGCCCCATCTTCGTTGAAGGTTCTAATTCACTGAAAGCAGTAAGTACTAGTGCTGCAAATAAGAAGAACATAAAACTGGGTTAAAATGACATTACCATTTTTCAAGTAACACTCCTAACCACAGAATACCTAATGTTTTTTTAATAATTCAGCTCTTCACATACTGCCTTCCCATGACACCCAGTTAAACAGAAGAGGGGACATTCATTTAAGCTCTCTGTGCCTCCTGTGAAAATAGAGCACTTAAAAGTTTGTGGATGAAAGAATGTAAACCAGAAACATAAATCAATGTTTTGACTTTTAAGCCTCCTAACGTCAAAAATTACATTTCTGCATTTTTTTTCATTTACAGAAGTTTGCAAAATGCACCAAAATTAATTAAAATAATGTGACAATGTGACTTGGTTGCACTAAGTATACTATTTCAACAGCAGCTATTTCCCATTATGAGATAACCTACAATAAATGAGCAGTCATTGCTCAAGCTGTACTTCTCTAAATAATAAACTGAAGAAGTCAAATATAGTCTCATTTTATGTCTTCAGCTGCTAACACATCCTATGGAATTTGTGGTATACACTGAGAGTAAGAAGACTTTGTTTAGCTTCACATAAACGAAGGGACGAGAGTACTGCTAAGTAGTGAATTTGTGTTAGTGTACCAGCACACATAAATGGAAATAAACTTTTTTTTTACTTAAACCGATTTACATTGTTGACTGACTCTTGTTCTTACATTGAAAAGAAAGAGAAATGTTGTTTATGTCCACTACAATGAGATAATAATGAGCTGAATTATTGCACAGGCATCACTTTTTTGTATCTTCTAGTTTAGAAATTCAGATTGCAAAAATTACAAATTCAATTTTCAAAAAAATAAATCAAACCATACCTTCTGATGTGATTACTGTTATTATTGCTTACAAATAGCTCTTTATATCAATCAAAATAAAGCCAATAGCCATCTACCTTCTATATCAAAACAGGCTATTTTCCTCATGGGAATTTCAGATGAGAATGTTGGTAGTCGGGTTCCCAGTCAAAAGATGAAATGCCAATTTCATCAATGACCTTTAACATGCAGGCTGAAGGAGCAGAGTTTATAAGCAACGTGTAAGGAGAGTCTCAAGAAGTTGACTGCAAATTTGATATCTAACAAATAACCCAAAGATTATCATTGCTCTGTTATTAATACTTTGCATAATTATTCACGATAAGCTCGATATTGCTGGAGTCACAAAAGTCTTAACATAAAAACCCAAAAAACCCCATGTAGTCAATCAGCTACCATTCAACCAAAACCTGATAGAAGGCATGACTTGCACATAACCACTATTTTACCTTTCTTAACAATCCGAACAGTAATTTAGGTATGAAAATATGTTCAGTGATCTAAGTAACCTCTAAAGGCAATTCAATATTCATTTCACTAAGTGGATGGAAAAAAAACCACCTTTAATTGAGTTGTAGCATAGCTCTGCAAAGAATCTACATTTTCATGTACACGCTTTATCTATTTAAACAGTGTGTACAGTGGCCCAGGAAGATGGATCTTACCACTGCAGCTGGAACTTGATGCATTTTTGCAGCTGGGGTTCCTGGGCGTGGGTAGAATTGGTTAATAAACAAGCTTGGAAACCTGTAGTGTTCTACAAGTTTCATCGTTTCTTGAAAATCTTCATCCGTCTCTCCAGGAAAACCACAGATGATGTCTGTGGCAATCGTTATTCCAGGCACTCTGTAAAGAAAGTAAGTGGAAAGGAACACTGAATTACGGACATGTAAAAGTCTTGGTCACTTAAAACCTAGTGTACATAGAATTATAAACTTTCAAATTTATCTAAGTTTGTGACCTAAAATAATATTTTGGGGAAAAAAAAAAAAAAGAAGAGGATTTAAATACCATTGCTTGGTAATGAAAAATGCATTTGGTACTCAGCCGAGAGGACACAGAATGTAAGAAAGAGATTGCAGCAAATATTGAATGAGGATTGTGACAGAAGAGTGAAAACATCTGGACCAATTCCTCCTTCGCTTGAAATTATAGGTGATCAGCAGAGCTTGTAAATTTGAATTCTGATTGCTTAATCCACAACATTTATAACTTCTGAGACTTAGACTCTAGATTTTGTAAACTATTTAATGTATTAAAGTGCTGCTATCAAAGTAGAAGTGGATATCCAAATGAGGGGAATGGCATGCCATATAACCTAGCCATTTTGAACAAAACTGGCTTTGGAGCCACTAAAACATCTCTTAGTCACAAGTTAATTTCTAATTCAGTACTCCATAAAATCAGCCTGTGCTTTGCCTTAAAAGGAAAACAAAATACTTAATTTTACAAATGTACAGGCCCTGATCTCTCCTGCTGTTTAGCAAGGTCAACATTCCCTAACTGTTCCCCTTGGACTGCAGCAGGGCCCACAGAAAGAGGTGAGGTAAGGGGCCCTCAGTTGAGACTGTGCCACAGTAAGAGTCTCAGCCAAGATGGCGACACGTTACTGAGCATTTTCCCCAGTGGATGTGGGAGCAGATGTCTCTGCCAGGGTCAAGGCACCAGGACAGTGTCAGATGGTGGATGCAGCTCTCCAAGTCCCAGGCTGCAATGAGTCCATGGGGCCCTTCTCTGATGCCAGGAGAGATAGATGTCTGTCTCCAAGTGGTGGAATTACAGAGCAAAATGAGCAGGCTACGATGCATCAGAGAAGATGAAAGAAAGATAGACATGATGTGCTCTGCAACTCAGCAGAGCAAAGAGCCTCAGGTCCCACTGCAACAAAGTAGTAGGTAGGTGACTACGTACACCACCAAGGGAAGAAAATCCTCTGGAAAAGATGAAGGATGGAAGCTGACTTCTGACACCAAGAGGAAGGATCTTGCCCCACCTAAAGGTTTACCACTGCAAAATGGGTTCATCACCCTCTAAGGAGCCAGATACACCAGCAAGCAAAGTATCTGGTCCTCCAAGATCCCTAAGACGTCCGTGAAGAAGTGCTAGGTCATCTGTTAACCCAAACAATCATCTAAGAGAGGTTTGCTGCCTGCCAGGGGCCAGGATCAGGGATGCTGTGGGGCTCATCTGGCCCTCTGACTACTACCCCCCACTGTTATTTCATGCAAGCACAAATCATACTGTGAGCGGAAACCTAGAGAGTATTAAAAGTGACTACAAAACTCTGGAGACAGTAGCCAACGGCATGGGGTCTCAGTTGGTGTGCTTCTCATCAGGAAAGACTTTTCTGCTGCAAGGGTGACTCAGCACTGGCGCATGTGGCCCAGAGAGGTTGTGGAGACTCCATCCTTGAAGATACTCAAAAGCTGTCTGGACACAGTCCTGTACAACTGGCTCTAGGTGTCCCTGCTTGAGCAAGGAGTGTTGCACAAAATGACCTCCAGAGATCCCTGCCAGCCTCAACCTTTCTGTCATTCTGTGACATGGCCCAGAAGAATGAGTCCTACAATGAAGAGATTACTGTACAGTATTTACAGAGCACACCCTATGGGCCTCAGGAGATACCAACTCAGTTTTCCAAATCTGACATTGACCTGCTGGATGACCACTGCCCTGTGAGAAACTGGAAAACCACAGCACTGGCTTTTTTACTCAGCCATCTTGTGTAAAGTGTGAATAATGATAAAGCTCTTTTGCAGAGAAGCAGGAACGTGTGGTGTTCAGAAGTGCTCAGTGCTCCCTACTGACACAGATGAGACTGTTTCTATGGCACAGATTTCTACACTATCAGTAACAATGATGAACCAGAGAAAATATGATTTATAAGGAAAAGTAAGAAGCCTAAAAAGATATTGCTGGTATCTGACTTGGAGCTGGCCCTGTTTCAAGGGAAGCAAATAAGTGAGATGACTTCCAGAGGTCCTTTCCAATCCACATAATTCTACGGTTCTTAGGTAGGCTACAGGCAGGGGAATAACTGAGATAGATTCTCTTAGGGGTGAAGGGCATAAAGACCACTGCTACAAGCAAAGCTCACACCTGAGCTTAAGAAGGGTTCTCCAAGACTGTCTCCAAGAAATTTCTCCAAGAAATGGCAGGAGGGCTTTTCCTCCCCTCATCAGGACAAGAAACAGCAGAATTGTAAATAAAAACATATGTAATTCAAATTACATTTATAAAGCATCTGAATTGCCAAAGAGAACTATCATTTCTTATTAGACAGTAGATCACCACAGAAAAAATAAAGCTGTGGTTACAGTGGGTGAAGAAACTTGAGTTTGAACAGCTGAAAGAAAAGCTTCCCACAACAATGAGCTCCCCTGGAACAGGAGAATCTGTTGGCAAAAGACTCAAGGAAGGCAAAGCAGAGAATATTATTCTTAGTAATTTGATTAGGCACAATATTAGAGCATGCATAGCTTATGTTCACCACAGCAGTCCTCATACAAACAGCATATGGTAGTAAATATCTTTTGAGACTTTTTCCCCAAAGAAATGCATTTTTATATATTTATGTATTTATCTAAAGCAAGAGTCCGTGAATTCAGCCTCCATCCATCAGATGCTGTTAAAACATGGCATTTGAATGCCACATCAAACCGGTATAAACCAGAACATTTTCAAGGAGTTGGCCCAATAATGGTAAGTGATACACAATCTGAGCATCGCACAGAACAGCAGAAAGTCCCCAGAGCTGCTGGCTAAACGGCCTCAATTACCATTTGCCTCTTAAGACTGACAAACGGCAAGATAGGAATTTCTGCTTGGCATCAAGTAACAACAAGCCTGATTAGCTTTAAGGGGTGACTGAACAGCAGAGCACTGTATTCTGCAACGCGATTTTGTTCACATCACAAACATCTCGCGTATTAACAGTAAGCCTATGCAAGAGAAAGTAAATTACTGTACAAACCACTATCAGATAACATCAGCTGCCATTTCTCAGAATATTAACAGAACACTTGCTAGGTCTGGGAAAACCATCATAATGAAGTTATTTTAACCGCTTTAATGACACCATGGGCAACAGTCAAAGCATTTATTACCAATGGTAGTAGTAATAGCATCCTTTATAAAGGTTTGGTTGTTTCTATAGCAACATGAATTATAAGGTCCAATCAAGCTAGATACAATAAAATATGCTCTTTTTCTCCATAACACTACTTGGCATTCAGTTAAAAGGAAATTACATATTTAAAAATTCATAAACTATACAAATGTACCAAACTCCATTTGGTGATAAGGTGTTAATTATCTTGGTAATTAGATTTCTTCCTGGATGGAATTATTACACACAAAAAAAAGCTAAGGCATGAAAAGAGAGTAAGGACCACTGTGTATTCAAGAACAGCAATTAATTACAGTTCAATCCAGTATGCCTGCCTAAAATATTACATTGCATAGTGCATTTTTATACCACTGTTGACTATGTTGTTTAAAAAGGGAGAAAAAGCATGAGATTTCGCTCAGAATAAAGTGCAGTAACTGACAAAAATCAAGCTCTTAGACTTTCTCAAAGCATTGATGGAACAAAAATAAGTAGAATGAGTTCCACATGTGAAACATCATTTTTAATGAAAAAAGAGGAAAAAATATATATAGCTGTGGAAAAATATAAACCACATACACGCTTGAAAATTAAAGTGACCTTTGCTCTGACAGCCTGAAAGAAAGCAGCATAGAATTCCTTACTGCATAGATTCAGATGATGCTTAAAACATTGTCCCAGCTATAAAATACGATGCAAAATTGCACAAGAACCTATTTCTTGTGCATCAGCCAGTATGAAATTGTTCTTCAAAACTAAATGCATTTTACCTATTCTAAAGTAAACAAAGAAAAAATTGCTGAACATCCCCAGTAAGCATTTTGTAACGTCTCTTAGGCAAACGTGTTCACAGTAAGTCTAAAAATTCAATTGCAGCAAATGTTTTCTAGGGTCAGCAGAGAGGCTCCACAACACATTGTTCAGTGAACCACGACTACACAGTGGTCCTTATGAAAGATAAATTTATTTTTAAAAAGCAGAAAGTTGCTTCAAACATACAAAAGGGTAGATGCTTTTTATAGCCTAAGCTAATATAGGCATTCAGTTTGTTTCAATACTTCTAAGCATATAATAACTTAAAGTTTGCCAGCCAATTTAAAGCCTCATAATCCTGACAAACACCTAGAAAGACTGGGCAATCATTTTAACTGGTGATCATAAATCTTGTAACATTCTTTTTCTCTGAAGACAACATCTCTATTCACTCAACTTTAGAAACAGAAACAGTTGCAAATTGACTTCCATTGCAGCAGACAATAAAACTGAGGAATTTCAGAAAAAGATGAAATTGAGGAATAATCAATGTAAGATAATAAAGCCCTAATACTTAGGGTTCTTCAGCATTCCCTCCTTTATGTCCCTCTACATAGATAAATGCCTTCTGTCTACTCTAGCAGATTTATACTGTGCCATCCTGAACCAGGCCGGCAATACAATCACTGGCACCTCGAGCAGTTCTGACCACCCAAAAAGAAGCAACTATTTCATTTTACATTAAGGACCAGCACACCTAGAAATCATGATGAACAAGTGCTAAGATGACAAATATCCAAAATTTCACAGAAAGGAGGAACAAATGTGTGGGAAGGACACAGAAGAAATGCAACTCCTTACCCTCTCTACCTGAAGGAGTCAGCCTCTTGGGTCAGGGAAAAATGTGTTCTACCTCACAAAGGAGTGGCTGATGTCTGAAAGTAAAGTCTATCAATGTGCTGTGGGCAGCTGTTGCCCTGAGAATTACCTTCTCACAGCTCACAGACATTCAAGTTAGCACTAAACAAGTCCAGATGAATAAATCTGATCTAGGTGAGCTCCATGCTACCACAACTAGGTAGCCCCTGGAGCTCCCTTTGCTCGGGTATCTCTGTTACAGGTTATCAACCAGTGAGCAGTGCAGGCAGACCCTCATAGTGATGAGTTTCCTGCTCTTTTCTGCTCAGGGAACTTGGTTACCAAAGTTAGAGGAAGTAGAAATGGGACCAGCAGAGACAGGAATTACAGCAGATACTGGAATTACAGCAGATACTGCAGGGACAGTGACCACAGAACAATTCACCAAGAGAGGGAAGCTAGAGAACTCTTGATGGAAGGTAAGTTGGAAGCAAAATGGAAAATCCACAGTCTTTTCATTTAGAAAAGAGATAAAAGTGTCGGGCTGCCAAAAATAACATAGGAATCCCCCCAACTCCCATTTTCACAGAGCAAGATGTCAAAGAAATCAGCAGCAAAAGTGTGAAACTTGCTAGGATTCAGGTGTTACACGGATCATTTCATGTGGCTTTACTTACAGAAAACATTTCCTTTAGCAGTAACCACTGCAAACCAAATCCATGCTCAGGGAAGAAATTATGTAAAGGAGCTGAAATGCAATTCATCAGCACCGTCACCTACCACTGTGACTATCTGAAATTCTTTTGCATGATCACATATTCTTCCCACTTCCCTTTCTGAAATTGACATTTAAATCCAGCAATGACTTAAAGCCACCATCTCCCTCTTAACTAAGATCCTCTACCTCCACTCCTCCCAGTATAACAAAATACTGGATTAGAATAAATAGCTAAACGAATGTATCTAAAATCCTGTATGTTCTTACAGAAGGATACAAGAACTGTGTGGGAGATCTAGAATAATCAAGGTTAAAACAAAAAAATGTGATGACCTAGCAACTTCTTGGTTCCTGAATTAAGAAATTCCCATTTAAAAAAATGTTAGAAAAAAGAGTGGAATTGTTATGAAAATAAAACCAGTCTTCTCTGAAATGTTACTTCAACCTCATACATTATGTTTTAGAACCTTTCTGCCACATATGCCCATTTAGGGAACCTGTATATGAAATCAAGTTAAGGGATGAGCTGATTTGGAGGTATCTGAGAGTTGGTTTTTCAAGCATAGTTACAGTACCTAACAGGGATCTCAATGTGCCACTTTGTGCTGGAGCTGAAGATGCTTGCATCTTTCCTCATGACCACACACAGTCCTCCAGAAGCCCTTCCCTCCTCAGCCCTCCCCTCCCCCCTTTTTCTTTTTTCTCTACAAGGCCTAGTCTCGTGGGATTTTTGACTTGAACATGAGCTGGAGCTAGCACAAGAGAAACAGACTGCTCAGCTGGAAGCGCTGCCTCTTTCAAAGGGTAGTACCAACATGAAACCTCACCCGGCCTCTCTCCTGACTATATGGAGATGAACCTGAGAATAAAGCCACGGGAAGATCCCTACACTTTCAGAAAGGGATTCAGCCTATTTCTGTTCTGAACCCCTCCCGCACCTCTCTCACTCCATGGACTATAAACACCACACAATATACTCCTCCTAAGGGGGGTGTTTCCATCTTTTTCAGTTTATGGTTTACCCTAAATTATGCAATGGATGTACAGACTTCTAATAAATGGATAGCCACTGACAATGTTTTTCTTAGTAATCTTTTCCGTATGTGTTTAAAAGCAGTCCAGGATGTCCAAGTTCAAAACCTCCGTGGCAGAAAAAGGAGCTCTTTTAAACCCTCATATCAACTCCTCAACTGATTTACACATGAAGTGAAACTGGAAAGTACCTCAGTTCAACGACAATAGACATTTCATTAACATTTGTGTGTGAAGCCTTTCAAATGATAACAGAGCCGGGCTTTCGGCTTGATATAAACTACCATTTGTTAAGACTGCTTATTCAAATGCAGCTAAATATCTCATTAACATTAATGTTTAAGTAACCGATTTAAGAAAACGGGCAGGGCTATCAAGTTCACCACAGAACTGATGTGAATTACTGTATGATATGATATGATATGATTTTATATTATATTATATTATATTATATTATATTTAATGCTGCCATTTCCTTTTCCAGTGTTTAGTCGCTCTATGCACGTGACGTCACTGAAATTACCAGGACAAACAGTGGGGGATTTTGCAACTGGATATAGGATAAGAAAGGAAGATCCAATCATGACTTCTCAAGACACTTAGAATATTGCTATAAAATTTAGCAATGAAAGTATAAATGGCAAGACAGGACAGACATTTTGCAGACTACAATAAAAACTAGTAGAACAGAGATGGCAAGATACTGTTACAAACATGACCAGGGAGTCAGACCTCAATAAAATAAATAATGTAAAAGTAGTATCCATTTCCACTCTTCTACAGTTAGTACTAATATTTTATTAGTCTGAGGGATCTTATGTTTGCTTCTATCAAACTGTCCATCAGGATTTTACTGCATTTTGATTGAATTTCTATTAAATTTGTAATAAATTGTATTGGAAAAAAACCCTAAATATATATACTACATCCAATAGTGTCAGATACAATCACATAATGAGTGCAAGCTGGGGCATCACTCTCTAAAAATGAAAGCTGCTTACATTCAGTGCAAGAAAAAAGGTTATTTATTAAACTGTAATGCTTAATTTTAATTATTTTAAAACTGTGTTGCATATTAGTTATTCAGACATTCAGTTTTGATTACTTTTAGCAAATTTAGACCTGTTTACAGTGTATATATTTCTATTAAATCCAGTAGCATGAGATTCTACCCTGGCAGGACACCTGCTAACATCTTTTATTCATGTACGTGTTTCCACTGCAAAGCAACTATATTATTTCAAATGTTTTAAAATGTTCTCTATTACTGCCTAACACAACTCCAGCCAGTCTCACAAATCAGTTCTCCTTCACCTTGCAGTTTGCCTGCATCAAAGTGAACAGAACTGTTCTCATTGTTTGCAAAAGTCTGTAATGATTTCATTTTTAAGTCAAGTCACTTATTTGCTTTCACTCAAGCACCGAAACACCAAGTACTAGCAGACACCTAAGTAAGTCATATTTTGTTTATGTGTGCAAAATGCTTAATTTGAAGATTTAGCTTTCTAAAAATTGTTTTCACTGCTTGGATTCTATCTCTCTGAAACCGATGCCTAAGACACACCAACCAGACAAAGAAATTGTAATGACATGTTATTTATATGTTGTGTTTTATTTTTTTTTAAATAACAGAACAACCACCAAACCCCTGACACGACCACAGAGAAACCCCCAGAGTATCCTTGCAGATTCCCCTGAAGAAGGGTGCATGCACACACGGGACAATAACCAGCAAGACCATAAATCCTGCCATTTGATTTGGAGATGATTCATAATGAAACACTTCAGATTTCAAGAGTAGCAGAGACTACACATTAAGCCTGGCAGCTACAGAATCACTGCGTGCTTTCTGCTTTTTGCATTCCACACCTCGCAGAGAGCACTGAAGGCTGCTTACAGCGGTGATTCCCACAGGGAACACATTACTCCTGAGCTCTGTGATCTGCAGGAACTTCCAACTGATTTGCAAGTGCAGCTTAAGAGGTTGTTTTTCAACTTTGGAGTCACTAGAGTTTTGATGCAAGTCACCTTACAAAGGCCAACCTAAGGGCTCTGGAGTTAAACTGAGAGTAAGAATGGGTATTTCTTACGACTGTTCTTTTCCAAGCCCACCTCTTGCTCCTGAAAGAGCTCTTTCAGAAACTGGGCTGCATGACACCTGCAGTCAGTCAGGAGACACGATATCCAGAGCTGAACTTGAGAAGGTACAGGTATGGAGGACTTCATGTTAGTAGGGACTAGGTCTGTCCTTGTCACCAGGGGATAATCACCTAGATTAAAACTATATTTCATTATTATTGTGGCTCACTGTCTGAGGATGAAAGAGTACACACAGTTTTACTCTCTTCAAACAACTGCAGTGAAGGTTACTAGAGCTGCTACTAGATGCAGCCCAAGTGCTTCATTAGAAACATTATAATACTTCCCGTTATCAATTTTCTTTAAAAAAAATCAAACAGTTAAGGCTTGGATTAACTTTATTCAACTATAAGGTATTCTATTCTTGCCATAGAAATGAAACAGTTTACAGAACTTCATCACAGATTTATAACTTCAAATCACTATTGTTTTATGATTAAAAAATGAGCGACTTAAGACAAAAAGCTCAACATCCTTAAACTTCATTTCCATTCAATCTCTAATAAATACCATCTGCTGTGTACTTTAGGGATATAATACCCGTCAGAAACTCAGCCGTATTATGAGAACCGGCACCAAGTTGATCTGAAATGCATATTTGAACAGATGTGTTTAAATTACATCTCTCCGTCTATCCACACGCATAAATTCAGCATAAGCGTGTGTTGATTTAAAATGCATAAAAAAGGGATTTGGAGATGCATCAAAAGTGAACAGCATCTCAATGGATCAAGGCTCACATTACTAAAGGTCATCACTAAAAATAAAGTTTGAATTTATTAAGGGTTGCACCAGGGAACCGTTCTTGGGAACTGACTTAATGTTTGCTGCACTAAAGCAGCCATCGAAATTACACTAATTTTCTATGACCCTTCACTGTTTAACATTAGAGCTGTCAGGCATGGTCAGAAATAATAGGATCTCAGCCACGAGCAGCTGAGAATATTACATACTTTTTCTCAGTCTGACACAATGCTTATCACCAATACTAAATGTCTTGGGCTCTGAAGACCCATCCACGTCTGTTTCAGTGACAGTCATTTAGCTCTTCACTCTGACACAGAGATGAGGCATATAAAACAAAATGATTAACAAGCTTTTTTGGCATGATGAAACCAAATGAAGAATTGCAAGCAGCGCTCCATTAACAAATGCTAATTAAAAAAAAATAAATCTTCTTGAACTTGTGTTTTCCCCCTCTATCATTTGTGGTCCTGTAATGTTTTAGGGACCTTGAGGGTAAGACAGACCACACCACAGGTTCACCTAAGCCAAGTAGTCTACTGCTAGCAGCAGAAGCCCAGGGAAGTGTTTAAGATGTAGAGTCCCCCAGAATCCCTTCCTCCTCCCAACAAATGGATTTTGTCAGAGAGGTCTTTATGTAACAGTAGCCTGTGATGGACTTCTTTATTAATTTGTCCAGTTTGCCCTTGAATCTAATTAAACCTCTCCATACTGTAACCACTTGAAAGGAAAACAATAAACCCAAACATAAAACTCCCTCTGATCCTGCCACTTGCTAACTCCATTTGATGTCCCCTAATTGTTAGGTTGGGAGAGACCAGTAACAACTCCATTCACCGTCTCAGTACTCTTCAAGATTTTATTGATCACCATCTCAGTACTCTTCAAGATTCCACTGACTTCTGTTCTAGTCCCTCTTAATTAGCACTTTTCCAGACTTCAGCATCCTTGATTTCCTTTGTGTGACAGATCTGTCATACCTCAGATAATCTCGTTAGTCTTCACACTAGCATTTCCCATTGTAAAATATCTTTTCTGAGAGGGGTGTTGACAGCATTTAACAATACAGACACAGCAAGAGAAAAATCTCTTAAAGTATTTCTAGAATTTAGATAAATTGTCTGCTTTTTAAATTTTTCTTTAAGGTTTGGGTTAATTTGTTTACTAGCAAGCAGACAGCAAAAGGTAATGGACCTTACACAAGGTAAGGGACAAGAGAGACAGTTGTTTATTCCTAAGAAAATGCAAATACAGCACTGGTAAACATTCCACATCCCAATGTTAGAGAAACGTCACACCCCAAAATCATTAAAATACCATACCTTTAAAACATCCATATCTTAAATTCTGTGAGAGCAGAGTCTGCAACAGGGACAATGAACTGCTAAAAATCCCTTGACGATACAATCAGTGTTATAATTCAGGAAAAGCAGACCCATAGTACTGCTTCCCCTTGCAGTGGGGAAACAGAAACTGCCAACTAAAAGAGAAAACAAATCCTCTCCTTCATAGAGTTACTCACTATGCTGAGTCCCACTCTACCTACTTCATATGAGAATCCTGGGATTTCCAGCATACCTACATCTTCCTCAAACTGGTATCAGCCTCCGCCTCTTTCTGAGCTATGACTGAATGAGAAATTCAGAAAAACATTACTGTCATTAAAATAAGAGACCTACTGATGAATATATCATCTAAAAAAACCCCAAACAGCTGAGCAGAATTGCCATCTGAAAAAGTCAAGGACTGTGCAGGTGACTTCAGCTGGATATTAAACACCTGGGTGATACGTCCCCTTAAGGTATGAATCTGATGGGAGTAAACAACCTTTTGCAGAAACACACTGGGTAGTGAAGGTTTAGGAAATAGATAAGCTAGAATTGGCAACAAAAAGAAGGCCAAGTGCATTTCAAAGACAGGTCAAAGTCAGCAATGTGATGCAGCAGGGGAGCAGAAGTTGTCAAAGGAGTAGTAGTGTGACAAGTTGGAAGACTTTAACAGAGCATTTAAGGTCTTAGAAGAAGCAAGAACGCATCAAGGAAGAAAATGAAAACTAAAATTGCCATTGGGCCAGATGTTTCATTCCAGGGTTTTGGTTGAAGATCATTTGTATTATGAATTTCTGCAGCAGAGAGAGGGAGAGAGGGGAGAATGCCTTCTGGCAAGACAGAGACTAGAGCAAAGCAGATTTTGAGGAAAACATAATCAGCTCACTAGAGTTACCCCCAAACAGCTGACAGATTGAAGAGAGACATAATTCTCTCACATCACAAGATATACAAACAATTTGGCTGATGTTCTTGCCTATTGCTTTGTGAGAAACCACCACATGAAAAGTTTTCCAGTTGCAAACATCTACATGGGAATGACCGAGGTTGTGAAGGAAACAGCAGTTAACGGCACATGCACAATATGCAATAAATTTAACATAATCTGTGCTTCATTTTCAAAATACCTAATGAAATACAACTTATATCACACCAGCTGATCATGCAAAACACACCAGCTTATATGCTACATCCCTATCAACACAGTATTTACAAAAGGTGGTGTTGCAATCAGATATCAAACCACAGCTGAAGACACAGAGGCAGGTGTATTGACCAGCACAAGGTTTTAGCAGCTGTAAGCAGTTTTCCTGGATGCTAGCCAGAGTCATTTAAACACAACACATAGTCTCCTACTGCAACTAAA
Source organism: Hypotaenidia okinawae (assembly GCA_027925045.1). NCBI lineage: Eukaryota > Metazoa > Chordata > Aves > Gruiformes > Rallidae > Hypotaenidia > Hypotaenidia okinawae. The sequence goes on from BSDF01000002.1 coordinate 65,986,615, forward strand.
AAGCCCTGAGGTTTTACACCCGACAGTTGTTGCTGTACGTTGTTATACATTCCTAAACACAACTTTTTTGGAGGCAGTATCCCTCATGAAATGCAAACAGTCTGATTTTCAGAAACATCATCCCCTTACAAGTGTAGGACAATACTACCTCTGAAAAAAACAGGCTTTGAATGTCTGAATATGGAAACAAAGACTAATAGTGTAGGGAGGTAACCTGATACTTAAGAACATGGATTTTTAAATTCAGAATAGAAAATAACAAAACTGAACAGCATTTTGGATAGCAATGTTACGATGGCTATAGTTCTGGATCCTTATTCAGAGATGTTCAGAACTGCAGAGTTCATACCTGTGCCCCAGTCAGCTTCCCAAACTAACAGCTGTTTAGAGGATGTAGACCAGACAATTTTTCCAGATCTGCTTGAAATTTATGGCTTTACAGAAGAAAGATCTGGTGGTTCAAATCTACTATCACTGCTCTAACACTGTTTCTTCCTTAAGGAGCAGTATTTGTACATGAGCATATGCAAAAAGGTTGTATAGGGATCTGCAGATCATGTGAGCAGCTTGAAAACATCATCATCATTTCTCAGTTCTAAGAGGAAGTGTAGTGTTTAGCTCTAAATCCCACATATATACCCTCCCCACCCCATAAAGATTCAAAGCTCCTATCATGTAACTTCAAAGATTTTCAGTTTTACTCCATCCAACACTGGCAAACGTGACAATGCGATCTTAAAACTTCAGAACAAAGTGTGACACAAACATTGTGATGTGCTCAAAACACCACCCTATATAGCTACAGAATGGAATTTGCAGAGGTAGCATTTCAGATTTAGAAGCAATAGTACTTCCTCATTAAGACAAACCCCACGAGCTTTAACTTCAAAGAAATCCAGTATGCTTTACTAATGAAAGTGTGGCACGATAATGTAAATTATCTTCCCAATCAATACAATGCAATATAACTTGGATCACTGGGAAACAGAGATTTTACCTTGCAAGAATTAGTTTAAAGAAATGATGAAGTAAATTTTCCAAAGTAAGTGTGTATAAAGAGTAATATGTGTAAAAAATAATTGGAGCAACACACAGAAAGAGCTGGGTGTGACTTATGGGCATCACTGGAGTGATGGCACACCACAAATGGTATCAACTTTACATTGCTGTTTCATCTCATGCATGGTATGTTCTTAAAGCAACCTGAATTTAAGAAAATCACAGCAGAAACAGTATCAATCTTTACACACAACGACAGTTTACTCAGCTAATGGGAAGGCATCAGAATGACTGTCAGGAGTATCTATTTTCTTCTCAGGTATATCCAGGTGAGTTCCAAATATAAAAACTTCTTTAAATATACAGGATTGGCCCAGAACAATAAAATATTAACATTCATATCTGTTAATAAAACATAATTTAAAGCAAAATATTGTGGCTTCACTTTCAAACAGAGGAACAAGTTTGCTATGCAGTTGAGGACATGTGGCTGAAACAAATGACTGGGAAAACAGCCCTAAAATCTCCTAGTTGATTTTGCAGAGATGGAATCAACTTAACCACAGGTTCTCAAATAATTTTGCTCTTAACACTTTGGAAACACTTTCCTTTGTCTAGTAATATAAGAACACACATATTACTGTCAGTAATATAAGAACACTTCTTTATAAAAGGCAAAATAAGTTTAGTACTTTGGAGTCACTGGAAGTAATTAATGCAGCCATTCATTGAGAAGTTTTGAAGATGAATGTCCAGATGCAAATATATGCACAGAAGTACACCTACAGGAGGCTGTAAGCCAAATCAGGTTGAGAAAAGAGGCTATTTTAAGTGTAGATGTTAGTTTGTCAATGACAAAATTAAAACAAAACAAATCCAATAGGCATTGTTGCCTCAGGGACACTCTTACCCATTTCTCTCTGTTCAGCGCAGTGAACTATTTCACTTTCAATGTGTCACTAAGTTGCAGATGTCTTAAAAATTACAGTCAGCTTGGTTTACAATGCTGCTTTCAGGCCAACAGTATATATTGTCACATTCAAAATTTTAAATAAAATGAAGGACTGTTAAACACATATAAGCTCAGGTGTGGCCTTCAGGAGGACTCCCCTTCGAGAGGCTGTAGACAACGACAACTCTCAGTCATAAGAGCAGTAGCTTTCCTGTCCAGAGGTAGACTCCCTAACCAGGAGACTTATTATTCCTATTCACTAACTCCAAATAAAATTTATAAGTTTGAAAAGATAAATCAAACCACCTCAGCTATTCAAAGAGGAGACTGGAAGATGGACATGTGAGATATTTTGGGATTGTGTCAGATGTTTCCCATTAGACAGTGAAGCAAACTGAGTGAAAACATGTTACACATTTTAAAGCAGTAGAATAGGAGGCCAATGAACCTTACAAAGTCAGCAAATGTACTGTGGAGGAGTAACTGCTACAGGAATTTGATGTTATGTGCAGTAACTTGCTTTGACCTACCAACGAACAAATCTATAACCAAAGATTAAAAGAGAATTAGCACAAAGGAAACAATATACTGTTATCACTGAATAAACATCAAAGAAAAATTTAAAATATGTTTTAGCATAGAATCATAGAATGGTTTGTGTTGGAAAGGGCCTTAAAGATCATCCCATTCCATTCCCCCTGTGATGGGCTAGGACACCCTCCACTAGACCGCATTGCCCAAAGCCCCATCCAGCCTGGCCTTGGACACTGCCATGGAGAGCAGCCACAGCCTCTCTGGGCAGCCTGTGCCAGGGCCTCAACACCCTCACAATAAGGAATTTCTTCCTGATGTCTAATCTAAATCTACCCTCCTTCAGCTTAAGGCCATTACTCCTTGTCCTATCACTCCATTCCCATACAAACCAGTCCTTTTACAGCTTTCCTACAGGCTCCTTTAGGTACTGGAAGGCTGCAATAAGGTTCCCCTGGACCCTTCTCTTCTTCAGGCTGAACAATCCCAACTCTCTCACAGTCTGGCTTCATAGGAGAGGTGCTCCAGCCCTCTGATCATCTTCATGGTCCTCTCAACTCATTCCAACAGCTTACGTCTGTCTTATCCTGAGGCCCCCAGAGCTGTATGCAGTACTCCAGGTGGGATCTCACAAGAGCAGAGGGGCAGAATCACTTCCCTTGACCTTCTGGTCACACTTCTTTTGATGCAGCCCAGGATAAGGTTGGCTTTCTGGGCTGCAAGTGCATATTGCTTGCTCACGTTAAACTTCTTGTCCACTAACAGCAGTCCCCCAGTTAGGCCTTGCACAACTTCATGATGTTCACGTGGGCCCACTGCTCAAGCCTGTCAAGGTCCCTTCCCTCTAAGTGTGTTGACTGCACCACACAGCTTGGCATTGTCAGGGAACTTGCTGAGGGTGCACTCAATCCCACTGTTCACACTGCTGCCAAAGATGTTAAAATGTCCCGGTCCCAATACCAAACCCTGAGCCATTGAGCCATTGACTTGGACATCGAGCCATTGACTGCACCTCCTTGAGTGGTGGCTCCTTGAGCCAATTCCTTACTCACCAAGCGTTCAACCTATGTTTCTCCAATTCGGAGACAAGGATGTCTCCAAGGTTTCTGCACCCCAGAAACCAGGCTTAAGTGTTAATATTTTGCCCTTTAGGGTAAAACTGAATATTCAAAACAAAGAAGTAAAACCGCTTTGGCATTTGGATCAGTGTTACCAAAAACAATCAAAGCAGCCATGTACTGGGGAGAAGACAAAGACTGGTTATCTACCTATACACTAGTTCAGAGAAGACGAGGTATCTATGTAATCACACTGTGGTATATACAAGCACTTCCAACTATGCTGTTTATGATGACAGTAGTATCCAAAGGAACACCCTTCAGATCTGCCTCTTTCAGCCAGTAATTCATGTAGTAACAGGGGTGGTTCAGTTCCCCTTGAACACAGGATCCAGTGATGAGACTTCACCCTGAGAAACACAGCTAAATCAAAGGGTTAGAGGTATGAATAGCATATCTCAAAAAATTACGGGTAATCAAACAATTCCTCTTCTTCAGCTGCAGTCACTGTAGAGAACCCAAGAAAACGTAGAGCCTGAAGAAAGGCACATCAAGGGTCACTGAATAAACAAAGACAGGAGGAGGACTGTGGTAAACGCAGCTTTCTCCTAGGCAGCCTCTTCAACAGGGTCGCACTTAGCAAAGATCTAAGTGAAGCTCCAAGTACCCACTTTGCATATACAAAAATACAAAAGCATGACGCAGAGCATAGCTGTGCAAGGTCTAACTGAAGAAGATGTAAAGGAAGCAGGTGAAACCTGTTCATGAATTTGTAATATTCCTTTCATCTACTGTGAGACTGTGAGGAGTCTGCTAACCTCTCACCTCTTCATCACTGAGTACAAGTTCAGGTTTTGCTCTTTGGGGTTCTCCCCCAATGCACAGAAGGCAAAATACAGGCAAGATACAAAATAAACATCTGTAAAGGAAATAATGAGGTTTAAGGAAAAAAGCTAGGTGCATTGACTTTCTTAAGATAATGAAAGTTGGAAATCACTCTGGAAAAGGACTTCAGAAATGCTACATCTGCTACCTTAACTTTATGGAAAACTACAAAAGGAGAATCAGCTGGGGAAAAAAGGAGGGGTGTTTAATTGGGTAATAAATTAGATTATTTTTTATTTCTTGTTGAATCTGTTTTGTCTGTGATGTTAAGTACTGAATGATCTCTCCCTATCCTTAACTCAAACCATGAACCTTTTGTTTTACCTTCTCTCCCCTGTCCACTTAAGGTGGGGGAGTGATAGAGCAGCTTTGGTGGGTGCTTGGACTCCAGCCAGGATCCACCCATCACAGCTATCTTCACAGACAATTATGACAGTAAACTATCAAAAGATACTTAAAGGCCTAATTCTTGTGGACAGGTGGATAGAAAAGTGAAAGATTTTAAAATCCTATACACTAGAATCATGTCTAATAATTCCAGAACAAACTTGTTTGGTGAAAAGGGTAAATTTTTGTGGTAGCTTAGCCCCAGCCAGAAGCTGAGTACCACACAGCTGCTTGGTATTCCCCTTGCCAGTGGATGGGGAGGAGAATGGGAAGAAAAAGGTAAAACATCTGGGTTAAGGACAGTACACAATGCCCAGTCCATTCCCCAGCAGTGACCCTGTTTCCCCAACCATTCCCCCACACTGAGCATGACACCATATGGCATAGAAAACCTCTTTGGCTAGTTCAGGTCAGCTGTCCTGGCTGTGTCCCCTCCCAGCATCTTGTGGAAATTAACTCTATTCCAGACAAAAATCAGGACACTTTGTGTTACGAGTAGTGACCAAGAAGGGGATCTCGGTACAGGCGTGGGCCGTGAGTCGGTAAACTCGCAAACACACCATTTCCCACTGCGATAACCTTTCCCTGGGCCTTCTTCAAGTCTCAGGAGCTTGTTAGAAAGCTGCATGAGGAGAACACACACTCATGCACCTTGGGGTTTCACTTCACCAAAGCCCGAAGTGGAGTCAACTGTAGGTTCCACTGGAGTAAATGAGAACTTGCAAGCAATTTCCTTGACAAAAAATACACTGAATTCAGGAACTAAATACTCTGAAGATGCACTGCAAGTTTGTCTTAGGGCTTAGTTATCATAAAGATAGGATATTTAGATGCAATGGAATTTTCTCTCAGAAAACTAAGGCAGTTTATTTATTTATTTATAAACCAATGCCCACCAGAAAATGAAAAAAAGAAACCCAAAACACCACTTTGAGGCAAATAGGAAAAGCCAAATCTATACCAGGTCAGAAATTACATTCTTGTCTTGAGGAACAAAAACCCCAGCATGTCAGAGGACAGACCTCAGGCTTGAACTTTAAAAATTAAAGGGTGACCAAATAAAATTATTAGAAGAGGATTTAAAGTGAATGTGAAACAAGTTTTTGTGACATTGTTAAAACGTGAAAGGAGGATGCACTAGCTTAACCAGAATGAAATTGAAGGAACAAATAATTTCTATTCAAATTCTGTGCAAGGGACAGGAGGCTTGGAGCATATTCCCTACAGATGCTATATTACAAAAAAGAATTAAAAAATCTCTAGCCACTATTGTTGCATGAACATAATGATAGTTTGAATGCACATTTAGTTCAATCAATGAAGCAATTTTTATCATTCTAAAGAAGTAGCTGAACATTTTCCTTGGGAAAAAATGATGTTTATTTGCATTATTAATGAAAACATGAAAATATTATCTTACTTAATGTGATAATTACTGTACTTCACTTTAATACTGTCAAGTAAAAGCTGTATTTTGTGAAAACATGTGCTAAAAGACAGACTTCAGCTTCTGCTATTCTTGTAGTGATGAAAACCCTCAAAATATCTCACATAATTTTGTATTCTGTAGAAAATATGACTAAGTAATCTTAGGTACCCAACAGCACAAGGTGATGTTACGGCTCATTACCATAGAAAGGTTAAGACACAAACCAGCCAGGAATGTAAATCTTAACACAATCATGTCTGATCTTTTATCAGACTTTAACAGTTTTGAAGACATAACCCAGACACTTCAAACAGTCTCTTTGTACAGCATTCTGAAATATTCTGGTGAAGCACTAATGGTTCTGTTCACCAAAGTGCAAGTAAGTTATGACAAATGCCAATAAGGACTGCTTTGGGTTGGGTTGGTTTTTTTTCTACAGAAAAGATGTATTTCTATGTGATAAACCTTGAGTGAACTGAAAAGGAAAACGTACAAAAATTCAGTCACTAAATGACATCATTTGTTGTAACTTTTGTTTACTGTGTTCCTTGGATTTAGATTTAAACCACACATGTGAATTTATCTGCATTTTTCAATATATCTGTATTTCTGGTTTGCATTGTGCATGCATAGTTTGGGAACTGTTTCAATTGATACAGATTGGTTTTATGCCTGTAGCTCCAGTTTTAAAAAAATGTCTTATTATTGATATAAAGTCACCCTACTTCAAGTTAAAAACTAAATCTAACATACAGAAGAGCTGGTACAACACTGGTGGGGTAGCTGGTAGGGATGACCTGTTACCTTTTCTACAGCAGATAGGCTGAGTCAGTTGTGTACTGAATGGAGAAACAATCCTGTTACTAAACCAGCTTATATTCAGATACAGAACTGTCCCACTTATTAGGACAGACAAAAAAATACTGAAAATTTAACATTAAAGTTTAACCTACATTCTGTTTAGATACATGCTGAGAGTTAATAGAAAGTTGCCCATAAAAGATACCAAAAAAAGTTAAATTTCAGCAAAACACTTTGAGGTAATTATCATTCAAAAAATGCCAACAAATTTCATAGTAGTTTTGTTCAGGAGTTCAACAAGTATTTGATGATTATTTACCATCATAAGAAGGTAAGGAAATGCTCCAAATGAGTGGCAGTAACACAGCTTCTCATTTTCTTTCATCTTAAATTTATGCTAAAAATGATCCTCCAGGGGAAGGACAATTGATCCCTGCTAATTTCTAATTAATGCTAACTGTCCAGGGATCTCAGCCATATACCCATGGGGGAATACAGGGTTAAAAATTACATTCTACTGTGTGAAATGTAAACTTTGACTCTCCACAGTCCCTGAGGTACATACACATCATCATGCAGGCCCTAACATAAAAGTAGGGGAAGATGCTATCTGCAAGCATGGCTTCACTAGGGCTAGAAAACACCTCTTCTTTGTTGAGAGATGCAGAAAATCTTTTTAGGCAGTATCTGTTTTGGTGATTTAACTACACTTTAACTTTTGAAGCCAGTTTTTAAAGTTCTGCATTACATTCCCAAAGCACATCCCCCTTCTTCTAATGTTAGAAGAACCCGAGGCACAGTTTATATTATTGCTGGGTTTAAATTTGTAATTTGCGACCACATTCAAATGTTTAGATGTTTAACTAAAATTAAAGGAACCTGTAACACTGCATGTGTCACCCAGATACAATGCTGATAAAAGTTACAAAACCATGCCTAAAAGTTACCTTAGTTCCTAACCCCAGAGGGTTTCATTTAAAAATTATTTTAAACATGCTAACTGTATTGGCTAAAGAACACATCTCCCCCACAACATTTAAATTACAATACACTGCTGCATCCACAATGTTCATTCAATACACTGACACACACAAAATTAAGGCCTATCTACTACAAAATTAAGGCATATCTACTGTGCTTACTAAATGCAGTCACAAAAAATCTGTGGTTTCTGCGTTGGTGTATTTAAACTCCAGTTTTCCTTTGCTTGTGGTCCTATCACCTATTCCCACATTTATTCTAATTATCACATAAGATCATAATAAACTGTGGTGAAAATGAGCTTCAGACTCATCTGCAGGCCCCAGCAGCTGCTACAACACTGTGGCAAAACTCCGAAGCCATCGCTCTTGGTTGACTGTAAAAATACATTAAACTTTGCAGTGGCTACAACTGAGAACAAGAAACTATGGCAAGGAAAACATCAAGTAGGTATGGAAACACAGAGGAAGCAAAGATTAGAAGGAGATTTAACAGAACCCATATTGGCTTGCTCTGGTTTTGAAACAATGTTTTAAAGTATCCTACCATTAAAAAGTAGGAATTTCCACTGCTACATTCTTCCAAGCTGTTACGATTTTGCAATTAATGTGAACAATCACACACTTAGATTAACACAACTAAGGAAAGCATCCATTCTTCTTCCCTCCATTCTAAAGCATGTGGGAACACAACAAACGACAGATGTAGGTGAGTGAAGCACAAGTCTGGTTCTTCAAGCATTCAGCATTATAACCAGTGTTTCTAGGTGTATGGTCTAACAGAAGCGGGGGAGGTCCAAGAGAATATGCCACATGCAAAAATAGTCTGCTGTCCACGGTTCAGAGTTCAGCTGGCTGCCTTAGTAATGTTTAGGATTGAGTATGTGATACAAGCACTTCCCAAAATTTCAGTCAGCAGCATGGGAGTGGCCATCTCACTGCTGCAGAGAAATTGTGCCAGTCTGTGCCATCTCAAACCTGAACCCATAGTCTGTCCTACCAAAACAGTTGATTTCTCTCCCCTCACCAAGAAGTAAGGCTAAAAAATAACTGTGACCAGTTACTACAGGACAAACACACATAGAGATTCAGCTGCAGAGCTACGAATTATTACACGACCCCTTTTTCAGATATGTTTATCCTTTCTGTAAATACATTGAAGGCTGTCAAATGCTTATGCTAAATTCTGACTCAAAAAAACCCTCCTTCAATGGAGATAAATAGTTCAGAAAGATCAGTACTTTTTTTTAAGAAAAAGATTTAGTAGGAGACCCGCTCAAATTTGTTAGGGTTAGTAATGTCCAAGTCATTACTCCAGATCTGACTGCAACTCTGTATGGAATTGTTCTCTGATCTCAGAAGTTGTCCCTCCTGCTCAGGGTCACAGCTCATTCAAAGGCCAAGCAGGAAGACATCTGACACAGCAAAGTTAACACTTAATTTCTATGACCTCTAGGTTTTGGCAATAAATATCTTCTCCAGAAATGGAGACGCTCCGGCTTTATGTTCTCCTGTTCTAAGGTGTTTGGACACCATAGCTTATTTTCCAGCTTGAACTTGCACCTGAGTCACCATGTTCTGGTAAGTGGAATGAAAAGAATTTACATTGCTTCTTGTGCCTTTTTATACACCCAGTTCTGCAACATCGTATCCCTCTTCTAAAGCAATCTAACAGCAACTTCTCCTTGTAACAAAATCAGAGTTCTTACATCACAATGAAAGCCAAAATATAAAGACAAAAAAATTCCAAGTGCAAAAGGTAAGCCATTCAGTTGTAGCAATTAAACTCTGATTTGCTATAGGCACTATTCTCATGTACAAGCTTTCTAAAATGTTGGGTTTGTGATTATTTGGCCATGTAAAAAATAAGAAGTTTACAATGATAAATTTCATTCTCATTATGAAGTGGTTAATCATCAACTCACGAGTACAATTCACAGAACAATAAAAGATGCACATGAATACAAAATTGAGCTTCTTAAAGTAATCTATACCACAGACCCCAAATTAATGCATACAGAACACTTCTGGGCAGCAGAATAATCATGTCTCTTGCCTGCAATGGTGTTTTAACTGTATAGCTACACTTTTAGAAGGGTTTAACAACTTTTGCATATTTCCACTTAGTAGTTAATATTCATGTAAGCGTTTTAGCATTAAGGAAAATAACCATTAAAGGTACTGATGAGCTATAGGTGATAATTTCTTCAATCATTCTTTCCAGTACGTGTTCCCTGAAAGCTTGACATAAATGTAACTTGAATCAGTGCATATCAGCTGACCAACTGCCACCTTCATCAAATCTTCTTTTGTGCCATATTGCTCTATATGACCAAAATAATATGGCTTGTAAAATTCATTTATTTCTTAGTACTATGGTGAAAATCAGAAAAATATCCACATGTAAATATTTAAAGAAATGTATCAAATCTGAAAATTTAATACCAACATTGGATTTTTCACAAAAGATACAAATGTGACACATCCTGGATTTCTATCTGTACTAATATGCTAACACAATAAATACTTAGCTTTTAATAGATGTTTGAATATGCTTGAAAACCCAGGAGCAAATTAAAACTAAGAATTTCAAGTGAATTTTACTTGTTACTACAGAAATAAACATGAATAAAAGTTATTATTATTTTAAAAAATAAATCAGACTCCTCCCAATTCCATTCCAAGTTCTGACCCAGGCATTGAAACAGAATAACAATATTTATATAGAAAAACCAAACTAGTGATTTCAGCTATTTTGTTTTAAAATAGTAGGGTAATAGAATGTCTCAGTAAGTAAATCCAAACATTAAAAAATCATAAATATTCAATGTTTTAAGAAGACTAATTTCTAATACTGTGTGATGTTTACAATTTCTTCCTTTTAACCTTACTGCAGATTTTATAACATTACTTCCAAAAAACCACATTCACATGCCCTCAGGGCCAGAAGGAAAAAGAAAAACGATACCATCTTGCTACACTTAAGAAACTGGGAATTGGAATCACATTGCTGATCCCTACTCTGTTGTAAAACAATACTCCCGTTAGGATTTTGGAGAAGAAAACTGCAGATAAAACTGCCCAGAAAAAAAGAAAGCTTAACCATAAGTACAGACACAAGGTATCACTCCAAACAACTTCACTAGTTATAATCAGTAAAAAAAGTCAGCCAGCTTCTATGACAAGGATACTAATAAGACTAAATGATTTTTGCATTTAATAAGGGGACCTATCTTCTATCTCCAGCAAGCATTATGAAAACCATTCCTCCAACCAAACTTTGAGCAATGCAGAACACCCTTGCTGTGACCTTAAAGCATCCAAAGTGTGAAAGCCCTGGGTGCTCGCTAAGCCTGCACTCAGCAAGCTGTGCTCATCCTGGGAACACCGTTTCCCAGGCTTCTCCCTCCAGTTTCTAAGCATATATATGGAAAAGTAGCAAGAGAGACAGGAAAAGGAAGAAAGAAAGAAAAAAATAATCAAACCTTCCCATATTAGTTCTCCATCTCCAGAGAAATAGGTGTAAAACAGGAGCACATCCTGCTTCAACAGGACAGTATATGCTGAATTGAACTGCTCCAGAAGGTGAAGATGCCTCATATAAAAAACTACAGAGCCCACAGAGGTTTTGAAATCACAGTTTCCTAAACAGTATCTCCCAAAAAAATAAATAGGTTGAAGTTACATTTACTGCCATCTATTCTTCAAAGCCATCTGTAGCTTCAGAATTACTTTATGTTAACACCACATGGTGTGACTCACTTTGAACCTCAGTATTTGCATGTGTACACCCCTAGGCTAAGTGTGCTCCGCACATGAACAGCAGCATGACATGTACCAGTAAACTACTAACAGAGTAAGTCACAGCAAAGTGAGGTGGCTGGGGGTTAGGAAACGTGATGTCCATCTGCAAGAAGGGCTGGAAGGAGGGTGGCAACTCTTCGTCAGTCTGACCTCAGTGCTGGGGAAGGTTATGGAGCAGACCACCTGAGTGCCATCATGAAACGTCATAGGACAATCAGGTGGTCAGGCCCAGTCAGCACGGGTTTATGAAAGTCAGGGCCTGCTTGACCAACCTTATTTCCTTCTATGACAAGGTGACCCGTCCTGTGGATGAGGGAAAGGCTTTGGATGTTGTGTACCTGGACTTTAATAAAGTCTTTGACACTATTTCTCAGAGCAGTTTCTCCAGCAGAATGCTGATGGCTTGGTTGGGCATAGTCTTTGCTAGGTAGAAAACTGTCTGGATGGCCAGCCACAAAGAGTTGTGGTGAAAGGAGTTAAATGCAGCTGGTCACAAGTGGTGTTCCCCAGGGCTCAGTCCTGGGGAGAGTTCTCTTTAATATCTTTATCAGTGATCTGGATGAGAGGATCGAGTGCACCCTCAATAACTTTTCAGACACCACCAAGTTGTGTGGGAGTCTTGATCTGCTTGAGGGTAGAAAGGCTCTACAGAGGGATCTGGACAGGCTGAGTCAATGGGCTGAGACCAATTATATGGGATTCAACAAGGCCAAGGATCCCGCACTTGGGTCACAAAAAGCCCATACAACACTACAGGCTTGGGAAAGAGTGGCTGGAAAGCTGCCTGGCAGAAGAAGGACAGCTCCCTTATAGCAGCCTTCCACTACCTAAAGGGGCCTACAGGAAAGATGGGGAGGGACTGGTTACAAAGGCAAGGAGTGACAGGACAAGAGGGTAGATTTAGATTAGAAATATGGAAAAAAAAATCTGTAATATAAGGGTGGTGAGACACAGGAACAGGTTGCCAAGAGAACTTGTTGATGCCCACCTCCCTGGCAGGGTTGAAGGCCAGGTTGGATGAGGCTTTGGGCAACCTGGTCTAGTGGAGTGGGTTGGAACAAGATATCTTTAAGGTCCCTTCCAACCCAAACCATGCCATGTTTTCACAATTCTATGGAAGTGTTGGTCATAGAAAACAACACAAAAAAACACATGGCCAGCAGTGTGCCAGATGGCCAAGGCAGCCAACAGCATCCTGGCTTGTATCAGAAATAGAGTGGTCAGCAGGAGTAGGGAAGTGATTGTCCCCCTGTACTCAGCACTGGTGAGGCCCCAAGTTGAGTACTGTGTGCAGTTTGAACTCATGACTACACAACAGGCATTGAGGTGCTGGAGCACACCAGAAGAAGCACAACAAAGCTGGTGAAGGGTCTGGAGCACAAGTCTGATGAGAAGCAGCTGAGGGAACTGGTGGTGTTTAGCCTGGAGAAAAGGCAGTTGAGGGGGAGACTTTACGGCTCTCTACAACCACCTGAAAGGAGGTTAATAGGCAGGTAGGTGATGGTGTCTTGTCCCAGGTAATATGCAATAGAAGAAGAGGAAATGGCCTCAAGTTGTGCTGGGGGAGGTTTAGATTGGATAGTAGGAAAAATTTCTTCACTAAAAGGGTTGTCAAGCTCTGGAACAGGCTGTTTAGGGAAGTGATTGAGTCATCATCCCTGGAGGTATTTAAAAGAGGTGTAGATGTGGTGCTTAGGGACGTGGTTTAGTGGTGGACTTGGCAGTGCTACGTTAGTTGGACTTCATGGTCTTAAAGGTCTTTTCCAACCAAAATGATTCTATGATTCTAAGTACAAACGTAAGTAACTCCGTTTATTACAGTGTCCTCGAAACTTCAGAGAACCCGTTTAACCACTATGTGTATACTCTTTAGAGTAAATAACTCATCGTATAGCAATACACAAACTAGTATTCCCAGTAGGAAAATGTCACATTATTTCCAGGTAAGTGAGTTTTGTTGCTCTAAGATTTGAAATATCCTCATGTAAGTAATGGATTTATGAGTGGCCATCAACTTTGAGACCTCTCTACATGACCTTGTCAATCAAATGCAAGGCAGAAAGACTTACATATTTAGCAACTGTTTTATGTAAGCCCAAGTTTAAATTTCACAACACTTAAAGACAGTTAATCCTGTGGTAAAAGGAGCTTGTAGTCCATCAAAGACTATACCACTAATCACTAGGTTGAAGTTTAGACGCAAACTTGAATCTATTTTTGTGATATGTCTGGTGAAAACCCCCACATTTTCATTTTTGGTGCTAATTCAATACTTTTTACAAACACTCAATTCACTTAAAACACACAAAAAAGGACACATTTGATAAAGTGATTAGTTCAGACTCCAGCTGCAGACAAAAGAGTAAAGAGAAGAGTCTAGAGACTGGGGTATAAAATTACAGATAAGTACCAAATACACTCAGCAATTTCTTAGCAGAAAACGTCGTAAGGATTTTAAACGTGACATTTGCATTTGCAGCAGTTAGACTGACAGAACAGATGTACTAAAATCCATTAAAAAAGCCTAAATCTGAAAGACTTGCCAGGGTTTGTTAGGGCCACGATTTGCACATCTGCAAAACGAGCTCAGCAATGTCTCCCTCTCAGAAACAAAAGTGCATTTTCAAAAAGAAAACGAAACATATTCATGCTGGGAGAAAAGCAAGGGAGCTGTTATAACCTACATTGTAATTACCTGCATTTTGAAAGCGAGTAGAAAAATGTATGTAAAAATAGTAAATGGTTATTTTAAAGTTATTCTATTCGTTGCCTTCACATTCTAGTTGCGATAACTGACATGAAAAAGTGCTGAAGACAATACTAGTCTGCCACAAGGCCCAGGATAGTTTCAAAACCACAGGTTGTCTGCAATAGCTGCAAATTTGATGACGACTCACTTAGCCCTTCATCTTTCAATGTGGAGTTAATATTCAGGAGCCTACAACATGGACATCTTTCAAAAGAAACTTAGTTACAGTTACAAATTATTTACAGTATTCAGAATTTTCTTGACCATCCAAACAACAGTATTTAGAAAGAAGCTTGTGGGAAGATATTTTTTACCTGTTCATTATCTTAGTCAAAAGTTAGCTATTATAAAACTGAAAAAAACATTCCAGCAGAAGACTTCTGGATGGCAAGACACTCTGTCATGGGAGAAATACAGACAAAAGATCACAATAAGTGCCTGAATTACCCACATGAACTTTTGGTGGGTTGTGTTTTCATGTCCAGAGTAAGAACAAGGTCACAACAGAAGACTAGAACCTGGGAAACAAACTACTGCTTGTGAAATTGCTGGGAAAGGCAGGAGGAGCACTACTGAAACTTATCGGGGAAAAGAATATATTGAGAAAGCAGACTATGATAATTTTCACACACACTAATATTGCTGTAAAAACTAAGACTAACGTGGATATACAGCATGATTGTGAGGAGACAGTAGCCAAGTCCACTTTGCTCACAGCCACAATATTTTACCCTGAAGCTGCCTGTCTAAACATCCAAGCAGATGCAGCCTGGTGCCACTGCAACAGGAGACACAGAAGTCATGGCAGATGAAAAGAAACACGACATAGTCACTGAATCCCCCTAAATCCTTAACAGAATTAAAAGGTGGCCTGGGAAGCTGCTGATGCTACAATTTGTTGGCTTATAACTCCTTGTAAAGCAACAAGGAAGCAGAGAGCCCCCTGAAGCCAACTGCCCCACAGGGCTATGTAACACCTTCTCTCAATTAGGCTAGTATCTCCAGTTTCTGCAGACATTTAGCGGTTGTCTGCAACTGCTGGGAAACTAAGACTTGAGTTTACACCTATGTGATTAATCTCCTACCAAGCTTCCAGTGTACTCTTTTACTCTTGACCTTTACTTTCCTTTCCCAACTGCATGCAATTATATATCAACATAAACTGAAAAATTGGTACTTGGTTACCAGTAAGAGTAACAGGGGCTAGGAGAGACTTGCTAGTAGGATTTTAATGGAGGAGAGCACAGTAGTGCAAAAAAGAAGAGAGCTTTCTTCCTGATGAAGTCAGGGCTCTCCCCTCTGGCAGCCTAAGTATTCTGGCTTTCAGATGATACAGGAAAGCTCAGTATGAATTATGAGACAATCTCAAGTGAGCAGCAGCATCCACCCACAATTAATACAACACTTCTTCCTCAGAGCACAAGCAAACTGCAAGACAAACGGAGCTTTTCTTCAGCATTATGCTATTTCCCGGAACAGAAAGGTGCAGTGTCTCAGCCTAGCTCTACATTTCCCTACTTCTTCTGTTTGCCTAGAATTTGGTTTTACATTTCTCTTAGCAAGCGTCAGTAATAAGGAAAGATTGGAAAACATGCTACCAGTCTAAGGGGTTTTTAACTGGTATGTATTCACACTGCTCTGATCATTTGAGCAATTACAGAATATGACATTCAGATCTCAGGTTTCTTTAACTGAAATACATTCCAATTGTTTGCTTCTATCAGCAAAAGTAAATTTCAGGGGATTAAGTTTCAAAACTTTGAGATAATTACAGCAGTCTTGCTCTTTTTGCAGCTACAAACATCACCTTTCAGAAAGATAATTTATGCTGAATCTTGAAAATTGAGATAAAAAGATAACCCTCAATTTGATATAATGGCATCACAATTAGAAGACTTTCTGATGCAAGGCTAAATTGGTCTCTGCATTAAATTTACTAAGCAGCAATTTCTAAAGATTACATATTTAGTTGCAAACACACTGAAATTAATATCTCATCCAGGAACCAGTCTTGCAAATATTCCCTCCAGACTACTGCATTAGTCTCTAAAGACTACAGACAAGGGCACTAGTCCCTACAGACTACGTACAAGTTGTACAGGATCATCTTCTAAATTCATCAGTGCACCCTCATTTCCTTTATGATGCTGGTCTCCAGAACAGCTGACAAATAAATCCTCAGTAAATACGTGTATACACACATTATACCCATAGATCAGCTACTGACCTATCAAGTGCACAACAACAATTTTCTGAACAGCTGAATTTACTGAAATTTCCGTGCAAAAAAGAGCAAAATGTCAAATGAGGAATTTCTAAAAAAAGTATAAAACAAGACTTGTGCAGTTCAGAGTGTCAGTCTAAATGATTTGTATTTCTGGCTTTACAGTCCATACAGTTTGCTACTGATCTTCATAATAAAGCAAAAATATTGTGACCTGGCTGAGGAAAATGGCTTTAAAAACCACAAATTTTGCATACCAAAAGACTGTACTAGAACATCAATACTCATTTTAAATGTTAATTTCTAGGAATCCTGCCTGAAAGCAGTTCTCAAAGAAAAAGTCCAAGATGTTTAACTTCACAGTCTCAGAGGTTCTAGAACACTCCATTCTTTTAGAAAAGTGAGCTTCAACACAGAAAGTAATTGCTCTGGAGAACTCTTGGCTCTCTGTAAGGCATTCTGCGCTGAGCAGGATACAAATACATCCCCACACTCAGAAAAAGATACCCTCTGCAATCACTCCTGGCTCTCCAGAGGAAGGAAAGTCATTTGTTCCTTCTTCTGGAACAAAAAAGTCCCAGAGTGTTTTGTTGGTCTGAGAAAAGCAAGATGCAGGAATCACTTTGGGGTTCCAAACCCAGAAAGATGGCATGGCTCATTCCTTTCCTTTTTCCCTTTTTTTTTTTAACTTCCCGTACTTCAACTTCTGTTTGCTTAGAATGCATGAACTCAAGTTACTAAGCACTTAACTGATAACCATATAATTCCTCAATGCATGTCTATTCTTCAGCAGGTCAGCCTATACAATTATTGATTTAATAGAGTTTTAGATGAAGATACTATCAGAACAGATGTCATGTTTTAGAGATGAAGGCGCCATTTGGAATCTATTGATAAGATCCTGTTTTTGCATAGGAAGCTTCTAGATTATGTTATAGCCCCAGGAATAGAGAAAAGAGATACAGGAGATACTTTTGGTTTATTTTTCCTTTTTGATAAATGGAAGATGGAAATAATCCCTTTTGGCTATTAAAGTAGTTCAAACATACTTAATTTTAGCTATTCTGGCACTAGGCTCTGGTGTTGTCTGCAGCAGTGTTAAGTCCTGGCCAGCTTTGCAACAAGATCTTTATGGGAATATCTATATGGGAATGTAATGGCTGCCTGCTGCCATAAGCAGAGAGCCTACAAATGAAGACACTATGCTCTTAAATGCAAACGAAAAAAGAATTAGTTTTACAGATGTGCACATGTTCAAATATCTAAAACATTTTCTCTGCCTTGCATAGCTTCCTCATCCTGCTGCCATATGGTACAAGGAATTTTCCATCTTAATATTTGGAGACCGTTTTCCAACAGGAACTACTAGATAATTTGTTAATTTCTTAATAAGCAGGATAAATAAAGGTTTTTATTATTTAAAATTAAGACATCAAGCCAATTATTTCTTCCTCGTTAAGTTCACTACAAAAAAGCCTGCAGAAAAAGATGTATGTCATATATTACTGTATAGTCAACGACCAGCTGTTTTAAATTTGGATATTAAGTAATTCACTCTTTTCTGTGTGCAAGAGCTGAATGATTTAATAAATTCCCATATGCCCCAACATGTGCCAGCTTTACTAGGTTATCGAAAATCCAGCTGCTGTTATGATAATAGCTGCCAATGCTAAAACTACTGAAGAGAGTAATGAATCAGCTCAAGTCAACTAACACAAACTGACACAGTTTTCACTTAAGGCATGTGATAATAAATTGTAACTGTTGATTAAAAACAAATACCGACCCATATCATGAAAATTAAACCTCAAATATTTGTGTGCATTGCCTAGGGGGGAAAATTAATGCCCGATCAACCAATCTGTATGAAAACAAGCAGCTCCATTCCATAACTTGTCCCAAATGCATAGGAATGTCCTAAAAGCTACATGTACACTTTGCAACACGCTAAGTGTTTGCTTTGCGTCCTTACGTATTGGAATTCCCATGCAGGTCTGGCATGCGGTGTTTCACACAGCTAGACTGCTGGATGGTTCAATGATCATCAGAATTTGATCATGAAAATGTTTATCAAATTTGATTCTTTGATGTACACATATTTCAATACAATTTAAGAATCAAAGATACAACTCCACCACTCTTAATTCCTTAAAACACAAACTACAACAGAAAAGCAATTAAAGAGATAAAGTAGCTGAACAGTTGACATGACTAATTCTCCCGATATCTATTTTTAGGACAAATGGTGCAGAAATATCCATGGAAGTATGTCATTATTAAATTCTAAAAGCTAAGAAAAGATTACCTTAGATATTAAATTAATGCCTGTAGTTACAAAAGCTTTGCAGGGGAATATAACTTTCATCCTCAGATCAGCGTAAGTTAACACATTACGATACACTCTTTTATTTCTCACTACTAGTTACGATACACTCTTTTATTTCTTACTAGGAAAATAATTTTGAAGTTATCCTAGAAATCTTCAGTCCCATAAGCAAGATTAGAATACCCCTCTATTGATGTATATATACATCAGCTATAGGACATTAAATACTTACTAAAAAAGAACCCCACCAACAAACCGATTCATTCACATTTGCTGGAGCTGGATCATCTCCAGTACACAAAGTACACAATGCTGGAAAGCCACATTAAAGAAGACTTTAATAACTTTAACTTCAAGCAGTCTATATATAGTACTTTAAGCTTAAAAATTAATTTAAGAATCTATTATTTGAAAAAGATTAGGAATATATTGACAAATTAAAAGCATGGCATGCAGAGATTTAAGATGCTTATAAAAGCTCAAGCAAAGGGGCAAACCACATCAAGGGGCTTACAGAAAACTCAGAGACTTTGAAAGCTTAATGCTCATTCCTTTTCATACCTTAATGACAAAGTTGCAAGTAACTGTTTTCAGACACATGTTCTTGACATTGCAAAATAACCCAAATACTGTTATTTTTTTCAAATACTAGTAGACTTACTTTTCTTTAAGGAAATCCACAACTTGTTTGAAGTCTGCCACGCAGTATTCTCTTTTCATGTCCATGAGCACACTGTCAGAGGCTGACTGGACCGGTATGTGCAGAAAAGCATATACTCTTGGATGATTGAGAATCTTTGCCATTTCCTAAAAGTTGTTTTTGGTTTTGTTTTTTTTTTTTAAAAAAAAAAAAAAGAAAAGAAGAAAGCTCTTTAAATCATTATGAAATGAATAGACAAAACTCCTTTAAATTAATATATGGGGTATTAGCAGTAATACTTCTGAAACCCAAACAATACTGAGTTGTAGTGGCCCAGGTGAAACAGTAGGGACATGTGAAAGTATTTGGAAGGAATTTTGATTTTTAAGAAAATAAGAAGAAAGCTATGGGATTGTATTTCCTTTGAGATAGGGATAACAAAGAGTTTTGATTATTCAATTAAGAGAAAAAATCACAGGCAAAGTACTGTCAAAGTCATTGCTTGCAGAAAGTGGCTATTTTCAAGTTTGGAAGATGGCAAAGGTTAAATGCTTTCCTGTCAGTCAAGTTAAGTCTCAGAAACCAGTATGAGAATGTCTGTACTTGGCCATTTACCAACTGATACATATTTGGCCATTTGCAAACCTGCTCCAATACTGGTCTGAAATACATTACCTGTGTTACTTCAGAAATAAGCTTCCGGGAATTAAGTGTTTGGCTATGAAATGGACAGAATTCATCAGGGGGCAGATAAAGCAGAGTGACAGCTTGAAAAGAGCAAACTACAAACCAATCCCCAAATTAAAGCCAAACCAAACCCCCGAGTGAGGCTTGGCAGGGTGATGGGACATGAGATGGAGAACAGAATACGGTGGTCACATTCCTTTCTTTTTATTACTTACAGAATTAAGGACATACACTTCAGCAAGAAAGTTCAAACATTTTTAGAAGTAGAGACAAAACAGCACCTAAATTGTGCCCAATATGGTACACTAATCTTTACCCTACAAAAAGTAAGTGAATTTGGACAAAGAGCCACACACACCACCAGGTCTTCCCTTTCTCCTTGCACAGTGAGCATCCAGGACAGGGCCTGGGAGTGAGTGCTGCACTGCCTGCTCTTCTGCCATGTGCTTCCGTGTGCTCCAGGCAGGCTCATTCAGACCCTTTCTCCTGTCTTCTTTGACAGCGTAGACATGCTGTCTGACAACACATACTGCTGCCAGACTTAGTTGTTACATTGCAACTATTCACAAATTCTTTCCAGATCATTAATCAGCAGTATTAGTCACACATCTAGATTTTCTCTCGGTATTTCTACAAGGTTGGCCTAGATTGTTCAAAGAGAAGGGAAACACACTCATGGCTTTCAACTTTCAGGTACCTGCCTTTCAAAAGCACTGATTTTCAGAGCAAGAAGGAAAAAAACGCTCTCTCAACACACACCTTTCATCTGACAAGCATGCATACAGAACCCCACTCTCTCAAATCACTTTTGAAAGCAGTTTTGAAAGTTTCTGCCTAAGATCCTGTTACTGCTGTGTGCGGTGAATCTGGCTCTCAGTGGTAGCTGGAGGTATCTGGCTTCATGAAGACAAAAGAAAGGCCACTGTGCAATCAGGCAAATTATGTGTGTCCATTTCAAATGGAAGCATTTCCCTACGCCACTAATAACTGCAGATGTTCAGCCAGAATGTATTTTCAAGAGGAAACAGCACAGAACAAGTTCTGTAAAATAAAGTAACAAAATGATGAAAACTTTCCTTCTCTGTTAAGCTTTAGAAAACAGTGTTACCATAGCTTATACAAAACACCCTAGCAGTCACCTGTGATCTTTTTTGTTTATCGGTAATGTTGCTAAAATACGAGAAATGGCAAAAGGGCTGGAACCTAAGCTATGTACCTATTATTCCACTCCAATGATTCAATCTTCAAAACCAGATTTATGATACAGGAAACCAATAAAAGCCAAGTTTCATAACAGCTTTCTGAATTTGCTACGTTCTTGAAAACAACTCACCCTAAAACATAGAATTCTTTTTTTCCTTTCTCAGTCCTCAAAGGTAGCACCTTTTGAGTAACAGCCCCCTTCAATGTATGATCGCTTTGCAAATTCTTTTTGATGGCAATAAAGTATTTCTACCTACAAAATAATAACTTTTTTTCCAGATTTTGTAAGGCTGAGAAGCATTTGGGGGGAGGGGGTGTACGGGGAAGGAGAAGAGATTTATATCCCCCCAAACTAGAGGGAATATTCTATTAAAAAAAATTAAGATATTTAAGATTTTGTTCCTTCCCCTCTGCCTTCAATCTAAACAGCACTTAGATTTTTCTAAGGTGTGCTTTTTAACCTTGAAACAGGTGCTGATTCTTTCTGTGGTAGCAGCTACTCTTAAATTGCCTACAAAACAAGGCACATATTGCAGTCCCACAGGAACTAAAAACCCCATGTAACTACCTTGTATTTACCTATGTTTAAGACACCATACATAGTAAAGAATGAGAAACTACCGTGTTTTACCACAAAGTTGTGGTTTTTAAAGTGACAAGTGAGGAAATTCTCCAGTTATGTGAAGTTGTTGGTATCATTTGTTTTCCTCTTTTCTTTCCCTTAATAAAATGAGAATTTTGCCACAAAATATGGAAAGAGAAACACAAAATTCTAAAATCCAAAAAGTGTTTTTCTGTCTAGTGGATCTCCAAAAAACATGCAACCAGCCCCACTAGTTGCTTATCTTACAGTAATGTGTGGAATCTTGCTGGTCTCACATTTGATCTCCTTGAGAGGGACATGACCAGGAGGGAACTTTCAGCTACGCTCCCTGTAAGAGCAACTAAACCAACAGTGTTCAGCAGCAGTAAGACTCTAGTCAGAACTGCTTCCTCTAGCTACCTCCCATTTTAACAAAAAGAAATCATATGGCTTCTGCAATGACCCCTACCAACATCTTTAAGGATTAAGCACACCACTGTTGTCATTAAAAGCCATTTCTCTCGGTACTATACTAATAGGACACAAAATGCCTAGGATTAACTAACTGAACTTTTCAACTGTCACTGCAGGTCCCTGCATGCAGTAAGAGCCATGAAACTAAGCTCAAAAACATTACTGATAATTTCGTTTTAGAAAGGTGCATGTCAGCCCCTCAATACCAGAGAACATGCATTCTTTAGGAGGTGAATTGCTTGTCATACCTATCAGAAAAGTACATACAACACAAAATACGTATCTGGAAAAAGCCTAATACAGCCCAGTTCCTGTGGTCACAGATCTCAGGTGTATTCTGGACACTCAGTGCTCCTTCTAGAGAAGAGGAGGTTGCAAACATCTCTTTCTACTGTGAAGTCCTTTCTTTGCTGACTTTCTGTATCTAAAGCCTCACAAAATTAACTACATGCACTTTAAGTTCTGAAGTCCAACTCGAGTATATTCCTGTATTTTCAAGCATAGAATCTAAGGACCCAATACTAAACTGGTTTCCCACCAGTAACTTCAGGATCGTAATTATAAACTGTGTGAATTTATCAGAATACAAATTATTAGCACAAACCAAGCAAACACGAGACAAATACCTGATCACTCACAGTTTCTTTGTCATTTGTTTTCTAAGTACCACTACTGTTCTTAAATTTACCTCTTAGAGCCATTCAGAAGGAAACAGAATAATGAACTAAACAAAAGTTTAGCACCGTTACTTCAGAAATCTGGACAAACCAATCTTCCAAACGGTGTAAGTGTTCAGATAGGAATACCATAGTCCAACCCACAACTTTAAGGTAAGACTGGTACAGTCACACCTTCTATCCTCCCTACACTTAAATGTACTCTGAATTACTTGACAAAATAGGCTTGATTAAATTACAGCTATGTGCTTATCAGTCATACTTAGTCAATACTGACATATTTTCCCACACCCCAGCTTGCACGCAGAATACGAGATTTCATCACTTAATAAAACTATTAGTTAATATCCCAGAGAGAACTTGAAGGACATCATGGGCAAATGCATGTACTTTACAGTGTCTCAACATTCTAAGCTTAACATCTGTTTCCTTTCATTTTTTTTTTTATATATATATATATATATATTTTTTTTTTTTACAAAGTGCTTTGTATTACTACCTATAATTACATATTTCAGTTAGGAAAAAAAATGCCATACAGAATTTTATTTCCAGCTGGAAATAATAAAGGAACAAATTTTTGAAATTATATGACTGTGAAAGAAAACTTCTGTCTTTAATCAAGACTGAAACAGCTGATTACCTTTCCTCCCATCCCCTGGAATCTAATAATGCCTACATGAACAAAAGGAAGCACTACAGAAAACCAACATTTCATGTAGGAATGAAAAGGTCAAAGAGTAGCACAATTTGTTTTAAGATGACTTTACAAAAAATCATCTACATTTGGAATCTAACAATGTATGTGAAATATCCTTTAGGATACTGATCACATAGGAAACAATTTTTTTCTGCTTCTTAGCAGCTGGAGTACATTAGAACACAAGGCACATTGCCAGAAAGATTTTTATCTAGTCAGTATATTTTATCCCTGCAATTACAATACACAATTTTAACCACCTAACCAGAAAATCAATCCTTCTGTTTGTAATGACACCATGCACAACCATAGAGAATCACAAAGACAATAAACATCAATATCTGTGCATCTTTATGTCAGTACCAGCAAGCTATGCAGACAGCGATTCTTTCCCCTAACCGAAAGCAGGCAAAAATCCAGTACTTGGATTCTGCCTCATGTTTGAGTCACGATGATCTGAGTAACTTGCTTCCTAGCAAAAGGATTTTTTCTGCTGTCAACAGCGAAGCCTAATGAAATGCTCATCCATATGGAAACATGACAAAATGGCATTCCCTCAAAACTTCTTCCCCTTGTGGCAGATGTTAGCTTGGAATATGTCACAAGGGGTGTTCACCGACTGTTGTCTTTCAGAAGCCCAGTGGTGCCGCCACCAGCACAGTCTGGATAAAAATCAAGTGGCTGTGGTCCATTTCGTACATTCCTCTGCTGCAGTGCAGTTCAAGAGCAGATGTGATCTAGCGATGCAGGCACGGCAATGATGACACACTATGATCAAGCCTGGAAAGGCCGTAACAGTTTTGTTAAAACTAATGAACAGAGAACCTTCCTCCCGCTTCCCACCCCCTCATGAGTAATGGGGTTGTAAAGACCAAAGAACATGTAGGATGTATAATCACACACCTCCCTGGGGACACTCGTTGGAAGGCAATGCCTCCCCCCATCTTTATATGAAGCGGGGGAGATTTAACGAAGCCATCTGATAGACAAGCTTAGTGGCAGCCCCTACCGCATGTAATACGACATGACTTATGGGCAGGTCTTTATCCCGGTATTCTGCAGGAGTTAGAAGCCCACACAATTCTGACCAATGTAATTCAAACCTTAAAATCAAATCTTTGGGTTGCCAGATGGAGAGCAAAAATCTATTTTGTCATATGGGAAAAATGCCTTCTACATTACCAAACAAAAAAAAAAAAGGTATTGGCTCAGGCCACCCTTAGAAGTGGATGTAAACCAGACTGCAAGCTGTGATTTGCTGATAGGAGAACAGGCCATGAGAGCCATATGCTCAGCCCTAGCTGCTCCCAGCTGTTCTCCTAGGTGTGGGATCCAGCCTCATAAAACAGACAAGCCTAGCTAACTGAACTATTTGTCTCTCGTGGCTACATATTAAGCCTAATCCCTTAAAAACCAAACAAAGCCAAACAAAACACTTCAAGGTGCCTTCAAAAACTTGCCACGTCATCTTTTATTAAAAATGAGGACAGGTAACAGGAGTTCCTGCAAAGAAGTGACACTCAGATAACACCATAATACTGTATTTCCTAGTTCAAAGCTTTAGCTGTGGCTTGTTGTCTCTTTCCGTGACACAGTGTGCAAACAAGGAAACACCCAGCACCAGATACTAGCTGCCTGATTTTCACATTGAAATGCAAAAATATCAAGAACTCTCCTATTCAGTGAGTCGGGACATGGGTTTCTTTCCAAGATATGACAACCTGCACAGACATGGTGTTCCCAAGAACAGAACGAGCCTCTGCAGAGTACCATTTTTTGCCTTTGCTTGATAAAAACCAGTAATTCCTGGTACAGATGTCCTAACTTGGGTTGCTGAAATAATTAATGATAAGAAAACTCGTATCCCTATCACAGCCTGCTTCCAATGTATAAAGTAGGCCTGACTTTAACACTGGGTAAACTGTAAAGCATTAGCATCTACATTGGGCAGATGCCAGCTGCTTATTCCTCAAGTGTGTATGGAGCAGTGAGCCCAAGTACAACATTCTCTGGAGATATTCAAGACCCGTCTGGACGCCCACCTGTGCGATTTGTCCCAAGGAACCTGCTTTGGCAGGGGGTTGGACCCCATGATCTCTGGAGGTCCCTTCCAATCCCTATGATTCTGTGATTCTGTGATCTGAGTCTCTGCAACTGTCACTCAAACACAGCTGATTCAACGACACGTTCAGCATTAATGCTACCACACCGATTTCCTCCAGAAATTGTGCGCCTTCAGCTCCCACACCCACTGGTGGCGGTTGTGTGGGTGGCAACCCGCAGTAAACGGCACGGTGCTTTCAAAAATGAACACGGTTACTGTTGCTGCTGCAGTCATCATTATATCAGTCCCACAGAGATTATGTGGAGCTTCTGAGTGCTGTTTGTCCAGTTTCAAGAAACAGATTAACTTTAAGGTAAAATGTATGTTTAATTAATGGCTAGAGTGATACCTTAATGACTCAGGGCCACCCAACCAAATAGCTAATGCTAATTCTTCGTGAAATGATGAATTCTTACGTTCAAGAAAATATGCACCTTTTCATTTTCTCCACGGTGCTATTTTCTCATCATTAAGCACTCCTCAAATTAAGTATTGTTTTCCTGAAATAAATTAATATTGTTCTTTGCGGTATGTATTAGAAAGACATACTGTGAGGTTCCCTAAAAAGGTGATTTATTCCAACAGCACACTGCTACTTTAAATAACTCTCCGTCTCAATCATATTTTACGCTAATAAAACCTTGCAAATGAATTAAAGCGTGGAGAAGCACACACTTACAATAGGCAAGCAGGGCTGTCACACTACCTTTTTGTCTTCAGAAACCTGGATGACTGAAATGGACTGCTAGTTTCATGCAGTGCCAGGAAGCTTCCCCATTGTTTTCCTCTACTTCAAACAAGCACGTACAACACCTAAAATAGCATTTTCTTTAGGTTATGGTGGAAGGAAAATAGTAGAAGGTTTTAATCAAAACCTAAACCTTTAGGCAAGTGCTATCACTTGCTGTGTTTTGTAGATATCCAATTTGCTGGATAAAAATATTCAAAATAAAAATATTAAAAAATGTAATGATAAGATAGATATCATAGAATTTACATTCTTCAGCAGCTCTTACACATTTAATGTAACTAAACTAACTGAATTCAAAGGGATTTTGTGTCTTTTCCCCAATTCACAAAAGTACAGAAACCCAAAGCCAATATTATGTGCAGTTTTATGAAACTTTCTAGAACACATTTGTAAAGAATAATAATCTCAAAAAAGCTCAAACTTTTTAAAAACAAATGCCAAAGCCTAATGCAGCAAGCAGTCTTACTGAAAATTATGGAGATAATGTTGCAAAGCACAGTGAATGTGACAACTCATCTATCAAAGAAAACAAAGGAGTTTATCTATCTAAACTAAACAGACGCTTTTGGAACAGCACGGTGAGTGGTTGATAGAACTTTACTTACTGTAACATAAATAACTAGGAAAGCGAGATCTTGTTTGGTTTTTTGATGAAGGTAGAAATATTAAAAGATGGCACAGTTTGTTATGCAAGCTATGTATTTGACAATAGCTTCTTCCCCAGTACCTTGAAGCTGATGGCAACTGCTAAAATTCTCATTCCATTTAGCAAAAATTCAGTTTCACATATATGCACTACCCATTCCTTGAACAACCCTCTCAACTAATAGCGATTTTTATTTTCTGCTAGTAACCCAGCAATGAAGTATGCCACGTGTCTTCTGGGTTGAGACAGTATTGTAAGGAATCGACAGACAACCTGACACTCAAGACAAGATTGAGAGTGGATCTGTCTGCATTTAAATACCCTTCATTCTTGTGATATCTAACAAGCACGACAAACATTCATATGAGCAAATTATAATTAAGGTGCAGTTAGCATGCACGGCTTTACCTGGTCAAGCAACGTGCTACTTAATGTTAACCCCTTTTTGCAACACCGATTTTTATGCAGAGATTATTAAATACAGCAGAGCACTAGATGCATGCATAAAATATTCGGTCTTGAAGAACTGAATCTTGCATAAATAAAAGCAGCTCTTTCTCAGTGTTTCTCAAAGCACCTTTCTACGGATGTTACAAAGAATAGTAACTTCATTCCCAGCACCACAAATATTCCCTTCTATATTATCTGGGAGGAAGCCTTAATTGTTCATCAAAGTTCACATTACAGCAAGATTGTTAAGGTTTTTGAGCACAACTAGGTTTCACAAATACAGCATAAAAACTTCAAGAAGAATAAGATGGGTTCTTACTTTGACTTCTATTAAGCCAATTTATATTCTACCACCTGGCAGCAACAGGTCCCCAAGCATTTATGGACATCTGGAGCCGGTGAGCCCAAGATCTAGTAACTCCAGACTAGATTAAGTGATGTGACAGAACGTATCTCAAAGCAGAGAAGTGATTAATCCCTTTCCTAACCCCATAATATGCAAATGTATATTCACTCTGGGGTGAGTTCCCACTGAAAAAGTTCCCATGACACTATGTTGTGAAGAATAATGGAAATGCACTATACCTGGAAACCACAAAGACAAAGGATACTTTAAGAGGCAGGAAAGGAGAGACTGAGTATTTTAGCAGGAAGAAAGAAAAAAAGAGAGATGGAATACACAGAGGAAGCAAAGATGTACACACAGCCTGCACAGGACAAATAAGCATATAACATAATACCAAGAAAATGGTAAGCAACCCTCCCCCATGTTGGGTTTTGGTTTTGTTCTTTTTGTATTCTTTCTTTCTTACAAGCCCAGATGCAATTGCCCCTCTCCTCTTTCCCCCAGCATCTAAGATTTCTTTCAATGCTACTGCAAGACAAACACAGTTTGCATAGAGACAACTGTGTAATTACAGCAGAGGAAAGTTGTACGGTCCACTGACTACAAAACACTACAAAACTCACAGTAATAAGAGGTCAGGGGCTTAACTATTCATTTATTTAAATGTATGCCACAGTTTTCATTTTTTTCTGGTCAAATCAACAGATTTTAATTGGCACTTTCAAATGCAGCAGTCTATGAAAACAACAAAAATAATACTAGAAACAAAGCAAGTACATGCCCTAAAGGCCCTTTAATTCCTGAAATCATGCTGCCCTTTTATTTGCCATTGAAGATCGTGTGCATATTATTCCCTTTTTAAAGGCATTTCACATCAGCTTACACTCTCGCTCACCTGAAACTTGAGCTTACGCACGGAGCTCAAAAGCATTTGGGGGGCTGAGAGGAAAAAAAGAACAGTATGGAAAAAAAGAAAAGTGAATCAGTAATTTTACTGTACTAGGTATCTACAGGCTGTGTCAGGGCACGCTTGGTATCAGCTTCAATGAGGTTAAGGAACACAAACACCTAGCTGACATGAAAAATCAAAGCAAAAGAGCAAAGAGATAGCATTGCGACTCATGGTACACTTGGCACACCTTACGCATTTAAAGACGCTGCCGCCATGCAGACTCCATCTCAGCGGCTGATGTATCACTCAAATGTCCTGAATTAATAACGGAGATAAAGCCCACAGATGGCATATGGTATGGTTGGAGACAGACTCATTTTGACAGGTGACAAAGACGACTACTCATCTCGTCATGTGAAATTAAGCACTTACGGGAATGGCAGGTGTGAACTGCCTCCTTTATACAGATTTGGAAGCGTCCCATCACTCACAGAAAGTGCGGTGCTAAAATCCCAGACAACTCTGGAAGTACAGTTACAGTTAAATCTGCAAGGGAGGGAAGCTAAGGCTGAGCTGAGAGGCCCTGCCCTTCCACAGTCCAGATCATCTGCATTCCTCTGTGGGCAGAGCCCCGGGTACTGAACACAAAAATGAACTTGAAAACCTAAGGAAAAGTGAAATACATTCATGGCAAAAATTAGTCTCTAAAGCTATGCCACTAACATGATTTCATTTCAGCCTCCTATACATTTGGCCTCATTTTTGACTTTTCAGACTAACTCCCGTTCACCATTTACCTACTACCACTGATTCTTCTAAATCCTCCCCCTCCATTAGTCACTGCAACTAAATGTAAAGCACTGCCTCACTAGAACACTAGCCAAAAACTCCATAATATGATTACAGAATAAATGCCTGGAGGTTACTTCTAGAGCAGGATGTATACCTTATGTCACTTTTGGTACATGTTGATACTATAGGGTGATAACATCTTTGCCATCTGGCAGTCTGTGTAATTTGAACAGTAGCTCTGTGCAAATACATATGGGTAAGAGTACACAAGGTAACTGCACACATGTGCCTTCAGGACTATAAAATGGATCCTAATGTGAACTTTTTTCTTCACCTTTAACATTTTATAAAATAAAGAAAATAGTATCCGAGGTAAAACATTTTTCCCTGACCAAAGTTTATGTCCATTTACTAAAATTTTTGGCCACATACATAAAATCCCAAGATTCCCTCAGTGCCATGAGGCATCAACATACTAAAAGACACTGGACAAGGGCACATATCTCAAACTCTTGAGACTTCAGACAAGCAAGCCATATCCATCACGGTGTATACGTTCAAACAGACTGCCAGACTGGGAGAGCACCCTTTGGAAAACACAATACTATTTACATTGGTTGGCCAGATTTTCTCTGAGAGGAAACCTGAAGATGCCTTCTGCAAACTCCAACTTCTTTCTCAATCTTAGTACCAGGATCAAGAGAAACAACGTTGGGGTGTCTGCTTCAGTTTTTTTATACCACATCAAATAATCCTCTCTGTCATATGAGCAAACCTCAGGCAGGAGACGTCATACTAGCACTGGCTGTGATCACATTCATCTGCTGGCTGAAAGCAACAGTGAAATCAGAAACTGTAATTTCCCATGCTTCCTTTCCAGCCCTGGGTTTGTTCAGTTTGGAGGGTGACTTTGGGGACACACACAAACTAAATTAACTTCGGAGGAAATCAGAGCAGTAGCCATACTCCAGGTTCGCAGCAAATGTGCTCCAAGCTCTTGGTGGGAAGAGAGGGATTAAA
Source organism: Hypotaenidia okinawae (assembly GCA_027925045.1). Taxonomy (NCBI): domain Eukaryota; kingdom Metazoa; phylum Chordata; class Aves; order Gruiformes; family Rallidae; genus Hypotaenidia; species Hypotaenidia okinawae. The sequence continues at coordinate 66,017,705 of BSDF01000002.1, forward strand.
ATCAGTGATTTGCCTTTGAAACAGCTTTGGACCATGGGTAGTGGGAAAGATTGGTTAAGGAGATTAGATTTATTTTGAAGTAAATACTCCAAAATGCAGATAATGCTGTTATAGTGACTTTGCTACGAAATTGTGTGATTTCCTGATCTGCTCTTATTGCCCTGTACTGCTCATCTGAAGCTGAAGAAATTGGCAAACAAATTGCGTATTTTAGATTATACCCAGACTAACTGTGGTAAAGTCTTTTTTCTAATGGCTAGCTCATTATACAGCCTATCAAAAAGTCTTTCATAATTTGCATGACTACAAAAACCCGCATGGTTTTAGATAATTCTTTACAAACAAGAAGGCCCAACTGAATGCAGTATTTATCACTGGAAAACATGGTTGCTTTCCATCCCAGAACAGTTCATGCTACCGGCATCTGTAAGCACAGTATGCATTATTACCACCGTATTTAATAAATAAACCCTCAGAAGTCAGACTTTAAACTGACTCCCTATCTATAACAAACCTGAGCTTGAACAACCACTGTCCCAGGCCCCCACACCTACCAAGCCTTCCAGCACGAGAGCCTCAAGGCCAGTCACAAATACCTGCAGTTTTCCTTTGTCCCCTCCTCTGTCCCACCACTCCTGAGCAAGGGAAGCTCTCCTCCTCCTCCTCCCTATCTTGCCACGGCCTCCAGCATGAGTCAAACAGCAAGTGCTGTTGGCCAGCACTTCCTAGTGGATACCCAGAAACTGATTCCCAGATACAGAAGCAGATGAAACACTCCTGAGTGGTATTTTCTGTTCCTCTATTTTTACTTCCAGGGAGCTTGTGAGAGCGGGCATTATATTCATGAGTGAAAAGACTCACAGGGCCAACACCCAGCCACAGACCTGGGTGTAAAGGAAATGATGCTGACAGTTTAAATAGATCTGTGGTCATAATCCTATCCATTGTACTCTTCCTATGCAGACAACATCTCAGAGTATGTTTATAAAACAATTTGTTTGAGGGAAAAATAAGAACCTGCAATAACTTTTTTTGCGCTTTATAAATAACTTTCCACCTATAAGCAGTCTGTCGAGCAGCTCATCAAAAAGTTGGCTAAATATCTCTTAATAAAGAAGAAAGCTTTCCACCTGTATACAGAAAAACCATATAGTATCAAAAAGTTGTATCATTTTAGTTGGTGGATACAATCTATTTTCTTGAGAGCTATCAAGACACTAATATATAACTGAAAATACCTCATGTCTGAAGGTTACAGTACCACATCCTGAGATCAGATCCATCTGAGCAACACAAACAGTATAAACTGGCCATATTACAAGGGACTGAGACGTGGGACAAGGGGAGAAAAACCCAACAATGAAGATGCCTCCACTCTGTGGGCAGCTCTACATGCTGCTAGAACAGTATGCATAACTTAGGCTTCAACTGCATACAAAATAATACATTTTAAAAGTTTTGGTCCTTTACTCAGTCATATTATCCAGAGGGGGAACAATTTTCCTCATTCACTGAGGAATTAGCACTGTCATTACGGTCTGAGCAATTCCTTGCTTCCACTGCAGCTGTGCCACTCACAGCAGTAATCTGCACATCCCTGTTCTTTGTATGTCCCATCCCTTCCCGTTCTGACAACTGAAAGGTACAGAATCTCCAGCAAAGAGTAAAAGAAACCCGTGACTTCCAAGCCAATGACTTTGGATAACCCGAGATTAAAAGACATGGCTATCTAAGGAAAACAAGTATTTGTGAAACGTTTTAAAAACTCGTATTTCAGTACAAAACCGGTTCTAGTGATAGAGGGATTAATGCAATACCACAAATCAGCATTTTAAAAATGCATGTAAATGTCTTTGGAAACTGGTATTTTTAAAACATTTAGTTTACAACTGGGTGTTACCGGAGAAAGCAAATGTAGTTATATAACCTTTGTCAACAGCTTTGGAAGTTACAAGAAAAAGACAGACATAAAACTGGCCAAGCCTTACCTGTAGATAAATGCCAATAAATATGGCAAAAGTGTAAATGAATCAAAATCATTGCTTTTTGGCTGATTCTCCAGGGAAGCTCTGTACAGATCTTAAAATTAATTTATGCTTTTACGTGACTGCTGTTTCTCTATGCCACTTACCAGACGTGTTCATTACTAAAGTGAAATAAAGCCTTGCCTTGCTTTATGTATGTATAGATGTATGCAACTGCTGAAAATTTCTGATTTTAAAAAGAATGGAACATGAATGGAACGACATTTCCTTTCCAATGGATATAAAAAAGACACATGATTTTCCCAAGTAATTCTTTTCACAGGCAGCCAAACGTCATACTAATTAGCTACATAGCTTGTAACAAAATAAATTAATAAAATGCAGCACCTTTTAAAAAAAAATCATGAAAGATGCTTGCAACCAGTAACATAGCTTCATACCTTTCTTACAAGATAGCAGAACTACATCTGGATTTTATCCTAATCAACTGACCTAAAGGTTAATCAGCTTCTAGTTTCATTTATTTTGAATAAATCACAGTTTTACCCTTTCCTCAACTGAAAAGTTAAAAGCACATTCCCCATAAAAAGTTTATTTTGTCTGGTGCAAATGTATACAGGAGACTGCTAACATTCCCTAGTGATCTTTCAGATACAGGTCTGGTAAGCTTGGAAGAGAGGACCTAGACAAATATGTGGGAGGCAAAAAAAAATTCACAGATTTGACAAATAATCAAAATTATTTCACCAAATTACAAGCTTATTAATTCTTGGGCCCACATGAAACACAGAAATGTGATTAAATAATCCTCTACAAAGACTTTATATAAACTGAAAATTCTATGAAGCACCGCAGAGGACACGCGACAGCAGATGTTGCTATTGTACAAAAGGGCCAGTCAACACATAATGCATACCCTGCACGGGAACATTAAAGATAAACATTTTTAACAGGCTCTCATGAATTCCTCTCCCTCTGTCATTATGCTTAAAGATCCTTTTTTAAAGATATTGGAGTACTTTTCCTGAATATGAGTCAGGTCAAAGACTGTCCTGCCTACAGCACTTTCAAGGAAATTTAGAAGCAGGAAGATTAGAGATCATGAATCAAAAGCATTCACAGATTTGTGACATATTCACACCCACTAAGATGGCTACTGATTGAAGGAAAGCAATATACTTTTCACCTTTCTCAACCAATATCAAATTATTACTACTGCATTGGCCCTTAGCTGGGCAGAGCAGATTCTTATTTCCAGCAATCGACTAAAATTATTTTTTTACAGAAAAATAGAGCTTCTGAGAGTGCTCATAAGATGAGCAGCAGTGACAAAAGCTGTAGTCTCTGCCAAAACACTTTTAATAATGTGAGTTAAAAATGAAGGAAAAGATGCTAACTGTGAATGCTGCTAAAAGCTTGATTTGCTTTTGTAAAAGATGCTGAGAAATGTTAAAATTAAAAAAAAAAAAAAAAGGAGAAACTTGTGACAGACATGAGACTTTGCAAAAGAACACAAAGTTTTAAGAAACACAATTAAAGCTCTTCCTAAAGGTTTCTATTCAGTGTAAGAATATACACTGTGTAAAAATTCAGTATAAGAATATATTCAGATCTAAGACTCTTAATGAAGCATCTGCGAAACCAAAGAATAAAATAACAGACTGGAAAATTTCTTGCCGTTTTCTGCAGCTTGTATTCTTTACCTAGTGAAATGAAAAACGATTTATTCCTATCAAGATGAACCTCCTCTAGCTCGTGGCCTTCAATAGGGAAAGGTGCAGGTATGGCAGTGGTGAGAAGGTCTTGTCCTTAACATCTTAAGAAAAGATAAGTGCAGTCCTTAACTCTATAGTATCTTTGGGAAAGCAGCATGGACATCTACTATTTACCAGGATATTACTGGTACACATGATTACAAATTTACCTTCAGCTATATCCTTCTCTGCTTCTTCTTCCTTTTTAACATTACATTCCTTCCATAAAAAGTTTTGATGAATGTCAATAAATTCATTTGGTGACAGAATCCAACCAAACCAACCAATCTCTGAGACAAAACTCTCACTTCTAGCTCTGCACAGATATGATATTGTTTCAAATTCACATTATTGTAGACTTTGTTGCTTCTACTCTCACTGAAATACTTTGTTGCAATTTTTTTTGTTTGCAAAGTTTTGAACACAGGTAGACACTTAGACTTTCCATTTCTTATCATGGCAGTTGTACACACTCTCAGTATAGCATCTGACATAGGATAAAGAGAACGTTGCTGAGACCAGCATATAACATTTCTGGAAATACTTATCTGAACTGTAGCAGGAAAACAAATTAACATCCATATTCCCTTGCTTGCTGATGACACTTCCTTTAGTTCTTGAAAAGACATACACACGAATGCAGCATCGTTATAATAACACTCCAAAGGTCAGAGACCTCGGTAATACTGTCGTTTCAAAATGATTTGAGTAACTTATTATCATGATAACTTGCTGTATCAGGCAAGTGGCTTAACACTGTTGGTCTAGTTCTATAAATTTACTTGAAGCCTATAATTTCTTTAAGCTACCGCTGCAAATGAAACGCGCTATACACAAGGCTCCCCACTGCCTCACTCACTCAATGACCATCTATGCCGGTCTGTAAGTGGATTCTCCTTTCTTCCTTACCTCCAGATGCTCCAAAATATAGGGAGGGTTTGTCATGCCAAGCCTCAGCATAGCTCCCTCAGGAATAGCTTCAACCAGCTTCCACAGAAGCGTAGGGAGGTCTGTGCCAATGTCTCTGCCATAAGCCCCTGTGTCTTCACTGGTCAGCCATATCTCACAAACACCCTCTGTGAATAAAAGAAAGAGATAATTAACAAATGTGGTTTAGAGCTGTTTATTTTATCATACAGCTGCTCGCTCTTTTTTAATGCAGTATTTCACAAGGCTATTATGCAGCCAGACTGAGTATTCAATTGCAAGGGGGTGGGAAGGAGGAGGAAGGCTTATCCCATGGGTAGCAGTGGGTTATTAAGTTCATTTTATGAGCACAAGAGTGCTACAACAATGCTGTAACTTATCATTGCTGTGGAGTGATTAACATTCACAGCCAATGACTAATTCTGTGTTGCCTCTACAGCAAGTCAGTCAAGTCTAGTCATTAAACACTGCAAGTGACATTACCTAAGCAGACTTTGCATTGATGGTTGTTACTAGTAGTCAACTTATTAACTGGTAAGCTTCCAGTAAGCAAAAATAGTTCTAAAGTGCAGTAATTAGCATTCCTCCTAGAATAAATAATAAAAACTTGTATGCTTTAAACGATATGATTAGCAACGCAATATTACAGTTGTATTGAAAAGGTTACTGACCACCTCATGACTGAGCAATAGTGCTGGGAAAGCTGTTTCCTGACAGTTTGTACTTTATTTTCCATCAGTCAGGGCCTTAGGAAGTAGTATATTTGATTTATATTGTAAAGAGTAGTGACCTTGACCACTGATATTTGGTAATAATATCCTCCTGCTCAGAGAGGGGAAAGACTGCACCACCCACTAATAATAGTTGAAAGCAATGAGGTTTCAACACAGTCACTTCTATCAGTCTGCCCAGCTTCCATCCTTTCTGCAATGTAATCCCTCTCCCTCTCCTCATCACCCCAAAGCAAGAAATAAGCCTTCAAAAACAAGGTGGCTGGGAGGAAGACTCCTCTGATCCCACGTGAGATAAGATACCATTAACTCAGCTGAAGAGCTAAATTTCTAATAATGATGATCAGCCTGTAAAGAAAACATCTAAACACCAGAAGTTGCACAATTCATCAGAACATTCTTTGGACCTGCAGAGAATGCATCACAAAATGTAAACATTTTTGTTACAAGTATATACGTAAGATGAGGAAAATAAAGACAGATACAGATTTTAATCACGTAAAAAAACCAACAAAACTAGAAAAATCAGAAATTTTACAAAATAGTAAACTCAAGACCACCACTCTTAAACTCACACTAAGGAATAAATAAATAACAAAGGTGGATGGCAAGCAATGCTGAGCATCAATGTTTATTCTGTTTGTTCAGAAAGGTTTCCAAGGTAATTTATTATTTAGAACTAAGAATACTTAAATATTTAAGGTAAACCAATAAACTCATCACTTCTTAAATTTTACTTCAAGAAAAACTTTGAGAGAGCAATGTATAATTCTGTTATTGTGAAAAGCCTGGTGGAAAGTATTCCTCAAGTACTGCTCTTTGGTTATCCAGCCTGCAGTCACAACTTTGCAGTCACACTCAAAGGGAGCTTACCCCATCCCCGATCAGGTAGGCAGAATTCGCTAGCAGTACACAACCACACCTCAGGTTCCACTGCCCTTGTTAACATTTTTGGAATTCAACTCACCACAGGCAGTACCACACTATGAAACATGCTGGAGGCGTTTGCTGACTGCCTTACATTCTCCTGAGAGAAACAGTGACATTATAAAAGAAGAGAAATAGAAAGGATCTCAATGCTGACTAATGTCCTGGTTGGTTTGTTGGTTTGGGTTTTTTTATACCAGTCTCCAATACCCATTAGAACACTGCAAAACAGAGGCATTTATACGCACCAAGTTTCTACTGAAACAGAGTAATTCTCTCATTTTTAAGCTTTCAATCTAGATGGTTGCATGGGGTTTGGGGTTGGTTTTTTTTTCCCCCTCATGAAAAGGACTGATGGAATACTGCCTTACAGTTACCAAATGAACGTGAAGGGAAAAAAAACCCACCATCGGTGGGGTGGCTAGGAATGGAAATAACATTCCGTTGGAAAACAGGAGTGAGCTTTTAAAGCCGCAGAGGTGGGGACCATTAGCCCCCCGGTGGGCTGAAACTTCAAATTAAATCACACGAAGAGGAAGCAGCTGTAATGGTAAATCAGCAACAACAGGAATAACTGTCTCATCCGCTCTCTGATCAGGGTGCTGATCAACGAGCGATGGGAATAACTCATGCTGAGAGCGCCAAGGATGTGGTCTCCATACGGAGGGGACGGACACCTGTACTTTAGGAGGAGAAAAGTTCATGTCCCAGTTTCTGGCAGACAAAACGGATCTTTAAATACTCGACAGCTGCTGTGAGTGCCAAGGATTTACAAGTAGGGTAAATCAACTCTGTACACAACTGGGTGTGGAGGAGGGTTCGCATCAACTGCTGTTAGGCTGTTTATTCCAGCCCTTTGTATCATGAGTTTAGGAGTCTAAACCTACACCAGGTAAGAGGAGAAAACAGACCTTTCAAACAGATTTAATAAAGCGAACCAATACTTCCCAGTCTCACTGAAACCCTTTCTCTTCTATGTTTCCAGCCCTACGTAGAAACCTATTTAAAACCCCTGAGCAGTATTTTCATAGAATGGTCTGGGTTGGAAGGGACCCCAAGGATCATAGAGCTCCAACCCCCCTGTCACAGGCAGGGCTACCAACCTCCAGGCCTGGATCTACACAAGGTTGCCCAGGGCCCCATCCAACCTGGCCTTGAACACCTCCAGGGACTGGGCATCCACCACCTCTCTGGGCAGCCCATTCCAACACCTCACCACTCTTCTGTAAAAAAAACTTCCCTCTAATATCTAATCTAAATGTTCTTCTTTTTTTTTTCCCCTCTCCAGTGAACCCCACTAGACCAGTCTCTACGGTGTTACTGGGTAAATCTGGTGCTAATAAAAGCAAGCTGATTTTGTAAACAAGAAAACTGATCCAAACTGCAGAGTTTGGATGTACAAACTCTGAGCATTTGTTACAATATAAAGGCCAATTATCATTATATTCAAGTAATTACAAGTCTGCCTTTGGTCACAGCTCGTAGTTTATTTCTCAACCTGCCATCACCGCCCAGCATAAACGAGTAACCTCAGCAGCTGGCTTCTGATCTCTGCTCTCTGCTGTAACTGGAGATGACTGAGAATGAAAAATGTTGGGAAAAAGTTCCGGGTAAATGAAGGAGGTTCTGAGCCTGTTCCTTAGCCAGCAATTCAATATGAAGAATTCTCATTGCAGATTATCTGATGTGGGTTTTAACTTCATTTTTGTGGGGTAGTCTAAACAATCTTGTTCATAAAGACAATGAGAAATTCTACAGTTGTCACTTTTACGAGGCAAGTGCATTTCTGGTTTAGAGACCACTTGAAATTATTTATTTATTTAATAGCAATTTTCCAGCATTCTGTTATTTTGCTTTTGCTTCTTGCCACTGTTGTAAACACCGTCTTCAGCACTTGAAGGAAATCTACTCCATCTGAAAAATGAATTTACTTCTATCTAAAGAAAATAAATCTATAGATGGTAAACTCTCCAACACTGATCCCACTGAAATTCTCCTATTTGTTAACCTGCTGTCCCTTTGTACAAAAATTCAATCACAAAATCTCCTTTATTTTTCTTATCGAGATTTTTTCTAATGTGAACAGAAGCAGCTTCTCCAGCAGCTCAGTTCTCTGCAGGCTGCCTCAGTGGGAGACCCTTGATGCTGACCTTCTCAGTAGCCCACATATGCTTATCAATAACTGCCTGTCCTCCTTCCTACTCCTTTCCAATGGCAAATTCTTACAGCAGCCTGCAGTGCTGTACAGACCATAGAAACACCTCTCCCACTGCACCACAGAAATCTGAAAGACCATCTGCCAAGGGGAGGTCTGCTTAAATGTCTGTCAAAAACTGCCCTCAGACTAGAGGACAATCAATCTGATCCTGCCATTCCTGATCACACCCTCAGAATGAAAAAACAAATAAAATAATCATAGCCAAAGACTGAAAGGCATGGAAAAATCAAATTTATTTTAAATGTACTCATTGTTCGGAATGAGCTCACCCTTCATAAATATATTTTCTCTTCAATTATTTGAGTTTCCTCTTATTTATTCAGCATGGATTTAACAGGCAGTATTTACATACTGGATGCAGTGCCTGTGCTAATTACTGTGCTGAATCAGTGCCTTAACTGAGAAACTGTGAAGACATCTGTGTACATACCGTGTCACTGTAACAACCTGAATGTAATGCAAGTATAAACAGAAACTGAAATTGGGAAGAATCAAATTCCTCCTATACTTCTGAAGTACTCTGCAAGCATTGATTCATCATGACGTAAAGGTCCAGGCCTCCTCTCAGCCAGCCAGCTCAACCACATGGATCACTGTCGTGGTTTCACCCCGGCTGTGGGCCGAGATCCACGCAGCTGCCTGCTTCTTAAAGTAAAAGAGCAGGGGAAGAGGGAAAAAGGGGGGAGGAAACAAGGGAAGGGAAAAGGAAGGGGCGAATAACTCCAAAACCAAGAAACTAAGAGGCCCGTGGGTTGGGATAAGGATAGTTTACTAAGCTAACTCTATCCTGACTGAAACCAGGACAATCACCATGGAAAAATCCCACTGCAGGGGCTTTCTGAAAGAGTACATCAAACTGGGAGTGACTCACTGGTGCTAATGGAGGTTTGGAAGGGCTAGTCCCCAGTTCCCAGAGAAATCTCTATTTGATCTGCATGTACACAGAGCTTCTAGAGGAGACACAGACAATGGAGTTACACACAACCCTGTACAAACACGTGCTATCCCAGGCTCAAAAGTAACTCACATCAAACTGTCACAAACAGGGACTGTAGGATATCTGGCAAGCAGATGACAGAAAAAAGCGGATGAATCAAAACACACGGGTCTTGGTACAGAACTGGGGAAGGAAGGCAAGCTGTCAGGCTGTGATTGAAAGGATCAGGTACAGAACTGGGGAAGGAGGCAAGCTGTCAGGCTGTGATCAAAAGGATTAATGTTCTTTCTGTGCGTTGGAAAGCACGGGTCAGCGTACGATTCAGCGATGTTCCATTCAGTCGAATGGAGCACTGCAGCTCTGCTCACGACATGCTACATACAAACCGGTCCCAATCACAGTCCAGTTTTCACTTTGAGGGACAAAACTCTAGATAAGTATCTCATAGCCTGACTTCATTATGCCCAAATTTCCTCTTTTCAAAAGTACTGGTTTGTTTACCCTTCTGGACAGTCTTAAGGAAACGAAAGATGATTGCCCACTCCTGCTAAGAATTCTTAACCCTTGCCAGGAATAGCAGAACAAGATCTGAATGGCATCATGAATGTTGGCTGGCCAACTGGAATGCAACACCTGGGGAAACTGCTAGGTCCCCAAAACTCCTGATAAAAGAGACAGCCTAGCAAGAGGATGATTGGCTTAACCAACCCTTCACAACAGAGAGGGAAGCAATGGCTGCTGGAGTGGCCAGAAAAGTCTGTTCAGCATTAGCACACTTCAAAATAAGGATCAGAAAAAGTTCTCTGAATTTTCACTATTAGGGACATAATCAATAGTTTTTAAATATATCTCTTTAATAGCACAAATTGCTTTTAAGTATTGATTACTGTTACATAAAGGCCCTGCTACACAGTGACTCAATTTAAAAGCCTGAACAAATTCCAATTTAGGTGGTCATCAGAAATGCCAAAAGGTAGAGATAATACTGTACACACAGTGAAAATTTCTTTCCATGGGATCACAGTATAGCTGAGGTTACAATGGACTGCTGGAGGTTATCTAATCTAATCTCCTGCTCAAATCAGGTCCAATTAGATGAGACTGTTCAGGCCCTTGTGTATTTTGAATAATTCTGGGGACAGAAATACCACAGCCACTTTGGGTAATCTGTTCCAATATTTGACTACCCTCAGGATAAAATATTTTTCCTTGCACCTAATTGCAATTTCCTGTGTTCTAACTTGTCCTGTTACCTCTCATCCTATCTCTGCAAGACCTGTCTGACAACAAGACAGTCCAGCTCTTCCTTCTCTGTATTCTCCCATTAGGCAGTCACAGACAGCAATAAGACCTCCTCCTAGCTTTATCTTCAAAAGCTCAGCAAATTATTTTTTGTATGTCATGTGCTCCATCCTCCTAATCATTTCGGTGGCCCTCTGCTGAGTTGCTCCACTGCATTAGTAAGCCTTGGCCTGGGGTGCTCAAAATTGGACAGAGCACTCCAAAGTCTCATTAATTGCCAAATACAAGGCACTAGTCACTCCCCTGAGTCAGTGGCTGCCCTCCTGCTAACAGTGTCTAGGATGCAGCTTGCCCAGAGGAAATCCAAAGTCCATCCAGCTGCTCTCCAGCCAGTCAGCCCTCTACATCCATACTGCAGCACAGTGTTCTTTTGTCATGGATTCAAGACATTTTACTTGCCTTTACTGAACTTCATAAAGTTACCATCAGTCCATTTTTCCAGATGGCTCGGGTCCCTTGTAATATTAGCCCTACCCTCCAGCCAGCTCCTCCAATCATCTCCAAAATTGCTCAAAATGCACTCTATGTCACTGTCCACATTTTTAATAAAGACATGAAATACTGGCCCCAGGACCAAACCCTGGGGAACACCATTGGTAACTGCCAGCTAGACTTCATACCACAGATCACTGCCCTGTGTGCCTCTGAGCAATTCTCTGGGCCAGCTTACCATACATTTATCCAGTCTAAGAATATTACAGGAGACCATGCTGAAGACCTAGCTAAATTCGAGGTAAAACAACAGACCCAAAAAACCCGAAACAAAGCAGCATCCCCCCCACCCAACCAAAAAACACCCCACAACCTCTTACCCCAAACCACTCCAATCACCTAAATGCCAAACTAACCCTCCCCCCAACACCAAAGCTCCATGGTCTTCTCCCCTTCCAAAAGCCAGACATCCTGTCAGACAAGTCACTCAGGTCAGTCATGCGATTTGCTGTCGGTCAATCTATGCCAGCTGTTCCCAAACTCCCTCCTGTTCTTCATGTGCCTAGAAGGAGCTTCTAGGTGGGTTTGCCCTGCGGAGAAGGAGGCTCAGCTGCCCTGTAGTTCCCTAGATCCCCCTTCTTGCCCTCCCTGAAGGGCAGGGTGACATTTCCCTTTTTTTAGTCATCAAGGATCTCCCCTGATAGTCATGCCCTTTGAACGATGAGAGAGAACAGGCTCATAATGACATCATCTGGTGCTCTCAGCACACTTGGATGCCTCTCACTGCAGGATTATTTCTACTACTTCTGGATGTCAGTCTGCAGTTACAAAAACTACAGCTCTGTTTTCCCAGTGCTTAGTTCAGTGTAAGTCTTTAAAGCAGCTGTGGTTTCTACTACCCACAGGATGACACTTATATTAGAGTGCGTTGGAAATGAACACACTGACTTTTATGGACTACAGATTTTGGAGAAAAAAATGGGTTTGGCAACTAATATGAAGTGACACACAGAACAAGTAACACCGACTCAGGTTATTCCACCTATGTGGGATAATGTATTATTTTAAAAGTAAAACAATGACATCACGTCAGACAATTCTTTTTGGTATCGTTGCCTACTACACTTAGTGATGAAATTCAGGATATTTCATCTTTCTCCTTGCCAAGATGCTTAATTTAAATAGGTGCTTGCACACATAAATGATGAAAGTTCTCATGTATTTATATATATACACTATATGTTAGTATTTATTCAAGGTATGAAATACTCAAAATGATTTTAAGTCATAACAAGAATTTGACTGAAAGGGTCATTTACCACTGATGCAATGTCGGTAACTTAGAAGGAAATCCAGATCCTCAAACTAATGGTATCTGGGTTATATTTGCAAATTCTGAAACAGAAAAAATTAATTGTGCAACTGCTTTTTCAAAAGTATGAAAGATCCTTTGAACTTGTGTTAGATTAAGTTATCTTCCCAAAAAGTAAAGCATGCTCTTTCACGAACATATATATATATACACACACATAAAATAAGGTTTAATCAGAGCTTAAATGAACTTTGATGGAAAAGACCTCAAGGAAGAGTTTATGAAGCTCAATGCAAAAGAGCTCAAGAAACAGCTTGATACTATTTGAATGAAAATATGTTAATACATTTTAAAAGTTTTGTGGTTTACATTCCTCCCCCCCGCCAAGTGCACTAATATTTCTCATGTTATTTATGTAACTTTATGGTTTTTATGTATTTTATGTAACTTACAAAATCAAATCAGAGCTGGACTGCAGTAAAAAAAATAAGCATCAGGATTGCTCAGTAAATTTTTTTCTTAATTACTTCTAAGCTACAGTAATAAAACATTATGATTACGCACAAAATTAAAATAAAAAACCTACCTCTGCCCCCAACAACAAAACACACTGACATGCACACACTTCTACAATCCCCTTTCAGATTCATTATTAGTCTTACTTTGAAGATTTGACCAGAAGAAGCACACACTGAAATGGATAGTTTGGCCCAGTTACCTATCTACTGTAGGTAACTTTACCAGCCACTTCATGCTTACATGTGAAGTCTGAGAGGAAAATTCAATAGCCGTATGACTAACAGCAGCTTTCCATTTTATCTTCTGCAGTTACAAAAGTGGAAGCTACAAACAGATTAATTCAAGGTTTTGCTTTTCATAAAGCTATGCATCTGAAAGATGAAACTCTTTAGATCACAGGTCCACTGAGTTTGCTTATTATTTATGTTTGTTGCATAAAAGTCTTAAAAAGCAGAACTGCTCCTTTTGCAGCAAATGCCTCACCATCAGGGCATTCACAAAGGAAGTTTACTACCTGTGACTGTTGTAAGGTTCAGCAGTTTTACAATTTATATCAAATAATGTTTCTTTTGCTTGCTTCTTTGACTATACTGATAAGCAAAGCATTCTGGCACAACTGCACTTTGTAACAGGGAGTAAGAAAACCTGCGACAGCAATTAAAAGTTGAGTTGAAATTATTCCTTCTCTCTATGGTATTCACACCCCACCCCCTCCCTGAAGTTAGAGAGTTCCCAATAAAAAGCCTGCAGCAGAGAGGGACAACTGATCCTTAAACACCAAAGAGAGCATAAGAGGTTTCTCTCTCCCACAAAGCGAACCCTTGTCCTTGCTTATAAAAGAGGTCATTCTACCCCCATAGGGACCTCTGCTCCTAACAGCCTACTGCTAGGGCACAAGCCAGCAGCCCCGTCTTGTGCGGTTCGTAGCTACAGTGAGTTAGCAAGGTGGGGGGGGCAGGGGAGAAAGGGAGCGGTATAACAGGTCACTTGCTGCTGCAAACAGCATGATAGCTAAACTCATTAATGAGCCCAGTTTCGCTTTGCTAGAACAAGAGAGACTCAAAAGGGCATCAAGACAGCCAGGCCGCAGAAGTTTGCTCGGTGCCGACGCTGTAGCATTATGCATCGTGCTTTCAAGGAGGATTAATGATACCGTACATCATGATGATAAATCGGGTTTGGTAGCCGGTTTGAAGAGAAAGGGGAGGAAAGGATTAAAAAAAAACCCCACCAAACTGGAGGGGAAAAAACAAAAGTTTAATTTCATGAGTTGGTCCTGTTTCTTAGATTGAGGGATGAAGAAGTTTTTCTCTCTGAAGAGAGAAAAGTCTGTGATTTTTTTCTGCTGGCCACCTGGCTATGACCCTCCTAGTTCCAGACACACGTGTGACCTACTGTTTCGAAAGTTAGCTCTTGCACAAATGGGGGAAAAAATATAATAAAAATATCCACTTGTTACACTTGCAGGTGAAAAAAAAAATGTACAAACGGAACTTGCCTTTCCACATACAGACATCCTACAAAAATTAAATTAGTTTTCGGAGATGGTGAAAACCTACTTCATTAACAGAACTCTTGCATACATTAATGACCAGGGACAGAATTAGCTGTTGTTAATTCATTCTTTGCTGAACTAAGAATATTATTCAAGAAATGAGTTCAGTGATAGAAAATATGAATGATCAAGACTATAAAGCACAAAAGAGTAACAACAGGGAACGGATTTTGCAAAAAGGGGCCTTAAACACAAAGGAAAGCTATTTCAGAACATGAGTTTAGAGTTGCTGTCCCACAGCTCTGCACAGACCACACGGATGTGCAGGTCCCTGAAGTGTTTTGCTAGAACGAGAGAGCCTCAAAAGGGTGTCAAGACAGCTGACTGGTCTCAGCTCTGTGCCTCACAAATACACTTGGTGAACTACTGATTCACTCGCATTGTTCTTGTACTATAAGCAGAGCAAGATTACTCGACTCTCCACCAGAAGGATCAACCCAACACCCTGCAGAAAAACCCTTCAGCTACTGAAGAGAGAAAGAACAAAATTTCCATAAACTTAAAAACTGCAGAACTAAAATTTATTATTTCTATGCCTCTTAACCAAAACACAAATGAGAAATCTGCTTCGAACCCTGAATTCCAAGTGATGCGCACAAGAAATCTTGTTTGTGGCTTAGGAATTCACTGGGGAATTAAAGGGTAACATGCCACTCCTGGGAACATACGCTCGCTGCTTTAAAACCAAAACACAGGCTATCAGTCTGCTGTAGATGAAGAATCAGATGCAAAGAGTCACACACTGCCCAAATTCAAGGAAATGGTCATGAGCTGTCGGCATATTACAGGATGCAGTGCTAATTAATGGAGGCTTTTTACTGAGTATCCATCTCTGTAGTGCTAATGAGTTTGGATTAATTTAAAAAACATGTTTTTCGTGGAAACTGATTAATTCTTGGGAAGTAACGTAGCACACCAAGTTTCAATCATTAAAAACGTTTGTAGCCAAGCTAAACAGCTCTCTGAATCTGAGTTCAGAAAGAGAATTACTTACACATTCTACAGCAGCAGCTTTCATACAAGCTACCAGAGCAAGTTCTGGAGATTTAACATGGAAAATAATCCACCAGAAAGCATTCCCCTGCCCAAATTTCTTGCATTTTTGAGACCTGAATCCTGTCATCCTATTTCCTTCAATGGGTTTGATAATTTTTTTTTTAATAGATGAACAGCAAGAGTAAAAACCAACCACATTTTTACAGATGACACTATTTCCAAATACTTTTCGAGTAATTTTTAATTTAGCTTAGAGTGAAATTTTAAAATGCAATCAAAGAAAGAAGAATAGATTAAGTCTGTCTGACTGAAAAGCTAACAAGAATGAATAAATAATCTCTGCTCCGCTACATATCCCAGGATTAGGAGAGATGTATTAAAATGTTACATGTACTGATCACAACACCACTCCTCCCCGAACTAAGAAGAAAGTACTACCCTAAGTGACAAAAGTGAAAGGGTCAAATGCTTTGTTTCACACCAAGCTATGAGCCAAAACCTAATAATGTTAACCTCAAGCAGGAATACAGAATGCAGAAAGATTTTAATAAAAAAGGTTTGTTTTCTTTGTTTTTCAGAAATTCTTTATATCACAGCCACCTTATTACACCTTACAGCACTGAATTCTAAGGAAGAGACCGGTTATAATTACAATTGCCCTTTGTATAAAGTGAGCAAATAGCTCAAGAGACTGTCAAACTACTACATCATAGAAGAAAAGCAGGGAAAGCAGTCGGCATGTGCACGGGCAAGGCAGTCAGCTAAACACAGAATGCACTTCGGGGACCCCAATTCTGCATGTCAGCAACACAAAGGGGGAATGGGTAAATACAGTTTCTGAGGATGATAATCCTTATCTAAAGCTACCTCCTCATGACAGCACAGAAAACAACATTCACTCATTAAGAATTACATGACCTGTATCTGCAAGTATGTCAACCTGTTGCCCTACCTGACTGCAAGGTAAAACAGGTTGGTAGCAAGTCCGTGGCCTCAAAACTAGAGGTGGTGCCTCTTTTTAAGATAAAAAGAATAATCAGGAAAACATACATAAAACCCCCACACCCTCTATAGATCAAAATAACACTATACTCCCCCGATTCCTGTCAAACTCTGCTTTAGTGTTCTGAATTACTCAAAGTATTTTCTCACAGGAGTGTTATTTTCTCTGCAACTCTAAGTGGGACAGCTTGACCAAGAAGGAGAATGCCCAAGAGCACTAGTAATTTAGTTTTCCTAATTCTAAATCGAAGTCCTTAAAAGTGTACCTACTGAATTCTCACTGAGTACCAGAGTCTATTTGGTGTGTAATCACCTTAATCTAAATTTATTTAAAGTATTCAATGATACAGCACCAAAATATGTCATAATCAGAACACAATTAAAATCTGTCGGATATGTCAACAGGGAGGTCAAAGTGGAATCACTCAAGTGTTTTAAAGGACATTAATGTATTTTCCTCATACAGATTAATGCCCATTAAGAACTCATTCCAAACAATAATTTACCTTTTGTTGAACTTATATGCCAGTGTAGGAACACAAATTAAATCAAAATTAAGAGAGATGAGCTTCTATTCATGAATCTTTATCATAATATCCAAAGTGCAATTACTGAATCATTTGAAGACTAGAATTCAAAGGAGAGGCAAGTCACTCAGAAAAACAGTTTGTTACAAGAAAATCCAGACAAAAAACCACTGAGCAGATGACACTTAAAAAAAAAAAACACCTCTTGAAAAATTATTGAAGCAATCTAGTAAGATTCCTGTTTGTTAAATAGTTTTTCTTTAAACATTTAGTTGAAATCTACAAGTGTTATACAAGTTTACCTTTGTCTTCATTTACAATTTTCTGTAATGTGTTCCTTACAGCAATTACCAACACCTCCACATCCTATATTTAGCTCTGAAAGACACAACCCAGCGATGTAATTTGAGGAAAAAATTTATGGAGGTATCAAACTTCACAAGTCTTACAACAGCTGCTCAGCTGCATTAACTGCTAGAAAGCCATCATTAGGGAAATCATGATAAAAAATAATATGCTTGCCTTAAAGACTTCTTTAATGAGTTACCCCTAACACTAGGAGATCGCATTTCCCTTCAAACCAGGTAATTGCATTTCAAATACTACTTCTCTGCACAGCGGTTGTAATGGTTGAGGATCAGCACTGTTATTACTTGCTCTTTTGTTTCTTGAGGTGGCTTTTCCACCAGGAGTACTTTTCATCATTTCACAAAGAGTTCAGCTTTAGGAGACTCAACCAAGCAGCAAGGAACACGTGGAGGTATTGGTTTATGGGTGATAAAGGAGAGAATGTGTATGTGATTTTAGGAAGGAGAGGACCATGGTGGGAGGGTGGGTTCCAAAGCCTGATTGCAGTGCAGTCAGTCTTGCTTAAAATCTTCACAAATCAAGCATCAAAAGAAAAAGCCTTTGAGTTTGCATACCAACCGGGTATGTCTCTTCTGAACAAGCAGAAAAAACGTGTGTTTTCTCGTACTGCTAAGAGCTAATCATATTCCATGATTTTGTTCAATTTGATTATAGAAGCCGCAACTGTCAGCGACACTAGGAAAATGATTCATTGTAAATAAGTTTCAGAACAAAGAGTCAGAAACACCGAGTGTGGTTTTTCTTCTGTTGTCACCATTTTAACACAGCATAGGCTTGCTTAAGAAGCTGTATTAAAATGTAAAACAGCCAGCCTTTCAACACTTACAATAGTATTAGCACAGGTTATTGATGACTTATCCACTTAGCAGCATCGCAATCAAGTCACAGGAATCTGTGACTGATACATGACTTCAGAATTCCACAAATTATTTTTATAGGAACCTACAGAACCATTTTCTTTTAAGAGCCTTGACGATGAATTCTAACCTAAACTTTATAAAAGAAATCAAATACAAATGTTATTCCAAAAAGTTCCTCATTTTTTCTGAGAGAAATATAATCTAATAGTTAAAGGAGTGCTTTTTCTGCATATGCTTGTATTTTCTGACAATGATAGATGTGATATTTTTTATAGAGCAGTTTTAACTAAAATGCCAAAATGCGTATCAGTAAGCTAGATAAAGAAGTAAAATACATACAATACCACTAGGTAGTCATCAAATAACTAACCCAAAGCATGTCTAGAAAAATAAAAGTACCCCCTACTCTGTACCACCGCTGCAAAGGAAACATGCTGCATATACATATGCCATTTGCCACTCCTGCATAGGGAAACAAGCTTCAGCCATGCTAGAAACAAGAAGAAACCTAATGAAAGGCCTGTTCTTCTCCTGTTTTACAAATAGAAGAAATGTCATTTCTTACACAGCATGTTTTGACTGCCATTAATTCCTTTTTAACAACACGAGCTTTAGCCCTGGGCCGTGTGCTGTAATTTCCAAATAATCTAATAAAGGTTTATAGTAACTCTGAAGTCACAGCATAACACTTCTTTTTGTCCCTAAACAACAATAACACCAATTTGTTTGCAACTTAGAACACGGTTGGTTCTGTTTTTTTCTAGGAAAGGAAATAGTTGCGTAAGAGAGAGGGGGATAAAGTAGCTTCTTTAGTTTCCCATCTTTTCAGAAAGATCCTTTCTAGTATTTCTTCTCTCCCATCTCCACCTTTTGTAAAATACAGAAAGCCATGAATGACCTATTTCACTATTTTGCCTCAAAGGGAAATTAAAATGAAGCTGTAAATTCCAAATAAGGATTACAGAATGCAGTGAAACATGTAAACATAAAACCAAAAATGACGCACAGGATGAAATCACTTCCCTGAAACCCACAGAGATCCTCCAGCCATACCTGCAGTATCTCAGCTCAGATGCTGTTTGAGGCTCAGCCATGGGAAAGAAGCCCTTTACGAATGAGCATGAACACATGAACGCAAACAGAAATCAGAGACTAACGAGCAAAACTGGCTGTGTTAAATAACACCACACAGCATTAACTACAGACTGGCACAGAAAAACAAACTGAAACCTCTTAAAAGAAAAATTTCAAAAGAAATACATTCTTTTCCTTCGCTTGTACAAAATATCAAGTCATCTGGGGATTACACTGAAGTCTGCCCTCATTTATTTAGGTTTAGAGTTACTACTCCAACAAGAGTTTCGATGACACTCTCACGAAATACTAGTTGAAGTTTACATTGGTTTGTAGGAATACATAAGAATGGACAAGTTTGAACTTCTGGTTTTTGAAACGACTCATGTTTTGCATTTACCAAGAATCGAGTTACTAGATCCCAGTACTATTAACTGAATCCTCTTTCACGTCTCCAACGTGGACTCACACTCCTTAAGCTTGTATTTAAGAAATATGCCTTTAATTAGGGTATCTAAGAAAACAAGGCTTGCATGATCATTTGGTGCATCCATCATTCTAACCCAGTAACTTAGGAACTCATTGGCCAATTTCAATCAAATTTGACAGAAAACTAGAAATCTCAACAACAGTAAGTTCTCACAAGTTTCATGAACACTAGTAACCAGTGCTGAAGAAGCATGGCCCAAATGGGTGGCCCAGTTCAGGGCAGGGAGGCAGGACCCTGCCACTACTCAGTTTATTTGGCTGCAGTCACCAGGTTGGATTAGCTTCAATTCCTCTACAGCAGGGATATCACAGGCTCCATGAGGAAGTGGGGTTCATACTAGTGGAGAACATCAGCATCACAGGGCACCCAACTTTAAGAAAGTAGGATTCTATCACATCCTGAAAGACTTGGTCTTCAAATAAATGCCACAAACGTTGCATAAGTAAAAGTACAGACTCACAAGGATCTGCAACCTGTAATTACAGTTGGTTGCCCAAATACTTACCTCTGCTAATACCTAAAGAAGTGTGTATGACAATAATCAATAGTAGGGGGCAGTTAAAGGATCCTCTCTTCAGGTTGTTAATATTCTTTACCATTAGGCCTCTGAGCAATTCATCATACCATATGCTCGAATGCAAGCCACCAGAGCAATAGTTTCTCTGCATATTCTCTCTGTGTACATTGCTATGCATGAGAGAACAAATATTGAGACTATCTGACAGTCTCCATTTTATTTTGCAGGTCTGTTCCAACACATTTAACCACAATGCATATCTCCTCTCTTTTTCCTCCCCCTTCAAGCTGCCCTGTCAGTGACCTAAAACCCGATTTAAATGAACCACTCTCTGTTAGTAATGAGAAATAATTCAGCCTCAATGATGGTTTGTTAAGCCTCTCTCATAAAAGAAATCACACACATCTTTTCAATCATTTTGAATCATACGGGCACTTTTTGACTTAAAAAGAAATAATTCACTAGTGATGTTAGGGAGGCTGGACGTGAGTCAGAGTTCAAAGTAAAATAATTTATTTGTTCCAGCTCTAATTATAAATTCAACATAAGGGAATCATAGCCTGAGCAATTTCTATGCCACAGTTTGAGAATGGCTATGTTTTGCTGCTCTTCAAGATCAAGAGGAAGGATTTAAAAATCCTCCCCAATGCACATTGATGTTTTTCTTGTCCCTCTGTAGAACAGCACAGAAATACATGGAACTAACAACAGAAATTACACAAAAGAACCCATGAAATTCACTTGCCAGTAAATCCAATATCAAACTTTTCTCAACTACTCTGCAATGATTACAGATGAACCTACAAACGGATTCAGACTCCCAGCTCTCACTACTCTAGAGCACTGATCTTTACTTTACAAACATACTCAAACACCTCTGAGCATTTTTTCGGCATACATGAACGGGGAGCCTGCTTGGTACATTCTGCATGGAGTCTCTAGTTCTTCAACTTCCCACAAGAGCTTCTGGTACCTTTTGTGCTTATTCCAGTCGCTGAAACAGAATGACATGACAGGCTGAAATTCTGGATAATAAGTAAAAACTTGCAAAAAGGCACTCCACTTTAGCCCGGATAAGCAATTTAACATGTAATGATCACAATGTAAAAGTGTTATTGATTTAGAGAAGGAGAATTCATAGTAAAGTGTCTGCCTCATTAAAAATAGGATCATAAAACAAAAAGCCCTGTGCTGCTAGACACAAACTGTATTGTGTCTTGCAGGAGTGTCAAGTCTTGGCAAACATCCAGTTGCTGAAACTTTGCCAGGCACATCAGATATATATTAATGCAGGATAATCTGTAAGAAAAGCATTCTTTCATAAACATTTTTTTTCTTTGTAAAACCATCAATCAACTTCCTAGCTGAGCACCATGTGGCTCAGCTTAAGAGATCCTCAGAAATGCTTCAGTGTCTTTAAACCACTGACTGACTTCACAGACTTGGTGCCTTTCAGTGCCCATTGTCCTAAGTATTTGCTGAAGTTATTTGGCTGGCTGTCAGCAGCTAATTCTGATTTGTAACTTGGGAAACCAGCAGCGGGAGGTCGCCCAGACCTGACTAGTGACATCCTCAGCGCCAATTAGCCAAGGTGCAGCCTGCCAGGAAAGATTTCTTTGTGGTTCAGATTATTTCATAGGAAGGACAGGAACACATAGGATCACCTACGTATCTGTCAGGAAAAAGAACTAATGCAAGCATTGTTATTTGGCCCACCTTTAACTGCAAAAACCAGCAAAATGTTCCATGTTTTTGTTCTAAAGCTGTAGTTCCTAATAAGTATATATAAATACAAGCACACTGGCATTTCAAGCGACAGGTATTGTACAAATAAACCAAAGCAAAACGTTTCCAGAGAAATCTTGCTATGGAACTGTAATTTTACATGAGATACAGGGACTGAACTTGAAAATCCAGGAAAAAAAATACACCGAAAGAATGGTTGAAACTATTTCTACACATAAGAGAACTCTACAGGTATTCTGTGGAGTAAATGTAAATGTAAAGTCTATCTCAAAGTGTTAATTCCTGCCTCACTACTCCACAGGAAAACGGTATCTTACTTAGGCATCTTGTTTTCAGAAGAGCAAAGGCCACTGGCTGGTTTCTAATCCGAAGCATTCCAATGTCATTACTTAAAATGCATGTTACAATTTTGTAACATATATTAAAGCAGTGTTACTTCTACATAATTTCACAAGAGTAAGGATGAGGAAATTAGCATTGTTTAATCAGTGGGAGAAAACACACAACTTCACTGTAGCTGTAACTACTGGATGAATTTCTTGCAGTTGGATTTATGAAGCAGGAGGGACTGGATGGCTCCATGTAATAGTAGCAATGCACTTCTTCTCGGACTTGGGAGTAACTTGAATAAAATCCAATTTAGAGGTGACTAAAACCCTGAAAGTTTTTGGTTGTTTTTTTTTTAATAGCTCATATATCACCAGTTTGCTGCCTGCATCAGGTTCTAAACAAAGTGTTAATCTAAAGAAATACTACAAACTAGGGCACATGTTGGTATTATTGCTTTTGCTTGGACGTGTCCACGTAAGTTGGCTTTGACCAGCTATCACGGGCACTTATTTACAGGAAAAGAGTACCAGTGGCACAGAACTCAGCAGGAACCTGTTAAGAGAACCCTGACAAATATTCTGGTGACCTGAAGTCATGGGACCACTATTAAAAAAGGCAGCTCATTTCAAGCTAGATTGTGTATGCTTACACGAGCTACAAGCACAGCTGTGAATGGAGGCTGGTCATACTTAATTTCTTTAAAAAGAAGAAACCCTTCGAAAGAGACACACCGCACTGACGCCGACATTATTTGTTGATGCCTGAATGATCTCAGTAAACAAGGAACATTCATCTTACCCTACAAAAAGCACTTAATTAGCTCTCTTCTAAATTGCAAACACTCCATGGCTATGTCACCCATTGGAGATACGCTTTTTATTTCAAATAATTAATGCATTAAGAAACGAGAAATTGAAGTGTTTTTTGAAAGACAGCACTTCATCTTGTTTCTGTTTCTATAACTAAGAAGTCAGTAGAGAACTTTTCACATAGTAGGAACGAATATGAGTCTACACAGTGCCAGGTACTCTATAAATATCAACCCAGTGAGTGTATCTTTTCTAAAAACCGCAATTTTAAATCATCAGTTTGGATATTGGAAATGAAAAGCACATAGACGATAGTTCTCAACAGACACGCTCGTCTGGAGTAGTTATTTCATGGGAGATTTATCCCTTCACCAGTTCCTTCAAAGACACCTTTATAGACTGAGATTATGACACATAACTTCCAGTACTACTTCAGCCTCAAGGCAAGTCTCAGTAGACACCATTTCACCTTTGGAGACAAAGCCTGACAATCAAGTCTGCGTATGCTGCCAAGTCTGCTATGCTTCTTCCAAGCCCTTGTTTTGCTTCTAAGGGTCCCATTCCTAGAAGTAGCTTAACAGGATTTATATTGGACCTACAATGGTCCCACCTGCTACATGTTTATGTCCCCTACCTTACCTTTACACAAAACCAAACAGCAAGATGAGAAGTCAAGTTTTGGGGTTAGTTGTTTGGGTTTTTTTTCCCCAATTCCTTATTAATTATTAGATTTTGTTTGAAAAAGAGCATTCTGAAGTGGCCTTCGGTTTGATGGTTCAATCAGCAATGGGATCAGAAAAGCCAGGACAGTTGGAAGGAAAAGCATGTGACAATGGACAGCCCTAGCACTGACCAATGTAAACTGCTGCAGATAAGCACCCTTAGACTGGAACAAAAGATGTATTCTGGGAAAAATACCCACCACCACCAAAAACAGAACAAAAAATAATGGTATGTTCCATGGTTAAAACTTTTCTCCAGCCTTTTATTTCTCTTCACTTCCATTCCGCAGTGAAAGGAATAAAGAAACTCACTGATTAACAGGACTAAACCTCTCCTCTCTCCATCCTTACAAGGCTACTTTTATTCTGGACTAGCTCTTCCCATGTTGACTCAGCATCTATACAGCCCATCATCTTAGTGGACAGGGCAGTAGAGGAGCCAGTACAAAGGGCCAGGGGGCAGGAGGTGGTTGAAGCACCATCCTTGCGCTCACCGCTAGCTTGTTTGCAAATAAAACCTCACGTTCTGCTTGTTTATTTCAAGCCTTTAATCAACTTTAAATTTTCCCTAGAGTGGGTCAGTAGTTGTTCAACGGCAATATGAGCTCCTGTGTTCTACCCGGAGCCTCCAAAAACTCAGTTTCCAAAAGTGCTGCAAAGTGTTTGCCATTATCCATACAGAGCTGCTGAAGAGGATGCAGGGAAAGTTTTGTGCTAGCTACCATTCCAAGTTCAAACCTGGGATGGTGCAAAGCAGAGCTGCACTATGCAAAGGACAGGAATGGTATTCAGCATCATTTCTGATGTAAGGTCACAATCCCTACCGATCTTCAGTGTGGTTTGCTTTAATAATTGATATGCTGCAAAAACATTCTGCATAAAGAATGCATCTATTAAGTATTTAAACTAAGTGTTTAAAATTAAGTATTAAAAATACTATGAAGTATTTAAAATGAAAGAGGCTAAATACCTTTGAGCTCAAAATTGGATGTCATATGTAGGTGAGTCTTAGATTTTATTCTGGTCCCATTACATCTACATTCTTAATGAAACTCCCTGCCACATTTATAACAACTTGTATTTATGTCAATGTTAATTACACTTCCTTATACTTTAAATATACTTCCTTTTACTTTTTTCCCCAAAAATCACTCAACATACAGACAAACCAGTGCATATGGGTTTCCAAACAGTGATCAAACGTCCCTCACCAGGAACTTTTAGAGAAAGTGGTGTCTCATAAGGCAGAAGGGCTGTCAGCTCTTGCAGACTGCCCTGTTACAGATAGGAGGCAACCATTAGGAATAATCTTTTACAATACAGAGAAGCTACCAGATTCATACTAGGATTGGTGTATTCAACAGAGAAACAATCTGAAAAAAATGTGGAATAGGGAGGGAAAAAACCGTTGTGAAGACATAAAATTATCTATAAGAAGTAAAAGCTAAATTCGCTGCAACAACTTGCAGAAACAATCCTGAATTAAGAGGTGATGATAATACAATGAAACCCTATGCAGAAAAACACAAAATAGTACACCATTTAAAAACCAAAACAAACCAACAAACCAAACCAACAAAACAAGTCAAGCAACCAACCAAACACACACACCCCCCCCACACACACACCCCAGCCCAAAACCAACAGAACCCTGAAAAGAACGGGCTCAAAATGATGTACTACACCCTGGATAAGGGAGATAATTTTTCCTCTAGAGATTTTTTTAAAAGCATTATCTAACTAATTAGCACCAATCAAAAAAAAGCTGGCAGAATGTTAACACTGAATAAAGAAAGAGTACAGAATAAGGGGAAGGCAACCCTACGGCTCTTCACACATCCTTGGTATTCCAAAACTCTGAATTCCATTGTGACATTCTTCCACAATGGTTATCATAAAGACTGTAATAAAAGTGACACAAGAAGAAGAGGGACTAAATAATCCACAACTCAATTTCAGAAGGACAGAGATGAAGGAGAATACAACAAAGATCTGCAGCAGAAAAGATGATCAGAAAAATACTATGCACTTGATCTCATTATTTGGGAATCCAAAACATAATTCAATCAGTGAGTCTCTCAGGCAGAAGTCTTAAGTAAAACCTCAAGTTTTCACACAGTACGTAATTATTGATTACAGAACCTACGAAACTCGGTGCAACAGGCTGCTGCAGAGACTGAAGCTGTAAGATTAGGTGAATTTATGGAAGAAGAGGTTATTAAGAATGATTTCCAGGTTGCAACCTCTAGCACAGGAGGGCCCTAGGAACTGGAAAGACAGGCAAGGCTTAAACTAAACCTCACCTTGGAGCTGCCTCCCTTGTTTCACTGTTCCCAAAGCATCCAGTACTGAACATCATTGGAGGAAAGTCGAATAAGCTTACTGCACGTTCATGAAGGTTTCCTGGCACAACAGAGCAATTCTTACTCATGTTGCTCACTTCAGTCATTTGTCAAGGTGCAAACAAGGCAGGAGGAAATGCCCCATTAACTGATTGGGGCTGAATATTTTGTAACAAAAGACAGTGTACTCAACAGCAATTCCAAACATAGAAACAATTTTCATATCCTAGCTAGTCCATGCTTTTCTCTTAAGGGAAACCTGGACTTAGCTAAGGCATACTAAGGGAACCCTGTATTCTAAGGCAGAATCAAGTACAGATACAGAGCTAGACTTACCTCAAACACTTAGTCAAGCTGGAAACATAAACCAACTTAATGTCAAACTGAAGTGCCACATTAGGAAAAAAATCTAAATTGAGTAGGTGAGTTCTATGTAAGCGTGTGCTAAAAAAAAAGCCTCATCTAAACTGTATCACTTTTCCTAAGCAAAGGAAATCTTTCTATTCCAGGTATTAAAATATTTGCAGTTGAAAACTTGGGGCACACAAAGACATGTAATTAGGATGCTTAAATATTGGTGTTTGAAATCAGCGTAGTGACACGTGCCAGAATGCCATTAGGGATGCAAACAGAGTACAAGCACACAAACCCAATGAGAATAATGTGTCACCGAGGCTGCCACAGTGCAAGCATGGCAGAGAGCAGCAACAGTCAGCGCTGCCAGCCGTGCCACCTGGATTCAGACAATAAGATGACCACCACTTTGGTTGCTTTATTTCAAGGAGAAAGAACTGCCAAAAACAAAGAGGTCTGGGCTTGCTTAAAAAATACGCATCCAACTGGGATGATTTTAGATGAAAGAAAATGGGAACGGTGTAATTATATACACTTACCTTGACAAATAGAAAGCAATCTGTGATTAGAACGTAGTAATTAGTTACAAAATGCTTCCCATGGATTTAATTACCCATCAGCCTACATGTTTGTTAATTACTTTTATCTCATTGCATCAGTAAAAATTTCAGCCTGGGGCAACTGCCACTCACTTATTTACACAGCTTCTAGTTTTTACAGTGAATATATTACAGCAACATGGTGAAACAGTGCTAGAATTACAGTTGAAATTTCATGCATAAGGAATTTTTCCCTCCATTTTCTATGGAAATTATTTTCTTAGGTTTGAATTCAGACCTAACTTTATTATCCATATGTTCGGGAAGTTTCAAAACACCCAATGTGGCATTTAGAAGAAATGCAAAGAAAAAACACAAGGGCTTAAGTAAAAAATAAAAATTCAAAAACCCACAAAACCTATATCCACATAGCTGAAAAAAATGGTTGATAGGCAAAACTGTAAACCAAGTATATACATACATTTCTAGAGAAACGTATGAGATTTCTAAATTCGAATCAAATCTTATAAGAACTTCTGAGGGAGTAAAACGGACTCTAAAACTGCCCTCTTATCAATAACAGCCTCCATCATAAGCACGTCTCTTTGGCATCAGTATTAGTTAAGGTCAGGAGATACGATAAAGCCACCGAACCTGCACGGAGTAGACAGCTGTTATGATGACAAAGAATGAATTTAAAAAAAAAAAAAAAAAGAAAGCAAGCAAAATTTATAGTTGCAGCACTAATAAGAACATCTAATTTGTCTATATAAAACCTGGAAAGGTCGATTCATTGGCTTGCATTTTGATGCATTTTGGGTACAGTTATTTTTGCTGAGGTGGCATGTGTTTTGCTCTGATGGCAGCCTCTTTGCTGTAGGAATTTTATGGGTTTTATTAACCCATGAAGTGCTGGCTACGATACTGACAATATGTAACAAACAGCTACTGCACATTATGTACATTTTTATAAGGTAATGCATAGTGACAAAACCTGTTCTTTTCAGACTTGGACTTCTCAGAATTTATGAATAGCAAAAGCATAAGTAGAGATTAACTAGAAAACGTCAAAATGTCCAAAGGACAAAAAAAAATCATACTTTGTGATGGGGAAACACTAGAGTTATTGTAGCAAAGCACAAAAGCAAAGGTAAGTTCCTCTAGATTGTAACATATTACTTATCTTTTTCCCAAATAAACTTTCCTACCTTGCAAGCTATTGCCACGAAGTCTAATTAAAATATGTTCTTTTCTAATTAAGTGGGGTTTTGTTTGATTTGTGGTTTTTTTTAATGTGACAAATATATCCTATAGCAGACTTTGTCTCTCAATATATCAGCAATTATTTCTCTTCCACCTTATTATCCCAGATACTATCAATTTCCTATCATGTCTGTGTATGTTTACAAATTATGAACTGGATAAAAAATATTCAAAATTGGTCATTAGATGCTATCTTGCTGCATGCTTTCTGAAATGTTTCTTTATTAACAGTTTTAAGTATTTTTCGCAAATGTAAATTTGTTAAAAAAAAGACCATGCCAAATATGCCTTTAGTCATGTGGCTTCCAGTGTGTGTAAACCACTGCATCTCTTACACTATGCTTTCATTTCTAAAAAAACACATCATTTCAGATTTACTTTCTCACATTTATAGGTATTGAAATCGCTTCTGTGAGAGTAAAGGAAAAGGAGTTGGAGCATGGGCTTCTAGCAAGCAAAAAATCTAGGTTCTGGCTTTGTAGTCCTTGCCAAAAGCAGGTCATGATCAAAGACAATTAAACACCAAGGAAAAGATATATACAAGCGTTAGACATCAAGTCATCACATGAATTAAAATAATCAGCCACTGTACTCGATAAACCAGTGAAATTCACAAGCATTAAAAACATTTTCGTAAATCAGCAGAGATGTTGATGGCATCATCTTTTGGAGAAAGAACAGTAGGAAGTGGTAAGGCAAGCTGGCCCAGGCAAGACAGTGGCCACCATCTCTCCTTTGAGAACCCATGCCACCACGACCGCCTGATACAACACTATCCCTTCTGCCTGGCTCCTCTTACATCTGGCTAGCAAAAATCCCAGGTTACTGGCATGAGGCTGAACGTACATGTCTCGATAGGACGCTCATCGAAAGCCAGATTTTCCACTTAGGTTTAGTAGTTAAAAATCAATGAGTAATCTTAATGTGCAAAAGTTGCAGGTCTGATGAATTATTAATAAGCAATACAACTGTAAATGCTTTTGTTCACCATTCTTCAGTGCACTTGCAAACGATTTCAAAATGAAAGGTGCTGAAGCATGAAGATTGTCGGCAGCCATTGCTTTTTGAAATCACAGTGCAGGGAATTGGTGGAATTCTTGCCTGCCTGGGTTATAATCAGACATTGTGAACTTTCCTTGAAAGCAGACTTCAAATTCACAGGGGTCCCCAGCCTTCAATCAAGAAAATGCTTGAAACGACCTCCATCTGCCATTTTAATGTATTCTTCCCAAAGACTTCCATAAATATTTAATATAAAAAACGCACTGTTTAAACACAATGAAGAGCTTGTGAAATTAAAGTTGGCTGACGGATTACATGATATAATACACAGTAAACAATGGTAGAGAAACCATAGGCAGAGCCACACACTATTCTTCTGCTCTGCAGCTAAATGAATCAGAAAGGAACGTGAAGGCAAATTTCATGATACTCTTATTAAAGATATAGGAAGCTTGTACAACAGCCTTAATACAGAGCATCTCCCTAATCTCGTACGTGCACGGGCAGACAACCGACATTCGCCTGTCAGCTGTAGAGAAGACAGGTAGAGAACCTTCACTTTTTTCTCAATTGCTTCCAGAAACACAAGCCAGTAACAGCCTTCCTCCCTAACAGCCCCTTCAAAGAGCTACAAAGCTGGGAAGAGAACGCTCTAAGATTTTAGGTTTGGGCTTGAAAAGGTGTGTAATTAAATGGCCCAGTTTTGACAAACACTAGACATCATACAACACTACAGCCCTACAAATGCTTTGCAGGATGCTTGAGGTACAGCCTCAACGCTGAGACAAATGCCTTAGCGAATCTGGCAACAAAGCACATCCTGGCACTAGTTTTTTCTTCCCCTCAAGTCTGCACTACATACAGCTGTGGCTTTCCGGAAAAGCAGTTGTTTGAAATCTCCCAACTTCATCACTCATAAATTAGCTTAGCAATGTACACTGCCTGCTCTGTGTGCCTGCCTTTGATATTAATATACACATACATATATATATGTACACACATATACAGGAAAAGATGTAAGTTTATATTTACACAACTACATCCATTGCTTTGACCCCTTATAATATCTGAAACACCTAAATACAAAAGCACAAATATTATAAACATTTGTATGTTCTCACCCCAAGATGAACCTTTTAAGTTTTGGGTTTTTTTAAATACATCTCTGGAACATAACATCAGAACGTACTGTTCCACTCCAACACAAAAGAAAGCGTTGGTTTATCAGTAAATGATGAGTGTTTGCTTCTGTTAAAAATCTGGTTCTTTTGTAAAAAACATCATGCTCTTGTGTAGAAGACAAAAAAGGCCACAGGACATGTATGAAAACAAATCTTAATTTTAAGTGGAAATGTAAATCGAGGTAAGGTTAAACTCAGTGAAGACACAAATACTGGAATTCACTGAAAAAAACAACCCTAACATTAGGTGTGTGTGTATATATATGTATATATATATATATACGTGTGACACATCTATACACTGTTTTGAAAATTGCTCAAATCCAGCACCTCTTAATACTGTGAAAACACCAATTAAAACATTCATACAGTAAAATACTGTAACTACAATCCAATTTTTAAATAGTAATCTTTATACCTTTTTTTTTTAAATGAACCAAAAATTAACTGTAATGCATATCCATTTTAGGACAACAAATTGTTCAACCAGATGTAAATTAGTTTGGGGTTTTTTTTAACACTATCTGGATTCCTGCTTACCTACAATACCAGAGGAGGCTCCTTTTCTCATTTATGAAACTCTAAACATTAATGCTCTATAAAGAAGTAACCAAATTTTATTAATAAAAAAAAGTTACAAATCAAATTGAAACCTACACATTGTCAAACTTAAGTCTTCCCAACCCAAACTGTCAAAACCTAATTCCTTTACACTATGATGCACTTCTAGTCTTGGTACATTTCATTTTCCCAAAAATTCACAAAAATTGATTTTACTTTTTCCCCACTCTCCCTCTGGACACACGCATACCAGCCTCTAAAAATAAGATCAGTGAGATTACTACACCAAACATATAGTATGAGAACAAGAGTCCTGGAAGCTAGGTGAGTAATCTAAAATGAGGGTCCTGAAAATTAGGTGGATCATCTTAAATGAGGTTTGTAATCACCTTTGGTTCAAAGCCACAAAACTAAACAGAAAAATCCTACACTAAGAATACTTTGAAAATTATTCCTGATTTCCTTACATATGACATCTATATATAGGCCAAATACATGCATGTACACATATATATGATGATACGTATCTTTTAACAGACAGCAGTTGCTGGGACACAGATGAATGTGTGACAGAGTCCAAGATGACAATCAAATGGCACTTTAAATGCCTTTCCAGATTTCAGTTCAGCCAGAAGCAGCAGTACATTCTAATACAACACAGAGCAATATAGATCTGTTCTTCTAATTAAAAGCTTTGACTGATTGGTTGTTGGTCAAAACAGGAGGGGTGAGAAAGAAAGGGAATCACACCGGTCTTTGGAAGAATGAGAATAAAAGAGAGGAACTCCGAACAAGCAGAAAATCTGAGAAGAGACGGACCAGGAGAAACACAAAAGTCACAGAGTAGCAAAAGGCTCCGGTGTTTCAGGGCAGCTCAGAGTTCTAAATCTGAACTTACTGTTGACCCCGGAGAGTAAAAATGTTCTCCAGTTGTTCAGACCCATCAAGCAGATCATAAAAATTAAGATCTATAGAGATGCTCCTACTTGAAAGGGCAACTGCTCTTTATCAACTTCACTGCAATTAATTCCAAATATTTAAAGAAGTCCATGAACTAGGAAATTACTGCTTTCAAGAATAGATTACAATATTAGATAGCAGAGGCTTAATTTGCATTGCTGACAAGAAAATCCAGAAAACTCATTAATTTTACAACAGACACAACTCCTTGTTTCATTACCTCCTTGCAGTTTTTTTCTGCTTAATGTCTTTTTTTTTTTTCTTTTTTTTGTGAGGAAGAGCCATGCTTTTCTCTTATCTAAACCTAATGATCTGTCCAACAAAACTATCTAGCTACATTCATTTGGGATGAGTTTCCTGCAAGCTGATGGTAAGTATCTAGCTACAAGTATCGACACACCGGCATTTAAAAAATGCACAAGGTTTTAGTATCAAAGAATATAACTTCTACATTATTTCCTTTTCAAGAAATTTATAAAGCAGTTAATAGGTTTGAGTGCCAGAAATTATCAAATTATGTTGGGTTTGTTTTTTTTTAAAGTTACATTACTTAAATATTTATTAACTTTTCCTTCTTTGCAACTGACATATGTAAGAACCATTTTTGAGAATCAGGTCGTTATATTCTTTACAAAAATCAACAGACAACCCATACAAAGCTCTCAAATGAGTGGCTTCCACCAAAATTTCAAGCAGTTTTGTTCTCTTGCTGGTAGAAATCTTCCGCTTTGAGGCAGATGAAGACCAACAGCGGAAGCACAAAGTTTAGCATCCTCACAGCTGGCAGCACTGGCCAGTTAAAGAAGCTGTGCTCAATAACTGCCGCTTTAAATAAGTGGTGCCTGTAGTGAACTATTTACAGAAGAAGTAATGCTTAAACACTAAGTTGCATACACTAATTTTATGGCAAGTTAAGAAGAAAACAGCTGGATATTATTTCTATTAGGAGGACGCAGCCATCATAACTGACTATGTACCATGACTACACCCTTACACAATTCTGCCAGTGCAAAGAATTTCCAAGCATTGTATGTTCTAGATTTTGAAGCTGGGATTCTCCCTTTTATAAGAAGTCAGGAAAAAACATACTCAGTGGTGAATCTGGGGACAGGAAGCTCCCAGCTGCATGGTGCTATGCTGAAGACGGTGCACTTATCTTCCACAAAGCCAAAAAATATAAAAAAGTCAACAAATCACAAATACATGTTTATTTATGAATAATCACCAATATTGGTGAAAAGCAAATGATGATGAAGAACAAGACAGTAAAATACCAAGAATAACAAAGGCAAAGGCATTTGTTGGTATTCTCAACATCCAAAATATAACTTTATGCCAAAGTAACTGAAAAATCACATATATTCTGAAACTGTTTCTGGCCTGAATGATATAAGGTGGCTATTAAATTTTGCTGACTTATGAATCAAAGTCTATCTTTTCCCTTCGGGTCAATATCCAGTACAGAAATGGTTTATCTGATTTGTGGGGTAGTGGAGCTCCTCAACAGACCTATAAATTCAAAAAACTTAGTATTATGAAATGATGTATTCTGTAAATGAAAGTGATGCTAATAAAATAAATTTCCCAAAAGACTTGGGAATAATCATCAATAAACACAATTGAAACATGCTAATTTAAAAAGAAAAAATCTTTATTAATAAAGATGCCACTGAATAACTTCTTCGTTTCTTCCAGATAAATTTTAACCTAGTTCTTAGCAAACAGCCTGCCCTCCCCCCTTCCTTTTAATTAATGTTTTCAATTTACCACTCACTTGAAAAAAGTGACCTTACTTTTACCCTGCATCTCCCTCTGGTGGTTTCCTTTTCTGTTTATTTACAAGCAATTGTAAGCAGACTCTTGCCTTGTTCTAATGCAAAACATGAGTCTTAAGTTTTAATTATTTGCATCTCCCCTTCCTTTCACTAAAGCTAAACTAACACAACTAAACTCACACTGTTGAACACAACCCTCTTTCCCACCTGCTCCCACCATACCTCCTTTGTTGTTTCTCTCCCTCTTCTGTCTGGCCATTTAATTCTTCAGCCACATCCATGAAAATCCATCAGCTTTAGGAGATAGGGAACTGACAGAACTACAGAAGCCCTCTTCAGATGTATGTATTGCAAACATTAATCCTCTGCAAAACACTGCATTTCCTTAAATATCAATGTTACTACAGTTATCTTCTGATGCATTTGCATTACTGGGATTTAGAAACCTGATTGTTCCTCCCTTAAATTGGGGAGTGTGGACATGCTTACGATAAGAGAAGAAACCTCACAGATGTACAACCACACATGCAGTTTTTACCAATATAGTTATAGAAGGGGAGAGGCTGGAGCAAACAGTTCAGAAGTCTGAATGAGCCAGTAGTTCTTAGATTTCTAAAGGATGTTAACCTAAAATACAGATGGACACACCCCTGTAATGCAAAATGGAAATCTCAACTCATATTGAAAACCTGTTCCTACAACAAATAAAATGACTGAATTGTGCCTATGGCTATCAAATTTCCTACATTTATATTTATCTTGACCGTTGGTGTTTCCTGTCCTTGTCGTGGTCATTTTTTCATCCCTATTTTTTTATATGCAGAGCATTCCCAACAACGCCTGATGCTTTTTGAACTTTAGAGGAACAGAGTCAAAATTTTGAAGGTCACAGTTTAATGTTTTGAGAGGCTCTCTAGTACTTAGGCGCTTTTTAATTACTAATGGCATAGGCTGGTGAACTACCACAGATGGTTCTGAAACTTCTACCCAACACCTCATTTTCTTAAACTTTGTCATACTACAACCATTCGCTTTTCATAACACACAGAAATAGCTTCTAGCACTGAAGAGTCACTTTAGATACGTTAACTGATTTCTCAGAGGCCGGCATGGCAGTAGGGAGCAGAAAGCACTGCTGCAGCAAAAAGAGAAATATTTTAGAATGATAGATGAGGAACTAACTAGACAAGTTGTTTCAAGTCAACGAGAAACATGCAGGGAAAATATTCACCCAGTGGAACATGAGAGCTTTCCAAGCTTCAGAAAAATACGGTAAACAATAGACACAAAAATAAAACGCGTTGAAATGACTACACAATGTCCTTCAAAATGATATGTAACATTAGCACCATCCTCCCCTCGCTTTTTTACTCCTGAGATGCATGTCACTGTGCCAGAGAAGCATCAATCATCAAGCAAGAGAAAAACATAAAACCTATCAAACTGTAGGGTGGTCTTTTCTCAGGAAAAATGTCAGAGCATTTCACTTTGATCTTTTTTTTTTCTTTTCCTTTTTTTCTCTTTCAGAAGCAGAGCAGGAAAACTTCTCCACCCTATAAAAATAATAAAGCACAAAGCCACACAACTTTCCAGGCCAGAAAATAAACTGCAGTGAAAATTGTTTCTTTCCAGTGGTACCGAGTGACAAATTAACATTAAAAATGCTGGATCACCAATGTTAGGATCATGATTACATCTGAAAGGAGAAATTTCTGATTTTAGCACTGATCAGTAAGGAGAAGGAAATACTGTTTTAATAATGACACTAATAGACTAATTATACGTCTAATTTTCAGTGCCTAAAAAACCTACAGACTTCATTTTGTCATGTCCAGAAGCCTGTAAATTGGATATAATCAACACTATAATTAAGATTTCAAAATAGCTTCTATTGTAATAGTTTGTCTTTGGCAATTAATTACTTTCCAGGGAAAAAAAAATCTTCTGGGATTAGATATCCATTTCACTCAGGAAAAAAACCCCAACACACACTACACACACACACTCTATATATTTTTAAGTCAGTCTGTATTTTCTACAGAGAAAACAGATTTCTCCTGGAAGTTCTTTTCCTGAGCTGAAAAGCAGACCATGGCCCAGTAATTTCTTAGCAGCATGACAATACAACTGTGACATTTTAGTAAGAAACTGGCCAGTTTTCTAGAGAGCACTCTGCTGAGAAGAAACCTGGAATGTCAGCAGTCACTTCTGTCACCACAGTACAAGAGGGACAGGAAACTATTGGAGAGTGTCCAGAGGAGGGCAATGAGGATGGTGAAGGGTCTGGAGGGGAAGTCTTACAAGGAGAGGCTTAAGTCCCTTGGTTTGTTCAGCCTGGAGAAGGGGAGGCTGAGGGGAGACCTCATCATGGATTTTGGCTTCCAGTGATCAAACCCGAGGGAATAGTCAGGGGAGGTGTGACAGGGCAGGTTTAGTTTGGATATTAGGAAGAGGCTCTTTACTGAGAGGGTGGTCGGGCACTGGAACAGGCTCCCCAGGGGAAGAGTCACAACACTGAGCTTGACTGAGTTCAAGAAGCGTTGGGACAATGTGCTCAGTCCCATGCTCTGACTTGGCTGGCCCTGTGTGGAGCCAGGAGTTGGACTCGATGATCCTTACGGGTCCCTCCCAACTCAGGAGATTCTGTGATTCTGTGACTCTGTGATGAAAGCACAAGCAAACTTAAAAAAGAACAAGTCAGAATGCACATTTGCACAAAGCACTCAGGCTCTGTCTTTTAACAAAAGTCAAGACCTTTTCACAAGGTTTTTATCTGAATTAGGCGGTCATGAGAATTTTACAGCAAAAAGTCAACCTTAAAAAACTGGTCCTGAATCCTTGTATTTGTACAGTGAAGAGAGAGAGAAAACCTCAGCATCTAAGTCTATGTAACAGCTGCGTGTTAAGAAATAGCTAGAAAACCAATTACTGTTTCTACATCTGTATTTTAATGAAGGCATTGAAATGAATGGGTAATAGATTGGGAGAGTAAAAATTACCAAACAGAAGCCACTTCTCAAAAATCAGTATGTTAACTCTACTAATGCTTGTTAGGTATTCACAGCACATCATAAAATATTTTCCCCCAGAAATTGAGAAATTCTCGAGTTCGCAAAAAATTACTTCCCAAATACTAGAATGCAGGTAGATATGCTTAAGAATTCCTTGTTATTAAAGAAAGGCCAGTGAAACATTTTTATTATAACTGTTTTCTCCAACAGTTCCAACTTTACAGAAGAAAATCCAAGCTAAGTGAGTAAGCTGGGGCATGGTTAATGACTTAATAGAGATGAAATTTCCCTATGTGAAATATATGGCCTCCAGACATCCCAATGCTACCCTAGTACTAGGTGTATTTGGAAACCCTATTTTGACAAGAGCAAACGTTAGCATAACATTTTTTATTGTGGGCCTTTTGAAAGAGCCTGTCAATCCTGTGCAATGACTGATCTATAAAGCTATTGCATCACCTAATCCTCAGTGAAATTAAAAAGCAATTGCATGCAAACAAGCATCTAAATGCCACTGCAGGCCACATCCTTAAGTATTTGCTTACTAGACACACATTGCTAGATTTCTTTACACTGAAGGTGCATAAATTGTGTAAGGAAGTAATGGAGGCCTGAAAGGTAACTAAAAATGTTAGCCTGATTCTGGATCCAACTGCACATTTTTTTCCTTGCCTATCCAAACTAAGACAAAATGCTAACTAGAATGTCAGATGGAAGTGAACATGGACAAGCACATCTGGTTTTATTGGTTTTCCTCTCTCCCTTTCAGATGGAGGGAATACATGTTCACATGGCTGAAGATGTATGTTCAGGGTCAGTGTGGAGAGGGGAATCCCCTATACAATTGATATATTGGCCTCATTGGTTTTCGTGTGTTTTGGCTTTTTTCCTGTTTGGTTTGGGGTTTTTGTTTGGTCTTTGGTGGCTTTGTGTTTTTGTTTTTGTTTGGGTTTTTTTTTTACAGAGTCCTTTGAAACTGCTGAAGCAACACGGCAAGAACATATTTGGTTTAATAGTGGAACTCTGATCAAAGGAATTCTGTGCAACATAAGGAATAGAAACAATTAGAAAATCAATATATAGTCTTAAAGAAGGTTCTTACTGAATGAGATTAAAGTCTGACATACTTGACACACAAATATGGCAGAATTATCGAAATATTTATTTCAGAAAATCTAACAGCTCAGCAGATCTGTATGGAGAAGCCTTTTATACTTAACCCTCAAGCATTTTTAATTCTAGCAGGGTGAATAATTATCAGATCCAGGAAAGACATTTTACATAGGTGGAAAGAGAACTGCAGAAGCAGCTGCCATTTCCAGAAGCCCCTTATACTTGAAGAAGATCACAAAATTGCTCAGAGAACTCTACAGCTGGCAGTACAATCGCATGAGTTCTTGATTATTTTATTGAAACTTTAAAGAGGCCCTCTAGAATTGAGAAGCAGCAAGAGATTTACTCCTGAGCCAGGGAAGCCTCAAGCAGGCTTGCAGCACCCCAGCAGAAACCCTCCTTCTGCTATTTGGAAAGGAGAATTTAGAATGGGAAAATGCCTGTGAAAATTGCAATTTAAAGTGCTAAACCATCAAGCTGCACAGCAGTACAACTACCATGCATTATGCACAGCTGCAGAAAGTCCTGGAAGACTGCACAAAAACAAGGAAAGAAAGAGGAGGCCTTATGTTATTATCATTGCCTACTAAGCAGAATCTGGGACATAAAAAAATAAACACTCCTGCAAAAAGCAGCCAGAGATCCCTGCTTGAGCAGTTTATTGCCATAAAAGATACAACGACTCTGTCACCAGTTCCATATATTATTATAAAAATTGTAGTTGCTTCCCAAAAATCAAGTTTTTACCAGACTGAACCAGTAGGGAAGGATACACCACATAAAGCTTTTTGAGAAAGTCTTGACATTAACTGGAAAAGTACTAAATGCTATCAGTATTTGCAGCTCTAAGAGCTT
This sequence comes from Hypotaenidia okinawae, assembly GCA_027925045.1. Classification (NCBI taxonomy): domain Eukaryota; kingdom Metazoa; phylum Chordata; class Aves; order Gruiformes; family Rallidae; genus Hypotaenidia; species Hypotaenidia okinawae. Next base: position 66,056,702 of record BSDF01000002.1, read on the forward strand.
ACACATTATCAATACATGCTTTCTACTGAAATGATACTCATCAAATTGCACAACCAATAATCAAGAAAAATCCAAACAACCAACCTAAACCCAAGGAAGTTCATTTATCAACACTGTATGTATGCAAAAGCAATCAAAAGTGCATGTGCTCTGCCAGGACTCAGCCAAGGATCAGATTTGCCTCATCAGCTGTAATTTTCATTTGTGAGAAATCAGTCCAAGGCAGACAGGCACAAGATAGTTCAATTTAGATTCATCTGCAATGGGACAGTCTGCATCCTGCACCTGCCTATACTACAGTGAAGTTCTCATTTATTCACAGATGTAAAGCTAACATACTTAGGAAGAAAATGGCTATATGGTTTTTATCAATATTTTAGTTATAGCTGTTAAAGCCCTTTTTATGGAAGCAGGAATGTTAAATCAAGACATTTAATATTGAAACCATTTAATAGTGAATTTAATATTAACTTTATGGTAAAAGAAAATGGGCAGAGCTATGTATTACATACACTGTGCTCTTCTCACGCTTATAAGGTCTTATATTAGCTGCAATTAAGTATTTCAAGGTAATGATGATAATGTTATGATTTAATCTAATAACTAGACTAGTACCAGACAGACCTAAGAGTGTTGTGCAGGACTGAAGTCTTTAACAGTCATGAGTGGTTTGTACTGAAGCTGAAGCTTTTTATTACTGTTTCTATCAACATTACATTTGCATGTTTTTATCAACAGCTTTGAGGGTTCTGGTGCAGTTAGAGGTGTGCAGGGGTGGGGCTTGTTGTTTGTTTGTTTTTAACTGTGTAAACACGGGGCTAACAAGAACTTATAACATCTGTCCAAAGGACACAATAAAACCTTTAAAAAGGTGGTAAAGACAGGCTGAACCTGGAGAATCAAAATAGTTCACTGAAAGCTATTAGCCATTGTGAAGTCTACTTTATGACAGAAAACAGATGATGAATACAAGTCCTACACACTCGAAGTTCTTGTGCATTTTCTGTATTCTCTTGTCCAAAAGCTTTACTTGACAGTAAACAGTATTAATGAATACCTTCTCATATGAAAACTTGGGAAAAAAATGCTTGGATGGCCATTATTTTAGATCTAAATGCTTTCAAAATATTTTTACCATGAGGCTCACCGTGCAAAAATCTAACCACTTCAATTCAGTTGCTAAGACTTTTAAAGCAAGTTAAGCAGTGATGTCCTTTGCTAAAGAAGTACTAGTAAAAATGTTTCTGCAAACCACAACTGCTTACACTACATCCATCAGCCGGTATGAGAAGTTACATGGTAAAGAAGCTTGCCATTGGCATACCAATGTCACTGTAATAAGGAGGTCTGCACCATACCACCTGCAATGGTAGCGAATAACAACACTGTCAGTGAAAGCCTGCCAATACTGGAGACCCCCCCAACTTCCAGTGAAACCATATTCTTTCACCCAAGGTTCAGGGAGACCCCCCAACTTCCAGTGAAACCATATTCTTTCACCCAAGGTTCAGGGATAGCAAAAACGCTGTCTGGACAGCAAACCCCAACAAACCATCAAAGAAGTCGCTGATAACTTTGCAGCACCCTGAACCACCACAAGTTAAACACCGTCACGCTATAACCAAACAAGTACATTTTCTGCCACCTCGCCTACACCAGAATTATTCAAAACTCATCTTATGAGCGGTAAAACCTATTGTTAGACGGCTGCTAAGACTAAAAGGAAAAGGGTGGATTTGCCATCTATTTTCCAGCAGTCACAGAATTAAGCTTTAGATCATTCCACTTTCTTTCTACCAGGGGGCTTATTTATTTCTGCAGGTTTTAGGACACATGGATACAATGGATCTTCAGTGTACATCCAAACAATTCCCCACATACTACATTATACAATGTGCCTGATCCGTGGGTAGCCTAATATAGTTTAAAGTTTGGATAAAATAAATTTGCACCTAGAAACGTATTGTTTTAGATGCTAAGCTCTGCAGCGACGCCCAACAAACACCTCACAATGAGTTCTAGCCTTTGCACAGGGAGATTATCACAGTATGCTCCTTGACGCAGCAGAGCTCACAGTGATAAAAAACAAAACGTGCCTTCCCCTTCTCCCTGGGGGTGTGCTGGATTTTGAACCATTAGCAAATACAACTCCATTATATGGAAGGAAGTGGGAAATGGTTGTGCTCTGCAGGTGTTCAAAAATACATTTTCAGTAAGGGAGCAGATGCTTGAAAAGACACAATTCAAGTAAGCACATGGCACCATAATCAGTCTTACTACTGTATTTGAAAGCAACTGTCTTCCTCTCAAATATACAAGCTACTGGGTTTTGGCATCACATGCATTTATTGCACCTGCAAGTGCTTGAATATATTACACTTCCACATTTCAATGTACAGTTTTTTTTAAAGAAACAGGACACAACATATCACAAGCAACGATGAACAAACTACTATCCTGGTCACACAAATAAACCTTGAGAATTCATATGGCAAAGAGAGGTGCCTAAAATTAATTTTCTCTTCAACCTTTAAGACCATTACTGTATTTAGAATGAGATGTAAGAAAATGTCATTAACTTCATATCAGATGTTTCTGTTCCCTTATACTGCCCAACAACACTTGCATGTTACTATGCTCTGAATATGTGAACCAGCCATCATTACAGACCATCTTGTTTCAGGTCATAGTGCGGAACCAAACAAACCCAGATGGAGTCAAAGTGTATTTCTCCATAAACAAGCCTAAGGAAAATGAAGGTCTTGCGCTGAAAATGGAAACCCAACAAAACCAGCATAATTCAAAAGGTGCTGAGTAGAACAGGTATCCCTCAAGCTGAAAATCCAGAACAAAATCCTAACTCAAGAGGCTGAATTTTCACACTACCTTCACTTATTGCATAGACATGACTAAAAGGTTACTACTGCCTTTTAAAAGAGTTTAATTTTCTTCTGAAGACTAGAACTTGAGGCCTTCTCAGTAAGACAATAACTGAGAACCTGCAACCAAATCCTCAGTGTTAAAGGCATCTAAAGGGCATGTAAAATTCCTGATTTATGATTTAACGATCTATTACCCAGCCAGTAGTTCCTGCTGACGCACCAAGAACTGAACAGATCAGGAGACTGAACAATCCTCTATTCCCAGGTGGCTTTTGCAGGTGAAGAGAGAAGGATATGACCGGGACAGAAGTAGTCTGCCTCTTGGCATACTGAATCCATGCTTAAGGAGAGATACTAGTCTCCAACTGATACTTCTCATGAATATCAGAATAGTGTTTTATTGTGTCTACATATATATAGCTTCTTGGCATTAAATCCCCTCAATTTCATCCCCCTCAGACAGTACATGTTATTTTCCTATGCACCTGCCATTATGCTAATACAAATCAATTTTAACTTGAACAAGTTCCTCCTTCCTTTTTCACTTAGACTGCCAATATAATCCTTAAAGGAAAGCTTAGCTTCCTTATTCTTCCCTTCCTTTTTTTTTTTCAGGTTCTCTGGGGACTCTCTCCATCATGACTGTTTCCTACCGTAAAAATCAATGTAAGACCAGCTGCTTATGTCATCTGTTTGAATCTCTCTTCTTAAAACATTTTTACTATACATTTTACATCTATTTCTAATAGGCCTACAAATAAGACTATCAACTTTGAGAGTAACTACTGCACTCTTTTCCAATCTATTAGGCTATTAAATGAATATTGTGAAACCAAATCCAGTTTCCAGTAAGTTCCAACCATATTTCAGCAGTGACAACACTGAGATAGATCTATATTCTAATTCAAAGAACTTTTGTTTCAAAATTCAGGATAGCTGTTGGATTTTCCAGATTACTGTTCTGATCTGCCTAGGTTCTTTACTTGCATCTGCCACTAGCATTTACTCAGAATCAAGGTCTCCCTCAGGTTTTATTCATATTCTGAAATAGATCATAACAAAGACACCACATGGGTTTAATAATCTAGGCCATTCACTGCTGGTTGCTTTAAAATTCTCCATTTAGAGTGTTCTCAGAAGTTCAAGGAAGAAAGAGACAGTTTGTTTTGACTTACATTTATTCTCACTACAGCTAATTACAGTTACAGGTCCTATACCATATTAATGATGCCCAAAACCTACAGAGTCCCAGTGATAAAGAAATTGAACTTAGAAAGCTGAAGCATAATGAGTTCTCCTGTGGTTTATCTGCTCTCTTCACTTGACTCTTCCCTAAACAGTAATATTGATACATAAACACTTTGTACACCACTATGCCTTTAAAAAAAAAGTAAAAAGAGGGTGCCCTTTAAAAGTAAACATTTACTACGCCATGGTACTGACCTACAGTGGTATTTCCTATGCTTAGTACACACAGTGCGGTAATACATCTGTATCTTAAATTTTCCACTGTAACTGTTTAACATTAATGTACTTCTGCTTCATAAAAGAAGGGAACAGCAAGAAAGTCTCTTTCTGTAATTCAGTATTGATAACACAGCGATCACAGTCCTTTATAAAAACAATAAAGCAGTATTACTTTCTATTCTATTCTCTTTACCCTTCAACTTATTGCTACACTGCCGCAAACCACACAAAGAAGTTAATGTTTTCTAAGTTAAACAACAGGCTGTATGCTTATCTGAAAACTTAAATGTGGGGCAACTTCCAGCTACCTTACAGCAAGCACAATGCCTAGCAACCCTGCAAAATGCGAGAGCTCCAGTTTTGAGTCCTGCCACATGCGTTAGCGTGAGCATTTCCAGCCCGACTAGGCATGGCCAGCACCCTTCCCCCCACTGCCTGCTTCCACTGTAAACTGTGGTTCAAAACAGTTAATAAAGCCAAGCTGAACAAGGAGAAACAAAAAAAAACCAAACCAACCCCAAACAACAAAGCAAAGCGCATATTTGGGCCAGGCCCAGGCCCACCTACCGGATAATCCCAATTTACGTCCGACAGCTGTTTATACTTACCTGGCACGCAGCAGGTGCAGGACAAAAGGCTCAGGCAGCACTGCACCTGCCACCTGCCTCCACCCCTGCTCAGGCCGCAAGGCAGAGCCCAGCACCTTGGCAGGCTGGTTGCAGCAGGCCCCAGGGAGCACGTCCTCCCACCTGTGTCCCCATGCTGCCCAGCTCTGCCCCTCTGGTTCGGGGAGGCCACACAGACAGCACCTGCCACGCTGCTGGCTCACCAGGTACGGCAGAGCAGCTGGGGAAGCAGTCTGTGATGCCCAGCCCAAGGAGGTCAGTCAGCTTCAATGGTTATTACTGCCAGAATTGGGATGGGGTACAATCCCCTCTCACTGGAGGACTTCCTCCACCTCATGCACTGGCTGGGGCAGCTCCCCACACTCTTCATGCTGTTTGGGACACGGGGTGGCAGAGGAGAATACCAGCTGCTGGTGCGCATGCTCTGTCTTAAAAGCACAGAAGGCTTTTGGATTTACTATGCCCAAAGTACACAGAGCACAATTACTGAAACAAGCCCTCAAGGAAAAAATAATAATTTAGGTGAAACAGAGGGCTGAAAATGCTACCATTCTTTGTTCAGAGCCATCCGTTTAATCACCATTATGTTGCGCTGACTTTGCTGCCCTTTTAATGCACTGTCTGCCCAAAAATTTCTTTCCACATCCAGTTATTACTAGTCATGTTATGTTATAGCAATGATACATTCAAACGTTTTCCAGAGAGGCATGATCAAGAGTCCTTCATGTTTTTCTACAGGTAACAGAAGCATTCAGGAGAGGAACAAACAGGGGAACGAATGACCAGGCCTGAACACCACAAGGTGCAGGACTAAGGGCATACACAGGCCTAGGAAGGAGAAGGGGGGAACGACAGACGGAAACAAACCTCAACCAAAAAAAACCCAAAACAAAACAACAGCAGCAAAACAACAGACATTACAGCAACAGGTGCCACTTTTATATTGCTCCATTAGAGGATGTTTGCATGAATGTCATTTCACTAACTAAACTGGTTTCACATATAACTGAACAGTTTTGTTTGCCTGAAAGTCCATGAGCTTATTTCCTGTGCAGGTAACTGAACAAAGGCCTCTCTTTTTCTACAGGGGAATCACAGAACAAGTTTATCCAGATTAAGAAACAGAACCCAAAGTCCTTTGATCTAGTATCTCACACTTATATCATCAGAGCTATGAGAGAAAAAGAATGCGCATGTGTGAACGAGTTAGCTAGCTGCTGGTTTTAAAATATATGGAAGCACAAGAAGACTGGAAAAAAATAGTAAATGAACCTCACTTAAGCACACAAAGAGTTTTACTGTTAGAAGAAAGCTCTTAATCAACTCCACACAAATCTACTCATAACACGAGGTGAGACAGCTTTTACAACACAGTGTTAAAAATGTAACACGTACCTAGTTGAAGAACATACCTGAGTCCAAACAGTGTAATCAGTAATAATACAAAATTAACAAACCAAGATTTAGCACTTACACAGTAGATGCAGCATGGTGTTAACAATTACATTAACAATTGTGGATGACTAAGTAACCAAAAGCAGCTGATAGGGCACAGTCTAATCAAATTAAGACCAGATTACATTTGCCACAGAACTCTTTTAGTTTATAATTTAAAGTTATCCATTACTACAGTAAGAACTGGAAAAGCTGGTCAGAATGTCCAGCAATATTTCATATGGAAACTATGAACACAAGACATACAATATTTGAAAAGAAATCCAAAAGGAATCTTGCAATTAAGATTGAATATTACATTCAGCACCCCAACTAGGAAAAGAACATTTCTACAAATCACAGTATAGAACTTTGGTTTGCATTTATGCATTTTACATAGTAGCAGAGAAACTCCTTCCACTTAATAAAATCAAATTAACTGTAATTTATAAATTTCTAGCAGTAGAAGTTTGCTGGCAGTGTAGGGAGGTATATCCTACTAGACAACTCTTACAACTGAAAATGTTGACATGCTTCACAGGCTGCACTGAAGGTAAAACCCTAGGGGGCACCTGTCCGATTAGGCCAATGAATGGTAAAAAAAACCCTTTACAGAAAGACCTTCACAAATCTGGCTCTGCCCGAGCCAGAGGGGTGGGCCGAGAGGACCTCCAGAGGCCCCTTCTAACCTCAACTCTTCTGTGATTCCATGAAATAGAATTCTCACATCTTCCGCAAAAGAGAACATGACACTCTGATGCTATTTGAATTCTGTCAGGAACATACAAAGGTAATACTACATATACTTTCATCTATAAACTATGCCAGGGATTTTTCTGACTACTTTGGGGAAAAACAGATTCATTCACATTGATTTTGCGTATCTCAGGTATCTAAATGAGGAGATTGTTTCCTTATATAGCCAACAGAGACTGGACTTCTTAAATTGTGTGTATCTTGGGTAGGTAGACTAAGTGTATAATATACTAAGAGAAGCTAGGAACCAATTGTCTTCTTTGTTGGAACATTTTTAAAAATGAAACTATGGAAAAGAACTTCCAAGCTCTTTGACATTCTGTTTTCTTGTGCCATTTTCTTGTGTCATTTGCTACAAAAGCTTGAAAAACTCTGTATGATACTAATTTAGACAGATCAAGCCAGAGCTGCTCAACTACACATCTGAAGTCAAATAAATGCACCTTTAAAACTGAAGCCACAGAATCAGATGAAGCCTGATGACACTACCTTGCATTCCCAGACTCATTTAATGGCAAGAATTCCAACTTACTGTTCTGTGTTCAGAATAAAACTCCCAAAAGTCTATTTTCAGTGGAGGAGCAAGATTTGGAGAACAGTAGAGACATTTATTAAGTCTTGATGGGATTTTGCAGGATTTAATTAAAAGCTGCAAGACACACTTACGGATATGCCTTTTTAAAAGAATTCATGCCTTTGGCATGTAGTAATATATGAAACTTCAGCCACTCAATAGTTCCTTGTATTAGTGCCCAGTTTGTCTTACTGTGCATACATTATGGTTAATTTTACATGATTTCATCTTTAGTGGGTAGCTGGGTTGGGAGGGTTGGGAGAGGAAGAGGGCTGCCCACTGGGAGGAGCTTTTCTGCCATACTAGCACATATTCACATATCTTCTGCCTTCTACAGCTTCATCCACACAGGAAATGTGGACCCAGAAATTTCTTTTAAGCAATCGTGCTAACGGGTGACCTACATAACACAGCTCAGGTACATTTCAACAATACAGTCATCTCGAAATCTTCAAAGCCTTCTTGATTTCTTAATTTCCCCTTAGTCATGTCTTACTCAAGATTGACACAGGACTAAGACAACCCCAGCCAGGAAGACGTAATTAAACATACCCAAACAACAGAAGGCCAAGTTTGTACTGCTTTCTCCAGCGGGCATACCCAACAACAACCTGGATGCCATGGTGCTATTTAAATAGGCATGTTAGCAGGCATTGTGCACCACATCTAGGAAACTATTAAGGATACTAATCAGCACACAGACTAGTTTAAAATTAACATATTAGGAGAAGCCCTCTAGTGTGTTCAGACAGTGAGTCAGCGTCTCAAACCAGAACAGAAGCAGCTAATACAAATGAAATGCTAATTTTTCCCCAGATGGTGAAGCAACACTCTCTGTGTACTCCAGCTCTTTTGTAGTATGTTAACACTTGGGTTTATTCTCTCAGACTACAGAACAGTGTCGACCCTTAAACAGTTTTTGGCTATTTCTTTCCTGTTTGAATCAGCACTGGGGAAAAAAAGAAGTTTCAAACCTGACATTACCACAAATGCAATTGTACAGAAAATGTACATTTCCACAACTCTTAGTACCCACACGCTGCTAATGACATAAAAATAGCTGCAGTTATTCTTCAGATGTTGTCTCAGCACCAAAATAAGCAATGCAGACTTGTTTGTCTATCTCCTCTTCCCCCTCACTTACAGAACTGTATATCAGCACTTCCAAGTCCAGCTCTGTTGTATAATAAGAATATGTGGGACATCACTTTCCCCAAGAGACCTGCTTTCCAGCACCTATGGAAAGCGCATTGCGACTACTCCTCTCCCCTTACACCACCTCTTAGATCATACTCCAAAAAGACAACACCACTTTTTTCCTATAACTGATGCATCTTCAGAAAGAATCAGCTAAATGTTTGTCCTGCATTATTTATGGACTACCTTGTATATAACGTGGTCCCTCTTCCAATTTACACACATGTATTTAGTGCTGCTTTACATCCTCTGGTATATTTGTGCAATACACTATACATTGTGGAACTGGTGTTTCTAAAGGCACATTCTGATGACAGTAAAGTTGTTAAAATGCAACACAGTATCTTTGGCCAGCCTAAGTTATTGCTAACAGCAGGTAAATCAAAAAGTACCCAGCCTGACATTCTCTGAGTGCGATTGTGACAACTAGGAAATGAAAGGTTTTATTCTGAAACGTCTAAGGACAGACACAGTAAAACCAGAAATTACCACAGCATCATAAAATTTACTTTCATACTAGAAATACACCTTAAAGAAAAAAAGTCAGCAGGTCCTCTACATGTACTTCTTCAAGCTAATACCTTTTGGCAGGAAGAAGCTTTTCAAAGAAATATAACTGAAATAATAACCACTGCAATGGTATTAACAGACTTTTTTCATGCTACTTATCTTAAAGCCTGTCCAAGAAATTAGCAGAGCACATACATGTGACTTACCGGCAAAACAGAAGGAAGATAATCAAGCCAGAATTATTTTTTTTATAGCATTGCTGCCCTCTTCTGGTCTAAAATTTCTTCATCCTCCATACTCCATGTATTAACTAATCCATCTCAGCTAATTACATTACATTCACACAGGGCGTGTTCAGAATTAATAAATTAAGTTAGTCTAATCCACAAGCAATTCTGGCATGACGAGAGTCACACGCACCTTGAAGTGTTATAATTTGAGAGTTGTAGATTAAAATCTATTATTAAAATTGATTACTAGCATCATTTTTTAAAATGAACTGTTGATCTAAAGTACAGAAGTCAGCTTTGACATCATGAGAGGTCTCAAGGATATCAAGAAAACAAAGCAGAAGAATTGGGAAGTGCTTATTCAACAAGGTACAGCGTGAAGAGGGAATCCAATTTTTACACCTACTCAGGCAGTTTTTACCTACCCTGTTACAGAAATACATTCAACAAATGCACTGTAATATAAGCACAGTAATTCACAAAACAGCACTGTTTTATCAACTAAGCACTTTTCATATTGCCAAGATCCAGAAACCCAGGCAGACATAAGTAAGATCTACCCTTCTTTTCCTGCCAAAATACCAAACATCTTGATACAGAACTCCAACATAAAAACAGCAAGCACAAGTTCACATTCTGTTCAAGGGCTCAAGCAAATCAGCATATTCTCTCTCCCTGATGCATTTAGCATTGACCATTCCTCCCCTTGCTCCCACCCCTGTTCCCACACCCATCTTTCCTCCCACTAATTTGGCAATTGCATCATAATCTGTCACTGAAGACTACACTCCTTACATCAGGCTTTAAAGAATAAGATATCACAACAGTTCATCTGGGTTTTGCATCCAGTCCTACGTTTCAGATGTAACATCACCTTTGTAGTACTGCTTCCTCCTGTAAACCAGCCAACAATGGCTTCACTTCTTATTGTCAGATCATTTAATGAGCTTTACCTGTACTATTCACAGAACTATAATACTGAAAACAGAAAAATATAAAGGTCTTATCAAATAGAAATAAATTTATAGTAACTTTTTTACTAGTGCCACCAAGTACTCAGAGCAATGAAGCCAGTACTTGCACAGAGAGCTTGCAGAGTCACGGCTACTTCACTTGCAATGCCTTGCAGATCATAGGTGAAAATAAGATTCCTTTCTTTTGCTGTATGCAAGCTGCATTTCTCCACCACCTCCCTGGGCAACTTGTTCCAGTGCCCAAACACTTTTTCTGAGAAGAAATTTCTCCTCATTTCTAACTGAACCTCCCCTGGTGCAGCCATTCCCTCTTGTCCTGTCACTACTTATCTGCAAGAAGAGGCTGACCCCCAGCTCACCACAGCCTCCTTTCAGGTAGTTGTAGAAAGCAATAAGGTCTCCCCTGAGCCTCTTCTTCTCCAGACTAAACAGTCCCAGTTCCCTCAGCCGCTCCTCATAAGACTTGTGTTCCAGACCCTTCACCAGCCTGGACACACTCCAGGGCCTCAATGCCTTTCTTGTAGTGAAGGGCCCAAAACTGAACACTGTCCTAAGAATACAAATGATACAAGCAAAAGCCACAACAGTTCAAACTAGAATTTTGCCTAGAATCAACTGTCTTTTGAAGCTACACTTTTGTTTCAGTTTTTGGGTTATTTTGGCTCTTTCATCAGTTGTTACAGAATTAAAGGATTCATTTCCCTCTTGAAAAATGTAACATGTATATTTTGGAGGATGGAGAAAGAGAAAAGAGATCCCTGGATTTTGAGAGCTGCTGCTTCTGTTGGAAATGCCACTGCTATTGACAGTTGCCACCTCATATCACAAGCAAAGAGAAAGCCAACAAAAACTGTATCAGAGGCTAGTGCCTGCAAGGACAAAGTAAGATCTTTTTCTCAAGAAAGAGACGTGTCTACCTGGGCAAGTATGTGAAAGAGGTTTGAGGTAGAAGCAGAACTGTCTTTAAAAAATCAACAAAATACATGCAAAAATCCTGCAAACTAAGGTCTTGTCTTGAGACAAAAGTGCTGCTATTTTCTCCCACCATCTAAAATTGGTAAAATAAAACTGAACTTCCCATGACTCAGGATGGAAACACCTAAGATTTTTTGTCTCCAACAAACCCCACCTTTTACATTTTACTTGCTGATTATAAAAATGCCCGCCACCCCCAAATCAAAGTACATCCAAGCCGAAGTCCCTAAACAGACTGCACTCAGCCTTTCCCACTGGGTACGAAACACTCAGGAGGAAAAGCTAATTGAACACCAGCTCCACATCAGGCATCAAAATTTCCTATTCGAAGGATAGGACAGATAAAATGCCACCATTTTTCTCACTCCCTGAAGTTATGATCAACAGCATAACAATGCAGATAAGCTAAGTTGGTAAGTGAACTCCAAAGTTCTCATGAGCACGTGGGGTACGCACTTGTGGTAAGCACGTGGGGTACGCACTTGTGCATTACAGTACTGCCGGCTTCACTGCCCATTTTAAAAACCAAAGCAAAGAAGCATCTTTTGCTTGCTGTCAGAGAAAGAAACACGGTCATGAGAATCATCTTGGACCCCACACACTGAACAGAGAGAAAAATGAATATATGTAGTAGAAAGACACACCAAAAAACCAACCAGCCAACCAGAAAAACACACGTTGCTTTCCTCAAGTGTTGCGAAATGTTCCACACTTCAGCAGGATCAATGGGATAAACACAATTCTCCAGAATTTTAATCGAAAGAACTATTTCAAGTATATCAAAAGCAGCATGTCTAAGAGTAGTATAACTTCTCAGGTCACAGGCTGCAGAGGTGATTTATCTACCAGGCCAGGACATTTTGATGCGTTCCTCTGATAAAGGTCTATTTTCTAAATAAATTCTAAAAAAAAAAAAAGGATCTTCATGCTTTACTTCTGCAAGGTTTCCCAGAAGTGACATGAAGGTCTTAATAATGTCCAGAATTGACTGGCTTTTGTCAAGCTGATAAAATTGAATTGCTCTGCCATCCATAATTACTTTTTTTTCATTCAAAGTTTACAGTGATTAAACTTTAATGTTCGCTGTATATGCAGCACGTGTTATCATCCTACTTCCACACACATCTATTTTTAAATTTTCCATCTTTTCTCCCACTGAAGTAATCAGTTTAAAATGTGATGAGTTTTTGTGTCTACCTCTGCAAACCAGCACTAGCTTTTATAGATCAGCATTAACTTCCAAACTCTAAGTTTGTTTGCTAACTTAGGCTAAAGAGCTACCAGAAACCACCTTGGACATACAGAAATATTTTTACACCTAGAGATTTTTTTATTTATTTATTTTTTAATTTTCTTTTCAGTTAAAACTCGGATGCTTTAGTAAAAGTTGGCTGAAATTTATCCAAGGTATTACTTCACTGACTGGCCCGCAGTTACATCAAGTATGATCCTGAGCCTGGCACATACAGTTTAAAAAAAAAAAGTCAGATCCAGCAACGTTCTTTTTTTATTAGGGAACAAACAGTGCAAACTATATAATGAGATACATTCAGTGGGGAAAAACAGAGATTAATAAAAATGTCAAAGGTGTATAAAAGATGCACTGTAGCAGGAAAGCTATGTGAATTACAAAACATTTCACAATAATGCAATCTGACTGTGGCCGTCAGTCCAGAACCTGCTTGGAAAATGCTGCTTGTTGTCACACACTCCCAGACAGGCAAACGCAGCTCAAAGATCAGCTATCAACAAGTGCAGATGAATACAAGGCATCTGAGATACGTTAAACCTACTCTACCTGAGACATGCTTCCAAACTGCATGTATGGTGCTATCCACCGCGTTGAAGGTGCTTGGTGTGCTCGTGTGAATAGTGAGTGCCCTTGAGGGCACCGGGCTCCAATTCCCTCTTCAAATTTGAAAATATAACATTCCCATTTCCCATAGTAATTACCGCAAATGAATGACAATATGCAGTTCTTGAGTTTTTCCTTGGCACAGTGATTCCAAGGAGCAAAAGATACTTGCGGTAGTTTTGACGACCAATCACTCGCTCCCATTACTTACTTAGAAGAAACCCAAGTAGCTTAAGGCTTACAGATTTCCCACTTAAGTACGCAGAAAATACAGATGCCTGTCTGGAGGATTTCTTAGCATTTTTCATTGCCCATTTAAGACATACACATCTAAGCAAATACAACCCGTATACGCAGAAAACCTTAAGAGATTAGTTACTGCCTTAAAATACAAGAAGAGATGATTTCCCTACAAGCCATTTTGAGGGAAGATTAAAGAGGAGAAGTATGCAACTTATGTCTCGGAGAGCTCTAGAAGGGCATACTAATATATTCTACTCACAGGAGCTGCTGCTTTGCATCACAGCCGCTCCAGTTTTTTGGGGCTATACCCAACTAGAAGGAGAGGAGACACCGCACGGTCCAAGGACTGTTTAAAGCCTGCGCAGTCCAGGCTTGGGGGAGAGAAGAATTAATGAGGAAAGAAGAAAAAAGCAGATGGTGCTGCAGCACTTCTTCCTGCAAACCCGTCACCTCGAGCGGTTCCTATACATGCAAAGCCCCAGGGCCCCACCTGGTAGCAACATAATTACCCTAAATGCGCACTTATGTTTCATTACACCTTAACCATCACTATGCGCGCTGATTACAAGTATCAATCCATTTCATTTCCATACACCTCCGCGGCTGCACAGCATTCAACTGTGAAAATTCAGCACTCTCGTCACTTCTAAAACAAGGCCCATGCTGATAAACAGCAGTGGGCAAATTATTTGTCACTCTGTAGGGTGCCAGTAGGGTTTGATAAAGATGACATCACTCCCATTTTGCCAATAACAATGACACTAACAAGAACATGTAATCAGTAAGCCTCAGTGCTTGGTCTAGCCATGGCAGGTGCAACTCTTTTTATGCTAGAAGTAAGCCAGCCAGCATTAGCTTCCAGAACAAGTACGAAACTATTTCTTTTATCAGAATGTTAAGCAGAAGTTGGCTTCCATAAGGCACCGCAGCTGCTGTCGCCGCTTCTACAGATGCTTTCATTAATTTTATCAAGGACACACTGAAGTAAGTGCTTGATCAGCACAATGGCTATTTAGGAACAGCTGGAGAAATGAAACAATTAACTTAGGGAGACTACGCAAGCCCGATATGCAAATTTAAATAATGAAATACAGAAAAGTACATGTAAGAATTGAACACAAATCTTTGTAAAGCATGAGTTGCAGGGGGGAGGGACTGGGAAAGAAAAGAGAAGCTTCACCGCTCTAATTTTATTATGGCTAAATAAAATTCCCGTAACCAGTAAAATTTTCCACATTCCAGAAACTTTAACATGATAACACCTACTCTACCCTCAGGTACTTTCAACATTAGGTTACAGTGAAGGATACTGCAGTTTACAACAACCAATCATGAAACAATGTTAAAATCTTCACAGAACTTTCACTTTACTATTCGCTGTGAAGATATTTTTGACACGGGATAACAGAGCTGTAAAAATGTTATTTCTTTTATGACAAGATTACTGCTTGGAACATTTAAAAGATCAAACACCATACTTAATATATAAGGTATAAACTATGGTTTATTTATCCATCTTCAAAAAAGAACTTAATATACCGATCTAAGACAGCATTAAAACCAAAAAAAAATCCATTTCCTTCCTCCTCCTTATTTGAACTCCCATGGATAAGCAAACACCGATATGTCTGGTTGATGAAATCTCACAGAAAATTTATATACCTACATTGGCAAACAACTTTCCACCTAAGAGTGGAAGTTAAGCAGATGAAGTTTCATCTCCCTGCTTTATCTATCCAGCTATGACTCCTCAAGGAATTTTAAAACAGCAGCAACAGAAAAATTAATGCCCGTTTTCCTAGCCTCTCGGCTGCTTCTGCTCAGGATACTAAGGGTTTTCTGCAACACTATTATTCTGTCTCAATGCTGCAGCCTAGGAAAAACACGAACAGGTAACAGTACAGTACATTTGCAAAGAAGAAAAAGGAAATAGTCCTGAGGAATGGTAAAATAACAGAGAGTATCCTTCCCTTCTTCAGTTGGCGGGAGATCTGGGGCTGAACAACAACAACGGCTTTTACAAAAGCGCTCTGGGTAACGTTACTACAGTCAGCTTAGATGCATGCAGCCTGTCCACTGCAGGTGGGACACACCAGCCTAGATGCTGTATGCTGCCTTCCTTGGGGAGCATACAGCTGTGGCAGTGGGATGCTGTGGTAGGCATGCCCAAAGAAATTACTATTATGATGATGTAAGCAAATTTTGTCTGGACACGCCATTTGAATCTTTCTTTTTCCTACAGCCAAGAATGGTAAGATGTTGCCCCTTATATAGAAGGAAGGAAAATCTACTTGCAGAAACTGAAAAACTCTAAAGGAGGAAAAAAGATAAGTCTGCTACACCCTTCTAATAGTTCGATATACTTGACGTTTACAAAGTCTAGCAAAAAACTTATTTTCAGTAATAAGAGTAGACTGCAAGTACACATGTTTCCAGAGAACATGAAATAAACTTTCATAGATAATCCAAAATGTCTTTAAAAACCCCCAAGTTTCTGAGAAAGAACATCTTCTCTAACGGTAATGCGAAATGAATTTTCTTGAACTCTGCATTAACCCTTTGTCTTTCTTCTCCAAGCAGAAGTTTTCATTATTAAGCTCTGCTGTAATAAAATCCGTTCTACACAAAATTCTGTTCACACCATCGGTGTTTAAATAACGGTACTCAGCACAGCTGAAGAAGAATCACATCCTAACATAACATCAGCTTGTGCGAACATTAGCAGTCCACCCAAAGTGTAGTTTAAAGCCACAAAGGTAAGCTTTACTCATGAGAAGCACTATGTGAAGAGTACTGCACACCACTTGCATCAGACAGATCTCTATTAAACAAATGCTATGGTATCTTATTTCTTCCAGTGAGACTTGGCAGGTTAAAAATTAATTTTTTAAAGTGTTTTTACTGACGTTCAATTCTTGTTCAGAAAAATGTGTCAGCCTACTGTTTATCCAAACCCAATGAAAAGGGCTACACTGTAATGAGAAGGGTTCCTACTGGGCAACTGAAAGGGGTTTTGAAAAAAAAAAAGAAAGCTGGGAAAACTGGATTTTTCTGCTCTGCAGAGTATTCATACAGATTAAAAATCACATATGTGTTATCAATATATAGAAAACTTACAAACAAATCAATCAAGCCTTCCAAACAGCTTCATTACCTTTGTCATTACCTACTCCTTTCTGTAAACAATGTGGAAAGCTGTGGGGTTTTTACCAGTTACAGAAGGTTAAGCTGTCTAGATTCTGGTGAGCTAACTGCAGAGCACGCCTTCAAAACACCTAGTTAGGAGACACTGCTCCTTGCTCCACTGCCAGGAGGAAGAAAATCCAAACCGAGTACCCCTCCTGCTCCTAGCTGGGCAGCACTGCTTAGGCAGAGGGGAAGAAGTGGTTACTCCGATGATGTGGAGTTTCAGCCGTGACACAGCCCACTCAGACTTCTTTAAAATTTCTCAAAAAATGGGTCCTGAATATCTGAGGTCTGGTCTACACAACCCAACTATAAAATTTCACTGCAGACACGTACAAAAGCAGTATGTGTTAGCTTCCTACAACGACTCCGGTGCTGCACCCTTTGCAGCACAGCATTATAACCCTGAAACAATGAAAGCAGGGGAACTACCATGGGATCCACTTAGGAATTCAGGCAACAGCCACGCTCAACTAAGGATGTCTGAAAGGCACGCTGGGCCACCACGGCTACAATCATATCAATGTCTAATGTTGTGTTAACTTTCAAATCAATGCTCACTGGCATGCAAAGCCACCAGTATAGAATTTGCTGTCTCCTTTGATCGTTCCAGGAAACTGTGCTGTTACGCAGTGGTGTTTCAAAAAGTGACGTTTGCCATTACATGGAAAGATAAAACTGGAAAAAGAAAAGAGGCAAACTTGCACACTTCCGGCTTCCGTGCGTCCCGTTTTGTCCAGTTTTTTCCATCATCATTGTACTTCTTACCTCACCATAATATGGTAAGAAGTGGTTCTGCCAGATTTTGCTAAAACTCACTTTCTGAGGCAACCTCTAAGCCATTTCCCAAGCAAGAGAGATGCGCGTGGGTTAAAGAAAGAGGTGTTTTCAAGTTTCTTCTTCCTCTTCACTGTGACATCTGCATACATATAAGAACCGCTTCAAAAACTCAAGACACCAAATATAAAACTGACACTATTCAGGCTGTTCTCCATGACAGACTGGGACAGCTGAGCTCATATTCATTTCACAGTGGATTACAACGCTAAAGGACAGGAGTCTATGCACCAGCACGCCATGCAGCTGGAACACACAGGTCTCCTGCAGTGTTTCAGTGAAGATAACGCTTGTTACATGTACTCCACATTTGCTTACTACTCAAATACAGGACCTGAATTTATTTCTAAAACAAGCCAGATTCGTATTTTAGCATCATTGTTTCTAATTCATTTTTGAAAGAGAAAAAAAAATTGTAAGAGGGAAGAAAGCAATATGTATGCATGACAAACACATGATTGCTACTACAGCGTCCTGTAAGTAATGAGATTTTTCTGATATCCTTTGCACTTGGTATCACTCTGATATATAAGGAATCAATTTTCCATTGGGGGTGGGGGAGGGAGAAAAGATTCAGCAGCATGACAGCTTCTGAGAAAGCAGCTTCACAGTAAAGTACAAAAATAAAGTGTCTCTGATAAAAAGTTTGCAGTCAACTGACACATGTTAAACTGAGAACTCAAAAAATTGTTAAAAAAATACTTTCTAGACAACTTGCACAAAAACTGGTTGCAGAAGCACAGGGAGTTCACAGCTTACTACGCTTACAGGTTCTTTCCAGGTTTCATACAAAATCAATGCAATGATCATACACCTTCATCACTACCATTCACTGACACAGAAGACTTAAGTCATGAAAATAAGAAACGGACTTCGTTATGAGCATAAACCCTCATCACATAATTCTAATCAGGAATCAAGTCCTATGAAATTAATTCAGTGTCGAAATAACTGAATGCATAAAACAATTTGGGTTTTCACCTAAAAAGTAAATAAGCACTTGTGTGTTTTAATGTAGCAACATGTTCAAGGTTCTTGAATATTTTACATTAGATCCTCTCTCCTCTTTTGATCCACTAAATGTTAGCTTTGAAAAAAATTTGAGAAAAAGCTATCCCTGTCCAGAACGCCGAGCAGCATGGCCACAGAGTATTAACATTTTCCACTTTTGAGTACCTCCGACATTTGACAGCTATACAAGCACTTGAACATCATTTATCATGTTTATTTTTAATAGCTCTCCTTGGGCACAGCTGCCTTGGATGCCAATCTTCTTTTCTTTTGCCTCCTGTAAATATTTGAAATAGCTATTCATTAACAGTTGCAGATTTATTCAACACTGTTGCACCGCTTGTGAATTGGAAATAGCTTTTATTTTCCTCTCCCTATCTTCTGGCTGATCTGAGAAAAGCCTGCTGCTTAGGTTCAATCTGTCAGGATTTAAATTATGCTCCAGCTGAGAGCTAATCAAGGGTATCTGACCTGGTTTACAAATAAACAAGGAACAAGAGTGTTCTTTTTCCTCTTTTTTTCTTTGGGGCAGTGGGCCCATACATGAAAACAAACTGTGAACAGGTCATACAATTGCCCTAAATTAAAGCAGAAACAGCCACTCTTTCCCAGGTAAAGCAGGCATCTTCCTCCTGAAGGTTCTGGAGCATCCTGAACACTCGCTGACACTCCTCAGACCGAGCTTTACCTGCAATATTAGCACATCAGAGTTCAGCACTCTGACACAATGCACACAGCATTACAAAAGGCGTATGTCTAAGCTATCAGACACCCTGGTGTACATGTCAGGAGTCCCATGCACCTGTACAGATCACAACTCTGGTTTTCATGGGGCTACAGGAACCATTTTTCTGCATCACTCAGTGTGGTTACTCCTCACCTCTGTCCATTCACAACCAAACTGCGTACAAAAGCCATCTGAACGTAGCGAGTTGTACAAAACTCTTACAACATGCACTTGAAGATCGGTTTGCTTTGGATTTAGAATGGATGGGGTACTGAGGGCTCTCAAATGTACGGGTACAAATTATACCTAAATTATCACTTCTGTAACACTTTAATAACGAGATTAAATTTTTGAACATCAGACCCTTGTTCACATGACAGGACTTTAGCACAGGAAAAACTGCAGCCATGCCTTGTCCAATGAAAAGTGCCACTCGTACACTATAATTAAACTTTCCTAGGAAGGCTAAAAGATATGTAATATATTTTATTCTTTTTAAAAAAAGTTTTGACTGACCAATCTGACTTTGTATCAAATACTATGAATAACGCCGTGCATTATGAAAGCAGTGCTTTCTTCTACCTAGTCCTGACCTGTTAATTCACAAGCCATCACAATCACTAGAGGATTATGTCTTCAAGATTAATACTTCAAGAGACTTACCAACTTTTGTCTTACCATAGTATGAAATATTCAAGGGAAGGTTAAAAATAAAAAAGGGACTACAGCTAACCATGAGAGAGATCTATCAAATCTCTGGGACCAGGCGTAGAAATTTATTTTTTCCAAAAGATACATTTAGCATTCTTTAAGCATTTTCTCACTGTTACAACTGGGCTCCACCCAGAGTTTTGCTCTCCCCATGACTTCAGTGAATACAGCATGAAAGATTAGACTTTTTTTTTATAACTTGCAGATTGTTTACTCTTGACATATGCTGTGAGTTGAGTTTGATGCTGAAGTCTCTTGCTTCTGTAAACTCTGATGAAATCAGCTCTCAACTTCCAACTAAATGAATTTCAGAGTTTCAATCTTACAGTAGCATTAGATACGGAGATGACATGGACTGGAGTCACAATGGTATCACAAAACATAACAACAGGAGCATCAACGCTGCAAAACCCACCGTAAACATGTAAGGTAAGCCCTCATTACAAAAGGTGGTAGAGAGCAACACTAAAGGGATAACACACCCTTCAGTTAAAGTAAAACGGGTGAAAACAGATATTTGCTGAAATAGGGCTTAAGATACACAGTGAGTAAGACCACTACTCAGCTGAGACTAGTGTCCTCTCCCAAAAGACACTTAGTGGAGAGTGTAAATACAGGCAGCATGAAGTATTTGAGGAGTATTCAGCAAATCACAACGTTCCCGCTAAGATTTCACTCCTATTTAAAGAAAACAGATTCTTCTTCCATGCACCTGTCCTATCTCTCCCAAACATGTAAACTTTCACCATGGCAGGGAGTTTCTCAGCTTTAGCTTCACTATGAGATTCAGAACCTTATTCTAATTTGTTCTCAACTCAATGCCCTTGCTAGTTTCATTTCTTGCCTTGAAACTTTGTATGAGATGAGATATCTCATAAGAAGTAGTTGGCACACCAGTCAGCTTGCAGTGGAAGGGGTAGTGGGGCACACATGACACAACTCAGTTTACCCACAAAGAGAAAGGCAGAAAGGTAGTGTGCAAACTTCACACTGAGAGATTTTTGTTCTGTTAAAACTCTGAATTCTCCAAGAACCTAGTGTTCTCCTTCAAATCCCCACATCAAAGAAGGAGAAGGTAGAAGATAGCACCTTGGGTAGTCTTGTGAGTCAGATGTTTCAATAGCGCAGATTAACTATCCCTTGTCCTCCAGAAGGCCAAGCTATCCAGGATGAGACTACTTACCAAATGATAAAAGGAAGCAATGCTGACCTGTGAAGACCTATACTGTACCTGGTAGGTGGCTGGTGCAATGCAGGGCATCTGATCTGCTAAATCAGCAGATTTAGTCACCATATCTGTTCTGTGGTAGGAATCGCTCATCATATTTTCACAGGAGCGACGGAAAGCTCCAAGTAACTGACTGCTGCATAATATGCAAGGTCAGCTGTCATTGTGTTGAAAAATATTTCTACTCCAGGTTTTACAAACCCAGCAGTAGAGACAGGTGCAAAAAAAAGTATTACCAACAAAGAAACACAACAAGTTCCTTGTAGCTGAACAAGTATTTACAAGGAGTGAAAAAATGAGTGGACAAAACTCCAATACCCCTGTGGCTACAAGCCACATAAACCTTAACTTTGTTTGAAAATAAAAGTTTAAGATACGGATATTTTTCCTGAAAATAAGACCAATTAAAAAGATACACTGTGTTTTAATTCGAACTGCTTTTAAATTCAATCCTAAATATGCACAAAACCAACTTAATCTGTCCAGTAAAGATTTCTACTGCTGGCTGTGGCATCACTAAACCTCACGTCCCACACCTCATTTCAAATAATGCAAACATAATGCAAATGTAACAAAAACTTACTTATGCATAAAACTAACAACTAAGCAAAACCCTCTGCTATCTATCCAGCTTTCCTCTGCTGCTCTTAACTGAGTAAGCATGGAAAGAATATAACATATACTACTTAGGTATAAAATAAACAAGTTTTTCAAAAGAACATTTCAAAGCAAACATCAGATTGAATAGCTCTTTGGAGAAAGCCCCAAGCCAGCCAAGCATTCTGTTGAAAAGCATGAAGAGGCTTCATCTATTTCGTTGACAAACATACACAGTCCCAGCTCTTTAGTCCTTTCCTCTGCAGGTCTAAACAACACGTTGCATTTTCAAGGTGTTCAAGCAAAACTGGCACAGAACTGCCTGACAACACTTTAAAAGAAGTGAAAAAAGCTCTGCTTTCTATAACCTAAGTGAAAAACTGTAAGGGAAGTGTATTGGCAATAGGGTGGGTTCCAATGAAGCCAGGATTAACTACCCACAGAGTTGCATTTGTGAGGTTTTTAATGCAACAGCAACCTTAGTGCTGGACACAGCTACCGACAGCCAAAACATTTCACCCAAGAAATTTACAATCTTACAATATTTAACAAGATAATTCAAAAGTTATTTCAAGATACTGTTTGCAATGGTAGAACTACTAACAGCACTAGACAGCAAGAAGAAGACAACCACAGTCAGAGTGTACCTTCCTGGACATTATGGCCTTGCTACAGTCCAGAGGAGTTCTATCAGCTTTCCTCTGCACCAGAGAACGTGGATATGATGCCTTTGTGTTTCAAGTAACTTTTCCAGCGAGACACAAGTGACTTGCATTTGAACTTCCACTTCATTTCCAGGATTGTACTACCACAGCATTTACAGGCACTGCTCAGGAGCTCCAAATTCCTTTTAACAATTAGAGGTCAGCAGGTTTTTTCTTCAAAAGCTTAGCAGCAACTTTAACAATTCCTTGTTGGATAAACACACTGAAACAGCACAATTTTTAATGATGTCGTGAAAACACAGATTGGAAAAAGAAACTTTCTGTTTCTGAGGAAGTCTGTTTCAAGAAGGTTGAACAACATTTATTAATAAATGCAAATTCTTTTGATATTTGGTAAGGACTTGAAAAAATTTTCAAGGGCTCACAGAATCATATTGCTTAGTAGATTAACATTTAATTAGGTAACAGCTGAACAGAACAGAAAATTGGTTTAAAATGTCCATTAACTACTTCAGTTTTTTAAATATATTACGTTGGTTTGCTGCAGCCAGGCCTTTTTCACAATGCGAGCTTTGAGCAATCCCACTGTCGGAGCCCAGAAGTCGGAACCCGTAGTTGGGCTGAACAAGGGTCTGATGTTCCTTCTACAGCCTGATAGGTGAAAGACTTGATCAAGGATTCCAGATCTGCTATTTTGGGACAATTTGACACAAAGAGTTTCTCCCACCGAATCTCCTACGCTAAGCAGCTCTTCAGGGTGCTCAGATGGTGCTTCCATGAAGAGACATCTTCCTCAAGAACATCTGAATTTTGAGACCAGCTTGGGAAACGGGAATCTGTGAATCTCCATTCTGGAATCTGAAGGTTCTTAAACTCCAGTTCTGTTCCCTGTCTAGGACCATGTAAGAGCACTCTATTTTAAGCAAACATTTTAATATCAGAATAGGAATCACAACAATCTTCCTCACAGCCATCAAGTGATTATCAACAAGTAACTACTACCACACTATCACTGTAACTCAACAACATTATTTTCTGAAAAGAAAAAAAAGACATCCCGGGAACTAGAATGACAGATTTCACCATCTCTTGTCACAACAGTATATGCAGGAATGTAAGACTCACAAGAGGACACATGCACAGCTCTACAGCCTTTTCCAGAAAGCAAGATTTCATCATTCTCCATCCAGTGGTGTCTGCCACAATTTTCAAGCCAACACTATTGATGACAGCATCAACCCTACCCTTCCACTATCCTCAGCTGCTTATTCCCTACAAGTGCAGTCCTGAAGTAAACCAGACTGGAGAACCAATCCAAAAGTAGGCGACAGCTGGTTTTGGTTGTCAGGACAGGAGAGAAAGAAGTAGGGAGAATGACTTGTGTAGTTTTACCCCAGATCAGTCCTGCAGCCTGCTTCATAGGAGGAACTCACTCCCACCAAGAAACCGTGAGGCCTGAAGGAAGGATGGGGGAGAGGGGAAGAGGGGGCGAAGAAGACGGCAAAGAAATACTTCATTTAGTTGCAGTGTTTGCTTAAAGTACAGCTGAGCCTATAGCCTAAGGCTGAAGATCAAGTAGTATTTTTAATTGCATACATCTCTGCTTTGGATCTTTTGTATTAAACTTTTATTTCAAGCAAAAATAAAATGCACCTTTTTCACACAAATGCAAAATTAAACAGATTGGTTGTCATTCAAGGGTTTAAACAGCATAAATGCAAATATTTGAGTAGAAAAAAAATAGAGGACTGAAAAGACTAAATTATACAGAGCAAATGTGACCAAAACTTGCTCTTTTTTTTTTTCCCCTCTCTCTGTTAAAAAAAATATATAATCTTTGTTCAAGAGACTTCTCTGGTTCTTTAAACTGCCAAAGCTAAGAGATTACTGGAGCCTTGTTGTCTGTAGGAGTCTTAGTCAGGCATGCAAAATAAGCATTCACATACATTTTACATTCTTCTTTCCAACTCTGTAAGCTACAACCAGCCATGCACAGTCAGAAACACTTTATAAAAAAAAAAATCAACATTGCTTGACTAGATTTCATGGAGACAAAAAGGTAATCTGGTCATGGTATGAGACATTCTGGCATCAGAGTCAATACATCTGGCAAATTAACCTCTGGACAATGCCTACGTACCTCTGACAACAACTTACAGAGAAGACAGCATCCTAAACCAACAATTATCTGGATTTTTCAGAAAATGAGCATTTTATTTCATATTAGAGTATTAATGGGCTTTATATTTTGGAACAGACAACCACGATATGAACAACATTCCAAGGCATCCAAGGAATCCACTTAAAGCTATTCAGACTTACTATAATAATCCCCACAGAGAAGAAATTACTACTATGAGAAACACAAGCCATCACATACTACTTTGACTCTTAATGAAAATCTTTAGAGGAACATGAATTTTTGCAAATTTTAGAGGGACAGCTCCTCCCCAAATGAATGGCCATTCCTTGTTACTGCACCTGCCTTACAATCTTCCCTAGACAACAATCTCTCTCCTCTGTCACCCCATACAAGACCCTGGACAATATCTTGGCAGTAAATACAACCACCAAGTGCTTATTATCCTAAATGCAACCATGTATTATTCTGCTA
Organism: Hypotaenidia okinawae; assembly: GCA_027925045.1. Lineage (NCBI taxonomy): Eukaryota > Metazoa > Chordata > Aves > Gruiformes > Rallidae > Hypotaenidia > Hypotaenidia okinawae. The sequence continues at coordinate 66,082,001 of BSDF01000002.1, forward strand.
TACTTCTCTTTAATTGTTTACATCACAACATTCTAAGTTCTTTGGGGCCATCTCTCCTTTTTTTGTTTTAAAGGTACACAGGACTTAAACAGTAGAATCTGAATGTATAAGGAGCAAACAGTGCCTGAGTGGTTTTCCTTGCAAGGGAAGGGCCTGGCTGTGGTTCTGCACATTACCCTGCATGCTCCAGAATCTCCTGTGATCTGTTCATATCCTAAACGCGGCACGGATGCGGAGGGCTTGCCAATTAACTGTTATGGTGTGTATATGAAGCTGCAACATGGAAGATTAAACTGACTGACTGGACTAAAACCTCCATCAACACCAGAACAAGGCATTAAGACATAGAGCAAAAGAGGAAGAGGTTTCCCTTCCTCATTTCTGATGTCCAGTGTCACAACAGACCTGGCAATAAGGAGAAAATCCATAATGCGAGTAATCAGCCTAAGGAATGGAGCGTGCCTATAAAATCTACATCTAACAGCAGAAATCATAGAATCACACAATAATTTGGGCTGGAAGGGGCCTTAAAAACCATCAAGTTCCACCCCACCCCGCCACAGGCAGGGATACCTCTCACTAGCCCAAGCTGCTCAAGGCCCCATCCAACCTGGCATTGAACACCTCCAGAGAGGGGTCAGCCACTACCTCCCTGGGCAACCTGTGCCAGGGCCTCACCACCCTCGTAGTGAAGAATTTCTTTCTAATATCCAATCTAAATCTACCCCCTTGCAATGTAAAACCATTCCACCTTGTCCTATCATTCCATGTCCTTCTAAAAAGTCCCTCCCCAGCTCTCCTGTAGGTCCCCTTCAGGTACTGGAAGGCCACTATAAGATCTCCCCAGAGACTTCCCTTCTCTGGGCTGAACAACCCCAACTCTCTCAGCCTGTCTTCATAGCAGAAGTGCTCCAGCCCTCTGATCATCTTTGTGGCCTTCCTCTTCCAACAGTTCCATGTCCTCCTTATGTTGGGGGCTCCAGAACTGGACACAGTACTCCAGGTGGGGTCTTACCAGAGTGGAGTAGAGGGACAGAATCACTTCCCTCAACCTGCTGGCCATGCTCCTTTTGATGCAGCACAGGATATGTTTGGCCTTCTGGGCTGTGGACACACATTGTTGGTTCATGTCAAGCTTCTCATCCACCAGCACCCTCAAGGTGTTCTCTGCATGGCTGCTCTCTAGCACATCCTCTCCCAGCCTGTGCTGATGACGAGGGCTGCCCTGACCCAGGTGCAGAATCTTGCACTTGGCTTTCTTGAGCCTCATGAAGTTCACATGGGCCCACTTTTCCAGCTTGTCCAGGTCCCTCTGGATGATATCCCATCCTTCCGGAGTGTCAACTGCTCCATTCAACTTAGTCATCTGCAAACTTGCTGAGGGTGCACTCAACCTCACCATCGCTGATGAATATATTAAATAATATCTGTTCCAGTACAGACAACTGAGGGACACTACTTGTCACAGAATTTGGTCTTTTATTTCATATATTAATTTGTTAACAAAACCAAACATGCTCTACTGTTTCTTCTGTATAGAGGACATTAAAATAGTGTCAGCACAAAGATACATTCAAACAACCTGCAGCAGCTACTCTGCGGAGATGGTGCTACCTGATCCTTGACACCCAACCTAAGAAACTCCCACATGTTAACTGGTGCAACTGTAGTCACACTGGCTAAGAACCAGAAGTGATGCTGGTGTAGTTGTGGACAGAGCGGTTTAAAAACCTACTAATTCTCCACAAAGCCCATTTCCACCAAGTACAAAATTAACAACAAAATAAAGCAACCTGAGACAAAGTATCTACCAGGTGTGACAGGCCTCCTTGACTTCTCAGTAAGAAAGGTTTTGCTTTTTTCTAAACTTGTCTTCTCCCTACCATACTTCTTGCAAATAGATGATTTCAACTAGAGGTATCAATTAAAATTTGACAGACTTATACAAAAATGGAAGCAAGATATTACTGAAAGTTCTTGGCAACTATAAAATTAGGAGATCCCACAATCTGCACAACAGATATTGCATGATCTGCAATACTAACAACATTTTAAACTAAACCTGGGCCTTCTGCTAATTCCTAGCATTTCTGTGAAAGACAGTGGCACCCTGTGAATCTCAGCATCCTTTGTGGCCACAGGGGTGATCATTAAGTTTAGCATTTTGATGACAACATCGAACATACCACAAGCACTCTGCAGAGTGATCAGCCTTTGGAAAGAGATTTTGAAAACACTGAATTTATTCTGCATGAGTCTATCACCTGTACATCATGTGCAACACATTAAAGCTTTCTGACAGCAATGGATTGCCTCTATATATTAAATATGTATTATTATGTAATATATATAACGTACTCGAAAAGCGCAAGCATGGCTACATGTCCTTTAGATCACAGTCAATTCACATCTGGCCATGTGAGAAAAACTTCAACTCTAACCATGAAAGACCAACATGCAAATAAAGTGAAATTATGCTGAGAAGCAATAATTTCTTTAGTGCTAATTGTTTTTAATAAAGGAGTGGCATAAGAAACATAAAGATGCATTTTAACACCAATCAAAGGTCATAATGAGATTAATGGAGGAAACAATCTTTTCACTAAAGGTCTCTGCAGGAGGATTACATGGAACTGGGAGCTCAGTCACCATATAACAAAAATTAATTTAAAGACACTTTTGTCTTTCAGGACAAACAGGCAAATACAAAAGAGAAACTTTTTAAAAAGGTGTAAAAAGACCCCAGGGCATTATTTTGAAAATATGTCTGCAATGGAAGGAAACTCATTGCCATAATGCAGTTTTCTGAAGGGAACGGGATGAGAAACACCTTTGGTCAGAAGAAGCAATTCAGCTCAATCATCTAATAGAATGTATATGACTTCCTGTCTTGAACCAAACTTGCCTAAAAATTTCTATAACTATGCAGTAAGATGAATGTTTTCCCACCTGCAAAAGGAACCAGCACACATCTCTGCAAATTCAGGATGCATCATACTGGAAAAGTTGCATTGGAATGAGGGAGTCCAACTGCCCAAACACGTAAGCACTGACCAGAAGTTAAAGCAAGTTATTAATGGTATTGTCCAAATGCCTCTTAAACTGACAGGGCATCAATCACCTCCCTAGGAAGCCTGTTCCAGGGTTAGAGCACCATCTTGGTAAAGAAATGTTTCCTCATGTCAAGTCCCACCTTCCCCTGAGCTTTGAGCACAGGATCCCAGGAGAAAAGATCTCTCCTAAGGAAGCTGGAGAGAGCAATGAGAAAAAAGCTAGACACCAATAAGTTAATTTAATTGGTGTAAAATGAAAATAAAATGAAAAATAACACAAAGGAACCTTTTGTGCAACCACACACTCTGAACACAACAGAAACAACTGTAGCGTATTGGCAAACTGGGTTGTATGAAAGAAACACATGTGAAAAACATAATAGGGAATCTCTGAACAAAGAGGCATGCTCACTAAACTTCTCATTTTCTTACTGAAACAAGGCTTGAAAATACCTACAACAGTGTAATTTGTTACTGAAAAAGCATCTTTTTATCCTTTTAACTAGCTCTTTGCTGTATCACTTTGATTATGTTTGTTTAAATATCTGTTACACAGCAGTTCTGGCATACCTGAAGACATTGCTTCTAATCACTACTGATGGAATGAAATTTTATCTTTTTCTTTCAGGATTATTAGAAAAGATTACATGAGGCCATGAAAAACCAATTCATTACGCTATCCCATACAACTCTTAGAAATGACAGGCTGGTACCCAAATATTTATCTTGGCCTACGCATTCTGTGCATTAGCAAAGTCAGCAGGAAAAACTTAAAACATTCCTAAGACAGAAAAGACAATACAGAAAGAATTTTAATAAACTTAGTACCAACAACAAAAAGCCAGCTCTTTAACTAAAGCCAAAAAGCACAGAAGAACGAAGAGAAGTTGTTTATCAAAGTGTTTCAAATACAGCAGCCCAAGCTCCCTGGAATGCAACTTCAGATTATACTCCAGGAACATTATTAGAATAAAGCCTACTTCTCTTAGCATTCAGTAAAAAAGGCTGACAGAAGAGGTTTATCTTACAAAAACACTGTCATCATTCTCTTCCTTCCCCCCAAAATTAAAAAAAAAACAAAACCCAAACCCACAACAAAACAAAACAAACAACATAAGGAAACACTATGCATAGCAAAGCTGGGTATGAACCATGATTATCTGTGCTACAGAAAATTCTGCTCTCCCAAAAATTTCCATTGGAAAGGATTTGAATAATGGTATGAAGTTTGGGTTTGGGGTTTTTTTAAGGGTAAAGAGTGTTTGTGGAAAAGTTTTCCACATACAGTCTTCCTCTCTTATACCTGTTATAATCTATGCATCAGAAAACTTTGGCTTTATAAATCAGAAAAATACAGGGAAGGGGAGATCAGCTTTTAAAGAAACTGTCTTCACTAGAAAAACATTCCAGTTTAAAACAGTTGTACTGGGCATGGTGTTCATACTCTTACAAGGTCATTCTTGCTTCTGAGAGCACGCGGAAGCAAATGTATGCCGCACCATCAGGACACCATTTGGAATCAGAGATTAAGCACGGGGTTTCTTTCTTCTGGGGTTTTTGTGGGGTAATGCATAGTGTGTCTTTAGTACAGGAGAACTCAAGAAACAGTCACCCAGTACCAAAGTTTCATGTTTCTCCACTACATCCACCTCACAAGAAAATTTTGTTTGGCATTTGCAACCCCTTTTGGAGGAGTTTAAAGCGTGTTATAATTTGCTTTCTCATTCTCAAGCTTTTGTCTGTGCGGCTAAAGCAGCAGAAAAAGAGTAGGATCACGGTCTGCATTTACGGGTAAAATCTGCTTTTATCTTTGCTTTCTTTAGGCTGTAAGGGACATCACACAAAAGAAGTGCCTTGAGCTTCACTTTCTAATTTTATAGGCAAGTTTTTGTTATGCTGCCCTGGGCAACGACTGGTAAATAACCCCAAAATTTTTGCTTTTCTAAAGCTGTTTCTTCTGCACAGAAAGTAACATTTGATAAAGTTTAGCTAACAGCTTTTGGAGAACAAGCATCGTCTCTGTATGGAAATCATAACATTTTCAAAAGGAAAGAAAATTTTAAGAATTTAATAAAATTTTTAAGTAGCAAAATATTTCACGTGGCATGAAAGTGGTATGTTTAAGTGTAACCATTTTCCAGGGTAAACCATTTCCTTCAAAAAAATAAATTAAGAAAAGCACTCCACTCACAAATATTATGTTTGGTTTCAGGGCTGATAGATAATTTGAAAGCCAAGGGGTACTCTGAAAACCAGCCAAAATACTCCAGTAAATATTTAATTCAATTCAAAATGAAACAAGTGCTCTTATTCTGAGAAGAATCAAGCACACTTATTTAAGTTCTATGCAAAGCAGATTTTCCAACTTTTCCAAGTGACCACTAAATTATAAAGCACCAAAAAAACATCAACAAAGCAACACTTCCATGTGACTCATCCATCAAATTCAACTAATAGATTACTTGTCCACCATTAACATGATACAGTTTAGTTTTTCTTCATTTTCTTTTTTTTAAATATACATATGAGTTTTTCTTTCCCTCGCAACAGACAGCCCGATCTACCCTTACAACAGAGCTGTAGTCTTTGATGATATGTTTGAACCATACAGCACAGACTCAGTTTCAGGGAGTTTCCAAGTGTTTTCAAGCATAACTCCAAGAGAAATTAATCGTCAGCCATAAAATCAACATCAAATACCAGTCTGCACATTGTCAAGATTTGAGTTTGAATCAACAATGGAAACTTAGTTCTCATATCAATGGGTATTGCCTGTATGGGGTTTTTTGGTTGGGTTTTGTGGTTTTGTTGTTTTGGGGGTTTTTTTTGTTTATTTTTGGTTTTAATTGAATTTTTTATTGTCCTGGTTCTGTCTGGGCCAGAGTCAACCTCCCCAAGCAGCCATCACAGGTGAGCTGAGTTAGCCCAGGCTGTTTCCCACACCACCTGACATCACTCCTCCATAAGATGGGCTGGCCAGAAACAAGTCATTTGGCCCTGCTCCTGGACAACAACAGTCCTCTTTTTGGTGCTGAACTCGGGGCTTGAACTCATGACCCTAGCACTGAGTCCCATGCTCTACCACTACCCCAGCCCTTCAAGCCCTGTAGCCCTTCAAGCCCCCCAGCCTTTCAAGCCCAGAGTTGGGCGCTGAAAAGACAGAGCCTCCGCACGTAGGTAAGGTACTCTGGCATTATCACTGGGTGTAAGTGAAATTTGCTACAGGCTGTAATTGTTCCACTTTGATGGTCATTTTGTCTGTGAACTGTCCTTATCCAAACCCATGGAGGCTCTATCTGTTTCTCCTCTGGGAGTGAGCTGCGTGTGGTGTTCAGCCAGTGGCTGGGGCTGAACCAACAGGTTTCTCCACCAAGTGTAACAAAGTCTCTTCATCGCATGGCTAATATGGAAAAAGGGTTAGTTTTCTTTTGGGACGGCTGTAGAGATTGCTGAATAAAATCTAGGAGAAATCAGCATGAGAAAATGCTTTACTTCTGATAATACTGCTAGGCAACAGAAGAAAAACATCAGTGTGGGTATACCAGATATACTTATGTGATGGACCATTGACACTAAGAGGGCAAAAATATTAGTCAGCAAGGAATCAAGATTAGTTAAGCAAGCTGTCCTGGGGCATGCTTAGGACATTAACAAGGGCTGCACTGAAACCACTGAAACAGCTTATTTGCTCCTGGGTCCGCGTCCAGGCTCTGAGTACGTGTTTAGCTTGCATCATGGTGAGACCTGCATATACAACAACTTCCCCCCCCATAGCTTTAGTTCCACCCCTAGAAGAGCCCTGAGTACACAGCCCAGGTCTCCACCTGGGGGACTGGGAGTCCAGTCCCTCTCAGCGTGCTCAAAGACCAAATCCACTACTGATAAGGAACAGCCTAAGCATCCTAATTTTGTACTGCTTCTGCCATTCAATGGGGAACTAAAACCGCTGCTGATACTTAGTTATTTGTCCTTTCATGCATGGCAGCTGCTCTGAAAACATACAGAGGGATGACTGGTAGTGGTGCAGGAAATAAAAACAACTTAGCAATTAATACAGCTGCATGTCTTGACAGCCTCATCAGAACTACTAAAACAGAGATCTTTGGAAAGCTTGCACTGATCTGAAAAGCTCTGGAAACCAATCACATTATAGAAAATCAATCCTTATCATTATGCATCAACATCTGTTTACAGTAGTACTTGCCGAGAAATAAATGTTGCACACTAATCTCCCTTAAACTCTCAACACTTCAAAATCTGTAAGAGTAGGGATAATTGCTAGAGAAGACAAATGGAAATCCAGACTCCAAATCTTCATTTAGATAGCTCCTTCTGCTTTGCAATGCTGCATTTTGTCCAAGATTTCCTGAACAGAAGCATTACTCAGAATTCCGCACCACACACGCCAGTGAACGATCATGCAAATAATGGAATAAAAATAAATGATATTTTGCCACTGCAATTACTCCATCCAGAAGCAATTGTTCCACATAGCTTGAGGACACAAGAACAATGTTTCCCAACAGGACTTGACTTTAATTTGAGCTCCCTGGTTGCTACCATAAAATACGCCAATACAGTAGTAATTACATAGTGTATATTATAATAGGGGTACATTCCCTGCCATCTGCAACAGGCACACAATGATGAAGAAGTGTGATTTTGTGCTGGTAAATGCAGAAGATTTTCATTTAAAACAAAATGAAATAACAGGTAATTCCATAAAACCATTTATATCCTTAACTTACTTTGCTGAACCAGCAAAAATTGCTGGCAATATAAAGTACTACCTTTGCCCAGAAAGTCTCTCATTACAATACGCAGGGTTTACAAATCACCAGGTAGCCTATCTTTTTATGGCCACTAACATGCCATTGAAACAACACCACCACAAAGTCTTGCAGTTCAGCCAAAGCCGTCCCAGGATACCCCACGGCATTCAAAGCTCAGGTTTGCTTAACTTTTGTGTCTCCTTGGAACACTGTTCACCAATGGCAGCGACCCCAGCCTTCCACTTCATATACTAAGCAAAAATGCATTGTTATACATAAAGTAGCTGTTGGAAGGAAAGAAAGAGCCCTCTCATAACTGCAAATGCAATTCCCTAAAATATAACACTGGACACGATATAGCACATTTTGGAAAAAACCCCAAACCCATACTACTAAAGTGATGACACAAAGAAAGTGCTGTACTATCAGCTGTAGAAAATCTCTTTGCATAAACATCCTCACAGTAGACATTTGTTCTCTACTCAAAGACCACTTTACTGGGTTTTGCAATACTTTTCTTTTACTAGCTGCTTATAGAAATCTGCTATATAATGTGATTTGACAAGGCTGTCCATGTAAAAGAGTGATCCAACTACTTACTAAAAGTCAAAATTTACAGCAAAAACACTAAAGTTAAAAAAAAGAGCAAAAAACCTCAATAGTCTACTCTTAATTTCAGATAGATTATTTTCTTAAAGAAATTTTGCAAACTGTTAAAGTTGACGCCAGTCCTAACTTCAAAACTACTACAGATGTCAGGCAGGAGGCATAAACCCTTACAAAGTATGTAAATAAACTCAGTTTCAGTACAGCTTAACACTTACTTCAATGCGTTATGAAAACATGCAGCACGTGCTAGAAACCTGCAGCACCCTTAGTTTTTGTGCACATTATACTGAATTTAAAGTACTGCAATAAATGATTTAAACAATTAATTCCCGAGGTTGGAAGAGTACAACGTAAAGGCTGGTATCTGTTCAGTCACAATGATTTTCAGCCATCTCTTTTTAATCAGCTGATTTATGTCAATCTTATGCTTATACAAATAATCTGAGCACATATGTAGATTATTACAGGTTTCTTATCTGCTGTCATCTAGTTACTACTTGCAGCAGAGTATTAGCCTTTGTTTTTACAAGAGTGAAATTTAGAGCAGAAAGACAAAGCTTTGGACTCAAAAATGCACTGAAATAAATACCTTCTTACCCACACAGAGCGTGCTCAAAACCCAGCTGATTAATGAAGTCACGGTGCTAAATTTTGACTAAAAAGCCAAAGAGTTTAAGAAAAATCTTCAGAAGTCATGTTGGAGAGAGACATTGAGAAAGGCGATGACTGTCAGGCATCGCTGTACAGGTTCCGTCACAGGGACACCGCTATGAACGCATACCGTATCACCGATGGCCCAAGGCCGCTCCACTGACTGCTGGAAACGCCTTGCAGCCAAGTAACACAGTATATACTGCAGCTTGGAAACACGCCCCATGTATAGGCAACCTACCCTGAGGCTACGGTGCAGAAGTGGCTGAAGTAAAATTGGGGAGTATCTGATCACGCCACTTAAGCCAGTTCTGGCAACATACAGCTGCTAGAAAGACTGCTCCTAGATGTCAGCTGCAGCCTTGCCAGAGTACGATCCCCTGAATAAAGCATTTCACAGAGCTTGATCTGTGCTGAGATTTAAGGACCTGTAATAAAAGGTCTTTAAATACAGCTCTCCTAACCGATTTTCAGCGTGTCCCACAACTGAAACTTCCCACCTTTGGGGCCCATCAAGCTGTGTGCTGTAAGAATATGCACACACAAATGACAGCAGCCTCCCTTTCCTTACATGACTTGATCCTGCACCTAGGCAAAATCATCGTACATTTCTTCTAGGACACTTCAGTTCTCCTATGAACAATTCCAAAGGGGAAAAACGTTTCATCCCTCATCTGGACCGCTCCATATTCTTCACTGGAGCTTCAGCAATGCAGCCTTGGACAGAAGGGATTGGGGAAGAGACTGTGGCTCGGTAGTTCAGCAAGAACTTCACTAATGACTTTGAATTGCTTAAGTCTTTCACGGGATTGATGAAGTTCCTGCAGCCCAGCTGCAGCACGCTGGCAGCAATAAATTCTCCATACCCTGCAAACTAAGCATCTCGCTATTTCATGCCAAGTACGTGAAAGCTGGAGGCAAAGCCTGTCATTTTACAACTCAGTGCTTGCTTCTTTCCTTGCGTCCTCTAACAAAGGTAGTAGTGTGAGGCCAAACAAGAATAGAACTCCCTGGAGATGCCTGCTGTGAGACATGTCATAGCATTTCTTCAAGAATACAGGCAAGTTTTTCCATTAGGAATCAAGTTATTTTGAAAGAGCCAATATTTATAATAAAGGCCACTGTACCACAAATGAAATGAATTACTGAATTTTCAATCCAAATGTACAAGAGTTGAAGTTCAAAATACTTGCCAAAATTTCACCCTTACCATCTGCAGAGAGAAACAAAACTCAAGACTTTTCTTTCTTGTCATATCAAGCAAAGACATCTTGATGTTAATGATAATGTCGACTTTAGGGCATATAAATACAACTATAATGGGACAGACAGGTCTGATTTTTTTTTTTCTTTCCAGACATACAATAAACCTAAACAAAATTTAAATAGCTAACCTAAGAAAGACTGTAATCCTGACTGTAATACCTGTATCTTCTCTTCATCATATTCCCTTCCTGAATTGCTTAAAGTTTCTTTGGAACATTTCAACAGCTATATAGCACTATCAGAATACTACTATTCTTATGCTACTCATAACATAAAAGCATTTCAGAGTTATACATGGATGAAATGTAAAGAATGCAGCATTCCTTTTCTACCTACGTGTCTCAGTATCACTTGTGTCTGGCAATTACTGCATAACAACAACCATAACCATCATATGGCAGCTTTGCTCCTGCACAGTGACTATTTACCAGTTTCAAAGATCACCTGCCTTGTGCTACTGAAAACGTGTAGCTTTTGGAAAGGTAATTCCTGAACTGCTCCTCCACCAAAACAGTGTGTGCACTTACACATCTTCTATTTCAGTTACCACGCATGTCATGATATGCACACAGGTTTTAGAAACTTCTCTTACTACACAAGGAATCTGAGATGTGACAGGGTTCCTGCGTATTGTAACAGCCAATCCAATTCACCTCAGCAGCAGCATCAGTCCTAGAAACTAAACTTTGTGGCAGTCACACATAAGCTGCATGGGAGGAAAGGAGGGAGCTTGGTTTTGAACAAAACCAGAAGAAAAAGACAATGTTAAGTGAGAGTTTCTGTGTGGATGATGTAGAACTAAGAATTTGCAAACGTGGGCTTTCATTAGGGAAATGACTCTTCCTTGCATACCACTGACAGGAACAGCCTGAAAGTTCATCACTGACCTAAAACAGGTTCATTATGGATACCTAAATAAGGATGGATTTAAAAACACATTAAGTGGGAGGTCTCCAATAATTCAACTAAAACAACTGCAACACTCAGAGCTGTAAGTGACACCCTGTTTGCGCATGCCCAGAGGATGCGACATCACATGTTCTGTCTATTACTCTACTTCTGATTCAAAGTATTTAGAACAAAAATAAACCACAGAATCACAGAATTGTAGGGGTTGGAAGGGACCTTGAGAGATCATCGGGTCCAATCCCCAAATGAATTGCCTCAGAATTATTTTTAATTACCTCAGAATTATTTATGACCTGAATTACCTCAGAATTATTTTTTTTTATATACCTTTAATTTTCAACATGGCTCACAAACGCCAAGAACACCTGTGCCCTTACAAAGGCTTCATCAGAAATAATACTGGCATTACTTGGAAACCTCCTATTTTTGAAACATGGGTAAAGTTTAGATATAAAGAACAGATACTAAAGTACAATTAAAAGCTATCATAGCTACTAGATATGCAATAGACTTAGGCAGATCTTGGAATAGAGCACTGTACTGCAGGAAAAAGTGTTGACTTCTGGTTGGATCCATGTGACATGAGCAATATTCTATTGAATTGAAAAGCTGGTAGCTTTTGTATGGCTCACAGAACACCCCATAACTCCTCCAGAACTCCTCCAGAAATAGCAATGTATCCTTAAGCACAATTTTAAGAATCCTGGGGAGGTTTAGAAAATTTGTTGTTGAGTGAAAAAAGTTCGTCTTCCGCTTTAAGGAGTAAAATGATCAAATATTACAGTTTCCCCATCACCATGACAAAACGCTCATAGAAAACTTTATTTAAGTAAGACTAGAGTCAAAATTAAATACTTCCTATGGTAGGGCTACATTTTGGAAATAGCAGAGTACAACAGAATGTATGTATGACTTTTTGCCACAAAGGCACCACCAGACACGGGTACAACTATTAAGAACATAAATTACCACGTGTCCTGGTTTCAGGTGGGGTAGAGTTAATTTTCTTTCTAGTACCCAACATAGTGCTGTGTCTGGGAGTTCGGATGGGAGCAGTGCTGGTAACAGATTGATGTTTTACTTGGTGCCAAGAAGTCAAGGGCTTTTCAGCTTCTCTAACTGACGTGCCAATGGGGAGCCTGGGGAGCACAAGAAGCTGGGAAGGGACACAGCCAGGATCCCAACTGACCAAAGGGATACTCCTCCATACCCTACGATGTCAGGCTCAGTAGGTAAACCAGGGTCAAAGCTGGCTGGAAAGGGAGCAGAGGGCTGCTTGGGAACTGGTTGGGCATCAGTCAGCAGTTGGATAGCAACTGCATTGTGCATCACTTGTTTTGTATATTCTTTTATCATAATCATCATTATTATTAATATTTTATTAATTTTTTTTTTACATTCCTTTTCTGTGTTATTAAACTCTCTTCATCTCAACCTACACATTTACTCTTTTTTTTTTTTGACTGATTCTCTCCCTCACCTCAGCGCGAGGAAGGAGTGAGTGAACATCAGTGTTTGGTTACCTGCTGGGTTAAACCACAGCACTTTAACAGAGCCATTTTGTATCATGATCACCACATGGGAAAATAAGACCTGGTACACTTCAGAGACTGACTTTTATTGGCAGGATAAAAGCTCTTACCTTGAAAAGACTGCTTGGCTCTGTTCACTAGTTCTTCAATCGGGTAACTTGCTAGATCTCCTCTGGCATGCTTAGTTTTGCAGTAGGTACATGCATTAAGACACCTGTTTAGAAAATAAAAAAGTATTCAGTTTCTAGCCAAGAAAGCTTTTATATGCACAGCTACATTTATTAAATACATCTGGAAAAATGGGCTTTTATATCTATGACCAGAAAAGAGTAGTATTCTCTTTTAAAATCAACAAAATAACAAAACTGTTTTGAAAAGCGCTTTATCCTCCTATCTTCTTGAAGTGTCTTTCACATCTGTATCAAAGGTTGATAAAATCATCAGTGGAAACCACACACAAAATCCAAGAGTGTGAATTCACATATTTTTAGAAAGCTATAGCAGGATTAATAGTTGTTCATTACAAAAGGTGAATCTCCAGGCTTCCATTCCTGCTGTTACATTTAAAAAAATCCAATCTGAACAAGGAAATAAAGGAAAAGAGTCTGGAAAGATTTTAAACATAGAATATATTCTTGAAAACACATCTGAGTTAATTTTTCCTTCACTCATTTGGCTTGTGTAAGCAAAGCAAATAATGAAGACAGCGTCACAGGCTAGAAGGACAACTTGGTACAAAAGACTGGGGAGCTAATGAAAAACTCCCATTAAAAAGTGAAAGAACAATGTGAATGCTTTTAATTTACCTGACAATGTAGTAAAGGCAGACTAATTCAAAGTAAAAGGATGGAAAGATCAAAATGAACAAACAAAACCTAATATTAGTCTCATGTTCTTCTTAGATTAATCTTTAGATCCTGGTAGCGCCAAGGATTTAATAAGCAGAATGTTAAATGGACTTTGTTATACTTCTTTTTCCCCTTCTGCCCCCTTTTAAAAGGTAATATCACCCTACAGCTTTTTTAGATTAAAGCACTCAAACCTCTAAAACCCCACAAAACCGAAAACCTACCTAGTTATAAATATTACTCCTGTTCATGGTTACCAGAACATCTTAAATTCTATCCATTTTTAGAACCAAAAAGCCACAGGTTCAATACCATGGAGCATCCGGGTGCCAGAACAGGCTAATGCTTGAGTTAACAGGAGTACTGCTGGAGCACATTCAAAGCAATCGTGAAAAGGCAAAGATAGCACCGGGCGGCTTCAGAAGTTACCAGCTACCAGACTTTCTACTACTTGCATTCTATCATGATGACTTAGCAGCTCCGTGGCCAGGCAATTACTGCTTTGCAAACTTTCACCGTGCAAGATCTAAAGCTTGTTTAAAAGTAGCATTTTAAATCTAGAAAGTAGAAGTAGATAATCAATTTATACTTTCCTCCGTGCAACCTATTCTGCAAAAGAAAATGTTTCCTACTAGGTCACTGGCCATCCAAAGTATTCCACAAAGGGCTTTCCCTCACAGCCCAGGGGATATTCATTTCTCCCCCTGCTTCCATTCCAATTCCTTCGATTTTTCCAGGGTTGCAGTGCATGTCTTTCTTCCCCACCCCCTTTAGGTCTTGTTTCTTTGTTCATTTCTTTTATTTTGCTTATTTTTAAAGCACAACCCAACCCAACACCTAGTTTCTAAGCGGGCTCCCATCCAGTCGGCTCACTGTCACACACCTTTCCCCTCTACATCATTCCTTAAGCCAGGCCAGCTTCCTCCCACACAGCTACACAAAACCAGCAGCATGGTTTTGTGTACCAGTGATGCGTATGGTCACATCCTAAAGTGCAACACTAAACCTGCCTATGGTAGCCTGCCGCAGCGTGTCAGCAGGGGCTAACAGGCCAGGCTCCCTTCCCCTCAGTGGGACAGACCCATACGTGGCTCTGCTCCCCAGAAAGTGCCAGGATGGCAAAGCATTCCAGGCAAACTCCTATACCTTCACAAGGGCACCTCACAGGCAATCTGGCTGAAGCTTGTGTTAGGTGCCTGTAAGAAAGCTGGGGAAGAACTGTTCACAAGGGCATGTAGCAATAGGGTGATGGTTTTAAACTAGAGCAGGGGAGATTTGAGTTGGGTATTGGGAAAAAATTCTTCACTATGAGGGTGGTGGATCACTGGAACAGGTTGCCCAGAGAGGAAGTGGAGGCCCCATCCCTGGAGATATTCAAGGTCAGGCTTGATGGGGCTCTCAGCAACCTGCTTACCGCAGGGGGTTGGACTAGGTGACCTTTAAAGGCCCCTTCCAACCTAACACATTCTATGTTTCTATAGTTATCAGTCTGCTTGTAAGATCACTCATGCAAGTGATCTTGCATGCAAGTGATCTTGTGGGTTACTGCACTTCAGCAGCTGAAGGACCCAGCAGAAGCCCTCAAAGTCAGCACTCATCACAGCTCTTCCAGTGGTGCATACAAAAATGCTCCAGCACTTACACGCCAGGTTTATAGTTATGCTGCAAGTAGAGAAAGTAAAGAAAAGTAATTACTTGTCACTCACAGGTTGGGTTTTTGTTTGGGGTTTTTTTGTGGAGGGCTGGGTTTTGTTCTTTGGGGTGTTTTTTGGTTCTGATATTTTATTATTTTTTCAATTTTGCTTTCATTCCAAGGAAACAAAAAACTTTTCATATCAGATGTGTTCTTTCAACACCAACACACAAATGCACAGCTTATGTTGATAATAGCTGTAGTAATCTTTGCTCTCTCCAGGTCACTAAGAGATTTAACTTGCAATTCCTGCCCCATGACACCCAGGTTATTTTAACACCACCCCTTTTACTCACAAAAGACATTTTTGTTAGCCATCAAAAAAAAGAAAGACAAAACTTCTAAATCCCATTTGTGCCATTTTTATTAATTCCAACTTGGGAAAAAATGTTTCAGGCTACATACGACCAGTAAAAGGATGCAGATTTCAAATACTTGTAAAAATGCTGAACTAAAAAAATTTATCTATTCTTGAAAATATAAATTTAAACAAAACACTAAGCATAGTAAAGTATCTGTGGTGTTTTTTTCCCCTAGTAAGACAGCCTCTACAAAACAAATTATTCATATGTCCATGATGCCACATAATCAGACCACAGACAATCAAGTGGAAAAAGGCTGTTGGGAACTCTGAGAATTGGAGCATTGCCTCTCACTAAGGGGCATGGGCCTACAAATGGATTGTCTAAAACCAGCCCAGTGGATAAAGCACTCATAGAAACATAGGTTTGGGTTGGGTTGGAAGGGACCACAAAGCTCATCTAGTTCCAACCCCCTGCCATAGGCAGGGACACCCTCCACTAGACCAGGTTGCCCAAAGCCCCATCCAGCCTGGCCTTGGACACTGTCAGGGAGGGGGCAGCCCCAGCTTCTCTGGGCAGCCTGTGCCAGGGCCTCAACATCCACACAGGGAAAATGTTCTCCCTAATGTCTAATCTAAATCTACCCTCCTTATGCTTAAAGCCATTCCCCCTTGTCCTATCACTCCATGCCCTTGTAAGTAGTTCCTCTCCAGCTTTCCTGTAGGCCCTCTTCAGTTACTGGAAAGTTCCTATAAGGTCTCTGCAGAGCCTTCTCTTCTCCAGGCTGAACAAACCCAACTCTCCATAAATTATTTTTTCCTTAAAAAACAGCTTTATCACAGCTAAAGCTCGAATATATGAGACTAAAAAGCCAACTTTTGCTAGTATTGCAAAAAAGTTTTTTGCTTTGTATTAAACTGGAAGCCTTGGAGCATTTAGGTTGCATTAATACAGGTCAAAGCACTTTCGCACAAAGAAATCACAGACATTTACAGAAGCAATTATTAACGGTCATTGTGTTTGTAATTATCAACATGCTTTGGATAAATTCTGTAGCAACTCCAGAACAAAAACACCAAGTCCTGGTTTTCCAACATACTGAACTGATTAAGGCACTTTGAATTATTAACCTTTTGCTTTGAATTATTAACCTTTAATCATCTATGTGCCCAAAACACAGAACTATCTCACAGCAAGGTAAAATACTATCCACGGATAAATTACTACCATGTGTCTAATTAAAAACTTTCTGAACATGTTACCAAACTGAATGTCACCAACAATTTTGTTGTAGGCATAGGAAACAGTCATCTTCACATTGTTTAGTTAGCATGTGCTCTGGTTGTGCATTAGATTAAGCAGGCTTTTCATTTTCAAAACAGCAATATTCCCCATAAAATACACACTTACCATGAAAGGCTAGCCCTTACACATGGAACTAATTATGAGTAAAAATACTTGTGCCACAGCAGACAAATACTGACTTTCCTTCAGTGGGACTTACCAGTGGATTTCAGCAGCAGATGGGAAGGACAGTACAGGCATGAGGAGCAAAATCCAGATTGCCCTTAATGGGACTCACGCCCCCAAGTTTAATGAAGATAGGATTCCACCCTCAGATATGGAAAGCATAACACATCTTTTATCCAAGGATCAGAAACCAGCTCAATGGCAGACCTGTGGTGTGCTAGTCACTCATGCTTGATGTGATTGACCAAGACCAGGCATCTGTGAGCAAGATGGGAGAGCTGAATAGCTGCAACAGTGTCATATGGCAGAAGATCCATGCTGCTCTGCAGGTGGGTAATTTCACAGAAAGGGGGTGTACTACTGCCCCCTTAATTTCCTGAATAAGCCTGTAAATTACTGCTTGGTATCAACTTAATGAGCTGGTATAAATAAGCAAACAAGCAAGCCAACCAAAAAAACTAAACCAAAACCCAGTCATCAGGTGGTCTTCTCCCAAACTAGAATTTTGCAGAAATAAAGTAAAAAACCATTAACCACAACTATTCAGTCTAAACACTAATGTCTGCCCTTCTGAGATCTGACTAGTTATACAAATTCAAGATTTTATGAAGTGTCTCCTGCTACAACATAAAAATACAATTCTGCCAGCAGCGCAGTGCCCCGACATCACTGGAACATCACAGCAGTACAAATATAGAGAGAGATTGCTCATCACAGTCACACGCACCATCTCTCTGCACCTACCATCAGACTTCCTTAGAATGCCTCAGTAATTCCAGCATAAGAATATTTCACATTAGCAAACTGTGGTTTTCCTGAATGGGGATCATGATTTGCTTGCTTCAAAATACAGTTTACAGAAGAGAGAGAGGCTTTTGTAAGATCCTTTCAGTGTTTCTATCAAATGTGTTTTAAAAAACTCCCTTTGCAGGCTTGACTGAAAGTACCACCAGAAATACATGGGCCCAGCAGATGCAAGAGGGATGGACACAAGTCACATCTTACTAAACAAGGGGTAGAATTACAGCAAACATTTTTCTCTTTAGAATACATAGTTTTGTAAACCTAACAGTATTTATACTGTATTTATAGTTAAGTATCACCCTATAGATTTAAATGGCAAGAGTATTTCTTATTATTTTACCTGTACAAATACTACTTTGTACTTCCCAATTTTCTGAATTCCATCTAGCTGAACTGCATTGGATCAGGAGCAAAACAGTTTACAGAAGAAGCCCCTGCCTGATACGCCTGACTTGTTTTCAGGAAACTCCTCTTTTGCTTGAGGTTTACACATGCTACAATAAAGCTTTTCAACCCACTAGCACAGGGAAGATAATTTCCTGCAAAAACTCGGAGCATGGGAGGTTGTTTTCACTTTTGCAAGATGCAGGATTTAAAATGCTTTTGAAACGGTGGCAAGCTATTTCTCATCAGGTCTAATTAGCCTTAGCAGCAAACCCCATTATCACAGAAACACTGTTTCTAGCATCGCAGCTTGTTCAGTCTGAGCTTGGACACCAGCCACAGCGGCTCTGCTATGTAGATGCTCTTGATTTTACACCACTTTCTAGATGATGAAATGAGGACTTGTCTGAAATTATCTTTGAAGGCAGCTGTTTTACAAATTGCTCTGAACAATCAAGGCCAATGTAAGAAGAAAAAAGCCTCTCAAAGTTTTAGAAGAAAACAGGATGACCTTTCAAGAACCACTATACAGCGAATGGGACTACACATGTTCTTCCCTACGTAAGGTGCCACTCTGGGATGCCATTTTTTAATTCTGCAGCCCATTCCATGCTCAGCAAAATGGGAACAAAGTATGTTATAATTTTGTTCTTCCAAAAACCTCTGAAGCCAGTTTTGTATTTGGTAACCTCACTAGTTACTGATCTAAAGGAATTTTGAGAGAAGGCAGCTCAGTTAGCTTGATAAGTTATAAAATGATTTAATTTTGTACTTTAAATATTTGCATTTTGTGAAACTGAATTCCTACAGTCAAGTGCAGGTGATTCAAAGGTCACAGCTATGCAGGTATGTCATCATACATTCAGACTTGTTCCCTTCACGACCAATGATTTCACACCGGCAAAATAAAGTACATTTTTTTAGTGTTTGTCTAAAGAACTTCTTGATTAACCATTCTGCCCACACAGTTCTGCAACTGATTGAATTAATTTATTCAGGCCTTCTAAACTGATACGACAAGGTGAAACAGCCCGTTGCTACGCTGCATGGACCTGCGCTCCTCCCGCCCTGACCCAAACTGGTGCGTTGCTAGATGCTATCTGGAAACTGCAATGACTTTTATTTATTTTCTCTCCGCACTTCAAACTAAAGCCCCACGACTCAGAGAGACATACATTATTTTAGAAGCATTTCCTAGGAGCTGCTTGGCTGTACACAACTTTGGGGGCAGATCGTGACAGTCGTTAAGATGAAGAAAGCGAGTGAGCTGGAATAGCACAGGTAGATAAATTAGGTTCTGTGACTGCACAGAGCAGAAAATGCCACAGCACTGGAACTGCAAGTAATTGATTCCCTTCAACACTCCATAAAGAGCAACAGTATTCGGAAGATGACGACTCCTGGCCTCAGGCAAACAGCAGTAACGAAGGTGATGGAAACAAAGAGTTATGACAGAAAAACTTTAGCTAGAACAGATACTTTCTTAGAACCCTGCTCTCAGCTAATCCCACAGACACAGTGGCAGAATACCCCAAACGTCACTATTTCAGCACGCACAGGCAACTGGTACTCTCACATCCCTCCTAATGAACAGTAGGGACTGGAAAATTACCTCTGAGGACAATATTCTTGGAGGCCTGCTTTAATTAATAAAGTTTCAGAGAGCTCTAACCTGACAAATGCCTTAGTATTGAAAGCATCAAATAGCATAATTTTATTAAAAAAAACCCAACCCTGTATTGGGGGAAGATGACTTAACATTACTTAGAGCGAATGTGCTGCAAAACCTACTTGGGTTAGTAATGAACAATTTTGTAAGCTTAAAAAAATTCAGCTTTCAAAGTTTTCTAACAAAATACTAAGGATTAAATTAAAACTCTGATTTCTATGGAGGCGGGGGGAGGGGGTGGGGCAGGGAGGAAACATTTAAGGTTCCATTTCAGGAATGAAGCATCTCAGCAGATGTCCCTGAGTGAAAAGAGAAGGGTTAAGGGGAGAAAAGTGTCTTTCTGTAAGCAGTGCACTACATTTACCATGCATCTTCACATTAGCAGCTCCTGAATCACCCACCCAGAAAACCGGGCTGAAAAGCAGACCATTGCCTGCAGTAAGAGCTATTGTTTTTACTTCCTGAATGGCTTTTGGGACAGACCCTTTTCCAGGGGTGAAATCTCACAGGAAACATTAGGCTGCAGTGGATTCCATAATATGCAGCAGGTACCACACAGGGATTCTTGGGATAAAAAGGTATTGTTTTTGTACTGGTCAAAACATCCTGGGGAGGATAAAAAAAAGATTTAAAAAAAGTTACATTTCAGCAGCTCTGAAACTACCAGGCTTAATTTATAATTTATCTGACATGGCCATCAGACCAATTTCCAAAAAAAGTATTTGTAAAATGTCTGTGGGAAAGTGGATCTGAATTGTCTGGGCAATATAATGGAAATAAGTGCATAATAAAAACAGACTCACCAATTTTAATCTAAGACAGCATCCCTTCCCGATGATTGTGTCTACACAAAGCTTCCTGCCCCAAAACATCCTACTGGTTGTGGCAGCAGCAGAAAGGCTACAAACTCCCATGTAGACAAGGATCTAAGGATTACCTGCAATTAATACCATGTCGTTGCTCTAAAATGTCCCCTCTGCCTTGGAATAGATTGGTTAGTCTTGCTGAAAAAATAAAAAAGGTGTACGTGCATCAGCAAACTCAGACACACACGCCTGTACACAGCTATTCTGATAAGAATCCAGTGGCTGATTTCTCATGAAACCAGAAGTTTAAACCACGGGCCTCATCTTTGCCTTTAAAAGTCTCCAAGGGGATTTTTGGAAGCAAATTAATCCCCTCTGCAGAGTCACAGAGCCGAGTCAGTTAGATTACACTCAGAGACACATCTTCCTTACCGCTCACGTACTTCTTAAAGAAAATGCAAGTATACTGCTGAATAATTAGGGGAACTAATTTGAATAATTAGGCAAACTAACATTTAGAAATTATTCGTATTTGGTAATGATATTGTTGGAATATATTTCAATACATTTCGCAGAACTTAAAAGCTTAGAGGCAGCGCAGAAAATCGGGCCTTTCATTACTAAGCCAGTGATCCTCAACTTCTCCATCTGCTTTGCTTCTCTAAAATTCTCCCCTTCTAATGATGATTCCCCAGCAGCTCTTTTCTTCTATTCACTTCCCCCCACACCCCCCTCCCATTTTCTTCACTTTTTCCAGTTGTCCTGCATTCAGTGACCGTTACGCTTGTAACTCCCCGGCGGTGTCCTCGTGTCCCAGTGACTGGAATAGTCTGACTTTCTTCCAAGCTAGCTGGCTGGTGTTTGTATGCTTTGATTTCCTCTTTAACCACTCAAGTCTGTGGTGAGTCTGAAACTTTTCCAGTTCAACTGCCGCCAGCTCTGACAGAAACCATAACTTGCTAGTTTTTTCTTTCTACTTTTTTCCTTTTCCCCCTTTATTTTTGTTTTAAGCACAAAGACAGCTAGTTTTTGCCTGGTCAGAGCTAAGTTGATAAAAACTTTTTTTTTTTTTTTTCTTTTTTGTCACCCCCATTGCAACTCGAATAGTTATAGTCAGTCATTTGAAAGAAAATCAGAAGGGCCATGACTAAAGCACTTAATGCACAAATCAGCACATTAAAAACAGGCCACAGAGCCCCTTGGGGACTCGGGATCTAAACAGCCTTCTAGACATTACAGCCTGGAAAATACACAAGAGGCAACTCCAGTCATCAAAAGCAAGACTTAACAATAAAAAGGAACGGGCAGACGAAACACGAAGTAGCTCAGCAATTCAGCAGTTCAGTTGTTTACAGGCCTTGGTCAACACTTGGATGGAATTTTTCTTCATATTTCCACCGCCACATTTGGCTACAACATCATCTTTGCCACAGCTGACTTGAAATGCTCACTCTACTTTAACAAAGTTCTTAAAAAGACCCAAACTTTTGGAGGATGGGGGTTTTGCACTGGCTGCACGTGGGTTGTTGAGCAGACCCAACAAGCCAACATACCCAAGAACAATACCATCTTGTTCAGTAAGCACCACCCAACAACTGCCCTGCAGAAACGCTTTCACAAATAACTTTGATGACATCGCACTGCCAGACATTTGCTTGCTTTTATAAACATGGCTTAAAATGACATTTTCTTCCTGAGGCCGAGTTGTCTGAAGCAAAAGACATGACCTGACCTTGCCTTCTACAAAGTGACTGACCCTGTGTGGGAAGGCAGGGAGGCTGCGGATGACTACAGAATTGTAGAACATGAAAGGTTGCAAGGGACCTTTAAAAGTCATCTAGTCCAACCCCCTGCAGAAAGCAGGGACATCTTCACTAGATCAGGTTGCTGAGAGCCCCATCAAGCCTGACCTTGAATATCTCCAGGGATGGGGCCTCCACTACCTCTCTGGGCAACCTGTTCCAGTGATCTGCCACCCTCATATTGAAGAATTTTTTCCTAATACCCAACCTAAATCTCCCCTTTTTGAGTTTAAAATCATTACCCCTCATCCTATTGCTACATGCCCTCATGAACAGTTCTTACCCAGTGTATACCTTTCATTTTAGACAGGGCTTTACCAGAGTTTCCAATAGAATCCTTAAAGCCAAATTGCTGTGATAGAGACTGGATGATTGGACAAGGATGTAGGTTACAAACTGGGTGGATGGTTGGGTTGTGGTCAGTCTGGTGGCTGGTTAGCCTTGGTGTTCCTCAGGGGCTGATGCTAGGACTTTACTAATGCAGGGGTAGGAATGTAATGCATCTGCAGGAAATCCCAAGCTGAAGGTGGGGGAAGCAGTTCACAGGCTGGAGGGCAGAGTTGCCCTTCAGGGGGCTATCAACAACCTGCAGAAATGGGCAAACAGGAACTTCATGAGATTCACCAACAGCAAGTAATAAGCCCCACATCTAGGACAGAGTAACTCCTGGCAAAAGTGTAGGTGGGGAGAGAATTGACTGGCTAGAAAGATGCCTTACGGATAAGGACTTTGGGTCCAGGTGGGCAACAAACTGAGCATGAGTCAGCAGTATGGCCTTCTTAACTATAAAGGACAAATGGGTGCATTTGTACCGTGCAGCTGGACTGTACCCTCAAGAATGAAGCCAACAGATGGAATTATTAGTGCCTTCTGTCTGGCACTTTTGAGATAGCATCTGTAGTGCTGTGTCCGGTTTTGAGCTCCCTGGAACAAGGCAGACATTGACATAAAGTAGGATGTAGACAGGACAGCCACCAAGATGACTGGGAGGCTCAGGCACATGGCACACAGGGAGAGAACTGACTCACTCATGGTTAGCACGGGAAGACCTTACTGCTGTGTACAAACAGCTGATGGGACCATACAGTGAAGTCACAGCCAAGCTGTTCTTGGGAGGTTCAAGGACATGGTATCGGAAGCGATGGACACAAGTTGTCATCAAGGAAACTGTGATTAGATTAGTATTTTACCATGACAGGGGTCAAGTACTGGAACAGGCTGCACCACAGCTGCTCGCATCTCTGAGATGCTGGAACCCAACACCACCAATACTCCTTTCCAGAGCCCAAAGACTTGTTCTGCCCCAGGATTACCTGCGTCTATACGGATGACTGTGCACACACACACGTAAGAGGCACACACACACACAAGCAGCACAGCACACTTCCAACACCACAGAAGCTCACATTCAACTACAGGGGTAAGAAAAGCTGGAAGATGAGAAATCAGTGCAGAGAAGGACCAAGTCTGGCCTGTATGGAAAACTAGAGAAAAACATGAAATGAGAGATACCACAACAGTATCAACATTTAGTGACTTTAATTTCATTTGTTATCAAACATATTTAGACTGTGACACTACCATAATACTCACACACTGTCCATAAGTACACCACAGCACTCTGAAAGCTAACATTAACAGAGAAACAATTATGGCAGTTTTTAGAGCAGATAGCCAGCATATCAATCATAAACAAATTATTCCCAAGCACGTCACTGGAGCTACAGCCAGCTGAGAATTCACACAGAAAAAATAACTAATAAAAGAATTGGACCACTCTTACTGTAAAGACAATGAAAGAGGTATCAGTTCTGTGCAAATTAGCTTTCCATTTTCATCATGTTCCTCCAGGGGGTAAAGAATAGAAGGAAGGGGCACTGTATCCAGACGCTGAACACTAAGAAAGTGTGGGGGGTGTGCATGTTCTTCCATGTTCATGGAGCTGTGACCTGCCATTTAAAATTGCACATTGTTCCCTGCCACCCTTCACCTTTATGCAACATTAGTCAATATGCTTTGAAGCTTTATGTAGTCATACTGGTAGTAACTGCACAAAGCCTATAATGTTAGTCCCTTGAGTGGAACATATTTGTGCTATTCCTCTGAAATGTTCAAATCAGAACCCAAATCATAAACAAGACTTTTAAAAAAAAAAAGGGAATTTTTTCCCTTTTGTTAGGAGTTATATATGACCAGTTACTTCAATTAACTTGAATTCACTTAAGAATCCTGAACTCTCTTCTGAAAACACACCTGCATCACATGTAAATTAAATTGATGGGGGAAAAACACCTGTCCATACTGCATAAACAACAAAAACAGGCCCCTCCATGAACAGATGTGCAATACGCTGTTGTATGTGCTCATGTCTAAGGACGTTGATACCAACTATGGAATCCAAGTTTCTAGTCTCATTAGACTCCATGGATACAGGTCTCTCTACGCTTTGCTTTTCAGAAGAGCATTATTCCCTCTCGAAAATAAAGCCATTCAGCTGATCAGACTAACACAATGCCACTGCATTTACTGAGTATTTATGATATTACTTTCACAATTTCATTTCAATAGGGACCACTATTTTATCCACATATTGATTGCACAGGAAAATAATACAACATAACACTCATAAAATCAGAAAATTCTAGGGGTTGGAAGGGACCTCAAAAGATCATTGGGTCCAACCCCACAAATATTCAACATATACTGAGCTAAACCCTAGATAGTCCTACAAAAATCAGAAGAGGAGGACAGCAGATACCAGAGTTCTAAGTGGAGTTAGGTATATTAATATTATCTTTATGAGACCTTACTTAGCAGTTAGGGATATTTTAAAAGAACTTTGATACTTAAGACAGTTTAGATACAAGTTGTATTTAAACCCATTGTATTTAGAGAATAAGGGACAAAAGTAATGAACTGTAATCCGCAGCAACCACATTCAGAAGAGGAGATACTGTTGAAGAAGAACGAAGACACAGCAGTAAAACACATCCTTCAGACTGTCCATTGTCCCATCACAGGAGCATAGGCATCTATAAAAATACCTTGCAGCACGTGCCATCATTTCACACCAACTTCCATTTTTCAAAGTATTATTACAGCATTTCACAAGCTTTCTGTTCTTTTCAGTTGACTGCTGTTTTCTTGAGAGGTATGGCTTCACCCCTGTGTTTCACTCTAATACTACAAAGTACACCTCACCACTGCACTTCCACTCAAAGAAGCAATGGCTGTTGAGTATGTAAGCTGCTGGAGTGAACTGGTAACACAGGAATAGGGCCTAGTTTAAGTGCAGGGATTAAAATTCCTGTTACAGTCTCTGCAATAAGTTCGGCACCTGCCCGAATGGAAAAGAATGTGTATGTTAGGTGCTGGCTGGGTCAGAAGCTCCTGCTCCAGCTTGGCTTTCAGTCAGGGTGCAAGGGATGTACACCTACTGCATGATGGCAACATTTATTGATACAAGAAGGGAACCTACATAAGTAAGGCCAGGAACTACACTGCACTGAGCATAAGTGCTATATTACGCTGCACTGAGCATAAGTGCTATATTACTATATGTATTTCTAAACTTGGAATATGTGGCCTGTTTCCACAAAACCCAAAACTGACAGATAAGGATTTAAACATGTCCACAGAACACTTCTGCAGCCACAGACACAGCAAGGCTCCCTGGCAAAGCCATTACTTCTTTACAAACTGCAGATACAAGTCAACAAACCCGAGATGAGTTTATGCCTTCTGTTCAAGCAAAATGGACAAGCCTAGTGCAGGTACCAGTACTAACCCTTCAGTTAGAATTCAAAGGTTGTTTAAATGTTTACAGCGTGCTTGGTGAATGGACATCACTGTTATTGTGAACTACAGAATTCTAAGCTACTTCATTAAACAGTGCCCAGCTATAATTTGAGTGGTAAATTAAATCAAAATCTCAAAAAGTTATTACATTTTATTTCAATTTTTACAAATAATTCTAAAACAAAAGAGAAAACTTTCACTATTTGAGTAGTCATATTAAATCAGTATACTACTTTACCCATGCCTGCTATCTAGAAAACTAACTCAAGTATGGTTTGGGAGACAGGAAAAAAAAAACCAAAACAAACAAAACCCCTAACTTGAAGGAAAAAATCCCCACAACCCTCTATTCAACAGTAAAGGGAGTTCTTTAAGGTCTTTAACAAAGGATCTTAAAACTGCTGGAACACAGGAATGTGAGTGACTAAACAAATCCTTGAGTAAACATTCCCCAGCTGCAGTTTTCAGCCTAATACCAAGTTAACATGTGGATAAGTCCACCTACCTTCTGCAAAATGATTAAACTTCAGAAGCAAAGCAACATTATAAGACATACGTGACTCACAAACATACTCACTGAAAACCAAAACCACTAGACATTTGTCTCTTAGAAACAGAAAAGACACCAAGTCTGGCACCAGTCTGCAATGCAAGAAAGACCATGTGATACTTAGACACTTGTGTATTAGTTTAAAAATAAGCCAGATAAGCATGTGATGAGTGACAATTTTGTACTTGACCTTTGCTCAAATAACTCCTTTTCACAAAGTCCAGACACATCAACAGAATTCCTAACAAAAAATAATAATGATAGAAAAAGCTAAAACTCTACTTCTGCCTTGAAGATAAACTCTTAAAACAAAATTCTACACGGTTACTTTAGGAAAAATAAACCCCCTATGTTTTACAGGAGGAATTTAGAAACAGAAAAAAAGTCAAAAAAACCCCCAAAACAACCAAGCATTGAAGTCTTCTTGTAAAACAAGCTGATGAAAATCAGCATGCTAAGTTACACAGTACAGAAGCTTGGGGTGCGTACTTCCACTGGGAACATTTTACTCTGCCTATCAGGCAAGAAATTTGGAAATAGAGTTCCTCTTTCCTGAGGCTGAACAGGCCTACAGGAATGCCCAGGAAATGTTTTCAAGTCAGGAAATGGGGCTGCGTTTTGCACGGGATGGGGAGCCCTTAGTTTAGGGTATTACTTTTTAAAGTGTCAAACCACAGCCCTTATCTCTGATGTGAAGATCACCAGTATTAAGCAACTGCACTAACATCCATTGTATTTGTCTCTCAATCCTTGTGGGTTTTCCTGTTGCTGTCTCTATTTATTTAAATATCCCAACATCACAGAGTGGCTGAGGTGCAAAGGGACCTTTGGAGATCATCTAGTCCAAGGCCCCGCTACACAAAGGGGAGACAACTAAAGCAGGCTGCTCAGTACCATGCCCAGACAGCTTCTGAGTATCACCGAGGATGGAGAATCCACACCCTCTCTGGGCAGCCTGTTCCAATGTTCAGTAACCTCTAGAGTAAAAAGTTTTTTCTTACATTCAAATAAAATTTCTTGTATTCAAATTTGTGCCCATTTCCTCTTGATCTGTCCCTGGGCACCATGAAGCAGAGCCTGGTTCCATCCTTCTTGCTGCCCCTACAGATCAGGTACCTCTATACAGTGAGAAGATCCCCCCAAGCCTGCTCTTCTCTAGGCTGAAGTCCTAGCTCTGCTTGTATGTCAGATGTTCTGAGCCATCAATCTCCTTCATGGTTCTTCACCAGACCCGTTCCAGTGTCCCTGCACCTATCTTGTGCTGGGGAGCCCAGACCTGGATCTAGCACTCCAAGTGTCTCACCAGGGGCAAACAGAGGGGAAGGATCTCCTCCCTCAACCAGCTGGACACACTCTGCTGAGTGCAGCCCAGGAGGCTGTTGGCCACCTTTGCTGCGAGGGCATGCTGCCGGTTCAGGTTTACCATGTACTTGTATTTGTGGTTTACACTTTTTAAACAGAAGGTAACAAGACATATGCAGCAGTGGTTGGTATTGTAGGCTCATCTCACAGTAGGTTTTGTGCTTTGCACGTGTGATCATGACAGTGGATGATTTAGGTTTCAGGGCCAAAGCTGTTAACTGCATTCCTAGCAGCACAAAACATTCTTTTAGGCATCTTTCTCCACTTCATTCAGTGTATCCAAGATACAGAGTAATGGAAGTCACAGAATCACAGAATTATCAAGGTTGGAAGAGACCTTCAAGATCATCAAGTCCAACTGTTAGGCCTACACCACCAAACCACTAAACCATCTCCCAAAGCACCTCATCTACCCATTTTTTAAACACCCCAAGGGACGGTGACTCCACCACCTCCTTGGACAGCCTGTTCCAATGCTTCACCACTCTTTTGGTAAGGAAATTTTTCCTTACAGCCAATCTGAACCTCCCCTGGCACAACCTGAGACCATTTCCTCTTGTCCTATTGCTAGCCATCAGGGAGAAGAGGCCAATGCCTGCCTCACTACAACCTCCTTTCAGGTAGCTGTAGAGTGTGATATGGTCTCCCTCAACCTCCCCTTCTCCAGGCTGAACAGCCCCAGCTCCCTCAGCCTCTTCTCATAAGACCTGTTCTCCAGACCCTTAATCAGCCTAGTTGCCCTTCTCTGCACCCTCTCCAGCACCTCCATGTCCTTCCTATACTGTGGCACCCAAAACTGCACACAGTACTCAAGGTGCAGCCTCACAAAGACTGAGTAGAGGGGCAAGATCACCTCTCTGGACCTGCTGGTCACACTGCTCCTGATACAGGCCAGGATGCTGTTGGCCACCTTGGCCACCTGGGCACACTGCTGGCTCATTTTCATCCAGATGTCAATCAAGACCCCCAGGTCCCTCTCTGCTGGGCAGCTCTCCAGCCACTCTTCCCCAAGCCTGTAGCATTGCCTGGGGTTGTTGTAGCTGACATGCAGGACCTGGCACTTGGCCTTGTTGAAACGTATACCATTGGCTTGGGCCCATCAATCCAGCCCGTCTAGGTTTCCAACCATTCCTGACGGAAAATCTCCATAAAAAGGAATTCTGAAAAGGGTAATAAAACATTGTAACCAAGTAGGAGCAAAAGAGGTTAGAAATGAAAACAGTTGACTTTTTACTTCTTACCACCCCTCCCGTCGCAACTGCTCTTATTCCTGAAATCAAAAGCAAACATAACAATGGCAAAGACAATGTCTCTCTACCTCAAACAAGTCAGGCGACTGAATTCCATTTATGAGACTAAATTCTGTTTTAAGTAACACCGATACAACCCCACCAACAGGAGAACCCAGCTTCTCCACTCCTTGGCAGCGATACGCAAGAGCAAGCAGTAAAACACTGGCGTTCAGCCTTGCAGTTCTGTCTGCAATAAAGGAAATTAACAGGAATCACACCCAGAGTTCCACTTTTCATGGCACAAGCATGTGCTGCTGGGAGAAGTTCATCTCCATTCACACTTGTGCTATACAGGACCACAAGATGAGTCCCCGAAGATGGAAATAAAGCCAAAGGAAAAGATTAAGTACAGGTCTGAGGACCTGCCTCTTTGACAAGATGATGATATACATGAGCTAATACTACACTGTTGACTATAACTGTCATATTTAAGCTCAATCCATATAGATCTGATGTGTTGGTTAAGATCATAGAATCATAGAATTGTAGGGGTTGGAAGGGACCTCGAGAGATCATCGGGTCCAACCCCCCTGCCAAAGCAGCTCCCTAGGACATTTCACTCAGATAGGCATCCAGACGGGTCTTGAACATCTCCAGAGAAGGAGACTCCACCACCCCCTGGGCAGCCTGTGCCAGGGCTCTGTCACCCTCACTGTGAAAAAGTTCTTCTGCATGTTGGTGCGGAACTTCCTGTGCTCCAACTTGCAGCCATTGCCCCTTGTCCTGTCTCCACAGACCACTGGAAAGGGGCTGGCTGATTCCCTCTGCATCCCCTGCTTAAGATAATTATAAACATTAATTAGGTCCCCCCTTAGTCTTCTCTTCTCAAGGCTGAACAGTCCCAACTTACTCAGCCTTTCCTCATAGGGGAGATGCTCCAGGCCCTTAATCATCTTTGTAGCCCTGCTCTGGACTCTCTCCAGGAGATCCCTGTCCTTTTTGTAACAGGGAGCCCAGAACTGGACACAATACTCCAGGTGGGGCCTGACCAGGGTAGAGTAGAGGGGGAGGATCACTTCCTTTGACCTGCTGGCCACACTCCTCCTGATGCACCCCAGGATCCCATTGGCTCTCTTAGCCACCGAGGCACACTGCTGGCTCATGGCCAACCTGTCATCCACCAGGACCCCCAGAATGCTTTATGTAATGATGAGCCAGGAGCTCCATCAGACTTAATAAACACTTCAGGAACAGTACTGGAGATACTGATGGCAACTTTTACTTTGGGGAATTTTTATAGACTATTGACATGCTTCCAAGGGAGACAGAGACATACCTGATCTTAATTTTCTAGACACAGTACTCGGTGCTCATTTGACTGAAGCCTTCTGTACATCTTGTGCTATTAGAGTGGAAGGGAGCAACATCTGTACAAGCCTCACTCCATATTCCTCAGCAGAACATAACAGGTACGAGCATGCTGAAAAAAACTACACAACTATTTCTTGTTATATTCTAAATGTGGGACTAAGATCTTATTTTAGCACTTCTTTTTTTCTTCCTCTCAATTGAGTCTGGACTTGGAAAAAACAAGGATGACAACTTGAATAAGGGAACTAGTGGGTGATCTCTGTAAAGAGAGAGGGAACATTTAAAAAGGTCTTTTCCAGTCAGTGAATTACTAGCTCACTTAATTCCAAGTACAACTATGAATCAGAACGGGTGGAACTGTCTCCAAACACTTCTCAAATCTTCACTTCTGTGTTTGTGTTGTTCTACTTGGAAAGAAACCCTCTTCTAGATAAAAAGCCAACACACACAGTTCTCCATGCTGTCACGCAACTGGTATCCAGTTGATGGAAGCAGGAATTCCCTTTTGTTTCTCATGACCTTTTTCCCCCTCTCCCCATTCACTGAAGTAGTACTGCATGGTGCTCTGCAGCACAGGGGTGCAGAAACATATCAGTATTCTGAGGGATCTACTTAGTACCCTTAGTTCCTAAAGGAACTTAGTTTCTGAAGGGACCAGAAACTCAGGAGTTTAATTTCATTTGTACTAGCAGGTATTTAGCAAAACATACATTTGATTTACTGCGTAAGATTACTCTTGGTGCAATGGAAAAGCTAAAACCACTGGTCAAAAGAAAATTCAAAGCAAATGTTTCAACAGCTTTTTATTAATCTACCCTGAAGGAGAAAAAAGTTGTGTGCCCACAAAAAAATCACAATTCTATTGCCTAAATTCCACACCTGGGGGTAGGGGACCCTTCAACTGCCTCTTTTAAACTTATTTAGTCTCACTATAAATACTAACTATCCTATCATGCATCTTGGAGTAAAAGCAAAAGGAGGAGGAGCACAGGTATCTGCTGTAGGCATTTCACATTTTATTAGGCTATTTGGAGCACAAATAAAACGATTACGTATTTCGCTCTGATTTGTTTTATACCATTAGGAATTTGATAATTTGTAAAGACTGTATCACATTTCAGGAATGACACTAAAGAATACTAATGCAGGAAAAAAAATGCAAATTCTGAGACTTCTCAATAACATTAACCCAAAATTTTTCAGTTTTCAATGAGAAAAGATTTCAACTGACCCCAAAAATCCAAATTTCTAAATATATTTGCTATACAAGCAGATAAAAAAATACAAAATGCAATTATATCATGTAACCATTCTCAAAAATAAGAACCCTGTTAGCTAACAGGTTAAAACCTCACAGTTTATTTGAATTTCAACATAAATACCAGAATTGAATGTTGTTTCAAGTTTTTTCCTCTTTACAGGAAGAAGCCATGTAAAGATACTCTCACATACAGAATACTCAAAATGATATTAATAACTGTGAACACATGACATTGGATTTTGTGTCACTTACATTATCTGCCAAGCACAACCTTAATATTACACTTTCGGTTATTATTTATTCCACGTCACACACTGACCATCACAGTTAAAATGCCCTATTCCTCTCTACTTTTCAAAACTTATTTTCAAGTCAACTAGAAGGCCATAACAACATGCCTTCAGGTACTCTGATAGATAATGACAAAACACACATTTTTTTTTTGTTTGGAGTCAGCCCATCTTATTCAAGGATTTATCCCTAGGTTAAGCCTAAGCAAGATGTTTCTCAGTTCTGAGTCTTCTTTCTACACATGCCTTAGCACATTTTCCTGCCAGGTGTCCAAAAAAAAAAAAAAAACCAACCCAAACCAAAAAACACACCTTGTCCTACAAAGGCACAAGCGACACTTCAATCAGACCCTTTGACAAGCTGTTTTCATTTCAGGAAGTCGTATTATCACTAGCAAAATATGTCCCATTTCCAGGCAACTAGAAGTTATCTAATTCTGCTGATGAGCAGCAGAGACACAGGGACTTGAAACACTGAAGTTGTAGAACACTTGAAAATAGGCCATGAAAGCCCCCAAATTATGAGTATGTAGCAGTGCCATTAAACCCCCTAGAATTACGAGTACATAAAAGCACAGACACTTTCAGCAAGACAGTACTTTTATTCTTTTCAAAACAATGCTTCTCTAGTCCCTGGGCTTTTTTCTAGGGTTTGGTTTGGTTTTTTTTTGGGGGGGTGGGGGAGGGGAAGTGTGTATGTGAAAAGCTGGGAACACTACATCAGTTAAGTATGACATACAAGTTTATTTCTCAGTATTTACTGTAATCTGAGAAATTAATAAAATGCTCCTCAGGATTCTGTCCAGATTTCCCTTAGGAAATATGTATGTGGGCGTTAAGGAGAAGGGACGCAAATGAAAGCTCTTCTCAACAAGGAGGAATTTATCTCCAACCTCAGAGAGCATACTGATGTCAGAATTACGGATACATGAAATTGCAAACAACTTCAAAACGATCTCCTCTTATTCAAGCAGACCGGGACACGTAGCTTGTTGTGGGATCCAAAACCACTTCTGTATGTAAGCATCTGGCAAAAGGCAGGCAGGACGCTGCCTTACCGTATTGTGTGGTAACCTGTAATCAGGGGCTGGTATGTTCAAAATAATCAGGAACATAGCACTGAAAGGAGCAACCTGAAGCTGCAGGAAGCTATTTATCATAGATAAACAAAACAAAACAAAAAATCAACACACATCCCTCCTTTTTTCTCCACATAGTTGAACTTGAAAATGGGGGATTGTGATAAATTGTGGCAACGTTCCTCTCGGGTTAACAGAACCCTACAGTGTGGGAAGCCACCTACTGACGAAGGAGCACAAATATGCCTGAAGCTGCCCAAAGTTTTAGTAAGATGACGCAGTTGGAGCATGTGATTACTGCTGTTTTTCCCACTGACTTGCAAGTTGTGCGGTGTACCGGCACTGTAGAGAGTTGCATAGTGATTTCTGGCAACTCAGAAGATTCAGGAAGACTCATAAAAGCAAACTGTGAAATACTAAATACTCCAAATATGAGATGTACAAGAGCAAAAGGACATGTATCAAAATGTATCAGGAAAAGATCTGATGCAGTTTTAAAACTCAGGATGGCACTACATGCAGAAAAAGTTACAGTTTCTGGGGCTGGGAGGAAATAACCTCAGGGAGGAAAATGTGTAAAAATGGAAACAATCAAAACAAACTGTTTTTATTCTAACTCGATGCAGAAGTCATTCAGCAGACTCAAAAGAGGAAGCTTTCACAAAACAGAAAAAGCCCAACAAGCAGTTGTAGAATTTCTTTGTGCTTAAACACCATTCCTCATTTCTCAAAAACTGAGAGCTCAAGAAGTAGCACCGACACAAAACATTGCACAGCAAGAATCTGAGGCCTCTAACGCTCGGTGTGTACAATGTGTCAGTGATTTTGCCTACAGTACAGAACTTCACTGACATGTACCTTCTGATTCCACTGAAAAACATCACCACATGCAAAGAGCTTATGATTGGACTGCATAAAGAGCCGAGCAAATGATGCTGCTAGACACCGATTTACTCTGACACATCAGCAAAACGCACCATTGAAGAAACAGGTTCAAAATATACAGGTTCAAAAACTATAGGCCAGTCAGCCTCACCTCTGTCCCCGGAAAGGTAATGGAACAGCTTGCTCTGGATGCCATCTCCAAGCAATTGGAAGAGAAGAAGGTCATGAGGAGTAGTCAGCATGGATTCACCAAGGGGAAATCGTGCTCGACCAATCTCATAGCCTTCTACGATCTCATCACCGGCTGGGTAGATGGAGGGAGAGCAGTAGATGTCATCTACCTTGACTTCAGCAAGGCTTTTGATACTGTCTCCCATGACATCCTGATAGCAAAGCTGAGAAAGCATGGGATTGATGAGTGGACAGTGAGGTGGGTTGAGAATTGGCTGTCGGACCGAGCCCAGAGGGTCGTGATTCGTGGAGTGGAATCTGACTGGAGGCCTGTGACTAGCGGTGTTCCCCAGGGCTCGGTGTTGGGTCCAGTCCTGTTTAACATCTTCATTGACGACCTTGATGAGGGAATAGCATCCACCCTCAGCAAGTGCTGATGATACAAAGCTGGGAGGAGTGGCTGACACGCAGGAACACTGCGCTGCCATCCAGCGAGACCTGGACAGGCTGGAGAGCTGGGCAGTAAGAAACCAGATGAGGTTTAACAAAAGCAAGTGTAAAGTCTTGCACCTGGGAAGGAACAACCGTTTCTATCAGTACAGGCTGGGGGATGACCTGCTGGAGAAGAGCTCTGTGGAGAAGGACCTGGGGGTCCTGGTGGATGACAGGTTGGCCATGAGCCAGCAGTGTGCCTCGGTGGCTAAGAGAGCCAATGGGATCCTGGGGTGCATCAGGAGGAGTGTAGCCAGCAGGTCAAGGGAGGTGATCCTCCCCCTCTACTCTGCCCTGGTCAGGCCCCACCTGGAGTATTGTGTCCAGTTCTGGGCTCCCTGGTATAAAAAGGACAGGGATCTCCTGGAGAGAGTCCAGAGAAGGGCTACGAAGATGATAAAGGGCCTGGAGCATCTCCCCTATGAGGAAAGGCTGAGAAGATTGGGACTGTTCAGCCTTGAGAAGAGAAGACTAAGGGGGACCTAATTAATGTTTACAATTATCTTAAGCAAGGGATGCAGGGGGAATCAGCCAGCCCCTTTTCAGTGGTCTGTGGAGACAGGACAAGGGGCAATGGCTGCAAGTTGGAGCATAGGAAGTTCCGCACCAACATGCGGAGAAACTTTTTCACAGTGAGGGTGACAGAGCCCTGGGACAGGCTGCCCAGGGAGGTGGTGGAGTCTCCTTCTCTGGAGATATTCAAGACCCGTCTGGATGCCTATCTGAGTGAAATGTCCTAGGGAGCCTGCTTTGGCAGGGGGTTGGACCCGATGATCTCTCGAGGTCCCTTCCAACCCCTACAATTCTATGATTCTATGAAAATCCATCATCTTAAGAAGGGGAGAGTGAAAAATATGTGTTACAATACACTTGGCAGTATTCGTAGACAGTACGGAATTGCCATTGTGTGTTATTTTGAATAGCAGAATAATGCCAAAGAAACAACTATTTATTGGAGTAATTCTTAGGTGTCGTAAGTCAGAAAACTTCATCAAGGATTGGCTGAACATTTCTTGGAATGGGACACCACAGATGCCATTTATTAAAAACACGCTTGTCCTAGATGCATTCAAAGAGCATCTAACAACAGCAACCTTTGATGGCTGCGGACAGACAGAAACGGAGCTACTCAGGTGGGAGGACGCAGCTCTTTCTTGCCCCAATCCAACTACTTCCTTTTCCTCTTTCCTAAATTACCTTTCCGCATCAGCTGCTCAAGGAAGCTAACTAGTAAAGTAAAATGCTTCTCACTTATTTTTCATGAGGAAGCACGGAAGAGCAGGCACGTTCTCAGCCATGGGGTCAAGGAACAAGGCAGACACGTGGAGAACAGAAACAGCTACGAGCACAACGCTCTGTAAGACGGGAAAGTGAGCCACACCGACTTACCATCTTTTTATGATAAACAATAGGTATTTTTTTCCATGTTCTCTGTGAAATTGCTACCATGTAGCATCTAGAGATTTTGTAGCAGACAATTATAAATAATTTTATATTCCATTCTTCAGGTAGGAATTACTATAATTGCAATAAACTAGTAGTAACTGAAAAAGCAATCTTTCAGAGACTGTCATCAATACTCTATTTAAATATCTAATTAGGAAAGAATGACCTTGGATGTGAGTTACAGTAAGTTGCAGTGGAAAGAGACCTGAGGCAAAAAGTAGACTGTGAAAACTTTCTGTTGTAAACAATTGTTTTTTCCTTTTCTGTCTGTTCCAGCAGTGTGGTTTCTGCAAGCTTCACAGTATCAGCTTCTCAGATATTAGGATTAAAATTAAAATGCCTTCCATACAGATATGCATAACTGTGCCACCTATCATTCTAATTACATACATTGCTTTGTGGAACATGTCAAAGCAGAGCAAATGGGTGTCTGGTACATGCTTAGTGTATAGTATAGCTACAATCTCAATATATGTACGTGGAAATATTGATTAAATGCAAGCAAAAAAGCTTAATGCAAAGGTCTGAATTCAAAGACACATACACTACCTTCCCAGACTTTCTATTGTCTCTGTTTTCTGAGGGTAACTGACGTGATAGGATCTGGCGTGTCACCAATGTCTGAGCTAAGCACGTACGAGAAGTGTCCTTTTAAACATCCTTCCTAAGTCAAGGTAGGGCCAAAATGATTGTATCACTCCCTACTGCCTGGGGAGATCACTCTAAGCATTTATCTCAAATTCAACTTCAAGTAAAAGTAAATATAATATGTGGTAACACAATAATTATTTATATAATTACTATGTCATTGCAATCAGAAGAAATACTGTTTGCCTCTTCAAGCGTAGTATCAAGTGTAAATCAAAGCACATACTGATATTGCATTCTAAAATCAAAAACTTCCTTCGACTGCACTCACTTCCATGAGTACCTTGAAAAACTAAACATTAAAATACAGAGAATTTATATTTTATTAATGAACATACTAAATCAAGTAAATAGAAGATACGGAATTCGTCCTTGTAAGTATTCACCCAATGATTTTTACAAAATACAAACAGGTTTGCAATTCAAACATACTCTTCATTCAAGATAGGGACAGCAACATTTTAAGGAAAGGTGGAAATGTTGCAAACATTGTGGCATGGTTGGATACACAAAAGTATATACGCAGTCACCAGAAAACCCACATCTATCACGGTGAAGCAGTAGGCAAAGTAGTTCTTCCCCTACCAGAAAGATTTCCATTTTCCATCCCTCTGTATATTTTCATACAGAAATAACATGGCATGTGGGGATTTCAGGTCACATCAGTAAACATGGAAAGCCAAAGAAATAGCGATGGTTCTGCTGAACTGATGAGATTTTTAATGAAATATCCCACTAACTTCAGCACAGGAGGGCAATGGCTTCACAAGCTCTCAGACTTAAGCCACAACATCTTTTTCTAAGCACAGGTATTTTGATAAGTTTTCAAGATGGTGCCTCCAGAAAACTCCTCCCAGCTATAAAGGAGTCAGAGATGATGCAAATGCACAAAGCATTTTCAAAGGAAGACACACAGGTGCAGATGATGTTTGCTGAAAGCAGAAAAAGGTGATATAAATCTAGCTCAGCCAGTTCCATTA
Source organism: Hypotaenidia okinawae (assembly GCA_027925045.1). NCBI lineage: Eukaryota > Metazoa > Chordata > Aves > Gruiformes > Rallidae > Hypotaenidia > Hypotaenidia okinawae. The sequence continues at coordinate 66,120,136 of BSDF01000002.1, forward strand.
GCCAAAAGTCTAGGCAGGTACTAAAGACCCCTGCAAGAACTCAAGGATTTAAGTCACTATTCGGGCCTTTTTTTATGGCCTTACCAAACAGTAATTTGCTACTGTAATTAGAAAAATTCTAGGAGATCTTAATTGATCTCTATACTACTTTGCTAAATACCCATTTGAAGTAACGAGACAATCGCCCTTCAGACAGGCTGGACCATGGTAAACATGCAATTAATTAGCACAAATTACTGCTTTATATAATCCACATCCACCTTGCTGATGATCATGTTCCCATTCTTACTGGGAGCTCCACAGTGCCAAATAATAGTGGAGACCCGCAGTCGCTCTGTGGTAGGTGGGTCTTGTAGAAAGTGGAAAGGAGGGGAAGCACAGCCCCAACCTCCCCAGAACACACACTATGAAACGGGGCAGAACATCGCAGGATCAGCACTACGGCCCCAAGCCACTGCAGGGAAGCCACTCAGCATCTCAGGGATAGAGCTGGACAAGAGACAACCAGGTAAAATCGCCCCTATGGAAACAACACAAATCTTAAATAAATTTTTAAAAAAAGGACAAAAGGAAAATAATAAGGCAGTAATCTCAGGAAGCCCAGGCACTGACTCTAGCTTGCAGTGCTGCAAAAAGTTGTATACCCCTGAGCCACAGACCTAATCCCCAAACCAAACAAAAAATCCAAAGCAAACAGACAAAACCAAACAAAAATAAAAACAAACCCCACAAAACAAAATGAACCACAAAAAAAAAAAAAACCCAACACAAAAAGACCCTAAACTTCATCAGACCAGTCTCCCAATTCTCAGTTCAACATGGCTTTGGTCTGCTTCTGCACCTCAGCCTGGTTAACACTCAACTCATTGCTGTACTGTCAGATTAATAACTAGATGTGTGTTTCGCTGATAAAACCTGTAGCATCCTCAAGTGCTCCCAGGGACCACCATTATGTCCCACTGAAGTATCTCTGTGCCTAGGAAGATCATGGAACAGATCCTCCTAGAAGCTATGCTGAGGCACATGGAGGACAGGGAGGTGATTCGTGACAGCCAGCATGGCTTCACTAGGGGCAAGTCCTGCCTGACCAATCTAGTGGCTTTCTACAACAGAGCAACTGCATCAGTGGACAAGGGGAGAGCTGCAGATGTCATCTGGCATCCTGCAAGGCCTTTGACATGGTTCCCCACAACATCCTTCTCTCTAAGTTGGAGAGATATGGATTTGATGATTGGACTGATCAGTGGATAAGGAATTGCCTGGTCACATCCACAGGGTGGTGGTCAATGGCTCAAAGTCCAGATGGAAGACAGTGACAAGTGGAGTTCCTCAAGGGTCTGTACTGGGACCGGTGCTGTTTAATATCTTTATTAATGATATTGACAGTGGGATCAAGTGCACCCTCAGCATGTTTGCTGATGACACCAAGCTGAGGTTAATGTGCCAGAGGCACGGGATGCCATCCAGAAGGACCTGGACAGGCTGGAGAAGTGGGCCCAGGTGAACCTCATGACATTCAACAAAGCCAAGTGCAGGGTCCTGCACCTGGGTCGGGACAATCCCCATTATCCATACAGGTCAGGAGATGATGTGCTTGAAAGCAGCCCTGAGGAAAAGTACTTGGGGTTACTTGTGGATGAGAAGCTGGACTTGAGCCACCAATGTGCATCTGCAGCCCAGAAGCCCAACTGCATCCTGAGCTGCATCAAAAGAAGTGTGGCCAGCAGACAGAGAGGGGATTCTGCCCCTCTGCTCTGCCCTGGTGAGACCCCACCTGGAGTACTGTGTCCAGCTCTGGAGCCCTCAACACAAGAAGGACATGGACCTGTTGAAGCCCATCCATAGGAAGGCCACAAAAATAATCAAAGGGCTAGAGCACCTCTCCTATGAAGACAGTCTGAAAGAGTTGGGCTTGTTCAGCCTGGAGAACAGAAGCCACTGGGTAGACCTTATAGTGGCCTTTCAACACCTGAAAGGTGCCTGTAAGAAAGCTGGGGAAGAACTGATCACGAGGGCATGTAGCAATAGGATAAGGGGTAATGGTTTTAAACTAGAAAAGGAGAGATTTGGGTTGGGTATTAGGAAAAAATTCTTCACTATGAGGGTGGTGGATCACTGGAACAGGCTGCCCAGAGAGGAAGTGGAGGCCCCATCCCTGGAGATATTCAAGGTCAGGCTTGATGGGGCTCTGAGCAACCTGATCTAGTGAAGATGTCCCTGCTTTCTGCAGGGGGGTTGGGACCTCTAAAGGTCCCTTCCAACCTTACACATTCCATGATTCTATCTTATGGTGACAAAGGAATAAATACTGTGTTAACTGGACTCTAAACATCTGCCAGCATACTGGCATCAAATGATTCCCAGACAATAATCATGCCTGCATCAGAGGAGGCAAGTAGAGACACACGCTTCCCTGCTGGTCTTTCTGTTTGCAAATCCCTCGGCTCTGCGATGACGGTACTGCCTTCATATGTACTGCCCTATGGGAAAGCTGCTGGTGTTTCTTGTTCATGAGACATCACAACCAACTGCAGCAATCAAAGAGACAAGAGCATGATCTGCTTTTGATACTGAAAGCAGCCAGGAATATATGCTGATTCAGTGAGGGCTACCTACAGCAAAATGAATCCATGCATATCACCAAAGACTTTCCAGACCTCTTACCAGGGTTATTTTACTTTATTTTTGGTAACCTAACATCTCACAGATGCCTAGTTATTAACCCACAAAAGTAAAGAGAAAACCTTCTAGAGTATGACAGAAGTTAACTAAATCAAATATTTCAGACATCTACATTAAAATAATAATAAAGAAAAAAAGTTGAAAGCATTTCACATTTAAGTTTGTCCGCTTTTTTGACACAACTTAATAAAAAAAATTAAACCCAAAAAATGCAAACAGAATTACCTATACCTTCATGGGCATACAACTCCAGGGCATTTTATTTACTCAATCCTAAACAAATGCTGAAATGCAATATACAGAAATACTATTACAAGACCTCAAATAAAATTAAACTACAAGTCTTGAAGAAAATTCAATCCTCATACACCCCAATTCATCATAAAACTGCAAATTATGAAAGAACAGAATTTAACCCTTCACAATTCATAACCAGGGGAGTATTCCTGCTTGAGAACATCAGGATTGACAGTAGTAACTCTATAGCTTATTTTTTATGATGAATTCTGGTTTGCTTGATCATAAAACAAAGCAAGCACTATATCACTATTATTTTTTCCTTCTGCTAGATTTGGATCCCTCATAGGGCTAGAAACTTTCTGCATTACTACCACTACAGGACTTCAAAGGATTGCCTAAAAAACCCCTAAAAAATTAGGGAGAAGCATCAAGGACTTCTAAAGAGAGTCCTAAGCACCACTATGTACATTCCCTCTCAACATCAAATTTGCTAGCAAGGACTGTCCTGTGAGAAGAAAGCTTGCATTTCTTCAACACTGAGAGCACTGTTATGCTTTCATTAGTATTTAAGGTTCAAAAGTTGCTCTGGAAATCTTCCTGAGATAAAGTAACATGCTGATCTTCTGTAAGACACTGTAGCACTACGGGAATAAACTATCTGGCTTGGTTAGATGGGTAATTTTAATTTAATTTTCTTTTTAATAATGCTTTTTAAAGCCCTTCTCCCAGAGGAAAACATACACAGATGTGCAGATTGAGAAGTGGCCAGTGTAATTCAGTGGACTGAGTTACACATCTCTGTATGATAGTGGTTCTGTACTCCCTCAGAACTACGCTCAAACGCAGACACTCAGTTTTCTGGGCTGAAATCTTAAAGAGCTTCCTGCCCTTGAGTACCTTAAATAGGGAATGTATAAAAGTAACGAGTATGAGACTATACGGGATTCATGCAGTGTCCTTAGATGAGGGAGAACGGCAGGAAAACTTGGAGAGTGACTTGGCCCTTTGGGTATGTTCACACCACAAATTTAACACAGGTTGCACCTTATTTTAGCTCTCAAGATAGTCCAATGCATGCCCCCACACTGCTGTGTTCCTTTTGGCTTCGAATCCCCCATATGACGTGTCTCTAGATTTCTTGCCTAGCCAGCCCCAATAGCAGTGCAATGACTCGCCTGCTCCAGGAGAGGGGCAGAACCTCAGAAAGAGTACACAAAGCGCTTCAGAGAACCTATGGCAAACCCACCCGAGAGTCACTTCTCATGTGGGCTATGATTCAGCTCATACTACGCTCCCCTCGTGCCTCCCAAGCCAACCAGGCAAAGCAAAAATGAAATTGTATTTGAAATGAATGTGAGCGGTTAACAACTTGGACCTAAGGGAGCTCAGGCCACGCCAGTGAGACAGAGACACAAACAATAGTCCAAGTTACAAAGCAGAGAGTTCAGGGTACAGAATTACTTAATTAAAAGGTGGAAGACCAAGTCCTGATCCCATTAAAGAGAGCTAAGTGGCTACACAGGCTACAAGACTGACACTAAGGCAAGTTGGATCACAAGGAGGAAAGATTTTTCTCTAGACCTAAATGAAGCTGTGATCCAAAATCGGTTTGAAAACATTTACTTCAAACTAACAGATGAAGATAGGAGATTAGTGAATGATTTTATGCCTTTTCTTCAAACAGCATTTAACATGCTATTCTACTACTATTACTTTCTTTATTCCACTAAGGTGACCCATACAATACATACTTAGGACATAAAGAAAAGTGGAAGAGATTGAACCAGATGTCTTTAATTCAAAGCAGAAGATTATTTTGCAAGACAGGAGCAAATCACTGTTTCTGGGTGCAGATCCACTAATATTACTGCAGAAATTTCTAGATACTAAGACAAGTATCAAAGCTCTAATGGAATCATCATTTTTATGAATTGCTTATTCTACAGAAAAAGTACAACTATTTATTTGAAAAAATACTGGAAAACTGTTGTCTAAGTGATAATGGAAAACAAATTATACAGAAACAAAGGGTCTGGGATGGTAAGGAATCTTTATGGATTTGACACATGGAAAAAAACAAGGTTGGCTCCTGTACCTCATTGTGTCAGAGGAGGCCAGTAAGTCTTTTGTGCACCTACTCTGTCACTCGCCATAGTCTCTGCGAACATACTTGGAACTGAAACATGTTGCTCCTGTGATGGAAGGTTTCTCTAGAGTCAAAGTCTGTTGACAGAAACCACTAACTGCCACGGTAAATTAAACAGATAGTTTGGATTTCTAAATGAGACAAAAGCAAACCCTAGAGCAACCAAAACTAACAGTAGAAGAAAAAAAAATCCATTATTTCCAAAAAGGAACAAAAAAAGCAGTCAAACACTGAAGGAGACTCAGGTCCCTCTAGGTGCACAGCAGCATCTTTTTAGGGACAAACATGACACTGTGAGAAAACTCAGAGCTGGCTCATAATAGATCGAAGCAGTGCTTATCTCCACAGATATCCCATACCTAACAGGTTTTCTCTTTGATTTAAATGTGTTCTTATTGCAGCCTGTGTACTGCAGTGCAGATACAATCTGCTTGTTCCTTGACAGGACAGACTTGATTCAGGCACAGAGCTGCTAAGGAAGCTCATGCACAGCAGCAGTCCAGGGAAAACAGACGGAGACACATGTGTGTACGCAGGCATGCCTTTGCCCATGGAAAGTAAGAAGTTTGCAGTTATACAAGGACAGAACCCTCTAGGACAGGAAATATTTTTCCATGTTTGAGAGAAGAAAGAATAAGTAACAGGAAGCCCCAAGTCAAAATTACTGAAGAGAATTTGACACTGACTTCAGAAACAAATCTTATTTTGCAGTGTTGTGTTTCAATTGCAACCGCATTCTCAGACACAGTTGTATGAGGAGGAGAGGTATCTTATCACTCAGCAAGTCTGCAGACTCCCAAAAATAAACTAGCCCTAATGAATTCTCAGAACAGTTCCAGCTGGCAGGTGTCCACCTATGGAAAGGTACTGGTACTGCTGGAGAGGGAAAGGAGTTAGCATGAGCCATTAAACACCCCAGCGATTTGGGGCTGAGGTACACACGTTCCAATAAGCCTCTTCTTCCCCCACAGAATTACAGAAGAGGCCAGGAGTTCACTAAGACCCCACGTGTAACATATCACTACTTGTCATAGCTTTGTGGAGACCACCAGGACCTAACTGACCTGACCAGCCTCAGTTCCTGTCTCCACCAGCCCCCTTTGGGCCAGGAGCCACAGATAAGCTCAGGCCCCTGTCCCCAGGTCCTGCCTTGAGACTAAATACTGTGCCCACCTCCAGCCCCATGATCATCTCCAGGATGGACTTCAGACTTGTGTTTTATACACACACACACATATACATATATATCTTTCTCCCCAGACTTGTCTCCAGCTCATTTTCATTTTCTTCTGATCCTGGCTGGAGCCCATGGATAGACGCAGGCCCTGGTTGGACATCTGCCATATCCGGGACTGCTGATGGGTCCTAATGCCAGCCTCCAGCTTTGAACACAGTGCTCAGGCCCTGTGGCACAGGGTGTCCCATTAGTGCGTGCACTGTCTGTGCCAGTAGCACCCTTGCATCCCTTCATGTCCTCCTTCACAGAGCAGCCCTTCACAGGGCCCATATTGCTCCTGGACACTATCACTAAACAGCATCAGACAAATACATTTCCAAAGAGGAAAGCACTATTTTTAATGAAGTATTTACTATTTTAAGACCTACCAGTCTGATCCAAATCCATCTCTCAATAAAGCGCACTGTACCAAAAATTAATCTTCAAAGTTTCCTCCAGTCTTTACACAGAGAAAACAGCTCAGATCGAGTGTGCTGTTGGTACTAAAAATTACCCTAGCCAGACTACTAAGGCAAAGCTGATAAAATTAGTACATTCAAGTCACAGTAACTCCCTCACACTGTGCTTTGTTCTTCACTGTTATATTTTTATATTTTCAGAAACCGCTGAGCACTGCTGTCTTTCTAAAGCCATGCCTGAATTTTCAAACCCAGAGAAGTAACCAAAGAAAGTCGCCTACAATACACAGGTGGAGAGGTTGGGGAGGGGGAAGGGGAAGAGGAGAACAGGAAAACACAATAACCTGCATTTCAAGACAGACAGGATTCCTTGGGCATGCCATATAACACAGAATTAACTAATTATCTAATTAGGCATTAGCTAATTTAGGTGTCTTACACAACTGACTTGTTTCAGGTTTTCAGAACGCTCTGGTCTCGTCAAGTCACATTTGATGTCACTCTCCATGAAGCAAATGGATTTTGTAGTTCCCAATACTTTTTAGATAAGCTATCTATTCCATTGACCTGAGAACGGCAGTAACTACTAAGCAAAGTAATTACTGTTTGTAAACTATCAGGTTCTAAATAAAAAGTTTTCCAAAGGTAACATCTTGGGGAGGTGTTAATTGTCTGCAGTTTGATTAACTTGGGAAATAATTATTTTAAAGCCCAGTATGGAATTACATATGTTCAAAATCCATAACAAATCATTTTCAAAGGATTGATACTCTCATCAGCCAGCTAATGCCATGTGTATGTACCCTACAGTGCCCCCCTTCGATTAGCCCCCATAATTAGGCTAGCAGTAACCTGGTATAAGAAACAGCAATACATTTTACCATCTTCAATGTGCTACTACCAAAACAAAAGACACGTAAACAAGACCACGGGTCAGTTAGTTTACATCCTTGACAACACTTGCAACTAGAAAGATTAACTAACATTAGATCACGATGCATATTCATGAGAAAGAGAAATCTATACCATCTGAAGCTTACACACGACCCCACAGAAAGGAATGTGTTGCTTATTTTTAATGATGAAAAGGATTTTGATCACATGGGCACAAACAGCATGTCGACCCGAAAGACAATACGGGGGAGAAAATTTAGATCACTTAAGAGTAACTGAGCTTATATCCAGACTTCACAAACAGTGCATGAAAGTGGAGTTTAAGAAGGCTTAACAACTGAGCAATAGGAAAAAAGGTCACCCATATGTCTACCGTAAGCCAGGAGAAGGAGAAGTAACTGCACTGAGTTTTGAACTGGTATTCTAACCTAAAACGCACGCTAGGCAAGACTGCTTTAGAACAAGAAAGCAAGGGAGAAAGTGAACAGCAGCAAAACTCTTATAAAGTGCCTATGAAAGCGCTGGACTAAACTCAGAACAGAGAGCTAAGATCTGCCACTTTTTTTTCCCCCTCCTCTCTCTAGGCAGTACGTTCACACCTCCTTGGGATGCTGAGAGCAATGCATTTTACATTTTGCCATCTGGGAAATTACTAGAGAAGTTGGAGAAGCTGGGAAAATGAGAAGAGGACTTGCAGACTGGGGGTTTTTGCTTTGGTGGGTGGTGGGTTTCTTTAGGAAACTGATCAACTGTGAGATGATCAAGTGGAGCTGAGAAAATGAAAGAATCAAGGGAAGATTAAAATTGATGGTTGGACTTCACAATCTTAAGAGGTCCTTAAGGATTCTGTGATTCTATCAAAACAGAATTTCCTGAAGTAGAAATGCTGAACAGAGAAAATGGGAATTGGGCACCTACGGTTGCTTGATGAGCAGAGTGTAGCATATTCAAACAAAGAAAAGGCTGAAATGTAAGCATGAGAACTCTTTACAAACAGAGGTAAGAAGCAAATAACTATGTATCTTAGCCATTAATACATCTGGACTGACAATCAGCTGTTTACAGATCTTACTGACATTTACAGAACTTAATGAGTTACTGATGATATCCCAGAACTGCCTTCCTAGAAATCAAAAGAGCACAGGTAAAAAATCTCTGAACATTTTTTCTTCTCTGTTTTTCTTTTTTTCTTGAGAGAAGAGTTAGATGAACATATGAACAGGACTGCATGACTGTATGCAGCCCTGGAGTAGCGGAAGCCTTGCACCCAAATAAGCAGGGGTTTATTTTCCATTTAAAATCTTTTACTATTTAAAAATGGTCATCCTGCCTCCCTCTGTGTAACTCAGGAGGTATACACTAGGCCTGCACAAAGGGATAAATTGAATTCCTTGGCAGTAATGAACATTTTAGAAGTCTGGAAGATTCTTACCCTGTATTGATGGAAATTATTTCTATCAGTGGATTCTTCCTAATCTTTGGTAGATCCAGTCGTGCTCCCCCCAAGCGTTTTCCATTATTCTTTTTCTGACCCAGCAGTCTCACAGAATGACCTTCGAATGAAGCACAAAAAAGCAGTCAATACAAAGCACAAGTCCCATCATCCTTGTTTTGATTTGCTCTTCTTCACAAGTAGTGTTTAGACTTCAAAGACTGAAAATGAGAATGAGATATAATAATTTATTTCCACCAGCTGGAGCATTTAAAAAGAGACACTGACAGGTAAAATAAATCACGTTAAAAAGAACAAATTATTTCACCCAATTATCTTTTCACACTTGCATTTTCTGTTTTATTCAATTAAAATGATCTAAGCAGTTCCATTTTTCAGATTCTCAAGCAAACACCAACATAGCAACATTCAAGTTGTATGGCAGAATTAAAATATTTTTCAAAAATTTCCATTCAAACCTAAATTAGCAGGTTATGAACTAAATATTTTTGAGCTTACTCTACGGATGACTAACACATTTCAGTCACAGTTACCTGACTCTCTACACTGGGAAGCATATCCTGATAATATGTTCATGACAAAGCTGACTACCAACGTTTCGACTACCATCTAAGCGACAGGTGATAATGGGCTCAAGCTACACCAGGGCAGGTTCAGATTAGACATTAGGAAAAAGTTCTTCACCGAAAGGGTTATTGGGCATTGGAACAGGCTGCCCAGGGAGGTGGTTGAGTCACTGACCCTGGATGTACTTAAAAGACAGGTAGATGAGGTGCTCAGGGATATGGTTTAGTAGAGGACAGGTATGGTTGGACATCATGATCTCAAAGGTCTTTTCCAACCTGGTGATTCTGTGATTTACGCATTGATGCGCACACCAAGGAGGCTGCAGGTCAGGAAACTCCCTCGCAGCTCCTTCCCCGAAGCCACTCATTCTCAGTAGTATTTAAATAATCCTCAGTATTATTATTTAAATATTCTCATTTGTCTCAGTAATGTTCAGAGAGTAAAATTCAAATACTAGCACCACCTGCCTACCACTGTACACCAGTCATACCACATGAAGTCCTGGATTTAAAGAGTACATATGACAGGTTTTGCTACTATTCAAAAGCAAGATACAACAAGGATAAAAGCAAGTAAGTGTGTATTATTTGCAACAGGCAGTGTCAAATGTGCCCATGTTATAAACATAAGACACGTACCATTTATTGCACAAAGTGTAGAAGAGGCAGGTAAGAGACAGCGAGGGAATGCTAATGTGGATACCTAAAAAGAGGCGGAAAGTAACCTCTACTTGGAGTGGAAGAAAGAGGAAAAAACATGCATCCATTTAAGTTGGAAAACTCTTTGATAGAACAGGAAACGATAGTTGCCATCTGTCAAATATTTCAGACAAAAAAACTAAAACAACAAACACCTTACCCTAAGAAGCGAGAGAGGAAAAAAGGAAAACACGAACCTATGAAGTACTACCTGAGCTACACCCACAATAAAGTAGAATTCAGGTCACTTAAAAAACAAGTTTCCAAACTTACAGTACCAACAGTTATTTACAAAACTAACACATCCATCAGGTAAAGTCTTCTTCCACTGCCTGCTTTGAGGAGTAATTAGTAAATTTTTGAACAATATGCTTCCATACTCTGAATTTATTTCTGTCATGGGGCAACAACAGCCCTGAAATAAACAGATAACCGCTGGCATACCATACTTATCAGGTTTTCCAAGAGACTTAAGTTCTCAATCAAAAATGTGATCTAATGAAGTGAGGAAGACTGGTCTGATACCATAACAATTATTAGTAAAAAGACACATCACGACAGAATCACAGAGCATTAGGAGTTGGAAGAAACCTCAAAAGATCATCTAGTCCAACCCCCTTGCCAGAGCAGGATCACCTAGACTAAATCGCACAGGAATGCATCCAGGTGGGTTCTGAATATCTCCTGAGAAGGAGACTCCACAACCTCTCTGGGCAGCCTGTGCCACCCTCACAGTGAAAAAGTTTCTCCTTATATTCACATGGAACTTCCTATGTTCCAGCTTGCACCCGTTGCCCCTTGTCCTATCGCTGCCCATCATCAAGAAAAAGACACGACTTTTCTGGTTGTGTTTGACAAAACTTCCGTTACATCTTTCTGTGAGTTCAGTAATATGGTACTTGTGCTCTTAAAATTCACTTCTACCTTCTCATGACAACAGCAACAGTACCTCAGTCTCACAATGCAATCAGTTGTTCTCCAATCTAATGCTCCATAAAGGAATTGTAAGCATGCCACCATTTTACTTGTGTAGCAGAAGTGATTTTATGGTAGGCATAAAATTTAAGCTAGAAACAGAACATTCCTGTTTGTATTTCCTAATGCTGTGGTTTATTTGGGAAAAAAAGCAGTTTATCCATTTTTAAAGTGTTCAGTTGCACTGTCGTATTAAAGCTGCGTTTGGATTTATGACTGAAAATAGAGAGGAATGATTTACAGTATTCTTAAAACAATCGATCTTAACAGCTTAATGTGCAGCTACCCAAAATTTAATAGTCATCCAAAAGTCCCCAGTTCTAAAACTGGGGGCAAACAGCCATTCTGAAGTTTAAAAAACTCAACCCAACCCCAAAAGGCTCCTGTCTGCCCAGCAAGGAATCTCTCAGAACACAGATTCAGGGAGGATTTTCTCCTCTGAACGCGTACCCTCACAACGAGAGTCCACGTGAATCGCTGCTCTCAAACAGGAATTTAGCTTATGCTCTCCCTGCAGCACCCTGGGAGCTTTAATCAGAAAGGCAAACTTTTCCATGGAACTTGTGGAAAAAGAGAGTATTCTTTAGAATCCTGAACTTGTCACAGATCTGTTTAAAATTTGTCAAAGGTCTGAAAACCAGTAAGAAAGGGAGATAACAACCAACCTATGCAGGATGCTAAAGCTTTATAATCCCCATTTTCTCAGGGAAACAGGGAAAAATTAAATACTGTGGTAGCCTAGAAAATCTTGATAACCGAAAGTGCTACTTCTACCTTCTTACAGATGCTTGGCAGGTCAACATATAAATTCAGGGAGAAAAACAGCCACCACAAACCAAACCAAACCCAACTTAAGACACTTTCCTGTAGAACGTAACTCACTAGGCAGCGTAAGACCTAGCTTCTCTTACCTTCAAAGACCTTCTCAATTCAGGAAAGAATCCCCAGCTCTGTGACCACCTCCTATGTGGGTCCACTAAACGCTAACACCCACCCCAATCTCATGGTCCAGCTCAGGAACTTGATGACCTGGCAATCAAATACAGCAGCTTATTTTCACATGATGTATGGCCACATGTTTTCCCATGTTCCTACTGAACTACACTAAAGTTCAAGTTACTGTGAGGCGTGCAAAATCTGCGTGGCACTCAAGAAAGATAGCATCCCTGTACTTTTCCCTCCAGACACCAGAGGATTAAAAACAAAAGCTCTACTGGGAGATCACAGACAAGTTTTAGGAGTATTTAAAGCTTCCAGAAAGCAAGCAGCACATGCATATTCAACTACAGTGATTTGTACTGGCAGGCACACTTAATTGTTTAATCAATAAAAAAAGAAGGAAAAAAAGGAAGAAAAAACCCCACCTCAGTTACAGTATTTGTGACCTTAAATCCTTTTTCCCCTACTCCATACAAGGAGCATTTTGTTTCATTTTAAGTAATCACTAAAGCATCTGTTTACAGCATTGTTTCTATTAATAAAGCATAACTTGAGAAACACTGAATCATACTTTTTCACATGCTGTAGAACTTTTTACCCCTTCAAGAAAACAAATATTTTGTCATCTTCAATAAGAAAAAGGCCAAGCAACATTGTTTTAAACTGTCTAACCAGCATTAACTCCACATCAACATCAAGGGTAACAGAAAAAGCACTGATTTTCAATCTCATACATGATCGCCCTTCAAAGCTTAGAATGGGGCAAAACATACAATTGTTCCAAAACATTTTATCTGATTAAGCTACTGCCTCTTACTGTACAGGTTGGATAACAACCTAACTACACAAAACAGGTGTTCCAAACTTAAAAGGGGGAGGGGGAGCACAGGGAAGGGGTTGTTTGGATTTTTGTGGGGTTTTTTTAAAGTTTGGTACAAAAACACTTTTGAAAACTGAGTTAATCACAGCTCTACTTCCACAGTGATGAGTGCTCTATCCCAGATATCAAATGAAAAGCACTCCTTTCTTGACGGCTCACAGGAAGATGCAAGCTTTGAAACCCAGCCTAATGACAAACAGATCTAGTCAGGAGACTCTATGTGAGAGAGCCTAACCATTCTAGTTCTGTAAATCTCTTCTGCCATAAAGATAGGGGTTTTTTACAGCCACATTGGCTAAAAGCAGGTAAAACTCTATTTAAAAACCTTGAAAAGGTTAATTAGTGGTTTAGGTCCTGCTTCAGAGTAGGTTTTCAGTAATTAATGTGGATTAATGTGGATTACAATACAACAGTAGTACTATGTCCATTGAGGAAGCTTACAGAGCAGAATCACTCACAGCAAGTATAAACAAAATCAACTTAGAAACAATTTAAAATGAATCAGAGCTCTCTAGTTTTCAGAGCTGACTTTAAAATTCAACTGATCTTTACATACAAATCAGTAGAAGCAATTCACATTGCTTGGCATTGTTCACGGAGAGGATGAGGCTGGGATGAATTAATCAGGGTATTAACTCCTATTGTTAGTCAAAAAAAAAAAGGGGGAGGGGGCTTTTAAATGTGTCAGTTTGATAACCCAGTGTACAGAATGAAAATATTTTCAAGGCATTCAGTTGCACTTGTTAAAAAAAGATACAAAAGGTGTAACATAATATTAATAGCATGTACATATACCTTCCATCATAGAAGTATGCGCTTCGGGAGTGTGATAGAGGATGGCCGATCTTGAAATGCAAATATATGAAGAGAACAGGTAATGGAATTTCTTGGCCATAAGATTATAGTAACATTAAAACTGCTATGAATCTCAGGCTGTTGTCAAACTACTGTGGCCTAGACCAACAGAAGCACAGTAATAATATTGAGAGGGAATTCAAATGGGACCAGTGTTTTGCTAGCTACGTATCAGGATGAGAGAAAAGTGGCCTAGCTTTGTCACCTTTAGTTAACTTTAACAACTGTCTATCAGTGTCACAAGTATCTATCAGATATTAACAGACCTGCTGTATTTCCACAATAGCCAGCTTTGCCTAAGTCACAGAATCACAGAACGTTAGGGGTTGGAAGGGACCTCCAAAGACCATCTAGTCCAAACCTCCACCTGTCAGAGCAGTATCACCTAGAGTAGGTCACACAGGAACATGTCCAGGTGGGTTTTGAATGTCTCCAGAGAAGACGACTCCACAACCTCTCTGGGCAGCCTGTGCCAGTGCTCTGCCACCCTCATGGTGAGAAAGCTTTTCCTTATGTTTGCATGGAACCTCCTACGCTCCAGCCTGCCAGCTCCACAAGTTGGGCACCCCTCAGTAGCTGCTGGGAAATAATGTCTGCTTGAAAGATGGAAGAGGCTATCCACTGAGGGGTTCGCCCCATCCCCACACAGCCTGCTCAAGCCACACAGAGTGTCACTGAAACACACCACCCAGCCAGCCAGAGAGCAGTATTTCTTAGCTGTCAACTTCCAAGTTCAGCGTGGATCTCTTAAGGCAGCTCAAAGGCATGAGTTTAAAGAAAATCCTCAAAGATGCAGGAAACGCCTGCCTTGGCAGCAACAGCTCCTGTTGTTTTCAGCTTGTTCTGTTACCCATTCTTCCCCTTTCCCAGTCACATCATTATACTTAGAGGTTATCCACCATTTCCTGAAAGACGCTTTTTTCCCCTCACAACAAGGCCGCCATGGTGCCGCTCTGTACTTCCCAGCTGTCTCACACCAACCTGTTTGATCTTCAGGGAAAAGGATTAAGCACTATTTCATGTTCTCTTGCAGACATTTCCTTCCACCATTATTCGCCTCTTAATGAATACAGAGCTTCCTCTCTCTAAGGCACACGGGAAAGACGGCACATGGGAGCGGTGTAGCCAAGGAAGGCAAAGCCATATGAAGGGAAAGCAAAGGAGGGAATTTCCCCAAAGAAAAACAAAAGGAAGAAGTACAAAGAAGAACCAAAAGCAGTGATGAAGACTGAGAGGAGGATAAATGCAATAAAAAAGGTAAAAGAAATTTGAAAATGCAAGTGAAAGTAACATAAACAGTCAAGCACATATTAAAGACAGAAGAGAGCCTAAGAAGACTAAACTAAAAAAAACCAAACATGTAAAGGCAGAAGAGGAAAATCAGGAGCTATTACAAAAGTTAAATATTGTTTTATTTCCAGAGTTGTGTTCTTCTAACTGTAAGTATTGGGTAAAATCAACCTTCTAAACAAGTTATTTTGGATCTTCAGGCAGAACTAACAGGAAAAAATGGCATCTGAAATGCAAGGATGCTACACAACTTGCCTACCACACTGAACAGCTAACCTGAGCTGTTGTTGCTCATATCTGATTTGGAGGTTCTTTAAATCCAGACTTGGTGAGCTCCTGATGGCTTAGAGCCGGAGCCCTGGTCTGCCTCAGATGGAACATGCCCACGGGTAGCAAGGAGAGACCTTAAGCTATCTTCTCTCCCTGCCCAGCAGCACACACAAAAAGCTGTCCCCACAGCAGACATGACTGATTGCGAAGGAATCCCTGAGCACTCCAGAGCAGCCACATGCTGCCAGATATGCACAAGTGCAGAGACAAGGACACTAATCAGCTTAGGGCTCTGTTGTGTGAAAGCTCCCACCCAAACCCAGCCCAGCTGGTCAGCAGCACACCAGCTATGGAATGAAGGCATCCCTGAGTGTCATCTGAGGGATTTCCTGGCTCGAGTAAACACAGAGAGCAAAGAAAAGCCAAACCTAAGCAGAAGACAGATGCCCTGCTCCTGGCCAAGCAACTAACAGAAATGTTTCCTCCTTCAGATCAGCAAAGGTGGGAATTCTGTGTAACAGCTACACTCCTTCTTCAGCTGGTGTAGGCAAGAACCGAGTGAGTCCATTACAAGACAGAGGATAATTCAGACCGATGCAGTCACAATTACTGATCTTTCCCTGTGTGTCACAGCATCACTGGAAGAAACATGCTCTGGGCCAGGCAACATACCAGCTTGCTGACAGCAGATGGTATGTTCAACCCAGCCTCTGCATTTCAGAACTCCTTCATAAAAAATGATTGCCTTCACCCTATACCCACTCAAAAATAGCTGCAGAGAAAGGTGCAGAGGTTACTAAGCATACAGCACATACCTTACAAGCCTGAAATACATCTACTAAGCCTTGCACTTGGAATTAGCATCCAACAGCAATACTGTTTCAGAAGACTTCAGAATATGATTGTTACTCAGGTGGCTTTTTAAAAATCATTTTATGTAATTTCAAAACCAAGGCATTAAATATAGTGAGTCAGTTTACAAACTTCAGGAAAAAAGCTCTGCAGATTGCTGAAAATCATATGTCACTTTCTCTTACAATACTACTTCCTTATTCTTGGTATTTCTCCAATGTTACATTCAATCATAAAAATACCTGTTAAGCACTGAAACACTAGAGTACAACCTGTAAAACAGACAATGAGATGACTTTTAACAAAGAATTACTGTTCACACAGAAATTTTGTAGGGTTGAGAATACAAGTATCTGAGAACATTTTTTACTTATCCACAGTACTTTCCTCTCTCACAACAAAAGCACTTGAAATGCCCTATTAAGGCACTTTTTCTCCCCAGGATTCAGCAGCTTCACCCTACTTCTTCTGAGATCACATGTTGTTATTGTCTTTCTGAAAAAGTGACTAAACGTTAAATCTGCTGTGAACTCAAAACTCTGGCGGCAATTCAACAGCTCAAAAGGACAATACTAAGAATCGGCTACAGGAAGATTTCCCCTGACCCTCTGTCCTCTCCCCTCTGTCAAGAAATACATTTGATCAGGGATCAAGGATGCTGCTCAAAACCTCGGGAGATTCTGGATACAGACTTTCAAGGAAAAGAAGTTTTGAATGAGATGAAAGAGGCTGGGTTCTGAGGAAGGGAAATGCTGAAGGGTGAACTGTCAGAGCCAGCTGCAGCAGTACAAGTAACTTGCTGAATGTTTTGGTGCGTGCAGGCTGAACAGAACAAATTTAGCCTTTAGACTGAAACACCGGGCTTAACCCATCACTGCTTTTACTTTCACCTCTACTCATCTGTCATCTACTTGCACATCTCCTATGGATAACTAGATTGCAGCAGTCTGAGCAAGATACTCTTTGCATTTACCAGCCATGAGGTTTCTCTAACAGAGCTAAACCCAACTGAGTCTAACCCAACTTGAGTCTAACCCAACTTCTGTCTAACAGAACAAAAAAAATGGAAATCCTCCAAGATGGTCATTCAGGGAAGCTGTGGAAGAGAGCACATACAGGTCTAGAAGAAAAGGCAGCCTTTCATGCACATCACAGGCTCATTAACAATGAGCAGTCAGAATTTTGCTACTAAGATTTTCTGTCCTCCCCATTGCTTGTTTTCTTCTTCACTGTTTACCTCCCAATTCTGTTTCCGTGAATTACATAGAGAGAAGACACAACACGGACAGTCACTGCTATCAGTTTGTAAACCAAGCCAATGAAATAACTGCATTGAGAAAAATAATTACAAACCCACCTAAAATCCCTCATCATCTCACACACCTAATAGTCATTGCATGCCCAAAAGCACTTGAGCAGGCACAGCAAAAAAAGGCAATAGAATTTGGTGTAAGAACAGAAACCAACTGATGGCACTGGAAACCTCCTGCCTTGGCAAGTAAGATTCTTATGGTGAGCTGCCTGATTATTGATGTTTTACAAAAGCAATTAAAACCTGTCTTTGCAGTAGCAGCTTCTTCATAATTACTGTGGATTCCTCACCATGCTCTACTGTTTTCTTTAAATTACAATCTACAAAGGTAAACTGCCAGAACTGATACTGGCACAGATAGATAATGGCTTTACTACTTTGAATCATTCCTTCAGTCCTTCACACTTTTCCCAAGCAGTCAGAAGCAGGCGATGAAAATGAAAATGCATCCCAGTGCTCTCGCTGAAGCCTCTGGCTGAATGACAGCCCCTTCATTTAAAAACTAGAAGGTAGGAGGATACCTTCAAGTCATGCCCTTCCTAAGTCAATGCTTGCAGTCAAAGTAGTTCTCAAATTAACAGTGGGGAAAAAAAAATAAATGCTACTGGTTTCAGTAATGACATTCTTCCCACACAAAAAGCCATTTTCTTAAATGAAAACAAAAATCTGTAATTATTTTTGTTTAAACAGGAATAGCTCCAAAATTTCCAATCCAGGGACACAAGAGAGAGGGGCAGGGGAGACATTTACCACACTGTGCTGTTAACCTCAGCGATTAATACATAGGAACGAGTGACACTGAATCTTAGCCACAGCCATTTCACCAAGCCATGGACTAGCTGTAGCTCTGTATATTGCCCCCTGAAAACACGATTGCAACATCCCGCCCCCTTTTTTTTTTTAGTGTATCAAATACTAATGTCCCTTTGAGCAATTTTTCCCAAAGGTACCTTTACTTTTCAATAATCTCAGTTTAAAAGGCAATTCTATTACCTAGAAATACTGACAGGGCTGTTCACGGGGTGTCTGTGGTGAGGGGGCAGCAGGGCAGCCCCTGTGAGGAGCAGCCAGGGCTGCCCTGTGCCAGGCACTGCAGGGCAGGGCTGAGCCCTGCAGCCACCGGTGGGGGCCTCCGGGAAACCTGGGTAAGAAAGGGCAAAACTCTGCTTGGCTGTAACAACACAGTGTAAGAAACAGCCCTGCGAGCACCAAGGTGAGAGAAAAGGAGAGAGGAAAGAGGTGCTACAGGGCACCCCAGCAAAGATTCCCCTGCAGCCCCTGGAGAAGACCATGGTGAGGCAGGTTGTCCCTTGGCAGCCTGTGGAGAACCACACCAGGGCAGGTGGGTAAGCCCTGAGGAAGCTGCAGCCTACAGAGAGCCCAGGTAGGACCACAGTTTCTGGCAGTAAACAGCATGCAGCCCATGGGAAGGACACAGGCTGGATCAGAGGAACATTATGAGGAAGCAGGAACAGTGGAGAAAGCCATTATGGGTTGGCTCTGACCCCCATTCCCCATCCTCCTGTGCCACTCAGGGGGAGGAAGGTGGTAAGTGAGTTCAGGATGAAAGACTGAAGCTGCATCTGGGAAGAAGCAGGGTGGGGGAAGGTAGTTTTATAGTTTTCTCTCTCTTTCTCACCATCCTACTCTATTTTTAATCTGCAATAAATTAAATTAATGTTCCCCAAGTCAAGTCTGTTTTGCCTGTGACGGTAATTGGTGAGTGATCTCTCCCTGTCCTTACTTTGACCCATGAGCTCTTCCATCTTATCTTCTCCCCTGCCCTGATGAGGAGGGGGAGCAAGACAGCAGCTGGGTGGGAGTCTGGCAGACAGCTGAGGTCAACCCACCGCACAGTGAAACAAATAAAACAACCCACCCAAAGCCATCCCCTCTTTCTGTGTCCTTCCAAAGAACGTAGAAACAGAAACAGGGACTCAGCGAGGCCACTACCCTCCCTCTGACCCTCCTCAAGCTGCACTTCAACACAGCCCCAGTTTCCTGACTGGGAGCCAAATGCTACTTTTCCTCAAAAAAGGAACTCCTGACCTTCTCCGATTTTTATTCTTCAGTTTGGCTTGTCATCAGCTTCTTAAGTCAAGGCTATCCTTCCTACTATCACAGACATTGAAAAGAGAATTATTTTACCTACTGTTATCAGGAGATTGTTACAAAATCAAACAGCACATACAAATACTAGCCGGTGTGCTGGCATCCCTACTGATACACAGAGACACACTCAAAGGCGGCTGATCCAGTATAAATTCTACATTTTAGCCTATGTATAACATAGGTACCATTTATCTGCTTGCTTTCACACAGACTGACACCGCGACTATCATCAATCCCTAATTACTAACCACATGAGGACAATTTAACAGTTAGTAAATATTGGTAAATGTTTAAACTGGCAATAGATGGGCAACTGCACCAGACAGGTTAACGTGACTGAAATCAAGAAAGATTATGTGAAAAATAAAAGGCTGGACCCTGAAGTAATTTCCTTTGGTTGTTTTTAAAAGTCCAGTCTAATGACCCATTGTAAAACCATGTTTTGTGAAAGTGTTAGACAGACACAATATGGACTAAACTCAATTCAACCTGTGTTCCTCACCTCCCTAAGGCCCAAGCTAAAAGCAGGCTGCGCACAAATACTCTGGTTCCATGCCTCCCACACCCAGAAAGATTTAGTAACACGGGGTTTGAGAAGTAGCATGTCTAGGAAGGGATGAAAGATGCGAACCTCTGAAGACCTGAATTCAAAACCACGAAAAGAAGAAATTCCACACTAAGCAGTTAAAATTTCTCCTCCAAGTTACAGAATAAATGTACTATCTTGCCTAATGTAAACTGTTTATATCCAAGCTCATACTCACCCACACTGGTTTGCTTGGTTTTTTTGTTTTTTTTTTTTTAAAGACAGCTTTTAAAGTGGTTCATCAAATGCTGACTTGAGCAATCACCATAAAGACATTTCATGGTTCCTATCAAAGACAAATCTTCATCTTACTGGGACATGCTATAGCGACTGATCAGCCCAGACAGCTTTTAAATTCTGTACAGAAATTTTACTTAATGACGGAGCATGCATCGAGGATGGCCCTGTTTTCTCCTAGCTCAGACACTGCAACTCTTTCGCAATACTTTACTGACATACTATGTCACTGTAACATGTTACAGGGCAACTAAGCACATGAGTGGAAATGGGTATCCCAGCAATGTAAAAATTGCTGTAATCCAGAGTTATAATTTGGCTAATGTGCAGATGAAATAAGGTTTACTAATCTGTTAACTAAGAGGCTCGCATGGTGAAACTGCTCTGTGTCCTAGGCAGGGCTGGATAGATGGTTGGATTCTGTGATCTTGAAGGTCTTTTCCAACTGAAACCATTCTATGATCCTATTCTATGACTGACACGCTCTGGACAGGCAATGGTGGCTGCCACTTTGAGAAACCTAATTCTGAGGCTCAGATTAATTTGTCTTGCTCCTCGTAGGAAGTACAGATGTTTTAGATTTTAAGTTACAGTATCATAGTGAAAGTACCCGAAGATGCCTCTAGTTAAAATACATTTTGGGACAGAGTATAAATATGAATCAGCCACGACCTGCATACAAGTACTGCACTAGAAATAACAATTCACCTGAAATTTCAAAGTTCCATAAGACTCCTGATAAAAGTCATCACAGGGTCTCTTAAAAATTCTATCAGCTGTTAGGCAGTAATAAACAAGAGCATTTTTCATTTTCCGATAAAGAAGGACAAAAAAATAAAGTGAAATAAGTGTTTATGAGAATTATCTCAACAGGGAGCTGGGAACTGGCAATGATGCTACTGTCAGATAGATGAGTTAAAGACAGACCTCTTGAAACCATCTCTTGAACCAGCCGAATGACACTGTTCTAAAGGGCGTTTCCTGGCAATGCCCTTGATACTGAGAAATAAGGCTGGAAGAAACCCGTTCACATTTCATGCAGAGAGTTCTAAACAATTCCAAGAAAGTCATTTTCTTTGGGAGTATGGTAAGTTTTCAACCAAATCCAACAGGGAAGCCATTTTCTTGGAAAATCAGAAAGAAGGCTGTTAGAGAGTAAGCACATTCTTTTTACAAAGTTTCTTTTCTGTAAACTGTGCCCTACGAAACTTGAGTATCAAAGAAAAAACCTTAAGGTACCCCTTAAGAAAGGGGAACCAGGGGAAAGCTGGACTTCTAGACTTAAAAGTGGCAACTAGGGTAACCACCCCTTGGAATCTGGACAGAAAATCAGGGCAAATTGGTTAGGCCACCCAACCTAGAGAGGCAGCCACCCTACAGAATGTGGACACGACAGAGCTTAAGCCTGCTCAAATTAAATATTCAGTCAAAACATATTTTTAGGCATTCAATGTATACACAGCCACACCACATGAGCATCCTATGCTGTCTCTGCAACCTCTAAAAAAATTAGCTAAAGAAAATCATATTATACAATTATGACAGACATCCAACTTACTTAAAATGTAGTAATATAAGCTGGCTTTGAATTCGCAATTTGTATTTAATTCCCTGTCCCACCCAATCTCCATCTCCTGAAGACATTTGCAGCTTCAGACCTTGCTACTAATGGTGTAGATTCATGAAGACAGAGGGTTATACTTCATTTGGTTTTACATACAGGAATTTACGCTTCTATCATGTATCTATTCCACAGTATAAAATATTCTTAACCAACAGTCGTGTTATCTACATTATTTTACTTCATTTGGATAATGAAAGTTCATGGTTTGGCTCTTTCATAAAACACACTGAAACAGAGCTTCACATTCTGCTGCACTGGTGGAAGATGAATCCCAAATACATAAACTCAACATTATCTTTAAGCAAATTTAAATGAAGAAAACATAAGTAAATGTTCCTGGCTTTTATGGTTGGCTTTTGCAGAAATAAAACATTATCATACACTATGACCCCTGTCAATTTACAGTTCTCTTTCCAATTGCAGTTCTGTTTTCACAGAAGGCTTACAGTTGGAAGGGATCTCTGGAGGTCATCTTGTCCAAACTGTCTGCTCAAGCACAGCCACCCAGAGATACTGCCCGGGACCACGTCCTGACAGCTTCTGAGTATTTCTAAGGAGAGATACTCCACTCTGGGCAACCTGTGCCAGGGCTTGGTCATAGCAAAAAAGTGTTTCCTGGTGTTCACAAGGAACCTTCTGTGTTTCAATTTGTGCCAGTTGCCTCTGCTCCTGTTACTGGGCACCTCTGAAAAGAGCTTGGCTCCATCCTCTTTGCACCTTCCCTTCAAGTATTTATATATATATATATATATATATAAAAATATATATATGATGGGGCCCTGAATGGCCCCAGCACTCTCAGCCTCCCCTATGAGGAGAGATGCTCTAGTCTCAGTCTCTTAACCATCTCCAAGGGCCTTTGTTGGACTCTCCTTAGAAGGATGTCCATGTCTCTGGCCATTTTTGTTATTTTTTTTTCCCCAGTAAAACTTCAGAAATCCCATGTTCCATTACCTTCTGGAAATCTCCAAAGGAACTGGCACTACATATGGAATTCAGCAGCCCACTTACTCCTTTTTAATCAAATCATGTCTTGTAAGCTTGAAAGGAAGCAAAAGCTTTCACAAAATCCACATTTTTTAAAGACTAAATGTTCCTTAACTTGCCTGCTCAGTCACAATAACCTGAGTAACTATGTTACTGAAAAAGCAGTAGTGTCTAGAGTCAGCATAAGTACTACAAAACTCATTTTTTGTAAAGGGAGACCATGCTGACCCAGGTTATCATCTTACTCCCTTCAGAATAAATAAAATTCAGGAAAATCAGATAGGAATCTGAAATACTGTGCTCTGCTAAAAATCAGGAAGCATCCCTATTTGCAACACATTGACATAAAGCCCATGATGGTTCTGAGAAAACAGCTTGACTTATTTAATTACAAATATGAACATGCTGACTGTATTTCTTCTGATTCCATAAGGTAAGGACAAACTGGGAAAAGGTTTGGTTGGGAATACGTAAGGTAACAGGTTTTATTTTTGAACCCATTCAAAGCAACATGAAATCTTAAGGCTTTCAAAACCACAAACACTCGAAGCTTTACATCACACCAAACAATTTCTTGATGGAAGCTGGGTTTTTTTTCCCCTCCTTTTAGAATTTTGCAGTTTCTATACTTTCATGCTGTACTTCAAAAACATCACATTCCAGCAAGTTGCAGGAACGTCTTGTGGCCTAGACACTTGTTTATATTCAAAGTACAGCAAATTAAACTAAACCTTGTAATTTAAAGCTTCATGGAACAGTAATTTTTATGGCCTGATAAGTAATGGAGACAAACTTAGGTAACCCAGAAAGACCCAGACAAATATATTTATTTAACAGCAAATGTTTACCAGTCAGGCTGCAGGAATACTGTCTTTTCCCTCCTTCACTGCAAAGTACTGAGTGCACACACACATGAACGCAGCCAGAGAGAACAAGGAACACAGTTACAAAAGAACATTAAAGCAGCAGATAAATTATCTGTCCTGCTGAGGAGAGCTCAGGGAAGTGAGCCAAGACATCTGAAAAGAAGAAAACACTAGAGGACTAAACGTAGGAAAGTAGAGATACAGCACTGAATTAAGATAGCACCGAAACTTTAAACGATATGCTGCACCCACCTATATCAGTGCAACTTAAGTAATTTCTTGAAGTCTCCCCTGGATCATTACATATGAATCCAAAAGGCCACAGGGCTCCTGCCAGAAAAGATCTACCCGAATTATTACCTACGCCAAGCATACGCAGCGAAGTATAGCGCTGCCCAAACATTGAACTAGAGGGGAAAGGAAGCACGAGGTTGACAAAGAACATAAGAGCAGCACTTATGCTAACTGTCACTGCAATTATTTCAAGTGCAATGCTTACCTTTAATAGTTTCCTCCACAACTTCTACTACACGATCTATCTGCTGAACCTAAAAAAAGTCAGAAGGTCAATATCTAAGTAGTTATCAACTGGACATACTTTTTACATAAACTCTTCTTTCACAAATGTGTTCTTCTGGATTAAGGGGGAGTAAAGAGCTTGGGGTGATGTTTCTAGCCAGGTTTTTTTTCCTGTTCACTTGGTACATCTGCCAAAAGTTAGCTTTAAAACTCAACACCTAACTTATAGTAAATATTGTCCTCAAAAATACCAACTTCCTGTAAGTTGGGCAAAATTCACCAACGAGCTAGGAAAAGAGGTGCAGACTTTAACTGATGTTGGTGGTCTGTGAGAGGCAGTGGCTACCCAGGCAGTCAGCACCTGGGTGGCTCAAACAGCCCCAAAGCACTCCCTCTCCCCAGCCTCCATGCCAAAATAGTAGAGCGTAGAGAACGTAACAAGAAGCTGAGGATTTTGTGAGGGTGGACAATAGTGGAGAAAAGTAAATGTACTGCAGGAGAAATCACTGGAGTATGGGAAGAAATTAAAAATACTGTGGTCATACACTGGACATTGTCCTGGACTTACTGCAGGTAATGTCTGGATATGGAAGGAAAAGCCCCAATGCTTTTTATAAAACAGAATAATAGCTAATGATCATGAAATAGCATCTCCCATGAAGACAATAAATCTGTATCTTAGTGTTGCACTTGCCAACATTCAGCCATGATGTGATAAATAGTTCAGTTATTTATTAGAGTGCATATTCCTATTACAATATATTTAAATGGGTATATATATTCTTATTACATTATTCTTTAAAGTTAATTGCCAATATACTATATCGACTTTTTTTAGTATTATTAAGTAGAAGGAATCAGCATTAACAGTGCAAAATTAGACACTCAAATTCTTGAAGGTGAGATTCTTTCCACAACTTTCATCCAAACCACCTATTCTGTGTAATGCCTATCATGCATGCACATATACGTTTTCATACCATGCAGGAAAGCCAACTTTGCACATTCAAAACAGTTTAGAATTTTCTCACAACATACCTGTTTAAACACTGCTGCTCTAAGCTGCATGTTGTATGAACTAGGTTTAGTACAACTTCTTCAGACATTTCCTTGGAGTTTCTTTACCAGTTTAGTTCAAAAGCAAGCAGCATAAACACAAGTTGCAGAGGCATCAAGAGCAAAACCTGGTCTGCAACAAGGAGACTGGAACTTGCGTCCCTTACATCAAAGCCATTAAGTCTCTGTGCCCCTTAAGCCACCAAGTATATCATCTCCTGTGAAAACATGGCTGCACAATCATCTAGTACACATTTTCCAATCAAACTAACAGCAGCTAAAAAAACCCAGCTCAACAGTAGTTGGTGGCTGACTCAAGAGATCCCAGCTCAAGTCAGTTTGTTCCTCTCCTTGTCTGGGTGCTGAATCAAACCCGGGTAAAGCTATTATTTTTTTTCCTTTTTGTTCCTAAATCTTTTGAAACACAAATCAAAACACAAATCTCTACTATTTCAGATTTCTGAGTACAGCATATTAGTTATGAATACTACAAATTAAAGTATCACTAGTACTGGCATTTAAAGCAATCTTATAAATTACATACATTTAAATCCTCTTCTAGGTTACAAGCTTTCCATATTATAGACAGATATCAGTATTTAGAAATCTACTTTTAATGAAAGCACACATAAGGGCTTTGCATACTTGTAGACATATCCCTTTTAGATACATTAAAAATTATCACCTAAGATACTTACATAGACTTTCTACCTATATTTAAAAAACAAATTTAGAAAAGCAACTTGTAAACAGAAGTGTAAACATTTATAACTATAAATGCAGAGAGAAAACAGCCTGTGCCAAACACACTGCCTAAAATATTATTGCTACATTTCTCAATATTAAACTGTTTTAAGTTCAGAATAATTTTAAAACAAGAGAAGCCTGGTTGGTTCCTAACTGAACCACCTATGATCTCTTTCTTGTACTGTACATCTAGGGAATTTTTGCATAGCTCCACAACCCTGTTAGATAAAGATACAGAAAAAAACCTAACCAGGATATTGTTTTTTTCATTTTATTAGATAAATTACATTATTCTGAATGTGTGTCGAGATGATGGTTGATGTAAGTAATTAAAATTATAGATCTGAGAGATAATGAAATCTGTGACTGGAAATGGATGTTTATCCTGCCTTATGTGTTATTTCCCACATTAAGTACATTTCATTTGACATTATTGGAATTTGTTTGGCTAAAGCCCCAAGGGCTCAATAAGAAAATACAGAATGCTTCCAATCTGCAGTTGTGAAGATACAAGTATTTTACTAAAACTGAAGTGAATCTGCAGTGAGGAGAGAGAAGGGCTTAGAGGATTACTGTTTGGAGGAAAAAAAAAAAAAAAAAGGGGGGGTGGGAGGGGGGAGAAGGCAGAGAAGGTAAAAAAAAAGATCAGGGAAAGCCCATGAAGGGAAGGAAAAGGACACCATTCCTCAACGTTTCTTTGCAATGAATCTGAAAAATAAACAAACTTTCAGGATGGACAGCCAAGTACATTACTGCTGGATGTGCTTTGTGCCCTGTACTTGGCTCCACAGATCTTATGAGACCTTGTTTCTTTTATGCCCATGGTGGACATTCTCTCCGTTACAAATCACTCTCCCTTAGGGCTTGGATAGAACAAAAGCTAAGGGCAGACTGCAGCAGGCAGTACAGCAGGACTGCACACCACGAAGAAAACCAAACAGAAAACCAAAACCCAAAGGCTCAACCACCACAAACAGGGGTTATGCACAAATCTGGACTGAAATGGATACAGGAGAAGAGCACAGGCAGGGCCCGCAGGATGAAGGAGTAGCCAAAGCAGGAAGCTGACTGGTCAAACACCAAGGACAAAAAGAGAGTTGTATCGAAGCACAATGCCTGAGTAGAAAGACCAGGAAAAAAAAAATCTTTACCCCTTCCTGGTGGGATCAGAGTTAGGCATAAACACAGCTCAGCAATCGAATGCATCCAGCCTTTATACACACAAGGAAGGCCTGAGGCAGCCCATGCTGGGGCTGAAGCTGCAGGTCTCTCCTGAACCTGCAAAGGCAAGCCAGTCGCTTTTCAAACCATGTGCCTCCCAGGACTCCACTGGGAGACAGAGGCCCTGAGCTCTCCAAGTACAGACCAGTAATTAGCAAGAGGAGTACAGAAATGCACAGGTGGCTCATCTGTCATCAGAGAAAGTCCCCTGGTTCCCTTCACATTGTCACATTATCAGAGTCAGCATCAAAGCAGTCGGTCAGCTTTTTTATTGAAGATACTCAATGCTTCACCAGTCTTTTCCAAGAGATACCCCTCTGTGTGCATGTGTCTGAGGCTGCAGCCATGGTAAGAAAATAGAGGGTAGATGTGAAAAAAGAAAAGCAATTCATGAACATCCAATATTTTCTGGAGGACACGGACCACTTCTAAATGGAGGCTGCTACATGGGCATCTAAGACACCTCAGAAAGGCTGCCTGGTTCAAGCTGCACCACTGAAGGCACTGAGGAACGATCATTCCCAACTACATATTGCAAAAACAAAGGTGGGAATGCACCAGGCTTCCTGGCAGTCGATGTGACAAAAGGTATTTGCTTTCTCTCCTTTTAATACATCTCAGGGGTAACTTCAGATGCATTCAGCTGCAGGAAGCACAGCTACACCAGTGACACAGTGGTCTCTGCCAGCTGCCACAGTGCTCGGGCATTCTGCAGTTACACCACTACCTGTGTGATTGGCTGTCCTTCTCCCATCTCAAGAGGATTTAATCCCACAAAGTGAGCATTTCAGTTTCTTCAAAAAATGTATCCTTATATTGGGATCTGAACTTTTTAATTGCAGAAGAAAGTACCTACCAGGGGATGAAAAAATAAAATAAGATAAAATCAACTCACTGTGGGAAGTGTCTTGGACACTGCAATCAGCATTTTCCCTCAAATTATCTTTTGATTCTCACTGCAGTGATACATCAACACATGTGAGTGTAGAATACATCACACTCCTGCTTGTCTCCAAATCATATCATTACAGAGTAATGGCATGTCAGACGCAGGAATTTCGTGAAAGTGGTCACAAGGGATCCACAGCGCCTGGCTGACGGCTGTCATTTCTGCTGGGGGACCATGATTAACCTGGTAGAATCAGCAGCAAATAAAAACAATCCAGAGACAAAGTGCAACTCTGGCACTTGCCAAAAGTGACTGTCTCTTAGCCTGACCTGCTGATGAGTCTCAGCTCTCACAGCTACTGCCACAGTTACCACCTGTGATGGTTCAGCCCCAGCTGAGCACCTCATGCTGCTCACTCACCCTCCTGTCCCCAGCAGGGTGAGGAGGATGAGGAGACAAAGGCAAACCGCAGGGGTTGGGATAAGAGTTTGCTGAGACAGGAAAGAGAGGGTGAAACAACAACAGGACTTAGAATCTACAAAACTGTGACATGCAATTAAGTTTCTCACCAACTACTGCACAACTCAGACCCATGATGAAGCTGGACCATCCCCATGCTTCTCCTGGAGCTGTGTGCCCCTCCCCAACTATCCCTCTTTTATACCAAGCATGATGCCATCATATTGAATACAGCTTTGGTTGGATTGGGCCACCTGTCCTGGCAGTGTCACATCTCAGCTTCTGGTGAAAATTAACCCCACTCTAGCCAAACTCAGAACACCACCGCTAGCTCCTTTTTAGCTAGGTCCTTGTCACAACCAACCTTCTCAAGGATCTTCCCCCAAAGTGACTGCGTTGCTCCCCACTGCTTCCTTCCTTTCAGCATGGTAGGAAATGTCTTTCCACCACAAAAGGTTTCAAGGTTAAAACTTCTCTGATGTTGACAGGACAGTAACAACAACTATCTCAATAAACTACTCCAAGAGCATCCCCCAGCTGCCCTTCCTCTGGCAGTCAGAGGGTTTCCCAGAGAGAAATTTCCCAGAAGTAACACAAGGCAAGTCTAAGTATCAGAAAGTTACAATAAAAAAAATCCAAAGCAACCCCTCAAAAAAACCCCTGAAGACAGTGAAGGAAAGATAAAGACCAGAAATACTAAAGATTTGAAAGGTTTATTGAAAAAAAACCTGCAAAACCAATTAAAAAAAATACCCAAACCCTTAGCCAGTGGTTGAGAGAAACTAAAGGCCCACAATTTCAGCTGTTTATGGACACCTCGGGAGTCAGCATACATATATACACGGAACTACTGGCAGCAAAACCATCTTTTCTTCTCATCTAGGGAAAACCCTAGCCGTCTTTGGTTTTTATTCACACAGATAAGAAACAATTCTGTTACTACACAGATAATCTTAATTCCAACCCACTATTGTTCACCAGCTCTGTTTCATTTAACCATGTTTAGGCAGCTCTGCCAGATGTTGGATGTTAAAATCCTGCCACTCTCTAAAGCCAGTAAAAGGGAAGTACATGACTTCAAAAATCACTTCAGATCTTCTGAAAAATCTAAATTATCTTAGAGATAATTATCTTCATTGACCATAAAGGGAGTTGAGCAAAACAGACTCTCAAATTACAGTACTTAGGCAGCATAAATCTAGGCCTTAATACCTAACTTCAAAAGGCATGTGACTAGACACTCTGGCTTCAGCGGGATAACATCTACGTTTAAAACCTTTGCTCACAACCCTGACCACAGTAATGGGCGATACTCTGGTTTCAGAAGGTTTTCTGAGAGCAGGCTCTACATAAACTTTAAAGGGAAGGAGGCTACCCCAGATAAACATGTGAACAACTGCCTCTCATTGCTAAACTCTGACACAGTATAATTCTTTCCTACATTAATTCCTACACCTTTTGATTCACCGGGCAGTCCATAACTCCTGTGGAAATGAAAAGTCTCTATTTGAACATCCAATTTCCAGCTTTAGAGCAGGTGCTTAACAGAAATCCTTGCCCAACTTTCCAAGTTCAAGCATCATATCTGAGTATCAGCATGGCAATCCCAACACCAACATCCACCAGCTAAGTGGTACTGACCGAGCTTGAATTTTGCATGAAACCATTCTTGCCGTGGGTTTTGGAGGAACAGCACACCCCTGTTGCCAGGCTTCCAGTGCACTGTCTGAGAAGTTCTGTTAACTCACATCATTCGAAAGGCAACATGAGCCAGCAGTGTGCTCTTGCAGCTCAGAAGGCCAGTGGTATCCTGGGCTCCACAAGAAGAGGGGTGACCAGCAGGGACAGGGAGGTGATTGTCCCTCTCTACTCTGCCCTCATGAGGCCCCACCTGGACCACTGTGTCTAGATCTGGGGCCCGCAATACAAGAAAGATGTGCAACTGTTGGAGAGGGTTCAGAGGAGGGCCACGAAGAAGATTAGAGGGCTGGAGCACCTCCCCAACGAAGAAAGGTTGAGGGAGCTGCGCTTGTTCAGCCAGGAGAAAGAGAAGACTGCGGGGGGACCTCATTGCAGCCTTCCAGAACCTGAAGGGAGCTTAGAAACAGGGCGGGATTCAACTTTTTGAAAGGGTAGACAATGGCAGGACAAGGGAGAATGGATTAAAGCTAAAGGAAGGAAGGTTTAAATTAGATATTAGGGGGAAGTTCTTTACAGAGAGAGTGGTGAGGTGCTGGAACAGGCTGCCTGGTGGATGCCCCGTCCCTAGAGGTGTTCATGGCCAGGTTGGATGGGACCCTGTATATAGATCCAGGCCTGGAGGTTGGTAGCCCTGCCTGTGGCAGGGAAGTTGGAACTCTATGATCCTTGGGGTCCCTTCCAACCCAGACCATTCTATGATTCTATGATGTGATTTTATTTCATGGCACACACACCGGATACCTGCCTTTACAGAAAGCTCCAGTTTTAGGGCAGCAAAGAGAGAGAGGCCTGCAATCCTTAATGCAGCCTGACCTTATAAGCACCGTAAGGCAGGGAAGTAACAGTCTCTGTTTTGCAAACACTACTGCAACTCCTGTGAACAGAGCAGCAATATCACACAGCATGTCATTCTCACTCAGGACGCCAAAGCAGGAGGCACTTGGCACCTTGGTGATTTTCTGTCACAGCGGCGCTGCTAAAGCTCCGCTCACTGAAGGGTTTTACAAATGGAGAACTAAGGCATGTTAAATTTAAGAAGTGTGTACTAATCACACACATACAGCTTGAGAAGTGCCTATTTTTTTGTAATGTACTTAGCATTTTTACACTGAACCGACTACTTTATAGCAGTGCTCTGTGTATTATGTGCTCTACTGGGACTGCTCAGCATTTCCACTAATCATACTCCACTGTTTTCAAACTGGAAATTAAAAAACAAAACAAAACAAAACCACTGAAAGTTTGCCTTATGGAGTAGAACAGCCACACTAATAAAAAAAAAAAAACAACAAAAAAAAAGGGTTATTTGGAGGTCAAGGGACTGCAGGGAGCCCTTGCAGATATTTTCATGGCTGTATGTTTCTCCTGGAAGCAGAGGCTTCAGGTCAACTCTTGCCAAAGAGTCTGCAGTAACTCTCCCATGCCCAGGCCCTGCACCTTCTGCAGAGGTTCGGGGGATGACAGCCTTGGTGACACCAGATGGATTTTGTCCAGATGAAAGAATGGGCTGAAATTCTCCCCTTGGGAAATGGGTGTATGGCTGAGAATGACAGACAACTGGTCTTTGATGCTAGATGTTACACTGGGAAAGATGGGGAAGGAAGGAGAATCAGGGTTAACATTCTCCTTTAGGAAGTGAAGGGATTCACTAATCTGCAGAGCTACTGCATGCTATTGTGTGTATGTATGGATACGTATATGCATTAGGCCCCATATTTTCAGTATGGCCAGTAAGTCTGATGATTTAGAAGTACAGACACACGGTGCTTGTAAAGCATCTTAAGGTCTACAAACCCTTAGCAAACTGGTCAGTGGTTCCAATATGTAGCATCATTTGGACACCAAATACCTTAAAACTCCAGACAAGCATCAAAGAAACGAAACATCTCATCCCACTCCAATGGTTCAACTTACCAGTGAGAAAAGATGATTTTGCATGCAACTCAGGAAACCAGGCAACACTCCCACTGCCTACATCCACTCACGAGTCACGGAGCATAATCTATCTGCTAAAGGTTTCGTTCCCCTTTGTCCCCCTCTTCCTTTCCTGATAATCCCCTCAAAATTATCAACATAGGCAAAGACACAAATAATTATTTTCAGCAACTGACAACAAAAAGCAAGGGACAACTCAAACTGCAGGAGTTGCTATTGTCCTTACAATACCTTATTTGCACTTGAGTTTGAAGTGAGTAAAATACTCCAAAATTAAAGGAGTAAGCTTTAGAAAACAACCTGGTGTAAACAGCTGTGAACCTACATAATGAATCAGTAAGAGTTTCACGTACACTTCACATTTACCAGGTTTATTACTACCTACAGCATCCCCCTTCCTGAAAAGGGCTCCTTTATCTTTGCTAGGTTATGCTGTGGTTTGCTTTGAACACAGCTTCTGGCAATGCCCCAGCCCACACTATTTTTATTTAATAAGTGCCAATGAAAGAAACACAAAAGCACAGCAATATCACAAATTATAACAGGGATATGAAGCTGCCCTTCCTTCCCTTCTGCCCAAGTCAAGCAATAAACAAAGAAGTGTGGCAGTTCAGTCCTGTATTTCTCAAGTGCAGATCAAAACAAGCCCCGAGTTACTAGAATTTCTCTGGTAGTTACATCGCAACTTCCTCCTCCAGCACAACAAGATGAGCAGAAGAGCCCTCTGACACACTCTGCCTTCAGAAAGGCATCCCAAGGGAGTTGTAATAGCTGGTAAATAACCACATTGTCAGACAGCACTGCTCTTAAAAAAAAAAAAGAGAGAGAGAAAATGTAGTGGAGTTTACAAAAACCACAATAAATCAAATATATCTTTCAGCCAAGGTCAAAATGAGACCAACCTGGCAGAAAAGCAAGATTTCCAAAACTGTACCCTTAATGCTTAGTTTTAAAGCATAATTAATATCCCACTGCCAACACAACGTTTTCTATTTCTCAATTCTGTCAAAAATATCCTTCAAAAGCATTTCGTAATAATAAGATAAGAACTCCTATCCTTTAAAGACTGTCACTCCCTCACACACTATAAAATGAGACGAATATCTTAAATATACAAACCAAAAACATGGAGAGTATCTGCTCCTAGCTTTGCTTCTGCTTTTAGTCATGCCTAAAGTTTTCTGAGCTGAAGCACCTCAAAGCACAGTAAATTTTAGCACAGCAATGACAGCATCCTTACTGCAAAGATCACATTTCAGTTCAGCTCCAGTTCAAAAGTACTTGGGAACACTGCATTAACAGCCTAATTCAACTCCCAACAGAAATCTTTTTGTAATTAATACAAAGCTACAAATATTTTTCACTTAACACTGGATCTAGGTTCCAAAATGAAGATGAAGAGGCTAATTTTCAGTAATTACATTACTTAAAAAGGAAAGTTGTTGGGTTTTTTTAAAAGGAAATTAAAAAATCATTTAAAAATAAATCAAACCAGATTCCCCAAGTTTCCTACATTAAATTCATCAAAACAGAAACATTACAGTCAAATTGCAGTCTTGGTCAAAGGATGGTGACTCTTTTTCCACCCCCTCTATCTTCATGTCTGTAGATAATGCTATATTCGCTATAACAACAATTACCCATCATGTAACTATGTTGCTTCAGGGGCAAATGGTGAATGGATTTCCTCTTATTTTTTGTTTTTCCTACCCTAGCGCATGGAGTAAGTTGCACTTAATTAGCTGGTGTCTTAGAGATGACAGAGCACCACAGTTCTCTTGCACCTATTTGTGTAAAGACTGCAGAGCAGAATGGAAACTTTGTTTCTTCCTTTAACCTCTAGCAATCAATGCAGTATCACCTGTACAGAGCAGTGTGGCATTTTACATCCCCTGAATCAATTCCTGAGCACTGAGTTAATTTATAGGCAGTAAAACAGCTGCGAATGCCAGCTGGGAAAAAGACTGGGGGATAAAATATTTTGAGTGCCAGCAGCAATTAAAAGAAGTCAAACAGCATAAAGTAGAACTTCCTAAAGAATTCAAACAAATCTGTTGACAAAGCCATCTTCTTCCTAGCTCCAAACAACTACATTACTTGTAAATAACTTTGAACAACTGCATCTTGTATGAGCTCCTAATGAAAGTGAAAGCTGCTGTTGTTGTTCCTGTAACATCTTAAGTTGCCACCTGAACTCCTGACACTGAGGTGGAAACACACTGACCTCTTCGCATTTATTAACACAGGAGCGATGCTGCAGAGTCACCTGCTCCTACTCAACATAACTCAGGGCAGCTTCACTGCAATTCTCACATGCTGAATCCAGCGACAGTGCTTCAACTCAAAAATGACTCTTACGAATTCGTCCAGTTTTAACCTAAAAGCTTAAAACAACGAAGAATCTTTCTGGTGCTTTGACTCCTGGATTTTTGTGGCTATTTTACAAAGGTGATTCAATTACACAGCAGTGTTTCATCTCAAAGGATATACCAAAGGCACTTTACTAACTGAATAAAGTCAAAAGCTCTCCAGTTACCTTTTCAAGGTAAAGCTTGGCAATTGTTTAACAACTCAATCACCAGTGGATTTAACTCTTCAAACTCTCCCAAATTTAAACTAAATAATCATTGCTATTTGCCATTCTCCTTAACAGTGTAAAGTAAAAAAAAATTTAAAAAATAAAGAAATCACCAAGCCCTCAGCTACATCTGTGCAATTTTTATGCTCTGGTATTTCACACTTCTTCCACTGACTTTCACAAAAGGGGCATTTCTTTGCCTTAAAGCAAATAAACTGTGGTATTTTAAAGACTATCGTAACAGGTATCTACATCATCCTGGATATTTTCCGGGCTACAAAGGGCACTGGAATCAATTTCCACCAAGACCACACCTCTCTTTCTCCCCTTGTGCCACCAATCAAACCAAATTGCCCTAGCTGCAAGCAGGCTTAAGTGCTGTGCAATGCTATAAGACTAACAGCAGCACCAAGATGCCCTGCTGCTTCTTCCAAGAGAAAGACAGCAAAGCCCATGTATTGACATTGACCTACTGAGAACACTTGCAAAACCCTCTGGTTTCTAACTGCTAAAGATACATACCCCTATAATACTCAAGCCTTTCAGGTAGTCCTGCCGGGGTTGGGCTTGTGGCACACAGCCTGCTAGAACCACTTTCTTCTTCCCTTCCTGGGCTTTCCTAAAGAAGGGCAGACAGGCAGCGTGTTAATATTTTCAAAAACAATCATTTTTAACTTCAAAGTAGTCATATTGTGCATGTGACACAAGAAAGCAATCACAGTGAAAACATTTCCACATCAGAAGAAACTTGTAAATGTTTGAACCTCAAAAACCAAAGAAGCCAACACACCAGGAAAACCCCATATGAAGCTACAGCACTCATGCCCTGGTTTGGGGAGCATACACAGAGAATGTCACCACGTTGTATCTTGGACAAAAGTCAGCGTGGTACTTTCAAACATGCATTTACTCAGAAAAGTTTAACCAAATGTTTACTTAACATCACACAGCATTTTTCAAGCTGTAACCATTTGCCTCTGGCAGAGAAACATCCGTCTGGATATTAACTTACCTAATTCCTGAGCTCTGATGCTGCCTTAGCATCCAGCAGGAAACCCAAACACAAAGATTTAAACGGTTAACGCCATTCATTTTGTTAGTAACATGGTGACTTGCTTTGAATCCAACACTGATTACCAAGCCGTCGCTGAATCTTGAAACTACCAGAAGCCCTGACCTGAACTATTTGCCACATATTAAAGGGCGAGAAGCAACACCTGGTTACGTTCACCAAGCTTTGAGAGCCATCCATTAACACGTTAACCCAACGCGACTACTGCACTGTACCGTGCAAATCAGCAAAGAGGAGAGGCACTGAGTAACTGTAGCAGATCTGCCAGGTCTGGCCCATCATGGGCTGCTCTAAGAGCCATCTTTCACAGTTGCATGCTGTATCACAACCTCCCGGCAGATTTCTGTCAAACTGGAACCTTGTACGTCCGTATTTTCTCCAGCAATATAGGGATTCATGAAGTGTTTACTGCTCAGTTGGAAGAGGCTAAGACATGTCATAACATTTTTCAGAAATATTATCTTACCCAAAATACACAATTGTTTAGACAATTGTATATTCTTCAGCTTGCTTCAGCTGTCTCCAAGCTGAATGCCTTAGAGAAAGTGATGCTCAACAAAAGCAACAAGGCTGCTACAACACTGAGTATCTGGACATCTCCAGCAATTTCAAACTGAACATGGACAAAAAAAAAAAAAAACCCAAAAACCCAACCCAAACAAACTGGTACCATACACAGTTCCACTACTCACAGTTTTTACTTCATACTCACAATACGGGCATGTTTATTTACAAATTATAGCTCAGGTGAAGTCTCACAAGAAAACATGAATTGCAATATTAAAGGAGAACACAGGTCACCTTGTCAAATACCTAGTTTTGGCAGCTCCACTACAAATGAGATGTTTCAAAGGAAAAACAAAATCCTATACACAGATAAGCGTGAAGTAACAGGAGAATGCATTATGCCTGTTACCTCCTACCTAATACACATGCAGCAGATCTCTATAAAATATTCAGGTTTGTTTTAGTGGGACTTGTGGGAAATCTCCAGACATTCATCATACAGAGCCTCATTGGTTCTCTACTTGCATGCTAAGGTATACAATATAAATGCAAATCCTTTCATCTCTTCCTTGATAATATTTCTGTGGATAAAGAACTATGATGAAATGGTAATTTAGTATATTTCTTAGGCGGGCAAAACCTGCGAGCCTTCTTTTCTTTCAGAGGTATATATTTAAGGGTGTTGCAAAACTTCAATAGAGGTCACCTACTTCTACATACTGAAGTGAAGCTACATCGTGCATTACCTAAAAATGTCACATAGCACCATGTGACACTCCACTAACTCAAAGGATAAAAATCCCTACTTATATAGTCTAAGGGACTCAACCTAATGCCTGGAGGCAAGACAATAAGGCCTGTCTCCAGCACAGAAAGCGCACGTCCTGAGGCAACTCGGCATCTGGTATAATCTGCTGCTAGTAACAGCCATCTCCATCTACTTGAAAACCTGTGAGCACTATAGAAGAAAAAGCTTTTATTCCTGTCTTTTTATCTGAGAAAAAAAAATAAACAAAGTTTCCCTTGACACATTAAATGGCACTTTAATGTTATTTCACAGCTTTAACATTTTGCTATATCTTCTGGGACTAGAACTGGAGCTGGGGGGGGGGTAGCGGGGGGAGGGGGGTAGCGGGGGGAGGGGGAAGTTAAACTGAATACTTTTCCTAATAAGCATTGCCTTCATTTAACTTTTTTTAAAGTTGTACAGGTCTCCACAGATTAAAGAATTTTGTACACTGAGATTTTTTTTTTTGCTTTGAAATGCAATTAAGTGGAAACGTCAGAGCTGAATTTTCAATCACAGTCAATTCTCATTATACCCACAATACACTGTACAGCCCATGAAACCCACCATAAAGAAATTTTGAGACTTCTGGCCTCCTTTTCAAGAAAACACTTCTCAAAATACGCATTACAGTACTGCATCATCACCTCCTTTTAATACTGTTTAATGAGCCCTCCTCATATTAACAAAAGCCTACAAAAATTGTTCCTCAGAAATCTTGTTAGTGCGACAACTGTATTAGAAAAGCCTTTATCCTTCAAAAACATGAATAGTAATGAGCATAATTCCTCATGGAATCTAGTAGGTGGTAGGAACAAGTACATCTTCCCTTTTAGAAACCCTTTATATTTTCCAATTACATGAACCTTACCTTCAACTTCCAATTCATTTGCATCAGGAAACATTTTCTAGAAATACTCTCTTTTCAGAAAGGGTATCGCAAGATACCCAACTCAACAGAAATTTAGTTAGAGGAATTCTTTTTTGAAGAAAGGAATTATTCAAGCTACTTCCTAAGTAGTGGGTGGGGAACAAAAAAGCAAGTG
The DNA here is from genome assembly GCA_027925045.1 of Hypotaenidia okinawae. Classification (NCBI taxonomy): domain Eukaryota; kingdom Metazoa; phylum Chordata; class Aves; order Gruiformes; family Rallidae; genus Hypotaenidia; species Hypotaenidia okinawae. Next base: position 66,158,753 of record BSDF01000002.1, read on the forward strand.
AGAAAAAACAGCAGCATGAAAAAAAATAGTTCTGAATACAGTAGAGGACTCATGCAAGACCTGTAGTGAGATCTCAGGTTGGACTCCATTGCAACTCCGCTGCACAGATACAACCACACCAACTCTAGTACCAACCACAACCAATTCTAGTACCAGACTTAAGGAAGGATGTTCAATGCATTCTGCTTTTTCTAAAGCAAATTTGAAGACTTAACTAAATTTGAAGACTTAAATAAAACGAGGAGAAAATTCTGCCGTGCTTCCCTGCATTTCTCTTTGTCATTAGGAATCTGCCCAAACGGGAATATTCTGCTCACAATTTTATGTAACATGTTGCTGCATAGTTCCTTTCCTTTACTATTTAATTCACTCAGTAATAGAAGATAGATAATTTTAAAAAGTCCCCCTGTGTTTACTGCGTTAGCACTGTGCATATAGTGAGCACTGCTGGATACCAGGGAGGTCAGAGCAGGAAGCTGTACCACTTTTTCATGTCTCTCACAGCTATTCCGGCACAATCACTGAAGGAAAAAAAAAGGTAGGGACCGTGCCCTGGGGCTCACATCTAAGGAAAGAAGATGGGGAGGGGAAGGAGGACGAGAAGATGGGCTAAGTTCATGTAAGACAATCTGCGGCATCAAAAGTAGTTTGTAACTTGCTCTTTGATGAAGAGAGACAAGAGAAGCTGGATCATCACTGCTAACCTGCTTGGTGCCCTTTCCGTAAGCAGAGGTGTCCACAGGACTTTTGTAAACTGTGAACTCTGAAGGGAATGACCCCTAGCTTTCAGAGAGTCACCAGGCTGGTGAAGGGGCTGGAGACCAAACCTTGCAAGGAGTGGCTTGGGGAACTGGAGATGTTTAGCCTGGAGAAGAGGAGGCTGAGAGGAGACCATATCACTGCCTACAATTACCTGAAAGGAGGTTGTTGGTCTCTTCACCCAAGTGACAGGTGATAGGATGAGGTTGGAATGGGCTCAAGCTGAACCAAGGCAGGTTCAGAGTAGACATTAGGAAAAAGTTCTTCACTGAAAGGGTTATTGGGCATTGGAACAGGCTGTCCAGGGAGGTGGTTGAGTCACCAACCCTGGATGTATTTAAAAGACAGGCAGATGAGGTGCTTAGGGATATGTTTTAGTAGAGGACTGATATGGTTGGACTCAATGATCTCAAAGGTCTTTTCCAACCTAGTGATTCTGTGTGATTATCACCCTCTAAGACACCCCAGCTGCACAGGAAGGCACAGTGGACATCTGAAATTCAGAACAGTCTGTTCTGGGTGGAGCACAGCTGGCCAGCTGCAGACCAGGCAACACAAAACATGTAATCTGTAAAGCGCTGCTCCAGTACCACATATGTGAAAGCAAGCATTATACCTAGAAACACATATATAAAAAAATTTTTTTTAAAACTCCAACACTTATTTTTGGTGGAACTAAACAATGAAGAAATGTTTAAACAATGAGCAGCAGGCTGCCTGCAGCAGGACTAAGCAACAGTGAAAAATTACAGTGTAAGCAGCAGGGAGAGAGAAAACTTCAGCAAAAGCAACACATGAGGGAAAAAGTGCTTTACAGTGAGTTTGTCACGCTTTGGGCTGATAGTACTTGGGAAAAGTTCATAAAATAGTAAGGGGAAACATTTATAATGCTAAAGTACAACAGTTGTTATCTGAAATGAAAAAGGTGGTGTTTCACCCTGACTCCTACCAGGCCGGTACCAACTGGCTATACACTTAAGTCAGGTTTTGCATCAGTGTGCTACTTCCACCAAACACGGTATCCCCCTCCCTGTTACTGTACCAGCACCAGCCCGGTGCCTTCCCATTGTAACCTGCGTATAGTTAAATCGAAGCGTGCAATGCGCCAGTGCAACCTGCTCCCAGCGCTCCCATCACACAACAACTCCAGCACCCCCCAGCAGGCACTCGAGAGAGGCCTGAAGCCCTACATGGATGGGAGGCCTGTGGCTAGAGCTGCCCGAAGAAACGTTAGCACACATGAAAAAGTTCTGCTCAGGAGGCTCTGGCTGAATACAGTATGAGCTTGGGGATATGATGAGATCAGGCTGCCAAAAGGTATAAAAAAAAATAAAGTTGGGGAATATTAAATCCCGAGCTGTAGAAGTGATGTTGTGATGTCTCTGGGGAAAAAGAAATGCTATTAGCCTAAAGATTCAAATGGCTGAAATATATTGCAACTGTCTCATCCGCTGCATTAATCAGTCGGAAGCCACAAGCCTTAGACTGCACAACATCCCTGGAATGAAAAGATGGTGCCTGTATAGCATCTGGAATACATTCCTGAAAATCCATAAAAATCACACAGCTTTTTTCTGTTTGAAAAATTACAAATAGTAACTTTAACTGTGGCTTTACAGGCTTTGAGCCAATCTAATGTCACATTACTACCCGAAGGCTTGCTTCCTATCCTCCCTGTCTTCTGTTGCTGCTCCTACCTTTCTCCAACTCCAACCCCTCCTCTTTCTCCTTTCTGGCCATCTGGTACCGCTCCTCCCCTGCTCCAAGCTCTGCAGCTCACCACACGTTTCCAGGGCCCCATTTAACACACTGATGGAGCAGAAACCTGTCGAGCAGAGTTTGGGTTTGTTGGGTTGGGTTTTTTTACCAGTTAATTCTGTTAAGTCAGCTCATGGGAAAAGGGCGACAGTGGAGCCAAAACAATGGTGAAGGGAAGGCAGATGGGAAGAGAGAAAGGGAAGATGGGACCTTCTGTTTGTCTGCAGGAAGCTTGACAAGTCTTGGGAAACCTTTGAGACAGGTCACAATACACTGAGCACCATGGCTGAATAAAAAGCAAGAGGATGTAAGAAACTCCCATACATTTTGTGCTTTTGAGGTCATAGTCAAAGGCATGTGGAAAACACAGTGAAAACTTGTCAACATTACTGAGTAACGTTAAAACCACCCTGGCAGAACCACTCGAGTCTACTAATGCCTTGCACGCTTCCACAGCCCCCCAAAAATTACCTTGTTTTCCTCGCAAGGCACATGGAGATGTGATGTTCATTTGAGGACAATTCTGCTAATTATTTGAGTTCACTGAACTGCTCTTGTGAGGACCAATCTCTAGCAAAGCAACCCTCTGATTACTGTGTTGCATCCTTTGAACGTTTGACCAAAACCCCCAGGTAACATGTAAAGACTCCAAGGGAAAAATAAGCTGCATGTTCTTCTGCTGACAAAAGCAAGCTTGTCTTTCCGGCAAATACTTTAAAAAGACATAAACATTTGTTCCATCAGACTTCCAACTGAGGTTGTAAAAATGTGCTCCAAGCAAAAATAAATAAAATGAAAGCATAAAAATATCCACCTACAATGGAGGTGAAGCGTCAGCTCTGAGACTAACTCCAAGACTCACATGCTACACATCAAATTACTCCCTAAGTTGTCTGAGAGAACATACCTGATGAAGAAAAAGTGCATATGCTCTAAATTTGGATATTTCTCAGGATCTGCATGAACAGGACGTACACTTCTTGCATCTTCTCCACTTCCAGAAAAAAGCGTTTGAGTGCACCACTCAAACTTGTGCTTTTCATAAGTACAACAGATCCATCCAGCCTTTTATGACAGACACTTGCATCCACCACGCTCCAAAATGATGGGTTTGCAGCTGCTTCCAATCTACAGGGAGTTTTCCCAGCACAGCTTACTGCATTAGCTCTAAATGCCTTGTTTTGAATGGAAACTTGTTTTCACCCAGCAACTTGGCATGCAAGTGAAACGGCTGCAGGTTTGATGGCATAAGGCAATCTCATTTTAAACTCAAGACCAAGTCAGATCTGTGGCTTCCACTCAAATTTACTGTAACGTAACTTTATAGGCAGCCATTAAAGATAAAACAGTCATTACTCAAATACAGTATCTTAGCGGTGATGATGCTCTTTTCTTCCTGCAAGAACATTCAAAGTAACAGTATAAAGATTTTATCAAATTGAAAAATCAGACAACCAGGATGTATGCAGGAAGAGGATGGCACGAAGGGAATAAATCCTGAATCTCACTTTGGCCCTGGCTGGTAGTTTTTATAGCTCCAAGCAAAGCTTGGAGTTGACCAACATCAGAGGGGAAGTTTCTTCCCCAGGAACAGGTATCTACCAGGATGGCCTTTGGGCAGGCTAGACAAGAATGGCTACAGGCCAGCTCCTGTCTCTCCAGGCAATTAAGAAAATAAATATACTATACCTCTAAAGCAAATCTGCAAAACCCATAACTGAAGGGTATTAGTCTTGCAAGAACAAAATCATTTTAAAATTATTTTAAAACCTAAGTTTTAGAGTGTAATTAATGACAATCTGCTGCTCAAAAAAATACATCTTGGCTGGTGGTGAATACATTCTAAATCTTCCTGTCATTAACGCTAAGAAGTATTTGGGTTTTGGGTGGGGGGAGGTTCTGTTTATTTAACAGATAGAGGAGCCTTGTCATCCAACAGAAAATACTGGAAAGTCAGTGCAAAAATTTCAAACCAGGAGGTGTTTGCCCTGGTCCAGACATTGTATTCTTTATCAGGACATAAACTCCTACTAATCAGATGCTATAGCTCTTGGGCTATCACTATTCAAATTAAAATGCTTCCACATAAAAGACAAGCACTCTTGGGAAAGTTTTTCTGACAATTCAATTCTAGACCTGCTTGCTGACCTGTGGAAAAACAGGATTGATTTTTTTTAAGAAAAAATGGGATAGAGGCTTTGGGGGTTTTATTTTTTACCTTAATTTCACTAGAATCCACCTTTCCTCCTTTTTTTAGATTGGGCAGACTAGTGCCCTAGGAAGAAACTAACGTTAGGGAATTTCATCTAGAAGCCTCTGTGAGTTAGATGCTAGATACAAAATTTATTCCTATTTCCATTACCATTTTTTCTTCTTCTTCCTTAAGCGTACAGAATAAAAACCTAAACCTAAGAAGAGGACCAGTGGGCTTGGTAGTGGAAGGAGTACACTAACTGTATGGGAAGTTATTTCTAGGGGCAGCAGGCAAATTAAGGACACACAAGGAGAGGAAAAAAGAAAAAATAAAAAGTAATTACCTCTCTAGTCAAGGGCACCATTCCCCCAAAGACCCATTTGCAGTTGAAGGATATCTAAGGTACTTCAGTTCACTCCACAAATTAGGACACTCTGCTTAGTATAACGGAGCCCAAGAAAAGAGTTGCCTATGCATCGAGTCAGAAGTTGGGGATGCTCCTGCCTGGGCACTCTCAGTGACATACACACACAGGGTGGCACACAAACTTTGACAGCGTTTGTGCTTTTATAAACCGTTAAACAGCCTGGAACCTGACAACCTGCAAAGGGGGTATCAGACCAGGCATCGACACACCCACTCGCCAGTTCGGATCAACCTCCCCCTCTGTTCAAGTGAACAGTACAGCGTGCCAAGACTTGTCAGACACCATCAAACCTCCAGCAGCCAGCACAGAAACTTTATTCACAGGTGACATTTACGGTTTGTAGAAGATTATTTGCTGAAATGCTCAGAAATAATTTTTTAGCGGTGTTTCGCAACTGTTTAGGCTCCTACCATCATTCAGATAAAGTAGTATTTGCTGCTCTGCAGACTTTGGGGTTTCCAAGTTTTGTCTGTAAGTGCATTACTGCTAGGATGCACTCCTACGTTCCTGAACTCCTTCCCAATTTTCTTACAATGAAACAAAAAAAATCACTGCCAACTGAATTTTTTCTAGGCTATATTGATCAATGGATGTAAACACCTAAACATACTTCATTCTTCAAATAAAGCACTCACAACCCTTTAGATTCTTACCTACTCACTGAAGTTAAATTATTTAATTGGGCAAATCATGGAATCACAGACTGGTTTGGGTTGGAAGGGACCTCAAAGACAACCTAGTTCCAACCCCCTGCCATGGGCAGGGAACACCCTCCACTAGACCAGGCTGCCCAAAGCCCCATCCAGCCTGGCCTTGGACACTGCCAGGGAGGGGCAGCCACAGCTTCTCTGGGCAGCCTGTGCCAAGACTCCACCACCTGCACAGAGATGAAGTTCTTCCTAAAATCTAATCTAACTCTACTCTCCTTCATCTTAAGGCCATTACCCCTTGTCCTATCACTACAAATGTCTAATTACTGTCTTAGATAGTTGTCTTCCTGCAGGTGGCCTATTATCACCAATTCTCCATTCAAAACCTTTCAAGTACTTCAGTAAAATCTGAAAAGAAGATGCCTTGTTTCTTGAACTCTGCTCAAGGCAAACACTAAACACCAAACATCTGGGAAGGTGCTCCTGAAGATACACACTCAACTAGGTGATGTCTCCATTTGTGACCAATGCAGATGTACAACTGAGGTGAGCACATTCATTGGTCTCCTTGCAATACCTGCAAGTTTCAGTGTGCAACAAAGACACGGAGACAGACCAGGTTTCCCGTAATTAATATTTTGGTTTACATACACGTGGCACTGAATAAAGGAGAAATTATTAATTCCAGATTATTACTAATTCTTTCTCTATTACTACTAATTTAAAGTACATACATGAGGCTCTGAGAAACTGTACCAGCAAACCTCACAAAGCTTTAGTTACTCCCCAGTCTTCTGATCTTCAGTGCTCTGGTGGCAGCATGAGAAACTCTGAACTCCTCTGAGGCACAGAGTACCCAATAAAGCTCTGCCAACTCAGCCTCGCCGAAGCAGAGGCTGCTGCTCACAGTACCGCCAGGGAAGTGCTGCAGGTGGCAAAAGCTGGAATTCCTTTTTAGAAAAAAAGTTATGCATTTCGGCACATCCTTGAAGCTTTACGTCCTTGAGTAGATGCACACATATCATACCAAGTTTCTAAAAATACTTCACCATCTTTCTACATCCCCAGTTTCATGCCAGCCTTTCCTCAAGAAGGATTGAAGGAAATCACAGTGGTGAGACAGTTTTCAGACAAAGCAGAAATAGCTCCTAACCTACAGCAGCAATTTTTTCCTTTCTCTTTACCTTCTACCATTACTTTTGTCCTTCCAGTGCAAGCATTTCTGCATTCTTTCTGCTACTTTGCAAAGGCAAGACTTTATTCTCCCCCTTCAAACTTGAGAATTTAATCCTACTTTGAGGTTATTTCTGCATATATAGATGGGCTGTTTGATCAGATACACTTGTCTCAAAACCAGCAAAAGGAACTCTCAACTAAATGCACTTGGAAAAGGACATTAAGCTTCCAACAGATTAAAGAAATGGAAATAAAAATCACCACAGTGAACTTTTGTATAACCCACTTCACTCTTACTCTATTTCTCTGTTCTTTCTAAACATATTTCTATAGGATATAAAATACTCTATTGTAGTATTTGTGGCACCTCTCTCCTTTATGTTTTGTTAACTGAGCGTTTATTCTACTTTACCTTCCCAATCTTCCCAACCCTAGTCCTATTCATCTCTTTAAACATAAAAAGTAGAACAGCTTAGGACCCACGAGTATTCTAAATAATTTGGGAAATACTGCTCTGACTCTCAGGTTCAAGGTCCAAGCCAGCTTCAAGTTACGTGCATGTACAGCCCATGGTTGCAATATAAAACCTTGTTGACAAAATGGCTAAAAAATGAAATGAGTTTTGAATGAAAATTAAGTAACGTTTGGTTTCCTTTCCATAGAGATGTAGCACACTTTTCAGTAACAGTGTACCTACAAAATTTAAAAGGTTGCTGTTCTAGAAAGCACTAAGGTTTTGGGGTTCCCTTGGGGTTTTTTGGGGAATAGGGGCAAGCATAACCCACCAGGAAAATTTTCCCATCATGTAAGGAAGCAAAGTCCCAAATAAACAGATGCAGCATGTACACAGAGAGAGCAGTACGGAGCACTGGCAATACTGTTCTATTGAGTCATCAGAACAAAACCCCTGTGGGTTTCTATGCTGTGCCTGATAACAGACATTCTGATAAAACAAGGAGGATAACAAAGGAGCTAAGAGCTAACTCATATTCTCTTGGACACCATCAGGGCAGCTCAGGCTGAAAAGCCACAGACCTCAAAGGTAGCCAAAATTCTGAACATCGAGGCTTTCTTGCTACTAAAAAACCAAGTAGCCATGACCACTACATGAAAGGAAAAACAAAAGTCCTCTAGAGAGTCACTACGTATAGTTTACATTATACGAGCACATAAGGCTGCCAGAAAGTACCCAACAGAGAGAAGGGATAAAATCCAATGAAGCAGCTTTCCAAACCAGAAATACTATGTGAGCGGTCACACCGTGCCTGCTGTTTGTGCCTAGGAATTCTGCAATACGTAAGGACTACAGCATCACGTCACGAAACATGAACAAGCAACAAAGAACAGAGCAGAAACAAAAAGTTTTTAAGAGCTACACTCAAGTCCAAATTGCTCTGTATCTCATTTTATTAACCTTTTACCTATTTTTATTATTATTACACATCAAAATCTTCCAAGTCAAGCCCAGTAAGATCCTCCTCATCTAAAGAGATGAGAACTGTTTTATTTAATTCCTATTCACGATCATAGTATCCGAACAGCAACAGAAGTAACACACTGTACAGTATCTTATCTCTTCTCCTTTCAGTTTCAACTTGTTTATATAGAATGAAGGAAATGTAAGTTGGAATGGACTTCTAGACGTCATCTTGCCTAACCTCACCTCCTATTTGCAAATGGACAGCTGACATCATCATCATTATCCAGTCAAGGCCAGAAAACCTGCTGTTGCTCATTATGTTTTCTGGTCCAGTCAAGAACAACTTGGTTCCATAACCTTTGCAGTTGCCTTTCACATAATTACTGACTACTACTCAATTATCCACTGGCCTCCTATGTGCCAGATTCCTGTCAGCCTGGCCATTTTAGTTGTCCTCCAGTGGACCTGGGTCCAGTTTCTTGCCTCTCCCAACCGCCCTCAATCCACCCAAAACACTGTAATCCAGATGAAGTCCCACCAATTAAAGAGGACTAAACACCTCTCAGTCTCCTGGTCATGTTTGTCTTATTCACAGCTGAGAGTGACTCACAAGAGTTGGCTCACATTTCTTGGTTCTCACCACACATCTCACATTCTTTGCAACACATTGCTTAGCCAACAGCCTTGTCTCAATAGATTACAAAGCTATGCTAACTAATTCTTCATTAAGGTCTTTAATTTCTCATAGTTTTATATCACACCTAAAAGAATGGTAAAGATCCAAACAATTTGCCAGGAAGTACATGCTGACATACACACTTGTTGGACAGAAAAATCTGGTTTCTGTATTAGTAGAACATCTTAGTGCTTCTAGTCACACAAATTCATCACCATTCCTGAAAGCAACAGACTCCTACACTGCTCTAACTTGATGCTTTAGAAGGGCTTTGCACCACATGCTACGATACCAACTGAAGAGATAGTGCTATTTTATTTAAGAGACTCAAGCTTTGAGTCTGTGGCTACATGTACAAATTCAGAAGTGTATGACCATTATTTAAGGAGCTAGTCCTACTTCTAAAGAGAAGTTACATGATCTTGTCTTTTTCTATTAAGGCATTTTTAATCACATTACCAAAACCAAAATAAAATTCAAATTCCCAAGTGACTTGCATGAAGACTGCACTTTGCCTGTTCACTGCTGGAAAGCTTCTCCACTCAGTTGTTGTCACTGATGCTTAAGCACAGGAAGGGAGAACATGCTATTAGAAAGCAGGAGGCTCAAAAGTGCATCAAGCATTCAAAGACGCCTTTAGTGCACTCCCACTGTGAAGTGGGACTGATCAGAGTAGCTACATCTCCTCAAGTCACTAACAATTTATGCAGCATGCTTGCTTCCGTTCTGGTTTAGGCTTTTCGATGTGTATGGTTGGGAAAACATTTGCAGGGGAACTGGCTGAGAGAGGCAAGAGAAAGAGACAAGCCATAGAAGCAGCTCTGAGAAATTAATACCAGTTTATTCATCTAAATCTAGTTCAAAATGTATTAGAGAGCTAAAAAATGTAACTTGTATTGGAGCTGAAGGGCTAATTACTCTAAGCACATTAGCTTGCCTAAGAATGTCTCCTGAAATAACCAAGATACCCTCCTAGTAGTTTTCACAATCGATGTACAAATTTAACAAGGTGTCAGGCATTTCATAGGAATAACAACACATGCTTGGATGCATGACAGTTTTAGGCCCCATGTACATCTGAGAGTTCAGAACAATTTAAAGGAATCATGCAACAAGCATTAGCTCCCTACATTAGCACTAAACATTTCCAATTAACACAGCCCAATGTGGCTTGAATATAAATACATACACAGGACAACTTCTACTTCCTTCCTCCCCACTCCTCCCAAATTTCCCATAAACTTTAACTCTCATAGATTAATACCACCATCTTTACATTTACAGTGCCTCTTTACCTTACATACACCGAGACATAACCTAAGGGATCGTCTACCTTTGAAGAATGGGCAAAGCTGAATACTACAGTGCTATGGTGGAGAGTTGGCAGCATATAATCAACAGCAGTAACTATCTAAGCCCAGTAAACCACATGTATCACTCCGCCATGATTTCAGTTTCATCCCCAAACCCAACATCAGTGGTGTCAGGAGAAAGGCCTCATTGCATAATGCCATTGATCAGTGGCTTTCTAAAGAAAGAAAATAACCTAACATCAAGAGTAATGAGTAATTTTAAAAGGCTGTTTTGCACGCTCTGTGCAAAACAAGAGAGGTGCTTTACAGAGTTTCCATAACAATCTCTAATAATAAACAATAACAGTAATAATAATTAATAACAACATCAACCTTTAAAGACTTCTAAGCAAAATTAATTGCTCGAGCAACATTTCTTATGCAACCACTTTCATTTTTTTCATGTTTCTATTTTTAATACAATAGATATCTCTGCAAACTTCAAGACACACCTCACACTAGGAAATAACATTAAATAACGCGATGCTCTTAAGTCCACTTCATACAGCTCAGAATTCTACTGAATCTCACTGGTAACTATCATCCTGTTACAAAACATCTGCTCCTACCAGGAGCTTCAAAGAAACTCTGTTGTACCCTTCTCAAACACTGAAGAATTAAGAGAGAATGTGAGAAGCTCTAACTGCACCACTCAGGCATCTGAAATGCGCTCTGAAAGATTTCTCCTGCTTCTCTTCCAAATTTCCATCGTGACTCAAGTACATTTTTCAGACTCTGCACCAAGTGCATAATATGCTTTCTTTGAAATACTACTTCATTAATAAACATCAGGATTTTTCCTACTGTTGCCTATATACAAAGGCTCAGAGTGTTAAATAGGTAATTCTTAAGAGTGATTGAGCCTTTATTCTGAACCGTCTGCACCCAGGAAGCTCTTCCTTCCCATCATTAAGTAGGAGTTTGTTTTTAAACAGGTGCCAGAGGGAGTCAGAACTTTTCTTTGAAATAAAGCTCGAATTGGGGGAAATTGAGCGCCGCACTCCCTGAAGCTCCTTTCAAAATCTGAGCTCCATTCATCAACTTTCCCCATCTCTTGCTATCAAAGAACACATTCTGGGTTCCTCTAGCACTCGGAGGAGCAATAGCGTGTGCTAACCTTACTTAAAACAATCCAAAACGCAGTTACCTGTAGGACACAGGCCTGCCTGTAACTGCAGGAGGCAGGTTAAATCCTTTAGTTAGGAACAGTAAGCACATACTTCCACATTACATGCATGCAGAATTACAGAAGCAAAAAGGTAGGTTCTGCATCGCTGCTACTAGCAGCTCGACCTAACAGAGTTTTTTAAGGCATCTGAGATTTAACACTATAAACACTAAGGAGCAAGCATCTTAGGTTGCTTACCTGGTTTTAATAATCCCTTTCTATAGAGCTAGACTGTGCTGCACTACTCATACTGTGCTTTCCTAAATTATTTTTTTAATTAAATATCTTACCCTGTTCTGTGCCCTCATCTCAGGTCAAGTGAAGGCCAGATGTACTCTAACAACCTTCAGAAGCCTTGAGAGCCTTTCGGTCACGATGCACTCTCCTTAACATGTTGTCATAGCTACATTCTCCCTTCCTACTCCCATGAGCATACCAAAAATTACTCTTACTTTCTGCCTCCCCTCACAATATATATCAATTTACAGAATATCCATTTAGTGTATGATTTCTGCCACTATTTGTCACTTCCTGAAAAAGCTACCAGACGCTACATATGAAAGCATCTTCCCTCCAAAGGGAATGGGAATTAGTCAGGCTCAGACAAGACCCTCTGCATAAAGCAAGGTTACCTTACAGGGTATGTACTATTATATTTATTTTCTAAATTATCTCCCTCTCTACGGAAACAGTTCTATCTAAAACAACACTGAGATGGATAAGCTATGCTTCTACCCAGTTTAAAATGTCTTCATTATTAGAAAATTACAGATATTATTTGGTATAATACAGATACCAAATTAGAAAACACAAAACTTATCTGAAACTCTGCCTCTAACAACTATTTGATTTTGCATACATTAGCCTTATCAATTTTAAAGTATTAACTTTATCAATTTTAAAGCACAAAAACAGAGCATGTGTGGTGTTCACAATGACTTATAATATTCAACAGGGCTTCTCAAGCTCTAAAAGTACATGAATAATTTGAGAGTTTGCACATAACTCTCAAAAGCTATAAATTGTAAAAAGCCAACTCCTTCATTTCATGTTCTGTTTGCTCACCCACGTGCATTTGACCTTGACATCAAAACAGGCAACAAAACTCTCCACATTTTCAACTTAACACACAGTTTAACATGTTACTATTCCCACTCTGTTAGTATTCCACATCCCGGTATCAAACAGTTTGACAGATTTATTAGAGTTTGTTGTACTTAATACTGACCAAACCAACCCAAAATGTTTTGATTTTATTATGCCTTCTGCAAAGCTGCATATAATAAAAGGGATGTGTACCTTGGAAAGAAACTGTTCAAGATGCCAACAGTTGGCCCCAGAAAGAGTATTTGCTGTGTGTCTCTACAAAAGGAAGTCACGTAGATTTAGCACAATTTGTTCAGAGGAACCAACCACAAGCTTGGGTGTATGGACCACAGTCAGGATCGATCCAGCCATCATCTTCCAGCACTGACCCAACACGTACTACGCAGGCTTCAACTCCTAGTCACGCCGCAGGAAGTGCTGTGGAGGTGTTTCAAGGCCGATATTCCCTTTCCCGCTGGTCTCAGGCACCCCGGCTACACGCACCCTTCCTTCTGCACACACAGCACTTCACCTGCCTCGTGACCGTCGGCTGACACCTCCAAAGGAGCATAAGCACCAGACTGGCAGTTCTGTAGGAGCCTCAGCACCACCGGATGCTTTTCCTGTGATTACCAACACCATCTGCCTGTACGGGCTATAAATTACACTCCCCTGTCTTTGGCCTAGCAGACAGTTCTCTCTAGGACAAAGAGATCTTCTGGTTAAACCAATGGGCTGGAACATCCTATTTTGTTGCTGTTACTGTTTCTTTTAGTATTAACCCAATATCAGCACTCTCCTGCTCTGGCGGAATTTTCTCAACTTCCCAAAATTTGTTAAATTGAACATCCATGGATTACTACCACAGCCCATGGCGTGTAAAAGAGCTAGTGTACTTTCACACTCTGTGCAAACACAGATAGGGTACACGAAGGCTGTGTAAGCAACAGTGCCACTACGAACCTGGAAGGATCTCTCCTTGTAGTTCTAAGGTACACAGCCCTGCCCTTATTCTTAGGGCTCCCCAACACAGATACCCCTTGATAACATCAGCTTATCTTTGCTAAGTATCTAGATTCTGTCACCCTTGCTTTTTAATCACTTTCCACTTCCTTTCCCCCATTTCTGACATGTATCTAAAAAAGCTGCCTTAGTATCTCCTGGGTAGACTTTTACTCCTGATCACCCATCCTTGATTATGCAATTGTGGACTAGGTAAGGAACTGCTCCCTCACAAGTCTCAGCCCGTATTATTCTTCTCAGATAATTTTACCTATTTCCTTAGTTCTTTCTGAATGATAAACAGATTAGTTGCTGAGATAATCCCCACTTAAGAGAACTAGCTTCATACAGATGCTAATCCTTACCAAGCTCTCAGTTTGAAATCCATTTACGATTTAAACTTTACCTGATGCCATCAGTTCCAAAATAACTATCATCTCATTTCAGGTAGAATAATGCTTATGGTAAAAGCAGAGGATGCACTTAAATGTGATGTTTAAAGTTTTCTGAAAAAACACTGTTCGGTTTGGAAACCAGATGAACAGTCCAAGCAGGTCAGAGGGACACACAGCCGCGTAGGAAGGCACCTTGCTACACTGAACTTCAATTTGTCAAGCAAATCTCACTCCAGCAGAAGTTGCCCATCTGCTGCATATAAAAATAGCCAAACCAGTTTGTTTGCATTCCCAGTAAAAGCTAATCAATGGAGGGGGAGTGAGACGTATCTCTGTTTATGAGCAGGCTTCCTGGAAGACCAAAGTGGAAGTTACTGTTGACAAGGGCTCCTCGCCATGGATAGTGGGAGGGAAGCTGGGCTGGGAAGGAGAGCTTCCCAGTTTTACTGAAAATCACCACTGTTTGCTATGGAACTGGCACAAAAATAGAGAGGGTTTTACCAAATTCAGTAAAAGAACTATACCTAAATATGATCATATAGTATGAATTTAGGAAATTCTCATAAAACCATCATGGATCAGGGCTTTACTTGAAGACAGCAGAAAATCTCTCTCTTCTATAGCTGTAACACTTGCACTCAGTGATTTAGGAAGCTGAGGAAACTACAGTTTGCCCAAAGACAGAGCACTGGCACAAGCTGCCCAGAGAGGTTGTGGAGTCTCCTTCTCTGGAGATGTTCAAAACCCACCTGGATGCGTCCCTGGGTGACCTACTCTAGGTGATCCTGCTCTGGCAGGAGGGTTGGACTAGATGGTCTTTCGAGGTCCCTTCCAACTCCTAACATTCTGTGATTCTCTGTGTGATACATTTATGACTGCACTCTAAAGCAACAACAATGTCTCCTAGAGGAAGGCAATTAACAACCATCCTCTCAGAAATCATCACTTCCACAAAGATTTCTGATAGAGTGACCTTTTCCCAAGAGGGAAAAGTAAAAGCTGGAAAGCCAGTCCAAATAAAACAATGAAATCTAAATCATGTCTATGTGATCCTCTGGAAACTCTGGCCTCGTTTCTACCAAAGCAGCATTTACAATAAATTGAATGTGCTGAATAGGCTAAAGACTCATGACAGACATCAGATGATTCTGAACTGTGGTTATGGAGGTCAACATTTGAACTTGAACTCTGCTATTAGAAGATATCACTACCCAAACAAAAGCCCTTAAGTACCAAAACAACAGAGAGTCACTAGCAGACACTCTCACTAAATAAGAATTAAATTTAGCTCTAAGCTGTCTAGGGAAGCATGAAGATACTACCGCACTGAGGAACATTTCATGGCATATGCAAAGTTTTAGTTATAAAAAGAGGCAGATACTGGAAATCTTCCTTCTGTTGTATTTATTATGTGCACACATACTTTCACAAGAGGAAACAGTGAAAAAAGCAGAAAAGTAACTTCATTACACAAACACATTCTCTAATTTTGAAAGATGATAGCATGCTTCCTGATTAGTAACGACTTCAAGAAACACAGCAGAAACTGAAATAAGAATGACAAGTTTGCCAGAAAGACCTTCTAAACAACCAACCATCATTTTATTATTCTGGATGTAAGTTTTCAGCATTTGTGTTCCTTTTCCTCAAGACATGCAATCCGCTAGCACTGGACTGCTGTAGAAAGCCTGCCTTTCCTTTACAACTGCGGCCTCAACGACAAAGCTTTCTGGGCACTCTACCTCATGGGGCCTCAGCTGAACAACTCACATCAGCCAGGCCAGAATTCCTTACTTCTCTAAGAGGTGGATCTGTCCATATTAAACTGTTCAGCAGGTTACAACAGTAATACTGAAGAAGGCAATTTCATTATCTTGGCTGCAGGGTGGACAGCTTCTGGAATGCTTTTTACCAGCTCAGCCCTGAAAGTGCTTACACATGACACTCACTGCCAGCTGGCAGCTCTTTTATCAGGCTCACTGCCCAGAGAAGCTGTGGCTGCCCCCTCCCTGGCAGTGTCCAAGGCCAGGCTGGATGGGGCTTTGGGCAACCTGGTCTAGTGGAGGGTGTCCTTGCCCACGGTAGGAGGGCAGAACTAGATGAACTTTGAGGTCCTTTCCAACCCAAACCAGTCCGTGATTCTGTGACTATCAATAAGCCAAGACTGAACTTAGCAGGTGGTGCAGAAGAGTACGTTGTAAAGTATACAAAAATGAAACCAAGAATTATCCCTCTGATCGTCTCTCAATAACACTGTATACTGTATATACTTTATGTATACAGATAGGTAGATAGAGATTGCTAGCCTTGAGGAAAAATTTCTGAGAACAAGTCCAACTGGTAAAACAAATAGGATATCTCACCGTATTTGCATGCTTAGTATGTTCTTACGTTGAACACACTATGATCTAATTTATTATCTTAAGCTTATTAGACAAATTTAAGAGACCATGAACTCTTCTTGTAGTAATTAAAGGCACCTACTTTATTTGAATTGTGTTTCTTCTCATTTGTTTTTCCTCTTAAAACAGAGTCTTAAATACTCAAAATAATAGTGCATAGAAAAGGCCTTTGCAATTCTGCGTACAGAGTCTATCTACAGGGATACAGACAGTGTAGCTACCAAATACCTTCTGTGATGGAGAAGGGGTATTTTATACCCTCAACATCCTAAAACTGGGTGGACGTGCACACAATTCCTTTACCAGCAGCAATAGAGTAACACACAGTCTTTTTCACTTAAAGCACTTTTTAACCTGTAGTGTTTTTGAAAGCACTCCATCTCCCCAAACCCATCTATAGTTGGGCATTACTCGCTTCTTACAGCCGCACATCTCAGGACAGAGACCAAAGTGGGCCAAAGGGGCAGTAAAAGAAGATTATACTGTAATACTTTACTGTGGTCTTTCAATCTGCCTAGTTGACAGCATTCTCTGCCCATTCCAAATCTTGAAACATTTCATTCACTTCTCCAATGAAAGAAGGAATAAAAAAACCCCTCTCAATCTTCCATCCTAAGAAATTGCTACTCTAAATTAATCAAACATTACTGATACAAAACAAACCACATCATTTCAGCACATAGAAGCATGTGCTGGTAGCTGGGTGAAAGACCATCTCAAGCCATTTCTCATTTTTCTCATTAAGGTATTTGTTATGCTGACTTCCATAAAGATGATGCAACCATTAAGCAAAAAGTAAAAGTTTAATTACTTTATTAAATAAAAAAAAGCTCAGGGGATCTCTCACTCAACCATTTTTCATGAAAAATCTGTTTTTAAAAAAGACTTCAGCACCACAAGTCACTCATTCTGCGTTGCCTTTCTCTTTGTTCCCCAACCCCAGCAGCAGAGATTACACAAACGTTTCCAAAGAACACTTTAAAGACCAGTTCAGGCACTTTGGCTACAAGTTCAGCATTTTAACATTTTACTTCTGAACAGCTTTGCATCTGCATAGCTGGAAGGCTAATCAAACCTACCCTTGGTGTTAGCATGCCAAGTACAAAGAGGAAGATGCCTAACAAGGACTTTTCAGTACTCCATGTTAGAGTGCTGTCCATTTAGACCAAGCTTCTCGTGCACTGTATTATCCTGTTGGTTTTTTTTGGCAGTGGATAAGGAAAGGAGCATCATTTTAAAAAAAAGAAAAAAACCCAAAAAGAATCCCAAGTATGTCAACAGGAGCCCTCAGCTGTTCCAGGTCAAGAAAGGGAAAAGTGAAGGCACCGGGGTAAGCCAGTATAAGGAGGAAGCAGAGTGATACAGGAACAAGTAGAGCAGAAGGGATGAAAAGAAGGCTGACCAGGAAGGCAGGGTATGGGGGATTAACGGATTACAGGAAATGTTTAGTGATTTGCCAATGCCTATGAGATCTGTTATCCTGCCTTCAAGTCTCACAAGGGCTACTGGAACCCATTCCTGCCAGGCTGGCAATCCAAGATGACTCAAAACGCCTGGATTGCTAAACTGTACATGCCGACTTCCTAAATGCTCTCCCATAAGAACCTGAAGCTGGCTTCCCCCTTACAGAGCACCTCCATGAACTTTCAGCTTAGCACCAGAAGTTAGAATAAACAGTTGCTATACAGTTTTAAAAATATACAAGCAGAAAGATCACCAGCCAGTCTTCTCTATCTCTGTGTATGTTGAGGAAACAAATTAATTATTTCAGGAGATGTATATAAAATCATCTACAGACCAATATTAACACACCACAAAACTCAGCTTAGGTATGCAATGCATTATTATTATTACCATCATCATCATCACTGTGGCATTTAGTAATGTAAAGTAAGTTTAAAAAGCAAGAATTTGCATAACATTATTTCCTGAAGAGTAGGGCAGTCATCCTCAGTGCAAAGCAACAAAACCAGGCTGTATCTCACACACTCATTTTGGCTGCTGTGTGATAACTGTATGTAAATAAGCTCCCAAAATTGACCTAGTTCTCCAAATGCATACACATGACTCATGGAACAAGAAGTGCTCTGAATTTCATAGTCCAAGTGACATAAAGAACATTTTTAAGACTACATTATGAAGAATTCCAACTATCAAAAGGATTTTTAAGACCATCTCCATGTTATTTCAGAATTGTGTACTATATGCTTGCAGTTTGACTTAAACTGTTCTTGTTTAGGATATTTGTGTTTTCACTACGTGATTATCTGGTCTGGATCTGTCAGCAATTACTTATCACTGCTGTAGTCCTGCAAGTAAATTCAGTCAATGGTCTTTTCCAAGACACATATCAAACTAAGAAAAAGAGAGAAAGTGTAAGAGCAACTCTCATGCACTAGGGTTAACAGAGTAGGGCTTCTTATGTATTCTGTAATATTTTACAGAAATTTTGTTACCTAAAAGCAGTGCTGCTAGAGAAAGAGTATTAAGCCCTGGAACGATGGCAAAAAATGTCTTACAGAACAATTACATTATTATATATCTGTTTATCTCTAAGCATAAGCACACTGTAAAAGTTACCAAGTTCTCCAAATGCACTTTTCCTGGAACTGGGGAATAAATATAAAGGGGCTGCCCCACGGTATTCCTCTCCCACTGCCACAGGTACAGCGAGGCACCCAAAACCAGGGTGTACTTCCCTCCTGCAGTTCATAACTGCTTCCCGTGGCACACACTGCCGAAAAGCCCAGATCCTCCCACCTTCCTACTAACTGTCCTTCGCTCCAGCTTTTTGACTTTCCCTACCCATGCTATATTTTGCTGAAAGAGCAGTGTGGTGTAAGTGCTTTCTAGGGTTGAACAGAGAAACACATTTACTCCCACACCTGATGGCAAGACAACAAAACCCCCTGGTGCATTTTGCGCTGGAGGTTGCCTTTAGGCACTGGAGCTGGCCCTGCCCAGCCCCTGAGCTATAGCTGTCAGCACTCCACTACAGGAAAACTATGAGGCTCAGAGCAAAATACAAACAAGTAGAGACTATGAACAGATGCCAAATGAGGAACACTACCAAAGGGGGAACAGTCAGTTATTAAAGAAAGGGTAGCCAGAGTTATTTCCTTCTGACTTCCTTGGCAGGCAGTTGTTTGTTTTTACCTCAAAGAAATAGAGAATTTTTAGCCAGTTGCTAACCCCTCTCCACCACACATCTGCCTCCTACATTCACTTTGCTCCCACTAAAAGGGGCACGAAGCTGTGACAGGGCAGGTTTAAGTTGGATGTTAGGAAGAGGCTCTTTACTGAGAGAGTGGTTGGGCACTGGAACAGGCTCCCCAGGCACTGAGCACTGAGCTTGACTGAGTTCAAGAAGTGTTGGGATGCTGTGCTCAGTCCCATGCTCTGACTTTGCTGGTCCTGTGTGGAGCCAGGAGTTGGACTCGATCCTTATGGGTCCCTTCCAGCTCAGGAGACTCTGTGATTCTATGAAAAGCGGCAAAAGTTGGTAATTATAATTTGTTGTGGGCAACCAATTAAAAAGAGAGAAGCTGTGATCGCCATTGCCTTAAGCCAACTCACCACTGGTGCACATGCAAAACGGAGATTTCCAGTGAGACCAGCTGCTGAGAGTCACACCCAGCAGCGACCAGATTCAAATGGATCACAGTCATTACTTGAGTTACTTGAGAACAAACCTCTAAGAAAAAAAAGCCTCTGATAAAGAGCATAATTACTCAATTACCCCAAAAAACCCTGTATCTAATTGGGAATTTGTGCTTAAATGTCTTGCCCTTCTCTAGAGATCCCTGCTCCTCGAGCCTGCGGGTGCGTTTGCATTTACACAAGCAGCAGCACAGCAACTGCAGCCATCTGAAATCCATATGGTGGTTCTGATGCAGCGTAGCCGCTGTAGCTGCAGCTTTCACCAGTGATCTTCACCACAGGTACAGCAAACACACTTAACATCTTAACATAAAAAACCCCACACTAATCTTGACTTTCTCCACCCAGTTTGGAAGTTCAGCATTAGAGAATACAGGTGTGCTAATGGAAGCTATTAACTTTTTATTTTGGAAGAGTTAATAAATTCAGATTTGAACAGCGGGACAGATGGGGAAACGGCTAGGCTATCATAAAATTGCATATTTCAAAGGGTTTTTTCTGGCATGGTAATAAAAAAAGATAAATCTGCTAGAAACCATGCCAGAGGCAAGTGGAAATATAATCAAGTCAGTGCCTGAAAAGCCCACCTTCTGAAGGCTATTGCTCTGTTCCCAAGCAGCTGTTACCATCTTCTCAGCTACCTACAGCATGCTGTTGAGTTTAATGAATTTCACTGTTTGTAGAAGAGTTAACTGCTGCACAGTGAGACTTAATGCACTCCCTTCTTAAAAATTAAAAAACATCTCTTGAAACACGCCTTGACAAGTCACAATACCTGGGAATAACCTGATCCCCATCTGGCTCACTAAGACCTCTGCTACCAGGAGGCTCAACTTCAACATCACTACAGACACACAGAAGCTTGCTTGGTAAGCCTACACAGCAGACAGATATTTTGGCATGTCGTGATACGCTAGCACTGACTATCCCCCTGCATGCTAGAATAATTTTGTTATTAAACAAAAGGCTCAGAATAACACCGCTTTGCATTTTGCGTATCAGCTGTCATCCAAGATTCATAAACTCTTTCTTTTGTTCACAAACCATTTCTCTAACCTCATACCCAACAAGGTAGACGCCCCTCTTTATCACAATTTTATAACCCCAAAAAAGTAAAGTATGACTTGTTCAAAGTCACTCAAGCAGTAAAAACAAAACCACATTCCAAACTCCAGACCATCACCCTGTTGTCAAAATTCAGCCAGCCTCTCATGGTGGGAAACTAGAGACAGACTGGCTACAACTTTTTCCAGCTCAATGGACAAAGCTTTCCCTTTAAGTCGGTTACAACACTGGATCCACCAGAGCCAAAAACCTGCCTAACTTAAGATGAAGCACAGTCAGACTTTCACTGCCCAAGTGCTGCACAAACCCTTGGTCTCAGAAAGGCGACTGGCAAACCTTGGAAGTGATGAGTAAACCAGTCTCCCTCCGTACACTGTTTCTGATACAGCATGAGGGGCAAACGAAGCTGCCCGCATTGAAGAGGGAGTGAGTCTGGTTTTCAATCACTTGGACTTCACTTTACCTGCGTCACACGGCTGATTTAACTTTACATGACTAAATCAAAGAAACCTGTTAGGAAATAACAGAGTGCCAGGGAAAATACCAAAAATGCGTAAGAGGGTAAAGGAGTCGGTGTTAGTTGCTGGGCTCCAGCTCATTGGCAAACTCACACCCACAAGGCCAAGCCTCAAGCTCAATGGATCCAAGGAAGAAAATTTACAACTACCTGAGGGAAAACTCAGAGAAGCACCCAGAAAACAAATGGGCACGTTCTCCTTCCTGAGCCCACACATGGTAACAACTCCATGAAGTTTAATAACACTCTTTACACTCCAAAACATTTTAGCTGAGCCCAGCCACGTTCCCTGTACTCTTCCCAGTGGGTTTTGGATAAACTGACCATGGACTCTCAAGGATAAATTGTCCTGAAAGACACCGAGCGTGTATCAAACATGCAGTCTCTGTACAGACACTGCTCCAACAAAGGCTGTGGATTTAACTGCAGTGTGGATGCAACGTCTCTCAAGCTTTTCCAAGACGTCAGTATCAATAGAAGAGTTTTCACAATTTTTTTTTTTCCTCAAAATAATCAGCTGTGCATTTTAAAACTAGAGTTAAAGTGCAGCACTAGGCAAGCAAGGCATGGCCCTGCGTTATCAAGTTGCTAATAATTTTAGTGTTATCAGGTACCTGTAGTCAAAGTAAAGCATGTTTTTCCACAGCCATCCTAGTGCCCCTCAAGTGCATTTGATAGATTTCTCCAATTTAAATATTCCTTAGTACACTGAGGTTTTCAACAAGTAGTTTAAGAACATTTAAAATTTAGTATCTTACCCATCCTAGGCTTCTACTGCAGCTAGTCACGCTCATGGTTTACAAAACAGAACAAAACTAATACAAGAACTTTTTTCCTGTTTGAACATATTCTCAGTTTTCAGTTTAAGGAAAACTCATGAGTTGTGAGAAGCGTATTTCAGTTAGAATTTATTTCCACAACAACATTTACCTGCTTTTAGTGCACTCAAGTTCCTAGTGTGAAACTCATCATTCTTCAAAACACAGGGCTGCGGAGACCTGGCTACCAGACAGGTTATAGAAAGCCAGGTGAGCCAGCTTTGAAGGGGCAGTACAGCAGGTACTGGAAGCAGCCTGGCCATACCAGCAGTATGCTCCATGTATGCTAAATTATCTTGAGAAGCTGGGAAGATTTTTCTGCAGCTGACTGCTTCCAGTTCATAAGTCAACTCCTGAAACAGGCCAAGGTACCACCGGCTACGCTGTCTAGTGTTACAGAAAACAGCCCTACAGAGTAATTTGGCAGCTGATGAGCTGCCATAATTCAAGGTACAGTATTTCTGCCCCAGAAACTGCTGTAACACCACCAGCACTGAAGTATCAAAAGCCCATTCTCACGGCACCTTCTTTCACCCACTGCTAAGCTAAGCAATGGTGTGCATAGCAGAAACACAAGCAAGGGACAAAATCAGATCTAACTAATAAACATGAAACTTCTATACTTCTAAAGGGCAATTTATGAGATGCCCTGACACCTTACGCAAGCCTAAACCATTATTTGCTTATACACCCCATTATCCACACGAGAGGAGAAAGCTGTTTAACTGCCTACCAGCTCAGTGCAGACAGAACCGACTCTGGCAGATTCCAGGATGTGTCAAATAACGCTGGAAACAACAATACACAGGGCCAGCATCTGTCACTTAACAAGCTGACACAGGAATGCATTTTTGATAGTTGCTCAACAAATTATTATTTTTTTTTTTAGTTATTTTTTTAAGCATTTTATTTTGGTCCCTGGAAGCCAGAACTCCTAAACACCAAAAAAACCAACCTAACACCACCACAAAAAACCCGCACTCACAAAAAAACACATCCCCAAAACAAATCAACACACCAACCAAAAAACCACACAACACCAGTCTGCTGTTGCTTTTAAAATTACAGAACTCTGTCAATAATGCACTTCTAAAATTCACAGCAAGTGCAAATAAGTTTTCAAATGGCAACAGGACTTTGTATTGTGTTTTATTCCTCATTTCTGACTGCAGTTCCTAGCCTCCACAGTCAAAACATGCATTGTTTCTACATCCTAAAGGGCAACTACATTTGAAAGACTAATTTCAAATTCTCAGGATCTGAATTCAGGCTACAAACTACTGCGTACGTATTTTCAAAACCAAAACATTGGGCTGAACCTAATTCTGTCAGAATGGAAGGATTTCAGGTGCATATACTTTCCCTTCACTTACTTTGCAGCAAACGCTTTCCCTGTCCTTATATAAATTTAAACATAGCATATATAAAACCACTCCTATTATACATTTAGCGCTTTATGACAAAGTTTTCAGCCAGTTAAACAATCAGGTGCTTCTTCCCACCCATCCTATGGCTTTCTATCCAGTATTTAACCTCAAAAAACCAAACACAAACAGGTAAAAAAAACCCCACAGTTAAAAAAAATAATTACAAACCTATTAACTTTCACATAATTCCCATATTCATCTGCCTGTGAAAGAGCAAAGAGGAAGGAAGCTGAGGGCTATACCATCAGACTGCAACTGCCAGATCAAAGCTGGGGTGTTGACCCAAATGGTTTGATGGTGAACACTTGCTTTCTCTGAAGGGCCTATCATAAACACTCTGAATTGTTTAAAATAATGAAAATTAAAAAAAAAAATCCAGCAACACATACACAACAACAAAACAAAATCCGTATCAAGAGACAGGTCTTGCCCTGAGCTGAGCCCACTCCCAGCACCTCAAAACAGAAGCCAACTGCTCCCATATCTCCTTGTGACCCTGGCAGTACAGGTCCAGGGGTCACAACTGGCCAGTGCTGGTACAGCACTGGGAATGATGTTACCCAAGAGGAGCGCAGTCCTTTTAGTTTTACAGCTTAGCAAAAGGCAATGCTGAAGTTATAATTCACCCATATGTGACAGTAACACAGCGATGCATTTTGTGATCACTGAGAAAAAAAAAACCAAATCAAAACCTCAAAACAACCACACCACCTTAGGAGTCTGGAGGGGGTTTTGCATGCGAGGGGCTAGTCGCCAAGCACTCCACCAGCCTGTGCCAGCCCAGGCAGTCTGCTGCTCTCCCGGACCGCTCCTAACACGCCAGAGAAATAAAAGCACCAAGACGGCACAGCCACTTGCTAGCTTGCCAGGAGAACAAAAGTACAGCAGGTGGCCATCCTCAGCTCCCAGCTAAATCATACACTGCTCAGAACTTTATACCACTCCCTGCGTTGTTTAATGTTACTCTTCATCCTCAATTTTCAAAATGAAAAGACAGTGGGTTGTAGTGACACACGAACCACGGAAGGACACAATGATCCACACGGTATTATTCAGCACTCGGTAAAGCAGCGAAAAACTATTGCATCTTCCTCCCCTCCCTGTTCTCCAGTATTTTTTTTCCCCTTTTCTATTAAGTAAGCCGGTGCTTATCTGGAACAAATCCCTATGCTCAGCGAAACACCAGGTGGTAGACTGGGGTAGTTTTTCTAGCAACAGATGGCTCTAACATTTTATGACAAACGGACACGGGACTACTGCCCGTCAGACCATCTTTCGGTTACTTCTTTATATAACGACAGCCACCAAAGCCCGGACGCTGCGGCAGCCGCTCCCTGGCGCCAGGGCCCCACCTCCCCATCCAAGCGATGGAGCCTCACGCCGTGCCTGCTCCCCGGCCACTTCTCGCCATGTCAGGCAAGACACTTGTGCAGCACTGGACCTAGAGAAAAGCTATGAAGCACAACCTATGCCTCATACGTTAAAATGTGGTATTTTTTTTAATTACTGTTCCCTGCTCGTTGTCTTACCTGGCTGCACTCAGAGCACCTGCGAGCTGCTGCTTTTAACCTTAGATAGGAAATCAGGGGATTTTTGGCTTACATACTTTGCTGTGCACCATAAAGAAAGATGACTTGGTTCACCTGAAGTGAAGAAAAACATTCAGTCATCACCATTAAGCTAGTTTTAATAACCAGAGAGTGAGGGCTGACCAGAAACAGAAGCACTAAACGCTCCGTTACTTCAAAGCGTTTCTCACCAGTAATTTAATTCCAGTAGACTTGTACCTGAAATGCATACTGCAGTGCTCCCTGCCAGCTCATTCAAGGGGGACAGAGACAGCACAGAGGCCACGGTCTCACCCTTCTCCCTCCGGGAGTTCTCAGTCAGGAACTCAGGAAGAACATCTCCCAGAGCTGTGTTATTTTGAAACCTGACACAGCATTTTGGATCTACTTTGCACAGGTTAATGTTATGGCAGTAATATTTTTAGTGATAGAACCAGTGTGACACAAATCAAATATGCTTAAAAATAACCTCAATCCCAGTGACAAGGTACTGTTGGGTCTAGGAACTTATTTCTTGGTTTGTGGAGTTTTTGCCTTATTTTTACATAAAGGGCACTTCCACTTGCAGAAGCGAAAAGGATGCTATCCAGCAAAGAGGGCTAAAGGATGGGAAATCAGAGGCAGAAGTTTGAAAAGTTTTTATACTCCCAAAAATACATTAAGGGTTTGTTGGGGTTTTTTTCTAAAATAAATTAGAAAA
This sequence comes from Hypotaenidia okinawae, assembly GCA_027925045.1. Taxonomy (NCBI): domain Eukaryota; kingdom Metazoa; phylum Chordata; class Aves; order Gruiformes; family Rallidae; genus Hypotaenidia; species Hypotaenidia okinawae. Next base: position 66,184,973 of record BSDF01000002.1, read on the forward strand.
CTGAGACCAGAGAAAACTTGTTTCATGTGCAGAGGTACCCCAAAAAAAATTACATGTTATAGGAAAAGGAACACTGTTACCAGCATTTTGTATTCGTTCTGATGGCTTCAATCTCTTCGATCTCTTACTTTCCTTATGCAATACTATTCATTTTCATTTACCTTATTCTAGTAGTTACCTATCTCAATAGAAGAAGCATCAGCTCAGATGGATAACTGAAGACAGTTGCATAGTCTGCTTGATAGTTAATAAAGAGAAATAGATAATATGAGTACTGTTGAAATAATGAATCACTGTACTAAACCAGGTTATACTCTTCAGTTCCTCACCTGTTCCAGATAAAATATTTATATGCATTTCAACTGATAATTTAGCAAGTTTTGGTATCTGGAAACATTCTATGGCACTTTTAATAGTGCAATAACAAATAATAAAATTTAACGCTACAAGATGCTTGTTACATTAAGACACTACCACACTCCTCTGATTGGACACACAAGCCAAGTCCAAGACTGTACTTACTCCAACTCAGATTCAAGAAAGAAAAAAACCCAGTGAATGCCCAGTTGCTTTTTCTTGTTAAGAAATTAATATTGCCACGTTACACAGGTATGCTGAGGGCTGTTATTTATGCAGTAGCTTCCCAGCAACTGGGAGGAATTGCATAAGAGTCTATAAAACGAGGAGGAAGAGGAAAGGGAGAACAGAAAGGCCGTATTCCTTCAGTCCTAACAATGAGCCCTTCCTATTGCTGGAGTCAGGCACGCAGGACCTGGGACCGATGAAAGGCACACACTTTGTGTGCACATCACCTCTGTGAGCTTTTAGGGCCCAGCTCTGTAATGCTGAGGCAGCAGAAGGGAAGAGACAGGCAGATGCTCATACCTACCTGTAGTAACTAGTTCATCTCAACTCCACTTCTTTCAAATACCTGATGAAAAATAAAACAACAGTACCACCTCTGCAAAGCTAATAGTAATACTTGAAATATTCATACACTGGCCAGGACCAGCCTGTGGCTGGGGCCACCAAACCTTAGCTGCAGGGGTCAATGAGGCAATTCTTGCATTTCTTAACCCATAACAAGGGTTGTTCTTCCCCAAGGCCACCAGTCAATGTAATGATAGCAAGACAAAATTCCAGTGGAAACAGCACATGCCCTAGTGTTTATTGGACACAGGTTATGTCAGTCCTACACGGAGGTGGGAAGCTCTCACAGCCTGCTAGCTTGTTACTCTTCCTGGGCAAAAAAAAAAAAAAACCAAACCAAAAATCAATAAAAGCATCCCTTTTTCTCACTGCCAGCCTACCTATGAGGTGCTATTTAACATGGTGTCATACATGTTACACTACAATGGTGTTTTCCAGGGAAAACAAATACTTTTGAGCAGTGAAGGATTCAGATTGCAGCAAACAGAGCAAGCTAGCGTGGTGTTTGCACACCTGTGCAGATTCAGCCCAGCGCTGCCTTCTGTCACTTGCAGCCATAAGGCTAGGCAGGCACCAGGATGGCACAGGGCTTGAAACTGCTTGTCTTGATTGTAGCTTGAGGTGCAAACACATACCTTTATTTCATTCTGAAGAGCCATTTTAAACTGTATTCTATAGGTAACAGTTTGAGAAGCTGTACAAATGCCCAGCGAATTAATACTAACACAAAGCATTTCCATGCATAGAGACACAGGGGGGAAAGAGAGACATACAGCAGCACCTTCAACAACACACAGTCCAGACAGAGGAAAAAGAAAAGTAAGGGACTGCCTCACATATTCCCCACCTTCATGGAGTGACTTGTATCCCTGCACCTCTCCGAGAGGTGTATGCGTAGCTCACGTCACACCTGCTCACTCCAAAGCGTGGTGTGGGGCACAGCTGCAGTCTGACAGGGCTTGCAAGGAAAGGAAGGTGGGGGGGCAGCCTGCAGCCTCAGGTCAAGCTTGTCAGTCACCCACTGTGTTTAAATCGGCAAGCGCATGTCAGGTGAGATCAGTCACCTGCCCCTGAGGGCCGGATACACAAATAGACACCCACCTGTTTCCTGAAATGCAGGGTGCCATGATCTTTGACTCAGAAAATGGAATGGATATCCTAAAACCCACCAGCTTCATGAACCTCTCATACCTGTTAACATTTAAGGAAACAAATTCTCTAGCCATGGAGCCAGAAACAAGCACATAAAGGGTTAAGGATGCATTGACTATTTTAAAATAGTTCAAGTAGAAGGGGACCTACAACAATCATCCAGCCCAGCTGCCTCCTTCAGAGCTACTACTGCCTCTGCCTGAAACCGAGATGGAAAGCACTTAAGCATTCAAGACGCAAAAAATCTCAAAACAGTAAATTGACAAATTACTCTCTTAAAACCCTGCTTTTAAGATTAAGTAATTTCATTTTGGAAGCTGTACTTTTAGGAAGAAACGTCTGTAAGCAGTTAAGAATTCTCTTGTTTACTGATCCTGCTCTCTTACTTCTTTTTTTGTGTGTTTTGTTTTGGCTTCACTTTTTCCACTGTGGCCACGGTGCCCCCAGCCAGCTTTATAAACACGGCACTCTGGCCTTACTCGATAATGAGAGCATTTGAGAGCCTGCCTGTTTCTACCCTGCTACCCTCTCCTCTTCAGAAAAGGACAAAGGCAGTATTTACAAATACCTGGACCTCTGCACAAAAACAAACAAGGGAACAGCAGTGCTCCAGACTAGCTGGGTGAGCAAACCTAGTTGTTTGTCTCTCAGACCACTTCTATTTGTAAGAGTATTGTTTTCCAAACCAGCTCTTGTTGGCTCTGCTCTCTGACATTAGGGAAGCCAAAAGAAAACAGTAACTCCTCTCCTGTTGAGTTAACTAAGCTCTTCCTCAAAAAAAATTGTTTGAAATTACATACACATGCACATGCTCCAAGGGTAGAGATGAGCACAGTCTCCTGGCCGCAAAAAATAACTCCTGAGTTTTTGTTATATGTGCCTTGGCATAAGAGAGGTTAATATGGCCATATGAAAAGAGCTCTTCGAAACCCCTCCATCAACAAGGTAGCTGTACAGAACCATGTGGTCCCATCTGTGGTCAGATGGGATCTACAGAGTCCCCCTTAACTTCCCAGCTAATTCCAACACCTGCTTTAAGCTGGGCTAACTCCAAAGTTGCCCAGTTGAGTTTTGAGCATATCTGTGGCTGAAGACTCCCCAAAGATGGACACCAGCCCCTGCAGGCAACCTGTTCTTGCCACTTACTCTCTTGCCATGAACACTGATTTATTTAGAAGCAATCAGAATTACAAAAAAATCATTATTCCCATTGTTCCCATCACTACACCAAGGTCTTGCTGTCAAACCTGTCCGGTCACTGGGCTCTTCTGAGAAAATTTGGGTTCCATTTTCTCTGTAGCTACAAGTTAGACAGTTGAAGACAGCAATGAGATCTCATCTCCAGTCATCTCAGCAGCCACTTCATAGATTGCCTCCAGCTTGCTGATGTCCATTTTGTCTTCAGGAGTCCAAACCTGTGCAGTTTTCTAGCCTCACACTCCCAAATGGTAAGCAAGAATAATCACTTCCATCAGTTTTGCTGACTAGTCTTGCCAATGCAGATGAGCCATTAGCCTTTATTGCTGCAAGGGCACACTGCTGACTCAATCTGATGTCCACCAGGTATATTTTCTCTAAAAAACCCACAAAACAACACACAAGCTAACAACCCCATGAACACACAGAGGTGCTTCCTAAACAATCAGTTCCCAGCCCACACTATTACACAGGGCTGTCCAGTTGAAGATAGGCATGTCATGACTGAACATCATGAGGTTCTGTTGGCCCACTCCTCCAGCTTGCTGAGGTCCCAACTAATCACAGGATGCTGTGCCAGTGCATACTCTCCCCCTCTTTGGTGTCAGCTGCAAGCATGGAAAGGATGCTCTTCATCCTATCATCCACATTGACTGAGGGGGTGTGGGGGAAAGGTAAGTAGTATCAACACCCAGGACGCCCCACTGATACCATGGGCCTTCAAAGAACCACTTCCAGTGACCAAGCTGCCACTGTTATTAAAAAAGCTAGCAAACAGAGAGAGACATACAGTATGTAGTCTATCTTTGCCTAAGTGCAGAGTTGGATGGTCCTACACTGTTACAAGGATGAAAAATTTAAACTAGCAATAATGTTAAATTCCCTGTGCATAAAACAAGAAGCAAACAGCAACACATGAAGCTTCTGAAAGCACAGGTTCAAAATTAATGATTTCTAACTGATATTTTTCCTCTATATAACCAAAAGTCGTGGGTTACTGCATTGAGAGTGTCAATATACAGACAAGGCTGCCCTGTTACAGCACAGGAGTGGTGCACACAAACCACGTGGTCCTAAAACAGGAATTGAGGAGACCATATCTAACAAAATATGATCACAGGCCTGGATAAACTGCTGACATACTACATTTATGGGGAAGGGGTACAATTTTCACCCACACTTGAATTCTCTAATACATCAGTAACAAAAACAGTCAACCAAGGATGAGGAAGAGATTAAGAAGTGATGTGGCTTCACGCCTCACATTACAGTGACACACGGAGCCACAGCAGCAACAGGACTCTGCTTTAATGCAAGCCAAGGACAGCAGTGAAACACAGTGTCTGCATCTCACAGGGATTGCCGGGTGAAGAAAAGACAGCAAACCAGCAAACTGCCTTAAAAGAGCGAGAAGAAACAGAGGTCACAGAGCCAGAGGGGCCTGTGACTGCACAGTCCAGTGATAGCAGAAGTCTCTCTGCTCTGCTACATGTCTCCCTACATTTTAACTACCAGTTTAACAAATCTGTAAGATTAACATGGCAATAAATACTAGCTGAGCAGCCTGCAGTAAAACCACTGTGGCTTTTTCTTAGCCGGAAGTAAATACAAGATCCTTCAATACAGGTTAACAAATACAAGGAGATTTCTGTGGTTCTTTAGGTTTTCTTGTAAAATAAGAATGCAATTCAGAGTCTTAAAAAACTTGACTGTATTCAGCTGCAAGCTTTGGCAGACAGAAGAACAAGGAAAAAAAAAAAACCGAACAGCTTAATGCTGCTGGATTAAGCATTGCAGTGGGACTCTACTAAACTGGATCAACTTCGAGCTCTGCTGCCAACTTCATATGGGACCTTTGTCAGTCCTCGTAGTTCCTTGATTCTCTCAAAACAAAATTCATACTTTCCTTCCTCTCATAGCAGATTAATTTCATTAATATCTGTTGGATGCCGTATACAAGGCGCAACTAAGTAGCTAAGTACAGTTTTCTTGCTCACGGTCTCACGTGATTCTATCGGTATCCTCATTTTTAAAACTTACACTAGCTTCAAAAATAAACTACTTCATGGAAGATGCCAGGAGTAGATGCACCTAGGTAGAATACTGGTGATTTCACAGTCTCAAACATTTGCCTTGTTCCCAAATCACCTACAACAGGGTCAATTCACAGGTAAAAACCCTTTAGAGAGAACAGCTGCTTGAAATAGCAATAAATACAAGCATCCTGAAATAACCTCTACTGACCAAGGAAATAGAAAATGAGCTGCACACGAAGCTTAATATCAAAACGAATTATCAGGATAAAGATTAAGCTGCTGCAAACACATGCCTTAACCAAGGACTCCTGGGGGCAATTCAGCTTTCAGTCCCACCACATGTAAATCATTTTTTGATTTTTTTGTTTTAATATTAATGGATTACTGCAATTTTTGGTGTCCAACTCAGACAGAAACTTCTTGGTATCACAAAAGACTCTTTCTGTCTTTAGAAATCTTATTGATCAGGGCTGAAAATAAACTACAAGCAGCATTCAAGGTCCAGCATCTGCATTATTTTTTTTTTAGTTCTTTTTCTGCAATTTGAAGCTCTCAGGAATGGCTTTCTAGTAAATAGGAAGCCACGTGGCTCATTAACTTCAGCCAACTAAGCAGGCTAATCCACACCTACAAAAAATTGTTAGTGCCTCCTTCACTCGTTCCTGTTACACAGCTAACTTTCCTAAGGCAGCTCATTACTGAGGAGGGAGATTACACCTCTGACCTGAAGACATAACTGAGGCAGGGTCCATGAGGTGGAGAATCTGCCAGCTAGGAGACCAGCTGAGGTGGCTGGAGAAATGCTTTGAGCCATACTCAGCTCCAGTTACAGCAAGGCTTTTGCTACCTCACGCCTGGGTGCAAACCCCCCTAGTGACTGGCTCAGCTACTCCCTCCAGTGCAAACACCACACCTGCACCCCAGGATTTCCACATGACAAATCACATCCCCACTCGGCGCACCAAGAGCTCCGTCTCCCTCAACCTGCTCGGCCCAGGTCCCTGCGTACACCCGACACGCTGGGCTTAGCAGCTGCTGTACAGATCTTGTTCTGGGGTGGTGGAGGGTTGTTTTTTTTGCTTTAGAACAGCGATTATTTGCTGCGCCTGACAGGTGCAAAGCTAAGCAGCCTTCTTTTTTTCTCCCAGTCTGTAGATAGTTAACCCCCGCTGTTTAAACTTTAACTCGTGAAAGGTGAGACAGATTTTCTTTCATTGTTCGAGCTCAGTGAGCCTTCCACAGCCGACATGCTACTGAAGCAGAAAAAGACCAAAACATATTAAATGTTGTCCTTACAACCACCCAGATAAGTGTATCAAGCAGTAGTTAATTTTCCTGATTACAACCTGAGTCATGCCTGTCAGTTCCCTTTGCAAAGCAGCAGCAGTGACACTCGGGAGTGTTTCTCGACTTCAACCTTAAAAACAGCCTGATGGTTTAAAACGGTCAGGGTAAAACCAGAAGTCACACTTTCTTTAGCCATTTTGTAATCTACAGGGACCACAAAAACTAGCTCTGCAGGTGCACTTCAAGTCTCTGTGGCTCTAGCTCCTCCTGAGCAATGTGAGTTAGCTGGCCTGTTAGTCATAACCGAGGCAGCATGTAAACGTGGGATCTGCTGAGCTTTACACTGTTCCACTCGGTTATGAAACTCTGCTGGTCCAGAAGGCGCAGAGCTGTTTCCTTAAGGAACCATTAACATTGGGTAAACAAAGCGTATCTGGTAACACTACCCCCTCGGCAGGAAAAGGTACCACCCTCACTACCTCCATCCACCACCTGGCTGCAGTCGGCTTCACAGCTCGCTGGGGCAGGAGAGGTGGCTGGAGGGGACACTGATGTCCCCACACCTCCCGGCCTTACCTCTGCGGAAAGTGGGTGCCGCAGTGGCAGAGTGACATGGTGCTGCTCGCTCTGGGGAACGCCTCCTGCAACCTGCCTAAATAAGCCTGGAGCTCACCACGCTGGATGAGCCATCCGTTTGCAAACCGGTCACAGAGGATTTGCTCCTTTCTGTTACTGACCCTTTGGGTCATATATATGTGTATATATATATATATATATATATGTGTGTGTGTGTATATATATTTTTTTTTTTTTTTAGTCTGAATCGTTTTAAGGCTAGTTTTGGTTTTCTTCACCAAAATCACAGAACATGCAGTGCTACGTATTTCAACATCTTTCCTTGTAGAAATAGAATTATTTTATTAGCTGTCAGTTTAAAAGAACTTTTGGATTGCCAAAATAAAGTCATGCACTGATCTGCTGCTGCGGATTTTACACTGCTTGTAAAAACTCTACTCTAACAGTTGGCCAATACCTTATTTTTTAGCTCATCACCCCTCCCAAACCAACAGGCTGAAATTTCTGAAGTATCTAATTAGTTCTGGAAACCTCAGCACAAAATCATAACACTCCAGAAACTAACCTCTCTTCCAAGAATAAGACTAAAGATCCAGTACTATGATGTATAGTGTTATGCCAAAGGGTTTTAAGAAATTAGGCTGACTTTCTTTAATACTCAAATTTCTAGATGGGCAACAGAAGAGGTTTTCAGCCAGACACATTTTCTGCCAACACAATGAAAAAAACCTCAGATTTGTCCAACTTACCAGCCTCTGAAAAACTGCAGGTGCATTAGCTTGGCAGAAAGCACCGATTTTAATCATGTCCTTCAGAAGCTGTGCCTGTACCAAGCACATCCAGAGAGGACAATTTTCCCTCCCCAACACCACATCAGGATGCATCCCAACTACCCTGAGGGCTTCTGCCTCCTCAACTTTCAGTGCATGAAGACTGGTCACACAACAGAGGAGTTACACAACACCAACGGAGGGTAGAGGTAGACCAGAGAAGGACATCAGGGGAAACACCAACTGACTTCGCAGCCTGAGAAAGAGGTAAGAGTGATGTACAGAGTGCAGTGTCATGTAAAAATGGCTATTGATTTGTTTCCTAACCTAGAGAATGATGCACACAAAACTCTGGTCAAAACACATGATTTAAGCTGCAAAATCAAATGCCAAAGGTGAGGTTGCCCTCTACACATCAGTAATTCCTCATTACAGTCTGCTCACAGCACACTTCTAACACAATCATACAGGCACATACATTCCCCATCTCACCCAGTGTTGGAAGGGATAGGTTTCCCCTGCTTGTGTAATGAGGGTAACTGCAATTTCTGTGACAGTCATGGCGAAAGCTGGATACTGCACAACTGTGTGAGCTCTGGAAAGAAAAAGCATGGTCTTGTAGTGAGGATACCTGGCTGCCCTAAACAAAAATAATAAAATAAATACATCTCCAACAACAACCACAAACCCACCCACAATCCACTTTTGAAGGATGTTTCTGCTCTAGAATTAACTCATACTGCTGAATTACCTCTGCTTTTCTTTGGGAGCACCCTACCCTATGCCCTGGTGCCTGCCAGATCTGCAGAAGCAGCTGTCACCAACGGGACACAGTTGGTCACAGGCGGTACTGGGCATGGAAAGCCACGGCCACAGCTATATCTTCAGAAACTCGGGGATACATTTGACCCTGGTACCACCCACTAAGTCTCCAGCACACTAAGGAAAAATGAGTACCGCAGAACTCTGACCACACAGAACACTGTGAAAATTAATTAATCTATTTCTGTCAAGCACTTGCATAATACAGTGATGGGAAACACTGGAAAACCATGAGGAAATTAAAAATCCTGCCCTCGGACACTAGTCTGCAAGTTTTAAAAAGTATCAAATACCAGTAAATGGCACCTTAGAATGTGCAATGGAATTGAGTCACATCGCTGAATATGGCTGTAACCTTCTGGGAAACAACGCATGTAATCATTGAATAAGAACTGTAACAAGGTGGGGAAAAAAACACAAAAAACCCCACTAAAAAGGCTAAATAGGTGCTCTTCATTTTGATCTTCACTTTGGAGTGTTCCGTGTTGTATGTTGGGCTGTATTCCCTCTTCATGTCTCTGTGGATACAGCTAGCAGGGTAACTCTTGGTGAGATGGTGAAGGCTGAGCGGGGATGGTTACTGACCCCAAGCTTTAGGTCTGAGATTAAAAGACAAGCAGAACTCGAGTTAGGAAGCCGACAAGTGACCTCAAGGCCTTCAATCCACGGGCTCTCCTTCCCTTCATTTTGTTAGGCTTTATGGACGACTAAAGAACTGCTTGAAAGAACAGAAGAAACCTTTTAAGAAAATTTGATACAGATTGATTGACTGCTAATTCTGGTGCAGGTGCAGTAACAAACAGCAGAGCAGCATCTTAAAGCAGCGGAGGTGCTTTTGATGCACAAGGGGCTAACAATTTGACTGAAGCCATCAATTCAGCAGGCTCCGGGCAAAACGGCCACTTTGCAGTAAAACACTTCAAGAATAAAACAAAATTACTTTGGTTTGGGATTCTTCTCTCCTCCCCTGTCATTCTGTACCTAACAAAGCAGCCATTAACATTCCTATTCCAAATTTACTCTCCTATTTTTCTGTGTTCTTACATGCCGGCTTTTGTATTGCTTAATGTCCTGGTTTCAGTCAGGATAGAGTTAACTCCATTTGTAGCAGCTGATGGAACGCTGTGTTTGGGAGTTAAAATGAAAGCAGTGCTGATAACACCCTGATGTTCTTAGCTGCAGTCAGACAGTCAAGGACTTTCTTAGCTTCTTCTATTTCTCTATTCTTGAGAAAGGAGGGGCGAAGCCAGGACAGGTGACCCAGATGGGCCAAAGAGAATATTCCATGCCAATTACGTCCTGCCTAGGAAAACGGGGGGCTGTTGGGAAGAAGAAGAGGGGCGGTTTCGGGATGCGTGCTTCCTCTCGGGACGCGTGCTTCTTGGGGGGACAGTCGGGTTCCGGGACAGCTCTGGGTGGTACCTGAGTTGTGTGGTTCGGTGAGAAACTGCATTGGGGATCAATAGTTTCATATTCTTTTGCTCTAAAGTCCTGTTAGCATTGTTATATTTTTATCTTTCTGTTATTTTAGTAAACTATCCTTATCCCAACCCACGGGCCTCTTAATTTCTTGGTTTTGGAGTTATTTGCCCCTTCCTTTTCCCTTCCCTTGTTTCCCTTTCCCATTTTTCCCTCTTCCCCTGCTCTTTTACTTTAAGGAGCAGGCAGCTGCGTGGATCTCAGCCCACAGCCGGGGTGAAACCACGACACTTAAGTATCTCTCCTATGACATAACAGAAGGCATGAAATACAAATAGAAAATTAAAATTTTTACTAAAATGTTTATCCACACTTGATTTTAAAAAAAAAAAAACCAAAAAAACCCCCCAAAAAAAACCCCAAAAAACCCCAAGCTGTTGAATATCTAGCTAAAGATCATTTACTGGTAAAAACTTGCTTCTGAACACATTTTGTGGGAACAGTTACAAGAAAAATCACCTGCTCCCAATTAGAAGCATTTGTGATCACACACTTAAAAAAAAAAAATCACCTTTTACTGTTATATCAAGGGTAGGAATTGGTCCTTAAAGCTTGTCCATCATCTATTTGAATGAACAAGCTGATCCTCAAAGACCTGCACAGAGGTTTACAGATTTGCTGTATTCCACACGAAGCAGAAGCCTGTCCTCCTAAGCTTAACTAACGCACATGAAAAATTTGCCCAAAAAACGTGTAATTTCTAATGAAAGGGAGTGAAGTTGTGGAAGATAAACTGGTATTTTCATAAATAATTACTGCCATAGAAGATACTAGCACAACCTCCTTAGTATTTCTTTTCAAATACACTTTTCAATAGGTACTTTTTACATGAAGTGAAAGAACTTTGCAGGCACTGGGGACCCAGCATTTCCCACACAAACCTGTTCCCTGGGATCATATGCCACCTACCACCCTGGCACGAGCTCAGCACTGATAAACCAGGGTGCCTGCCTCACCTTCTACAAACCAGAAACAATTTCTGCTTTCAATCTGACAAGGCAGTTCAGGCTGGTTTCGCCAACGTTTTTGAGTTACAAACAGCCATGGGACCTTAACAAACCACCTGCTCCGTAAGTCTCAACTTCGGGCTTTTTGAGGAAGTCTCACCTTGCGATCAGAATTCAGTTCCAGACTCTGGAAAGAGAGTTAAATGTTATCGGTGATTTACACCCTGAAACCACTTTAACGCAGGAAACAAGCTTGTATCAAACTTAGCAGGCCTCTCTAGAAATGACTAAAAGGGGATTTCTCAATGCCTTTCCGCCAGCCTTCACGAAGAAACATCTGTAAGCTATTTGGGATTCCTTTTCAAAGCGAGCAAACAGGATGAAGGGAGGCAGTTCAACGCCAAGAAATTTCATTAGTGGTTTTCAAGCATTGATAGCATCAAAGATTGGATCAACACAGGGTAACAACCTTGATTCAGCGCTAGGCCATGGTTGTAGTAGTACTTTCCAGTGGACTCTGCATACATCTTGTCAGTACTCCCTCCCCTCTGTATTTTGGATATATTTTCAACTGAGAGCTAAGCAAGGATGCGAATTTTATTATGTCTCCCAACATGGTAACCCCTAACAACACAAATCGTGCATATGTTTATGGGAAAATATTTTGAGTGTTAAACTAAGCTGTAATTTAGTGCTCATGCATGACTTCCTCTGGAAATTGCCATAACAAAGTGATAATCAGCCACTGACAAAAGCTACCCACGCTTCCTACTGCTGTGGCTCATTTAGTAAGGACACCAGGTGAGTCTGGAAGGCGCAGTAGGAAGTTACTTTAATAGTCCCATCACTAATTACTCATTACAGTAGGGGAAGACCATGTTCAAGACAATACACTATGATTCATACTGGCTACAGTCAGAATTAAAATCACCTGCTACCACTGGCTCCCTGATCCGTAAGGAAGCAGGAGTGGGACAAGAGACATGGCCACTCTGCTTAAGAATTTAATTCCTTCATCCTTCCCAGTGATAACACTTTTGATAAACAAAGGAAAATTTTCATCTCAATGAGACATCCAACAACATCCTCAGGTGGTATAAAGCTAGCACATAATCAAGGAACCTTAAGATAGATAGAGAGAGAGAGAGGGAGAGAGGGAGGGAGGGAGAAAGAGGATGGAGGAGAGCAGGAGAAAGAAGATGAAGGGAGATACATACACACATATACACACACAGGTGTATACATATATAATCCATTATATTTATAAAACACTTTTATATTCACATACAAAGCTCCAGTACTCAATGTAGCAGTATTTATTTAGATTGCCATATTACCATTCCAGAAGAAGGGGTGGTTTGTTTGTGATTTGGTTTTTTGTTTAGGTGTTTGGGTTTTTCCCCCACAGCTGCCAAATGCTGCCCGTCTCCACAGACAACGACATGACAAATGCAGAGATCCTTGCAACCAGCCCAGGAGTATGTGCAGGGTGAAGCAGTGAATAAATGAGGCAACTTAAACTGCATCAAGAACTATCATTTTCCACACGTGCAACAGGGAATTTGGGTAATCCACAAAGCCCATAACTTTGCTAGAAGGTGGCTGATGCAGACGATGATGAAGAAGAGGGACTGTTTGCATTAGCCGTCGCCTGGCCGTGGGAGAGTGCTTGGAACATAAACTAACTGAGATAAGCAAAACAGACAAGAGACCTTAGGAATGGTTGGTTAAGATCCCCATGTGCACTCACTTAACTTCTCTACCTGCATGGGCATTAATATCTATAAACAAAATAATTTAACATAATGATATCAACTATCAAAAATTGATAACAAAGGTGTTTGGCTCAAGTTAATTTTGAAGAAACCTTTACGGAGTTTCAGGAATTTAATTAAACAAAGTGCTTTAAACATAGTAAGAGAAAGCAATGGTCCTACGCTATTTTTGAGTATTTTCTTGTTTTTCATCTATGATACAAATTCCCTACAATCTAGATTTAGCCTAAGCTTTCCCAACATCCAGGTATTAATCCTGTAAAGCCTTGGTAATCCTAGGAAACAAAGTATTAGAAACGATGTTCAGGTATTTGATAACGTGTATCATCTAAGTAGGGCTGTCTTAGAACTTCATGTGTTCTCAGCCCTCCTTTCAACCATAAGGACAGGTTATACAGGATGACAGGGAATGTGGCCTTGTAAAATAGCTCCGTAAAAGGCCCTGAAGCCGAAGCGAAGCTGTTTGTCTGTGGGCATGGAGAGCAGTTTTGGCTGAAGACAGCTGCTTTATTTCAATACCTGTCTCAGAGTTCTTCAGCAGGCACCATGATGTTTACAAGGGTGCTCATCTTCACTGCTGCTGTAACTCAAGCTCTCCAACGCCAGTTAGTAATCCTTTCCCTCTAAACCTATGGGGATATGCTGGAAAATAGCCCTGCTGATGTTGATTTGAGCCAGAGCTTAGATAAAGAGGATAGATGCTTGAAACCATGCCTAGGCAGGAGGAGGCATCACCTAGTGACCCCTGATCAGCATGGGATCTCACAGAAATCCTAGAGGTACCTTTAATGTCGGTGCTATGAGAGTTTTTAGCAAGCACAATATTTCAAGTAAAAAGAGACAACTAAACTTCATAATTCCAGCAAAAATAAATTCACTTCTTTTCCCTGGGTTAGTAAGTGTTACATGGGGAAGATGGAAAATGAAGTTTAACAACACATGCCTGAGAGGCAAACCCACCGGGATTTGATTGAAGGCATTACTCATTACTCCCAAACAAAAATAACAAGTTTGGCTTGTTGACATTTTTGAAAAGAATGAAAAAATACCAGATTGTTATCCTGAAATTCATCTCATGGCAGCAGCCTGTCATTAAAGGTAAGGAGGATGACGGGGGAGACAGAATGTAACCTTCCCCTGACTCTTCAAAAAGTTACAAGTGATGTACAGAGCCCTGATCTGAGCAGCCTGGCTTGCGAGAGACATGCCTTCAAGTCAGTACCAACTCCACTCAAAGAAAACTCTCTCTCAGCTCAGTTCCAGGAACTTTTGCAGTCAGATCAATCAGATCTGACTGCAAAAAGCAAGAGAGGTAACACAAACGACAAGGGTCCTGAGTAACTGCAGTGAATTAATTGATTGCTATTTGGTGATTGTTTCCCTGTCCCAGCAGCAGACGGTATGATACAAAAGGTCTGTTTGGCTCACAACATATATATTTAAAAGAGTTAACACACACCTTTCAAATGTGATAATGGAAAACTCAGTTAAAATATTAAAACACATGCATTTTTAGTCAATTCTCTTTTTACTGTATGAATGGGGCTGCAGAGGTGGGGAAGCTTCAGAAGGGACAGTGGGGCAGGGGACACAAAAAGGTATGTGTTGACAGAACACGAATTGGTGGGTGATCCAGGTCACAGCTCCTCTGTATGCAGCTTCTCAGGATGCCATGGTAAGGAAACAAGTGGCAGCCTGGAAGAATGAAGGGTCTACACCCTCACTAAAACAAAAACCCAAGCCACTAACAGATGACAGCAGGAAGATGGAGCGAATCACTTAAGTTTTAAAGGTATCCCAGGCAAGTGGACAGAAGCAGACCAAAAGAACACTGGCACTTGCTGGCATCGCACAGGAAAGAAAAGCCCAATGTTCCTAAGCTGCTAGGTACCCTGCAGAATACAAAAGGCATGTCAAAAGCCAACCTAAGAATGAAGGTGACATTCCTCCTGTCATCCCACAAATGTACATGCCACGGTACCTGAATGCTGAACACAACAGATGGAAATGTCTTACGGCTTGTGAGTATCCCACGAATGGTCTTGAACTTTCTCAAAACTAATTCCTTCCCTCATAATATCTTTTATTAGTTTTGCTGTAGTACTGCTACAGCATCACACCATTAACTCCCACAGAGGGTCCAGCATATTAGTCACAGCCAAAATGGAATTAGTCCTTTTGCAAGAGGTTCTGAAAATATCCTCAGCTTGGATTTCAGGTTCATTCAATTCAGAAGCAATCCCTCCTATTTCTTAAAACCAAATACCCAGAGAAACATGCTGCAACTAAAAGATCAGCTTGTAACATCAACTAGCCATGCCCCTCTTCCGTATGCATTCACACATCAGTTTATGCTTGTCCTTCCATAAACATAACTCCATGGTTCCCACGCTCCAGACCACGGACAAACTGAGTGTTGTACCATGCAACAGCAGCGTGCACGTTCCCACAGTGCAAAGTGAATGAACGTGACCTTTAACAGGAGAAACAAGCACTACGCCGCCTATTCTCACAGGCAAATGGGAAGTGCATCCCTGTGTAGCTGAGTAAGGCTGGCTTGCTAGTGGGGTCAATGGCTCGGTGTGTCCACAGCATTGCAATAGGTAAAGACTCCTTATAAAAAAAATAAAGTCAACCAAGGAAAAACAACATCATCATCATCAAAAACCAACCAGAAAACCCCAGCCAAACCCAACAAATTTATTGTGGGTCAGTAACAAAACATCCTATCGTGCAGCTTCAGATCTCAGTGCTGAGAAAAAGGTAACCTCATTAAAACTTATTAGAAGCCTCTCATTATCATTCATGTCAGGCAAAGGAGGAAAAAGTTGTCATATGGAGAAGGTTTGTCTCTCCCTATTGTAAACAGATGACATATTAAAATTAGAAACCAAGGAAAAAATACAGAGAGCATTACAAATCATCACCGGAGAAGTAAACAAAACCCTTGCACACTGCTCTAAATATTTCCTAATTTTATTTCAAACATCTGGATACCCCAAATCCTCAGGACAGTCGGCAAAGGTTAACAAAAGAGCACCAAGACTGCTTGTGCCTCCTGGGGAAGACACAGGCATGAGCAACAACTGAACCTACTTGTTTTCAGAAAACAAAATAAAGCTGCATCCTCTATCCTGCCACCTGCCCTTTGCTGCTGAAGCAAGGATCAAAGCTGGTGGTGAAGCTGTTGGTAGTTGTGCCACCAGGACACTGCCAGTGGGGAAGAGCGAAGGGAAACAGGGCAGCTCGAGCTGGTTTTTCCATCTTCACGTGGAAATATTGCACCAAGCAATAGGCTCCAGCTGGAAGCCTCATTATGTAAGCAACATAAATTAGGATGTTAGAGGAAGTCAGTTACAGCCCATCTACTCAGTAAGAACATTTTCCCTGACAATTTTCTTAGAATATGACAATGTCATCCCTAGCATGTGGTTTCTGAGCAATAGTCACAAGAAATTCAAGCAAGGCACACTGCATCTCGACCACAGCGTCAGTAAAGAATGACTACAGAGTACGCAATACCTGGTTTATTCTAATTAAGTGTCCTTCCTACAATAATTGTGATATGTTGAGTAGCATTTCACAACAGCCTCACTACTTAAAAATTTTGCAACAAACATGCCTAACTGGTATTTTTTGTGAAGCAGGAATGGAAACCACAAACTGATGAGCATGTACTGCTTGCTGTAAAAACTATGAACTGTTGATTTAAAAAACATGTTGCTCAAGAGATATTTTAACACTGTATTATTTAATTCATATTATGCCATTAACACTGAAAACCAATATATTTGCTTCATATCTGAAATGATCCCGCTTCATCAGAGCACCCGTTAGTGGAACAAAGGAATAAAGCCAGCAAGAACTGAGCTGCCATTTCAATTTATATATTATCTTAAAAAAAAAAAAAAAGAATCATGCTAACTTTATTAGACAAGAGACTGAAAAATTCAGTTTCTTAATGTCTATAATAGGCCACGGCCACTGGCAGCATCATCCTCTAGTCCTGAGGATCCTCAGAGATCAGTATCTAAATTGCACTGGGGAGCTGCCACCTTCGTGACTGCATGCTATTTCCACAGTAAATGGCTAGAAATTATCTATTCCCACTGCAATAGCAGTTAGAAACTGTGTCAATTTTTGCCCTCAGCCCTGAGCTCCATTTCAATGGAAAAAACCCCAACATGGAACACCGTGGCCTGCAAGGTGAGTCTGGCTCGACCTGTCGGCCACACACACTCGTGCATGAGCCATGCGCGCCTCAGCCCACGCCATCATACAGCCTCAAAACCAAGACTGCGCTCACCCGTATTTCAAAAGATGCACTTCAGCATGTCAGTAATTAGCGAGCCCTACAGAGCTATGACGTTCCAAAGCCTCAGCGTTACCATGCGTTGCGTTTTTATCAGTTCGGGGCTAGATCAGAAGCAGTTCTGCCGAACCACAGAGGGAAGGTCAAAGCAGGGCCTGTGAAAGAGGCCTGTTCCCCAGAACGCCTGGTTACATAACCCGCATGCACACTTACACAGCCGAATTCACAGGCTAACAACGTGATTACACGCACCAGCATCAACAGCAGACATACCCCTTTCCTATGCACAGAAACAAAATAACCACCGCTTCCACTTCCCGTGTAAAAGTTCAGCAGTTATAATTTGCATTTCACAAATGCCCAAGTTTTATGGTCTTTACCTTGAAAGAGTATCTGCTATCAAGTATCTTTGCTGACAAGCCCAAGACAGTTCATGTAACTACGCTAGCACATGTGTCCAACGCTGGCTAAAAAAACACCTCCTAGTAACAGAAATAAAACATGAGAGGGATCCTCCAAAAGAGTAATTTTGAGTTCAGGTATTAAAGCTCAAAGTGGCAGCATCTGAAACTAAGGACAAAGTAAAAAATCCCATTTTCCGCTGCTTTTCTTTTATAAGAAGTTATGTGACCTAGTTTCATTTTTCAAGTTAAACATGGTATTTATTTACTGAAATGATGTGAAAGGGACATTTTCATTGTAGTTGGGATAAATCCATAGTTTCCCTTCTAAACAACATTTGTGACTCTCCTTGGTTTTTGGTTTTTCTTTTGAGTTATAGGTATCCTAATCAACAGCTCCACAGACCACCAAGTATCTCATTTGAGGCCTGATATAAGGTAACTGCATTCAAGGTAGAAGTCTATTACAAAAACAGGGGACTTTAAAGGCATTCTTTCTATTAAAAAAGCCACAGGCAAAGACAAAATAAAAACTGGAGGCGTCTTTAATTTGTATGAGAAAAATCCATGGTTCCCACTATGATAAGAGATATTTCCAAATTGCTTCTACAGTGAGTCTTGCTATATTTTAGACAACTGTATTTAACATTTTTCTTTTGTAAAAAACAAGTCTCTGCATCTTCACTACTAAATTTCCCTTGAGATCATGCTAATAAACTACAACACACCCAAGAAAAACAATAGGCTTTCTCCCATTTGGAGCAAGCACCTATACTGCCTGTTGGTTAGTATTTCTGTTACGCTGGTAGCTGGAGGCACCAACAAGGGTCAGTTTCCATTGTGCTGTGAGCTGTAAAACCAATACATTAAAAAAGTTGATTATTCATCCCATTAACAGTTATCGGACATCATCTCTCAGGAAAGTTTTGCATTCAAACACATCCTTGGAGCGAAGCAACTCCACCATCAATTTCTTGCTGGTGGCCTGTGCTTCTGCTGTTTCTTCAGGAGAGTCTAAAAAGGTTTATGAGTTAAGAGGAAATGTTGGGTGAAAAGTTACATTCAGAAGAAACAGTTGTCTGTCATGACCCCTGCCATCATCAGAGGACGTTCTTGTCCCCTCCATAAGAGCCGTGTACCATGTGTCAAGACAGCAGCTGAGGTAGTTCAACAAGAAACGTAAACTGCTACTATCACACTGGCAGCACCCCAGCTTTGCCTTGACTACATACAGCAAAATGATATCTCGGTATACCCTAACAGCCTTCTCAGGTGTGCATTAGACAAAAGAGACACCTATCGCAACCAAGCTCAGCCCAAAAAGAAAGAAAGAGTTTTGTGGGACACAAGCAAAACAGAACACACACACTCACCATTATTTTGCCCTTCCTAAGTAAGCATCTCACGTAACCCTGTGATGATGCCCTTTCAGAAGTATGAAAGAGGGATGTTTTTCCCACTCACCCCAACAATCAAGCACTCTCTGTTTTAGGACAAACATGTTAAAGTATTACTAGATGGTCATCTGAACCAAAACCAAACCGAAACCCACGCTTGTCAGTGAGGACAGGTTTAGATCATGTTGACCTCTGCGTTAATCCTGCTACAGCAAGTTTCTGCACGCTTTTCTGTGCTCCCTCTCCCCAGGAGAAGTTGGGCCTGCTAGGACAGCTGCCAAGATGCAGGTAGTAAGATAAATATTCAAAGCTATCAACCACCTGCTTCCAGCACTTGAGACATTAACCTTTGCTGCTCAACTCATCTGTCCTGAAGTGGTAAAACAAAACACCTGTTAACATCAGGTGTCATATAATATGTAAAACACTGATTCTGTAAAGCTCAAACAATCGGTCTTAAAACCAGCTACCAAGAGCTCCTCTTCATATTACTGAACCTTACCCTTCTATTGCTCTAATGTTCATCATATACTTGAGATATATGTGTGTATATATATATATACACACACAGAGGTGAAAAACCTCTGGTTTTCCCTACCTTAAAGACAACACTCAATCTCCATGTCTTACAAGGACTTTCTTAATGAAACTTTTTCAACAGCAGTGATCACTTAGCATGGAAAGTTTTCATTTTCCACTTAGCTCTAGCCTTGCTAGAATCAAAAAAAAAACTTTTCTACAAGGGAAGCAGAATCAACTTGCTCTTCTCCAACAGCTTGCTGAAAATACTCTGATCTACTAGATACATGCTCAGAAAAGTGGGGGAAAAAATCCAATTCATGCCAAAGCCTTTTTCACTCCTTGTGACTATACTTTCTGCATGCAAGTGAAGGAAACCAAACCATTCGGAGCTCTGTCCCAATCCTGTCCCACATAGCTTCCACAGACCTCAATTAATATTATGTCCTCTCTCAATAATGCTAGGACATTTTTGAGGCAAATCT
Source organism: Hypotaenidia okinawae (assembly GCA_027925045.1). Taxonomy (NCBI): domain Eukaryota; kingdom Metazoa; phylum Chordata; class Aves; order Gruiformes; family Rallidae; genus Hypotaenidia; species Hypotaenidia okinawae. The sequence goes on from BSDF01000002.1 coordinate 66,205,058, forward strand.
AAAATGTCTTAGTTTCTCATGCATTTTTTTAGTGCTGGAGCAACTAACTTGGTTATCTCCCATGGGAAATAAAGAAGAAATCCCCCAACAGAACAGAGACAAACATCAGGTGGCAGAGGCAGCCACAACCCCAAGTGCACAACCCCGAATTAGCTGCAAACCAGAAAGTTCAGCTGAAGTAGTACACTACTCATGTCAGTGAGACACAGGTTAAGTCACAGGTATTCTTTTCCTAGGAAAAGAAAACACACCTGGCCTACTGTCTGAAGTCATGAAAAGCCCCACACGACAATGTCTCAGACTGCTCCTGCTTCCCCCATAGTGCCCCACTCTCTCACCGCCCTGTGAACCACAAGCTCTTAATGAACCATCACCAGTTTTCTTTGCTTTAGCAAATGCAGCAGGAGCAGTTTCCACCTGCAGTCATGCCAAATTACCAACGGGACAAGTTCTAATTCCCCTCCAACATTCACATTCCTTAAATTCACATACTCAGAGGTGGACTTTATTCTCCTCCGCACCGTATCACGAACTAGATTTAAAAATAAAAATTTAAAAAGTATCTACTTGGTAAGTTGTTTTTTAAACTGCAAACAAACAGAAAACACTCTGACTAGTAAGGACAAACTAGAAGTTAACCTCCCAATCTGAAGTGTGAGTTTAATCAAGGCAGGAATTTTAACCAAAGCTTAGAAATATGTTTGGTTTGTATGTTGGTTTGTTTCAACATGCTTTCCATGCCAGTGTTCATAAGGTGACACCAAATTCATCCCTGCCTTCACAAAGCCTCTTCTTGAAAGCCCTTTTGTAACAAAACATAACCCTGAAGCTCCTAGCCCAAGATGGTACCTCCACTTCTCCGTCCATTTCCATTACACAAGCCTGCTCTTGGCAAAGAGGGGGCAGCCAGCACTAAGAGCCCAACAGCAACATCCCATCCCCAAAGCAAAGCAAGCAAGAACAGCATGAGAAACATGGGAGAAAGCCTGATACCTAATTTTGCTAATTTTATTAAACCTGTCTGAAGAGGATTCCTAAAATTATGCAATTTGACCAAGCTAGGGAGGAGAGGGGGAAGAAGAAACGTTTTGTCTTTCAACTAAAGATAACATCAACAATGCAGTCTAAAGAGAACTAGGTCCCTTTTTTAGTGTTGCTCATTTTCTTAAAAAAGGTTTCAGATGGTTAAACATGCTTGCATGTTCTCGTTCTAAAATGCTGATAAAATACAAAAGCATGGCTGTGTTATATTGGGTGATGAGGAGAAAGGTGAAGGTGCAACTCCCATAAATTACCCAGGGAGCTCCACTTTCCAAATCAGAAGCCTTCCTTGTTTACCTGTATCACTGAAATGTAATAGATTTGCATTTGTTTGCAAAGAGAAGTGTATCTTGTATGTTTAGCCGTGAACTTAACCAATTTAACAATGTCTGTAAACACTGCTTGCAACACACCAGCCCTGCAGGAGCCTGTGGAGCTGGGGACCCGTAGTTACAGCCTGATCAGAAAGTTCAAGGATAGATACACAAAGTCATGGAACAGAGCTGACCTCACATGTCCTGGTAATAATTTCGTCCAATTTTAAGTGGCAATCATAAATACATCAGTCCCTCATGTTCTGGCTCAAGGCTTAAAGAGTATCTGAATGCTAATTCGCCCCCCAAAGTATCTAAGGCTTAACAAGCAGTGTAGAACTAAAGCCACCGATCTAACCAACCTCTCAAAGCGTCGATACCATGGAGTACTTAAAGCGGTCCCAAACACGTTCGTGTTAAAAAGCTTTCCAGAATCTTGCTTAAAAGATGATTTTTAGCAGGCCCTGGTTTTGCCCTTTTTTTTTTTTTTTCACCTTGTTAAACACTAAGGGGCACTAAAGTTTATAGCCGAGGCTCTGCACAACACAGCCACGTAACACGTGTAATTACCAGCAGCCCGTAATCCTCTTACCTTCTGAACACTACACAGTGGAAACCACTCCTTTCTGTAGGGTCTGCTTTTCCTCTGCGTTTTATAACATCACGTCAAGCTGCTTTTAACATTCTCTTTTATGGCAGAGATGGGCACAAGAAAAGGAATGCACTCAAACGCAGCAAAACAAGCTTCCACTAACAAGCATCACTTAAATCACAGAATCCTTCACCCACAGCTAAGTTTTCCATCAAACCAAGACCAATAACGGCATGGATGACAATATTCAATGTGGGGTTTTTTTAAAAGGGGGAATAAAAAAAAAAGATCATGATAATTAAAAAAAAAAAGGAAAAACCTTACCAGACTGGTATATTTTTAAATGAAAACTTTCAGTCCCACAAGATTTTTATTCCAAGCATATAGTGCTTGTATATAAAAAACATACAAGCCTGGAGCATTTCTAAGCCAGAGCACAATGCTACGCTCCATACTAAAGCTTAACCAACTATATACCAGTGAAACTGGTACTGCTCAAGATGAGAAACATAAAGTAGCAAAATTAACATGAAAATAAAATTAATAGAAGTGGTTTTTAACACTACATTGTGTAGAGTAGCTACACAAAGCCCAAAATCTTAAATGCTGAAGTAGAAAACCCTTTTAGAAATTTTTCCAGAAAAATGAACCTTAACAAAAATAATCATCCACACCCAGGAGAAATATACAGTGGTTTCAGTGGGTTTCAAAGATTAGAGTGCTTTCAATTAAAAAATCATTTCTGCATTAATCAGAATGAGCTATGTTATGCTACAAAACTAATTTTACAACTGATTTTGGTTAACAGTGTGTGATTGCTGGTATCTTTACAGAACTCCCATGACTGTAAAAACAAAAGCACTGGGCATCAATCTAGCACAACTAAGGCTTTGATGGCTTATATGACTGGAGTGCAGCAGTCGTATCAGTTAATCTGGTTCCTCTCAAAGAATTGTTATTTAAAATTCCAGTTAAAAAGACCTAGAGCCTCCACACAAAGCTAGGTAAACTCCTATTACCTGGAGAAGACGTCCCTCTTGCATAGCAAATCTGGCCTGTGTCTTGGTTACAAACATCTCCTCAATTTGTGAGCACATGAACCTTTCATCACGGCAAAGTGGTAAGATTTTCATCAATATTATATGGACTAATTTAGAGGGTCTGAGCAAGAAGGAATGTTACTGGTAACTTCTCTTAAACAGAAAGGGCCAAGTTTCCTTCAAGCTTGCTCCACAAGGATTATTTTACAGCAGAAAATCCAGCTTTTCCCCAGTTTTCTTCAAAGCACAAAAGAATGGGAAACAGCAGTATTCCTAGAACAGCTCTTGGGGCTGACCTGTTACCTCTTAAGTGTTCGGACACCAACACTGAGAGCCATGGCCACACACTATTTCTGTGGAATGCCCTATACAGCAAGCCTGAGATGCTTATCTCAGAAGCTGGGGAACTGATTGTCTTACACTGCTACGATCTATAAAATAAAGAGCTTTGAAATACTAAGGTTTCCCCTTCCAGAAAGGTATTTCACAGCTTTACTATAGGAACGGTCTAAGTAAGTGCAAATCACACTCTACTTTTACATGGGAAATGTATTAGGGCAAAAGACTTTATGCTGCTTCAAAGAAAGCAGTAACACTGGTCTAATTCAGTGTGCAATTTTCTGGTTGTGCTTAATTTACAAAGTGCATCATATAAATTACATTCACAAATGTTAAAAAAGAAAGAAAAGCAGCATAAAGTCTGAACAAGCTTTTGTATTTCTGAAAGAATAACCTCATTCAAAAGAATCTCATTCAGTGAACAGAAATCCCATTGCATCCAGAGGCATTAGTGCCTTTTATTTTTCAACTTAGTCCACTTGGACCTGAGAGCCTTGAACAGTTTGCATGGCCTACGACTACAATCCTGTTAAACTACCATTTCAACAAATTCTGCAGGTTTTGATGCTCCTTCTAGCATAAAAGTGAGATCACACACATTGTGTTTATTCATGAACTGGGGAAAGCTGAAGCAAGGACACAACTGGAAGTCACACAGTGCTACTTCAGTGCTAAAAGCCCTCACATTTCTGTCACAACTGATAGGTATCAGCAAGAAAAGGCTTGAATACACACTGGAGTGTTCCTTACAGTAAATACAGCAACATATACATAAATATGTTGATGTTATATATCAATTATACATAGTAACTATGATGACTACAGTGGTCAAACTTATATCATAAGACAAGCCAAGAACACCACCACATAATGCTTCCCAAATGACATCATTTTGGCTATTTCAGTAAGACTGGTCCCAGAATCCTAACCCATAATACTTGAACCAGCAACAGAACTGCTTGGGAAAAGCTGAAGTCCCCAAACACATGAGTAAATCACAGCAGCACTCAGGAAATGATCAAGGGGCAAGATAGCTAACTATAATCACACAACAGTCTCTGAATTTTCCAAGGTCATTGGGAAAAGTGGGTGAGGGATCTGAGATGTAACAATCAAAAAAAAAAAAGAATATCAGAGCACATGAAGATCAATGAAGCATGAGGCCAAAGAGCAAAGCAACTTTATTTCAAAGCAAGTGATCTCCTCTGGAACAGGCTTTCATGCTTCACTCTCTTCCAACAGCCCTAACAGGTTTGCTGTGGTTCACAGAAGTTAAAAAGTTAGCAACTGACTCTGCACTTAATCTTGCTGCTGCCAAACAGCTCGGGCTTTAAGAAAGCTACTCTTGAATAATTTCACATAAGTATTAGTTCATTCTAAGTTTATTCTTCCTTATAATTTAACTTCTTAAATACTTGTTTAGAACATTTTGTAAAGTTTTTTAAGGCAATTTAATTTTCTCTCATGATGACCCGGCAGGGCTTTAAAACAGAGTAATAACCTAGCTCTGTCCATCCCAAGGGTAAAGCCAGCTCAGATCACGGGACAGGATGAGGATTTTCCAAGGCACAGCTGTCCTACAAGGACAGACTCCCTCAGCGAAGCACCCCAAGCGCTTTGCTGCCTTTGGAGCAGGAACGGATTCTCCAAAGGAATCTCGCTACACAGGGCCTGACCAGGAGAATAAAAGTATCTGCCACCACTGAAAAAAATAACGTGGAAGGGAAAACATACCCCATTCCATAAAACACCTTCAACTTCCAATTAACTGAGCTGAGGGTAAGAAACACCCAGCACTGACAGAACCAGTTGTGGCAGAAGGCACAAAGTACCACCTGAAGGCACTCAGTTGCACAGAACTGTATCTGAGGTACTACGTCACCGCAGGCTTTAAAAACATCCCCCTCGTTCCATTCCACGTGGCACCAGAACAACACGGTTTCAGGGCCACCTTCTGTATAAATAGTATAGCAAAGATATTCCTGGCTTTGGTTTAGGTTTGTCAGTGTTTTCTGAAGTGTAACTTCAAATTCAAAAATCCCTCTGCTTAAATCAGCGTACAGGCCAGTTAAAAGGCACAAGGCCCACGGCCAATAAACTAATAGCTCTCTGGGACTGCAGCCATTCTCAGATACTTGAGACTGCAAGAACAGGGGAGGGTAGAGATATTTCCAGTGGCAACCCACCAGCAAGAGTTCAATGCCACTAGGAAAAAAACCAACCCAAAACAAACTGATCAGAGAGATTCAATGCTCTGGATCTTTCCAAAAGCTGCTAATTCCCAGGAATGTCCAGCGACTACTTCACCAAAGTACACTAGGTATTTCCATCAGGAACGAAAATACAAGCCCTTGACACAAGGAAAGTGCTTGTTTTTCTTTCAGAAGAGAAATCCACTGCATTTCTAAAAGCCTGCACAGCATACCCAAGAATAGGTAAATTTTTATGATAACAAGTAGATCCCTCAATAAACACTGAATTAATCCAAATTAATTTTCTTTACAGAGCTTATTTTCATATCAATTTTAATGAAAACTAAATTTTCTCAAACTAATGTAATGTGTAAGCTTCATGAAGTGAAAAAAAAAAAAAAATGGACAGTGCCAAGTCCTGACTCTGGGGAGGAACAGCCCCACGCACTGGGAATGGTCTGGGGCTGACCAGCTGGAAAAGCAGCTTGGCAGGAAAGGCCCTGGAGGTACTACTGGTGGACACCAAGTTGACCACGAGCCAGCGATGTCCCTTTGTGTCAAAGACCACCAACAACTTCCTGGACTACATTAGGCATTGCATCACCAGCAGGATGGAGAGGGGGTGATCCTTCCCTTCTGCTCAACCCTGGTGAGAGCTACATCGGGAGCACTGAGTCCAGTTCTGGGCTCCCCATACAGGCGAGACAGGGACAAACTGGAAGGGGTCCAGGGAAGGGCCAGAAAGGCAATCAAAGGTTTGAAGCATCTGACATACAAGCAGAGAGGTTAAGGGAGTTGGGACTGTTCAGCCTGGAGAAGAGAAGGGTGTAGGCAATCCCATCCATGTGTACAAACACCTGATGGGGAAAGGGATGGGGAGAGGGTGACAGAGCCTGGCATTTCACAGCGGTGCCCAGTGACAAAACAAAAGGCAACAAACAAACGGAAATAGAAGATAGGAACCTTAAACATAAAACAACCCTTTTTTACTCTAAGGATGGTCAAACACCAGATGAGGTTGCCCAGAGCACGTGTGTAGATGCTCTAAATCTGCTTGCACACAGCGACAGGCTAGAGCTGTCCTTCCTATGAGCAGGGTTGAACAAGGCAATGTCCAAGGTCCCCGACAGCCTCAGCCATTCTGTGTGTGAAGTACTACCTATACTAGGCTGGTACACCACAGAGGTACACAAAAGCACATAATACACTCATCTCTACATATGACATCTGGTAAGTGACTGCTTATCAGTTTCACAAGTAATACCGTACATCCACACTAGCTCCCATGCCCCTGTCTCCCTCTCACCCCACCTGTACCCCAGGGTCTTGCTTCTCCTTCCAAGAAGTTCATGTTCTCATTCATAACAATTCATAACAAATTGGAGCCATTTAAACAACAGACCATCTCCTGCTGCTCCTATCCTACGGTAAGGATCCTGCCAACCCAGCCACTAGCAAATCTTCCATCACAAGATTTTCCAGCCATGGGGTTACATGCACTTGTGAATTTCAGGGAGCTAGGGCTGGAAAAATGTATTCTGTGATACACAGCAAAGTATTAAAACAGAAGAACAGAGTTACTGTAAGATATCCAACCCCTCTATATCAAATGGGGACTGTTCCTTTGTGGTGTTCATTGCCTCACTTCCTAGTTTCTTCCTTCTTTTGGTGCTTTTTACTTGTTCAAGGGATTCTTTTTCTTTTTTGAGCTATTTACTTAACCGAGTCATATAAATCTTCATAAGATGCTTGGTGGAAGTTACCTGCTTTAGTTCGTTCTCTTGGTTTTCTACTTTTCCCTGCATTAACTTTTTTTAAGGATTCTAATTATAATTTTTCAAACTCCACCTACTTAACTACACTAGGAATTATTCACTACTATTGCCTACCTTTGTCTTTAATCTTAAAATAGAGATTAACCAACTGAGAATAAAATCTGCACAGGAAAAGCTCTCAATTCCCATCCCTAAGCTAATGGCCTTTAAGCCCTCCATATCGTCACGCTGCCTCAGCAGCTTCAACTGTATTGATTCTGAGGAGCAGCAGACTATAGAAAAGGGCACAGAGATGACATCACCAGTTGGCTTGTATCAGCTATATGCACATCTGCACGTTCAAGGTAAAGGTCTGGAGAGACTGGGAGCGGTTTGCTTTTGGTTTGTTTTCAAAAGAACATCGGATCAAAAGAGTTGAACCTTCACGACTTGCTGGGTTCTGAGACATCCTTCAGCACACAGTTTTTAGTGAGGGATCAGCTTCTCAGTCATTCTTCAGTCACAGTGTGAACACACTGCTTCTGGTCTGAATCAGTTACACAGCAGAAACTGTTGCAGAGGGCAGAGGGCAAACTGAAGTACTTCTCCCATGTGACTTTCCTAATATGCTATGTAGCACTTTCAGCCTGAAAAAATTTTAGTTTGAAGGAATCACCTTACTGTGAAAGCATTATTTTTTCCACTCAAGGTATGTTTGCTTTGACAATCCACATATTAAATGTTTAATCTGTTACTCAACCGAGAAAAAGAGAGACGTCCACAGCCACCAACAAGCTCTTATGATAGGATACAACAGCAGTTTGTTTCCTACCACCAAACTTCAAGCACTGGGCTTGCTGCTGTAACAAGGGGTGTACCTGGGAGAAGCTGTGCTCTTCAGACACAGCCTCTTTCCTCACTATTGTAAAACCTAGAGCAACATTTGGGGTTTTTTTCAGAGATTGAACTGAAAGATTATAAACATCCTCCAAGTCCCACTAAAGAGCACCCACATAGGGTTCTGTCCCTATGTTTAATGGTCAGAAACAATAAAAATTGTCCTTCTCCATAACTAGGCACTGCCATAACTGAGAGCAGACAGCAAGCGATGCATGCTGCACCAGCGGAGTGACTCTCAGCAAAGAGAAGAAATGGAGAACAACCAGAGTATCCATGGGCCAGGGAGTAAGGAAAGAAGCTGTAAGGAAAAAGGAATAAACCCAGGCTAGAGTAACACCAGGCTCACTAAAAGAATGGCAACAGAAACACGAAGATGAAAGACATATTTTTGATTATTTGCTTTCAGTTAGACCCTCTTTCTTAACTAACTGTATTCTCCTGGTTAAAGGACACACACTACACCACATCAATTCTGGCACAGGATTAGTAAAATAAAAAGATGGCCACAACTGAACTGGAGAAGATCATGTCATCAGTTCTGTCGGCCCACACATGCTAACTGGAAGTATTCTGGGAATAGTGTTTTGGTTGGGTCTTTTTGGCTGGGTTGTGGGTTTTTTTGGCAGCAGTAGAAAAAGCCAAAAAACCAGTCTCATCACTAAGGGCTACACCAGCACTCAAGAAATGCAGCCCTCTAAGGGGTGAAAGAAGCTTCTGCTGTGCCACCTACAGCGGGCAAAAAGTTCCCACACCAGGTTACAGCCCCAGGATGCTGTTATTAACTCAGCCACTCCAAGCAGGTAATTTTACATCCAGCACCTCTCTCCTCTCCAGCTTCCTGAGTCTGACACTTGCTTGCTAAGAACTACATTTTTCTAGCCAAAATTGATTTCAACCAACAGTCCATCTGCAGAGCACCACACCAAACAAATGGCTGCATAAAGAGCTACGCTTGTTTACTACTGGTAAGAACTAAAGGAACATACCACAGTATCTGTTCACATGACAGCTCTAAGCGTTTAGGTTTCCCAGTTACTCTCATCTCAACTGTACTTCTGCAGAAGTCAGAGGCAGAAGCCACTGCCACATCATATTTTTCAACATCATTAGGACAATTTACAGTGAAACAGTTATTTTAAGGATGTGATCCTTCTAATTAGAAGGGCCTGATCAGGTAAAATCTATGGAAAGGAACAGCCTAATTTCAAAAATTCATGCTTTTGAAGAACAAATACTCAACTCTTCAGAAGAATATTACAATATTGTCCTGGAAAGTGATATGGAAGCCCACGTCTAAATAGGTTAGTGGTTCTCATAAATAAGTGGATTGATAATGATTTGTGAATTAAAGAAACCCACCAAAACAAAACACTGCACCTTATAAATCCATCCTAGAGAATTCAGCACCCTAAGACTCAAACACAGCATATTTCTCGCTCTAAAACACAAAATCGCTTCTAGATTGAAAATACAAAGCTTTTAAAATTAAAACATGCAACATTCATTAAGAATTAAGTATCTTTTTAGGGAAATGGCTTACTTGATTGAGTTTCTGAAGTGGTCCTCAGCAGGATTTTTTACCGTACAACTGTTCAGCAACCACAGATCTGCTTCAGCAGAGTTGTCTAGAAGACAGAAAGACACCAACCTGTGTTAAGAATTATCCAACTGGTCAGCTCATACTTTATATCATAGAAAAAAAAAAACCCAAACTTTGGCCATTATCAAGAAGTTAACTATTTGCAAGGTTGCTTTATATTCCACATTTCAAAACCAGGAAGGTTTTTTGTTTGGTTGTTGTTCTGTTGTTTAGACAAAACCATAAAACACACACGAGCATGATTGTTGTAGATTTAGAATCCCCCTCCAAGGCAGAATGAACAGTTTTCTCATTTACCAGCTGAAATGCCACTAGGTCATACATCATGGGAGAAAAAAAAAGTTAGGAAAATGGTCCTTAGTCCCACAAATGCATACTCCCTGGAAAGACCTGACTTACACAAAGGCAAGAAGATCACCAAAATGAACAGAGGTGCTTTTAAAATTAATCAAGTGGTCAACAAAAACAGGTTTCACTAACAAAACAAAATCCCTGCTTCAGGTCTGCTGTGAATTAGTACTACAAATGAGAATTTATAAAACATTAATCTCTACTAAAGAGAAAAGTCAGTGTAGCCAATTTTCAGAGAAGATACTCATGCAACAAATATGTCTCCATTTAGATAAGCATGTCATTTTCTTCAAGAACCAAACCTTTCTGCATGATCACAACCTATAGATGCCCAAATGTATTACAAGAACAGAATCTCAGAACTGTCTGTAGAAGAACATGTAAGAAATACAAACCTGTAAAACTTAACCTACAGTACAGAATTACTATCATAGTTATTCTTCTTGTGAAGTTAGAGCTGCTTTTCTCCTCCCCCCCCCCAAAAAAAAATGAATGAAAATAATCCATCTCAAATATTCAAGTGCTCCAGCATTCATCAGAATAGTTTTGGATAAGAATATTTGAATCACTCTTACTGCTATTTAGCACATCCTGAGTCCTGAAGCATGGACTGCGGCACCTTTAAATAATATAAGCCAATGAACAACAAATAGAGCTAACCCATCATTTTTAGGATGTCTTATTTGAATTCACATGCTGCTAATGCAGAAGGAAGCTTGTAATGGTCTAAGCATGTTTACATATGCCCTCATGGTCAATGTACCACATAGGTGTGAATATCCTTTCCCCCCATACACATTCTTATGACTACAACTGCTAGAAGTGAGAAATCTTCCCTTCTGTCTCACCAATTCCTCCAAAGAAATGATCCTTCACAGTCAGCTATCAGTCATTTAACCTACAAGCAGCTAAAATGCAAATAACATAAAATAGCAACCAATGAACATGCTTATGTTGAATAAAACATTCAGAAGGTTTCTAGTCCTTATAGATGGACATTGTATCATTAATTTCCATCAAACAGTGACCACTTACAACAGCAAAAGGCTACAAAGGAGTCATCAAAAATAAGATTCAGACCTTTTGCTATTTCGAACATTAAACAAATGTGCCAAGATCTGAACCTGTCGTGACAGGTTGGGAAAGAAGATCAAGTTCAACTCTAGTCTATACAGAAGTCAAACCAGTGATGGAATGAGCCAAAGAATCTCTCCTCCAATTCAGGCTACACAACAACAGTGTTTTCAGACTAATGAGCATACTGTTAGTGTTAGAAAGATAATTACAGGTTAAAAAATTTATTAGGATCAACGTACAGAAAAGCAAAGAAAGACAGTTTTGAAATCAAAGAAAGTGTGAACTCTTGGCCTAGTCAAATTCACCAAATATTAAAACAAATACATTTTTAGAACAGTTTCCCAGTAACACTGTCAAAACTTTGTATTTCTTATTCTTTTCAGCAGCATAAAATGTTTACCAATTCCACTCTAGACCCATAACACCCACCTGAGAATGGGGGGAGGGAGGGGAGGAGGGGCAGAGAGGAACAAAGTAACAAGAGGCCAACACTAAGTCAGAGAGGAGGCTGGGAATACATTTAGCACGGGTTCACAGGCACACATACAACACTGTAGATCACAGCAGTGTTCAAAGGGCACCTTTGCTGAGAGGAGGGATGCCTTCATGCAGAGAACATCAATTCTGGTATTTCAGTTCCTCCCTGTACCACAGTCTCCACGTCTGAAGAAAGAGATAACTTCAGTGTGACAATACCTATTCCTGAAAGCTAAAATAAACCCCCTTCTTCAAAACACTGCTGGAAAAACTTATGTGTTTAAGGTTAAACAGACCATACACACTAAGCCAACAGGAACCATTTCATAGAGCAATCTGGATCCCAGGCTACCCATGGATTAGCTCCTTGATCAGGAGTCTGAGGGACAACAACTGCAACGCTGGCACGTATTTTACACATAGAAAGTATTTCCCCAACTCATTCCTTCCCAGGCTTTACCCTCTGCAGAACAGAGGCTTCAGCAAAATAGCCTTTTCAGCACTTCTGAGAAAAGGAGTCTCATTAATGTATACATCTAAAAGACATTTAAGAAAAACAGAAGTGTAGCAGAGGCTTGTCCTCTCCTTACAGCAACAGTATTTTTATCATCCTTAGTTGTTCTATTTCTTTATTTTTTCTTACTAACTCTCATACAGATATATTTACATGCAAGTTTTGATGTGTATATATAAGTATACATACACATTTATTATTCAAATTATTTATTAGTAAGAGTTCATACCACAAACCTTCAAAATGATACTACATCATACACAGAAGAATTACATGTACTGGTGTAGACTCACCATGACCCACTGGATTTTCTCAAGAACATTTCAGTGATAAAACTTATTATTTATCAATGGGACATTTTTGTATCAGGCTGCAGGAAAATATGCGCATTTACAACATCATGGGGGCAACCTGTCAGTGGTCACTCTTTGCTTTCACTTCTGATGCGCTTGGTCTAAATGTGAAGTCTTGATGGGCAAGCTGAAACAAACACGGACCAAAATACCAGATCGGAGTTGGCATCTATAAACAAGACCTTGAGGCTTCATAGTTACTAAATATTAAGCAACAACAGGGATAAAGGTTCTCTATTTGGGGCAGGGTGACTGGAGGGTTACGCTGTAGGTATGAACAGGTGTTTGTGTGTGTATGTATACACACACACAGAGAGCCCTTTTCCAACTCCAACCTCCACCTTGAAAGGTCATGGTGAAGCTGGGATTCATTCACTCAGCAGGTTGATGCTGAGACCTTCATCAGACCATAAAGTTTTGGAGAGTCCTCCAAAATTTCAGTGAAGAACAGAGGCTTGCATTTTGGGAATTCTCACAGATCTGACTGAAAAGGCCAAGCTAACCTTTACAGAAGGTTTTCCATCAAGTCACAGTACATACTGTGACATCCAAAACTGAAGTAAGAACCGCAAGCACAGCTAGCATCAATTATGATAGTGAACATGAGATACAGGTGTCCTTTTCTATATGCTGCAACAAACTTCTCTAAGGGATTCTTTCTTCAACGTATTTTTTCCATATATTCTCCCTCTACTCTGCCCTGGTCAGGCCCCACCTGGAGTATTGTGTCCAGTTCTGGGCGCCTTGGTATAAAAAGGACAGGGATCTCCTGGAAAGAGTCCAGAGGAGGGCTACAAAGATGATTAAGGGCCTGGAGCATCTCCCCTGTGAGGAGAGGCTGAGAAAATTGGGACTGTTCAGCCTTGAGAAGAGAAGACTAAGGGGGGACCTAATTAATGTTTATAAATATCTTAAGCAGGGGATGCAGGGGGAATTAGCCAGCCCCTTTTCAGTGGTCTGTGGAGACAGGACAAGGGGCAATGGCTGCAAGTTGGAGCACAGGAAGTTCCGCACCAACATGCGGAAGAACTTTTCCCCAGTGAGGGTGACAGAGCCCTGGGACAGGCTGCCCAGGGAGGTGGTGGAGTCTCCTTCTCTGGAGATATTCAAGACCCATCTGGACGCCTATCTGAGTGAAATGTCCTAGGGAGCTGCTTTGGCAGGGGGGTTGGACCCGATGATCTCTCGAGGTCCCTTCCAACCCCTACAATTCTATGATTCTGTGATTCTATGATATTCAGCCTGATGAATGATACTTTTTAAGTGATGGCATTTTGTTGCTGACCATTTTTTGACAAACTACTTACAGTTTCCTATATATTAAGACATTTTTTGGGAAAAAAAAAAAAAGAGTTCTATCAAATCAGCATTGTATTAAATACTCAAAAAAACAGCTCAAAACCATGGCCTTTGTGCATTGTGACATCTTTTCCATAAAAGAAAGGCTACACTGGAAGTAAACCACAAAGTCTATCATACTCTCTGCAAAACAACATAGAGTACAAAGAAACTGAAAGGTCATGGAAACTTCTGAACACTTCACTTAATTGGGAAACTCTGGAAAACATGAATTGGCTGCATTATGCAATACCAAGAGGATAAAATGGCAAGAGTCTGAAACATCAGTATACCTACAGAGGATAAAAATGTTTACAATGCTTTTCTAACTAGCATTTTGGAGTTTGTTATAATTTTACAAACCATAAATCACCAGAATCTCTTAAGAAGACTGCAGTAATACTATCAGTTGAAAATTAAACAATTGACTTGGTTTTGCCCTGGTGTTTTAACTTTTTTTTTTCTTTCTTTTTCCAAAACTTTGTTTTCTTCCAATCCCTGCCAAGCCACATCTCCTTAAAAAAAAAAAAAAAAAAAAAAAAAAATCAAAACACACAGAGAGGACTGAAGTAGAAAAAACAGATAGAGAAGCCCTGAAAGAACAATCTTTCTTTACTTGCCTCAGCACATCACTCCTCTCCTGCACTGAAACAGCTACCAGATTTGCTCAGTACTGCTTGCTCAAAAAAATGTGACTCATAATTTGTATGACACACTTTTAAGTCCTGTACATCCATCAGTTTGTGTAACTTCAATCTGAAACTTCTTTCCCTGCAGTCACAGAAGGCTCTCCCATGGCCTTTTGCTCCCACTCTCCTTATCCTGTTCGCAAACTCTGTTCCAAATCTTCCATCTCAACCTTTCTGATTTTCCTTTACTTGTAACTCTCTTGCACAACAGACTTATGTCCTGTTTCTCTGTTTCCATCCTCAGGATCTTAGCCCCGTTCCCATTTATGGACCTTCCTGTTAACGCTTCGTCTGGTGCACACTCTCCCCTCCAAAACAGCGACGTCCCCTTCCCTTGATCCCCCGCGTGGCATTTTCAGCTCTGGAGCCAGACCCAGGAACACCCAAGCTATTGACCCCAGAGCGTGTGCTCACAACTGGACTCCATGTGAACCATCTCCCCCCAGAAAGACACAAAAATGTAAGCATGAGGAAACCTCACGGCCAATTAAAAAATTCACCCAGCATCTTGGCTGGAACAAAGTTCCCAAACCTCTTGTTTTCTTTCAACATCCCTGTGTCACAGAACCCTGCTCTTACACCCTGGGTTACTGAAATGAGGTGCTGGTAACTTTAATGGTTTCTTGGGCCACCGGGCACCGAGGGACCTCAGCAAGTATTGGGAAAGAATCTCTTTCATAAATATTAGTTCAGAAATGCTGCGAGCCATCAGCACAGAAGGCACATCCTCCTCTGGGGGCATTCAGTTCGGTTATTTGTTTCTAGACAATGAGCTTTGCTTGGCAGAGGAAAAACACACAAGGTTGAGAAAAACAGGAGAGAAAGCAATTTTGTGGACGTCTTCTTGCTTTCCAAAGCAAGAAATACTTAGTTACCTCTTGCTAGTTCTCAGTACAGGTTCAGATTAGATGTTAGGAAAAGGTTTTGTACTGGAAGAGTTGTTGAGGCCTGGAACAGGCTGCCCAGGGAGGGGGTTGAGTCACCATCCCTGGGTGTGTTTTAAAAAGCATAGATCAGGTACTTAGGGATATGGTTTAGCATAGGACAAGAACAGTTGGACTCCATGATCTTAAAGGTCTTTTCCAACCTTGTGATTCTGTCATTGCCTATCAGATACAGTTAACTATCAACTTCCATATAACATGTCTTACAACAAAGATGCCAAATAAAGAAGCGCCTTCCCTTTGCCTCCTCCCTCAACAGCAATGACAGATCAAAACCACCAGTTACCACGAACTTCCAGATGGCATTTGTCTGCCATCTCGGAGCCACATAATCAGTTCCCACCTCTGAAGAGCTACCAGACATTTACCAATGATGCAAATCACTGAAACACATGCTGAAAGTACTAACTTTGCGAGTTGCAAATGTCTTTCAAAACAGTCCCACTCTGCTCTTAGCAGCAGCAAAAGATAAAAGGGTCAACTTGATCACAGCATTACTTCTGTTTTCTCCTTGGATTTCTGAGATACTCTAGTTGTAACAACTTTACTCCATCCACAATTAATGAAAATACAACAACTCCACCCCAAAAATAAGTTATTTAAAGCTCTGTAAGTAAAGACAGGCTGCTTATCAAAGCAGGTAATGTGGACAAGTCTCCATTAAAAAATTAATTCTCCCATCATGCCTCTTGCCCTAATTTAAACTGCAAATATGCAACGTTGCTATTTTTATCCTCCATTAACATTTCCATTACTGAGATAATTGCACAAGTAAGCTTTTCTGTTTTCACACGGTTTTAAGACACAGAGTATTTTTAGTAAATTCATTCTTGAGTGAGTAGACATCTCAAAAGCAGCTACTGCTGGATTGCAGAAAGGTTCTATACAGCCTTCCAGACCAGGATCACTGTGTCTGCTATCATAGGACACACCTCTCTGTCCAGCACCAGAACAGAGGTGCAGAGGGACTGTCTGCTAAAGACATTGGATGACTAGAAACTGCACGTTTCCACACATAAGATCTGGCCAGTTCAACTAAGAGGAAGGAGAAAAAACCCAAACCAATACTCACTATTTACTGGATTCAAAATACTGTCTGCTGTTTCTTTGCCTCTGCCAGTATGATAGGAAAAAAAACCCCAATTTTATTTAATCGTGCGTATTTTTACAGCTGTCTGTGACATTATAAAGAAGTACTATTCTATTTCCAGACACCTTGGAAAGCCCATTCCCAGCTAAGGAGGGTGCTGTAGCACACCACTCTCTGCAGCCGTGTAGGTGGTAGTATGCAGCGGCTGGGACAAGCGACTGAACTACCAGCTGGTGTCCCGTTCGACCTGTTCATGGCCAGGAAACTGCCCCATCGCTCCCTCCAAACAACAAACTCAAATTCAAAATGTAGTAAGTCTGTGGCTGGAGGTGGCCAAGGCCAGTGGAAGAGCTTGTGGAGTCTGCTGCTAGCACTAAAACTAAGGGTGACTCTCAGGTTACCCAGAATACAAGAGTTGAACCCTCAAACTAATACATTTATAATATATTTGTAATATATTATAATATAACTCAGATTAAATAATCTGTATTTCAGAGCATACATGTCAACAGAATCCATCAGGTCTGGTCCACAGGTGTACAGAACATAAGACACAGAATAGAGGGTACATGAAAGAACACTGACCAATCAACTTTGCATTCCCCTTTTTACTGTGTGACCATCAGTAGTACATAGGCTTATTTGCACTGGGATTTTGAAGTGTGTAATCTCTTCTCTGAATACCTCCCATCTCTGGTTTAGACACACCACAGGCTGCAGCCCGGATCCTAGACAGCCCTTGGAGTAAGTTACCTTTTCCTCTCACTTTCTACACACATACATCAGACTTAGAGGCTACTCCAGCCACACTCCAGCTTGGAGCAGCCCAGGGTCTGCACTGCAGCACCCAGACACGGAGCTGCATAGGAAGGCTTCAGCCCATCCATCCGTACTCACGCCTAAACTGCACGAAGTCACAAACAGGAGAATTAAGTATGACATAAATATTTACCTTGTAGCAATGGCAAGAGCCCATATAGCTTCCATTTCAATTCCTCCTGCAATGTCCAGCTCATTTTTCTTCCTGTTTACCCAGCACAGACAACAGGCATTGACAGTTACTTTTCAAGTATCACCTTCTCTAACTAGCTAAATTTTCCATGCATTAAGGTATCTAAGGATACCTGAGGATGTAAACAAATCATGGTTTAAAAAGGCTAAAACTACAAATGGGGTTTTTTTAAGACCACTTATCCATAGGGCATTTCAGTAATTCCAATTCTTTCCCCATTTGAATGTTAACTTTCCTAAACCTACAGCTACCATCACATCTGAAGCTACGGAGCATCTACCTCCTACTTCTGCCAATCAAGAAAGGGGCTGATCATTTCCACACCTTACCTGCCTGCTAGCTTTGTTGATGAGAAAAACCCCACACAGTTATGTCCATCTTCAACTCTGGGTACAGTGCTGCGTGCCATAAATATCTGAATCTGTGCTGGATTTTATTCTACCTTATACAGTTCCAGTTGTCTTGTCAAACAGCTGCCAGATAGATATCTTAAAGGAAAGGAATCCCATCTAGACGTATAGATGCACAGCCACATTTTAAAGGAAGCTTCTTCCAACATGACGTGAGTTTATGGGCTACCTTTTTCTCATGGCTCTTAGCTGATACCAAACAGTCAAAGGTGTCTCCGCAGGTGGCTGTTAGATGCTAAAGGTGGCCTGAGTTTTAGCTCATTCCTTCAAAATTCAGACTTCAGTACTTTGAGAAAAGTGGATCACTCAACTATTCCTTGAAAAAAATAAGACCTTAGAACAAGAAAGGAGGAATCTCGTTGTGAGCTAAGAGCTGTGTTGGCACAAAGCCTAAGCACAGCCAGGGTCTGTTCAGAACTGTGCCACCCAAATTATACTGGGCAGCAGCAGATGCAGGTGCCATAGCATGGTACTCCAAGGTGGGCAACTCCATCCTGCTGCTGAGCACACATGTAATCTCGATGCATTTCAAGAGTCAACTGCTCTTTTCACTTCACTGATGATATAATGATCAATGTCAATAATTTCAATAGGAAGAGTACTAATGAGTGATTTATCAGTCTCAAAGGGAAAGTCCCGCTACATTAGAAGCAACATCAAGTAGCTTGTTTCAGCCAGGCTACACTAGAATGACATACAAATAACTCCAACGACTCATTCTGATGATTAATGCGGGTAGAATTTGTTTTGTTGACAGAATTTGGAAAAATCCCAGAAACTCCTCCTCCTCCTCAAAGTCTTAAGCCCGCTTGATCTTCCAGAAATAACACATGCAGTATGATTCAGTGCTTTTTTTGTCCTTTTTGTATTCCCTACATACAGCTTCATACGCAAAACACAAGCTATTTGAATGAGCAAATACAGACTGATTGCTTCTATCTTAGTCACCAACTGCCCCAAGTCAACCATCAACAAAAGAAGTCTTGCACAATACTGTACAACTGAAGTTTCAAAACACACTGTAAATATTAACTAATTTACCTTCAACACCCGGATATTAAATATACACCCAGCCCTACCCCAATTTCTTTTCATCTTATAAATGTAGACAAGTAGCTTCAGAAAGCCTACATAATTTGATCAAGCCACACAGGATGTCTACACAAATAAGCTGAGATCTTAGCCAAGTTGTCCCTGATTTCAGGGCTGTTCCTAAACACAAAGCCCTTGCCTGTATTCATATGCACAAATTTCAGTCTACATCATTTACAGGTCAGATCAGTGATACCAAATAACCTTTTGATAACAAGTTTTAAAGCATCCCAAAACCCCCCAGCATTCCAGTAACTCAGGTATCTTAGAAAATCAACCAGAAACACAGAACAGCAGATTAAATTTAGTATTTTCTACAGGGAGAGGTAAACAAGCAAGCACCAACCAAACAAAAGAAACAACAAACACACACCTCCCACCACTACCACCCCAAAAACAGACTACAGTAGCAATCCCCATGAGTGTTCAAACACAATTCTTGCAGATGTGTTTTAGCACATAAATTGAAGACTATCTACTGCCTTAGAGCGATGACAGCTGATGTATCGAGTTCCAGAAGAATCTCCAGCTTTCGTGGGGCTCACTGAAAAAAACAACTGTGTTCTCATCTTTGGTGCCAGACATCAGAAAACTGCACTTGCTTTATCTCTAGTCTCAGAAGAACGATTACTTAGTAAAAGTTAAGAGATTATGTTTTACAGATCAGAGCTTCTGAACAACTGGAAAACTTTAAGGAAGCTGGTGATGCTGAGACCTGAAAGACACAAAATGCAAGTCAGAAATGTCATCTACACTATTTACTTGGAAATATCACCTACCGTGATGTTTTTTAAGATATGGAAAAACAACACAGTAGTCAAGCATAAGGAGCTAATTTCATATGCTGACAGCAAAGCCACAGGTGAAAGAAAAGAAAATTTCATGGTTTTCTGTACATGTCATATGATTCCATATGAATCTGCAGTAAACAGTAATAAATATTTCAGAATCAAGAAAGATTGACTAGAATCTGCCCCAGGAAGATCATTTTAATCTCCCTTAGGTGTAAGGCTCTGACAAGCCTCCCTTAAACAAATGCTTCTATCTGCAAAGCTAATGACATGTTAATGGCTCTCCCTCACTCTGTCAAGGGGGAGAAAGAAGAAAGTAGAAACTGAGGGTTGCTTCAGGCCTATCAGGCACACAGGTAACAAAAACCTGCTGGGCACCCCGCAGCAGTCAGGAACCAAAGGCCTTTCTCAAACACAGTCGGCATCACCTCCATTACCTACTCAGTGGTGCCTCTCACAGGTCTAGCACACACAAGCCAGAGGAAGGTGCAACAAAAAGAAGCTCAAAGCAGTGAGGTGGAAGATTCTCAAGTACAACAAAATTCTCAAGCCAATGAGAAAGAATGTTAGCTTCATTTCGGGTGGAATATAAAATAGATCTTAGGTAATTAGATGCCTTAAATGAGACCATAAATGCATAATGCTGATCTGAAGAGCAGCTTTACTCCACAGATTTCTTTCTCTTCCAGTACACTTAATCTGTATAAATCGTCCCATGGCCCTGAACTTCCTCACTTCCCTAATTTCCTAATCTCCATTTGTTTTCACAAGGGCCAGGATTAGGGTTTTGCTGTAGTCCACAAATTGAAGCTAAATTTTATTCCCGTATCTGTTTCACAATCTTTTTTCTCTAAATTCTGCCCGCATTAAGTTGTACCTAGAAGCAATTTATCGATTTCAAATGCCTTGGTTCCACTCATTTCTCCTGATACCTAATGCCACAGGGAATATGGATTTAGGTTCCATCTATCATTTTTAAAAGAGTTAAAGTATATAAGCTATTTGAGCCAGATACGTCCAAACACTTATTAAACTGTAGCTTCCGGCTATTTATTGACTTTCTCAGAACTACCTTCACACCTCATCTATTTGCTACTTTATCAGTTCTCTGAAAAGCTGGAGATATGGGCTTAAGGTGCCATACCCAGCAGCCACAGATAAACCTCTGCGGTGGTTAATTCCCAGCCATCACCCCCAGTTCAGATTATCAGCAGAATTCAGTGCTTGTGGAAGCTCCAGACCGGGCGCAGCGGAAATTGGAAGTTCACTCTTCAGACACACCACAGACAGAGGCAGCGCGGCCCGCCATCGGCAGCGCGGCCTGCCATCGGCAGCACGGCCCGCCATCGGCAGCGCAAGCTTCTTCGCAAGGCCCCACCAACAGCTTTCGAACCCACTTCGTCTACAAACCTTTAGGACAAAGGAGCAGTTCTACTTCTCTGCCCAGAGCAGTAAGGGAAAGTCTATTCACAGGAAGAGCAAAGGTGAGCCGGGAAAGAAAAAAAGAAAGACGGAGCAGGAGCAGATGTGTGAAGATGCATCCCAGACCCACCTGCCCTTTCTCCATGCCCTGACTGCACAGGCACAACAGCCCACGCAGCTGTAACAGCAGTTACACACCCCTCTGGCACTCCCACTATCCATTCAGGCCATTTCTCCAACACTTTACTTGCCCCCTTTGACTGAAGTATCCTAACAGCATTGAGCTAAATGAATAGGTGAGGACACGAGCAGCACAAAACACCAGTCACCCAAAGCAGTCCCTTAAAGAGGTTGAGTATTTCTGTACCAATACAGAAATAGTCATTACAGCCCCACACATGCTTTCTCTTACCCTGTCTCTTCCTAATCTTGATTACAAATTTAATTAATCTCCTTGTGAGAGGGTCAGTTTTGCTAGGTTCCTGACATTTAAAAAAAAATACCCAACCAAACAAACAAAAAACCCTAACAGAAGATATTCTCCCAGTACTAACAAGGCTGCATACAATAGGACAAGCCTATTTTGAAACCTTCAACAGCATTTGCAAGTGCCAAAAGTTCCACTATGCCAGTTCTGCATGGAGAATTGTGGCTTTATGGGCCCAGAGTGGTCCAATTTCATCAAGCACAAACCAGTCAAACACTAGTTTGAGGCACTCTGCATTTATTATTTGATGGAGCAGCAGCTCCAGAAAATAAAAAAGAAGATCATTTTGAAAACAAGAGAAGGTGGATGTGTGCAAAGATTCCTTTTCTCATTTTATTTGGAAGCAACATCTCTAAGATTTCAAGCACTGTCACCAGAAGTGTTGTTGATGTATTACAGCAGAGAGAGCTGCACTCTCAGCATGCACGGTGCTGTCTAGCAGTTCTCAATTTCCTCCAAGGAAAAGGCAGGAGACCTGCTGGAACAGCTCTACAGATGTATGTCAGACGAAGTTAAAGTCACTTTCTTACTTTTAAGACTCGAAGGCCTTTAGTTATCCACAATTTACTTTACACTTTCCATTGTGAGAGGAATCTTTATGCAAATTCCTCTTTTTCCATGCCTGAAGTTTAACCTGGTGTCTCCAACCATCACTCTCGTCCTTTGTGTATTTATATCTTATGACTTCACTGTCTCTACAGCTGTTTCCATTTAGCACATTTTCTCTAATTTACCTTTTCTTTGCTTTCAAAGAGGAAAACTAAAAATAGCATCTCAAGTTCCTACAAGTCACACAACCCACCCCACTCTGGCACATTATCCACTCAACTCTTCGATACTGACATTATCTTTTTGGAAAGCTTTGGGTGAACTCTAGTGGTAAATCCTAAACAAAAATGACAAAAAACAACAGCAAAGAACTTTCTTATATACTTTGAATATATGAAGATAAAACTGCTTCTGGTGATAAACACTCTTTGCCAAAGAATAATGAGCACTTCCATTGGAAGACTGTTCAAAAACTGTTGCCACAGTTCGGTCTTTTGAACACTTCAGAAGAACAAAGCCTCGCAGCAATGAATAAAGCATTGCTAGATATCAAGGGAAGTGATACAGTAGAAACAGAGGACACCAGGAGGTCCACGACTACATAGAAAGCCTAGACTGCCTACCTTCAATTCATGAAGTTACATGGTTCAGAACCAATTGCTGAAACAACCACCTTAGGAAAACAGTACAACCAAGGTTGCAATTTCAACTGCAGTTAATCTCTATACAGTGGTAAAGCTCTATACTACTCAATTCCTTTTTAATGTTTAACATGTATGGCGATATATATGGCGCACTGCCTACTGTTACAATGCCATTCTCTTACTGAAAACAAATTCTTCCTGTAAAGTCACAAGTACTTTAAATCTCCAGCAGCTACTCTTCTTCTAACCATGAGGACAAGCGGCTGTGGCTCTACAGCCTTTCACAGGTTACGTGCAGAGAGTAAAAACGTACTTGCTTGATGTAAACAAAATGTAAAATTGTCTTCCAAATGCCAGGGGTGAGAAAACACACAACACCCTTTATTTATCCGTAACTCATAGGACTCAACTCATAAGAGCACCGCTATGTGGAAAGTCTTTACAACTAGCGCAGCAGCTCACCTGCCAGGCAGTGCTCTGGGAAACACCGCGATGCTTCTGGACAGATACAGGGAAGAGAACACTCCCCTCTCCCAGCTCAGGGCTCACAGAGGCCAGAGCTATGTGCAGCGTTTGGACAATTCACTAATAGCCACACAGGAAGAAGCACCTGACAGCACTTTAACATGTTAACCACAGTCTTCCACCAGTAGACACTTAGAGTCTCTTCTGATAACTTATTTCACTAACCAAACAGTATGTGCACTGACTTCCACAGTTAAAACTGACGCTGTAAGGGATAAAAAAGGAGGGGGTAAGGGTGGATGGGTGTACATATATACGTGTGTGTGTATATATATATATATATACACATACATACACATAGTGGGGAAATGGCAACTGTAATGGAGAGGGAACAAAAGGAGTACATGGACAGAGAAAATTCAGGAAATAAAAATCACTAACAGTACTACCACCCCAGAACAATTTCCAACTGCACTGTTTCCTGTTTGAAAAACCACAGAATTTGTTACATCCCGGATATAAACCATCAGTGTTTCTTGTTAAAGATTAACAGACCTTTTATCACCAAAACAAAAACAAAAAAAGCTTGTTTTAAATTCCCTACTTTCCACCAAGAAAATATTGAAGAAAAACTAAGAGATATGTATTCAAACTTAGGTTACTGGTACATTCACAAAATAGACACCACAGCACTTTATTTGAGACAGGCTTTTAGTAGCTATTAATCATTGCTGGGCCTTGCAAACACATGCAATGTTTTTTCCATTAATCATCTGGCACTTAACACACAATGTTGGAAGTGGCTCTGAACATGATAGATTTTGCCAAAATTCACTAGCTGTAAAACTGAGAAAGCATCCACCTCACTGCAGAGGCTCCTGTACTTGCTGCTCTGATGCTCTTTAAGCACCTTGCCTGCAACCCAGGTGCTTTCCAGGGTCCACCACACCACAAGCAACCCAACTGTGCTCCTGGCATCTCTCAGTAAGGAAACCCACTCGCGGCTTCGAGAGCTTCAGCACACTTTGAGGAGTTCTGGTCCAAGCTCTGCATCTGAGGTTCAGATCTTGGGAACCCTGCGATAAGTCCCAAACATCTGCAGCTCTAAGACTGCCCCAGATGTGGCGACTTCAGTTCTTCTGGACTCTCCAGCCCACTGGCACTCTGCTCTGCCTGTATCTCCAGCCAAAGGTGATGCCCTGGCTGCTCTTGAATCCAAAAGTCCTGCACAGCCTGGGGTCATCCATGCAGTCTGGCCATCGAAAGGAACTCTAGAGAGCCCTATGTGGACAATTAAAGCTTCCCATAGAAGCTGACAGTTCCACCTAATGCTGCACTTCAAAACCACCCATCCGTGCTGTTTTCTAAACAGTAACAGCACCTTAACTTCTGCTTTACTTACAGGGGGGAAAAAAAGGAAAATGCAGGTTTTGCCCTAAACCACACAGGATGTACTGTTCTTACAAAGGAATGATCTATCGCAGGTCCGTTTTCACCACACTACAAATGCTCATTTTAGTGAACTGCTATGTTTTGGGTTAAGATGAACTGAATTTTATTTGAATTCCTTATGCTGAGCCACATCTTGGTCACATTCTGTATCGTCCTTAAATTCTCATCAAAGTAATTACTACAGTTGCCATATCTGATTTTGAACTGCACACATGGTCCAACATCCACAACAAATGCGATTACTTACACACATCAAGCACAATTAAATCCTTGGACCAAAGCAAACACTCAACAGGCATCATTTCCCAATAAAATGTCCTGCCCAAAAGCACACTAATTATTTCACAAGTTAGCCCAAGTTACAAAGGAGAAACATGATCGTTCTAGAGCAGATAGACCGAGGAAACCACTTCTCTGACCACAGTAAAAAACAAGTTAAAATCAAATGTTTGCAGCTCCTGACACTCAAGATTCTAATAACGTTCTCAGGTGTTGCTGACCAATTTGAGATCCAGCATTACACCTACTTTCAAAAGCAGCGCTCAGCACCCACAACAAAGCCTTGGATGACTTCCTTTCCTTTCTTCCCAGTTCTCTTTTTACAATATATACTTTTTTTCTTACGTCTAAAAAAGCATGTTAAAGGTAGAGCCTTCCTAGGTGCCATAAAATAAAGAGCTGACTCGCTTTTCTTTCACTTTCTGATGCATGGCATTTTTTTGAAGTCCTATCAGTAATCACTACAGATGTGCTGCTCTGCATTTTTAAGCATTATTTCTAGATACTTAATGGCTAATCAAAAGACTTAGCTGTTTGAGGAAATTTATGGAAGGTTTCTGTTCTTTCAGGCAAGCAAGGCTTAAACTATTCAAAAAAGTTAAGGCATGCCCTAAAAAGCTACACAGAGCTTTCATCATTACGCTCAGGCTGAAGATTCAAGTTAAGTAAGGTCTGTAACTGTGCATCAAAAATACATCAAAATGACACCAACGGCTTCCAAACGTTCACAGGGCCTCTCTTTGAGATTAGGAAGGAAGACTGAGCTTAAGACCATGTTTAAGCAACACGCACAAACCCCTCCCCGCCCCAGGAAGGTACCCTTCTTTCAAAGCATTACTGTCCACCATAAAACCCGTACGCACCCATGCTCAGAAGATGCACCACTAGACTATATAGACAGGCTTACTGACCGAGCCATCTGAAATAGATGATTAAGTGGTAGAATTTAATTACTTAAATCCTTTCACTAAAGCAAATAGAAGCCAAGCATTACACTCTCCTTCTGCTGACACGCCGGAGTCTCGCCCACAGTACCTGAAGTCGAGCATTTGCTAGAAAACTGAAACCCAAAAGGTGTCTGTCGAATGCAGGTGCTCCATACATCACCACACCCTTGGTTTCACAGCAAGATTTCAGTTTCAACATTAAAGTGGTCTCTACTGTACTGAAGAAGCAAATTTGAGATATAGCATTAGAATGATGACCTCAAATAGGAAAAAATTTAATGTCTCACATTTAGCACCTTTGAAAAAAGAATGTGTATCAATCCTTTAAAGACATTATTCATTAATGTTTGCTACTTCATTTTAATAATAAACTGCAAATAATATGCTGCCAAAGACTTCCAGTTGCTTTTCTTTCCCTATTTATTTGACGATCACATCTTCAATGTCTTTTTACCACGCATATTAAAAGAATTTTACTAGCAGAAGTAGTCCTAGCCAGCAATTATTTGGTGATAATACTGAGAAAAAATAGGCAATGTAAGTGCAAAGTAAGTGCAAATAATCGATATATATCAGTCTAGGAGTAACCTCCAATATGAGCTGTAATGTTGTTTCAGTTTCTTTATGAGTTTTAACCTCCTCAAAGAAACAACCCAGAGTAAGTCACAAAATCACAGGCTGGTTTCGGTAGGAAGGGACCTCAAAGCTCATCCAGTTCCAAGCCCCTGCCATGGGCAGGGACACCCTCCGCTAGACCAGGCTGCCCAAAGCCCCATCCAGCCTGGCCTTGGACACTGCCAGGGAGGGGGCAGCCACAGCTTCTCTGGGCAGCCTGTGCCAGGGCCTCACCACCCTCACAGTAAAGAATCTTTTTCTAACATCTAACCTAAACCTGCCCTCCTTCAGCTTTAGGCCATTAACACTTGTCCTATCACCTCATGCCCCTATAACCAGTCCCTCTCCCACTTTTCTGTAAACCCCTTTAGGCACTGGAAGGCCGCTCCAAGGTCTCCCCAGAGCCTTTTCTTCTCCAGGCTGAACAAGCCCACCTCTCTCAGCCTGTCCAGCCCTCAGATCACCTTCATGGCAAGTTTCTGACTATCTTTAAGAACTAAGGATTCTTAGCAAACTTAAGAATACAAATCTTACAATAAGACCTACAACTTTATTTTGTCAGCACCCTGAGCCACCCAGCATCCAGCAGTATTTCCAGACATTTAAAACAGAGACATGGGCCAGTGATATCTACCCAAGAGAACGTCCTTGTACACACCAGAAAAGGCAAACAAGTCACCTTGCTACACCTTGTAATCACCCAGATGAGACAACTCATCAGCTCTGGAAGGCAGATCAGCTACTAACCACCCCATAGAAGAGTCAGCTGCCGTTCCACCACACCTTTAACTCCATGCAAGAACTCCAAATCATCACCTACAAGAAACAAGCTGAAGTTTCTCTCCTTCCCCCAAAGATATCATCACCCTTATGACTGGCCACACCATAAATACTAGCTGTCCCTTTTCTGCAGGGATATGTGACTGGGCAGCAGTTCTCAACATATCTTTGAAGTTGGCTGGTTTTATTTCAGAGCTTATGTCTGTGTATCCAAAAGCCCATCCATTTCCTCAACTACTCTGATTATCTGATAATCATATCAACCTTACCCATAAGGGTTGTACAGATTATAAAGACTTTTATGGGGTATATTTTCCAAATCTACTGCTAGCACTTCTAAGGTGCTTAACACCTTGGAACAAAATAAACCCCACAAAAAACCAAACAGAACAAAACAACAACAAAAAAAGAAAGAAAATAAAAGGAAAAAACCCACCAAAAACCATTAAAAGTAAGTCACCAGTCTTCTCTCAAAAGAATTAATGTAATCTGGTGGGGGTGAACACAAATGAGATCATTCACCAAGTCAGAAAGCGTCCTAAAAAGATGCATCAGACTTTAAAAATGTACAAAATATGACTGAACTAAGACCAATGTTTACATACTACTACCTGAAAATGATGAATTGTCACGGACATGACATTAAAACCTCACTCCCGTTCTCATTGCTTTTCTATCATTTGAAATTAATATTTAAGATGCCAGAGAGCTGCTGAGCTGCAAGTATGCAGTTTGGTTGATTAACAGACCAGATCACCAATGCCAGGTACAGGTTGGTATTTGCTCGAGACAAGGCCTCCTGCCTACCAAATACCTGATACGACACAAGGCCACGCAAGCTGTGGAACACATTAGAATTCAACTGGAGATTCCTTCTGACAATATAAACAGCCTCCTGAATCCCAAACCAAATATTTACCTGTCTGCTCCCAACAAACAGGAGAGCTGATGGGTGTAAGGCAAGAAACAAATCCTGGGGGGTTAAATTAAGAGATTTCTAAGTCGCATAGACACCAAGCTTGTGTCACAAAGTGCATGCCAACTCCAGAGCACACCACAAAGAGATAAACTTCAGATCAGACTCAGATCAAAACCACACTGAATACTAAAATTCAGACTGCCTTTTGGTAGATAAGTATTTTTTTCATCAATCTTCTTTCTTGCCCACAGCAATGATACACAAGCAGCACATTCCTGGTGTAGACACCAAAGACCCAAGCTCAACTCAGCACTCTGTAGTTCATTAAGAGCCTCCCTGCTGACAAAGATTTGGGGGGTGGGGGTGTAATACACAAATGCTTCCACATGCACCCTATTAGAAGCATCGCTGTTTCACCCAGCGGTGGCCACATTCTGCTACAGTGGGAACATCTAAGGGCTTAAGGAACCAACAAGTGTACAATCAGGGGAAAACCAACCACTACAGGAAACCAACCAGTGGCAGCCTTTTAGTAAGTGCTCCTGCAGCACAAACTGCTCCAGAACAGAACAAGGACTGCCAAACACACGCTTCAAATCACTGCATGAAAGCAGGTGGGTTTCTAACACATACTTAAAACATCCCTACAGAGGAGAATCCAAACCTAAGTTTGTAATAGTGGGGGAAACCTAGTAAATAATACTGATCAGTGCTAAGACTTGAAAAGCTAATATGGAAAGTTTTGCTAAAATAAATAATGTTTACTCTCTGCTGTAGAAAATATCTGCTGTAGGAAGTTTTCAACATGTTTTGCAGAAATATTTCATTTCTTTATGACATACTGCTGCAAGATTCAGGGAAAACTGATTTCACAACAAGGATGACCAGAGCTCACAACAAACCTGACCAGATCTTGTACTGCTCTGGGTAAGACTATAAATAACAGGGCTGTACAGCTCTCTGAACTACCACAAAGCTACTACTTCAGACACTTGAAAAGGCTAGGCACACCATTGCAGAGTGCACCAGGAGCTTGGCTGCCACACAATACTTGGATGGATTGAAGGTGATCACTTTGATACAGCATAAACACATCCTCCAATCTGAATCCCATATTCTGAAGCAATGCATGGAAGCAGCAGCACAAGAGCTTCCCCTGTGGCTAAAACAATCTACAGAGGGTTGAGTTTAGGAAGGAGTCTGGAAGCCATCTGGTCCAACCCTCTTTGATCAAGCAGAGCCACCTATTGCCTGCTGCCCAGGACTGGATGCAGACAGATGTTTAGTATGTCCAGGGATGGAAACTCCACAAAGTCTCTGGGTAACCTGTGCTAGCACTTGGTCACCCTCACAGTAAAACAGCATTTCCTGATATTCAGAGGGAACCTCCTGTGAGTCAGTCTGTGCCCACTGCCTCCTGGCTTGTCATCAGGCACCACTGAAAAGAGCCTGGCTCCATCCTCTTTGCTCACTTCCTTCAGGTACTCATACACATTGACCAGATCCCCCTGAGCCTACTCTTCTTCAGGTGGAACAGTCCCAACTCTCTCAGCCTCTCTTCATAGGAGGGATTCTCTAGTCTCTTAATTATCTTCATGGTCCTTCACTGGACTGTGGCCAGTATCTCTATGCCTCTCTTGTACTCAAAAGCCCAGAACTGGACACAATACTGTATCAGCAGTGGCCTCACCAGTGCTGAGCAGTGGGGAAGGATCACCTCCCTCAGTCTGCTGAAAACACTTTGTCTAAGACAGCCCAGGACACCATTACATGACTTTGCTGCAAGGGCACACTGCAAGGGTACTAAGGGTGCACAGCCATTCTGCCAGTTTTAAATCCGCTTCATCATCTGCATATTTAGCTCATATTTCATCAGCTTCTCTATGACGACTACCAAAAGCCTTACTGAAGTCCAGGTGGGCAATATAAACTACTTTCCCCTCATCTACCAAGCTAGTCAGTTAATCATAGCTTATCAGGTTGCTCAATCACAACTTTTCCCTTGGTGAAGCCATACTGACTACACACAGTCACCTTTTTAGTTCCTCAAGTGCCTGAAAACGGTGTCCAGCATTAGCTGCTCCACCTTCCCACAGATCGAGAAGCAGCTGACCAGCTTGTGGTTCCCTCAGTCCTCTTTCTTGGATGTCTTTAAGGTTGAAGGGACACTCACTTTTCTCCAGACATCAGGCACTTCTCCCAAATGCCATAGTCTTTCAAAGATGATTAAGATTGGCCTCACAATGACATCTGCTAGCTCCCACAGCACTCATGGGCACATCCTCTTGCGAGGGGCATGGACTTCTGTGTTTCCAGTTTGTCTCAGTATTCTCTAACCCTTTTACATGCAAGACAAGTCCTCCTTCCTAGCAATAACCACCATTCCTGCCCTGGGTGATTATAATTTCACTGGATAAACCAAGCAGGCTCAGTGATCACTGGAAAAGCACAGGCAGGGAGTCTAACTGGGGAGACATGGGACAACTGGTTGCGAAACTGAGATGTCTCTAACAACCTAAGCCAATTTTCCATGAACATTCTGCCAAAGATCCAAGTTACAAAGCAGATGTAGAAAGATAAGATGACTCAACCCAAGCAGATAATAAACCCAGGAGAGA
The DNA here is from genome assembly GCA_027925045.1 of Hypotaenidia okinawae. NCBI lineage: Eukaryota > Metazoa > Chordata > Aves > Gruiformes > Rallidae > Hypotaenidia > Hypotaenidia okinawae. Next base: position 66,236,145 of record BSDF01000002.1, read on the forward strand.
CACATGCACATAGTCTGCTACCATCAGTACAACTACAGCATTAGCCAATGGCAAACACTTCAAGTTGCAGAAACTAATTTGACCATAACAAAGTTGTGCTAACCTTAGCCATACCTTTAAAACCCACTTGAGAAACTTTCCATTCTGAAATTCAGTTCATTAGCTATACATTAAAGGTTTATAAGCGTGACTGGTTAGAGCAACACTTAAATAACAGCTCCAATTACATCTCTACAATGTGAAGCAAACCTTAAAAGCTATAGCACTGATTTTAAAAGACAGTTGAAATCATATTCCTCTACTGAAAAATGGAGCAGCTACATAGTATCAAGGATCAGATGCTAAATAACACAGGGGGAAAAACCCCGCAATCTCAGTCATAGGGCTCTGACTCATACAGATAACTTATACTGAGACAGCCTTCAAGGGTACTGGTACTCTCTCCCCACAGTCTGGATATCCAAATTGTTTGTAAAACAGATCCCAGACAGCCCAATATTTTAAAACAAAAGTAGCTACAAATGCCACTCGAGTTGTCCCTCCTCTTGCACCAGGGCCGCCAGGCAAAACCAGATACTCTTATGTGGGCTGAGGTGCCTGCTCACAAAGCCATGTTCAGCCACAGCAAGAAACGGGAGATGATTATTTGTATCTTTTTTGCTCTGCAGGACTTTGTGGAGTCTCAATAGAGATGTAAGGCTGAAATACAGAATACACGTTTGGCCTGTGCGGTGAGGATGAAGTCACGTATGTGGCTAACTTAAAAGCAGTGCTCTGCTGCTCCCCCAGCAGATGTAAAGTGTATCACAGTGCAAGAGGATGAGAGACAGCTGTTCACATTTTGTAACAGGTGAGAGGGCAACTTTTAATTCCTAGGACGGTATTCAGACAGGTAAGTATATGGGGAGGACTGGAACAGGGTCCTTACCCATCATCTGCTGACACTGTAGGATGAGTTTAAGAATGCCAAGATGACAGCATATGTAAGGAGGCATGAACCAGCTCCCAAAACACAACCTGAATACAGGTGTGATGTCCAAAGGCTTTAAACACAAACCATACAGGCACCTGAGAAGAAATTTAAACCATGGTCTACCCCAAAGGGCTGTGAAAGACAGAGTTTTGTGTTTGTTCTAATTCTACTGTTGTCAAATTTTGCCTCCTATGACACCATGCAATCTGCCTCTATTTAAAGACACTGTGTAAATGTAGCTGCCTCAAACTAAACAAACAACTCCACAAAACACGTGGAACCCAGCTCTTCTGGGTATGGCACTTCTCCCATGCTTGCAGAATGCAGCGCGAAGCAGCCTGGCCGCAGTCACTAGCAGGAGTCAGTTGAGGAAATGAATAGAAACAGCACCCAAAAAAAAAAAAGGCTTTGATAATTTCTGGTCAGCTGTCTCATTCACTGTTGCTATTATTTTTAGCACAATAGAGAGAATGAAACATTTTTAAACACCCCTTTATACAGAATGTCTTCATAAGCCCAGAAACACCGCGACCCTGTCACTAAAAATAGCTATCCATCTGTACATAAGTAATTCTTACATCTCAGTAAAGTTTCAGACTTATTCCCACAGCATTTTTATTAGAGATGAAACCTAATTCTGAAATCTTTCACAGAATCTTCTAGATAGAGAAGTTAAAGAATATTTCTTGGAAAAAAAATGCATATTTATCTGTTTTGTAATAAGTTTCAAAACACATTTTCCCTTCAAGGTACACCAATAGACTACGTAATACACTTTTTCCAGCATAATCAAAGCTACTTTGAATTTCTGATGTTCATACAGTGTTGACATCAACCAATGTAATGAAAGTTATTATTTGTTCCTGTTCATCACCTAAATAGGGAAAATAAATTCATAATATTTCAAGATCAGCCTGTGGAAAAAAAAGCTAGAAGTTACCTTCTTCGAACTTAGTCACAGGAACTCCAAGTACGCTTTCAAAGACAAAATATGCAAACCACAGGCAAAACTCAGGCTTACAACCACAACTTGATGTTCTGCCTAGTGCCATGTGATAAGCTAGAGAAACATGAAGCCATCACTAACAGCAGCAAATCATTGTGGAAAAACCTGCAGTTCCCTTCATTACAAAAAGTTCTTCAGCCCTGCGCTCCCAACACGGTGACAGGCTAGTTCTGGCACACAGATGTAAGTTACAGCCGATAAAAACAGGGAACAGACGTACAGCACAGCTTTACAAAGCTTCCCTGCTGTAGCAGTCAGAGCCTTAGCAGCTTTCCTTTCTCATAGGATCTTCTCACTGAAATGGTATCACTGTCTGTGGCTGCAAAATTAGCCAGATAACTGGTCTGGGGTACAAAAAATAAAATGCAGCAGGCCAAAAGAGAACCTGTTTTGGTACCAACCTGTTGCAGGCAACAGATCTGCTCTCGCCCAGCTGAGGCACCCAAGGGGAACACAGTGGTGGCTGCTCACGCTGGTGTGGCAGCCTGCGTGATGAGCTACTTAGTGACTAAAGCAAGTCTGACATTAGGAAGAAGCTCTTCACTCCCAGGGTGGCAAGACACTGGAACAGGTTGCCCAGAGAAGATGTGGAGGCCCCATCCCTGGAGATAGTCAAGGTCAGGCTTGATGAAGCTCTGAGTGACCTGATCTAGTGAAGATGCCCCTGCTTACTGCAGGAGGGTTGGACTAGATGACCTTTAAACATCCCTTCCAACCTAACACATCTATTGACACAACTGGGATCACCTCCAAGAATCAAGGTTGAAGAAGGTAGATGTGCAGGTTCTTTTTCCTTACCAGTGGTCTGCTGCTATCAGATTCTAACACATCTTTTCTTTGAGAAATTCTGGATTTCTCAAAGTACTTCCACCTTGGATCAGTTTAAGGTTTTTTTATTCATCCATTTTACAGTGAAGACAATTATCAGGCGGTGCTGAAGAGACATTTGATACTTAGTGGTGCCATAAAACTAGCAGGGTGCCAATTTTACTTCATAAATAACCAGGGCAGGGGGAGTACTATAATTTCTGCTCTCAGAAATTACAATCACTTCTATCTTTTCACAGCACCCTTCTGTGGACCTGCTCTGATCATGGTAAAAGTGGCTAAAGCACTAGAAACCACTTTCATATGTCAGGAAGCTGCAGGCAAGGCCATAGGGACCTATAAAAATGTTAACAAAAAGTCAGTTGTCATACATGAATGTGCCAATAGGTAAATTAGTTACCGTTTAGCAAGCATCACTCCAATTTTGGAACTACTGAAGTAATAAAAGGTACCACAACTTAAAATTTACTGAAATCAATTCCAGTTCAAAAAGATAAGGAGTCGTACACGCCCGGCTGGATTACTCTGACACACAGAGGTGGGATTTTTACATACCTCCTGTGGAACTACAGAGCACCTCGCAGTAACATTTGTCAGTGGCTACTGACAGCCAGGCTTTGAGTACAATTATTTTCATCTAGTCTTTGAAAAAAAAAAAGTGTAAAAAGATTGTATTAACTTTTCAAGAATCTGAGTAATCTCAATTCAAGCCTGAAGATCTGAAAGAACAATGAATATTGATTATGCTTCAGAAGGAAGCCAAAAATTAATATACTGGGAAATATTCTGAACACAAATGGAAGTTACTGTCAGGAACGGAATGAATCAACAGCTCGTGCTATCAATCATCAAAGTGGCAACAAATCAGTGCTTCTGAAACAAAGGACTAAAGGGGGGCTGGGGAGGGGGCACAAAACCACACCAAAAAACCCCACAGCAAAACAATCTGTGCCCTATTTCTTTTTTTTTTTTTTTTTTAATCTGATACAAGAAATAAGCTTCAAATTTAATTCCTTCGAAGGCTACAAATGACATGAAATCTGGAAACACAGCACCCAGCACATGTGTGTTTCTGAAGCGTCCTACTGACAGAAACACTTTGTACTGGTGTTCACCTTTTAAATCCTGCGTTTGTTACAAAATGCTAAGTAGCACCAGGCTGATTGTTCTTCCAAGTGCCTTTCACCCAGCAATAGGTCATGCATAAAAAGAGTTAATACACTGAATTCTCTGTAAAGCTTATTTCACCGAACAGAAAGCAAATCATATGCAAATTTCTTAACTGCAAGTATATTGTGGGGCTAATAAGCACATGAATGCCTCACTGTGCAAAATCCATGCAAATACCTGTGAAAGATTTTAACCTGAGAATAGTCAATATTCAAAAAGCATGCAAATATCCATGGAAGATTTTAACCCGGGAACACTGCCTGTCACACTACCTCCCTGTGTTTTGTGCACATTGTCCTATTTTCCATATCCATAACATCTGCACTCCTGACAATACAAAAACACTAAGTGAGGTAAGCGATTAGGCAAATTCTAAGAAAACACTTTGAGAAACATCAAACAACAAACGTGGGGAGTTCATATTTATGTAACACACAGACTGTTTGCATATAAAGGTAAGTTTGCATGGGCTGGGTCAAACGAACACTCAGAGGATGCTTCCTGCATGAGAATGTACTGATGCTAGAATTAAGATAGGGCTGGTAGGCTGTTTTCACCAGACACGTCATTTTTCTCAAAATGAGGCACACGTAATACCACCTCCTGAAGTCCTTGTAAGCAGTATGTTGGTACAAGATGGTACAAAGAAGAATAAAACTAAGTATCTTCCTAAAATTCCGTGCAAACCTCAATCCAGAGGGCTTACTGTGGCACCAAGCAGCATTACAGTGTTACTGAAACATCAGCGGATGAGTAATTTTCTCAGATGCAGTGAATTTGTAGATACATTAAATCTATTCATATTTTTATTAGGCATTTAGTATCAGAGTCCCCATATGTTAGCAAATAGGCAAAAACTGTTTCTGTTTCAAGTAATTATAAATTCGTAGCTGAGACTTCTTCAGTAAACAAAGAAAAAGGAGGATGGAACTACACTGAAGCAGAAGCGTTTAAGGTAACTAATGATACAGTAACATATTCTCTCCAAAAGAGAGGTAATCACCCTATGATTAACAAAATGATGGACTCTGGAAGGGGTGGATTACTTCTATTAGCTTTTTTGGGGGGGAGTGGAATTTAGAATGACAGACTTTGGTTTTACTAATGTTTACTTTCACTTGTTGTGCCCCATTTTCCATCGCCTACTTCAGGGCAATAATGCAACTCCCTCCCAGGGCTATTAGAAAGTCAGAAAGGGAGAGCGCGTGTGTTGAACATCAAACAGAACAGACCAAACAGACAGAGTAAAGCTTGAAGTTTGTGAAGTGATGAAAACTTAAAAGTCAAAAAGACTTGTATATGAATCATTTACGCCAGTTTTTGCAGATTGATAGTGAAGTCACGCATTTTCTAATAAGGGTTTCCTGCACATTTCAAACCCACTTCACCTCTGTCTTCGTGCAGGACACGAGATCTCTGGCATTCCTGACTTCCCCGTGGCCAGGACGTGCTGCGCGGGCAAGGCGACGCGACGCGGTGATGAATAATGCAGGCTGCAACTGTATCGCTGTATTTAAACCGATGACCTACTTCCAGTCACTGGCAGAGAGATCATGAAAGCCGGTATCAACTACAGTACTGTGAAGTTCCGGTGCCGAGGCCAGGATCAGCCTCTGCAGAAGCGCACTGAACTGTAAAGTCTGAAATAAAATCTGACACTGAACTGTCCAGTAACTGATGGCTCAAAGGCTCTTCTGCTTTTAGTGTCATTCTTCACTGAATTCTGCCTAACTGCTGTTGTTAGAAGGCTGTAATTCAGAACTATACGTCATCTCTAATGATCCCCATCCTGCTAACACATGCTGTTCCAAAACAGAAATGAGCCAATTTAATTTGTTGTCAAGATGCTACATGCACATACTCTTGTTTGTCTGCATACCTACTGTTTAGTATCAGCTAATCAGAAACACCAGTAAAGTTTTTCTTATTATATCATGAACACTCCTGATGTATGCTTAAATGCTCTGGTTTGGGGCTTTGTTTTGTTTTGTGGTTGGGTTTGGCTTTTTCACAGAATCACAGAACCGTAGGGGTTGGAAGGGACCTCCAGAGATCATCAGGTCCAAACCCCCTGCCAAAGCAGGTTCCCTAGCTCATATTGCACAGGTAGGCATCCAGACTGGTCTTGAATATCTCCAGAGGAGACTCCACAACCCCCCTGGGGCAGCCTGTGCCAGGGCTCTGTCACCCTCACTGTGAAAAAGTTCCTCCACATGTTGGTGCGGAACTTCCTGTGATTCCTTCTTGTTTGTTTGTTTCCATTTCTGCTACTGAGAAGTACAAAGCTTATACAGCTTCCGAGTCCCAATCTCCACTCAAGGGAAATTTAAGTAAATTACTAATAAAGTTTTGAACTTCTTTCATTCTTTATTTTTAGTACTCAGTGGGCCCAGAGACAAACACCCTACTGACCTTGACACCACTCAGGTACAATTTGGTACAAAGCCCAAACAGCGCCATCGAAAACCAGCCAACACTTTCAATATACCCTTAGAGCCACCTACACCTCACCTGTACCTGAATACTCTTCTGACTTGGGAAGAGGTGTGAAATGTATAAAGGAAAACATGCTTGAAGAAGATGTAAATCTCTGCCCGCTATTCACATCATAATTAAAGATCTGCATCTCCATCAGCCACTGCTACATCACCTACTGAGGAGGCAACAATATTCTTAGAAAGCTCCTGGTGCACCAAGCCTACTTTAGCCCTCAGAGGGCCTTCCTTTGAAAAACAAAAATATACTGAATTAAAGACAACTGTCATCAATGAAGTCATCAAAAAGAACAGTGTTATCTTGCTGCTCTTAACATTACAGTAACATGGGCTCACTGCACAGCCTGAGCAACCCAGAAGTCCTAACACAGGATACAGGCAGAAGACCTGCCGTCCTTGCAACCATCTGGGTACAGCCAAGTACAGCGGGTGATGCTGCAAGATTAGGTTTATACTCCTGCTCAAAAGACGAATGACTCGCTAAGTCCACTACCAGGTTTCTCTTCAGCTCCTTTCACTGCACAAGAAGGTATCAGTCAAGCCTCAAAGGAGGCTTTCTCACTATTGTATAAACCTGCCTGTATTGCTCAAGACCTCTGAAACTGACACAAATCAGACTAGCTATGAATAACCAGGAGACTGAAATCTGTGAATAAGAGGAGATATTTTTATCCACTGAGCAAGCTGCATTTGTGGAAAACTAAGGTAAAGAGAATAGTTTCCATTATAACAGCATGAATAGAAGCCTTTTTCTTTAGGCTGGTATCTTGCCAAGTGGAAACTATAACCCCCGTATCTTATTAAGGATTTGGAATAGATCCAACATCTGCTGTAACTTAATGTCAAAAGGCAATCTCAAACCTGCGCTTGAAACTTTCCCAACTTACCACACAGCCTCTCCCATGATAACCCAGGTAATGAAGGTGCCACCTCACTCACCTTCAGTGCTATTTACAAAGAATAGCTGACACACAGAAGCCGATTACTGGCAATAGGGCTGTAGGGCAGCAGGCAGCAGGGATGCGCTCCTCAGCCGGCGTGCCGGCACAGTTCCAGCCAGGGGTTTAAGAACGCTCCCTGCAGGCAGGCAGTGCAGACACGGTACTATAGCCCAGCTTCCAGCACTAGGTCATTGCAGCACGGTAACTCTGGCAGACCTCTGAGCGCAAGAGCCACCTCGTCCATCAGCTGGCAGGACGAGCCATTCAAATTGATTTCCATCAAGCCTGCACTACCAAACTGTTTGCCTCGTGGTAGCTGTAAGTTTAATTGACCTTTACTTTAAAAAAAGAAGAAAAAAAAAAAAACTACATAGGTTTCAAATTGTTGCATTTTCAAATTCAGTGCTAAGGTATTTCAAACACATTGGAACTGATGGTGACCAGAAAATCTTCCATTTGAAAAAAACTGCACCTACAGAAACACTTGATTTCCTTAAATATCACTTCACAAAAACCTGGAAAAGATCCTTACAGCATCATGACTTATAATTTTAATGGTTTGTAAACAGTACCCTTTTTTTCCCTCTATGTAATAATCCACATAAAACAGTTTAAAAAATTCTAAGCGCCAATGGAAACGTTTCTAGTTACTCTTTTATTGCAAAGAAAAATGTTCCTTTTCTACCTCATCTCTAACTGGAGCTATGAAGCTCACTATCTCCCATTCCAATCTTAATGTTCTCTTAATCTGGGACTAAGCAACTTGATGAAGCTGAAAAATGGCCTGAAACACATTAGCAACTTCAATTAACACTTCATCAAAGAAGAATGGATATTTTCCTGCCTTGACCAAAGCCTTCATTTCTCTTCCCAGTCTTAACATTTGACATAACAGAGCACTTCAGGTAGAAAGAAAATCAAAAATAATTAAAATCTACATCAGTCTTTCTTTAAACAATTATAATTGTCAAGAGTAGCTTGTGACACAACAGTGTAACATGCTGAAGTTTCTGCCACCACAGAAATATCGAATTCTTAACCATCCCAGTCTTTCAACAGCACTAGCCACAAAACACCTTACCGCTTCAACACTTGCAAACATTTAATGTTATCTTTAGGATAGCTGCTGCTTTGAAGCCGCTTTGAATATCAGCTTGGTTTGAAAAGCAAGACAGGGAGGCTTGAAGGTTATGTACAGTTAATAAAGCTACTTCCCTTTTCTTTTTTTTGCAGTGGGGAAACCTGAAATCAAACTTCTAACTCGTGTAACACAGTAACAGCCTGCTTTAAACTTCAGCCTCAGAAGTTAGAACCTCTGCACCAAAATCTTTCCTTTCTAACCACAAAATACACTTCTTTCCATACTTGAACAGTCGTGCAACTTTTAACACAAACTTTTGCCAATTTTCACATTTCCATGCAGAAAGAATCGTCGCTGTTTTTGATGAAGGAGCGATTAATGGTTAACTTTTCATCTGTCACTTATGCAAATCTGAAAACAAAGGAAGCCTCTCAGAAGTACTAATGAGAGAAACCCCATTTCTTCCTCCCTTCACCAGAGAAGTCCTAGGAAATGGATCTACCCAGGTGCTGTCAACATCTTTCACCCCTTAAGCTTCCTGCCCACCAGTCTTACCTGGCAATGACAAGTTATTTTTTAAAAGTTTAGAAACTACACACAACATGGCCCTGTGTGGAGCCAGGAGTTGGACTTGATGGTCCTGATGGGTCCCTTCCAACTCAGGAGATTCAATAATTAAGTTGTTCACGCTGGGTAGCACAGTCACCTCTCTTTACACTAGATCAGGTCTCAGTTTGAGATTAATTGTATACCAAACACAGATTACACTTAGCAGATTCACTACCTTAAATTTTACTTAATGCTGTTTTTCATTCAAAGAGGCATAGGTGGTACAGGTACAAAGAATACATCGAAAGAGATCTGCAAATCTTTCTCTAGGGGCCTTTGGGATGAGGCAGTGGTGATCTAACTCTACTGCTTTTCACACACAAATACATGCTGTAGGAATAGAAAAGGCAAAAATTTTAGTCCAAGGCTTATTTGTTGAGAGAAGAAAGAAGAAGCAGTACAGCATAAAAAAAAAATCGCTGTGCATGGTGCTTGCAAACGTCAAGCACTATGAAGAGCTTTAACTTCTCAACAGTCAAGCGTTGCATCTATGGAAGTTACGGAGGTCATCCTGAAGCTGTCCAACAAGTACTTACTCTTCATGACTCACAGCATCACAAGGATGGAAAAGACCTTTGAGATTGCTGAGTCTAACCATACCTGTCCTCTACTAAACCATATCACAGAACACCTCTACTACCCATCTTTTAAATATATCCAGGGATGGCTGACACAACGCTCTCCCTGGGAGGCCTGTTCCAAGGCCCAATAACCCTTTCAGTGAAGAACTTCTCCCTAATGTCTAACCTGGACCTGCCCTGGGGCAGCTTGAGGCCATTCCCCCTCATCCTATCACCTGTCACTTGGGTGAAGAGACCAACACCCATCTCTCTACAACCTCCTTTCAGGTAACTGTAGGCAGTGATAAGGTCTCCCCTTCGGACTCCTCTTCTCCAGGCTAAATATCTCCAGTTCCCCCAGCCACTCCTCCTACCTGAATAACAGGTAGTCCTTACACCTCTTCCACATACTCTTTAGACAGTTAGCCAAGGAAAACAAAACAAAAAAAAAGGTACCAGGATAAGCTCCTTTTAGCTTTCTGTTGGTTTTTTATTTTAGCTGCCTGCCACAACAGTAGCAACACAATTGCTTGACAAATCATATTCCTTCCAATGCTTCTGCCATAGTATGAGCAGAGACCCTCATTTTTTACCATTTTCTCACCAATCATTCTCTTCACCACTCTATTTCCACAGGTCCCTTAATTAGCTGTGTCAGCCCAGCAATTCAGAAAGCATCGCTCATACCACCACTTTTAATAGCAGGGACTATTTTAAACTCAAAAAGAAAGCATTGATAGAACCACAAAAGTGTCACAAAAGGCTTAAGTCATTTCTCACTGAGAGCAAGCCACATGCACTAACAGAAAACAACAAAATGCAAGCAAACTATACATGTAAATGAGTACACCTAAATCTCCATACTTATTAAACCTGATTTTCTGTTATTGTTGTAAGAGGGAAAAAAAAAAACCCTAGCTTTTTAGCTCTGGCAATCCTGATCCTCAGGATACTATTAGAAAAAAAAATGCAACTTTCACCAAGGCTTACTTCTTTTTCTTTCACCATCTTTTAAAACAGACACATCCCAGACAAAACCAAGTGTCTTCAGACTCTTGATGACTGCAAAGCAAACACACCTCTTCAGCGTGCTCATCTCTCTTTTCCCCTCTATGGTCCCACATAACTTCCTTTGAAGGAAGCCCTTAAATGTTTCCTGTGCAACTTCTGTCTGAATATACTAGTGAAACCATCCATTAACAATAAGAGTTGTTTAAAAAAACAGGACAACCAACCATCACCAAACAAACACCCCCAAGAAAACCCTGTAGAACTTCACTTTCTAGATAATTTATCTAGAGTTATTAAGATATTACTGCCTCCAACAATTCATTACTGTACCTCAGCATGAAATTCCAGTCTTCACAGAAAGCCAACGGATCATATGTGATTAATTTATCATTTTCCCCTCTCCCCTTTCCTTTTCACTCTATGCTGTGGGAACTAACATGACGACACCTGATTCACCTTCGGTGAATGACTATTTCAGCACTCTTATTCACCAGTCACACACCAACAGAGCTGAGAGCTCTGGCAGGAGCACAACAGCCCTGCTTAGGCCAGGTGACAGGTCTGATGGTCATTCCTGAAGGCCATCCTCAGACCACCTTGCCCAAAGAAGAATTCAAACGTGGGTGGCTCGCAGAGACCAACAAGTTCTACAAACACACGTGGGAAAGCCCTTACATACACACAAGCGACAGCCACTGGCCTGCTTCTAGACCCAAGGGGACATAGATGGTAAGTACTACTTCCTTACAGCATGCCCCCTCTGGCAGCCTAGCCCCCATCTGTGTAGGTCAGAGTCAACACCTCACATTGTGTACATTAAATCAGAAGATACCTGCCCTGCAGAAGCACACTGAGGCAGGCCCAGTGTTCCTGGAGAGCAGCATTCCCAACACCAGCTTTTCATTTCAAAACAGGTCGGACGCCTGCCTTTCCTCCAATACAAAGCTCGGCCATCCAGCAGCTGGCTAGCACAGGGGGCAGGCAGGGGGGCAACTCTTCTCCTGTTATTACTTCTTTTTAGTTGGGCACCTTAACTGTGAAGAAAGAGCATATTTTTGCCCTGTAACCTCAGGGCTTATTAATCCAGAAGAAAATAAATCAAGGAAAACTCTCTTGTGCTTAGGACACCTTGCAGGAGAAATTCTGCAGATAAACAAGAGTTCTGTCTAGTAACAAAAGAATGGTGAATAACAGCAGCTACTTACAACAGAATAAACACCAAATTTTTTTTTTTTTTTTACAAGGTACACAAAATTAATTATTTTAGAACTCTAATACAGTAATATAAAACCATTTTGTGCCAACTTCTGGCAGGACATCATCTCACAGTGAAAATTATAAACAGTTAACATTCAAAATTTTTGAGAATATCAGCTATTTAGCAATAAAAGACTCCATCCTTTTACTCAACAAATAAAACCCATCAAGCCAGGGTAAAAATCCAATGATATGCACATCTCAAAAAAAACCAAACATAAATACTTGCTTCAAAATTAAAAGAGAACAGGCAGAATTTCTTCAGTAGTGAAGCAGTGAACTTTGGTAATTTGACACAAGCAAAAAATTAGAAATAATTTTTCCCCAAATTTCTAGTGTATTAGCAAGCAATCTTATACACTAAGATTTCCTTGATTAAACCTTAAAAAAATGTGTTCAAGGTTCACATAACTTAAATAGCAAATGTTTTCAGAACTGGAAACTACAAGGATGAAATTTTCATAGCAACAGTCATTACCTGATTTCAGAGCCATTCGTTATTTAGTGCTTCAAAAAAACAAAGTTCCAACAACAGACACTGAAAATGAACTCTCCAAAATAGTAAGTCCCCCCCATGCTGGTTTGTTTGGGTTTTTTTTTATTGAAGTAATAGTATTTTTGAAATAAGGAAATTAATTTATTATACATTTATAAAAAATACATTTAAGCCTTTGCATGGCATCGCTAAAGACAGACTCCCCACTAAGCTGCCTAAGGCATTAAGTGGAAAGAAGCAAGTCCTGTGGCATAATCTAAGGTATGGTGCATAATTGATAAAAATTGTGCAATTTCAGAAGACACTTGTCAGCTTATATATATACACACATGTAAAAGCTCTAAAATTGAAGTCTCTCCTCTTAAACAGTGCTTGGCTCCCACAAAAACTGCCAGTCCCATGAAGATCTCAAATCCCATCCTACAAGCACAGACTCTGGTAACAGTGGGTTCGGGTGGGTTTTCTGATTTTATTAGTTTACATCTGGTCTTATCCTCCACAGAAGGAAAAGCTGAGGCAGATGTCCTAGAGTTAGAAACAAAATTGCACAAGATGTGTGTCTATCAAAAAGTGCTTAAATAGGTGCCAGTAAGATTAGCTCAATGCCATCTACAGCTTCATGATCAAAAGAAACCCCCTCATTAGATCACTACAATTTCTTTTTGTACCCTTTATTCAGCATTCAGGGAGACAAAGAAAGGAAGACCCCATTTCATTGCAGTCATCACCACCTTCACCCATATAGCATAGCTTGTGAGAATTCAAGATGTCAGTGCTCAAAACCTCACTCAGCTTTTTGTGTGTTGGCCTTAGGAGCTCAGCTGAGGCTACAGGGTTACAGATTGTGAGTACAGATGTGTCTGATGAGTATTAAGCACTGTGAAGGCCCTGTGGCAAGGTAACTATGCAGGAGGAATAAGTCTTTCACATGTACCATGCACAACAATGTTCTCTCTTGTGCTATCAACCACTGGGGGAATAAAGGAAGAGATGGACTGCCACACTCCAGAGTTGTGCTCAACAGTCTGACATCCAAGTGAAGACCAGTGATGAGTGGTGTTCCTCAGGGGTCAGTACTGGGACTGGCACCGTGTCCTGTCTTTGTCAGTGACACAGTCAGATTGAACATACCCTCAGCAAGTCTGCCAACAAAACCAAGCTGTGCAGTGTAGCTGACACACTGGAGGGAAGAGATGCCATCCAGAGGGACCTTGACAGGCTGGAGAGATGGGCCCGCATGAACCTCATAGTTCAACAAGGACAAGTGCAAGGTCCTGAACATGTGTCAGGGCAATCCCAAGCACAACTACATGCTGTAAGCAGAATGGATTGAGAGCAGCCTTGAGAAGGACTCAGAGGTGTTGTTTGATGAGAAGCTCAACATGAGCTGGTAATGTGCACTTGCAGCCCAGAAAGCCAAGCATGTCTTGGGTTGCATCGAAAGAAGGGTGACCCAGTGCTCTCATGAGATCCCACCTGCAGTACTGCATCCAGCTCTGGAGCTCGCAGTACAAGACAGACATGGAGCTGTTGGAGCAAGTCCACAGGAGGGCCACAAGATAATCAGAGGGCTGGAGCACCTCTCCTATGGAGACAGCCTGAGAGAGTTGGGCTGGTTCAGCCTGGAGAAAAGAAGGCTGCAGGGAGACCTTATTACAGCCTACCAATACTTAAAGGGGGCCTACAGGAAAGTGGGAGAGGGACTGGTTACAGGTGCACAGAGTGATAGAACATGGGGTAATGGCTTTTAGCTGAAGAAGGGGAGATTTAGTTTTGATATTAGGAAGAACTTCTTCCCTGTGAGGGTGGTGGGGCCCTGGCACAGGCTGCCCAGAGAAGCTGTGGCTGCCCCCTCCCTGGAGGTGTCCAAGGCCAGGCTGGATGGGGCTTTGGGCAACCTGGTCTAGTTGATGGTGCGCCTGCCCATGGCAGGGGTGTTGGAACTAGACAGACTTTGAGGTCCCTTCCAGCACAAACCATTCTAAAACAATACTTATGTACTGCTATCTAATTTCAAGTTAGACAATTCACTTTCAGAAGACACTTGCATGTCATCTGTCTTTAAAACAAGGTGCTGAATAATCTATTCAAAAGCGCTAAGAGGGAATTCACACAGACAGTAACTGACTTCTCCCCCACTGATGATGTGCTGTCAAGTACTTAAAGCACTTTTAAATCATTTTGCGAGCACTTCTCAGAATTAAATTACAAGTGTGGCATATGGCATGAAATGAAAGATCCAGACCACGATGCTGTCATTACTGTTAAAATCCTGTATCACTCAAAACGTGAACACATTAGTTATGCCACACTCCTTAAAAACTGAGACATTCTGAAACAGTAGTATCTCAAGCTACGGCTTTTGGCATGACGCAGCTCGGAGCTGAAGCACAGTTCTTGTGCACTGGCAGAACTGCACTGGTGTGAGAGCCGGTGAGTCTGCAGCACTGGGGCACTCCAAGCAACACAAACCAGACTCCTGATCCTGCTCTTCCATTCCCTAGTCACAGCCACTTTCATCCTCCCCATCCTCCTCTCCTCCATGCAGCACTGCCCACGTAGAGGGTCTGCTGGCTTCTCCTCCACATAGAAATAGCTGTCTCCCCACAACCATCCCCACACACATAGTCTGTTTACATACTCATTTTCAACTCTGAACAGCAGCTACCATAATCAACCCCGCACCCTGTTCCTGCAGAAGCAACTTAACATTTAAAAGAATCCCTCTTCCCCTTCCTCCCTCCCCAAACATAGAAAATAAAATTTGTAGTCAACATTACCAACTTTTGTTTCAGGAAACTGCTCACCAAGGATAAAGAATTAATCATGTTCTCCATACTACATGAGAGCCACAGAAAACCCCTAAACAATAAATGGTTTTCCAGATTCCCCAGCAATGTGTTCCAAAGCTCTTCTATCATTTGCAATTTAAAAACAAGCAAATGTGAAAAGCTGCTTTGAGACTTAAGAAGTAAAAGCAAAACCGCTTCCATGTGTTTTAACGCAGGTTGTGTGGCTTGATGTGCCCTGCTGATCCATCTACCTCAGACAGCACAGCAGCAGATACCTATACAGAAGCAGATAGAACAAAAATACAATTGTGAGATAGTTTCTTTGTATTCCAAGAAGGCTGAAGATACAGGACCAATCTAAAAAAAACCAAAACCAGCACTCCCTAGTTTTTCAAGGGCGGATACACAAAGGAGTTGTCTGTGAGGCCAGGGTGCTGTGAAGCACAGCACAGGCTGAGACTGGAGCAGCCCTCCCCGCAGCCGTTTCCCTGTGGTGCTGCAGCACGGCCGCCACACAGAATCAGCCCGCTTAACCCCTCACCGCTCACTTCACCAGGCCGCTCTGCTCTTTGCATTTGTACTGAAAACCACAGCTGTGCTACCACAGAGAAAGGAGCCCTGTGCCAGCCAGCTCCTCCCTTCAGCCCCACACCAGGAGAGATCGCAAGGCCGTGATCTGGATGAGCAGTGAAGGTAAGCCTGTGACTGCATACTTTCACTGTTCCATCATTTAGTTCCTCTGTTGCCCAAACTCTCAACATGCTACTTGTGTCAGCACATAACAACTGAGTAACATTGAGCAACATAAACCAATTCTGAAAGATCAAAATTCAAGATAAGAGGCCTTCTCAGTTTGATAGTCACCACTCCTTTGAAATTTTTTCTAGCTATAAGAACTTCTTTACTCAGTCTGATTAGGGAAGCCAATTAATAACAGTGTGATATTTTTCAAGCACCAATTTTTAAGTCAGTAGAAATAAAAGATGACTTAAAAGTGAGAAAAAAAAACATTTTAAAAAAAAAAAAGGGGGCCCACCTAAAAATTATTTCTCCATTGGTCCACATTCCCCTCTCTTCATACACCTCTCCACCAGTAAAGTCAGGCACAGACATGCAATCCTTCCCCACACACGATTCATCTTTAAGACAAGTGTCAGAATATTCCAGGTGTACAGCAGGCAGAGAGATACCACCCATTTGGAAATTACTGTCATTTGAAACCAAATTAGTTAGCTGTTAAAGCAAAAGCCACACTCTTCAAGTTTTACTTAGTTTTATTCGTTGAAACAGCAAATCATAGAACAGCTGCAGCGACCGTGGAAAACAGCAAGCAGCAAGCTGAGCTCAACACTGGAACTACTTCAGTGTCCAACTTAAGAATGCCTGGAAAGCTTAACTTCATTGCTTCGAGTGAGAAAAAGCAGACAGAAGCTTGAGTGCAGGTTTGGGCTAATACATTATCTTCCACTATTCTGTTTCAAGACATGAAAAGAATATAACATAATTAGGACAGAAGTGCTTAAGAAGAAACAAGTGTCTATCATGTGCTACTCCAGGTAAACAGACTTTCAAACCCACCATGAGAGCTCCAAAGTCCATAGCAGCTTAGATGAAATATACCTGCACCTGACACACAACATTCTCCTCTGGCACTTAATGTTTTAATGCAGCCAACCAAGAGAGAATGTCACACCTGAAATATTGTTCTTCTATCAGTAGGAAACAGAATCTATTGTTTCATAATGCCTGGAATTTCAATGAAATAATAAGGAAATACTAAGTGAAGGTGAAATCAGAATAAAAGAAAACATAAACACATGCAGTAGATGAGGCAGGCACAGCCTGTAAAATAACTCTACAGTTAATTCAGCTTGTAAAAGCTTTCTATCAAATCCATGTTAAGTATTAAAACACTGTTAATTAAGTCACTGATTTATTCATAAATATTTTGCATACAGTTAAGCAAAATCTCGATTGGAAGCTCTTATTTTTACATCCCAAAGAAGAGTGGGTTATTTGTGGCATACCAGATGTTTGCTGATAAGGTAGGAAATTTGCTAAATCAGCATTTTAAGTAAAACATAGAAATGCATCCACCTAATTCATCTTGTTCAGATGAAGTAGCACCCACTTGAATTCTTTGGGTCATGTTTCCTACACCTGACCTAACTTTTTTTAAACAGGGATAAGACCAAGAGAGAGCTATTTCCTACACATTCTCCACGACAAATACAAGGTCTTTGTATCTTCTTGCAACATCCAAAAAATAGCCAGCAATTTCTGCCACCTAGGAGGTGCCCCATCAATTTCAAAGACCTGTGTGGAGAACCTTACATGTGAAACTCTTTCAGCAGGGTTTAATATTCCAAGATGAGAACTGATAAAAAAAAAAATAACTAAGCTCTTACAATAAAAAGTGACAGTCCCTATGCCAAGAAGGAAAAAGGACATCAGAAAAAGAGCAAAACTTTCACATAGTGAAAACAGTATAAAAGAAGGATCAATTTGTTTAATAAAGAGGAAGTGTTTTATTCAGAGTCCTGAAAGTTTATTTCTAAGAAACACTTCATGTTCACCTGAGTTCCTTCTCATCCTTCAATCATACTTCACATATTACCAGTATCTGAACCTGAATTCAAAGAGTGAAAAAAATTGAAGCAACTCTTCCAACCAGTATTTCTGAAGCTTTGATCATTGGTTCCATTATATGAAATGGTAACAGAATTATATTTCCCCTTACTATTACTGGAACTTGGGCAGCTTCATTAAAAAAAAATATGATAAAGACAGTAGCACTAGTTTAGTACAGAATTCGCCTGTGTAAGAACTAATTAAAAACAAGTTAGAAACTCTGTGTGACAAAGTAAAGTGAAATTCTTCCCTGCTTTCCCCCAGTTTCCAGAAGTGCAAGAAAACCTTCTCCCCTCCTCCACAAGAGAGGTAAAAAGACTTTGTCAAACCCCAGTAACCACAGTGCTGGCCCACAGACAGGAAACAATAGAGACAAACACCAAAAGAAAAGTTTGGCAAGAAGCAAACTACAGAAGTAAATCAGCCAGCGACTCAGCTGACTTCATATTACAAGAAAAAAAAAAAAACCCAGCCTTTTGTTTCCTCTCCATCATCTTCCTCCTCCTTACCCAGAATAGCTTCTGAAGCTTAGTTTTCTTGTAGAATCCCAGAGTGGCTGAGGTGGGGCTATTTTCTAATCCAACCAACATCCTTAAAGCCGGGGCAACTAGAGCAGATTGCTCAGAGCTATGGCCAGTTGGGTTTTGAATGTCTTCAAGGATGGAGAGTCCACACCTCCACAGACATGTTACAGCACTTGATCAACATCACTGTAAAAAAAGACTTTTCTCAGTTTAAATGGAGTTTCTTGTATTTCAATTTATATCCATTGCCTCTTGTCCTGTCACTGGGCACCAAAGAGAAGAGTTACATATAAATCCTATCATACACTGACAGAATTTACTTGCACATGCAGCAAGGGCATCAGTCAAGCCCAGCCCAGAAAGGTTTGTGAACATTCATCAGAGAAAGCAGCATGTATAGTTTAAACAGGGCTATTATAAACCTGTCAGATCCCAAAGTTAAGAAAATACTATACCCTTAGTGACTCACTAATCCTCAATATAAATAGTCACATCTTACATGGTCACCAGGAAGTAAACTGACCTACAGGTCAGCCATGCTCAAGCCTTTCCTTTTCTTTATTTAAATTTGCCAATTCTCTTCTTTTCCATAAAGATTCGAGAGCCTCTGCATCCCCACTTTCTCTTCCCACATACAGACCTCCAGCTTCCAGCTCTTTCAAACCTCTGCACCTCAAACTCCAGGAACCATCCACCTCCCAGAGGGTAACAGTTCACAGCAACTATCACCTCCTCAAAGGAGTAATAACACATCCTCACTGGCCAATATCCACCCACATTCAGCCTCCCCGAATGTGGCATATCACATTCTATCCATGAGCATGGCACCTGTTCAGCATCCACACTCCAGTACCGGCACCTCTTCAGCTTCCACACATCATCACTGACTGAAGAAGTCATTACCTTCTCCATAGAGCTACTAGAGGGAAGAGTTTGCATAATGCAACAGGACACAGTCCAGGACAAGTAGTAGGCAGCTTGTGATACTCTTTTTTTTTCCCCTCTCAGAGCGTTATTCTATATGCTATCTTCCCAAAGAGTTCACCCCTAGCAGCTGCTAAGAGAAAGCTGCAGGAATTTTAGTAGCAAAAGCTCCATAACATTAACACGCACAAAAAAATAAATTCCAAGCTGTGCATGTATTCCCCCATAGCTACTCCCATAAATAACTAGAAACTGCCTGGCGAAAAATTTAACTTTATTTTTAATGCAAACTCCCTCCTCATTTCCCAGTACTTCAGTCACCAGAAAACCAGACACACCAGTGACACCAATACAGAAATTTAAACTGGAACCAGTTACTTACAGGGTCTTTAGTAAGAGATGTCTAAACCCATAAGATGTAAAGGTCTTTGAAACATGAGCATGCTCTAACACTGCAGGTGGACAGGTAGCCAGCAAAACCCACCTGTACCCCACCCTGCTGCAATGAGCATCTCATGTGTTAATCTGGTGTGACTAACAAGCTCAGGGAACCCCCTCCCTAATTGCAAGGGGCACACTGGTTCTCTTGCACATTTTTCCAAAGGTCTCTGATATACACATCAAATAGGGTCTGCTGGGAGCATCAGTGTCCAGGCGAAGAGTCACAGATTTTCTCTGACCATTTCTGTTCACATGGGCCATTTATTCTGCCAAGTCACCACCTGGCTACTTCCACACCCAAAATCAAAACATTCAATATCAACACCATGTCTGGTGCTGGGCTCCCCAATACAAGACAGACATGGACCCGCAGAGCAAGTCCAGGGCAAGGCCACAAAGACGATCAGAGGGCTGGAGCACCTCTCCTGTGGAGACAGCATGAGAGAGTTGGACTTCTTCGGCCTGGAGAAGAGAAGGCTCCAGAGAGGCCTTTATTACAGCCTACCAATACTTAAAGGGGGCCTACAGGAAAGAGGAGAGGGACTGGTTACAGGGGCACGGAGTACATGGGGTAATGGCCTTAAGCTAAAGAAGGGGAGATTTAGTTTTGATATTAGGAAGAACTTCTTCCCTGTGAGGGTGGTGGGGTCTTGGCACAGGCTGCCCAGAGAAGCTGTGGCTGCCCCCTCCCTGGCAGCGTCCAAGGCCAGGCTGGATGGGGCTTTGGGCAGCCTGGTCTAGTTGATGGTGCGCCTGCCCATGGCAGGGGTGTTGGAACTAGACAGACTTCGAGGTCCCTTCTAACCCAAACCAGTCTATGCTTCCACAAATGCCAGCAATTATTCAAATCTATTTTTCCTGATTAAGCACAGATTCAAACAGTTAATGAAGGTTTCTGAAACACTAAGAAACTGTCAGTATTTTATAAATCCATTGCAACTCATGCGTACTTTCTGTTCGCAGAAGTTCCAATAAAGCAGAAGCAAGCTACAGAAGTTGGTCCAAAGGCAAATCCATGCTAATAAGCTACATCTGGAGTTTCAGATTAAATACATCACTCCTCTACTTAACAGACTCATACTCATAAGTCCCCTGACTTTCTAAGGCCATTATCAACTCAAATCCAAATTGTACATATGCCTCCCCAAACGGGGCTATGCCTTTTTTTGTGGTACCTCTGTTTACAGAGCTTATCCCTTATCACACTGACAACACTGGGAACCACAGCAGATGGCCCCCTCAGACACAACTCGAACAGGTTTTCTCCACTCCCCCATTCCACTTTTTTTTTTTGTGTGCAAACAACTGATAAGGAAGGCTGCTGCAATGATTTACTGATAGCTGAAGTTGAAAATTGACAAAATGCAAACTGCTTGTGGTCCCTCACCACCTCCTGTGAACTGTTTAACCTTTTCACTACTAAGCAACACAGACAAAGAGTATTAATAATTGTACAAACCATACAGTCTGTTGGATTAGCATTTTGAGCATAAGCAGTATTGGCTAATTTAAAGACCATTACTACCTTTAAAGGTTATGCCACTTACAGCAACCAGTCTCCTACTACCAAAGGAGAAAATATGAGGTGGTCTCCTATACTTTAAAAATAGCCCCCCAACTGGTTTGGAAAATACCTTTAAATTATATTCAAAACCCTATCAAACAGTCTGCTGAAAACAAACTTTCAAACAGAATTCAGAATAGAGACTGAACATTTCATCTGTAATACACATTTACTTTCATCTAATGAACCAAAGCAACCTGAAACTCAGTGACAAAAATAACAATGCTCACAACATTTCTGTCAGAAAGCCAGAAAAGTGCTTAAATTTAAGCCCCACATAAATTCTATTAAGCAAGTCAAGCTCTTGCTACCGGAGAGCATGAATCTGCAAAACCACTATACCAAAATGTTGCAAAAAAACCTAGAGGTTAGCAAAAGCATCTCAACTAACCATCTATGAAGAAGCATCTGCAAGTAGACAGTAATGAACCAGACAGACCCAGAGGGCTTTCTTAAATGTAGGTCATGCCTGTCAGACCACAGCAAAAGGCACAGTAACATTTGCTGAAGAGAACCCCGAGTTACTATTGCACACAAAATTTTCCTCTGTAGGCAGCCACTGAGAGTTACATATTTATGATGAGCACAATCTGATGCTTCAGAGGACCAGGAAGGAAAAGCTGCACATAAGATCTCTGTACTGAATTTAAGAGTAAGACCCATAAAACATTCTGTGTTAACGCTTCACACCTTGGAAGCTTTGCTCTTCATAAAGTTGTCACACAAGAAAAATGTACATTTAAATTTGGTGTTTGTCTCACCCTAAGGGTTGGGGATGGTAGGGGAGAAGAAAGAGCAAAAGGTGGTTTAGAAACAGTAATTTCTGCTGATTTACATCATATTACGCTCAAGACTTGGATGTCTAGTTACTGAGATGAGAAATAGTGAAAACTTTGAGTATTATTACTCTAGATACTTGCAGTGCTCTCTTTGCTTGATTCACATTTTTAGTTCTGAGATTTTGTTAGAATAATAATCCACAGGAAGAGATTATTAGATCTGGATTACAGACAGAACATGGAAATACTTGTACCGACAGTCTTATCCCTGGATGTTTGGGTTGGGGCATATGGCTTGGTTGGTTTTTTTGTTTGGTGTTTGTTGTTTGAATTTTTGGGTGGTTGGCTGGGGGTATTTTTGGGTGAGGGGAGGTGTGTATTTATTTAACTTACACAAGTAACACTGCAAAAAAGACAGTAATAATTTCAGAAAAACTCCTGACAACCAAGGGTGTCAGCAGTCATCAATCACAAGTTCAAAAGAAAGAAAACTTCACCACTGGTCAGCAGCAAAATAGCCATTTTTACAGCTCAGTCTCTTCTGTGAACCCACTAAGAGGACACTTAGCAACAATACCAAGTACCAGGATGACACCTCTGTGTACAAACACAATCCAAATGCAGGGGCAGTTACACCGACACATTTTTATACTCATATTTATAATTCTACATAATGCTTTTGGGGGGGGGGGGGTGGCAGTCTGTCTTACCTTGATCTTTACAAGTTTGTCTTCAGTAACTTTCAGATTTAGAAACACTGTCTGCTTACCTAAACTACTCAGAACCGAACAGAGCTCTACAGGTAACAGCTCTGGACTCAGCTTGTCAGAGCCTCTACACAAGAAATAAGACAGGCTTTTCAGTCTCCTAATCAGTGAACATGACCTCCATTAATCATCAGGGTTATTTATTAGGTTTTAACAAAGAAGAAGAAAAGAGTCACTACGAAGATTTTCCGTTGTCATGTTATTGCAAAATTGCAAAAGGTAACTCAACACGGCACAGTATCACAAGCATTTAGCACTCTGCTTTCTTGCTGGTAATTGTCATTACTGCAGACACACATATGAACCTCAATATTAGAGCATTTTAAAGTTCTCTGTCCTGACTGAGAAGTACTTCAGTATTTGCATTTTACTTGGCTTACAATCAAATGAAAAATAGCACAAAATATTGGTGCTGTCAGAGCTGCCGCTGCCCGTAGGACTGTGCTCTGCTTTAAATACACAAATTAAAATCATTTTGCTGCAGCCTGAGCAGGGTTGGACTGAATGGCAGTGTATAGGTTAATTCTCTTCTTCTGGGAGCTTTAAAAATACAAAGCTTAAATTATGGGAGGCCAGAATCAAATCTGTGAACGATGCTGTTCATTGAAAAACATTTCTTCTGAGCTAGAACAGTTTTCTGCCTGACCACAAAATCTATAATGATTTAGACCTTTCCGTATCAAAATAATAATTTATAAGACTAATTGCCATGCTCAATGAGAAAATACAAAGTTTAAACCAATTGTTCAAGGAACAAGAAAAAGCTAAACACAGTGCAGACTGAACCTTGCAGAAACTGACCCATGTAAGTGATGTGTTTTAAAGGTTTTTAATAGATGGTGTTCACAAGCAGGAGGAAAACAAGTTAGCATAATTAACATCTACTTATATATCCTAAGTTTTACCTGTATATACTGTAAATAAAGAGTAAAATAAAAAAAAAAAGCACTACGTGTTTCTACTTCAACTAGCCTGAAGATAATTACAAATGCACACTCTGGCTGAACTTCAAGCATTCAGATTTTAAACGTTAATTTACTCTGACTATGTGCATGTCAAAATGAAAGATTGCTGTCTGGATCCAGACATGCAGTACTAATACCCAACATGTGCATTCATTTCAGGTCAGCAGACTCCCAACTCCACTCAGGCAGGTGGCAGGACTAGCACACTAATTACAAACACAGAATCACAGATTGATAGGGGCTGGAAAGGACCTGAAAAGACCATCTCTAGTCCACCTCCCTGCCAGAGAAGGATCACCTCGGAGTTGGTCACACAAGAACATGTCCAGGAGGGTTTTAAAGGTCTCCAGTGAAGGAGACTCCATCACTTCTCTAGGCAGCCTGTGCCAGTGTTACGTCACCCTCATGGTGAAAAAGTTCCTCCTTAAATTCACATGGAACCTCCTATGCGTCAGCTTGTACCCATTGCCCCTTGTCCTATCGCTGGCCATCACTGAGAAGAGCCTGGCTCAGTCCTCCTGACTCTCACCCTTTACGTATTTATAGACATTGATGAGGTCACCCATCAGTCTCCTCCAGGCTAAAGAGGAGGACTTCCCTCAGCCTGTCCTCATAAGGAAGATGTTCCACTCCCTTAATCATCTTTGTGGCCCTGAGGTGGACTTTTTCAAGTAGTTCCCTGTCCTTCCTGAACTGAGGGGCCCAGAACTGGACACAATATTCCAGATGCAGTCTCACCAGGGCAGAATAGAGCACAATCCATATTAAAAACTTCACAAAGAGCTATCTATTCTGAACAGCTCCCATCACTGCAAACTGAGTCCTTCAGCGAGTATGAAGGAAATTGAACTCCCCTCCAACTGCTTTTTCATCCTAGCTTTGCCCACCTAAGATTTCATGACCTAGGGCCAGGCACTAAGAAAGGCACCAGAACAATCTCACGTTTAGATATTAAAGTAATGAAAAAAGTTAGGCTAAGCTATTCCCTAGTACGTTTGTCTCTGTTCACTTCAGAAACTAAGTGCCTTTCATAAGCGATATATCTGAGAACAATGTCAACAAACTCAAGGTAGCCTCAGCCCAGATTACCTGGTAAGATACTGATTTAGGCACAGCTTTAGGATAAACATGAGCTTGTGTGGGGTTTGGTAGTTTTTAATTTAATAGTTTTATATTACACTTGGAGGGGAGGGGGCTATGTAGCCAGTATGTACTATGCCGAAGAAGAGAAATAACCTGACATGTTACAATACAGAAAGTGCTTCAGTTCCAGCATTTCTCACGGAACACTGGACAGCCCGAGCTACCTGCAAGGCCCTACAACTTGCACAGTCTGCCAGGGAACCAGATGATGATGTGAACACACAGTTGACTGAGAGCAAACGCTGTAACTTGATGGCAACCGCAGCAAACGAACTGAACAGGAAAATACTCAAGAACCTTGAATCAGAACATTTAAAAGACACTTTTCACCAGTGGCTGCATTTTGTTCTTGAGCTGCAAGTGATAATTGTATGAAATACTTTCCAAGGAAACACTGGTATCTGCCTTTTAACCCAGAAGACAAATAGGTCCTTTTTCTTCTTCATATTTGAAAGGGACTATGGGTAAAGTGAAGAATGATTATTGATGGCAAGAACAGAATTAATATTATTTTATCATTATTATTCCCACCAAGGCACTAAAAACTCTCCCATGGGGAGCATCAAGATGATGATACCTCTAAAAATATTCTCTCTCCATGTTCCAGAAACCACCTGTTTCTCTGCACTCGACCCTCCATGAAAGGAAATTTAAAGTGCAGCCTAATCCCTTCCCTCTTAAAAACCACCCATAGCACACATCCTGAAGTCCCCTTTCACCCCTTTACAGAGCAGTAAGATCAGATCAAACTGAGGCACGTTCTAACTAGCCAAAGGCAAATATAGAGAACGTTATATACCACACAGACTTTTATTATCTTTAATGAGCCTCCTGTGTATACGTGGCACAAGTCTGCATTCTCCATGCTAGCCAAACAATATTGGACGGCACCTTGATAACAGGTGCTGCTTGAGAATTCAAAATTCAAATATTATAAACAACAGTGACACATTAATTTAAATTTCTTCTACAACAGCTGCTCGTCTTTAGATGCCTGGGAAGTTTTCAGCACACAGAGTAATGAGCCTTTACAAGTGTAAACAGAAGTAAAGGAGCATTCTGCTTCCTCAGGCAGAATACCTTGGCCACTGTTCTGATGGGTGGCACTAAACCATTATACTTCATTTTGACCAAAACAGCTCAGGTAGGTACATTAGCTTGTCTACTGCAAAACTAGAAACATATCTAAGTATACATGTTGCCAAAAGAAACATGCAAGCCAAATAATCTTATCATGCATTTCTATTTTGAAACATTTTGTTTCCTATTGAGAAACATCCATTGCCAAGCAGTAAGAAAATCTACATACAATGTCTATTAACTCGTGTTGCATTGAACTACTCTCACAAAACAGCACATTCATCTTTTCTCTTTTTGTTTAGAATACTAAAACATCCTGTCAAGATACTTCCTAACATACACGGACATCACTAGGAATAATTAAAATTCATCAAATTGGCGGGGGGCGGTGGGGGGTGGAATTAATAGAAGTATTCATTTCACAAGGCATGAAAATGAAGCATCTGTGAATTTTGACATCATGGATTGAATCCAGCAAAACAGAGCACTGGTTTGCCAAACATGTTCACAACTCCACCACAGCATCACAGGAGACAAGATTGGTGTTGTCCCACTGACTAGTTCCTGCAACTTTTGTTTTGTTTCTTTTATCATACAGGGTACTACTACTCAGTGTATAAGTATTATTACAGAACTGGACTGCATCTGCATCTTTCCAAACAAAGGTAATATTTTAACAGCACTTGGCAAGACAGTCCAATAAGTAGTTACCACCTAGTGTCAGAAGCATTGAAAGCTTTGCAGCAAAGTTTATAGGACACGTCTCAGAACCGTCTACCTGTTTCTCTGCTTTAATGGTGATCTACAGATCCAGAGGTAAAATTATCATACAAGGCACATCAGAAAGGCACAGCAATTGCACTTGCTAAAACAAAACTGGAACAAGGACCATCTTTTAACCAGCTAATTCATGGTTACCTTAGTACTTTGTAGAAGCACTGAACTTGAAACAAAATCCTGAACTGTCCCAACAAACACAATCTCAGCTAACAAGAAATACAAAACGCTAGCCTGACCATGTGACTTTCCATTGTAACTTATTAACACACTCCACACGCACAAAAACTCTGAAGAGCTCTAAGGCTGACTAAACATTGAAGGGATTTGTGCAATTTGAGGGAAGATAAGGTGTAGAAAAAAAAGAAAAAAATACTTGGGTCTTACTGCATTAGTACCTAGGGTAGAAAGAATTAAGGTATTCATACCAATGACTATGGATCTCTCTCAGGTGTCTGAGTTAGAACTCCCTGTATAAAGGAAAGGAAAAAGGCAACACTACTGAACTCCTTTACCTCTATGAGGTGCTTCAGGAAATAAAGGATTTTTGCACTTAGCTAATGAGACTTAACTTAGGAACCTGAACTATGTATCTGAAGATGTAGGGTAAAAATGCTTCTTGCACACCTATTTTGATATATATTTCAGCATTCCCTGGGTAGTCCTTTTCTTAGGACTCTGACACAGTAGCTAAAACATATCTTTAAACAAGGATGGAAAGTCCCATTTTAACAGTTAACTGCTTGTTTCAGTTTTTTGTTTTGTTGGGTTTTTTTTTTTAAACTAAAGAACTCCATTGTTTACTCCAGAATGACACTTTAAAAGACACTACTCTATTTTCAAGAACGAAAATAGTTTTGAAGCAATGCCTAAGAAAGTGATGCCAAATAACAGCAGACTCTGTAGAGCTTAAAAAAATATGCTTTAGCATATAGAAAGATATATGACTAGTTCCATTTAAAACACATCTTAAATCCACCTCATTCATCAGGCTTTAAATCTTTCATTTTAGGAATCATTTTATTGAGAATATGTTTTGCAACATAGATGGCACACATGTTTTTAATACTGAAACGTGTCTAAAATATCTGGGTACAACTTGGTATCAACTACCACAGTTTAAGTCACACACTCCTTGATGTTAGCAAGTCACTAACTAGTTCCACAGTTTCTATACATCAAAGTGTAACCTGTAGTTCCTGGTACCTGAAGTAGGCGTTAATGGGAATGGAATTGTTTTTACAAAAAGCTAGACTGTATTAATGAAAAGAAAAAAAATACATCTATGAAAACTTAAAACAGTTTTACAGGGGAAGCCGCTGATTAGAAGGCATTTCTCAGTGTCTTGGAGCTCAGAAAACCCAAGCCCAGTTCACATGAGTGTAACTTTATTTTTTGCTGAAGTTTAGGAAAATGATGTTTCCAGTCTGTATGATGAGTGTCCATTAAGTATGAGATAGGCACACCCCCGAAATTGCAAACACCTTCTTGAATCGCAATTGCAATTTGGACACAGGCCTCTAAGGACCCAAACATGCACACCACCACCCCACCCCCCCCCCCCCACCCCAAAAAAACCAAACCAAACATTATTTTCATTATTTAACCACTTTCTTGCAAAACTGAACATGGGAAGAAAGATCTAAAGATCTCAACTTGAACCAAATAAATGTTACTAAATCATCCTAGAAGCTGCCTTACTGCTTCAAACCAAAGGCTGCAAAAACCTGCAAAATAAGAAAAAGAGTCAGATTATACTAATTCTTTCACACTTCGAACTGAAACTTAACTGCTTTAGAATCACTGCATCACTATCGAGAGTCAGCAGCTATGGCTATATATAGTATGGTTATGTACTTTTTCTAAACAGAGAAAAGTTTCTCCCAGGACAACAGATCTCTCAGCTTTTGCAGCGTTCACAGACATCTTACTTTTGCCACCCAGCCTCAGGTAACAAACTGAATCAGAGCTGCGACTTCAATGTCTTGAAAAGTACATATGAATAGAAAACATTTTCTGCTTCCTTCTGGTACACAGTTTTGTAAGACCACTTCAACACAACCCAAGTTTCCCCAAAAACTCAGTTTTAACAGAGTTGCAGCTGAAGAAAGCAAAAGTAATTTCTCAATATTACCTCTGAATCTCCCTCTAAGAACATTCCCTGCGCCAATATCTGCAAGTGCTTTATATTTGCTTGGGTATTTTTAAAAGAATCCAGTGTTATGCCAATTCTTCTGTTTTCTCTTTGGTGTGTGCTGGGGAGCACACCTGGAACCCCAAGTACAAATTCATCAAGTGATTTATTTCACATAGTGCCAGGGAGGCGAATCAAACTAGAAATGTACACACCAATGCGAACACACACTGATACACACCAGTACAGGTGTGAACAAAGACAGTAACCAGAAAGACCTTGGAAAGTAAGTGAGGAATATAAACCAATAATTATATAAATCCATGATCCATGTAATCACATTACAGCAAGAGACAACTACAGCATTAAGCAACTGCCTCTGTTTCCCCTTCCCCCCTAGACCCGCAAAAAAAAATAATTTTAAAAAAAATCAAGTACAATGTATTTAGCAATGAAAAAAATCTGTCCATGCACACAGAAAACATGCAGTCTGGTAACATAAATGCCATTTTTGCACTCCACAGACCCTTTAGAGTTTGCTTGGGTTCTTTAATGATACCTAGCACAAGCTGCAGCTGAAGTAAACTTTCTTCTTTCGTCGGAAGAACCTGCATCTTTAGGAGACGCAAACTTTCCTGATGTACATACCTGAGAACCATGAAAATCTGCCTTGCCAAAATGTATTAAAGTGTTTTTAACCCTTACATGACAGGCAACAGACTGCTTAGCAAACTGTACTTCCACACAGTGAAAGTCACTTGCTAAAGCTGATCACTATGAAAGAGCCTCACACCATCCTGATTGGACACAGAAAACCCGGGCTGCATCACAGTGCAAAGCGCCTTAGTACCACACCCATAGGCTTTATTTGGATATGATATTCTCCATGAATGAGCATCTACTGTGCTTACAATACGGCACAGTCATTCTGAAGCCAAAAATCCAGTTTTACAGAGGGGGAAAAAAAAAAGTTACAACAATTTTAAGCTTTCCTAGTTGAGATCCTGAAAATAAAAGAGTTGGCGTAACTAGCATGAGCATACATGGATGATGATCAATTAAGAAAAATCATACCAATCCCTCTAATCTCAAAAGACTTTTGCACTAATCACCCCTTCATTTCCTTATTTCCTTTGTGACCATATTCAAACTGACGATGGATCTCATTTTTTCATGAATAATCTTCTAGGATATTTACCCAAGCCTAATGTATGCAATGCTTCTGCATTATTAATACCTGTGTGGGAAACGCAGGAAAAATTTTACCTCACTTGCTACAGCTGCCTCTGAACTTTTGAGTCCTTTCAAACAATGCAAAGTAAGTCCCTGAGCCAAGAGATCATTTGTAGTGGGATCAATTAAGTGACTAAATTGAAAATAAAATTCAATAAAATGCCATTTTTAACCTAAATGTTAATTTAAACGGTTCTCAAGAATGTATCAATGATTTTGGAGGAAGCACGGTTAAACAGTGCCATCTAGCAGCAGCTCACAGTAAGCCTGTTATTGTGATACTGTTTGACATACCAAATAGTTTGTCAACTCCTTACTCGTCTTAGCAAATTCAAAGTGAAGGTGCCTGTCCAATTGCTATAAGCAAACCTCTACATACTGAATCTACACCAACTGCTATCACTCCCACCGATCTAAACCCTGGCTTCATAAAAAGGCGGGGGTTTGGGGGGTGTGGGGGTGGGTGTGTGTGTAAGGTGTTTGGAACACCTTTCTTTCATACCTTTTCACCTCCACAAAAAAAGCTCCTAAAAACGTTCTGGAGAAGGTAAGCAAGCATTAGCAGAACTCCTAATGTAACAGATCCCTGTACAACTCTTCACATGAGTCTGACATAAAGAATTAAATTTTGATCTAATGTTTCTCTGAATTTTTTTCTTCACTAAATTTAAGCGGCCAAGATTTCTTGTTTTCTAATATACTGAGGGGAAAGAAGGAGAAAAAAAGGAAAAAAAAAAAAAAAAGAAAAGGTAGGCTACTTTAAGGCCCAAAAGATTGGCATTAAGATGGGTTCTTTACCAGAGAGAGTTGCACAGAATACTTGCAGAAATCAATCACTGCACAAAACACTAAAGCAAAGCGCTCCAAGCCTAAAGCTCTGGTTTCTCAAGCACATACTTTAACACCACAAGTAAGCCCTGGTGCTAAATGAAAGATGAGCCATCTCATGCACACTCAGTCCTGCTAGTGTTCTGCCCTCTTCCTTTTGCAATGCCTTAATACATACGCACAGATACTCCCAAAGATTTGTCCAACTTTGCAGTAAATCAAACCAAGGAGCTAGTATGTTTTAGACTAAAATGGCCAAAAAATAAAACAAATGGTGCCAGAGTATTTTTGAAGTTACAGCAGAAGAAAAGTGTGTCAAACAGAAGTGTGATGACAGTCTTGGCTCCACAATTCAGAGTTTCTTATTAACAAGAGCTAGAATGCTGACTGCCACTATGAACAGCAGCAGTGTCCCTGAGTGTGCCACAAAAGCAAATCCTTTAAAAACTGTGAAGCTCTATAAATCAGTAGAATTCAGTTCAGATACATTACTGAGCAAGAAACACACCTAAATCGAGGGGACTTAAGCTTCACCTCTGCTGTTCAGTAAGTTGGGGAGGAACTCTGGTAGTTTAACAGCACCTCGGTGTGGTACTACTCCGCTGCTGGCAGGCAGTCCAGGCACTGGATACAGGGAGAGGGGTTTATTTCTGGAGTGTAAACTGATGCTAAAAAGTACTGGGAGAGGAATTTTAATTTATTTTCCCTGACCACCTGTAGGGAGTAGGTTATAAGTTTGTGTTCATGACTGGTAGAGGCTCCCCTTAGACTGCTGCAGCCTGTCATAGATCACAGGGCAAAAGGCACCTGCATGGTTCAGCTTTTCTTCCCAGGGCTGAGCTGTTCACCAACATTTGTTTTAGCTGGTTGTCAAAAACCCCCAATGATGGAGAATTCATAACCCGTTTGGGATGATTAACTACCTTTCTGGTTGAAAAGTGTTCCCGAATGTGTAACCTAAATCTTTTAACACAGTTCAAGCCTATAGCTGCCTTCGTTTTCTTTAGTGGCTATGGAGAACATCTGATTCTTTTCTTCTTCACAGCAGCCTTTCACATACTTGAATGCTGTTATCACTCCTCCCTGTAGGCATCTCGCGTGTAGGCTAAATAGAACCCAATTCCTAAAAGCTTTTCTCATAGGTCATGTTCTCTAGATCTCTGACCTTTCCTGTTCCTCCCCTCTGGATGTTACCAGTTTATTCACATCAACCTTCAAGTGCATTACTCTGTTTATCTAGTGTGTACAATTCTCATAAATAGGCACTTGATAGATTTTTTTTTTTGATACCTTATTCAAAACATGGTTTATGAAACCTTCAAATTTAGGTCCCAGGACAGCTGAAGTCTAGATCAAAGTCTACTGATGCAATACTATTTCAAAATAAAATGTAAACAAAATGGGAAATACTGAAATACACTTATATAGAAAAATATGTGTTGGAGAGGGTTTTTAGAATAAAACTGTTAAAGATAGGGAAGCTGAAGTACTGGTGCTAGCTCACATACTATCCTGATTGGAATACCTTGCTTCTCTGCATCCATTTGTTGTTAAGAGTGAGGAACCACTGACAGCACTGAAAAGCTACAGCTGTAAATGAACTGACACCTATGAGCAGAAAACACTGTTTTTCTGCTCTGCTGAGTTTGTATTTGGAAAATCGTGGATAGACTCAAAGACAATTCAAAAACATACTAGTTTTCCCAAAAAGGCTTGCAACCATTATCCCCCATCTTTTTCACACAACACCTTGTAAAAACAGTCTCCACTTTCTTCACAGCCACCCTTTAAATACTGGAACATGGTGATAAGTTGGTGGAGAAACCCCTCCTTCCCATCATTTTACTGTGTTTTTCTGTTTGGTTGGTTGTCAGGGTGGGGTGGGGTGATAGTTTGTTAAAGTCACTTTCTTAAACTGAAGAAAGAAACCCAATGACATTTTTCTTCTTTAATGAGAATTTCTATTTATGTTTTTCCTGGTCTACTGCAACATGACAAGGAATATTTGGAACCACTGAGAATATATTACAGTGACCGTCTCAAATTTAAACTTCTTAATATACTTTAGAAGCCTACTAGCCAAAGGAGAAAAAAATCAAGTTGATATTCTCCTTCCATCACTCTCAGTCATAAGACTCAAACTTCTCATTAAATACATACTAGATGCTCAAATTTACCATCGTCTGATGAACTACATTTTTACATTCACAAAGGAAGATTAACAATTGCCAAAGGTAAGTCAAATTTTCAAAACATGATAAAGACAGAGAGAAAAATGCCAAATCATAAGCAAACAGAATTTCAGGAGTCACTGTCACTTGGGGAATCAGTTACAAGCAAACACACTTTTACCCTTAAAGCCCAGCCAACAAAAGCTGAGGGTCTAAAATGCCTAATAAAACCAGCAGCCAAGTGATCTGTCTTCTATTACACCGCAAGCCAAAAAACTCACTTCCCTCTACACCAGTGTCTTGTACCAGTCAGCAATAATTCATAGTTTTGGCACAATTAACTCAAAGTCTATTTATAGTCACTCAAGTCAAAGTTTCTGCTTAGTTTCCTTCTGTAAGCAAATTCCAAAGGCAGGGATTTGACACACAAGACAAACACTAATGTCTTCTACCTAAACAGATGAAGTCTGTTGCTCAGCCCTGACACTTCACATGTTAACTCCAACTGGTAGCACACAAATGCTACAAGCTTCATGGAAGCCTGTACAAGATTCACGAACATGCATTTTTGCAGATACATTGTACTCCAGCTAAGCAAGACTCCTAGAAAGACTGCACCAGCTAACTCAACTTAAGGTCCCCAAGGGTGCTAGGATGCTTGGTCACAGCATCTGTCCCAAGTGATCAAAATAAGCACAGAGGAAAGAAAAAAAAAAATACTAATCACAGAAACTGGTTAGGATGAGGCTGAAATTTCCAAATTTCAGAAATAAGTTATGACAACATGAAAGATTAAAAACCACTGCTTTATGATGCAACAAAGTCATTTCTCTGCACCTCTGAGATGCAGAGCACTTCTCTTAGGGTGAAAGACTGTCTATAATGTTGCAGGGACAAAAAAAAGCCACCTCAGTTTCTGTGAAAGGTGAAGAACCTGCACATAACTTGCATAATTTCAAAACAGGCTCCCAAGCAAGGCCACAAAAAAGAGCAGGACCAAAGACTCAACGGTTATTCTCTACCTGCTGTAAGGAGGTTACAACAAATAGCATGCAAGTCTGCTCCAACCTTACTTCAGAAGACCTCTTTCCCTGCAAAACTGGATACTTTACAGTGCAACGCTCTACTGCTCCTAACGCCTACCTGGGAAGTTTGCCCTTTGACAGCTTATTTACCTCCACTATTTTAAACATCACTTCCTGTAAGACTTTACAAAACTAATTTTTTTTTAAATAGATAAAATTTAAACAAAAGAAATATTTGCACAGCCCAGAAGTTCCTGAAGATTAAAAAAAAAATTCACAAACCTCAAGTTAACCATACAAAATTCATAAGCTAAGTATATAGTTAGGCTTTAACTACCTTCAACGTAGGATGTTAACTCACAGCATGAGGCACTTTCCCCTCAAAAAAAACCCAAAACAAACAAAAATCTCCCAAACAACCTCCCATCCCAAAAAAAAAACCCGAACACACCCCCCTCCCCCCCAAAAATAACCCAAACATTAAATCAACACAAAAAATGAAAAACCTAGTTCGGGAAGTTTCCAAGCTGAACACCAGCTGCTTTTACATTGTTATCTAAACAGTTAGCTTTACTTATGCAGTACTCATGCATTTCAACAGGTAGCATTTGCTCAGCAAGTCCCTAAAAGTGTCTTAGCATAATACACACTCTGAGACCCGTGTACAAATTATTAATATAAAACTAACAATTAAAATCATCCCTTAACATTAAAATAAGCAGGAGGGTGCGATGAGCATTACAAGCAAAATTCTCAATAAATGTTTCATATAGTAGTCCTTCTGTAAATTAAATCAACCTGCCCAAGGTAAACAAGCATAAAGCACAAAGGGGTAATTTTCTGGAATTACAGTATTTTATGAATCCCAAGCCCATAGCAGAGACTCCTTGAAAGAGGAGTCTCCAACACAAAGCCTAACTTAAAGAAGCGATAATTCCAAGACAAAATAGACGAACAAAACATAGACCTTGTAATAGTCAATAGCAAAGCTGCAAACTAAACAGATCTGGCAGCAAATAATTTTCATTAAAGCCGATTTAATTAAATGAGCATGACTGCACTTCAAATGCGCATAATAATCCAGTGTCCCTAAACCAAACCAGCATCACAGCTCACCAGTAAGGAAACGGTTAATCGCCACCGCCCTCCACCCCCCTTCCCCAGGAGCGGCAGCGCCCAGTCCGGCACTGCTTAGCCAATGCTGCCGCCTCTCGGCTCCCACCGGCCCCGCACCCCAGCCCCGAACACGCGATTTTACACCGTAATCCCTGCTGGAAAACAAGTAGTTTGGACTTGTGACTTCTACCGTAACCCGACTCGGTTTCTTTGTGACTACTGTACAACCGTAAAACCTTCTGGAGAGAAAGACATCCGAGGGGGACATCTAAACTTGCTCTTGCCAACCAACCCTGGGGAGACACAATGCACTCTCAATTAAAAAATAAAAAAAAAAAAGGATTAAAAAAATGAAAGTCTTAAGTGAAAAGCAGAATCTAAGACAGCAGCAGATCAGATACACTCCAAGGATGTGACAGGATTCTGGGAGGGATGAAGAGTATCCGAAGTCTGTTTTTACTTGTTTGCTGGGTGCCAGGACCTGTACTTCCACCTGGGAGGCACAGGAACACAGGCCAGGCCCACAGGAACATAACCCAAGTCAGCCATGAAAAAGGAAAAAGACATTCTACTCAGCTCTGTTAGGCAAGGAAAAATCTCTTATTTGGTCTTTTCAATATGGAAACACACCAAAACCAATTTTGTGTTTATCTATTCAGTGAATTTCTCCTGTCTCCAGCCAGCCTCTATAATCACACGGCAGTCATGTCTCTTAAAATACCCTCAGGCCTGACAGAGAGCACGCCCGGGTTAATGCCCTGTATTCGGAGACATAACACAATCCGAGATCCTGTAGTGCTACATTTGAAATGGTTATCAGCAGCAAGACAGAAGCTAACTCACTTAGGCTTGTCTTGCCTCTGCACAGTAACGCCAGCAATACCCACTCACACATGTACAAGTCCCCACATCGTTAAAAAAAAAAGCATTCCCAAAAACCTGCTGAAAGCACCTCAAAGCAAAGTTGCACAAGAAAGACTGACCACAGCAAGCTCTCTCAGAGAACTTTGTCCTAATTAGCAACTTGTCAGAAACAAGGAACTCGCAGCTAAGTGAACTCTACAGCCTTATTAGCAAATAAAACCGTAGCCAAATTACAGCAAGAGCCTGCAGTAAACACTAGCCGGCCCCCCTAGCTATTCCCCAGTCACCTCGGGTAACATGCAAGTCTTTTTCAGATGTTACTACAAATGGCCTCATCAAAACACGGTATTGCTCCTACCTCTGAGAGTAGATAGTCAAAAAATCTCTTCACGTTTCAAAAGTCTAGACTGTTCTCCCACTAGCTTTTATAAATCTTCTATAAAAACTCCTACTTGTAGCACAGAAAAAAAGCCCCATGAGATATGTGAAACTTAGATCTCAATAGAGCACTCTACAAAGCTCTACATGACCCGTATGTCTATGTTGAATTCACTTCATCATGGCTAGTTATGCTTCATTTACTGATTGCTTAACCATCTACTACAGGGACACATTCCAGACATGAGGATGCACATTATCAGAAGTTCAAATTCACCTTTCATGGTTCAATCCTCTTCAAACTCATTCTTCTGGATTATATGAGGTTCAGCATGGCTAGAACTAAACCCTACTGCGCAGCCACTAGAGCATGCAGACTATTGCTTTGCCACTTAGAATTAATCCTAAACATGTAGGCATGCTTAAATTTACCCATGCAATCTCTCTACCAGTGTCTCTGAAGATGCTGTGCATGTAGGATTTATTTAGGCTGTCAGGCCTGCTCCAAGCTTCCAGTTGCCAGCTCTGTGACTGTGAAAGAAAACTACTTAAAGGAAAAAAAGAAATCGATTTTATTTAGATGGACTGTAAAATAGGTAATTTTAAGTGGGATAAGAAAAAAACCAACACAAACAGTACACACTTGTCACATCAAGCTCTAATATCAACGATATAGGACGCCATTATGAGGGGGAAAATCCTCATAAACAGGGGAAATATTTCCCAGGTTGAGAGTTAGGTGTTCTATCCTGTAACAGAGGTAACACCCTCAAAGCTAGATACTCCACTTAAGAGAAAGCTGCCCAACGGGAATAAATTGATGCTGAGGAAGCTGAGGTAGGAAAAACTCACCACAGAGAGGTTGTGTATCTTACACAGTACTATAAGTCAAAGGTGGTAAGTAACAGAATTCTAGACACACATCCTAGGAAGTTTTACACGGAACACAGGAGCAGTAACACAGGAATCTGCAGCTGCCAAAGCCACAGTTATATGTTAGTTTACAGAGACCTGGGGAACACGCACTGCTGCACGTGAGTCACA
This sequence comes from Hypotaenidia okinawae, assembly GCA_027925045.1. Lineage (NCBI taxonomy): Eukaryota > Metazoa > Chordata > Aves > Gruiformes > Rallidae > Hypotaenidia > Hypotaenidia okinawae. The sequence continues at coordinate 66,273,752 of BSDF01000002.1, forward strand.
GTGTGATATTACAAAACTGTAAGAAAACACTCCAACAATATCCAGACACATCATCCCAACTCACTGCCTGACAGAACACTTTAGGCCGCACTGGGAATACTTGCATTCCTCCCCAAAAACCTGTGAAACCTTGATCATCTGCATTCATGCAATCCTGTCTGTTCCATCCCACAAATAGTACCTTTTGTTTTTCCCTCTATGGCCCATTTCACCCTCTCTCCTCATCCTCTCAACCATCCCACCGCTCAAGTTTCAGATTCTAAACTGTTGACAAAAGTTCTGGCATCTCCTTGGAAGGTGGTTCTGGATAGGGCCAACTGTAGTAATTATTTCAGACCAAGACTAAACGTAACAAAAAACACCAGGTCCCAAGCACTCGCTGCACATGACAGAGGCGGGTTTTCAGGCCATAGCACCAAGTACTCAAATACAGAGCAAATTTGTGACAAGCAGCAACTCAGACCTTCTGAAAGCAGAAGACCTCATCACTGGAACTGTTAAGAGAATTATCTTGCTTTAACAAAAAGTACAGAAGTAAGTTCCTTTACTGCCTCGCTCATTATCAACAACCAAAAGCTTTTACATCCAGACTATCAGTCAGCCTGAATCTGCAGGAGATACCTGTGATTCCCCAAATCACAGACAGAAGTGGAATTCTTCAGCGAGGGTATAAAACGCCACAGTATTTACACCTCGGTTCACTTTTCTGCATTGCTCATCTCTTTCACAGATGATGGGGGCTTCAGGATTGCAAGTTGCCAGAGAAAACAGAAACATCATCAGGAAAGTAGCTTGGGTTATTTTGTCTATTTAAACCTCCCACCCCACCCAAAAAAAAAAAAAAAAAAAAACCAAACCCAAAACCCAAACTGCTGTGAAATAGCTTTTTTCCCTGAATTGGCACTGCAATCAGGACTATTTGAAACTTACAAACCTAGAAGGAAAGCCTAAGCTTGAATTCTCTGATTTTTAAGACTAAATATCAACCACTTCACAAGCAGCTAATAAAGATTCGCTTCTTAGCTTGAAAAAAGGAATACTAAAAATACCTCACAATGAGGCAGCTCATAGCACCCCAGAATTACATGGTAATCACTACTGTTCATTTTACATGATACTTACGGAGGAACAGAGAAGCATTATCAGCAGGGTGGAGGGAGAATGGAAAGAGCAACTACTGGATCTGAACTAAGAGCATGCACCAAAAGCCAGCAGAAACTTTAGTAAAAATACTTCATCTATTACTACACAAATTAATTTTATCTTAACAATCATATATAGTAACCTGTGCAAGAGATCTCTATTTTAGGACAACCAAATAAAATAAAAATCTGACGTTATTAACATTTTATTGTGCAGTAGGAAAGTACTTTTAAAAACAGTTGAAGCACCAGACACTTTACTGCAACTCAGGAAAACAGCCAGTGCCCATACAATCTTAGTCATTTTCTTTATTTTCCATTCGGATTAACGAAATTGATGCTGTAAGCACATTTTGCTCTATCTCTAGGAGGATGGCCAAAGTAGGGAAGCATGGTTTAGGCAACACAGCAAACATGAGGCAATGCTTTTGAATGCTGAAATCTATGTAAGTTTGTATCACTTCATCTGCTCCAAACATCTGCTTTCAACAGCATCTGTCTTCTTGTCAACAGAAGGTCTTAGGTTGATGAGATAATTTATTCTTCCTGATCTTTATCCTTCTACTCAAATTTACTGTTTCAGTAAATGGACAGTCTCAGCGATACCTCAGCTGTATCCACTGGGAAACAAAAAACTGACAAGCATTTAGAAAATTAACAAGTAGAAGAGGCAATAAAAACCAGATAATTTATTTAACACTATTTTGCAATATTTAGATTTGCTTTAGAGAAATGCATAAGCTTTCTGCACGGTGAATTTAGCAGCTATAAGACATAATGTGGTAAACATTAAGCTTCAACAGAAATTGGCAAGTCTCACCAACAAATACCATAACCACAGTAATGGAGTGAGGTGGGTTGGTTTGGGGTTTTTTGAGAGCTACAGGAAGGAACCCATGAAAAATACAGCATCTTTCCATCCAAGAAACTTGCATATGATTTGCACAAGAGAGCAAAGAGGATGCCTGAACATTAGATTAGACTAAAACTGCACAAGAAAAACTGAAGGTCTGTGGCATACCCAGCTTCTACATGCTAAAATCAAAGCCAAACCCACTAAATCTGCAACAAAACAACCCCACCCCTTTTTGCTTTTAGAACCCTATGCTACAGAGGAAGAGTTCCATGTTAGCAGGGTAGATAACCTGTTACTGCTTCAGTTTTGCTGAATGTTTATTAATAATAGTTTCTGCTTCCTCATTAAAAAAGGAAAAGTTACTGTTTGTGTCTTCCCTCCCTCCCAGCATGTTTTACAATGACTGAGAATGCCTTTGACCTAAGCACCCTTCAAGCCAAAAGCAGTTATCACAAAATAACAAGAATACCTAAAGCTTCATACATCAAAATGTGTTCAAGAGGGCTGGGCCACACCCCATTCATTCCACAGAACCAGAAAGCTACAGATGCCAACAAATGCTGATACAACTACCTGCTTCAGAAGTCAACTCCTTCTATGCCTGACTATGCATGCTGGGTTCCATGGTACGTGGCACACATACCCAGTTCCCCTCCCAAACATCTGACTCCCCGTATTTGAGAACTCCCAGCCTTCCCAATTCCTTTTTTTTTTTCACAGCAGGCACTATTTGTCTGCACCAGGAGTTTCTTCCTCAAGGGTGTATCTCAAAAGGGAACACTCTAGTAGGTCTGCAGGCATATCTAAGTGATATGATTCGTGCTGCCAAGAAACCAAAACCAGTTTCAGAACCACTGAAGCCACCATGAGCTACATTGTTTACAGAATGCAAACAAGTACCATGGTACAGCCCTACACTGACAGCAGCTGGTCCACACATTTCTGTGCTGCTCACGCTAACAAAGGAGCTTTGTGTTCTCACAGGATGGTATGCAAGATTTCTATGCAATACAGCCCACCTCCACACTGTAAAAGCAGATACAAAAATAGGTTTGGCTCTTCTGCTGCCTTCCCTTTGCACTTTTTTTTTTTTTTGGCTGATGGAGTTCCTGACTTTTAATTAGCTTTGGTGTTACTGTAATATCTGTATATTGCCAATTCACACTGTACTCTCACCCCACACAGAGGCAGTCTTTGTTGTGAGGAACTCTAGCACAGCTCTCAGTTTCCACCTTGGGATACAGCCACTCCTGAAAGCAACAAACGGTGCTTAAATAGAAGGAACATTTTTGAAACAGATGAAAGGCAAGGAAAAAAAAAAAAAAGGGAGGGGAAGGGGGTGTAGAGACTTCTACGTCTCCTGAATAAAGCTTAAAATCAAGAATAGGGTAGAAACATGCAATAGACAGAGATAAGGAATAGTATCAGAATAAGATTTTTTCCAACAAGTCATAAAACTATTTCTGCAATTAGAAGCCATCATTATAGCCATGTTCAGTTTTGGCTAAGTCACCTTGTAAGCAGGTTGCATTGTTATAACTTCTAGTTAGCAATAAAAAGTCATTCTGATGCTGCTTTTTCTTCCTTCTGATTTTTGATCAATCTGGCAATGAGACAGAAGGCACTAGACACAGTGCTTGCCCACTTCCCTTCTAATGGAGCGGGAACTGCAAGTAAAGGTTACATTTTATTTCCTAGAACCAGAGCTTTATTCCAGCACCTCTTCAGTAAGTGGCGTTGACTCAAAGGTTAGGAACACGTAGGAAACAGGACAATCAAAACACTATCACTGAACTAACAGCTGTCTGAAATACTACGACAGCAGATCATCTTTCCCCTTAGTCAGTATTGCTGTATTTTCCTCAAGTTTACAACAGTTTTACAATAAACAAGATCTAGAAACAGAGGCACTGATTTGGAAATCAGCTCTGCCAAAACACCTTTTTTGTTACTTTTTGCATAGTGTAAACAGTATTAATTTCAATAAACATTTGAAATCTGGATTATATTAAGCAATACTTACTATTTCACTGTATAGGAAAAAGAAGAGATTAAATCCCTCTTGACATTCTATCTGAACTTCCCAAACAGCTTGCTAGAAATAAAGAAAAAACTCAACACCATTTCTTAAAATTTAAAACAAAAACAGACAAAAAACCCTGCACCCTTGAGAAATGGTGGGAAACTTTCTATATTGGCATTTCCTCTATGGAATGATGGGCAGCATCAGAAAGAAGTTACGCACTCAAAACACATATGTTGATGATGCTGCTGAAAATCTTAACTGCCATTTCATGAAGAGCAAGACTTTGTTGCCTTCTATCTCACTGACACCTTTGACAAGTGATTGACTCCATTTTCTCTGCACCCTCCTACTGTGTTTTGCTGTCTGCAGCTAGGATCTTCCATAAACCTTCTCCTCTTAAGGCTGAAGAAACAGAGTCATCCCAGTTTCTCCGTATCCATCACAAACTCCCTAACCATCTCGGTGGCCCCCCATTGGACTCATTCCACTACATCATCCTCCCTCTTTCCCTAGGGAGCCCAAGAGGGTCCAAGCTGGATCACTGGACACAGCACTTCAAATGCTGTCTCACAAGCTCCAAGCAGAGCTGAAGGGCCACTTCCCCAGGCATGTTGGCTACTCTCTTGCTAACACAACCCAGGAAGCAGTTCACCTTCTTCGCTACAAGAGCGCATTGCTGACTCATGTAGAACTTCTTATTGAGTTATCCACCTCAATCCCCAAGTATTTTTCTGCTAAGCTGCTTTCTCTGGTCAGTCTGCCCTGCCCCACCTTTACCACTAGTTGGGGTTACACCAACCCCAGGATCTTGCACTTGCCTTTGCTCAATGTCATACCGTTTCTGTTAGCCCTTTTGCTAATGTATTAAGGTCCCTCTGAACCACAGCACTGGTTTCCAGCTTACCAACCACTTCCCCACTTCAGCACAGCTCAAGGTACAGAACATCCTGTCTTCCAAGTCTATTAAAGACATTAAATAGCTTGGTCCCAGCGTGAAACCCCAAGAGACTTTATCAGCAACCCAAGCAATAATAGCACACTTTCATACACGCCTGTCTCCAGAAGCATCGCTGCGCTCATCAGGCAGTTGCTCTCCTCACCACCTCAGATTCTCACGCACAGCCACCACACTTGCTGTGGTTCCTGCTGCCCTCAGTTCCAACTTCATGAACAGGAGACAAGGGAGAACATTCAATAGACAGACTGGTAAAAATATGCGTTAGCCAGAATTTGTAGCAAATATTTTTGTTCTCTTAAACAACAAGTTTCCAGAGGTCCTTAAATGTACCAGTTTAAAAAGAAGGTGCCTAATTTCATAAATAAGAAACCCCACTGGGTAATTTCTGCCTACCACCTCAGTACTGGGTATCTGTTTGATAGTGACCAGAAGCTGGCAGTCAATTTTACATACAATGACTAAAATTACCCCATAGGTTTTCCTGTCCCAGCTATCACAACTTTAGTTCAATTTTTAGTTCCAAGTTTCAGATTCTATACATAGAGTTATTTCTATTCCAAAGTTCTGAATACCTCATTTTTTAAAAAAAGAGGGTGCTAAAAACTTTAGACAGGTCCTTCCTCTGCTGTATTTTTCCTGTATTTCTCCCAATAAAAACCCAAGAGCACAGGACAGGCACCTAAACCTTGAGAAGCCAGAAGTAGCTTCTGGAATGCTATGCAGTAGAGAAATTATGATAAAGAGAAGCTAAATTTAAGAAAGCCATAACAAGACCAAAAAATGAAGACTCATTTGTAATCTTACACAATCAGTAGTCACAAATAAGGCTTTTTGGACAAGCACTTCACTTGTCTATGAAAAGAAGTTACCTACTCCAGCACTGCACTACCAAGTAAAGAACCACCTGGGTTCCCTAAAAATAGTTCAGCACTTGAATAGTTCAGTGTCTAGTTTCTATTTAGACACAGAAAGTGCAACTGCAATAAAAGGAAAATGAGATGTAACTGTTTAACAATGTCATGAAATGGTCAAGAAGAGAAACAAGAATTCTGTGAAATCAGGAATAAAATACTTCTAGGAAAAATGTTAAAGACAACTTTGCAGTCTTTCAGTACAAGCAGGACACAACTTTAAATGCAAGACAGACCAATTCTCCATGGAAACATGACATTAATCTACTTTTTCAGCTTTCTGCAGCTTTTCTTTCACCATGTTTTACATTAAGGAGATTAAATGTGGCCAGCACAACTACAAGTCAGGGTTTTTTTTTTTGTCTAGGGTTGGGGGAAGCAGAACAAGATGATGGGGAATGCTTTACAGTATTTAGAAGGAAAGGAGAAATAGTATTTGCAGTTATTCTGAGTGTACCAGCTACATCCTGTATCATCCCACTTCCATCATACTGACTCCCTCCAGAAACAAAGGATCATTCACATGGAAAATTTCACCTCTGCTCAAGTAGCAAACACACACATCACTAAGTAACAACAAACTTCCTCTCTCTCAGGTTCCATTAATTACAATCAGACAACCAGCTAAATTCCAGCCAATAGAGTATCTTTCCCTTCCACTCTTATGAAAACTTTTCACTGAAGCTTAGCAAGTAAAATGCCCCCAAAAGCCACTGCATGACACCTAGTAGATAGCTGCCCCATCAAGAAAACCTAACCAGTCAGAAAGCACTCATCTTGTAATCATGCTGTTTAACACCAGGAAAACACTTTACCTCATCACCTTCAAACCAGAAAGAGATCAAAGGGGGATTTTAAAAATGTGTAATTAAGACTGAGAACATCTAATGGCGGCTTTACAGCTCTAAACATTCACCAATGGTACTGTTACCTGTAATTTTGTATCCATATGCAGCCAGCTGCCCAGCCATATATTCACCATCGGAATTATTGTGAGAACATCCCCATGTACGAATCCAGATCTTCTGAACCCCAGGAATAATGCTGTTAAATAAAAATGAATGGAAGAGACAAGTTAAAAGACAAACACGTTTCCCTTTTAAGCCCACTGAACACACTCAAGTAATTGTAGTTCTCCAAACACAAAATAAAACCAGATGACATCATGCTCAGCAACAAAAAATAGGGGGTTGATCCTTCCAAATTAGCCATTGTTACTACTCTGAGACTAGTGGGGCATCATTCTGCTTGTGGGAGGTGGTGAGCAACTGCTTTTGCATCACTTGGGATTTTTACCTATCCTTTCCTTCACTTAAGCTGTCTTTATTTCAACCCACAAGTTTTCTTGCTTGGGCTTTTCCAAATCTGTCCCCCAGCCTACCAGAAGGAGGGGTTAGCAAGTAGCCACTCAAGTTGTTGGCCATAGTCAATCCACCACAAGTGGCAAGAAAAGTCTTTTGTTAGTGGGAAAGGTACAGAGCTGTAGGATAATAAGAGCTTCAGTACACTGCAGTCATGCTACAAAAAACACCACCAACACCAAAACCAAATAATTAACTGTCTGAAAATTATCGTATTGTTTTACAAGTGTCCTTCAAGTGACTGCACTGAGCCCCGAAGCCAGGGGTTCAGCTACTCAGAGCATGGGACTCATTCTGAGAAGCTCATCTACTGGGGGCTGATAGGGTCCATCCCCAGAGAAGGGGAATAGTATCTTCAGTCATCAGCTGAAGCTGGTGAAGATGACTTTAAAGTTGCTGTAGGAGGGAAACCTCAATTCATCCCATTCCTAATAGTGTGATGCCAGTGGCAGCAATAGATGTCCAGATCCAGGAGGATGACAGATCAGGAGGAGAGCACCTGAAGTGCAGCCACTCCACATAGTACATCAGCTTCCTTGGGTGCCTAAATGCCTCTAAGCAAACACATGTACCATGGGGAACAAACAAGAGTTAGAGATGTGCAGATGCCTTTAGCACTGTGATCTTATTGGCACCATGGACACATGTTAATGGAAGGATACAGGCTCTTTAGGAAGGACAGGCAGGAGAGAAGAGTGGATGTTGCCCTCTCCGTCAACCACCAACTGGTGTACATGGAGTTCCATCTGGGGATGGCTGAGGAGATGACCAAGAGCTGACCATAGGTCAGGATTAAAGGGAGAGCATGGACAGGGGACCCTACAGCAGGGATCTGCTACAGGCCACCCAGCCAGGAAGACTGAGCAGGTGAGGCTCTCTACAGACAGGAGCAGGCTTATATCCACAAGGCCTGGTCCTCATGGGGGATCTCAAACACCCAGATACTTGTTGGAGGGACAACACATTAGGGCACGAGCAATCCAGAAGGTTCCTGATATGAGTCTATGACAATTTCATTCTCCAAGTGACAAAGGACCCCAGAAGGAGAGGTGCCATGCTGGACCTTGTTCTCACCAGTGAAGAGGGTCTGGTGGAGACATGTTCTGTAGCTATTACATACTATTTCCACTGAAATAAAACAGTAAGTTCAAAAGAAGTTTCACTGTACTACTTGCAGGATGTACATACAAAAGGTATAGCCTCTGGAAATCCCTGGTTCCAGAAACCAGGTGGGAAGACTGAAGCAAGGAAGATGTACACTTGGAAAACAATCATGTCAGGGAATACTTCAGCAAATTGGTCATATCTAAGTCCCTGGGCCCTGAAGACAGTCCAGAAAAGAGCCATGAAGAAGACTGAAGGACTGAAGCATCTCTCATAAAAGGACAGGTTGAGAGAGCTGGAACTGCTCAGGCTGGAGAAGACTCAGGGGAATCTTCTGAAGGTCTATAAGTACCTAAAGGGAGGGTACAAAGAAGACAGAGCCAGGCTCTTTTCAGTGATGCCCAGTGACAGGACCAAAGGCAACAGACACAAACCAAACCACAAGAGGTCCCCTTTGAACACCAGGAAACACTTTTTACTGTGAGGGTTACCAAACTCTGCCACAGGTTACCCGAGGATGTGGTGGAACCTCTCTCTTTACAGACAGAAAAAAAAAAACACCCCACACCCCAAAACAAAACACCTACTTCTACACAGTTCTGGCCAGCCAGTTCCAGCTGGCCCTGCTTGAGCAAAGTGTTTGGACAAGACCTCCTTAGGTCCCTTCCAACTCAAGCCTTCTGTGATTCTAAGAATTTTGTTTGTATTCCTCAGTCCAAATATCCAAAGGCTACTCACAGACTGCATTTGAAGAGGTCTGCTTCACTTTAATTCCTTAAATAGAAGCTGAGAATTTTTTCAGAAATGTTTTAAGCTTTTACATGTAACTAACAGGTACCATTTTTCCAGACTGATTACTCCATTCTGATTAATATATCTCCATTATAAACAATTTCTACAGAAAGGTTGTCCAGGGCAAAAAATTGGGATTTATTATTCATTATCACTACATTTTGCATTTTTTATTCAATGTTTAATCTTGTATTCAGATTTTTGGAGAAGAATTTGACTGGAGGCCTGTGACTAGCAGTGTTCCCCAGGGCTCAGTGTTGGGTCCAGTCCTGTTTAATATCTTCATTGAAGACCTTGGTAGGGGAATAGCATCCACCCTCAGCAAGTGCCGATGATACAAAGCTGGGAGGAGTGGCTGACACGCAGGAACACTGCACTGCCATCCAGCGAGACCTGGACAGGCTGGAGAGCTGGGCAGGGAGAAACCAGATGAGGTTCAACAAAAGCAAGTGTAGAGTCTTGCACCTGGGAAGGAACAACCGTTTCTATCAGTACAGGCTGGGGGATGACCTGCTGGAGAAGAGCTCAGTGGAGAAGGACCTGGGGGTCCTGGTGGATGACAGGTTGGCCATGAGCCAGCAGTGTGCCCTGGTGGCTAAGAGAGCCAATGGGATCCTGGGGTGCATCAGGAGGAGTGTGGCCAGCAGGTCAAAGGAGGTGATCCTCCCCCTCTACTCTGCCCTGGTCAGGCCCCACCTGGAGTATTGTGTCCAGTTCTGGGCTCCCTGGTAGAAAAAGGACAGGGATGTCCTGGAGAGAGTCCAGAGAAGGGGTATGAAGATGATTAAGTGCCTGGAGCATCTCCCCTATGAGGAGAGGCTGAGTAAGCTGGGACTGTTCAGTCTTGAGAAGAGAAGACTAAGTGGGGACCTAATTAATGTTTATAAATATCATAAGCATGGGATGCAGGGGGAAATGGCCAGCCCCTTTTCAGTGGTCTGTGGAGACAGGACAAGGGGCAATGGCTGCAAGTTGGAGCACAGGAAGTTCCGCACCAACATGCGGAAGAACTTTTTCCCAGTGAGGGTGACAGAGCCCTGGCACAGGCTGCCCAGGGAGGTGGTGGAGTCTCCTTCTCTGGAGATATTCAAGACCCGTCTGGACGCCTCCCTGTGCAATATGAGCTAGGGAGCTGCTTTGGCAGGGGGGTTGGACCCGATGATCTCTCGAGGCCCCTTCCAACCCCTATGATTCTGTGATTTTACATTATGGGATAATGAGAACTTGCACCCTATTTTTAGAAGCTGACAGTACACACCAAGATATGAGAAAAGCAACAAGATAGGGTTGAGGGAAGAATTTACCTGTCACTTGGAGGATCATCATCTGCCTGAACATTTTTCTGGGAATTGCGTTTTCTCACTTTTGGGAAAACATTCTGTCTGACAGACTGCCGATCGTGGGGTTTCAAATCCTCTGCTGACACAATATCTTCAATATCTTCAAGCACTGAATCACAGGCAGCCGGCATCTTCTAGAAGCATTAGAGAAGGAAAATCCTTACTTGTGGGTTTTTAACTTTTTAAAAACCAGGTCCTAGGAACAGAAAATTCAGGCTATACTACACTGAAAAAGTATAAAACATTTTCAGCTGTTGCAAGTGAATTATTCAAGAACTTAAGAACACCAGTACGAGACCTTCAGTCAGTCTTGCAATATATGACTTCAAAACAAAACTTCATACAACCTGACCCATTTCACATCTGCATTTAACCTAAAAAGGACTATAACGATGTCCCAAAGAGGATGAATCTGATAAAGATTTATGTATTTAGCATTCTTCTAGATCAAAAGATCCCTGGCTCTATAAAAATACAGAAAATATGAAAATTCAAGCAATAAAGAATGCTATGAGGGAGGTAACATCCCTTACACCACTTTATACCACTAACAGTATGCACGAATAGGTAAAGGCATCACCTCAATACAGGGAAGGATAAAGGTTTTGATTTGTTGTTTTGGGTGGTTGTTTTTTTTTTCCTCACTTCCAGAAAAATATCAGCTGCAATGGAGCAAAATATATAAGTTCATTTTTTTTCAGTAGGTCACAAAAAAAGAAGATAACTGAAATAACATTCATACCTTATTAAGCAAGATCTATATCCTCTTGGGTAATAATCCTGGGGAAAAAATAGAAAAAAAAATTTAAATGGCATGAACAAGCAAAACTAGTAAAGGCACTAATCTTTTTGTCCCTCTTTTATAGTCTTTTTTATTAAGGCCAGATGCATTTAAGTCCTTTCAGACCTCCTCCAGTTTTCTGTCTTTGATGAGTTTCAAATTCTGAGTGAAAGGGAAAGAGATTATGGTGAACTTCAGCTAAAAACATTTATAACTTTTTCTTTATTACAAACACAGTGCCTTTAATACAGACTACTTGGTATCTGCACTAGACCCATATGTGCACATGGGATCTCTTCTCCGTAAGCTGACAGACACTCTTGCAGCTGCCCTGACAGACTGACTGAAACAAGAGGCAATACTGAAATCACCAGTTAACACAGCCTTCTTGATATATTGTCAGGTTGCACCTGCAGAACTTTACATTGCTCTTTACAACGCGATCGCCAGTAAATGAAACCAACAGAAGCGTCCTGGCACAAACGGAACCTCCTCTGCCCCAGTCTATGTCGGTCATCCCCCCTGAGCCGTGCCCCGGGCACCGCTTCCCGAGGAGGAAGCTTCCACCCGGCTGGAAGAGGGCTGCTCGTACCGCTACGTACCAACAGGTGCCCCCGGGCTGCCAGGCCCCGGGCTATCAGCCCCCGGCTCACGTAGTGCAGAAGCAATCCGTGGCGTTAACGCAAAATAAGGCCGCAGCACCGCTCAGCTCGGTTCGGCTCACCTCAGGGCCACGGGTCAGCGCGGCTCCGCGCCCGCGGGCAAGCGGCAGCCTGACGTGCAGCCAGGCCGCCGCCTGACGCCGGCCTAGATCACGGGAGTCCCGAAGCACAGGTAGGCTCGGTGCCCAGCGGGCTTCCATACCCTGACGGCACCCGAGCAGCGGGACAACCGAGCAGCCGGCCACCCAACGCTCCGGAGGTTCCCGCCAGAAGCGACGCCCCCATATCCCGGCTTTAACGCGGAGCCCGGGGGAGGCCCCACAGAGGGCAGAAGCGCGGCACGGGCGGGACAGCAGCAAAGCCAGGTGGGGAAGGGGGAGACCGAGCCGCCAGCACCGCGAGCAGGCAGAACAGCCTCACCAGCGAGCCGCGACACTCACCTCCGCCTGACGCGCCACCACCTCAGCTGGGCTCCGCCATCACGGCCGCTGCGCCCCACCCCTCTCCTGCGCACGCAGCGATGCCGCGACGGCGGCCGGCAGCGGCCAAAATCCTGCCGCGATCGCTGCGGCGCAGCCTCTCGAGAGTGAGTGAGTCCGCGCTGCCCAGTGGGGCGGCGGCACGGAAACCGTCCCTGCCGGCAGCCGGAGCCCGCGCCCGCTGGTCCCGTCCCGCTCTGACAGAACCTCGAGGTGTCGGGCAGCCAGGCTGGCACTCCCGCTCCTTTCGCCGATAGACCGCCGTACGTGAGGGAAGAGCAGTGCTGAGGCCAATCTGGAGCGGAGGGCGGCGGTTACAGGGGCTGTCGGGAGCCATAAGGGCTCCTGACGCGGCCGTTGTACCGGGCCGCCCCGGCCCTCAGCGAGCGGGGGCGGGAGGGGTGGGGAAACGGGTAGCGGCGTCGCTTCCACCGCTGTGGAGGAGCTGCGAACCGCGGCTTTGCCTTCATCCCCTAGAAGCCGTAACGGGCTGGGGCCCGGAGTGATGAGGGTGATCGCCCGGGGTTGTTCCATCGGACGGCGGCGGATGAAAACAGCTGCCCTGTCCTCACCGCCCTGGGAAATACGCGTCAGCGCCCCGGGGCAGAGCCCCGCCGCTGCGACCGGAGGGCTCGGGGAGGCGGGAGCTGGGATCCGCAACGGCTGCGGGTTGCCAGGCGGCGGCTGCTGGTACTGGAGACGTCGGATGCTGCGAGAGCGAAGGTGAAGTCGTAGGGTCGAAGGTGGGATTTCCTCCGGCGACGTGCCGTGGCTGTGTGTGGAGCGCAGGTAGCCAGTGCCCGGGGGATCTGCTGAGCACCAGGGCCTAGTGTCCTCTGCTCGAGCTTCCCGCATCCTTGGAGATTCACCTTCATTTTAGTTGAAGATTAGGCCCACCGATACGTATCTTGCTAAAACCAGTTGGATTCGATGATCTCTTGGGGTCCCTGAGGGTGCTGGACTCAATGATCTCTTGAGGTCCCTTCCAACCCCTACAGTTCTGTGATTCTGATGTGTCTGATCCAAATGGCTGATGAGCTGTTTAATTCCTGTTACAACCACAACACCACCTCATTTTTTATCACTCGTTTTCTCAAAATACAATGCCAGGAGCAATTTTTCTGTTTAGTCTGGAAGACATTGATCAAAATATTCAATGTTACATGGCCAAAGTTTCTGGCATTGTTTTCCTCCGATTCAGGGCTAGTAGCAGCTTTTCTGGTAAATATTTTGGAAGACATCAGTCTGGGTGTTTACACTTGGAAAGCTAAAGCTCAGGCTCTAAGGAGACAGATGGTTAAGTACATAGTTTCCATGTTGATCAAAGTGGTTTAGAGGGTGAGCATAATATTATTGCTTTGGTTTTAATATACACAGTTAACCTAAAGAGATTGTTTATATTTCAGTTTTAATGTATTTATTTGTTTTTGATGTAGCCAGCTTTTGGAATATAAAAATCACCATTTCTTGTAACCTCGTTTCAAACATTAAGTTACTCACTTCAGAAAAAAAACCTTTGGAATCATTATTTTATTCTCCAGGTAGCTGATTATAGCCTCCCTTGAAGGTGGAGGAAAGTGAATGAAAGCCCCGAGTGTATCCCATAATAGGCTTATTGGTCAGAGGGCAGATAAAACTTGGCAACTCCTACCTGTGAATATCATTTGCCCTTCCTCTCCTTTCCCTTGAAAAATGGTGGTTATTTTATGTCCTGCTTATCTGAAAAAAGTTCACAGGAGAGAGAAGGGGGGAAGTCTAACAATGAGGAGAAAGTAACAGGAGAGATTTGAAGAGGAAAACTGGGGCAGAAATAAATAAGCACTTCATTTAAATCAGTCTTTTCAGAACAAATCATTCTAGGCAGGACTGAGCACTACTAATACCATCTTGGCCTCATGATAGAGTCATCGTTGCAGCTTAGGATCCATTTGCCTCTGTGATTGGTCTTCGTTTAAGCACACGAGTGCTTTTCAGAGATACTGTCAGTGAGGCACTGAGTGACATGTAGTTCATTATTTTTGCAGCATTTTTAGCCCAGAAGAGAAGAGAGGAAAGCATTTTAAAATCTGTAGCCACATTAATCCGTTTCAGACATTCTCCTTCCTCGTAGAGCGTAAGTAGTCCTCAGTATGTCAGTAAGCAATGAGATAGATGGATAGATAACCAGACAGTATTTTAACTGCTTCCTGATAAAGCTAGTGACTCTCTTCCTTTTTCTTCTCAGTTTCCTGCCTTCTGTCTTCTGAGCATTTCACATGCAGGCCTCGAGTTAAACTTCTCTGTCCCTGCAGCGCTGCGCTACGGCAGTTGTCTAGGCGAGCCAAGTGCTGCATCTCCGGTTAAACAGAACCGGGCAGACACCAGTGCTGTGTTATGGTCGACTAAAAGAGCAGAGCACAGCTAGCCTGCAGGACGTGTCCAAAAATCCCCAGATGGCCCAGATAGACTGACAAAACACTACTCGTTAAAAGGGGAGGCAGTGAGCTCCAAGAGAGCTCCCAGGCAGGAATAAGCCACGAGTCCCATACCTAGTGACATAAATAGGCCATGCTGATCAGTTTCAGCGTGATCCGGCAGAGTCCTTACGCTGTCCCGCTGCCAGGAATTTGTATCAAGCAGCCAGCCCTTGTGCCAGCAAGGTCCTATTCAGTGCTAGGATGTAGCCACAACACAGAAGGCACCCTTTAAGTGCTTTTGAAGCTCACAAACCTAAACTGTTTTGTAGCATTTTCATAATAACAAAGGTGCACACCAACTGCTTGCAGTGCAGCAGGTAGCAAGGGAGGCAGACGATTCCCTAACACCTCCCTGTCCACAGGAAGAAAGCCTCTGCATACCCATCTGGGAAAACAATTTCTTAAGAGACAGCGGCTGACAGTGCAAGTCCCATCACTGGCTTTATACATGCTCCAGTTCCTCAAATGTCCAAAGAACAGCTTTAGAAGGCATCCTTTCTAAGTTGCCCACATAATTTACTTCCTACTCTTCGGGGGTGGTGGGCTCAAGGACACAAAGGAGGTGATCTTCCCCCTCTACTCTGCCCTGGTCAGGCCCCACCTGGAGTATTGTGTCCAGTTCTGGGCTCCCTGGTATAAAAAGGACAGGAATCTCCTTGAGAGAGTCCAGAGGAGGGCTAGGAAGATGATTAAGGGCCTGGAGCTATGAGGAGAGGCTGAATAAGCTGAGACTGTTCAGTCTTGAGAAGAGAAGAGTAAGGGGGGACCTAATTAATGTTTATAAATATCTTAAGCATGGGATGCAGGGGGAAATGGCCAGCCCCTTTTCAGTGGTCTGTGGAGACAGGACAAGGGGCAATGGCTGCAAGTTGGAGCACAGGAAGTTCCGCACCAACATGCAGAAGAACTTTTTCACAGTGAGGGTGACAGAGCCCTTGGACAGGCTGCCCAGGGAGGTGGTGGAGTCTCCTTCTCTGGAGATACTCAAGACCCGTCTGGACGCCTCCCTGTGCAATATGAGCTAGGGAGCTGCTTTGGCAGGGGGGTTGGACCCAATGATCTCTCCAGGTCCCTTCCAACCCCTACAATTCTATGATGCTATGATCTTAAGACATTGCAGGTTGCACAGGAGTAGGTTAGTAGAAGATACATCCTTGGTTGTTCTAGAGTATGTCAACTAGTGTCCTGAGGGAAGGGAAACAGCCAAGGAAGGGAGAGTCCAATTTGTACATGACAACCTTATTCTCTGATAATTAACAACCTCTTCTAGGTAGAAAAGTAAATGGGAAGGCATGCAGGGGAAAAAAAAAAAGGAAATTCCTAATATAAAAAATCAGATTTCTTCCTCTATTCCTGCAATTTAGGAGAACCTGACCACGTGTGAGCAACATTTGGTGCCACTCAGAATTGACAGCAGCCCCTTTTTTTCTGTTGAATGTGACACTTTGTTCCTGTCAAGTTTTAGAAAGAAAAAATGGGTAAAGAAACTCCCAAACTCAATAAAGGCAAAAGAATTCTGCTGAACTTTGCGTAGCTGGAGAGTAATACCAAGGCAGATCTCGCTCCAGCAAGAAAAGCAAAACACAGAAGTGAATTTTGCTTCTTTGTGCTTCTGTTAATATCACTCTATTGACTTTGCTGCACAGGCTCTTGGTTCACTTAATCTTGAAAGTAGTTGGCTTCAGGAACACTGACTGCATTGTGCAGTAACTCTGTCATATACAGGGGAGAAAAAAATGGTGTATGCTGCTAAATTTAGCATTTCTAAACACGTGGCAACGGTGCATGCTACAAAAAGCACCTTGCGTATCTTTCAGGCTTACTTTCTACAGCAGAAATGCCTGTGTCTGCACCAGGACAGTGGTGTCATTTACTCTTTCAGGTGTAAGTCAAAGAGAGTAGAAAGTTATGTCACCTGCCTTTTGCAGGTGGGCGAGCTCTCACGGTAGGTTCAAGGGCAGGGACTTGTGTGTCCTCTTGAAACTCTTCTCCCGCACGTAGAGGAGCTGCCTATCATGCACGATGGTTTTGACAGATACCTTGGAATCCCTTTCCAGCTGCTGGCAGCCAAGGAATGCAGCTCATACAGGCCCTGGTAAAACCTCCCTGAAACAAGTATTTGTGTGGTGAGTTGAGGTACACCGTGCTAGCTCAGGGGAACAGAATTAACTATTTTAGCAGGGTTTTCCCTCCCCACCCTCCTGCAGCTCAGCACAGAAACTCACAAAGCAGATGCGGAAAGGAGAGAAAGTGACATGAAAACTGGCAACCAGTAGCAGATTCTAGGAGCAAATATAGAAGTGCTTATGGCAGCTGTAGGACAGAGGCGGCCAGGGAACTTTGACAGAGGACAGAAAAAGGGCACTTATTGTCACCCCTGCTTCAATGGGAGACCAGAAAACACAGTCCTATAGCCCTCCTTTATTGTTTATTTTGTGTGAACAAAAAGAGAACAGAGGATCTCTGCAATCTTGCTTTCAGTACTGCTGAATGCTCATGTTGGAGACAAGTGCATAAAGAGATAAAACAAGAGTCTTCTCCTTGTGCATAGGCAAGATGACACATGACTTGCTCAGAAGTGTAACATTTTAAGCAAACAACTATTTTCCTGTGATTTATTGTCCTGGTATCCCTCCACAGCCCCTCTGAGCAGTCAATGGTAATGCATCTAGAAAGGTACAGCACCAAAAGGGAATAGGAACTTGTAAATACATGTCTGGCACGGGAGACTGTTGGAGGTAACTCAAGTAAACAACTTATTTTCAAAGCTACTATTAGACTTGTGGAGAATTGCTTCACGTCGTTCAAGCCTACAGTAACACAGTTTCTATTAAGTTTGCAAGAAGTCTGTTCATAATGAATGGGGGAGTGGGGTATAAATGAAAATAAAACTGTGTTATCCCAACCTCTGGCTCTCTTATGTCTCTTTATACTAATCTTTCATTCTTGTTTCACTCTGGGTGAAAAAATTAAAAAAAAAAAAATCAACCCTGCTGAACGTACTGTTAACATAGTAAAAAAATGGGATTGAAACATATCTGGTGTCAAATGCCTGTGAGCACTAACAGTGAAAATAACAACAGCTAGTTCCAAGAAGCAGTATGATAGGCACCAAGAGCAAGAAGAATTTAAATAGCTGTATACAAATCTAAACTCTTTAGAAAATCCTTTTTATTGATTCATTACCATACAAAATTTATTCAAATTACATCCATTTGAAGTGGTAAGATCACAGCTAGAGAACAGATCATCCTTTAATAAATCTATTTACAAAACTCACCATAAAAGCTTTTTTTGGTTGGGTTTTTTTTTTACATTATTTTACAGAGGGGTTTTTTGTTGTTTTTTTTTAAAGTAGCATACAATGCAAAGCTAAATTAGGTTAGTATTATGCCCACGCACATTGGGAAAAGTGTTTTAATTTATACAAAAAAAAAAATGGATGGTCTGCATTAAGTCTTCATTTTCTCTTCCCCTGCAAAAGTGCCCCTTTGTCTTTCAAATCTTCATGCTCACACAACTTTTACTTTCCTCTTCCACAAGACGAAAACTTTAAATACTACAATTTTTATTTACAGGTCCACATCTAAAAAAACCTCTTTTTAAAAAAATTACAAACCAGCTAGAAAATATTCTGGCAGTGTTTACAAATTTCATCCTATTGTACAAAACTGCTAGGTAACTACTGTGAGTTGAGAACATATTATCAACTTAAATACAACTGCTGAATGATCTATGCACACATTTGTACATATAAACACACACTTAACACTGTTTAACAGTTCTTTACGTGTTGCCCTTTATACATTTGTTATATCCCGAAACTCACACAGTCATACAGTTTCTCTGACCAGCACTGCGACTTCCTGCCTTCTCGTGTGTGAGCTTTCATAGCAGCAACTCCATGGTACCAGAAAACCTGCATCCATAGTATTCTACTACAGTACAAGGAGTACTAAAACTTTCTGAGTATGTCAGGTAAGCACAACAGTAACACAAACAAAAGGGTTATACGGGCATCACCTAATGGACGTTACATTAATTTAGCCCAGAACATGGCAGCGTGTTTTACACTCAGAAACAAATAAAAAAAAATAATAAAACCCAAAAAAAAAAAATTATTTAAGACTTCTTAGAATCCCTCTCACATTCAAAAAAATAAATATTGGTACTATACTATACTACCAAAGGTCTTCCAAAAAAATAAATGCAATGCAGTTGATGTGGTACTTACAGTTAGGTACTTTGGAAAAACATTAGTTCCATTTTGCTGGCGAAGAGAATTATAAAAAGCTGTAAGCAGAGGAAGCTAACCCACTGGGATAAATATGATATATTGAACAAGGAAAGCTTGGCATAAGTTTTTTCCATAGAGGGAAAAACCCACAGTGCATCTCTAGTAGGCACTTAACATAAAGCCCCACTTAGTACCACAAAAATTTATGTACCAGTTCTAATGCACACTGGGGGCAGTAAAATTGAACTGTGCATCTTCGTTCTAGTTTAAAAAAAACAACCAACAAGAACTACTTTCACACACGCACGCACACACAAGCATTATTAAAAATCTGAGATTACTATGAGAAGTGGCAGAACTTTATACTTTTCAATATTTGCAATATACACTACATTTACAGTGTATTTTTTTTTATTAAAAGCTTTTAAGGACATAAGTATTTCACCTCATAATGAGACATATACACAGCTCAAAGTGAGCATTATGACAGCAATTTAAACATTCCCACAAGTAGCTGAAGAATCCCATTTCAGGCTTTTGCATTACTTCATGTTTACGTTCACCGCAGGTACAATCCATGTTGTGACACTCAAAAGACATGCATTCTCTGCAGAAGGCACGACCTGAAATACTATTATAAAATCGTTATTTAGGACTAAACCAGTTCGTGGAGCCCTTCTCCGTAAGCTCACTTGTCACGGGGAAGCAGAGACCGGGGGCGGGGGGAGAAGTGTGAAGACAACACGTGTACGGTCACCTGCTTGCACTTGCTGACTCTCAAGGCGCCAGAGCTTAGGGCCAGGGAGGCCATGATGTACAAGCCTCCCCTGGCTGCTTATGGTATTTTAGGGAGGAATTACTTAAAAACATCAGCGCTGCTCGAGAGCCTAGTTTATTTGATAATGCTATTTTATAGTAAGGGACAACTGTGAACGATGGCAGGGTTTTTTGATTCCATTAAAAACATCGTTTAGATAGGAACGGCATGTAAGAGAATCAGCTGTATATAAATTCATCCACCAATGAAGGAAGCTTCTCTAGATCATAAGCATCGAAGAGGTCGCTGATGCCTTCTTCATCCCCAAGGCTCAGCAAATAATCTTCCTGAAGCAGAGGAGGCAGCAAATTCACAAAAGGTCCTTCAAAGTTTGAGGGAATTTGGTCCTCTGTCTGCTGGAGAAGGTTGGCTGGAGAAGCCAACGGAGAGATTGTTGCCATGTTTACTGAGCAGTCGCCTTGTCCTGAGTTAGCAGAAGCCACTTCTGAAAGAGGAGGCAGGAAGAAAACCAAATTCAATCTCACTAGAAATGCTGGACAGAGATGAAGCACGATAAGCACTGTACAAAGGGCCTTACATAAAGCATCGTTTAAACAGAAAATGGCCTCCACGTATTTCTAGCTTGTTCTTTATAAGTTGCAGATATCTCAAACACACTCACATTGCTATCACCAACTTTTCTACTAAAAAAATTATTTTACATGGTCTGAACAGCTGCTGGGAAAAAAAATAAAACCAGCATAGTGAGAGATGTCCATTTTTTCAGTGGAATTCGTACTCAAAAGTGGAAACTTGCTAGGCAACAGATGTCATCAGTGACACGGTGTAGCTGCATGTACCAGTACACCACAATTCCTGCCTTGAAACAGCTCTTTGCTGCTACTGTCCTGTCTGAAAGTGCAGAAGGACAAAAACAGCTCTTCCTTCGATACTGCATAAGCTCAGGTGACCTAGTTCCATATGACACGCAAACATGGAACTTCTATTAAACAACCAGTGCAGAAGAAAACTTACTTCTCCATGTTTCCTGCTATATACACCAGAAAGGCACAGGAGAAAACTAATACCTTATTTTTTTGGCTTTGTTTTTCCAAGTGAATGAAAAGCTAAGAGCTGGGTGTCTGATGCTCAGCATGACATCCGGAGCGAGGACACAAAGACAGGCCATCAGGATTGCAGAGAAATACCTTTACCTTTGGAAATGGTTTTGGAAATATTTCCGTTGTGGTCCTGACTGTAGGTTTTCATTGGGCTGAGGGCATCGTTCTCCTCGGGGCATAAATAAACTTCAATAGGTCCTTGAGTACTAGATAAATGTATCAGTGCACTCTGCTAACAAAACAAACATCAGCAAAGCGTTACCAGCAGCCCACACAACAGAATACTGACCACACTGAGCAAGTTCTTACTGGGGTCTGAGTGTTTGAATGCCCTTTCCACTCATGAAAAGAACCTGAAAGCCCACGTGTATTTTCCTTTCTTTTTGAAGATGTGAAGGGCTTGGCTGATGTGTCTCAGACTGGAAGAGAACACAAAAGCTTTTCCCCACTGTCTGCAGCACACAAGGCTTAGAAGCCCACCATTTATGTGCTCTCTCATCACCAGAGAGGTATAAAGGGACTGAGCTCCTAAAGTTTGCTTTCATCACAATAACCTGGAGCCTTTTGACAGAACAGAACTGTGGGGTACAAGTCACAGGTTTTATTGCTGTTCGTAACAATATTGCTGGATGTATTTGGGGCAATGTTTCTGCTTTAAAAGAATTTCAAAATACAATCCTCACTCACCCCAAAACCTTCAGTACTAATTCACACTGAACTCAAATTCCTGGATGCAAGCTCACTTGTTTAACAGGGAAGTTTTTCCCAATAATTTTTTTTTAAAATGCCATTTTCTTCACCCAAACTTATATTAAAAAAAGTCCCTCTGTCCCCTCAAGGCAGCAACTTTAATTTTGATGGTACTTCTGAATAAGAGGCACTCCCAATTACCTTTTCTCAATTTTCACACATGGATGCAATACAACAGGAGGACATACAGAGACCGATAGAAAATTTGGCAGGTTGCTCTTAGTGTTAGGATGGAATATCATAAATGACTCCAGTTAAAAACCAAACCCACTCCAGCTGCATTGCATTAACAGCTTTAAAAAGCAGGAATACAGGCAGCATATACCTCTCTGCAGACTTCTTTCAAAGGTGGTTTACTGTGCCCTTTGCCAGAAAGTTCCTCACTGCGTTTGCATTCCGACAGTTATGCAGCATAACAGACAGCTTTTACAAACACAGATAGCAGCAACTGAACAGGAATACCCCAGGGCACAGAAAACAGGGAACAACGCTGACAGCAATGCTGCAGAAAACTAGGAAAAAAGGAGATGGGAAGAGCAGGAGCTGGGTAAGGGAATGTTGAGTGACTGAGGTATGGAGGAAAAAAAGACAACACCTGACATATAACTGCAGATGGGAGGAAGGGCCAGAGAGAAAGGAGAGAGTGCACAAGAGAGGGATGGACAGAGGGACAAGGGCTTCCACTGCCTGAACCTGAAACTGAAATGAGTAAGATATATTTGGTATGTGTGTGTGTGTATATGTATATATATTTGGTATAGGTAGGGGATAAGGGAGGTCTAGGCACTACTGTTAATGATCGTGTGCATCTGTCTGCCCTTCTGGTTTTGCTGAATTTAAAAAAAAAAATCAAAGCATCATGCCTAGAGGAAAGAAACAGGAAAGCAAGCAACGATAACAGTATATATTTATGGACACTGATAAAGGACATCCCTTCCTCACTGCAGCAAAATTATTTGTCCTTCCAAAACCTGTGCCTAGGTTCAAAGGAGAAATTAAGGGCAAAGACATAGGGGGAGGATGGAAACCGTACTGGGCTTAAGTAAATGGAGAATAATTTTGGGAAAAGAAGCGACAGAGAACCAGGAGACAGTTCCTGCCTGCCCATCAGCAGGTGGCCCCGGGCTCAGTGGAGCCAGCCTGACAGCAGGGATGAAAGAATAACATAGAGGAATGAACAGCGTAGAGGCTTCTGGGGTTTAGGCCTATGTCTAATCGCTACTTCAGAGAAGGAAATAAGCACATTTTTGAATTTCTAAAGCAGTGGCTCATGAAAATTCTTTGCCCAACATTCTGGGGTCTGTCAGTGAGTGGGAGTTGTAAAGCAGCTCACTTTTGCCACTGAGAGAGAAAATTCCAGGAGTGGCTGAACTGTGGTTCATAGACCATGAAAGGAATGAAGTAAATGAAGTAAAGCTATCTGCAAAGAAAAGCCCCCAAAGCATTTTTCGCTGTAACTGTGACATCAGGTAAGGGAGAAGCAGGTATGTTACCCCTAGACTTCTACCCAAGATAAGGAAAAGAAAGAAAATGAAGGTGAAAGTGTTAGAGCCAGACATCTTATCAGGGGAGACAGCAGCATTCCAGGCCCTGGAGGGGCCCTGTAGAAAAGCTGGGGAAGGGCTGTTTGTAAGGGCATGTAGCAATAGGACAAGGGAAAATGCTTTTAAACTAGAGCAGGGCAGGTTTAGATTAGACATTAGGAAAAAGTTCTTCACTGTGAGGGTGGTGAGACACTGGAACAGACTGCCCAGAGAGGTGGTGGAGGCCCCATCCCTGGAGGCATTCAAGGTCAGGCTTCATGATCCTCTGAGCAACCTGATCTAGTTAAAGGTGTCCCTGCTTTACTGCAGGGGGCTGGACTTTAAAGGTCCCTTCCAACCTAACACATTCTATGATACTGAACCTAAGTACCACACAACCACTCGCTCACTCCTCCCCCTCAGGTAGGATGAGGAGGAACATCAGAAGAAAAAGGTAAAAACTTGTTTGGGATAAGGACAGTTCAGCACAACAGCAAAGGGAGAGGAAAGTAACAACAGTACCAATAAAAGAATATACAAAGCAGGCGATCAGCAATGCAACTTGCTCACCATCTGGAACCCAAAGCCCAGCCCCTCTGGAGAAGTGACTCCTCCTTCCCAGCCAGCTACCCACTCACACATACTTTATACTGAACATGACTGTCGGAAGTATGGAATATCCCTCTGGTCAGTTTGGGTCAGCTGTCCTGGCTGTGTCCCCTCACAGCTTCCTGTGAAAATTAACTCTATCCCAGCCAAAAACCAGGACACAGAGACAGACAGATGCTTGGGTAGCAAGCAGCAATAGAAGAGGAAGAGAGAGATGAACTTGGACAGCTTCAGAAATAGAAGTACTTAAAATAGGAAAGGAAACCCTTATCCCTTGCAGACTTCATGACAGCAAACAAGAAGCCCACTAGCAGAGCATACAAAGTTCTACACAAACATGTAAAACCAGCGTCAGTGAAGCAGAGGTGGTAACAGAAGGAGGAAGAACAAGAATGGATTCTAGGATTAAAACACAGAGGAGAAAGTCTTACGTGAAAACATATGTCTCAATAAATAAGTGTACCAGTAATATGAGTCATCAAGATGCTTAAGGCATTGAGTTATCCATGAACTTTATAATTAAAACTACATAAAGCTAAAAAAAACCCAAAACAACTGAATCCCTTGAGAGAAAGATGTTTACATGGTTACAAACAGGAAATGTCAGTGGTAAAGGAAGAGCTCCTCTATATGGCAGAAGAGAAGAATCTGTCAGTAGTGTGGCTTACTCTGAAGGAAAGCTCAAATTGAAAGAAAAGGCACAAATAACGATTGTTTTGTGTAAAATTATTTTTAAAGGTTCCTCTTTCTTTTTCACAAAAAAAACCCAAAACCAAACCAACCAACCACCACACCTCCAGTTTGTAAGACTGTTTTATGTATCGCTATACAGCCCGACTTCAGCATCAGTTACCCAGTAAGACTCACAACACACTTGCTCCATCTATATAAAAAAAGAGAATTATGCACAACCTTCCAGGAAAAGCCAGGTTTCTCCTTACCTCCACTGGGTCAGGCACTTCAAGTCTCGTTTCTGGAGGAGCTTTCACAACTATAACAGTTTGGTCTTTAAGGCCACTAATTTTTCGAATATCTTGATATGTCACATAAGCTAATGTAAGCACTGTTAAGGAATGTTCCAGTTTACTAGGGTACAATATACATTCAGATTGATAGTAGAGGCAGAATTCTTTCAACTATATTCCCATTTCCTTGTGGCCACACTGCTCTTCCCCCAGCGTTTTCTGTTCTCTACGCTGGTTGTGATTGCAGCACAACTGTGTGAGAACCTCCCTTTGATCTAGCAGCTGGGGTCACCGCCAAGACACAAAAGGGGTTCTCACAGAGTCCCCACAAAGCTACACAAGCTAAAGCCTAACAGCCCACAGGTACTCACACGTTGCACAAAGAAAAATTTGCTTCCCCCACCTCACACTTGCTCTGAAAATGCAGACAACTGGAAGTCACGGGAAAAATGTAAAGGGATTTAGATGCATGTTACAGGTGTGCATAGACAAAATATTTTTGAACTCATCAGTAAAATAATGTTCCCGCTTTGATTTGATTGATCAGTAAACATTCCTATATTTGTATATTTATTCATTCATATTACACAAAGATCTTTCCAAAAGCTGCTTAAACAACTACTGTAAACAACTTGACAGCATGGGAACTTGATTTCTGCATAAGCATGGGTACGGAGATGCGTGTTTTGCTGTTCAACGTGAATTTCTTAAAAATCAACACAAATGTTCTGGTGGGTTACTGCACCATGGTGCCTCACTCACCAACCTGTGTAACCAAGGTGTCACAGAGCTTTTGGTCAAACAAGTGTCTGATCACATGCAAGTGCTTCCAGCCGATTAGTTTCGTCACCCATGGGATATCCAGCATTATATGCATGGCATAGAAATAAAAAGCCTAATTTAGTGTTATACTTTTGGGGCATGTAAGCGTGAACGCTTTTGGGAAGCATCTACTGTTACAGCAAGAGAAACTGCCCCAGCTCAGAATGCCAACACATCTCATGTCAGACTTAGACCAGATGCAAAGTAACAGATCAGGGGGAAAAGCAAGCAGTCAAATGGCTTTTGTGAAGGCTTCTACCCCTCCTTCAGTAGGGCTCACTAAGGTTTGCAAAGGCAGAGTATAAATCACAGTAACAGTGGCTGTCACTATACGAACAAAGGAAAGGACAGCATGGTCTTCAGATAAAACAGCAATCTTCCTTGCTGAGGCTAAAAGCTCCCCCACTAATGCTGGGCATATCCCAAAGCACTCAAGGCAGGGATCAGTCACTGTCCGATTCAATTGACAGGGCAGAGGAGGAAGCAACAGCTGGGGTACAATTGACGTTTTGGCACTACCTAATCACAAGGGAAAAGAAAAAAAAAACCATTTCCCATATCAGAAACTCCATCTTCAGAGGGTAAGCAAAGGAAGAGGTTTCTCAGCTCCACAAGTGTTTGCTAGGTCACTCCCAGCAGAATCCAGTGAGACAGGTGAAAGACCTTGCTGGGGTACACTCAGACTGGCCCCCGGCTTTCACTCTTCCACATTCCTTCCTCAATAACCACTAGGATTATCAAAAAAACCTAGAGTCACGGGAAGAGATTTGGGGAATATGCTCTCCTAAAGCCAAAAACATGAGGCCAACATGCTGCTGATGCTGATCCCTCCTCACCCCATCCCTGGGGACCCAGCAGCCGCAAGGCGGAGATCTCTGCCACAGCAAACAGCACTAGAAGAACAGAGAGCAGCAGCGCTCCGTTCTGCTTTGCTTAAATCTCCCCATGGATCAGGGCAGTGCTGACCCTGCCCCTGTGCCACTCGGTGGGCTTGCTTTCATACGTGCTCTGAGATGCAAGCACAACCAAAAGACAATATTTGTGCAGCTCACATTACTGACGCTCCTGCAGTGATTTCCTACCCTTCAAAAGGGAAAGTCCACCTTCAAGCTCTACTGGCTATTTAAAGCAACGAAAGTTTCCACATCAGCATTTAATAAAAAGCTCTCCTCTGTTACTAATAGGTGGGAAATCTAATGAAAGTGAGAACTAGTTATTTACTAGGGGTATTAGCAGCCATATGAGCCTTATGCAATTAAGCATTGCTATTACATTTAAATATTAAGTAGTGGCCACTCATACACACAATTCTGTTACCTTAGCCAGGGCTCTGTCCACACACATAAAAATGGGGTTTGCTCTGGGCTCAAAGAGAGCTGAAAGAGCACAGGGTGTTGGATATTGTCACTCATTGATCAGCTGAATTCTTGGTTCTAGTTTATGGGAACAAGGATGTTAATGGGCTCCTTCACACACCGCCTTTTTCTTGACATTCCAGAAGTATTACAGGGGCAAGTGTCTTAAGTAACTTCCATATAGAACTACATTAAAACCAGTTACCCAACTTGGGGAAATTTCTGACGTTTTATTATCGAATCACTTGGCAGAATTCTCTTAGCATCGCAGAGCACAGCAAGACCACCCACTGCCTTTGAAGGTTGTGGCAAAAAAGGATATCTCTGGTTCTCCGAGTCCTCTGTTAGCAGCTTGAGGTCCAGGGTGCAGCTTTGGATTAGCTCATCCAGTTTCTTCTCTTCCTGAGCCAGTTCGGTCACCTCCTTCGTGAGGCCTTGGCGCTGCGCCAGCATGCCACCATCATCTGACAGACTGCAGCCCCTACAGATACAGGGGTGGGGGGAGGAGACACCCTTTAGAGTTTTTAAAGCATGACCCCATGCTACGGGAAAGGGAAGAGGCAGACCTTTACAGCGCAAATGGAGTCCCTAGCTGCTGCTTCCTTAACCGGCCCATAGTGAGCCAACAGTAACCACACTTCCACTTTATCATGACAACACATTTTGGAACTACCACCGAGATGGAGGAGTCCAACATTTCTAAGCTCTTCCAAAGCCTTGGTTTTTAACTCCCCTCTCTCCTCTAACCACACCCTAAAGAAGATAGAGGAAGGCAGTAGGTAGAGATGTGTACCTTAAAAACTTACTCAGCTTGCAAAGGCAAATTGCTTAATCCAGTACTCATACCAAATGCTGGTTTCTGATTCCCCTGACAAATGCTATTTATACACTGAAAACCTGTCTCAACAGAAAAAGAAAGCTTTATATCCTGATAGAAGGCGTTTTCAATGATTGCTTGGAGCAAAGTGTTAGAATGGAAGGTGGGAGAAGAAAAAAACCTGCTGCTCTGCCACAGCAGAATCAGCCAGCAGGAATGGAGAGGGATAGAGAATACTCACATCCACTGAATGTTGTTTTTGGATTTTTTCTTAATGAGATGGATGCCTTCCAGTACATTGGTGATATCGTAAATCCTCCTTTTTTGCACCTTGAGGACCTCTGCTGCTCTGTTCAAATCTAAGACCCCATCAGGAGATTGGCTCAGCAGCTGAATGAACTTCTTTGTAAGAAGGCCAAGTGATGTATCATACCGGGTCTTTTCTGAAGGAGACTTTGGAGCTTGGAAAGAAAAAGGGGGGAGGGAAATAAATCAGCTTTCTCATTTTATTTCCAAAAGCTTCATCCAGAAATTAAAAGTATATATGTTACAGATATTTCTGTAATGTTCCTAAAGAAATCTCTTCAGGACCTCTGCATTAAGACACAACTCACCACTGGGCATTTATTTGTATTTCAAGATGTACTTTTCCAGAAGTCACAGGTACATGAGCAAATACATACCTTTTTTTAAAATGCAAATATTTCCATTAGTCTGATGGATACATATAGGAGTATTCTACTTAGGCTTTCACTGTGTGAATTCTTAATAGTATTTTTAGTATCTATTTATTCTGGCAGCCAATACCAAAAATTCTCCTATGACTCTCCTTAGTCAGGCTGATAGCCAGCTTTCATCAGAGTTTGATTTGCTCCTCTTGTAAGATAAGTGTTTCACATGCAATTAAGCAGGACTTAGGTGTACTTCAGCAGGTGAACACAATGACAGATTCCATCAGTGCCAGACTCCGAGGCTTACAAAAAAGAACTCACGTGAATTAGAGGAGATTGATGCAAGATACAGTTTATAATCATCATTTCTCTATAAATACTCAAACTGGCAAGAGTATCTACTTCTTTTAATTTATAAGTCAGCAAACAGCTTGGATCTTATTAGAGAACTCACTCTTCACGCACAAATGTAGCATCTATGTACTTAATAGATGAGCTTTTAAGAGTTTAAATACATAGGTCAGAATAATTTCTGAGTGCCCAAGGCCTTTGTGTCAAGGGAAATGAGCCAGCGACTCTCAGAAGTCTGCTGGGCTGGTACATCTCAAACCTTTCAATTCCTTTAGTTATTAGGCAGGATGGATCTTAGGCTGTGACCTGGTGGTTACTTTTGTGTTTTCAAGGTTCAGGCCCCACACTTAAACACACAAGTCCGTCAAAACTGAAATCCTACCTGGAAGCAAACCCTTAAGACTACCCTGAAATATTCTGGAGGATATGATGGCTTTTCAGTGAAAACCAATTCATTGCCAGTTTGCAAAGAGAACCTGCTGCATCTCGTTCTTTGGGCGACTCGGGAAACAGAGTAAAGTTGATATCACTTAGGTGACCTTGCAAATTTAGAGCAGGGTGGGTTTTGTTTGTTTGTTTTAATTTGGGGGTTGGAAAAGAATAAGAAGATCAGAGTGAAAAGGGCAAGAGTATACTTGACCCCCACCTAAACCAGCACGGGCTCCTGACCGTGTGAGGAAGGAAGGAAGGAAGTTCTCTGTACAGCCTTATCAACACTGCAGCAGCCCTCTATACCCCAAATGGTACTGAACTTCTGTGAGAACACACTTCAACTTAAAACAGACTTCATTCAACTTATTCAAGTTTAGTTTAATTAAAACAATTGTCCTTCAATTGTCTGCTTTAAGTTTGCATCTTCAGCTAATTCCACTTCTCCCACCTGCCACAATAGAAACTAGTCTTAGAATGGCAAGGACGAAGAAGTGCCCCTTCATGTTGCCTGCTCTCCCATCACTACCACTGCTGCCTCAGCCCTCCTTTCTCCCCAATTCCTCTCCCTCTGTAAGCCTAATTCTCCTGCTGAAATCCTCCAAACAAGATGGCAAGGCTCCTGTTGCAAGGAATGTACAGCTCAAAGTGATGCAGATGTGCAGAAATGAATGCTCGCAGCCACTAAGCAGCGGCAGCAATAATCTAGTCATGCTGCGGGGAGAGAAGGCAGCTCAGAGCCCTCAAAGAGCATTGAGCTGCTGGGGCACCGCTACTTCTCTTTGTGAACCCCTACCTGGGGGGAGAAGCTCTGACAATCAGCTGCAGTACCCTCAGCAAGGAAGGAGGAGGCTGGCTGATCAGCCTTGCCTAACAACCACGTGTTTAATCCTGGTGTAGTACCTCGATTCCTTAGCATCTACCTCTCCTAAGCATCCCCAGCTTGATGCCCTCTGCTGAAGAGGAGGCCCTGGACAGAGAGGCTGCAGCCTGCCAGGCAGGCAGAGGGGACAGACCCAGCCTCCATGGCCTCCCAGCAGCTCTGCACCCACCGAGGGATGCAGGACGCCGCGAGCACCCTGCGTGCTGCCTGGCTGCGGGGCTGAGCAGGTTGCACACGCAGCCAGGTGAGGACAGCAATGAACGCGCCTTTTGAGCTAGGGAGTACAGCCTGTCGTACGCCCAGCTCAAGCTAGTGCCATGCAGCTCATCACAAATCCCCTTACTTTTTGGGCTATCTGGACTTCTTGTTGCAGCTCTTCCTTTCCCCTTTGGAGTCTTCAGTCCTTCTGCAAGATACTGGTGGCCACTTTCTCCTAGTTCCAGCCTTCGTTTTGCCTGTTAAAATGAAAAACACCACATGGTAAACTTCTTTTTAATTAATAGATTGATAAGAAGTGTATTTCACTTGACCCAGCATGATTTTGGGGTTATAGGAAAGGCAGACAGCAGCGAGCTTTTCACAGCAGGGTTCTGTACCGGTACAGGCTCATACTCCATATTCATCACAGGGGAACCCGAATATTTAGGGGAATCCAAAGGTGGATTTCAATGTTTCAATCTCAAAGTCTTGGTTGACAGTTTAGCTTGGTAACTTCAGCAATTTTTTTCAATTTAAAAAGCTGAGTGACAGGTGTATGACATGCTGCAGTCCATTCTGCATCTTTTTAAATGTATATAATACATAATTTCAGCTGAAACACTCTCAAGTGAAAGTAAAGAAAACCAAAGAAACGCTGAAGCACACACAAGGTCGAATTTCTTTTGAAACTATAACTCACATGGGTATAAGTTATATTAGATGGATATAAGTACGTGCAGTTTCTCCTTCCTCATTTGAGAGGGTGGCTTTGAGAGGACCAGTAACGCCCACTACTAATAAGCGTTCCATCAATGAAACACGAGACACGACATCAAGAGCAGCTATGGAAAACTGTTCTCCTCACTTGTCAACAATTTTTGTCCTCAGTGAAAGCACAGCCACTACATTTATTTCACATTAACTGGCATGTTTGCATTAAAGCTGCCTACATAAAAGGTGGAGCAAAAGTAGTAATTAGAAAGATGATGTCTGAAAATGAGCTGAATGTTGCATCCAGCTCACAGGGAAGCTGTGTACATCCTGAATAATAAAAATAGTGATTGAAACTGTTCAACTATGCAAGACAAGCTGCAATGAAAGCCACCACCGATATGAATTTTGTCAGACAGAAACCCAATCTACTACCTTTGGAAACCATTCTACACCCTGCCACACCACTCAGGTTACTGAAATTAAATCGGGGGATACTCATTATCCTAACAATAGAAAGAACATTACCTGGGAAGAGGCAGGAAAAAGAAGAAAAAGAAGCTTTACTTCTAATGAAGTTTAGCAAAATAACTGTTTCCAAAGAATGATGCTTATACAATTAGGGGCAAAAATTCAGACTGTTCTATTTGCTTGGTCTTTAGGCTTGCCCCAAAGGGTTGGATCATATTCTGCTCCTCAGTGAGCCAAGGTAAAACAATACATTCTCCTACGGATGGACATCAGTTGAGTGTTGTAGATTTACCTTATGCGTTTTACTTCAGGCCTGTGACCAACAGCAAGCTCTAAATAAACTCACTCGTATGCACTTATATGGATAGCTAGCTAACATCTTTGTACTGGACTCCATTTCCAAACCTCAGAACTCATTAAAAGGCAAGTTAAAGCACATGAAACACTGGTAAACCCACAGCATAACAACAACATGCACTGGGTGTCCAAGCCACTGGTCTCTATTTCGTGCAGAGGGGCAAGGCACCAACCCATCGGTGTCAGAGCAAAGCTGATCTCTCAGCACCTTTCTAAGCCAGGTAGGCACTGGGCAGCCCATTGGTGGCAGCTTCTAACACTGTGACACACACACCCCCACCACCACCACCCTGGTTTCTCTCCTGGAGACACCAGCTCTGTAATCCAAGGACACAGATTTTATAAAGGTCAACTGTTAACAAAAGCATCCAGCTAATATGTTTAGCCAACGTAATTGGATTAAATTAAGATTACAGCTACTCCAGAGGGAGAAATACGTTTAACACTTTTTTCTTCTTAAGGAAGTGTTTTTCCACCCTGAGAATTATAAGAGAAAAGGAAGGAGGGGGAAAAGGGAACAATTCAGGGCGTGGGAAGACTAGGCCAAAGGGATACAATTAAAGATAAAAGGGAATCTCAAAACCAGGTGTGAGAAGGAGGAGAAACACTAAAGACCTAAGATCCAGAGATTTGCAGCAGCGCTCTCCATCAGAGGAGAAACTCTGGTTTGGACTACACCAACCTTTTTGTCTCAACTTGTTTGCAAGACATGAACAACACCGTTTTGCCCCTACTTTTGTGGTTAAACACAGCTTTCTCCTGTGAACAGATCAGGTTTAGTAGCAAGAGAACACAAACAGCGTCCTTTGACCACCTGCAGTAGCACAAGCCGGGTCCATGGGTTGGGAGGGGGGCATGCCACAAATGACACGCTCTCCTGGGTCTCACCTGGACACCATAACCAGGGGCAGTGCAGGACTATCCACTTCCTTCTGGAAAAACAGTGAAGGGCGGAGAGAGCGCTACAGGACAGTTATTTTATCTGGCATGAAGCGGGCAGAAAGCCCAAGAGAGGGGGATACAGAGCAAAATACTTTAGATGAGTTCCGAGGAGCCTGGTGAAGTGGCAGTTTTAGCAAACCCTGGGGTGGGGGGTATGCTTTATTTCTGGCCAGATGTTACACGTCACTCAGCAAGCGCTTTCTTCCCCTTCCTGTTTTACAGACTTTGTAACAAGGTGCAGGACTGACGTGGTATCTTCTCTCAATCTCTTCTTCCCTGACATACAGACCTAAGATTTTACAGTGCCTTTTCCTTTTCACTAGAGATCCCAGCTGACTCAGTGTCTCTCTCCTATCTCCAAAATTATTGATGGTGCTTTCCAATACCAGACCTCCCTCAATTACATTCCACAATAAGCAGAAACCCATAACCCTTTAAAAAAAAAAATTAACTACAAAGTCTTGATTTGCATCACTTATTTCTACTATAGCCATATATTTGTTATTTGCAGTATTTGTACTAGTTTTTGTACAAATTTTGCACTGTTTGATCATCACAGCATGCAAACTGTTCTGACACAGTCTATGGGACCTGCTAAGAAATAGCAAGCCAAAGGATGCCAGCACAAAGCATCCCAAAGCTAGGGAACTATAGGAACTTCCCAGTGATAGGAAACTTGAGGAATCTGACTTCCATTTATTCTAGTCAGGAGGTGTGTGAAAGCATCCTAAAGCACATTGGGGCTTATAGAATCATAGAAGATCCTGAGTTGGAAGGGACCCATAGGGATCATTGAGTCCAACTCCTGGCTCCACACAGGGCCAGCCAGATCAGAGCATGGGACTGAGGGCAGCGTCCAGATGCTTCTGGAACTCAGTCAAGCTCAGTGCTGTGACCCCTTCCCTGGAGAGCCCATTCCAGTGCCCAACCACCGTCTAAGTCAAGAGCCTCTTCCTAATATCCAACCTAAACCTCCCCTGTCACAGCTTCATGCTGTTCCCACAGGTTCTGTTGCTGATCACCAAAGAGAGAGAGAAGACTGCTCCCTGCCCCTCATCTCCCCCTTGTCAGGAAGCCACAGACTGTGATGGAGTCTCCTCCCCTCAGCCTCTACTTCTCCAGGCTGAACAAGCCAAGGGACTTCAGCCTCTCCTTGTTAGACTTTCCCTCCAGACCCTTCACCATCCTCATTGCCCTCCTCTGAACACTCTCCAATAGTTTTGTGTCCCTCTTGCACTGTGGTGCCCAAAACTGCACCCAGTACTGGAGGTGAGGCCACACCAGCACAGTGTAGAGCAGGACAACCCCCTCCCTGGACCAGCTGGCCATGCTGTGCTTGATGTACCCCAGGACACAGTTCCCACAAATCAATACATCCAGCAGAATGTATCAATAGGATCAAAATCCTATTGATCTGAACCAGTCACCTACATAGCCCCTCGGTGGAGACCTAAAATGCTTGGCGTACACTTTGACCCCACTTTCAACACTACAAGGAATTGCTGATACAGATACAACCATGAGTTCACTGCCCAGTGCAGACTGCCAAAAGGAGGTGGCAGCTCCATCCATATGTAGTTACACCCTTTTAGCCTCAGTCTATTGTTGGTTGTTTTTGGTTTTGTTTTTTAAAAAAGCGAGATAGCTACCACAATTAAGATCAGAGACAAACCCACAAGAATGTCTTCCTGAGAACACTTATGTCTATAGGAAAATAGTTTAAAACCTACTAGGATAAGCTGAGTATTTTCAAGTAGGCAGGCCCTGATGAAATTAACCATACAACATTCAGTCCCAGGGATTAACTTTTAAGAGGCCAGAGGCAGGTATGCTTACAGAGAACTAGAAAAAGAACAAATGTGGGTTTATCATGAATTGGCAAAAAGGGGTGGAAGAGGTGCAATCATGAGATTATAAACCCATTCCTCTCACCAGGCTATCCTGACCTCACAGCTACCCGGGTCTACCAGGTTGGTGCGACCACCTCTTCTCCTGCGCTTTCCCTCCATCTCCAATCTCCCCCTGCTCCCCTGGTGTGGGCAGCTGATGACTGATGGGTCCTCATGGGAGCCCACAGGGAGCTTGGCTCAAGAGGCCACAATCAGTTTTGGAGGAGGGTTAGGTTTCTGCTGAAGCAAGGACCTTTCTGCTAGGTTAGCCCTTGCCGGGTGAGCTGCCAGGCAGGAGCAACAGGTCCTCCTCCACCCCCATTGGGGCATCAACGTGGCATCCAACCAGGTCCATTTTCATGTCACACACCAAGTGACTTCAGTTCTTGAGGAAAGAAAATGGTACCAATTAGAAAAAGAAAAGTCAGTGTGTTCGGGCATAAGAGCGTGACAGACAGAGCACAGTGCTAAGGGTTAGGTAACAGCCACCACGGGGTTTCATCAAGATAGCAGCGAGGGAAGTGCTGTGGTGGGGGACAGCCAGCATCAGCTTTTTGAAGCCTGCCCCACGTAACCAAAGCCCAGCTTTCTATGAGGCTTCTCTTTCGAAGTTCGAGGGAAGCAGCAGTAAAACGGCCTCTATTTCTTTCCAGTGATAAACCCATGGAGCGCAACTTTGCCAAGCTCTGCGCACGTGGAATTGGTCTTGCTTAGATGTCTCCCTCAGCTGTACTGCTGGATGCAAGACAGCTGCACTGCGTGCGAGAGACCGACCCAAGAAAAACTCCTTTACCTGTGCTAGCTTCTGAAAGCCCTCTGCCCAAATTATTTCTGCACCGGTTTGACAGAGGGGTGATCCGAGTCGGGCACGTGCCCTCCTCTTCCCTCAAAACCCCACATTTAAAAGCACTTTCAAAAACGTTTTAACATTCATATACAGGTTTTAACAGCCAAAAGTCTGTTTCAAACCGCAAGCACTGCAGCTCCTGGGCCTGCCCAGGCTGGGCACATTGCATCTGCCAGGAGGTCCTCTCCAGGGTGAGACCCAGAGCAGGCATCCTGGGGTAGGTTAGAGCAGCGGCAGCCTGACTTAAATACAAAGGGGACAAAAGTTTAATTCAGAATGAGAGCGAAAGTAACCTGGGACAAAGCCTCCCTGAGACGGGGACAGAAGATAAAATTGCTTATTTTTTTAAAAAATGAAGCAAAAACAAACAGGATGAGGAGCTAGAAAGCCACTCCAGTTTCATGTTGACTAGGAAGGGAAAACAGGAAGATTGGAAACGACCGAGCTAGAAATAAATGGCGTGCACTGAGCGATAGCTGACGCTGGATCGAGCGGCAAGCCACCAAACGCGCCTCTGCACTCGGCTGTGTCTCCAACAGCATCTCAAAGCGAGAACTAAGTTGGGCGAGTTAAGCAAGGACAGATGACTAAGCCCAGGCGTCGTGTCTAGGAGATATTACAATTGCTAGGGGCAGATAAAATGGCAGCTTTTCTGCATGTTGCCACAATGCTGATATTTCTGGGTGGTGGATGCAAGCCCACCCAGAGAGCACAGATAAATTCTGACCACAGCGTGGAAGCCGTACCACAGATGCTGTAACAATCCCCACATGCTTTCCATAGGCTTCCCCCATGTTTTCAAAAGTAAGGAGTTGCCTCAAAACACAATTAAAAAGCCGAGGTTCCCAGGCATGAATGCTGGAAAGCAGTTCTGGAGGTCAGGAGCTGCAGAGAATGAAGTGAGCACTGTACTTGAAAGGGTGAATTAAGCTGGAGCTTGACAAGGGAGGCGTACCAGAGAAGCAGTAAAGAAAAAAAGACACCTTGGGGTGAGCACACAGAAATAGGAATTCATCTCCTAGGGAAATCTCTCCACTGAATGAGGCGATGCAGGCTGTACCTTTGGAACACGCGCACACGAACAAACTCTGGTATGTGGAGAGCCCCGAGTGCCTGCCAGAGGGCTGGAACCCAGCTGAGGGCATGGCAAACACCAGGGCTCACACCGGAAAAATGGAGAGAGGTGCAGAGGGGAACGCAAAGGACCTCTCAGCTGGGCAGGGCCTGAGCTCTGCAGGCCAGCTCTAAAGCGAGGAAACGCTTGAGGTCAGCAAAAAGATGTAAGAGGACTGTCAGGGTTGCTGCCTTCAGACTCCCAGCAACAACTCCTTGTTTCGTACCTATTTCTGTTGAGCAATAAGGACTTACATTTGCAGTCTGAACTCCTGGAAGCGAGAGAAGTTTCACTTTTCTGTGAAGAAACACCTCCCCCAGTGGTCTATGCAGATGCCAATGATTTGTACCATGCTACCCTTGGTTTCCATAGTTAATTCTGACAGCATAAAACCATAAAAAAAAAAAAAAAAAAAAGAGTGTTTAAGAAAAGAATAGGAAGATAAAGAAATAGCTGAGAATTTAACTGCTTCTATGTAAAACCCCAAAAACCAAGTATGTTCTTTAAAAGGAGGTTTCTAAAGTCCTCTCAACTCTTCCCAAAAACATTACTTCTCCGTCGAAAGTATGCATTCCTGTACTACCCTACACAGAGGAACAAGACTAGGAGTAGCACTTTAATGAAAACATGACCTCAAAATTAAATTCATAGCCCATTCATTAGACTGAGGTAGAAGGATATAAAAAGATACACAAAAGTAAAGCCTTGAAAAGTTGAATAAATTGTAAAACCAACACAAGGAAGAACATTACTCTTGAAATATTGCCTCTTATTAGGGAGGATTATTAGCTGAGTGGCAAGCAGCTGGTATTTAAAGTAACATTTAAAGAAGCATTTTAAAGAAAGTGAACACACAGCTTACAAGAAACATCCTGATCATCCCACTCCAACACAAAACCCTCAAATTTTCTTCTCAGAAAGTGGCAATGGTACTAAAAAGCAGACAAAAAAATATCCTTTCCACTATACCAATTTGTGTTTCCTAAACTATCAGCTTATTTTTCAGCTTATCAGGTATGAGTTTATCAGTTTTGACTGAGGGAAATTCTTCCTTAGTTCCTGCACTGAAATCATTAATTGAGCTACAGTCAAATGATTTGTTTTTAATATAGATGAAAACTAAAAGAAAATGTACTTTGTATATCTTAATAAGGTTTATAATTCAATAGGAAGGACCTCACATAATTATCAAATTAAGCTACATTCTGATCAGCTGCAGCCCATCTCTGTTTGGCTTTTGACGCTGAGACCTGAAGGGTAATAGCGTTACTCCAGTGAAGTTTCTTTAAAGGCCTAATTAAACCTCCCCAGTTCCAATGGCTTTCAATGTATTATCTTCAAATATTTAAGATGTGGGTGGCCAAGTCTTAGCAGCAGAATCTTGTTTGAAAGGAGGACCCAAGCCAGAAGAACCTAGCCATGGCTCTCCCTTCTCAGGCTGAATGCACAGAAAGGAGCAATGCAAGGGTCACAAGCGCCTCCCAGTCATCACCGCAGAACCTCACACACCACCAGCTCCCACACGGACTGAAAGGAATACAGTAGCTGTTGGCTGTGCTCGCTCCTGCGTTAGCAGCGCCACACAGCCGAGGCCCACCGCCTCACCCCGGCATGGCGGATCACACTTCTCTCATCTCCATCCTGCCTGAACAAAAGAATGTTTTCAGTTGCTTTTAAATGAAACGCAGTGACCTGACCCAAGCCAAGAAAGCAGCGAAACACAGCAGTGAGAAACGGTGGTTTCCTCCTAGACCTAGGGTGGGCTGTTTTCACTGAAGGAGGATCGTCATCGCAAGGTACCAATCCCCTTCCATCCCAATGTCTCCAGGACACCTGACCTGCCAGAAGGTCAAGTGTATCTCAGAGTCACCACCACTGGCGTAACTCGGACACTGAGGTGAGCAGAGAACCCGTTGGATATTATTCCATCTTCTGTTCATCGGCCTACTTGGGTGCCATGGCATGAGCCAACACCCCACGCCAGGCTCACACTCAGTAGCAGAGCTGCTGCTACAGTGTGTGGCTTATCTTGTTCTCCTACACTGGGTGCAGTACTTCATATTTTCTCTGCCCGAGAAGGGGAAGGACATTACAACACTTGTGCAAGAAATAAACCAAAGCATAAGCCATGTTCTAGGCCCCAAACCAAGAGAATTACACCTGTGCTGCATAGGAAATGAATCATCTGAGATCTTTCTATTGCAATTTTTTCCACCAAATACGAAACAATTACTTCTTACTGGAAGCAATAGCTAAGCTTGAAGGCTCCAGTTACCACTTCATGTTGAAATATGAAAAGTAATTTTTCAGGAAACTGCACCCAGTTTTCATCTCAACTGCTGAACTGCCCAAGGTGAGGGGTGCACGTGTGCCTGAGCAATCCTGAAAACAGCTCCATGCAACAGCCGCTCCCTCATCTGAGCTGCAGCTGCCTGGCTGAGGTGGAAGTTCCAGGGACAAAACCTCCAGAAAATATGCTGACAAATAGCCACAGCTTGTACACAGACACACAAACAGACCAACCAGCATCTGGCTGGGGGAATCCTGACTGCAAATTTTGGGTGTGGGTGAGCGGAGCAGGGCAGTTGCCCTCCCGTTCCATGGGAAGCATGGATAGCCATTAGCCACCAGCAGGCTTTAGCAACAGCCTGGTCCTACAAACTGATGTCAAAGCTATCAGCCATCCCCCCAGAGATACCACTTCAGCAGTGCTGCTGCCTCCAGAGCAAAGCTCGTGGGTTTTCAGTTGCAGTTCGCAACAGTAATTTCTCACCACAGACATCCTTTAAAGAAAACAAGACTCTCATAAAACAGGCCTGACACCAAACTTTGAAACTGATGGCAAGCTAGCTGGGAGGCAGGACCTGGCAACAGACTGGCCGTGTAAGACTTCTGGGTGTAAATTCGTTGCCTTGCATTTCTGAGGAACAGTTACACCAACCCAGGTCCGCCTTTAACGTTCCCCATCGAGATCAATCTAAGCCAAATAAGAAACCAATAGTTTAAATTCACACGGTGTGCAGACAGGGTGCCACCTCTTCACATGGCTGCAGAACTGCTTGCAGCACTGCAGAGCTGCTTGCAACGTTTCAGCCCTTTGGGGCACTTTTAGTCTTCTGACCAATGAGGATAAAACTGACTTGGACCAAGGGAACTAAGTCTTCCATAGTATTTTAAGGCTGGTCCCGAAGAAGAAGCATCACAGAGCAGCCAGTCTCAAAAATATAGCCTTACAGAAAAGGTAGAATATAGTCATAAAACTCTCTAGGAAGACAGAATTAATAAAATTTGATAAGTACAAAGTGAAAAGGGAGGAGAAGGAGCACTCTCAAAGCCACGCCTGCAATATCTCAGTGTAGGTGCACTGCAATGATGCAAGATGGGGCTTGCATCACAAAGTTCGCTCACTAAATTGCCAGGCTAAGCCACAGAATCTCCAGCTTTGTTTTCCTTGGATACAGGACACCTACAAGAAAGGATGGTATTTGTGGAATTACACCAGTGACGTTACTGGAGTGCGAGTTTTCTTGTCTGCACAGGTCTGTGGTTTGAGATTTCCCACCCTGGCACCCCAAACCTTCCTGTGCTCCACACAAAATACCTGTACGGCGTTATAGCAGAGCTGTGCCAAGGGACTCCATCGCTTTACTTGCTGACAGACAATTCACAGGGAACCAACTCATCCCACCAGTCATTTTTTAGAGAATATATAAGAGCATCCACTTGCAAAAGCTTTGGAAATTAGAGCAGAGAACCACAAACTGGGTGACAGTAAGTTTTAAACACTCAGATGCATGGAGTGTTAGCGTTGGGTATACATGGCCCCAAAGGAGGGGAATCCTTTCTTTAAAAAAGTAGTCACCAATCTCAACTCTGTATTTTCACTGCCTGAGGCACCATGGTTCTTACATCTAAGTACATGTTCAATCAGTGTAATTAGTTATGAGAAGTGAGATCTAGAGTAGTAAAACCTTTTATTTTGCAGCACTTCCTTAACCTCGTTCCATGCAAGTATAAAAAAGCACAGCTGGATTCCCCCAAAAGTAATAAATGTACTTTGAATCCATTCAGGGTGATAAAAATATTATACAGATTCCAAAGGACATTGTGAGAGTTGACAAAAAAATACTGAGGAGAGGACCAGATCCAGATAAGATTAGCATTTACAGAGCCTGACAAGGAGAAACAACAGAGGACCATAAGCATTTACTGTAAGGCAGGGTAGCTCTGTATGTTATGAAACTGAGGGGTTTAGTTCACTTGAAGGAAATGCCAACATTGCCCAAACAGATTAATCCCAAGAAGTTGTTTCTGCACCTACAACTATCTATAATACTGACTTTGTGTGAAGAGATCAATTTATCCCTCACAAGTTAATGAGGTAGTTTTAAAATGAAATTACTGGTATCATTAAAAAAAACCAAAACAAACCCTTGAGTAACCTTGAAAGAAGTTAACGCAATAACCTCCTCCATATACCAAGCCTCCCAGTAACTAAAATAAATAACAAGTGCCCAAGACACAGGAAACAAGGTTTACATTTCCAAAACAACTATACCTAGAAGCAGTCAGATCGGAGGCTCCAAATCAGCAGAAAATAGATAAAAGCATGTAAGAGTGAGAGGGGGAAACAACCCCAAGCAGCAGGGACCTTGAGACCTGTTGTGGCTGACAGCCCCCTTCATCCTAGATCAGGAGCCGGTACCGCCATCAGAGGGTTTCTTCACAGCACATTGCTTTGACTAAACACCAAACACGATTTTTTCACCTAGCCTGGGTGAGAGCCTAAACTCTAGGAACTGCCGATTTCCACCCTCCCCACATCAAGGTAAGCAGCTGTGCACGGTTGGTTTGGCAGCAGGCAGACAGCTTACGTGGCCATGGAAGAGCACAAAGGTAGCCAAGCTCCTAATGTTTTAAATTCTGTGTCACAAAGAACAACTAATCCACCGAGCTTTCGCTGTGATGCGCATCCTAGCCTGGCAGTATGTTATCACTCCATCAGCCACACCAAGGAGCAGAACAACCTAGGAGCGCTGGCAAAACAAAGAAAAATTATTTGGTTCAAACAGAAAGTTTCACTTATCCCCAGTAACGCAGAGGGAATAAAACCAAGATGAGAAACAGCAGCTCTTAAAAGCGAATGAGTGTGGTAGACACATCTCAGTAAGTTCTGTCATGCCATGGACAGGGCACTCTAAAAAGCTGCTATGAAAGCCTAATTTATAAGTCAAGATTCATAGAATCACCAAGGTTGGAAAAGACCTCAAATTCATCTAGTCCAACCATCACCCTACCACCTATATTACTTACTAAATCATGTCCATAAGTAACTCATTCAACCTTTCCTTAAACATACCCGGGGGACAGTGACTCCACCACCTCCCTGGGCAACCTGTTGCAATACCCAACCACTCTGAGAAAAAATTTATCCTAATTTCTAACCTGAACCTCCCCTGGCCCAGCTTGCAGCAATGCTCTCTTGT
Source organism: Hypotaenidia okinawae (assembly GCA_027925045.1). NCBI lineage: Eukaryota > Metazoa > Chordata > Aves > Gruiformes > Rallidae > Hypotaenidia > Hypotaenidia okinawae. Next base: position 66,315,925 of record BSDF01000002.1, read on the forward strand.
CCTGGTGCTAGTTATCTGCGAGAAGAGGCTGACCCCCAGCTCACCACAACCTTCTTTCAGGTAGTTGTAGAGAGCGATAAGGTCTCACCAAAGCCCCTTCTCCAGATTAAACGGTCCCAGTTCCCTCAGCTGCTCCATGTAAGACTTCTGTTCCAGCCCCTTCACCAGCTTCATTGCCCTTCTCTGGACACACTCCAGGGCCTTGATGGTTTTCTTGTAGTGAGGGACCCAAAACTGAACACAGTACTCGAAGTGCAGCCTCACCAGAGTTGAGTACAGGGGAATGATCATCTCCCTGGACCTACTGGCTATGCTATTCCTGATGCAAGCCAGGATGCCGTTGGCCTTCTTGGCCACTTAAGCATGCTGCTGGCTCATGTTCAGGCGAATACCAACCAACACTCCCAGATCTGTACAGCTCTTTCCAGCCACCCTGCCCTAAGCCTGTAGCATTGCCTGGGGTTGTTATGACCAAAGTGCAGTGGCACTTCACTATGTTGAACTTCATCCCCCTGGCTTCTGCCCATCAATCCAACGTATCCAGGTCCCTCTGGAGGGCCTTCCTACCCTCAGGAGATCGACACTTCCCTCCACTTCAAACCAGACATGTTATAACTGGGAATAAATTTCTAGGGGAAAAGAAGTTCTTCCTCAGATTACAAAATGTATTAAAAAAATTATTCCCTTTGGCACTGGTGAAACAGAACATTTCAGGTCACAGAGTCAAGCAAAGACTTGACTCTATGACCTGAAATGTTCTACTTCAAAACTGACCCACAGCAGATACAATCTGTCGGTTCCACTTTGTCTTCTTCACTAGGTATTCCCTAAACTAAATCCCTTGAGATGACTTCTCCAGAAAAATGAATGGTACCTTCCAGTTTAAAATTTTAAAATTAAATTCATCCATATTTTCTCTCTAACCTGCCCTTTGATCAAAGAAAACAATCTGACTTTCTAACATAACCTCCTACATGTGACAAGCCACTAGATTTTTTCCCCCTAGTTGCTATGCCATTAGTAACGTTAACTTGTAGGAAGATACTATGAGAGAGTTAAATGATCGAGCACCTGTCAGGAAGGACCATAAACACCATTGCTTCCACCAAAAAGCCGGCAGACGGACTTGCTGACCTCAAGGCCGTACAGAGCTGAAATTACAGAATGTAACTCTGCAGTGAAGCTGCAGAGCAAAACATTCATTCTGTCAAAACTTTAAGGTATCAATTCACTATTATTTTCCCCAACTTAGAAATAGTCTAATTTCTACTTTGAGGTTGCACTGTTTTAGCTCTCAGAAGTAAATTATCCATGTGTTCAAGTTCAACAATTTAAGAAGTCCTTCAGCACCAGAATCATAGAGTGCCAATGTAGGGTAAAGGACCCCCAGAGGTCGTGTAGTCCACCCCTCGTTGCTCAAAGCAAGAGCAATTAGAGCAAGATGCTCAGGGCTGTATCCAGTTGGGCTTTTAATATCTCCAATCACAGAGACTCCACAACCTAAAAAACCCATTCCAGCATTTTATCATCTTAGGTTTAAGTGGGTTTTCTTGCATTTCCATCTGTCCTGTCACTAGCCATCACTGAGAAGAACCTGGCACCATCTTTTTCACTGCTTCCCCATCATGTGTTTATAGACCTTCTCTCCTCCAGGCTCAACAGTTCCAGATCTCAGACTCTCCTCATGTATCAGAGGCTCCAAGGTCTTAACCACCTATGTGGCCCTTCACTGGACCTGCTCCAGTATGTACATGTATCTCTTGTACTGGGGAACGGAGAACTGGACCCAACATGTCAGATATGTCTCACCATGCCCGAGTAGATGGGATGGGTCACCTCCTGACAATGCAGTGCCCAATGCAGCTCAGGAGGTCATCAGTGGTCTTTGCCACAGGGGACTGTTGATGTCTTCATAGTCAACTCTATGTCCAACAGGATCCTGAGGATTTGTCAGCAGAGCTGTTCTCCAGCAGGCTGCCCCCTTCCCAGCCTGGTGCCTGCATTTACTCCTCCCCAAGTGCAGGACTTGGCACTTCCCTTTGCTGAACTGCACAAGGTTCCTGTCAGCCCATTTCTCCAGGTCATGAAGGTCCCTCTGGGTGGAAGTACAACCAGATGCTGCATCAACCAGCTCTCCCAATTCTCTATCTTATATATCAGTCACATCATCCCTTAGTACTAATTTCAGAAGCAAAATGGCGCTTAAGGAAGCCGCACTGTCAGGCATTTCCTCCAGGCCTCAATTATTACTGCCCTATTTATAACGGCCTTCCCTTCTCAAGCACGCAGTGCATAATATATTCAGGATCAGCTGCACCAAAACCATTCACCAAGGTAAAATTACCCCTTCCCCTGTTCCTTGGACGCAAGTCTTGGTGCCACTGCCCCCCAGCATCGCACTGGAAGCTGGTGTGCAGTTGTCTGTCCACTGCAGACTTCTGAGAAGCACTGCTTTCCAGGATACAGGCCTCCTTTCATAAGGAATAGCTCACGTTCCCTGTTCTCCAGCATACAGCTTTGCCTTTGGCTGTATTAAAAGGCGCAGTGTGTTCCAATGTGCCTGAAGAGCAAGTTGTGAAGGCGCCATTATCATGCACTATTCTGTGAGTAATTACTATCAGCAACAGGTTTTTTTATTTACTTCTGAAACAAGGATGAAAGCACACAATAGGATTGTGATTAGTGCAAATACTCCTGGGATCAAAAGGACCCTCTCTCCTGTCACTTAATCTAATGGCACACTGACAGTTACGCTTTTTAAAAAAAACAAATCCAAGTGCCTTGCAAAATTAAACTATTTTATTTTAATCAGCCTGTTTCACATGTCGGACAGCTACATCTGTTATCTTTTAACTTTTGGTTCGTGGGAAGGAAAGGCAGGAAAAGGAGGGTGAAGGCGGGAAGAGCGGCTGGTAAACATATTAGCAAACACCACAAGCACTTTTTTGCAGTGCTATATACAGAACTACTCCATCCTTATAAATGCATGCTACTTAAACTCTACAGAAAGGGTTATTTCAAGACTGTTGGACATCTCAAGTTTTAGGGAAGGTTTATGGATGCCAGAACAAGACTAGAAGAGCAGAACATTAGCAGAGAGGTAAAAGAGACAAGGCCTAGGATGAAAGCAGAAACTCAAGTATCTATTCATGAACTGTAGTTTCTACTCATGGCAGCCTAAAGTTCAGAGAAAGCCCATCTGGCAGCTTGGTCTGTGCCTTCCCCCCTTTCCCTTTCTGCTACCTGCTTTGCTATCTAACCATGAAGTTAACAGAACTATCCCACAGGCAATGGACAGCAAAATAGAATTTTCCAGAAGCCTGGAGAAGTCTTCCAGTGGGATCTAGCACTAAGTATCACCGATTAAAGGCTGCACTAAAAATTCTTTTCATTAAATAGATTTCTTCCCTCTACACAATTACATCCTCAATTCATGCATGGGTTCTTCCACAAACGTACCTTACTGTGTTCAGAAGATAAAAGATCATGGTAAAAACTGAAGCTTTCTCTTACGATCAGTACACCCTGATCCTTCTTATTTTCAAGTGCAGTCCCACTTATGAGTCATCATTCCCTCCTCTCACACACAGACTTTTCCACCATTCCTTTTCATCCTTTTCCTCTTGTTTTAGTAAAAGTTGTAGGTAGGGAAAACTGAAATAGCAAGTTTCACAACTGGACATGAGGCATCCTTAAATTTAGATCAAATGAGCCCTTTCAAACTACATGGGATTTTTCCATCCAGACAGGTTTATAAAAGTTACATATAATTAGGGAAAGGAATAGGATCAGAAATAGCCTGTGTACGGTAGCCTCTCTCAACACTATGTGGGCAGGAAGGACAGCCTTACTCTCTCAGCAGCAGGAAGAAGGGTGAGACTACTCAAGGCAACCTTGGGAAGCCTCCACCAGCTTCATTTTCTACATTAATTGTTTTCCCAACCCTAATTCCAGACCATATCACACTGTAAAGCTGATATTAGCCAAGAAAACTCAACTACATCTCACTGTCTGAGTTACTGAAGGTGAAGCAAAAGCACTTTAAAAACCAGTCTTAGAAGCAGCTTGCTTTGCTAGTCATTGGTTTGTCTTGTAAACATAAAAAACTCAAAAAACCCCAAAACCCTTTCGCCTTGCCTTGATATCCGTAACTTCTGCCCTTCCAACAGGCGCCTGTTGACGATAGCAGCCAGGCTCTTCTTACTCCTGACTTCCCTCCCATGCTTCGCACTGGCGAGAAGCCCTCACACACTCTGCACTAACTTGGAAGGCGTTCTGCAGCACAGCCCCATGCTTTTCCACAGTGAACTGGAAATTTTGTGTGCACTTCAGGTAAATACATTTTATTGAATTAAATACAAGAAAGCAAATATGGCAGAGTTACAGTGTTCCTTGCTCAAAAAAACCTGAATTCCAAAATAAATAGTAGTGCTGCACAGCTTTCACATTTTACTATCCTGCAAACATTTCAATGCACAATGGTGCTAAAGAAAGTATCGGGAGAAAGACAGAAATTTTGGCAGTTGCTGTGGAGAAAGCTGAGGCTTCTGGCAGTGGGGCAATGTGTGGAAGGATTGAGAGATAAACACATCTGAAGCTTTTTGCTGAAGTAATCAATAACAAAATGGTTGTGTTCGAAATTAGGCGACAAAGTGATAGCTCTTATTTTGCAGCCTTATTAGTTATAGACCGTCTCCAGAGTTGGTTAGTTACTACTATGCTAGTTGAGTTTGTACTTGAAGGTCTCCTTACATCCACAATGATATATACCTCCTTTTAAGCTGAAATTCAGCTGTGTATTTTGGTCACAAGAGCCAAATGCTGCAGTGGCGTGGAACACGTTGGGCCTCAGGTGGTCTCACTGCAATGCAGGCTGGCTTCACCTCTCCACTTCAGGGGCATAAAAGAGACTTTGCTAGGAGTGCAAGTCATGAAACTCAACCTCTTCCGATGAACTTTCCATATGCCTAACATTCGTTACCACTCACCTAGCCAGAAGCTCTAGGAGCTTTCCCACATTCACAACCCATGTGAGATAAGCCTACTGTGGCTATTGGCAGTAAAAGCCATCCCAATTGCTATCTCCAGCAGTTCTGGGACCTCTCAATTCAAGACCACAATGCCTTTATTTTCATCTGTTAAAAATAAGGTATGTCCCAAGCCCTGCTCAGAGCGACTGTACGTTTCAAAGCCAGCACCACCAGTCTTTCCTGATAGTGATGATTTCAGAGAAGGCCTCCAGTATTACAAACTCACCCTGCACACATAACTTCTAGGCACAAGTGACATTTATAGCTTCACCTACTTCAATGCCAGCTGCCAGACGGTAATTAAATTAAATGTAGCCTGGGAACCTCGGTAGGGGACTGGAAGCCACGTGTACAAAGCACAGCGCAAACACAGCGCTCAGAAGACACAGATTCCCCATTTAAGCAACTGTGAATTTCCTCTGCAAATTGAGAGCATTTTCAGAAGTGTTTCCTCCTCCATGTCGTTCACAAAACCCCCAAACCACCAACTCCACCCCCACCCCCAAGCCTGTAAAAGCTGAAAACTGAAGACAGGGAGAGTACACGAGTTCCCTTCAGCCCTTGGGCGCTGCCAGCAAAGCACTGGCAGCTGCAGGCACTGGGTAACCTAAGCAGTAAGTAACAGCACAAAAGCTGCCTATTTCTTTACAGAGCCATCTGTTAGGTTTTCCTTACACACAGCTCCACCCGCTTCTAGGAGATGCTAAGGTCGCACGCATGGTTAGGCTCTCTCTCTGCTGCTGCACTGAGTGTGGCATCCCACGTGTGGGCAGAGCGCAGGGTCGGAGGGCCACGTGCCAGCACTGGCACTTCCAGCCCAGGGTGCACCTTGGGGCACCCCTGCCATGAGGGACAGCCCTCACCGGCCGCCTCCGGCCCAGCCACACAGCCAGCTGGGCTGAAAACTAATCGCTCGCTCAGTGTTAGCTTTCAGCTGGAACAGGTCCCTTGTCTGGGCGAGCACTGGGTGGTACAAGGCCATTCGCAGACACAGCGAGGCAGCGGGACCATGTGAGCTGGGAGAGAGGGCAGCACAACCCCCTTCATGGCAGCACTGACTTGGATCACCGTGAGCTGACTCTGAAACCACATCCCCAAAGAATATCCCGGGATGGTTCCAGGAAATGCCTTCCATCACAGGAAGTGCACCTGATAGTGGACTTGGTCTCCCCCAATTCACCTTGTCCTTCCAACCCCAGAAGGGAATTGACATTACCCCAACTATGAGAGGATTACACTTCATTTCTGAGAACATGCAAATAGGAAGCAGGAAGATATTTCATTTTCCAAAACAGACAGCCGTCCCTAAATGGATCTAATGTGTTGGTCTGGGGCACAGTTGTAAGGAGCAACAGGCTTACAAAGGCTTGTAAGGCCATTGTCCCTCACTCACCCACCATAGCTACCTGTCACAACCAGGTTGCTTTGTGTTTCAGTCCCTGCATGAAGCTAGTGACCATCTGAAGGATCTTGACATGGTATTTAATCTTTTTCTGTGTTATCAACTTCAGCAATTTTGAATAGCTTACCAGGCAGTACAGACACTTAATAATAGCACTTGACTCATGAATTTAATGGGCTGAAAGCAATTCCTGTTATATCTAACCCAGAAGATTATCTTCAAAGTGTGACAAGGAAGAAACTAGAACCATCACCCAGCACTATTATCACTCTCTTTTCTCACAGCCAGCGCTGCATCCATCACATGCACTGAGAAACCATGGAAAACCAAGCTAATCAAATAGTACCACCTTTCTTCCTCTCCATTATTGCCTCCCTTATGATTGACCACATTTGTGGTTAAATGCAGGGAGTCAAACTTCCTATAAGCAGTGTCGCTACCGTTCCAGACTTCAATTGTGGTTCAGCCATATCACAGCTCTGGAAAGGCACACTGGCGTGTGCTCAAACCACCGCCTTTAGCTCCTTAAGCTGAAAAAAACTCCACACCATGACTTTAAAAGGTTCTTACCCAAGTCACCTTGCTGGCCTGCCTAAAGGTCTTAATAGTAAACTTAACCAAAAAAAAATTAAAAAAAAAAAAAAATCACTTTGCTGAAATTGTTAGCCTAGATAAAAATGTTTACTGAGGGGACTGATGTAATTTCACCAAGGAGAGGCAAGCAGCTAGTTAAGCCAGAGAAGCAGAAGCCCAGCTCCTGAGGATCCCCCAAAGAAGAAGTCCTGCTCAGCCCTCGCAAACCTCAAGGCTGTATATTTCCTGTCTTTGTGTCAATGCAGTCCGAAACCTTCATCAGCTCTTTTGCAATTTGAAGCTCACGTCACCAAGATCAATAGTCTAATCTTGGCTGCAGCCAAGGTGCGAGAGGCAGCTGGCTGATCCAGTAGCAGATCTAGCAGCTTGTCCTCTCAGGTGCTCTCAGAACAGAAGTCTGAAGAAGCCACAGTCTCCACAAACTCACAGGTACTCCAAGCATCTGCTGGTAAATGCAGCTCCTCAGAGAAGCTTCTAAGTTTGTATTGAAAAAAACCCAGGATCAGCTCATTCCAAAATGGCCAGTGAGGCATGCTGATTTTTGGATTGGTTTTCCAAAGAGAAAAAAATCATATCAGGATACCACAACCACGCAATGGTAGTTAAATCAGACTCAAGAAATTCAGCGTTTCAACTCTGCTTCTCAGAGCCAAGTGAAAGTTGAAGTTTCTCCACTCTATACAGTTAAACACAAGAACAAGAAAGCAACTAGTCACGGTCCTGATCAATATTACTACTCAAAAATTCCACTCTTAGACATGTGGAGTGCGGATACACGAACAGACAAACCTGTAGTGACAAGCACATAAAAATCTCCCCCATGTTAAGCGTGCCAGTGCATCAGTCCTGACCTGCATGCCCACCTCAGTCCAGACTAATCCACCTACTAAGCTATACTCTGCATTTTTCTTCAGCAAGGTGGGGACCACATACCTTCCCAAACTCTTAATTCAAGATGTTTTTAATTCAAGGTTCTAGCTGATCACTGCACCTGCTTCATGCTGGGGCTCATGCCCACAGTCATGGAGAGGCACTCAAACACAACCCAAAGCATCGCAGGACATAAAGCATTATCTCTGCCATTCAGGGAGGGGTGAAATACTTGCAGAAGGTGATCAGGATTACTCTGCAGTGTAAAGAACGATACATTTTTGACCAATTTGAACTAGAGGGTCTGAGTCTGAATCTAGACGAAGTATCCAACACCAGCTTTTTAGGAGGAAAGCAACTCTTGCAGCACCATTACAGCTGCTGCCTGACAGGCAGGCCCTAATTTTCTAGACATGCCACCCTTGCACAACCAGGGAAAGAGTTGTGGCAGACAAGTACATTTAGGATCTTTATTCCTGCCCCCCTCCTTTTGTCATTGCACTATTACGCAAAGTTCAAGTGTAAAACTGAGATCAGTTGTCTTTTTTCCATCTCAACAGGGCATCACCACCAAACAAGTCAATAGGCAAGCTCAAGTATCTGATATTTTTAGCTAGATACAGTATAGTGTCTCACAGATGCCTCGAGCTTTCTCCCTGCGAAGTATTAAGGGGATTCCTCCCTTCCCAGCTACCAATTGAACAGTGTTTGGGGACTGCTCTTCAAAGACTGAGGCAACTGAGCTCTTCATGTTAGTGGGAAAGCCACATTTATCCACCTCAAATGAAGTGCTAGCAAAAGACATAATGCTTGCCTGGTACAACTTGTGCTGCTCCCCTCCCTTGGGGAAAGTAGGAAAACGCATTCAAAATGGCACCAAAGCCACGGAAAGACCTAAAGGGTAGTCAAGAAAAAAGACCAGATAGATTTGAAGGGGAAAATAAAAAGGCTAAATTTTTTAGCCTTTCTACTGAACACAGGATGATTCAATAACTCCTGATTCACTGAAGGCACAAATAACTGACTTTGGCCTTAAAGAGAGAGTCCATCTTAGTCTCTGCATTGCAGATGAGAACAATCCCATTTTTGCTTGCTCTGACTTATTGCTAAATTGATTATTCTCCAGGACTGGGAAAGAGGGAGAAAGGAGGAGATGGTAATCACCCTTATGAAATCCTTTAAGGTAAAAGAAGTGAACACATCTTATTTTTCCTAGCAACCCTCTTTCCAAATTCTGAAGCAAATAAATCACACTAAGGATAGTATACTGAACATATGGCTTTCTCTGAATAAGGGGAATTTGCCTGCCTACAAGCCTGCTTTTTTTTTTTTTTATTTAATATATCATTCTCTGGAATCCCCTACACACTCCCCTCCACAGCAAAGTGGGTTTCTGCTCCCCTCCAAAAAACAAAAACACAAGAAAAGCTGTAAAAGTATCAACTTATTTCCCTCCACAGAAGGCTGTACCTAAGCTTAATATCTAGCCAACAGCACACAACCTGTTCCCTACTGTCGCATTCGCTTCCCATGTATTCAGCAAAAGCATGATGTTACCAAGGTGAGAAAAGGGAAGGACCACATTCCTACCGGCCCTGGGGTACTGAAGAACATCTTTAGAGAGTGGGTCACAAGCAAACAACACTGGAGGCCTCCAAATGATCTTGTACCTTCCTTTGCCACCTTTCTCATAGAAAGCACACAGCTCCCAGCACAGCAACTCACGAGATGCGTTTTGATTCTTCCATTTCCTTCTCCGTGCACAAGATACCTGGTGTCACACGGCCTGGACTTTGAACACTCTGCTCTGTGGAGCAGCGGGAAGGAAACTGATCACCCCTAGATCTGGAAGAACCTTCCTGAAGAGGCTCTCAGTTGCAAAGCAATCACTGTGAGGGCCCAGAGGAGGGGGAAATACTACCCCACTTATGCCTCCAAAGGCCCTCACTCCCCTGCCTGCAATCCAAGGCGGCAGCTGGCAGCAAGGTGCAGTGGAGGATCAGAGAGAAGTCTGCCAACAGAAGTGAAAGTGTAGTGAGGAGGCCAAGAGGCAATGTCCTACATTTTTATTGGGTTTTTGAGGTGGGGTTTTTTTTTCCAAAGTAACAAATAAATTTTAAAAAGCAACAAAATGTGATAGGTAATTGAAATCAGAAAAGAAATCGAAGCGATTCTATAGAAAGAAGTGTGAACCAGAGTCATACCAAAAGTCACCTGAATTTGTCCTCCATCATACACACTTTTCCCCATGTTCATTTATGTCATCTTTGTGGTCTCAGTTTTCGAGAGAACAATTCTCAGCTCAGCATGACAGAACAGTAATACCAACGGGTATGCAGAACATTAGCATGTTATAAATAAACTGCTAATTTGAGGTGGGAAAAAAATCATCAAGGCAGCTCTTATTAAGAACCAGAGAAATAAAATGAGCAAATTGCTGGTGCTTTCAGGACACTGCTTTTTAGAAAGAAAGCTTTTCCTAACCCCCAATTCTTGAGGAAAAAACAAACACAAAAAAACACCCCAAGCAGTGAAAGGCTGTCAAGGCAAAGCAGCCAGTGAAAATCATTTTTAAAGCCCTCCTTGCCCCTGCCTCAAGTAGTAAATTGTCTTTTCTACTGGCTCAAGAGGTTTACACTTAAAAAGAGTATTAGGGCGGAGTTTCACAAAGTTTCATCTTCCTCTCACCCGACTCACAGTTCTTCATAACTCCCAAGAGACATTTCTAGGCTACAGATACCACGTGGCCAAAAAACCCATACAAGGTGCAGAACACTATTATACAGCAATTTGGATCTGGGTTATTTGGAGCCGCTTGATAAAAGTCTTAAAAATGAAAAGTAAAACTTTATTCTGCTGAGCGGACAGCCAGGATTATTCATGCTTGTGATAGCCCTGATCACCACCCTCCGTCTGCCCTGCACGAGGTTCCCTTCCCACCCCATCCCCAGCCTGCAAGGACAGATAACTCCCCACCACGGCACAGCTGCCACCTCGGGTATTATTTCTGTACCACTCCAGCATTGTCGCTCTTTGCCACTTACTAAGCATTATTATAAAATTTTCTGTGAATATCTACGCTCACCATGAGTGGGGATAATGGCCTCATTGCAATAGCCTTGATAAAAGCTCCAACAAGACAGCTTTCAGATATCGCCACACAAAAGCCTTCTGTGAGAGCTGGAACCAACATCAATTCCTGCTATGCAAAGACATTAGACAAAGTGTGAACTAGCTTACTGTACAGGGACAAAAAACTGACTGTCAGCGTGCGGGACCAACACTGTCTAAAAACATGACGCTGGCAAGGCAAAATAACACCAGCATATATGCATGGTAATTGCCATTTAATTCCAGAGTTAGCAGCACAAGAAAACAAGTGCTGAAGGCACTATTAAGTTAGTAGCATCACTCAAGACATCATAATTCCCTATAATTCCATTTCTAGTATGTCTGGTTGGAAAAACAACCTTAAAACCAGCAGATGTTATAAAAGCCCGAGCAGAGGGTGAAGGAAAGCCCAGTTTCCACTACGGAAGCAGTCGGAGAACGCAGCAAACCTTTCAGACATCCTCCTTAAAGCATGTATTTTCCCAGTACACCATAGACAAACTGATGCATGGGAATTACCATCCCACATATGGAACAGGTTGCCCAGGGAGGTGGTGGATGCCCCCTCCCTGGAGGTGTTCAAGACCAGGTTGGCTGGGGCCCTGGGCAGCCTTGAGAAGTCTGGTCTAGTGAGAGGTGTGGGGGTTGGAACTTGATGATCTTTGAGGTCACTTCCAACCCAAACCATTCTATGATGAGACCCTTTCTGCATATCATTGTGTATTCTTACCTACTTGCACTGTGGCAGCACCCAAAAAGACAGAAGCCAGTGCCAACATAAATGGACTGTACCAATACAAATACCAGGCCAAGAGGTTACTTTAACTTCCACATCTGAAATTTGCCAGATGACACCTCTTAAATGGGAGTCTAGGTGGGAGGGATGCAAGCAAGTCTACGTGCCAGTTTGTTTCGGAACAGCATGCAAGGAAAATTTGAAAGCTGAGTTTTCTAGAGAGCATAGTACACTCGCTCTACAGAAAAGTGCTTTGCTCTAAAATTACATCTGTACTTCAAAATGTGTAAAAATCATGAAATCCTTCAGTGGCTTGAAGGAAAAAAAATAGTATCAGCTAGTGCATTCCAATTTTAGTAAGCTTTTGTAACTAATGGGTAGAACCAAAACCAAGGGAAAGTTATACTCAGAAAGATCTTGCAGAATGCATCCATAAGCCTGACACAATATATAGGAATTTGACTCTTGCACTGCATGGTGACAGTCACCATTGAATCCTAAACTAGAGACTTAATGTCACCTTAATTAACAAGGAAGGAAGTTTGCCAATGAGTTTCTTCCCCCACCCTGCTTTCTAGCAGTAAGTTATGCAATTTGCAACAACCTTTGATCTAACAGCTATACAACCACCAAAAAAAAAACCCACCCCAAAAACCAGAATAGCATTTTAAAGACAGCCTTTCAAGAAGTTCATTAATGAACATTACTTCTAGACTCTACACATGCATTAACCAACACGCACACCACAACTTGGGGCAGGAATGCTGGAGCTGAAGCAGCCAAGGCAAAGCAGACACCTCTTATTATCCAGTTTTCCCAATATAATTTATTCTTACCAAAAGTAGTCATCTACATGGTTTTTAAGAGTTTCCACAGATCTTTACAAAGCAATTAATGGGTTACACTGTCTACGCAATGAGACTCTAAAATCCAGTTGTAAAGATGGAGAAAATAAAGCCAAAGCAATAGCAGCCTCTGCTTTTAACAGTGGCTTGCTCATATACTAAGCTTGAGATACCAAGGACCCAATGTCTGAAGCGAACATCACAGGAAGCACCTAACACCTTCCTAAAAAATGGGTCCTAGACCCTTTTTAGTAGGGCACCTGAGAACTCCATCAGCTTTCAATGACTTCTGCGTCTAGGTGCAACCACATAGAATTACAGATTGGTCTGGGTTGGAAGGGACCCCAAGGATCATCAAGTTCCAAACCCCTGGAACATCATAATTCCATATAATTCCATTTCTTGGTGAGGCCACCAACCTCCAGGCCTGGATCTACACAAGGTTGCCCAGGGCCCCATGCAACCTGGCCTTGAACACCTCCAGGGACAGGGCATCCACCACCTCCCTGGGCAGCCTGTTCCAGCTCCTTACCACTCTCTCAGTAAAGAACTTCCCCCTAATATCTAATCTAAACCTTCCCTCCTTTAGAGGTTGGATGAAATCTTGAAAGTTGATGCAGGTGATTAAATCTCCTACCTAGAGTGAAAAGCGTACTGGCTTTACTTCTAGAGGTAGGAACAAACAAGAGCAGCAACACAGAAAGCAATTTGCGCAACACCATGAAACCCAAAGTCCAGCCCATGCCCAAGCAGCAACCCCTCCTAACCAGCCAGCTCCCCCTTATATGCAAAGCATGACATCATATGGTACAGAATATCCCTTTGGCCAGTTTGGGTCAGCTGTCCTGCCTGCATCCTCTCCCAGCTTCCTGTGAAAATTAACTCTATTCCAGCCAAAAACCAGGACACGTAGTCCTAGGTGAAAGACCTTTGGCACAGAAGCCAGAAAGCTGCAAGGCATGCACGTGCAGCCGTGGCAGCGTTGTGTCCCCACTTTCACGCTGCAATGGGCCAGGTCAACAGCTGTTCACATTCAGAAGTAGGACAGGAGAGACACAACGCATGCCATTAACCTCAGGCAAGTTCAGTTTGCAAACAACCACCACCACATTTGCAATGTACCCAAACATGTATAAAAGGAAGGCTAAAATGCATGAAGTAGAGCACTCCTACCACATCACACAGCAGAGGCCATTTTCAGTATGCTCTGGCTTCATCCACATCTAGTCAAACTCTTGCCTTCTCCCTTGCAGATGGAAATATTTACCGCAGCTCACGTTGAGCCCACAAGGCATTAAGAACTCCACGGATGCCATGTTTGCTCCAGCAAACAGCAGCCCCATCCAAGCAGACAGCAGAGTACTTCAGGAGACACCCATGCCAAGTGTGGTTTTGGACCAACTTACTTGAGGAAAACAGAAGTGAAATAGCTCCCTTTTAAAGATGTGATAAATTGGGCCATTTTGCCAAGTCTGTCTTCAAACAGAAGACAGAAATGAAATTGAAATGGAATCCAAATACTTCATCAGCAGCACCTCAAGCACCGCAACAGCCCCGTCCTGGAGGCACCGGCAGCCTCCCTCCCATAGCACACCACTGTCCCTGGGCATATGAAGCGCATTGCTTCTCCCCGCAGCAGTAAACACAATTCTGCTCTCAAAAAAAAAAATGCAGGAAATGATTAACTCTGCCAGCCAAAACAAAAGCCTGAAGTCCAACTTAGTCATTTGTAAGGAGGAGAGTTGCCACCATATATACACACTTGGCACTGCCAGCTGTAAATGAGATTATTTGCAGAGACTGTAAAACCCAAAGAATTACTTACACTAAGAAGAGCTTTCCATCTGCTGAAGTCTCGCTCTGGGCATGGCTGGATGGATCTATGTTACCACCATCGGTGCAAGAAGCCCATCTGAAGTCATGGTCTCCAACCCATCCTTACTGAGCAGCAACTTCACAAGCCAACATTAAATCCCAAGCCACCCTTCCACACCAGGACCAACCCTGACACCAAAGATGTGGCACTCAGCCCAGCACACGCCTTCAGAAGCGAAGCCTGAAGGTCTGAAAGGTATCATCTTCGAAGCTGCTAAGAAAAGCTCACATTTTCATTTCTAACCCAGTTCCCCTCTTGGTGCTCTGCCTAGATGAGCTGAACTCTCCTCCTGCAGCCACACCAGGCCTACTGGCCCTGCACAGGAAATGAGCTCCAAAGAGGAGCACTGCATTTTTGCAACTTGGGCTTTGTAAAAATGAGCCATTCTCACAGCAGCAGGGCACACTCAGCCCCTCTGCTCCACACCTCTTTTTACCCACCTAGGGTCAGGTTGAGCCCTCATGAAATAAAGCGTGTCTCTGGGTCCTGCTAAGCCTGCAAATCAGGTCCACCATGTCTTCAAATAGTCTTTTGCAGCCACCAACCCCACCAGCCCAAAAAAACCCCTCACAACTAACATGTTTGCTTTCAAGAAGCATGTGACTCTTCCTTTATAAAAGGACGTTTCTATTTTAGCATTAACAGCTTTCATTTCAGGAGAAATTAAGTGGTCTGTCACTCTTCAGCTTGGAGAAGACAACTGAGAAGATAACGTATCACGAACTGTGTTGAGAAACATACATGAGGAAATGATTTTCCCCTACCGCAGTATCTAGGAACACCCAGTGACAATATAGACAGCAAGTTCAAAAAGTAAAAAAGGCAAAAACAGAATTCTCCTCCACACTACGGTAACTAAACCATAGGCAGGACTTGCTGCTATCTAAGGTGAGAACTGTAACTAGATTCAAACGGGGACTAGATGAAAATCACAGGCCACCGAGAGCCACAAAACTCATCACAACCCCTGACCAAGGAAGTGGTCGTTTAGAGCAAGTGGAAGAAGGGCTGTCCTGTGGAAGCCCTCTTCTTATATTCCTACCTCAAACATTTGCTCGTTGTAGTCTGAGAAGTAGCAGGAGAAACCTTCATCTTGCAGTTTCTACATTGCAAGTTTTTTGGGCTTTTTCTTTTGTTCTTTTTTAATGCTCACACGTACAAACGAACAGGCTGTGAAAATTAAGAGCAGCACCAACATAGCTGGAATAAAATGAGAACATGCTTTTGATGGGGTCAGTCAGTGGAAGCAGCCTCTACAGGAGAATAAACTGGCTCTTGAAGTGACCCACCTCCAGCCTTTGGCAAGCATGCTGGTGGCGCAAGGAAGATACCTTCATGAGGAGAACAGGCACGACCAACTTCTGACAGCCAAGTTCCAGTGAGCCAATTTAACACCTCAACACCACTGCACAGGGAAAGCTACCACTTCCCTCCTTCACCCCATCTTGGGCCACGTACGCCCAGCACCTCCTGCGTGCTACACCCAATTGCTCATCAGACACAGCTATTTTATCTTGTTAAAGCAGCAGAAAGTCAACCCCACCAGCATAGCTGGCTGTGAGCAGGCAGAAGAGCAATACCAGGCCAGGGTAAGGTGAAGGAGGTCCTACAGAGAAAATGGTGAGCAAGAAGCAAGCCTACTCCTTCCAGCCACAGTAAAGCCTTTGAGCGTCTCAGCTGCTCGTGGAAACATGCCAGAAGCCCTTATCATTGTGGGGAAAGAAAACTACTGTAGTTCTGGTGCAGACAGAGCCACACCAGCATAGCTGCACTCCGTGTGAGGATAGCAAAGCCACTGTCTATTACTGTACATTTTTATTAGGATGCCTGCACTTTCCACTAGATGCTTGTTGGCACGGTTAGGGCAATCAGGATTTATACCTCTTTGAACTCTCCTCAGACTGCTGTGCCAAAGGACCATGTGGTACCTCCTTGGGCCCAGAAGCTGCCTGTTGCTGGAGGAGATGGATTTATACCAAAGGCACTCCCTTAAAACATGACTCTCAAAGCAAAGGCTCCAGACTCACGCTAGCTTTGATTTCTATTAGAACAAACTATCAGGCAAAGAAATATGAAAGCATCTCTGAATATGAAAACATGGATGTCTGGCCAAACAAAGGAAAGCTACTAGTTAACTACCCACTTCTTTTATGCAACTTAGGGTTTTCCTCCCATACCTGTTTAGCATTTATGCCTTATTTGGCCTGCTCCTTTACCTAAGGCCTAGGAGAAAGGCTGTGCATTACCCTGTTTTCCTCCCCTTCCAGCTGTGATGTGCTGGGAAGGAGGAAGAGGTACTTTCTGAACTACCCGAAAAAGTGAGAGAGGTGCTAAGTATTCAGTTTGGAAATGTAAATCCTCCCACCCCCTTCTGAAGTATGCCGAACCAGCCTCTCCACAGCTCGTGTCATCTAAAGGCCACAGGAGTTCTCTAAAGATATTCTTGTTAAGAGGATTTAGCCCCTTTTAAAAAGGACTTAACATGTGGGTGGTGTCTCCATTTAAGCATTTTCTCATGGCTAAGAAAATGGCCCTCTTCTTAAAGGCTTATCATTATAACCCAAAGACAGTAAGAAATTCTCCACTATTTGAATTAGAAACATTTTGAGCAGCTTGCTTTTATCGCAGCCCCACTTTTAAGCACTGAGATTTGCAAATGGCAGTGACTTTCTCACACCCAGCGAGAAACCATCACCACCACGAACACTTTTGGGGTGCCTCGACAAACACTCATTTCTCCCACATTTTCACAAGGAGTTCATTCACAAGCTCACTGCCACCACAACTCCACGGTGTCTCCACCCCTGTGCCACCTCGCTGGCCACCGCCTTCCCTTGGATGGTCCCTGGCACTTACCAGACCTTCCATTAGCTGGTTCAACCTGCCCGCCCAGCAGAAAACATTTATTTCTTTGGGTCAGGGTTCATTTCCGATCCTGGAAGGCCTGGGCTTCCAGAAGGGAAGAGGGGAAGTGGCACCAGCCCCTTGCAGGGCACAGGAGGGCAGGGGAAGGTGCAGCAGCACTGACCCTATCTCTGGAGACTGGGGCTTTCCCCAGGAGCACAAGCTGACTCTCGCTTTGCAAGGGTTCATTCTTCATTACTGCTGGTGTTCGAGCCATGGCAGGGGTTCAGATCTGCCCGGTAACACTTTCTATCAGCTCCATAGGAATGGTGAAAAAGCTCAAGCTGAAAGGGCGGGCAGCCTAGGTCACAGCCTCCCAGTGCCAGGGCTCCCCAGGGTACAAAAGCCCGGTTAGGTACCCCTGGCCACTACAGCCACTGCGACAGGACGTGACAGGAGCGAGGAACATCTTCCAGACTGTATCAAGACACCTGCTTGGGAGACGGAGGAGCATGCAAAGTCTCATCTCCCCAGGACGGGAGCTGGCTGTTGTTATGGTCTAAGCCACCTTTCAAGGCTTTTCCAGCACAGTTACACTTACACAACCATAGATAAAGTAACTGCAAATTCTCAGGGGGAAAGCAACTTGCTGGGGCAAAAGAAACTTTTTCATTTGCTGGTACAGTCAAACACCTCCCTGGACAGCCTGCACCACGCCGCCATACCGACTCTTTCCCAGTCATACCACAGTTTATATTTGGAAGCGATGGGTGAGCTGCCAGCGCAGTCACATCTGCAAAGATAGAGTATTTTCATAACCCTAACCACACAGGTGCACTGGCCAAATTTTAGACTTATCCCTACAGCCTTTTGCATAGCAGGGCCTTGTTTCCAGCTGGAGGTCTCAGTCTCCATGCACTACTGGCAACCCAACTCACCAAGAGCTAAATTTATATTGGTGCTGCTCGCCCGAGCTCGCTACCTCCAGTACCCAGCATTTTCCTTGCTCTCCTCACCAGTGTCTGATACCAGATTCTCAAAACTGCTCAGCAAGGAGCCAACTGGGAAAATACCCTCAAGCCTCCCAGTCCCAGAAAAATCCCTTGAGAGTTTTGGTGGAAAACTGGGTGGGAGCCGGGGAACTGTAAAAGGGCTGCTGGATCATCTCACTGCCTGGCAGCTTGCAGAGCAGAAAGACAAGGCAGAGCACCTGGGTGCTTCAGCTCTACTTCCCAAAAGCCACATCAGCAGGTCCAAGAGGGGCACCAATGTGAGCACAGCTGACAGGGCAGAGCAGGATGTGCAGCCCCTTTTCCAGCACCATGTGCCATGGGCGGATTATCATGCCCAGAGGGTGCCAGCCCCAGCCTATAGACACTGCTGACCTGACTGCTTGTTTTCTCCCCCATCCCACATCTCTCCTCAAATGGGGGCTGAGGGTATTTAACAAACTCATAACTTGTGCGGGGACTTCTGTTACAGGCAGAGCCCAAAACTGCCTTCCTGGTTTTTCAGACCTTTAAGGGGCGAAGGAACCTTCCTAGACTTTTATGGCCTGGAGTTTCCCCCATTAAAGAGGTGAACACTATAAAAAAAACAAAACAAAACCCACCCAAAAAACCCAAAAGGTATTAAATTCATATTTAGTGGTCTTTCAGCACCATTAGGAAGAAATTTTAGGAGTCCCTAAAATTTCTAAATCCCCCTATGATACCAACACCCATCCCACAAAGCCCAAGATGCCTGTACAATTACCCTCCCAGAATCATCCCGTTAGACATGCCCCTCTTCAGATTCGCTTACCACCTAGGATGCAAACCCTACAGGGCAGCCAAATATTTACGAAGTGGCTTGAGCCAGCCTGCTTGACACCCAGCACCCTTAGGACATGCTGAAGAGTAGGAGCACCAAAAAAAAAAAAATTTAAAAAAAAAAAAAACAAACCACAAAAAAAAACCCCAAACAAACCCAGTTAGTTTTTACAGTGAAGATGCTTACTTCAAAAAAAAAAAAATTCAAAAGAATTGCTTTGGATGGGATCTGACAGAGCCCTGAAACTTCCATCACCACCTCAGCAACCGACACCTGCAAAAAACCCACGCGAAAGGCAGCTCCTGCCATCCTCACCCTCTCCCAGATGCACGAAGGCGCAAACGCTGCTCCTCCCGAGCTCTTGGAAAAGTATTCCAGAATTACAGCAGCATCCCATACCTGGATCAGCACCGACCGACGGGGAAGGGGGCGGGGAGGGGGAGGGGGGTGGTGTTAAAACCCCTTTTGCCCGGGAAGGGGCGCACTGGGGAGGGAGGGGAAGAGGTGGGAAAGAGTTTAGTGATCCCACGCCGCCGGGAGGGGGTCCTGGATGCCCGGGGGGAGGGGGTCACGCAGGTGACCCCCCTTCCCCATACCACGGGCATCCAGGACCCCCTCCCGGCGGGGATGCCCCTTGCCCTCCCCCGCTCTCCAACTGAGCGGAGCCCACGAGGGCCAAGCGCGCACCCGAAAACAGCGAGGACAAAGAAACCCCCACGAGTGAGGGGGAGGGGGGTATTTTTTTTTAGGGGGGTAAGGCGGAAATCTCAAGGGGGGGTGGGGGGAAGGGAGGCAGAAATGTTAAAGGGGGAGGGGGAAGTCGGTGCGCGCCGCCGCCCCACCAGTCACTGACCTGCTGCAGGGGCATTTCCGAGAGCGGCGGGGGCCGGGGGCGGCCGGCCGGCGGTCGGGCTGTCCCAGGCCAGAGGGAGGAGGAGGAGGAGGAGGAAGCGGCGTCCCCCTCCCCGCCCGCCCCGGCTCCCAGTCACAGCCGCGGCCTCCGCGCACGTGTGCCAGACGTCACCGGCGGCTCCGGGGGTGAAGCGGAGACACCGGCGGGGCACGGCCCGGCCCGGCCCGGCCCCCCGCCCCGAGGGAAAAGCGGGGCCCTTCCCCGCCGCCGGCTCCTCGCTCCTTGAACCCGTGCGGCGGGACGTGGCGGGGGATATTATTTCCTCCCCCCTTGCTTTTTCTCCTTTTTCTTTTCTTTTTTTTTTTTTTCCTCCTCCTCCTTTTAAATAAGACCCAGCGGCGGGGGGTGGGAAGGAGGCAGGAAAGTTTATTGCAACAAAGCGCTGCCTCCGCCTTTCCTGCCCTCCTTCCCCCTCCCTCCCTCCGCCCGACCCCGGGCCCGGACGGCGGCGGGGGTGAGGGCCTGCCTGGCACTGATCCCCCACCGTCCCCTGCACCCTCCCTCGGGGACGGGGGGAAAAAAAATTACCGGGGGGCGGCCTCCGCCTCCGCCGAGAGCGGGCTGCAGCAGCGCCGTCCTGCCGGCGGGTCCGTGAGGGGTGCAGTACAGCGAGCTGCCAGCGGGCTGGCCCCCATCCGCCGCCGGGGCAAAGGCACCGGGAGCCTGGGAAGCGGCGGCGGAGGAGGAGACAACACAGGGCGCCCCCGCCGCCGCGCCGGTGCTGCGGATCTGGATGAAGGTGCCGGCGGCAAAGCGGGCCGGGAAGCCGGCGGGGGCTGCTCTGGAGTCCGTGGACGGTGCGGGCGGCGGCGCTGCCGGGGCCGGCGGTTGGAGTCCCCTTCTCATCCTTCCCTCCGGGTCTGTCCCCGCAGCCGCGTCTCCTCCTCCCCCCGTCCCTCCCCCCCGGCCTTCCCAGCTCCTTTCCTCCTCGATGCCGAGGCCCCGCGCAAAATACTGGGGGCTGCGGGTGCCGGGGGGGCCCCGGCTGCAGGATGCGGGGCGCCGGGGGGGACGGAGGCGGCGGGGCGGGCAGATGCGGCGGATGGAGCGGGGCCGCTCCCGCTGTGTGGGGCCGGCTGGAAAATGGCTCCAGGAAGCGGCGGCTGCTGACAATGAATGAAGGGAAAGGAGACGGGTTACGCGCCAAGGGCCTCCCGCGAAACTCGGATTTCCCGCCCTCTTTTCAAACCAAATTTGCATGGCCACGCCTCCGGGGCGCGCCCCGCCTGCCACGCCGCCTCATTGGCCTCTGCGGCCCTCCCCGCCGTCCAACGGGGTGCCGCCTCACCGCCCCTCCGCCTTCCCACTGGCCCGCCGCCGCGCGGCGCGGCCGTGATTTGCATGCGGCACGCCGATTGGCTGCGGGGGCGAGGCTGGGGGATTCCCCCTCCGAAGAGCCGGGATCCCGGTTCGCCGGCTCCCTGACAGTGACAGCTGCGGCGGCGCCTGCCGCAACTTGCCCGCCGGAGGGGCCACCCCGCCGTGGGGGAGGGGGCCGGGAGCGCGCCCCTGCCCTGCCCCGCCCCGCGGCGTCGCCGCCCCGCCCCTCGGCAAGGCCGGGCAGGGCCCGCCGGGCTCCCCCCGGGGCGGCGCGTGGGGTGCCGCCCGGGGAAGGCGCTGACCCGGACGGCGTCCGGAAGCTTTGCGGCCCCACCGCCGCCGCACCGCGGCCCCGACGCCGTTCCGCTGGGCCGGGTCCCCTCCTGCTCGGAAGGGGTCACCTGAGTTCTCGCCCTGGTTCGCTCCGAAAGGCAGCAGCCTGTGCAGCCGTTTGAAGGAGTCCTGACGCGGGGTTGCGCGCCCCGGGAGCTGAAGAAAAGCTTTCCGTCGTCTTCGTGCTTCTGCACCCGTAAATCCTCCAGCCAGCCCGAGACATTTCCTTTTTCCTTTTTTATTTCCTTTTGCTTCCCCGGGAAAAGAGAGCGCCCATCAAAACACTCCCCTCCCTTACAATCTGCATCACCTCCAAGAAGTTAACAGCTCTTTCCACTTTCCTGGCAGCATCTTTACTTCTTAAATGTCCCCATAACTTAATTTTTTAAGTCCCCCCACCCTACCCAGCACCCAGTAGCCATGCTAAATTTTCCCTTGTTTTGATTCCCCTCACTAATACCCCGCCACGGGTGCTCCTAACAGACATGCAGCCGGCTGCACATCCCGGCTGATGCTGCTGAATTGGGCAGATGCCAGTCCTTCCCCTCGGTAACATTCCCCATTTTCAGCACTAGCAGGCTGTGGTGGTTTGGCCCTGGCTGAAGGCCAGACACCCACCAAAGCCACTCTATCACTCCCCTTTTCAGCTGGACAGGGGAGAAAATATGTATTGAGAGGCTCAGGAGTCGAGATAAGGACAGGGAGAGATCATTCCACAATTAGTGTCACAAGCAAAACAGACTCAACACAGAATAAAGGACAGAAAACTCTAATTTATTACACTGCACTGCACACCCAGTGACACCAGAGTCAGGTAATGAGAAGTGCAGCCAGATCTTAAAGCACCTTTCCCCACCCCTCCCTTCTTAGCAGATTTCCCTTTAGTCATGATTTCGCTCCCTTCTTCCCCTCACTGTGGCAAGGGGAGGGGCAGGGACTGGGAGAATGGGGGTTTTGGTCAGTTCCTCACAAGTTGTTTCCCTTCTTAGCTGGGGGGGGGCATTCCACATACCCTTCACCTGCTCCAGTGTGAGGTCCCACCCATGGGATACGGTCCTCCATGAATTTCCCCAACGTGAGTTGAAGCACTGATGAGCTCTTCACCAGCTGCCCCAGCATGGATCACTTCTATGTGGAGCAGCCATAGAATCATAGAATGTCTCTCAGTCCCTCAGGCCCAGACTGCTCCAGTCTGGTCCCCCCGGAGTCATAAGCACCCCCAGCAAACCTGCTCTGGTGTGGGCTCCTCTCTCCACAGGCTGCAGGTCCTGCCAGGATCTTGCTCCAGTGCGGATCACAGCATCTTCCATATGTCTCCACCTGCTCCAGTGTGGGGCCTCTCCACGGGCTGCAGGTGGGCTCTCCGCTCCTCATCCTCTTCCATGGACTGCAGGGGACACCTGCTCCACCATGGTCTTCTCCACGGGCTGTAGGGCCATCTTTCTCTCTGGTGCCCACAGCGTCTCCTCCTCCCTCCCCCCCCCACTGACATTGGTGTCTGCAGAGTTTCTTACATCTTCTCACTCCCTTCTGTGGTGGCAAAAAGCAGCTGCTTGCAGTTTTTTCCTCCTAAATGTGATTCTCAGAGGTGCTGTGACCATCACTGATGGGTTTGGCCTTGGTCAGCAGTGGGTCCGGCCTTGAGCTGGCTGGTGTTTGCTCTGTAGGGCCTGCAGAGAGCTTCTGGCTGTTCTTGCAGAAGCCACCCCTGCAGCCCCACCTCCTCCACCAGAAGCCCGCCATGCAAAACTACAACAGAGGTACAGGAACAAATTGCCCCATCAAGTCTGCAACCCTGCTTATAGTCTGCAACCCTGCTTATAGTTCCCTGGTCTGACTCTAGCTCAAACAGAGTAGATGACTACAGTGTTGCATGTAAAATGAGGGCATCTTCCATTCTGGACATGTTTTCCATTAAAGGAGGAAATTGTCCTCCATTTGGCACTAGAGAAGCCTTGATTAAGCTACTGCATACAATTTTGGGTGCTGTATTTGAGGGAAGGTAGAGCCTGGAGAGAATCCAGAGGAAAACAGGAGCAATAAGGCATGGTCAGAAAAATGTGTCCTACTATGAAGATTGTCTTTTGTTTTGTCAGGGTGAAAAGCAGGGGAATAAGACATGGTGATCTGATATTCAAAAGGTCACAACAAGGTTGCTCTTCCTCTGTAGAGGTAACTGGGGACCAACAAATGTGAGTAAACCCTGTAGAAGCCCAGGGGCACCGAAGGGTTTTGAATAGGTGGTGAAGACTTCTTTTAGGGATGATGCAAGTTTGGGCTGGACATCCATGATCTTTCCAAATCTGAAAGCCTTTCCAAGTCTTCACAATTGTCCTTCCAGCCCAGGCAGGAGCAGGACTTGGCTGAAAAATTTCATGTTCTTCCTTAACATTGTTTAAAATTGTATCTAAATCTGCAGTTCTGCTAGGGCAGACCTCTCTGAAAGAGCGAGCCAGCCGTGTCCAATTTTGTGCCCATGTACAATGTGAAGCAGACCTGTGCTTGCCCTGCCTTGGACACAGCAGGTATAGCAGGACCTTGCTGGCCATGAGAGATGTATCCTCAGCAGAAGTGAGGAGAAATACAACTCTCTCCCTACTGCAGAGTTCATCTTCAGTCTTCTGGAATGTCTTTTCTGGGGTTTCCTCTGCCATGGTCTCTGCCATCTTCAGTGAGCTACCCATCACGCAAGGGCATCCTACAATGGGACTCACTGCCTTGCTGCAGGAGAAAGTGACTGGGGCACATCTGAGGGCCAAAGCAGGTCAGAAGCTGAAGAGAAAGTACAGCAGGCGAAGAGGGAGGGAAAAGTCCAAATATAGAGACATGTACAGGCAAGTGGGCACTCAGCTAGTGCTTATAGTTCAAAATCCATTTTTTTTTCCATGTATGGAAATGGCAACTCTACAGGGCTTTTGCATATCCCAGAGGAAAGGGAATTGACAGGGAAGAGCGGTAACCGTGGGCAGCTATGAAAGGAGCAGTAGGGACTGTTCAGGAAAGAGAGAAGAGGAAAAAAGGTGTCTAGGAAACAATGTGGATAGAGACAGCAGTAAAAAAAAAGAAAAGAAAAAAGGGGAGGAAAGGGAAATAATCAAGGATCCTGCAAGAAGAGCAGAAACATGACCATGACATTACATCATAGGAAAGAAAAGCAATGGAGAAAGAAACAATGAAGAAAGAAACATTGCAAAGTGGCAGCAGCAAAACCAGAGCCCTTCGAGCAGACCTTTAGAGAGGAAGAACAGAGAAAGAAGAGCCAGGTGGGTATAGCGGGGAGAGCCAGGACCCCAGGAGCCAGGATCCCGAAACACAGCCAAGCAGCGGGGAGCAAAAGAGGCAGCGCACAAGTGAAGCACCACACTCTCCATAACTCGCCTTCATACATCAGTTCTTTCCTTATCTAAGTGCCTAGTAGCTTGTTACGCAGCGAAGGGCGTAAGTCAAGCATCTGAAATAAAGCAGAGCTAAACTCCTAACAGGTAAAACCTATATTGTTTCATTGCGGGGTGTTTGTCACTGCAAAGGAAAAGGCTCCAGCTTAGTGCTTGAGAAGGGTTATGGGTTTTCATGAAACAAGCAGAGCCCTGTCACACTCAGCACCCTTTAACTGAACTGCAATAAACCCAGGAAGACAACATCTATTTTTACACCAGAAAAAGAATAGAAAATAAATCCTTAGTACAGCAGGAGAAGAATCTCTGCCCAGTAGCATTTCCCTGTAGACAGAAGTAAAAAAGCCAGTCCCAGAAATGTGCACCAGCCAGATAGGGTGGCCAGGAGATGCAGCCCATATCCTCTGAAGAGGAAGTTCACGCATTACTGTCTTCTGCAAGTGGAGCTGTGCTGTGACTGTGGTGAGACTGGTGCAGAAGCTTCAGAGAAAGCCATGAGGTTCATCTGAAAAGCAACTTTGCTGTCGCTAAACTGACTTGTGCAGAAAACACTGTGGGAGAAGAGGGGCGTTTTCTTTAAACACAATTCTGTGGCAGACACCACAGCGGGACCTAATAAACTGGTAAGTCACTTGCTAGAGCTAACAGAAGGAACCTAAAGAAAGTGGAAAGTAAAACCTACATAAGAAGTGTACAGAGCGCTCCATAAAGGAAGCTAATCACTGGCCCAAGAACCTCTTGTTGGTCTACAAAAAGAAAAACCTGCTGCCTACTGGGATGTCATCATCCAGGTATCTGTTGCAGAGAAAACATTCTGCAGAACTCAAAGGCTTAGGAGATATGTAATTAAGATTGATGTGCAGCTGTGATTTATCTTTCCTTGTGAGTATGGTACTGTACTACTATCCTTGTATCATCTTTATCTGCATGACGACATGCAAGGTTGTAGCGAGGTGGGTGTTGGTCTCTTCTCCCAAGCAACAGAACAAGAGGAAAAGGCCTCAAGTTGTGCCAGGGGAGGTTTAGACTGGGTATTAGGAAAAATTTCTTCAGCAAAATGGTTACCAATCATTGGAACAAGCTGCCCAGGGAAGAATTAGAGTCACCATCCCTGGAGATATTTAAAAGACATGTAGATGTGGTGCTGAGGGACATGGTTTAGTGTTGGACTTGGCAGTGCTAGGTTAGCTGTTGAACTTGACGATCCTAAAGGTCTTTTTCAACCTAAACAATTCTATGGCTCCACTGCTCTCCCCTCATCCACTGAAATAGTCAATCTCACTGTAGAAGGCTATCAGGTTGGTCAAACATATCTTTGTCTTCATAAATCCCAGTTGGCGACTCTCAATCACCTTCCTGTCCTTCATATGCTCAGAAGATGATTTGTTCCATCACCTTCTTAGGGACCAAGGTGAAGCTGTGAGATCTGTTGTTTCTCAATCCTCCTTTTTAGCCTTTCTGAAGACAGGATTGACGCTTTATTTCTTCTAGTCATTGGGAATCCCTCCCAGTCAGCGTGATCTTTCACAGATTATCAAGAGTGGCTTCACAGAGACGTGTGCCAGCTCGCTCAGCACTCATGGGTACATCCTGTCAGTTCCCATGAGCTTGTGTATGTCCAGTTTGTTTAAATGTTGCCCATTTTGATCCTACTCTACCTAGGGTAAATCCTCCTTTCTCTAGACCTTTCCACACATCTCTCAGGAACTGAGATTTCTGAAGCCAAATCTTACCAGCAAAGACTGAGGCAAGGAAGACCTTCAATACCTCAGCCTTTTCCATGTCCTTTGTCACCAAGTCCCTTTTGCCACTCAGCAGCAGGCCCACATTTACCCTTATCTTCTTGCTGTTGATACACCTAGGTAAGCTCTTCTTCTTGCCTTCCACACCCCTATATAAATTCAACTTCATGTGAGTTTTGGCTTTCCTAAGCCCATCCATGCATACTTGGACAGCATATCTACATTATAGCTGGGTCACTTGTCCCTGCTTCCACCTCTTACGTGCTTCCTTCTTACATTTGAGTTTTGTCAGGAGCTCTTTGCTAATCTATGCCAGCCTCTTGCTGCCTTTGCTTGATTTCCAGCTCATTGGGATGGACTGACATTTAGTGTGGAGGAGGTCATACCTGAACAGCAACTGATCTTCAGGTCTCCTTTCCAGGACAACCTCCCATGGGATTCTTCCAGGCAGATACCTGAAAAAGCCAGAGTCTGCTCTTTTCCAGTCCAGCTTTTGATCCTACTTTTTGCCTTGCTCCCTCCACTCATGATTGCCATCTTAGGATGTCATCTTCTGGAGTAGTTATTAAGCATTAGTGAATCTCTGCTAAACAACTGGAAGCAGCTGTGATGTTTAGGGATGTTTAGTATGTTTGACCTTTCAGAAAAAAAATTATTTCCAGAAAAATTGTATTAGAGCCATCCTTGACCAAGTATCAGGGCTGTGCTTCAAAGAGAAACCTGCCAGATTTTTTAAAGACAGCTTGTGTTCCTTTGCTTTATTTCTCAAGCAGTTTAACAGTTCTGGCCAAAAATATCAGACTGAGGCCATCATCTTTGTGAAATTTCAGACCAAATTATTTAGCTTTTAGAAGGCAACAGATGATTGAAAAACTGGGTCTCAGAATGAAAAACGCTGGATAGCCTTAAATAGAGGCATGCCTGTCCTCCTGGAGAATAACATACAGGCATCCCTTCTGGAGAGCAATTTGAGAACAAACATAACGGAGCTGCAGTAAAGTAATAGCAGATTCTGCTTTTGTGCAGGGGGCTAGATATTTGGGACATTACTGGAAATAATCTGATTCCACAACCTTTGAACACAGCTGGTGTCATAAGACCATTTTTCCTCTTAGCCGGAGCTCAGCTAAAAGAAAGAAAAGAAAAAAATCCAACTAAGCAACTAAAAAACTGAAACCTTGTGAAGGAAATGCCTAAAACCTGGGAAAATTCACTAACCACATTTACACTTATAAAATTTATAGGGGTTGCAAATGCAGTGTCTAGGATAGAGACCAAATTTTAAAAAGACGGAGAAATGAAACTAAACAAACTAAACTGACTTCCTTATTCTGTAATTATCAAAAGAACTTTGTGGTGGAGAAATCTTTGCTTTGTTCACATTGGTTTCTTTCTCAGGCTTAGTTGTTTGGGTTTTTTTTTTTTTAAACGATTGTCATGGTCATGACAGTGTTGATATTCCACGAGAATCTCAACTCTTTGCATGTAGTCATGTATTTATATAAAAAAACCTCCTGCATATATGAATAAACTTGTTTATGTCTTCCATTTCTATACTTTACTACCTGCATACATTGGAAAACATGCAATTTTGATTTGCAGCAGATGACAGAGAAAAAATACAACAAAACCCATGCATGTACATTATAAATTCTGCATGTCAGTGTAGTTCTGCTTCAGGGAGGATTTTAGTGAGGAACGACGAGTCTGGCCATCTGCTTGAGGAGATGGAAGGGTGCTACGCCCCTATCATGGGAAGACAGAAACCTCTACTTGACCTTATTCAGGCTAGTTATCACAAGGTGACTTTAAGTGTCTGTGTGTTGCAGGATCAGGGGAGTCGCTACTGTTTGGACTGCTGGTTCTTCTGTTGCAGCTTTCTGCCTTGCCTTTTGTGGGATTACAGCACACCTCACAGTTCTCATCCTCTGAGAGCACAGCCCAGTGCAAGGGTTTTCACCAGGAGGGAGAAGAGGCGTGGGGTCTTTTTCCTCTATGGCCAGTTCCAAACCCTTTTTCCATTCTGTCCAAATTTAGATGAAGAGTTAATGTCCACAGTAGCTGCTTGGTTCACTTGTCACACACCAATCGATCAAAACCTTGCTCATTTTGTTCAAGTGCTATTTAAAACACAAAGTGACCTAAAATAAAGCTGCTCTCAAGCCATCTAACCCTCTGAAGTCTACTACACAGACCTGCCATCTTTAAGTTCTTTCAGCCTTTGTATAAATGAACCGATTGTCTTCCAAAAGACAAAAATATCCCCTTGAAATAATCAAGCCTGAAGAACTGCTTGTGAAGAGACTCTGTACCCAGAGAAGATTGCTTTGCCTCAGCTCCTGTCCTCTGGAGCATGCAGAAGTCCACGAGACAGCTATCCATGCTCTTAGCTTCAGGAGAAGAACAGGCTTCAACAATTTATTAAGATCAGGTATATAATATTGATAAAAACTGTTTTCCAAAGCAGGCAGAAGACAAATTTGAACCCAGGCCTCCAATATCCCTTGTTGTGGCCAAACAAGGAGAGAACAATTGAACTTCTGCTCAGTAAGTAACTTGCTGGAGTAGGACTTCTCTGAAACTTCCTGCTCACTTTGGGGTCTGTTTTGGGGTTGTTTTTTTTGATGACAGAAGAACAGCTCTTAATCTCTTATGCCTGTTTCTCTCCATGAACTGGATAGGAAGAGCTTGGGTGTTTGGTTCAGACCTGTAGGTTTCCCAAGGTGGCACGGGAATGTCTGCTGAGCACACAGCTACATGGTGGGAGCCTGAGCTGGGGCTGAGGTTGGGTGGGTGGCAGAGAGCTAGGAAGAGCATCAATGGCTGAGTGGGTGAGGGACTGTTTCCATCCCTGGATCAGGGCCTACAAGACAAGCTCAGCTTATATCCCCTCCATCAATCCAGCTTAAAATAACCTTTTAGAGGAGACAGGAGCAGGACTACTTTATTAGGGTACTGTCTCTTCTGTAATGAGAAGACTTTCATCTCTGTGTACACAAGGTCTCCTTTATCCTTTGTTAACTAGTGAGCTTGTTGTAGGAAAGTTATACTGGTGGAATGTCTTAATTCAATCCAGGTTTGTTAGATTTCTTTTCCACATTCATCTAGATCAGATAAATCACTTGCTGTATTTACTTTTTCAAATGCTTGCCTAAAGAGTCCAGGCACTGAGGCTGTTTCTCATAATGTGCTGACTTTTGGAACCAACTTTTTATTTACAGGCTTTGGCAAAATGGTTAGATTTATTATTTATTAACCAGAAAACCAACAGCCCTTTATTTTAGAAAGGTAAGGAGTTGCACAAAGTATACCGTGCTACCAACATTGCAAGTTTCATTCTGGATTTTTTCATAATTCCTACTATCTATGGTTTAATAGGTTTAGTCATTACCATTTTTTGGGAGATGAAAATTCTTTTCTTCCTTCTCTTCTGCTTTCAAACTTCCCTAAACATTTAATGAACTCTTGTTGCATCAATAATTTTTCTAAAGTTTGCTTTTCTGTGCGTTGTGAAGAGGCATTTCTTTACTGTGCTTTTAAAATTTTTCTTAAATCCACCTTTCACCTCACAGGGGTTTTCTATAAGTAGAGTGATATTCACCCTCATCTTCCTCTTTAGTGTGCCTGGATATAAGGTCAGTTAGCATTTTTCCTTGGTTTGAATTATTTTGTAAAGTATAGCTTTTGCAGGAATATGACCTTGCTTTGCCAACACCTGGCAGCTTGTCTGAAAGCTCATACTTCACCATCACAGGGGTGTACCCGTGAGACATGCATTTTGGACGCATCAGAAGTATTTACAATGAATAATAATACTGTCAAATAATGCTTTGATATTATTTCATCAAATAAAGGCTTCAGAAACCCATTCTGTTTAGACTGCAGTGGGAACCAGGCTAGCAAGAGCCCAAGATTTCCACACATGGTCAGAACCACCCCTGTGGGACTATCTTCTGCCTTCCCTGTTAGAAGCTAGGTGCTAATAGAGCATGATGCTAATGAAGTCACTTGGGCAATTCCCATATTCTGACTTTTGGCCTTATGTTTTTTCCCAGAGCTGTTCAAATCAGGTACCTTTTGGAGACACACAAACACAGGGTACAGGAAGAGTAATACAGCATTGTTCCAACACCACCAGTAGCTGATGCTTGAGGCTTGAGCATTGAACCTAAGTGCCTCTACACTTATGCTTCAGTTGCATGCACAACTTGAGTGGGCAGAAGCTGTCAGTGCCACCAGAAGAAGCAGCCATGCTTTTCACTTATCATTTTTTCCTGTCCCTTGGCTACCCCTCCCTTTGCTTGTGGCTGTGGAACTGATCTGAGTTGGAGCCAACTGTTAGTATTTGGGCTGGGTTAGTCTTTGCTTGTATCAGTTCCTGATCTGTTTCACTGCAGAGCTGCACAGGCATTTTTTTGGTGCCAACACAAGGGAGGAGGCAGAGATGATTCACAGAAAAAGGAAGCTGAGATGGCAACACTTACATGTTCATGAAAGTCCAGTCTTTTTCTCGATTGTGCTTTGCAGGAGTTCAGTTATCGGGGTCCATTGAATTTTTGCTGTTGTGCAGCTGAGCGATGTTTCAACTGCTCTTCGTCCATCACTCATAACAGAAGGTCTCCTCTGCTTCCCATTCCTCCTACCACTCTTTCTTACCACTCCTGTTTTCCAAGGTGGGAAGCTGGGAGCACCGAGTTCAGAGAAGACATGGCTGTCGCAGCTATCTACATGCCAAGCAGGACAGTGGAGTCTGCCGGTCAAAGATAGAACTGCAACCGAAGGGATGGCACTTTCCACCGCTGAGATCTTCAGCAAGCAGCTTTGGCCTTACAGCTTCTGCTCCCTTTGCACAACAGCCCCACAGAGGCTTCCTCTGAACCGCAGCCGGACGAACTGCTTAACAGGCCTGTTCTGAACAGCAGTCTCCGTACCACGCTGACTGTCGATGGGATCTTAACAGGGCTGATTCTTTCTCTTGTTGCTGTGGCTCTGGGCTGTGCTTGCTTTGTTGGAGGGCAGCTGCAGATCCAAGTTCCCTCAGACCTGGCAGTAAAAGCTGACGCAGTAGAGACCAGCTGGCGTTGTCCTGCTCTCCAGGACTCTTCTGCATAAAATGTGTGTAGGGCTGAGATGCCCCCCAGACTCAGGGAAGAGCCAGATGCAGATGTAGCTGGGACAGCTGCTGATCAGCCTCTTAATCTCAGTTTTAATGCACACCTATCTTTGGTAAGGTCCCATTTGCCTACTTTTCTTATTATTTACTTTAGCTGGCCTTTCTCAGAACCTCCTCCCGCCAAACCATGCCATTTCCTGCCATCACTTAATTGCAGTTGACTTTGCTTTGATCTCATCAGCCTTTCTCTCTTTAAAATAAAACTAATTTATCTGTAACCAAGTGCCATTGCACTCTATGGGTACCATTGCAAGGACAAAGATTATAATTATTAGAATAATTGGCTGTTGAGTGATAGTGGTGAGACAGGAGGGACATTGAGTAACGTGTCAAAAATGACCAAATCTTTCTCCCTTCCTCTGAAGAACTTCCATGTGTAGAGGTGGGGGTACTATGATGTGGCTGTCAAAGCCTCAGAAAACATTGAAGCTTGTGGAACAGGCAGTCGTGAGAGAAGGCACTAATGTAAATTGATCTGTACTTCTAGTTGTAAATAGTGTCTGTTGTGAGGCAGTCCTTGCCCACAAGGAAAACCTCTTGTCAGGTTTTCTGGTCCCTATGTGTCCTGGGGTTTGAGCACAATCTGGTCATGCATAAAGATTTCAGGATTCAATTCTCAAAATGATCAGTCTTGCTATGCATCTTTTATAAAAACAAAGAGACTCAAGACTATGAAAACCCCTGTTAGCCAGACATCGATATTCTGAGACTAAAGAGAATAGCTGTTGAAAGAAGCATATACTTGCAAAGGACATTATTATTTATTAAGGTGAACAGAAGGGAAAAGCTTCTCTGGTTCTAGCTCTTTTTTTTTTTTTTTTTAATTTTGTATAAAATATCTTTCTTATTAGAACAAAGGTAATTCATGTCTCAGATTCAAGTTCTAAGCTTAGCAGATTAGAAAATAGAGGCTCGTGCTCTGTTTTTCATCAACAATTTAGCATTTCAGTTTCAGAAAATGATCGATGCAAGTTGAGTTAGCTGTGCTGGGGTATACATGCATTCTTCTTTTGGTCCTCAGTTCACTTTTATGTCTGAATCATCTGGGAAGATCTTGTCTTTCTGGGAAAGAGATGGCAGCAAGTCAGCTGGGAAACAGCAGATTTCTTCAGATCTCGCATTCATCTGATTTTGCAGTATGCCATTTCTAAGCTTGTGAGACAGATGGGGAGCCGTAAGAGCTTGGAAACTTTGGAGACGCTTCCACTGAGACTAGTGAGATATTCATGAACTAGTCAACAACTTCATCAATGTTGTATCAAATGTTATGTCTCTTTGCATTCCAGGAAACACCATGGGTAAATATGCAATCTCTCAGAGATACAAGAAATCTCATTTTTGAGGCAAAGGGCAGCCAAGACGGCAGTGTAATTGCATACTCCTGATTTACCCAGTGGGGCAGCACTACTGAAACACACAAAAAGCCCAAGGAGTGTTATAAAATGCCTGAAGATTGCTTTCTTGATCTAAGGACTGCCAGAAGCCTCTGAAAGGGTGCCATGCTGCAGAACAAAGAGCCAAGCATCACGTGCGTGTACTTGAAAGGTTTGCATGCTGCTGATGGAGGATACTGGTGATAGCAGAGAGCTGGAGCAGCAGAGAAGGCTCTCAGGATAAGTGGTTGTTGTGCCGGTCAGTCTCCTGCTTGAAGCTCAACTATTGCCTGACTAGATCAAGTCAGATGTGACCCTGAAATGGAAGTGTCATGACAGACAGCCCCCTGATTATCAGCTCCCCAGTAACAAATTGTAGTTTTATTTGTTTTCTTCTGGATGCACTGGTCATAACCTTACCCACACATGCTTCCTCAGTTCACTGACAACTCTCTGTTCTCTTCCCATTTATAAAGCCCTACTCACCTGTCAAAAAAAGAACAAACAGGAAGATACATATCCAAGTCTTCTCAACTGTTGCTCAGAATCCCTTTCCACCCATCGCCAATTTACAACTGTTTTAAATTATTGTGTATTTAAGGAAGCAAGGATTGCTACTGAGAAAATAGTTACAAACTTAAGTGCAGCCAAGCTTTTTTAATAGCTAGGTTGGGTTCATGGTGCTTGTTTAAGCTGATGGTGATTTAAGGTTAAAACAAATCGGCTGGGCTAGTACAAGTGTGAGGACACCAAGTAACGTGGTGAA
The DNA here is from genome assembly GCA_027925045.1 of Hypotaenidia okinawae. Lineage (NCBI taxonomy): Eukaryota > Metazoa > Chordata > Aves > Gruiformes > Rallidae > Hypotaenidia > Hypotaenidia okinawae. The sequence continues at coordinate 66,350,060 of BSDF01000002.1, forward strand.
TACTGATTTCAGAGGAATTTAATGAAGTCGGTGCTGAGCGATACAGCTTGCTTCTGCCTGCCACTGAGGCTCTTTGGGTAAGACAGGGCTGCCTGTTTAAAGCGCATCTTCTGGTGCTGATTGAAATGATAACAACTCAAAACTGTTACCACACCTGCTCACTCCCAGGCAAGTGTCAAACAAGGTTAAAATGAAGTTGCACTTCATACAGAGTTAACCAGGTTACCTCAAACTGATGTACAAGTGTTGGCAGTTTAAACTGGGATGTAAATGGAAGGAATAGAAGTAACCCTGCTGTTAACAGGCATGGGGTACAGGCTAAAGAGCAGCAATGTTCCTCTGTTCCCCAGTTTCAATATTTCCTCATCTCTCATTTCAGCAAGAGCCAGGTAGGTTCAGACGACGCATATCTTCAGACCTTTTGGTACCAGGTGTGCAGTTAACCATCTGGGCAGGGCACATTTAGAAAGCAAGGGTTGGAGGATGTTGGGAAGGGATGTGGTTTTTCTGTTCTGTGGATGGGTGGGTGGTTAGTTGGAGGTGGGCCCAAAGACGGTAGGATGAGGTGTGGGCTAATTCAGTGTTCTGTACCCTAAACTCTTCCGTTGAGTGATTTCCTTCCCTTGATTTTTGCCTAACTTACAGTTTTGCTGAGGAAGAGCTTAACTTTTGGGTGGCACTGAATCATGTTGTAATGTAACTTAAATCTCTAGGCCTGAATTTTAAAAATGCCCTAATTTGTGCCTTTTCCTGTACGAAATAAAGAAACAGAGAAACCTAGAAGCAAAAATCTCAAGTGAAGTTATTTGTCCAGGGACTTATGTGTTATTAAGAAATTAAAAAACATCAGTAAACACTTCTGGACATGGATTTTTTTAAATTTTGGTTTAAACTTTAAAATTATTAGAAGAGTTTCTGGCATGCTTCTGGTCCAGACCAACTACCACTCTCCCAAAACAGTTCTGGGTGTAGTTCAGGAATCGCTGCAGGCTTGGGACCTTACCGTGTAAACCACTTGAATGTTGCCACCTTATTATGGACTCCTAAATGTCACTGATATATTCAACTAGTTCATGCAATGACTTGTGTTTTATTAGAATACTGAACTGCAATTCCTAGAAAGAAGTCGAAACTTTATTTTCATTTCAAAAGAGATGGAACATTCCACACATTTTTGAGAATTTATTCCTCTTAATCGTTTGAGCTCACTGCCTGTTTTGAAGTACACAACTCTGATTTCCATTCACTGATTTATTTATTTTATTTCTGGTAGCCTATGGTCATTCAGTGCTTCCTTCTTCAGAAGATTTTACAAGGTTTTATAAAATGAATTTTAGAACAGATTTGTTGTAAGTGTTCATAAGACATTTTCTACAGCTTTGTAATAAATACTCCTGCTCAACACTCACACTGTATCAACACTCATTTTCATCATCCCTTTAAATAAGGATAACTGACTTATAGTGCAGTCTTAGTTCTCAACTCCTTCCTTCTGCCATTTCTCTCTGCATTATTTTCCAAGTCATGCCAACTCTCAGCATTGCACTAGGAGACTTTGTTCAGCTACTGTCTCCTGCAATTCCTCCTGGAGTCACTGCTATCCAGCCTTCAGCCTCCCATGGTGTAGGCGAAGCCTCAGTTTCTTGTCCTATTGTATGTTTGGGTACGATTTGTTTGGTCCATGCCATCCCAGAATAATCCAGGTCACTGCATACAAATGTCCTGTCTGCACAAGTAACTCTGATCAGTGTCCTGGTTTCAGCTAGGAGAGAGTTAATTTCTTTCTAGCAGCCGGTGGAATTTTGGGAGTTCAGATGAGAGCAGTGCTGGTAACACACCCATGCTTTAGTTGTTGCCAAGCAGTCAAGGACTTTTCAGCTTCTCATGCTGCCCTGCTAACAAGAAGGTGGGGGCACCCAGGAAGCTGGGAGGGGACACAGCCAGGACAGGTGACCCACACTAACCAAAGGGGGTATTGTGTACCAATGATGTCATGCTCAGCATAAAGGGGGAGGGTGTGTGTGTGTGATGGGGAAGGACCATACATCTCCAGGACATGCGGTTTTTGGGACGGTCTGGTTTTAGGGCGGCTCTGAGCTGTACGGTCTGAGTTATGCACTTTGGTGAGAAACTGCATTGTGTAAAACCGTGTTCATGTATTTTGCTATAAATCCCCCTTATTGTTATATCTTTCTCTCCCTGATGTCCCAGTAACCTGTCCTTATCCCAACCCACCAGGTTTGCCTTTGGTTTTCTTTCCCCAGCTGCATGGCGCTCAGCTCCTGGCTGGGGCGAAACCACTACATAAGGCAAATTTGTATTGTCCACAAAAGTTATGGGAAGTGATACTGACAGCCTATCTACATTTAATAATAACCACAAATATAATAAAGATGTCAGACTAACAAGGCCCTGCAAAAGTACAGCAACTCATTGACCTTTATTTCCTAATTATGTTTTATTTTTTGAATTTTTATTCTACATTGGGTGGCTATCTCTTCATCCATTTTCCATTTATTAAACATTTATTTGAATACTGTCAGTTTTGTTGTTAATACGGGTTTTCTTCCTAACCAAAAAGTATTTGGCATATATTTAAGGAGCTGCTATGAATCAGAAGCTCAGTGGTGACATTCAGGCTTCAGCATCATATTCTTTGGGACAGCCTTAATAAGGGAACATACTGACCCAGTTTCAATGTAACCAACATGAGGGCAATGTCAAAATGGAGCTGTCTGGCAACAAAAATAGTATTTGAAAATGCAGGTAGTATTGTGGAGTATCTTTTGCCTCACTAATCTCACCAAAGTCATAAATAAAATATCCATTCAATTCTAAAAAGTAATGTATTAGAGCGGAAAAAACCCACAACAATTTAATCTAAGTAGCAGTTGATGAACATTGATAGTGGTAAATCTGGAGTAAAGTCTGCTTGTGTGGTTGGTGTACAGTAGAGGTTAAAACTTTACACCCTCATCTGTTCTGATCTATCAAACATAGAGCAGAGCCCTCCATGAAGTTCAAGGTTCTTAAGTTTCCTTAGGCCCAAACCATATACACAGTTTATAAAATCAAGACAAACAATTAGCACAGCTTTTAAAAATTGGCCAACCCATTTCTATTTGTTATTAGCCCAGCTGGTCAATTATTTGCTTCTCAGCATGCCTGCTAACCATCTAAAAGTTGCTACTGGCCATGTATAACATAAAAAGTTCACTCGTAACTATTTACAATAGACTTTCCTCTTTACACGTTAACTGTTAAATAGGCTCTTGAAATATTTGCTTGGAGTAGCAAGTATTTTCAAGTATATGGTTTCTTTTCCCATTTGCAGTCTTGAACTCTGAAGTGAACTTGAAGTGCTAAGAGCTGGTCAGTTTTAATTCTCAGCAGTAAATAACTACAGTTACGTCTGAAGTTACAGAGCTGCAGGTCAGACACCACCTTCGAGTGCACTCACATGCTTAGGAAATAATTGCTGATGTTTCCTTGTAACTGTGAAGCCGTAGCTGGGATTTTCTTGCCTTCAGCCCTCTCAGGCCAGGGAACACCAAAGATGGTGCCAGAAACTTGAAAGCTCTTCACTGTTGCATGGGCCAGCCATAGGCACATCCTGCAAAGGTGAAGGATGATTTGTTTACCTACTAGGAATGTTCTTTCCAGTAAAATTACTATGCCTTGAAGACAGAAATTAGTTTTTTCTGCAAGAGAGTACCTACTGAAAGGAATCTGCTTTTAGGAACAGGATCCACGACTTGTTCAGAATTCTTAGTGTGCTGGAGCAACTTAAAGTCACAACAAATCTTTTAATCATTTAGTGGTTTTAATTTTCTGGTTTTCTTTCTATTATGTCCCTTGGGAATGTCAGGATTATCTGTGTGTTTTGCACTCCTTACCGTAACCAAAGATCAAGGTGGATACTACAACTGCAGGAATCTTAAAAGTAACAGATTTGAGCTTTGTGATAGAGTATTTTTTATGTCATGATTCCAGCTAGTGGGAGAAACCAAAGGAATATTTTGAGTAAGCAGGTGGCTCTTAATTATCTGCACACCCAACCTTATCTGCACACCCAACCCAAGTTGAATAAAATGGAGGCAAATTAAAATGGGAGTTGCAAAATTAGGTCACTTTTTACCATCCAATACAGCACAGACTGCTTTTAAACTTCCAAAAGTTTAAAGGAGAAGTGTGGAACAGTGTTACCTACCTGCCCTTTCACTTCCACTGCCCAGGAAAGCTTGCAGGAAGAAAAACTGCTGTGCAAAGCTGTGGTTTGTCAATACAGAAAAGACAAAGAGCCTTGCTTTTCCTTCCCTTCCCTGCCCCAGTGTCCAATGGACAGGGCAGAGTCATGAGGAAAAGCTGGCAAATCCAATAGACAGGGGAAGCAGAAACTGCTAAGCAGGGACACGCAGACACAATATACTTTCAACAGTATTAAATCTCCATTGCAGCCTATTCTTTTCTTCTGCTTGTCACAGAAGTCAGAGTCCCTTGTGCGGAGAGTCAGGCCATGACAGCATAGTCACTGAACAAGCTCCTCTGTGACAGTTGAGAGGAGGCCTTTTCCCTCGTACACAGGGGTTTGAGACCAGAGTCACAGAATCACAGACTGGTTTGGGTTGGGAGGGACCTCAAAGCCCATCCAGCTCCAACCCCCTGCCATGGGCAGGGACACTCTCCACTAGCCCAGGTCAAAGCCCCATCCAGCCTGGCCTTGGACACTGTCAGGGAGGGGACAGCCACAGCTTCTCTGGGCAAAAGTTGGAGTGTTGCTCTTTCTCAGGTACTGTCCCACTGCCTCTCCATTTCACTGGTCCCATGGCCCGGATGTGAGGAACATGGTCCCCATTGGTACACATAGTGGAGAAGCAGAGCTGGAACCACTCTTTGTCATTTTCAATAGAAACAACACTGAGATGCATCCCTCCGTTTACATGGCAGGTATAAACTGCAGTCCTCTAAGGTTTGAATTTAAACCAAAATCTTCACACTGCTCTGTTTCAAGACATGAGGGTGCTCTCCCTAAAAATCTCAGGCCAGGCCCTAAAATCAGTCAGCAGTGTTTGAAAAAAAGCCCAGGCCACGCAGCTGGAAGACATGTTGCCCATAATGGCATTCAGTGGTGAGCAACAGCAGCAATCTGTAAGGGTTATCTGCAGCCTAGCTAGAGAAGAGACATTCAGGTTAGCTCAGGGGCCTAAATACTTCCTCACAAGGGTAACCTGGACAAGCAGCAGACTTGAATGGAAACTACAGGAATGCAATGACTATGTAATAGCGATCACCCTTACTGCCAACTTTGTCTACGCGTGGGATGGAAAAGGAGATCTTTCATTAACCCTATAGGAGGCTGTCACTGCAGCAGATCCATGTCATACTCAGTGAGGTAGACTGCAATCTGTCAGTTCCTGTGTAGCAAATTATTGTGGTATCTGTTTAAAAACATGTTTGCAAGCAGTCAGCTGCAAGTGCATTGTACACTGGCCCATCTGTTACCACAGTAATTGGGTCATCCACTTCAAAAGAAGCTGTTTTGCCCATGTAGTGACAGAAGCAATGACCTCATATGAAAAAAAGCCTGTATCAGACCAGGGATTCTAACCAGGGATAAAGAAAATATTCCTATGGATCCACATGGAACTGACAGACCCCTCCTAGGCACGTGTTCAACTGAGGCTCTGGAGGAGGTCTAATCACACCTCAGAAACGATGCTGAAGGAATACAAGGAAAATGTTCTGAAAGTTATCATCACAGAGGGGACCGCAACCTGCTGAAGAAAGGGTTGCTAGGACTAGTTGACTTCCTGTCCAGTGCTACAGATCACCAGCTTCAGCGCCCTTCTGTTAACACCAAGTACTGCCCATGTGAAAAAAAAGTATACTGGAAACACGTATTTCAAATTTTCAGCTTGGCAATTTTAATTTGGAGTTTCCTTTTAATAACAGAGTTGCTTTCTGATTTAAAGGTAATCAGGTGTTTGGTTACAAAAATTGCGAAGTTCTAACTCCTATTTTACATGTTCAGTACAGGGGAATCAGGCCTTCTGCTACATTAAGTATTAATTTTTCTCATATATTTCTGTCTCTCAGGGTGATTATCCATGAGAGCAACTTTACTAGGATTGTAACTCTTCTCTATCCCTAGATTGTCAAAGACGGATTACCTGCCTGACTTAAAGTTAGGCTCTAGTTTGAACAAGAAAATTGCTACAAAAAGCTGAGTAAAACTTGCCCTTATAAGAGAAGCATCTTATAGTTTAATTAGAGATTAAGCACCAAAAATACATACATATTCTCTGAATAAAGTCCAAAACTGATTTAGTGGAAAGAAAGATGAAGTAGGAAGACAAAAGGAAAGCTGAATCCTTCTAAAAGGAAGCTTCATATATCATACCACTCATGTGAAAAACCACATATCCCACTAGTTCAGACTTTGTGACCATTAGGGTCACTTCTGGCCTTATAGCCAGTGAATCTCCACTGCCAGCAATGTGTGAGTGGAACTTTCATCTACATCAGTCATTTCCATCACTTCTTTCGCACTGGACTTTGAAATTCGCCACAGTATTTAATGGAGTCATCACTTGAACAAGACCACAGTTGCTGAAACCCATTAACTGGTGACTTAATCTAGCAGCCTGCATCACTGCCAATCAATCCATTTCTTAGATGATCCTGTAAAATATGCAGTGAAAAACATCCAGCAAAGGCAAGTTCATCACATTTCTGCCAACTCAGGCAAAGGGCTTCTTAGAAAGCTGAGATTAATGGTATTACTGAGGTAATATTCAGACATCTTTTCCAATATAAGGGATCGCATTATCCATATACCATCAAGCCCCTCAGTTAAAATAATCTTTCGTGTACTCTTCTGTTGCATCATTCTGATGGCATTTGGGAAGTCTAGTTTTCTATGCATCTGCACCATCTCAGCTCTGTGGGAAATGCATACTGTGCTATGAGATTGGTCTAGTTGGACCACTAATAAAACAAACCACTTATTTGTATGCCCAGCTTTATAGCAGGGCAGATGACTTCACATTTTCTTGCACTTCCAAGAAACCTGGATTTTGTTCACGTACAGTCACTTAATACTGTAGGCATGGTACTCTCTCTGAGGAGTTGCTAAAGTGGTCAGTGCTCAACCTCACCTGGTGTGTTTTGCTTTCTTTTTTTGTGGTTTGTCTCCTTTTTCCTACAGAGGAAGCCTCACACTTATGGGACAGCCAGAAGGTGTGCCGACCTCGTCAGTAAAGATCGTAAGATATCTGCGATAGATGATTGACATGAGACTTAGACGAAGGCCTCAGTTTCTCATCCTCATAGCATCCACAACCCATCTTTGATGATTCCGTCCTGAGGGAACAGGCTGCCCAGGGAACGGGTTGAGTCACCTTCCCTGGATGTGTTTAAAAGACGGTTAGATGAGGTACTTCGGGATATGGTTTAGCATAGGACGGGAACGGTTGGACTTGATGATCTTAAAGGTCTTGTCCAACCTTGTGATTCTGTGAGGTAGCGACAGGAATGGAGGGGCCCGGGAGGGCCTGTGAAGTGGCTGCCGGCCTTCACAAGGAACGTCACCCGCGCTCTGCCGAGCAGCCAGCAGGGGTCCTGCCTCGGCCGGGGATGGAAACGCACCCGCGGGGCCCTTTGTTAATCGAGTCGGGCTCTTTCTGGTGGGGCTCGCTGGGCGTGGGATTCAGTCCTCCCCCCGTGCATATAAATACTGTCCTCACAACAATAATCCCATAACAACATGTAAATGTAAATATCGCAAATGTAAATATCCCAAAATAACATATAAAGTGATAATAAACTTATTTGTATCACTATTAGCTGTACTCAGGGAGGAAGGCCCCATTTTGCCAGGGTGTTACACAGGCCCCAGAATGAAGCAGGCGGGCCCCCGGCTGAAGGAGGTAACGATCTAAGTAGGAGGCAAGACTCAAAGCGGGATACAGACCAGCTGGCGTAGGAGGCCAAGGGTACAATAAGACAGTGCCAATCAGTGAGTACGCTGTGATCGCTGTTGACAAGCTTGCGGTAGAAAAGCGTTCCCCCTCTCTCCTTGAAACAATAAGGGGGGGGGGAAGTTTTAAAAAGTAATTAAAAAGAGGATAGTGTATTAATCTTGCATGGTTATTGGGGTCAACTCCTAATTGTAAAAGGGCAAGTCTGGAAGAAAATCTAAGATACGGGCTAACGCTTCTAGGGTGGATGGATAGACAATGGGAACCTAGAAAAGGAGGAAAGATACAGGACAGAGCAAAACAGTTGTTGCAGAAATAGGAGTGACTTGTTCAAAGAGGTGAATTTGGGAAATACACTTGGGAGTAGCTTTCTGATGAGACAAGGGTAAATTTACCAGTGGTGCAGGGAAAAAAAATGTTTCAGGAATCAAAACGAGACAATGAGAGCCTGGATGAAATGTTAGCTGAACATGTGCTGACTAGATCTCTACAGGTATTCACTCAAATAGAGTAATGAAGTATTAAAGGCAGAAAAAGGCAATTTCTATGAAACAAATAGATTAGAAAACCGTTACAATCCAGAATGCATTGTAGTTACATAATTAATGCATTAATTGTCTTAAATAACACTCATCAGCTTCAAATCCTACTTATCCCTGATTTCTTTTTTCCTTTGGATAAAAGCCGTGCCTTTCCACACCTAGCATAGCAGTACACACAATTAGAGCTCTTAGCCTGCTGTAGGACAGTGTTCAGTTAGCACTAGTGTTACTAGATATCTTATTCAGGCTATACGTGTTGCAGATTTATCTAACAGTGTTATTTGATAGCACTAGTGGACAAAGAACTTTGTAGTTCTTGGCTCTCTAAATCCATGCACCAGTACTGAATAATTTCTGCAATGTAATTTAACCTTTTCCACAAGACTTTTAACAACAATTGGAAGGTCTTGTTTGCTTATAGAACTTTTCACATAAAATTGTAGTATCACACCTGCAGCTTTAAAAACAGGGTAATAGCTTTCTGCTAATTCCAAGTCTTGACTGGTTTCAACAACTTCTTTTTCCCCCACCTGTAATATTTACTGTAAAAATGATTTATGAGAAACAATTATGATATAAGGAATGGAACTGTTTCTCTAACTTTCTGTCAAAGTTAAAATGACTTTTCTCTCTGTTGTACAGTTTCCCCTCTAGATGGTAGAAGAGAACAAACTCTAAGGTACTTGCGCTGTGAAGACTGGGATGATACTAAAGAAAAAAAATGTTTTCAGTGAAGTACAATGCAAAGAAGCTGTGCTGTATTAAATTATCTGTGTGTTCTGGTTTTATTTGACACAGGGAAGAAGTTATGATGGATTCACTCATGATTCCTTGTAAACTTAAACCTGGTATTTTGAAGGAAAGTTACTGTCAAAAACTCATGTACTATGATTTGCCTTTACATGTTCTGCAAATCCTTCATAAAGATTACAGATGTCATTATTTTGTTAGGTTTTTAATATAAAACATTATATCAATACTCCTGGACACCTTCTGTTTTCTTTATAAAGTCCTTGATTTCTTTAAATGTAGTAGAACTTAAACCCACACACGTCCAATAGTTACTGCCTGGATGCTGAGCTATTTCCATGAACCTTTACACTTTTTGTATTAGTTATGAGGAATTCTTATTATACTTCATCTTTTGCAGTTTCTCATTTTGTAAATCACCAAATGCCCTTCCAGGTTTTTAGTTTCAAGCTGTGTGCAATTATTACAGGGAGTCTTCTCAAAATGTTCCCAAATGAAGAGCAGTAGAGCTCACAATAAGATCTGATATAATGATTCACTACTAAATGGAAAAAAATAATCCTCCTATATTTACACATGCCTGCCTTATGACCTTATGATCCTCTCAGCAGCAAGAAAAGAAGTGAGCCTGCAAAATTAAGTCTAGACACGGAAGGCCTCGTGTTGGTAGAATGAATCACAAGCTACAATGTGTATGAAAACCTTTGTTCATTGTCTTCAATTTTGCATCAATAGATCCTGATTCTAATTCTCATTATTTGAAAATATTAACAATTGCTGTCCCATGATCTCTGAAGCCTCCTTCAGCAGGTAACATTCTCTTTTGACAATGGTGAAGGCCATCAGTGCTACAGCTTTACAGCCATGTGGATGTATGGAAGTTACCTAGGAAAAAATACCTAACCACTTTCTCAGCTGCTCAGCTTTGTTTCTTGCAATGCTGTACATCTTCCAGACCTGCAGTTCATCCACAGGCCACCATGGTCCCTATGCCTGAGTTTGCAATGTCAAAAAATCAGGATTTGACAGCAAAACTACTCCCCTTCATTCTGAAACAAAAGGAGCACCTGAGCAATTTCTAGCTCATCTCTGTTGAGTTTCATTCGTGCATGTAAGGTACCTTAGGAACACTTTCACATCTTTAATTCCTCAACTGTGGGATCAAAGTCTTGGTTTGTCCCCATCCCCGCTTTTTTCCAGCCTTTTCTGGATTCTTCAAAAATTTGTGTTGGTAAGGCCAGAGTTTAAAACACTTGTGCAAAGATAAAAGGGACTTTTTAGTGGCAGATTAACCTTCCTATTGATGAGATCTTGTAGATGCACTGGCAGCCTTCATTACTGTGTTTTCTAACTAAGAAATGACTGTCTTTGTGACTTCTCCACACTGCCAGGTGAATTATCTTCTACTGCTTAAATCATAAAACAAAACCTTCCGTGGAAGAGTGGCACTCACCATATTGAACTGCATCAATCAGTCAGGGCCAAAACCACAGATCAGCACTTGTTTCCATACACAAACTGGTAGAAACTGTACAGCAAACAAATGACTAGACACCCAGGTAATTATGATATAACAGGAAAACTATAGACATTTTACAGAAGTTGTACATCACAAATCCATTAGAGTTCTCTCAACACTAAGAGTGGTCCTATTCAATAAAGTATATTTGCATTTCCAGATTATTGGGGGTAAGGTTTCACACACAAGACATTAAATAATCACACAACAGTGGAGAATATTACCTCTTGGATCAATAACTGTTTAAAAGGAAATACATAAAGGATGAGTATAAACGTTGAGTTGAAAATTAATACAAAGGAATCTGTCCTGTTGAAAAGACTAAGTTAGTAAGGATATAAAATAAGTCAGGATAATCAAAGCTTCATTACAGAGTTGCAGGGCAATTCAAAGACTGTTAGCATTTAATATTGATAAATGTAAACAGGAAAAAATCAACTCTTGATTATGCATACACATTAGGCTGTAATTTGCCTATTACCTTTGAGAAGATGGACTTTGGAGTCACTGGGGATCATGTTAGGAATTCTTAGTAAAGGAATATGGAACAAAACTTCATCTTACCACATTAATTTATCATTTCCCTTTCAAAAATAGACCCAGAAAAGGGTGAAAAAGAAGAACAGAGATACCTATAACTTCCATATAACAAGAGATTAACTAGACTCTTCAGTGAGGACAGGAGACAAGCCAGGGTATATAAAGTTATGAATAGCACAAGGGAGGTGATTAAGCAATGATTACTCACTAGTTTCTCACAGCACAAGAACAAGACAGCACCCAATGAAATTACAAGGCAGCTGCTTTAAAACAAACCAAAGGAAGTACTTTTTCATACAGCACATAATTAAATAGCGGAACTCATGGGATACTGTGGAGGTCAACAATATAAGTGAGTTCAAAAAGTATTAGATGTGTAACATAGACCCATCTGTGGCTATTAAGCATGATATTCCAGATGAAATTTCTATCTTGGTGACCTGGTTCTGGCCAGGCCAGAGTCAACCTCCCCAAGCAGCCAGCACAGGGGAGCTGGGTTAGCCCAGGCTGTTTCCACACCACCTGACATCAGTCCCTTATAAGGGGCTGGTCAGAGAGGGATGCTCTGGGGTGTTGGGTCAGTACTCTGTGTTATCACCAGGTGTTAGTGAAATTTGCTGTGGACTGTTATTGTTCCCCTTTCATGGTAATTTTGTCAGTAAACTGTCCTTATCCTGACCCATGGGGGCTCTGTCTGTTTCTCCTCTGGGAGTGGGTGAGCAGCACCTGGTGCTCGGCCACTGTTTGGGGCTGAACCACCACATTTGGGAAATCCTGATGGCCAGAAGTTGGGTGAGTACAAAGTAAAAGGATTGCTCTGTATTTGCCATGTTTCTTGTACACCTTGTCTAAGCACCTGCAGTTGTCACTGGGAGATGAGACCTAAATAACCTTTTGGTCTGACAGGCTCTGGCTGCTTTTACACCTTGCAGGCAGTCCTGTCAGTGGAGAAGGGAACAACAGACAGTGACATACAATTTTCATGTGCAAATTAGTTTATAAACCAAATACGGCTGTGCCACAAAGATACTCAAGATGGGTCCATCCAAGCACAGTAGGGTGTAGGAGAGCTTTCTAGACTAAGTGCAGTGTATTGTCAATGTGTCTTTACTGAGCCAGTTTGGATACAGAGGTGTGCTCTCAGATGGATTCAGCCCTGTCAAACATCCCTTGGTTCCATGCAGTGCCAGTTCAAAGTGTCTCTTACAGCAGGCTTCCCTTTCCAGGGGCACAGACTCTGCATAATACTCTGCACGGATAGCTCCACACAGCTGTAGCCAAGCTAGTAAAGCTCCCCCCAGAAGGAGGTGCACCAAAGACTATATTCAGGAGACATAAAACTGAACTCTCCAGCTGACAGTTCAGGTTTGGAGCCGATACCTACCTTCTCCTTCATTTGGGATTGTACCAGCCTTCCATGACTAAAAGCTGTAGAGCTGACATCACTTTCCTTATGTGTTTCAAAGCTACTAGCTAAACAAGAAAAGGAGAACTGAAATTCAGGAATAGTAGTTTTCAAACAGTAATAGGTTTTCTAATAATTCCAGTTTTCTTTCCTCCCCTGTTGCCACTCACAGCTCCTCCTGACTCTCTTACCAGTGCTTTCACCATAATGCTGTCCCCCTTTTCTCCTCAGACTCCTGTCCCAACCCCTTCTTGCTGATACACTTCCCTCACCAATAGTGTCCTCCTAACCATAACTCCCTTTGTTTCCGTTCCTTTGTATCTGTAGCCAACTTTGCTCTAGTTCCTTTCACCAGTGCCAACCCCACTTCAGAATTGCCATCTTCCTCCTCATACTCTTGCTCCCGGCTTTCTCCATCTGTCCTTTTCTCCTTCCAGCTGTTTTCCGGAGCAGCTGTTTCCACCACTGCACAAAGCCCAGATGGCTGAGTACTGACTGTATGGAGAGGCAGGCATGCTTTCCTCAGTTCCTGTGCCTGGAGCCCTGCGATATCCCACCCTTCTCCTGTAGTGGCAGAAATAGATGAGCCCAGTCACATGGAGGAAATGTGAAGAGCTGGAGAATGCTTACAGCCTTCAGAGATGTCCTATACTGATCCCACCCTCCACATGGATATTATGTGTGGCTTTTTCCCCAGAACTCTGGCAGTTGGTCATTCTTGAGTAAATTTGCAAAGACAAGGAAAGGCATTTCTTGATTACAGGAAGACTACCACATCTAAACTTAAAGTCACCATCCCAGAGGTACAAGGTTTCCACAGTGAAAAAGCTTTGAGAATACCTGTATTGTGTGTGTAACAGATCACCTTTATTCTGTTCCCAAAAGCAGGTCAATGGTTTTAGCTGGAACTCAACAAGGAGCCTGCTTGTGGCAGACACAGCCCATGGAAAGTTACATCCGGATACTTTTGGCCTGGCAAATTTTAAACAACTGGAAAGAGGGACTTCTAATGGAAAATGTTAGGAACTCTTATACATGGCTACCCAGTCCTTTCGAACTGCTCACTTTCCCTACTTAAAGTACGTGTATGCATGTGTGTGTATGTTCAAACTGTGTGACAGTTCAAACTGTCACCACTAAAAGAGTACTACTAAGAGAACGTTGTGGCTGTGTAACTCCTTCCCTACCCAACACTTCATCTGTGTTTTCCAGCACAGCACTCACCAGCGCTGTACAAGCAGGACACTCTGAAGACAGCACACTGCCTTACCATTGCTACAGTTTCAGCTCTTGCCACAGTCGACAATTGTTTGGAGAAAACGACGGCCCTATTAAAGAACCTGAAACCGAGCCTGCAAAGAACCTTGGGGGTATTTCAGGTTTGAAGCACGTCAGCAGCACAACCTGAACAGAAGGCTTTACAATGTTGCCCGAGCTCTCCCAGCAACACAGTACTACATTGTCCGGGGTGAGCGTAAGAGCACTCCCTGTGCAGGTAGATGATCTTGGCAGAAGTACCTTTGCCATGGCCATATTTCACTTACAAGATACACACATCGCCTAAAACTCCGACTCCCTGTTTCATTATCTCCCCTCTCAAGGAAGAGCCGGTTATTTCCTCAAATCACACCCATCCGAGTCCCCAGCAGTACCAGCTGAAGGCTGATTCTCCCTTAGTACTTCTAGACTGAAAAAACCCACCCCAACCCCGTACCTATGTTAAAAAGCCACAGCAGACCGCAAAACAAACTCAACAGCTTCTTACAACCGCTTCGGCTGTGGATCGGCAGCTCGGCCCTGCGGCGGTCAGAGCCGTTAGTGCCCCCGGACAAGAAGCCGGCTCAGGGAAGCCGGTGTCAGGGGCGGCTGTACGTGAGCACTCGGTCGAGCGGGGCTCTCCCGGCGCGGAGTGAGTGCTGCAGGTGGGGGCCGCGCACCCGCACCGGCTCAGCTCGCTGCCACCGCACGCACAGCGCACCTTCATCCTTGCCAAGCCGCACGGCCCCCCGGGGCTGAGCACTGCCGCACGGTTCTGACTGTCCGGCCTGGGGCTGCCAGAGCAAGGAGGGAGATGCGCCGAGGGGAAGGGAGAGGAGAGGGGTACAGACACACACCGGCCGGCCGGCCGGCCTCTCTCAGGACGCAGCAGCTGCCTTTCAAATTCGAATGCGGCCGGGCGTTATACCGAACCGCCCCCGCGCTGGGCTGGGCTGCCTGCTCACCCCTTCTTCCGGGCACGACGGGAGCGAGCAGGTAAGGCCCCGGGGATGGTGAGCGACTCGGGCTCCCCTGCTCCCCGCCCGCGGGGCCCTCCCAGCGCCCGCCCCGCCCCCGGCCGTTGGCGGCGGCCCCGCCCCGCCGAGCGCCCCCTGCGGCCCGGCAGCCGTCGCGGTGGGGCGGCGGCCGACGCGCGCGGAGCCGACCTGACCCGAGCCGGGCCGAGTCGAGCCGGGTGGGTGGCGCGCGCAGGTGCGTGCGGGCCGGGGTCGCGTGGCGGCGGCGGGGGGATGCAGCATGGCCGAGCCGCCCGGCGCTCCGCACCGCACCACCGGCTCCACCTTGTTGCACCCGCTGAGCGAGCTGCTGGGCATCCCGCTGGACCAGGTAAGGCTGCGGGCTGGGCGGCGCCGTGCCGGCATGGAGTGGTGGGGCTGGCGGCGCGTCCCGAAGCGGGGCTCTCCCGCCGCAGGGAGCCTGCCTGGCAGAGGCGAGTAGCCGCCGCTGTCACGCCACGCTGCTGCCCCAGGGCCTCAGGGGGCGGCGCGGAGGCACCGTCCTCCGCGGAAGCCCCTGGGCTAGGAACGGGTCCTGGGCGAGGGGAAGGCAGGCGCACGGGGGAGCGAGGTGGGGCCGGGATGGGCTTGGGCCGTGCAGCTTTGCCGGGCGGGCGGGCTGGCTGCTGCTCCGGAGGAAGCCCTTCGGTTTCCCGGCCGTGCCCGGCGCTCTGCGTGCGCTCGCAAGAAGTCGCTGCTGGATGCTCCGAGTCCCGGTGTTGGGCGAACTGCGGCGAAGTTTGGGACGCTCCGGCAGGTCAGGTGCCTGCTCACCTCCGGACTACCCGTTTGGGAGCCGTGCGGGGACACAGACACGCACGCGTATGCGGCTCTGTCTTGCGAGGAACCATTGCATCGGGGCACCGCTTTTGGTGGCTGCGGAGCTGGGTTTGGGGGGGAACGAGGCATCCAGAGCCTCCCTCAGCCTTGCGCGGGCGCCCGGTGGAACCGCAAGGGCGCTCGAGTGGAGCGGGAACGCGGCACGGAAGGCGATCTCACGGGCAAGCGAGTTTGCTACGCCCCGGGGCTGGCAGTGCGAGGCGCCCAACAGCATCATGCAGGGTTTTTTGGCAGCGGTGTTATCTGTAAGCTTCTAGTCCAAACCCAGCCTTGACAGGCAGAAAACGTCGCTCCCTCTCCACCTTTTATTCGTCCCTGAAGCCCGGGTGCACCTGCCGCCTTCCTGCAACGAGGAAAAAGTCTCTGCCAGACTGGGAGGAGGTTGAGCTGTGCTTCAAGAACCCAGGGCAGCAGGGACATGCCGCTGAAAACCAACAGAAGATGGGGGAGTTATTTGCTTTCTTCCGTTTGCAGAGTGGCTGGTGCTGTGCATCATGTTTTTTTACTACTGTTTGTTTTTCAAAGTTGAGTCAGAAACGTGCAGTTTATTATAGAGTAAGCTCTCGTATCTAGCCATGCTGGTTTTTCCTTTTTTAACAGGAAACAGGTTTTGCCACAAAAAAAGGAGATCTGTAGCTCAGCACTTAAACAGTCCAAGAATAAAGGCATGTAATTATAACCTATTAATTTAGGAGAAGGGGTGTGAATAGCGGTAGCTTTTGTTTTGAGTTGTTCAGCGCTGTGATTGATGAATGCTGGAGCACCAAAGGAACCATGAGTAGCGACCGTTTACCGTTCCAGCGTGGCGTACGCACAGTGTTAGGCTGGCTGGGTTACCAAACAGCAAAGACTTGACACAACTCTGCTTTTTTTTCTTCCTAAACTTTACAAAACTTGTCCTTTAAGGTGATACAAAGACGATGATGTGCGTAGAGAAAATTCTCCCCATGCTGTTCTGGGCCTGAGGATGCTTTGCTATGGTTATGTGCTGCATTTGTCCCAGAACCCTGATCGTATGGTTGTGGGTACCAGGTGGTTTGCAGCTTGAGGATGCCCAAGTAAGTGTGGGAGGGGAGGGGTGTGCACGCTCCGGGGTTAGCAGCGTGACTGGTCTCTGAGGGTGGACATGCAGGCATAGGTGCCGTCCTTTCGAATGACCCCACTGCCTGCAGTGGCACAGAGCAGTGATGGGCTGAGAGGAACCCCCCTTGCTGGGTTTCCTTGTGGAACTGCAGCTCAGCTGTACCTCACTAAGCTTATCTCACCTGAAAATCACCACCTCCTCCCCTGACCCACCCTGTGGATCTTCTGTCATTGTCCCGGTGAGAATATGCTATTGGTAATTTTAAAAAGTCTCCCCCACTCCTCTTGCCCCACTGTAATGTGCTGGACCATAGGAAATACCCAGATCGCTGCTCGCAAGCCCTGTGCCACCACTGCCCCCTCAAATGACATGAGTTTCAACTCTGACCTGCAGTGCTTGTTGGAAATGAGATAGTAACACTTCCGTCACTGTCACGGACCTCTTTTGCCAGGTGGGTTGGTTGCCTTCCTCACTGGAGTGACAGAGGGCTTCTGCGGAGGGGCAGAAGAAAAGTTCACTCGCTTCTCTGCGTGGAAGGGAGCTCTGCGTATGAAGGATGATTTTGCTGGGTGTGAATCCCACATGCAGCAGGGACTGGTTTTGTGAGAGTCCCTTAGTGCAATGCAATCAGGGTCTTCGTACCTTCTGCTTGGAGGCTAGGCTGCAACAGGGAGGTAATCTGTGGTTTGTCACCGTATGTCAAAACAAAAAGGGCTGTGAAGATGATGAGCGGAATAGAACATCCCTTACAAAGAAAGGCTGGGGGACTTGGGACTTTTTAGCCTAGAGAAGACTGGTGGGTGTCAGGAGAACAGGGCCAGACTTTTTTCAGTGGTGCCCAGTGACAGGACAATGGGCAGGCAGTGGGCACAAAGTTGAACATAGGAAGTTCCACCTAAACATGAGGAGGAGCTTCTTTACAGTGAGGGTGGCAGAGCACTGGCACAAGCTGCCCAGAGAGGTTGTAGAATCTTCATCTCTGGAGACGTTCAGAACCTGCCTGGATGTGTTCCTGTGTGACCTACTCTAGGTGATCCTGCTTTAGCAGGGGGGTTGGTATAGATGATCTTTAGAGGTCCCTTCCAATCCCTAATGTTCTGTGATTCTGTAATAGAGCTTGCCCTATTACAGTTACAGTCTAAATCTCCCTCTGGTCCATGTGTCTGACAGTTCTCCGTGGCTGTCTCTGAGCATTCAAAAAGTGCCCAGAGAACGAGAGACCAAGGCATGTGGGTAGAGTTCAGACCCTCCGAGTCACTGCAGTATGTGAAAGCCATATAGGCTAAGTGTGCAGAGCCCTCGTCCCTTCCCCTGTAGAGATGGTTTTCGATGAGGTGTGTGATACGAGTTCAGTCTGTGAGAAAGACCAGAAAAAAAGTTGTGCTGGAGGTCTGAAAAATTTAAGTCATAATCATTACCCTCTCCTAGCAGAGGCAGAAGAGCTGTAGCGATGGTCGGTGGAAAATGTTTTGTCATCTAATAAGCAGTTATTGTATAACTTGCTATGGGAAGTGTGGATGAATACAAACATGTCTTTTTCCACATTGGTAGGGTTTTTTCATTTAAAAAATTACAACTTAGGTTTAAAACCAGCCTGGAAGTACAGAGGGTGCAGTTCCTAACTGCGCCGTGTACCTGGCAGAGTGTTCACATTTTTTTCTAGCAGACAGTGCGCTGCTGGAGGACGTAGTGATGTTTCCTGCTTCAGATGCTAAAATAATCCTGATGTCTCGGTGTGTATTTGCATGTCTCTTTAATGGATGACTTATCTTTGAATTTAGCACTGAAATATTTTTTTAAGAAGAGCTATATTCAGTAACAAGATTAATGAGCTTGAAAGAGGATGAAAAGGCTCCCTGTGTTCAATTCATCCTCATATCCCAGGAAAGCAGACTTTGAAGTTTAACTGACTTGTGTTCTAAAAATATCTTGCTGGGTCAATGACATACCTCCAGCAGCATTTGGAAAAGAGTTTTGGGGGTGGGTGGTTTTTTTTCTCCCCTCCCCCCATCATCATGTATGCCCCAGATCACTGATTCTGTAACATCATCTCTCCATTAAGCTTATACAGTAACTTTTGTCAAAATAGATACCGTTTTGTCATATAAGCCCTAAATTACCAATCCTGGGACATCATCCTCTACCATAAATCAGTGAGATAGATGGGAAGTTAAACATTAAACTTTTAACAGTGTGGTTTCCATAAAGAAAGTGTATGTGTGCATAACTTCAGTGAAAAAATAAATACACTATTTAAATGTGTAATAAAACTAAGTTTGAGAGCATTGTTTATCCATATGTGGTTTTACTGTGCCTTCCTGAGCTCTAGGCATCTAGAAGTAACTCAGATTCAAAGGCTTAGGAGATATGATTAAAAAGTTGCCCTTCTCAATGTTATTTTGCAGAAACCTTGACATCTCAGGTTACCTGTAGCCTCAGAAGCAGTGGTCCAAATGCAGAGCTTCAGCTGCTGCACAACAAACCTTACCTTTTAACGGGGCTTACCCTGATCTACAGCAGGCAATGCCGAGTTTGTTGACCTCCAGGGAAATATGTTTTATGTTCAAGGAGACTCTCAAAAAAAAAAAAAAATCCAAGAGCATCTTCTCATATTTGTATCAAAGGTCTTTTAACTCCACTGTTTTCATTGATAAAGTCAGCCATGTTTCCCCAAAGGGGGGAAAATGCATTTAAACTTAGTTTTAGATGCTTTGGCTGCTGGTGGTACACTTTATTTTTCACTTTAATTCTTTCATTGGAGCTGGTCTGCTTATTTATGTTTTCACAGAAGTTTAAATAAAATGGAAACTCTGTGGGGGGACTGTGGGACATGCCTCTGAGTCTTGGGATAGTTGCAGTGTTAGAGATGTCTTCCCACCATTCCTTGAATTTGAATAGCACTGTGCCCAAAGCATGCTGATGAATTGGTTTAAAAAGGAGAAAGAGGAAGAAAAGTATGTGCTGCTATTTTTTTCCCCCTTTTTACAAAAGTCAATGTGAATTCTGTTCCCAAAATCCGGGATTTATTAAATTCCACATCCTTTAGCTCTATTGCTGTCTGACTTCAGTTTTGCTTCTGTGCTTTCAGGTTTAGCTAGTTAGCAGATTTGTTAGTCCCAAACCTCTTTGTGTGAGTTTTCTAATCCAGTCTTTGGGCAGTAAAAAGCCAAATAAAAAAGTTAGCATTCTCAGCACTCAACAGATTTAGGTTGGGAACTTTGAGGTCCCTTTAATGGTCATCAGCAGGGACATTAGAAGATCTAGTATTAAGGGTAAAAATAAAATTGTCAGAGATTGAAGAGAGGTAAATAAAGATCGAAGTTCATTGAAGACATGAGTAGGATTAGCATCTGATTTTTTTCTGGAAAAAAGCTACTCTGAGGCGACAGCAACAGCTGTCCATGTTTGGTATGAACTATGCTACATTTTAATTCCCTAATGCCAGTTCTGCAATTGAAAATTCAGTGGTTTTATTTTGAATTGCAGCAGCACTTGCTGGGTTTAACGCTTCCCTGCCTGACACACTCAGCTGCCAAAAAAAAAAAAAAAAAAAAAAAAGTTGTGTAACTTTTAGTTATTGGAGAAACAGTAAGAAAAAAATAGAGATTTGAAATCAACAATCTCAACCGCTTTTATAGAGAGGTGCTACTTATGTTGCCAAAACCAACTTTAATTTCGATATTTTCTGACTCTGTTGAGTTATCCAGATTTCGTAAAACTGCTGTCCTTAAAAGAAATCATCAGCTTTTTTGTTATAATGTCATGGACACTTGATTTGAAGAGCAGAGGCACAGCCTTGCTGACCCGAGTCAGCAATATGGGGAAGAACACAGCGAGGGTGACAGAGCCCTGGCACAGGCTGCCCAGGGGGGTGGTGGAGTCTCCTTCTCTGGAGATATTCAAGACCCGTCTGGACACTGACCTGTGCAACCTGTCCTAGGGAGCTGCTTTGGCAGGGGGTTGGACCCGAAGATCTCTGGAGGTCCCTTCCAACCCCTACAATTCTGTGATTCTGTTTTGGGTCCCCAGTTAAAGGTGTGCCTGCAAGTAGGGTGTTTCTTAGTGCCCGTGGGTGGTGTGGCTTTTCGGTGCAAAATCCACACTCTCCCTTGTTGCAGCTGCCCATCAAGGGCCCAGGAGTCTCTGTGTTCCCAAGGCAGAAGTATAGTACTTTCCAAAGGTTAAGGCCACCTCCAAAGCGTCTTCTTTCCGTTCAGGTCAGCTATTGCTAGCAGTTGCAATAATGCACATTTTCCTCTGCCTTGGAAACGCGCTGCCTTTTTCAGTGTCTTCTCACTTGGTTTGGCACCGCAGTCTTGAACTTGGTGGCTGATGTCTTGATACCGCGGGTGTAAATATTTCCACATCCCTCATCATGCCTTGAAAACAAAGTCTGTCCTATTAAGTTTTTCAGTTGGCAAGGGACAAAAGTGCAACTGGAATCAGCTGCTTGCAATTTTCCCCCTTTTAAGCACTTTCCTCCTCATCTGTGTTAAATGAGATTTGGAAAAATAAACACTGAAGTGCTGCATAAAGTTTCCTGAAACCTTCTCTCCCCATTAATCGCACCAGTGCTGATGTAGCGGTGCTCTGCAGCTATTTTGAGACAATATAAAGCAGTGATGAAGACTTTTGGGCTCCAGCCGCGGGGTCTAGGCACTGAGCACAGAGCTGGCTCTGTGCTTTCAGGGGAGTCCCCGCTACTTAGGATTTGCTGTGCATTGGCCAGCCTGGCACAGGATTTGGTGCCCTGGTTGGTCCTTGGCTCCAGTTCACGAGTACGGGCAGTGCTTGAGGTTGACTTGCCGAACTTAGGAGTGGTGCCAGTAATCAACCCCTGAGCAGGAGAGGCTGCAGTGCTGGGCTTGGCATGAGTACAGACCTGAACCCAGGGTTCTGGGTTTGTCCAAAAGCAAGTCATAAGTCTATTGTTGATGGGCCACGTTTCTCTTGGCAGTGAAAACAAATCCCTCTGTATGTGACCCAGTATTTACAAGTAACTTTGAGGTACCGAGCCTTGTCTTGTGGATGCTCTGGTAAGTCTAATGAGGGCACTTAAGGAGGGCTTCTGGAAACTTAGGCTTGCTCTTCAAAGTACTGCTTGATGTATGAATTTCTACTGTCCTTTGCTAATAATGGAGATGTTTATGTTAATGTATAGTTTGGATCAGGAGTGTGCTTTGGGAATGAATCTCATGCCTTCAGTACACATTGTTGAAGTGACCCCAGAGCATCTCCTGTTTTCTGAGAATATGCAGCTGAAAGATGCACCTCAGGAGCCTGCAGTGCTTCAGCTGCAAAAGGGCACACAGCTCGCAGCACCAGAATTCAGTTTCTCAGAACCAAGACCTGTGAGCATGGTGTTCTCCTCCTTTGAGGTTTTTGCTTTTCAGACCCACTTTTGCTGCATCACATTGCCTTCTAAGATAGGCACAGTGAATATCTGTGACCTTCTTTTTGTGTTTTCTTCAGAGCTATAGCACTGGTCAGGCTTGTTTGGTCACTTCTGACAGTGTGGAATCCAGCCTGTTCTCAGCGGGGTCAGCCTGTCCTGCCTCTGCCAAAGGGAAGGACAGATACGCAGACAAAAAGTGGTCAAGGGAAACCCTTCGGGTGGTCCCTCCCCAGAGCAGGGTGTGGGATTTGATCATTTTCTCTTCTTACCATCTTGACTGGAAATGTTCACTTTCACTAGTTCTTTTTTCCCTGGCTCAAGGCACTGTAAACAGCTTTTGCAGAGTCGTAGGTGGGCACCAGAGTCGAAACAGAGGCACAAGTGATAGTTTCTGATGTGAATGGGGTTTGGTTTTATTTATTTTTTTTACAACTTTTTTTTGGGAGGCTACTTACAGGTTGTTGCATCCTTAATGGAGTTGGGTAGGAAAGAATTTTACTATCTTTTGGGCTTCCCTCATGATAAGAAAATACCCAGCTGAAAAAAAAACATTCAAAATCTCAATAATGTGAGGGGAAAAAAAGCTTTCTACATATATTATTGAAAGAAATAACTTGAACTGTTTGCAGATTCCCAGTGAGCTTGTTCCCAGTCATTCCTTTTAAGTTTTAGTAAAATACCCAAGTGAAAAATATATATTTTTAAACCAAAATTCAAAATACTAACTAAATAGCTTTCCCAGCTTACATTATTTGGTTTTTTTTTTTTACCTAGACAATGGTATTCATCACTGTGAAAACTAGGAGGAAAGTTAGTCTGTAGCGTGTCTGTCCCCATGCTATCTGGCCTAGACAAAGCAAACAGTAACTATTGGAACAATTCTTCATTCATGGCTTACCTCTTTCTGGATGCTCTGTCCAGGTGGGATTTGAGGACTCTGAACATTTACCTGGCATTCCTGAGTGATCTGGTGGCTGGATAACGCGAATTTTGTGTGTGTCCTCATGTGAACAAACTGCAGCATAGTAGGTGGGATGTTGTCTGGAGGCATGTGAGCTACCAACCTAGATGACTTATGGAAAGGGCAGGTACACCTGAGTGCATGTATCTGCCTGGTAAATCGCAGGCAAAAGTCACAGAGTCACAGTGCTATGGAATAACAGCTTGAAAAATTATTGATAAGTATCAGATCATATTCTGTATTTTTCTAGTTTGATGAGTGACTCAGGCTGGGGATGCCTGGAAGGGAATAATACTCCTTTGTATCAGTCTTCTGGATGGCATGCAGAATACTAAAAAATACTAAATACTAAAAAAACCTCAACTAAATAAACTTTCAGGCCAGGAAATAAACTTCAGCTGTTGGCTATCATGCACAGGGTGAGCATTTGCTTTTTCTGCAGGCCCCGGTCTTGTGACAGAAGCACTAACTGGACTTGAGCAATTTCTTTGTTTGCAACTTCTTGTTCAAGTGCAGTCTGGCACTGGCATGCAGATAGGGCAGGAATGGGGAAGGCAAAGCAGCAAGGCAAAAAAATGAGACGTTTGAGGACTGCCCCCCGCGCCCAACATTTCTCAAATAACTTCCATGCTTGTTTCCATGCTTATGTATGGGTTTTATCATGAGCTTCTTTTTTTTTAAGGACTTCTGAGTTGAAGATAATTAATTATTAACTCTTACACCTAGCTGAAGTGACATTATTAACTCATGAAAGTAGGTTTTTCTTCCTGTTATCAGTCCAAGGGAGTGTTAAAGAGTAGTACAGTATTGACTTTGCTTATCTCACGTGCGCGCACGCAGAGGGCACACTCGATTCCCCGACTCCTATGGTTTGCAGTAAGTATTCATACCAACAAATTCCAGCTGGTAGATCAATGACTTACATGTTTTTGAGAGGGTTTTAGAATTACTTTGTTCTCTCACAAAGCGAGCTTGTAAGTTGTCTTCTGCTTACGTTTCTTACGCTGCAGGGTTCCTCAGGGTGTTTTGCCAACTGGGCCGTGCTGGAGGTGAGGGTAAAGGAGCGTAGACAAACGGTTTGCAGGCGGTGGCTGGGAAGTCGAAGGACTTGGTTTCTGAATTAAATCCAGGTCTTTCAATGGCGGCGTTGCACATCCGCAGTGAGTTGCAGATGCTGTTAGCACCCGCAGCTGGTTATGCCTTCGTGGGTGTGTTTGTGCTCATGGTAATTCTCTTGAGGCAAAAAATTGTGGTCTGCAGTTGCCACAGCAACGACAACACTGCGCTCAGTGTATGGGTGGGTTTTGCCTGTTTTATACCAGCGTGTTGAAAGTGTAGGCATATTGCTGTGCTATATTGTCACATATCATAGGCCCTTCAGAGAGGAAGGGCTTGTTTTTACTCAGAGAACGCAGCTTTACTGATAAAGGTAAGTG
The DNA here is from genome assembly GCA_027925045.1 of Hypotaenidia okinawae. NCBI lineage: Eukaryota > Metazoa > Chordata > Aves > Gruiformes > Rallidae > Hypotaenidia > Hypotaenidia okinawae. The sequence goes on from BSDF01000002.1 coordinate 66,374,784, forward strand.
TAAATTGCTTCTCTGATATGGGACTAGTTCCCAATTTTCAATGTAATGCTGCAGAGCGGAAAACGTGCTCAGCTGTTTAGGATAAGAAAGTTCTAGAGATGTTCTGCTGATGCCAACCACCAAGTGAAATTAGGATTAGAACAAGAAATGGTCCAGGGCAGAGGGAAATGGGTGATGTAATTATGTTTCTGTCCCACTGTAGATGCTCTTGTCAGTCAAATGATGCCTGTAGCTGTTCTTTGCCATGAAACCAGAATGAAAATATGAACAAGGTAAGAGAGGAGAAAATGGCAGGGTGGCCTTCTTTACCATGCAGAAGCTAAGTGAAGGAATTGGGTGGTTTGTTTTACAAATGTGGCTGTTAAGAGGGATCACACTGAATGCATGTATGAGCAGCACAAATTAAATAGATGTAGTACTTCTTCCCTTTTGTCTCCCAGTGTTTCTCCATGTGAAAAGAAAAATGAGGTGACAGTGGAAGGCTGCAGATTGAACAGCGATTAAAATGGAATGCAAAACCCATTTCAAGAGGAGGCTGCTAAGGCCAAGAGCTTGGCCAGAGCCAGCAAGGACTTGGATATTTATATGAAAAATAGAACTATCCAGAGTAAGACACTTTACAGCTTAAAAGGGAAAGGTTATTGAAGTACATATTCTTTTGCTGGATCCTTTCAGGGCCCATCCCCCTCTGCAAGCACTGATTTCTGGCAGCTTTGCCTCTGGTGTTGCTGATGCTTTTGAGTTCCTAAGTCACTGCTGGCAGTCCCAAGCATGACTGCTCGCATTACAGAGTGAGTAGGTCTCCTGGAGTTGTCATCCCCTCCCAGGGCTTGACTAGGCACTGGGTTTGTCACTTGAGTTTCTTCACAGGGTGATGCAGCAGGAAGCTGCGAATCTCTGTAGGCGAGATCAGCCAAAGGCCAAGAGAGGTCACTCCTCCAGCTTTCAAGGAGCACAAGCTATAGCTCTCCTCTGATCACCTTATATAGAAGATAACTGGCCCCTTGTATGCTTTGCACTGTGTTTCCCTCTTGGTTAGCCTCTTGTCTGCTCTGACTATTAAACTGTTGGGTTGGTTTTTTTTTGTTCTGTATGTTGAGCACTTCCTCTCTGTTCAGTTCATGTCACATATCTGCAACACTGAGTTTGGGGGTTTTGCGATCTGAGTATTCTCTTTGAAAAGACTACAGCAGCAGGTGCCCAGTGTAGTCTGCCTTCGTGCTTTGATAGGCTTCTGACATCCTGATCAGTCATCTGTTATCTGACTTTTTAATCAATCATACACTTTATGTGTGCTGCTGCTGCTGCCTCGCTATCGCAGTCCGGCTTCCTGTTGTTTTTGGACTGGATAGATTTGAATCAGGGTTTAAATGATTGTTAGGAGAGAATTGATTTCATATCTTCCTTCTCTTTTTCCTTTTCCTCTGACATTTCAGTTCCTCGAGCACAGCTGCTCATAAAGGCAGTGTACCAGACCAGTTTAGAAGACCCTAAGTGGCAGATGTGTCTCTGTTTCCTGTGTCTAGAATTGTGTCTTCACAACTGCTTGGACTATTTCTGCCTGTAAGATGGTGGCCTGATTTATGTGCTAGCAGGTAGAATTAATTACTGGCTTGTGCCATGGAGAGGGTTTGAGCAGTCAGCGGGGACCTGGGTCTCTGGTCATCCCCTGCTTAGTCTTCTCTCACTTGTCTGGTATGAAGTAGGTGCTCCTCAGGTGCCTTTCATCATCTGGAAAACTGATACGCCACCGCACCATGCTTCAGCGCTACAGTATCAGCAGGGAAAAGTCTGTCTCTGCATTTTGAGACATCTTAATTCTGTTAAAAATCAAACGTGAAATGCTTTCTGGTCATGCTTCTGAGATAGGCAGATGTTAGAGGTATAAAACCCTGCAATAGAAAGAGAGATGGAAATAAATTTTGCAAGCCAGCTGTGCAGATCATGCAATGTCCTAGTTCTCTTAAAGCATGTTTTTTTTTAGACTTTATGTGGAAAGGGTCTGTTTGAAAGGGAAGTTATAATTATTTACGCAACTTAAAGGATTGTTGATTTTCTTTTGCCAGGCTGGGTTCAAGTTCATAAGGTATTTTGAGAGGAGCTCACTTGGAGTTTCTGGAATTTTGTGCTGTACTTTGTTTCTTGGACAGTAAGTTGCCTGTTGCTGCATAACAGGGGCATCGCTATAGTCATTTTAAAATGTAAGGACGTTCTTTTTTCCCCCATCTGTTAAAGGGGGAAAAAAAACTGGACTAATGATTGCTATCCTTTGTAAAGGAAAGCAAGTTAAGTTTCTGCTGTTGCTGACTCAAGCGTGACAAGAATACGTCTGGGGAAAATTATAATACTGTGGCTAAGTAATACAAATGTGGGTGGATTTTTTTTTCCTCCTCCTGATATGGCAGTTATCTTAGGAAAATAGCAGTTCTATTACCCAAAATGTTCTGCTTCACTCCGTACAAGTGGAAGTATGGGATGCTAGTGAGGGATATGTAAAAAAAGGCAGCGTGCTTTTAATGAGGTAAGGACATTAAAGCTCTTTTCCTCAAATACAGTATAGTGCAAATTATAGCGAAGTCCAAGTATCTCTCTTTTATTGTTTACTTTACATTTTTTTATGCTTATTCACCAACTGACACTTGCTCATGCTGTGTGTTTTCCTGTTAGTTTTTGTTTTGATTTGGTTGCTAAGTTTGAAAACTAGGACTGACTTTTTTTTTTTTTTTTTTTTGAGGGGGTAACCCCTGGAATTCATTCAGAGCATGACTTTTTTGAAAGGTACTAATGATTTCCAGATATTTTAGTTTAGTGACGGTTGAGATGTTTTGGCTTGTGCCAAGCCCTTGTTTTCAATAGTGTCTGAAGCTGAGCGCCTAAAATTAGACACGCTCCGAATTTCACCTTCCAGAGATGCTTTCTGTAGATGTAAGGTGCTTGTAGCACAGGCAAACTAAACAGCTGGGGCTGTGTTCTTGTCTTCTTGCGTGGTTCAAGATCCAAATTAAATGAGTGTGAAATGAGCGTGCCACAAATTCTGCACATAAATAAGGAAGGCAAAGCCAGCCGCAACAGGATATTATCACTGTACTTGTTTTCTTGGTAGCTTCTTTCTCTTCCACAGTTCTGAAGGGATTAAAAATAAGTCTGCAGCCCACGTGAATGAAGGTCTGATAAACATCTCTTAAATTAAACAGCACAAAGCAATAATTTTACTTCTAAACTCCAGAACAATAGGGAAGAGCGGTGTTCTGTAGCTGTGAAGTCTCATGACTGTGAAAGCAAGCCTCTGAAGTGGGCAGTTATGGAGGCTCACTGATGCTACACAATCACTGTTACAGCAGAGGAATGAAACAGAGATAATAGTGCTTGAATTAAAAAAAAAAAAAAGCAACCAATCACACAACCACACACACAGAGCTCCTTGGAAATAGCTTTTTTTCTTAATTTTGTAGCCTATCTAGAAAATTTGTTGGCCAGCAGAATCAAGTACTGCGGTGGAAATGGGGGACTCTGCAAGCAATTTTAAAATATAAAACGTTTCATTGTTTATGAAAACAAAGAGTGAGTTACTAACTGTTATGTTTGGGAAAATAATTGCTAAAGTATAAACAAAAAGTGATATTCCTAGTAAAATAAATGACTAAAATTTACTACTTTTAAAAAAAAGGTAACTCTGCATATATTTCCTTTCCTTGTGCCATGCTGCTTTTAATTCTCATGTGAAAACACCCTCAGTTGTGCATCTGCATGGGTTGAGCTGACTGAAAATGAACTCTATAAAAAATAAAATACATCTGAGCAGATTCATGGCAGATTTTCCCTGGTCCTTACCGATGGCTTCCTAAAATCTTTGTGTATCCTCTTCTGCCTGCGAGGGAGTTCCCTTGGAACCTGTGGAAAGGTACCTGGGAATATTTTCTGTACCTCTTGTAGCAAATTCTGTGTATCGGCAGTGCTGGAAAGAGATCTGTGCCCCCTGTTTCTCTAGGACGGCACATGGGCAGAAGAGCATAGTTCCTCGCCTTTCTGTGTTGATGTAACCTGAAGTGATGTTTTTAAGCTCAACTGAAAACATTTTCTTTGTAGAACACAAGGGTTTTCTTTCCCTTCTTCTGCAAGTATTGTTACTGGGTGTTTTGGACGTGCAAAACCGCTCAGACAGACAAGGAAGAAGTCAGGAAGAACTGAGGTTTGCAGCACCTGCTTGCAGGAGCAGGAAACTGGGTGTGTTTGACTACACCCATCGGGTAGGAGCATTGTTAGCTGAAAACTCTTCCGCACCTATCTATCTGGCAGTAGATCTATCTAGAATCATAGAATTGACCCTTAAGATCGAGTCCAACCACATATATATGGATATATTTTTTTTTTTTTTCACAAATGCCACCTGATTGGCGCTTCTTTTCGGCACTTCCCCCCACTCCAGCTCTATTTCTGGCACTTGAAAATGCACTTAGTCTACCGCAGAGTACCAGCTTCTGGAATATACCATTTTACAGAGTCTTTACGTGGTAAATCAAAAAGCAGAGCACTGGGAGCTCTAGGTCTTTTTGAAAACACTGTCTCTTAAAATGTAATGGAAGTCCAGTTCACACTCCAGAGATTTCTTTTTGCTGCTGTTAATGTGTGTAGGATGGCTACTGTTCATCTTTATGAGTCTGATGTACATTAATGCATCTAAATTTACTCATCTAGATTAAATCAGCTCCTTCAAGTATAGAAGTAGATTTGTGCATTAGGGTTAGATGAATCACAACCTAGAATTGCCCTTTTCTCCCCATTCACGATAGAAGAAATTTAGATGGTCTAGTTCAGGTATCAACATCAGTGTTAGGACAGATGGATGTTCCTTTTCCTCCAGCAAAGTCCTTGCATAAATTTTTAAAGCATGTCCCAATATGCTAATTTTTACAGTGCCCTTGTTTTAAGTTGCTCTGAGTATGATTGAGCATTTAAATGCAGGATGTTCCACATTTTTGATGTGCGAGGGCCTAATAAATTCTTAAACAACATCACTGCAATGTCAGAAAGGTTTAGTCCCTGATCAAGACGCTTCACTCCAAGGATAGCGTGCCTGCATTTAACACAGTGCTGACAGTTTCTGCAGTGGGGGGAAAAAACCAACCCAACCCAACTTTCTTTTGGTTTAGAGTAACTTGTGAAGCTGGCACTTTTATTCCTTTACTGACGTTTGTTTCTTTCTGCACTTGCTAGGATATTGGTGGGGTAATGTGAACAAAAGGGCTCTGTTTATATTGATGTGTATTTCTAAAGACCACTGACACGTTTTTCTATAGAAAAGGAACTGAAAATAGAATTGCACAGACATTGCAACAGCAATAATGGGGCAAGTTATTTTAGGTGTGCCGGTTCCCATTCTGGTGAAGGATTGCACTTGAAGCCAACTGCTTTATTTTTAAATTGGTAAATATGTGCAGGCACAAGGCTTTCATCTGGCCTGAAAGTTAAGCGCGTTGCTGAATCTGGGCTTCAGAAACATTGCTGTAAGGATCCTGCCGCTCCTACATTCATGCAACTTCCCTTGGTATTTGAGGAGTATAATTTACATGGAAGCCGTAAGAAGGATGTGCCAGCAGGGTGGCTGGGTATACACACCTATGTCCGTATTGTCTTCCTCTCTTTGTGTTTGGAATAAATCAGCTATGTACTTACGTCGGTTACGTAGGCAAAATGGAAAAGTGCTTGGCTTGCTGTGCTGTGTTCAAAGTTTTTAGAACCTAAAACTTTAAATCTGAAAGGAAAAAAATGCAGATCTGACTCAGTGCTTCTCTTAGCACCATTGCTTATTTACTAAAGAATACAAAAGTTGAAAGCGGATTGAAATCTCCGGAGCAGTTTGTGCCCGAGGCCAGTGAACTTGAGCTGGATTGTGCCTGATGAAGCGTGTCCCCGTGGTCTGCCCTTCCTGTTGCTGAGCCACTGTCTGTGGTGGGTGAGGTGACCGTGTGGGAGAGCAGGGGCTCGGTGATGCTTCTGAGAGGTGGTGTGAAAATAATTGCTGGGATGTGGGAGCGCTCATCAGGGCAGAGAAGATCAGTTGGGACAAATACCTGTTACCTGAGAATTCATTTCTGAGGAAAAGGTCGGTAACTGCTCTGTGTAACTGGTGACTGAAAAGTAAGGATCCAAGCTGCAGTTAGTTTCCTGAGCCCTAAGGTGGCAGAGGAAGGGAGGAAGCACCACTGTGATGTCTCCACCACAGGAGGTTCCTAGGGCTCTGGGGACCTTCAGAGGAGGCTCTGCAGGCATTCAGAGGCTCTGCTTTGTTGTATTTTGCTCTCCTGGAGTTGTTGTTTCTGTTCATTTTCACTTCAGCATGTGTCTCCTCACTTTATGCTTAAATTGAATCTTCTGAGTGGACCCTGTGAGGAGAGCTGGAGTGATGGAGTAATGTGATAAGCTCAGTCTGTTTCCTTTGCATCGCTATGAATCTATGTGTAAGGAAGGAGGGTATGTTGATACAAGATGCCCCATTTACCATGAGAAGAACAAGATCCCAGAGACCTCCAACTCCCCTGGAAGCCTTTGGCAAGGCCGGGCTGGTAGTCCTGGTGGGGATGTTCTGCTGTCATAATTCCTGTTTGAATAATAATATTTCACTCCTCTTTTTTTCCTTTTTGCATTAAAATATCCTCTATACTCTGACCTGCTGGCTGTAGTTCTGCTTTTAGCCAAGTCTGCCGTGTTGCCATCTTATCCTATGAGATACTATACCTGCACAGAGGTATGTCAAATTATTCGTTTTAAAGGATTCTTTCTGGGTTAAAGGCATGTGCTGCCTCACTGCTGATTAGTCTGAAGAAGTAAGGCAGCTCTCCTAACAACCTAAAGGCATGCAGGTTTAGAAGAAAAGCGCCTGAATGGCTAAAGGCTCCCGCTTGTTTGATTTTTACCACTGCTTCTGTTACAGGTAGGAATTACTGCTGGCTATCTCAGGTACAAAGGAATTTCATTATGCTATGTTTTGGGATTGCACAATGAGAGAACAGTAATTACTGAGTTACAGGTAGTGACAGAACATCGCTGCACATAAATGTTCACTACTTAAACATCTGTTTGACATACAGAGTCATTACAGTTCAGTGTAAGAGCTGTTGACAGCAAGCTATAAAGCCGTTTTTGGATCAGGTCCACACGTTAAACCTATCAGCCATCAAAGGTAAATGTATGGGAGTGTGACTTAGCACTATGATGTAGATTTGAATTCTCAAGCGTACTTTTGCCTTACATGTTTTTCTTCTAAAATTTCTGATGACTCAGGGTTTAATCTGTTCTCTAGCTATATTTGTGTGTTCTGCTAGTGGCTTCTTAGAGGTAATCCAGAAAGAACATCTGTTTTAAGTTTATAGTCTAAATCATGGAAGGATACTTGACCCTGTAAGTAAGGGAAACTGCAGAATTTACCCAGGAAAACAGGACAACAGGCCAAAATACCGTCAATTTGGCATAGTCTACTTTACCAGCTCCGCACTCTGCATGCAACAGCAACAAAATAGCCGGGGTTTATGAGAACTTAGTGCTGCTTCTGAAGAGGACAGTAATCTCAAATTAGCCATGCATACACGCTTCCCTCTCTCTTCCACAAGAGCGATTATATTTTTCAAAGCTTTGCTTCTGCCCCCTCAGAATCTTCTGCTGAACTCCTACAACACAAACTCAGAGAAGTGAGCTGCTTCGGTATAATATTGGAGATGAGACTTTTCGGTAGTCGTGTCGGTATTTCCCCAGTGTAAAAGAACTTGATCTCATTCTGATCCACGCTGTTTGCAGCTCACAGTGCCTGGCTGTAGGCAGAGAATACCGCATCTTGCAAATGACAGTCTATTCTGATTTCTTCACAAGTGCCCATTTGTGCTGGCTCTTTGTGCAGGGGGTTCTGTGCACAGCAATGCCACTGTGGATGATAAGGGGAGCTGCGCAGACAATGTCACACAAATCCTTTTCCTTCGTGGAAACTAAAGTGAAAATACTAACTGTGGGAAACTTGACATGGTTTCTGTGATATTGCCCTCCTCTTTTTTTTTTTTTTTTGGGGGGGGGGTGTCCCTACCTTCCATAGAGCTAAATTATTTCTGCAGAGAATATTTGCCCTTATGATTCATAAAAATAGTCTGGAAGATCAAAATATTTTGAAAAATTTCCCTAGGTATCGGATATCCTTGAGATGATCTTTTGGAATATTCCATTTCTCATTCTTAACACACCCATTTTAAATATCACAATTTGGATGTTAGGAAATGCTATCATAACAGCAGGTCTGTTTTTCAACATCAAAATAGAAAAGGCTCCAGCAAAGTGAACTTAAACAAGTTGCATGCCAGGTGTCTTTGGTTATATGTGCAAAATAATCTTTTAAACAGAGAAAACAAGCTCCCGCACCTCTGCAGTTCTTGCTTCATTCTTTGCAAGAAAGATACCGCCTTGGAAGATAAGCCTGATTTCTGACAGAATGAAATTCTTTATTATGGCATCCTTTTTCCAAAATTCTATCCAAGCACTGTTGGACTCCAGAGATGTGGTTTGACTTGAGTTACTGTTGCTGTCAGTAGTTTCTCTTAACATGGTTACTTAGGCTTTTCCAAATGCTGAACGCAGCTGTTTAGTGATCTGTGGTAAGGTAGCTGAGGGGAGAATTTCTAGTTTACCAGATGAAAAACTTGTAGCAGGCTCCTAAACTAGTGCTCAGTAGCTCGTTAGTAGATGGTGGCAAACAGAGATTTATCTTGACTGTGGGCTACAACTTCTTTATACTGAGCCACCATGAGAGGCCTTCCTCTTCCTGTGTTATTTCTTTTGTTCAGCAGATGAAATGCAGATTTAAAGCCTTATTCTCTCATTTGGCTGGTAAGTGCAAAGGCCTGGAATAAAACTAGAGGTATCTTCTGTGACATCTGTGGTCTGAGGACAGTCAGCATCATCTGCTGATATTGAAATGGTATGTGGACTTGTATACTGTGGAGAGAGGCTAAAGGACCTGCGCTTGTTCAGCCCATCCCTGGAGGTGTTCAAGGCCAGGTTGGATGGGGCCCTGGGCAGCCTTGTGTAGATCCAGGTCTGGAGGTTGGTGGCCCTGCCTGTGACAGGGGGGTTGGAACTGTAGGATCCTTGGGGTCCCTTCCAACCCAGACAATTCTATGATTCTATGGTAGCTGGGAATATTCTGGAGGCCTGGCTGTGCTGGAGCACACCTGACTTCTGTCCCTGAAAATGGGTAAATGTGCACTATGCTAGCTCTTGTCCAAAGGCTGTGTGCTGTGGGGGACACATCAGCACCTTGTCATTAAACAAGTGACAAGCTAGCAGTGATTTTCATAGTGACTGCCTTCACATTAAACAAGTGACAAGCTAGCAGTGATTTTCATAGTGACTGCCTTCTAGCGTTAGTAGGAATTTTGCGTACAGAGGACTGTTTGGTATGGGTAAGTAGACTTAATTGCCATTTGGAGTTTGAAGAAAACTGTGTGGTCAGTTTGTTATATCCTCCTAGATTTTTGTAAAGTGAGATCAGTTTTTCTGCTAATAAAAGGGAGGAAAGAAGTAGTAAAGGAAAAGAAAGTATTTTTGTGGTCAAAACAACACAGGATTTTTCTTCCTAATATTTAACTGTAAGGAAAATGTTAAAAGCACTAGAATTACAGACTATGTGTTTAATCTTATTTATTATCTCTTTGTAGAGTGTGATGTAGAAACCCTCAAATGTCTATTACTGCTGCTTTAAATAGGGAGATTTGCAGATGCAAGGCTTGTGGGATGAGGGGAATTGAAGCTCCCTGACGTGGGTGATTAGTAGCCTACCACAGAGTTATGGACTGGTCTGGGTTAGAAGGGACCTCAAAGCCCATCTAATTCCAACTCCCTGCCATGGGCAGGGACACCCTTCACTAGACCAGGTTGCCCAGAGCCCCATCCAACCTGACCTTGAACACTTCTGGGGATGGTGCTTCCACAACCTCTCTGGGCAGCTTGTGCCAGGGCCTCACCACCCTCATAGTAAAGAATTTCTTCCTAACATCTAATCTATGCCTACCCTCTTTCAGCTTGAATCCATTACCCCTTGTCCTATCACTGCACTCCCTGATAAACAGTCCCTCTCCTACTCTCCTGTGGGAGATACTGGTACACTTCAGTTAGGTCTTCCCGGAGCCTTCTCTACTCAGACTGATTAAGCCCAACTTTCTCAGCCTGTCTTCATAGGAGAGGTGCTCCAGTCCCCTGATCATCTTCGTGGCCCTCCTCTGGACTCACTCCAATAGCACAGTGAATTTCCTATACTGGGGACCCCAGAGCTGGACTGCAGGTAGGGTCTCACCAGAGCAGATTAGAAGTGTAGAATCACCTCCCTTTACCTGGTGACCATGCTGGTTTTGGTACAGCCCAGGACAGGGTTGGCTTTCTAAGCTGCTAGTGCACACTGCTGGGTCACATTGGGCATATTGTTAGTCAGCACCCCCAAGTCCTTCTCCTCAGGGCTGCGCTCAATCCATTCTCTGCCCAGCCTGTAGTTGTGCTTGGGATTGCATTGACCCATGTACATGCATTTATGAGGCCCACCTGTCAGTGCCCCTCTGTATGCTATCCTTTCCCTCTAGCATGTCAGCCTCACCATACAGCTTGGTGGTGTTCTACAAACTATGGTGAGCAGTGACTAAGACTAGTTGTGACGATTTAGTGGAGTGGTATAAAATTGGGTTTTGCCTTCTCCTATATTTTCTGTTTGCCATTTCAAGAACTTCCAGCTAGGAAAAGCACGTTCCATTTTATCCTCATAAGTTTGGGGGTTTTTTTGTGGGTTCCATCCCCAGTCATTTTCTAGTGCCCCAACCAACCATTTATGTGTCTCTCTTGGAGCTGCACTATGGCTTCATGACTTTTCTGTTAGAGGAATTTGACAAATTGCTACTTTTTTTTTTAAACTTCCACCATGGATTCACTTTGCCCCCAGAACAAAAGGTGGCAGCTCAGTATTATCATCAACGGGCTCGTGTCCTCCAAATGCTGAGATTTGGAGACATGGGTATTTAGTGCCAGGTGTTTGGAACTTTTATTTTGTGACTTCCCAAGTAGCTGCTGCCCTTTGAAGTGGTTATTTGGAACCAATAAAGATAGAGCAAAAAGGTTTTATGGTTTTCCTCTGTGAATGGTTGGTGGGTTGGAGAGGTGATTTTCCTGCATAATACTCCTTGCCTGTTGATGGAGACGACTGAAAAGGTGACTCCAGATCCCTAGGAGGTAATGTTTCCTCTTCCTACGGTACCAGTCCAATATTCACCAAGTTGGTTGCACTCTGTTAAAAAAGGGAGAAGGTGCAAAGCCTTGAGGTAGATGGAACTAACCTTTTATGTACTCTGATTTTTGGCATGATAGCATGGGGGATCTTGAAATCGTTATGTTTGGTTATTCTTGTGTCAACATCGCAGATGCTTGGTCAGTTGGTTTGACCCGATTGCTAGCTCTGTATAAAGCTTGATTTTGCAGTCTAAACATCACTTTGAGTTATTGCTACTACAAAGTTTGAATGGATAAAGGGAGGAGCTATGGTGGTGTGGTGGGTTTTTTTCTCTTTGTTCATACCTGCTGTTTACATGCTCTGTATCCATCTGGCCTTTTAAAGTCAGGGCTATTAGATATTCAAGAATTCCTTAACCAGGCAACAATAACCATCAACCCAGTTGGGCATGGAGCTGTTCCAGATTTTCTCTCTCTCCTCAAGTGCAGATATCTTGTTTCTGCATTGCAAGGCTGTCTTCAGCTGGCTGTGACTCAGATGCAAGTCTTCCAGATGGTGGTGCTGATACAGTGATGAGACTGCCTTTGTGTCTTCCAGTGTTTAATCGTAGAAAATGAAGATAGCATCTTGTTTGGGCAAGATATCCTGTCCTCCAGTGTCTTACTTTATTACATCTTACTTGCTATATTGGGAAAGAAAATGATTGTAAGAAAGCAAAGTTGTTTCTTTTTTGCTAGCGAAGTTGAAAACAGATTTGAAAAAATTTGGTGGCAACACTGAATTGCTGTGACTAGCTAAAAATATGAGTTAAATGACTTATTACGGTGGTTAAGAATGAGAAGAGTTAATTCTCATACAACTTATTTTCTATTTCCATGTTATTTTTGTGTGGACACTATTCATCAATGTTCAGAAGCCCTCAATTTACTGTTTACAAAGTGTTTTTAGCAACAGTGAAAGTAACCAAATGGGAATAATATGATCCCTTTCCTCTTTGGGAAGAGAAAGGGAGGAAAGTGTGACTGTTACTGCATCATAAGTGTAGCATGTTTCTTAAAATCTTAGGGATCTGTTTACTTGGGTGCCTTAAATATGTAGTGAAGAATAAAATTAATGTGAAATGGAATGCAGTGAAGTCACTGTCAGATTAACTTGGCAGTCTATGTGTGTGCATGGGAATGCTGCATGTGTTTAAAATGTTAGAATAAATAACTAGGTAGAGGAGGTAGTCATATGAAAAAGCTGTCATATCCCTCTGTTACTCGGTGGAGAACAGACCAGATCTGGTCTGGTACCGAAGTTGGTGCTCAGCTTTAAATCCAGAGTTCAGCCTGCCAAGCAGAACAGATTTCCTCAGTGTTTGAAAAGGAGTTCCCCAGTTTTATGGGTCTCTTGACATTTGCCTTACGTTCCCCAAACCCACTAAACAAACTATTTTGCTTCCTCTGTAACAGGTTATAGTTAAGATAAAACTTGGCCTGATTTATCCACGCTTTCTGCTCGGTTCAAGTAAACGCAGAAGTAGTCTCCAATACTCCAAACTCCCCAATGTTTTTGTCCAACACGTGCCAAATACCTCATGAATGACAAAGTTTTCAGCAGTAATTCTTGAATTTACCTGGCTTTCTTGGTCATTGGTATCCCTTTCCCACCCTCTCTGCTCGTGAATCTTTTAAAGCCAATCATGTTGTTTGTGTGAGTTACTGTTGAACTTAAAAAAACCCAGCCTAAAAGCCTTAATGGTAGGCAAGAAAAAAACGAATGCAGCATGTTGTGAAGAGGGGCAGTGCTGTCTGTCAGAAAAATATGGCCCTGGGAGAAGGAACCTGGAAAGCTGCAGAAGAGCTGTGGTGGCGGCAGTTTGTAATGGAGGGCAGAGGCATGAATGTTTTCAGCCAGTGAGCAAAAGTAGTTCCTTTCTGCACTTCAGACTGCGTTTTTTTGGATCTGGGAGTCGACCTCCCAAGCATTGGGGTGCAGCCTTCTCACTTCCTTTATGATGTTGTGGTAGGTCCCGTAATGTTCAGATGAAGCACAGGAATCTCGATGCGTGCTTGTGCCTCTTCAACGCCCTCACTAGCATTTATAGATCCTGAAAAGGAAGGTTAATCATCAGATTTTTAATTCACATCCCTAACTTTCAGAGGTGTGTTTGTAGCCATTTTTCTGACAGGTACTTTCTAGCGTAATTCAGTACAAAAAGGGTAAATGAAAACTAGTATTCTGAGATGATTGCTTGCAGTCTGCATTGGATCTGTGATGTTTGGCTGCTCTGCAGAAGAAACCCTGATAAATTGAAAGGTGGTTGAAACGTAAGCCTAGCGTGTACTTCTGCTTTTTTACTGGTACAAGGATTTATCCTAACTCCTGTGGGAAAACAGTGGAGAGAAAACATCATCTTGGTGAATTTGTGCAACAGAATGAAGACGTGATAGTGGCACACTTGGTGTACCCCTGCTAACTTTAATCCAAATAGCACAGGGTAATACATGCGCTGAGGAATCGAGAGTGCAGGCAAGCAACAGTGTGGTACGCAAGGCTGCTGCGCTGTTGTGCATGATGTGTTAGTTTTTGATCAAGTCTCTGCTGCTGGTGTTCTGTTGCTGCTGTGGTTACCTGCCTTGGCTGTGTAAATGTTATTATTACATGTGTGTCTGCCATGGGATCTTGCGCTTTCATTTTGCCATGTGTGTGAACTCCCAGTACCTTTAGTAGCTCCACCTGAACGCATGAGAACTAGAGGAAAGTAAAAATCAAACGCTTCCTTGTCTTGCTGGTGTAAAGCTTCCATGAGCGATGCTGCACAGAAGGGGGTATTGTCTTCTAAACAATCGGACACATCAGGTTTCTGGGAATCTCTGCACTTTCCTTCTTTATACTGAATCAGGGGCTCTGCGTGCCCCAGAGTTGAGCTGCACTGGATGTGCTAGTATGACTCTTAAGTGGGAGCAGGCTGAGGTGGGATTAAGGGTCACTGAATCATCATTGGTGAACTGGCATCCATCAGCCTTGGGAGCTGGCTGACAAAGGATACAATCAGAGCAGCCTAGTAGGGGATGTCCTCTTCAGCCATTTTTCCAGGGTCTCTGGCTGTGGAAGGAGTTGGTGCTTTGAGTGTAACTCTACCATAATTGACAGGATGAGAGTTTGGGATTTGTGGTACGACATCTGGGTTTTGTGAGACCAGTGCAGTTTTGTTGTTTTTTAAAATCTTGCATGGAAAGTAAGAAGTGTCTTATTTATACAAAGTTTAAAATACTGCCATAAGATATTGCTAATTACTTGCTTTTGGATATATTTTTATGATACTTTCTGTTAAAAATGCTAGTTGCTTGCGCAAGAAATAGATCAATATTGTCTCTGCTTCAAAGAACTAAAATTTAGCATATCTATGTAAATTACTGCATTATTCTGCCACATGGCTGCCTGCTCACTGAAATAAAGGAACTGCAGCAACGTAGCCAACAAACCTTTGATGAAAGCATTTACTTGAACGGCACCATGTTGGATAAAGTCCACGTGAATAAAAGCCATTTGGGGGCTGTAGAATCTTGTTAGACTCACTGTAAATGTTTCTGACAAGAAGCCTGGCCTGATCCAGCCACCTCTGGACAGTCAGCATGTCGGGGTATTTCTGAGCGAGAGAGACATCGTCCTGTCCTAGACCGATAGCTTTGCATAATCCTCTAATCAAAGTCAGTCCTTAGATGTTGCAGCCTATTTAGTTTTGCTCAGTTTAGGATAACTTGCTCCTGGAGAGTGCAGGCTGGCCTTAAAAAAATCGATTGCAGCTGAATAAATGACTTTAACTCCAGCTGTCTAGGGCCTGGGTGGGCTTAAGGATGTCATATTCTAATGCTCAGTTAGACAGCTCCTGAGCTCTGTTGTTCCTCTGACTTCTGGGATTTTTGCTGAGGCTGTCAAAGAGAAAGGTGACTTGAAGAAGGCAGCATGGTGTCGATTTTTCTGAGACACTGAAGCTTTTACTTGTCCTTGTGTTTGACAGGAGTAGCCTCTAGCCAAGGGCTGCTTGCTCTCTGCATATACTTGCCTTGTGCCTCCCCTGCCATCTCTACCCCCTTATAAGGGGGCCAGACCATGCTCTGTAGCGGCATGCAGTAGCCAAAGAACAACTGAGAAGCTCATTTCCTGTAGTTGTCTGTGGGATTGTAGAGCAAAGTTAGCTTTTTTTGTTTGTTTTTTTAATTGCAGTCTTGAACTGCAAGAAAATGGTAAATGGAAAGGCAAGAAACTGCAAGAAAAAGGTAAATTAGAGGGTGCTGTGGAGCAGAGCATTTCAGCTAAGGAGGCCATGTAGTTATTGCTTGTCACATCAGGATTGTTGATTTTGCCCTTGTTTTGGGGTTTGTGGAGAGAGTCAGGCACTGGGGCAATGCTTCAGAGTCCAGTCTGCTTCCTGGCCTCTGCTTCCCACCTAAAGGACAGAGAAGGGGATGATGTCCCCTGCACCTGGGCTGGGCTGGTGTGTCAGCGTTGGTGGCAGTGGGGCAGAGCTGTGCCCTGGGGAGTGTGGGAACCGCCCAGAGCCCATCTGTATCTCGGGAAGCTGGAGCCGGCTGTTCTCCTGCCTTAGTTTTCAGGTTCCTACATGCTTGTTTAATCCCTCTGTTGGTGGCCAAGGAAAATTACTACTTGGACTCACAAATGATGATGCTAAGATACAAAGGATTCATTGCTCTCACTTTTTCCTCCCTCTTCCTGGCTTCACTCTTCTGCAAATGGAGAGACTCTTTCCCCCCATCCTCCAAGAATCACAACCATGTTTTTTGTTTTGTTTGTCTTTTACAGATCAATTTTGTAGCCTGTCAACTGTTTGCACTTTTGGCTGCATTTTGGTTTCGTATTTACTTGGGTCCCAGTCATGCCAGCTCTGCTGTTCGCCATGCATTTGCCACCCTCTTTGGAATATACTTTGCTGTCTTCTGCTTTGGGTGGTGAGTATTTAGTCACCATGTAGACAAGGCTTGGGTAAAAATATTTCTAAAATTAATATCAGCTTTTCTGGATTACATCTTCATAATCTTAAGGCACGTTCTATGTTATCTTAAAAAACAAACCAGAAGAATTCCTAACTGGCATAACTATCCCAAACCCTCAAAGTAAAATGAGCCGTGAAAGTATTTGTAAGTGAGGTATTTAGTTAGTGATGTTTGTTCTGGAAGCCATTCCAGTCTGCTGTGAAGATACCTCTTTTGGAAAAGATATGTCTAGTCTGAATGTGCACTTTGAGCCAGGCTGCTCTTTCTCTGGATGAAGCACATTGAAAATATCTTGTTAATAAGTCAGTCCTGTTAATAAGCATTAATATTGTCAATGTGTATTAATCTGTGTTGGATACTCAGGCTATAAAGATGTCATCGTGATAATCCATGTTAAGTGATGCACTGGTATGACATCTCATTTATGTCCCTTGTGTGGAAAAATATTCCTTCACTCTGAACTGCCAGCACCTCCAAGTCATGTAGAAATTATCTAAATCCTCCCTCTGTTGTCTTCAAGGTATTCCATTCATCTTTTTGTCCTGGTGATGATGAACTATGGCATTATGAATATGGCAAGTATTCCCAACATCCACAGGTGAGCTGATGCGGCTGTAAATCTGGAACTGCCCCTCTGACAACTTCTTTCCTTTCATGGAGAAGCATGACAGATTTTTAGGACAATGACCTTTTCTTTCTTTCCCAGTTACGTGCAGGAGCTTTGTTCATTCAATTACAGAAACAGCTGTAATTTCAATTTGTGGTTTTTCTGTTGATATATTACATTTCCCTATGAAATTGCTGGCCTTGAAAGTCAGCTTTTGTGGGCTTAACAATTCATGCCCAAACCTCTGGTTTCCTAAACAGAATGAAGTCATATTCTCCTTGGTCTTGTGTCCTTGAGGATTGCTTTTGATAATTCTTTTTAACGCATACTCCCCCTTTGCTGTTTGGCCTTTAGGTATTTTCCACTTATTCTTGAGTTAGGTAGTTCAAATAAGGTCACTGTGGCAGCTTAACTTAGTGTTCCGTAAAATTAAGTCTTGCATTTGGTACTGGGCTTTGAGCTTGAAATAGTGGAAACTACCAGAAATGTCACTGCTTACAGCATCACCATGAGAAGTTCTTGACCCTGGGATCTTTCTTTTCCTTTCACAAATATCTCAGAGGAAGAAAGACACCTAAGCCCCCTAAAAGTGCTTTAGCAAATGAGTGCCTTCCTGGCCAAAAGGCGAAAAGGATCTTCATATGGAAATGAAAATTATGTGGTAGTTACATCTGCTTCTTCCACTAAGTTCGTGTGGAAGAACTCTGCTCAGTCATTAAGCCTTCTTGTGTGGCTACCGTACTCTCCGTTAAGTTCAGCATGTTGGAGTTCTTAAAATCGTGTAGTTGGAGTTGTTTGTTTCCTATCAGTCAGCCCAATTAGGATTGTGTGTGTGTAAAACTAATACTTTAAGGCAGGCTAGAAGGATGAGCTGAAGGTTCTTCCTGCTTTACTTTTGTGTTGGCCACCCTAAGAGCGTGTGGTTAGTTCTGTGGTTTGGTTTGGGCGTGTTTCAGGTGATTTCTGTCTGTGCTTGGTGTGGCTGCTTCTGTAGCTGCCTCTGAATACTCACATCCACAGCAGTCTGGGCTGGGGAACGGAAACACTTCCTTTGCTCGCCTTCAGGGCCAGGGCTGTCTGAGGGGTCTGATGCTCAGGTAGTCATCTCCCCTCTTCATTATCGCTTCTTGGGGTGACCCCTCTCTAATATCCAGATGGAAGCCATCGCTTTTGTTTGGTCTAGGATTGCTTAGAAATGTGAACCGTAAGTAAAAGGCTTGTCTACAGCCACCACTAGTGTTTTGCACCAGGAAGACAGGTGTTACTCAAGGAGAGTTTTTCCACTCCCTGTCATGGAGTGCAAAGCCCAGAGGTCCAGAGGTAATTAATAATTTAAGTAATTGGATAATGCTTACGACAGAAATGCCATCCAGAGACCAGAAGGAAAAGGTGCTAAAAGATGTGTATTACTTGCCTCCTGGCAATTGTCCCTGCCTGGGGGAAATGCAGGAGTTACTCAACATGGATCAGAGGAACCAAGCCTAGAGAGGGAATCATCCAATACTTACATCTTCCTAGACAAGTTGAGGTGGTGGTGGTACAGTCTGAGCAGGAAACCCCTTCACTCTTCCTGTTTAGCTAGTTAGTCACAATGGAAAAAACAGCTGTACGTGGCAATGCAAATGAAGCTGGTTTGTGTAATGAGGCCTGCTGCTGTGTTGGTTTGAGTCACTGTGAAATAACAATCCAGCATGCTGACAGACCTTAGGAGGGTTGGGAGGATCGAGTTGGGTCTTCTCTACTGTGTGCCGCTAGCCGTAGCAGCGTGACTCAAAGCACATCCACAGTATTAATTCTGGTACAATAACGGTGTATTCAAGCTGCTTGATAAATGGCAGATTAAGGGCTGGACCTGTTCATACAGAGGACCTGTGAGAGCACTGGATCCTTTACAGTGGGGCTCCAAGACCCCTTCACAGAAGCATGAGTGAAATAAACTACACTGTTTACCCCACATCCTCCTTTCCCTGTTTGTTTTCTGCTAGTTCGCTGTCTGGTGAGGCCACCAGCCTTCAAGGACAAACCAGTCCAACATCAGAAATGTTCTCAGCTGCAGCAGCAATTCAGTATGTCTCTCCTTGCTCGCCCCCTCTTTCAATCTAAGTGCTTTACACTTAAGAACTGAGGCTTATTTTGGATGTTTCCTCCCATCTATCGCAGTTTTGTCTCTGATCTGGGAGATTTGCCTTTGGAAGGATGTTTGCCATTCCCTGTTGATGAGAGGGAGCCCAGGGACCTTGCTGAGGCTAGACTGGATGCCTGACTGAGAGAAAATAAGATAAATTCTGCTCTGAATCTCCTGAAGAAGCTGTCACATCCCCTCAGTCTGCCTTTCATCCAGCTGTTTGCTGTGGGCCGTGTGATCCACAGGTTGCATCGCGACCCGTCACTGTCACTGCAGTTTATTAGTCCCCAGGGAGGAAAAGCTCATTCCTTTTGAAGCTGGCCATGATTTGATAAAGGCCTGGCTCAATTTCAGTCTACTGACTGTTCTTCCTGTTTGATTTCACCTTTAGTTTCCTACCGTGATCCATCCTCCCGTGGGTTTGCAGGACCCTCCATGGCAATGTGTGCTGTCAGCCTGCCTGACCTCCCATGGCTTAGCTCTGCTGGGTGTGCAACATGTGCAGTTTCATTCCTCTGTTGGTCTTTGCATCTTGTCCTACACTTGGCTATATTCTGATACAAGGGACACCAATAGACCTGGGCCTGGCCTGTTCCTGTGATGCAGTCCTTTCATTCTGGTGTCCCAGTTCTCTTGCATTGTCTAGTTTGCTTCATTTGTCAGCCTTGCTTTCAGGTATCTATCTGCTTCTCCTCTCCCCAGGAGTCTTTCTTACCTGGGCAAATGCAGGGAGAAGCCAGGTGTAGGAAAGGCTACATCTGCCCCACCTAGATACTGCAACGCCTCTGGTCCTTGGACCGTTCAACTCTTCAGATCAAGAGTCATGCTTCTGCCCTGCCTAATGTAATTCTGCAATGGTCTTGAAAACCAGAGTGAAGTCATCAAACTCCACTTGAAGAATACTTATTCTGCAAAGCATTTAGAGCTGAAAAGATTGGGCTATGTGTCATTATTTGCCTTTATATGAGATCAAAAGAGAGAAAATGTCTTAAACTTGAAATATTTTTGTTTCTGATAGATCTGAGGAAGAGCTGTATGGGTAAAGAATGAACATTTAGATGTGAAGAAGGCAAGGGATAAATTCAGACTTGCATGTGCAGCATCATCTGGTTTTAAACACTGGAGTCAGACACATTTCAAAGTAATACGTGAGGATGGGAACTGTGAAATGCCCAGCTTAGAGTCATCCTGTTTCTTCTGTTCTCTTTCCCTTACCCTCACTGTCAGGAGACGCCTCTGTAATGTTCCAGCTGGTTACACAAAAATACCAGTCCTCTCTGAAAGTTTCCTCCAGGTCTTGTAATGAAGCTTCAGACTTTGGTAACCACCCGATTTGCAAAAATCAAACCTCCCTCTTAAACAAGCCTAAAACCAATTTGAGTGACTGCAGTTCTTGTCGGTACTTGTGTTGGTAACTGTGTTCTGTATGTTGTGTTTTTAGGTACTCCTTTGCCGTAGCTATGGGATACCTCACCTTGTGCCATATAAGCCGAATATACATATTTCATTATGGTATTCTCACTACAGATTTTTCCGGGTGAGTGAGTCTGCAAGCTGGGTCCTGTGTCAAATACTGTTAGTTGAATTTAGCATGTTTTAAGAGTTAATTCTTATGTTATCTGGGGATCACTTGCTATTTTGTTTCCCTTAAGCTTTTTCTAAGACTTACCTTTTTGAAGTAAGGTATAAACACTGTGGGATTTGGTTTGGGTTGGGGTTTTTCTTTTGCATTGATTCATTGCTTCTACTGTTTTCTTGCTAGTCACGATCTAGTTAGGAAGGTAGAACTTAGTTAGCTAGACTTCCACCTAGAGCAGCCTGGGATGATAAGTCTGCTGAGTTGCTCTCTGGAGCTGGAGGAGAGCTGATGGCCCTGGCCAGCGGTGTGGCTGACGCTCTGGTCCCTGGTAGTCTGCCAGAAGAGGTGGGGTAGGTTGATCTCCTCCCACCTTCCTAGGCACAGCCATCAGCTTGGGTTTCCCCTGTTCTGATTTATTTTGATGCCCCAACTAGAATGTGTTTCCCACTCCAGGCTTTCCAGTGGATGGGAGGGGAGGACTTGGGCAGGGGGCAAGTGACTGAGGGAGCTGGGAAGTTGGTGGGTAACCTGGGCAGAGACATGAGAGCAGCTTTCACTCTTGGCACTGGTCCTGTGGGTTCTCTCATAGGGGCAGGTTGTGGTGGCTGTTAAATAGCACAGCTTTTTATATACCCCACATTTCTGTGGGGCGGTGTTTTTCATATACTTGGCAGTCTCTGATTTCACTGAAGTGTTGTGGGATGCTTTGCAAAAATACAGAAGGCTGACTGTACTCTTGTATGATTTAAAAGCAGTGTGCTAATCCGTATTCTGCCTGTTAATTGAATGTCTTGAGTACAGAGTAATTAATAACATACTATGAAATAAAACCTCTGTAAACTGGCACAGTAAGTTACAGATGCCTCTTCCAAGCCTCTGTTGTCTTATAGGCAACTTGAGTTTTTTTGATGTCCACGTGCATGTGTGAGGTGGTGTTGGGTTGAAGCATTTAATGAAACTGAGGGGAGGAGTTTTCCTGAGACTGAGTTTTTTAGTAGAGGAGGGGGCAGACATGAGAACTTGTACATTTAGAGAAATTTAGTTCTGTATTTTTTTTTTCTGTGGTTCTTGTAATGCACAAAGGCATCTACTGAAAGATCATGACATACTAAGAACCCTATAAATGGGATTGGAATGCTATGGCTCTCTGTGTGGATGAGGCAGAGAGTTACAAGAGAGTGTGCTTTTCTAACTAGTGCGTTCATAAGTGCGCTGTGAGGTGTGTTTGTTGTATCTTTCTGAAGACATCTAACAAAGATCCAGTTGAGACTGGGGGTGGAAGAAGAGGAATAGTTGGGGGTTTTTATATTATAGACTGGGTAGTATTTTCTGCTCTCTTGGTGAAAATGAAACTACTCATCTAATGATGATCTTGAGGATAATAATGGTACTGAAAGAATAAAATCTGAACTTAGTCTGTTATTTGATTTTTTTTTTTTTTTTTTTTTTTGGCCTGACACTTCAAGATTTAAACCAATTCCTAAAGATAATACTGCCAAGTAGTAAAATACTGTAAACTGTAGTTTGGACATGAACTACATCTTTATAGTATATTTTAAAAATGAAGAATAAACAAAACCTTTGTAGTGGTATTAATAAAAATCTGCAATCCAAAGTGCTCGAACCCACATCAGCCTCATAAAGCTGTCTTTAAACCTGCTTTCCTCAGCTGTAAATAGTATGTGCCCACTCAGGCTTTATGCACATGCCTAAACAGTTGTAATGACTCAGAGAGACAAAATGTCTCCCTTACCACAGGTTTACTGTGTATGAGCAGCGAACAAACTGCCTCTTGCTCGTTCCCCCCTGTTTGATGGTTCCACATCTATTGTATGTGGAAAGAGGGAAGCATTCAAACAGGCTCTTGGCTTGAAGGATTGCCTGAAAGTTCTCCCTCAGGACTTCAGAAGCAACTGAGGTTGAATTCATGGAGTAATGATGCCCATCTCCCTCCAGCCTCCCACCCTTTTGGGTGAACATGGCTGAAGATATACACTGAGAAGACAAAACGTTGGATTTAAAGGAGGCTTTGGAGGGAGCAAAAAGGCTGTTTTCTGCTGGCTTGTATTTGAGGTCTCAGTATTCCGTAAGTCTCTGGTGATATCTGATTGCAAGGAGGCTGCTCTACTTCACATGAAGTAGGCAAGCAGCCAGTACTAGTGCCATCAGCTTTCCCTGAAGTGACGAGCCAGGTGTCAAATGAGAGTTTCCCAATCCTGGTGCTGAAAGCCGGCACACTTCGCTTGCTCTCTTGACCTGCTTTATGCACTTACCTGTTTGCATGCATAATCCTTTTGTTGTGTGCTTGTAAATGGGTTTGGGTTGGTGGTTTTTTGGGGTTTGGCTTTTTTCTTGGGGGGTGGGGTGTTTGGGTTTTTATGTTTGTTGGGGGTTTTTGGTTCTTTAGTTATAGCTGGTTGTGCTATTCATTTGGAGTGTCCCTCACTTTGAAAATACGGCATGTGAAATTCAGGTGGGGATGAACAGAGAACAAAGTAACTTTTGAGTCTTATCTTAAGTAAACTGGAAAATCAAACTGTGACTCACCACTTCAAGTTTCAGAAGTAAGGAAACTTGTTCTCTACTGATGACGAGTTAATTCATCTAACTTATGCAAAGGGTAGGTTTGGTTGCTGATTCCCACAATCAAAACTATACTCAAGCTACTTTCAAGCAGTTTCTTGTTTTAAGAGTGTTTCATGTGTTGGATAGTACTTTAGTGAAAATTCTTTTTTTTTGTTGTTTTTTTAAACTACATGCTAGGTTTTGCTGAAAATCAGTTCCAGTTTGCTATACTTAAATTTTAATTACTTTTATAAAAACATATGCATATTTTATCAAAGTTCTTTCACTTACATTGTTTCACTAAAGTATGGTGACATAATCTAGGAATTCTCTTCTGACTGCTTTTTCAATAGAACTATTTATCTTTGAACACTAATTTTAAAATAACTGAATTCTGTGCTTCCCCATTAATTCAGATCAGTCTTTGAGAGAAACATGCATATTTTATTTTGCTTGGTTTGCCATGGCGTTTATACATTGTACCCAGGAATACTAAATCCTAACTCTTTCTTTTTCTCTCATTTCTTCTTCTTTATGCTAAGAGGATTATGCTGGTAAGTTGCTTGGTTTCTATACAACTTTATAAAAACAGTTATACTAACATACAGTTTGAGGGTTTTTTCCTTTGTGTCGTGGGCTCAGACTGAGTAATATTGTAGATTTAGGGAGACATTAGTTTAAAATAAATCAAGGGATTTTTGGAAACTAGTAATAAATACGGCTTCAGCCTAGCCAGCTACTCATGAACAAATGCCATATGCATGTGAGCATCTGGATGGAGCTCAGAGGAGGGTCCTCATCCTTATGAAGCTGTCTGCTTAATCCTCTGCTTCGTTAAGACCATAGAGCTTTTTGGTTTCCTCTTTTAATTCTGGCAGTGTCTGAGCAAAATTTCCTACTTTTGCAGCTTATTTGGTGATTGCCAGGGAAGGACCCTGTGTGTGTGAGTTCCTTGGTGCCATTTCTTACAGAAAAGAAACAACTGCCATCGCTTTCGGTCTTGTGTTGGTCTCAGGGAGACCAGACCTGAATTATCAGGAAGACTGCAGCAGATTTTCTCCTTAGAGATGTCAAATCTGTACCACCTACACAAGGGTTTTGGTGGACATCTCTTTGTAGAAGGGCTGGACGCCTAGTCCAAATGCAGGACAGCAGCAGCACTCTCAGCAAACTGCTTAGGAAGGGACGGTTGTTGAAAGAGTCCTCTTGAAAAGCCACCCATATAAGCAGATATTTCAGTAACAGCATCACTTCAGGCAGCGATTTTTTTTTGGTTGGGTGCTTAGTGCTTTGTAGCTGGCTTTTCTTTTTTTCTTTGTTTTGTTTTCCCCCTCTCAGTGGCTTAGTATCAACCACAAAATAAGGGAACAAAGGTACAATAGCCATTTATTTTACAAAAGAAATAAATTTGCTGAAGGAAGCGAACATAGAGGTACTGCTACCATGCTAAAACACAGTGCAGAAATACTAACTGGTACAGAAATACTAACTGGTCCTGCAAGTTCAGTTGGGTGGTTTGTTTTTTTTCTTTAATTTTATTTTCTTTTAAAGGTCTGCAGTACAAGTACCAGTTCCCCGGTGCTGTTCCAGCAGCTCTGGGTAACTTTGGTCCTCAACAAGTCCCCAGAGGCAGCACAGCAGCGCAGGTGCAGGGTAAAGCAAGGGGAGGTCAGTCAGTTTTCCATGCCTTCTAGAAACTGCACCAAGATCACTTGCCATTAGTTTCACAGAAGCCCTGTAAGAGCTGCTGTGTGGGAACTGGCCAAAATTCAAGCAGGCAGACACTACTGGAGAGCTCCACACATCTAGTGCATCCCAGGACACTTCTCCAGAAGTAAATACTCTTAAGTGAAGTGCTTCTACTGTGAAGGTGTAAGAAATGCTCTTTAGGAGCTTTCACCAATAAAAAAAACCCCCATAAAGCAAACTGGAAGTTGCTTTGGAGGCATGACTGTGTTTAGTGAAGTATTTTAGCTCATGTACTCTGGTGCTTCTTTGTTTGGCTGTCGAAAGCAGAAGTAAGAGCTCTGTGCCAGTGCAGGCGTCTCTGGCTCGGCAACCCCCGTGGCAGCACGTTTAATGTTGTAGCAGAGTGTGACCGTGTGAACTTCTCCTCATGGCTCAGGGCTCAAGAGACAAACCTGAAATAGATGTTTGCTCCTGTGTCTGCAGTGAGCCCTTTGACTCCACCTCCTCTTTTAGTGAAATCAGGTCAGTGGAAAGTATTTCCAGCAGGCGTGTGCCAGACTCCTCCGCGGGATTACCTAAGGTCAGGCAGGCTGCGCTCCGTCTTTCCTCTCATAAGCAGCGGGCCTTCCTCAGTGCAGAAGCCAGGCTGTGGTATGAGGAGGATCCCTGCAGCAGGTTACAAACTGATGCTGACACCAGCCTGTGCTTCGGGGCAAAGCTGTTTCATGGGGACAAAGCCACTTGGAAGGCTTAATTAGAGAGGGTAAGACCCTCTATTCAGCATTAACTGTGAACTGTTGCATCCTTGTTGTCTTGTTTTCCAAGGCATCTTGTCACAACTGGTGTTCCTCAGGGCTCAGCCCTGGGTCCAGTCCTGTTCAACATCTTTATCAATGACTTCGATGAAGGGATCAAATGTGCCATCAGTAAGTCTGCAGATATGAGTAAGTCTGCAGATAACACTAAGCTGGAAGGGTGTGTTGATCTGCCTGAGGGTAGAGAGGCTCTTCAGAAGGGTCAGAACAGACTGTATGGATGGGCTGAGACCAATGGGATGAGGTTCAACAAGGACAAGTGCAGAGTCCTGCACTTAGGACATAACAACTCCATGCAGCAATACAGGCTTGGGGAAGAGTGACTAGAAAGCTGCCTGGTGGAGAAGGACCTGGGGGTCCTGCTGTTTGACTGCCGACTGAATGTGAGCCAGCAGTGTGCCCAGGTGGCCAAGGAGGCCAATGGCATCCTGGCTTGTATCTGAAATAGCATGGCCAGCAGGTCCAGGGAAGTGATTGTGCCCCTGGACTCAGCATTGGTGAGGCTGCACCTTGAGTACTGTGTCCAGTTCTGGGCCCCTCACTACACGAAAGACATTGAGGTCCCAGACCCTGTCTGGAGAAGGGCAACCAGGCTGGTGAAGGGGCTGGAGAGCAAACCTGGTGAGGATCAGCTGAGAGAACTGGGGTTGTTTAGCTTGGAGAAGAGGAGGCTGAGGGGAGACCTTATTGCCACCTACAGTTACCTGAAAGGAGGTTGTAGAGAGATGGGTGTTGGTCTCTTTGCCCAAATGGCGGGTGATAGGATGAGGGGGAATGGACTCAAGCTGTGCCAGGGCAGGTCCAGATTAGATATTAGGAAAAAATTCTTCACCAAAAGGCTCATTGGGCATTGGAACAGGCTGCCCAGGGAGGTGGTTGAGTCACCAACCCTGGATGCATTTAAAAGATGAGTGGATGAGGGATATGATTTAGTAGAGGACAGGTGTGGTTGGACTCAATCTCAAAGATCTTTTCCAACCTAGTGATTCTGTGATCAAACTTAAAGACAATTTGTTTGGTTTTTTCCATTTATTGAAATTTCCTATTTCATACTAACTTCTGAGGGCAATTTCTTGATGTTTTGGGTTATATGGTTTTGTTTTCTGCTTTTTGGGTTTGGTGGGGGGTTTTTTTGTTTGGTTTGGTTTGGGTTTTTTGTGGGGGTTTTTTTTGTTTTTAATAAAAGTTGGCCTCTGTAGTTTGTCTATAGGAGGTACAATGCAGCTACAACCCGAGATTAATATCTGTCCTGGTTCTAGCCAGGCCAGAGTTAACCTCCCCAAGCAGCCAGCACAGGTGGCCTGGGTTAGCCTGGGCTGTTTCCACACCAACTGACATGGCTCCCTCATAAGAGGGGATTGTCGGAGAGAGGCGATTCAGTGCTGCTCCTGAACAACAGCAGTCCTCTTTTCAGTGCACAACTTGGGGCTTGAAGCCATAACCATAGAATTAAGCATCCCATGCTCTACTGCTACCCCAACCCTTCAAGCCCTGAGTAAGGGGGTTTCTGTGCTAGTTTGCAACTGTAGTGCTTAGTAGGACAGGTGAAGAGAAGATGATTTGGAGTCACCATTCTGCATGTGGTTATGAAGTGATTGGAAGGTGGTCAGATATGGAGTTCAAGTACTTTAGGCTTTTTGGATATGTTTTACTTTAAATGCTTGCTTCCTTCCTAGGGGTAGGTCTTCATGCTTTATTTGTAAATGTAGGCATCGTAGGTGTAGATTTCCTTCTCAAATTCAACCTAACAATTTTCTCTGCTCCAATAACCTCTGTGTGTCTCCAAATCTGGGAGAAAGGATGGCTATTCGAATTCGTACAGTTATCTCCCTTTCTTGTTTGTTGCACTACTGATTTTTCCAGTAGAGTCTAAGGTTTAAAAATATTATTGTTAGAAACAGTTGACAGTATGTGACATGATGCTGTATTTTATATATTAGCTTACTCAATGTTTGATTGCTGTTTAAAATTAGAGTTTGCCTGACAGGCTGAATAGAAATGACAAGTCACTACTCTGGTATTACACGTAACATTTGATTATTAAAACTTGGCATTTAGGAAATCATCATACTATTTTTTTCCCCTGAGTTAAATGCATTTTCCTAATTTTTAATGTTGTTTCAAACATGCATTGGTCTGAAGTATGGGGGGAAGTGCTAGCATTCATCCTTAAGAACCAAAACCAGCCTTAAACTTTCTGTGTGTGTGTGATGAGGTGACACTGGTGAGTCCTCAGGGAGGGCTGGGAAAGGTATGGATGTGCATCCCAAAGGGGTGCAGGGAGAAGGGAGGGCTCCAGTCCTGCTGTTGTTTTGTTGTGCACTGCCCTTCCCTGCAGCTAAAGCTTGGTATTGGTAAGATCAAGCTGGCGGGGGAATAGAAGATGGGTGATGGAGGAGAAAGATGCTCTCTGTTCACCTGAAACCTTGTCTATACATTGTGTGAAGCATTTGATGATACTGTCTTGTGATAGCTGTAGAGGGTGTCATCCATTGCTGCTGTTCAGCAGTCTTCCACTTTCCCAAGTAGGCTTGCATAAGAGACATAGAATCACAGAATTGTAGGGGTTGGAAGGGACCTTGAGAGATCATCGGGTCCAACCCCCTGCCAAAGCAGGGTCCCTAGTTCATATTGCACAGGGAGGCGTCCAGATGGGTCTTGAATGTCTCCAGAGAAGGAGACTCCACCACCTCCCTGGGCAGCCTGTCCCAGGGCTCTGTCACCCTCACTGTGTGAAAGTTCTTCCGCATGTTGGTGCAGAATTTCCTGTGCTCCAACTTGCAGCCATTGCCCCTTGTCCTGTCCCCACAGACCACTGAAAAGGGGCTGGCTGATTCCCCTGCATCCCCTGCTTAAGATAATTATAAACATTAATTAGGTCCCCCTTAGTCTTCTCTTCTCAAGGCTGAACAGTCCGAACTTACTCAGCCTTTCCTCATAGGGGAGATGCTCCAGGCCCTTAATCATCTTCGTAGCCCTACATATGTAGACATGTAATACAATGATGGCAGGAGAGACAGCTGAAGGTATCTACAGTGCACTTTGTGGGTTTCCCTCCCACCCACAGTGTCAGCAGCAATGCTTCTGTGCTCACTTGTCCCCTCTGGAGTTGGGATTGGAGGGAAGTGGTCTTTTTGGTGTTCATTGTGGTAGAACTGCTGCTTCACTGGCAGCTGCTGCCTCTCTTAAGGACTAAAAAAGAAAATAATTATTTTTAAAATCTGCTTTTTTGTATGCTTAAAGGATTGGGAATTATGTGTCTTCGAAAGCAAAGCAAAATTTTGTCTGAATGGGAAAATCTACTTTGCGGAATAGGATGTTGAAGGTAATGGTGAAAACTGCTTATAAATAAACTTTCTAGAAAGATGAATTGGAATAAAACCTAGAATTACTATTTCACAGCACTGGTGATGTCTGGAGGGTGAGAAGTCATTGTCAAGTTCATCCATTCCTCAGCTGCAACCAGTGGTCTGAGTTACCCTAGGAGAGAAGCTTTACAACCCCTTGTGTTATGGTTGTATTCCAGACCTGTGTATATTTAAGCTTGTTCTGGATTTTATGTGCAAGATTTTTTATTGACATTTTGAGTAGAGGCTGCTGAAATGATAAAAATAGTTTCTGATTAAGAAATCAGCTGTTGTTGCATGTTCTGTGCTTTTGGGCAGAAAATGCAAGTTACCCAGGCAGAATTACATGTGGACTCCTGAAAAAGATCAGCCACATTTAGTAACGGGAAAAAAAGACTGCTTATGATAAAAGAATGTATTTTTCCAGTATTCTTGTGTTTACCTTACTCAGTATATTAATTATCTTGACAATCAGTTGTATATATTATAGTGGGATAATCCAGTGCAAAAACTTAATCTTAGCCATTGGCTATACACTTAACTGTAGCCAGTAGATTGATTTTAGTTGAGGATGACTCAGAATATCTTGACAATCTCTGCAGAACATGAATCTTTGACTTATTTTAGATGGAGATATCACTGAATGTAACTTTTGCTGGTTTGTTTTGGTTTGGTTTTTTTTGTTACCCTGAGAAATCAGTGGGGAAAATACTTTGATGAGGCACTGGAACTGGTTGCCCAGAGAGGCGGTGGAGGCCCCATCCCTGGAGGCATTCAAGGTCAGGCTTCATGAAGCTCTGAGCAACCTGATCTAGTTAAAGGTGTCCCTACTTACTGCAGGGAAGTTGGACTAGATAACCTTTAAAGGTCCCTTCCAACATAACACATTCTATGATTTGATAAATACAGTGCTTGAACTAAAAAAAAAAACCAAAACAAAAACCTCACCCAATGAAAAAAACAACCTTCACCTTTTTTCTCTCATTGGATTCCAGAAAATTACAATGTGTAAAATGAACAGCTGTAAGATGTGGACTGATCATCTATGACTCTTAAAAAACTTCCATATACCAGTCAAACTCTTTAAGCAGCATGTATGCAAACTTGGGCTTTACTTTCCATGTTGAAGGCAACACTTGTGTTCAAGCAGAAACCTCAGTATGGTTTATGTTCATAATTTATCACCAAATGGAGAAATAACCCATCACATTAATCCTCAGAGGAGACAAATCTCTTCTGCAGAACTGGTCGTATCTATAATCACCAATTACAATTCCCTGTCTATTGAGGTTCACAGAATCGTAGGGGTTTGAAGGGACCTCCAGAGATGGAGTCCAACCCCCTGCCAAAGCAGGTTCCCTAGGACAGATCGCACAGACAGGCATCCAGACGGGTCTTGAATGTCTCCAGAGAAGGAGACTCCACAACCCCCCTGGGCAGCCTGTGCCAGGGCTCTGTCACCCTCACTGTGAAAAAGTTCTTCCATATATTGGCATGGTTTTGAAGGTCGCATAGGTAGTTTGAGATCTGGGCACCCTGTGCTGGTGTCCACCGTGGCAGAGAGATGAGGAGTGGCAGTATTATCAGGTCTTTGACCCATGGTAGGCAAAGCAAAGGACCTTCCAGATTAGTGGTGCTCAGCACCAGATTCTGCTTTTAGGGCTCCACAGCCCTTAGAGGCTGTATGTGGTCCACAGTTAGCCCTGGAGATTCTGCCTAGAGGGAATTGTTTAGCTGTCCCCATGGTTTTTCCCCCATCTTCTTGCATACTTCTGAATGGTCTTGGCTTAACTGTCACAGGGACCAGCTCCTAATGCCACCAAGCAGAGTTCTTGCCTTTTTCTATTCCTTAGCTGCAGCAGCTCATGTTTCCCTACAGTGCAAAGAATCCCTGTAAAGCTGGATACAGGCAGCATAAGCAGCTCTGTTGAATATGGTGGCTACTCCTATGCTGCTTGTTTGGTTGGCCTCAAAGCTGCTGGGTGGTTGTAGCCTGTAAGCGTGGCTCAGGTACTGCTAGCCCCTGGTTTTGGGGAGCTCCAGATCCTACATGCCCAAATGCTCCCGGTTGGATGGCTTATCTTGGACAGGCTGTCCACAGGGCAGTTGCATGTCCAAGAAGCTAGTGGGAAACTCTGCTGTGCTGGTAGTTACTCTGGTGTTAGCACTCAGCCCTCATTGATAGGGCTATTCATGTGGGGAAATAAGCATGGGGATCTGCAGAGTCGGCATTTTTTTTTTAGGGCACCGAGACAGGCAGACAATAGGGGAGTAACAGTAAGAACAACCAGAGTCATGTCATAACAGCATTGCTGTCTTCTAGTGTTGCATCGTCCAGGGCTTGAATTTGGCCTTTGCCTGACAGGAAGCCTGGTGGGCTGCAGAAGCTGGTATGTCCTAGTGGAGTGATTTCTTCCAAATTACCATTTGCACGGCTGCAGGATGGGGAGACATAAAATAAGGCTTTGTGTGCACTTTGCAATTAAAAATTCCAGTGCAAGTTACTGTGGGGCTGTTTTGAGCCCAGGCAATTGTCTTATGCCTGAGTTCCTCCTTCAGTTTTAATTGGATGTTTTCCACTTGTTGCTAACATAGCTATGCCTTTTTAAAGGGATAAAGACATTCAGTAGGAAAGTTGGGAATGATTTGTATTACAAGACATGTAACTGTTGCTTCTCTCTTTGTTATAGTCCGCTGATGATAATTACACAGAAGATCACAACACTTGCATGCCAGCTACATGATGGTAAGCAAAGGAATATCTTCCCATGTCCTGAAGACAGCCTTTTTATTCCAGCACGTTCTACGGTAGAATTACAGAGAGGATGAATGCAGTTCAGCAAGTTGCTTCAAATAAAGAAGAAAAAAAAGCTTTGTGGAGGAGAATGAGAAACTGCAAGTTTTGATTAGTTCTCTAGGATCAAACTGGTTTTGCAGCAACAAAGATAAGTGTTTTCCCCTTTGGGGCTCTGCTTCCTTGGGGCCCAACTTGGATTTTAGCTCCACCGTTCAGGTGCTACAGTGTGCTTCCATTGAGTTCTCTGAAGCTGTTCTTGATTCTCAGAAGTTGAGAGTTGTGTTGGATACATTAATGTCATTCATGCCATTAGTGTCAGCATAGCAAAAAATACACCATCACTGATATATTCAGAGATGATATACTCTATGAGTTACGAGACAGAGAACTGAATAGCTTTTTCCCAGTGAAGGGAGAAGCACAGTTGCAAGCAAAATGACATTATCCTCAGTCTTGTGCTGTGACAGAGCACTATTATTTCCCAGAAAAATGCCTGTGTGTCATACAGTGCAAAGGCCAGAAACATCCATTGTCAGTACTGCTGTTACTGCTCTCGTCTCCTGATGTTTTAGCGTGAACTTCTGATGGTTGGAGACCCACTGCATTGTAAGCTGTGGGTGACTAAATTAGTAGCCTGCTGTAGAGTAGTTACCATCTGGGATTTAGGTGATGGCCACACCACAAACTGCAGGGTCTGGCATTGCTGGCAAGCCAAGTTTATACAAGTGAGTCTAATGCTTTTAGCTGGTGCAGTGTGAAGCTCTGCGTAGGCTAATCGACCTTGTCATTGACATTCATGTTGCTGGGGGTTCCCTGCTTCTGTTATTTAAGCTGGTCGGCTCAGGTAACACTGCTTGTGGGCAGTGTTTTGCCGCCTAGATGCACACCTAAAGTACTGAAGGTGAACAAGCAGGCAGGAAGGAAAAGATAGCAGCAGAGACAGGAGAGGTTTAAGCAAACCAGAAATCCTACAGATTAATGATGGTGGAAAAGGCTCACTACATTGTGAACATCCATATATGGAGCAGTTGATCAAATGGAGCAGCTTGCAGTTCAAGCATCAGTGACAGATCTGTATTTGTAAAGATTTATCGCAGCTGCCCATAAATGGAAACAGACAAACAAAATACCCAACCCTTTAAGTAATTAAATGCTTGATTGATTCCCTGGAGCTCATACCCTCCCAGTATTTACAGATTGAAATAGTGGACAGAGAATGGAAATGAGCAGCTTAGCGGCAGTCTTTTTAGGAAATGGGTCTTGTGTGTGTGTGTATTGGTGATTATGGCCAGTACATTTAGAACAGTAGTGTTAATTGAGGCCAAGCCCCGTATCTTGTGAAGATGTATATATGCAGGCTCAGCATGATGTGCTGTGACTCATCCCATGGGATGATTGTTCTGCTGAAGCCAGTGGGATTCTTCACAGTATGTGCAGCTAAATTTTCAGAGTGAAGGTTTTGAGATATTTGCAATGATCAACATCTGTTTGCATGCTGGTTGTCATACAAGATTTTTCCATAGCTTTCCTGGGACGGCGAGCCAGTGCTCTACTTCTGGCCCCAAAGGTCTTGTGCACTCAACAGGAGGTCGCCCTTCCAGTCTGGGCCTTGCACAGATTATTACTGATGTGTATGTGTTTAAGCTTGTTCCAGCAGCAGGCAGCCAGGCTGCTCCCTCACACCAGCAGAGCTTCTGTTTCCTGAGAGCCCATTCCTCTTCCAGTGCCCACTCCTCCTGCTGTGAAGTGCTCCATTTCTCACCAAGGAGCCAGCGGGAGGTTTGTTGCTCAAATGAACCAGCAGCAACTTCTGCAAACAGAATTTTTTCAGCCCAGGACTTGTTAGCAGAGGCTGCTGCGGGCTGCTGCCAGTTGGTGTCATTGCAAATCGCATAGTGTGTGTAGGAATACTATGGCTGCTCTTCCTGTAAGGGTAGCTAGGGTGAGGAAGGGGGAATGAGGTAAAGAGGTAAGGTGGAACATGAGTAAACCTGACCTAAATGTTATGGATTGAGCTGTACTACAACTGCCTGTGACAAAAATATCTTGAAGGTTATGGCTTTAGAAAGTTATCTCTGGGGTGCCAACATTAGGCTTTGGGAAAGGTATAATGTGACCTTTTTTCTTTCTCCCTAGGAATAGGGCGACAAGCTGAGGAACTCACTGCCGAGCAAAATCGCCTTGCTGTAAAGTAAGAATTTAATTCCCCAAGGGATTTGTGTTTAATTTCATCCAAAGGAGTTCAGAGTTTGGGGTTTGGGTGATTTTTGTGGGGTGGTTTGAGGTTTGGTTTGTTGTTTTTTTTTCTTTGCCATATCAGGACCAATTTAGTGGCCTGGCCATGAAAATACTCCCTGCCCCTTTCCAGTCCATGTAAGCTGAAAGTCTTACCTGCTTTTTCTATTTGCTCAAGCAGTTTTGGTTTTGTAATGCTGCTGGTGGTGCCCTCCTTACACAAACATAGCTTTTATGCTATGCTCCTTATTTCTTCAATTCAGGGATTCTGCTTTCATCACAGTCAGTAAATCACTAAATGAGATGTTGCCAAGTACATGGCTTAAATATACACTACATGTGCAATGAAACTAGTCTTTGCTGAATCAACTATTTCATATTCAGACTGAGACTGCTGTATATGGACTTTTTGGCTGTTAGCTTCATCTTATCTCAGATATGTTTGGTTTGTTTTTTTTTTTCCAAGCAGAATACTCCCCCTCTGTCAAGAAAATGCTGCATAATAAAAAAATCCATTTTGGTTTGACTCTGACACTTCAAATACGGCTTTTCAAAAACTGTGGGAAAGGACACTGAAATTTTATATTTCATATGTCCCTCTAATGTTAATGCTCCTAGTCCTTCTGTGACTAGCTTTCTTCTTTTTTAGAGAGGGACAGCATTTTGAGCAGCATCTTTTTTTTTTATTTTTTTGCTATTTTGTCTCTCAGTACAAGCACAGGATACAGATGATTTTTTTTTTTCTGTTTTAGAAGAATTAATGTCACAGAATTAGTCTTAGACCTCTAATTACTTTTCACCGTGAAGTATTTGTTTAAGGCCAAGGAAATGACTTCCCTCATTTCCAAGGCAGAAGATTCAGCAATCAATCTGCCTGTGAGTTTCTAAAAGTAAAAAAGGAGTAATTTCTGAAAAAGCAAAAATCCTGTAGGGAGAGTTGTATACAAGTTTTGCTGTGTGACCCATAGCTTTGTGTCTATTTTTAAAGCTCACAGCGTAACGTTTAACTGCACACGGCCCTTGTGACCATGCAATTAATTCTAGTCAAATTCTCACCAAACAGGCCTTTGGGTTTTTGGGTTGTTTTTCCCCTTGTACAGTAGATGAGCTCATAATAGAAAAGCACACAGCAATAGCTCAAATGTCAGTGGCAGACAAGTCCTAGCCGAAGAGTTCTAAATCCCCTTTGGTAACACAGCCTTTTGTCTTCCCCCTGTTCTTGGTCTGTTTTTGTTTCTCAGTCATCCTCTGTGCATTCCTTCGTGCATTGCTCACGTCTCCCCACCCACCCACCCACCCGTGTGCAGAATCTAAGCTGAAACTAATGGCTTTATTTTTAATCTTACTGTAAGGCTTAGAAGCCCAAATCGCAGACCTGATTTTGTAGAACGGAAAGATGAGTCTTACCCCTAATTGTTTGCTGCTTCTTTCTGTGAATTGGTTTCATCAGAGAGTGCACCACTCAGGCACTAACATCTACAATAACCAGCGGGCTGAATGCAGAAAATCCTGGCTAAGCTAACTGTTTATTCAAGCTAATTCCGCTTCAGAATAAAAGTAGGCAACAGCAAATGTTTAACTGTTGCTTAGTTTTTCTGCTAGGAATTTTATGTTTTGGTCTGAAGGAATTTTAAGTGAGTTTTGGTTTATGCATGTCCATCTGTGCCTTGGACAGAAGAGTACTGAAGCACTGTGCCCTAGTTTCTGTTCTTATCTGGGGACTGCTCGATTACCTGGATGATGACTGTAAGCACATCTCTGGAGAGCACTGTGTATCTGAGTGCAAAATTTGTGTGTTGGGGTTTTCTGCCGCATAAAGCAAGCCCAACACATTACAGGTGCACTGGCAGTGAGAGGCCTGTGCCATCTTTCTTTTCCATTCTGCTGATCCTTAACAAGGACAGTGCAGCTTTATCATTTTACATCTAGTGTAAAAGCCCTCAAGAACTTGTGGGATATATACTTGCAAAAATGGAAACAATGAACACGGTGAACTTTCTTTTGACTTTCACCTTCAGCTGTCTTTTGATTGATGTATTTTTTTCCCTTTACTTCCTTTTCCTGTTCCTAATGCAATACAGGCAATTGCTTCCTTTATTTGCACAGTAGGACAGAGTGCCTCTTCATTCTCTTCCTCTGTCTCAGATCACACTTCCCATTTTCTAAAAGGCTGAGCTGAAGGGTGGGTGAGAGCTCTTCTCCAGCCTGGTCTGAAATGCTCCCTGCCCTGTGGTTTGCATAGCTGGTACTGCATTGTACTGCCTGGGGAGACCAGTGTTTCTCAGCTTGTGGTCTGCCAGCCCTCACCAGTCCCTGATGTACCAGACAGATGTCCAAAACCAGTTACCAGCTTCTTTACTCCTGCTACTGCTGGCCTCTTCAAAATGCACAAGTCAATTTATTTCAGAGTGGGTAGTTAAATTTACAACTGTTTTTAACTGAAGTGCTTCTAATAAGATCACAACTTTCCAGATCCTTAGTGTTCCATCTTACCTGTAGCTTAAGCACTTCCATGTTAGCCTTGTTCTGACTGCCATCTGCCAGACATTGCTGGGATATGTGAGGCTGGATTTCATCTTCTCCAAAGCACCTACAGTGAGCTTTCAGCTGGGGGAAGGGTGGGAGGAGAGAGTTGTACTGTCTGTCTCAGACCCCAATGAAAAGTGTTTGTGAAAGCCTTTTTTTGTCTTTTACCTTGTTTGGTTTTGTTTGTTTTTTATTCTGTTGTGCGTGGATGACTTTTACAGGACAAGACCTTCTTTACTGGAGTATTTAAGCTATCTCCTCAATTTTATGAGCATCATAGCTGGGCCTTGCAGCAATTACAAGGATTATATAGCCTTCATTGAAGGGAGGCATGTGCACATGAAACTCTTAGAAGTGAACTGGAAGCAGAAGGGTTATGACAGACTTCCTGATCCTTCTCCAACTGTAAGTTTTAAAATGACAAAGATTTATTGCAGAGGGCAGGAGAGTACAGCTTTGTACACAATTCTCATAATTTTAAAACCAAGAGGAGAACCCACTTTTTGATTCTTTTCCCAGTAAATGTTACAGGGCTTTTTTTCCTGTGAAGTGGCTGCTGTTTTTATCACAGGGTCAGGGGTGAAGGGGCTAGTGTCTTCCTCTTGAATTCCCCAAATGCGTTTGGCTTGCAAAGCGGGTCATCGGTTAATGGGTGTCTTTTGTGCCGCGGTGGGAACAGTCCACAGGTTCTGACAATGAGATGCTGCATTTCAGCTCCCAACAGGAGAGGAAATGTCAGGAATTAAAAAAAAAAGAAAAAAATAGATCTTGCCTGTACTGCAGGGGATGTTAGGGGCGCATGAATCGTGGCTGATCAGAAACTGTAGTTTGTCCAGGTGCCTTGCAGGAGAATCTCCCACTTTAAAATGACTTGGAAGTCACCTACCACATACTATTAACACTTACCTTATATATTATTTATATATTACTTAAAAACTCCTTATGGAATTACCTTCTTGTAAGGCAGGATTGCATAGCATGGGAACTAGATTCCTCTCAACAAATGTGTAGATTTGGGACTGTATGCAGAACATCTTCCCCAAAATCGATTATGCGTCTATGCATATCTGATTCCCGTTGCACATGGTTGTATTTCTCCTGGTATTAGTGGTCTTACTTCTGATTTACCTTGGTCTGGTTGAGGTCACAATAAGACCTATATTATCTTAGATGTAAGTCAGCAGAGAATATTAAAATTTGCCTTTAAAATAACACACATTTATTTCCGAATACAGAGAGTATATAAAAAGAGTATTTGGAATCAAAAAATGCATTGCTGTTTCAGTGGTATATTGCACTTTTAGTAGTCTTCTGAGAGCAAGATTCAGCTTTTACATGGTACCCAAGGGTCAGATTCACCTTTTTAATTATGACTGTATCAACCTGATATGTATGGGAAATGAAGCTTCGAACTACTGACAGAACTGTCAGTAGTAAGACATTGCTTCTTGAACATGTGATTTTTAACAAGACCTCTGGATGGTAGATGGACAGTAAGACCTACTGTTGTGCTGAATACCTGTGCTTTTGGCTTCCAGGAGGAACTGAGTCTTTATTTCCAGGAGATGACATGGGGAAGCTTCCTGCTTTCCACTGCAGGGATTTGGGTTCTCTTTCCTTTCTCATTTTGGGATATCCACTAACTGGTAGAAGAGTGTTTTGGGAAGTTCATCACTGATTTTGTCCTTTGTACCTATCTATAGGGAGTTCAGTAAACCAAGTTAAACTGAAGCTTTGACTGTGGCCTTTTCTTTGTCACCTCTTCTAAATTAATTATGAGCTTTTTAATTTTTAACTTTATTGCTTCTTGAAACGCATTGTTTTTGAATGTCATGAACGCTGCATTTATTACCCTCCCCCCTTTAATCAAATGTTTCTAATGAATATTTCATTGTTGTTTGTGCTTTTTAGGGAGCAGTGATGTACAAGCTGTGTATCACACTAGTATCTCTCATTTTATTCTTGACACTTACCAAGAACTTTCCTATGGCATATATTATTGATAATGAATTTCTTGACAAAACACCCTTCTTGTCAAGACTTGGCTACTTGTATGTTGTAACACAAGCAGCAAAACCAAAGTATTACTTTGCATGGACGTTAGGTAAGTCTGGCCACATCACTTATTTGTGTGGGTACCAAGTTTGTAAACAGGGGAGGGGGTCTGAAACATTGGGGTAAAAATAAAAATAAAATAAAATTAGTTTCTAGACTAGTAGTTTTTGTGGGAAATGTATGTGTGTTACTGTAAGCAGATGTCACAGGTTTTGACCAAAATATCTTTATAGATGTTCTTAAGGGAAGCAAGAAAGAAAAGTTTGCCACCTCTAAACCTTGATTTGTATGCTGCATTCATGCTTAATACCAGTGGGGTTGGGAAGTTAAAATCTATCACACTGTCTCGGGCTTTAGAGGCATGTTACAGTGCAAACAAATCCCTCCCTTCCTTTAGGGACACCTTTAGCACATGCAGCTGTGTTGGGAAGCCACAGTGCTTGTTGGGGGGCTTTGCCTCTGAGGCACTGTGGGCTCCTGTACACGCGTTAGCTTTGAGTGGTCAAGAGAAAAGGACTGGAGAACCATGGAGAAGGTGGAGAACAAAGGAGGTGATGGGAAGGACCCAAGAATCTCTGCCAGGAAATGAAGAGGGCTCATTATAGAAAGAAGCAAATTTCTTTTACTGGCAACCAGCTAGACTGATGATTGTCAGAGGAATCTTTTTGTATTTTACCTTCTTTCTTTTAGAAGCCACCTTTTTCCCACCTCTGTGTGAGGAGTCAGATCCCTCCACGTCACATTGAGAACTGGGAGACTGTATTTTTTTGCTGGCATTACAAGACTTTGTGTGTAAGGAGACAGCAGTGCATACACCTGAAACTGAGAGGAGGAGTGTCACTGAGATAGGATGGAAAGAGCCAGGGCAATTCATTGTGAGGCTGTGATTAAACTGCTGGGAGTAAAACAGACCTATGGAGGGAAGGCAGCCAGGGCTGGCATGTGTGGGATGGGAAAGGCTGCGGGATACAGAATTGCTTGGTCAGAAACTTATTTTTTGAGAGAACCAATCTTAAATTGTTGCCTCCGTTTCTCCCAGCGTTTTAGTTAATTAAAAGTCCATTATCGAAGAGATCAACTGGGTTTGTGACGTGACTACGCCATCGAGGCTGTAGAAGTGTCAGACAAGCTAGGGCTTTCCGAGAAAAGCAGGCATTGCATGCTGGAGGGTGAGGCCTCCATTGTTCACATGACAAACCCAGGCAGCAGAACAGCAGGCACTTTATCCTTTCCCCCTTTTAGCTCCCGGTGGCATGGCCCGGGGCATTATAAAAGTGCCTGCTGAAACGCCTGATAAGCACTTCCTGTTCTCAGAAAGGGACAGTCGTGCTATTGTGCAAGGGCTGCACTGCTCAATTCCTCCAGATCCATGGAAAGAGAGCAAATTCGGCTTGTGGCTGCATTAGCAATGGTGAGGGGAACATGGCTGCAAACCGAACTCAGAGCCGTGGATGAAACCCATTTGGGGCTGCGCACCTGCGTCCAAGGGGCTATGAAAGCCATAATGCCAGAGCTGCTCAAGTCAGGAGAGACACCTCTGCTGGCCTTTGCTGAGGTTGGGGTTTTGCAAGCAATTCGAGGGTGGACACTGGTGATTCTTCTGCACTTCGCACCTTGCGCTGCAGGCAGCTGAGAGATGATGATGGGTCTATTGTATTATGATGCCCTTGGATTTCTGGGTTCATGCTTTTGACAAAGAAACCCTATGCGGTCCCTGTTATTCTTAGAGCAAGGAACAACAAATCCAGAAGTCCCCCTGCTCTGGGGTGACAGTTATGTGCAGCCCCAGTTTCTGAGCTTTGGGCGGGTCTTACAGGCCTGGCAGCTTGTTACTGGTGTCATAGGAAGATGCTGGCACTTACTGGGAGGTAAACAGAATTTTAGACAGGGTTTTGGGGGTTTTGTTGTTGGTTGAGTTTTGGGTTTTTTTAAACGAGGTGAGAATTAAAAACTTGGAGACCTTTCTTTCCATCGGTAAAACCTAGCTCGCTTAGTGAGGTGGAAAATAAAACGTAAAGTTTCAGGTTTAGAGCATCTTGAGCATTTATTTATTGCCACTCTAGTTGCTTTTAATTAGGTTCTCTCCTCCATAAACTTGTGCCTGTGTTCATAGGACTTAGAAAGCAAAATCGGTTTTCATTCTTAGAAAAGAAATGCTGACCTTCTTAAAGCGTGATTTAACCAGGATTGTATTTTGTAAATGATCTAGAAGGAAAAAGCTTTTACCTGTATTTTTCTTTTCTCTTTTACTTCTGATAATCCTTGGTGTTGGCTGCACCAAGTGATCCAGAGGTAATGAGTCCCTCCTGTTTTCTTAGAGAGAGGATTCCTGGCCAGGGGCATGTTTGAAGCAGGATCTCGGAGACCCAGTGATGAGGTGGCTCCCAGGCAAAGCTGAGAGGGGAGGTAGCTGACCCACGCCCTGGGAAAGAGCAAGAGTGCAGCATGTGAAATGCCTACCGTTACCCTAGCTTTTATTTGCACTTAAAGTAGTTAAGTCTGTAATTGGAGTTACTCAATATTTGATTTGTAGAGATGGTGAGGCACTTAGGGAGGCACTAAGCAACAGGATTAGCAAAAGACTTTGTCTGCGAAAGTCTGAATGAAAGTCTTAATTAACACAACCATGTTGGAACTCGACAGAAATGGTAAGCATGTCTTTGAGGCGCTACAGGTTTTCTGAACACTGACACCCAGGTACCCCTTTGAGGAAAATGCTAATTCATTTTATGGCAACTCTTTATATATCGCATCTCAGATTAATAACAATGGCAAAACAAGGGGAACAGCTGTTTATATTAATTGTTATTTTGTTTTATTATTTTATTTCTTCTGCCCAAGGAGTAGCTAGTCTTTCCTCTAGAGGAAATGACTCTGGTATTGCCTTTTAGCAATGCCCCTTTGCCAAGAGGAAGCTTCTCTTTGAAAGAGAGCATGCTAATTACTCTAAAGCCGGCTCAGATGTGTGTTTAGTGTCATACTGACCTGTAAGAAAACACAGCTCCTCCAGCCATCTGATTTGACCCGTTTTGCTTTGACATTGCAGCAGATGCAGTCAACAATGCAGCTGGTTATGGATTCGGTGGAGTTGATGAGAAGGGCACTTTCCGCTGGGACCTGCTGTCCAATTTAAATATCTGGAACATTGAGGTGAGCGAGAGGAGGGGCTGCATTGGCATAATTACAGAGAAACAGAAATGATAATGGGGAGAAGCTTTACTGGAGGGAAAGTCAGTCCATGCCACCAGGTCACCCCTCTTCAACATGGAGAGGTTTTGTATTTTATCTGTTGGGCAGGTGAAAAGCATCCGTCACACGGTCTTCCTCGCGCTCTGTATTCAGGTTGTGTTTCTAAATAGCTTATAGAGGGCTAATAAATGATTAATCAGTTGTTTAATAAATGAGCAGTCAATTACCGCAGATTGTGGCTGAGTGCAGCAGGTCAGCAAACTGCTCGCAGCTCTGACTCTCTGCCGTCTGTGGCGTATTCTGGTTAGTTATTTCTAACAGTCTCCCACCTCTGTAGCCCAGTTGAGATGGACAGTGGGAGCGAGAGAGGCCACTGCAAGTAGGCATCACACACACACTTTGAAGGCCAAGTGCCCAGAGTATCTCATGTAAATGGAGAAGAGCAAGGGTCGGAGGGACAGCCGGTACAAACTGAGCTTTGTGAGTAGGAATTGGAAGGGCCACGTAGATCAGCATCCATCCAAGCTCTAGAGATCCATCCAGCAAACGGTGCTGTTCCTCAGAACATCTGCCACCCATGTTTCTCGTGACTGCAGTATACTTCTAACATTCATTAGTCTCTTGTAAACCACTTATGTTTGTTTCTTTAATGCAAAAGATGGTCAATGTAGTTTGTTTGCACTGAAGAATATTATGTGAATGCCAGTGGGATGTGAAAACGTTTACTGGTCTGAGACTGCTTTCTAAAGGCTTCTTTTCTTTAGAAATAGGAAGAGCTTCCCCCTGTAATTCTGTAGTTACGATTTTAAAAGGAACAGCAGATGAAAACAAGTTGACTGCTTTATTGCTGAATGGTTTGTGACTAAGCAAATGTGCTTTAATAGCTCTTCTCAAAAATGAAAGAGCCCCTGTAATTCTTCAGTGGGAAAATATTGAAAGATGCCAAAGCTGCAAGTATCATTATGCATTCTCAACATCCCTTCTCACTTTTTCTTTTTTTAAACCTTAATTAATCCTCAGTATACATCTCTCCTTGAGCACTGGAGAATACACAGCCCAGAAATGCTTTATACTCCTTGGTGGCAGCAACACTCTACATACCACTTTGACATCTTGAGTTAATATCTGATTTCAGTTTTGGGGCAGGAGACAATTCCTACCTTGATGGGCTGAGGCAGTTTCTTCTTGAAGGAAGAACGCCCAGTGGCAAGACAAGGGGCAATGGGTGCAAGCTGAAGCTTAAGAGGTTCCATGCGAATGTAAGAAAAAACTGTTTCACAGTGAGGGTGGCAGAGCACTGGCACAGGCTGCCCAGAGAGGTTGTGGAGTCTCCTCTGGAGACATTGAGAGCCTGCCTGGACATGTTCTTGTGTGACCTAATCTAGGTGATCCTGCTCTGGCAGGGCTGTGGACTAGATGATTTTCGAGGTCCCTTCCAACCCCTAGCGTTCTCTGTCAAAGTGAAGTGCAGGCAATGCTCTTTCGTAAAGCCAAATTAAGGAAAACATAAGCCTTTGCTCCCCTCTACCCACAGAAACTTAAGGTTGGTCAAAACCTTTTTTCCCTTACTGGTCGGATGGAGGACAGAGATGAGGGTGGAGAAATTATTTCCAGGTGCAGAAAACAATGCTCTCTGTTGGTTTAATCATATGTGCAATGAGGAAAAGAGAGGTTACAGAGACTGTGGCTTCAGGTAAACCTTGAACTGCCACTTTGTGCACCAAAAACAAGTGCAGGATTTGAAGTGTGATTGTGCAGCGCATTTTAAGTAGGTATAGCCACCTGCATTTGTCACAGAATTGTAGGGGTTGGAATGGACCTCCAGAGATCATCAGGTCCAACTCCCCTGCCAAAGCAGGTTCTCTAGGACAGATTGCACAGGTCGACATCCAGACAGGTCTTGAATGTCTCCAGAGAAGGAGACTCCACCACCCCCTGGGCAGCCTGTGCCAGGGCTCTGTCACCCTCACTGGGAAAAAGTTCTTCCGCATGTTGGTGCGGAACTTCCTGTGCTCCAACTTGCAGCCATTGCCCCTTGTCCTGTCTCCACAGACCACTGAAAAGAGCCTGGAAAATTAAGAATTAATTAAGAAAATTAAGAATTGCTTAAAGAGTTCAGAACCCAAGTGGCTAAGAAATGACGTGATCTGTAGTAAAGATAAGCACGTGGCAGATGCTGTGAGAGCATGGGGATATGACTGGAGCCGAATGCACTGGGGGGACTTGACGAAAGCCTTGACAGCTGGTGACTACTCTCTCACTTGGTAATGTAACAGGGGAGCTTAAAGGAGGCCAAAAGAGAGTGGCAGTTTCAGTTGGAAGAGAAATTGTGTTTTTCTTGGCTTCTCTTGGTGCAATAATCCAATTAAAACATAGTAGTGCTGTGCTGGGAATTTCTAATCATTTTAACTCTTTAACCATGGAGAAGGAAGGGCTAGCCTTCAGGATTCTGTGTGGAGGAACACAAATATCTGCATTTTCCTCTTGGAAACCTTTGCCTTTAATCCCTCTTTTCAGTGTGCCCTTCCCTCCAGCCGATATGAGAAAATAATGTGATGTCACTGAATCATGCTCCGGTTTGGTGTGGGGGTGCTCAGAGCTGTCTGTCAGCAGGTGAAGAACAAAGGGGGAGAGGGGATGGGGAACCACCAGAGGTGAAGTTGAACAGAATTAGGGGATCTAATGCCAAATGGAGTCCAGCAGCCCTCTAAAGCTGGGAGAACTGGTGTTGTGAGGACGTACTGGTGTTTTTTCCCATCTACTCTGGTTTCTCAAGTTGGGCAGCTGGCTGAGAATTGGCTTCTAAATTTAGTCCTAAGATTTTTTTGTCCATGTCTCTCAGTCCTGACCCTTCTTTCTCCAAATAATATTTGATTTCTTTTAGTTTTTGTAACACTTTGTTTTAATAGCACTCCAGGGAAATCCAGACTGCATAATGGGTGGCA
The DNA here is from genome assembly GCA_027925045.1 of Hypotaenidia okinawae. Lineage (NCBI taxonomy): Eukaryota > Metazoa > Chordata > Aves > Gruiformes > Rallidae > Hypotaenidia > Hypotaenidia okinawae. Next base: position 66,419,506 of record BSDF01000002.1, read on the forward strand.
GGATTTCTCTTCCAAAAACTAAGCTGTTCATGAACTGAAGGGAAGGCCAAGCATTTAAAACAAAAATTTCAAATTTCCTGTGACTTGAAAAATAACCAAACATTGTGTTTAATTTTACAAAACAAAGTCAGATTTTGCAGCAAGTGCCAAGTGGTAGCAGTGAGCAATCAGCCTAGTTAATCTCCCTCCCAAAATACATTAGTGTAATGATGGACTGTGGCACGCTCCTTGCAAGAGCTAATTTACTAGAATTGATATTTTTCCAGGTATTTCTTCTCTAGTTTAAGATGCCAGTATTAATTTACAGGTTTCAGTGCTAACATTTCATGTGAACTTCTTTCGTAGACTGCAACAAGTTTTAAAATGTACATTGAAAACTGGAACATCCAGACAGCAGCCTGGCTAAAACGGTAAGAATAATGAAACTGTAGAATTATAGAATCACCTGGGTTGGAAGAGACCCTTTAGATCATCGAGTCCAACCATAGCCTAACCCTGCCTGGTCCACCTCTAGATCTGCATGCCTTTTAAATACCTCTGCATGCCTTTTAAATCCCTCCAGGGATGGTGTCTCCACCACCTCCCTGGGCAGCCTGTTCCAATGCCTGACAACGCTTTCAGTAAAGAAATTCCTCCTGAATTTTGCAATGTGCTGGTGAGACCCAACAATTCTAGATGACCTGGAAAAACACTGGCTGGTTAATCTTGTAAATTTATAGCATCTTGTCTTTGTTCTCTGTGTCCATAGCAGTTGGTGGAATACAAGGGTATTTGGTGCTGTAAAGTTTTATTGCTGCAAATGTGAAATGCCCGTGTTTTATATATGAGCAGCAAAGCCATGAATGAACTGTTCAGATCTTCTGTCATAAAAAGTAGTAGCATTTTGATGGCATCTTTTAGCCTGCTGTTTCCCTCCATTATTCTTATTGCACTGTTGCCCTTTGCTATGTTGTGTTTCCCATGTGTACCGCTACTGGAGGCGAGCCTTGTGTCACTGGGATCCAGTTCAGCTAGAATTGGAGAGAGGTCAAAACCTTCAGAGCCCCAGTGTAGTCCAGGTTGGGGTTACTAGGAGATGCTTGCTAGGGAGTCCCTGTTTAGGATATGGAGAAGAAACTTCTTATAGCAATGAGAAGATCTGATTTTAACCTGTAAGTGTTAAGGCACTTACAAATACTAGCCTAAGTCCAAGTTTTGTAGGTTGAACTGTCTGCCATGACCTGATTACACACTTTTTGGCATGATGAAGCTGAGCATACAGTTTGTGTGAGGTCCAAAGCGCAGGAGGCACAGATTTATTGTGGTTATCATAGCTATTTTTGTTGTTAAATATATACAAAAAGTCAACGTCTGCTATTTTTCGTGGTTCAAATGATGATCTGCTAAGCAGTGTGTTATCTTGACTCGATCGTATGGAAGGCAGCATTTCGGTTAAACCTTACACAGGTTGGTGTGTTCTTGAACCTGTACCATTCACATGTGCATCTGGAATAAGATTTTTGGGCTGCTGAGGTTAGCAGGAATCCCCTGCTTTCCATCAGCTTACGACACTCCCCGTTGTTCCCGGCATCTGCCAGATAACAGTGCCTAAAAATACTTCTGTTCTCTAGTGCAGAGTGGGGTCATGTCTCTGTCCTTCGACTCGCTCTTGATCTGCCAGCAGAGTTTTGAAGGGTAGCATGTGATTCCAGATAGAGGAGTAAAGGGGAAAGAGGAGTCCTGCCTGCCCCTTGCCCTGATACTCATTTAAATGCGATGAGTGCTGGGAATATTGGTACTGGTGCTCTTTAGATACTCAGTGTATAAAAGCGTGCTTCCTCTTTCTAATGCTCCATGCAGATGAAGGGGGAGTGCCTCATGCCCTCATCTGTAGCTGGGAAAAGATAAGACCATTAAGAAAGCCAAATAAAAGCAGAGAGGGATTTGAAGTGCTGTGTCAATTGTTCAGTGGTACTCAGCTTCTTGTTCTGTTTTCATCTTTGCAGTGTTTGCTATGACAGAGCTCCCTGGTACCCTACGGCTTTAACGTTTATCCTGTCGGCCCTGTGGCATGGTATCTATCCTGGATATTATTTTACGTTTCTCACTGGAATCCTTATCACACTCGCAGCCAGAGCAGTATGTACCTTTCATTGTTCTCTTCTAAGGCCCATGCTGGGTAGTATCCAGCTGCCAACTGCAAGGACCACCCTGACGTGGGCGAGCAGCTTGTCGCTGCTGTGAGCCCTTGCTCCATGCCTTTGTGGGCCTGATGTTCGCTGGAAATGTATTCTGTGTTGATGCTAACTGTGAAGTATCCCAGCAGTTAGTGCCACCAGCTGTGTCCATGCAGTCAGATTAGCTTGGGATTCAAGGTTCAGCTTGAGTCCTGACTTCTGCTAGGTCATGTGGCCTATATGCTGGGGTGTAATCATCGCTGGGTGCAGCCTCTCACAAGAAGCCTTTATGGGTTGAGCATTAGCCCACTCTTGAACTCCTTCATGTGGATGCAATTGATGCAGTAAACTGATCTCTGTGTTTATGGGCCTCATCTTGGGTAGAGTCAGCAAGGACAGAACAGGTTTAATGTCTCACCATTGTTAAATTTATCACAGCTGATCCTTCAGGCTGAGCCAGGCAGTGTGCAGGGCTGGGACGTACCACTGTTGTCTTTCGGAGTCTGGCTGTGGATAAATAACTAGTCATCAGTGTTAACTGCTATGGCTAGATGAGTAAATAACCAGGTCAATTAAAGAAATGATCAGTGTTAACTGCTGTGGCTAGAGCAGGCCGCTAAAATGCGGTGTTAACACATGCTTTGCCTGTCAGTTACGAGGATTTCATAGATGTGAAGCTGAACCTAAGTACCTAGAGAACAGTACGTGCTTGCAGGTACAAACACATACATTTGTTCATTTAAAGTAACTTTTGTTTCACTGTTGATAACCAGTAATAAATCAAAACCAGGAGGGAGGAAGATGAAAGCATAACTCCCTTCCCCAAAGATTCTATGACAGATACCCAGCACAGACATCTGCTCCCGTGATTATGACAGAGGAAATTGGGGGATGCTTCTCTGTTAGCCACGGCTTGACGGTGGTATCTTGGATGTGCCAGTCAATACGCTTCTGTCTTCCTACTCTTGGCGCTTTCTAACTGGTGTATAAACTTTTCTGTGGTACTAATGTTGGTGATAAGTAGAGTCAGACGCTGCAATGCATCTGCTTGGCTTTGCCTAAGAAATGTATTTATATGATTTTCCGTTACTTTTCTCTGACCTGCAGATACGAAACAATTGCAGACATTACTTCCTCTCCTCAGTGCCTCTCAAGATAGCCTATGACATTGTTACCTGGGTTGTCACCCAACTGGCCGTGTGCTATACTGTTGCGCCGTTTGTTATGCTGGCTGTTGAGCCCACCATTAAGTTTTACAAGTAAGTTCTCTTCTCTTGACTGCTCTTCAGACCGGCACAGGCTTTTGTTAAATAACCCAAACCACACTGAACAGCAGGTGGCATTTCATCAAATTTGAAAGGAGTTCAACAGGATGTTTAATAATGGGTAAGGGGTGATTTGTACACTCCTTGGAACTTTCAGAGATCATAGTCATCATCATAGAATCACAGGCAGGTTTGAGTTGGAAGGGACCTCAAAGCCTATCGAATTCCAAACCCCTGCTGTGGGCAGGGAACACCCTCCACTAGACCAGGCTGCCCAAAGCCCCATCCACCCTGGCCTTGGACACTGCCAGGGAGGGGGCAGCCACAGCTTCTCTGGGCAGCCTGTGCCAGGGCCTCAACATCCACACAGGGAAGAAGTTCTTCCTAATATCTAACCTAAATCTACCCTCCTTCAGCTTAAAGCCATTCCCCCTTGTCCTATCACTACATGCCCCTGTAAATGGTCCCTCTCCAGCTTTCTTGTAGGTCCTCTTTATGTACTGGGCAATAATGCGAAGGCAGAGCACTTCTGCTCCTCCATCTTTCAGTTTCCTTATGTGGCTTTTCACATACTCAGTTTCATTTTTCAAAACAGCAGTGTCTCAGCCATTAGCTGGAGAGAGTAAGAATACCATTGAGTTGGCCGCAAGAAAGGCTTGATGAGAAAAGACCAGGTTTGCAGCTGCCAAATGCATAGAACAGCTGTGATCCGTCAGTGAGAGATAAGGAGGGTGCCTGGCAGAGCATTACTTCTTGAAATGAGTATGCTTTCCTTTTTGAATACTTCCAGAGGAAGTGAATACAACCCTCGTTTCCTTAAAAATAAGAAAAAGCTGGTGTTGCAGAGTAAATTGGATATACTCTAATAAAACCAATCTGAAATAGAGCAATTAAGAAAACTATTTGAAAAGAGAACCTGGGCTTTGCTTAAACCATTTGATTTCAACACAGAAAAACTTGCCATATAAAAAATAGGTCAGATTGTTCTTAGTTTTGCTAAGATGCTTTCCCTAGTACATTTCTAATAACCTTTTTTTATATCTTTCAAGACAAAAGTAGCAATCAGAACAAAAAAAAAAGAGAAAAGATGACAATATTAAACTGGTTTATAAATTTGCCCTGTAAGTGCAATTGATTCCCTTTGTGCTACAGAAGGCCATTTCACATAGAAATCATTAATGTAATTATGTCACTAACTTCAAAACTACTAAAGAACTTGCTAGCCCTATGCCATGCCACCATCCCTGAGGGCAGAAATGTTACTTTTACCAAAGTTATGAGCAAAGAAAATTATTTGCCAGCTTTAGTCCAAATTGGGTTATTGGCTTAATATGCTTTTCCCTAGTGACTTTGAACATAGTTAGCACTTTAAATTTAGAGACTGGTAAGCAAGGAAATTTGGAAGACTGCACACCTAGCAGTGGCCTTAAGCACCTTACAAGGATATTACAACTGTGGAAAGAAGCATGAAAGAGACCATAAGAAGGTGCATCTATGTGGTTAAAAGCTGGACCATACTTCTCTTGAATGCGGTCCTCCCCAAGCTGCCAGAACCTCCTGTAATTGGTTTAAGTATTTTTAATTTCTGTTCAATCTCATGTAACCTTCAAATTATTTGAAATAAAAAAATATTTAATATCAAATTAAACTATCTCTGAGTAGTTGCTTTCAAAAACACAACCCTTCTGTAAATATCATTACTTGACCTTCCCCAGTTAAAAGTTGAGTGTTTTGATTTATTTTGATTTATTGAAATGGAATTTTTTTTCTTTCTCACTTTTTATTTTGGTGTGGGTTTTGTTGTTTTGTTTTATGGTTTGTTTTTTTTAAGCTTGTACCTGCTTTACATCCTAAGGATGAAGGAAGCTTCTTCAGAATGTAGCTTTGTATACTCTTAGGTTAAAAGAGAGATGAGCTGAATAAGTCTAAGGTTGAGTGACATGGGTTTATCTGAGCTGTTAGGCTTTGGATTCTGGAGTTTGCTGATGGATTCCTTGCGTCATTAACATCCACAGCAACATTTTCATCGATGCCAGCAGATACCACATGCATAGGCTGAATGGAATTCAAGGGTGTATTTTCATGCTTTCTGGGTCAGGTTCACACTTCATGCATTCATCTCTTAGTCCATGTAGAATTCAGCACTTACTGAGGTTGCACAGTTCATGTTATTAATGACAAAAATGATAATATTCTCTTTCTGCTTTTGTTCCTAGGTCTATGTATTTTCACATGCACATTTTAAGCATCCTGGTGTTGCTCGTGTTACCAGTCAGACCTCAAGCCCACTCCACAAGAAAGCCTCAGAATCAGGTCGTGCAGAACTCTAAAAAGCAAGGATAAGTGATGCCTCCAAAGAAAATTGACAAACATTGGAAAATCAAAGTGACATATTGGAAACAAAGAAGAAAAATGGGTGGTCTGAGGATCGAAGTAGGAGACAAGTGGGATTTCTATTAGTTTCTATTAAAATCTTACTGGACAGGACAGAAAAGAGCCTGAATGACTGCATTTCAAATTATTCCAGTTAGGAGGACTTTTACAGGCAACGTTTACAGGCTCGTGGGGCATTCTGATTTTTTTTAATAAATATTTTTATGAAGTGTTTTTATATATTTAAACCTTTTCACACAGAGAGACATTATTGCTCTTTTACAGAAATATACAGCTATTAATCAATAATCCTGTGATTTAGAAGGACAGGAAGCAGGTAGTAAAGGGTTAGAGCAGCTGCTTGATAGCCTGGTGCTGTGGGCAGCGAAGCTTTTTTCCCCTTGGCTTTGGAGAGAGATAGCGTGAGTAGAAAACTGCAGACATGGGGCTGGTCAAGGTGCTGGCACTGACTTCTGCCCTGGCAGGGAGAAGAGGGATCAGGGCGTTCTCTGGCGATCCCCAGAGCAGGGACTGCAGCCTGAGCTTGGCAGCAAAGGTACTTCACATCCTTCAACATGACGCCTGCTGGTAATGAGGGCAAGACAAGTCCCGTGAGAATAGGTGTCCTGGAGCACTGGGAAATGGCTAGGCCAAAATCTAAAGCCAAGATAAAAGCAAAGCAAAACAGAAATCCCCACCCTTTAGAGTAAGAGGAGGGACGTGCACCTTGTGATGGGTAGAGTTATTCTTCCCTAATGACACAGCTGGTGGTTATTGTGACATCAGCCTGACTTGCAGTTTGAGAGTGATGCAGCACTTCCATCTCTGTGTCAACATAACTAAACAGCCATGCAGGTTTAGCCTTTCAAAGCTTACAGTTGTGGGTTAAATCTGAAAAGGGTTTGTAAGGGATCAGACTGGTCTACTACAAAGCACCCTGTCTTGTGGAGGGGTTACTTTTCAGCAGGATAATGCTAATATGAAACCTGAACGGTAATTATCATAGTCATAGTAAATCATTCTCCACCAAATACTGTGATGTGATAGGATCATCACAAGAGTCAGGACTGAGGCCTTATATGATCTTGACATATGACTTAGCCTGCTGATACAAGTTTCCCTGCTTGTAAAGCCCTTGGCTTACAGGGATGTTTGGAGGCTTGAAAATTTGAAGAGCTTGTTAAGCGTTGAGATAAATAAAAAACCTGACACAGCATTTTGCAGCAGGTTAACTCCTTTTTTTTTTAAACCCACTTACACTGATAAAACAGGCTGATGGATACATCAAACCCAACTAGAATATTTTTTAAAATTACTGCTTTCCAGGAATGTTTTTATTGGGATTTTGTAGAAACAATTCCCTTGTATTGGCATTGCTTTATGATCATTGAGCTGATGTGTGATTGAGCAAAGAATCTGCTGCTTGCTGCATTCTGATTTTTCTGTCAGATTAAAATGTAGCAGAATCCTAGCATTCTGGAAAGAAAGAAATTGGTGAAACCAAAACAAGTTGAAAAAAAAAAAAAAGGTTTACCTTTTTTCTTTTCTCTGGTGGGAAGCTTTCTGTCCTGTGACCCCTCATGATTTAGAGCATAGTTCATGGAAGAATTTATTGGTAATTTATTTTGAAGGTGAGAGAAGAGATTAAAAGGTTCATCTGAATAAACAAATTCCTTTCTGTCACCTCCTGGCATTATTAATCACAGGTATTTAATGTGAAAAAGGGGTGAGTGGCTGTGAGATCCCTCCTGCTTGCCAGGGTACGTGGTCTGTTCTGTTGGATTTTACAGACTAGCTGGGCTTTACAGCCTGCTCCTGCAAAAATGGAGACAAGACGACGCTCATTTGTTGTTGTGGCAGCTTTGTCCTCCACTCAGCCAGTCCTTATTTGTCCCGCTGTGTGTTTCCTCCTTGTTGGCACCACCCATTTGTATCTTGGGCATGTAACCAGCCAGACCCTTGAGGGGTCATGGAGCATCCCTGAGGGATCTGTCGCTCGTGGAGCATCCCTGAGCATCCCCGGGGAGGACGGAGGGTTTGGGTGCTGCTGGCTGTGGGATCCCGTGGGCTGAAGGCAGCCTGTGTTTACCTCCCAGAAACTGGATTAATCCTTGGGAGTGCTGGTAGATCACATCAGCCCTGGGCTTTGGCAAGCCTGCAGAAGGCAAATGCTTCCAGCTGGTTGGCTTCAGCACCTGCTCTGGAAGGTAAATGCACTTGCTGAGGGTCGCAGGTTTGTACCTGCTGCTCTGTGCCCTGAGATCTGCCTCTGCAGCCCTTCCTGAGCTCTGTTCAAGAAAGGGCAGATACTACCAGTGGGGTTCCTTTTCTTGTGTTTCACATAAGTGGAAGTTGCTTAACTCAAATGCCATCAACTTCTGTCAGGGTTTCAGCTTCTACAGTGTGACACATTAGTCAGGGCTATTGAGCAAACTTATTCTCCTGTCACATTGTCTTCTGGGCCTGAGCCTCTACCTCAAAACAGGAACCCTGGGCTTCAATGACAGCTGGTCATGTGCATTTAATAAATTGCATCAATTAAAATAGAAATAGTCCTTTTGAAATGTTGTAGTTGCAGGAACACTTGCTGGCTGAATTGGTCTTAAAGCTGGGTTGGGGGGAAAGGAAATGATCTAAAATCTTTCTTGTGCTGTGTTACTGTGGGCTAGGCAGCTTACCCAGACAAAAATGTGTCCTGCAACGCTCACATGGTGTGGGTTTGAATTGCTATAAAATATTCCCTTGAAAAAAAGGCTGTTTGCTTCAGTACTACCTTTTCCCATTAATTGTACTGAGTCTTCCTCTCCTTTTGTTCTTAGGAGGAGAAAATTTGCCTTTATAGAAAGACACTAAACAGCCACTACTATTTAGAGTAGACAGGCACTGGTAGCGTGCCTCTGCTTTGCACAGGAGTATGTAACTCTTAAGAGCCAAAGTATAAATTCAGGTTGTAGAAGTGTGCTGTCCGGAGCTCAAGTACTGGCCTTGAAACACATAGTCTGTCCTTGGAATATTGTAATTTGAGGGCGTGCTTCAGTGACTAAAATATATGACTGGGATTACCAACATGTTACTAGTTTCTAATACTCCCTCTGGTGTTCCTCGTGCTGCAAGAAGCTGAGGAGCAGGAGCTCCTAGAGAGATTCTGAAGACAAAAGCAGGCTTGACGGCTCACAAAAGAGAAATGCAGGGCCATCAGACAGAAATTAAAAGGGTAGATTGCACTGGGTTGACTAAAGGTTGGATTTGGATTTGAAATACAGGAATACCAAAAAGAGGCCCCTTGGATTGAAAGCAAGTTCTATCTGCTGTGTTTCGGCACACTTGGCTGCATTAAAACTAATCCAGAGGTTGAGGTGCACTTAGGAGAGAGGCCTGGAAGAAGAGTAAAACTTCATTTCATCTGGACTACGGGCCTGGTGTTTAAAGAAGCAACAGCTCAGCCATTTCTTCAGTGGACTGGAAGCAAAAGTCACTTACGTTTACTGGCCCTTCAGCCATCCCCTTCCTTGATTAAGTACATTCCTGCATGTCCACTTGGAGCATGCCAAGCAACGGAGGCAGCACAGAAGTGGGATGCAAGGTGGGCAGTATTTATCCTCCCTTTTTGGCTGCTCTGTTCTGCATGCGTACGTTGCACATAGCTGAGATTTCTGCATCACTTAAAATAAGGTAGGTGGGTAAGAAGGCTGTAAATTTTTACCCCATTGTTAAGTGCTTGCATAAATCTGCACTGATGCTTCTGCATACAAAAGCAGGCTCAGCAGACCACATCTGGACCATCTTAGAAATGACCAGTTTGAGTCTAGGCACCCAAGGAAGTCCAGTGGCGCAGTTTCTACCTCTGAGATCAGGGTCACTGATACATAAAGTGATTATCTCCCTTTCCCTGAACCCAGGACTGGAGAAAAACAGTCCCCCCTGGCTGGAGTAGTAAAGGGACTAGCTGGGACCTTGGCTTTAGAGCTTGGGTGTGTTTCAAGGGCTGCTGGTGCTTTGCGTGAGGCAGGCAGAGGAACATGATGTCTCTTCTCCTTCCCATCCCAGACAAAGTGATGTGCATGGTGGCATACTGAAAACACCAAATACCTTTGGAGGTGTCATTCACTTTCCTTATGCCACTGAGCTGGTGTACTTCAGTTCTCGGGGCTAGAGGTGTCCTTCTGCGATATGGCTCCCCTTCCTCTCATGGAGGCGCATGGAGCACCAGGGCTCACTCTGGGGGAAAGCCCATCCTGCAGAGCACCAGCAGCCCCTGTAACACACCCAAGCGCCAAAGCCAAGTTCCCAGTTAACCCCTTTCCAACTCTAGCCGGCAGGATTATTCTTCTCAAGCCCCAGAGTCAGGGAAAGGGAGCTAATCCCTTTAAGTATCAGAGACCCTGACCTCACGGGTAGGAACTGCATTTCTGGCCTTCCCTGGGTGCCTGGACTTGAACCGGTAATGTCTAAGGCCCAGACGTGGCTTGCTGAGCTGCGGGCACCCTTCCCTTCCCTCCCTTCGTACTAAGGCGCACGAAGCGCCGAGGCTCGCTCTGGGGGGACGAGCACATCCTTCTGAGCGCAGGGGTGACGTCAGGCGGCGGTGCCTTCGCCCCGTTATGTTTACGAGTGGTGCCCTCTGTGGGCGGCTGCGCCCCGGCGCGCAACGGCCTGAGGCCCCGGCCTGCTGCGGGCGAGCGAAGGCGCCCCGCCGCGAAGGAGCCGGGGCTTGCAGCCGCGCTACCCGCAGGACAGCCGGGGCCCTGCCCGGCTGAGGTGACAAGCGTATTTACCTTGTGATTCTGTACGGTTGGACTACGGTGATCTTAAAGGTCTTTCCCAGCCTTGTGATTCTGTGACTCTGTGTCTTGCTTTTGGGGGCAGGAGAGCGAGAGACCCTTGCAGGTCGTTGGGGGAAGTGGGGGAAAAGAAGACTTACAGGAGGAAATGCCGCCTTGCTGGTAGCAGAGATGGTGTTTATACACTGTAAGAATTAGGGATGGAAGGGAGCCAGAGGACATGGGGGAGGGAAATTGGTTCTGAGAAGTGCCCCAAGACAGCCCCCAGGACCCGAATTATTGTCCATCCACAGAGCATCTCTGAAAGTGAGTCCCCAGGCTTGCCTGGAGGCCTTTCTATCAGAATATGGTTCTCTGCACAGGGATGAGGAGCCATGCACCTTGCCTGGCGTGAATGGCAGGCAGCAGATCCAGGAGCGTGCTGTGCATGCAGCCAGATTTCCTGATGTGTCAGATGCTGTACAGGTAAAACACGCTGCCCGGCAGCACTGCAAAAAATGCTTGGCGTGTCCCCAAGTCACTGTAGCACAAGGAGAAGGGAAACACTGCCGGGGGACCCTGACACACCAAGCGAACCCTTGCCTTGTCCAGTGATGGAAACTGTTACCCCTCCTCACCAGAAGCATCTTCAGATGGTGACATTGTTGCTGCTCTGAGACGTGGATTTCTCTTTATTCATAAAGATGCCTGTTTATTCCTGCTTTGTTAGCTTCTGTGTTAGTGCACTTTAATTGTTGTTTGAGAAATATGCTGCTATGTGGTTATTTAACATCTGATGAGGGAGATGCACAACTAAAGGTGACCTCAAAAGATGTGGTGAATAATGTGAGTTTAGGATTAGATAATGTGAACACGTTCAAAGCCTATAGATTGATTTACCTATCTGTGACTCTGATGTGGGGTGTTTTTTCCCCAATAGTCTTAAATGATACCTTCATTCAAGGTGTCCTAGGATGCAGCTCCAAGAGAAAACAGACCTTTTCTGACACCCATGACCCCACAACCACCACTCCCCCGTCTCTCCCAGTCCATAGCTGCCCCAGAGCAGGGTGAGGGGCTGCCCAGGATGCTTTTGGGTAGCTGGAGGTGCTGTGCTATTCCTCCTCCTTCTTCTACCCTGTGAACACGTGAGCAATGTGTGGCACACACATGTATGAGAGACTGCTTGCATCTTCAGCCTTCGCTGTGCAAACCTCTGGTGCCTCAGGTATGTGAAACAAGACATTCCTTGCACAAACCACAAGCAGAAGGATCTCTGTGGGCAGCAGAAATAATTGCGTAGGTGGGGACTGGAGGTACAGAAAGCTGGTGACAAGGCACCACAAGCAGGGAGCTTGTGGCACAAGCAGGACTGAAAGGCTGGTTTCTGAAATGACAGCCTATAGCTTCACGTGTCTGCTGCTGGAGACTGTGGCAAGGTTTATTTGCTGCTCTTGGAGGAGTAAGGGCTGGACCCAGCAGCTGCAGGGGCAGGTGCAGCCCCTTTGGGGGGAACAGTCCTCCACGACATGATGACAGGACCTGTGTGACACTGCCAGAGGGGTCTGTACCCTCGCAAAGTGCCCTGCTTCCTGGGTACCTGTGTGCATCCAATTGCCAGTCCCATACATTTCCAGTCCCAGACTGGATCCTCCTGCACTCCCCCTCCCACCCCCCCAGCAAAACCAAGAGATGTCCTAAAAGCATGAAACATTATCCAAATCTTTGGTGTCTTTATATTTGCTTTCTGACCTTGACGACTTTGAAACCTGCTCTTTCAAGCTGTTCCCAGCCTCCAAGACCAGAACAGCTTTCGGGAGCCATGGTAAGACTCTTTCCACACTGCTCCCACTCCCCCAACATGTTCTGCAAACAATGTAAAGCTGCAGCGTGCACAGGAGCTCTTCTCTATCCCTTCTCCTTCCTGCCTGGAGTTTCAGCTGGCAGGGTGGGGAGCGGCAAAGCCTGCCCGGCCGATGGGAAGCGATGTTACAGATGTCTTGCAGAGAGTGGGGTGCTTTTGTTTGCAGCCTGCCGCGTGGTCCCAGCAGCGTGCTCTTGGCCTGCCTCAATTAGACTTCTTGACTGATGGCCAGTTTAATGAGCCTATGTACAGAGGGTCATTCAACATGGCAATTATACCTATAAATCTATTTGCAGCAGGGCTCGAATAACCTTTCCCGCACAGTTCTTCATAAAATGACTGTCTGATTAATTAACATTAATTTATCCACTATATGGAAACAGATGCAGCCTGTATGAAAGCGTCCGCTCTGATGTGGGGGCACTGTGTGAACTGGGACGATTTGGGGATGGGAACGGCTCTGATGTTGTTTAAAGCCTCTCTTTTAGAGTTTCACCCCCCTCTTTCTTCCTCTCTCTCTCTGGTCCCAGTTGATTAACATTCCAGGGCAGCATCATATAACAGGGGGCAAAATTCAATTAATTGAATATGAAATATTTATAACCCTACTCTATGTGTCTATCAGAGAAGGGTCCTTAATAGATCTTCTCATTAGCATGGACTGGTGACTCACTTCTCTGCTTTCACAGTCATTTGGAATTAAAATCCAATTAATCTAATGTCCCTGTGAATATTATTAAACTATTTGAAAAACTGCATAGAAGAGATATGAGGCAGGGGGTGAGGGGCTAAGAGAAGAAGAGGGAATATGTCTTGAGCTCATGAAGATTCATTTCTTCTCTGTTAACATGCAGTCTGGAAAGACTAATTCCCTGTTTTCTGGAAAGTGGATAGCTAATTCTTAATATCAAAAGCCTGAGAATGGAAAAATGCCTCTACAAGCAGAACTGTGTTGTCTTTAAACAGGCAAAGAAGTGCCCTTGCATCTTCCTACCTTTCTGCTTGCTCCTACTTCACGTTAGCCTGAAGCAGAGGTCAGATTTACATAAGGTATTTAGGCACCACAAGATAATTTGGGGGCTTGTTCTCAGCTCTTCAACGGCGTTCAGCTGCCCTAGGCTGGTGGGCCAGCTCTGTGGCCTGAGACCACGGCTGCCGATTCACATGTGCCCCTGAGAGGATCAGGGAATTTCCCTTCCTGTGGGACTAGGGGAGCAGGGGGAGAGACTGTACCTTCCTGGAGTCAGAACAGCCAGGGCACTTACATCACGGGGCTGGGGAGCGCTCCTCGGCGGCTTTGTGGAGACGTAGCCTAGAGGACTGTTTAATTGTTAAATATCCCTGTCTCTTCAGCAGATAGGGCGCTGACCCGAAACGCAGCGAGGAGGGATCTTAACCGCGAATTTCACACGTGAACTTAGAGCGGGAGGCAAGTTTCTAAATTGCATATTCCCCTAATGGGAATGACTTGAGGACAAAATCCTTTAATGACTCAAAGGAATTCACAGGCTGCTGTGAGACTGCCTAAGTGGGGGAGAGAGGTAGTTCTGAGCTGGAAGAATATTCTGGATGTTCAGATACAAAACATTCCTCTCTAAAAATAATACGTTAAAAGGTCTGTCTGTAAAGCTTGTTCTGGTGTTACTTTCTGGTTGACGTGGAAATAGCCCCTTCCTTTTAACACTGCCCCTTTTTTTCCTCTATTTGAAGCTTAGACCAAATATCAACTCAGAACATAAATGCACACTGGGATCCAGCTACTCTACATCCTGGTGTCCTTAAGATGCCTTATAAAGCCAGACCTTAGAGACAGGGAATGTGTTTCCCCTGGCACAGAGTACAGCCTATGGGAGATACCTAGTTGCACAGCAGCACTGCTGTAGGGACTGCAAACCAGAAGCAAAGAGTCCTGGCGTGTGTTGGGAAGAGGTCAGGCTTGGTCACTCCTTCAGCACTGCTGGGGTTTTTCCCACCCCTGTAATCCACCAGTTTCAGTTCAGTTGTTGTATCTAGTGAAAAATGCAGGCTGTGACTGCGGTGTACAGTGAGGCACAGCATGCAAACCTCAGCTGCTCTGGACTCAGTGCAGCAAATAAATCAGACACAAACATATGTATTTTTAATTTACTAAGGGAAATACATGCCTAGCATGCCTTTCCATTCCTCCTGTTTATCATAACCCCAAAAGTCATCTAGACCTTTTTAAAGTTGCTTAATTTACTAGAAATGAAAATCTCGTCAGCAGTTCGGTTTGGTGCTCATCTGCAGTGAGGAGCTAAATTTGAACCCGGCAGAAACATGTTCCCGTACGTAGTAAATCTGAGGGAGAAGCCACAGCTTTTCAGGGAGCAGGAGGTGAGAAGTGAAATCCTTAACCCCCTTCACTTTGGAGAAGCCACAGCACCTGAAACATGGTGGCAGCTCCCAGGGCAAGCCCAGAACACGCTGAGGGAGCGCTGCTGGCAAGTTGAGAAGCTGGTGCCCCTGCAAAGAGCTTCTGTTTGGGTTTGGTGGCATTTCACACCTGCTTTGTCTGTCTGCCTGTTGGTCTCCATGTATTTATTTATTTTATTTATTTCTGGTGGCCTGCTATGAAGCATATAGGGATGTGGCTCAATCTGAATGGCAGGTCTGAAATTGTGTTGTCTAATCCTCTAATTGGGTTTGCTTTTGGTATTAGGAGAGGTTGATTGTGGCAAAACTCTGGAGTCCTACCAAAC
Source organism: Hypotaenidia okinawae (assembly GCA_027925045.1). Classification (NCBI taxonomy): domain Eukaryota; kingdom Metazoa; phylum Chordata; class Aves; order Gruiformes; family Rallidae; genus Hypotaenidia; species Hypotaenidia okinawae. Next base: position 66,434,644 of record BSDF01000002.1, read on the forward strand.
TAAGAGAAGTGGCAAGTTTTTCTTTTCTGCTCTTTTGTGCTGCTTCTACAGCTGTTCACTGGATATTGCCCCAAGTTTATTCTCATTCTAACTTCTATCCTTGCCAGAGATAAATGTTGAGACCCCTTCTCAGTGGTTTCCCTCTGCCCTTGTTCCTTTGTTTTCTTATGGTCTATGTCCTAGTTTAGGGCCCGGAGCCCCTTTCCCTGGGACCTTTCCAGCAGGAGAACAGAGAGAAAGGCAACCCAACGTGCCACAGAGGTTGTGCTCCCACTTTGCGCGGGTACAAAGGGGCTGCTGCTGCTGCCGAAGGGAGCATCTCTGGGTCTTTTTTTTTTATTCTTCTGTAGTCCCCTGCACACTTCAGGCACTGTATTAATCATTATAATTTCTTCCACATTGCCACTTTGTCTGTGAGCTTCCTTTGAGAAGTGCTTTCTGTTTTGTGCTCTCTTCCAGCAGGCTCCAGCTTTTCTGGAAGCGTTTGCCTGAGCTCTTTCCCAGGGTGAGGGTATGCCAGCCAGTGCATCAATCCACTTTTGTTTTCATTATGCCAGCTTCCTGTGAAGTTTTCAAATTAATTTTAATGCTTCCCTTAATTTTAAGGCCTATAAAAAGACCTCGGTTCTGCCTACCTTGGTGAACTGGGACCTGTTCAGGAATCTGGAGGATGCTTTTGCCTTGGTGCTGGGGGTAACCGTTTTCCCTGCCTGTGTTCAGCAGGTTCCTGGCACTGTCAGCCTGAAAACATCCGGACCATTCCCCAGCATCCTGGAGGGCAGAGGATGGGGCTGCACTTCAGATATCACATCCCTGCCCTGCTCTGTGCTGGGTGATTGCCAGCAGGGCAATCCTGAGCATCGTGCCCACATCCCTGTGCTCAGCTGGCTTGTGGGAATCATGGCTGTGCCCTGCAAGCCCAGTCAAAGATGGGGGGAAAGGATGAGGCTGAAGTGATGAGTAACATGGGTAACAGAGTGTTGGTGTTTTCCCTATGCAAGGTCAGAAAAAACAACCAGAAAATAAAAATTGTGTCTGGATTGCAAGTCAAAATAGTGACAGCAGCTTACATAGATGTACTTATATTAGCTTTAAACTACCTAGCTCTACGGCAAGGTGCACCTCGGCTTGGGCTGAGAGCTGGCAGAGCCAAGGGGGGACAAGGACATCCCTGCACCCATAAAAGCTGTCCCTGTTGCAGGGTTCTGTAATCTGTAAATGCTTTCAGGTCTGTGGACAGATACAAGGAGCACTGCCAGGATTGGGGGTTGGACTTGATGAACTCTTGAGGTCCCTTCCAACCCCTACAATTCTGTGATTCTGTGAAAAGGCAAACCTGATGCCAGGAGACATTTGTGCTTTAGGCATCTTCAATACCAGTGGAAAAAGGCTGAGAGGCCTACAGATCAAAAGAAAAGCTCAACCTGGGGCAAGGTGCCAGATCACACTGGGCAGCCCCTTTCCTGCTTGTCACTGTCAACACCACTCCGCTCTCTGCTACGTAACTTTAACAGCTTCCCTTTCTGATGAAAGAAAGGATGCGTGTGGTAAAATGATCTGGAAAGCGTTTGTCTTGGTAGCCATGGGTTGCCAAGCCTGTGCCTCTGAGGGACACCCTCTTCTTTCCTAAGAACCATCCCAAGATGACAGGATTTGGGGTGGGGGCAAATGAGGCAGCAGAGGAATAACCATCCTCTGAGCCTGGAGCATGCAGGCCTGCGGCAGTGGAGACTGGCCATGTGCTGCCATAAGCCATGATGGAACATGATTGAACAACATTCATACACTTTGCACCAGAGGGCTGTCACAGAAGCAGCGTGACTGAGGTTGGGGGGCACCTCTGGAGCTCAGATGGCCCGGCTCCCCTTATTGCCGTGTGGGGCTGACTTGGGGGTGGGATGGAAAGAGCAATATATTGATGAAGGGGTCCGACAGCCATCTTTCTAGTTCTCCTTTATTCACCTCAGTGGGGGACCCTGCGGCTCAAGTTGGCAAAATGGTGCAGCCAGAGCACGGGTGTTGGGGGGACGGAGTCTAGAAGAGAGACTCTTGCCTTTTCCCCGCCTCACATACCTTTCACAGTTCTGATGTTTTAAATGATGCAGAGGGAAAAAACTTCTAACAACTTTCTGTTCACAACAAATACAGGCATAAAGCTGCTGGTTTTCCTAGCAGCAAAAGCCCCGTGGTCTCAACTCAACCATCCTGGTGTGTCAGGAGGCTTTCCCCAACCAGGGGATGAAAAGCGCCCACCTGCCCACCTACAACCCCACGGCCTCAGATAAAGCTGAGACCTGCATGGCTGAGAGATAGCCTACTTTTATTGTATTGTGGTTTTTTTCTTCTCCTTCCTTTCCAGCATCAGGCTGCAAGCGAAAATACCTTTTCAGCCCTCGTGTTATTACCCATACGGATGGTACCTTTAGTGCATGCTATTCACTGCTGTAATAGCTGCACCTGTGTATAGCACGGCGCTGGAGCTGCGGCAGCTGTGGGCTATAATTGCAAAATATTATTTTCTGTTTCTCCCTGAAAGCTTCTTTTCTTTCTTTTTTTTTTCCCCTTTTTTTTTTCTTTTTCTTTTTTTCCCCCCCTTTCTTCTTCTTGTTGCCGTGAAGGTCCATTTATAATGACTGCAGACCTCTTTCTTCCTGCAAGGCTACCTCTTCCCATTACACCTGTTCCTACACACTGGATTTCTTCAAAGGGCACTCGTGTGAGCACACGTGCCGCCTCATGTGGGCGGGCACCCGGCAGCCTCCAACACGCGTGTTCGGCAGCACCCGGGGTGCTTGCTCTGGGACCCGGTGCTGTGCGATAGGCCGAGGGGCCAGGCCGCACCTGTTATTGCCGCCGCTCTGGGCAGTGGGCTTTTATGTGGGTTGGCATGGAGGCTCCGAGGTGATTAATTCATTTGTTCCTTGAATATTCTGCCCCTGGGTGCCCGTGTTACTGTGAATCAATTTAGTACTTTCGGGCCTGGATTAATGCAAGTGCCGATGGAGCATGCACTGGGAGGGGGGAGGGAGCAGGGGAATATCCAGAACACAGCTAGCAACTCTTAACAATGAAAAATACAGTAATGGAGCACTTGTTAAAAATAAAATAAAATTAAAAGTTCATTTATTTCTCAGTCCTCCCACCTACGGTGCGGAATCCAGTTCACTGGAAGGCGACTGGCTAGCCAGTGTTTCAGGCTGTGCCTTATAAATCAAGGCTGCAGCAAGGAATTTGAAATGTGTATTGACGCTAGCTGTTCTCTTACCTCCCGCTGTAATGAATTCATGTCTGCAGACAACAGACACAATTATTATGGAAATTACACACACGCACACAAACACTCAGAGGAAACAGTCGTGGGCTTGGGGTGGGGGGTTTTTGTGGGTTTTTTCCCCCACTCCCAAGCTCTTGCTTCACTGCTCTTAGCCCAGGCCCTCAGCACCTGACCCGGCTGTCATGGCTGGTGTCAGGATTTTGCCCACCTTCCCAAGTAGCCGCTGGAGGATATCACCCATGGATGGCCCAAGCAGCTGGGGGTGCAGCTGGGGATACAACCACCTCCCTGCCCTATGGCAGAAGCATGAAAGCAGAGGTGTCCAGCTTGGGGCTGAGCAGCAGGGCAGCAGCGCAGTGGAAGGCATGGGAAATACCCGGGGACCTGCCAGCCATGCTGAGGGGGTTTGCCGCAGTTAAATCTAATCCCACTGAACGTTCAAGCATGAAACAAGGTGAAGGGAATCAGCTCGTGAACAGGACTGAAGTGCCAAAAAGTTGAGCAATCCACCACTCCCCAACCCCCTCAAAAACCCCCAAACAAACCCAGACTCTATTGCATTTTCGCTGGGACTGCAACCCCACGGCAAAATCCTAGTCTTTCAGCCTTACGTCTAAAGGAAGCCTTCACTCGTAAGAGTCATACAGTCCCCCACCCCCGTGCAGTGAGAGGTGTAAGCTCACCCCCACCCCTCCCGTTAATACTTCGATGCAGGGCGAGGGCCGGAGCAGGCGCGGTGCAGCGAGCCTGAGCCCGGGGGGCTGTCGTGGATGGGTGGTGGTGGGTGGTGGTGGGCTGGGAGGTTCCCCCACTCCCGCGTTGCTCCGGCCCCGGGCGGCCCCTCCGTGCCCCGCGGTGCCCAGTGGTGCCCGGAGGCGCGTCCGGCCGGTTCCGGTAGGTGGCAGTGCTCCCCCAAGAATTTGGGATCCCGGACCTAGGCACCAGCGATTTCTTGGCAGATGCGGTGGCAAAAACAAATGGAAGTGGGGGCAGAGCGCTGGGACCCCCTTTTCCTTTCTTTTCCAGGTAATTGGGAAAGAATTCATCTTCCTTTTGTGTGTGTGTGTGTGTCTGAAAAACCAGCCCTGAAGATTTCCTTCTCGTGCCTAAAATTAAGAAATGAGCAGTCCTTCAGCTCCCTGGCAGGTCAGATACAAACAGGTACACCAGTATTTTCAGTGTCCCCAACCACTAACGACACACAGACACTGCTACATTTTGTGAGTCTGTGCCAGCGAAAGGGGTTCTGATGTCTAAAGCACCACAGTTAGCACACAAGTGGCTTAATATGAGGCAGAGGCAGTTGCTTCTCCTCCAGCCCCAAAGGCAAGAGTTGTGCAACTTTTTGCAAAACCTTAGGCTGTATTTTATTTTTTATTCTTCCTTTTTTCGGTGTCTTAGTTCCACAACATTATGGGCTCTTCATCACTTGCTTTTCACTAGTGCCCCAAAGGTTAAGTGAAGTTGAGGCACGGGCAGGAGTGACAGTGAAAATGTTTCAATGAGGCACATAAAAAAGCCCCCACCAAACCCTCACACCTCACCAGGGGAATTGTCTAGATAGCAATACATCAGAGTGCTGCATGCATGCTCTCTTTCAGTGCTGCAGCTCCATGAGGATCACTGTACCGTGGAGCTGGAAAAGGTTAGTGCATTGCAGGGGTTACTTAGGGCCGTTTATATGCGAGCCTCCAGAACCCAAACAGCTTTTTGGGGCTGTGTATGTGTGTGAAGGCTGTTCTGCACTTGAGGTGCTGAAGGTGGTTGGGTGGAGGCATGCTGCAAAGGGGTGCTTTGTAATGTTACGTGCTCCTCGTGGCTGCCCATATTTCTGACCCGAAAATGCTATTGAGGAGCATTTGCAAGTATTGCCTTTTCTCTCAGGTCCTTTGAAAATGTCACCCGAAGCTCACTCCAGAAATTTTCCTGAGGAGGCTGAACATTTGAGAGGCACATGGCCAGCACACCTCCATCCAGCACACTGCTATGTGGCAGAGGCTCTGGGGAGCCCCGGAGAGGAAAGACCTTTGTGTGGAGAGCCAGCGCATCAGCAAGGACAGCTTCCCTCCCCAGGCAGCCTCTTGCTCCAGACCTGCATGTGAGATTTTCACACAGTCCGTGCCTCTGGATGCTGGGACACTGCTTGGAGCCCACCAGCATGGGTGTTCGGTAATATTACCTGTCTCAGGCACTAGATTGAAGCCACAAACTGCTTCCAAAGCTGCTGCTCTGTGACTGTCACAGAGCAGAGATGTTTGATCAGTAGCTTGCCAGGCTGAAAATGTAGTGTGGTGCACAGAGGGCATGGGTTCCCACCTAGTCTTGTTCATCACCATACCCCTCAGCCTGACCTGTTTGCTTCGAGAGAAGTCATTTTATAAACCAACCAACGGGACAGTGCTGAGAAATCTTTGTGGAAAGGAACAGCCTCACCTGGACTTTGGAAACCAATACTGAGTCTTTGAACTTTCTCCTATTGCTCACACCTTTTTTCCTCTGTGCTGGATAATTCAGTTAGGGGGCTCCATAAACAGAGAATTCAATTTCCTTTGAAAATTGTTTTTTAAAATATGTTTCCTAATTAAGTCATTAACAGATCAAAGCACTGGGTGCCAGCTGGATTTACCGGTGGGTTTGTGTGACCACAGCCTGTTTTGTGTGTGTGTGCGCGTGTGTGCCTTTATTTCAGAGGGGAAACCTTAAAGGACAGCGTGTGACCACGGCACAGCAGTTCTTACCTTCAGGTTGCAGGCTGAAACCCTTCGAGGGCTGTGTGGGGAGCTGTTACCATCTGTAGGCCGTGAAGCGATTTCATAGCCATGAGCTGTGTTTCTGTGGGGCGAGTTTCTGTCTAACAGGAAAACACCAGAGAAGCAGGCGTTCTCGCTCATCCTTAGAGAGGCCGAGAGGCTGAACAGGCAATGGAAACCACGTTTCTTGCTCATCTAGTTCTTGTCAACACGGCGTGGAAAATAGAGCAGGCCTCGGCTCGGGAAAAACAGCTTCATCAAATTTCGAACTTTTTAAAGCTATTTTCATTGTGCAGGGACCAGAGCGGACGTTTTAGAAAGATTTATTTCTTGTGAAATAGGCCATGGCATCCTTTACTGGATTTTTTGGGCAGAATAACTCTTGATATTTAAATTACTGGAAGTACTTTTCTCACAAGAGCAAGCGCCAATAGTAACTTTGGCATTAATTTTCTTAAAAGTGATGACAAATTTTTTTGCAAAAAAGGAGGGGAAATCCTGAAAAGTGTCATTTTTTTCTGACTAAAATGTACTTAATGCAAAAATTTTCTCTTGTTCCCAGGTGAAAAAAATGTGTCTCATCCATCACTGCATGATCATTCAAAGTCAGGTTTGGGTTTTCTAGGCTTTTTTTTTTTTTTTGGCATGTAAGAATTAGTAGCAACACTGGAAATCAGATCTTCAGCTGCTGTTCATTTGAATTCCCTGCAGTCGCCTGTCTTTGAATATTTTTCCAGATTTTTTGAGGTGTTTACACCTTTTCTTTTTCTTTTTCCTTTATTGTTTTGAGTGAGCAAGGATTAAGATCCTCTTGTGAGCTGTGTTGCACAAGCATGTGGCAAGAGCCAGTTGCTGCCCCGAAGTTTTACGCTCAGCGTGATGAAGGCAGATGACATTCTAGAGCAGAATCAGGCACATAGAAAGAGAGGATCTTGTCCAAGGTCAAAGCTGGGTTGAAATCTGGATTTCCAGCCTCTTTGTTCAGGGTCTGGCTCAGACCTTCTCACTCTGACCCCTTCTTCAGCACTTTGCAGTCGGATGGACTTTTCCTCTGGCCTTCTTTCTCATTTCAGACCATTGTTCAGGGAGCCGCTCTCTCCATGGTCAGACCTGAGAGGAGGTGGCTGAGAGGAGAGGTTGGATGTCAGAGGAAATGGCTCACTAGTCATCTCACCGAGCTCTGAGCCCTAGCACCAGCAGTCACCAGAGCCAGATGCTTCAGGGGGACAGAGAAGAAACCCACAGCAGGCAGTTATGAAGTGCTTTACCCCCAGGAAGGTTTCCTTTGAACTGCTGTCAATTAAAGGATGACTTGTGGCCTCAAGCACTGGTTTTTTTTCCTTTCTTTTTTTTTTTTTAAATTTATTTACTACTTAAATTCTAGATGTTCTTGTTACCCAGGCTCATTTGTGCTTGGTCTGCCTAATTTAAGCTAAAACAGTTCCTCAGGGCAGAGCTCTGGTGTTCTTACATCTGTAAATTACCACATTCCCCTAAAATTATGCAGATTGTAATAAATAAAATAGCAGTTCTGGGTCCTTCTGATTTTAAACATCCATTCCCAATCTTTCCTTCTCTTTCTGGTGTTGGTTAGGCACACAGCTTGGCTTGAAATAACGTTTGTTCCAGGTTTTAAAACAAAGGAAAATTTAATTCAGAGAGAACTAAACCCTACTCAATGAGGTGAGGACAATCTTTGGGATGTCCTCATCTTTGTTTCTGTTGCCTTTCTGGTTGGGGTACCTGAGGCACCAGAAATTCCTCAGCAGTGAAATGCAGTATCAGGAGTCAGACCTACAGCTGAGATAAGACAGGCTGCTTTCCTGATGGCTGGGGGGAACCTCAGGGCACAGCACCTTGGTGCTCCAGGAGCACCTGCCAGACAAGGCTTATTTTGAAGATGGCCTGTGAAGTGCCATGAGACCCTCAGAGCAAAACTCCAGGGAGACCATGGGCATCCTTCTGCCTGCTCCTGGCATTGTTGTCAGCAGGACTAAAAATGGTGCATTGATGGGAGAGGTGACTAGCTGAAGGAGACATATCACAGAATCACAGAATGATAGAGGTTGGAAGGGACCTCTGGAGTTCATCTAGTCCAACTACCCCCCTCCCCCACACTTGCTAAAGCAGGATGACCTAGCACAAACTGCACAGGAATGCATCCAGGCAGGTTTTGAATATCTCCAGGGGAGAAGACTCCACAACCTCTCTGGGCAGCCTGTGCCAGTGCTCTGCCACACTCACAGTGAAGTAATTTTTCCTCATATTGAGATGGAACTTCCTGTGTTCTGGTATGTACCTGTGGCCCCTTGTCCTGTCACTGGGCATCACTGAGAAGAGTCTGGCCCCATCCTCTAGACATCCAGCCTTTAGATATTTTTAAATACTGATTGGATCCCCTCTCAGTCTTTTCTTCTCCAGGCTAAACAGACTCAGCTCTCTCAGCCTTTCCTCGTTAGGGATGCTCCAGTGTCCTCATCATTGCTGTAACCCTCTGCTGGACTCTCCCCACTATTTTCTTGTCTTTCTTGAACTGGACACAGTACTCCAGATGTGGCCTCACCAGGGCAGAGTAAATGGGGAGGACCTCCCTTGACCTGCTAGTCACAGTCTTCTTAATGCAACTCAGAATACCATTGGCCTTCTTGGCTGCAAGGGAACACTGCTGGCTCATGGAGGGCTTGCTGTCCATCAAGTCTTTCTCCACAGCACTGCTTGCTAGCAGGCCAGCTCCTAACCTCTACTGGTGCTTGGAGTTATTCCTCACTAGATGCACGATGCTACCCTTCTTTTGTTGAATTTCATTAGGTTCCCCTCCACCCAACTCACTAGCTTGTCCAGGCTTCTGGTGTGTTGGCCACTCTTCCCAGGTTTGTATCATCAGCAAACTTGCTGGGGGGTACAAGCTGTCCCTTTTCCAGGTCACTGAATATGTTGAACAAGACTGGACCCAGTACTGACTCTTGAGGCACACCACTGGCTACAGGCCTCCAACTAGACTGTGCTGCTTATAACAACCTTCTGAGCCCTGCCATTCATCCAGTTCTCAACCCACCTCACTGTCTACTCATCTGACCCACATGTCCTAAGCTTACCTATGAGAATGTTATGGGAAACAGCATCCAAAGCCTTACTGAAGTAGAGGTAGACAACATCCACTTCTCTCCTCTCATCTGCCCAGACAGTCACGCCATGAGAGCAGGCTATCAGATTGGTCAAACATGATGTCCTCTGGTGAATCCATGTTGACCACTCCCAATAACCTTTTTTTCCTCCAGTTGAAATGACATCCAGAATGAGCTATTCCATCTCCTTTCCAGGGATGGAGGTGAGACTGACTGGCCTGTAGTTTCCTGGGTCCTCCTTCTTGCCCTTTTTGGAGACAGGAGTGGCATTGTCTTTCCTCTAGTCCTCAGTCACCTCTCCCGTTCTCCATAACCTTTCAAACATGACTGAGATCAGAAATAACATCTGTCGGCTCTCTGAGCACTCATGGGTGCATCCCATCAGAGCCCATGGATTTGTGGGTGTTGCATTTGCCTAAATGATCTCTAACCCAATCCTCCTTGAACAAGAAGGGAATGCCTTTTGTTCTCCAGACTTTTTCTCTTACCTCCAGCATCTGGGATTCCTGAGGGCTGGCCTTAGCAGTAAAGCCTATAGCTCATACAGGGCCTTTGTCATGCTGGTACATTATCTGACTTTGACACCACCAGTCCTGGAGCCTGCAAGGCTTTTGTCTGAAGTGAGTTAACTCTTCCCCTAGGTGCTGGTAAACCTGATTTGTGCAAGCACTTAGAGCAAATTTCTTGTGAAACAGTGCTCCATAAGGAGATGTGTGCTGAGAGTGAAAGCAGATGCTGCTTTGAGACTTTTGGTCCTGATTCCAGCCATGCTTAACATCAAGAAGGGTTGGGCATCTTTATTAAACCCCCTTTGGATCATACACCTCTACTTCAATAATGTGGACAGCTTTTTCTCAGAGCAGGAGAAAGAAACAGGCTTTTCTGGGCACATTTAGTTTATTTGACATGGCAGTAGTTTATCTGACATAGTTTGAGTTAAATTTCACTGTGCTTGTCACTAACCTAGCTGTGAAGCAATCGAAGAAACCCATCACAGCTACACGAATGTTGTGAATTTAAAAATAAAATAAAATAATTTCAAAAAAGGCCACTCAAATCCAACTCTCCACGATACAGCCTTACTAACAAAAATGAAGATAAGCAAAACCTTATGTGAACTCTGGGCTAACCCTTGTCCCCAGGTCTGTCTGAAATTGAAGATGAGACATTTGCTGTGGCATGATGGTGCCAATGAGCGCCTGGATTGGGTTTCTAGCATGTGAAAAACCTCACTGTGCACACTGTGGTCCTGTGCTTTGAAAGCACCGAATGCTGGACCTCTTACCCATTTTCCTTTACCCCTTTCTCTCTCCTGCAGCTGTGCAGACCAAACTGGGAGAGGTCACGCGGAGGACCTCCTACCCCAGCGTGTGCTAGCCTGCATCTTCACAGAGAAGCGAGCACACTGCCTGCCTACTCAGATGCAAGCCTCCACCACAGATGGCTGAAACTGAATTTGCAGTTCACTGGGTGTGTTATTTCTACCCGGTTTGAACCACAAATATGTTTGTTTAAATATTTTCTCTGAAATTTCACTTTTGGAAATTTGCCTTGTGGCATTTCAGAGCTAGTTCACTTGGTGTTTTGTTTAATTTGGGAGCTAATTATTACAATTTTATGGTGTCTCTGGATGTCAGTTATCAGAACTATCCTGATGCTCTTGGTAAGTAACACAAACAGTATAAAACCCAAAATGAACCACCTAAAACCATTTTGACATTATATTCTCAAATTTCATTTCATACCCCCAAAATCTGACCTCAAAATGCCAACACAGTCTGGGATGAAAACACCTAACTTATTTTAATTTTATTTCAGTATCTTTTCAATGGGATCTTTACTGGGTTCAATACTAAAGCGATTAAATTGGGTAAAGCCTTCAGCTTTCCATTAGAAATTCACTATGAAATTCTTCTGCCACTACTCTGCACCTGCAGCAGAGTACGTCGTGCGAGGTACATCGTGTGAGGTACATGTCACCATCGAGTCTTAATGAAAGGCCTGGGTCTTAGAGAAATGTTAAAGACACTATCCTTTAAGAGTTTGATTGAATGCCACAGAAAATTTACTGTATTGTCTTTATTTTCTCAGGCCCATTGGGTCTCCAGCTCTTCTCACTGGGGCAAATGCTGAGAAACTGTGTTAAGTTGTTGCCTACTGACGTGTCATACCTGACTGAGCCAAACCACAATGCCAATATTAAATATGTGTGTAGATATGACAATGAAGAGGATGAAGAGAGGACTCCTGCCATACTATCGTGCCCCTTTCATCAATCCTGAGAGGAGCATGGAAAAAGCTGAAGGAGGATTCAGGAGAAGACGGGGTTAGGAGATAGGGCAGCAAACAGCCAGGTTTTATGTCGAATATGGTGAATCTTGAGGTCATTTTAATTTCTGATGGTGGCAAGTTCCACGCCACATAAATCATGGGTCTGTGGGAGAGCAGCCAGGCGCTGCTGTCAGGAGGAGATGGATGACTGGTGGGGAGAGGTGGCCTCCCAGGTGAGCCTGGCTGGGCCAGACGCAGGCGCAATGGACAGCTTAAGCTGCTCTCTGGCTGCACCGAGGAGTCCATGTCCCATTACTGGGATGAAGGGGGAGTTTGGGCTGTTTGTTCTCAGGGACCTGCTTTGCTGAGCAGATGTGCTGCTCTGCTTCATGCCACTGCATAGCTTCAATTTTTTTTGATGTAACAGCAGGAAGCACCATAACTGTGCCTACCTTACTCACCCTGTGGGTAAGCAATAAGCCCTCCTGGGCAGGGGACAAGCGCTTTGCTTTGTACCTGCTGTTTGTTACCTTCCACTTCTCAACTGGGACTCTGGGATTGCAAGACAGCCCAAGCAGACACTGCCAGGGAGAGGAAGATGGCGGAGGGTGAACAGGCCTCCCCATCGGGTGGCTGATACTGATGGTGTCCTGGCAGGATGCACGTGGGATCGATGCAATGTTGCATGCATTCCATACCTCCCAAGAGCCACCACTCCTTCTGCCAACCTGGCATCTAGAAACCCTTCTCCTGAGCAGGTCAAGAGCTGGGACAAAGCCTGGGACAGCTAAGGCTTGTGTGCGGCTTGCATGGCTCACACAGAGAGCCTCCTCCTGGCCCTTGGCATCAGCCTCCTTGTCATGGGACAGCAGCATGATACCATGGCTGTACTTCATACCATCACATCCCTCGTTGTCCCCTCCTATCTCGACACTCCATGCCCTGTGCTGAGCAGAATAGCAGAGTGAAGATAATGATCCTCATTTATATCAGTTAAGGTCTCTGCCCACTCTGGAATTTACTTCATTAGGACTACAGGCTGAATTTATTTTCATTTCTCCTCCACTAGTGCCTTGCTGCAGTGTAACCGAAGCATCTCTTTTTAGTGTACTGAAGTACCAGAGTTGTCTCTTCTCATTTCTTGTAACCTTCTTCAGATTTCTCTTCCTCCTCTTCCCATTTCTCCTTCTCACTCCCCCTTCTTGTAGGTTGTTTGCCCACTATCAGCCAGCCTTCAAAGCCAGGTGTCATCTGGATTCATTGGCTGCTGACAGCGGAAGGGACTTGGTACATCACTTGGCCTGCTGGTCAACAAGTACATCACTTCTGCAAAAGCCTGTGGGTCAAACCCCAATCTCAGTACCCGGGGCAGGCACCTCTCCCTCTTCACCCAGCTGTAGCAGGTGGGAAGATGCACTTAAGCCTGCATAGGGTAAGGGGTGCTTTCAGCTGAGGGAGGGCAGAAAGCTCCTGCTGCCTCTAGGTCTAGTAATAAAAAAGTAGGAGGTGTAAAAGCAAAAATTTAAGAAGGAGTGAAGCATGTGTGGATGCTGGGAGCAGAGATCATGGACCACTGCCTTTGTCTGAGAGGTGAATCTGTGATGCGACTGTGCATGCCTCACCCTGATATAGTCAAAAGTGATGCTTCATGTCTGGCATCGTTTCCCCTCTGACCAGGGGCTGGGCTGGGACTGCCCTTTGGGAAGTTGTCCTGTCCACAGGGAAGTTAGGTCCTGCCCTTCCCCTTATTCCCAATTGTTGGAATAAAGAGCCTTTTAAGGGTCCCCGCATCTCATAGCTTGGGTCTTTCCAAGCAAGGGGAACAGAGGTTGTGGGAGGATGTGGCTTTAGTGGCATTACAGCCCCATGATGTGAGCAAGAGCTGCAACAAGAATGGCAACCCCAGCAGACCCTACCCCTAACAGGGTGACTGCCATGGCTGTGATGTAGGTTCCTGCAGTGCCCACCATGTCTCCTGTCTCCTCTTCCCATGCCTGGGAGGCTGCATTTCCCACCCCACGGGCGGTGGGTCAGCTGAGCATCTTGCTGGCTGCACTGCAGAGTCCCCCACACCACTGGCAGCACAGTGGTGGGTGTCATGCTGTAGGACCTGTTTTGAGGGAAGGGGACACTGCCGTGAGGTTTTTGCCAGACTTAGCAGTTTTGGCCCGATTTCTGCCATGAGGCAGGAACCACCTCCCCTTCTACTCATCCAAACCCCGGTGCTCCCTCTGCTGGGGAAAGTAAAGAAGGTGAAAACCAACATGAAACAGGCAGAAGTGGCCTGAAAAGTGTTAACGCGAGGCTGCACTTTCCATCCCATGAAACACATGCATGGCTGTAGCTGCAACAAGGTCATGGCTGCTGATTGGCCGTGGACATGGGCAGATGGGGCCTGGTTGGTTTTTATTAGGCTTTCCTTTTAATCTATGCTTTAAGAGATGTAGGGCCTTCTTTCATGACAGCCTGGCTTTAACAGAGCTTGCCTGTCCCCTCTGTTCGCCCCTAATGAAGGACTTTTTCCAAAGCCTGACCCTAAACCCTGAGCACCGGGGCCTGGTGGCTCAGCACTCCCACTTCTTCCTCTTACACCCGGAGTAAGACCCTTAGAAAAGAGGGTGAAGGTTTCCTTCAGTGGGAGTGTCCCCATGGTACAAACTGCCGGTTTAACATAGCACCAGGTAAGCACTCACACCATGTAGCACTGGAAATACCTTTTTTCTTTTCTTGCTTTTTTTTTTTTTAATAAAGGAAACGACAAGGTTGAAATGTGCGTGCCTGTGTGGTGCATAAGCATGCGTCTGCATGTGTGCTGTCAATGGATGGGGACAAAGTGTCCACCAAGCTCTTCATTCCTTTTCGAGGTGGTGGCAGCACATTTGCTTCTATAGAGAGCTTTATAGACTTGTTTCCCATCAATGGGCAGCCCTGACTGCATTAATGCCTTCCATTGAAACAAATGAGTCTGTGGCTGGATCTGACTGCACGGCTTTCAAGGGAATTCATTCTGTGGCTTTCATGTTAGTGATATCTGTGAAAAACAGGAAACTGTTTTCCCATCTCATTCACATAATAGATAAGATGAGAAATTAGCTGCTGGATGAGCATCCTGGGGGCTGTTCATTTTGTCACAATAAATAAGGCGCTGCTGCTGCTGCTGTCTCGTGTGTGCACATACTGCACGCACGCACATACACACACACACGTGTGCACACTCACACGCTGTCTCTCACTCAGCATCATCTTCTCACTTGAGAGCAGCAATGCTTCATTGATACAGACACCCTGATTTGGAAAGGCTTTCCCTCCTCAACTTCTTTTCTCTTGCTTCCTCCCATAGCTGCTCCCTGCTGAGTACCTGTGCTCCCCACAGCTGGCCATGTGCACCCCCAAATGGGGAAGGCTTTGGTGGGAAGTGGATTTTCACTAGCATGACATGGCATTTAACCCCTCCTGCTTGTTAACTCTTCCCCTTTCCATGTCCAGAGGCAGGGATGAGCTGGGAGCCCCAACATGCCCCTGCAGAGAGCTGAGGGTGCACCCCAGCCTGCTGTCCCCTGGATGGTCTCCACAGCTTGACAGTGATCTGTTTTCTCCATCCCAGGGAGGAAGGACCACGCCGTCCTTCCACACTGCTCCTCCACAGGCAGTGACCAACGCCATGGCCGGGCACGGGGCCACAGGCAGCAATGACTTCCTTTTGAAGTTTGCTTTTACCACCACCTCACATTTTGCCCACTTTGGGTCAGTAAAATGAAGCCAACATCAGGCAAAATTAATTACGTTCAAGAGCTGCTGTTACTGTTTAAGATGAAACAAAAGTATTCCCGGGAAGATGCTGGAGGAGGAGAGGGTGCTTTTGCCCTCCAAGTTATCTTCCTGCAGTCCCAGCTTGAGGAGAAGCTCACAGCCTTGAAGCAAATTTGAAAAAAGGGAAGTGTAGTCAAAGCAGAGGTGGGGGTTTTTTGTTTTGTTTTGTTTTGTTTAATGTTTAGAAAACTAAAGAAAAGGAAATCAATTATGAGGCCTACCTGAATTTTATTTCCTCACCAAAAACCAAATTACTCAGCAAACTTATCGCTTGCTATTGCAGGCCTTGGTATTAAAGAAAACAATCAGGCCAGCAGGATTAATCTCTGACAGCTGCCTTATCTTTAACTTGCACCTTTGTTATTTTCTGATGAGCTTCTCCTTTTTTGCTGCGACGTTGTACCATACCTCACTGGTTCCTTTCATTTTATCATCAGGCAGGAGCGGAGGACCTTTCAGTTTATTAAAAAACCTTTATTTGTGAAGAACAAAGAGGGAGGAAAAAAGGCAAACAATGAGGTCAGACAATCTCCTTCTTGCCAGGAGTCACTCACCTGTTATTTAGAGTGTTATCAGTTAGAGGAGACTTGCATCATTGAAAATTGGTCCCTGACAGCATAGTCTGTTAATGCGCGCACCCCCTCACACGCTCGAGCTCGTGCACACACACACACACGTACGTGCATGCACACAAAAGCCCTTTATGACTGACTCATACCGACCTCCAGACAAGGTCCTCTCTTGCCAAGACTATAATGTTTTCACTGGGGGAGTCCATTTTTGCTCTGGCTCGCGTGTGGCAGTCAGGGTCTGCAGCACAGGAGCCCACCTTTGACAAGTCTAGCTGCCCCAGGGTAGTTACACCTCAAACAGTGTCTTGTGCCCCCTAGGGAAGCCCTCCTGAACCAACCTTGTGCTCTCCCAGCAGCTCGTGAGATGTAATGTGAATTTTGAGATTTCCTCTCAAACAATAGCCGTTCTCTTCTGCTGGGGTTGTAGCTTTGCTGCTGAGGTTGCGCAGGTAACACCTGAAATGACTTCATCCTTTCCCAACTGCAGCCCTCAGCATCACGCAGATGATGATTCTCTCGGTGCAGGAAATGCCTCTGGCCTTTCTCCTTCTGGTGGGTGCTGCTGTGGAGGTCTTTACGGGAGCTTGGAAGGGCAGGGGGAGCTGTGCTTGTAAAACATAGAGCTGTGTTCCTGTTCTTGGTGTCACAAGTCCAGCTCGCAGTGGTTCTTTGGCTTCCTTTCCTCTTAATGAGCCCCGGACTTGCGGGATGTCCAGCTCTTTTAATGTCTGCTCAAGAATGAGTGAATTTGAGTACATTGGTCCTGCAAGGCCGAGACCTGCAACTATAAAACCAGTTATAAAAACAAGACTTCTCTTCCTGGAGTTTAACAAGTAAACTGACTTTAAGGAGTAAATTGTTTCTGAGAGTATCGGTGGCTGCTTTGGGACAGAGGTGATGAATTAAGTGCTCAGTTGTGCTCATACCTCATCTTGATGTGTGCATTACACACATGTCTGTCCGGTTTATATAGTTGGGGAGTGCTTGCAATGTACACCATAGGCTTATGGCCACAGTGGGGAAAGCCCCTCATGAATGAAGGAACATTATGTGTAGCATGGCCAGACATAACGGACTGCCAACAGGTAGAAGAGATGGGGACTTGGTTACAAATGTGTCACGAGACAGAGTTTTTAAACGAGACTGAGAACCAGACAGGTGATTTTTAAAGTCCTTTTAAGCCTTCCCTGTACAGTTGAAGGCTAGCCAAAGACTATGTGTGTGTTGCAGGAGCTGTTGAGTTAATGCCACCAAGAAATGTCTCAGTATTCAAAAAGAGCTAACAAAAGAATCAAGGGAAAGAAAAAAACCTAGCCTAAACCAATTCACAAATATCCATAGTAAAATGGTGTTACTCAGCCCCCACAAAAATTAAAAATGCCTGTAACACAAATGAACAAACCTGTGGAATCACACCTTTACCTTGCTGCATCTGTGCCATCACAGGCTTGCTCATATACATGATGATGGAAAATATGATGATCTAGCAGTATAAATGCTTTACTGGCAGGCATTTAAATTGGTCTGCTGTAAATCATGCTGCCAAGAGTGGTGCATGGCATTCTTGTCCTTTGCCTTTCCTCTGAACCAGAGGGGGAAGCACATGGTATAAAACTGTTCCTTCCTGCACTATGCCAATACTCATCCTAGGAAAAAAAACCCAAATGCCAAAACCCTCTGCTGCCTGTCTGAGGCAGCTTTCAGTCCCCTTTACGCCACTGGAGAGCAAAAACCCCTCAACAAAGCTTTTCTACTGGTGAAGAAAGCACGGTTGCTAAGGGCTGACATCTCACGCCCTTTCCTGGTTAGATGCTTTGGGGACCTGGGTTTCTCTCCTTTCCTCAGTCTTGGGGTGAGTTCTATACTGTGATCTGCCCACAGTTTTTCCTGTGAGCTCTAGGCAAGAAGTTTTCTCTGCCACACGTGGCTACAGAAACTGAAGCTCTACAATCGCCATTCCATACCCAAAGGCAACCATGAATCGTGTCTGGTTTATAAAATAGAAATATACACAGATGTCTCATTAGGAGGAATATAATTGTCCATGAAAGAAGTAGATATGTTCCCAAACTGCAAATACACTCAAATAAATGCTTTTCACAATCATGCTCTGCTCACCTATGTGTGTATATATGTACATGTACATGCCTTTAGAGAGAATCAGCTCTATCATCTGAGACCCTTGGTTATTTTTCACAATCTGCCTCTCTTCTTTCTAGATGTTTTCATTTCCTATCCAGAAGCATTATTCAGTTTGGCGGCTCAGTTCAAATCGGCAACGTACAAACCCAGCTGAAAAGAACCTGAGGAAACGAGCAGAGACAGCCACACAAAAGGAGGGGGGTGGTGTGGGGAGACTGAAATCAGAAGAAAGAGAAAGGTAGGATAATTCTTTGACAAGTGGGTCTATGGGATCTAATGCTATTGTGGTTTGTTATTCTACATGCTGTAGTTTGGAGTTTGGTTGGTTGGTTGGTTTTTTTGACAGTGTGTCTTGGTCAGTATCTCTGGCCTTTTCTCTCTAGACCAACAGCAGACACATCCTGCAGTCAGCTGTCAGTATGAGCTTGAATGACACAAGAAGCCCCAGGCATCCCCTTGCAAGGAAACAAGTCAGTGGCATCCTGTAGCATGGAGGTGACCTGGCTTGCTCCCTGTTGTTTGGCTATATCTACTTAATTCTTGCCAGTGCGGCAATACTCTACTCTTGCCTTTCCTTCCTTGGCTCTCCAGTAAACATCACTGGCCCGAAGCAATTGTGATTATTTATTTCATTTATGCTGTGCACAATCTTAGACTACATTAGCTACAGTTAAAATAAAAACAAATCAAAACTCATATCCCTTACTGAATTATACTGCCATGAGAGCAATGAAAGTAAAAGTATCTTCACCAAAACCTCCCTTCTTAGGCTACCCCAATATATTAAAAGTAAAGCTTAACAAAAGAGACAAGTTTTGCAATGTGCCCTGAAGGTTCACCACACAAGGAAGCAAATTTCAGAGCTGTGGGCCTTCTTCTGCTGAGAAAAAAAGCCATTTCCAAATGCACCGCTCCAGGGACCATCAGTTCAAATGCCTCAGCCCATCTCGATGGTGGACCTAGCTTTCACAGGCAGAGGTAGTCTCTGGAGGATGGGCAGGTTCAAATCACAAGGAGATTTAGCAACTAAGGCCTGAATTGCACCTGGAAATGAACTGAAAATTGGCGCAGCTTGTGTACCATCTGCGCTCTATGGTTTGTGTCTGAAATGTGGATATGTAAGCAGGCAGCTGCATACTGCAATTAGCTGAAGTTTCTGAGTGGTCCTCAGACGTAGTGCTGAGCAGACCACATGGCAGCGATCCAGTCTGGAGATGAGAAAAGCACAGACAATGGCGACACAGTCCAACAGGACAAGAGGTTGAAATCTCCTCACCAAGCAGATAGGAGAAGGGGAAATAAACACTCGTAGCTCCTGCTTCTGCTGGAACATTCAAAAGCATCTGGAAATCCAGGAGGCCTTCTCCAGCCGGGCAACAAAGGCCAAGGCTTCCCTCCATCCAGACGGCGAGCATTACTTTTGCCATCTCCCCCAGTTATTTCCTGCCATCGTTATCGTTTTCATTTCATGTGCAGTCAGCTCGTGTCTTCCAAGCCCTGGGTTTGGATTGAGGCTGAGAAAGCCAAATGTCTGCAGAACCTGAAGTCCCATGAAATAGGAGTCACGGAGCTGAACATCATGTGCATTTCGATGGCATTGTATCTCCAGCACTGTGATGATTCCTTTGTGAGTATCACAAGCCATCTGTGGAAAAAGTGATGAAGTAGCCCTCTAATACGCAAAAATGCACGCAAATTTTTATTCACAAGTCTGATCCACTTGACCAGAAACTAGGTGGGTGCAGAGTATAAGTACATAAGCCTTGTTATGGAAGAAGTAAAATTTTAAGTTGCTGATCTCCTTGCTGCATTGAGCAAAAACCTACTTGAGGCCTGCTAGGATTACCACATCCAGGATTCAGAAGTGTGGTGAATTTTAGCCCTGATTATAGAAAAGAGGAAGACTGCAGAGATTTTTTTGAAGGGAATTTTTGGGAGGAAAATAGTGGCTTGAAGTGGGAAGCTGATGTTGGAGCTTTACTGTTGGCTGAGAGTCACACAGACTGGCTAAACTTCAAGATGACCACTACATTATCATCATCCCAATGGGTCTGACCTATCACTGCATTGCTCAAGTTTTAGGCTGGTGTAACTCTTCTGAAATGACTTCTCTCTGGCTGAGACATTCCAGAGAAAGATGTTGCCTTGGAGCTGTGTGACATGTGGCTGGTGTCAGTTCTTGAGGCACGGAGAACAACTGCACAGTTCTAGAGAGGGAGTAAGTAAAATCACAACACCTTAGAGGTTAGACAATGTAACCTAATGACAGCCATTCATTAGCGAAAAGAGGGCGTATCAATAAAACACCATGGAAATTCAGGAAGACAGATTCATGCAGGGAACAGATTCCAATTTTTCCAAGGATGATTGTATATCAGGTGTTGTGATGTAAAAATCCACCTTATTAAATCCACCCAGATGAGAAAGGTTTGGTTTAAAGTTATCTCTGGCTCACCATGATAACCGAAATGGAGGGTATACTTCTTTTTGTCCAGCAAGCACTGAGTAACCAGCCCAGTGTGGGGTGCCCTGCTTGATTTTGTATGGACACACCCGACCTTCAGAGGACTGGCAGCTAATTCCGAATTGGATGGCTTTTCTTGTTAGTGGTGTGTAAGGCAGAACAGCAGCACAGGCTGGGGCTGTTGCTGACAGTTGAAATAATGGTCTTTTTTACTAGTAAGCTGTGCACATTTGATCTTGAATCACTGAGAGAAAACAGCACGGGGAGTACTCCGGGAGGCAGTTTGCCCAATTCCCTCTCTAGCACAATGGCGGGGGAGACTCGCGCTTCACGTTTCTGCTTCAATTTTGCTCCTAGGACAAAGTGCACCTTGGTTCAGATCTGCTCATTCGTATTTATGCCTAGGAGAAGACCAGTGCAATAGCGCCAGTTTAATTCTCTGAACAATGAACTTGGCAGTCTTGATTTTAAAATTCTGTTTTGGAGCGGTGTGGCCTCCTGAAAGTCTGGGGACATGCTGCTTACCAAGCCACCCACCTACCTAGATGTCCCAACACATCAAGTCACTTGATGATCATGATCCAAACCTTCTATGACTTGTTGCATTGACCATACTACACTGTCTTCAGGGATCCCCACCACTTGCTTGTCTTCCTGTGCTGCACTGTACGTACCTTCATTTCTGAGGCCTGTCATGACTGATTGCCCAGCTACCACAGCACTGGCTCACCACCATCTCTTGCATGCTATGAAATGTCTACTTCCACCTCCAGCCACACAACTTTCTGGCCTCTGTTGCTCATCTGTTAAATTTTCAAACAAGTGCCTCTGTGTTTTCTTCCCTGTTGCCTTGTTAAAGTTTCAAACAAGCCTCTCTCTGTTTTCTTTCCTGTTGCCTTTTGTGCTTAAGATGCATCCCCTGCAGCCAAATCCAAACTCGCCTTGTTATCACTGTCCAGCTTGCCTTGAAACTGTCCTTTATAATGGTATCTATAAAGGGCTGAACAACTGCTTGTGGTTGTGCTGGAGTGACTGCCTGTCCAGCTCGCTACTATTTTCCTGTTATTTTCTTGTATATCCTTCCTGTCTGCATTTGCCTGGGGGTTTTCTTCTCCCACTAACCCTCATTTCTTTATACTTTAAACCATTTTCATGACCTGTGCTTATACAGCACATGCCGCTGTGCAAGCCTTGCCTGTGGCTAGGGCTCGTGGACATGATGGTGGTTTATATCAGGTGGAGGTGTACGCCTGGGAGAGAGGAGGATCCCTGTGTTTCCCGTTTCTAGCTTTGGCTAGCGTGGGACACACATTCCTCAATCCCCCAGCACGGATGTGCACCCTCCTGACACTCTCCCTTGAGTCCAGCCCTATGAATTTGAGATGGAACCTGCAAAATTTGGATAGGTTTTATGGTGAGGTGTCACCAAGTTGGAGCACAAAAGGGTGCAAGGTCAAATCTTCCCCTGAATCAAAAGGACAAAATGCTGCCCCAGCTAATGGGGTCACTGCCACGGTCTGTCGGCAGGAAACGAGCACCTCTAAGGCTGGGGTAAGCACTGTGGGGTGTCTCTGCCTCTGCTTTGAACCAGCCACTACAGGTCCATGGCTGCCTAAGCAACACATGCTGGGTCAGCAATGGGGAGAAGGGAAGGGAAGGGAAGGGAAGGGAAGGGAAGCATTGAAGCATTGTCTGGAGCTAGTTGCCATATATGTTTTTAAAAATTATCTGCATTTTGAACATGGAAATTCTGTTAAAGTATTTTAAAGATAAGTGCTAGTTAAGTAGCCCCCAAATAATCATATTTTTCTCTGAGCTTTATATTTCTCTTAAGTTAAATCCATTAGTAGATTAGGTTTTGCCAGCTCTATTCATGGCTATTTGATCCTCGAATCCTTTCAAGAAAATCAATGCGTGGCTTTCCAGCTAATCAGCATAGCGTTAATAAAACGTGCATCGCGGCCAGCGCTGCCGAAGCTCCGCACTCCGCACGAAGCCTGCGGGGAAGGGCAGCGAGTGCTGCGGGCGCATCGGCAGGGTGGCCGGCCGGGGGCCGGGGCTGCGGCACCCCGGGGGGCTCCGAGGGGGCTCGGGGGAGCGCCGGGGACGGGGCGGGAAGGGATGGCCTCCTCTTCCCTATTCCCCCCCACCCTTTCTTCTGCAAATCAAAGCCGCCATCTGCTGTGACAAGTGTTCCCATTCACCTTTTCCCTCTTATCTGCTCCCTCGCAGGGAAGCGCTCGGGAGGCGGCCGCCTCTCACCGCCGCGCTGGTGCTGCCGTGCTGCGGCCGCCGCACTCCGCTACCTACGGGGTAGGGGGTGTGGGGCGTGTGGGGGCAGAGCGGCACGGCGGAGGGGAGAAGGGGACACCCGGGGTCCTAGGAGGGAGCTGGAGTTGGGGGGGTGGTGCGTGGGGGTGGTGCTGCTGGCACGCGGGACGAGGAGGTGGAGGGGTGCTTTGTACTCCTGGAGTATCCTGTCTCCTACGAGGAGAGGCTGAGGTGGCTGGGCTTGTTCAGCCTGGAGAAGAGAAGGCTGAGGGGGAACCTCATTGCAGCCTTCCAGTACCTGAAGGGAGCATACAAACAGGAGTGGAATCAACTTTTTAAAAGAGTAGACAATGGCAGGACAAGGGGGAATGGATTAAAACTAAAGGAAGGAAGGTTTATATTAGATATTAGGGGGAAGTTTTTTACAGAGTGAGTGGTGAGGTGCTGGAACAGAGAGGTGGTGGATGCCCCATCCCTGGAGGTGTTCAAGGCCAGGTTGGATGGGGCCCTGGGCAACCTTGTGTAGATCCAGAGCTGAGGTTGATGTCCCTGCCTGTGGCAGGGGGTTGGAGCTCTATGATCCTTGGGGTCCTTTCCAACCCATGCCATTCTATGATTCTATGATTCTATGTTCCCCAACACCTCTCAGCATCCATTTCTGCATGTTTGCTCCCTGCTGTAATACTCCCATTTTTGAGGCAGATGCGGGAACACACCCCCCCTCATCCCCCACCCCTCATGCCACACCTTGCCTTCCCCTTCACTCTCTTCCCTGCACACTCGCGCAGCTCGCTGGTGTTTCTCATTTGCTGAGAGTAAATCATTCAGGTGACTAAGAAGCTTAAGCTAAAATATGTGCCAGGCCCCGATAAATCACAGCAGTAATGGCAATGCAGCAGATCGCAGAAATGCTGGGGGTAAATATTTTTTTTTCTTTTCCACCCAGTCAGCTCAGGCTGACACGTCTGTGGCTGCATCGGTGTCAACAGAGAGAGAATTATTTCCCTGCATGTAGGGAACCTGAGAAGGAAGAAGAAAAAAATTTAAAAAATGATGGAGGAAGGGATAAGAAGCTCCTGTGAGTACTTTTTCCCTGCAGTTAAGGGGGAAAAAAATTATCTTTGTTTTGTTGTTCTCTTGTCTGGATATGACATTTTACACCGTTTCCCTTCTATTCTTTCTTCTCCAATTTTAAAGGCTACGGTTACCTCACACAAGTATTTCTGCGTCAGCCTGAAGGCTGCCAGCCTGGGCAGACAGCAGCAGCAGCTCTGTCTTTAGGGCTTCACCCTTTCAGTCCTTGCAGTGCTCTCAGGGGTCTAGCGAGTAGTTGCTGCCTGATTTTTCAGGAGGTAACACTGCTTTCCTGGGGAGTTAATTCCACACTTTCAGCATTTCACACCCTTTGAACCACCTGTGGGTGAAAGAACTTTGCAAGTTCAGTAAAAGTGAACAGCAAAGTAACTTCCTAGAGAGGTAAAATCATCAGCTGCTGGTAACTGCAGGACGATACCACTAGACTGGTTTGTAGGAGCTGCAGGTATGGGAAGAAAATTGAAGATGGCTGGTAAGCCTTTGCCCACTGAGACTGACTACAGGCTTTACTGCCTTTTGACTCTCATAAGTGTTTCACCCACAGTAATGTGTTGGCTAAAGTTCTTTTCTTCAGATCTGATACTTAATGTTTCCGTCAGTCAGCCAAGCAATATTTGAGCTGATACAGAAGCGTTCGGGTTATTCAAAGCTCCTGAAGACTGTGAAGAGCTTCAGATTAACCTGATAAATGCAGACAGGTAGATCATTCAAACCCAAATGTAAATAGTGAAAAGATAAGGTGAAAGGCATCCATGTGATAGTTACAGGTGCTAGTGGGGTCTCCACAAAAGAAAGAAAAAAAAAGAGGCAACCGAAGTGTTAGAGTTCATGGGATTAAAAAAATCACCTCCCTTTTGCATAATTATAGTGTCCTCAGCTGGAAAAGCAAAGTTAGTCTGCCTTGCAAAACTTTCCAATTCATCTAATAAAAAAAAAAAGAAAATGAAAAACTTGAGATGAAAGGGTCTGCAGTATGAAAGGACTGAAGTTGTCTATGGAAGTTGTTAGAGATGTGGAAAGATAACCTTGCAGAGAGAGGGGGAAACGCATGAAATCTAGAGTAGACCCGAGACCTGTCAGGTGTTTGCAGAGATGTCTGACCCAGAGGATGCCTAGAGGGGACAGAGAGCTGCGCTCTGCATAGTACTGTGGATTATCTAGTCTACCAGTGATACAAACCCTAATGCTCCAGGACATAACTGAGAGTCCCACAGTCCTGCTTCAGAAAGTGTTTCTTGAGTGGGTAAGTTATTTCATAACCGCCTACTACAAATCGCTTTGCCTTGCCATTGGTCAATCGTGGAGGCCTGATACTTGCCTCCGCTGCTCATTTCTTATGGGACATAATCACGTCTCTGTGCCAGGCCTCTAAGGGTTCTCAGTGAATAAATTCCTTTAAAAAAACCGTTCCAAATAGCCTATTCTTGAAAACTCTCTCAAGGACTTCTGCCCACATACTTGTTGCTCTCTCCCAGCGCACCGTATTGATGTGGGCACAGCCACGTGTCCCCAGTTGAATGAGACGGGAAGTCTGCATGGGGACGGGGGTGGGGGGCATCGAGGACATGTATCTGGATCCAACATGTGCTTTTTAAATAAAAGACCCTGTCCCTGAGAAAAGAAAATGCGTGTGGCTAGCGCAGTGTCAAAGTGCTGAGCGGTACGTTTTCTGAGCGCGGAACATATTGACAAAACCTCCCTGTCTCGCTGGATGGGATTATGACAAAGTGCTGGGGCTTCATCGCTATTACTGCCGCGCCAGGCTTTTGTCTGTCGGCTTGTTTAGGTTAACATTTGTAACGTTGCTGAAAAGCAATTCTCTGCCTGTTCCTGATTCAGCGGTTCTTCTCGAGAGTGTTGCAGGGTGGGGATGCGGCGAGAGCTCTGGCTGGTGTGGTGCGGCTGGGGCGGGGGGCAAAGCATGGGACTGGAACGTCTCCGCTGTTGCATGCGAAGTGTGTGTCTTGCAGCGCGCTGGGGGCACGGCCAGCAACACCAAACTTGGGCTTTTGACTCTTCCCTTGTGACAGACACAGACTGCTTTTCAGCTGAGCTCGCTCTTGCACCCACAGCAGTGATGCCTCAGCATGTCCCCGAGTTGGTCTAGCACATCAGCAACAGTGAGGTGAGGTGGGAAGCTCTGACCCAATCCCGTGGTTAGAGCCCAGGGAGCTGCTAGATGTCTGCAAGCATGAAAGGCATTTCTGTTGTCTTTTGGGAAGCTTCTCTACCTTGAACTGGTTGGCAAAGGTTAGACTAAACTTTCTGTGCTGATTAATAAAGTCTCTGTGGATGGGGTCCAAGCCAAACCTGTGAACAGTCTCCACCTCTGAATTTCAGTTTGTTACAGCTTTTACATTAACTTGTAGATAATGTGCTCATAAAGCATTAGTCTAACACTCTGAATTATGAAGCAGTTGCAGTTGAATTAATGTCTTTTTACAGTCAAGTCTTATTTTGATACCTCTTATGCTCAGTTTCCTAAAAAAAAACATTTCCCTTTCGACCTGAAATTTGAATATCTGTTTATTAACAAATCCGGAAGAACTGTTTGATGGAAAGATTAGCAAAAGTATTTCACAGGCTTAGGCACGTAAAATGAGCCACAGTACTTATTTTGCAATAGCTTTCTCCCCTTTTAACCCATGTCTCAAAGTTGCCCTGTCTTGGAAGCAAGAGCCTAAAGTAAGATGCAGATTGTGGAAGATATATCCTGTTGACTTTGAATTTAAATCAGCCAGACACGCAGTAGCTCACCTGGTGAGTTTAGGAAGAAGTCAGTTCAAGGCTGGAAGATAAATTTGGTGCACACTTGCAAAGATGAAACTGCAGGAACTGTCAGGCAAGCATCTCATTAAAAGGACAAGTTAAACTCTGCTGGGACACCCTAAAATAAGGTGACAATGAAGGCAGAAGCCTGTATGTCCTGGTTTCAGCTAGCATAGCAAGGCAGACCAGGACCTCCATGCTTCTCTGTTGAAGTTTACTACGACCACTTTTGCTGTGTGCAGAAAATAACTGGTATTTATTCGCTAGAATGAGCTATGTCTCAGAAAACTCAGATTAAAATCTTTGCCAGCAGGAAGTAGACTGCCTGGCCACACTTACAGGTAACGTGGATGAGACAGGGTGTCAGGATCATTTGTGCCTGGTCCAGCTTTTAAAGGGTCCAAGTGAATCCCCCTGAATCTTCAGGTTGTCTAGCCCCAAAATACACCAAGAATTTTCCACAAAGTTGTTTGTTACATTTATTAACTGCGGGAGAAATAACCTACAGCTTGGCAAGTTAGTTTTGTAATGATATATATTCTTAATATCCAGATAAATTCCTAATCCTACTGATTTTGTTTTCTTCAGTCATATCTGTTGACAGTTAGCTCCAGAAATTACTTGCATGTTGTATAAAAATAAATAAATCCTTTTATCAGTTTTCAATTGAATGCCTTTCCATTATTATTTTTTTTTAGCTATCTCTTGTTCTTTCATTATGAGAAAGAGTAGATAGCGCAAAAGTAGATTATTTATTGTGCAAGGCGCTGGTTTTGATGCTTCTCTAAACTGGAAACCCTGTTCTTTTCAACCTCTTTCCTATGGAAACTTTCCTCCTATGTCTAATAATATAGCATCGAATCACATAATGATGACCTAACCTAGGATGCTTCCTGTTGCGCAATTAGCTTCGATGAGTGGGTCTGCCAATACTATTGACTATCAATTGTCACTTTATATCAAGTACTTGGTGGGAAAGGGCCAGGAGGGATTTGCTTATCTAATTTTGGAGCGGATGGTAAGCGGCACTGTTGCAGGGGCTAAGTGCCAACTTCCTTCAAAGAAGTAATTGTTGGACATATTCTCAATAAATCATCTCTTGTTTCTGATAAACTCACCAGTGTTTGTTCTGCCTCTACATTTCCCAGCAGGAGGATCAGGCTAAGCAATACCATCTTTATCTGAGACTTTTTCCTTTCTTAACCCTAGTGATGTTGGTGAGCGCCATGGGAGCTCCCAGGAAAGCAGCGTTGCCCAGGCTGTTTGACAATACTGCAGAAGATCATGTTGGTCATGTTGACTCCCCAAGGTCCAGGGCAGCCGGCCACACCAGGTTTGTCAAAGAACCCAATGCTGGTGAACATGGCATTAGTATGAGCTCTTGTCCCAAGACTTTCCTTGGGATCACCTACACCTTTGGTGGGCCTCTTTTCTGTTCTCACTCCCCTCATCTTCAGAAACACAGTGTTTCTGGACCACCCTGGTCTCAAGCAGCCTCCTAGCTGAGGTCCTCCCTGTTTCCTTCGTCACTCATCTCCTTGCCCCCTCGGCCTGTGTCAATGGCCCAGGATTATGCCAACTCCCGTCCCTTGTCCTGGCGCTATCCTCACAGAAATTTTCTTTCCCCACCATTCATGACTCCCTGTAGCATCTTGTTTCTCCACTGAGTCCTACAATAACTTTTTTATTTGCCTTGCAAATAAGGAGCATTCAGATATGTAGAACTACTGCAGAGCAAATGTTTTGCGAGGTCCTTCTCAAGACTGCGCAGATGTTTTCTGGGCATTTTGTAAGGCCAGGAACCCTGCTTGTTGCTCAGCCTGCTAAAAATCTGCCTTTGTGCAACTTTGTGTTTCAGTCATGAATATCCATTTACCCCAAAACTCTTCCTGTGCATAAAGCAGGTGAGGAGACTGTTCCTGTTGCCTACATACAGAAATGTCAAAAATAGTCTTGACTAAACTGCAGACATTAGCAGAGCCAGTTCTATGGTGGACTTGTCTTAGTGAAAGAAGATTTTATTTGGTTTAACTTGCAAATACCTCGGTTTTCATGCAGAACCTCAGATCTGGGCAAGTTTAATTTGTACGTGACGGGACGCCTGGGAGATGGGGAGTTTGCTTTGTGGTAAGCTGATTTTTGGCTTAAAATCATTGTTGGCTTCTGTCGTAACAACAATAAACTTCCATTAGCCAGATGCTGTCTCTCAAACTTTTGATCGGCCGTGAGTGAAATCGTGGTAGTGAATTAATTGAAAGCCATGGCTTCTGGCTCCTGTACTGTATGTGTGAAGAAATGTCCATGGGGTTTGGTTTTTTTCCTAGGGATAGGGAGAGATTTGTGGCTTCACCCTGAGTATATTGCTTTAAATGCAGCGCACAGAAAAGCATAAAGGCCGGAAAAGAAACACAAAACCGCTGCTATCAACCCTGGTATGACCCTGGCAGAAGGAGCTGCAGGAGTGGCCCTTCAGTGCAACATCTCAGGCTTCCTAGCTCTGAGGGGATTTTCTTCTAATGATCACTGAAAAGAATTATTGTATAGAAAGTGAGGGTGTGAGTGAGAGAGAGGCAGGTAATGTCAGGGGTTTTTTTAAATTAATATTTAAGTCTTCTGTAATTTCAAGCAAATCAAAACACATTATTGTATGAATAATATATAAAAGGATAATAATATAAATGTGAGTTATGTTTACGTATCTTGCACACCCAAAGAAAGAAAATTGGACTTGCTCCCCTGTAGTTGTTCTCATCCAGTTGCTGTAAAAATCTTTCTTCTCTCACATCTGTCATTGTAGTCTCTGCAATGTAAATACTCATCCAAACAGAAGTATTTAGGTAGAGAGCAGAGAGGTTTCTCCTCTTCCTTGGACTGTGGCAAAAGCAAGTCTTTGATAAAATGGGGGGAAAAAAATAAATCACCTTTTGTTTTCAGATTTTTCCCATTTTTATTTCACCAAGATTTGACTTGATAATTTTATTTTCTGTTATTGCTGCTTCTTTCACCTCAACTTGTTTTCTAGTGAAGTATAAAGCAGAGCTGTGGGGCAAAGCAAAAGAAGGCACGGAGAGAAGCAGGCATTGCTTGCCCCTAATTTTGACATAAATCTTCAGAGAAAAACAGTGAATGAATGAAAAAGTTTGTCCCAGAGCTGTCAAAGGGAGACATTACTGGCAGCTGTTGCAATTTTTTGAGGAATTCGAGTCATCACCGCTTGCATGGGAGCAATCAGCTGCGTTCTCGCCCAGGAATTCAGTGAACCGAGGTTTCGTTTCCCTGGCTGTGGATGCTGAAATGCTGGCACCGTCCAACTACTTTCTGCAATACCCCATTCCTAAGGCACAACACTTTGTGGGGTCCCTAACGCCGGGGTGATTTCTGTAGATTAGCTGCATTTTGAATGCCCTGGTGAAGCTCAGTGCTTTGGTACAGAGGTCTCATCTGATCCCTGCTTTTAGCATGCACATTCCTCAGCTGAAAACCCCATTGTTTTGCCTTAAACCAGCGGGGACAAAGATTACAATATCCAAAACCAAAGCACTTAACAGGGAGTAGCCTTCAAAACATATATACCTGAGTTCGTGCTTGGGAAGTTGCCTGAATTGTGTGAGACCCAAATCTTCATTATTTTCAAAGGGGTGAGGTACATTACATCTGAAAAGAGTGTGAAGGGGGATGCGACACTGCACCGTTCCTGTTGCACCACAGGCTGCAGCACCGCTCGCTCTGTGATCTTTGCAGAAGCGCGTGAGCCAGGGATTTCGGTGTCCTTAGTGTCGCCAGTGCAAGGATGCTGCAGGCAGATGCCTACGTCTGCAGGTGGATTTTTAATGTTGGGTTATATGTTTTATAGATAGGACACGTTTGTGCTTGGCGAATGAGGATTGTTAGAACGTGAAGCCTCCTTTGCCGGACACAGCAGGGAATATTAAACAGAGGAGTAAAAAATATTATTATTAAGTACTGTCACTGCTTAAGATGCAATGCCAGAAGCCAAACTTTTCTTATACTTCCTCCTGCCCTGTGATATTTAAGTTATCCTGTTTACAGTCTAATCCCAGAGTTATTTTTGACACAAGCACTTCCATCCTGAGGTGGGTCCTTGACAGATTTCAATATGACAAAATGATTTGGGCTTCCTCTCATCCACTTTAAATCACTTTTCTACCCGTGCATTAAAAAAAAAACCAAACCTCCAGCACAAACCTTGGTGACCACAAGCAAAACATGACGGGTCTGACCTCAGCTGCACGGCTTTTCCATTGTCATCATGATTGGACATGATCGATTTTCAATCACCTGCCTTATTAAAATTTTCTTTTGCAATTGAGTAAATGTGCTGCTCGTGGTTGAAAATATATTAGCTCACAGCAACAGCAGCATGAGCGTTTTTTTAAAGCTTGTGTGCTTTTTACACACACACACAGACACACGCACACACATCTCACAGAATCACAGAATCGTAGGGGTTGGAAAGGACCTTGAGAGATCATCAGGTCCAACCCCCTGCCAAAGCAGGGTCCCTAGGACATATCGCACAGGTAGGTGTCCAGATAGGTCTTGAATATATACATATGAACTACATAGAAAGGCTGCATGAACAGGTCAAGTGCCTGGCTAAGATTAGGGGAAAATCCCCTTCATTGCCTACATGGCACCCTGAACTCCATTTTCTCAAGGTGAGTTGTACATTTCCCCCCTCAGAGAGGGTGAAAACATAAAAGCGATAACCGCAGACTGCAGCATGGGGGAGGGTTTTCTTCCTCCACACTTTCTACTTCTGTCAAGCCACCTGAGAAGTTGATATGAGAAGGGCATTTTAGAATAAAGACATTGCTCTGACAGCAAATACAAATGAAATAAAATTGGCCTAAGGCTTTGATGCCAGAACCTGAATGGAGAGCTGAGACTTGGCAATGCACTAGTTTAATACACCAGAGAAATAGAACTAGAATAATTTGCAATGCAGTATGATGAAAGAAGAAAATATAACAAACCCAGAGATTAAAATAGACTTTCCAGCCTGTGTGTATTAGCACTTTGCACTCGACTCAACCCATAAACATAGCAAGAGAAGTAAATGCACACTTTTTGCTTCTTCTGGAAGAAAGCTGTTGGACGTGGGGGACATACCACGTCAGGAGCTCGGCCCCGAGGCTCCGGAGGGAAGGAACTGAGGCTATCACAGTTAGTGGGTGAAGTCTTCTTCGCGGGCATCTCCTAACTCTGGAAATAGCCACGTCAAGCCATCACCCTGATCACTGAACAGACAAACAGACTTTGTGGTAGAAGAGAAGGAACACTTGAGAGACTGAAGGACACCTTGTGCATGCCACTGATTTTTTTTTTTCCCTGTACATGTGCACACGTGATCCAATTACTTTCTTCAGTGTAAACCACTCTGGAGTTAAGGATTATTTGGGGTTTCGTGCTTGTACAGCATTTATAATCAGAAATGATCCTATGTGTTGCCACAAAGCAAAGAGAAAAAATAATAGCCAGCGGGCTAAAGACTGGGTTGGTTTGCATTAATATGCTGTTCTGTTTATTTTCATATCCTTCAGAAGACATCATTTATTGGTCTGTAATGTTTTTCAGGTTTCTATGACCCAAATATGGATTGTTTGACTTTTTTTTGCAATAGGGATTTTGGCAAGTACTGAATTCATTTTATGGTATTAAGTCAGCTGTAGGGAAAAATAAATAAATTGTTGAAGTATCAGAGCCAATTATGGGCACTGATTCATGTGTTGGATTCTGCGTTTCTCCTTTAGATATTTAAATGATTCCAGTGCGCAGGCCCAGTCATTCCAAGTCTTTGGATGCATATAAAGCAATCGAAAATCCCTTTTCAACACAAAAGTCAAATACTATCACAATCCCTTTAACAAATCTAATGGTATACCTGAAGATTGTGACAGGATATAAGTTTTAGTATAAAATTCTGCTTGCTTGGTAAAGGAGTGTTTAAGAGCCATGAAGTACAAGTAATAGTAACAACAGCAGTGTGTGTGTGTGTGTGTGTGTGTAATTTGTTGGGGTTTTTTACAATGGGTTTCAAAGACCACAACATCCTCATTGCTTGGTTTAAATCACTTCAGTTGCTTCAGAACTAGAGCTTGATTGAACAGAGAGCGATTTTCAGCAAGTAAATGTAAGACAGACAGAATTACAGAGTGTTCTGCTAAAGAGAGAATCTGCTATCAGCTCTGTCATACAAACTGTCCTTAGGAAAGAAACCAGCAATTCAAATAAACCCGTCATTAGTTTGCCTCTAACTCCAAAGTCTGGATCCTCCAAGTCATTAATTTTGGGTGGGAAGGGCAAGAGCACAGCTATTGTCTGGTTTCCCCCTGTAAAGTAGGAAAAAGAAGATAGCGGTGCTATCCAATGCATCAGGACTTTATGCACATTAGAGAAGCAACACTTTGTCACAAGTATACAAACTCCCAAAAGCAAACAGCTTCCTGAAGCCTGGTGGAAGAGGCTCTTAGTGTGCTGCAGCAGCACTGTGTTTGTTTAGTGCCATGTGTAGCTTAACCTATTTTTGCGTTGACTGCCTGATTCTCTGCTTTTCACCCAGGCACAAAAATCCTAGGTTAGGGTGCAAAGGAAGGCAAAGCAAGAGCTGGACAGCTGGTGATGGAGGTTATTAAATGAGGACAAAGCAGACATTTACAACAGTGGGACAGAAAAGGGAGAATGAAACAGAGATCTTTAGTTACAATTTTCTCCTTCAGAAAAATCGCTTTCTACAAACACTTGGGGGGGGGGAAGTAATAATATGAATGTTTAGGCTTCTCCTAGGCATTTTCCATGCTCTAGATATCCTCAGAATGCAACAGAGCATCCTAGCTCACCATTGAATAATGTCTCAAATATGCCTTTCCCCTTGCTGGCTGCAGGGACTAATTTATGAAGAGAGATTAAAAGAATTAAATATAGATAGCTTTGCTAAGTGAAGGCTACAGTGGGACAAAAGAATAGCCTACAAATACATGGAGGGGCTAAATTCCTGAGGGAGGTGAATTATTTAAGACAATAGGAGTGGGTTTAACTAAGAGTAATGGGATGAAATTAAGAATAGGAAAAATCAGGCTGAATATATCAAAGAAACCTTCTTGACAGCAAGATCTATCTGGTCATGGATGGATGTCCCTTGGGAAGTGATGAAAGACCCATCATTTGGTACATTTAGGTGCAGGCTTTGACAAAACATCAGTTAATGTGCTGTGGGAAGCAGGTTGCAGGGAATTACGTGAGAGGAGTTGATAGATATAGTTGGTCTCCTTACCTGTTCTGGAATACATCTCACCAAACCAACCCTCTGAGCTCAGTGCATCGACTCCACCACCACCACACTTGGACCGCACGTATCCGGCTACTGCTGCGTGAGAGCCACACCATCACCATCCTCTTGCCCAGGTGGAAGGTGGTAAATCTTCCAAGGTCTTCTCTTGGCATGGATTCGTTAGGCAGGTCAAGGTGCAAATGATGACTACCTCCATCACAGGGATCCTTCTACACTCTCGGAGGCTGAGTTATCTTTCCCATCCCACTTACCCAACAGCACCCCATCCATGGAAGCACCGCAGCAATTACTTCATCTTTAGAATCCTCCAGCACAGATGGCTTCACCTTGGGAGCTCCTTGAACCCACAAACGCTTGAAACACCTCTCTCTTTTGAATGTATGTTGGAAAGAGAGTTCTTGCTGCCATGTCCAGTAACAGGAGTAAGCCCTATGGTTGAAGAATGACATTGCATTTGAGTTTTGCTGTCTGTTATAAAAAGGTAGTGATGGCTTTGTCTTATTTTTAGGAGCAGGAGAGATGTGGTTTCTGTAGCTGGCTGCAGGTTCCTCCACCCAGTTGTATGCCTGAGCATAAGAAGGAGCTGTAGTACAATATGGTCTGTACATAAGTTTATTATGAATAAAATGGCATTAAATGAAGAGACCTGACGTCTGTTGCTTTTAGAGAGCTACGCTCAACATGGCTTTACCGGGTCATTCGAACCCTCAAATCAGGAACAATATGTTGTGATGGAAAGGTGTGACTTTCTAGGCACATCTGATTTCCATTATGTTGAAGAGCTCCATTTTGACACTTTAAAATCATTAAGGCTTCCTAGTCGAGACATGGGATATTTCTATATATTACCCCTGCAAATCTCTCACCCGAAGTCTTGATGTGACCCCACCGATTCCCGAGGACTGCACCACCACACTGAGGGATGAATGCCCAGCAGAAAGGGGGCTTTGAGAAGGACCAGCCTCACACAAAATGAATTCAGCGACTCCAGTTTGTCATTTTGCCCTTCTTTTGCAGGGAAAAAAAATACCCACCAGCAAACCCCCCTCCCCCCCCACGCTAGTGATTTCTTTTGACTTAAACTGGGCATTCAAAAAGCTGTTTTTATTAATGAGTCATATTAAGCCATCAGTGAAAGGCTCCCTGACTCTGTTTAAATAACAGGCTATGATTCCTCCCTCCCGCACCCCCTTCCCTTTGGCTCCACTGCTATTAATTGAGGAGTTTCTTTGTTTCTTTTCTAATGAAGCTAACAGAACACATCTGTCAGGTGCTTGTATTCTTCACCCGTCTATAGTATGTAATAGCCCAGCTGGAGGCTATAATGCTACACAATACCCCTGGCCGTTACAGCAACTATTTATTCCTGGGCTTTTCCTCAGATAGGGATTTGAAAAAAGTCTGAAATTTGGGCCTAATTGCTATTTACACAGCGATAGACACCTGTTCTAGCTGAGACACTGGCTCATGAATCCCACACCTGAGACCTTAGGGAAAGCGAAGGGGAAAATTTCAAGCAGCTGCCAGTCCGGTTCAGAAACAGAGAGCTTTTCTATGCGATATGTACGTACAGTACATAAATTCGAGCCTGCGTATTGCCATAGCTACTGTTTTTTGCGGCCAAATGTTCATTTAAAGGCTTAACATATGCTGGTTCTGTGGACACACGTACACAACCGGGAGGAGAGAGTTTTTCTGCCTTCACTTCTGTGATTTTATTGGACTCTCCCAAATCCGTCGTGCCAGGATTTTCTTTCTCCAAAGATCGGTGGCCGCGGATTGCTGCCAGCCGCAGAACTTCCACCCTCGCCTCACGTTGTGCAGCACAATCGCTCCATTTGCCCCCCTTCCCCGTTCCTCCTTGTTTACGCAAGGGATCTTGCTCTTCCTCTTTGTTTTTGTCCAGGGGAGTTTTGCTCGCCCGCGCGCTCCTCAGGAGCAACAGCCCACAGCGGCGGCGGCGGCGGCGGCGGCGGGGGCTTTGTTATCGCAAAGCTGCTATCAGTGGGGACGTGGCTGCAAAATCCGTGCATGAATCTAATATAAGTTAGCAGCCTCTCCGACGCAGTTAAGAGCTCGAATTGATTAAAACGCAATTAGCCCGTAAAACTCCCTGTTTATTACCTCAGATGTTTGTCAAAGGCACAGAGCTGAAGGAAAGGTTTCTTCCCCTTCATTTCCCCTCTTGGCCATCCTCGTTCCTCATCTGTTTCCCGTTCTGTGCTAAACAGCCCCGTTAGTTAGGCATGGGACAGAAATAACATGTTACTGCCTGGCCCCGATGTCAGATGACAGCATCCTCAGACACTGCTGGTGGCAGGGAGCCGGGGCGTCTGCTTTTTACAGAACTTTGCCCTGCAGTAAGGGGGGCCTCTGACATTTTTGGTTTTGGTAGTAGGAAGACCTCTGTTTTGTGAGCAAACCTCTAATTCCGTCTGTTTCTTTAATCCGGTGATGCTTTGTGATCCTGAGCCCACCTTTATAACACTCTTGTTTGGAGGGAGGGGAGAGGCAGGAGAAGAGGCCGGATAATTAACTGGAAAAATCAGTTCTTATGTCATGCAAAAGACATATGAGAGCTGCTGAACATCAGATGCAAGAAGGGAAGGTGAGGAATAGGGAGGTTAATGGGATTTTTAAAAAAAAAGGTGAGAAAAGCTCTCACAAGGGATGAAATGTCTGCCGAGCCAAGCCGAATATTCTAGACGCTTTTAAAAACGTATATATCAGAAAGAGAAAGATGAGTCAAGGAGCCAGCAAAGCTTTTAAGATGGGGTGGGGCACCCAGATTGGTGAGAGACGAAGGGGATACTGCTAATATTAATTATTTGCTGCAGGGCTCACAAAAACAGTTCAGTAGCTGAGGACAGAAACAGAAATTCATTTCCCAGAGGAGGAAGAAAGAAGTAGTGAGTGATCTCAGGGTCACTCCAGGACAGGTGATAATGAAATTAGAGTTAATGAAGATTAGGAAGACACCCAGCCCAGATGAGCCTCCATCCCAAGATTATGAAGATGATGTTGGTAATAAACACTCCCAGCAGAAGAAGGGGAATCTTAAAGGTAGAGGGAAACTGGCTGCAGCTGATGTAACAGAAGCTCTGGGATAATTATGGACCTTAATCTTTTTCTTCTAAAGACTGAAGTTTTAATAGCTACTGAGTACCTAGGATCACAGGCTCACCCTGGTAATGCTGGTAATGCACTTTAGCCATCTCTCGAGTAGCCTCCAGATTAAAGGGAACAGGTAATGCAGGATGAATTAGATATAATTTCCTTGCTATTTGGCCCTGCATGGCATGGAGACAACTTTCTTTCAGTGGAACCAAACCCTTCACCTGTAATAGACACTAAACTATATATGTATATGCTTTTACATGCTTCACTACAGAAGCTGTATGTGTTGGTGAATATAAAACACAGGAAGCAAGGTGAAAGCAAAAAACCCTGGAAATGTGCCCCTCCCCCAGCCCGAAACAATAAGGTGATGAGGTGACACCTCTGACCTACCATGGGCTTGTGCCATGGTGATTTAGGAGGATGCTGTCTCCAGTTATTACTTAGCCAGTAGGTAGGGATCCAGTGGCTGTGTATCTGCTTATAGCGGCTCTGATTTAGATTGCCCAATCTAATTTGATATTCGACAAAGGTGCCACCTGGGGCAGCTCTGGGGACATGCTGTCTGTTCTGCTGCCTGTACATTTCCCTGGGGACAAGTCTGTGGTTACTTAACATCCAAGAAGAGAGGAATTTGGGTCTGCAGTCCTTGTGGAGAAAAAAAACTCCTGTGGATTCAGAGCCTGTGTCTAGCAGAACACACAGGTTTTGATCTTTTCTAAGGGCCATGCTGACGTGTTAGTGTCCCACCTGTTTTGCCCACATTTTGCCAGCATGATGCTTTTATGGATCTGTTCTGGACTTGTGGCTTTGTCCTCAGCATCAGACTCACCAATGCTCCTTCCTAGTAATGCCTATATATTCCTTACGTGACCTGGTTTCATGAAAGGCCTGTTTCTTTAGGTTCGTAATGCTCCTCCCATGTCCTGCAGATCTGATCACCTTCCTCCCCATTCCTGTTATCAGAGGTATCTTCACCTGAGCTGTAATCAGCTGGTCCCCAGAGCAATTCCTTGAAATGCCTTTCTACTGCGCAAGTTTTGCAGGAGAGGGCCTCGATTTCTTTTTGTAATCAAGTAAATTACTTCCCAATTGAAAATGAAAACATTATGCTTTTGAGTAAATTGTTGTAATCCTCTCATATAAATCAGCTTTTTTGTATGATGCTGCCTCAAAAGCTTTCTTGTTGTCTAGGTAAATAATGCTCAGCTTCCTCCCATTGATTCTGGGTGTTGTGTCTGTGAAGCTTTCTCTAAGCTTCGTTGGCCATAGCGTTTCTTAATAAACATATGCCGTCTACCTGTGATTGGACTAAGCCCCAGTGAATATTGCGTTACTGCAGCTCTGCATGGCTGGTATCTTGCCTGTTATGGAAATCAAATTTACAGTTGTGAAGGATTGGGTGTTTTTTTTCTTAATCGTTAGTTCTGCGTCCGAGTTTCGCAGTTTCTGATGTTCACCTCGTTCTCCTTTATTATCTCTTCAACCCAAATGACTGCATCAGGAAACCCTCATTGTCAGGATGTCATTCCTGGCTCTCTCGTCTTTGTGTCACATATGCAAAGTGCAGGATGAGTAGCACCTGCCTCAGCAAACTTAAAGCATTTTTTAGGCAAGTAAAGCAAGTTCAGGGTGACCACACAGTCTACGCGATAGCATCACCATCTTGGTTTGGCTCATTATTAACAGATGAAAATCTAGATATAGGGGAAAGAAGCAGTTAATGGATGTTAAAAGTTAGTTTTGTGGGGAGGTTCCTAGTTTCTGTTTGTCGGTAGTCAGAATAATCGGCAGCAGTGGTTTATTTCCAGCTCTGGCTGGTTCACAGATTTCTGTCTAAATTTGGTTAAATCTTAATCCCAGGTTACTCTCAACCTCCCCACCATATTCTTTCTAATGACAAAATGTGAAAGAAGTTATTTAGTTATTCAGAAGTTTTAAAGTTAAAACAGTTTGCAAGGTTTAATCACAGTTTAGAAAACAGCCAATCCTGATCATTATTGACACGTTATCTCAATACCTTTGTGTTGAAAAACAATCAGCCTTTGTGAAGTCCTGCTTATTTTCAGTAGCGCTATACCCAAGGTAAAGCACAGTTAGTTTTGGAGAGAGAAAACTTAACGATGTATATTCTGATGTACCTCTGGGAAGCATTCTCTAGACCAACATACTTATGCCCATGTACAATCTGAAACACAGAACATACATACGTGCCCAAATGTATTTATATGGGTGCCTAAAATAAAAATAATTGTAAAAAACCTGTAAATCTGTGTAACATGTCTCCTGAAATGAGTGAAACACTTCGTGGATAAAGGTGTTGCACAATGTGTGCAAAGCTGGCAGGGTTTCAGAACTTTTAAACCCAGCTCTAGAAATCAAATGATGAATTATAAATAGATGGGAAGAGGGCAATGAGGGCTTCCTGGCCTGTGAACTCTTTGGAGCCAGGGCCTCACACCACTGCGTGTTTGTACACTGCCTTGCACAATAGGCTTTCGGGTTTTTTTGGCTGACTCTCAGGCACAGTGGTAATGAAAATGATTAACAGTGACAATGTGTTTTAGTGAGGCTCGTGGGGCTGTTCCTTCCCATGGGTGAATATCTGGCCACACAGACCATCTCCTTCTTACCGGGAGCTGCAGAACATCCTTGCAGCCAAGGCAGTAATTGCTTACAGAGAAAATTAATGTTGGGAGAGCATTTAATGTATTTTAAGCCACCTTTTAATGCTATTCAGCAGGTGGAAACAAGGAAGAGATTTAGCAGCATGTGAACAGCCAGTTCTCAGTGGACTGAAGAAGGAGCTGAGTTGGGCTGTCAGAGACGCTTCCAGATGTTGTCCAACAGCATCCATTTGACCGATTATGTGGAATAATAGTGGAGTCCAGATGTGATCGAGCCACATCTGAGTTCTCAGGGAAAGAAACACGTTTGTACTTGATATAGATATTATACGGTTGCTTGGCATAGTCCAGGAGTCTATTTTACATCCAGCGCTTAACCTCTTTTCCCCCCGAGGTACAAATGTCAATATTGGATTTTCTCTGGTTGAATGAATGTGTCACAGCGCAGATTAACCACTGGCAGTGATAAAGGACTTTCACTTGCCAAAACCGAGTTTCTCACAAATGGATCAAAACAGTCTGAGGTACAGAGAAGAAGCAAGATGGGGAATCCTGCCAAATTTAGTCATGATGGTTCATTAGACTGATCTTAAGACCTCTGCATATGTACTTTATCTAGGAGCTCCTGCTTCCAGCCAGCGGGAAGTACCGGCTTGTGTGTGCTGGCATGTCTGTGTGCGCAAGTGGGTGTATACCTGGGGACAAGGCGGTAGGGCACGGGCTAACAGGACAGATACAGCTCACACTTGTCACAGCCGAATTCCTCAAAGGCCCGCTGCTTTCTTGGGTCATTTCACATGTGAGGCATGGGGGCTGCGGGAGGACCTGGTCACCGTGAGCTGGGCTGGGCAGGAGCTTTGCTGCAGGGGCCACAGTCCTTGACATCTGAGTGCCTTAAAAAACACGGCTCCTCCCCTCACCCCATAAACCTGAATGACAATGGCATCTATTATTGCTTCGTGAGGAACATCTCCCTTCATTTACACCAAAACAGAGGTGGTTTAAAGTTAGCTCAGCCCACCTCTGATTTACCTCTTGCTGGGAAACTGACCTGCCCTTGTTATTTATTATTCTTTCAATTTTTGTGCTCTCTGCAAAGCTCAACGGCAATAACTTTATATGTTCTTCTGGTTCACTGATTCTTTTTTTCCCCTTCCTATCATTCCAGAGGCCTTTATCAGTTTTCCACTTCCGTGACTTTTAAGTTTTACATGTTTATTGCCTTGTTAATTACCATGAAAAGGAGAGGGGAGGAGAGAAAGGGAAGAAAAAATAGGATACACACGCATCTGTTATTAATATATAATGGATACAGTAATATTGTCCCGATTGTTCATCGCCAAATGTTAGTGTTCACAACAGTGACTTGCGACTATTGAAGTGTGGCAAGTGTAAGATTCAAAGCCCAGATCTGTATTCTGTTTCCTTTGACTTTACGTGACTCTGTTCACTGGGAGATAATTGCAAATGCAGACATCTAATAGGCAATGGAGAACGATATACCAAAGAGCTGTTGGGACACACAGGTAAGGTCAGAAGTGGTATTGCTGCATGTGAAAAAGCATAAAAATATTTGAATTATTTTTAAATTAATGGTCTCATAGAACTCTGCAGAACTGAAGAGCTTTACAAGGATTGGCTCAGCCTTTCTTGTCTTTGAGAAGTGGGGGAGCTCCACTGAAGTGGGAGAGGGTCCCTTTTACTAAGAGACTCCTCATTCCATCCAGGTGATCGAAATTACCTTTGCATTCTGGGCCAGTAATGTCATGGTTGTCACTGGCATGAATCCAGGGTAAAACAAGTACCAATGAAAACTATGTCACACCTAATTTTATTTTATTTTTAAACAAACTCGACCCCTTTCAGTGGCGAGATGCCAAGTGTGATGAATAGAAGTGCAGTAGCTGCAGTGTCACGGCAAGCATCAACATCTCTAAAGTGTCTGACTTGGTGCTTGATCCATTCTGATCAGCTCAGAGGACTGTCACGCCACAGAGGCTTGTGGCAGTCCAGCTGGACAGGCGGTGGAAGCCATGGAAGTCACGCAAATTCTTGTTGCAACCAGAGCATGTCTTGGATGAAATGGCCCCATCTCAACCAAAAAAAACATGCACTGATCTAAAATCAGTAAAGCACAAGTAAAATAGATTAAAATTTTCTATTTTTAAATAACCCAAAAACAACTCTATTACTACTCTCAGCTAGGTTATGCTTAGTATGAATTATTAGTGTAATTAATAGGTTGTAATGGTATTTTTATTACATTAATAGTAACAGCAGAGAGTCAAATCAGTCTGAGAGAACTAATAATTTCCTGGGGAATCGGTATCTAGTTGATCATAAAAGAATCTATTAGGGATCCTAAGGAAGGATCCTAAAAGGATCTATCCCTGCCACTGAAGGGACAGAAGACAGCTAACAAAGTCTCTGATCCTGGTCAGAGACCCTGGAGCTGGGTCAAAAGCTGCGAGCAGCCCAGAGCCCTTCCTCTGGGTCCTGAGGAGCCCAAGGGGAAATGTTGGAGCAATGCCCTTTCCATTCAGGTTGGGTTTTTCCATCATGTTTACATATACAGTTCCCTGTCTATGTCAGACTGACAGGGAAACGGACAGCTGTGATGCTACCGGATTGTTTGGGTAGTGTCTGTGCCTCAGGAGCTGTGATTTACAAAGTTTTACTGAAGTCTTGAAAATAGCATAAGCAGGAAATACCACCCCGGATGGTAGAAGCAGTGTATTTATTTGGAAATGCAAATGTAAAGGAGAGGGGGAGATGGCCAATAGTTAGGAGTTCCTCCAGGAGAGAGGGTGTATGAGGACCAGGCAGCCATCTCATGCAAAGCAAGAGGAAACTTAATGCAAGAAACTCCAGGGTAAACCAAGAAGTCCACGCCTGGAAGGGCAGCTAAGCCGACCGCCTCAATTGGACGTGTCTAGTTCGAATGGCTGGTGTGCAATGCAAGATGCAGTGGGTCTCAGGTCCCCGCAGCACAGGCAGGGACCTGAGCAAAGGGCTGTAGCTCCATGCAGACCCCTGCATCTGATTTCATCCCCACAGGTGTGAGGGTGGCGTTGGGGAGAGGATCAGTGTGAAATGAGATCCAGCTTTCTTTGATGTTGCCTAAATTAGCTGAAGTTTGATCTTGAGATGATATTATGACATTTTTGTTCTGGTGTAGCTGTTTTCAGGTTTGCAATTGAATGTTTGACCCTGACTGAATGGTGCATGAGGGAGCTTTTCTCTCTCCAGCTTTTATCCATCGTATTGCTTTGTGATAAACATGTCTGGAGTGGTATGTTGCTGAAAACTGAGGTATCCTTGGGGGGAGAAATTGGTATAAAAGGCAACTGTAGCTCCCATCACCCATCACAAATTGTACAGGTCTCAAAAGCGGGGATGTGCTCTCTGCCAGCCTGCCTGCCATGCCAAAACGATACCAGGACGTAGCTTGTTGCAGGCATACGGTAATGCCTCTTCAGCTGTGCCTTAGTTTCAGGGTTGGATTATGGCTTTGAGACTATCTTGGGCTTGTTGGCACAGGCCAAGCCTCTGGGAGCAGCAGGGAGGGTTTGGGTCTGGCAAGCAGTGGCTGTCAGTGAGGCAGGTAGGGTGAAAGCAACAGGGCAAGAAGTTCTGGTCTGACCATGTGATGAATGAGCCCATGCTCAGCTTGAGCAGGGAGAAGCTGCCACTTCTCCTGGTGGCACCAACAGGCCCTGCCTGGGGGTATGTGCCTCTGTTGCATGGGTGGCACAGAGAGCACTGGGCAGGATTTCCTCACAGACAGCTTGCCACGCTGCTGTAACCATAGGCTTGCCCAGCTGCCTGTGTTCGCAGGAAGAACTGAGGTCCCACATTTTTACTCAAAGTGACCCCAAGGTGTGCAGTGAAGGTGTCCCTGCAAGGGATGATGAAGTGCTGAGAGGTCGTGGTTTAGCAGGCTGGCTGCAGCCTGAGTGGGGACACTTTCCTCTCTCATTTCTACAGGCTTGTCTGCCTCTCATAAGCTGCATCTGACCTCCTTCTCAATGCATGCACAAAGAGTTTGGACCAGGTCTCACCAGCAAACAAGTCCTGACCACTGTTCCTCTGAGGAGCTGCAGCAGTCTGGGTGCGTGGGGAGCTTTTTCTGTGCCTGGTCTGCTAGGAGAGCCCTTCCCTCTCCCAGGGGCATCAGCAATTTTCCATCAGCACTCAACTCACATGCAAAAAAATTTATATTGATAACTTAAAAAGACAGCATCAATGATTGGAGTCAGAGCAATAAAAGTGAAGTGCATGGCTGCTGCCAGGCTTCTTTCTTGCTCCTTGGTGTTCTGGCTCCGGCATTCAAGCAATAGATTTAAATATAAAACAGATCATTAACGGCTGGCTCAACATCTGCTAATATTATTTTCCTTGCATTGTCTGTGCATCTTTGTTTATCTCAGTGTGTTACTTTGTTTTTCCCCTTTTATAATAAGGATCATTCCTTTATTTTAAAGAGCTGCATCAATTTTCAATTGCTTGGGCTCTTGGAGCCTCCCACGCTTTGCCCACATGCTTGCACCGCACGAAGAGGTGGAGAAACAAAGCGAATGCGAAGCGTGGGATGATTGTTGCTTCAAAAAAACAGTAATTAAGAATCTGTTAGAAAAATAACAACTGAGTTTAATAAGAGCTTAACTTAGCTGCGTGAGCTGGACACAGAGAAACTCCCGGGCCGTTTCATAGAAACCAAGCAGCTCAACTCTTCAGGAGACTTTCAAGTGACATTGAAGTGGATTCATGAAACTCCAGTAAGAGGCATTGTTCTTGTTTCTGTTGGATAGATGACTTGGCTTTTTCCTTAAAAAGAATTTATAATAACCAGCATGGTAATGAAAATTCAAATGCAAAAAGTGAAAACTTCAGTATAAAATCTACCCTTATACTAAAGTAGCTGATTTATATCACCAAAATCCTGGGCAATTCTCAGTTAAGCCCCAAAGCCTGTTGTTATTATACATATCCCTTTACCTCCATACCACAGCGCAGATGATACAATATGCAAAATCACCAGCTGTTCAGATATTCATAGAGTACTTAAGCTAAGTGAACTGAGGATGGAGTGTACTTTCTTACCTTGAAATTCATCTATATTTCTTCTGTCCCCACTTTCCCAACTTCATACCTCTTAAAGTTCATCGCATTAATCCTGATGAAAAAGAAATAAAGAGAGAAATTAGATCTGTAA
Organism: Hypotaenidia okinawae; assembly: GCA_027925045.1. Lineage (NCBI taxonomy): Eukaryota > Metazoa > Chordata > Aves > Gruiformes > Rallidae > Hypotaenidia > Hypotaenidia okinawae. The sequence continues at coordinate 66,479,458 of BSDF01000002.1, forward strand.
ATACCCTCTGAATATAACTTTCTGTGAAGCAGATGGACTTTTAAGATGGTATTGTATGACTAGAGCTGTCTTCTGTTTGGAGCAGTTCAAGAGGATCTCACGCCATACTTGCCAGAGACAAGTAAAGAGTGCCTTTCGAGCAGTATTCCTTTTTCTCTTCTCACAGGCAGAAACAAGAAGGTCCTTTCCTCTTTCATTACCGCAAGAGGTCTTCCCTTGCACAAGAAGGTTTCTGCTTGTCTGGACTGCCCTGAATGAACAGGGAATCTCTGCCACTTTTAAGAAACTTCAGGTTCAGGAAATTCAGGTTTGGTATTTCATTGTTGGTCCCAGGCCAGGAACCACTGTGGCTCTCTTTGTACCCCTCACTTGAGCCTAGGGCAGCAGTTTTGTGGCGCTAGCATGCTTGCATCCCCCCATCTTGGAGACAAATGTCAGAATATGACTGGAAAGCATGGTCAAATTCTGTTGTTGTACCCTCTGTTTCTTCAAAGGTCTCTCTTGCCTGCTTTCATCTTTGTTGCATGCTGGGATTTTGCAGGGGCTGGTAGCAATTAATGTACATCTGCCCTAGAAGAAGTCTCCCACCAATGTATGACAGGGATGGACTGTTTAGTGTCACCCAGAGAGCTCTGACTAGTTGTTATTGTTTTTCAGGGGCCTTAAATTTGCAATATAGGTGAGAGTTTGGCAGTAATATGTTAGTGGTGACTCTGTAAGCAAAGGCCAGAACTGCTCTGCCTAGGCATTCCTTTCTTCTACCTCTGTTGTGCTGGGTTTTTTCTTGGGAATGTCACATTTCCAAAAGGTTTGATCAATAAAATGTTGCCCCAAGTTTTATGACTGCTGGTAGCCAGTTTATGCCAGGAATAAGCGCAAGTTACATTATCAAGTGTCTCAGGATGGTTGGGAACTTCCAAAATTCATCCCTGGCATGACAAAATTTGGAACCGCCCCTGCTGCTCACCCACCCTTTGGCTTAAGGAGGTATTGAAGACCAGCCTTGGTGTAACTTCAATATTACTTCATTACAGTGAAATGCTAAGGCAGATAATATTTGTAGTAATGATAACTCTGTAGACTGAAAATTTTCTTTGGGTATCTCACATGAAACACTTTAAACGCTGAGGCATGTCATTCTCAGTATGAAGCAATAATTTGAAATACTGCAGATCCAGATGCTGACTTGCCACTGAATTAATTGTAAATCACATGAATTTTTACTGTCTAAGTCTGGGCAAACAGCTCTCACCCGAGGAAACGAGTTATGCTCAAGTCTGCATAAACAATCCCACACACCAAGTTTATTTCACCAGACAAAAGTCCAGTCCTAAACTCAGGTGGGAAGATCAGGCTGTTGATTTTCCTACAGGGATACCGGAAAAGTCTATGTTTCATTGCTGTGGAAAGCCAGCATATCTTCAACTGTCACCCATCTGGTTGGTGTTTCATTCACACATAAAGTGTTTTTGGGTCAGGGTCACTGTTTTCCACAAGTGGACAGCACATGGAAGTGGAGGATAAGGTCTATCTCTCCACAAAGGGAGCATTGGAGAAGGATTGTCAGAGATCAGGTGGATCTCAAGCTGTGGGAGCACACCACCGACATGAGCAGACTCCATGAAATAACAGAGGAAGCTGAAGTTTCCAATCTGTTCCAGGGCTGGCAGCTGCTTCAATGCATGAGAAAACCAAGGACATGACACCATTTTGCTTCTCTGCTTCTTCAGTGCTTATCTCATGTTTTAAATAAACTTTTGACTTCTGCCCAAACACAGTTAACTGGGGGAAAAATTTCGAATAGCCCCTCAAACACATGGAAACAGGTGATAAATAAATGCAGTCTGCCTGATATTATATGGTAACTGAACTTGTATAAATCGTAACTTTTCAACCTTTTATTAAACTAATGGGGTTGAGTTTTGGATAACACTTTTTGTTTTACTTTTCTTTTTTTTTTAATTATAGAAGGCCAATAGTAATACAGCTCTGGTGAAGAACAGATCATTCACACAAAACTTGTTCTGGCTCATCATGCTCCAACTTCTCACGTGTCCAACTTCCCATTGCTGTAGGTAAATTTTCAGCAACCAGCCTGGAACACTTCGTCAACTTCTGAAAAAACAACCAGCTTCCAAAACATGTGAAATGCTTCAGCGTGCAAATAATAGAGAGCTCACAGACAAAAAGTTTCCAAGGTCCTGATTCTTTCCACTGCTTTGAACCAAGGTTGTATCTCTCAGGCTGCCGCGATCTATGGGTCTTCCTGACTGAGCTCTCACGAAGGACGTTCCTGTCTGTCAAGCTCTCCTGGCTTTTGAAAAAAGACACCTTTTGTCATTGTAGCAAAGGATTTTGGAGAAAGTTATTGATATATGAAAAAAACCCATCAGTATTCTTTCCTACCAGCCAGGTAGATTGAGAAGGTTAAAACTAAAACCCCATGGAGGGTTCCTGAATATTTAAGACTGGGATATCTACAGCCTTTTTTGCAAGGAAGCAAACACTTGCTCTAAACTCTGTCAGTTCTCATAAACACTTATTTCTCAGCTGGGCAGATTCTCTGGGGTTTGGCACCACACTGGTGTGACCACATGGTTCCTGACTGGCTTGGAGCTCGGTCATATCAAACTCGAGTCTGCCGGCAAAGTGCTGTGTAGACATAGCCTTTGATGTGTTCCTGAGCCAGCTGTAGCACTTTCCAGCATAAGGAATGTAGAATAACAAGTTTTATGACACCTGGCAGTGCAAATGTTACCCCAGATTGAACACTGGTTCCTATCCAAAATGACAATCTCTCTTTGTGGGCTGCGCTTATTCAGGGTCTGTATCTCGAATGCTCAAGTGTTTTCCTCACAGCTTGCATTTGCCTGTGCAAAATAGATGGTGTCTTGCATGTATATGCATGCAAACAGTTTCTTTGCAGGTGGAAATGGACTATTCCTAATAGCTGGAAATAATGAGAAAAATGAAGAATCGCAGAGAAGCTGATATTCTTGTGTTAAAGGTCTTGTGAATAAAGCAAAGAAGTGCCAGCATATATAATAGGGCTGTTTATTGTCCCCAAGTTAAAGGTTTTCTTGACTGCACAATGCCTCTGCCAAATGACTCATGAAGAGCTTTATTGTGGCGCAAGTTGAAGTCAAGGAAAACCGGTATTGTTACAGGCATTTTGATCTGTCAAGGACTGTTTCTGCAGGGTGACTGGACTCTGTGCTCCACAGGGAAGTCCGTATGTCAACGCTCACAAGTTAACGCAGGCTAGGCAAGAGGCAGGATATTGACAGAGCTGTGGAAACTCTTGGGAAAGAAGCTGAGCAGGGAGAATCTGTACGTGATGTCTGTGGGACTTGTGGACTCTCAGCAGCTCCAAAACAACAGACCACTGATGGTGGTGCTTAATATGCTGACTTAGCTGATGAGCTGCAGGCACAAAAACATAGAAGTTTAGGGGGAAATCTGGCAGTCTGGGCTTGTTTGTCCTCCTTGGACATGCGTCAGGAGACATCTAAGCACGTGCTCCTCATACTGTAAGAGGTCTCGGGGGAGAAGCTGAACCACACAAAGGTGGCTAATGCCTACGTTACTGGTTTGCTCTCAGACAATTGCACTCCAGCTCATTTACTTTCAGCAGGATGTGGTGTAGGGTGGTACAGAGCTGACATGAAAAACACATGAAGCCAATCATGGATATCCCTGGGAAGCTGAAGACACCTGGGATGCTGAAATGTCGCTGTAGACAGCGTTGGGATAGGAACTGAGGAAAATTCTGGGAATAGATTAGGTGTCATATCTTGTCCTGAAAGTGCCGTGTCATGTGAGCACCTCTCATCTTGCTGATTAAGTGCAAGAGCACAAAGGGTACCCCACTGCCCCTCCCAAACTCAACAGCTGCTACTTGGAAGAGGCTTTTTTCCCCCATAATTGGTATTAGATGATGATGATGCCACAGGCTTTGAAATATTGGAAGCCAGCACTGATCACGCTTACAGATAGCTGAACAATGCAGTGCAATGTAAACTAGGCAAACAAATCCATCTGGGTTGCCAGAGAAGGCAGAGAAAAGCTCTAATCTTCTAGAAGCAGCTGTTGGCCAAGCTGACATTGAAAGGCATTATTTTTAAAATGAAAGCTTCTGTGCGGGTGATGAAAGCTGCTGGATTTCTTGCTTTGGACTGGAAGCACTTGTCAGAAGCCCAGGCAGAGATCAAAATCATTGAATGCTGCAGAGCAAGAGTGATAAGCAGGACCCTCTTCAGTGGGTAATGGATTCCTGTCCATGCTGGGACAGGGTGGGTTTTGCCAAGAATAGCTGCTTACTGACAGCAGCAGCAGCAGCAGTGTTTGCACACAGGTGAGCAGCCCCTGGCAGCTTTTTTCAGTTCAGAAGCACCTGGTGAGCTTCAGCTCTCCTTTCCTTGATGTGCCTTGGTACAGAAAGAGATGTCCAAGCTGGTGGGAGGCAGTGGCTGGATGTTGTTGAAGGTGATGTGAATCACCCCAGAGCAGGGCAGGAGCAGCTCCAAAACAGGGCAGAAATGCTGATGGGTCATCTGAGCTGACTGAGAATGAAGCTGTGCTATGCACACTCCCTAGGGTGCTTACAAAACTGTTTAAGGAAAGAGGCATGTATCCCTGTCCGATTCCTCCCAGAGAGGTCCCAAAGACTGGAAATTCATAGTCAGACATTAGCTCATTCTGAGTCCTACGGTCTCAGAATGTCAATGTCAATCCTCATTGTCAGGATGGTTACACAAGCAAAACCTTCCTTAGGTATCCACAACCTGTGGCAGCAAAGAAGTGATGTCAGGAATCTGGATGTGCTGCTCATGTAAAATAAGCTACATGAATCAAATTGTCTTTATTTTAGGTCAAGTGAGGCAAAACTATGGCTTTTCCCAACATTTTATTATGAAGTTAGAGGAAAAAGCTCCCAAACTCTGAAATTACATCATCATACTGGAAGCTCTTTTTTAGACACCTCATCTTAATGCCTGAAAAGTGCAGTTTAAAATAACAGAGGGAAAATAGATTCATTCATGAAGATGGCATTGTTAACATTAATTAGCGTGCGGGTTTTCATCCAGGGTAGAGATGATACTAGTTCAGCTGTGGAAAAACAAAGGAGAAGAGGATCTCCCATGTTCCTGGTGCTCTCTGGTGCTTAGTGGCAGGTTACCAAAGGTGGCAGCAGCAACAGATAAAATAGTTATAATTTGTATTGGTTTTAACAGTCTGTGATGCTGGAGGGATGCTACAAAGATATGTCTTTTCCTTTCGTGCACCGTGGCTGCCAGAAAAATAAATGCCACCCTTACCAGGATAAGTAGCATTATTATCCTCCTGCAGACAGGGACACTGGACTGCAGGGGGGTTTGCTTAGAGCTGTGGAGTCACAGCAGGGACGTGAGGCATTAGTGGAGGCAGGCCCAGCATCCAGTCCTCCTTTCCATAAAGGAGGATGCCACTGGAGGAGGCTACCTCAGGATCTGTTGTGAGCAGTTAGCAGTTCCTCTGGTACATTTCGACAGATTAATTAGCAAACTTGACTTAAGGCTTCGAGTCTTGGAGGCTGAAATGAGAATAATAACATCCAGGGCGAGTGCTAAGCCCCCTCTCTGAGAGCAGGACGTCCTTCGGGCATTGGTGCTGGTGGCTTGCCTGGCAAAGCAAATGTGAGAGCGGAGGAGCAAGCAAAACGTTTCATTATCCTCATCACCAGAGAGCTGAAATAATCTGACAGGGAGACTTGTTTAGCTGCAAAGCCATATAGACCACATTGTCTAAATACATTTTGGGTTCCTGTTAAACTCCATTTATAAGAGTGACAAGAAAACTAATAAAATCTCCTAAGAACAATGATGGTAATTTAGCACTCGGAGAGTGAGAGAGGAGCCGTGTGTGAGGACTGCATACGCCGCTCTAACATCTTCAAGCCATGCCTGAAGTACAGATATTTCTTCTGATGAGCTATGAGCCTGCACAGGAGAGTTTTTTTTCTATTGCTTTTTTCTTCTGGACAACACCTACTGCCTGTCTTCTGAGTCTTTTCATGCAAAGTGGTTGCCAGCCAGCTTGATGGAGAGAAGTTAAAAGGCTCAGCAGGCAGCGTGATGTTCTGCGAGATGCGAAATGAATGGCACCAGACTCAGCCACAGTACTTTAGGTAAGGGGTCTCTCCTTGAGTTGCACTGGTTTGTGGTGACTTTCATCACAACCTTGTCAACCAAATATGAGATGTTACGCTTTTAAAACTGCGTCCATCAACAGGCAAGCAGGGGCCTGATGTGTCAGTCGTCTGCTTGACAATGGCCAGTCAATGCACTGCACTTTTAGATGCACCTCAACATAGTGCCAAAGCTTTAACAGAATAAAACTTTGTTCTTTCCTACTTGCTTTGGCCTCGTAATTTTTCCACATATTTTTTGAAGAGAAATAATTCTGCCGTTTTAATGAACATTAAAAGAACAATTTAAATATGCTTATTTAAACATGTCAGTGTAAATGGTGAAAAACAAAGGGGAAAACCACCAAGGAAATAAACAAATCCACACCCAAAATATAGTTTTGTGGAATGACTTTATGCCCAGACTTGAGATTTGTACTCATATTTTGGTGCCCTAAATTTTCCTTGTGATCAACCTTTATCTTAACATTTGCTGCCCAGTGCTGCTGTGAGGTCAGGCTGTATGTGGTTAAACAGCTGCTGTACTCCAACCAGAGGTGGAAGCATTTCCATGATGGTCTGAAAAGAACTGGTGTACGGCATTTGTACAGCTCTTTGGGGATCTTCCAGGATGAAAGGCACTATTATACGGGTAAGATCATTATCATTATCATGAAAAACCTTCTCAAGGAAGCAATTCCACCTTCTGCTTCTGACACCTCATTTCTCTGTTGTCTCAGGAGCCTCTTTTGTATCTCCTAGGAGTGTCAGTTCACATCTTAATCTCTTTGTATGTAATCTCATTACAGATAATCCCATTTGCTGGAGATGTCAGTACTTCTCCACTATGTGAGGAAGGATTTCCACTCGCCTCATTTTGTAACTGATCCCAGCTATGTTCACTGTATGAAACAGAGTGGCTGCAGCTGGAATCTCCTTAGGTTAGGTTTGCTCTGGAAAGAAAAAGAAAGGGAAAGGGAAAGAAGGGGAAGGAGAAGGGGAAGGGGAAGGGGAAAGGGAAAGGGAAAGGGAAAGGGAAAGGGAAAGAAAGGGAGAATGAGAGGAAGGAAGGAAGGAAGGAAGGAAGGAAGGAAGGAAGGAAGGAAGGAAGGAAGGAAGGAAGGAAGGAAGGAAGGAAGGAAGGAAGGAAGGAAGGAAGGAAGGAAGGAAGGAAGGAAGGAAGGAAGGAAGGAAGGAAGGAAGGAAGGAAGGTCCTTTCTGCTAATAATATCTAATGATTTTTTTTCTCTCCACCTCTATTTACATGAGAGAGGAATCTTCCCTTTAGAGAAAAATAATCAAGGTTAATAAAAAGATCATAATAAAAGAAGTTTAGAAATTACTTTCACAGCTTTCCATCTTCACTCAGGTTTGCGTGGTAGAGGCAGATGCACAGTGAGCTTTCCTCACTTTGATTTCTTGCCTTTTAGTAACTCTTGTCAATTAGGGAGGATATAGTCTACTCTCAATTCATTAAGTGCACCACAGTTGTCAGTTAGCGACAGGCTCAGGGGAGGCCAGGACTAAATAAACATGGAGGATAAATTATACAAGAAGAGCACAGTTTGGAGAAAAATGGGACCCACTTTGTATAACACACTTATCCTTAAAATCTTGAGTAAGCATCTATGATTTACAAAAGTCCAAACCCTCATATTCTTAAAGGGAAGAGTGGGGGAAAAAAGCAGTCACTCTCCTTTGACGGTTTGAAAAAAGAAAAGATGTTTGTACCACTCACTGACTGGCTAATGAATAATCAGATTTCACAGCTTGAGTGCTGGGGTGGTAATTTGGTTGCACGCCATGCTCCAAATCCATGGAATAGTGCTTCATTAATGTGAAGACCTGTATAATCAAACAATTAGCAGTCTCTCTGCTGCTAAAGCAGCTTTTCATCAGCATATATACTTCGTTGTAAGATGAGTCTCAAATTACTGGATCTGACAGCAACTAGTCTTTTACTAAATCACAGCAGTAGTAAAGTAGGGTGGACAGAACATCCATTTTTTAACCCATTTCTACATCTGCAAGAGGTTCATTCTACCCATGCCACACGCTGTATATAACTACCAATGGGAAGGTGAAGACATTATAAGTGAACTGAAATTTCATTTAAGTGACTCAATCACAGATTAGAATGTTGTTTTTTTTTTTAACAGAAATCTCATTCAAGTACTGTAAATTAGCAGCCGTATGTTGCTACTTCTCATCTATCTTCCAGGAAGGAGAAAGAGGCTTCTACCCATAGCTGGCACCCAAACGTCACCCTCTTCCCTTCCTTATACAGGAGTCTGGGTCTCTCACTTGCCTCAAGCTCAGAAAGCCCTGATAAGTAGAGTGTCTCATGCCTTTCATCTCCATGCCAGCTTGAGACATCTTCAGCACCTTCCAAGGGTACAAAAGCATCGATATGGGCCTGAGCAACTGCTTGTATGCCTTCTGCCATCAGACAGGTGGGCAGTGGAGGTATTCACTGGTTGGATGGGGAAATGCATAGGATCAGAACAAGTCAGGAAATTATTCGGAGGGAATAAAGTGAATTTGGATATGAGTGGTTTTGTAGAGCATTCCCATGCCCTAATTACAGACACTTTCCTTCATATTAGCAAATAAGGCTCAGTATTATTTATTCATGTACATGCTACATGATTTTTTTCTTAGTATTATTTATTTATGTACATGCTACATGGCTTTTTTTTTTTTTGTTCCTTTCAGTATTGCCTTCATTGTTCTGGAAATCAGCTGAACGTCAGTGGGTTTGTTTTGTTCTGTGGCCCAGCAGGTGCCTACTGCTGAGTGTACTGGAAACATAGAGCAAGTATTTGTGGTGTTGGCATAGATACTGCACCAGAACCTTTGCTTGTGTGAGATACTGCAATGAAGTTCATTTGTGTCAGCTGAGACGCTGACCCATTACGTTTACCATCTAATTTAGCACTAGCTGATCTAAAGTGGAACAGTGCTGGTTTGTTTTCATGGCTGCAGTGTTTTATCTTGTTTTCTCTTCTTTCCTGTTTGTGAAAAAAAACCCAAACCAATAAAGCCCAGATGATATTTTACATGTTATGAGTTCTATATCTGTTCTGGGACCCAAATGTCTGAAGTGAAACTCATAGTAGCTGAAAGTCTCAGCAGCTCTAAGTACCTCTGACTAAATAGGTATTTTCTAAGTATCAGATGTCGAAGTGATGATGTGTTGTGAGGTTCCCCCTAGAAAAAGTTTTTTCCAAGAGTATTCTCAAAACCTTACCATTTCAGAGAAGATGAAAGGAGAGGTCTCTTGCTTCCAATATCCATGTCAGTCTAATGTCAACTTGAGAAGACAGTCCTGTAAAGGTCATCCTGTTTGTTGTATCAGAAACGGAGAGACAGAGCCAGAAAAGGTCAAAATATCCCTCAAGCCAACTACCTTGTTTTCAGCAGGAGCTGCAAAGTGCTAACACATAATTGCCTTTAGTGCAGTTGGCCTCCACCAATTTCACCCAAGCTGTGATCTCTTTTTGACTTCCAAAAGACTTAGCAGTCAATGAACGCAGAAGGTCTGCTGTGCTTCAGTGGTTATTCACTGATCTGGACTTACCTCCACAGCCCAAGTGAACCGAGGATGGGATCCAGCACAGGATCCAGGCCCTGCTCTTTGCATTCAGATGCTGTTACTGACTCATGAAGGGCACCCTTGAGTCAAAATAGACACTGTTCTATAGAAATGAAATCTTACACCAATCAGGTGGGTAGTATTTTTTTTTTAAAGTAGTATGATGTACTCCTTTTTTTTAAAGTAGTATGATGTTCTCTCCTTTCCAGTGCACACCAAACATCTCTCTGGTCCAAGCTATGCCTCTGCCATGGTATTGGTATGGTGTTTGTAAAGAACTGAACAAATAAAGATATTCATTTTTGGTCACAGGGTTGGGTGGTTTGGGAGATCTAATGCCTGGATTTAAAACAAAACAAACAAACAAACAAAAAAAACCCCCAAAAAACCCCAAGGGAAAGAAAGCATTCTAACATGGAGCTCTGCAATACTGGTAATTTTGAATCTTTGCATTTGTTTAACTTGTGAGTTCATGTGTGGTATTCTCTTTGTCAGGCAGAGGAAACAGAGTCCATTACTAGACACTAAATATGGTCATTAATTTTCTTAGGCATTCATCTTGCTTATAACCATTTGTATGTGTACGCTGGAACTTATGAACCCATTCATAAAGCTAGCATTGCTTTGTGAAACAGTGTTGTGACACATTTTCTCCAGAAACAGTTGTTTGTCCAATCCTTGCCTGAAAAACAATTAGGAACGTTTTCCCATTAGGTTCCTTTACCAATGCCCTCAAGGATTATTTCCTTGGTGGAAATTATACAGAAAGGGCTCTAATCCACCTGGGAAGAGCCTCACAGACAGAGGGGAGGTGGTGGGTTGTGTTCTCCAGATGCCCTGCACAGTAGAGCCTGCCCTTTACCCCTCTTATCAGAGGCACTGTCCTGCAGAGGATGGCAACCTATTTCTGGTGCTATTCAGAAGCATCCCCAGAAGCCCCACTCAGAGCAAACTGGGGCTGCCTAAACTTCCTAGGGTGTTCCAACACAGGCCATGGTGAAGCCTTGAAAATCACTGAATCAATGGGAAAAGAATAGGTCCGTGGCCACTGGCCGGTGGGCCATGGTTGTCATGAGCTCTGATGGGGAGGGGCGGGGGAGTGTTCATCCTCAGAGGGATGGAATGTGAAAAAGGCTTGGGAAATTCATAAGGAGGAGTAAGCTTTGATGACTGTCCTAGGGGAATTAGGCACAAAGTCTTGGCACAGGAGTTATGTGCCTACACTTCACCAGCGCTTTTATAATCCTACCCTTAAGCCACTTACTTGATTTCAAGTTCAGTCTCTCTCCCTGCAAATCATCAGGAAAAAAAAAACCAACCCGAAAAAAACCCACATAGGAGAAATTAAATAAAAGCAGGGAGAAGTGATTGTACTTACTCCTTGATTATGGAAATAGCGTGTGTCCCAGTGTATTAGGAGAGAGCAAACCCTGCCAGGATGTCCTGGTTTCAGCTGAGATAGCCACTTTCCTTTCTAGCAGTCAGTATGGTGCTGTGTTTTGGCTTTAGTATGAGAATAACATTGATAACACACCGATGTTTTAGTTGTTGCTAGGTAGTTGTAGTGTCTACACTAAGTCAAGGACTTTCCAGCTTCCCACGCCCTGCCAGATGCAACAGAAGCTGGGAGAGTGCAGCCAGGACAGCTGGCCCAGGCTGGCCAAAGGGACATTCCCTGCCATAGAGCATCAGGCTCCAGACAAAACCAGGGAAGTGAGCTGGGATGTGGGGCTGCTGCTCAGAAACAGCCTGGGCATTGGGTTGGGTTTTTTGCCTGCTGATGTGGTGAGCAATTGCATCTGTGCATTACTTGGGTTTTATTGTTGTTGTTGTTATTTCCCTTTGCTATCCTATAATCTGTCTTTACCTCAAGGCAGATTTTTTTTTCCATTCTCCTTCCCATCCCCCTGGGGGGGCAGGAAGGGTGAGAGAGCAGCATTGTGGTTCTTTACTTCTAGCTGGGACAAAACCACAGCACAGGGTATCCCAATGCTGCAGGAGAGCAAAACCAGCACCTTGCACCCACGGGAATTGTTTCTCCTGCAGGATGCTGTTTCTTGAGCCGGCAACATACACTGCAAGTGTGACACTCAGTGTATACATGTATGAATATTAGGCACGCTCCCACCTCTGTACCATTTTGATCATCTCATTTTTATCATAACAGCTATTTTTTGACTATGAATCCTCGGCTGTGAAAACCCTTTTCCTTGCATAACACCTCTGTCCCCTGTTATATCTCAGGATGCAGTCCTGGAGAAGCTGTTCTGTGCATCCAAGTATGAGTGTCTCTGCCAGTGTAACTCTTGGAATAAGAAAAACAAACTCCACTAGCAGTAATCAGCAAATAACATGAAATAAAAATTGTATGTGTTGTAGGAATAAGGCCAAAAGGGACAGAAATGTTCATGTGGTGCTACAAAAGATACAGCTACGTGGAAATTGGATTGTAAATAAATAAATGTATATATGTAAAAAAAAATAAATCACAGTTTATTGTAGCTTGATCATAACAAATACAACAGCTCTAAATAGATGTAGCCCAATACTCATATAAATGAGTTTCATTTTCTGTTGATTTATAAATAATAATAGTAATAATAATAATAAAAATAATAACAATGATAATGATGATGTTATTTTCAGGAATAATTATTCAAACCCTGCCAATTCAAAATAGATTTTTTTTAACACACCTTTGTATAAAGATATTAATGTTAGCCTATTTTTTTAAAAAACAGCTTAGTTTTCCATTTCTTTTTGTTTTTCTGTTGCACAAAACTTGTGTTTTAACAAATCACTGCCATGAGCTAGCCCAGATCTGAATCCAGAAAATGCCCTCAACATTATCCTTCTCTGTTCACATATATTTGAAGTAAATTACATCAAATTGTATTTGAAATACCAAACTGGCATTAATGGAAGCTTTTTTTTTGCTCCAGGCACCATTTTAAAATAGATGAGCATAAAAATGCAGTCTGCATCATTAAGTTTATATGAAACTAGTGAGAATAAAAATCACCATGTAAGTTCTAATAAGATGTGTTTTTCATTCCAGTTTAATAACCCAAGACTATATTCATCTTCCAGTATAATAAATACACTGAAAGGAATTCATTCTTTTGTGGTTTTTAACATGTTGAGGGTTTCAGAAGATGGAGTTTTCTGGGAAGCTGGGTGAAGAAAATTCTTTAATATGGCAGTGCGGAGTATTGTTATCATAAATAATTAATGTGCACAGCAGAAGAAAGCCTAGCTTCATTAATAATTCTTATTTTTAGTTGGCATAAGCTAGAGGTGCTGTATCTTCTTTCATCCGATCTATGTCAATTTCCACGATTTTAATTTACTAGATGTTAAAATTTTAAAGGTACGCTACATTTTGCAATGGATTTTGGTTTTTTTTCCTGGTGACTTTGCATTAATATCCTACTGCTAATTCTTACCCATTGGGATATTTTTAGTAACAAGCAAAAAAAAAAAAAGGAAGGAAAAAAATAGTAGCAGCCAGGCAAGGTAGAGTGGGCATCAGTGTCAGTTCCTTTCATCTTTCATTTCCCTTTGGGACCAGTTAAGATGCTTCTTTGATTAGGACCTCAGGAAATATTAAAAAGCTCTTCTGTGAATTTAAACTCATCAAACTTGTCTCTGTTTATTTTTTCTGAATACCGAGATAATTCACCTCCCACATTTCGAGAACACAGGTCCCCTCCAACCCAACCGCGCTCCTCTGATCAGCTAAGTCACTTGTCAACATCGCTGAATCTCCCCTAATGAATGTTAGTGCTTCATTAATGCAGCGCCCGAGTCGGAGCCCCTCCTAAATGTTCCTTTATTAGCACAAACCAGGAAATAAAGATGACACCGGAGATGGCACCAAGGCGGCATGCCGCCAAGCCAGCGCAGGTAGTGCTGGATTAAAACAAAGGAGAAGGATGTGACACCTGAAGGAAAACCACAGAGTGTGTGTATGTGTGTGTGTGTGTGTGTGGTGGTGATGGGGGGGGGTGGGGAATCCATTTTGTCTTGTTGCAAAATGTAGGTGGGAAAGAGACTGCAGCTCCCATTGCAAGTTTCGAAACACCGTGGAGATGCAATGTTAACCCCCTTAATGCCTTTTAAACACTTTTTCAAATGGTCTTGTTAATCAGGGCAAATGTTAGAGCTGATTGAAAAATGACACAGGGTTTTTTGGGGTTGGGTTGGTTTGGTTTTTTTTTTTCCTTCTAAGTATTTTAAAATATAATGTGTTTGGGTTAATTTTTTTGGCCCAACCTGTATTCAGCTAGCTGGGGAAAAATAAGCCAACCCTCCCTCCTGATTTTTATACTTTTCTCTCCTTTTTAATGCTCTTTTTACTTTTCTTGACACCAAAAGGGAAAAAAAAACCCAACAGAGAAGTGCAGAAGAAGAAAAAGCTATTGCAGAGACTGTGGGAGACCATGTGAAAATAGAAACTTTAAGGTGTGGCAGGGAGAAGGAAGCTGACAAAAAGCAAAATGCGTGAAGTTGCTCACTTGGGAAGAAGGTCATTTTTACCTTGTTTGGTTTTGGATCAAAATTTTCAGCTGCTAGAAGCACTACTAGCATCTGTAGGAGCCCAGGTGGTCATTTCAGCCTTGTGTCACTGCCTCTTTACTCAGGTACCAGTGTTCCTTATGCTATAAATTTCTCTTTAAGAGTTTTCACAGCTTTTTCCTATATTGACATGTATTTCATGGTATTTATCTTAGAGCTGTGCTGTGGCCTGAGTCCCATTGCAGCTTGGAGAGCTGGGGTGGGCAAACCTGGGAAACTAGGATCCCCGCAATGCCTCTGTGCATACCTACACAGATGCCCCAAAAATGAGTGATGTTACTGAACCCTCATACACAAACTCAGAAGATGGTTGAAAGATGAATTTAGGCATGGCCAGAAAATTTCTTTTGCTTTGATATGACTTCCCACGTGTCCATCAGGTCTGCAGCATTTGGCAAACATGAGCTGGAGCCTGGGCACTCTCCAGTGTGCCAGGAGGGAAAATGAAGCAACTTGAAAGTGCCCAGAAAGATCCACTTAGAATAGGCTTTCCACCTCGCGCAAACCCAAACAGCAGGAGACACCTCTCAGCAGAGGAGACCCTACTTCCTCTCTGCTCCTCCCCTAAGACCCTGGCTCTAGAGGGAACCACCTGCACGGATCTGCCAAATCAAACAGTGTCTGGTGTGAGGCACTGGGATGCTGGGCAGTGGCAAATATCTGCCAAAAAATAATTATAGTGCCTGTAAACCAAGCAGCAATGGACCTGGTTTTGCTTCACTGATGTATTTCAAAACAAAAAACAAGTATCACACCTTAATCACAGAATCACAGAGTTATAGGGGGTTGGAAGGGACTTCAAGAGATCATCAGGTCCAGCCCCCAAATGGTGCACTTAATCATAGAATCAAACAATTATCTTGTTTGGAAGAGACCCTTTAAATCATCAAGTCCGACCATCACCCTAATGTGCCATCCATTACTAGACCATGTCCCTCAGCACCACATCTAACTGTCTTTTAAATACCTCCAGGGATGGAGACTCCACCACTTCCCTGAGCAGCCCATTCCAATGCCTAACAACCCTCCCTGTGAAGAAGTTTTTTCTAATACCCAATCTAAACTTCCCCTGGCGTGACTTGACCACATTTCCTCTTGTCCTATCTGCAAGGATCTGCACGGTCACACCATATAACCATGGGGCTGCTGCTTTTGTCACACTTCAAGTCTATTTTTAAGGCACTTATTTACCAATATGTTCAGCTTTTTCTTTTATTTCTTTTCATCTATTTTTTAAATTTTGTTGACTTCTCCCTTGTCTCAGACAAACACTCAGGTTGAACCATTTCAGAACAGCACTGCACATCTGGCTTCTTTCTTTCTAAGGTTTCAGGATACTTTAAAGAATGGAAGGGCTGTGATTTTGCTGCACTGTTGTTTTCCTGGGAAAGGTCCATAAGAGGTGAAAATCCTGTGTTTTATTGGGATATTTGCTACTATCAAAAGGAAAATAAAGTTTGTATTCCAAGAACAGCTTACTTGCCAATCAGCAAACACAGACCAGTTGTAGGGTAGGTGAAAGACATTGGCTTGTGTGCTAAAATCTGCACCAGAAGAGGCATTTTCCTGACTTCTTTATTTCCTATTAATCCTCTGTGACAATGGGTTTATTTTGCAGGAAAATATGCAAATACCTTAATCTGGTAGAACAATATGACAGTCTAAATTTGGGTCTCTTTGCTATGCATTGACAAACACTTGTTCAAGAGGACCAGCACCAAGAAGACGATACATTTCTGAGTGCAAAATTAGAGTGTCTGCAGAAAAACTGTGTAGCCCGTTGAAACAAAAACATGGATGGGCAGCAAGGACCAGTCTCTCTGAATAATAAATTTTCATATTTTCTGAAATACAATGCATTGGTAAATGAGTAAGTGAAGGAATTGAGGAATTTGGGATCTTTTCTTGCTGTCTGTCTGCACTCAAGTAATGAAAACCCCCTTTTTTTAGAAGGTCTGTTTTCTCTCTGTTTTATTTTATACATTAATTATGTAGTGTCAGCTGTTGGAACAATACTTTTAAAATATTCCTGTATATGTTGAAACTGTATCTGCAGAGATTCTTTTTTTTTTTTAATTTTTTTTTCAACATCCTAATTTGAAAAGTGATTTAAGGACTGATTGGCAGTTGGCAAAAAGTGAATGATAATGAACTCATTTCAATAGAGATGGACCAGATACCATGCCGGCTGTCGAAACTTTTCAAAGCTGGTTTCTCTCCAGTAAATGTGATCCTGCAGGCTCTGTCCATCTGCCTACAAGAAAAGAGACATTCACATTCTGTGGGAAACTCTGCTGAGAAAATACCGCTGAGAATTATCGATTCCGTGATCACTTGTCGCTCTCAGCAAAGAAACTGGACGATGATAAACACCCCGGCAAAACAACAGTGCTGAGCTCCTGTGCTCCCCCTCCTCCTCCTCCCACCCCTCTTTTGCATTAGCAGGTAACTGGTGTGATGAGGAGTATGTATGTTCATCCGGCAGAGGCGTAGCTGAGCCCCCTGCACAGCAGGGATGCTTGGGGGTGACCTGAAGCTGTTCCCTATAAGGATGCTTTGATTCTGGCCTCACCCTAATTTTCGCTGGTGCAAACCGAGCCGCAGACGCCACATTAAACAGCTGAAGTGAAAAACTGTGCCAGCTGTTAGGCCTCTCCAGTTATTCTCCTGTTGCATGAAATTAAAATAGCTCTGAGATTTAAGGAATATAGCAGGAATTCACCCAAGACAACGTCTGGGGGGCAGGCTCTTCTTCACCCAGAGCACGCCAGACAGACTCCGTTAAGCCCAAGGTGGCCGATGCCAGTGGAGGGACACCAGGCAATGCCCTCCCACAGGTGGCCAGGGTGGGGAAGAAGGATATGACCAGCAGGAGATCCCCCAGACCCTGCAGTGATGCCCACCCCAGCCCCCAGGGCAGGCTGGCTCATAGTGCTCGTTCTTCAGTTATTTCATTCCTCCTCCAAACCTGCCACCTTTGTCTCTCTTTTCATAGAGATGGTTTCTGTGTCTCTCTCTTTTCTTTTTTCCCCACTGCTGCCAAGGTCCCTGTCCTCATCCCAGCCACCCCGCCCCCCAACCTTCCCCAGTCTCTTCCCAGTTTCAAAGGTGGCTCTCAAGTAAAGTGCCTGTGGGCTTACCTTTGCACAGCATCACTGCTGAATTTTTAATCAGTGGTAGTGAAACAAAGGAAATGAAGCAACTCTCACAGTGTTTAACAAATAACATGTGGCTAAACCCTATGCCTTATCCTAGCTTACAGACATGAACAGGGTGGCAAACATCTACCATTTAACATCCCAGTAGGTTTTGCTCTGGCACATGGTACCTCAGTCATGAAACTCTCACTAACATTACGCAGTGCTATAGCTACACAGGGCCAAAACAAAACCAGAGAGGAAGTACTTCTGCATATAATGCTGAATTCACTGCTGTATCGGTTGTTAATTAAAAAACTTGGCTCGTTTCTGTCCCTTTACACAATCAGAGTGATGTAAATAAGAACCTTATCCAAAAGCTTTTAAAATTAATTTTAAAAAAGGCTGGCTACAATATTTGTACAATATTTGCAGGGGAGCAGAATGAAGTGGGGAATAACTGCATCTTCAGCTTCCCAGTTTCCACATGCAGCCACCAGTCAGCTCAGACCTGCCCACTGCAGTGAAGGGCTGAGGAGGTTTCTGTGTTTGCAGGGTGGGATGCTAGCAGAAGTCTCACAACCAGCCACTGCGAGAGGCAGCGACCTCTCTGTGCAGGGTCCTGGGCAGATTCACCCAGGCAAAGTCAGTGAAACCACTTGCCTCAATTCTGCACATGTAAGGAGCAAAGGAATTATGTTTCTGTATGTGGACTAATAGTCCAGACCTCATCATACCTGGCTTATGGTCCTGCTGCAGCCAGGGTGGCCCTGGGGCATGCCTTGAACAGATGATGCTAACAGGGTTGGATTTGTAGCACAGAGGCCAGAGCTCTGCTCCTTGTGCTAGCTAATTCCCAAGACTATGAAAGCAAGACCCCTACCTCTTCAATCTCTGTATTTTGCTCCAAATGCTTTATTACCTATGAAACTCTCTGTTTTGTATGAAAGATAGAGATAAAGGAGTTTAAGTCAACCAGCAGCTTCTGAAATGGAAGTCATGATGCTAAAACCACCCCATTACAACCAAAAAGCTATGGAATAATATTATGATTTATTACTCATATTATAGTAGCTCCTCAAGAACTAAGCAAAGATTTGGGCCTTCTTGTGTTTTATTCACAAGTGGTCACGTTAAAAGCCATCTGAAGACACACTGCTTGTCCCAAAGGATTTAATCAGCTCTTACTAACACTTTGATTCCCACAGTCCTGCAGCTTAGACATACATGGAAAAAGCAGTCAGAGGCTTTATTTCAGCGCAACTTTGAGGGGCGATACCTGCTTAGGAGTTTTTCAGAGTATTTGTTAAATGCAAGAAAAAAAAAAGTTAAAATAGTGCAGTCCCACAAAATATATAAGCTTCTTGTCACAGCAAAGCACAAGTCCCCATTCCAGGAGGTGAATGTGTCTAATGTGCTCCCCACCCCCACCTTGAGACACATCAAGGGAAAAATGATGCACTTTGTGGAGCAAACGAGTGGCACCAGGAAAGACATTGGCTCTGAAGATATATTTGGGCATGTTGCCTTCCAGTGTGATAGGCTGCTGATGTCTGGTTCCCCCAACTCATGAGCTGCTGTACCCTCGCCCGTTCAAAGGTGTTTTAACCCCCTGATCACCTCCTTCCCTGTTTCTGGCTCGGAAAATGGACTAGTTGTTAACGGGGGTGCAGATGGGAAGCCTGCTAAGAAATATTTTAGCAATTAGGACAGGAGGGAATATAGTATCGCTGTTTTCCAGGGAAAAAAAATAAATCTATTTCCTCGCCTCTTTTCCATCCAAGCGTAAACTGGTATTTTTTTCACCATTGTGAGAGCGAGCCAGGGCCAGAGTACTGCAGACAGAGAGGGGAATTGCTGTAGTGTGGATTCATTAAGCCCATCTCAGCCCATCTCTCCTTTTTTTTTTTTTTTTTTTGGTATTAAAGGAATATGGAGTAAAGCAGGGCAGAACGAAGTGTTCTGGGAAACTGATAATCAAATGGCCTAAAGCTAATGTTTACTTTTTTGAATGTTTTACAGCAGCATTACTTGGAGATGTATTAAAAACAGGGAGCGAGAGGGAGGGAGGGAGGGAGCCTAATAATAGCCTTCAAGTTACAGAAATAGAGAAGCAGCATAGATATGATAATTGAATTTGGTTTGGATGGGTGATAATCCTCCTTTATGCTACAGCTGTAGTTCTCAGATTTGAGCCTCACTGGTGGCAGGTGTTGGGCAGCCTCTCCTGCCACGGGAAGGCTCCAGCACCATGCACCCCTGCGTGCCCCCTGTTCCTCTCTCTGTGCCTGCAAGCAGGAGCCTGTGGTGCTGGGTGTGCAGTTACGCTTGTTCTCTGCACTTAGGGCAGTGGGGTGGTGGTGGTGGTGGTGTGTGTGTGTCGTGAAGGTGACCTAGAGCCTCCTTTGCTTGCCTGGCCAGGAAAAGACACTGGTGAAGCTGGAGAGGAGCTCTCCTCCTCCCAGAAAACTCCATGCTCAGCCACTCTCTTTCTGCTCCACCCTTAATTATTCAGCTCCACACTTGGGGAGCTGACAGTGCTAGTAAACCGAGGAGTTATATATTTTTGGTTGCACTTGGAGATTAAGTGCCACTTGAGTTATAGTGTGTAGATTCCCAAATATTTGTGTAATTTTAGATCATGAATTCTCATTCCTGACTATGTTTAGTATAAATATTTATTCACGCAGCTCTGTCTGTTAGATCCTATGGAAGAAACTGGGGGGGAAGTTAGGGGGAGAAGTGAAGAGGTGCCTCCAAGCTGGTTCTGTCATAGGCATGTGTCCCCTTGCTGTCTCACTTTGAAGAAAACTCCAGTTTTGCTTTGCCTGCTCTTGCTGCCTCTGTTGTTGTACTGATTTTGGCCAGGACAGAGTTAATTTTCTCCACAGTAGCTGGCGTGGGGCCGTGGTTTGGATTTGTGCTGAAAATAGTGCTGATAACACAGGGATGTTTTTGTTACTGCTGAGCAGTGCTTGCACAGAGCAGAGGGCTTTGCTGCTTCTCACCCCACCCCACCAGCGAGTAGGCTGGGGGTGCACAAGAAGTTGGGAGGGCGCGCAGATGGGACAGCTGACCCCAACTGACCAAAGGGATATTCCATACCATATGACATCATGCTCATCATATAAAGCTGGGGAAGAAGAAGGCGGCTGGGGGGGATGTTTGGAGCAAAGGCATTTGTCTTCCCAGGTCATCATTACACGTGATGGAGCCCTGCTTTCCTGGAGATGTCTGACAGCTGCCTGCCCATGGGAAGTGGGGAATGGATTCCTTGCCTTGCTTTGGTGGCATGCAAGATTTTTCCTTTACCTACTGAACCGCCTGTATCTCAACCCATGTTGGATTTTCTCACTTTGACTCTTTTGATTCTCTTCCACATCCCACCATGGGGCAGTGAGCAAGTGGCTGTGTGGGGTTTAGCTTCTGACCAGGAAAGTTGTGGAAGAAAATTCTGGAAAGTGTTGGGTGGAAGGCAGTGGGTTGGATAACCGGGCTGCAGTGGCTGTTTAGCAAGGCCATCCACTTTCACAAGGTGACCTTAAATATTTTGTGTCAGAGATGTGGGGCTGGCTGTGTGCTGCTGTCCCACTAGCAAGAGGAGTTGGAGAACGGTGAAGAGGCCAAAGCAGAAGAAAAAGTTTGCAACATCCTTTCTGGGTGATGGGAAGCCTCCATGTCACCCCTGCTGCCTTCTGTCCTAAGAAAATCCTCCAAGAAACTTTATCAGACTCTTCTGTTCTCTTGGTTTATTTTAGCAAAAGTGCTTCAGAAGGGAAAGCATTAATTAATTTCCTCTTCAAAAAGAGATGTGAGAAGATTCTGGTTTCTCCAGGCACTGAATTAAATTCTGGCTGTGCAGGAGTTTGCATTTTTAATGGAGCTGTTTTGCAGGTCACCAAAATTGTTCCCCATTCAGCCACTCTCATCATCTGGGTCATTACAACAGATAGCCACAGCTGATGCCTGGATCTGTCTCCCACAGTACTCGGCTGGCACTGAAATGCCATCTCTAATGATAACTAAGAGGATGATGGCTGCTACAGCACCTTTTCTCCAACTACCTCAGAAGAGCTCTGTAACTGTGATTAAATTAGCCCCATAATGTCATCGTGAGGCAGACAGGTCATGTGCAAGTTTCACAGGTGAAAAAAACAGAGAAACAAAGCAGGATGTTGCTTAAACTTCACAGCCAGAGAGCCCAGGTGATGAATGAAGACATGGGCTCTGTCTATGGGGCTCAGCAACCCAGCTCAACTGAAAGCTGTTTCTGTGACTGGCAGGGTAATTAGTCCCATTTATACCAGTTTCCAAAGTATTTTAGGTGAGGACTTGCTTGCCACAGAAAAGTTTTTTTGACTGCACAGGTTGTGCTGCTTCCTCAAGTGAGCTTTATCACTGCGCTTGGTGCACCCGTGTCAGCAAGCCCTTTGTCTTTTTCTCCTATAAGATATATCACCCAAGTGGCATAGTTTGGACTTGGGAAGGTAAAATTTTGGAGACATACCTGTCAGCACACAATGCCTAAAGTCCCCTGGTTTTTTCTGCCTGGAGAAAAGAAGACTGAGGGGAGACCTCATCACAGTCTATGGCTTCCTAACAAGGGGGAGCAAAGGGGCAGGCACTGATGTCCTCTCTTTGGTGACCAGTGATAGAACCCAAGGGAACAGTATGAAGCTGTGACAGGAGAGGTTTAGGTTGGATGTTAGGAAGAGGTTCTTTACTGAGAGGGTGGTTGGGCACTGGAGCAGGCTCCCCAGGGAAGGGGTCACAGCACCGAGCTTGATTTGAGTTCCAGAGCATCTGGACGCTACGTTCAGTCCCATGCTCTGACTTCTCTGGCCCTGTGTGGAGCCAGGAGTTGGACTCAGTGGTCCTTATGGGTCCCTTCCAGCTCAGGAGATCCTATGAGTCTATGAACTATAGGCTTGTACTGCCCCTTAATTTCTAGTCAGACAAGAAGTACCCACTGTATCTTAATAGCAGATATCGATGACTATGTCACAGTCAAAAATGGGATCGAAAATGCAAATCACATATACAGGCACTTCTTCCAGAACTCAGAAAGTGTCATACTCTTTCTTGTCCAAATTCCAGCCTTTTATCCCTAGAAGAAGGAAACAAAAAGCATTTTCTTCAAAACAGTGCTTAGCAATATTAACCTTTCACTCTCTGGCTTTGATGGATGTCTTTGGATCCTGAAGAGGATCATGGTAGATGCCTTATTAGAATAATATTCCAGTGTCTTGACAAGCAGCTTCATATTTATATGGCAGCTTTCCTTTTCATGCCAAAAGGTGTGTAATACCAAAGGATTGTATGCACTGTTCTGATTTTTATTTTTATTTTTAATTTTTTTTTTTTTAAATGGAAGGGCTGTTTTGATCCAAGAATTCTTGTTTTGTCTTTCCTGTTGTTTTCTGGCACCTTTGTCAGTTTACTTTCTTCCATCTGCAGTTGTTCCCCATAGGACACACATCTATCTGTTCCAAAAGGAAAAGAAAACCAGTACAAGAATAGTCTCCATCTGAGACTACATTTTGTGTACCTCTGCTTTGACACTGACTTATCCAAGTCCCCTACGACCTCCAGGCTCAGACTGCTAGCTGGTTAACTGGGGAAGAGTAGAGGTAGGGGGCAAGAAATACTTCAAACACTGCTAATACCCAGCTTTTATGGAAAAGTTAAACACATAAATACTTCACCAAAGGTAAATCCAGATTTACTGCCAAACATTCCATTTCTGTGTGTGTAACTCAGTACATCTGAAGTGATGTATCACTCATGACCACTGGTGGGAAGCACCACAGAGCATGCCAGTTAGTATTTCCACCATTCACTCAGAAGAATGAGGGAATCTCCTAAACAAACATCAACTTTGAAAGAGGTGGGGCAGAAGTCCTACTTCAGCTAACCTGTGCCTTTTCTCTCTGCTGTCCCTGTTCCTCTGGGCAAATTACAAGCCTCTTTCAAAAGACTGTGAGCTACCAAAAGTGCCCATGGGTCTAGGGTTCTGGTGGGCAGAAGACAAACCCCCTGAGCTGTGCAACCGCCTGGATGGATGTGCTGACTCATGAGAAAGAAAGTGTAGCTCTGAGGGAGACCCCACCGAAACCTCCCCTGTCTGGCAAGAAGATGCCAAACAGCTTAAGTTCCCAACTCCTCATCCTGGAAAACCACCCCAGGCATCTTGTCCTTACCCCTTAGTGAGGAAGCTGTTCCATGGGATTCACTGAGTTCTTGATCATGGTCTTTTCAGTCTGTAGGTCCATTTAATCTCAGACATACTAAATACTGGGCTCACTTAGAAAAGTCCACTGTAAGAAGGATGAGCTTCCCTGAGAGCTGCACTAAAGTCTTCAGCTATTTCACATAAGTAAATGAACTGACCATCAAGAAGAAATACTGGAATTTCCTAATTAAGACTACCATACCATAGTGTCCTGGGATAGAGTTGATTTTCTTGCTAGTAGCTGGTACGTTGCTGTATTTTGCATTTACTATGAGAATAATGTTGATAATGCACTGATGTTTTAGTTGTTGCTAAGTAATGTTTAACACTAAGTCAAGGATTCTTCTGCTTCTCATGCTCTGCCTGGAAGAAGGCTGGGGATACACAAGAAACTGAGAGGGGACACAGCCAGGATAGGTGACCCAAAATGGCCAACAGGATATTCCCTACCATATGATGTCAAGCCCAGCATATAAATGCTGAGAAGTTGGCTGGGAGGTGATGATCACTACTTGGGGTCTGGCTGGGTGTTGGCTGGCAGGTGGTGAGCAATTCTCTTACATTTGCATCACTTGTTTTCCTTGGGTTTTGTTTCTTTCTCATGTTGTTATTTTCCTTTTCACTACAATTTAAGACTAGTAGTATTTATTATTTAATTTTATTCTATTTTTTGAAATTATTTGCTTTTATAGCAATTTCACTCATTAAACTGTTCTTAATTCATGAGCTTCCTCACTTTTACCCTTCTGATTCTCTTCCCCATCCCACCAAGGGAAGGAATGAGCCAGCAGCTGGGTGGTGCCTAGTTGCTGGCTGTGGTTAAATCATGACACATAGAAAAACCCAAGATGTTGTCTGGTCCCTCCAAGTGAAGTAGTAACAAAAGCGGTAAGAAAATAGCATAACAGACAGGGAAGAAAGTGCCATGAAACACACTGGAACAAACAGGCCACATCTCCCATCTCTCAGAACACCCACATCCTGGCTTAGGAGGACACCTTGTACCCTCCAGTTTATTTGGCTAGCCACCAAGAAAGCATTCCTAGCGTTCACCCTCAAAAACCTGCATTTGTTTTTCACCCAGAAAGAGGCTGCCTTATTGGTTTTTAATCTTTATGGGAATAATTATTTTTTGAAAGGGAATCCAGTTTTCAAGTACAGAAACAAATTAAGGTCAGACAGAAGCACCTGGCTTTATGTAAGTGTTTAGTCTCTCCTTATGAAGTGGCTGGTTCTGCATGAATTACCATTAATAATAAAATGTATGTAAGATAGTGACATTTGGTGCACATGTTCTTAGTTCCCCATTACGCTGTGTTCCGTAAAAAGGTTTCCAGGTTTATTTAAACATGTGGGAAAGAATTTAATATTAAACAGAAATAAGATGTAATAGAATTATGTCAAAACACCTGAGGAAATTTTGGGTACCTTTAAGGAATGAGCTCTGATGTGATTCATAGCTAGGGCAAGTGATAATTTAGCTGCTACATTGAGAAGAAAGAAAAAATTTGGAAAAAAAGGGAAAAAAAAGGAAAAAATGAGTTAATTCTTCCACAGCTACGAAATGCTGTAGTCCACAGACTCATCATGAGTCCTGCCTCAGTATGGGCATTATTTTCCTTTCTGATGCTGAAAATCAGTGTACTGATCCTGCTAGCACTTTTGCATGCACTTAGCATAAGCACACGACGAGGTCCCTGGGGTCTGAGGGGCCTGCTGGAGCGAGAGGGGCTCATGCAGGAGTATTCAGAGGCTCGGGTGCTCTTCTACAACTTCCGGAGACAAATGCGTGATTTAGTCATAGCCTAAAGTATGGTTCTCATTACATCATCCTTGAGTATTTTGGATTGTGAAACTGTAAGAGATCCTGTAATGGGATAAAAGCTTTACCCCTTGTCATTTTTTTTGAAGTTTGGACACAAAACAGGCATTCTGGTTAGTACCAAAAGGGCCAAACCATAGGGTTTAGAGTCTTGACTCACTTGCATTGCAATGCAGCTGGAGACTTAATGTAAGATGTTTCTATTTAAATTAATATTTTCCGTGTCGGTTCAGCAGTATCAGCACACTGCTAATGATCTCCATATCCATTAAGATCAGTTCAAATGCACCTCAGTGTAGCTTTCTTGCTCTATACTCCTGGTGGTATTTTTTAATCCGATCTGTAGCTTATTATTTTTATTATTAACAAATGTCACAGGCCTTTTCTATCCCTTTTGGGATTGTTCTTCTCCTGTTTTAGGTCTTCTCCTTCCTTCTAATGTTGCTTTGGGAAAGCTCTGGGGATACATAAAACAAAATAGACAGATGCCTTCACCTACCAGATTGTTGTGAATAATAATAATCACCTCTTATATATCCCTTTTCATTTTCAAAGCACTTAGCAGCAATTAACTAATTTGTCTTTACAACAATCTCTGATAGATAGGTAGAGGCATTTGCATAGTGGCTATTTATTTATTTATTTATTTTATCCTGCAGAAAATTGCAGTGGGTTTGTTTTTTTCTTTTTCTTTCTTTTTCTGTGTTTGCGGGTTATTTAAGCTGCCCTTCTTTTTCTGAAAGGTAAATTTCTGTGGTATTGTTATGCCCATTAGCACTCCTAATCACTGAACCTAATTAGATTCTCATGGAAAAGAGAGCGTGCAGCAGCAACAGATGAAAATCAAATTCCTTCAAGAATATAAGCCTTATCTCTGCAGCCGTCAGGTATGGCTGGAGAACTGGGAGCCATACCCAAGCCAGGCTTAAGATGGCTGTTTCGGATACTGGCAAGGGAGATGACAGGGGTACATCTATTCCTATGCAAGCCACTTGCACAGTCCAACTTGCCAAAGGCATTGACCTACAGAATATGCAAATTAAAAAATATTAAAAACTGCTCTTTTGGAATAAAAACTCTGAAATGTCAGAAGGTTTGATGTTGAAACCCTGAATCTATCATGGAATCGTTGAATATCAATACAAAAGTGTACCCAAGCAGGGTCTTGGTGATTTCTACAGCCCAGCTCACCAAAGAGAAAACTCTTAAGATAATTAGAGTAGGCCAGGCAACCTGTACCTTCTTGTGCCACCCGCATTTTCAGTCTACTGCACAATACATTAAGTCTGTAGCTAAAAACACTGCCTCGGCCCTTCGGTGGTGCGAACCCAACACATCATATTTTGGTCTAAAATACCGATGACCATAACTTAACCCAGCAGGTTGTACTGCCACACTTGATGGTGATCGCAGTCTCCTACAGCTTCCTCCATGGCCCATGGAACAGGGAGAAGGGTTCTGCCAGCACAGCTTGTCCCATGTCCTGCTGCAGTAAGGGGCTGCTGTCTGGGTGTTGCCCATGTCAGGATGACCTGGACACCTACATCCTACCATTTCCCCTGGATCAGTCCAGGCAGCCCAGTGGCAGCCAGATGCTGCTACAGCACTTGTGCCACTGCCGACCCCTTGTGCCACTTCTCCTTTTTCTCTGCGTCTTCCCAACCCTGAATGACTCTTTTTCACCTTGTCTTTTGTGGGTTGGAATAGGCAATTTAAAACTTTCTCCAGAATGGGCAGGGAATCAGTAGGAATACTGACATTGGGCACAGTCGTTGCAGAAAATATCTTTAATGCCTCTTTTACAACTAGCAGTGCTAATGGCTTTTGTAATAACAAAACTGCCATGAAGGTTTTACTAGCAAATCCTAACTTGCTCACCCAAGGAAGAGTGAGGAAGCCCCCACTGCACTATCTTTGTGAAGTGTTAATGCAACAGGGATCCCCTGTACTTTGGGATAATTGAACCATAAAATATTTCAGCTTTATCTATAAACTCTCCAGCGCAATGCTTGGAGTGTGTAACCGTTTACATTATTCCCAGAAAATTAGGTCAACTTTTCACAGAGAAAATGTCAAATTAGAAAAAAAAAAAAGAAAAGATGAAAAAGAAATAAGGAAGGGAGAAAAAATAAGGAAGCATAACCCCCTCCTCCCCCCAAAATGACACTTCCTCTAAAAGGACTTTTCCACCCCAGATTGGAAAATGTCATGATATCCTCCCAACATCACCAGCCCCACATAAGAGCCAGGAGGGAGCAGGGGCCGAGGAACAGTGGGCAGCATCCGCACTCGGCTCCTTTGAGCTGGAACACAGCTGTGTTATGGCTGTGTCATCACTGCGAGCGAATTAAAAGAAATGGAAACATTAACTCTGTGGAATCTTTTCAGAAGCTGGTGGTGACTAAAGCGGGAGGCGCTAACAAAGGAAAGCTTTCAGCAAGTGTTTGGCATTTGGAGTGCAGCACGCTCTTTCCATTAGGCTGTTGTTAGGGTTAAAATTAATCCGCATTGTATGGGGAGAAGGCCGCACAATGGATGTTTATTGTGGAGTAAGGCACCTGGAGATGTGTTGTGTTGTCAGAAGGCTTAAATAGTTTGATTCCAAAATTTCACGGCCTATTGAAAGAACCTCAAGAGTCTGGCAAGGAATATTCCTGAGATCCTGAGCATCCCTGCAAACCAACCAAAACCACCTGGAAGACACTGGTGGCACTGCCAGCAGACTGGCAAACTCAGTTGCAGGTTCAGTCCAGTATGAGGAAACACAACTCCTCATCCCACCGCTTATTTTGCAAAGCAATCTTGTTAACAAACTGAGAGGTGGGAATTCAGCTAGTGATCTGCTCCTTGCCACATACCAGCATCACCCAGTTTAGCCTCGAAGCTCTGAGTACCTCCCCATGGGAGGGAGAAAGCAGAGTCCAAGAGAAAAAGAGGTCAGAAGTGCAGGATGCTGCAACCCATGGCAACTCACCACACCGCTGAGAGCAGTCGCAGTACATTTAGAACTTCCAAATTGCACAGGCTGCATGAGCGCTGGTATGCAAGACCTGAAGCATGTTGAAAAGGGAACGAACAAGTTCAGAGTTGTCGCAGTTTTGCATAGTTGGCTACTGAGAGAGGGCCAGGGGTTGCAGAAAATGGCTGCTGGAATCTTCTGTAAGCCTGCTTCTAGCGCCTCTGAGAATCACATATAGGAGACAAAGACTCCACCAGAACACTGAGTGCCAGGAAGGCTGCAATTTTGGCCCATTAAGGGCATTGGGATGTATATTTACATATAAATGTAAGCAGTTGACAGACACAAAGGGCCGGGAAGGCTGGGGGAGGAGGCGCCCAGGTACCCAGAGAGATTGCCCCTGCAGCACGAGCTGAAGTAGCTGGAGGAAAGGACCCATAGAGGAGGTGGAAACCCGACCTGCCTGGTGGAGAGGGACATAGAGAAGATGTGTGATTTACGTTGGGATGAGCCCCTGCCAGCACAAATGTCCTACAGAGATGAGCAAAACAGGTTTGCTGGAGGAGGCATCATAGCCCTGTGGAGGACTGGGACTGAGAGACACTGTGATTTGTTGATGCCAGCCGTAGCAGAGATGAAGCCTGGTGGGAAGAGATTTGCCTTGGAGAAAGTTCGTGGAGGACTGGCTCTTATGGGTGAGATCCTACGGTGCAGCAGGGGGAGGGTGTGTGGAATGAATGCCCCCATCCCAGCCGAGAAGGAAACCATCTTGCAAAGGACTGACCAAAGCCCCCATCTCCTAGTTCCTGCCCCCCTGTCCTGTGCTGCAAGCAGGAGAGGGGAAGAAGGAAGCAAAATCATGGCTGAAAGGGAAGTCTGCTTTAGAACTGAGGGGTGGGGGAAGGTGTTACTGAGACCCCCATTTTCCTCACTCCCTGCCCCTTCCGGGCTGCGACCAGGAGGGAAGAAGGGAGCAAACTTCTAACTAAAGCCTGCTAAGGAGGGAGTGGTGGGGGGAAAAGTGTTTGCCTGTTTGCATTTGTTTCAAGATTGTTGGTTGCACTCCTGACTCTGGTTCCTTTTCACTGTTTTCTCTTTAGCGTAGTGTAATAAATGAGATAACTTTCTCTTCAGCACTCTGTGTTGAGTCTGTTTTGCCCGCGTCGTTAACGAGTTTGCCTCTTGAGCCGCCCAATTATGTTATTTCTCCCCTGTCCAACTAAGAAGGGGAGTAATAGACTGATTTTGGTGGGCGTCTGGCCTTTGGCCAGGGCTCAACCACCGCAAGAGTAACACACAGTAAACAGCTCCTGCATTTGGGACACACGCTGTTCCTGTGCACTGCCAGGCCCTCAGCTCTGAAAACAGGCCTCATGGGGTAGGCAGGAAAAAGACCCAAATACAGAGAATCTGGGCTACTATAAAATAGCTGCAAGGTCAAAGTTATGGACACAAAGTCTGAGGAAACTGGTGCTTGGACAGAGGCTGGCCACACACTCCAGGTTGTAGAGCAAGCATCTGATCTGATCCTGTATTCCCTGGCTTCTCAAACAGGTTTTTTCCTCAGCTCTCAGATGGTATTTATGGTCCATTTCTGCATGACGGTCAGACTAGGCTGACTGGCTCTCCTTCCACCTGCTGCCACTGCAAAGCAGAAGTTGCTTCACAGGCATAACCATCGCTCTGGTTCTCAGAGGGAGCACACAGCTCCCACCAGTGATTTGCTGTGGCTAGGCCGAGGTTTTCCACCCAGGAGCCCACATGCTCCTGCCTACGTCCCAGCAGGACCCCCTTACTATTCTGTAGCTCTGACAGAAGTGGATATGGTAGCCAGGGGATCACCGATGGCTTTGCTTTGCCGGAAAGGAGCTGGTGGTGACAGAGGCACCGCATTCAGGCAGCTACCACTGCGTGTTGCTATGGGCACTGATGCAGAGGCAAAATGCAGGCTAAGCCATCACTTGATTTTCTATTCAAGCAACTCTTGAGTACTAAAGGAATGGCCATCTGCCAGTGTTTGTAATAGAAGGTCAGTATACACTGACATTCAGCAAATTGGTATTATATGCATTAGATCTGCGCTTTATGAGGTTTTGCTCCATTTTGGAAATGTGCAAATTGACTGAAATCACGACTAAAATTTTAGAGGTGCCAATCTGCAGCTGCAAGCACGCTGACAGTGCCCCAAATACCCAGGCAAGCAGCAGGTACAGCTACATCAAAGGCACAGAAAAATCTGCAAATAAGTGTTTGTGTCTGCTGTAGAGTTACTGCTGGCACCAAACTCACAGCTCCAACTCACTGATGTCCCCAAGTGGGATCCTTTTCCCCCGGAGGGTGTCACACAGTGGGTGTGGGTGGTGTCCCTTGCGCAGCTGATGACAACCACTATGTGATGACAACCACTATGTGATGACAGGAGGAAGCCACCATTTGACATGGGGCTGTTTTAAACTGTTCTCTGCAGGGTCCAGCACAGCCTGCCAGGACTCACATGGAGAGCGTGAGGTGTCCACGGCCCCCCACAGTCCCACAGCCTGGCCAGCAGTGTGGAGGCTGGACTCATGGAGTGCTCTGTAGGGCTTTGTGTAGCAACTTGTCCTCCAAGGTCACCCCACATCCAAAGCACACTTCCCCATTGAATTGCAGAAGCAGGTATGAAGTTCCACATTTTGGGGCAGATCTGCTCTGTTGGTGCTTTTTGAAAGTGAATGTGCTAAATGGGTTCTCAGAGCTGAATTCACACACTGTTTTTACTTTAAGCAAGTTATCATTTTATGTTGCTGTTTCCCTATGATTTTGAGTATTTGAGGTCTGGATGGATTGTAGCCCTGCTTCCAGGTCAGCAAGGGCAGTAGTTAAAGGGAAAGTGTCCCAAGGCTGGAATAGCAAAGGCTGGTTCTCCAGGACCCCAGTACATGACACAGCGGCAATGCCAGCTTCAGACCAAGGTGCAGTCCCTGCCACCTCCAGTACCTGCCCAGTGCCAGGCAGATGCAGGAAAACAGGAGAAGGAGCTTTTGCCTGCTAGCAGAGATGGAAACTCCACAGTAGCCACCAAAGTGTGAGGTTTTTTTTCTCAGAAGCAGGCTTTTCTCTGGGAAAGCCTGGCAAGTTGGGCTGAGGCAATGTGGTCCCAGCACAGGCAGGTGCCGTCACTGTAGCCCGTCATCCCTTACCAGGCAGAACAGCGGTCTGCACCAGACGTGCACCTCGTGGTACTCACCGTCCCCAGTATATGGAACAGCAGCTTAGCTATTTGCCTCCAATATTATGCCCCATTAACTTAAAGTCAGGCACAATTACTGATTATCTTTCCTTATTTTGTATGCACGTACAAGGTGAGCAGTAAGAAGCAGAGAGAATTTCCTGTCCACAGCCTGAGTGGGGTTTTGGGCTATGGCTCTTTTGCAGGATGAAAGCGAGCTGATAAGTTGCAGAGAGAATATGGTCCTTTCCCAAAAGCTGCCTCAAAGAGAAGTTTGAAAGGCACTGATGTGACACGAGTCAAGAGTTATGTTTGTCTGTCTTTCTCTCTCTACACCGTGATGAATTGCATATTATTTCCTTCATTAGCTCTAGGCTTCAACCACTTTGCAACGCAGACATGAATAAAAATACCAAGCGGTTTCAGTCTGGTGATGATTTTATTCATTGGTGCTACATGTCAGATAATAGTTGTATTCCACTTCTTTGCTCTGTGAGCTTTTCAAATATTTCACAGGCTGAGTCTTTCATTAGGTATCCTCATACAAAGTCCCCTGCCTTTTCCTCTGAAAGGTAATTGTTTAAGTGGATTAGTAGCTTTTCCTGTAAATGCGTAGGGAGTGGCATAAAAGAGCAACACGGCCGCTATGTTCTCATTCTGACCTTAGGAATATACCCAGAGGGTTGCTAAGATCATAGGCTGCTCCAGTTATTGTCAAGGGAAATTAATATACCATTTTATTCCAGCTAATACTCATTGGTTGGGCCAGGGAAAACACCAAGATATAGAAAATTCCTCTGAAAACAGAAAAACAAACCCTGCTGAAAATCTTACATCCTTGTGGTTTTATTCTGCCACATCTTTTATTGTTAATAGAAATAATTTTGTGTGCTGTTTTCTATCATCATGACTTCATATTAATTATGTGCCCCACCTCACTCTGGGTCCCTGAAAGAGAAGCGCGACAGGAGAAGCTGCAGCCCCTGTCTCAAAGAGCTTGCAGCTATAATGGGGCGAGTGCATTTAGCAGACAAACTGAAAAATAATACAGGAGCATTCCAAGGCAAGAGACGACAAAGTGGTCAGTCTTGACTCTCTTCAGGTTCTCTCTGCTGCTTGTAGTGATGCCAGTAACTTTTTTAGATCCTCTTTAATGCATCCTCCTGCTTTGATACAAAGGAGGGAGTAAAGGCTGAGGCTCCTGGTTCGTAACTGAAAGGCCAAGACCAGGTGTTATTCTTAAATCTGGTGTTTCACTCCGCAGTTATTCAGAAGGTTACATGTAAAAATAAGCGACCATTGCTCTGCTTGCTGGGAACTGTGATCTTCCCTTTGCTCCCCTGGTAGCTTCAGCCAGGAGTTGTTGTACACAGTGTGTCCCATGCTCTCCTGGGGGATCCACATACTATTTCACTTGGGTGGTCACCTTGCTGCTGTGTCAAAACTCTCCATGATACGCACTGTGCTCTTTTCTTCCTGATGATTTTGACTATGTCCCTGGAGCTTTCACAAAATCATATAATCTCCTGAGTTGGGAGGGACCCATAAGGATCATTGAGTCCAACTCCTGGCTCCACACAGGGCCAGCCAAGACAGAGCATGGAACTGAGCACATCATCCTGACACTTCGTGAACTCAGCCAGGCTCAGTGTTGTGACCACTTCTCTGGGGAACCTGTTCCAGTGCCTCACCACCCTCTCAGTAAAGAACCTCTTCCTAATATCCACCCTTGTGATGCTTTTTCAAGATGGACAGGCTGTGCTGGGGTTTCAGGCAGGAGAAGACATAGCTTGCCCATACATCTCAGTATGGGTCCAAGTGTGCGTTAAAGTATATCCTCAGATGAGTGGAGCTGACACTCTCTCTTATATCATAATTAATTGCATTAGTAATTCCAAACTCTGAATCTGGGGGAATTAAAATGGCAGTTTTAACCAGAACTTCCTATTTATTGCAATAGGGACTTTCATGGGTGGCACCGTGCAGCCTGTGGAAATTAATCTTGTATTCTTTTAAGTTTCCTGGACTGCAAGGGGAGGATAGAATGTCACCTCTCCTGGTTGTTTGTGACACATGATTGTGTCCCTCACAGAGGCATTGGCAGGTTGTGTGGTACCAGAGGCAGGGAACCCTAGCAGCATCTGCATAGCTTGCTGCTTATCAGGAATATACACTGGCAGCCATACTGTAGGGCAGCAGCAGAAAAACAAAGCAACAATCAAGGCAGTCCTTTGTGATGGATTAAAAGGGTTTAGAAATGTCTGAGCCATGCAGTTTTCAGGCACTGACACTGCCAATGACTTCTTGACTGAAAACTAGAAAATGTGCTTACTGAGTGCACAGCCCGAGTTTTGCTTGTTTTCCCAAAGCCTGCCTTTTGTTAACAGCCTTTTATCTGAACAAAGTTTAGACACATTCGCTTCATAAAGTGACCCTTTCCTTGAAATAAATCAGGTTAACAATATTAGAGCTCTGCAGACTGTGAACTGAGCAAAAGGCCTGCGTGTTTCTCTATTATTAGGGCATAATTTTCTTTTACAATCCACACTGCGGCTCTCTTATCCTCTGTGTGGATCTCCTTTGCATGCCCCACACTGACTCTGCAGGTTTCACTGCCTGGCCTGGGAGCAGGATGGGGGAGACACAGGACCCAGAGCAGGGACAGTGCCCCAGTGGGACCCCACATCCCAGCGCTTCTCTCAGTTCCTTGAAGAATTTGTGCATTCAGCCAGCGCTGAAGGCTTAATACCATCCTCATCACCATCCTAAAATTTTAGTCAGCCTGAGCTGATGTCACAAGGTATCTTTAGAACCTTAGGAGGGGAAGATAATCTGGGAGGTACAACTCACCATGAATATGTTATGGTTCTCCCCTATCCTTCCCTGAGGGGGACATCAATCAAAATGCTCTTCCTGACATCTCTCATAAGTGCTGGCTGACACAGCAGGGGTTGAGGACATGCATTTAGGGCTCAGACCTCAATGAAACAGCTCTGGGTGGCTGTCACTTGCGGGAATGAAGTCAACGGTGGTGTCCCTACAAAGAAAGAGTTCCCCAAGCCCCAGGCCACTAAAGACCCATAACAGAATCCAGGACCATATTGAAAAAGCCCTCTATGGTGTCTCTAAGCGATCAGAGTTTGCAAGTGCTGTCGTGTTTAATTTCAAGACAGCTATGGGTGACCCAGTGTATCTGTTGCCCAGGGTTTCCTGCAAAGTTGAGGGACAGAAATGGTTGCAGCACTTGTGATGAGTGGTCTGAATATGGTCTGTGCCCCTATACTTGACTCAGCATTTAGTCAGGAGCTAGAGGAATGAATAGAGGGACAGGCGTTTTGTGCTTGCAGTGACCCGTGCTGCTGAGTTGGTCAGCTGCTGTGCTACAGATGTATTTTTGGCTTTTCCAGGGAAGCTCTTTTGTTATCACATCAAACTCTTCACTCAGCTGGCAGAAGGCAATCGAGCAGCTGTGAGTCTGGAAGAATCCAGCATCCGAGAGATGACTGCAAAGTTTGTTGTTTTTATGTATTTTCTTCTTTGTGCATAGTTCTGCTCTGGATTTTTTAAAGCACGTGTTTAATATTTGTTTCTAAAACAAGTCAATTAGATAGCAGTATATAAGAATACTGACTACAAACCATCAAAATAATTAATTCTCCCAGTAGAGATTATATTTTGTATAGCAGAAATTCTTCAGAGAGAGAGCCATTTCACTGGGGATCCAGGTGACATACTCAAAAGCAAAAGTAGGCAAAGCAAATTTTCTCCTTTTACTGTAAACTTTGTAAAATGGAGCTTGCATTCAGAACAAGCTGGTTAGGCAGGCTATATTCTAGTTGGTTAGGAAAGGAGAGCGCAGTCTATATTGCCTAGCTTATTTTCAATTTCTATTTCTATCATAATTGCTTCTTTGATAATGTGGACAAAATAATGGCCCATTTCCTTGGGGGCCTAAAGCACCAAGAGTGAAGAAGACATGACTTCAATTACATCTGAGATGGGCAGAGCTGGCCTTTTTAACTTACTACTGTGGGAGCAATAGCCAGCTGGAATAGAAAGAAATGGGCCTGTCACTGGGAATTAATGGGGGGTGATAAGTTCATATTAATCCCTATAAGTTTTCTTCCAGGGTTTGACCCAGAACAGTTTCAAAATAGTAAAAAAAAGAATCCTTCAATTATACTTGTGTAAATCTTCCATAACACCACCTAAATCAGCAGGGCTTGGTCAGCAGCAATGCTTGTGCACCTCCAATCATATGCCAGCCACCAGCGAAAGCCACAGAGGAATAGGTTAGACTAACAGAAATCTTTACCCCCTCTTTCCAAAACCTGTAAGCCTTCTGACCTGGAGTTTGAAATTCTAGCAGAGAAAACAAGTGGCTGTGCCCCTCCTTTAAATGAATCGGTTCTTCCAAGGACAAGCTGTACACTGAGAGTTCAATACGTGCATTTGCAACACTCAGTACCTTGCATCCCAGTTCCACTGAATGTCTGGGGGACATTGGTGTCCAAACAGAAGCACGGTCTGGAAGCTGCAGAGATAGGTGCAATGAGACCTTTAGCCTCTATGCCTGCCCCAGTCACCTTTGTCCACCATGTGAGCAGGAGAGTCATAGACAGTATCACACCCACGCTCGCCTCAGTGTTCAAAATTATCTGGTGGGAGGATAGACACAGCAGAGTAAAAAGAGAGAGGGATGTAAGGTAACACTCTGTGTGTTAAAACAAATGTTTCTTGTCATATTTTGGATTGAAAGAGGACCATCTATTGGCAATTTCACATCATTATTTCCGCATCCAGTGGATTTAAAATGAGGTTTGTTTCCTTCTGCCTGGAAAAGCAGCATTATTTGACAAACCTCTACCTTTTCCCCAGCTCACATTCCTTTGCTTAAACACAAAGGTGCAACAGGTCCAACATTGGTTATTGGATTTAAAAATTCTTCCAGATTCTTACCAGGAATACATTGAGTTTTCTGTATTTATGGAAACATTATCTTCTTCTTCCCATGAATTTGCAGCAGCTACATAGGAGCTATGCACTTAACTTTGCCCAGAGGTGGCTTTGAAACCAAACTAGGCTCACAGTTTAAGACAGACCCCAGCACCAAGTCAAATTGTGTACTGTGAGATTTGAGCAAGTCAGACCTCCCCATGTAGGTCCCTTGGCTGTACCACTAAGTACCTATATCTGATACCACTGAGCCCAACACTTTCTAGGGACCCAGGGTATTACCATGAGCAAGTAACTGTGCATTCAAATAAAAACTTTATCTATGCCTATCTCTTCCACACATTGTTGAACAATTAGGGGGATGACCTTCAAAACCTCTACAGCCTTGATCATTCTTCCAATGCATGCTATAAATGCTCTCCTACTCTGTGTCCTACTGGGCTTGGGCCATGGTCAAAACTAGGGTTTTAAAAATTGTTTTTAGGTGTTTAAATATGATGATCATCTGAAAGCTTGTTTATAATGGTTAGATAATTCCAATGTTTCCAATCGTTATAACCTTCACTCCAGCTTCAAATTCTTAAGATCCTTGCCCTTGTCCAAGGACATCTGGGGAATATCAGCCCAAATGATGAACATGGGAGCGATGTAGAAGCAACTGAAAGTACACTGCTTATTGCAAGAAGTGCAGTACCAGAACCTGGGAAGAAAAAACTCTATGTATGACTGCTTCCGTAAGCCAGATCAAATCTTGAAAGTGCAAGAGTAATGTCTGTAATTACTATCAACTTTCAGGAAATCTTCCTAGGAATCAGTTGTTGGGGAAAAATTCCAGAAGGGTTTTCCTGGCATTCTTGCTCCTATTCATTTACACAATTTTAAAGATTTCAATATAGTTATTTGGATGACATTAGGTGAGACTTAAGGGAGGGGAAGGAAGGAAACTTTAGGAAGTTTCCCTTCTTACTGGCTGTGAGACTCCCAAAAAAGTGTATAGACTCAGTGACCCGCAACATTTCCAGGGGATATTTAAGATGCTGAAACCATCTGTGTGCATGTGTCTTTTTTTTTAAAGTAGGCCCAAAAAGTGCAGTTCCTTTGGCAATATTCCCCACAGGGCCTTCAAAACAAGGTTCCCACCTGTTCTTCATGCTCTCACTGTTTTGTACATGTTTCTAGATAATGCAGCTTCTGCATTTTCATTATATGATCCAGAAAAAAAACCCCAAACCTGCATTACCAAATACCAAGATAAGGGCACATGCATGATACATGCTGTAGGGTCCTTTTCCTGTCCTATATCTGAGCACACACCCTGGAGCACTTGAGTAACAGCTACACAACCTAAGGGGAGAGAAATTCAGCTCCTGTATGGTGGGTGAAGTGGCTTTGCAGAGACTGTAAAAGTGAGTTCACCTACTTTCTACTTCCATCTTCTCTTTTATCAACCATCCACACAGATAAAGGGAGAGAGGACATAGATGCAAACAAATACCCAAGCACACTATTGGCAGAGAGATCACTTTAATGAACATATCTCGCAATGATACATTTGCGGATCAGTCCTGCTTCCATTGACATCTCCTACATCCTTATCAATTTAAATGTATAGAAATGCACAAAGTCACCTGCACTAGCTAACTAAAATGCACTAGAAAATTTTAAAATCTTGAAGTTCCTTCAGGTGCTCTTGGATGTAAAATCTGTCAAAGGAGTAGAATAAAAGCCCACATCCAGTGATAGGACAAGGGGAAATGGGTGCAAGCTGGAGCGTAGGAAGTTCCATGTTCTTCCATAAGGAGGAACTTTTTCACTGTGAGGGTGATAGAGCACTGGAACAGGCTGCCCAGAGAAGTTGGAGGGGTCTCCTTCTCTGGAGCCATTCAAAACCTACCCACATGGATGCATTCCTGTGTGTTTTAGTCTAGGTGATCCTGCTCTGGCAGGGGGTTGGATTAGATGATCTTTCAAGGTCCCTTCCAACTCCTAATGTTCTGTGATTCTGTCCCTTTTTCTTCCCTGACATGAACTCATGGGCTTCAGTGTGAGAGCTCTTTCAATGTATTGATTCAGGGAGCAATTCCCTCCCTGGACCATCAGAAGATGTGTGCTTCCCTTGGGTCTATAGAAGCTTTGGAGAGGAATCTGCTTTGTGCTGGACATCACCACATGAGCATACATTACTTTTTCAGAGGCAGAAAGTAACTCAGTCCCTTTAGAAGAGCAGACCATGCTGCACTGCTGTGGGACCACTTCTGCTAGCACAGCTTAGTCTGAATGCAGCACTCCTGGTTTAATGCACTCATACTAACCTACTGCCGCTGCCTGCAAAGGCACCTGTGCTGCTTTCCTTTACTTCACACAGGGGCTGAGGATAACCTAAGGACAGATTACATATGTGACGAGCTAATTTTGCAGCCTCTCTCTGGTTTCCTTCACCACACAGCAGCTGCAGGAGTCAGGACGGGTATCTGAAGCACGGCAGTGCTCAGTGTAAGTTCTCACTCCAATCTGGATGCACAATCAGCACCGAGAGCCCCACTCAGTGATCTGCTTGTAAAGGCTGCCTCTCTACCTTCCCATCCCCAATCCAGAAGCCTATTAAATTAATGAGACAGAAGTCAGTGCAACAGCAGTCAACATGTTATTGGTGTACAGCACCGGTGCTGTTACAATGTGCCTGTTTTTTCTCCTGGGATGTTTAATTTCCGCTTCTCAAATGAGCTGCAAAGCTGTGAAGCCTGGCAGTGTTCTTTCTAGACACTCTGTGATGCAGATAATGAGGGTACTGATAGGTGCCTAGGAGACTGTGATGGCTCTAAGCACAGCTATGGTCTGATAATGCTTTATGCCAGTAGTGTCACAGCGGAACCACTATCATCCCTCAAGGAATGGTTCATCTTTATGTGTAATACAGCAGCTGTCACCTAAATGGCTAATGGGGAAGCAAAGTAGAACCTTAGTGCTAGTAATCTTTGTCACTTAATAATTTTAAAGGTATCAGACTTCAGTAGCTCCTGCGAGTTCCAATAAAAAGTGTGCTTGCCTTTTTTTTTAATTATTATTATTTTGTTTGCCGTGGATTAAATGTAAATTGAGAAATCCGTGATGCAGCTCTGTGCAGATCTAATTTAGTATAATTTGAATAGCCAAGTAATTAAAATGTATTATAGGTATAAGATGCTGGGATGGTGGAGTGTCTGCATTTAAGAGGAAGATTTATTGGGCTCACTGCATCCACAGTGAACCTTCTACAACTGCATTAGCCAACATCTGTCGGAAAATGCCAAGACGCAGGGCACGAGACGTATCCTCACAGAGTGTATATCTGCATGTGTTTCAGCTACAGGCTAAGGATATGGAGAAACATTTGCAAAATAAGTTGCTGGGGAAGAAGGCTCGTACCTCTGAGTGCCATTTAAGGCCGAATTATTAGGCTGAGCAGAGTGTACACATGTATGTAAAAAATACATGCATGTCTACATACCTGCATGCAAGGTGGTGTAGGTGAACGGGTGCCTTTTGTGCTGTATGTCCATGCAGGGAGAGAGGGGAAACATGCAAATACACAAAGGCGCTTCTGTAGGCTTTTTCCCAATTAATGCTGGTTTCCCACAGTGCTTGAACTGCGGTT
Organism: Hypotaenidia okinawae; assembly: GCA_027925045.1. Taxonomy (NCBI): domain Eukaryota; kingdom Metazoa; phylum Chordata; class Aves; order Gruiformes; family Rallidae; genus Hypotaenidia; species Hypotaenidia okinawae. The sequence continues at coordinate 66,519,745 of BSDF01000002.1, forward strand.
GCATTCAATTTGTGAAGGCAGGTAATGATAATAATTAATAGGGCAGTTGACACACATGATGTGAGTATTGACATTACACTATTAGTGTTTTCTGGAAGATTATTTTGTTTGTTTTTGCTTAAGTGCTCAAGATTAGAGCCCGTGATTTAGTAGGCTAGGGCATCGGCTTCTCGAGAGGAGCCAAGCTCATTTCAATCACACCTTCAGACAGCCTGATAATCTTTGGGGAGTTAACGCACTTAGGCTAGTGAAGGTTAAGAGGAGAGTAGTGCAGGGAGGTGTACGTCCAGTAATTGTCCAGGGGATGAGGTACAGATCCAGACAGCCCACATTTCAATCTGGCCCCTGCTCTACAAATGCTGAGAGGATAAATCAAAGGGCATTTCTCTGCATTTGAGGAAGAAAAGAGGAGCTACAGATCTGTTTTCTCAGCATTGGTGAAGTGACAGGATTGCTACAGCAACGTCAGAAAAAGCGAGTGATAGGAGATGGATCATTACAACACAGATTACCCTGACCCACACCAACTATTTAAGGGAATGTACCTAGTGGAAAATACTGGCAGCCTGGACCACTATGGCAAGCGGTGAGCTGAATTTCTTGCCTGCTGGGCTGCTCACCTGCATTTGCAAATATCCTTTTGTTTGATGTGGAGGATGCGTGGGTCAGGTGTGGGCAGCCACCTGCCCTCTCCAAGTTGGCCCACAAGAGCCAGCGCTGCTGGCAAAGGGGGTGTCCAGCCCTCTCACATGGCTGCTGCCTTGGCTGTGGACTGGGGGACCCTAGCTTCATAGAAATGGCTCAGGAATATGAGCATGCAGGGCAGGGGTTGTCTTCGTGCTGTGTATTCATACAGTGTTTGCAGCAAGGAGGACCTTAGACCATGGCTGGCCTCCTAGGTGTGATCCAGGACAGGCAGACAGCCAAAGTAGTGATGATGGAGAAACCAGCAAGTGGGAAATTGCTGGCTACCATATAGACTGCCGAGGCAGGGGACAATTTCAGAGGAGACAGGGTAAACAAGAAGGTCAGCAGCACACAAAATTCAGTTTTAACAAATGCAATGTGATATACTTTAAAAGAAATATTTGAACTGCTTGTGTGCATTGCTGGGTTTCAAATTTGCCTTAACAAGCTAGGAAAGAGATCTGACTGCTGTTCTGGGGAGGGTCTGAGGAACAGGGCAGTGCAAATATGTGCTCAAGGAGTACAAGGGACAGAAGAAAATGGTAATACAGACCTTATAATATAACTGTGGTTTTTTGGACTTCCCTGGATACTGCCTCCCTTCCTCCAGACTGGGAGATGGGTAAAAATACAATTTTATATTTTTTAATTATTGAAAACATGCAATTAAAATAGTTAATTAAACAAAAGAAAGTGCACTTAGAGTTTGCCAGAGGAAGATGATTGCCATGGTTATGATAGTTACCTTATAGAGAAAATGAGCACCGGAGGAGGGCATGTTCACAGACCAGCAAAGATGAAAACTAGTGCTGTTGTTAACACTTCTCCATAAATTACAAACACAAGTATGCTTGGTGATTACAAAGGATAGAGATGAGGCTTATTTTACCCCCCACTGCATAACAAGTCCTTGGAGTTCCCATCTTCATGATGTCTCTGAAGGGAGGATGTACAAGACCTGACTTAAGGTCTAGCCCAGTGGGTGGGAATCAAGAACATGCAGGGAGCTCCTGCCTGAGGCAGAAGGGTATTCAGACATCTACACCTGTTCTTTCCATGACAGTGCTTCATTAGTGCTCAGAAAGACATCTCAGCAGTAGATCCTACAGTAGGCCACTGCAATGCTTCACACAGCTTCCAGCAAAATTGAAGGTACCGTTGGAAAGGAAACCCAGCCCAGAAATGCCAGGGGCTTTATTCAATATAATGATGACTTTCTCCACATTTACTGCAGTCACGAGGGACCTCATCAAGCCTCCTCACCTCCCAGTCAGTAAGCTTCAAAGCTCTCCCTGCAGCTCAGCTCAGGAGAGCTGACATGTCCTTGGCATTGGTGTTGGGATGCCTCTTCACACCTCTCTTGACAGAGGTAGACATGCTGGCAAACAAAGAAACTTGGCAGACAACAGTGTGCCTGGGAGAGGGTTTGCTAAAATGGGGGAGTGGAGGAGTGCACCTTGACACCAGTATCGTTGAACAGGTCACATCCTGCTCAGATGAGAAAATCTTCCACCTAGTTCCTAAATCTAGCTGAAGACCACCTTATGGCTTCCCCCACAGCTGTACCACCTGATCCATATGCTGGAAAGGGCCACTGGCCACACAGAACCTCTCCATACACCAGGGTTGGGAAGTTTGGGGTTTTTTTTGTCACATCCATTCTTCCAGGCCTGCTATTCCCCTCCTTTGTCCCTTCTTCCTCAAAAAAGTTTGCAGCCTCTGGGGAGTTGCCACCTCTATTTCCCACACATAGAAGACAGGAGGATACTTAAATAGGATACCACAGTGTGTCTCATATTTCCTATTAAGTTGGAGGTATGAATTTATATTTCCAAAACCACAGGGTAACTATGCGCCTGGGGCATATCTTCAAAAATGTGAATCATTGCAGTCCCCTCTCTTGGATGTTTTTGTCTTCACGAAGCAGGCAGGGAGCAGGCAGAGGAAGGAAGCTGGGCTTCTGTAACCCAGGCAGACAGCACATCTGGGTATTGGCCCAGTCCATGACAGCTTCTCCTTTTCAGCATCTAGGAAGCAGACATGATAATACTTCCCACCCTTCTAAAACACAGAGAGATTTGAAAGGAAAGGGAGTGGTTTTTATTAGATGGACTGATTTCACCAGGAGAAGTTTTGATTACAGAGCCTGTCTTCAGGCCTGATGTGGGAAGCCATTTTGCAGCCTGTGCTTCAAACCTCAGAAAAGGATTGTGCGCCCTAGAGCTCGGCTGCTTTTTCCAGCTGCATCTGGTGCTCTAACAAGAGATACTGCCCCTCCCAAGGAACCCCTGGCCTCACTGGCTCCCACCCTTTGTCTACTGCGGCTGCACCAGCACTTCTGCCGCTGGAATTGGTGGAGCCCTGTCAGTCAAGTGCTGTCGGTGAGGTAGTGGGGAAATGCATGTGTAAAGCTCACAATTAAGAACTGGGGGGAAGTAAATTCTAGGGAATTCATTTCCCCTCCCCCGCCCTGTTTTTCCACATGTGAATCCTGGTTATTCACTGGAATATCATTAATCATGCCGAATTGTGGTGGTATGCATACATATGTAAAACATAAACTCCTGACGAGTTCTCCTGCCGCTTAGCATTAATTAATGTCCACTCAGTATAAAATGTGACATCATATTTTAGGTCAGCCCTTCACTGTTGCTGTAAAGTGTAAACATAGTGCACTGAAAAAAGCGGAGGATGGGATTTTCCTGCAGAATCTCTTTGACGTGTTTACATAAAATATAAATGTAATACATCACTGAGCATCAGATTTTGATTTTGACAGTGTGTGCTGTGCAATACACACAGCTCTGCAATACTGGTAGGGCATCTATTTCATATCAGAGTAAACTTTGTGAGAAATTGCTACCTGCAATTCAATACAGCATATTTAAAATGTTTTCATTGCACCAAATATCAGCTGATGCACCTCTTATTAGTATAAATGGCATAGATTAGTGTCAGGCATTTTCAACAGTGAAGAAATTACAGAAGCCTGCATGGCTCATTAGGCTCTTGTTGCATGTTAAAGAGGGCCAGACCTTATTAATAACAAGGAAAAGGGGGGAAAAGAGTATAATGGGAAAAGTATAAAATAGCTTTTAAAAATAAAAAAGAAAGCTTTCTTATTTAGAGAAAAACAAAAGCATAAATTAAGCTCTTCCAGTCTCTGAACACTTTCTAAAGTCATCTCAGCTTTGTTTCTACAGGATACATAGATTACATATAGAGATTCCGGGCAGAGGAAAAACACGCTGCACCAGCAAGAAGGATTTCTGATGATTAAATGTGTTACACTGTTTATGTAGACCACAGTTTACACCCTGCTCCAGGAAAGTACCACTGTTTAAGTTAGGATGTACAACACATTTGGGTGGAATTCTCGCTTATATCCCACTTAACTGAATATAACTTAAGCATTTATTCCCAGTTGAGCACCCAGTGGAAGCACATCCTGGGAAGAAAGGACAGATTTAAAATACATTTGAGATCTTACTGTAGGTGGGGCCTCAATCACATGGGTCCTGAACCTGCAGCGACTGACACATCAGCACTATGCACATTTGGTCCCACCAGCTTATTGTGTGCTGCATGCAAGGAAAGGACTGGCATGTACAGAAACCAACCTGTGTGAGACAGCAGTTGAAAGCCTGCTGTCCTTGGGGCAATGAAGGAGACCTTTCCTCCTCTTGGATGCAACAAAAGTCAGTCTTGCTCCTGATGCTGAGAGACCTCGAGCCTGTCATACTCCTTCTTACGTACTAGATGGCTGGTGTCAAAGAAGCAACATGGGAGGCTCCAGTCACCTGCTGACGTTGCACAAGCAGAGAGAGGTTTGCTGTTTCTTTAGGTCTGTATTGCTGGGTTTTAATTGTTTTTTCCAGCCAGCTTGCTACTATTGTCATGGCTGCCAGACTGCACACATTTATGTCAGGCTTGTCCTAAGGAGGGGTATGTGGCAGCCACTGTATGTGGTAGAAAATAGATAAATATAAATGAGTTTGAAAATCATAGTCTAGGTAAATTAAGCTAAATAAGCAATTTTTTCTAGTCTTTCTTTCTGAGACTCACGCTCCCCGTGATGTGAGCACAAACAGGAACACGTTGTGCACCCGGACCAAAGAGGTCCATGTTTTCAGGCACTGCATTAGTGGGGTAGAGCCGCTTCCAATTCAGAGCTTAAATCAGAGCTAAGTTAGTGAGCTACTTCCAATGCCAAGCACCACAGATCAGCGTATTGAGTTTTTAACGTTTTTTTCCCCCTGTGTGATTAGCATTTTACTTGAGTCTGAGACATTAATCAATAAAAGCAATACCCTGTAAACAGAGTAAAATGAAAAAGCAAGTGCTGCATTTTAATAATATAAATAGGAGACTGTGTGGCATGAGGGGCCAAGGCAGAGCCTGCAATCTGAATACCATCAAAGGTAAAAGAATTGAAGGCAAAGAAAATTTTCAAGGCTGATTGCACACAGATGGAAAAAAAAAAGTAAAGAAAGATAAAATATTGAACACTGGTTAGTGTGGGGGATGTGTCTGAAATATTTTATTTCATGGTGTTTTAAAAATTTTGTCCCTGCTGCTGCTGATTTTTAAAGGCAGAGAAGAAAAGAGAGGGGAGGGGGAGCCCAACCCATCGACTCAATAAATTATGTAGAATAACATATAAAAGTATTTAAAACATTGCTGTTAAAGCAGAGCCAAGTTCTTAATAACAAGTCCACTTCACAGTTTTTGTTCTTTAAAGAACACTGTCGCAGTGGTTACTAAAAATCATTTAAAATTTATCTCATTGTATGTGGCACAAAATAACATGCTGGAAGCCCAAAAATAATAGCCAGCTGCTGTTCAGTGCTCTTCATCTACAGAGCTCAAGTACTTTGGGAAGCTGGCATTGTCTTTAAGGCAAAAAGCGCTGCCGAGACCGTACCCTGGCGAGGCCAGGAAGGAAGCCAGCGTGAAAGCCAGCATCACCCACCAGCTCTTTCCTATTGCATCCAACAGGTCACACTGACACCAGGCAATGCCATTCAATGTATTTCCCAACAGAGACCCCAAAACCAGTGCCAGACCATCAGTGTAGGTCGACTGGGCAGGACCAGAGCTGAGCTGCCATGGGGGAGGCTGGGCTGCCCCTCTGTCCAGCTGGTATCTCTACAGCCGGGCTCCTAGTGAGCAGGGATCTGCTCTGTGGAGGTTTACCCCATCAGGGTGGCATCCCAAACACATTTAAAACCATGATACCGTGTGGTAGCATGATTGCATCCCCCTTAGTTAAGCCATACAGCTGCACCAAGAGCTTTTTTTTTTTCCTTCTTAGTGGCTGCTGACTGGATGCACTACACTTCTCACTGAGTGAAGTTAACATCGATCTCATTGTTTATTTCTTTATTTTTGTCCTCTTGCCTTCCCCTCCTCCCTCTCCCCATCCTTCACATTCTCAGTGGTCTTGCCTTGACTTGGGGAACAGCTTTTATTTATGAACTGCTTTATTAATTAGTTTCTTACAGAGTTGCAGCAATTAGCAGGGTGAGCTCTCAACATTTCCGTAGGCCCTGCACAAAGACTCACCAGCAGGTTATGCTTTTTCTTTGCAGCAAAAGACTGCAAAAAAGCAGGGGAGAGAAAAAAATAGCCCCTAAGAGTCGCCCCTTAAAGGGAAAGGGTCAGGGTGTCTGAATTCACTTCTGCTGCAGCCTCTAGAAGACTCTGCCCAAATGCTGCTGAAGGTGGTTGCTTCCTTGCTCCTCCTCTCCTCACACGGAGAAGTCACAGGTTTGAAGGTGGGGTTGTTGGGTTTTTTTCCATATGAGAGAATCTAGGCTTTTTACCTGTTTCTAAATTGTAGACTCCTAAAACATTTTTCTGATGGAGAAAGGGTGTCTTCTACAGCAAACTGAAGTTCTCAAACAGCAGGCCTTGTCTCCTTCAGTGAACCCTGTAGGAGCAACAACAGGAGCAATAAGTGGTCCTCAAGAAATCTGCAGAAGACAGTGTTAAAAGCCACCAAGCTAGAGAGGTAGCAGTGAAAAAGCCCAATTTCTGAAAGGTTTATGGTTTGCTAAATGGGAAAGCAGGTCTGCCTGCTGATTCCTCTCTTGGAAGCATAAGGAAGCTACTGTGGGACTTGTTGACGGGCTTCCCAAACCCCCACCTCCTCCTTGGTTTTGCCTGTTCTCTAGAAACTGTTTGCGCTGCTCGTGACTTAAGCATGAACAAAACGTTTGCTGCTGCACAAAAACCACTAATAAAAGGACATTGCAGGCGATGTCTTGCCTGCATGAAGTGACACACTGTTAGCTTGATCCTGCAACTCGGGTGTAACGACGCAGCTGCAACGTTCAGGCTGTAGGGCTGAGGTGAAAAAACAATAGCAGAGCAGATGCGTTTCCCTGCACGGCACGGAATAAAAGGGAACATCTGGCCCTTGGCCCCTAAAGGATATTTCTCATGGAGAAGAGTAAATTAAGGGTGCATTGAAGGTGTGGGGACTCAGCTAAAGGGAACTGCTGTCTTAATAACCATCCCTCACCCAGCTTCCAATGCGGAATGCCATTTAAAATATAGGGCAAAAATTAGTGCTGCAACATACATGCAACCAAGTGCAGACATCGGAGCACCCGCAATATATATGCTGCTATTTTGTCCAAACAAATAAGTAAACAAACAAAGGAAGTATTTTTAAACACTAAACATACACCAGTTATATTGCTGCAGGATAAAACATGGGCTTTTTTAAAATCTATTGAGTCATAAATCTCTGTATTTCCCTTTGTGTTTGATCTCATATATCACTTGGAGTTTCTAAAATGATAACAAGGCATGCATTAAAAATATTTCTCTTATTGTTACATTTCAAGCACGTTTACTGTTAGCTGCTTAGCTTCATTATGTATCATAGTCTGAATCTACAAATCAAGTATAATTAGACTTAGAGAACTGATTGGATTTCTAATTAAGCTACATTGGAAACAACAATGCACAATCAGTAAATATTCTGACTAGGTACATTTTAAAGAGCAACTCTTGGGCTTTTTGCTGATGACTAGACACCAGTGTCATTAAATTTGTTGGTGGCAAGCAAATTTTAAAGCTAAAATAGAGGCAATTAGTAAAGATCTTGAAATATTTAATCACGTTTGTCCAATTAGTGTGCAATTAGGCAATGGTGTGGCGTGGGACAAACATTCTGCTTCAGTGTTTGGTAGAGAAGGATCCCTTTGAAATTTTGCTATTTAGTTTATTGATATATAAAAAGGAAGTTATGGTTGTAATTTCCAATTTAAAAAAATACTGTGCAGATGGTCTGACTATATATTTAACAATGTTAAACAAAACTAAACAAGGGAAGCATGTTACCTGAAATTACACAGCTGTGATCAGTGAATAAGCTCCAGATCACAGCAGATTACAGCTGTGGGCATCTTGATCACAGAAAGCGCCAGGTAGTTAAGCTGGTAATATCAAAGCTATGTAAGTTGGCCTGCCTCATCTTGAGATGACATGATTATTCTTTCCTTGACCAAAAAATACACTTTTTTTTTTCTTCTTCTTCGAGCTTTGCCTGGTTGTTTTGCATTCCTTCCACGAAGCCTTACATTGGCAAGTTCGTTGGGGAACGTCAAGTGGCAGCTTTTCATGAATAAGCCACTTAAGTATTATCTTGACTTCCCTTCAACTTGGGGACCTGACTCCCTTTTTGGCAAACTCTAGGCTCTCTTTTACAAGCGACAGTGGCACCTGTTAATTGATTTGCAAAACTTCAACGTGCCCGTTTTCGCTGGCGTGCTGAAGGTGCCTGCTGTCGCGCATTTCAACGTGAAACCCGGCACTGGATGTGTCATCGTATCGCTGTTTTATTGTATCGGCTTGCTCTGCGTGGCCACATGCAGATAGTCAAGGAAACGGCGCCAGGGAACGTCCCCAGGTGCTGGAGCTCAATTTTCCGGATGGTTAAATTTAGAGCAGCCCCTGGCACGGTTTTGGCTTGGGTCAAGTACAACTCTTCCCCAGCCACCCCTGGACACCGCTCAGGTGTTAACACTGGCCAGGGACTGTTCTCAACAGGCATTTGGGGAGGGAAGGAGGGTTAGGAAAATGGATGTGGGCCATCTTGTGCCAGCTGCCTCCACGTCAAAGCACGTTTAACCTTCTGCTGTCGATAGTCCCTGTGGGTTCCAAAGGAGTATGTCCGAGGGAAGGTGGCTAGTGGGACTAACGAGGGATAACATGGACACCAAGCCTGGACCCATGACTTCTCCACTCCAGAGGCTACCTCCTTTCCACGTCAATTTAATATGGACTAAGAAATAAGAAGAGACTCTTTCTTCCTCCCACGATCATAAAAGAAATAGATTTGGTTTAGCTGTTGTTTGGATTTGATTGCCAGATAATTGTTTTTTTTTTTTTGAGAAACGAATAAAAGGTGATAAAATTTTACAATGTCTATGTATTTCTAATAAATGCTATAATTTCTGCAAAGCTGTTAAGTCATTGTAGGTTTAAAGCTTGTCAACTTTCAGTTCTGAGAAATTTTCAGTATTGAAAGAACTGCTGAAATAAAGAAAATAATACTTCCTAGCAATGCTATATTTTACCTTTTTTGTTTTCCTTTTTTTTTCCCTTCCCCCTTTGATAGATACATACTTAGACATTCTAAGTAGAGAGTTGTGCCTTGCAATCAGGTTGATGCCTGCAAGATTTTTATGAACACAGTGGTGTTCATTTCTTGAGCAACATTAAATCAAAACAAAATATTTTTGAACAGAAAAGTGAAGTGACTATGGAGGAATATTGTATGGGAGAGAAATGAGGCAGGTAAAAAAGCTGATAGTAGATAATTACACAGACAGTCATTTATTCCTTGACTGTAGGCAAAATTCACCTGGATTGAAGGCTAGATTTTGACCCTGTGATATTCAAAGGTTAAAAGCAAAGCTGTTTAGGCTCCTTACTTCCCACATCTTAGGAAAAGTTTGCATCAAGTTTTCCTGGGTGCTCTCCCTTGAGCAGAAGAGAAGCCAGTGCTCTCCTGGGAGGTGGGGAGGCTATAACCCCATCAACCTCCCTGTGCAACACAGGCATTGTTTTAAACCCCCTGCAAACATGACTGCCTGACAGACATTTTTGAGCCCTGCTGTGGATTGAACCTTGTGGCACATGAACCACTCAACCAACTGTGATTTTGTTGCAGGTAAGAATAATCGATACTAGTAACACTTGCTGCCGTTGTTGTTACAAATGCACACATGATGGTGTCCTTGATCACATTTTATTTTATTTTTTTTATTACAGTTATGTTTATAGTTATTGCCCTGATTCACAGAAGAGTCGAGTTTCTATGGATGTAAAAAACAAGAGCTGCAGGTCTTCAATATGTTGGCAAATTGGCTGCCAAATCCTATGTGGAAACAAGATGTGAAAGCAGCATTTCATAGCCTCTGCTTCACCACATCTTTGTTCAAGTAAGAGATCAGGAAACCCAATCAATAGGCTGAATGCCAGAAGACTGAATAGCCATCTGGAGAGGCAGCACAAGAGAAGATGTACCTCTTGCAGTTAATACCTTGCGAAAATCACCCAGCCCCCCGTGGGGGTTAATCAAACATCTACTGCTCTGACTTACAATGTTCTTCAGTCCTCAGAAGAAAATGGTACCTGTCACAGCTTTTAAATGTGCAAGAATAAAAGAAACTGCATCTCTGCTTTTAGAAAGTTAGTTAAGTCTAGCTTAGAGCTGCGCTTCAGCGTGAATACTTGTGTTTATATCCAGGATTGTGTGCTGAACCTTCAGAAACCGGGCCCTCAACCCTCAGGTGTATATGGTCCCTATATATATTTTTTTTTTTTAAATGATTATTATTTGTGTTCACATATACACAGGTATCCATATATGCGTATACATACACTGTACATGTGTAAGACTTGAGAATTTCGAAAAGGGAAAGAATGTCTGGGAAGTTCAGGAAAGGAAACCCCTGTCCATTTGATAGTGGAAACAAAACCAGCACTCGAATAGCAATTCATACACCACTGTCAAAGCCAGCCCTGGGTGGACGCACAGACCCGCAGGTTCTCTGTAGTTGCTGAATTCCTCCCAGTGTTGTCTTTATCAAAGAGGTAAATGTAGATTTGAAAAAAAAAAACACCTGCTTTGATGTGCAAGGCTTCACAGAACAGCAGCTCCATTCGTTGCGGAGAGAGTCCATTATTTAAGTCTCTCAGGCAACTGTACAGTTTCTCCATACAGGGAAAAATAACAGGACTGTGGAAATAAAACCCCCAACAATGAGTGTGCTGACAGCTTCTGGAGTCTTTCCCTCCAGCTTCCATGCCTCCATTCTGTGAAACGCTGCTAGGCTCGAGCTCATGCGCCGACAGTCTTGGATGGGCAGTTGCTCCCGATTGAAGCAATACCCGTGTTTCTGCTGGACTCCTCTGTCCCCAGCCTCGAGGGTGACGGGGAGGCATCAGTGAGGGGCACTGAAAGGCTTGTCACCAGCCTTTTGTCCCTCCCACTTCCCCTTGGCTCACCTCAGCTTTTACTTCCACACTTGCGGCACGTCTTGGGGCCGACGGGGTGGACCACACACCCGCTGCATCCCAGAGGAATGGGGTAGCTCTGCCACGATGCTACTGGGTTGATGCGGGTTGAGACAGGCTCATCCCTGGGGCACCACCCACAATGGGGACATTCACGTATGGGAAATTGGAAAGGCAGGTGGGAGCCAGGGGTGGAAGGAAAGGGGGAATGGAGCTCACCACTCCTACAGCAGCAGGACTGCTGACAGACCAGCCAGGTAACATGCTATCCAGGCACCTTCCTATGACAGGAGGGGGGACACAGTTTCCCCACCTCCCCTCTGTACTGTCATAAACCATGTGAATGTGTAGAAAGGGTCTGTGAAATTAATTATACTGTGAGTGCCTGGTAACCAAATGAATTGTAAATTGTACATTATTAAAACAGCATCAGAGCACCGACTGATCTATTATTCTTTAGGGAAATGTATGAAGATAAGAGCTTTATATGCTTTAGGGGTCTTTCCAGCCACCACACAGCCAGCTTTGTAAGAAAAAATGTGGCAATATTTTGTTACTGAGTTGCAGCTGACACAATACCATATTGTTTATTTTTATTACATTGTCTCCTATTTAATATATGAGATAGTACATGCTGTCAGTGACATATACATGCCCAGAACCTTTCTGTTTATCCTCTTTCAGGTCATATTTGGGATTAATCACCCTCATTTCTGTGTCAAAAAAAACCCCGTAGGTGCAGAAAAATGAGAAATTAAGAAGCACACCCTTTTGCACAAATCATGTAACTAACAAGATGCACAGCTATTGTTAGCCTGATCATTCTGCCTGCATTGTTGCTCCTTGCTGCCTACCTGTCTTTTAGCTTCTTAGAACCGTAAGAGGGCTTTGGAGAGGAGCTGTACGTTCAGAAAAAGCCTGTTAAATAATAACAGAGAAGAAAAAGATCATTGGGGTTGTGTGTGCATGTATGTTTTTCTCCCTTTCTTCCACAATGCACACCCCCTTTCACGTTCCTCCCACGCAGTATCTGATACCCAGATGACCTGGTTCTCATGTGTGCACCAGCATCTTCTGAGACACCACAGACAAAAAAATTGCATGCCCTCCTTCTTAGGGATGTTAGTTTTCTGTGTGACCCCTTACAGGCAGGCCCTCTTGATACTTGGCGTAATGTCCCTTTTCAACCCTTCCTGCTGGCAGAAAGATGTGTTAAGCGTGTGTGTGTGTGAGAGAGAGAGAGAGAAAGGGACAGCAGGTTGCTGGGGTTTTTTTCCAATGCCCCTGTTGAAGAAATACAGGTGGTGTCTACTCCACCATAGCTTCTCCCACAGGGTCTCCTTTATATTGCCTCCTTGAAGGAAGATGCATGAGATTATGCCTTACCCTTGGAGAAACAGCTGGAGAAACATCCTCTTCCCTCCAGCTGGCCACACATCACCCACCTAAGCTGCACAATGTGGAGACATGTTGGTTTCTACAGCTAATGCATCAGTGGTCCCACGCCAGTGGACAAACTTTGGTTTTGGTTTTTTTTTTATATACTAGAATAACCCTAAGCATGGCTTTTGTGGTGCAGAGGAGCAGCGGCAGCCAGTGGCACCCTCTTTCCTTCAGATAAGGCCTTTCAGACAAAAAGTTTTCCTCCGACTGTAAAACCTAGATCAGCATTTGCCAAAACTCACAGCTCAAATAGTCAAAAACTCACAGCTCAAATAGTCAAAGAAATTACTGCAGTTTTAGAGGACACTCACTGAAAGTAGTTGAAAGAAATTCAGGACTCAGCCTACTCTCTGTTCAGGCACTGGAGGCAACAAAACTTCCCTAGCTGAGATATTTCCGTAACAGAGCAGGGCATCTTTGCTTGTTTTCCAATTTTTTTCAAAATAAAGAGGACAGAGTTTGAATTTCAGAGAATTCTCGTTCTTCGGGACGGCTTTCCCAACTCTGTTTAACTGTATAAAAGACGGTGCTGCCCTTTTCGTCGTCCCTCCGCCCCGCAGGAGCCAGCAGCATCTTTCAGGACGCGATGCCTCCGGCTCCTCGGGCAGCCCTCTCTGCCAGGAGGTGCACCGCGCCCTGAAATTCAAAAGAGGGCAGCATTTTCCTTAGGCTGCTTCAAAGGAAGGGGGACGGCTCCAAGCGTGTAGAAGAATGTCAGCAAGCGAAAATCGCCGGTCACAAAACAGCGCATATCGTGTTCCGATAAATTACATCGAATGGAAGAAATGCTCCGTTCCTAGGACCTTATATTTAAAAACAAACAAAAAAAAACCCCAAAAAACCAAACAAGCCCTTAATTGGTTGACAATATCAGTGAATACATCCCAGCTCTGTTCAAGGAATTCTTCGTGCAGGCTCTGGTGTAGCTGCCAAGGCTGCCTCTGCAACGCACCACAATGTCTTTGCCACCATCTTTTGCACTGCAGTAGCCAACCAATAACAGCCTGATGCGTCGCAGATAAATACCACACATGAATGAAGCATTAAACTCTGTCTGAGGTAATCAAAGACTCCACTGCTATCTCATCCCGATTCCATGAAATTCCTGAAAGTATGCCTAAAATGTTCCCGGGCTGTTATTTTCTATTACTTAATATCTGCATAAAAGCTGGCAAAGCCCAGCCGGAGCAAAGACTGAGAGTTTTGAGATGCAACCTCAAAATATGTGTCTTCTAGTAGGAAACAATCAGGTACACAAAGATCAAAATGCTCTTTTTAATCCAGAAGCCTGGACCCTTGTAATCAAGAGCGTGCTCCTCTCAGCTGACCTTAACTTCCGTTTGTGAAGAGTCCATCTAACATTTGCTTGGCTTCAACAGCAGCATGGCACTGACTTTCACAAGGAAGTATTAAGGAAGAAGATGAGATTTAATGTACAGACTGGATTTAAAATTAATAAATGAATAAATAAATGAATAAATAAATAAGATGACACCCAAGAGCAATACAGCCCTTTTTAGTTTACCCGCTAACTCAATGTTCAGTGCAATGTTACCTTCCTGAAACAACTGTAGTGTCAGAATGGTCTCTGCCACATTTGGCCAGGTTGCCTGAAGGGCCCAGGGCTGGGGAAATACCCACTCTCCTTCTCTGTTTGTATCTAGCAAATAACAGATGTTGCAGTATGGAAAATACACACCTGGTGTAACTAACGAGGGATTTCTAAAAAGTTTGTCCTAAGATGACAGCCACCCTACTATTAAGCATTTACCGAATTAAATCTGCACGCAATTGCTGTAGCAATTCCTCTTGAGTGAGCAAGCTGCTGGAAATAAAAGGTTTCTTCTGTGATCTCAGGCTGAATCTGCATTACCAGAGGGATGCAGACCCAAGTTTGAAGATACTGGTTTCCCACCCACCCTAAATAACGAGTCCCTGTTGGAGCCTGTGGAACCCAGGACTTGGTGCCGCCATCCCCGTAGCTTTCCCTCTGGTGGCAGCCCCTGCCATGTGGCACTCCCTGCCATCCCTGAGATGTGCCAGCCGAAACCTTTTGCATCGGCTGGAGGGAATCTGGCACGGCATCTCCGAGCAAACCTGCCAGGAAGCAGGGTCAGCCCTTTGCAAATAAACCCTGCCTGATCTGAGTAACACAAATGGACGCCTGGAAGATTAATTCATCCCCTGTAATAATACAACTACTGTTTGCACAAACCAGTGGCATGCAATAGTTTCTTATTAAAATACTCAGGATACGCATTAAGATCTCACTAAACAAAGTAGGGCCTAAGGACAGGAGAGCATGCACAATTTCCTTGCTTATAATTTTCCCCTCTTTCATCAGATTTGAAATAAAGCTACGAGCAGCACTGCAAATGGACCAACAACTTGTCTAATCGCCTAGAACACCCTCACGTAATTTATATCGTCTCTTAATTTCTGTTTTGTAACCTCCCTGGCTGTCTTCAGTGAATCATAGCATACATCTCTGCTCTGAGAACGTATCAGGGTATGATTTTTTTTCCCCTCTGTTTCCCAGTTTCCTACAGTGGAAATATGCAAATTTCAGCAGGGTATGTACCTACTGCATTTGTCCTTTCTAACGTGATTCCGGCCGACCCTTTAGAAGTATACCCCAAAAGATTATTTTCACTGCTTCCATCCTCTATTGTGGCACACAGCTTTCTCGCTGAAAAGGATATCCGTCTAAGTCTACACAGGCATTGATGAATACACCCTCAAATCACAGATACAGATCAATATAGCACACATCATAGGCTGAAAATATATTATTAAAATTAACTGCATTAGAGAGTATAGATGTATAGGCAAAACTGCTGAGGTACTTGATCCTCCCTATTCCAAGGTGCCTCCATGGTTGCCGCAAACCCGCCGTCGCTTTGTAATGCAGTCCTGAGATACTTAATCTGCCTTCTCTCTTCCACCGATGTAAATCAGCAGCAAAGTTGTCTGCGGAGGAGCAGAGTCTGGGGGATAATTGCGGCCCGGTGGGTTATCTATCTGTAGTTGTGCGCACAGTGGGTCTCCTCGCCAAATTTTTAGTGTGCGTGTCTTCTCGGGCTTTTTTTCCAGCAGGGAGTTAGAAAGTGAGGAACAACAGAACTGGTTTAATGCACCAGGTAAATCAGACCAGCTCATTGTGAAACCTATCACTGCACATGATTGTTATGATAATAAACGCGGGTGAGCTCTGGTTATTACATGCACAGCCCTGTACTAACTGCTCCCTACCGCTCGCCCGTTCTCTCACTTTAGCAACACCCCACACACCTGTTCAAATAATATTACTATTACCTTGTGTTGACACCACATCCACCCTTTCCTTTCATATAAGAGCTCCTCGTGAACTGTAAAGGGAAAGCTTGTGGTAGCAAAAGCCGATTGTTTACCTGTCTCCAGTTTGTTGCCACAGATACTTGGTCGGGAGAAGGGAACAAAGATCAGTTTGACATCCTTGTTAAGCAGGATTTGCCCCCCACCTTACCCACAAAAGGTTACGAGTTGCTATTCAAGCCCCGGCTCTGCAGGTGTGCCATCACACCTGTCTGAAAGAAAACAAAATACAGTTTGTTTCAATATGGCTGTTGCCCCAGCAAAATAAAGACCTTCCCCTGCAACGCAGACACAGGCATTTGTGCTAATATTTCCATGAATCCAAGCAAACACGGACTGATAGCTCTGTTTGTATTTGGTGTTAGAGCAGAACACGACGCAAGCTCCCCCAGGAATTGATGGTGGTGAATATCCGACCCTGCTGCGCCTGCTAAGCTCATGGCCAAACTCGTGGCACAAGTCACCTCAAAACCCATCTCACAACAGGAAAAAGGATTTTATAACTCTCTGGGTGTGTAACACCAGGCTGTAATCCCAAACCCGCTGAGATGAACCAGAGAACAAGTCCAACACCAAGCTGGGGATAGGTTTGGCCTCACAATTTTTTCCCGCACCATTCGGCCCCGCCGAAGCTGCTGCTATGGAGTCGGCATGTACCTCTTTGCACAGAGAGCTATCATGGCTTTAGAATAAGGAAAGTTAAAATCTGTGGGCCCAGGTGCCGTTCTGCTTGGTTCAAGGCTGTGCCTAACCTTCTACACCAGCAGCGACAGTGTAAATCAGGAGTAAATTGGTAAAAGATGGTAAAACCCAGCTCCCAGCTGAGGGCTGGACAGGGAATAACGGGATTTTGTCCGTGCAGAGCAGGGCACTGCAGAGCCCTAAATGTACCCATTCATTTATGTGAACTTGCTGTTCGACATCTGCTGAAGGTAATGGAAAGACTCTGGTGGGCATTTGATCAAGAGCTGAGTCACTGGAGTTTCCAAGGCTTTAGGCAGAAGCATTTTTCACCAAAAAGGGCCAATAAGAACTGTTTTCCCCTTCTTGCAGCTAGAGCGGTGCTCTATTTCGATTGCTTTACATCCTTATTAAAAGCCTTTATCCATAGCTACTTCCATCAAGGTTTAAACAGGGTTGCCTGTAGTCAGCTGTAAGAAGGTGTCCCTGCATTTAGGAAGTGTGCTGGATGCACAGCGCCAGCTGGTTTGGAAAGAATTTGTACACTGTGCTGCAACTTATGTAGAGAAATGTCCTTGAGGCAGGGAGCATATTTTATTTATTGTTTTATTTATTGCATATGTCAAGCAAATGGAATCCCAAATTATGAAGATGCAAAACACAGTGTGGGTATTTATCAGCACTGAATGGTTTTATGTGCTCCTAAACAACTTGGGGTTTCCCAGCTGACTGTGAGCAGCTTGCTGGTTTTGAAGATCTAGCACCTTTGGAACTGAAGGGACATGCTGAATTTTAAGCACTTGGTAAAAGAATTAACTGCATGGACAGCAACATTTTCCTTTTTTTGGTTTTTTTTTTTTGTATGCTCATCAATAGCAAATGATGAAGTCTCCGGGGGATATTAACACAAGTAAACTAAACACAGGAGTGGGACTGTTTAAACAAGGTGAGACAAAAGCCTTCATGCTATGAGCAAATGACTTTGATAGCAATTTGTTTTCCTTTTTTTTTTTTTTTAATGTTTCCACCTCTATTGTTGCAGATGTCTGCATTTAAATAGGAACTTTATCTTTCCCGGCCCAGGTTCTCCTCCTTCATTAGCCCACACTGAGGTCCTCTCATCTCCATGGCTATTACTGGGAGCTCTGCTGTGTTCCCCCTTGCAGCTTTCTGTTGAGGTGGGGATGTAACTTCTGCCTGCTCCCCCACCCTCTGGGAATGGCAAAGGATTTGCCCTGGCTGCTATCTGCAGAGGCATGACCTCCCCTGCATGCACGCCATCACTTCCACATGCCCTGCACCTTTACAAGGCCCTGCCTGTGCTCGCTGCCTGTCATGGAGGCCCCAGAGCTGCACCCAAAAAAGCCCCAAGCCCAAACCCTGAAAATAAAACCCAAACCCTGCTGGCACCTGAAGCCCTGGGGCAGCTCACAAACCCGTGGTGGTGTACTACCTCCTACTTACCCGGTGAGCCTGCCCAGTAAGTACACGGACCAAAAACTCCTTCCTCACAGTAGCCAGAGAAGGCAGTGGCATTTTGCACCCCTGCACCCCCAGCACTGCAATGGTCCTGCAGGGATCCCCACCCCCACCTTCCTGTCTCTGGACAGAGACAGCACAAGTCAGAGGGAAAAGCCTGGCCTGTGGCACTCTGTCCCTCCTGCTCCTCTGTGGCCACGCACTGCTGCCCTTCCAAATCCTCTTGAGGGTTCATTGCATGCCCCGCACCCCACACACAACACCAGTTTCTGGCCCTGGGATTCCCAGGCTGGTGGAGGTGGGCAGGGGAAGGAATCTTAAAAACCTGATCCGAAATGGGTGCATGTTACAGTCTTGTTCCTTTGAACTATTCTTTCCTGCTTCCACATTTTCATGGGGATCTTTGCAACCTGCTGAAAAAACTGAGCAATAAGAATTTTGCAATATTCTAAATAAGAGAGAGACTAGGCTGCTATGAATATAGGCACTGGCATCTCAGAATGAGGAGACACCCTGTTGAATAAATAATACATATTAAAAACTGTCTATATAGGGATATAGACAGGATAAACTGTAAAAGCTTCAAAGGAGCCATTGATCTATGGAGTACATAATACGCATGTTAAAATTCGTTGGAATATTTATTTACATGACACATGGCTCAGAAGCAGCCATTATGGTCCTTAAGTAAATTATACATGTTGTGAAAATTGTCAAAGTGCTTCTTTTACCAGAGATGAGTGTACCCTGTCAGTTGATAAACGCGTTATCTTTAAAGGGGAGGGGGAGAAATAAGAAAAAAGCAAGCAAACCCAAGGCTAAAAGAAGGTTAAAAGGTGGGGGGAGGTAAGAAAATAACCAACCTCATGTCAAAGTGTGTTGCATGCCCATCAAAGGAAGAAAAGCCTGAGCTGCCCTGCCTGCGTCCCACTCGGCACTGCCACGGCTCTTAGCGCGGAGAGGGCTGCACGCCCAGGGCTCTTGCGGAGGGGCTGCTCCCATCTCTGTGCGCCAAAGTCCTGGGTGCCAGCCCTTCTACCTGCAGGCCAAGAAATGACAAATGGGGACTAATTCGTTCCAGCCACTGCTGTGTCCTCTGCTTGGAAATGAGCTGCTAGAAGAGGGCTCTGCTTTCTCTGGCCCATGTCCCTCTGAGTGTGGCGGGGGACAGCCAGGGTACCACAGCTCGCTGCCACTGCCCTCACCTTGGTAAACGTGGATCTGGTTTATATGGCTATTTGCACGGGTCCTCAGCTGTGTCAGTGCAGCCAAGCGATGGTTGCAAGTAGCCTTGCCTCTCTCTTGCTTCAGGAGGGGTAAAACGGGGGGAAACACCGCCCTGAAATACTTAAGTGAGCCCAGCCGCCGGGTGTGTTGCTCACCAGCGTCCTTCTGATGACTTGGGCTTTGTGTTTGTGCCCAAGTGCAGCACTCAGCAGGGTTTGCACCACTCCTTCCCCAACACTCTGTGTGTGACAACATCTCTTCTGGCAGAGGTTTCCCTGAGGAGGAAAGACGCCAACGTAGAAACCCACCCCCCATCCATATCGCTGCGATCGCACAGCAGTCTATGCCACTGCAAATTTTGTTTCCAGGCTGTGGAGGGGGAAAATAGGGTTTTCATGAAGGTGGCATGGCCAGGGCTTGATGGCTGAGAGACTGGCTCTGACTTGCATGACACTAGTGCTCAGCCGGAAGCTGCTTGCAGCCAAGCACAAGTGCTGTGCAGCCCTGGGACGCTTGGTCCCTAGCTCAGCTCAGATGGGCTCCGAGGGCTGGTGTGTGAGAGAAAGCGGGCTCTCCTGGGGCTGGTGTGCGAGAGAAAGCGGGCTCTCCTGGTAGGCACAGTGTGCAAGCGTTCTCTCACACAGCAGCAAGAGTAAAGGATGGATTTTTCTAATGCAAGAGAACAAGCAGTTGTATGGGAATATATTTAGCCCGTGTTTTCAGATCACATGTTCTGGGTCTGGAGAGCAAAACGTTTTCAATGCTGTTTTGAAAGCATGCTGCTCAGTATTGCAGGCCCTACTATTGGAGAAGCCAGTAAATTGCGCTGCATCTAAAACAATTACTTGAATTGCTTGTACTGTGGTTTCTTCTTTCCAACTGCAAAGGTTTCATGAAAATGTGACTTCTACAGCTACAAAAGCATTGAAAATACAAATAACAGCAAAGTACTGCTCTGCATTTGCATAAACCTGTTTATCCTATACATGGTTTATTCATTAACTCGCAGAACAACCTGCGGGACAGCTATGGCATTCCTTATGACCGCTTCACTTGTGGCTGAAAGCACAACCGCTTAAAAGCGACACTGCATGGTTTGAAAAGAGAAAATAAATACCATTCCCATGTGAAATAGCAGGGAAAAGGTAGCAATGACCACAAGAGCTGGAATCTGTCTTCCATGTGGAATGAACACCTCCTGCCATTTGGAAGTTTCCGAGGGCAGCCTCACACACGCAGCATTAGCGGTATCTATTGCTGCACTTTGCAGACAGCACACACAAGGAATGAGAAGGGCCTGGATCCCTTATATATTCTTCCTCAAGGCCATTTTCTAGTCCTTTAGTTCCAGTGCCCCAAACAAGAAATTTGCTGTAGCCTCCACCAGCAACGTGTTTCCCAATCAGCTCCTCCTTAGGGAAGCTCTTTTGATAATCACCCCATCTTTTCCTACGCTTCCTCTGTTACCCAAAACATAATCCCCATAACAAAGGTGAAGCAAAGCACATTGAATGCATTTTACCTACTTCATCTCCCTGCCTCTACAAAGACGAGCCCACATTGCTTCCGGTACATGACAGCTGGAAGACTGGAAGTTTGTTTGACAGTCCGCGAGTTGCCCAAGGTCACAAAAGAGCCTTGGTAGCAGAGCTGGGAACAGAATTTAGTATCCTAATTCCTAATCTGGCAGCCTCGCCACAACTCTGATCACGCAATCAAATAGCTCCTTTTAAGGAATGCTTTTGTGACTAAAGAGAAAATCCAAGGCGTATGAAGAAGAGTCCTTTTAATTTGCCTTTGTTCAAAGATTAATGCATTTTGCTATATGGAGAATGTGATTTAAACAAGGTATGGCATTAAAATAAAATGAAAGACTACAATCTTGGAAAATTAAGTACGGCTGTATTTAGGACTATACAGACTCCAGCCATTGGGAAGATAGTCCTCGCTTACAGTTTCACACACAGCACAAGGAATAGATCAAGACCAGCCTCTACTATGCTCTCTGATAGAGCTTTTTGAGTGTTATATGCAGGCTTTCCTAATTGCTGAGAATAGCAGGAAAAAATTTCACTGATCTTGAGTAAGACTTAGAAGTTTTCTAAAGGTCCTAACTTGTTGCACCGCAAGGGTTTTTAAGAAAAAGCAAACTCAAATTCCCAAACCACTGAACTCAATGGGGGACTGCCCTGACCTGAAACAATCTGGGAGTTGGTACGCTCTCCCTTGGGAAGCGGTTCAGTGATTTATCATCTCTCACAGGATACACCAGGCTTCGATACGTGGAAACCTTACGAGGCAGTTCAGCAGTTTGGGACAGCACCTTTTGCTTGCTTCCCTCTTCCGTGTAACAGAATACCCTAATTTGGCAACAGCGCACAGGAGCAAACCAGAGCACTGAGAACCAACCAATGTTGCTGGAAAGCCGTGCTCAAAATAAGCAGAGCTCTTACAAGCTCAAGAGGAGGACTACAAATATTAGTAAGATAAACAAGGAAAACAAAATGTAAATTGAAACAATTCCTTTGGAAAAATGTTTCTTTTTTCACACAGTGCATGAATTCTCAAACAACAGTAAAAAAATCCTATTGATGGCATCCTTAACATCATTGAATTAGTGGGAATGGCGTGACTTGAATTTGCAAGAACACGTATCTTGCTCATTAAACTACCTTCGTTGTAACATCCAAGCTGGAGGGAAAAAACAACCCAAAAACATAGGGACCCCTGCTGCCCACCCATGTCAGGGCCGAGGCTGTGAAATGCTCCCATGCTTTTGCCATGACAGGAGGCCCCCACATTTGGAGATGTGTTAGCCAATTTCTGATTTGATCTTTACCTGATTATTTTGATTAAGAAAACGTTCATCTCATTAACATTATCACTGTAGTCAACAGCTAATGACCCCAGTAGTTAATTTCCTTATAAATATTTAACTTCGTAGAAGTAGTCCCTTGGGTTATAGTACTTTTGACACTTGTATAATCTGAAACAAATCCTCTTTTTTAGTCAAACAGACCATGTTACACACACAGTTGGCTAGCTATTTACAAAGCACCCAATTAAATCCTACTTAATTCTCCCACTCTGAAAAAATCCTGTTTCTCTAGCGCGCAGGCTACTGATCACACAAAATGAGCATCTTTCACCAAGCCTGGACACAAGCTTACAGTCTGTGAAGACTTGGTTGTACAAAAGGCTGCTGTAAAATGAATGCGCCCATCAGTCGGTATGTATAAAAAGCGAGGAGAACGTGCAAATTGAAATGATTGAAGAAATAAGCTGAAGAATCACAGAGACAGGTATATCTAGTTTAATGTTCACATGTAGTAGTTACACATCACAGAGATTAAACAGGATTTTAATTGTAACACAGCTGCAGTGAAGTGAAAGTCATTTCATATTAGAAAAATAACCTTGATGCAGTTATCCGATTTTTGGTATACTTAAGTTCAAGATGAATTTACATCACTGATCGTAACGACTTTGCCCACGTGCCTTTCAGTAGCTCATTATTAATAAACTCTTTGGACGAAGGAAACAGCAACTGTTCTTGTTAATGGTTTTCCCTTTGGTTGCAAGCAGAGAACTGTTTTCACTTTTTAAGCAATTAAATAAGCTGTAGGAACGCAAGTTTGCAGTAAAACCTTTTGGTGCTAAATGAAGTTCCAGAACAAATTTCTAGATCTGATGCAACAGCAAATTTTAAAAAAGCTGATTAAAGATCTAAAGCATCGTCCCCATAATGCAAAACCGAGAATGTTCTTCTAGTCTCAGTAAAAAAAAACAAACCAAAAATCAAACCCACTACCTACATCTTACCGGTACTTTTATAGTATGCACTAAAAACCCCTGTGCCTAAATGACAGAAGTGTAATCTCAAAATGTATAATACACTTACAGACATTTTTTAAGTCTAGATTGAGGAAAACACGTTTGTATGGACTCCAAACAAGTTTATTT
Source organism: Hypotaenidia okinawae (assembly GCA_027925045.1). NCBI lineage: Eukaryota > Metazoa > Chordata > Aves > Gruiformes > Rallidae > Hypotaenidia > Hypotaenidia okinawae. The sequence goes on from BSDF01000002.1 coordinate 66,543,115, forward strand.
GCAATTAGACATCTCATGCAATCATGCAGGATCACTAGCTATAGCCGTATCTTCTGTGTCTAAAGGACATTTGGGGACAAAAAAGCCCTAAACATTCAAGATATTTTCGTATGAGCAGCTCTGTACTAGAGCTGCAGCTTTCTAAGGAGATATTCCCACAGATTTTAAAAAAAACATACACACCTTTATAATATTTACAAAAAATATTTAATTAAAAATATTTTATAATTACAGTAGTCTATTAAAGCATATACTTTTCTCACACTTATAGAACATCTCTATATATACACAGTATGAAATGTCACTCATTTGTCTATACAATATGTAACATTCCTGCAGGGAGAAGAAAGTTCCCTGGGCCCCAAATAAAATCCATCTATTTTAAACAATAGATGTCAAATATATCTACAAATGCTCTGGTAGATTAGTAAAGCTTCAAGATTCAGCTGCTCGGTCCCTTAAAAAGAGTTACAACGCTTCTAAAACGTCTGGGTTTTTAGGCTCGGGTCCTCTATCCCGGGGAAGAGTCGCAACTTTTCCTGCTAGGGTCCGACAAACCTCCTGCCACCGCGGGAGACACCGCTCACATCTGCTCGGAAGCGACGAGACGAGACGGGGGAGGGAAAAGAGGGGAGATGGGGGCGGGGAGGGGGGACGACACGGGACGGGACCGCTACGGACGTGCAAAAACGGTGAAAAAGGCTGGCTCTGCCGGGATGAAGCATGGGAACTGCTCGGGGGGGGGGGGGTGGTGGTGGTGGTGGTGGGGGTGGGTTGGTGGTTGGATGGCTCCTTCCTCCGGTGCGGCGGGGCCGGGCCCCCCGCTTTCCCCGCCGCCGCCCGCCCCCCGCGGTGCCTCTGCGCGGCTCGGCGCCGCCGCACACCTGTGGGAGAGGAATGAATAGAGGGGGTGTGTGAACCGCTCCGCTCCAGACCGACTGGCGCCACCAACAAAACACAAGACATGCTTGATCAACAACCCAAAACAAACCAGGTCAAACAACAACCGCAGCTCCCAGGCTGGGCCAGGCGGAGGGATGCGCAGCTGCACGCCGCAGCCAGAAGCGCTTTGGAGGGGGGGAGGTTTGAAGAAAAAGAAAACCACCACCCGGTAATTAAGGAAAATAAAATAACCACCCGGTAATTAAAAACAAAGCCCCAAGCCGCCTGCAAATATTTCTCGCCGAGGTCAGGTTCCGCCCCCCCTCCTCGGCACGTTTCCCGGCGGGAGGCAGAGCGGGCCCGCCGAACCCGAGCGCTGCACCGCCCCCCCTTCCACCCCTCCCGCAGACGCCCGGCACTCACCTGGGGAGCGGCGGTCAGCGGCAGAGAATGCTGTCCCCCGGCTTGTTAACAGAGCCAGCCTGCGCAACAACGAAACACGGCAAGTTAGAGATGGGGGGGTTTAAAAACCCACCAAACCTACAAAATGAGGTATCTCCCCACTCCCCAGACGCCCCATCCTCGCACAGGGCACTTCCATAAGCCCTGCCGGGGGAGCGCTCACGGGAGTCCCCGGCTGCGGGGGGCGCGCAGTCAGGCGCACCAGACCCGGAGGACAGAGCCAAGGGGGCCGCGGCTCCGCGCCCGGCGGGTGAGAGCCCGGCGCAGGGCCTGGCGCGCCCGGGCGCGGGGGGAACCCCGGCGGCACGGAGCTGGCGGGGCACGCCGCTCCCCGCGCCTCAGCTGCAGCGGCACCCGGGCTGTCACGGAGTGTCCCGCGGCGGGGAGACGCTCCTCGTTTCCCCCAGTATAGCAGGCTGCACGGAAGGCGTTAGGCGCGGACGAGCCACCAGACCTGCTCCTAGTCGCTACGCTCCGCGGAGGACTGAGAAGCGCAGGAGCAGCGCGTCTGCTCCCGTGTGTGCAAACACGCTGATTACAGCTACTCCCTCGAGAGGCTATAATTACACGGTAAACACCGCGCGGGTGTCTGCCTACACCGAGGGGATGCAGGCACCCACCGCGCACGGCCGGGGCATTTCTGCACCCGTCCACCCCGTCCCTTCCGGGGGCTGCGGCCCCTTGGCAGAGCCACGGGGCCCGCAGCGCTCATCACCGGGACGGGCGCTCCCACGGCTGACGGCGGTGACGGCCGTGCCATTTCGCTGCCGCCCTCCCCGCTCCGCGCCCCGAAGAGCGGGCTGGCGTGGCACCCACCTCTTACCGGGTCAGTGTTGAGTGCCGTCAGCGGGGTCCTGGGGGTGCCCGCAGGACAGCTGCCCGGGTGCAGGGCAGGCGGCTGCTGCTGTCGGAGCAGCGCCGGGTGCGTCTCCAGAGCCAGCTGCAGGTCGAGGATGTAGTCGATGACATGCTGCAGGATCTCCACTTTGCTGACCCTCTTGTTGGGCGGGATGGTGGGCACCAGCTTCCTCAGTCGGCTGTAACAGTCATTCATATCGCACTGCAGGCACAGCGCCGCCGGCTCTTCGCCCGACGGCGGGCCCCCCTTACAGCCGCTGTGCTCGGCCAGGCACCGCAGGGCCGGGTGTCCCCCGCCGCCGCCGCCCGCCACGCCGGGCTGCGCCTTACGGCTGGGATGCCGGACGGGACTCACAGCTTTCATGGTGCCGTAGGGAAGGAGGGAGACCTCCCTCTCCACCACCGCCGCCTCCCGCGATCTCGGGCAGCCGCGCGCGCACGCACCGCCCGCACCGGGAGCGGGGCACGGCCGCAGCTCCACTAGCGCTACCGGCGGCCCCCCGGCGGCTGGAGCGAGAGGTGCTCGCAGGACCGCACGGCAATTGCAGCACCTTAGGCGGTAAGGAGAGGGGAATAAAACCACCTTGCCTTCCCCTACCGCCCAGCCGCGACCGCCTCTGCCGCCGCCGCTGGCCGCGCCGCCCGCTATATAGCGCGGGGCGCGGCGGGCGGCGCCGGGGGGAGGCGGGGGCGCCGCCGCGGCGGGTCAAGGCGAGCGCTGCGCGGGGAGCGCGGGGGGCGCCGCGGCGGCACGGCGCAGCCAATCGGAGCGTCGCGTCTCCCCCTGGAACGCGGCGCCGGCCAATGGCGACGGGGCCGGGGGGCGGTGGTGCTGCTGGAGGGGGCGGGCGGCTGGCGCTGACCCCCGGGGGAGGAGGCGGCGGCGGCGGCGAAAGAGGAGGAGGAGGAGGAAGAAGAAGAAGAAGAAGAAGAAGAAGGGGAAGGCGACGGCGACGAAGGCGACTGCGGGAATGCGGGCGGGACCCGCTGCCCAGCGGCTCCTGGCACCGCCCCCGCGGTCCGGAGCGCTGCTCCGCGGGAAGGAGAGCGGCCCCGAGCTGCCGGCGCCGTTCCCCCGCCGCCCGCCCGGAGGAAGGCGGCTGCTTGCTCCCCTCCCCCGTCCCCACACTCCCCCAGGGGAGGGGTGACATCTCCTCGTGTCGCGAAACGCATTTTTATCCTCTGGATGTTGGAGACCCAGTCGCGCTTCACACGTATTTTGAGGGACTTCGGAACGCCGGCTTAAAGGCAGGGAAAATCCCAAGCAAAACTTGAGGGGGAGGGAGGGAGGGCGCGAGGGAGGAGGGGGAGAGGGGGAAGGAGGAGGGTTTAGGGACTTGAAGCAAAGCAATGTCTAGGAACATTAAATTAGAGCACATAACTATTAAAAATGCATGGAGATGGAGTATTTAAAATTCCTCCATGACATATAATATTAATCCCTTTTATGTAAAATTCATACCTGTAACTTAATTTGGTCCATTAATGCACCAGATCACGTATTAGTCGATGTTCCATGTTTTAAATATGATGCTGAAAATGTCCAGAGTTCTGTACTTTGAGACAGAGCATTAAAATTAACACACAGATACTCCCGAGTCCTGCTTAAGTCATCCTGTGGCAGATTGTAACCTTTTAATTTAATAATGCAGCCCTCAAACTTTCTGTTAATTCCTGCTAAGGATCGAGAGCCATTGCATATGTGGGATGCTGGTGTAAGAAACTTGGTTTCCCGATCCTACAGATGCTGCAGCGCTTCGAGCGTCCCGTGAGTGCAGTAGGGCTGATAGCTCGGGCAGAGGGCTGCAGGAAGGAGTAAAGGCTGCAGGATCTGCCCCGAAGCTTGTAAGTCAAACCCCGCAGAAGGGAAGAAATCCATAATGGTGATTAATGATTGCATGTCCCCTCAATGCTTAGTCACAACGGGTGATATATAAAGGATACAGTGGGAAGCTGTCAAGCCCAGAACTTGAATGAGCGGTGAGACTGGATCATCCGAAGTCTATGATGAAGCACACTTCCATTCTCTCTTACCCTTTAAAAACATATGTTTTGCAAGTCTGCTTACAAACGCTCGCACTCTTTGTTTTCCTTACTTTGTTCCACATTTACCAGCGCCATCCGTGGCAGTTGGGCTCTTCTAGGCACAAAAAGTAAGTGCGCTGTGTGAATGTTTGTCTGAACAGGGTCTAGATTTGTATGCCACATCATGTGGGTGCAATGGGAAGACATATTTCCACTAGCCACAGGCTGGAGGATCCCAGTTCTGCAGCAGTCATTGCTTTTATGCTGTGAAACTCCACTCCCTGCAGTCAAGAGTCTCACGAGGTAGATACGGTATATACGGGCCTCGGAGCATACGTTGTGGTTACGCTTTGTCTCTTCTCCCAGAGTTGTGGTAATATGGTCAGAGCTGATGTCCAAAAGAAGCTATTTGTAAATTACAGTGCGCATGCAGGCCTAAATCTTCCTGGTCCCATTTAATTAAAATCTGCGTGAAACTAGATACACGGTGATATTGGGTTGTTCTGTTTGAATCCTACCTGGAAGCTCATCTGATCTCGCTGGAAATCTCTGGGAAACCCCAGTGTGTCACTGGTTCCCCTTTAGCTCTCTGAAAGCTAATTTGGACAGATTATTTTCTGTACACACACACACACACACACACACGTGCTCGCGCATATGCACTATAGCAGCATGATAGCAATTCCGCTGGGACCACGCTGGCTCCTGAAGATGACTCAGTGTTTCTGAACACCCATGAAGAACCACGTTATGCCACGGACCTCTTTTTTTCCATCGGGCTACTTTCACCGCAGAGGGAATGAAGGGAAATCCGAGGGTCTGTTAGCGTTGCTGAAGCCGCGAGGAAGCCTGGGTGCATTCACGCAGCTAACGCCTCACAGTAGAGATATGTGGGAGAGGGACAAGCAGCCCTCCCCTCCGACTATGCCATAAATATTCAGGGGATTTCCTCTAGTAACTCCCTTTGATACTCATGAAGTTGATACATGCTAGTCCGACATGCTCTGCTGAACAAAAGGCACCAAGCCCCTGTTAACAACCTGTCTGCTTTTGCTCTCCTTGAAGTCAATGGGAGTTTTGTCATTGACTTAGCTGGGAGCAGGCTGGGTCGGCTGCTTTCTCAAAATTCAGGTTGGATGTGCACCAGATGCCAAGTAAATTGCTCTAGAAACGGGTTGGAAACCCCATATTGTTGGCAGTGGAGGTAGGAATAGTGAAACTCTTCATCCTTGAAGAAGAGGGATGGTGGCTGCTGTTCATGCTTTTGTCCCATTAACAGCTGTATTCTCCACGACATGAGTGTATGGGGATTAACGCTCCCGTTTTTCACCAGACCGAGCTTGGATTTTTAAAATAAATTCTGTGCATCTTCCAGCATGTGGTCCCTTCCTGGCTGGCTGGAGGAGTTAATCTGTCTTGGCTGGGTTTTTTTCCATGCTCTCTTCTCACATCTACTGTCAAGATTTATTGCCATTGTAACCGGCTCTTGGAGTATTCTCATGAGATCCTTGATATAGTGATTGAATGGACCAGTTTGGTCCAAATTGGTGAGTTCAGATCACATCATCGGTGTTCTCTTGAACTTAAAAGTGTTGCTTTTGATTCAAAACCAAAGTAGAACAAGTTAAAAATGAAAATGTAATGGCTTCCCTTTGTCATGAGGATAATCCCACTGGAACGCAATGAGAATACTCTCATGAATTGAGGAGGCTGAATTTGTTGGCCCAGGTCTGAGAGTGTGAACATGCCGTTGACACCAGCCGAAAAAACCCCACATCTGAGACATTGAGACTTTGCCTGGGTCATGTCACTGGGAAAGGGAGACAGGACACGGGGGCATTTCTTCTGACAGGACCTTGTATCCACAGATGCTTCTGCATGAACCAATAGGTGCATTGGGTAGTACCCTCTTATTTGAAATAGTCTCAGGACAGACAAAATTTGAAGGGAGCACATGCAAATATGCGGAGGGAAGCAAACAATTGATGTGGTTTCTTACACAAGGTTACTTGCCATACCTACCTTAAGAGGGCATGAAATGCACACAAATGCACAATGCGTCTTTATCCTCAAGCAAGCTACGAAACAGCGGTTGAGTGAAGCGTCCCCGTTTTGGGGCTTGGGGCGCGCCATGCCAGAGCCGTGCAGTAAGACCCCAAGCTCTCCTTTGCTTGAGGTTGGTAACTGGTGTGACCGGTTTCATCCTGGTGGGCACAAAGGTATGTGGCACTGAGACACCCCTGTTGGCCCCCATTCCCGTTGGCTTCAGCAGGCAGCCAGAAGACTCAGGATCTCAGAGGAACTGCTCAACACCTAGAAGGGCTGATCATTAAAAAATCATTATAAGTCTCTGAATGCTTTATGGTTTATGAGGGAAATAGCAATTGATTCCTCAGTGGTGCCATTACTCTCCACTATTGCTATCATTCAAATGGCAATAATGTTGGTTATTTACCTTCAATTAAAATATCTAGTTAGTTGTGATGTCATTTAAAATAGCACTATAATGTGTTTAGTGCTCCCTCACCAAACACCATAGATAAACTCCTCTTGGCAACAGGGGATAGTGATATGAAATGAAGAATTGGGTGGGGGAGTGAGATGGAGGAAATAATATATAAATCTTTCACTGGATTATTATTCCAACATGCCTGTGTCCCCTAGGATGCCAGTCTGGCGGAGACATTGTGGACTCCTTTGCAGGGCCACCCCACAGATCCTCAGAATAGGTCAGGGAAGATGCATGGAGCATTTAGGGAGCACAGAGAAATCACCTCCCTTTGCAGACTACCAGTGGACTGAACAATATCCATTGGTGTCTTCTGGTACTACTGTTTACCAGGGACAATTTGTCATCAAACTCTTCCAAACGCTTCTTAGTGCAAGCCTCTTCCCCAAATAGCACAAGTCATGTTCAGACCTGTTCTCATTTCCCTCAAATCCAAAATCTTAAGTACAACTCAGAAACTTCACTTAACGTGGCGGGGGTTTTTTTCTTATTTCCTGGTTGTGGTCGTGACAGAATTTGGTATTTAATGAGAAAACCTAAGAGATTCTCGTGACCTTCACCTCCCCATTGCCCCCTGTGCCTGAAGTTTAATATAAAATAAAAAGCAATGATTGCTTACAATAGCTCTTTACAGACAAAAGAGAGTAGGGTTTTTTTATGCTCATTAATTTATCCAATTTAGAGCATCCTTTTAATGACAGGACCATACTCCTACCCACCTCTTTGCTTTGGCTTTGGATGCTACAAAAAAATTGCATAACAACGAGCATTTTGGAGAGACGAGGAACAGATTAAAAAAAAAACCCAAACCACCCTTCTCCATGGCTTGATGCTTATGTAAGCTCTTTTTTACACAAAACACGGAAATAAATGCATAAAGAAATACTTTACATCAGTTAGTGGAGAAGAACCAAAAAGAAACCGCAAGGGGGGTTAGTGTCACGACGAGCTTTTCTTGCTGTGCTGCCTCCAGCACAGCCACGCAGTAGAAATTTGTGCAAGCCCACCTCCTCCCTTCGAGAGGCCGAGGAGGCAGACAGCATCAGCGTGTCCCTAACAGACACCCTGCCCTGGCATTTTGCTGGTGGTTGTATGTCAGCTGAAGGCTAATGTCATTGAGGAAGGTTGCTTTGTTCAGGTGACCAGAAACACCGGGTTTGTTGGGTAGTGTCAGGTTTCTGCAGTGACTAAAGCAAGCTTGTGGCAAGAAAGATAACTCATGTTGACAACCTTCCGTGGGGTGGTCCAAACACAAGCAATCGAGATGCTCGTTCTGGGGAAGGGGAAAATAATTTAGGAGTATTTGGAGCGGCTTCCTGAGGAACACTACATTAAACTGAGTTACATAGTAACCGATTGAATTTGGAGTCTTAACTGTAATTTTAATTTTATTTTGTGCAGATTTAGATCAGATTTATGTGCAATGTCATGCCCTTTGTAGACAGAAACCCTCTGCTAATCTGCCTGAAAACTGATGGTATGATACTGCCTCGTATTATTTTCATGTTTGTTATGAGTTTGCATTAAGAGCTCTATAATCACACAAATAATGCAGTCTACAGGGACAATAGGCAAATCAAACGAAATTAAATAAGTATCTGTATGTGTAGATGCTCATCTGCATATGTTATCATTACACCAATGATGCTGGGCTTTGCTTTCAGGGGACCAGAAGAGCTTCTTCAGCAAAAGCAGGCTAGGGTCATGCCACACAAACCCCCAAACAAACCCTGCAGAAGCAATAGCAATACCTTGCACTAATTCAACATTTTACCCTTTGAAAGCTAATGTTAACACATTTGTTCTCCAGGAATGTTTTAAGGAATTCTTTGTAATTTTGGATGCTTTTTTATTTTTTAACTTAAAAGAGGAAATCTCTTACCTCTCCCTGATCATGAAGACAGCCTTTCCCACAGCGGTGGGACATCAAAGGTAGGTGGAGAGACCTTCACTTCCTCTGCGTTAATGCAAAGGCACCAATGTTTTTTGTGACTGCGGTCAGTTGGTCGGTGTTGCTCTCAGGTATCACCTGCTTGCCAAATATTAATTTGCAGTTCTGCATTTCGCTTCATGCTAGTGATAACCTTCATGCTAGTGATAACTTAAAGCGCTGTAGAAGAATGCTGTTTGCTGATTCGGTTCAAGTCACACTGCTCTCATTGCTGGGAACAGAAGTTCTGAAGAACTAGAAATTCAGGTCTGATGGTTTGTATGGAAGGGAAGCTTTTCAATGTATCCTCAGATCCCGACTGCAGTTGCTTATGGGCCACTTTGTGCACTCCCAGTGCATGCTGAATTCTGTGTAACCTCATTGTTATCCATTTATTTACCTGCCTGCTCTCGAGTTCTTGTTGCCACAACGTGTGAGGATCTACCCAGTGCTTAGTAACAGAACCAAAAGGCTCTTCCTCAGTTTTCTCTTCTATCCCGCAGAAGAAATAGTAGAACAGTAAGCGATTATTTATAGGACCACAGCTCTCTCTTAATTTGCTTCGGTACTTGAGCGTGTTTGAAAAAGCAGTCTGCTAAAAAGACGATGTTTGTATTAATTTGTGGTAGGATACGCTTTCTGTGATCATCCTTTACAAGCCTGCACGGCTTCTGAGAGAGCTGTCACTTCAGAAAACAAGAGTCCTCAGCTTTCACTGACAGAAAACAGCTCTTGCAGGATGTCATGTTTAGAGAGCAAGGGGTCGGGGAGGGGGCGGGGTGGGGGGGAAGCAAAAATAAGTCAAAGACAGGTAATGCCTCCTTTAGGCAGACAGGGTCACACACTCACCGGGTTTAATTCCAGCAGTAGTATATACTAAAATGACTGTACCTATTTATTAGGACAACAGGATCGCCTAATGAAAACTCCTGTGTGGCCCAGTGAATTCAAATGAAGGTATACATTGCAGAGTGCAAATGGCTGGAGATGCAGAAAAAAGGAAGATGGATGTAAGGAGAATGTTGGACAATGATCCATGAACTGCAATTCTTCACAATTAAATATATACTGTGACTTGCTAACTTTCCCTTATAAGAAATGGGAATGAATGCTATTTTCCATTTTAGACTAATTGTGCAGCAATTCTTCATGTTTTTGCTTCTTGTGCAGGGGGCAAACGATGCAAAAGTATTTTAAAGGCATACTCCAAATTGCTGTTAAAAATGCTTCAACACACAAATTTTCTTAGCGTTTTGACTTTGTTTTCTTAAATGATGTGCATATATAAGAATATTTTGGATAATCACACAGCTTTATGTCTTCAATACCAGCATGTTTCCACATACTTACCTTGAAGTGTTAATGACATTTATTTTGGTAATTTTTACTCCACTAACATGTTCGCTCAACACTTTAAAGCACTGGTATATTTTACTCAAGCAAATCTCTTAATTTACCTCAATGGAGAAATTGACTTGAAAAGCAGCACAAATCCTTGCTTACATAGAAAGTTTGTCTTGAAGTTAATGAGCTTATTTGCCTGAGTAAGGACATGGGCATAAGGACTGCTCAAGCAAGTAGAAGTTTCACATCTGGATGCAAAGTCATTAGCTTATTTCAGACCAGCCTCTTGAAATAGTTACTCTACTTAAGCTCCTGATAACTGATTCTCAAAACAGTATTTTTTTTTAAATACAAAAATATAAATGCAAGAGATTGAACAAATTTGAAATTTTAAATGGAAAATTTTAATTAAAAGAGTGGTGATGGTTATTCAAAGCAAATTTTTGGTCCACACTGGATTGTATCCACTGTCCATCGCAGTCTTTTCCCACTCTGAGTAAGAGGCTCCAAGAGCTTTTTTTGCCTCCAGGAACTCCTTTACACATACACAATGTGTCAATCTTCCTTGCAGCACGGTATGAATTATTATTAGAAATACATTAATAGAATATTATGTATTTGTAATCTTAGCCTGAGGTATGATTTATTTACGACCTTTCATCTTCCTTCTTTTTTTCCCTCTCCATCCCCTCTGTATCTCCTTTCTTCTGAACGATCTTACACTCGAAGCATCAGGATTCTCCATGGTGTTTAATGTTTTAGTAAGGTGGCAGTCTCTCCTTTCAGTCTTCAGGGTCCTGTTTCATGCTGATCTGCTGAGATGCACGCTTTTACCTCTGTGCCTGACAAAAGGTACTCTGTGAAGCATGTGAGCAAGTTAGAGTATGTGTGTGTGTCCCCTCCTTCCTCTGCTGCTGGAAGACCTCATTGCTTCAGATAGGAGCTGAGGTAGTTACAGCCCATTAAAAACTATGCCAGATGAAACTTAAACTGGCATTGCATAAACAGGACACACAATGGGCAGGCACTGGATAAAACATTTATTTTCAGTTGTTATTGATGACCTCTCAGAAGTTGCTCGTGGCTGTACTTTGGCCTGTCACTTGTGAGCTAAAGGGTCATCAATAACTTATGGAAATAAATGTCTTGTTGATAGCCTGGCTACTGCAGGTCCAGTATATTGTCTCGCATACAGACACACAGGCACAGAAAATACAAATCACAGAGAAACCACTTTTGATCTCAGTCTCTGTCCTTTTATCTTTAGAAAAATGTGGCTTGCTCTTCCTTTCTTTCTTTCTTTCTCTTTCTCTTTCCTTCTCCCTTCCTTCCTTTCTTTCTCTCTTTCTCTCTTTCTCTTTCTTTCTTTCTTTCTTTCTTTCTTTCTTTCTTTCTTTCTTTCTTTCTTTCTTTCTTTCTTTCTTTCTTTCTCTCTTTCTCTCTTTCTTTCTTTCTTTCTCTTTCTCTCTTTCTTCCTTCCTTCCTTCCTTCCTTCCTTCCTTCCTTCCTTCCTTCCTTCCTTCCTTCCTTCCTTCCTTCCTTCCTTCCTTCCTTCCTTCCTTCCTTCCTTCCTTCCTTCCTTCCTTCCTTCCTTCCTTCCTTCCTTCCTTCCTTCCTTCCTTCCTTCCTTCCTTCCTTCCTTCCTTCCTTCCTTCCTTCCTTCCTTCCTTCCTTCCTTCCTTCCTTCCCCTCCACTCCCCCACTCCCTTCCCCTCTCCCTCTCCCCCTCTCCTTCTCTCTCTCCCTCTCCCCTCTTCTTTCCCACTTTCTTTCATCTTCTATTTCTTTCTGGTATTTCATAAGGATATGGCCCTAATTTATTTATAAGGGTAAGTCTCCAGAACAAGGTAGCATTACTGAGCTGGCTTACCAGTTCCTCTATACACATGAGTACATTCATAATTGATGAAGTGGTCTATAGTGTTGTGCCTAGAATAAACTTAAGGTCAAATCTCTGGGAGAGCAAATCTTGCCATTATTCCTGATGAGAAATAAATACGTGCAGGAACTAAAAAGTGCAGAGCTGAAAGGGAATAAAACTGAATGTGTAAGGGCATTTTGAACAATTCATTCCAAAGTGAAAGTCCTTTTTCTTAGGTTTTCTTCATTGCCTTGATCTTCCTAAAACTGTTGTTGGGGCAGGTTAATGACTGACCTTTGAGGGAACCACATACCAGTCTTTGTTCCCTAGCAGTCAGGATCTTGCAGAGGCTTGAAACCTTTGAGGGAGAGAATAGGATTAAACTGCTGTATGAAGTCCAGTGCAGGTGATGATCAATGGGAGTGGAGGAGCAAGTTTCTCAGGACGCTCTCTCCCTTCCCCCACCAGCTGGAATTTATTTCCTTTACTGCAAAGTTACCTGATGGAGATGGCCGACTGTCAGCGATTGCTTTCAGATTAATTTCCCTTCAGCAGTCACAAAAATCACGCAGTGCTAATATCCCAATGAGATTTTAAAGGTCACTCAGATTTAAATGCTGTATCAAGCAGTTAAAATCAGGAAGACTTAACTTGAGCCTCACACTAAAATCACATTTACATAAACTCAGCTTATTTGCTACTGTTCAATTTCCAAAGTGTCCAGCAAACCAGGCGAAGATGAGTGTTTGATCCTGCAGTATTCTTGTGTGCTGCATGACCTCAGATAAATCAGTGTTTGCAGGGTGAGTCCTTCACGTACCCCTGTCCTAACACCTAGCTGTACCCCTGTGAACAACGCCATCCATCCTAATACGTTACAATGACTGCATGGTCCCTTCTTCAGATGCAGACTGCTGCAGAGAGTTAACGTTCATCTTGCCCACAGACCGAATCAGTGCTGCTTGAATTAATTTTAAAATCCATCCTCAGCGTCAGGGATGACCTGCCGGTGGGATGCATGGGTCCCTCCTCATCATCCTTTGTCCCTGGGGCAGCCTGCACCCCCATCCTTGCAGGGTGCTTTGCCTACCCTGGCCCTGCACCGAGGCACTGCCTCTCCCCACACGCCTCCTCCCACGCTGCTGCTCTTCCTCCTTTGGGTGGGTGGGTGAGACTTCTCCTGCAACAAGGTTCAGATAGAGGGTATGCAAGCTGACGGGTGACATTTCAGCAACACTTTCTGCTGCTTTTGAAGGCTTCTGTATGAGTGCAAACAGTTGTAATTATTCCTAAAGGTTTGGACTCAACCTCCTTTTCTTCCCTGAGAACGTACGCACTGAGCCAATTTATTAACAAAATAATTAAAATACATGGAACTACAATGAAAAACCACTGCAAGCGTCCCACCTGCCTGGCTGCAGCCAGCTACTCAGGAAATGCCAAGTGAAGTAAAACACAAAGCTGCGTAATGAAGTTGCTCTAAGATTTTACTGGTAGAGGAACCCAGTGTCACATCTCTTAAAGGTCTTTTCCAACCTAGTCCTTCTGTGATTCTGTGATCTCTTTCTCCTCAGCCTGGAAGATCTCCCACGCTTGAGGCTCTGAGGCCTGCAGCTGGAGAGAGGTGCTGTGTGATGGGGACAGAACACAGAAGCGATGTAGGTTTTGACTGACAGGCAGGGGCCCATTTCAATCACTGCGGGAAACCCTGCACTCCGCCAGTAGTTAAATGTGGAGTAATTTACATTTAAACCCAACCTGCGTGTCGGGCTGGGTGACAAAACAGCTACGCTGGCTTTTGCAGGCTGGTCTTTGTCCCGGCCCTCACTGGAACGAAGGTAAAGAGCGGGTCTACATAACAATCGACCTTAAGGAACAGTCTGTTTTTCCCTTTCTAATCCCAAATCACACCATGAGGGACGGGTCCTCTCACGAGGAACTGCAGCGAGGAAGTGAAGGGACTTCATATGCGAACTAACCCGCCTGTATACAAGTTTGAGGGGCTATTTCACTGCAACCGGCTAAATTACACTTGGGTCTTCTGCAGTGTGGGAATCTCGCTGCTGAGAGCAGTGGGAAACTTGGAGGCTGAATGCGGGAAGTTTGGGAGCGCTGGCAGGGACCGTGAACCTTGCTGGAGCGCAGTGAAAAGCCCCTCAATCCCTCCAGGAAAGAAATTTTCTAAAGTGCCTGCAAATGAATTGGGGGTGGAAACAGAGACGTCTCCATTCAAACAATGGAGAGCTGGCAAGGCCCGAACGAAACACCCGGCCCCCACATTTAGCGGGGGCCAAGTGGAAGCGAGCTGCGGCGCGGCGCGGCGGCACTCCCGCCGAAACGCCGCCTTCCCGCCGCCCGGCACCCAGCGCGGCTTCGGGGAACGCCTGCGCGGCTGCGAGCAAGCACCCCGCGGCGGGATGTGTGTGTGGAGGGGCGTATGGATGGGGTGCAGGGTCTCCGCGGGCGCACGCCGGCTCCCCTCGGCTGGGCGCCCCGCACTGCCCCGCCTCACGCCTGCCCCCCTCCTCCCAGCCTCTCCCAGCTGATGCCTTGGCCCGGGCGGCCCAGACTGGCCGGCGCCGGGCGCGTGACATCACCCATTCACACTGCGGCCCAGCTGGCGCCGCCGGGGCGGTCGCCGTGGTAACACGGACGCCAATCTCCGGTCAATGACTTCCAGCTGCCCGCCCGCGAGAGCGTGCGCGCGTGTGTGCGCCTGCGCTCTCGCCTCACACCTCCCTTCCCCCGGCCCCCTCCCCCGCTCCTCTCGCGCGGGATGTTTCCCAGGGCCTGGGCTGCCCCGCCGTCATGGCGGTCGCTGCGTTCGCCCGCGGGGTAAAGCCCCGTCCTGAGCCCCGCCGGGGAGCGCTGCGGAGCCAGAACGTCCCGGGAAAGCTCGAAACGAGCCGTAGACGGGGTGGCGGGTGTTTCCTGGGTTGAGGCGCTCTGCGGGGCGGCCGCTGGGAAGGAGCGGAACAGGAGCCCGCTGCCGGCGGGCCCCGGGCAGGTTTCGAACCCGACGGCTATGGAGAGGCCGGGCCGGGCCGGGCTTAGCTGATAGCGGGGCCCGGTCTGGTAGAGGCTACCTCGAGAGCATGCCGTGGAACGCCCGGGCCGGCCCGCCTGCCCTGTGTGCCCCTGTGTGGGGGGGATGCCCACCCAGGGATGGCATCAGGCAGCTTGGTCCAGCGTGTGTAGTATGGTGTGGCTGAAGGGCTTGCAGGCGGCAGCCCTCACACCCGTGGGCTTCTCTGTGCAAACCCTTCTGTGCCCGTGTTCTTTTCCTGGGGCGTCTGGTGGGAGCAGGGTTCCCAAGCTTCCCCGAGCGCTGCGTGAGCGAGAAGTTAATTTTGATGGCTCTAAAAGTCCCTCAGCTGATCATTACAGATGGCCCTTCCTAATTCTTGTGCTAGGAGAGAGTGAATAACTTCCACATTCACCCTTCTGGTGTGATCATGGATTTTGCTGATCTCTCTTTCTCTGAGATGCCCCTTTGAAAACGTGTTCCTTTAACCTCTTCCATGTGATCTCTGTTCTGATCGTTCTCTTGCTCTTCTGTGGTAGTGTGATGCCCTTTCCGAAACAGCGGAAGGGTGGCATGGAAGCAGTGTGCTGTGCGCTTGAGTATTCTTGAAAACTTGTCTCTTTAGCTCCCTAAGGAGAGAAACGTTATTGTCCGCTTTCTAATCTGATCTGAAGAAACTTAAAAAGCTGGTTATCTCTGTGAAGGACCTAGGGCTGATGTCAAACTTGGTGAATATCCTTTTTTATTGATTATTCTGTATCTAGCGCCCATAATGAAAACTTTTTCAACTCTGAGAGTTAACTGAAACTTGAAGCACTGGGAAACAAATTAAATGAACCTACAGTATAGCAGTAAAAAGTATTGTGACTTTTGAAACCAATCCTATGTTTGGGGTTTTTTTGTTTGGTTGTTTTTTGGTGGTTTGTTTTTTTTTTTAAATCTCATTCAGGGAATTCTTGTACTTCAGTTTTGTATTGCTGCAGTTTGGCCCCATGAGACTTTCCAAAGTCCCCAAAGGGCACAGAGTCAAAAGAGGGATTAGAAGGGAGAGAGCTTCCTGATTTTTCAGTACAGCCCTCAGGCAGGTAGCTCACACCGCTTCCTCTGAGAATGAATAGTTACTACCTATCGCCTTGCAGTTTGTTGATTCACAGTTCCTACATGAAACCATCTGTAAATATTAGCCTGTGTAATTTGTAGTGATATTAAACAAAGTGATGAGAATCCTACTTAAGAAAAAAATTGATAGCTTTCCATATGGTTCCAAAAAGCTTAACACCGCTACTAGTTAGCACAATGTAGGAACAGCACAGTTCTGGTAAAAATGAAGACTTAGTGAAACATTAATTTTCCAAAATTACGGAATGTTTTAATGTGATTCTAATTGCCCCTTTGTGCTTTTAATTTATTAACATTGTTATAAGAAATTATAACTCATTGTAACCAAATGCTTCAGCTGTGAAAGAACCAGGCTGGTATGCTGGCATCTTGGTCTCTTTACAATGCAGTCATAGCATATCCATTCTGATTTACTTGGAGTAGCTTATGTTAATTTGGGGGTTCCTTTTGCATTGGTATTGTGATGCTTTTTTGTCACAGGCTCAGTCTTTAAAGCTTTCCTATCTTTTAATAATGTGTTTTCTTAGGGAGCTACATCTAGACTCAGGACATCTGGGAGAGCTGGGTCTTGTACTAAGGAAGCACGGCAAACTAGTGTAAGTGGTGCGGGGAGGGGAGCCCTGTGGAAACTCTGGTGTGAACAAAAGTGTATGTTGCAATGATGTCTGATTAGTTAGTCAGGAGCCAGTGTGAGTCTGGAACATCTAGCACTGAGTATAAGCCTGGATGCTGTCCTGCTGCTTGCTTGCCCTGTAGAACCCAAGTGTTCAAGGCTTGCTGAACCAGATCTGTGCCTCTTTGGGTGTGTCTGCGGTGTTATTCCTGTTACCAGGAGCACTGAGGGACCCAGCCCAGCCAGTGTCCATGCAGAGGCCTGACCCTGCATGGCTGGTGCTGAATTGGAGGTACTGATTCAGGCTGGACACTGCAGCACCATCTGGAGCCTGTGCGCTGTGCTCCATAGTGTGCAGAGATGAGTTCAGCTACGGTTCTGGGTCTGAGCTAGATTTGTGCTGTGCTCAACCAAAGGCTCTGTCTAAGTTCAGTCTGGGGTTAATAGCACCAGTGCCAGCCCAGAGCCTCTCAAATCCATCTGGACTTTGCTCTGGCAGCTAGGGATAACTGGGCGAGCTCTACAAGATGCATACATATTCCATGCTGCACGAAAGTACTTGTATGGCTGTGAATCTGCAGCGCTCTGAGATGCAGCCTGAGCTAATGAACTCAATCGGACCTGAACTGGCTCTGCATGGAGCTCACCCTGGTGCCTCTCTTGCTTCAGCATTCTTGGTCTGCAGCTCCTCACCTGTGGTGTATCTGCAGATTGACTTTATCTGGTGTTGCAGGCATAGATGCGTAAACTAAAATATGATTGTGCAGAAAATATAACAAAGGATTGAGAGACTCAGTAGCACAAGGGGATTGCATTTGAAACTAGGTCCGTACACTGACACTCTGTTGTTAATTTTTCTTGCGGGTAAGGGAGCAGAACCATGGGAACATGGGATTTGCTATAGGAAAAACTGACTGTAGTACTAAACTTTAACTGTGCTTGTGTGTTCCATCTTTCAGTGTCTGTAATAGGCAGATATTTGTGTCCTCTTTGATTGCATGCTATGGTTCTCATCTAGCAAGTGTTTAAATTATGTTCTTTAGAGCTTCACTGGATCAGGGCCACTGTCAGTATTTCCAAAAATGTAAGGCTTAAAACATTCTCTGAAATCTTTGGCTAGAGATTGTCTAGCGTTATTCCTTACCCATAAGGATCTTATCTAGACCCTCCCTTAGGAACTGAAATAGCAAATGTCATGTATGCAGCCTTGGCAGTCAGTTTTGAACTTGGAGGACTTCTTTTGGTGAAGTAGTGTGGGCCAATATCCCTATGAGACATGTTCAAAGCTTTTTATGCTTTTCTCATCCATTTGAGATACAAACAAACAATTCCCATTTTCCAAAACAGGACTAACCATATATTGTGATTGTCGCAACGACTTGATAAAAGAATTACAGTCTTCAGTTGCCTCTACAGAATGTGCTTTATCCAAGAAGGAAAGAATCCCTTAGTGTAAAATGAAAATAAATCATTATATTGAAAGCTTTTTATGTGCTAGAAACAGTTTATTGATTTTTTTTAAACAGCTTGTTTTGTCAGTAGTACAGAATGCTTACCTGGGTACATCAGTGACACCTGTCTAAATTAGAGTCCAATTTCTTTTCATCTTTGGAGTTTGTTTGCATTATTGGGGCTTTGGGGCTTGTGCTTCTGATAACTGGAATATATTCAAACATGCTGTCTTATTCTGAGCCAGTTTTTCTCTTTGTTTTTGCTTAGAGGACAAGGGTGTCAGTAAGTCAAAAGTTTCTACCCTGTTTTGTGGAGTTAGATTATCGTAAGTCCTCTATGCCCATTCAAGAAGGTAAAGGGGTAGAGGTGCTTTCAGTCAGCCTATGCTGTGAGCTATGCTGTGGAGGAAGTGGAGTGCTCACAGAGAAAACATAACTGTCTCTGCAAGGTGCATGAGTTGAGGACTTGGTCTGTGCTTCCCAGTGTCAGGCCTACTGACAAACCAAACAAGTCTCTTCCCTAGCATATCTTGGGGTCTGTTTCAGTCCCCGAGGCCCATGTTGCCTATAGAATAATGCAGGATGTGCCTCTTTTATGGAAGACACAGTAATGTCAGTTCAGAGTCTCTTACCGGGGTTTACTCAAAATATATTTGCTTCAGAACTTTCAGAACGCAAAAGAAATTTGCTTGTCCAGCATGCAGTTAGGAATTGGGTTGATTGTATGTAGTCCAAGCAGCATGGAACTCTCTTGTTTTATTCTGCATAGTATATGTGAACACTGTTTTGTGAGGTACTCTTAGCAAGAAGGTAGTCTTGGAGAGAATCTATGAAACGGGCAGGAGTTTAGATCTCTCTATTGTTGATTGTGAGTAAAGAGATGAAAGGAAGCTCAGGGTGAGAGTTACATTCCAGGCTTTGAACTGGGATAAGAAATGAAAAGTAGCACACTTTTATTATGTGTTAGGCATCCCTACAGTTGTCAGCAAATGGGCTTGATCATGAGAGGGTTCATATGAACTATTAACACTGTGATTTTATTTTATTTTTTCTGTGTGTGGTATGCACATGTATGTATACATAAAATATCCCCTCTCCCCTACAGTTTGATTACTAGTAAGGAAATAATTTGTGGAAAATTCCCATTACTAAATAACGTACACTTTCCCAGAATGAACAGCAACAGGAAACAAAACATTATAACCTTGAAATTCCAGTCTAGTTATTAAACACATAATTTTAATTTCCCTTTTCTGGGTTAGGTAGGGTGATCTGTCCACCTCAATAAAGGTGGTATGTCAGTGTGAGCTGGTTGAGAATACACATTGTTCCAGAGTTCCCTTTCCATGTCCTACCTACTGTCCTTCGTACATGGCTTGCACAGGCCTGCTTTTCCCCAGGTCATGAACAACGCTGTAGATACATTTTATATATAGTCTGAGCTAGCAATAGTCTATGTGACTCTCAAATTATGGAAAATAGCTAACAGTGTTGGTAGGTATCTTCAAAGGAAGAGCCAAGCCACTCTGCTGAATCTTCAGATGTTCTACCTCTCCTGAGGTTCTTCATCCAGTTACCATACCATGGACACATTGAGTATCTGTCTGGGGACCTTTACCTCTGGAGCTATACCAGCTGAAGGTACCCTCAGGTGATAGATTCCTGTCCAGGACCATCAACAACTGGAGCACTGTTGTCTGGAAGTTCCCACCTTGGTGGCTGAGATAGGGTTAACATCAATATGGAAGTATTGGCCAAGGTTGAGGAGAGAGGAGACTGCTCACTGCTACTTGGCCAGACAGTTGGTCCTGGAGGAAGGATGTCACCATTCAGTTCAATGCATTCGGAGTTAGAAACTCAGTCCTGTGTGATCCATTTCCTCTTCCTCTGGTCTGTCACGGCATGTAGTACATTCCAATGCTGCACTGCAGCAAAAGTCAGTAGAACTCATCAGTGTCGTGCACAGAGTAGAGGCAGACACAAAAGCCAGGCACGCTGCCCCACTGACGCCTGTCACAGGCACAGGCTGATCCGTGCAGCAGAACGCCAAAATTTCGTTTCACGCAAGAGAAAACTGTTGAGTGAACCCTGTTGATACGGAGGAAGAGGCTGACTTAGTTATCTTGAAAGGCATCCTCTGGGGCCATAAGGAAGTATAGTCTCTGCAGCAGACCCCAGCTGGTAACTATGGCCCTGTCTTAAGAGAGTCATAGGTATTCCTGCCAACGGGGCCCTTAAATGCTGAGGCCATCAGCAGTGCTGCTATTTGAGGGAGGAAAGAGAATAGATTAGTTTTTCACTGTGCAGCTATATTTTATTCAATAGGGTCTTTTTTCATTTGTTTGTTTGGGTTTTTATAGACATTTCTGTTCTCCCTTCAGGGGATAAAATACTTTTCTTTAAGCCCTGAGGGACAGGCATTTTTTTGTTCTGTTTGGCCAAACCACCATGCACTATTTTTTTCCTAGGAACCACCATTTCTAGTATAGATTTAAAATCCTAAAGTGAAAAGTATGTAGCGTTACAGTATGATGGATGCCGTTCTGGAGTTCATGTACTTCTCTAATATAGTCTTCTCCCCACACCCCACCACCTTCCTCCTATTTCTCTTGTGGGTGACACATTCATAAGTGTGGTTAGAGCAGATGGTTTGAGATTAATAACCATTGAGAAAGTAGGTCTACCCATAGTGCCTAATTTTAAATGGATTTATCCTTAAATATGACCTTGCACACAAGTCAACTTTTAAGATCAGAGCTTTCATGTGGAACTTGCTCTGGATTTTCATGAAGTTTTTAACTATTGAAAGTTAAGTTTTGTTTTATTTTAGGTATTAGGCTAAATACTGTAATTATAGAGAAGTTAGTTTGATTTGCACACAGTTTCTATAGAGAATCAGGAGTATTATCCTTCTCTATCTTCTTGTCAGATGTGACAACTGTGATTCCAGGTTGACTGACAGAATAAGAATAGATGATACAGAGGATGATCTGATCAAAACTATAAGCTCTCAGAAAAGATAAGACTAAGCACACTGTGTTCCAAGAGTCATCTCAGCCATTACTCTAGCTTTTGTGGAGACTTCTCCAAGCTAGTATTTTCTTAAGACTGGAGCAAGAACAGAACATTATTCTCTTTCCTAGAAGTTGTAATTGATCTGTTAAAGACTCTCTGTCAGACAGGCTGCCCTCTTCAAATACTTTATTTGATAAAGGAGACATCGTTCTTTGCTACTATGACTTTTTATTTCCTAAGAACTTAACAGAATCCTTACTTATGTTGACAGTAAAATTCTGGTTGAGGTAATTTGGATAAGACAAGCTTAGAAATATGCTTTTGTCTAGAAACTCTTTCCTCTTATAGTCCAGCCTTCTTAGCAGCCAATTAACTGCAGTCTGAAACTGCAGAGATGATAGAACTTGGAATTAGTGTGTCTGCACATACGTAAATATATGTCTGAAGGCACTAGTTTGTTATTTGTCTTCAGTTTATGTTATTTGTCTCTAATTTCCCCCAGAACTTTTTACCTGTTTGGTTATACAGAACAGATGTCACAATGCTTATTAATGTATTTTAGATCAGTTAACTTTTTCTTATAATTATGAATGTTTTGAATGTGAGTTCCTACTCAGTATCATTATGATTTATTAGATCCAATCCATAGTTACGAATTTGTAATCTTTAATGACTCCTTTCTGACGCTTGTGGGGGAAAATAGCTGCACTTAAGTACTTGCAGAAAATAATTCAGAAATAATTTACTGATAAGATCATATTTACAGATTAAATGAGCTCTTGGCACAAGTTTAGCAGAAAACTGAGAACCTGTAAGTTGGGGTCAATTAGGGGTGATTCTAAAAATAGCCCGTGTAGCTGTGGTGGTCAACTACAGCTCATGTAGTTGTGACCTGTGGTCATTATTCAGTGTAGTGCTCTGAAGTCTGTCCTAATGGCGAAACATCCATTACCTTCAACAGGGGAAGGACCGGTTAAGGTACCAGAAGTAAAGCATGCATTTAGTACTCTTACTTGCACTTTCAGACAGCAGAATCTAAACATAAATGGAGTGCTTTTCTGTGAGTTACATAAATGTGTTTGCACCCTGTACATGTGTATATATGGTATAGTAAAAGTGCAGTCACATACTGAAAGTGCTTATGGTACGTCTTTGATCCTTTTTAGCATCAGCTAGCTTTTGTCCACTGGTCTGACAAGACCAAGTCACTTGATATAAATTCTTAATAACTTCAAGCAGAATTTGGATGTCAGCTCAGTAAGTGATACTTGGATCAGTATAACGAACAAAATCCTTTTGGCAGGGGGGAGAGGAGGAAACGTCTGCTGGAAGTTTTCCACTGTCCTTAGGCATCACAGCTTTTTACTGGAGCGACTATTCATGAAGTATCCATTTGGATATCATGCAGTAAAGCATTTCTCCCTCTCCTACCTCCAGTTTTCACATATCCACATCATATTTCCACTTCTTTCTCTTTTTCTGCCTTCCTTTCCCACAGCTGTGATGGACAGTCTAGCAGTTTGCAGTTTTAATGGGCATTTTCTTTGATCTGTAAGGAGACAAAAGGAGGACTATGAAATGCTATAAATATCGGAAGGGGAGATTGTAAATCAGCCCTAATCCTGTTGCTGAACTGAAAATGACTGTTAACAGTAAACATGAAATGTGTGACTTCATTGTGTGAGACATACTGCTTAAATGTCAGGATTCGCAGTATTTTTGTGTGTGTAGGGTTTAATTTTTTTCACTCTGAGAACTGAAAACTTGAACTGGTAGGAACAGCTTCAGAAGTGGCGAGGTATCAAAACCAGAGGAATTCTGGAAGTTTTAGAGCTGTTTAGCCCCCATGATGATTATGTTACAAAAGCAGTGTGTGATGGCAACATTGCTCTTCAGGTACTTGCTTGGGACAAACTGCGTGGCTTATTCATCTTCTTTCTTCTTTGCATAGAGTACCTGTTTTGAACTCATTAACCTCCTCAGCCATTCTAGACCACGTTATTACAGATTGAGATGCATACATCGATGTCTACATGTAAATGAGTTTAAGTTCTATTTGTACATATGTATTCATGTGGAAAAGGGAGGACTGTTACCAAGAATACAGGCATCATTTAGTGTCATTGTGTATGAGCAGGTAAAATCTAAGCCCTATATTGATGACCTTTAAATAGATGGAGAATTCATTATGGTTAGCAGCCGTGATTTTCAGGAAAAAAAAAGGAACCCTACGGTGTTGCTGCTAAGATTATTAACTGCTTTAGAGATCTGTCAGTGTGGATAAACCAAAAAACCTCTTGTCATCTGGCACGTTAGCAAATGCCAGTGACTGTACTTAGCACAAACGAAAGACGATAACTGAAATCTTATGATACCCTTGCATACCTCTTTATTGTGTTCTGTGAGGATAGACCGTTTTTCTTTAAATCCTTGCATGTAAGACTGTAAATTCAGAGGGATTTGTATACTAAATACCAGATTTAAATACTTAGAACGGTGCATAATACTTTCAGTAGTGCATGGATCTAGCTCCTGACAGGCTGCAGAACTCTTGCTTGCTCTACCTGGTGCAAGTCTTGTCTCAAGGCACTAATCGGTAATAGCAATATGGGAAATACCTACCAGCCTGAAATCAGCAGTGATTTTGCATTGGGAGAATCATCTCAGCATAAATCTGCAATGTGTATATGTATGTATGATGCTATAGCTTCTGACTTTTATAGAGATCTATTACTGATGTTATACTCTAGGTTGGTTTTGTATCACTCCTTTCAGGGAATTGTTGCTTTTATATATATACATATGCACCTGTGGAGAGGAAGCAGTCAGGTACTCAGCAGTTATGAGGATAGAGTCTAAAATGAGTCACACAGGAATTTGACTATTTCTTATATTAACTTGTCAAAACATTGGATTGTAATACAAAGCTTGCAGGAATATGTTCTACATGTGTAGAATGTGCTTTCCTTTTTGTTATTTTTCAAAGAAGTGGGAGAAAAAAAGATGGACACAGTCATCTTAATTTTTTCTTTAGATCAGAAAATGTAATATTTTGTTCAAACATTTTAATAGAACAATTATTCTTTTGTTTTTAAATATAATTTTCAAGCGAATTAATGGCTTCTGACAGGTGCTTTTTCAGCAGTCATAGAGAATTAAGTCCTTTCTTACCAAACGATACAGTGGTGTCAGTCAAAGATTTCTCTGTCTGTTGTCTTTAGACATCACGATTTTCTTTTGCAGTGACCATTCCTATAAGTAAAAGGAAACTAGTAATTCCAGAACACTTTTTTTTTTTTTTTTTTTTGCTGAGGTCAGTTACTGTCTGCTAGGATGATTGATGCTGCTTCCCTTAGAACTAAACTGGGATTGCTGGCTCGCTTCTTTTCCCTCAAGAGCGTGAAAGGTAAGAATTTTTGACCTGGATTACACGTTGAAGCAATGATCTTGAAGAGGAGGATCAATATTAAGATGGCATTCCACTGTTGTGTTTTTTTTTTAACTGAGATTGGAATCTAAAACATTAAATAAAACGGATTCTCCAGGTTTTTTCCTCCTGTTCCTGTTGTTAACAGTGTGCAAGGTTTAGTGCAATCTTGTTTAATAACAGGAATAGAAAAAGGGAGAAATAGCTACACGCTCATTAGAAACAAAATCAATTATTACTTTTAAAAACTACCTGCTTTCAATTAAGCAGGAAATTATCTAACCAGTTACTTAATTTGCTCTGGCTGGCAGTCTCTCAACTGCTTTATGCTGAGTGGAGCATGAAATTAAATATGTAACAACTATCCTAATGGTTATGTTTTTAGAGAACCAGCCTTTAGAAATGGTATTTTGCATAGTATCAAAAGAAATAATGACATAAAAATAAATGACCGCTGCTTCAATGCATTTGATATTTAAAAGAAAGAAATGACATAATTTTTGATTCCCTTACTCTGATTAATAACAAAACCATCTTTGGTTTGACTGACGGAGATCTACACTTGGGCACTGGGTTGTTTATTTAGATTTGGGTTCCCCCCCCCGCCTCTAACCCCATTTTCAGGTTGTGTATAATGGGTGAAAGTGGTAATCTCCTACTGCCTCAAGTGTTGAACTCCACCCCACGAGCATCAGTTTTGCATACAGCATGCCTTTTGGCAAAATTGTAGGAATCTTCAAAGGATTTTGATGCTGTTTGCTGGATCTTTCTCAGAATGTGCTTTCTGCATCCCAGTTAGAACCCATGCTTTTCTTACTGTTTAAGAGAGATTTTCAGAGTCATATGGGGCATGTCATATCCAGATTTTCAAAGGCATCCCGTTGGAGTCTGGTACTGGCTCTCATATATGCCTTTAAAAAAATTAAACTAAAACCTCAGAATGTTTCTGATTATGTATTTGGAGAGGGATCAAGCTGATAGTTCAAGATTAGGTGTGTAAATGTGCTTGAAATATCCACTTCTCTGAGTGTATTACTGTCAACCCACCAGCCCTCTTCCCCTGCCCCAAAACTTCACAAGCAGAATGATCCACAGATTACACTATGTAAACTTGGCTGTGCTGCCATCCAGGGAAATATAGTTCAGTTTGAACACCTTTGAGTGCATTAACTTTGTGACAGAAATCACAGGATCACTGGGTTGGAAAAGACCTTTGAGATCATTGAGTCCAACCATATCAGTCCTCTACTAAAACATATCCCTAAGCACCTCATCTGCTCCTCTCTTAAATACATCCAGGGTTGGTGACTCAACCACCTCCCTGGGCAGCCTGTTCCAAGGCCAAATAACCCTTTGGTGAAGAACTTTTTCCTAATGCCTAATCTGAACCTGCCCTGGTGCAGCTTGAGCCCATTCCCCTTGTCCTATCACCTGTTGCTTGGGTGAAGAGACCAACACCCATCTCTCTACAACCTCCTTTCAGGTGGTGATAAGGTCTCCCCTCAGCCACCTCTTTCTTCTTCAGGCTAAGCAATTCCAGTTCCCTCAGCTGCTCCTCATAAGGTTTTCTCTCCAGCCCCTTCACCAGCCTGGCTGCCTTTCTCTGGATACATTCCAGGACCTCAGTGTCTTTCTTGTAGTGAGGGGCCCAGAACTGGACACAGTACTCGAGGTGCAGCCTCACCAATGCTGAGTCCAGGGGCACAATCACTTCCCTGGACCTGCTGGCCACGCTAATTCTGGTACAAGCCAAGACCTCCCTGTATTTATCACTTTCAGTTTTATTTAGATTTATTTAACAACAGTGAAATGATTTATGCTGTGATGCTACATTTGAATGAGTCTTTTTTTCTTTTAATCCACCCGTATATCATAGACATTTTTCTTTTTTAACAACAGCTAATAAAATTTCTAATGCCATAGTTATGATTTGAGATGCAGTAACTCATCACATTCCCCAATACCCAGACATAGACTGTTTCATTTTTCAGTTGGGCTTTAGTACCATCGAGCTTCCAAAGAAAATAACTATTATTTTGTAGATTCTTTAATGAATTCATTTGTGTCTTCTACAGACATGTGAATTTCAGCCACTAAAGCAGTAAAATCATCGGTCTTTGCTTTGAGTCTTGACTCAGGCACTGGCTACCACAACTTCTGAAAATGTTTTGAAATTTTGGTGGAAAGGGCTGATTCTTCCACCAAGTCATCTCACCTTTATATTGGAAAAGTAGTGGCTGTGGTAGCAGCTGTCAGCATCTTACAAAAATTGCTTGGTATTGTTAGTTAGCCATTAGTCTGCCAGGACATTCTGTTTTGTTTCTTGAATGGGGGGGACAATTTGTTAATTGTCCCAAATAACAAAAATAATGAATCCAAGCTCAAATTAAGTTGGATCAGAAAAGGAATGCCTGACTTTTCACTTGTATTTAGACCCACTTTGTCCCTCTCTGGCATGTAATTTATAACCTGTCTCCAAATCTTCAAGAGTATAAAATGACTTTCAAGTTTTAGTGACACATGTAATGAAGAAAGTGGCAGAAAGAAAACAACTCGAGGAAATGAGCTCAGACGTTCAGAGTACTTAGAACAGCGTCCCTGTATGTCACCCCAATTTTCCCAAACTTTTCCAGTCAGAAGTCCTCAGGAAGAGTCACCTTTCCTTACTCCAGCCGTTGGCATCAATTTCCTTTCACTCTAGCCTGCAGAGTCACTGAGCTGTGAAGCTGCCTGCTCGCTCTCAGTGATGCCTTCCATGGAAGTTGATGGTGTCCTGTCAGCAGCCTAGCCAGACAGAACCACCGGCGCCATCTTCATTAGGGTAGAAGCTAATGTAAACAAATAAAGGCGTTAGTGCAGATAGCAGAGTGAGAGTATCACTGAAAAACGCTTTGCAGAATCAGTTGCTATGCCTTTAGTTTTAAAAATATATAAATGTTATATGAATCTCAAATCCCCTTTTATTTACATAAAATATTTATACATCAAGGAAGACAATTTCACAACTTTAAAATGTATTTTCCTGTTAGATTAATCTTTTCATATGCTAACCACATTACAAGTAAACATTTTCATAGTCTCCACTACATGAGTGTGGCTAAAAGCTTCCTTGTTATTTTATAGTTACAGCATTTCAGATGTATCCCTTTTTGACGTGGTTAGGCAGCCTGCCAGTTTTACCACTAAATTATAGCAGAGAAAACACTCAGTAGAATTTGATTAGATTTCTTCCTTCTCCCTGTGAGTAAGGCAAAGCAAATTTATGTTCAAAATGCAAGCTGGGTTCTAAAGAATTGAATATAGATCCGTGTTAGTAGTGTTTAAAATGCATGCAAGTTTTGTAGTTGAAAATACATCTTATTATGGTGCTGCTTTGTGTTACTGCTGTATTTTGTTCTGTTTTGTCATTATCTTCTGTAGAATGATTGAAAAGCATTAGACCATGCCCCAGTTAAGGTTTATATTTCAGAGAAGCAGTGATGAATGTGTATTAAACCTTACTATTAATACACAACTATATTTACAAAGTAGCTGTTAAGGCTGGATTCATCCCAACCAGTTGCAAGCATTTACCTAAGGGATCTAATTTAGAAGTGTGTTGTCTGTAGACTGTACTTTTAAGGAGAAAGGCTGCATCTAACCTACCTCTGAGTCTATGGTATGGCATGTGGCCAAGCCCCAAGATTGATTTGTCCAAGTTATATATCTAGTTGGAGCATACTGTGGTGCCTCTCTGGCCATGGCCAGGTTTCCTTTTCATAGTAATCAGGGCAGAATGAGAAGAAGAGATCAATCGTGCCCGATTTCAACTTGATGCAGAGTTGGAACAATGGACAAGACAGCATCTGAAACTGGTGATTTGGAACCATTCCACAACCTGAATGCTAGTGACCAAAACTCCCTCAAGAGTGGCTTCTGAAAGACCACGTGCGGTGGTTCGTGATTGCCAGCTATGTTTGATAGATGTCTGCATGAATGGGTCACTCGTGAATGTGTATGATCATTATAATGACAGAAAACAGACTCGCTTGTGTTACAGTTTTTACTAAGTAGTGCTGTTTTGATCATATATTTATCTCTTTTAAGGACAGGAGAAACCGTGCTGAACCACTATTAAACTACATAAACCAAAAATTTGTTGTTACCAGTCTCTGCAGAAGCCCAATCTGATGATCAGTTGAGTTAAAGTATGTATTTTACGAAAAATGTAGTGCAAAAGCTAAGGTGGGTGTAACTGCTTATTTAATCTCTGTTGTAACAGGCAAGCACAATAGCTGGGTAGGAGTCTCTTATATGCTGTAGATCTTTTATAGGAACAGAAGGATTCAGAATCTGACATTATAAGTCCAGCAAATTTCACAAGTGATCCTTAAAAATGTATACTTGTTGCTTCTTGCAATGTGTGCTTTTGGTATTGAACTGAAACATGTATTCATAGTTCCATCTCCTACTGCCAAGCAAAGGAATTAAATGAGTAACTTTAATGAATATAATGATTTAATTGTCTACTATATATAGATATGACATTAAACAAATCTTTAAAATCTTATGTGTGAGAATGTACCTAATAATTAACAAAATATAATAAATGTGACTATGATGTATGTGATTCAATTAATTAGGGGGAAAACATTCTGTAAAACATGAGCAGTTGATGTAAAGATGTTTCATCAGGATTAGCTTGGCTTTTAGGTTAAAAGAAACTAGTGTAGGAGGAAGAGAGGTCCACCATATATATATATGTGTGTGTGTGTGTTATTTTTTTAAACCTATGAAAATCTTTGGATTTGTGAATTTTAAAAGATTTTAAAATTTGTTTTATAAAATATTTTCCAAAACATCAAGTGGCTGTGCAAATGGTAAAAACAGTGAGTCAGTAAGCCACACTAGCCTAATTATTCTGAGTAGAGGGGTAGTGTATATAGCACAGTGTGGATACTTACTCATTCTTTGTAAACAGCTTTCATAATAATGGACCGATTCAAAGCCTGTTGGCATCAGTCAGTGCACTCCTACTATTATCATCAACTTCTATTCCAACTCACAGCCTCATCCAAAGTCTATTGAAGTTGATGAAAATGTTACAGCTGAGGTGGTGTAAGAACCTAAGCAAGCTGTTCTGGAATTAAATATACCACCTATTTTTACAACCCTTTTCTTGACTCCTCTGCTAATTTTGACAGCACCTAGCTCTTGGGAGAACTTTCATGGGGCAAATGTTGATTTTTAGATCTAACTTTATAAATGGAGGTTATTCTAATGAATGTTCAAAACGTGTCCTGCCTGTATCTAAGAAAAGTAAGCATGACATTGTAAGAAGAAGGAGCACCAAGTGTTTATAGATAAATACATTTAAGAAAGGCAGCAGAACATCCACTTAACTTATTATTTGGTTAGGCATTGGAATGGGTTGTCCAGGGAGGTGGTGGAGTCACCGTCCTTCGGGGTGTTCAAGGAAAGGTTGAATGAGGTACTTAAGGACATGGTTTATTTGTAATATAGGTGGTATGGCGACAGTTGGACTAGATGATCTTGGAGGGCTTTTCCAACCTTAATGATTCTGTGATTCAGATACAAATGAAAGATATAACTGGTTTAATTTATATATCACCATGGATCATTGGTAAATGTGACCTGAAAAGATCTATATTTTGGTCTGAAGCTCAATGTGATCTTATTCCCTTTAAAGAGAATAATAGTAATCAACCTCTTGTAGCCCTTGGGGATTGTGGTACTGTCTGTCCCCTAAAGACTTGAATTTTCCAAGCATTTATTGACACTTATGTTCTCATTGAAATCAGATTTCTTTCACCTGTAAGAGTTTTCACAAAGAGATGAGGACATACTTTATTGATCCACTCAAAAATGTCAGTGCCCCACAAGCCTCATGACATGGGTGGGCCAAATATACTAGAAAGGGAAAGGATGAAGTGGAGAAGTAATCCCTTTGTGCTACTCCTGTGGTACTGATATAAGATGACACTGCAAGAGGATGTAGGGTCACTCACTGGAGATGCGTTCTGATAGGCGATCTTCAGATCACTTATTAGTGTATTTACATGTCGTCTTTCAGAGTGGGTGAGCTCAGTAGGTAGGAATTAAAGTATGATCCTTAGGTATGTCCTGGTCAATAGTCGTGTTCCCATAAATTCCAGTTCAAGAGAGGAGATATTCAAGAAAGGTTAAATAATTTTTGTGGTTGTATTATCATACAAATGCCAGTTCCCTTCTTCAGTCAAACCGATTTCCAGTGCAGTCTTTCTCTCCAACAGCATTAAATCACAAAGGTTGTGTTCTTACTCTTACTTTAACTCTGTGCACAAACTCTCTGATCATCCTCTGCTAATTCACAGGCTCAAGACTTAATCAAACAAGTTGTTTTCGCTGTGTGGGTGGGAAAAAATCAGGGCTAAGGGTCGACTGACTCTCCTTTGAGTTCTGCCCTTTCCAGAGTGCAGCATAGGTTTCCCACCTTGTGATTCTATGCCTTCATGTGCCTCTTGAGTGCAATGTCTTAGTTTGACTATGGTGCTATATGTATAGCTCAGGCTATACGTTACAATATCTGCATGGTGCTTTCTTGCTTTAAAACCAGCAGTAACAAAGACACTAGCCCCATTGCAAGTTCTAGAACTGCAAAGAAAAGAGCCCTCAGTAGCCTAATGACAGTGGGATTGCAAACAGACTTGTATAATTCCATAAAGTACGCAAGCTGTGAATATTATGTTTATTCTAAAGAAGAAATATGAAATGCAGTTGCCAGACAAAATGTTTATTTTCTCTTTGTTCATATGTGTTTCTTCATTCTTTTGTGACCTCTAACGTGGTAATATCTAAATAGTTTGTTCTACAGTGTAGGACATGCTGTGTGAAGAGGCAGGAACATTCACACCATGCCAGGATCTTGACTGGTTGATCATCTCTTGCTACTTATGATTAAGCAATAAAGAGAGAGGTACAGGGTATTTCCTGGGGATTAATAACTGGTAGGGAGGAGTTAATGGCCTGAGGTGCAGCTGAGGGCCATTAACCCCAGCTGGTCATCAATCCTCATTAAAAACCTCAGCAACTCAGTTCACCAAACACGGTGAAGGGCAAACCAATGTTTTAAGCACCTTTGTGATTCCCCTCTCTGTTGTATCCTTAAATTAGTTTTATTTTAATTTCTGTTTCTTCCTGGGATAGATTCTGCTTTTCTTACTGCAGCAGAAGTCCTGTTCGGTCAAGGGTTTATCTGACCAGTTGCTGTACAAAAATGGATGAATTCAGGCCTTTATGAGCTACTGGGAGTCCTCAGTACTGCAGCAGCAGAGTAGCACGTATTTTAGATGCTCTAGCAATTAATTACATGAAAAATAAGGTAAGTAATAAGTCTTGTAAAATATTGGTTTGGAAAACCTAAATTTGTTTTTCAGTAATGTAGTACAACCTTTTCTGTTGCAACAAATTTCTTTTTTGTTTAAGGGGAGGTCCCCCAGGTTCTTCCAGTTTTGAAGCTATTAAGCTTTCTTTTACTGGGTTTCTAAAACTAGTTGCATTTCATTTGGTGTTATTTGATACGTAAAACATCTACTTCTGCAATCTGTATGCATGGACTTAAAAAGCTAAGTGTGGCAAATATTTGTTTCATATTAGCCAATGAGCATTGGGGTAGACACCTTTTATACCTGTTTTGGGGTTTACTTAGGTTTTGAAATGTGTATGATTTTGTGTGGCACTAGGTGAGTTTAGAAAGTTAATCTTCTTGCTAGGGAGTTTCTCTGTTTGTTAGCATGGTAATTATCATATAGTAATTTTCTAGATATTCTATTATCCCTCGTTATTCTAAATTCAGAATATTGTTGTAAAGGATGAAGCTATGGTAGTATTTCTGAAAGTAATTTTGGAAACAGATAAAATCCCAAAGTTGTTTTTCCAAGCCCTGGCCATGCCTCTGGAGGTAGTAACACAACTCCTCAGTCGTATCAGGGAGTTCAGTTGGATGAACTCAAGGATAGCTGATTGTTGATCACAAATATCTCTCTGGAAATCAGCAGAAAAGTCTGTGCAGCCCTTGACAACTTTGTAGAGATGCTATCAAATGTGACAGGCAGAGTTCTGGGTACAGGAGGTAGATAATAGAATGAAAGGATGTAATCTGGCAGCAACACAGAAAAATCAATTAGGATTTTTTTTTCTTTGATTCTAGTGAGAGTGGAATTAGTGTTTAGGCCTTCATTAAAGAATGTGTGGTTTTCCTCTACGTTCACTAATTAATTCTGGACCCTATTCACGGGCTAATAAAATCAGAAACCTTCTTTTGGGGTTGCACAAATACCTGAGACATGAGTGGCCCGAATGTTTTAAACACGGGAGAGTACAGGGCACTCTATCTTAAGCTTGTGTTAAACCCTTCCCTGATAGTGTAGAAAGCAGAGACCCTCCTTTGCAGAGGAGAGTTAGTATCTGGTGAAGAATGCTGCTGTGATCTGCCACCTTGACCAGCTCAGCTGGGTCTGCCCTGTGGAGGGGGCATGGTGCTGTTGCAAGGATATTGGTGCGTGAGGAACTTAGATGTGCAGGTAGCAGTGGGAACTCTGCTGAAGAGACTTAGATCAAAGCAGCAGCTCTCTGAGTGAAGTTATAAAAGGTGTGTCTCAATACAGCCTTGTCTTTTATTCAGGAGACTTGAGGCAAGTAAATACCATGACTGTACTAAGTCTATTTCCCCGGCATGGTTTAAAAAGACATAACTTCATGTGTTGCAGGACTTCACTGTAACTATTCATGTGAGTGAAGGTAGGCATTCACAGGCTTATTTGCGGAATCATCCCACTGAAATAGAGACTGATAGAGGCTTGTGTTCCATGGAAATCTTGGAAATGTTACCCAGCCCCTTATATGCTGTATTATAATAGCTGAAGAGAAAGTATCTTATGTTACCTCTCTGCATCTGGGTCTTGAGGAGGGTTCTTGACTAGCCCAGTGTTTTGAAAGGAATTTCAAAAGAAAAAGATCTTTTATAAAAGAAGCTTAAAGAGAAGCTCTCTTCTTGTACAGTCAAAAGTAATTCGCTGTCTGCAGGTTTGCTTACAGGAGGCTTCTGAATACTGTTCTGCTATATGGCATGAGTTGGACTCCCTTACTAATCTTCAAGGTTACATCTTATGTATATTTGCCAGCACACCAGTCTCCTCTCCTGTGCTCTGTTTTTATGGCTGCAAGTCATACAGTGGCTTGTAGGTTCAATTCCAGGTATCAACAGTAGAATCCCACTTATAGGGTCTGCTGGTTACTGAAACCTTCAGCCTTGCTTTAGATATACATTTTGAGGCTAATTCATGCTGTTGCTCTTTTTGTGCAAACCTATTTGCTGTATAAGACAAAAAAATACGCATTTCTGTGACTTGTGCATACCTCACAAAATCTGCTACTCTTCATGTTTCAAATGCTGGTAAATGTTCTTCTATTTGCTTTTGTTTTAAGGGACCATTAGTAAAGCTTCAAAAATACAGGTTCTAGGGCAGGCATTGATAGTACAGCCTTCTATGCTTATTTTAGATAAAGAGCATCTTTGCTTGTTCTCTAGAGAAGACACTATCTGCTGAAGGGAGGAAAGCATGGCACTTCATTGCACAGGGAGTCTGGGTTGCTTGGTTGTGGCGTTGCTTTCTGGAAATCTGTAGTGGAGATTTAGGCATGGCACAGTACAAGTTGCATGTCAGTGTGGTAAGGGAAGAGCTTTGTTTGTGCATAGTGAATAGGTAAGAAATGTGTAAAACAGTAGTGTCCTTTTCAGCGTGGCTAGCAAGTAGTGCACTCAAAATTGCTCTGAGAATCCAGCTGACAGATGTCAGTATGGGTTAAGGTAAAGAACACAGATTGGAGATGGAAGGTTTCAAGGAGAAAGCAAACAAGAAGACGTCAGAGTTGTCCAAGCATGTTGGTCAGCAAAGAATTAATTCCTTTTCCTGTAAGTCCTTTGGCATCCCTGTCTGTGTCTGTCACGTGAAAGATTCCAGCTCATGGCTCCATGACCTTTGCTTCACTTATCATTCTTTGGTCCATATTCTGGGAAACTCATTTTTGGTGTGGCTAGACTGTAGCCTTGAGCCTTTTCCATATCCTTCAAAAAGACCTTAACCTTAGTGTCTCAGCAATTTATTTACAAACCTAGAGTGTCAATTTTTTCCCCTTTTGCTGAATACCCATGACTGTGCAGTAAAGTCCTTTCTTTTTTTTAAGGCCAAGACATCTTAACGTTTTATGCTGCTTTTACAATGGTTAGCCACCAGGTCATATATTTCCCCCTTCACCCTAAATTTCTGGCTTGAAGGTAGAGGTTATTTTACTTGGCTTATGGCTTAACAGCTCCTGTGTTTTTCTGATCAACTGACCTTCTATGTTTGTTTTAAGTATGAAGTTTGAGTGGTTTTTATATTCATCGTGTTTCAGACTGGTTATGGATTTGCTGCAAAGCCTTCTTTAAAAGCAGAAATATTTATTCTTTCTTCACCTTGGCCCCGAGTATGAAATAGATATTGTGAGTTGGCTTATAGCTTATCAGAAGTTTTTGGCTTCTTCTGTCCTGTTGCTCTCTTGCTTTATTGTAGTTGTAAGAATATTTTTTCCCTACTTTCATTTCTTCATGCTGAGTCATTCTTGCCTGTCATATTCTGATTATAAAATGTTGACATCATTATGAATTTCTACCATGTGATTAATTACTTTTTAATGCTTGTTTCTCAACTATAGTTTTGAACTCAGGAATAGTTAAAGAATTTTGGTAAGATAGTGGTACTTTTGTGCTCTCTTGGCACTGCTATGCAGAAATTCTAACTTTAGTGGAAACACTCTAGATTTATGCTTACAGAAACAAGAAATCCAACCAATGTCCTTCTCTAGCTAAATGTTTCAACATGGTATTTCAATCTTCCAGACAATACCACTATTTGTAATAGTATAAACAAGTTTCTATGGAGTACATATGGTTCTGTTATACTTTCTTTTTTGTACTTGTGAAGCTAAATTTTTTGGGGTTTTTTTTTTAAATCCCATTAAGTCAAAGGACTCTTCAGAGGTTAGAATGCTTCCCTCCACTGCCACCTTCCTCACAAACCTGTTACATTGGCAGTCTTGGCAAAAACATGATTCATTATCAATTAGTTTAATGTGTGACGTACATTGGATTTATTATAATCCCCAAATAACATTTGAATGTTGTTCTTGTTGCTTGTCTTCCTGCTGTGTGTAATAATCAGTCCTATACTTGACAGCTTTTGTGGAACAGAGTTGAACAGTGTGTATGTGGTGCAGCTCCATTTGTGGTTACTTGTT
Organism: Hypotaenidia okinawae; assembly: GCA_027925045.1. Lineage (NCBI taxonomy): Eukaryota > Metazoa > Chordata > Aves > Gruiformes > Rallidae > Hypotaenidia > Hypotaenidia okinawae. Next base: position 66,578,952 of record BSDF01000002.1, read on the forward strand.
AGAAATCTTTTCTCCTGTTCGTGAAGGTTTATTTCCTCCTCTCCCCAATTCAGCCTGAGGATCTGTGTGCAGAAGATGATGTGCTGAGACAAGATGCTACTGAGTGTGGACAAATATTTAGAGATAAACGGGTGAAACTGGATGTGGTCAAGAATGTCATTTTGTTCAGCCTTGAATGTTTTCCTTGCAACATTTTTGGATCTGTGGGATTTCTGTTCAGCAGGACCTGAGATAGGGTTGATGTGAACTCTTGTGGTTTTAAAGTTAGAGTTGCCCAACTCTTAGTTCTCTGTCTGAGCTAAGCATCTTGGAAAGCCTTTCGTCAGTCTTGGGGCACTCTGCTTGTTAGGATTCCAGATTTTTGTTGCTGTTGTAGCGCACCTTGTGAGCAGATATCCTAAGGGATGGCAAACCCTAAACATTGGATAGCTCACCTAGAATTTCTACGCTAGGAGAATTTTCTATGCCAGGAGCCAAATGAGATTAGTTCTCATATAGGCTTGGCCTTGTTTCTACGGAATGGAGCTCGGAGGTACAAGGGTCTCGGAGGCAGGGTGTGAAGAATGGCGAACCTGGGAAAAGTTGCCAAGGTCAGTGATTCTGCAACAGTGTGCCTAATGGGTCTGATTGGAAGCTGTAGATATTGGGAGCTTATGTATTTTTCTCATGAGAACTGAGACTAATGTTTTACTGTAATAGCAGATATTTAAGGAGGGGAAGGAATACTAACAAGGTTTAAGTTCATTGAGCCTCTGCAGAGGGCAGGAAGTCTTTGCTGGTCAACATGATTGAATTTTTCTCTATATTTCTGGTTTATAGAGACGTTAATGCGCTCAGATCTTAGTCTTGCTCATGCTGAAATCTGGAACTTGATGAGAAAGAGAAACCCTGATTTCCAGTTACTCCAGATGCAACCCAATGTCTGAGCGCATCACAGAAGACATTTTTCCTGCTCAGTTTCTGTCTGTATTCAGACTTTTTAGAAGTTTTCTTTTTACTTTTATGGAACTTTAGATACAATTTTACTGTGTCTTTGACGTGTGAACAGAAAATGCACCTGATGTGTGTGGTAAAAAATTTCTGAAGGTACCAATGGGATAAGGTTGCTGCGATGTATTTTAAATAATTGCAGCTGTTGGAAGTGGCGATGTCTCTTGATGAGAGAAACAGAGAAACTTCTTGAAAGGATTCAATGGGAGATGTAAGAAGATATGTCTGAGGCTTTTTTATCAGGCTTAGAGAAGCAGGATTGCTGTATGTATTGCAGCATGTAGCTTTAAAAGGAAAAGAAATAATCACATTCCTTTGCTTTTTGGAGGAGCTAAGGGAGCAGCTTTAGTGAAGTGGAAGGATTGCAGTAGAGAGGGAAAAAAACCAAAACAAACCACCACACCACTGCTTTTCTGGTTTTGAAGATTGCATTGTAGTATCCAAGCAGTCTGACATTAGTGTCTGTGTCTTAAAAAACATTTTTGAGCCCAATAATGTTTCATACTAATTAAAGCCTCTATTCTAACCTACCCCGGCGTAATTTGGGAGTCTGTACAAAGACAGGGAAGTTACCATCATATGAAACTAACATGAGATCAAAATAGGCTCCAAATTATTGTAAATATTAGAAGGCACTGATGTATATTGTTTATTATAATTCCAGTCACTGGTTATAAACCTCATGAAATGAATCGCCTCATTTATAATGCATGCCATGGGACAACATCTAATTTGGTGACAAGCATGGATTCTAACAAAGATTCAATAGAAATATCTGTTTAAATGACTATGCTGCTATCTAATTATGTATATTTTCTAAAGCTTTGTTATTTAATATACCTGATGTTGTTATTAAATTGAATTTCACACCTTCAAAATATTCTGGTAAATAAATGCCCTTTTCTCTGAGAGATGCAAGGTTTGTGTTTATTTAAAATTGTGACTTTTTTTGTGAGAAAGATAAGAAAATCAACATATTCTGTTATCAGCCCTCCCTTTTGAAACAAGGTGAGGGCTGTCCTTGGAAAGTAATTGATATTCCTGTACAGGTTGAAAATGATATATAAAGAGATAAGCAGAATGCTTCTAGTCTGTGCCCTAGCAGCAAAAAGCTGTGCCAGTAATTGTCTTATGTGGCCTCCAGTTTCAGATCAGGTCTTTGACCTTTTAGACCATTCTACTCACTCACTCTGACCATTTCAGATGCCTTGGACCTATGAAATTTTTAGCTGTGTAAGTAGAATATAAGGCTATATACAGTGATGCTATCTAAGTTAACATTGTCTTACTAAATGATTGTAAGAATAGGTGCATAAATAAGGGCTCAATTGCATGTAATTATTTTGCACTAAAAATGTCATCTGTACCTTGGGTAACACGCAGCCAAGTAGTACGCTAAAATTGCACTGCTTATCTAGCCGAGCTTGTTAACAGTTGCACAGTCTGATGGAGGAACTTGTAATGAAATCTGCTCTTCACAGATCACTGTGGCTAGGCAGAAAGCATAAGGAACGCTTCAGTATCCTTGGCAGGTAATATAGTGGTGGTTACTGGCTGCACTAAAGGCCGTAAAAGTATAGTTCTGCTAAAAGTTTCATTCCTAGACTTCTGGAAATTAGTTCTGGTCTATAACTGGAGTCGGTATAAAATTATAACATCTGTGGTCTGATATAAAAAGGCATGTTTTTAATGATTTGTTTCTGTGTAGTTTTTGGTCATGGTTAGCAGTGGTAGTGGCAGTGTGAGGTATCTACTGCTGTTCTGGCTGCAGCTTCAGTACAAAGTGTAAGGATGGTGGAATGAGCTGTGGGGTTCATCCCCGTTTCCCATCAGCAGTGGGTTTGCTCCATTCCAGCCTGTTTTCCCCATGGAAATTCGTTACAGATGCAATTATTATACTGGTGTTACCCAGCACATATTTTGAAGATTATGGGGCTGTTGAGGTGTAACAAACCAATTGTTTATGATGTTACAAGATGGGGGAGGGTGCTTTCCCTAAATGGGTGTACAAAGCCTGTGACTCCTCCAATGACTGATAAAACGTGCTCAGATGGGGGAATCCTATATTACTGTTTATGGAGGGTCACTCACTGGGGGACATTTGTGTATGCTCTTGGAAGCTGCAAATGTTTTGTCTTCTATTTGTGTAAATACTTTTATCCTTTGAGCTCCGTAAACACATATATGACCTAAGCGGGGTTGTTTTTTTTTTTTCCCCCAACCAAAAACTATATTATGGGAAATAGTTCTTAAATTTAATTAGTTGGCTATCTTCTGCACTATTCTGGAATACTCTCCTGAACCCTTGAAATTCTGCACCCACAGCAGGCTTATGCTGCAGTAACAAAACAGGTGCCATGCTCTGGAAATAGGTGAGGAAGGTGACTTCCCTTCAAGGAGATGCAGGAGACAGCTGAGCTGCAGGTACGTTTCTGTACTGAGGGAAAGAGGAGGGTGATAGATGTTGGAGATTCTCTCGAGTGTGGGACGGAGGCACCCATCTGCCATAGAGACCTGAAGTTGTAAGAGGTTTGTTACTTTTTAGGCTGTTGTAGTTTTGTGTGGCTGGGTTCTGGTGGAGAAGGGGGCTGCAGGGGCGGTTGCTGCAGGAAGCATCCAGAACCTTTCTGCAGGCCCGAGAGAGTAAACACCAGCTGGCTCAAGGCCAGAGACATGGATGAATTGGTGGTAAAGGGCACAGGTAAGCCTGAGTTATTTGTGCCTCAGTCCTCAATAATGAGAGCTCACGGTCCTCTGTGCTCAATGAAAGAGTTCAAGAAGGACAAGGAGCCCTATCAGGAAACAAGGACCAAGTCAGGAATAACTTGAGAGAACATGACCTATGTCATGGGAAAGAATAAAATGTGTTCAAGGCTGCTGAGAGTTCTGGTTCATGTCCATACAAGGTTGCTGTTGCTGTTGGTCATGGAGAGTGAGAAGGAGCCCCAATGGCTGGAGAAATGCAAATATACCAGTCTTTAAATAAGGTTCAAGTGTAATATAGGGAACTGCCGGGTCCCTTCACTCTGGGGGAGAAGCATGGAGGGAGGTCTCTTGGAGCACATCTGTGCACAGATGTAGGAGGTGGTGATTTGGAACCATCAGCATGGACTGGCTCTGAGGAAAATCTCTTTCCCTGTGGGAACAGTGAGGAAGTGGAATAGATCGCTTGGAGCCTACATCTCTGAAGATTTTCAAGGCAAGACTGGATAGACCCCTGAGTAAGTTAGTCTGACTCTGACCTTTTGAGCCAGTGGTTGGACTAGAAACTTCCTGAGGTCCATTCCCACCTGAATGAGTCTGTGATTCGATGCTTATATAATGCACAAGAAGTCAAAGATGGGCAAATCCTGTTCATGTGTTTGGCGTGGCAGAGTGAATAAACAGAGCAGAGGCATTACCTTAATTACATGAAGATGCAAACTTGATGGTCTGGTATCCATACTGCTGCTTCAGTTGGGAAGTTTCTCAAGTGCTGTTACGAAAAGAAAAATGCAGGTGATGAGAGGCTGAGGAACACAAGACTTGCTGTAAAGTCTTTTATCTAATACTCTTCTTGGTGTCATTCTTCTTCTCTTTTCTGTTTTCCCTAGTACTTGAAAATTTTGTTATTTAAAGGCCATGGCCCATAGTGTGTCGGGGATATAACTGCAAGCAGAAAACAAGCAGATAAATCTATATGGGTCTCCTAAATGGAGGAAATGGCACTAGCAAACATAGGTGTCCATTTGTCAGAGGTGGGGAGGAGAAAGGCAAATCACAGATTTGTAACTTAGAAACAAGTGCAGCTGCACAAAACTTCTGTTATGTGGACTCTGAGGGATCTATCTACAGTTGGGTTTTTATACGGTGATTGGCACCACACAGATGGGAAAAGGGGAGAACGTGATGAGAGAAGTGTCAGGGCATGAAAGCACAGGAAAGTGTGTTAGTGGGTTTTCTGGTTTTGTGCACCATTCATAAATGGTGCTATTCATAGGTCATCTGCCTGGAGGATTTAGTTGACATTGCAGAAAATGTTTTCTGCACTCAGTGTAGGAGCATCCTCTAACTATTGTAGCTGATAGCAGTTTTGGACATAATGCGATGTTGGTAATTATCTAGTATCGGTCTTGCATAAGAAACTCAAGTGAAGACAGCTTGAACTGAAAATAGTGTCAGTCCAGTCTCTTAGATGAGAGATGCTTTTTAACAAGCATAAATGTGAGGACTACAAAGTAGCTTTCAGTCTGCACTCTTCAGTAAAGATTCTGAAAAGGCTGCTCATATTAGCCTAGTACTGCACACAAAAATGAAAAAAGATTCCTTTTAAATTAGGGTTCATAAATAATCTGGAGTTCAGTCCTTGCACTGACTCTGTGGGATGAAATGGGCTGCCAAATTACTTGAGGAGACAGTATTTTTTTTCTTTTTCTTCTTTTCATCCTCCTGGAAGGATGTACATGCTGTAGTTAGGCTCTGCCTATGGGAACCTAAATACATGGTGCAGCAAGGAACAGTGTGAATTTGGAATGCATCAGAGCTGTTGCGTTCCTCTGACGACCTCGATAGTGTCAGAGCAATCTGCTTTCAAAGAACCTGCTCTCACTCAGAAGGACGTGACTCCAGAAGTTCTTTCAGATAGTAAAGAGCAGTTAATCACTTCCCAGTATTTGAGAAGAACAAATATGCTGCTCTTGGACTATTTAATTGGGCTATTTTCTTAACTACAATAAAAGCATAGCAGGTTTACGTGGTTGTGCCTTGTGATGGAGGGAAGGGTGTTATGTACTATGGGATTTGATGGCTGCAGCTCTGAGGGAACTTGCCCATCATCTCTCCAGACACAAACACCTTTTGTGGAGTTATGTCAGTGGGGTAGCTGGAAGAGATCCCAATGTTGTCTAAAAAGGGATCTCTCTGAAAGAAGGTATGTGTTTACAAGCAGAGGGAACTTTCTGGGATAAAAAGTCAGATTGTTTGAAGGAATGGGTAAAGGAAGTTCATGCAAGTTATAATTTTGACTCTGTATCAGCAGACTAGGAGTTTCTTGGGAGCCCAATTGCTGTTACTCCTGAGGATCCGACCCTTAAGGTCTGTGTAGCCCAAAGATACCGCACTGCGGTAGCCTACATTATGTCTTTCAGAGAGGTAGGGCATGGGTTTTAGAGGCAGCAACTAACTTGTGGTAGCATGACATCTGTGGTCAAAAAAGAAAACAAGCTCAGACTCCTAGTTACTATCTTAACTGTCACTTTCTTCCCTGACAAAAAAAAAAAATCTTCAGCCTTATCCCATTTACTTAATACTCTGTGGGTAGAAATGTTCTTTTGTAGCCACGTGGAAGTTTTTCTGATGTTAAAGTAGACTCAGTGTCAATGTATGTTTGGATGTGCCAGTAGATCCCTCCTTGAGACCTGAGCTGCACTGAAATGCTGCAGTGGTCCATGGCTGCATCATCAGTCCTTAAAGTGCTTTATGGTAATATTCACAAGGCTGTAAGAGAGTGGCCTCATTAAAGCAAGACCAGTAGGGTATGCCTTTCTGTTGTCTTTAAGTTAAATATCAAAAGCTTTTATTGTTACTTGCCATTTTGTTATTGCATAGGTATTAACTCAGCAGCAGGGGTGTAAGTGCTGATAGCATCTGAAGAAATAGCACTTAGCTTTCTGCCTGTAGTGTTTGGAAGAATGTTCTTTTTAGCCCTGGGGATCCTTTGTTTCTCACTCCCCAGGTCTGTATCTACTGTTTTTTGGGGAAGAAGGGAAGGGGGAGAGGGGGTGAGCAAAGGTAATTATCTCCACTAATAGTCTGTCTGCTTCTGCTTGATTGAAATGCAGCCTGGCTCTCCTGTAGCACTGATTTATTCCCAAAGAGAAGTTCCAGTTGTCTACAAAGCCAACACCTTTGGACAGGCACCATCTGGCCAGCAGCTTATTAACTCCAGTGGTCCTGCCTGATTCTACCAGGGAAGAGGCCGGTCTCAGAGAAAGCAAACTGGAGGGATGCTGCCAGGGGCCCCAAGATTTCCCTTCCCTCAAGAAAAAATTAATTCCATGCAGCTTCCTTAGCGTATGCCATGTAAAAATAATTAAAAGGGTACCAAGGAAAACCAGCTAATTAAAAAGACTGAACACAGAGTCTTCTGATTCTTTAAGCTGGCCAGGTTTTTCCTAGAGGGGGTGAGGGACTGGAAGTTGCATCTTTACGCTGTTATTTCAGTTGCCCTGTTTTGGACCTGTGAGAACGTTGCTTTGAGTCTGGGTACAAGTCAGGGTTCCCTATGCACCCTCATGCCCCTGGGATTTGCTGCCTGGTCATGCTGGCCTTATGCTCACTGGTGGCTTTACTCTCTTTCTACAGCAGCAGAGGTGGAATCCATTGAATAGATTTGTTAAAAGATTAGGGTTTTTACTGCAGAGATTCTGTGAGGACAGACCAGTGTATCCAAGGTGCACCAAGCTGCTGTCCCACTGATGTCCAAATTCAGAAAATTTGGACTTCAACAAAACACAAGAATTTACAGACTCTTTTACAGGAAGATCTTTATAGTAAACATGAAAAGTAGCATAAGTAACTGCTACATTATACGTGTCTTACTTTGATTTAAAACAGAAGATGTATTATTGCTAGGTATTTCTATTGCTAGCCATGGCCGTCCAAATGTTTTCTTTGTTTTAAATTCTCTGACAAAAATTTAAAATGAATACTCAGTTACTTGCAAAACTAAGCCTTATAGAAAAACATATGTTCTTTGATTTCTACTCCAGTGTTCAAGTATTTTGAAGACTGGGGGGAGAAAATTAGTTGGAAATCTTGTCTGTCAGCTTATTATAGATATGCCGTAACCCACCGTATGGCCATGCTTAAATCCTCCTATTGTTCTGCCTTAAAGTTAAGACACCATAGGACTTGTTCTCACCTGCTCGCACTTGGAAATTTGTTCTCAACAAGGACAATGTAGCAGCAGACTCAGGTACCTTCTTTCCTTTCCACTTCCCTTTTCTTTTTCCAGAGGGACTTGTATTTTTTTTTTTTGCCCAGCAAAACACACGGCAGAATTTCTGGCACTGTTTCTCCTGCCAGGGACTGAATGGTACAACTCATAATCACTAACATTGTGCACAGATGCTCAGAGAGAAGATAGGAATAGAAAACTGACCATAAAGCAGCTGCATTTTTGTTTTGATTTCCCCTAATGCAGGGTACTCAGAAGTTTTCTATTTTCAGTAATCAAATCAGGGAATATTACAAGGAGAAGTCAATGGCTGACATCTCTATCAGGAAGTTACCAGCACAAAGGTGTGGGTACATAAAATATTTTAGTCTGCAGGTCTGATTAATCTTTCTCTTATTCGTGGACCTACATTTATCTTTTGTTTTTTGGGGAAAAAAAAAGTTACCAAATAAAGTTGGATAGAATTTTCTCTTTTTTTCCCTCTCTTTAGCCTATGCTCTTTGCAACTTAGTACAGTAACTTTTTTCTGTGTTGTGCAATTGTGCCTGAGCACAAGCATTGTCCAGAAATGTGCAATTGAGGTGAAGTTATATTTGAAGTCATGAGGAGTTTCACAGAGAAGCCGTGGCTGCCCCCTCCCTGGCAGTGTCCAAGGCCAGGCTGGATGGAGCTTTGAGCAACCTGGTCTAGTGGAGGGTCTCCCTGCCCATGGCAGGGGTTTGGAACTAGATGCTGTCTGAGGTCCCTTCAAACCCAAACCAGTCTGTGATTCTATGAGTTTAGTCTGCGCAAGATTGTGCGGGATCAAGCAACTTCACTGGAATAACCTCAGCTGATGTCTGTGGTATCGAGCAGTTCCAATGTAGAGTGCATGCTATGGACTTAGCTGGTCTGCACCAATGAGCAACCACTACTAGTGAGCACAGCCACAATACTTAGTACTGAGCTAAGCTTCTCACTTAAGTAAACAGAAAGCATACTTCCCCCCTTTGTTATTGTGGTTTGGGGTTTTTTTTTTTCCTTTCCAAGAGCCCTGCCAATATACTGTTACATCATCTGCAGAGTATTGCTGGAGCACCGTTGTGTGTCATGGGGACCAAGCAGAATTGAACTGGTGTGCTGTGAAGAATGTGATGGAAAGGCTTTATTTAAAGAATGATTTATGGAGGGGGAAAATGGCAATATCAAATTGGGTAAGAACTCTTTATGCTTGCTTATCTTAAGATCTGAGGCAATAATTGGGACCCGGAAATCTTACTCTAAAAGAAGTTGAAGCCTATTAAAAGCATGTGTGTGTGCATACCTATGCACAGACTTTATATCTGTACACACAAATATATCCTGCTGTAACTGTCAACAAAGTTAATGGTCTAGTGACAGGTGTTCTTGCCCATGGGGGTGGGGTTGGAATTTGGTGATCTTTGAGGTCCCTTTCAAACCTAACCATTCTATGATTCAGCAGATTGAGGGTGGTTAACTCTTCTGTTCTATAAATGCTGCCTAATACTAATGGCTGATCTTGAAAATCAGAGCATTCAGACATACAAGTGAGACTTCAAGGTCCTTGTTCTGCATTCATTCTTCCATTCATACTGAAGATCAGAATATCTCATGATGGATAGTCTTGAAATTTGTCTAGGTCAGTGTATCCCTCTAAAATTTAAAGCTTGAATTCTTAGTTAAGTCATTTAATTGCTATGTTGCTAATAGACTTTGGGACCTCAGTGGCTACCTGTGTCCGTTCCTCAGTCCTGTGTTTTCTCAGATGCTTGAACACATTCAACCTCCTGCTTTTCTCCAGTCTGACCAGTGACTCATGAACATTGTGTGGCCACCTCTTGAAAACCAATTCCCAACGTTTCCAGCAGTGTATGGAGTCAGCATTAGTTCTATTCAAGGGTTAAACTGCAAGATAAGACCCAAGCCTTTGAGACCTAAAATGCATCTAGTTTCTTAGAGAAAGAGAACATTGTGTTTGGTTTGGTTTGAGTTAGCTCTGGCCAGTTTTCATAATATCAGTTTTAGTGTCAGGGCCAGGTTTCCAGTGGCTGATCCAAAAAGATAAATGAAACAGGCCTACAGGTGTTGCAACTATCTCATGAATAGGATGGTTTTATAACACAAAATTGAAGAAAACAAAATGCCTCGGACAGTTGTACAGGAATCAATTGTTCAGACATTAAACTCTGTTTCCAGTTTTTGACTAGCCTGCCTTGGAAGACCTCACAAAGCATTGCAGAATGTCTTTGAGTGACAGTCATTCAGAGGTGTTAACTGCCCTCATAGTGTAATTTTTCCAGTGTCAGTATATAATTAGGCAGGATGAATAAAGAAGAGTCCCCATTGTGAAATCCCGAGAAGTTGCTGTGCCCCTCCCAGTCCAATGCTGCTGAATAAATCAAATTTAACTTTCAGTTGTGCAACTTCTGGATTTCTAAGCTTTGAAGCCTGTACCAAGTGTGCTGCACAACTGGTACAGCTGACTTCTGCCTTTGATCTTCAGTGATGCCTTGGAAACATTATCTACATGTTTTTTAAAAAGGATTTTTTTTTCTTTTTCTGTATTTTGTTAAATCTGAATGTTGTGCTTGTGAAATGTCACCTTCATGGAGCTGAAAGGCAGAGTTTTCAGCAATAGCAGCAGTACAAGCTACTGAAAGTTTGATTTCACCACCCCCGCACCCCCCCCCCCCCCCCCCCCAATGTGTCCCAAACCATGTCCCCTCCTTGGGGAATGTCTGAGTCTTTGTTTCATCAAGTCCTATTAGATGATGGAGATTGGTGTATAGATTGCTCTTAAGAGGCTGACCTATCAAGCAGCTACCAGATGCTATTGTAAAAGCTAATTCTGCACCATGGAATCAGAATGTTTCTTTAGATGAAAGTGAAAGCTTCAGTTTGGCAATGTGTTCTGGTTGCCATTGAGCTGTGCCAATTTTGAAATGTTGACCTGTGGTGTAAAGCTTTATATTCCATTCCTTTTATTCTGAGAGGTTAAGTTTACTCAGTGCTCGCTGTTTTATTTAAATGTCCTTAAGAACACTCCTCCTGATTGCTCTCTCTGTGTGTGACAGTTTGTGTAACCGGTCCCCAGCAGATACAGGCATTTCATAGTTACAGATCTTCAATGCAGTTTTAGTAACAGTGTTTCAGAATGGAAAGGTGATAGTTGGAGATAATCTCTCTTTTGTTACGTGGGTAAGCATGTAAAATACTGTTCCCATAATTGCTCTCTGTGATAGGAAATAAAATTCCTGTTCTTTATATGGAAAGAGTTCACTGGAGGAAAAATGATCGGTTCAGGTGACAGGCTACTGACTGTGGTGTGGAAAATGAATCTACCAGAAGAGTGCACCTTAAAAGGAGGTCCCTTTGCAACTGGATGGTTGGAGGATGCATGTGAGTGTGGCTCTGGCAGTTGTCGGTTCTTAGCGACTCTGAAGACCAGCCTACAAAATGACAGATGAAGTTTGTTTCAGTCAACAGTGGTCCACTGTGTTCTTGCTCTTCTGCAAGGGAAAACCAAATAATTGAATACACACAGAACTGCTGTTTTGCAAAGCTCTGTGAACAAGGCTTTGTAACTTCCATGGTAGACATGGTGGTGATGATGGTGGCCTTGGCAACAGTCCTAAACTATCTTGCAAGGCAGCATCAGCCCAGCTATTGATGGACTGATCAATAGGACTGACAGTACGAGCCCTTAGGGCTGGTTTTATAGTGCCTGTGACTGGCATCCTGTGGCAATAGGGTTGCTGTTGTCAGCCCCTCAGCTACCTAGTTTTAAGTTTGCTTGAATGTAAAGATCTTGTGCTGTGATGAGAGACACTTGAAGATGTGGCAGCTCTGTGATTTCAGATGTCTAAAAGTTTGTGCATACCCAGTGGGAAGGCCCCGTTTCTGGTCAGGGGAGTGATAATCTCCAGGTACCTGTGCAGGTCCTGGTTCCCTGAAGTGAAATATTTTTAGGGTGAAATGAATCACTGTCTAGAGGTGCATCTCACTCCACTGAGGCAGCCTAGATGTCTAGTTTAGATTAGATGCCTGACTTCTGGACATCTTCTAAAGATACAGAGATGAATAAAACTCTCTGCACTGTTTCCTCTTTGTGCTTGGAGAGTCTATCTGCATACCACAGGGAATCTTGTTCCTATGGGATTGCAATAAATAAGAAATGAAGGACTGATCTTTCTCTTTTAGATAAAGCCCAGAATCAAGAAGGGGGTGTGTGGGGGGGTGTGTTTGTGTGAGAGGAGGAATCCTTTTCTTCTAGCGCAAGCTTCCAGCTTTAGTTTTCAAATCTTTGCCTTTGTTGGGAGGGGATAATGCTTATAATTTGCTGCACAGTTACAGATGTGCTGCCAATAGATTGCATAGAACCCTCTCTATAGCATGTCTGATTGAATTAGTCTTTTGAGGTAAATTCTTTGTTTTGTCTAATGCTTGGAGAGGGTTTTTTTCCTAAATGTTTCAAAAAAAAAAAAAAGTTGTGAGTTATTAAGGTTTAGAAGAATCCTCTCTACACTTAGAGCTAGCAGGGATAGATGTGAGAGAGATGAGCAGAGCAGTGTTGCAATCTACAAATAGACACAATTTATGTAAATTCCATTCCTACAGTTAAAGTTTACTGAGTTTAAGTAACTTATGTTGGAAGAATGTATGACTTGGTTGATGTGCAACAGCTCCATGTGCTCTCCATCTGAACTGTTTATTGGGATGCTCTTGGAAGGAACAAGCACTTGCTACAGTCTCAAACTTAACTTTGAGTTCTTGATCTTTTGCAAATAGTAGGATTTGCCTTATGATTAATCGGACTTGATAAAAGATCAAATTTAAAGCACTGCTTTGATTCCTGGGGGTGGAGCATAATTAGAGCAGAATTTAACTCTGCTCAGTGGTTTGAAAACAAATTATGCATCTAGAATATCAGAGCTTAAAAGTGAAATGCACGCTGATGAAATGTCAACGAACATTGAGAAGCCCTGCAAGTGCAGTCCACAAGGTTGCTTTTGCCAAGTGCAGCTTTGAAGCTCCCTTTTCTCTATGGAATGCCAGTCTGCAGTCTTTGTATATGTATAATAGTGTGTGAGCACTGCAAGGCTTCACAATGTTTTCATGTGTTTGCTGTTTATGTTTCTTCGGTCCGTTGTTCTGATTTAAAGCAATGTGTTGCACTAAATGTTTTGAAGTCATACAGGACTGTGATGTCAGGGAGACCAGTTACAACTGTGTCTCACACCTTTGTAATCAGGGAAGACTTAGACGCCTAAAATTAATAACATATTGCACAGACTTTCATATTAAAATACATACTTACATATGAAATATTTGCGTACTTTTTTGTCCCATCAGCCTCAGTGAGGTGGTTTGAGAAGTTAGAACATAACATGTTTTGTTTCATAGGCCTCCAAAATGTACATACAGTAATGATTGCCTTAGCAAAACAGTTGAACTTCTCTCTAGGGCTTGTTTCTCCATTAAAATACAAACCTCCCAAATAACCCCACCAAACAAACAACAATCAAACACCAAAACACTCAAACCAGGAAGAGTTTTAATCTCTTTTCTTGGTTTGAGTGTTTTCTAGAAAGCAGGCTCTAGAAGAGAAGAGGATGACCAAGAAAAGAAATGACCTGATGGTCTTCTGGTTGTGATACTGTTCACTGAAGTCCTGGCTCACCATCATGGGGAAGAGGGGTGGTAGAATTCTGTGGCTGTGGAAGGTGGGAGTTCCACTGTAGTTAAAAACATTGAAATCTTCAGAGTTAGGTATTTTACCATACAGAGTCCAGAAGAGAGTTACCAGCTCTACTCTATTCTTATCTACTTTCCAGAAACTCAAATATGGGACTTGCATTTCTTAGCCTGGAAGATGTTTGTATTGAGAAAGAGAAAATAGTTGGCTGGAGGGCTGAGTTCTAGTGTGAAGCTGCACAATGGGGAGAAACTCCATGTTGTTTTTGTGGCTTTCCTTATGTTGCAAAAAATATATTTCCTTATTTCCAGAACCAGGACGCTTATGCCCCATGTTTCTTAGGATGTGTAATATAGAGCACCAGATACCTTCTCCCAGCTAGATTCTTTAGGGGTTTTCAGAGGTGTCCTGGGTGCTAAATTAATGATTGCAGTGTCTAAAAACAAGTGAGCTGAATAACTTAAACATAGTCTCCAAATGACATTGGCATCATGATCTTTCAAACTAGAACTACAATGCTGAATACATTCTGTGAAGAACTGAGTATTCCTGCTGAACTCCTTAAACTCTTTAGGATTTATAAGCAAGTGGCAAAGCCAATCATTAAAAAGGGTTCATTTGGTTGGGTGTTTGGAGGGATTTTTTTTTATTATTATTCTACTTTTTCTATGGGCCTCTGTGGTTTGACTAAAACATTCTCTTCTGCCCACAACCTAACTTGATACTTTTGAGGAGTGTACTAATGTTTGAAGTTTGCCAAAGGGGATTATTTATAGTAGAATTTAACATTTAAGACCTTTGAAATGAGACATTAAGAACCAACACCTTATGATGATGTGTGCTAAACATTGGCTGTGAATTCTTTGGAATTTAGGAACCTGAATCATCTTGTATAGCAACAGTGCCTGTGGGCAACCTCCTGAAAGGGGGGTGAGGGTGGTGCATGATAGTGTGCTAAAAAATGGTATTCGCTTAATTTTTTGTTGTTTGCTTACTGCAGGATAATGCAGAGCTGAGCTCACCTCAGAAAAGAGAGCTGTGCATTGTGAGCAATAAAGCTGCAATAATATCATGTTGTGCTTGGGGTAATTAGCCCAACTAAGAACAGGCTGCTCATCTTCTCACCATTGTGCCAGTTCCTCGGTGGCACTTCAAGCCAGCTGTTGAGAGGAGGACCATGACTATAAAGGGATATCAAACTGGGAGGCTGCACCAGAGCAGAAGTCACAGGAGCTCTGAAACATTACTAGATAATGGGTCTTCAGCTGGTGGAGTATCTTTGCTGCCTTTAACCCGCTTTCAAGCTTGGTGTGCCAGAAGCAGCTGGATCAGAGATCTGTTTCATCATCCGGCCTTGGGAGATGAGATTGGCAGCACTGCACCTTGCCAAATATTCAGCAGTACTGACTCCATGAGCTGGAAACCTACTGTATGAGTCCTTCTTTATGGGCTCAACTGTTGAGAATCTTTCTTGGTGGCAAAGTGAGCAAAATAATGGCAGACACCCCACCACCATATTCCCATGAAAACATTGGCTTTGAGGCCAGCAGGAGGCAGTGAAAACCTGTGGATCATCTCTTCGTTTTTCTTGATTATTTCTTTTCCCAATTATTTTTCCCCTTCAGTAGCAAGCTATCTGTAAATCTTGCCATTTTAATCAGTTTTTCATAGTAGTGTATTTCAGAATCTTAGTAAAAAGTACAGGAAGAATTGTGAAGTTCAATATGTGTGTGTGTATATATATATATAAAAAGCACCCTAGATTCCAAAGACATCTAAGTGCCTCTTTTTCACTGAAGATCTGTGGTTTTAGAATAAAGCAGCCCATGCACCTACTTCCACGATCAGACTGGGTGCACAAGTATGGAAGTCTTATCAATGTTTCTGCAGAACCCATGCATTGTCTATTGAGGGAGTCTTTTGGCTTAATGAAAAGTTCATTGTGCTCAAAGGTGGAAAAAAGTGGACTTTTTACTTCACTTATGATATTGTATGTACCAGGAATTATAAGAATAATGCTATAATTGTGGATATTTTTCCCCCCTTCTACCTCACTGTGGAAAGAGGATTGGCTGCCAGTAAATGCAGAAGTCTTATAACTGTCCTCAAGCTGTTCATGTCAGGAGTTAAACCAATGGATAGACAGTGCAAATTCTATCTTAAGACTTGTAACTAATTCATTAGGGAGGCTGATAAATTTCTAATATGCTAGTTTTTTGAGGAGGCTAAGGCTATTCTCACATAAATTGTATAGATTTTATAGCCAGAAGAGATTATTAGAATACTATCATTGCAGTATAATGGAAATGATAGTGGTTTATGCAGGTGTTTCTTCAGTTAGCCTGTGTCTTTGGAAGAAGCTAAGCATGTGGTTTTGAAGACCTAGTCTTGGTTTAGTCTTCTACTAATAGAGAATCCTCTACATCCTTCCCAAAGTGAGGTGTTACACCGATTACTTTATCAGATTAGTACTGTAGTTCCTGGCATAATTTAACATGACTGCTGAAAAGGGCATTCCCATTGTCATCTAGTTGCTTATTTCTGCCTCTCCCTTCTGCCAGCTCTGGGAGTTTTTGTGCTTTGCAGGTGAAACCACGGTAGTTTGTTGCCAGATGAATTTCCTAATCTGCTGAAAGTAAAAAATCCTTTGCTTTTCATCTTGCTCTGTTCTTGGGTTTGGTTCCTCACACAAATGACAGTACTGATGCAATGCAGATAGTGGGAATGAACGGCCATAATATGAAGGAGGAAGATGGGACTGGCCCCTTTAATCAGCAGCAGTGACAGATGAAATGGATTATGGAATTACGGTGTGAAACATAACAACCAAGTAGCTATCAGCTGACAGACAAATTTAGATGTGCAAAAGGTACTGCTGTGGTCAATGAAGATAAAGAATCCTTTGCTATCTGACACTTTCAGTTGGAAAATTTTATTTCAGAGGTAGAGAATTTTGTGACCCTGACAGAGCATATGGCATATCTTTTTTGACAGTCTGTGTGGAATTTAGAAATCAGAAGGACTACCAGTATTCCCACAGAGAAGGTGGGTGCTTGGAAATTTCACGATACTGTGGAGGGGAGGGGAAAGAGAAGAAAAAAGACAACAGTTTTGAATCCTCATCCATGCTGTGGAAATCTTACTCTATGGAGGACCAGACTGTTGTATCAGAAATTCAGATTCACATGCCTCTGAACTCAGTCAAGAAGTTTTCACCTAACTTTCATCCTTCTGTACTTGAACCTTATCCATATGACAAAGCAAGATGTGGGGTTCTTGGCAGGCTCGTTCTGTGCAGGTTGAGTTGAAACTATGAGAATGTGTCAATAGGCATTGGCAGACAGGTGTTTCTCTGCAGTGTTTTCTTTTGCTATAATAGGAAACAAGGTGCATGGCTGTTGATAATCGGAAGAGGTCAGACAAAATCTCCTTCCTTTATTTTAACCATCCATACCTTTGCTGAAGTAGAATTGGATGAGACTGGTTTTCTTCTCTATAACAGTTGGCAGATGACCAATGTGTTATTGAAGAGCTCTGCTGAAGACTACTTTCATCAAACCCATTGTTTTCCCACAGGGTCAAATTCCTATTAATATCAAAGCGATTAGGTTAATCCTCACATAATAATATGGTTTATACCTTTTGTACTGCACCTGTACTGGGCATGAGGCATAAAAGTAGTGTGACAATGGGCAGACTTTGTTCCAAGGGCTTGTTAATTAAACATTTGTGACTAAATGCCTTGCAGTCTGTCGGGAGCTGTATTCTGTACTTTTCTTGAAAAATCTAGCCATATCTTAAGGGTTAAATTTTGGACTCTGAATTTGCCATTAAAACATCTGTTGGTTTAAGTGAGGCTATGATTTCTCCAAGACTTACCAAGCAACAACAGTTGCAACAGGCTCAGGTAATTAGAGCCTTGTTTTAAACTTGTGCTGTGATTTAACTTCTGCAAGAGTATACCTTTTATCATCAGTAGTTGCCTGGCATCTTTTCATGCCAGTCAGGGAAGATGCTACTAAGCAACTCTAAACTTTTATTGTCTTTCAGAGGATGACAGATAAGGCACTGATGAAACCTGGGCACTGAGCTCGCAGGGCACTTTGCCAGAGCATAGTTATTTTTTTGTAGCTATCTGTGTTTCTAACATGACTCAGTATCAGCAATGGCAACTGTAGACTAGAAAGGCATGCAGATACATGCTTTGTGTGTTGGCTTTTTATTTTTCCCCACAGGTTCCTGAAGTCAGCTTAAACTTTGAACACGTTTTCATCAGTAATGCTTCCATTTGGCCTAACAGATCTCTTTAAGAAATGTGCTTGTATATTTTTGAATTTTAGTAAACATGGTAGCTTTCCACTCTGTATTGCTTTTTATTTTTTAAAAAAAAGGTACCTGCAAGCACAAATGCCCAAAGAGGCAGTATCAAAGAGACTGGAGAACGAGAGCCCTGCAGTTTGTATGCACGATGTCACATGATGATGAATGAAATTGCCAACTTCAGATGACATGGAAACAAATAGTGAAGGAAGCGTGTTCAGGTGTGCTACTTCCAGGGTGCACCTTCTGTGTGAAAGGTAAGACGGAGTTAGCCTGCTGTTTGCCATCCAGGCAGGATGGGCTTGGAGAGAAAAAGCCCAACCAACAAAGCCCAACAAAATAACCCCCTGAATTGTTACTGCTGCTCAGTTTGAGGCCATGGTGGCAGGTTGTAGCATGCCGTGATTTGGATTTTGGTTTCCTTTTCTCCCTGTCTATCTGGGAGTTGTTATTTCTATGTTGAAGGATTTATTCCAGTAGCATGAGTGAACCCCAGCTGCTTTGCAGGGATGCTTTCTGGGAGTTGGACATAGCTGGTTAAATGACTACTGTGTGGCTAAAAAAACTAATTGCTGGGATTAAGTGGATAGCTATCAAGAACCTTGGCCTAAAAATATGCTTACAGGTCAATGCATGTGCTGAAGGAAGTAACTAAACTGGTTTTGCAAAGTGGGTTGCTAACCAGGGTGAGAATCCACCTTACTGATTGAAAGGTTGGAAGTTATCCCTTGAGTAAAACATGCCCAGTGATGGAATCCTGAAGCCCTGTTTTCTTGGGAATTGTTATGGGACAAAGAATTGGGAGAAATATTAGTAGTAATTTCTTCACTGCAAGAGTAGTCAGACATTGGAACAGGCTGCCCAGAGAGGTGGTGGAGTCACTATCCCTGGATGTGTGTTCAAAATACGTCTAGGTGTGGCGCTCTGGGACATGATTTAGTTGGCATAGTGGTGTTGGACTGATAGTTGGACTTGATGACCTTGGAGGTCTTTTCCAACCTTAAACATTATATGAATCTGAATCCAGAAAATGTACCTGTCTGGAGACTGGAATGTAGTGAGACACAGGTAAGTTTACAAATTACTTGAGTTCTAGTGTGGAAGCATTTTGTATTTTGACTAGGGAACCCGACCAGGTCTGTGTCCCTAGATACTCATGCTGGCAATGGAAGCTAATTTTAAAGGGTCAGGTTTGTCAGTGTCCTGACCAAGCAAACTTAAAAAAACCTGAATCAAGCAAAACCTTCCTTTCTCCCTAGAAGCCCTAGCCCCTAATCTTGCTTAGATATCCATGGTTTGGCTTTGGCTTGTGTTTTTTTGAGCACTTCCTAATTTGAAGGATTTTGCCCTTGTCCATATACTCTCTGTGCCTCTTGAACAGTAATTCAGAGCTGAAGTTTTCAAAGCTTGCTTGTAAGCCCTTTTAGTTTGGCAGTGCTTTTTAGTCAATGCATAAGCAGAGAGAATTTACTAAGGTTTTCCTAAGTGAATCTTGGCGGTGTAGCCCTGATACGAAGGACTCCTCTTCCACTTTCACCTCTGTACTTATGACAGTTAAGATGAACCAACAATTCTGTGTCAATAGTCCAACTCTGAAATGGTTATACTGGGAATACCTGTGCAAATATTCCTGAACACTGGGTGTCCTGTGGTTTAGTTTCATCTTTCCTGTGGTTTACAATTGGTGTGTTTCAGCCGCCACTGGGGGAGCGATTAAGCTGGAAACACCCATTCTGTGTTTAGACCTTGAGGGATTTGATTTTTTGCTCACGCTTGGTCTTCCTTTTCCTCCTCATTTTCTACAGACTGGTTGCAATCAAACGGATCTGCCGAGAAGTGCCTTTTACTAGTGTCTGTAGGCAAGGTAGTTACATGCTGTTAAAAATGAAGAGAAACTTAGGGTGCTTGTAGGTACTTCATGTGTGTGCTAAGCAAGCGACAGATCGTTCTGTTGGCGAAAACTCTAGTGCTGAATGCTGTTACAGAATCACAAGATTGGAAAAGACCTTCAAGATCATCAAGTCCAACCGTTCCCGTCCTAAGCTAAACCATATCCCTAAGTACCTCATCTACCCTTTTTTTAAACACATCCAGGAATGGTGACTCAACCCCCTCCCTGGGCATCCTGTTCCAGGCCCTGACAACTCTTGGAGCAAAACATTTTTTCCTAATACCTAATCTGACCCTGCTCTGGCACAGCTTTGTGCCATTTCCCCCTGTCCTATCTCCTGTCACATGGCTGAAGAGACCATCACCCACCTCTCTATATTACAATTGCAACTTGATTTATATGTGACTGTTTGAGTGGAACAGTATAGTTTGGTATGTCCTGGTTAGACTAGCTATTAAATCTTGCAAATTTTTTTTTTTTTTTGGGGGGGGGGTGTGTGTTTATAGCAAGTAATATGAACTTGCAGCACGACTTTGCTTGCCTATTTCTTTTCCATTTGAAACTATTGGTGGAAGCGGTAATGCAGTATTCTCCTGGAAGGACCTGTGTGTAATCTGAAGTCAGTTACTCTAATCATACAGTAGATTGGAACTGGTGTGTTTGTAGCAAACCTGAATTTGCTTTTTCTCTGTTGTGATGTTTAGTGTCCAGCACTTCTAAAAGGACTGAACTTATGAGCAGGCCTATTGGTAAGTGTCTCTGTCTCCGTTTTTAGTGCTGTGATGTAGCTTTGTGCTCTGACCAGAGCTTAGCTCTTGGCAGTGAAGGTAGTTTGTCTCCAAAATCAAGAGCTTGGGCATCTTGGAGCTTGGTGAAGTATCTCGTCAACTGCACAACTGCCACCACCAGAATGTTCTTTGCTTTTAGAATCAAACGGATCCACTTTGCTTAATTGAAAGTAATTCATATTTTTAATTGTATGTCGTCTCTGTGCCCAAGTAATGGAAAAAGTGCTATTACAGACATGGTAATCACAAAGAGCCTACACATTAATAGAGAGCAGAAACTGTCTATTAAGGAAGGTAATTAAATCCATTTTTGAAATTACTTATATATATTCAATATTTATTTTTAAGAGATCCAAGATATAATTTTTTGCTCCCCTAAAATTAAATCTCGTAAATGGTCAAATTACTTTGTGTGGAAAATGTATGGACAAGAACTTCCTAGCTGAAGAATGGCCTGAAGTTCAGCATGTGTTGTGATGACTTTATGGGGAGCTTCTTCATACGTTGTAATTTTGGAAAGGATGAACTTTTTCTGATTTGTTTTCATTTTTAGATGTGCTGCATCAAGTCAAGAGATGAAGCATGTTTTATCAATCTGTTCCTTTCCCTTCCAAACCTCAGCAAAAAAACCCAAACCCTAAAACCATTTATGGGAAAGCTTGGATGTTTTCCTTGGGGGAAAAAGCAAGTTTTCCCCTTGGAGTCATTCCAATACAACTAATAATTTTAAAAGTATGACAAAGTATGGCCAAAATTTTGTCCGGAGCAGCAATGTGCCTGCTACTAAGGAAGAAACCGGCATGTGTATCTATGAGGTGGTCAGCTAGTGACACAAATTCCTTCTCCCTACTCCCAGAGCTACTGTGTGCCACTCTTCCTCTATACAAAGACAATTTGCTTTTCATGTAGTAATGAAGAACAATGTTTTAACAGACAAAGGCACTTCTGGTGTATTATTGTGCTGTCTTTTGAGTAGCGCTAGATGCTGGGAAAAATGGTAATTCACAGTGTGAATGCTTTTCGCCAGCAACGTGGGTTAGAACTGA
Organism: Hypotaenidia okinawae; assembly: GCA_027925045.1. Classification (NCBI taxonomy): domain Eukaryota; kingdom Metazoa; phylum Chordata; class Aves; order Gruiformes; family Rallidae; genus Hypotaenidia; species Hypotaenidia okinawae. The sequence goes on from BSDF01000002.1 coordinate 66,600,619, forward strand.
GCATGTACAATCCATGTTGCATAAGGTACAATGGTGAACATTGTGAGGGAGAGAAAAGCCGAAATTGCAGCTCTTGGTGATGGCCAAGAAACCAGTCTTTTGTATTTTTTTTTTAAGACTAAGACAGCCCAAACAAAATTCAAAATATTGTCCTTCAAAGTGTGTGTGTGGCTGCATTTAGCAACAATATGTTAATTTTTAGTGTTTGCAAATTCATATAAAGATATATAGCTGTATTGCTCAAACACCTGTGTTCCTCTTTTTTTCTTGTAAACTGATAGAAGGCACAGGTGGCTTCTCATTAACTTATTTCACACAAATATAAATATGCTGCACAGTTTCTCTTGCTGTAACTATATAATCCAAGAAACATGATTGCTGCTGATTTAATGTAATCAGTGTTGTGAGGGGAACATTCTGAGCCCTTTGTGAATGGCTCTATTCTGAGGGGATTTACACCCCATGTAAATCTGATTTAAATGGGAGAGTGGTGGAATGTGGCTTTCCTATTTAACCTATGCAAAAATCTATATTCTCCCACCTAGGTTTCTCGCTGTGTGATGGGATACTCAGCTGGTATGTGGTGGGGGAGGGGAGGAACGCAAGCCCAGTAAGGACAGAGAAGGTAGGTAAGGGACTATCTCAAACAGGCAAGTTATACATTTTGATTCAATATTCTGATATTCTTATCGAGGCTTTCCAGAATGTGACACTGACTCAAATTGCAAACAATAAGGAGAAAACAGCAAACATGTATCAATGTCTTCCGTGTTCTGCAGCAATTTCTTTTCTTTAAAGGACCAATGTTGCCGCAGAAATAAAAACCTGGAAGAAAAAGAGAGAGCCATCTTACTGTGTAAAAGCAAATGTGTTTTTAAAAATTATTTTAGTAGTTTAAAGATATCTTTCTGTTTAAATTTATTGAACTATAGCCAGATTTATTCAATTAAGATAATACGCTTCAAGGTTAACTACCATTTGCTGTTCACTTAGGCAAGCTATTGTACAGTTATGTAAATTTCATGAACAGAGACATGACTTGAGTGTCTTAATTACAAGCAAAAAGTGTCATTTAAATATGAATAAGTGAATAGTTGTCTGTATTTCCTGTTCACATTCTGCTGTCATCTTTAAGACCAAGAGCTAACTAGCCATCTATATTGTGCTTTCAGTTTTTCCTTCTGCTTCTAAAAGAAAAGAAAGGAAAAAACAACAACAAAAAAATAACCCCACAAAACCCCACAACCACAAAACCCAAAACAAAGCCTGTCATATGAATGCACCTAAAGCAGATGATGCAATTTGTCCTACCCTTACATTTGTTATTAACACAGTGAATTTTAATTTAACCCGATCACAATGAACAGCAGTAAATATGCAGTAGCTTTTCTGTGGATTTCTCTGCATTTCAATATGACATCTATATTTAAACTGTACCATCTATAACTTTTGTGTAAGAACCTTTGGTAGTAACTTTCTGGGAAGTCTACTAAGGGCTTATTTTTATATGCTTCTATTTACAGTAAAAAGAGCTATTATGAACTACTCTCATTTATTTATATGCACTCAGTCGTGTTCGAAATAGTTTGTTTCCTCATTAATTTATAGTCGGTCCAAATTAAACTTTACGTAACAAAAGGTTTGGTAGCAATGCTCCCTCATCATCTTTAGGACCAAATTCCCTGTGTTCCTATCATGCTGATACTTTGGGGTTTTTTTCCCCACTGTTTTTGAATTGTTTTTCTCTCCAAAAATGACCCAGGAATCTGTAGTTAATCACATACCAACGAGGGAAGGATGATTAGTTAATAAAAACCATGCCTTGTTTCTGTGGACCAAATGGCTAACTCTGGTTCTCAGTGTGTACAGAGTCTCTTGAAAGACCGTTCCCATCCTTCAGTGATGTAGCTGCAGCTCTCCCTGAGGAATGAGAAGTTCACTATTCACTCTGTGCTTGCATCACCCTTTCCAACATGTTCCCACTAATACATTAAAGGAATTAATTGCTCATAATGATCTCACCATCTGTTAACAGAGGTTCATACCTACAGGCTGGTGGCATGTGGTGGTCCTATTCAGAAATCAATAGGCAATGCTGGGGGAACGCTTTCCCACATTGCCTTCCATTGCACTCTGAAAAGGGGAGGAGAGCTCAGTGTTGGCCATCTGCTCCTTGTCTTTCTGTGCGAGAGACCTTGATGCAGTCCAGCCCGGCTCTGATCTGACTCCAGTCTGATTGGAATGTGGCTGATCTGAGAGCCTCTCAAAGCTGTGAAAGTGAGTCAAAAGGAGATCCCCATTGTCCGGCCGGGCTGAAAGAAAATGATCACTTTAAAATTCATAACTCCCAGGTGCCCGCCATCTATTCATGGGAAAAACTCTCTGAACTTCTCTTCATTAAAAAGAGAGGGAGTCCAGCTAAAAAGAGAGAAAAGGAAGTAGTTTGTGGGAAATGTGCAAGGGATTTCAGGCTAAACAAATGAGGAATTTGGAATTTTTACTCGTATTAAAGGAACCGTGTAAGGAAAAGGAAGCATTTGTAAAAGCAGGGCCTCTGCATCAGGGGCCCTTCCCTGGGGTCCTTTAGCAAAATAAAAAGGCTTTTTTTTCTTGCTCCCCCACACCCCCCAAGTTTTTCCTCCCTTTTCCTCTTTCTTACCTGTGTGAATGAGGATAGGAATAGTACATAAATTAGGCTGTCCCTGCTTTATGTGATAAAATAGCATGCATTCAGTCTGCCCTCCTCCCCCTGTCCTGCGTGTATTTCATTGTTTAGGCTGCACATAAAGCTGACCTGATAGCAGATGTAAACTGAAGCTGAGTATCCTCATGGAGAATTAGACTTTTGAGGGGGTGGAAGGGACACGCTCTCAGCTTGCTGCCTAAACTCTTCTCTGCTGCTATGGCTAGTAATCAGAGGATTTGCCTTATTAGAGGAGGGATTTTGGTTTTCTTCCCCTCCCCTGCTTTCTCTTTTACCTCCTCTGGATGTGAGGTAGCACTGAATCTTTCTTCATTCCTCAGGTGCATTGCGTGTTCTTCCTAATTCTGTGCCCTTTCACAGGGCCTTACGATATCTTGAGGGTATTTTATGCTTGTTCCTACAAGGTGAAATGTGTTTTTCCTCTGATACTGTTTATGAAGCCAGATGTGAGGACCACCACAGGGAGTTGGTAGTAGATTTTCAGGCAAGAGTGGACTGTTTTGACCACTCTCAGTACAACTGCCTCTGCAACAAAAGCTGTTGAATTGCTCCTGGTAATTCCAATTCAGGGCCTGTAGCTGTAGACTATCCACTGAGTATCTTTCAGAAACGTCCAATTTCAATTTGGTGATTTCCAGGGAATTCATAAATTGGTAAATTGTGTAGATACTTATCTATGACCTATTTTCAGTCTAGGGAACCCATTTCAAATCTTATCCTGCCCTTCATGACTACTGGGATTAGACATATTTTAGGCCTGATAGCACGTGGTAAGCCACACACGTTGTCTGATTGCATATGTATTTGCTGTCAGGGTGTAGTCACTTACCTTCCACCAAAGCACGTGTGTAGATTTTGATGTGACACTGACCTGTCTCCCCTATTCTGGGCATAGTGATGTTCCAGTCTCCTCCGTTTTTCCCTCTTACATCATTTGGTAGGGTGAGTAGTGATGTACAGCATCTTTTTATGCTTTGATTCAAAGTGGTGATGAGCCTTCCCAGTGGGATGTTGTTCTGTCCACCCCAACTTTCTTTTTGGATATCTTTTGAGATATCCAAATCAGAGCCAGCTGCCTTGGATCACTATTTAATTTATTCAACAGCACAGGAGGATTGGTAAGCATTGTTCAGCTCTCTTCTTCCCTGGAAATTGCTGAGGAAGTGGCAGCCATCCCCAAACAACTGAGAAGCAACGTCCCAGCAGACAAGAACAGTTGTCTTGTAATTTCATCATCACATGGTACATCTCTATTCTCTACTTCTAATGTCTGTTCCAGCTCTTCCTTGTCACCATCAGTTACGATGGTATCATTTATGTCTCTCCTCTCTACATCTTCAGTGTCGCGCATGTATATTCATCAGGTGAAGAACTCTTCTCACCATAACCAGAGCTGGCATTTGCATAGTAATTGCTGGACACAGCTGAGCAGCACCTGACCCTGGCTTACCTTGACCCTGGGGCTGCAATTCACACTGAAGTCTGCTTGAAAAAGCAAACATCCACCCCTTCACAGCACAGGCATTCAGACTTCACTTGTGAAGTTGGCATACTGAGTCTGAATTATGCTTGCTGTTTTACACCTGGTACTATGTTCTTTAATTTTATGACCACTCCTTTTTTTTTTTTTGTGTCCTCAAATGGCTGTCATCTTTCTGAAAACTTTAGATGTATTTGTTTAATATCTTGTAATATTTAATTCTGCTTTTAAAAAAAAAGTCTTTTGGAGTTTCTACTGCAATATGTGGTGATTAATGTAGCTATCCAAATGATAACGATATAATTTTCCTGAGATACATTTTTGTTGTTTGCTTGTCTGCATTGAAGTTGTTGGGTTTTTTTTTTTCCAGTCAGTCTCTCTTACCAGAAGTTCATGAGTGGGGTGGTTATTATCAGAGCTAACTCAGCAGAAGACTTTAGTGACCTAGTTACTTTAGTTTCTCAGTGATGCCCAATGATAGGACAAAGGGGTAATTGGTGCAAGCTAGAGCATTGGAGGTTCCGTGTGAACATAAGAAAGATTGCCTACTATAAGGGTGGCAGAGCACTGGCATGGACTGCCCAGAGAGGCAGTGGAGTCTCCTCGCCTGGAGACATCCAAAACCCACCTGGACACGTTCTTCTGTGACCTAATCTAGGTGATCCTGCTCTGGAAGGGAGGTTGGACTAGATGATCTTGTGAGGTCCCTTCCAACCCCTACAATTCTGTGATCTAAAGAAACCAGAAGATTTTCATTACAAATAACTGAAAAAGTTGGAAAATTGAGTACGTTCCTGATTCTGACAATTTCTTTACTTTCAAGGCCAATAAAAAGTGGGAGCTTCCAGTGCTTTACACAGCATATGAATGCTGTGTGTAAATGGTGCCTGCCCAACAAGGTTTACAGTCCAAATCAGCAAGGCAGATGATCAGCATTTGGAAGAGGTATAATGGCACTTAGGCAGATGGTTCAAACGAATCCCAGGCAACATATGCCAAATGCATGAAAAAATAAACAAAGTTAGTTACTGCTTCAGTTCTCTGATGTCACATAGTCCAGTTGAGTTAGTGTAAAGCTGTGTGTGAATTAATGTTTGAAAAGTGGTATATTAAAGAGCTATATGAGAAGTAGCATGCTCAAACACCAGTTTCAAAGCTAGAAGGGACTACAGTTCCTGTAGGGAGGAGTTTGGCAGGAAGAGTGTGTGGTGATCACAGATGGAAAGGAGAAACCAAGAGGTTTATAATATTAAGGGTATGGTTCTATGCTAATGTTTTTTCACAAGCAGATACTGTGTAGAAATACTAGTACTGCTCAGCTTTATTCCTTTCCAGAAATTCCTTCATCTCTGCACAATTCAGGTGTTGGGACTGTGATACTTTAAGGAAGACCTGTTAAGATAATCTGGGTTTTGGGGCCTTTCTTGTTTGTTTCTTTGGGGTTTTTTTTGTGTGGGTTTGGAGGGTTTTGTTTTTTTAAATATTTTGTGAAGTTGTTTATGCTTGGGGGTTTTGTTGGGTTTTTTTTTTTTTAGCGATTTGGGTGTTTTTAATTTGGATAATGTTAACAGAAACCTTCCAATGATACAGCTAGGTAAACACTCGAGTCAGCACAAATGAGGGACAGTAGCCCCCAATAGAATAAACCTCAAAAGTAAAGGATATACAAACTTAAACCGGACCTATCATCAACAGAATAGTAATGTTCAGTCACAGCTAAAGATCATGCATCCATTCAGGAAGGTAGGGGCATGTGCTGTTGCTTCTGGTAAGCTTAAACAAACATAAGTTGAAATTTATTTTTTATTTAGACAGCACATCAGTAATAAATATGAGGAGGCTTTTAAGTGAGGTAAATTTTCTTTGGGGTGTGTTAACTCATCCTGCTATTAACTATTATTTGATAGTAAATACTTAAGATATCTGATTGTGACACAAAATTTGAGAAGTGAATGTACCATACCACAATTTTAGCATAAAATCTTATGTATGGAGTTTTCTAATACTGTTTAAAGGAGAAGACATGGGAAGAACTCCCAGGAATGTCATTCCCAGAATCTGAGACACCAACCACTTTGAGAAAATTCCATGTGGTAATGCTTTGTTGTCAGTAAACACTCTACAGGTTGCCCAGAAGAATCTGCTTGCTATCTTCTCTACAGTGCCTGTGAGGTGCTTCTGCCTTTCTCATTGATGGAACCCTTACAAGGCACTCAGACACAGTTCTCAAGTTTAGAAAGACACATAAGGATAAGCACTTACGGGTTTTTTTCAAGGACACTGAAGTGGCTTAAGTGTTGTTGAATTCTCTTTGACTTTGGACTCTGGCTTGTAAAGCTGGTAAGACTGCTACCTGCAACTTTAGGTCTCCACCTCACTGCTCTGAATATGCTGTATCAGGTTCCTTCAGCTGGGTAGGATGGAGGGAACATATGACTGTAGAGGAGCCCAAGGTCAGGATACTGTCTGAAAATAGATGACTTGTCAGGTTTGGTGCCTTCCATAACCCTAGGAAAGTGGCCAAGCCTATCAGTTTTTTCCCTTTTTATTGTATGTTGCCTGTTACTAGTGCCAGATATAACAGCTTGGAGAGGAATGCTTGAATGGGGAGATACTTGGTGATTAGGTCGTCTTATTGTTGTGAACCAGCTAGGAACTTGAATTTTGGTATCTACCCCAGGTGAGTTTCCTAATCACTAGGCTCTGGTGGGAGGGAAGCTCACTGACTAGGAATGGCATCTGAACACTTGGTACCTCCCAAGTGGCTTTGCATTTTACTGAAAGAAAAACCTGAGTTTAGTAAGGTAGTTTTGCACAAGCTCTGCTCCAGGTCAGTTCACAGTAAAGCAAGCTGCACATAACATACAACTTACAGTGTGAACAGCAGTCAGGCTTGAGTTCCTTTCCATTGTTCTCTTCTTCCTTAGCTATGCACTTTGAATAGCAGAGAAGAGAAAAAGGATGAAAATGTGCTGCTCAGTATTCGATCTCTCAAGGGCTGTTAAAACAAATTTCTTTTGATACCTACAAATGCTATTCTGTTTCAGCTTTAAATCTGACATGTTCAGTGTTGCTGGTTCTCAATTTGTTTTGATTTTTATGATGTATCTGAGAGCAACTGTTACCTTTCCTCTCTTTCCCCTCTTTTAGTTTCAACAGACAAGTGACAAAACCCAAGTTTTTGCTTTAAGGAAAAATTTAAACATTAGTGTTGAAATTTTAAATATGGGAAAAACTTGAAGTCATTAAAATGTATTATTAATTAAAAAATTTAAAGAGTTCTTTACATTAATTTCCATGGATTTTGATGCCTGAGGGTGGCTTTTGCCTGTGTTTTTCATTCTGGATGTATACAGCAACTGAGCAGTATTGCCTTAATCTGAAATACTGCGCTTCATTGGCAGGTGCCAGTAACTTTGTGAAAAGATTGAGGTGTTTGTGATGACTTGCTGATCATAAGTTTGTTATGCTTGTTCAAAGTCAGATTTTCTGTTCGGGAAAAGAGGCTGTAAGTTGACTTGTTCTACCAGATAATTCTTACAGTAACTAAACAAGATTGAAGAGTTTATTTTGCACAAACAAAATTGTGGCAGGGAATGACTATGTAGCCTTGGGTATAACATTGTTGCAGAAGTGAAGTATTAAACACATGCGTAAACGGCACTTGTCCTGGTTCCAGTTGAGATAATTTCTTCATAACAGCTAATATGGGGCTCTGTTTTGGATTTGTGCTGAAAACAGTGTTGATAACACAAAGGTGGTTTTGTTACTGCTGATCAGCGCTTTCACAGACCCAAGGCCTTTTCTGCTTCTCACCCCACCCCACCAGCAAGTAGGCTGGGGGTGCACAAGGTGTTGGGAGGGGACACAGCTGGGACAGCTGACCCAAATGAATGAAAGGGATATTCCATACCATATGACATCATGCTCATCATATAAAGCTGGGGAAGAAGGCATCAGGGGAATATTTGGAGTGATACCATTTGTCTTCACAAACTGTTTCACTTGATGGACCCTTGCTTTCCTGGAGATGGCTGAACATCCTCTTGCCTCTATGACTAGTGGTTGAATGACTTCTGTTATTTCTTTGCTTGTGTGCAAGGTTTTCATTTTACCTATTAAACTGCCTTTATCTCAACTCACAAGTTTTCTCACTTTTACTCTTCCGATTCCCATCCCGCTGGGAGCAGGTGAGTGAGCAGCTGAGTGGGGCAGCTGGGGTTAAACTGCAACAAACGTGTAGCTTTGCATTTATTTTATATACGTATATTTCAAGAATGCTCTTGAGGAAATTGATATTTTGGAGAACTTGCTTAATTGCTCTGTGCCTCCATTCCTGACTTGTAAAACCAGTTAATTATATTTCTTCAACTTACATGAGTACAGAAAGTTTGGATGTCGTCATGCAGGGAGCTCTAGAAGTATTTGAGAACGGTGGTTTCTCTGTTGCAGAGTTCTGACATGAGTGTCTGAACCATCCGTCTTGCTTGGTCTCCAGCAGTCACCAGCTGCAGATATCTGGGGAATGGTATGAGAATAGGGTAGGCGTGTAGCAATACTTCCCTAGAATATTCCCTTAGCATTCTGTAATTTCATGCTCTTGGATGCTCTTGGTCTGAGTTGTCTTTATGTTTAATAGGCCTTGCTGAAGGTTTCTTCCAGAAGCAGCCTGACATCATGCACTCCTGTCAATGCTCTTATTTTGGGGGAAAAAATGCAATGAAGTGAGTAATTCCAGATGGCAAAAACCACTGCAGATTATTATACCTTAATTGGTATTTTTATGTGGAGCTTATTTGTGGGCTGGTTGTGGGTCATTATTCTTCAAGTTATTTAATTTTTATTTAATGTTCAGGTCTGTGCAGTTTTGTATTGATAGTCCTTGACACTATTCAAACCTATTTATGGCCTGTTTATGCCACGGGAGGACCCAGTCTGATTGAGTGATACCTTTCAGTTTGTGCTCCTGCCTGAGTAACAGAGCATGTGGGACAGCAGCTTCTGATGAACTGCTGCTGCTCATCAACTTCTGTTGGCAGGTAAGAAATGCTGGAGGCTGTTTTTTACTTTCAGCAATTCACTGTGACCTAACAGTTTGACATAGTGGAAGTGTGGAAAATTTGCGTGAAGTGTGAAGGTGAAGTGAATCAGTTTTCTACTCTTCAAATTCTGAAGTACAGGTAAAGTATCTGAATCATGTAGAAGTCTCTGGAAAGAGAAGACAAGTTTCCAGTCTTGCCATTTTGCCAGGTTGTGACCAGATTGTATGTAGAAATACAGAGAAAGCTTCTGGGGTCCCAAGGACATAGTCATTTCCAGGTATTTGCCAGAGTCTGCCTTTGTTCTCCAAAAGGAGAGGTACTAGGAGCTCCATAAACTTACCATCACCAGGTTTTGACTGTGGGTGGTGCAGAAACCTCCCTTCTGGAAAGGCTTAGCATTGGATAAAGAATATGGGTGCTCAGATGGGACACTTTCCCCTGCATGGAGTACCAGTAGATCCAGTTACTTGCTTTTAGAATTAGGTGCTAATAAGAGGAAGTAACAGTGTAAAGCAGGAATATGTAAAGACACCTATGAACTGTTTAGAAAAGGATATAACAGATTTTATGCATCTTACTTAATTGAACATGAATATCCTGTCCTATGGATATGATTTAGCATAGGACAGGAACAGTTGGACTTGATCTTTAAAGGTCTTTTCCAACCTTGTGATTCTGTGAATAGTTTAAAGTGGAGTAATTTTGTATGGGGAGGATACTGCATGCTGGATGAAGGAGTGGTTTGGAAGGGATTGAGAAACTAATTACGGATGCAGTGGACAAGAAGGATGCAATTGGTGGGACATGGCTAAATGTGGGAGTAGCTATGCTTCAAGTGCATTAAATACCAAAATTATGCATTGCCCTGAAGGATTAAACCTGAGTTTACAAGGGAAATCTTTAAGCTGCTGTTTTGGTTGATCAGAATTGCGATTAAATTCAGGAAACGAAGCTGGTGAAGGGTCTAGAGCACAAGTCTCATGAGGAGTGGCTGAGGGAACTGGAGTGGTTTAGCCTGGAGAAAAGGGGATGCCTTATTATACTCTACAACTACCTGAAAGGAGATTGGAGCCAGGTGGGTACTCCTAAGTAACACACAATAGAACAAGAAGAAATGGCCTCAAGTTGTGCTGGGGAGGTTTAGATTGGATATTAGGAAAAATTTCTTCAACAAAAGGGTCATCAGGCACTGGACCAGACTGCCCAGGGGAGTGGTTGAGTCACAATCCCTTATTGTATTTCAAAGACATGTAGAGGTGGTGTTTAGGGACATGGTTTAGCGTGGACTTGGCAGTGCTAGTTTTATGGTTGGACTTGATGATCTTAAAGGTCTTTTCCAACCTAAACAAGTCTGTGATTCTAAATGCTTGGAAGGTGCTGTCTCCTGATTGCCTACAGAACCTTCCTCCATTGGGGTGATAACACATGATTCGCTGCCTGGCTGGGGTTGACTAAAAGCAAAGGAAAGGAAAAATATGTTGTAAGCATACTATAGACTTTCATATATGCTTCCTTGTGTAGGTTACTTTCCCATGTTTAGTGTGATTGCCATCGGTGATTTTGGGGGAAATAAACACTGACAGAAAGAGGTTCTACTTCATTTTATTGGGAAGCTAACAAAACCTTGTAGTAAAACCTGGCAGCAAGGTTACTACTTCTCCTGTCTGTGTAGAATAGATGCAGCAAATCAGGAAAGTAAGTTTGCTGCAGTCTATGAGCAAAATGATTGGAAATTAGTCTGTAATGATTCTCTATTTCCTAAATGAGAAAGTATTACAAATTTTAATAAAAGTTCTCGAAGAAAAACAATAATAACCTGGCTTGATATTTCTGGGGAAAAGGTGTAAGAAAGAAAGCCCCCAATTTAGCCTGTCATAATGAACACTTATTTCTAGTATGATATCTTAATGATTATAAAAATGAGGACTGAAATATATTTTCTTGAATGCATGCTCCGTTTTTTTTAAACGGCAAGATTAATGTCATATTTTAGTGTATGCCCCTTCTTTCTTGCATATGGACTTCCTAAATGTTACAAAGATGCTAAAAAATTTCCACACCATATTCTACTTGTTTGTACTGTATGTTTGTGCAATATGGCATAGAAATTAAAAAAAAAAATATTAAAAATTTAGAAACCTCAATTACATTCCTTTTTGGAGGCTTTTCAGAACTGCTTTTCAGACATAGAATTGAGGAACCAAAGTGATTGCAATGCAGGAAGTATTATGACTCTAATAATAGGTGTACTGAAGCTTTGGTGTTTAAGACATTTGGGATAATATCTAGTCAGATATTTCTTCAGAATCTTGTGCTGTCCCCTCTTTTTTTTTTTTTAAATACAGCTTTCATGATTACAGTGGCAGCCAGCTAGGTCTTCAGCAAATGTCCTACCTTTAGACTGAACCTTCACCACAGAGAAGAGCTGATTTTTGTGGCACGTTCTTGTACTCAGAAAGTCTGGGCTGGTTTGATCTGGTAGGCGGAACAAATTCTGAAGTTGAGGAATGTCCTTTTACTAGCTTCCTTCTAATCATATCTATGACTCCGTGTGCATCCATGTGTGCTAATTAGCTGGTGAGACTAAAATGCATTGCAATACCTGCTCTATAAGAGATAGTTTATAAACAGGTTCACTTTGGAGGGACTTCTGAGAGGATACCAGTGAAAAAACCAAAATATTCAATGACTGCGAAGTGTATTTCACTTTTGAGTTTAACATGTGGATGTGTTGTTCTTTAGGGATTTGGAATTTCCTTAAATTGCAGCTTCAAAGGAAGCAGCGCATTCCTCCCCACAGATGCTCACAGGTAGAACTTGGGCTTACAGGCTTACTGTTCTTTTTGCTTGGGAAACCATATTTTAGAAGATGTTTCTCTAAGATACATTATTTGTCTTTGTGAGAATTTATATAGAACTGCTAGATCTGTATTTACGGGCATGTGCTTACTGCTCTGCTTCTCTACTGAGCAGTGACTGCATTTTAGTATCAAAACCATTTAGTGTAAAGGCTTGCTTTCAATAAGGTTTCTGGAGTCATCATTCCTCCTTTATATCATTGTAGAAGGTGAGGAATTAAGGAACTGGTTTCAAATATGTATTTTTAATTTAAATGCAGTCTGGAAGTGCTCGTATTTTCAAAGTTGACAAGGAAATAATCATCAATGTCGTAGCTCAAAAAACGTGAGTTAACATTTGCACCAGCCATGGATTTTTTTTTTTTTCAATTAGCACTCCCTTAGAAAGCCCATTTGCCCCCCAGCTTTTGTCAATGTGCTGTAGGAGAAGAAGAGCAAATAGATTGGAAATGCTCTGCAGCTCAGGCTCCTGGGAAAATGTAACAGGTGTTACAGCTCAGCTGGGTATGAGCTTTATGAAAAAGACCCTCTCAGACTTTACCCATAGAATTCCCTTTCCTAGCCAGAGCTTCAAGTAGGAAGAAACTAATGACTTCATTACCATCTCAATTCTGGGAAATGCTTGGTCCAGACCTGAATCATTAAAGGAAAGGTATAGTACTCTGCGTGACCTTACAAGATCAAAATGTTATTTAGAGCAATTCCATTAGTCAAGGCTATAAACCTGAAAGAACACACCCTTTTGCGTTGGCTTTTGGGCCATAAAATGCATGTGTATGTCATGAGGAGGGGGGCAGGAGGTGGAGGAGGGGTGGGGGTTGGTGGTTGGGGGGGGGGGTGTGTGTGTGAAGAAAAACATATTCTCTACTCATTGTGCAGCACAATTTCCTATGCTTGCTTTGAAAAGCCTCCACTTCCAGCACTTCTTCCCTTCACCCTGTGTTGTGACATGCTTAATGGCTCTTGTTGTTCTCACTCTTCTAGGGGTTTCTAATTGGGGATGATACTGAAGCCAAGAATGATGTCAAAATTTCAAGCCATACCAAAAAAAAATTCTTTAATGCTATAGCAATTAAAAGGAACTTTATTTATTGCATCTTTTGCTAGCTTAAAAAAAGAGACCAGCATAGTATACTGAAGACCAACTTTGGAATTTTTTTTTCTCCATTATTGCTTTTGCAATAATAAGCGAAAGAAACCTCACTTAGTGAAACTATGTTCTTGCTACCTGTCTAGAATTCCTTTACCTAATGCTAATGCTGCTTTTGAAGCCCTGGCCTGACAATCTCTCAGCAGTAGAACAAAATGTTCACGTTTTGGGTAATGTTAATGGACCTGGTCAATAAGAAAGAACTAATTGCATTTTTCCACACTAACTGGCATAAAGCCTTTTCTCTTCCAGCACAAACATACCTCTGTAGGTAAAGGGTAAGCTCACACAAAGAAATGTGTTATGCCTGCTTTAAAGGAGGATTTGCCAAGAAGGAATAGGAGCATGGTGCGGTGTTTCGTAGAAGGTCTTGAAACCTCTGTGATATATAGGTGTCTGCAATGCCTGGATCTCATGCCCAGAGGGAAACTGTATCTTGTACATCGAGCCAGTAATGTGAGACAGTCTGGCACTAATAGGCACATGAAGAATGCTTGTTTAGGTGGACATGTGTCTGTATTGGTATTTCTTGAAAGTTAAGTCTTTAAAAGGCAAGACCTGGCCACGCAGTGCAGGACACTTTTTGGTGGTCTCATAGCTTAACTTCAGCTGGATGCATCTCTCTGAGATTGTTGCAGTGGTTATCAGTGCATCCTGCCCTCTTCTCCAAAGTACTCTCGCCTTGTAGCAATACGTTCTACAGTGAAATTCTTACAACCTATTACCACAGTTCTTTTATTTTTACCTCTTTGAGAAAGGAGAGTTAAATTGGAGATTGGAAGCTGGAGCTTGTGATTGGCATAATACACCCTAGGATTTCCTTTCCTTTTCTCTGCCTTGTGCCACTGGTTGTTTTCATGCAGCCATCACCTGGTTTTCCTAGGTTCTCTTCCTTGTTCTTTGCTAGCGATAGGTCTCCAGTCTGACGAATGACATCAGCCCTTAAATATATGACCTTGCACTTCATACCCCTGAGTTTCACTTATATTTAATCCCTTTAATCCTCAGCAGATCCCACTTAGTCCACCACAGTGGTCACATGAGCAAATACAATGCAGACACCTCTTACTTCCCGTGAGTGTGTTGTGTGTGTGATGTTTGGCAGCCTCAGGTCTCTGTGTTCTTTGGGCTGCTGTTCCTAGGCAGGCGGGTTGGCAAACACTGTACACTTGCTAGTGATGGTTCTGACATTAGGAATTGGATCTTTGAGCCTAAGCCTCCTGCAGCAGGTCTGAGCTGTGCTGTATTACATAGGTTAGGTTAACTTGGGTATACAACAAGGTACAGTTGCGTTACCAGGATGTTGGTTTCTGAGCTACTACCTGTCGTGATGCTGATTTTGGTGCTTGGCTATAGCCTTAGTGTGTTATGTCTTTCATTTGACTTTGCTTAACAAGGGCCCCTCATTCTGTAAGTATGGTTTTGTCTTTTTTCTCTTGGGTCCCTGTGGTGGGTGGCAGGCTGTTGTGTCAAGTTCTGAGGGAAGTGAGAGAAGGTGCACAGATGAACATCTATTGTCTCCCTGGAATATACTGATACGACTGCTTCATGAACTGGAAATTCATGGTAAACCACTTCTGGTAAAAGTCTTCTGACAGGAAAACCCAGTTTTGTCACTTAAAACCAGCATAAAACACATGCCCCCACCCCCAAATATTGATCTGTGATTTTTTTTTTTTAAAGTAAGTAGGTGGACTATTGTGGATAAATGCTGATTGGACTGTGTACTGTTGTTTGCAACCCAGAACAAAAACTATTTCTTGCTTTAGCCTCTAAAACCTGGAACAATCCTTAGAAAATCTACACTGCAAAAATGTATTGTTTAGAAAACCCAGAATTTTCAAAGTGCACGAGAATTAGAAAATTGCCCCATACCCATTAAGAAGAAAATATTGGTAGAGACTTAATCATGGAATATCTATTGGTACATCTGTGCTAGTTTGTACATCACAGTGCCCTTTATCCAGGCACCTAGGAGGACTCTTCTAACAGGAATTACTTAACCCTCTCAGTGCTTCTCTGTGGCAGAACAGTTCTACAGGTACTTCAAGCCCAGATGCTCTCATCCAGGCATTATCCAGTGAATCAGTTTGGTGCACCTAAGTAGACATTGTAGTTGTATGCTTCCTCATTGTAGTTGTATGTTTTGAATGTATCTATTTTGTGCAGCCTTGTTATGTTGAGTTTGTTTTGCTGGTGATGTGCTTTACAGGTGTGAAGGTGAAATTTTACTTTTCGTGGTTGTGGTGTGAGTTATGTCATGGTGACTCTAGGCCTAGTATGCACAATAAAGGAGGCTGGCATCATTAATATTTAGTGATAGCTAAGGGTGATTTAAAATAAAAAGGCCCCAAAACCTTCAGTAATTCTGACCTGTATTCTATAAAGTGGATTCCTTTGTGAGAATTGTATCAACATTGCATCCTCTGGTTAAGCAGCAGGCTATACCACCCCTGACGTAACTGGATGTTCACCACCCTGTTGTCATATATATAAATTATTCCTGAAACTATTTTCTGCCTCTTTTAGGGAGTACACTCCCTGATCCACGTACAGTGTTAAGAGACTCCGTGCTTACCTGTCCCTGCAAGGCAAGGTGAACTGGAACTATTCAGTTAACTGCTCAATGACCAGTGTGTGTTGCACGGGAGTCATCACTGGGGCACGCTGTTTGTTCATTACCATCCTGGATTTCATTATGCCCACTGAAAGACGTTCTCTTCCGATGCTATTAAATGTGTTGCTAATTCCCTCGCTCGGCTAGTTTGCAGCTCACATGTTGTTTTCATGTGGTTCCTCACAAATTAGGTGAAAGCACCATTCTCCTCTTCTAGGGGTTGCTTATTGGTACAGCGTGTCTCAGACCCTATCGCTGCTTGAAAGGTCTAGAATGTCTGCGTGCAAGGCGAGCATTAGAGTGGTGCAAAGGGTGTGTTTTGCATTCCAGTATTGGTCAGAAGTCAGGACTTTGCCTAATAGCTGTCTTTTTCTCTGTGAAAAGATGAAAACAGCCTTTTCTTTAGCAGTATATTGCAACATGTATTTAAAAGAGGGAGGGGAAAAAAAAGATAAAGCCAAAAAACTTACAACCCCAGTGAGGAGGGTCTAGGTATTGACAGGATTTTTTTCTAATCAGGAGAAATTTATGTATCTGTGTGTAGGATCGTTACAGTAGCTATTTTCCCTTCACCTGATGGTGCTTGCAGTTTGTATTTCCTGACACCAGAAGTTCATTGTATTTAATAAGCAACTTCCTATTGCATTAGCAAATTTCCATCTGGTTGGAAAGGTACCTGATTCTATTACTATATTTGTCTTCACGACTATGATGCAAAACATAATTTGCTTACAGCTTCATAAATATGGCTAATGTAATGATATGTATATCATATTATCCACAAAAAGGTTTTGCTTTGTCCAGGGTACTACTGAATTTATGAATGAACAGGGAACATGAACCGAGAGGGGAGATAACTGCTGCTTCTATAAGCTTGGAGATGTCCCGAAACTTTACAGAGGCTTTAGAAGGAAGATTAGAGGGAAAGGTAAAAACAGAAATTAAATTACTGTCTGAAAATGTCAATGCTCT
Source organism: Hypotaenidia okinawae (assembly GCA_027925045.1). Taxonomy (NCBI): domain Eukaryota; kingdom Metazoa; phylum Chordata; class Aves; order Gruiformes; family Rallidae; genus Hypotaenidia; species Hypotaenidia okinawae. The sequence goes on from BSDF01000002.1 coordinate 66,617,442, forward strand.
TTGTGTTTGTGTGTGAGGGGGAGGGGGCGAGTGGTACCTACATTTTTCATGTGAGCAGAATTTTGGAGAGGTGTCTGCCCTCTGGAAAAATCAATATATTGGATGATGGGATGTCTCACTGAAATCTTACTCTTACAGCTTGGCAACACTGTCCAAAAAGTAAAAACCTATAAGGATCATCATAAAAAAAACCCAACCCTAATCTGAAGCTTTAGAAAGGGCTGGGAAGGAACTGTTGAGGGAAATAATTTTAAGGACAGGATTTTATCACCTGAGTTTTGCCAGTTTCCAGGAAGCCTCAGCAAATAAGTCATCTTTGTGAATTCTATTACCAACAGAACCATGAGCGCAGCGTTACTCCTATGTCCATTTTGGAGTTGTTCAGAAGAGGTGTGGATGGCTTTACTGACTTGCCTGTTGTCTCAAGAAGCCTGCAAGAGATGGGGAAATTAATCCAGGAGTTCAGAGCTGGCTCCCTGAGATGCTTGCAACAAAATCCCTTCTGGGAAGGGACATCTAGAAACATACAGACTAGATGTGAGGTGAAGCATCTTTACCAAAGGAAAAAGGAAAGTCAGTAGTAGAGTTTGAGGTTTTAGTTTTTAAAGGAACAAAGAAAAAAACTCCCAACAACCAAACAAGAAAACAAGATACTTGCATCCATATCAGTACTTACTCTTCTGATCCTAAATACATAATAGCATGGGGTAGAGCAGCATAGAGGGTGAGCAGGGTAGGAGGTCTTCCTTGACAAGGCCATCCCACTGTGGTCTCCTGCTTTCAGCTCTCCTTGTGGCTCACCTTGCTGTCACAGCAGAGTTGCTGGTTACCCAGTGCTGACAGCTATGGGGCTGTTCTGTGGGACATGAGTATTGATTTCCAAATGGCATGTCCCAGTTTGACACAGCCAGGAGACGTGTGCATCTCTTGCCACCTTACCTACAGTTTTGAATGGCACTCAGGTAGCGCTCATGCTACACGATGGTTGTTGTATGGCTTATGTGGGTGTCCTACTTCTATTCCAAGGGAGTACATGCCTGTTTTTAAATGAGATAGGCTGGAGACAGAGCGGACCAAGCTGTATGAAATCGCATTGGCCCTTGCCATCCACAGATAATGGTGGGGATAGCTCGTGGCTTCTCCAGTGCATAGAAAGACCACGGAAATTCTGATAAATTATTTGCTGTGTGTTTTGCCACCACAAATTAGTGCATTGATGAGGCATCCTGCAGAAGCAGTGTTTGTCTTTCTGAAGATGTGCAAGTATATTTACCAGTGAGTACTAATGAAGTGTGCTTGTGAAGGAAATGAAGCCTCAAGTGTATGTAATTATGTCCCCTTCCTTCTACGATAGCTGCCAAGAGCTTGATAACAAGAGTCTGTCACCTGTAACAGCAATAGGGATTTTGTCTGTTATCTGAGCCATTTGCTCAGTATATGAAGAACCCTGTAGTAGCCATGTCTGTAAAAGGTGCTGGGTGTCAGTCTTAAATTCAGAAGTTGTTGTTTTCAGAAATGTGTGAGTATAAAGATATTCAGTCTTACTAGGTGTTTCATGACACACTGAGCATCAGGTATCCAACTTGTCTGTCAGTTTCTTCTGAAAGCTCTAAGTATGTTATGAAGTTTCTTGTTACCTTCATTCTTAATTAGGGTTTATGCGAGACTATCATACTCTGGTTCCTTAAAACTAGGACTGCAAAAGAAGTGTATGATAGGGTCGCACATCCTCTCTGAAAATTGAATGTCTGTTTTATGTGTCAAGATAAGGAGCTTGGATCCTAACATGAGGCAGTAATGTTTGACAGCTTTGACTGGAGTTTTCTTGTTTCATAGGATAGCCTAACTCTATACACTAATGAAATCCTCTAAGATGTCAGGCTGCAACCTTACACCATACTGAGAAATAGAACTACATGGGAAACATGTGATTCTGGACTTCAGGATTTTTCCAAATAGCTGCATGTGTTGGTTGCATAACTGATGGTCTGAAAATAAATCAGTCCCAGAAATGGAGTAATGTTCTTTGGGTCTTTGTTAGCAAGTAGATATTGTATCAAGTGTGCAGCCATGCAGTAAAAAAATCAATTATTTCTAAGAAATAACTATGCAGATAGTCTTCCTTTCCTGATGATGACAGTTGGCTTTTTTTTGTTTACTTGTTTGTTTGTTTTTTTCTTTTTTGTCCCTGACAGACATTATCCTTCTCTTGCTATTGGGAGAAAGAGGGTGAGACAGTACTGAGAATTAGACAACTTCAAGCCTGTTGTAGATTCACGTCTCCACCATATGTACCCCTGTGTGTTCAGTATTGGTGTTTATCTAAGCATGATCGTGATCAACTACCTTGTTAAAAAAATGTATTCTTTGGTGTTTATGTTAAACTGCCACTAATTGTATCTTTTGGGTTAAAACCAGTCAAACTGAGCATCTGTTATGTTTGTGAGCAGCTGGCTAGTGCATCTGGGAAAAACTATCCCTGGATGTGGTAAGAGGTGGAGGATGGAACAGTTAACTGCCTGAGGAACAGTTCACTGCCACTGGGGAGGCTGGTCTCTGTCCAAAACTGTGGTGGGTCTGGTAAGAAGCCTGGTGGGCACAAAGAGGACAGTACGAAGTCACTGTGGTGCTGACTGCCAGAGCTCCTGCGGAAGCATCTGTTTTTGGAGCCAATGGCCTTGCTTTTTGGCCAGTGACCATAGTTTCCGTACATATGTAGTCAGTACAGTACCTCCAGTAAATAGTACTCTGCTGTATTTGCTGCAGGAGCTAAAGAATTCCCATTCTGCCTGGAGTTGGACACCAACAAATACAGCAAAGAACTTACTAATGACCAGGTGGGCAGTGAAGTGCCAGCACCTCGGTCTGGAACTGGCAAGAACTATCAGAAACGGAGTTGGGAAGAAATAAGAATTGAAAACAAATGACAAGGAGCGAGTTATTAGGGTCCTCCTCCTTGGGCTTCTGATGGTTTAACAGTTTGGGAAGAGAAAACAGAGTTGTTCAGCCAATAAAAATTAAATTAATTATAATTGGTTTCTAGGCAATTGTAAAAAATGGATAATACTCATTAGCTTTTCTGGAATCTTTACCTTTTTGGAAGTATTCCTATGATTTAAGTCAGTCTGAGAGAAAGGGACTCTGCATAGAAAAGAGAGCTCATGTCATGCCCATAAACTCTGACGCTAAGGTGTATCAGAATTAGGTATTGGTGTATGGTAGATCCTAACTATTAAAAACACATTTCTATCCTGCCTCCCTCCCCTGCTTCCCTGGCAACAGGTTGGAGAAGCATGAATGAGAAGGAGCTGACTTTACACCCCTGCCCTGTCAAGGAAAATGGAGGGTCTGTAGCTGACAGCACAATTGAAAGAAACACTAGCTTGAGTGCATTTATTCTGCTTAGTGCAGTCAGCACTTCATCTATATAAATACAAACTGTGCTTCTACATTCTGGTGTTACTCTCAGACATAAAATATGTACAGAAAATCAGGATTTAAATATAATTTTTTATGAATTGTAAATTTTTTTCTGCTAGAGTCTAATGTATGAAGTAAAAAATAAGTGTTGTACCCTATGCCATAGCAAAGAAGAGTTTGGAGCTTGTTACCCACCCTCTTCAATGTGTCAGTATGGAAAACATGGCAATTAAATCGGGGGTGTGTGTGGGGTGGTGATGTCTGTTTTGTTCTGTTTATTGGGAGGGGGAGGCAAGGAACTACTTTACTTTTTTTGTGTAAACGAAGAGGATAATTTGTCCCAAGGCCTAGTGAATAAGCCTAATTTTTTGTATAGGATATATGATTCTTAGTTTTCCTCGCATCCGTCCACCCTCCTACCAAGTGAAATTTTGTGGGACACTTTACGTACACATGCTGTCCTTATACAGATGAAGGCAAGGCTTGGTTGTACCCACTTCTTGTACCTGTGACTTCTCTACTTAGATGTAAAGTGAGTTTAAATCCCACCATATACATTGTCCTTTATGGGATGAGTTTCACTTTGTGTGCTTAAGCACAAAAGCGATGCCTGTGAATGGAGGGCTACAGTTTGGTGGCCCTTGGTTTCCTTTTGGGTTTAACTCACACTTACAAGGACTCCTGATAGTTCCAGGAGACTTCTGTGGAGTCTTCCTGATGGTTAGATCTCTTGCTTGGTACTGTGCAGCCCAGGAACAAGACATGACAATTATTTTATTCCAGAGTAAAATGGGTAGACAGTATTTCACTAGTGTCCTCACTCCTGAATCTGGAATCTTTACTCAAATGTAATCCTGAACATTTATAAGAAATGGAAAATTCAGTATATTTCTCACGTTATAGATGACCAAGATGCAGTGAAGCTCACTTGCAGGTTCATCCGTCATTGTGCTCCTGATACTAACTGAAAATGAAATGATAGTGTCAATCCATTGCTCTGCAAGGAAACAGATGTAAAAGAGAGACAAACCAGTAACACAGCTAACACAGCTAATCTCGTAATCCTTACTCAATTTCCTTCTAGTACAATTAATTATTTTTGTTGTTTCTGTTATGGGAAAGTGTGTTGTGATAACTTCCCTTAGCAGCTCAAACTGTAACACCAAACTCCCTGCTGGCATGACTTCAAGAGCTGCGCTGTGCCAGCAGATAATTTGGCCTAGATTATTTTTAAGAAGGTTGTCAGTCTTGTTTTTCCCTATTACAAGCTTACTGTGGTAATATCAAATATTTATTCTACTGATTAGAGCTTTAACTCTAAACAGAGTCAGTGGCGTAATCTCTTGACCTGTGTGGTGACAGAGACAGCACCCCTCACAGAGCTGTTTGGGAGTGATTCCTCTTGTGAAAACTTTTTGTATTGCTAGAAATCTCAAAACTGTGGACTTTTTCTGCAAGTGTTGTCCTTTTTGCCCTTGCTTGAAATACTTGATGAAACTCCCTCATCACAAATGTGGGAGTGAAATCCATAGCTCTTCTCTCTCCTTTTTAACTTCCTTTCCCCCCAGTGTAATTATGCTTGCTCACCTGTATACATATACACAATCATGCTCGCTCACCTGTATACATATACACATGTAAGTGTGAGTGTGTGCACAGCAGATGTGGTCAAATACTCCTCTTGGCTTCAGAAAAGGAAACATTAACATCCCATTAGCTGCAGGCTTCACGCATGGGGTCTATAAAGACATCTGGGTTCCAGAGCGTGTTGAGAGGAAAACATAATAAAAACATAGGTGCTGCTTACATCACTCACTAGCTCACTGAAGTATTTGTGTCCCTGTTCCCTCCCCCTGCCTACAACCTCTTACATCTCCTTGGAACGAGGACTCCCCTCCATTTTAGGAAGTCTCACTCATTCATGTTTTGAAGGAATTTCTTCATTCTCTTTCAGCAAGATTACTGCCATCCGTGCCCCTTTTCCTTCTCTCTGCCTTTGCCAGAGAGAGAGAAGAGCAGTGCCTGCCCAGATGGTTGAGGACCAAAAAGAAGGAACATTTTCTCATGCTTTTAAAAAGACCACTTTCTTTCCTGCCTAATATTTAGCTCCTTCAAATGCAAATGGAGAGGTTTCACTCCAAGGTTAGCATAACAATTATGGGAAAGCTTTAAATCTGAAGCATTTGTTTACACGATGAAAGGAGTCCACAGTCCAAAAGCTCCGAGGCCAGGCCTTTTCAGTAGCTATTTTCTGACTAAGTAGTGAACTGCAAGTCAATTTTAGACCACAAAGAAAACCAATTTATATCAGTGTGTAAGCTAATTTTGGAGGGAGTTCTACTTTATAAACGATGGTGTGTTTTTTTGCTTTTTTTTTTTTTAAAGTGACTGTTACTGAAATAAACTCCTGATTTCCCCCTCCTCCAGCCCTTTGCATCTTGCTGTTTAATGAGACCCCAGATGTCTTGGATGCTAATGACGGTTCCCCAGTACCCTCAGAAGAAGGGACATGGATCACCTGGGGAATCAGTTTCATTAAAACCTAGGTTGTCTAAAAGCCTTTACTGATTCTCAGGAGTGAATTCCAGATGGACAGAGCTCCTGTCAAATAAGTATTTTTCTATCTTGCTTTCTAATGAACTTGCTTTTCTGGTTGCTTACTTTCTGAGTGCAACCTCTTCCCAGTGAACTTTTCATTGGTAAACTGTTCTGGAGTGACAATTCTTGGGTACAGTCATTCCATGGAAGCTGTAAGATGTTTCTGTTGTAAGCAAATTTCTTACTTCTCCGTTGCTATTCTTTCAGTATGCCACTTGCTGGTTTAGTCTCCCCAAGCTTCTGAGTGGACAGAAAGCAGAGAATCCTAGAAAGCATAGCTGGAGGGGCATAGGCTATGCAGTCCAACTTCCCTATCATCTGGCAAGATCACCAGTAGCAATGTCTTTCCTACCAAATGCTTGTCTAACCTGTCCTCTGAAACTAGAATCTGGCTCTTAAATAGTCACCTGACTTGTCAACTGTCAACCTGTGGAAACACACCATGTGAAATAAGTGGTTCCCTTGATTGTTAATTAGAATTAACGCAGCCGTATGCATCTCCTACTTGTTGAGTTCGTGAATTGCTTTGGAAATGTTCTTTGACACTGCAGCCAATACAGCCAGGCTGATGAGTAGGAACAAATTGAAAGAAGCCAGTGCAAAGCAACAAACAGGTTTCAGTGAACCTTGGAGGAACCTCCCACTGATAAAAACCTGCAAAGCAAAGAATTAGTGCTAGGGTGTGAAACCCCTGTGTTTTTGTGAGGCCATTTCTGTGTGTTTCAGTCCCGGCTCTTAGTCTCATGAATCTGTTTAGCAGGGGGAGGGTGTTTTTGGCTTCCAGTACCACTTACTGGTTGATTAAAACACATTATCATGGATTTTCAGTGTTGGTGATGGCTGGAACCTGGTATTAATATAACTGCTACTGGATTAACAATTCCCAGATTGTTGTCCAGAAAGTTGTCTAACACTGTTTCTCAGATAGTTGTAACTGGTATCATCTGTTGTTCATCCTTTGGAGTTGGTTAATTTCTGAGTGAAGTTACTTCCTTTTCTGATTCCCATTCTCATAAGTTCGTCTTAGAGTTTTTTAATTAAGTTGTTTTAGTTGGTACTGTAGAGTAACAAAAGATTATAGCTTTGCCAGACATTTCCTTGTACTTAGAAGCCCCTGAAGTTTGTTCTGTCTGTATGTGAGCAAATTAGAATTTGCAAATAACAAATCTTTGTTACTGCAGTGCTGTGCTCAATCTTTTCTTAAAGGATTTTCTTTGAATGATTTAAGTCTGATGGGAAGAAAAAAAAAGGTAATCTCATAAGATTTCACAGCTCCTTTTGACACTCAAAGTTATTTGATATCATCGTTGTATAGTACAAAGACAGGCTGAGAGAGTTGGGCTTGTTCAGCCTGGAGAAGAGAAGGCTCTGGCGAGACCTAAGTACAGCCTACCAATACTACAGGGGTAGGGGTCCTACAGGAAAGGGGGAGAGGGACTGTTCGTCAGGGAGTGTAGTGATAGGACAAGGGGTGTAATGGATTCAAGTTGAAGGAGGGTAGGTTTAGATTATATGCCCTTTATTATGAGGGTGGTGGGGCCCTGGCACAGGTTCTCCAGAGAGGTTATGAAAGCCCTATCCCTAGAAGTGTTCAAGGCTAGCTTGGATGAGTCTCTGGGCAACCTAGTCTAGCAGAATGTCTCCTTGCCCATGGCAGGGGGTAGGAACTAGATGGGCTTTGAGGTCCTTCCAACCCAAAGCATTCTATGATTGGATTAACCAACCTCTCATGCAGCTAACAATAGTTAATAATATATTCCCTGATTGGGGTGTTTGGGGTATATCTATGATGTAAATGGGAAAAGCAGTTCTGCAAGAAGTGTACTAAGATCTTAAACTCCCTTAAGACTGTGTATCATGCTTGTTGTGGGTAAGATCCTCTTTCCTTTTAATGCATTCAGGAGATCTTTCCTGGATCTTTTCCAAGGTTTGCAGGTTGTTATGACCCTATAGGAGTAATTTTAAGTTGTCATTGCAGCAATTTCTATTGTGAAGAGTTAGTATGTGTGTTAGCCTCTTGTAAATCTGGAAATTATAGAATGTTTTTATAAGTTTTATATTTATTATGACAAATGACAGCTTAAAAAAAAAAAAAAAAGAAAAAAAAGCCCACAACAACAAACCACAAACTCCTCCTCTCAAAGCCAGGGCTTGCTAGCCCAGTAAGTGTATTTTAAAGAAATGCTTACAAAAGGAAAGATAGCTTTTGTGTCATTGTAATGCTCGAAGCTTCATCTTTTCAACCTTTCTTTGTAGCAGGGGATAGGTTATACAGCTATTTTTTAACCTCTGACTTTTTAACCTTTCGGGTTAGAAAGCAAGACCGCTATGAAAGCTTTAGCTACCAAAGTGGCAATAGCAAGCCCATTTGTACTGCTTTAATGCAGGTTCTGTATGTTAATTCCCTAGTAATGTAATCAAGAAAGCGCTGGCATTCAGAACCAGCAAGTACCTAGTACTTACTTCACCCCCTGACCATAATGAATGTAAAATGCTGGTAGTAATAGATTGAAATGAAAAACTCCTTCATCTGGGCCTGCAGGAGATTTGCAATCACATTTTGATTCTGAGTGCCGCTTGATTTGGGGGATTAATGCGTGGGTAGATCGACCTCTCTTGCAGGAGCGGTTGTTTTTGTGCTAACTGTGTGAAAAACAAATTTCAAACAGATGGCCTGTTGCCCTTCTCTTGCAATTCGTATTATCACCTGTTTGGTTCTTCAGTATTAATACCTGCTCTGAACTCTTCAGGATTTTTTTCTTCTTTTCGTGCCTCACAGGGAGGAGGGTGAATTTTATTATCAACAGAAAAATCAGCTTCCCTTTTATCCCCCCTTTGCTGTCACCAAATACAGCACCCCTTGATTGACTTGGTTAGTTTAAAAATTGTTTATTTGTGCTTTTCAAAGCAAAATTAAGCTGTTGCTGTACATTCTAAGCTATTTCTACCTGAGCAGTAACTTTTGCTGTATGTATTCTATGCAAAAAAAAAAAAAAAAAAAAGCAAACCCCACTTCTGTTCAGATTAGATTTACATCCATTTACCTGTTTTAGGCACATCAGCTACCTTTAGTTTCTGGTATTTGTTTTATAGTGAGAGTATTGCTTAGGCTATATATTCTGGAATTGTCTAAGCAACATGAGCATGTATACTGTAATGTTTGCCTGAGAGATAATAATATGAGCCAAATTCTCATCTCATCCTGGTTTATTAAATAAAATATAAAAAAGAAAAGCCTGGTCAGGTGCAACTTTTGTTTTCATGCTCACTGCTACTTAACCAAACGGAAAGTGGAGCAACAAGCTCAAGCCCAGGTTTTGTCTGCATTCAGAAATTCCACGGCAGACTTCTGAAGCTGCATTTACACAGTCTTAGACAAAATATAAATATGTCCCAGGAGATAGCAATCCCAGCTTATTTTTTACCAGTCAAGGGTTACAAATGCCTTGGAAAATGTATTGTCCTTTCTTGTTACCTTGTGTTTTCCCATCAGCTTTGTGGATACTAAGCAGGAGATGCTGTTACATTATGTCGTGTTTTGTGTCCTTTTTTTTTACATTTGTCTTGATTTCAAGTTGTTACTTTTTGCAAAATTGTGTTGGTAAAAGGGTGAGCTTCTTATACCCTGAAAATCAGGTGATGTATATTTAAGCTTATAACTAATTCTGGTTATAGAGCTACATTGTGTGGTGCAAAATGGCATTAATGTGCATAAGAATCTGGGTCATAAACTGTAATGGGAAAGGGAAGGGAACTTTCAGTGTGCTACTTGTCTTGCAATAGGTGTTTTGTCAAACTGATTGTTAAGATGTTTTTGTAATGTAGGAAAACATTTCCCCAAAAAACCCTGCTATTGCAGACAAATCCTATCTGGAATCACTAAAAACTGAAGTTTGATTTGTGATAGTAGAAATTATAGCTATAATCAGCTGTGTCTCTTTATATCTTTTGTTACATCAAAATAGTGTTGGGAAATAGCTCTGTACTCCTGAAAGGATGGATGAAAATGATATAGACCTCTCTGGCACGCTGTAGTGTTTGGATCACGCTTCCTCCCACACCAGAAAATACTGCTGTGATAGAATGTTAGCCAGTGCCAGTCTAGTTAGCAGAGACTGTTTAGGAGTGTTTAGTTGTCCATTGTAGTTATATAATTTCTATACATATAATACAACACCATATATATTATATGTTGTTTGACTTCTCTTGGTCTTTAATGTACTCCTGTAATTATGTGGGATTCCTTTTATTATAGGCACTTGATACTGCTTTTGAATGGAGGACATCTAGCATTAAGATGCCTTGAACCAATGTCCTACAAGTCCTAACTGTAGCAGCACTGGTGTAGTCATTAAAGACTATGTTCTGCAGTATGTCACAACTCCTGGCACAGACGGGTGGGAATGTTGCTGGATCTGAGCCCCTGAGTGGCGTAACAGGTTGCCTTTGTAAGGGTAGTGCAAAAAACCTGCATCTGGAGCACTGTGGTTGTACCAGTCCTTCTGTAGTAGCTCCATGCTAGAGGCTCTTCCCAGGCTGGAAATGGGGGAATGATGGTTCTTGCTTTTGACACATGGAGTGCAGCTAGATGTGAAATGGAAGTCTCTGAATCCTATGCCAAGAAGAGCTAGAGTCTGATTTGACAACTGGCTCTTATAAATGTGTCTATTTCCTATTAGAAGAAGTACTGACAGCAGATAGTCAATTTAATGATGTCTAACCTACTGCAATCAGTATTAAATAGGGTCCTCGCTTTTGCTCAGTATCTTTAAAGGCTTTAAAAGGTATCTATTCCAATTTTGGTGGGTGAATACCAGTGCTGTTCTATGGAAATACATGAAGAAACAAAACTTTACCAAACTAATGCATTTTCAGAGAGCTATGAATAGATCTACATCTTGCCAGCTAGGTAACGCCACAGAAAATAGTAATTCTTCATCATCTCCCACCCTTTAACATGCGGAGAAAGGTAACCCCTATCACCCCAAATTCTGCTGCTGCTAAGAAGAAAACAGATTAATCTATTTACTCTAATAGCAAAATATATTGCATGGGTAGCAGACAAAGTAAATTCTAATTAGAAAAGATTTGTGTGACAAATTCTATGTTAAATGTTTTGCAAGGTAATGTTAGCACACAGAACACCAGCATGACTGATGTTGGTATGTTAAAAAAAACAAAAACAAAAGACATACAAAACGTGAAATGCATCAAAGGGGAAACATCTACTAGCGAAGAAGAGCGCTATTCTGAGCACTAAGCTTTTATTGCTGACCTGACCAAATCTGTGCTAATGTGAAGCTTGCTGTATTTGAGGCATTTGAGATGCCTACTAATGAAATGTAGAAATGAGATAACAAGCGTTGGTGTCGGTGCAGCAAATATCTACTTCCTTGCTTCACGTCTTTAAGAGTAGATAATAAAAAGGAAGCAATCAAAACACATAAACCTCCAAAAGTGAATTGCCAATTTGCTGACCGATGCTTAAAATTATAAATCCATAGTGTGAGTGCTTCCGTGCTGAGTCCCTTGTCATTGGGCCTTTATGCATGAGGTGGGGGGCTACTGTCAGTACTGTCCTGTGTAACTCTGCAGACTCAGTCTGAGTTGCATTGCTGTTATTCAAAATACATCTTATTTTGGCCAGTTTTGTGATGAGAAGCAACTCTTCATTCTGGATGATGTGTAGGTCAGCTAAGGAAAAGCCCTGTGCAGTGAAGAACAAATATTTGCTTCTCCCTGTGCAGTGTAGATCCCTTATTTAAAAATAAAATCCAAGAAGGAGATAATATACTGTGATATAGCTTTGTACGCGCTTAACTCCTTGCCTTGTACATAGTCAACTTGGTAATATATCTGTGGAGACCCTGGACCATACATTTCTTGACTTGAGAGATAAGAACCTGTGCAGAGTAGCTTCTTGTATTTGCTTAAAGTGTGGAATTGAGTATTCATCCTTTGTAATGAAGTCCACTAATAAATTATCATCCATCAAAGTTGCTGAATGTTCCAGAATTGTCAATGTAGCTAGTTCATAAGTAAATTGCAATAGCAGAATGAAATCTTTGTGTGTGTGGTCCTAAATATTTTTGATAACTCATGAAAATGGATGATGACATGGGTTGAGAATTAGCAGTCAGACCGAGCTCAGAGGGTTGTGATCAGTGGAGCAGAATCTGACTGGAGGCCTGTGACTAGCGGTGTTCCCCAGGGCTCGGTGTTGGGTCTGGTCCTGTTTAATATCTTCATTGACGACCTTGATGAGGGAATAGCATCCACCCTCAGCAAGTACCCGATGATACAAAGCTGGAGGAGTGGCTGACACGCAGGACACTGCGCTGCCATCCAGCAAGACCTGGACAGGCTGGAGAGCTGGGCAGGGAGAAACCTGATGAGGTTCAACAAAAGCAAGTGTAAAGTCTTGCACCTGGGAAGGAGTAACTGTTTGTATCAGTACAGGCTGGGGGATGACCTGCTGGAGAAGAGCTCTGTGGAGAAGGACCTGGGGGTCCTGGTGGATGACAGGTTGGCCATGAGCCAGCAGTGTGCCCTGGTGGCTAAGAGGGCCAATGGGATCCTGGGGTGCATCCGGAGGAGTGTAGCCAGCAGGTCAAAGGAGGTGATCCTCCTTCTCTACTCTGCCCTGGTCAGGCCCCACCTGCAGTATTGTGTCCAGTTCTGGGCTCCCTGGTAGAAAAAGGACAGGGATCTCCTGGAGAGAGTCCAGAGAAGGGCTACGAAGATGATTAAGGTCCTGGAACATCTTCCCTATGAGGAAAGGCTGAGTGAGCTGGGACTGTTCAGCCTTGAGAAAAGAAGACTAAGGGGGGACCTAATTAATGTTATAATTATCTTAAGCATGGGATGCAGGGGGAATCAGCCAGCCCCTTTTCAGTGGTTTGTGGAGACAGGACAAGGGGCAATGGCTACAAGTTGGAGCACAGGAAGTTCCGCACCAACATGCGGAAGAACTTTCACACAGTGAGGGTGACAGAGCCCTGGGACAGGCTGCCCAGGGGGGTGGTGGAGTCTCCTTCTCTGGAGATATTCAAGACCTGTCTGGATGCCTCCCTGTGCAATATGAGCTAGGGAGCCTGCTTTGGCAGGTGGGTTGGACCCAATGATCTCTCCAGGTCCCTTCCAACCCCTATGATTCTGTGATTCCATGACATGGTCGAGATATGGGAGGTAACATCAGGGAATTGAACACTGCAGCTGGGAGTTGTCCATGTGTTGAGCTCTGTTCTGAGAGAATAGACACTTTAAATCTTGAAGTCTATCTGTGAGATTAGTTTTATCTTCCAAAAAATAAGTTCTGTGTGAATAAGGATCATGTCAGGCTTTTAATATTCTGTAACACACTATCACCTATTGTCACGTACTTAAAGTTAGTAGGTGTGGTGCTAGTGCTAAATTGACTTCTGCTCAGAATGACTGTGTAATAAATCGATCAAGGAAGCGTAAGTGACACAGAGCCAAGTTTGGAGGTTAACTTTTGTGTACCAAGCGAGCTATCCAGAATCACTTTCCTCGCATCAGCTTTTTATTTCTTCAGATCATACATTCAAACATCTAGTTGTCAAACACAGGGCTATATTGTTAATCCTCTTCTCTAATATTCAGTTGTTTAACTCAAGTATGACTGTTGCTACTTGCATTATTTTTTTCTTTTCAGTGTTTTGCTGACTGATTTCCTCGTTGCAGCATCTAATGTTCTGAGGGATTTCAGTATTCTTGTCTCTTATGTCTGAAGGGGAAAGGTAAGAAGTTGAGGTACTCGGTGTGAGGTACTCTGAGTTGTCTTCAGAGGATGAATTTGTCTTCAATGCTAAGATTTTAAACAGGAGAGCAAGATTAATTTTTTCTTGGTGTTCTGAGTGTAATTTAGCATTCAAAAATGAACATTATTTACTCTGTGGGAGAAGTGAATCTTAGTGTATTGGGGTAGGATGGTTTTATTTCTATATTTTAACCTTTTGTGAAGATCCCCAAATATGTATGTAAAAAAACCCCTAAACAAACAAAAAAATGTTATCATTTTTATGCATACTTGGGCTGTACTAAATGCAAGGATAAGGAAAAAAAAAAGGAGAGCAGTCCCAACACTTGTGCGATGTGGATTCCCACGGTAGTATTCAAAGCAGTATAAGGATCTTCCCCTGTTCTCATTTGGTACTGTTGTTGTTTTTTAAAGGTGAATCTGGCAGGTTGTCTGCATTCCAAGTGAAAAAGAGCCCCTGGAGACAAGTGGCTCGTTTTCAGAATGGAAGTCCATGAAAGAGCTAGTTCCTTTCATAGTACTGCAACTTGCCTACAGCTTATTTCTCTAAATAGGAACTTCTGTATTTAAAAAAAAAAAAATAATAAAAAAAAATTTTAAAATGCTGCTACAGCAGGGTGGGAAGTTTGTTCCCTGGTTCCCTCCTGGAGAGCTGTTTTGATGTCTGTCTCCTTGCCTCTGCCCCTCTTCCTTTCCCCTACTATTTTTGAAAGCAAGCTTTTACTTTCTGCTTGCTTAGCAACATCTCTGATTCTTGGCCTTTCTCATTGAATTGGGACTTTGGTTTCATCCTGTCAGCAGGTAAATGGCCTTAAACCCTTCATGGTTTTGTCAGGGTAAAGTGGAGCTGAAAAGCATTACATATGTTCCAAGTTGAGAGGCAGCTCTTTTGCCATGTTCAAGTGGGTCTTTCCCTTCCCCCCTCCTCCTCCTCCTCCTATTAAAGGGCTCAGCCACAATGAAGCTTTAATCAGCTTCATTGATTTAAAGCTAATTTGCACTCGGCTTCAAGGCTAAGGTCGGTAGCACAAGCTGAAGACCTTTAAATCAGAAGTTGGAATGAAGAGCCTTAGGTATATCACATTGTCTGCTGTGCAAAAGAATAACAGCTTCTGAAGACTGCAAATTAACTATAAGGGGAAAAAAAGCACAAAGCAGTGTTTTCTTCTGTTAATGTAACCTCTGCTTGCTTAGTTACACAAGCTTTGCTATCAACAATTCTGCTTCATTGTGTAAATTAATAGTCGGCTGAATATGTTTTAGCTCTGTAATGTTTTCAGCACTCCAATTCTGGTTGGTTTCAGTTGCATTTAACCTAATTGCCAAACTGATTCCCATCAGTAATAACTTTTAATATTTATTTTTCCCAAAGGGAAAAAATTGTCTTGTCTGTATTCTGCAATTAAGAAGGTGATGAAATATTCAGTGTATGACTCCTCTCTGACTTAAATTCTTTTGTTAACTTTATCAGATGAGCTATAAAATATTAACCAGCCCACTGCCTGAGCATGTGTGAGTTGTATACTGTTTATCAGACATTTTAAAGTACTTATAATTTTTAACACTGACTACATCACAGGAGAGACCGCATTATCCTCTGGTTTCAGAATCAATGTTTTTGATGGGGCTTGGTGTACCAGACTTTGTGTGTGTATTCTCTTTACAGCACAAGCAGCACACTCAGAAAGGCATTGTTGCTATAAGCTGTTTATTAATCTAAACAGGTGGAGCAGAAATATCATCTTTCCTTAATTTGTCCTTTCACAATATTTTCTGGTTGTGCCGGGCTGTAGTTTACAGTGATGCTCACTGGAATTTTGTAGCCAGCTGCAAGTTTGGGACAGTCCAAGTTTTGTGTGGATGTTGCACACACCTAGTACATGTAGATAGGTGCAAACTCGACAACTAGATTGAAGCACGGCTGTGTATACTCTTTGGGATACTGTCTGAAAATGCCTTTTTATTTTTTTGCACTTGCACGCCAAATTTTGCATGTCTGACTAATGCAAAAATGTAAGGGGGATAAGCTTGGATTTGTGGCTGCTTGCAGTTGCTGTGTTTTGTTATGTCAGGAAAGAGAATGCAGTTTTCTGAAAGGTTTTGGCCTCTTCTCTGTGTGTGGCTTTGAAACAATTCATGAGCTCACTGCAGTGATGGAAGAATTTCAATGCGTTCATTAAAAAAGTGACTCTGCTTTCTTGTCAGGTCTGTGAAGGGGAGTGCTAAGCCTAAGCCACAAAGTCAAAGCAGTATTTAACTTGTTAGCTTCTCCACAGAAATTAATTCAAATTTTCGCTTGCTCTTACTTTTTTTTAATCTTTTTTAAAGAAACCAAACAACCCAAACTTGCAAGTTTTGCAGGCAGAATCTGTGCATTGATGTTGAAAGCACAGTAAATTAGCAGCATTTAAAAGCTGGTGGGCACAGGTACAGTGAGGGGAGGAAAAACTGGAATGTTTGGAACGCTGTGGGAGTGTTTCACGCTGCCTGCTGAGGTATCTGTGGCAGGGAGGAGTAGCATTCCTCACCTCCCCTGCACATTTACATGTGGCTGATGGAGCCATGGACAGGCCTCTCAGGATTTTTCTTACCTGACACGTGAAGATCTATATGCCAACTCATATGACTACATGAGGTCTTCCTCCGTTCCATCCTTTTCTCCCTGTTCTCCTGCAACTGGATGGTGTGACACAAAAAGGATGGAGCCAGTAAGGGTATGCTTTTAGTCAAGGCTCCCTGCGTGTGTGGCATGCTGTTAGGGAGCTTGTGTTCTCTGGTTCAGTGTCTTACTCTCACTGGAAACCCTGTACCAGGAGTGACTGCTCTGTGAACAACGCGGCTGCATCCAGCTGCACGGTTCTAGAGCGCGGCACTGAGATGCCAGCCTGGGAGCTGTCGGGGGTGTGTGAAGGAGACGATAAGAGTCTCGCATGTAAGGAGTGAGACTGGATCAGTCTGTGTCTAGGATATGTGATACTGTGGATATTAAAAAAGCTTTTCATCAACAGAGATTTGAGATGACAAGGGCGTGTGGCAATAAGACAAAGAGTAATGGGTTTAAGCTGAAAACTGGTAGATGTGGAGTCACCATCCCTGGAGGTATTTGAAAGGCATGTAGATGTTGTGCTTGAGGACGTGGTCTAGAGGTGGACTAGGCAGGGTTAGGCTGTGGTTGGACTCAATGATCTTAAAGGTTTCTTCCAACCTAAGTGATTCTATGACTCTATGATTTGGAAGAAATTTTCCTGTGAGGATGGTAAGGCCCTGGCACAGGCTGCCCAGAGAAGCTGTGGCTGCCCCTTCCCTGGCAGTGTCCAAGGCCAGGTTGGATGGGGCTCTGGGTAACCTGGTCTAGTGGAGGGTGTCCCTGCCCGTGGCACGGGTGTGGAACTAGATGGGCTTTGAAGTCCCTTCCAACCTAAACCAGTCTGTGATTCTATGTATATGGAGTTTATTCTTTTGTTCAGAGCAACTTGCAAAGTTATGCAAGACAGCTGAAAATAATAATAAGGCATAAACTAAACTGAGAGAAGACCGCTTCCAAGAGAGTAGAGCAGACCACCAGGAAGGTCCGAAACCTTGAAAGGGCTTTGCATAAGCATCCCAAGTATTCTTACCTGAAGTCTACCTACAAATGTCCCACGTAACAGAATTTCTTGTTTATTTTTTAACTCATGTTATCATTTCATGGGACTAGCTGCTGTTTGACAGGATGTTATAGGGCGGGATTTTTTTTAAAAAAGAATATACTACAGAATGAGTTGTTTGATTTTCAAGATAGCTAATGTGATGTGAACTTACTAAACTCTGTATTGATTACTACAAGGCAATCAGCGTATTACTGCAAAGGCATTAGAAAAAGCAATTTAAAAATGTGAATTGATTCTGGGGTTCTCTAGCATGGTCTCATGCCAATACATTATCAGAAAACTCTTTTTACTTCTGAACTTAGAGATAAAGGACCAAAAGCTGTAAATAAATGCATATTTAATTAGCCTCAATGCCTCCTCTAGTATGCCCTCTGGGAGCAGACTAGCTCACACCTGAGAAGCGGCTGGTCTTAAACTTAACGTGTGCTAGACTTCTGTGGAAATCTTCTGTAAAATTACATTTGATACAAATTCAGTGTTCTCTCTCTTTCATAAAATACCCAAAGCACTTCTCAAAGAAATCTTCTTGATATCACACTTGATATCATTTAAAAAAATTGAGGGTGAGGGGGAATATGTAGTCCCAAGAGGTTTGGGTTTTGTTCATTGATTAGTAACTTGGGGTAGTTGGTTTAGTTTGTGGTGTTCAAGAACTGTACATGTCCCTTCACATGTGTGAATTTTCCCCCAGCTGCAATGGCATCAGAACATAAAAGTTGAGAGAGAGGAGCAGACTGACTGACTTCTAAATTTGATGTTAAAGCTCTTCTTCAGGAAGGTGATGCCAACTTTCGGTTATGTTTGGCTGCCGCTGCCTATGAACTTGTAGGGAATGCTATAGAAAATGCCTTGCTCTGTGAAGAAGAAAGCTAATGTTATTTGGAAATGTCTCTTACAAACCGGGAATGTCTGTAACTTGTTATGGCTTTTGATTACAATGAACTGTGCTCACATTAGGGTCCAGGAGCATTTATAGACTTGTGTCATCTAGCAGCTGCAGTACACCTTTCCAGTAGGATGAAGGAGCTGCAACCAACAAGGGACAAATTTTAGGACACTTCTACTCTGTAGCTGGACTGCAAGGAAAGTACTGTCCAAAGGCTGGTGGTAGGTTTTTGAGTATCTCCATGTAGTCTTGCAGGCTGTGGAAGATCTGTAAATGAAAGACTGCAAGGCTGATTCCCTCACTACAATACTGCATGCGAGACCAGAGCTAAGTGAAAATTAGGACATTCTACTTAATGGGGGCTGGTCTGGGCTTACCTCGTTTTAAACATTTGTTGGAGCTTGTGAGTGAAGTACAGAAGTAATTACTGAATGTCACTGTCATTGCTCCTTTAGGACCAATTCTAAGATAAATTGCAGGTGCCTGGCAGTTCCCAGAGAAATACCTTGTGGTGGCTTTCTGGATTAGTAAAAATGACTGATTCTTGTTGCTGGTGTGAAATGAGTGGGGGAGCTACCACAATGCTAATGCGTTATTGCTCTCACCATTGAGCCAGATCACAATGACTGAAGTGATGTGTATCTTAACTGAAGATAGAAGTCGTCCTCACATCGTTAAGGACTTGAAACAAAGCCACTGAAATTAGTGAGTTTCCCATTTGCTGCAGTGTTTGTTGGCAAAGGCTTAGCTTGGCTTTGCAAGCTCCCCTCCTCTAACATAGAAATTTGACTGTTAACAAACTGGTTTTAAGTCATCCGTTTTGCAAAGAGTGGAGGTTTTTGGCACTGATGTAGGACATAGAGTAGAATACCTGTGCAAGAGCATGGCATTCCTTGGCTCTGAGTGTAACAGAACCTTGTTCTGGATTAGTCACATATAGGCAGCCCAGTGTACTTCATGCTTATTGAGTCACCTTGTTGATAATTGCAGCATGCTGCTAATAAATGAACCTGCTGAAAACTATTTCACCTATATTGTATCTGCATAGTTATACTCATCGGTGTCAATTAAGTTCAAAGGGCACAGAAAGGCAGTTTGAATTTCCTTTAGTGTTTATGATCTTTAATAATACCGCTTTCTTGTTTTTTTGCTTTGTATGAGAAAGTTGTATGAGGATGGGGGAAGAAAGGGAAAAGAACACGAGACTTTGAATGTTATTAATTTCCCTTTTACCAGACTCTCCCGATTCATGCAGCATGCAGAATAGTATTGATCACAGTGTTTCTTTCAGTTGGAAATACCATGTTAATGCTTTCATGTTATTTGCTGCAGTCACACTCTGACAAGTTGGGGTTTTTTTTTTTCTGTTTGTTTCATTATTTGCAATTCCATTTGGAAAAAAAAAATCTCTGAACGTTTTTTAAAGAATAAGAGGCAGAATTTCTCAGGTATGCTCCAAGCTGAAGTAGCTGGAAGAGGAAATTCAAACTTGAGGCATTCCAGCCACAGCTGCTCAGTCCCACCCCCAAACCACAGCCTTTTGCCCTGTCAGTTGTGCTGATACAACTATTTGTAGGGCCATGTGCTGTTAATCTGTTCAGTGAGCTGGTTTAATCACACTGAAACTAAGTGTTTATTTTTAACCCTGATCTGACTTGCAGCACATGTCTACAGGTCATTTGTCAGCACAGAGAGTGGCTTGCAACCACTACTTCAGGGGGCCTGAGACTTCCACAGTGTGGAACATGGAGCAGCTGAGGACTTGTTCAGAGAAGAGAAGGCTCTGGGGAGACCTTATTGCAGCCTACCAGTACCTAAAGGGTCCTAAAGGGTCCTAAAGGAAAGTGGGAGAGGGACTTGTACAAGGGATTGGAATGATAGAACAAGAGGTGTGGCTTTAAGATGAAGGAGGGTAGGTACAGATTATTAAGACATTGGGAAGAAATTCTTCCCTGTGAGGGTGGTGGGGTACTGGCACAGGCTACCAAGAGAAGCTGTGGATGCTCCCTCCCTGGCAGTGCCCAAGGCCAGGCTGGATGGGGCTTTGGGCAATCTGGTCCCCGCCCAGGGCAGGGGGTTTGGAACTAGCTGGGCTTTGAGGTCCCTTCCAACCCGAAACCACTCTGTGGTTATAAGTACTTTCAGAATATCTGCATCTTGATGTCTGTCTGCCTTTGTATTCTGAAAGAGTGAAAATAGGTACAAAAGTTCTTTGTTATAACAGCTAACAGCTACTGAAAATAAGATCCGAATGAAATAATGGCACTAATGCTTACTTGGTTCACTTTTCCTTCAAAAGACTTAGCAAGTGAAGCTTAAATAATGATTTGCAATGTAGTGTTAAAAAAATGCTATTTCACTTGGATCCCAAACAGGGAAAAGAAGAAAAATTAAGTTATTTGTACGCTACTGGAAGGGAGTCTGTAGGGTCTTCCTCATGGTTTCCCGATGTAGCGAATATTTCAGTAGTTCTGCTGCCCGACCATGAATGGTGAGTGCCATTTGAGATATCCAAGGGTATCTAAGCTTTTTACATGGGTCTGTGAAATGCAGGACTGTATGTATGAGAGGGGCATGCTCTCTGGGACATCTAGGTAAAAGCCATCTAAGACACTGTGCAACACCTAAAAATAGTACTTTGCATGACATCTGAAATATCACTAGATACCTGCACCTAGGCAGCTGAGTGACACCCTGTGTAGCTTGTGCTTAGAACAAGAGAGACCTCTAAATCACATTAGGCAATCACAAGACAGAGTGATCTCTGTCAGGTCCCTGTTCTGTTCATACTGTTGATTTGTGTCAGGAGGTGGCTCAGAAAATGCTTAAGTAAGCAATAGCTGCGTACCAGGAACCCAAACAGGCGGTTCCTCCTTCATGACACTCATAGTGAAATAAAGGCTAAAGGAGAAGCGAGTAGGAAAGAAATGAAGGTGGCCAAGTGGTGAGTGAACAGGTAAACCAGGGCAGAACTTAAGTCTCTGCATTTTTAATCTGTTGCTCCAGCTATAAGATCGGAAGTTCCTAACCTTTCCTACTGAACGCTAAAAAAATTACGCTGCCTGGTATGTCTGGATCTGAAGCTGCACAGATGTCTGTAGCACATGTAGTACGCGTGATATGCCCTGAATGTGTCAGATTTTTTGGGCACGTGAAGCATGCGAACAGGTGGTCTGCCATGAGGCTTGCTGTACCGGCACCGTGCAGTTGAAAGGTGAACGTGAGGTGGTACTCTGTCAGGGTCACCTGGTCAGCTAGGTGTAACAGGTGTGCCTAGGGATAACTGGGGGGGGGTGGTGTGTGTTCATTAAAGCTGAAAGACTCTTTAAGCCCTGATTTTCCCCTCTGTAAAATGGGGACTTATTTCTCAGGCTTACTGCAATGATGAAAGGCTTCATTAGCCAGTGTTTATAGAGAGGGTTGTGTTCTCAGAGAAAAGGAGTCAAGTATTTGTGATACTGAACATTACAAAACACAGTCTGTCATGAAGCTCTATGGACCAAGCTCATTTCTAGGGTGTTCATGTTCATTCCCACCAAATCACTGCAAGCTATGAATTATTACAGAGATGGCCTGTAGACTATCAACCCCATTTAAGTGAAACTTCTTTTCATAGCACGCATTTTGTTTGTCAAGAAGAGACACAAAACATTTTAAAGCTGTAAAGACAGTAGCTGCTCTTCCGAGATCAAGATGTGCCTGCATGTGAGAGCAAATCTGCATGCTGAGTAAAAACACAAAAGCCATAAAGGCAGTATTGCACACCTTCTAACACCTAAGTTTCACCAAATTTGGTATGAAGGCTTGCAGCACCTGGGTACAATGAGATGAGCTTTTTTCCTGACCAAACTCTGTTATCTGATAATCAGGTCAGCCACTAAGCAGCTTCAATAACTCCTACTGTTAGTCACTGCTAGATGAGACCCCACCTGGAATACTGTGTCCAACTCTGGAGCCCTCAACACAAGAAGGACATGGACTGCTTGAAGAGGGCCATGAGGATGATCAAAGGGCTGGAGCACCTCTCCCATGAAGGCAGGCTGAGAGAGTTGGGCTTGTTCAGTCTGGAGAAGGCTCAGGGCAGACCTTACAGCAGCCTTCCAGTACCTGGAAGAGCCCTACAGGAAAGCTGGAGAAGGGCTGTTTGTAAGGGCATGGAGTGATAGGACGAGGGACAGTGGTTTTAAACTAGAGCAGAACAGATTTAGATATGAGGAAGAAATTCTTCACTATGAGGGTGGTGAGACACTGGAACAGGTTGCCCAGAGAGGTGGTGGTTGCCCCATCCCTGGAGACATTGAAGGTCAGGCTTGATGATGATCTGAGTAATCTGATGTAGGTAAAGGTGTCCCTGCTTACTGCAGGGGGGTTGGACTAGATGGCTTTAAAAGATCCCTTCCAACCTAATGCATTCGATGATCTACTACTATTGTTCCATGCTGCTTCCAGCTCTTTCACTGTTTTTTTCTTGTATAGTATGTCATGGCTTTAATAACAGGAGCTTCTTTGAACTCTTGTGCCTTATACTAAGTAGATGGGAAAGAGAGGTTATGTGTAGTAGTTATTGCTAACAACTTACTACTAACTAGTGAGATGAATGACTCCTGCTGTGGTTGCTGTGTCACTTGGGCCTTGCAAAAGGGAAACGTGAGGAAAGCACGGAATTTGATGAGGAATGCTAGTTTCTGTACTTTGATGGGGGCTGATCTGGCTGATTATTTGGAACTGCACTGCTGATTAGCTGCTCATGCGCTCTTTTTCTCAGCAGACATCACTGAATTTCTGCAATTTGTGATAGTAAATTAGTGGTGATAAATAGAAATCGTTTGCATCCAGTGCTTTCAGAATTTGGAGAAATGAATCCAAATTTAATGGAACAGTGATTCTATCCACTAAACCCTGACATCGTATCTCCATTCAATTTATTTGTTCTGTGGTTTATGTATTTATCTGTGGTTAATTTTCCTTGCTGGTAGATTGCAAGTTTAATGATAGGGCTGGACCTTCATACAGTGGTACAAAAGTGCTTATTTTTATGTCAGATGCAACTACAAATTTCAATTATGAAATAAATTAATTTCCTATCAACATTAAATTAATAAATAAATGATCCCATTTGTGTTACGGTCTCTCTACACAGTTGTGGTCCAAAGAAAGATGTGGACAGCTCAAGAAAGGCAGCTTTTCTATGACAGAGCATTTGGCTATTCTTAGTTGAGGAATTCCCACTGGTTTTGGTATGTCATCATCTGTTTTGATAAGCTGTCCTGTGCAGCAGAAGCATTGCTGTTTTGTAGGAACCAAAGGCATGCCAGACCCATAACTGAAGCTTAATGGATATTGCAAACTGCTGGAAACATGAAGGGTTCAAATTCAGTCGGGAAACCTTCTAATGATAGTGAATTGCTCATTCTTAATTTGCTGTGAGCACATCAGCTGTAAAGCTGGTAAGACCACCACTTGGAAAAAAGACTTCTGTGTCTGAGGAGTGAGAGTTATCTTGCTTAAACATTTTAGACAGAACTACTTACTGGTTGGGTTTCTTGTTGTTTTAAGCTCTCAGAATCATTTCCCAGGTACAGCAGGAAAAAGGCAGAATGTTGCCTTTGAAACAGTGAAAGAATGCGTAAAAGGAAAGGCTAGCTCATGCTGAAAAACTAGTTAAAAAAATTGCCTTGGCTTTGGAGAAGACAATAAGGAAAGGACAAACTCATGCTGTGGCATGTGTTCGTGCGCTGCTTTCTGCCTACATCCTATGATGCTGACATGGGAGTTTGAAACTAGTGTGGCTCCACCAGCACTCTCAACACAGTGAGACAGGTTATTGCCAAGCAGAAGGCATAAAACTCATTGCAGAGATATACATTACAATAGCATTAAAAGCTGAGTGGCTGCTGTATACATTTTATTGGATCAGAGCCCTTAGATTGAAACACAGAGGCTCCATATGCCACCTATGGAATTTCTAAACCTGTATGTAAATGTACCTGGATTTCTGGCATGGAAACATTTCTAGAAGAGGGCTCTTTTTGCTGATGGCTTTGAAAAAGCAATTTGTTACTGGTGGAGCCCGTCAGAGCTGCATCTTCTGTACTTGTGCTAGACATGAGGTTGTTTTGGACCTCTACATGCAAAAGGGCCCATTAAGGTAATCTATGGTTTTTTGCCCTGTTAGTTTCATCTGCAGATTTTACCCTTAATTCAAAACCACTAAATGAATTTTAGAATGCATGTTTGGCAGCTGGTTCAGTAAAATGGCTCAAATGCTTCACAATAGGTGTTCTTTTTTTGTGGGGCTGAGGCAAAAAAACTCCAACCAAAAAGGGCTGTTAGTATAAGTCAGCCTACTTGAGACTCCATGAAGGGCATTGGAGCATCCTACTAGTTGTTTTGATAGCATCTTTGACACCCGATAATCCCAACAGCAACTCATTAGATGAATTAGTTTTGTTTTACTCAGCATGTTTGAGATACTTGGCCTGACTTAGCCAGGTGGTAGACTGAGGTGACCCCACTGTTGAGTGCTGTGACTGGAGAGATTATGCTGTTACATCATATTACATATAAAATGTTAAATCTATGGAATATGCCGAATATCTTCGTGCCAGCAACACAAGTTTAGCAAAGCCCATCAGCATCTCTTAGAATATTTCTAATAGGGTAAAAGACTAGGATCAATTTCTCTGATTTGGTGCGTGCAGCAGGCTTAAAATATTCATAGTCTTCAGCCTGCTGTACGGTACCTTAATAACAGACTTTTGAGGAAGGAGAGATGCTGTGAATCTTGCGGTACTGCTAATGGATTTGAAGGGGATGCTAATGCATTGTACCAGGAAGTGAATTGAGCTCTTGTGTGTAAAGGCGGATTAGAAAATATAATTATGAAAAAGCAACAGTCACAGGCTTGAAGAAGTTTCATTGATGTGTGGCTGCTACAGACAATGTTTTGTTGATGAGAAAGATGACTTTGATGGGTGTATGCTGCAATAGTAATCTTCTTTATGAAGTAACATGGAATGAATTCTAGAAATAACGGTTTTGTGAACTATGAAGGGAAAATTAAATATAAAGACTTCTATTGACAAACTCATGCAGCTTTTAATTTGAAATAACAGTTGTCTACAGAAAGCTAAGCTTTCACATCAAGAACTGCATGAAGGCTTTAGGAGAGAAAAATACGGCATGATATAACTGTCAAGACAAACGAAAACTAGGTCCCCCCCACTACACACACAAAGGCAACCAAGAAATTAAATAATTCATAGTCTCCAGCTGAGTACAGGAGAAAGATCTGAGCTTTTTTGAATATCGTTCTCTAGTTCAGAAGAATAAATGGCATGTCATTATGAATTGTGAATATATTGATTTGTATGTCATAAGTCAGTCACCTTGTGCATGAATGCTGCTGCTGAGAGCTGATGGCTCTAAATATTCCCTATTATCACACTCGCTGATTTGGGTATATGTTTTGCTATTCACCTTTGGTGCTCTGGTTCCTGTGTGTGGCAATTGCCTGGTAGTACTAGTTGGCTTACCACAAACAAGAATAAAGGCATCTTTATCTGAACAGATTTCTCTTGTTGGGACTGAGGAGTCTTGGTAAAAGAAGCTTGGACAGGACTCAACTTCCTGACCCTTTTGGAGAGCCCAGAATAGCTGAATTTGCTCAGTTTTTAACACAGATTTGCCTGCGTTACTCCCATGGTTTAGAAATCAGAAGCTATTCAGATGTTGGACGTGCCCACAGTCCTTTTCAGGGGCTTGCAGCAGAAAACAATAACTCTGATGGTAACTCCCTTTTCCCTAATGCCCCTACCAGTGCATGGTCCTATGTGTGGAGAAGGCATTTGACACTGGGTATATTTAGCAATGTAGACAGGGATGTCTTCTGTCACAGGCCACAGCACACTTCCACTTTTGAAACCTCTTTTTCCTGCTGAGAATACCTGTGCCATTCTGTGGTGCCTCTTAAAGGCAAGGATGTCAGGCTTCTAAAAGTGGTACCTGTAGGTGATGTGTGGCACCAAATGCTTTCTTAAGGTCAGGAGCAATTGATTGTCTAAATAGTAAACTTCTTTAGCAATAAGGTGTAAGACAAAGAAGTTGCCCATAAAAATAAATAAATGCTTAAACAAAGGCAGTACTGATCAAGATAAAATTAACTTACTGTCTTTATCCCATCTTTTTCACCATATACCAGGAGATAGGAATTTCACAAGTATTTTTTATACAGAGAAGTGCATTTCCATACAAAAATATAATTCTTAGCTCTATTTACATTGATATAAAAAAGTGTTCTCTTGTTGAATATTCAAATTTAGTGTAAAGGACAATATGATCCTGCTGTATAGTTTAGAAAGCATGGTGTTACCGTCCACATCAGGGAGAGTCAGCCACAGTACTACTGACGTTTTTCAAACATGGTATTACACCATTTTTCATGTGACACCAGTATTAGGAGACAGTCAGCTTCAGAAACAAAGAAAAATACTGCAAATATAATCTCTGCTAAGTTTGGGTGGGCTGAGCTTTATTCAGAATGTTTTGGACTTACAGAAACACAGAATTGTAGGGGTTGGAAGGGACCTTGAGAGATCATCAGGTTCAACCCCCAGAGATACTTAATTAACTCAGGATTTTTTTTGTTCACTGTTCCAAAGTTTGGGGATGGAAAATTAGTTTTGAGTGCATTGAATATGTTTTGTGTTTGTCAGTTTAGCTTTAAAATTTTTCCATTTAGTTTTCAAGAAATTTTAAATAATTATAAAAGACTAAAACGAGTGGGAAATAATTTAAGTGATTGCTTTTTGCTTTTATGGCACTTTTTTAGATTTAATAACCAAAAGCTGCCTGCTGAAAATTGAACAAGCTCATAAAATTTCTTGCTGTTGCCCACTTTGGAGGTGTGGTGGGTTTTGGTTTGGTTCGTTGTTGTGGTTGGGTATTTTAGGTCTGGGTTGGTTTTGGTGTTTGGGTGTGGGGGGTTTATTTGTTTGTGGGTTTTTTTTTTCCCTTCTGAAGATGCTGCCACTCACTTGTGTGTAATCCCCCTAGTTAAGTATAAAAGCACGAAAGTTGTTCCAACTTGTACCAAAATGCACCAGACAGACTTCCCTGTTACGGTAGCCCTAATTTGCTCACAGCATTATTCAGTTAACCTTTCCCATTGTCCCCCATATTCTTTCCTTTGGACACAAAACCTGTGTTTACAGTCAGTAGTGTAATGTGAGAGCATAATGGTGACCATTACGCATGGAGCAGCTCAGTTACCTAAAGTATGCAAAGCCTGTTATGTGGTGCAGTGTCTCTTGTTTAAAAACTCATATGCAACAGTAAAAAAATGTTTATTTGTGTGTTTTTATTTTAAATTACTTAAAAATGTAATCTGAGTTTGGAAGTGAACCACAGTTACTGCTGGTTATAGCATGACTCATTAGTTTCAGAAGGATGAATTGTTAATATCAGAGTTCAAATTTGGTTGCTTGACCACGCCATTGAGTGAAACTTTTCAAGTTCAATATACCTTACCATGAAAAGCATGAATGAAGGACCTTATTCATGAAAGAAACTTGAGCTCCTTCTGCTCCTTTCTCAAGTTACTTACATGAAGAAAAAAATTGAGGCATGGATTTCCAAGAGAAATTCTTCAAGTACATTTGTTCCCGTGGAGATAGGAACACTTTCTCTGTAATATGCAAATAGGTGAAGATTTCGGGTGGGGATCTTGGAAGCAGAAACATCTGTCTTCCTTCACTTCCCATTTCTCTCAGACATGGAGAAAGTTTAGCACAGAAAAGTATACATTTACAAAAAATTAGATTGTAGAATTTTTCATAATGGAGGGAGAATAATGCATGCAACCATGTGCTTTCTTCTTCCAGAGTACTTGCTTAATTAAAACACTATGATTCAGTAATTATAAGGTAATGATAAATTCAGCAAGTATATAATAAAATGTAATATGCAAGAAAAAGTAATCTGAAAAAAATCCACTTAAATTCACCCATAATGTTGATATAAAAATCACTTTGCTGTCTGTATTTTTGTTGGTCACTCCTTTTTCCGTATCTTTCCTCTGTCTCTTCTTTTCTTACTGTATCATATGTAAGTTATTTGTCTTCGTTTCCAAGGTGCTTTGGGCTTCTGCGCGTTTTTAACCGTCTCTTTTTCACTGCTGAAATACAACTTTTGCTTTTCAATGTCAGCTTCTGCATCCTTCATATTAAGGATTCAATAAATGCCTGTGTTTTCTTCCATGCTGTGCCATTTGGGAAGAATTCTTCATAAACATATTCACTGTTTGTCTTTTACTTTCCTTTTTCATGATGTGCATTAGGAAAAAAAAAAACCTGAACCCAACAACAAAACCCCAAACTAAAAATACCCAAAAAAACTGAGCAAGCCAAGTTGTCAGCTGCTAGTCTGCTGGTGTCCTGACCTCTCCCTTCCTATCTACTAGACTTACATGCTGTTTCCTCTCTTTCTGTGTCACTTGATTTTTGTTTCATTCATTCATTTAAAATGAAAGTTCTTTGGACTCAAACTTACCTTATTTTCTAGCATGTTTTTATAGTGCCAGAGTTGAACAAAGCTCTTCCTAGTACTAAGAATCTAAGAGACTTATAAAAGCTACTATATAGACTTCCTATAACTACCATTTTCGATATCTAAAATAATCTCTTAAGTTTTTGTAGTTGGGGGCATTTGACCTGGTGTTCATTCAGTTGTAAGAAATGACCATTGATGATTGTTGCTGTCTTGTTAGAGACAGGCTGAAGAGTTTGTGCTATGCTATTACAGGTTGTCATAAGAAGATAATGGTAGGTGGGTTTGGGTTGCAAGGAGAACTGAAAGACGAGTCAGGTTCATCTCATGAGGTATATCCTAGTATTTCTGGTGTTATTCATGCATCTGTTTGTTGCCAGGATTCAGTTTTGTTCTTGCTTCTGATTTAACTGGGTGTTTGAGGACTCTGTGTCATTTTAGTGTCCATTAGTCTGTGGCTCTTCACTGAAAATTGGAGCGGGACAGCTCTCCAATGAGGACAGGCTGAAGGGGTTTGGGTGGTTCAGCCTGGAGAACAGAAGGGTCCAGGAAGACCTTATTACAGCCTTTGAATACTTAAAGGAGATGTATAAGAAAGACCAAGAAAGACTAATTACCAAAACAATAGTTTTAAATGGAAAGAGGGCAGATTTAGATCGCACATTAAGTTCTTTACTATGATGGTAATGAAACACTTGAACGGGTTGTTGAGAGACTTGTGGATGCCCTCTCCCTGGCAGTGTCCAAGGCCAGGCTGGATGGGGCTTTGGGCAACCTGGTCTTGTGGAGGGTGTCCCTGCCCATGGCAGGGTGTTGGAACAAGATGGTCTTTGAGGTCCCTTCCAACCCAAATGATTCTCTTGATAGTTTTCTTAAATTTCATTGAGTTGTATCTGGTAGGCTGTTCTTCAGATAACCTGTTTGAATGATTCTACATGTCAAAAGTAGCTTGAAGACTGTGGTTTCTTCATGGAATGGATCAATACATTGGCTCCTCTGGCTGTATAGTATGGTAAACCTAAGGTAAAGATTCTTGTTATCACTTTGGTTTAGTGCTATTTGTACGCATATAGTTTTAGTTGAGTGAAGAGTTGAGTTCCCTGCATGATTCTAGGGGATTTTCATTCTTTTGACATGCATGCTGTTTTGTTCAGGGCTCTCAAGGTTATTTGGTCCTTCAACAGAATAAGGAGAACGGAACCAAACTATGCATATTTTTTTGCTGGTCTGCAGAGTTGGGCAAGCCAAAAGCAACCTATTGTGTTGTGTGGCATTTTTTTTTTAAAACTACTCTCCAGTTTCATAAGTGTGTCAAAAGAATTTCAAGAGTTGATTCCCAGTCCATTCTAGAGCCTAATCCAGTTTTCTATCAGAATTAATGTGGGAACATCCCTTTGTTTTCAGAGAAAATTAGAAAGCAACCTTAAGAAATAAGATGATTCACAAATGCAAGCAAGATTTCCCTTTCCTGACAAGTATTTGGTGTTCACCTCAAAGGCTACCTTACTAGTTTAAAGAAATTTTCAATTTTGAACCTATAAATGGAAAATAAGGTTACTGCTTCTCTCCTAAACCGTTTTCTTCCCATCATCATCCCACTTTTTTCCATTCCTGACAGAACATTGTAAACTAGACTAGGACATGGACATAGTCATACAGGGCTTGTTACGGTGATGGAAATGGAAGTATTGTTCTGTCTATGCGATGTTTTCCCCTTGTGTTACATTATTGAGCATTTGGTTCAGTTTAGGTTTTGATGTTCTAGTGTTAATGAGCTCATTACAGTGGTATCTGAGCAGAGGCGTTACAGGTAATGGGGTTCTGCTTCAGTTCCTGAGAGATATTATTCCACAATGAATGGATCTCATTGTCAGGAGACTTGTTATATATTGAGCCTGATTCTATGCTGCTCCCTCTCAGTTTCACACCTTTTCTCCCAGCCGTGCTTTTCAAAATGGTTAATTTTCCCTACCATTGCTTATTTTTGTTCTCATTCTTTTGCACTTTCCTAACTTTCCTATTTTTTTTACCTTGGTTGCTAAGGAGGTAGAATACTTACATTCTGAATAGCCTCCAGCAATTTAAATCCGAAAAATCCGACCTCTTGTTTGTCTCAAGCAACAGTTGGGAAACTAGCCTCTCCTTAGGACAAGTAACAAGCCACATCCATTTGTACTATTTCTACCCATCCCAGTATTCCTGGAATAACACTTCTCATAATATGCATACATGCCTGTTATCTGTACTAGCCACTTCTCTTCTGGAAAGCAGATTTTGTTTTGAGTACAGCCCACAGAGGGTTAAGTCTGGCTGCTGGGACTCCTTGCAGAGGCAGTTTAGAGGTGTTCTTGTGATCCTAGCTGATGCTGTGACAGGCAGGATCTCATTAGCTTAAGGCATGAGTCAATGCCTTGAAT
Organism: Hypotaenidia okinawae; assembly: GCA_027925045.1. Taxonomy (NCBI): domain Eukaryota; kingdom Metazoa; phylum Chordata; class Aves; order Gruiformes; family Rallidae; genus Hypotaenidia; species Hypotaenidia okinawae. The sequence goes on from BSDF01000002.1 coordinate 66,648,738, forward strand.
GAGCCATCCGTACAGAGAGTCTCTGGAATCCTTTGACTGCAACCCTGTTGAGAAAGGGAAATCGCCTTAAAGTTGTAATGGAAGGGAAAAATTCTGAGGAATTAAGATCCTTGTCTGCAGTGTTACCTTGAAGTGGGAATCCTTGTTGAGGAGAACCCTTAAATTATGTGGGACTACCCTTCAGCAAAGGACAGGTTAAGGTACAATCTTTCATTTCTCTCTGCCTCCAGATTTTATGATTGGTTTTTGTGCTCTGCTTCTCAGTTGAGGAGACTGTGATTCTCAGTGGAGGAGATCTCTTAGGTGGTTTCTAAGCGGCTGGCCGATGCCAGCTATTCCTTTCCTATTGTGGTGGGGCTTTTGAACTGTGTGTGGATTTGTCTTAGAAGTGTCCACACCTGAGGTGCTTATGAACAGGACTCTTGCAGCTTGAGCTGTAAGACCAAGTTTGGAAGTCTTGCAAGGTAGAAGTGAGGAAAAGGAGCCTGTGGGCAAGGTGCTAGCCAGAGCACCTGCGCTGACAAGGTATGGGGAATGACCCTGAAATATAGGAATCCTCTTGGCCTACCCCTACCCCAGTACATATCAAGCCTTTCTGTTGGGGAGGGACATGATAAATCTTCCTGAATATGCCAAGTGAAACTCTCTGTCTTGGTGAGTCTTGGCTACAGTTTTGCTAAGTGTGGAAATTCATCTGTTATGTGCAACTTAAGAAATAATTCTGAAAGCACCATTTGTCTGGCAAATTTGCTTCAATTTTTCCCTCTTTGGTTCCTTTTTCTGCTGATCTTGGATGTCAACACCATGAGTAAAAAGAGTTGCCTAAATATCAGAGCTACAAACTCTGCTGCTGAGGCTGCAGGTTTTTCCTTAGCTTTCTGTAATAGAGGTTTTGTGCTGGTGAGGACTCATGGGAGCTTGCTTATACCAAATGTGTCACTTATTACTGTGATGACTGGACGCATCAAGGCTCCCCTGTCAAACTATAATGAGATCTAGAACAACTGGTTGTCTGCATTGAATGTAGAAGAGAGCGTGTAGGTCAAAGCTCTCTGTATATTTGCTTGTAAAGTAGAGGCTCTAGTGGGTTGCTTCTGATGTTTGGGTGGTCAGATAGGTGAATTGGGGTTGTTCTGGATCACTCATATAGGTTCAACTTGGATAATTTTTAATTTTTCATGATTTGTCTTTTAGGAAACATACTTGGTCAGCTTTTATTAAAGAATTTTTTTGTCTTAGTGAGGAAGGGAGGGTTGAGGAGGATGAAGGAGGGAAAGAGATAACAAGACTGGGGACTAGAGCTGTAGTTATTTTTAAAAATAATTCTTCTGTTAAAAATATTACAGTACTGTCCTAGTGTTTCAAAATGGCGCAGCAGTGTGCGTAAAAGTCTTGGCACCCCAAATTGTCACACATAGCAACATGAATGATCATCCAAACATGTTAATGGCATGTGGAACAGGAATGGGGAAAACATATCACTCTATCCATATTTTACAATTATTTCTTCCAGTGACTGAAAACATAAGCCATGATTCTCCATTTATAGCTATGAGCTGTCTGTCCATGCCTATGTGCTGAAAAGCATTGATGCACTATTGAAAGAGCACTACACTGCTCATTTAATCAGTGTTGGCTGTGTATTTTACATAAAGCAGATCAAATCTGACTGATTTATCACAGACTTTGAGATAAATTTTCCTGTCGGTGCAGGCATATTGCCCATTAATGAGAGAGGGAGTTAGACATGTCAGGCAAGAGCCTTCTGTTATCTGCTTACTCTAATGCTTCTCCAGAAATGGTCCCACCTCCAAAGTCAGGATATAGGTATGGAGGATTAAACTGGCATAGATCTTTACAGAAGTAATAGATGCAAATGAAGCTCTATGCCTAGGTCAGAAGGGAAGATCTATGGCTTCCTGATGAGGGGGAGTGAAGGGGCAGGTGCCAATCTCCTCTCTTTGGTGACCAGGGATAGAACCCAAGGGAACGGTATGAAGCTGTGACAGGGGAGGTTTAGATTGGATATTTGGAAGAGGCTCTTGACTGAGAGGGTGGTCGGGCACTGGAACAGGCTCCCCAGGGAAGGGGTCACAACACTGAGTTTGACTGAGTTCAACAAGTGTTGGGAAGATGTGCTCAGTCCCATGCTCTGACTTGGCTGGCCCTGTGTGGAGCCAGGAGTTGGACTCAATGATCCCTAAGGTTCCCTTCCAGCTCAGGGTATTCTATGATTCTATGTCTTCCGCAGCTCTTTCAGTGTGAATTCATACGTAATTGATGTAACAGTTTGTCTTCCCTGTGCCATTACTTTCATAAAAACAGACAGATTTTTTTTTTTTTTTTAAGATGTGGGGAAAGAATATCAAAGTTATTTTTCTCCATTTAGTTTTCATAAAAATGCACAAGCTTGTTTGTGCCACAATAGCACTAAGTACTCTGTCATTTATCATCGCTTTGCCACAATGTGCAACACGGTCACTCTGCACTGCCTAAAATATAAGATGTATGCATCATCAAAACCTGCAAATTGCTGTATGCTCAGCCTGTAATTTACTTAAAAGGTTTTAAGAGAACAGTAGCCGTGTGCTTATGTGTTCATGGACAGTAAAGTCCATTTAGTCCTCTTGTGAATACTTGCAATTTAACATACTGCCCAACACTTAAAGCCCCATAAGGTATGTCTTTTATTGGATGTTCAGTTGGGTCTGTCATCCAAGGAATAGGGCTTGCTTAGTCAGAGGAAACATCTTCTGTCTCATGCCTGCAACAAAGTAGATTCCAGCTGATCTTTGATAGACTGAGTCCCACAGTTCCGACTGTGAGCATTTGGGAGATTGCATGGTTGTTAAGTGATGACAGTAAAAGAAATTTCCTCTGAATTTTGTCTATACTTGATGATAAAGAGAAGTTGCCATCACTTAAAAATTTTAGTGTGTTTGTGTGGCTTGTGCTACATGGAGTACAGAGTAAGCCATATGTATAGCATGTGCCTGAATACCCTAAGCCAATGATGAAGAAGAGTATGTGCCTGGCTTCATTTGAAGAGAGGTAAGAGTAGGGTTTGAAAATCCTTTATTGAATTTAAAAGCCTCCCCCATCACATACTTTCTAATCAGTGCTATCTGCAGTGTATCTGACTATTTAAGGCACTTCTGTGAGAAACTTGGGTTCTGTTTGGGAATTTTTCATTTGCTTGCCATCAGTATGAGGTCAGTAATTTCACTGGGTTGTGCCTCAGTTTCTCTGTCTTATAAAACTAAGATAATGCCTGTGACTAGCCTCATAAAGGATGCTGTGATCAACTCATTTAAAAAAAAAAAAGGTAGATGAGAATGGGATGGGTGGTAAAGCTGATAGAGCTGGAACAAATAAACTGGTTTAGCATAGGCTATGTCTCAAGTTAGGATTGTCTTCCTTTTTAAAAAGACGTTTTCATGAATCCCTTATTGCTTCCCGTGTTCCCTGTAAAATAAGTATTACTATCAGACTTTGGATAGGTGACTTGCAGGGGAAATCTCAGGGCTAAGTATAGAGCAGCATAAGTAACAGTATAAGAGCAGTGATACACTGCTCTTAGTCCAGGTCAGTGCTGAATTCATGCTTTAAAAGGCTAATAGTTAACCTTTAGAAGGGAAGATTTTGTAATGAAAGCAAAGCATCATTAACAGCCATGTAAAAGAAGAGCTGTTAGTCTTGGTAGTCTTGTGATCCTGCTCTGGCAGAGGGGTTAGACTAGATGATCTTTTGAGGTCCCTTCCAACCCCTAACATTCTGTGAGACTAAATCACACCACTGTACATTTCTACTCAAATTAACTGGCTTAAACATAGATCTTAACTTTTTACGCTGAATGCCAGTGCAATTAGATCTCTGCTTAGTCCTTAAAATATTTTAGAACGATTCTGGATGAAAGGTGTCAGAAAAGTGTAAGGCGATGCTTTCCATATATAACATTTCCATTACTTAACACAAGCATACCCTAGTTTTAACTACCACTGGTATGAAAATTCAGAGTCCCGTCTTGTGAGAATTACCAGAATTATTTGCTATCCCTAGACAACAAAGCAAACTGAATTGGGTGCCTGTGTCCAACAGCTTTTAGCCAATGTACCCCTGTGCCTCTTGAAAGGGTTATTCCTGTCGCCTGAAATGTCCTCCCCTGAGACACAATTGCTTTCACAGTGTTGAGCAAGGCTGTACCAGTGGATGCAATTGTGACAACATCCCAACAGGGCTCTTGCTGTCCTCTTCACCTCAGGGAAAGGAATGGACTCGGAACCGGGGCACCACGCAGCACTTCCGTAGTCAGGTGCAAGGCAGGAGCCCTGCAGTGAGCATCCCAAAGCTGGCACACTGATGTTATGGCACTCTGAATCAGACACGTTTCCTCTGATTCCTTTTACGAGAGGAGGGGAAATAAATCCATTTCTGGATGCTCAAAGGAAGCATCCAGAAGGAAGCCCTGTAGGCTCCAGGCTGCCTTTTGAGAGCATTTCTGTGGTCAGTGCTTCTCTTGCATTGCCTAATGACAAAAAATAGTAGTAAGAGCCCATTTTGGTTTGTAGGTTTGGGAAGAAATGTGCGTTATCTGCCAAATTCTTTTGTAGGCTTTTAGTGTCAAAAGTTGAGTAATGTTGCCCTAGAAAGTTCACTAGTTTGGTTCACTAGTTCACCTTTAGTTGTAGGAAGTCCAGATGAACAAAACATGCCACAAGTGTTATTCTCCTGCCTCTTATTTTTTCTTTTTTACTGGTTTACGAAGAGACAAGATTCAGTTCCCGTAGCAAAATATGTGGATATTCTAAAGTATGTTTGCTATTTTTTCTTACAAAAAAATTTTTGTTGCCTTTTTTAAAGTGCTTTTTGACTTGCTTGTCAGTAACATTCACTGAGCTGCACTAATTTTGAAAAATTCAGAATAGAGTTTTGCCACTTTAGAGATAATCCATGAAAGCTCTCTTCCTGCAGACTGCAATAAATCATCCCCTCCACTAAAAGCCTGGATGTCATTTGAAATTTATTGCATGGAGCTGGTAGTGGACTTAAAAGCCATTTCACGTGTCTTATTACTCCAGTCATCTAATTTATGGGTTTCAGCCACAATTGTAGTTGGAAAAGTATTTTCCCTCAACTGATTAATATGATTTCTGCTTTTGCATTCATTTCCCTTTCTATAATTTTCTATAATCATTGCAACAGATTTTGGCATCCAGTATTCAGATATGAAACTGAAAGAAAGGTGCCAAGACAGACTGATGCAGATTGACTAAGCTTTACCGGCTCTTAGCTGCACTTGTCAAAAGGTATCTTGGTTATTGTTAGTTGAGCAATCTTGCCCTAGGAAAGAGAAAACTATCAGGAGCTTCCTTGTTTAGCATGAGAATCTGTAGCTCTGTGGAGGGAGTATGACGGCAACCTATTAAATGCAGATGAGGTAAGCATAAGTAACACTCTTAAACACAAAGAATAATAAGATATTGGTGCTTTTTTAAATTTCTGCTTATTAGTGTGAAGGCTAGTTTGCATTTACTGTGCTAGGGAAGACTGTGCCTTTTGATTCTTATCAGGCTGACCTCTGTAAGGAAAGATAGTATGTAGGACACATGTACACCAAATTAAAAGAAGCACAGATCTTAACCTCAGGGTGGACCATGTTATCCAGTTTAGGAGTTTAGTCTTGTGCTCAATTCCATTGATGCGAGTGGTGTGTGATTTAGTAATTCTGCAGGACATATTACTCAGTGTATGTGGTCTGCATGCATGCTTGCACGAATAATTTATTATGTGTATTATGAAAGTATCAAAAATTCTACAGGCACCTTCCAGAAGAAGAAATACTGCATAATTCTTGCCCTGATTAGCTTATGTTATTCTTAAGTGTAGACCAGCCTAGATTTGTACCAGCGTGTGCTGGCATGGTAATGAATAGCTGGTGAGGAACAGCATCAGTAATGCCACACTTACTTGCCTAGCGTTAGAGCATGACATAACGAATTAAATGCTCTCACTGTATTTACCTCATACGTAAATCAGTGCAACAGTGACAGATCAGGCACGGATCCATCCAGAACTGCTTAAAGGCAGCCCGGGAGGTGATGGAGGAAGTTTGTCTGTAGCACAGATGTGTCAGTCTGGTGCCCATGGCCTGAATGGCCAAAGGTAGGTGGCCGAGGGCAGAGCCAAGCTGTGTGTGATGCTACTTCATCAGCTGCACCAGAGTAGTGACTTTACTACAGCAGTGAATGTTGGCACGATACAAACAGATGCTTGAAACCAATATATACGCTTTGTACGTGTCTTATACAAATACAGTGTCTAATGAGGAGGCGGAGGAAGTCATACAGCTCTGACTCCCAAATACCCATTGACTCTGTTTCCTGAGAATTTGAAAAGATTAAAAAACAAGAATGGCGTAAAGAGAATCCTACTGTGGTTTCTATAACGCGTGTTTTCTGCTAATAACACCTGGGAGGCACTGCGAAGTAACAGCTGAGGTGCTTAAGGGCACCTCTAGTGCCATCTACCTCCTGTGCACATCTGTGGATTTGGGCATGCATCCAAAAGGAGGCTGAGAAGAAAATCAGGCAATGATGAGACCATTGCAACAGGAGGAGGAGATAGTCCTCTGCTGCTGAATCTGTAAGTTTCTGGGTGTAACCTGGGCAATCCAAGGTGCAGGAAGTATGCCAGGTGTTTCAGTAAGAGCAGACCTCAGAACATTGGTTTGATGCAAGGGAGCTGAAATTGCTCCTTGTGCTACCAGGAGGAAATACCACACCTGGGATGCCTCCTGTTCCCCTTGAAACAAGCAGCCACCAGTGGACAGATTCTGCAAGCCTCAGTAGGGTAGAAATGCTGCCTGCCTCATGCCCCTGTCTTTGCTGGGTGGTAATGTGCGTGGAGCCTCAGCATCCAGGTTTGGTACGAGAGGATCTGGCAAGTCTAAATGGCAGTTTTGTAGGGGATTTGCTCTCGGATACCACTGCTGAATAGAAAGCTGATGCTGTAACGGAGAATACAACACTGCAAGTCCCAAGATGATGAAAGATTAATGAGTAGGGGTTAGGCTTGCAACAGCTGTTTCTTTCTTTCCTGCATATAGACTGTAATGTTATGCAAAGATAAACATATTAGCCAAATATTAACTCTGTTTTAAGCACAACAAAAAGCAGCGTGTGACAGGTTCCTGTATCTAAAACAGGGTAATGCCGGTTGCCAGTTTCAGGCTGAACTCAATTGAGCTGCTGCTGGAATTTCAAGAGAAGGTTGTTTTGTATAGCGCCATCAGTTTGCGTTAGGATTTAGTAATGAAACAAAGGCTTGTTTTCCATGCAGAAAAGTTTATCTAGGAACCAGATCTTGAGCAATTAATGCAGCTACTACAGCCACAAGTCCTAAGGTGATTTACCCAATTTGAGGCTTGCAAAGCAAGCACTGCACATTTTCTGTTGTTAATTTTTCACAGTTCATACTTCAGCATAATGCTCGGTCTGTAGTTGGACAATATTTTTGGGAATGTTCAATCTGAAAATTAATTTGCTTCATCTGTAGTGACGTCTTCTTTGTGTTTGCTTCCTGTGAATGTTCCTGCTGTCAAGTTTTGCTGGCACAAACATGTGAAAGCACCAATTTTTTAAACTATGTGCACAATTATTTGTGCTGGAAATGCATGTGTACTCTTTCACTGCGAAACAAAAAATGTGTAAATACTCTTAATTAACCAATAGAGCTTGAAAAGAAAATATTGAACTGTCTGCTTGCACTTGCATACAGCTGAAATAGAGGTTTGCCCTTGACTCATTTGGATATTTCAAGAGAATTTTAAGGGGGGGAAAGGGAGCGGCTGAATGAATCTAAAAAAATTCCTTATAGTTAATTATTTGTTCAACTGTTTAATAAGTAATTCAGTCGATTACATTTTAGTTATTTGCTTCTTCAATTTGGCTTTTGTTTTTTTAAAGCAACACGGTCATTTTAATGAAATCAATGTATTTGGTATCTCATCCCTTTATTTTTTACTGGGAAGAATGGTAGGTATGGAATGCAAATGTACATTCATCATGCCATTTCTTCACCTTGCCACACCGAAGGAGCCTTCTGTACTTTGTTTTCTATGAGACAAAGACAAAAAAGACCAACCAGGGAAGTGAGGCCCCAGAGCAGTGCAGCTCAAGCAGACAGCAGATTGCTAATGGCACCTGTATTTCAGTTTACGGTAGTGACTGCTAACAACACACACAGCGAGCTCTGCTCCATTTTTTCTTTTTTTTTTTTTTTTTGGTAGCCTCCCCTCCCTTTCCCCCCACTCCCACATGCTTAATTAGAAAATCTGATGCAGCCAGAGACATTATCTGCCATGCCGTGTGTTAGTGAGGAATGCATTCTTTGATGTTGCTGATAAGCTTTCCTGTGTTGTGGGTAGTTAATTGGTAGTGGAAAGGAAATGTCTGGACTAGTGAAAGAGGAAGCTTCCTAACTGTCTCTCATGCAGCTGGTCTCCCTGGTTGATGAGCCAAGGTGTGGTATGGATGTGGCAGTGGTGAGGAGGTCCTGCCAATATCGCCCGCCCTCCAGCAGAACCGCTTGGAGCACCTGCACCTTTGGAACAAGTTCTGAATTCTTCTTGCCTTTCATCTTTCTAAGGGAACAAAAATAGGAATAAAGCACAGTTCTTCCCAAAACCTGGAGGGCTAAATTTCCTGCCGGTATAAATCAGCATGTGCATGTGCACTGTAATCTCTCCTGGAGTCATGCTAGTCCATCAGCCCTTTGAGAGCAGGGAGTGCGGATGGTAAAGCATTTGTAAAACCGTGAAAGAGCCAGTGGGTTAGATCCTTGCAAAACTCAAAATAAGAACCTCAGTTATATTTGAGGTTTGTTTTCTGCAGTGATCAAGCCTTTTACCTTTACAATCCTATTTTGCCTTTGCTGAATAGAAGACTTAGCTATAAATTCTACCTCCCCATTTACAATCTTACAAAGTACACAAAAATCTTGCTTTATTCTTCTAACCAGAGAGTGGAAGGATCGTGATTTTTCTCTGGTGGGAAGGACATATTTTCAGATTCTTGTCTTTGGTTTGTTCAGTGGTATTAGATCATCTGTTTCTTTTCCTTAGATTTCTCTTTTTGCTATTATTGCTCATAAGACAACTTTCTTAATCCAGAAATAGATAACTGTCATTGCGAGAGGTCCTTCTGTTCCTGATGAACTTTAAAATATTTTTCCTGGTTCTTTGGCTCTGTTGGCTATTGCTTTGTTGTGGTTTTGCTTCCCTTCTCGATTTTTTTTTTTTTTCAGAGTCTAGCTTCTGTTTTATAGTTACCATTTTCAACTTTCTTTTTTTCCACTCTTTATATGCATTTGTAGAATTATAGAAGTTTTCACTTCTATTTCAGTAACCAGCATGATTCTTTTTCTTTAATAATTGTAGCCTGGCATTTGAAGTACCTAATAAGATATTCTTAAGCTGTTGCTAATCGTTGTTACCTTTCCATCATATACTTTTTAAAAAAGCCATAGTATTTTTTTCCTTCTCGATGAATTTGGTTCTAATTGTATCCACCTTTTTGAACCTGACCCTTGAAGAGCACCAAGTTGAAAGTTAACTGATTTGAACTTTGTGCTGTGCAAATGTAGCAGTTGTAATGGAGCCATGCTCACTTGTATGTAAATGACACTAGTTTTTAATCCTGTTTCTATTCCTTCTCATCTGCCAAAATAATTTGCGGTATAGGATGAAGGTCCTCAGTTGAGGACCTCTTAGCTAAATTGTTATAACTGACTTTGGTTGTTTTCCTATCTGCTCACCTCAGTGTGGCACTGAAGGAATTAGCTAATAACCGATGCTTATCTTGCTGGGAGTTCCACAGTGGCTCAGGTTAGTTGACGGGCTCTGGCAGAGCTGTCAGGCTCAGAACTGACCCTCCGGGCTACCTCCTGTATGTTGGTAGGATGTGTGTTTTTCAGGCTTCTTTTTTGGCTACCCTGGTATGGTGAATGGATGGCAGTTACAGCTATTTGAGAGATCCAGAGCCTCTCAGGACAGATTTTCTGTGTTAAACAATTATCGCACTACTGAGATATTGACCAGGTGTGCCACCCTTTGGGCCAATTTTTTCAGTCTGGTTCATAAATGGGTGGTAGTGAGGAAAGTTAGCCTCTTTTCCCTCTTCGTACAGCAGCAAGGGAAAACCATGGTGCTGAGAATGCCAATGAAGAGAGCCAGATGGTTAGCTATTCTTCGTCATGTGCCTTTCACAGTGTTGTGCTGCCCTTCTTGCTTTGTTTCCATCTGTATCTGCAATGCTACGTTCCACATTGAAGGCATGCTGAAGCATCTAGAAAGCACGGGAACACAACAGGGGAAAAAACTGTTTTGTCCAAAATACTAGATTTGGAATTAAGGCTGAAGGGAGTTTAACTTCAGTGATGTCTGGGTGAGTTAGTGAAGTGTGAAGCATGATTTCCCCTGCCACTGGCAGTAATGCCCCACAAGAGAGGTCACCAAACTCCCAGGCTCTGCCATAAGGGTAATGGAATATGCAAGAAAACAGTTCATCCAGATTAATTTGACTGAGAAGAGAGGCTGAGGAAAAGCTCTACAGGCAAGGTTCTGATAAGGACAAATGAGAAGATAACTTAGGACGCATCTTCTTTCCAATTCATCTGTCTGGTCTTCAGTTCAGGTAGAGGGCTGCTACAGCATCGATGAGCATTAATGTCTGATTCCACTTTCATCCTTAGTCTCTGTGAAGCAGTAAGCCAGGCAGCTTTATTTGCAGGCTATGAGGGGAAGGATGTTACAACCTCATTTGTGATTGACGACAAAACTTTCCAATCATAACAGAAACATAGATCAGTGACTGCACACATAGTATGAGAGGCCACACCACTTGCAGGGTGTATGGCATGTGTCTGGGCTGATAACTTGCAGTAGTTTATTCAGGGCACAGCTTTTCAGTTGGAAAAACAAATTGCTATACAAAGTTGTGCATTGCACAAACTATTAATAATTTTTATTACAGATTGCTAAATACATACATCTAGTAGCATGCATACACCACAGATTGGTAACTCTTGTTGGTGTTGGAAGAAAATAAAAACACTTCTTACAGATTTTGTAGTCACTTTTGATATCAAACTTGAAAGTTAACCATAGCTCTGTATTATGATGGCTCCATAATTAAGAATGATTGTAGATAGTTGCTAGGTGGTTGCTAAGAAAAGGATCAAAGGGAATTGTTTAAAGGAACACCTGTAAACTAACTGTCCTGGAACACCAAGAATATCTAGGGAAGACATCTCCATGCACGCAGACAATTTGGCAGCAAAAAAGGAAGTCCAGGCATCCCTAACTGAACTGTCTTCATTATAATACTAAAACACACACCCACAGGTCAAGAAGCCTAGGTGAAGAACCCTTCTCCATGCCGGTGCAGTTGTTGAAAAAGATCACAGAGTCACTAGGTTGGAAAAGACCTACATTGGAAATCTGGTGGATGACAGGTTGGCCATGAGCCAGCAGTGTGTCCTGGTGGCTGAGAGAGCCAATGGGATCCTGGGCTGCATCAAAAGGAGCATGGCCAGCAGGTCAAAGGAGGTGATCTGCTCTGCCCTGGTCAGTTCCCACCTGGAATATTGTGTTCAGTTCTGGGCTCCCTGGTATAAAAGGGACAGGCATCTCCTGGAGAGAGTCCAGAGAAGGGCTATGAAGATGATTAAAGGACTGGAGCATCTCCCCTACAAGGAAAGGCTGAAAGAACTGGGACTGTTCAGCCTTGAGAAAAGAAGCTAAGAGGGCCCTTATTCATGTTTATAAATATCTCAAGTGTGGGACACAAGGAGAAATAGCCAGCCTCTTTTCAGTGGTCTGTGGAGACAGGACAAGGGGCAATGGCTGCAAATTAGAGCACAGGAAGTTCTGCACCAACATGCAGAAGAACTTTTCCCCAGTGAGGGTGACAGAGCCCTGGGACAGGCTGCCCAGGGGGTGGTGGAGTCTCCTTCTCTGGAGATATGCAAGACCCGTCTGGACCCCTACCTGTGTGACCTGTCCTAGGGAGCCTGCTTTGGCAGAGAGGTTGGACCTGATGATCTCTTGAGGTCCCTTCCAACCCCTATGTTTCTGTGACCATTGAGTCAAATCATACTTGTCCTCTACTAAAACATATCCCTGAGCACCTCATCTACCAATCTTTTAAATACATCCAGGGTTGGTGACTCAACCACCTCCCTGGGCAGCCTGTTCCAAGGCCCAATAACCCTTTCAGCGAAGAATTTTTTCCTAGTGCCTAATTTGGACCTGCCCTGGTTCAGCTTGAGCCCATTCCCACTCTTCCTATTACTCATTGCTTGGGTGAAGAGACCAACACCCATCTCTCTACAACCTCCTTTCAGGTAACTGTAGGCTGTGATATGGTCTCCTCTCAGCCTCCTCTTCTCCAGGCTAAAGAGTCCCAGTTCCCTCAGCCACTCCTCATAAGGTTTGCTCTCCAGCCCCTTCACCATCCTGGTTGCCCTTCTCTGGATACGCTCCAGGACCTCAGTGTCTTTCTTGTAGTGAGGGGCCCGAAACTGAACACAGTACTCGAGGTGCAGTTTCACTAATGCTGAGTCCAGGGGCACAATCACTTCCCTGGACCTGCTGGCCATGTTATTTCAGGTACAAGCCAAGATGCCATTTTCCTTTCTGGCTGCCTAAGCACACTGCACTCAACCAACATCCACAGGTCCTTCTCTGCTAGGCAGCCGCTCTTCCCTGAGCCTGTAGCACTGCACAGGGCTGTTATGTCCCAAGTGCAGGAGTCTGCGCTTAACCTTGTTGAACCTCATCCCATTGGTCTCAGCCCATCAATCCAGCCTGTCCAAATCCCTCTGCAGAGCCTTCCTACCCTCACAGCTTAGTGTAATTTGCAGACTTAATGATTCAATCCTTTCATCCAGGTCATTGATAAAGACATTGAACAGAACTGGACCCAGGACTGAGCCCTGAGGAACACCACTTGTGACCAGCCTCCAGCTGGATTTATCTCCATTTACCACGACTCTTTGGGACTGGCTATGCGCCTGTCCAGGCCAGTGGCAGCCAGTTTCTCAATCAGAATGCTGTGAGAAACTGTGTCAACCACTTTGCTGAAGTCAAGGTACACTACATCCACAGCCTTTCCCTCATCCACTAAGTGGGTCACCTTGTCATAGAAGGCGATCAGGTTAGTTTGGCAGGACCTGCCTTTTGTAAACCCATATTGACTGGGCCTGATCACTCATTTGTCATGTGTGTGCTGTGTGATAGCACTCAGGATGATCCATTCCTGCACTCAGGATGATCTTCCCCAGCACTGAGGTCAGACTGACAGGCCTGTGGTATCCTGGATCCTCCCTCTGACCCTTCTTGTACATGGCTGTAATATCTGCCAGCCTCCAGTCAAGTGGAACTTCCCAGTCAGACAGGACTGCTGTTAGATGATGATGAGGGGTTCGGCAAGCATGTCTGCCAGCTCCCTCTATTTCCTCAGGTGGAACCCATCAGGCCCCATAGACTTATGAATGTCTAATTGGCCTAAAATGTCTCTAACCATTTCCTCCTGGATGATGAGTTTTGTTCTGCTCTCCCTCCCTGTCTTCTGGCTGGTGAGGCCCGAGTATCTAGGGAACATCTCACCTTAATATTAAAGACTGAGGCAAAGAAGGAATCAAGTAAGACGACACAGCAGTTATAATTACATGTAGGTAACTGGGAGAGTATTAGCTTGTAACATTTGTGTATAAATATTCCTGAAGTGCTGGCTTTGGGTGTTCTTGATTTGCAGAAATCCACCAAGCACCCAGGCCTGAATAAAAGCACTATCTCCAAATCCACTTTTCGGACAACAGTTTGAGAGGATGTCTGAAGGCTGGAGAGATGTGACAATCCCTGCTAAGGCTGACATGTATGAGGAGGATTTTTGTATTTTATCTTTTTTCTTTCCTGCTGGTACTGACTCATCCACTCTTTTTGCTGTCTGTTTACACTCATTTATATGCACTTACTCAGCTGACTGGTTAAGTTCCACCACCCACTTACAACTGCAATGAATAATGTTTTAGGCCTGGTGTCTCACAAGTGCAGGCCCCTCACACATCAATGTCATTACCAGAATTGCTTTTACTGATAGTTGCCACATGGCAGGTGTACGGAGAGCAGCCTGCAGAACAAACAGCATGGAGAGCATCATTCATCAGGTTTGCTTACAAAAAGTAGTATTATCTGTTAACGTGAAAATGTGGCTGTCCCCTTCCTCCTCCATCCTCTTCCTTACACTGCCTGTGATCACAATGTCTGCTTTTTCACTGTCTGTTTTTTTAAACCATGGTTTCAAGTCAGGACTCCAGATGGGACTAGGTTGCTTCTTGGTGTTGTATAGAACCTTTGAAAAAGGTTCAAGATGTCCCTTGTGCTTCTGGAGGAAAGTTCACTACCGCCACATGCACCAAACCAGTCTAATTCATCTGTGGTCAAACATGTACTTGTCTGGATGGTTCAAGCTCAAATTTAAGCACATGCTTAAGCGTTGCCTGAGCTGGAACTCTCGAGGGAGGTTCTATTCCCCTTCTACTCTGCATTGGTGAGGCGTCATCTGGAATAATGTGTACAGTTCTGGGCTCCCTGGTTCAAGGATAGGGATCTACTGGAGAAGGTATAAAAAAGGGCTACAAAGATGATGAGGGGACTAGAACATCTCTCTTACAAAGACAAGCTGAGGGACTTGGGACTTTTTACCCTTGAAAAGACTGGTGTGTGTATGTGTGTCTTATCAATGCTTATAAATATTTGAGGGGTGGGTGTCAGGAGGATGGCATCAGTCTTTTTTCAGTGTCACTTTTTCAATGACAGGGCAAGAGGTAATGGGTGTAAACTTGAATATAGGAAGTCCCACCTAAACATGAGGAGGAACTTGTTTACATTGAGGGTGGCAGAGCACTGGCACGGGCTGCCCAGAGAGGTTGTGGAGTCTCCATCTCTGGAGACATTCAAAACCTGCCTGGATGCTGTCTTGTGCAGCCTGCTCTAGGTGATCCTGCTCTGGTAGGGGGGTTGGACTAGATGATCTCCAGAGGTCTCTTCCAGCCCCTATGAACCTCTCGAGACTGGAATCTCCCAGGAACAGGTAGCACAGGTTCCTAGTCCCATCCCTGCAGAGGTACTATTAGAGGATGAAGTCAACTCTTTAAAAGGACGGAGTAGAGTAGCTTCGCTCTAGTAGAGTTTCTTCTCCAGTATATCATTCGTCTTGGAGGAAGGAGCCTTTGCCACATGTGCTCCTGTGCTCCAAGACTTGACAGGGATATGACTGATTTGACCCAGTCTGTGCTTGCTTTATTCTGTAGGACTTTTAAAGTTTCTTCCGAGTATTGATGATTTATTTGGACTTTTATTTTATTTTAACAAAGTGCTTCTGCTTGCTTGGAATAATTGTCACAATGAATCCAGTAAGCTTTCGTGACCTTAAAAAGGGTAGCCGAACGTTGGTGTTAGATTTAAAAGGGGGTGTGGTGTGTGTGGCAATTATTCTTAATTGATTCTGAAAGACAAAAAAGACTTTAAAGATCTCAGTTGGCATATGAAAGAATGCCCTCTTCTTGTTCTAGGTTGTATTGTCTCATTAAAATGCCCCCTTTCCTGTAATCACTATTTCACAGTTCAGCCATCTCCAGATACTGTGAAACAGCTGTGCAAAGGTCAAGTACAAGAGGGCAATGGGAAAAGAAAATGACACCACAGCTCCCAGGGTTTCCAACCACCCTGTTAACAAATCTACTGACACAGGGCATAATTTTTTACTGACGCTGCCCATTTTTTACTGACACTGACTCTTAAGACTCCATAGGGAGCAGATGCTGACATCTCTCTTGACTTTGAAAAGCTCATTGCTGAAACAAAGTGGTTTTATGCAAAGATTTACATACAGTGTCTAAACATTAAGCAGGGGATCAATAGTTCTTCAAGTCTGAGTAATGATCCCACATGGCAAAGCTACATTTTAATTAATAAGATTGCATCCATACTTCACCTTTGTACTTTTTCCACCCGACTTAGAGGGAACCAGTGCATCAAGGGTTTGTTCAAGCATACCTGTGTTTCTTGCCACATACTCGCTTGAGTCTCCTTGGGCTCTGATTCTGCTTTGAGACTTGTGCAGACAGACCTGACGCCTTTATGACTTTTCAGTGAGGCTGGATGAGCCTGGCATGAGTATCTATATCCTTGCGAATCTCACTGTAAGACCATGCCCTTGGTTAAGAGGTAAGGGTGACTGGTAGATCTTGAAGAGCTTATCACCTCCTGAATGGAGTGCATTTAACATAGACCTCATTCAGGTCATGCCTGTTTTAGCACCATACTTAGCTTTCGTCTCCTTGGCGTCTCCAGTTGTTTGCTGTTGACTTTACAGTCCTACCTAAGCACGGTTTTGTCTGGTTCATCTCTTAAGCCTGACCGCTAAATTGTGCTCTGTGTGGTGCGCCTGCTTTTTTGGGTTTTTTCCCCCTTTTGCTGCTTGTGTTCCCTCTCAGTTGTTGACTGTGGAAATAGGCGTACAAAGCATTTTGCATTCTCTGAATGTACCACACAGTAATTCTGCTGTCTGAAAACTCTGTAATGTCAATAATTGATGCACTTGAGAAGTGGTAATTAAATTAGTTAATTATGCTGGTAAAATTACATGCAATTATGTGACTGCAGGGTATGTTTAGTAAATTAGGCTTTCCCATACTCACTACATATTGTGGTGCCAATTTTGTTCCTTGATGATTAGGTAGCTTTTGATACTTCTTAATTGATTTAATACCTGGATCTTCATTAGCCCTTGATTGCTATGCAATGTATGTCTGACATTTTTCTCTCTGATATTTCACAGAGTATCATTCATCAAAAAAAATCAATCTATACATATATACATATTCCTGTCAGATGTTAAAGCATCAGGACTTCAGGGAAAATGCTCTCTTCTACAAGTGTCTAGCGGTGACTTGCCCACTAGTGTGAGATGCCAATCAACTAACTGTCCCTGGGAACCCTCTAATAGAGAATGACTGATTTCATTTATGTTTCTCTTGAAAGATCCAAATAAATAGGTGTCTCAGGGAAGACTGGCACCGTGACAGCTGTTTTAATGACACCTGTTATCTTTGCAGAGAGCAGTGAAAGGTTATTAAAAGGTAACATTAATTCAAATGAAAAATTCAAGGGGGTCAGATTTGATTGTGTCTGGTACTTGGGTGGGGTTTGCTGTTCTTCATTCATGCTTGCTCAATATTTTACATGTCAGAATCACCTCCCAGCAAATGGTTACCTTCACGCTGGCTGTGTTTACTATCACAAATCTTTCCCAGATATGCTTGTCTCCACACCCTGTGTTTCCCCCCACCAGCACATACTCTGTTGCTGTCAAAAATTATGTTAGTGATGTACTGTTAAAAGCCTGTTCATGTAGATTAAGCTGTGGTCTTATTTCTGTTCATAGGGCAGAATCTCTGTGGGAGAAAGGAAAGAGTAAGGTGGAGCAATTGCTTGTTCTTTTGGCTTTGGAGTCACGCACCATGTCATGTTGTCTCTACCTGAGTCCAGTCCAGCAATCTGCCAGGATCAAAAGCAGTGGAACCTGAATAACAGAACGGTTCAGTAACTGGGCTCAACTGACCTGGGTAAGAAAGGTCCCACTACTGTGATGGCAATGGATGACTGTATCTTGTTGATGTAATATTTCTGGGGAATTGATAGAAAAATAGGCAGACAGGACCCTTGGTTTGTCAGTCAACTGTTGTGAGAGGCACACACCTTTTCTTGTCCCTGTCTCTCCACAGTTTGCCAGGCTGCTGGGGAAGGTGGAGCCAGTTCTTGTGCCAGAAAAAGAAAGGTGTCCGCGCTAATGATGTACTTATTGATGAACTAAGCATGCACTGTCAGAGAAATAACTCCCAAGGTAAGGCTTTTGGAGACATACAGGTATCCTATTCTTGAGTTTTGCTTCTCAAAGCAAAATACAACATTCCTCTATTTATCTGTGGCTGCTATGGCAGCTTTATGATGGCTTTAATATTGACCCACGGGGAGTCGGTTCACGTCGCTTCTGTTGACTTTGTTTAGACCTTCACTGTTTTTTCCATTTTCTTGCTTTCCTCTCAACAATGTTTTTACATAAATTCTTTTTCTTTTCTTTTTCTCCTACAAATGGCAGTTTTACCTGACACTCTTCACGTGGTAAGTGCATAAGCTCAAGATTAAAACTTTACAGGAGAGAATTTCTGGTATTTCCAGGGTGCCCAGTAATGTCTAGAGCTGGCAAGCTGACCGGCTTCCTAAACCCTCTATATCATGGCTCTTCAGACTTGTTGATCTTGGGAACTGAGGCTGCGTAGTTTGCAAGCACAGAGAAACTTCTGAAAAAAGGAAGTCTGTATTTCTGCAGACTTCTAAATGAGTGGTTGTAGGACAGTTCCTGCCTTTATGAATACAACAATATCACAGATTCTTGAGCTGGTTCTGTAATTTTCAAGCTGACAGTAAAATTGAAGTTAACTGGGTGCTACTAGATGTGAAGGGTTTCCTATATATTCGCTCCAGCAGCAAGAACTGTGGTTCTATTCAAGCATCTAAAAGGCATTTTGAAAAGCTATAGTTTTGCTCTTTGAGAAGTGCTGCTCTTAAAATGTGAAGGAGTGGAGTTGATTAGAAGGAAAACAGTGGAGAAACATGTAGATTTAGGTGGGAAAGCTCTCTCCTAAGGTTACTACCAAGGTGTATAGAGAAAGAGAGAACCTCCTGCAGGCATGTAATGTTCTTACCAGCGAGTCTGTTAAATTACCACCTGCTTTGCCTGGCAATCTCTGATGTTCAAGAACTTTGTTTAGATTTCCATGTTTGGGCAGGTGCTTGAATATTGAAAACAGAGGAGATATCAAACCTGAAACATCTGGGCATGTGCAGAAGTTTCTTGCTTTTTAGTGTTTTTTTTCTTTAGTGAGGACAATTTATCCCTGACTCTTGCAGTCTTCTGAAAGCAGTGCATTCAAAGCAACCTATCTCTGTTTGGCACGTTTGTGCTAGTGAAGCTGGCGTGCTACCTTGTTAGCTGGCGTAATGCCATCCCAACAGATGGACAGGAGTATAGACAGCCAGGAGACCATGTACAAGCATCAGTATGTGTGTTGAGGGCAAGATCCCCTAGTCAGAAGTGTTGAAATGCTTGTCTGTCCTGTGCTTCTGTGTTTGTGGCTAAAATGATGTTCCAGCCCTGAGTGGAATTAGCTTCACTGGTGTAAGCTAATCATTCACCTCCAGGGCAGGAGTTGCTCTGGCCATGTAGAATTTGGGTTGCTATTCCACCAGGTACTCCTGTGGGAACTCTGGGGATTCCTGAAAAACATTAGTGCTTTCTACATAGCAAATAGTTTAAAGTATGGTGGAGCCAACTTTTAAAGTCATACGTGCTCATACTCATAGCACCCTCAGAAAACAGAGCTCCATCAGTGGTGGCAAAATCAGAGGTTTAAATGACTGAGCCCAATTCTGCAAAATTCATTGCACTAAGATTGCTGCTCAGCTTGGGAAGTGGGCAGAGCTTGCCTGTAGATTTCCATAGAAATTCATTGTTAGATTTCTTTGTGCATCTTTCATGCTGCTTGTCTTTGCCTGAAGAGACAGAATTTTCCCGGTGGGACACACAAAATCACATCTGTTAATGTTAGGTGCTTTTGTAGATTCAAGTAGTTACTTGGCTGCATTTGTGGAATCACAGATGAAGAAGAATGAATTAAAGTGTAGTCTGAGGGGTGGAAGGAAAGCCATGCCTCCATAAGATGATGGCATTTGTTGAACTCTAATCAGCTTTAAATTTGTGATTCAGGTAGTGGGTGTTTAGTCAGGGAATGGACAATTTTGGGTTGTTTTTTTGGTTCGAATTCGCTTCCGGATGCTGTAGGGTAAACTGGAAAAAGCCCTGCTCATAACTGAAATGAGCACTTATTTGTAAATGTCTTGCTAACTAAATTGGTTTAAATTTACTAAGGTTAAACTGTAATCAGCTCTAAATATAGACTCTTTCCAGACTGCTGCTTGATTTTACTTAATTTAAAGAACTAGCAACCAGTTCAGAAGAGGTCTGAACGGTACAGAAGACTCTGATAGACTGCTACAAGGCAGCCCGCAAGGGATTGAGATCTGTAGTCTGGAGGCCTGCACAGTTTGGAGAAAAGGCAGACAGTGGTGCTAGCAATAGCTTTATGTGAGCCACTGCTGCTATGTTTCATATTTGGAAAACTGTCTTTGCAACTATAAAAACTCTGTGCTTGATTTTTTTTCTTATACCAACAATGTCTTAGATTCAGATTTTAGCTGAAATATTTTCATGTGGAAAAGTATGCCTTGCCATAGGTGACTAGAGGAGCATTTTTGTCCCAGGCCTGCTGGGGTCAATGTCTGCTTTGGTACATACTCATCATGTGATGTCTCTTCCTCACTGTGTACTACTGTATTTTAGGGTAACTTTGCATGAAAGGGTTGTAATTAAGTTCTGCTAATTTTAGTAAGCAGAACAAGTGTTGAAATGGCAATATTCACATTTGCACATAAGCAATCCAACAAATTAATTTGTTCTCTCTAAACATGTTTAAACATAACACCCAATATCTCCTGTATTAAATATCCACTGGCAGTGTGAATTGCAAAGGGTCCCGCAGATAAACCAACAAAGTCACCAGTCTGGGTCAGGATCATGTTTGTTGGATTAATATTAAATTAATTGGTCTCAGTTCACTTCCAAATAGGTATATGTGCGTAGGTAGTGGAAATGTCTGTTGGCCTATACCCAGCCTTGCTTTTCTTAGAAGAAAGAAAGATTGTTGAGACATCTGTTCAGCCTGGAGAAGAGGAGGCTTGGAGGAGATCACATCAATGTATATAAATACCTGAACAGAGGATGCAAAGAATATGGAGCCAGGCACATTTTATTATGCCCTGTGACAGGACCAGAGGCAACAGGCACAAACTGAACCACAGTTTGGTGTTCCCTCTGAACATCAGGAAACACTTTTTCACTGTGAGGGTGACCAAGCACTGGCACAGGTTGCCCAGAGAGGCAGTAGAGTATCTTTCCTTAGAGGTATTCAGAAGCTCCCAGAACATGGTCCTGGGCAACTTGCTCTGGGTGACCCTACTGAGCAGGGAGGTTGAACAAGATGACCTCCAGAGTTTGTTTCCAACAGTAACACTTCTGTGACATGAAGCTAATTGCTGAGATTGAATTCAGGTCTTATGTACCAGACCTTTCAGCCAAAGGGAAATAAGTTTTTCCTGGTTTGGTTTCCTTGGGATTTTTTTGTTTTGTTTTGTTTTTTTGAGCTTTTTTTTAATGTCTTTTGGTTATCTTTAGAAGGTAGTGAACAGTATATTCATCTTATCAGCGTACTTTTTTCTCCAGGCAGTGCTTGGGATCAAAGTTTTGAAGAGCAGTTGAAATGTACTCAGCAAGTCCTTGGTTCTCTTAGTGCTGTTGGGGATTTTTTATGAAGTCCTTATGAGAAGGCATAGGAGAAGGCTCTACCTGTGATCTCTCTGACCATTCTTTCCAAGTCTCACAGCTCCCAGTATGGGGCCATTTGGGTGTATCCCACTGAGAAGTTTGGATGTTTGCATGGTAATAGGCTCTGTTCCAGTCTCTTGCCATGGAGAGAAGGCGGCCTTGTTCCTTACTCTGCAGTTCCTTAGTGTGTATATATAGGTGAAGTTTCCGCTGCTTTCACTCTTTGGATGCAGCGTCCCATTCTCCACGTCACGGCTTAATCAGTCTTTCTTCCCTCATCCCACCGCCATTTGCAATCAAGTTATGATGATAGGCTTAATTATACTCAAGACCTGCTAGAAGCTTTCCTTGGGAGCCTGCAGTGTGGACCTGATAAGGTTTATAAGGGCATGGTAGTGGTTGTACTGGCTTCAAGCAAAGATCCACCTATCTCAATCTACTCTCTCTTGTTGTGGCTGCAGGTGGGCTGTATAACAATGAGTAAGAAGAGTGCAGGGATGTGTGTGATACCTCAGTGTTATACTCCCCTGTCCCTATCTCTTCCTTAGCTGGAAGCATTTCCTGTGGCCTTACTGATCCCCATTAAACTTATCTTCCAGAATTAGCAAGTTGCCCTGCCCACTTTTAGTATTTGCTTTGGCAAGGAGTTGTATGTGTTTCTTCTCCATGGTGTGGAGAACCACATCTTTCTGTGTTTAAACCTAGCTTTTATTAGCTTCCCCTCCCCCCACGGTTTTCTTTAAAGAGAGAGAGAATGGGACAGAAAGAAAACATCAGTGATTCCTGTCCTGTCTGTAGTGCTTGCGACTGTAGAGGTCCATGTTATTTTATCCTCTCTGAGGTGTTTGTTTTTTTCCCCCACTAGATTGAATTACTCTCAGTAGCACTTTCTAAATGGAACTATCACCTATTTGTCAAGGTTCTTATTAAAAATGGGCAGAAACAGGTTGAAAATGTAGGCAAGTTTAAGATAGCCAGGAATCGGACATGTCTAAAGTGTTAGTCATCTGTCCTGATGCAAGCGGACACCCTATTTGTTCCTCTCTTTTCTCCTCTGCACCCTTCCTCTTCTACAGATCTTTTTATGGTGCTCTGGATAACTTCCCTGTGTGTAACTTCAGACTGAGGCTTAGGAAGATAATCTTCCCTATTAGTGACACAGCCACTATTGTTTTAATTGCTTGTGTATTGTTAACCCAGGAATGTCTTATTCCTACTCCTCCCACTGAGTCTGTTTAATAGGGAGAGTTCAACTTTGAATCTCTCTCTGGCCAAGTAAAGCAATGTCCTGCAGATAAATTCAAGGTGTAAATAGTAACACATCCCACTTTTTACAGACTTGTCCTTTTCTGGGTATGTGATTTGGCATGCTGATGAACTAGGCAGAAATGCTCTTTGCCTGTGGTATGCTCTACATCATTACTTGCAGTGATAATACAACCACTTGTGTATCCTTAAACCAAAGGGAGAAACCTCTTAAGTATAATCTTCTGTACAGATATGTGGGGCACTAATTTGATTTCACAGACTCATCCCAATTCCACTTAGATTCATAAAGCTCCACATACAGGGCGAGAAAACATTAATTGCATGTAGTTTGCACTAATACATGTATACTAGATATTAAATCTTAACAGTAGGCTTTCTACCAATATATTCTTGTCCTTTGCATTTTACATTTTAAATTATAATTAGCAGCAACAGGTGCAGACTGGATTCTCCCTGCAGAAAAATAAAATGCAATTGGATAGCTAGCAAGGAAAAAGAATGCAGGTATTGGAGTGGTAAATGGAGCAGCCACAGTACAGTTGTCTGCTGGGTTGGCTGTGGCTCCCCTGAGCTATCGCAGCTTGTCCCTTGTTTGTGTTGAGTTCAAAGATGGTTCCCTTAGAAAGATGGAGTGCAAGTCCTCCACACAAACCAGCGATGCTTGTTTACTCTTAGAGCCCTCCTTTCATCTCTGTTACTTAATGATTCTTGGCTTTTCCCTCTTTGCTGTCTTCACTGTTCATGCAGCTGATAGTGAATGCTGTCCTAATTTTAACCCCATTTCAGGTTTGGGGTTTCAAGCACCCAACTCACAGGGATTCCAGGATCAGGCATTTAGCTCTTTAGTAGGACTGTGGGTGCACTGCAGTAGCTTTGATGCACTGGCTGGCTGCGTCATCATTTAAATAACCCTTCCTCAGCTTGCCACTGCTCTAAGATAGGTGTTTAGCCTGTTGGGTGTCTGTAAATGTGCTTTACTATACTCTTTTCTTTTTTTTTTTTTTTTCCCCTTTTTGGTACAACTGGTTTTCTGTCACACAGATCTCTTACACAGGTCTACTGATTTCTGATGGGAGATATAGCAGGGAAGTCTCATCAGAGGGCTTTGAGTAGACTGTGATGGTACAGTTCAGAGTAACTATAATGTTTGCTGCTGCAGTGGAAGAAATGGCAGAACTGTAAGCATATAATTACGGCATATAGGGAAACTATGTATTTGAGTCTTAGTCTACTGCTGTCCCAGAGGCTCTGGAAACTGGAATTGGGATGCTGCTGCTGTGATAATCTATTTCAGTGATAACCTGTGCAAATTGGTGGCTCAGTATACAAGTACCTTGGATTGTGCTGGCTTTTACAGGGAGAGAGAAGAGATGGAAATCTTGCAGGGTGAGGTGTCTCCAGGTAGTCATCGGGCTGGCCTTTAATGTTTTGTCTGGGTTCCGGTGCCACCAGTCTCATGTATAAGGTCTCAATGTAATTTCCCCAAATGCTTATGTTGTGAGATACAGAAAACCAAAGCAAATTATTAAGTGATGATGGGGTTTATGCTCTTTTTAAGTCTTTTCTGGTTTTTGAGTTTGGAAGTGCCAGTTGGGTGGTTGGGCACTTTTTTTTAAACACAGCTATTAATTTTAAAGAGACATTTTGGGTCTCACATAACTGCTAACTTTTGGGAGCTGTAACTTTAACCAAAGCATAAAATACTGTAACACTTGTGATTGAAATCATCAGAGCTGGCAAGAATGGGCTTTCTGATTGCCAGTTTATTTTACAGGCACGATCAATTGTAGTAGTTCATCTAAAATGCTGTAAAAACCCCCAAATTAAACGATATGCTCCTTCAGTCTGTTACAAAGTTGAAAACATGCTGTCAATCAGCTATACCTATCCAACATGTCCTGCCAAACCCCAAATGTGCTCTACAAATTAATCTGTTTGTACTTGCAAAGAGAGTGTGTGTGTATATACAGAGAATTAGTGTGAGCTCTCTGTGGATATTTGAGAAGATTTTTGTTTCTTTGCATAAGGAATACTTTTATTTTACAGTGCATCAGAAGTAACCCTAACTAAGCCATATAAAGGCATATCACATCCTTCGACTTTGTGACTCACTTGTTTCTTGATTATACGCCAAACACAAATTCCAGTTCCTTGTGTTTTACTTACAATAACATTAGTGTTTAATTCTACAGACTCAATCAAAGCTACACTTAATATAAAGAAAACAAATTCTCTATTTTATAGCTGCATTAAATACTTTCCCCTAAAATGGTTTAGGGGGGTGTTTTTTTTTATTTATGGATTTTTTTTCACAAAGCTAGAGACTTTGTTTTGGTTTTAGTACGCTGTATTTATAGTTGTGGAATGATCATTTTCTGGTTGATTTCACATTGAGCTCTCTCAAAACTAGTTGTAATAGTTCCATGCTCTTTAAATCTTTTTCTTTCTATCACTGCTGTTACAATATATTATACTTTATATTCTTAAGCTATTAACTCTGAGCTCAGTTAATGATTTGTTGGTGGTTTAAGGGAGAGTATCTGGGTCGTTTGTATTAGCTTTTTTTTTTTAAAAGAATGGCAAATAAAATAAGTAATTCCAATACTAGAAAAAAAATAGCAATGGGTTTGTTTCATGGGGCTTAGAAAAGATGGGCCAACACATAATGTAATGATTTGACCTATTTTGGGGTTTATTTTTACTTTTTTTTGGGGGGTGTGGGGTGTTGAGAAATGCTTGTATGGTGTCTTTAAGTTAATGTAAATTCCTTTTCCAAGCAAATATCTTGGAGAGATGCAAAGGATAAATGAGATTTTTTTTTTTCTTTGACACTTGATCTCCAGGAATAAGAAAATTTACAAGTTACTTGTGGGCTGTTTGCAGTGATCTTTACATCCAATTTGATTTAAAGGTGCAAAATCAGAGACTCTGAACATCTCTGCAGGATGGGGAAGTAGGATTTGCTTCCCAGCTCGCACTGGAATATCTTAAGTTGCTGTTCCACTCAAGAGAAACTGAGCAAGCCAGGCCTCCCTCTGCAGAAGCAGAGTGCTTTTGGGTCCATGGGCATGACAAATAGGAGAAGAAACCTGTCTCATCTTGATAACTGAAACCTTAGAATGGATTTTGTGTCAGGTTTTGAAGGAGTGTTGGTGTGACAGTCAGCAGTCACCACTTTCCTTTGCCCTTCATTTACCCAGCCCATGCACACATGCACTGGTCTGATTATCCTAGAGTGCAGGTTGGGTTTGGTCAGTGGGGTGATCTCTGAGTAGATGATGGAGAGGGAGTAAAATAAAACAAGGAGTGGGAAGAAGGGGAGTGGAAAGAGGGCTGCTTCCCCATTCTTACATTGTGCTTGTTCGTGAAGCTTCACTTTGTAAAAAACAATCTTTGCTGTTCCTAGACTCCCCAAATGTTGTGGTTGTGTATGGCAACATTATACCTGAAATGGTGTGGGACCCAATGTCCTCTGAGCATTCTGAATTAATTGTTGTGTCCTAGGTTGGGACAGTATGGAGATGCTGCCTTGAGGCACGCTGAGGTTTGTTGTGACGTGGCTATGGATAGTATCAAGCACCTCATTTGGAGTTCCTTTGTTAAATATGGACCGGATCACACTGCTGTGCCCAGTGCCTTGCTTACCAGGTGTTAAAGTTCCCCTCTTAGCTTTCATTGAGGGACAAAATGTCATCTACCCTTTCTTGTTCTGGGACCAGCTACTACTTCACTGCTTTCACAAAGTGCTGGTTTTCCTTGTTTCTTGGCAGGGCCTCTGATGTCTAATATCTAGTTTCTTCTTTCTCTATAGCAGCTGTTATGTGCATAAAGTAGTGTCACAACTTTGTGATGAAGAAATTTTGGATAGACCAAACTGAACACAGAGCTGTGTTGACCCACAGACTTATCTTTGCTTTCTGTTTAAGGAGTTGGATATGGAGGGTCTTGTTCAGGCTTGTGATTACTGGTACTTGCTGAATGTGTGCTTCCATGCAACAAAATAACCTGAAGAGTTATCTTTATTGAATATTTCTACGTTATTATAACTACATTGAACCAGTCTGATATAAAACTCCTACAAGAACACAGGTCATCAAATCAAAGGTTTAATCTCAGACTCCTTGCTGCTGAGGGTGTAATTTGGAGGAGTGTGGTCTGCAGGATAAAACCCCTGAGTTGTGGCATGAACTGGATAAGATTTTAGACTGAAAGGTCAGAAGACCTCACCATGAAAAGGTGAAGGCAGAGAGGAGAATGAGCTTTTGAAAACTCTGGGTTTTGGCTGATGGATTTACAAGCAGGCAAAGTGAATGAGCAAAGCTTCATAAAGCAAGAGCATCCTGTGTTTTGGGACTCCTCTTTCTCCTCATTCCCAGAATAATTCAATGAAATGTAGGTTTTCTGATTAATTTCTCCAGGATCTGGATATAAGTACATCTGGGTAGGATTCTTACTATCACCTGCCATACTCTCTTCTTTTGAAGAGAGATGCTCATCCTCTCCATCTGCTGCAAGTGTCCCACATATGATGAACATACACCTGGAGTATGTACATGGAAGTACTGTTTCCCACTGTAAGCAGCCCAAGAAAAGGTTACAGCTTTTCCATTCTCTAGGTGGCTACAGGGGTGATGTTTGAGCAGGTCTTACTTTCAGCCAAAATCTGTCAACCAAAATGTGTGCATTTTTAAACCCCACAGCGCTGTCAAAAAAGAACCTTTGCGATGAAATGTTTTGAATTGGCAAACACTTGACATATCAGGCACTGTCTTCCAAAGTCACTAAAGTTTATAAGTTATTTTCATGTTAGATATATGTAGATATGGATCTAATCCTTGTTGTGCTCTTCCAGGGCTTTGTTATACTGCTAAGTGTGCTTTGGGAGGATTTAAAGTCTGGTGCCGTTTCCAAAGCAAAGCCACAAAGGGTTTACTACTCCCATACAAAAATGTTGCTGTAGGTGATGTTTTGTCAATATGAGAAGATATTACAGTGCTATTTCCTGGAAGCACTGAAATCTATCTGCTTTACAACTATACTCTCATGTCCTTAGCAGTCTCTAGTCTTTGCATTGTGGTTTTGGTAGGGTTTTTTTCCTGTCCTATTATTACAGTTGGATGACACCTTTTATTTTGTAAAGCATCCTCATCTGGTATCCACCAGCTCTCCAGGGATAAATAGGATAGTGTATGCAGTCTGGTGTAGGTGTAGTGGTAACTACTTCGAGCAGGAGATGGAAAGTGGAGTGGAAGCAGAGCGCTCCAAACTTCCCTGCCTGGGTTGCCTTTTGCAGTCAGGACGTCAGCAGGGATACCAAGGCAAATAGCAAACGGTAGTAGAAGGGGAGAGAAATCGAGGTGAAAATAAGGTGGAGAAAGAAAGGAGGTTTGTGGGAGCAAGAGCTGGCTTTCTGCTGCTGTTGAGTTCCGTTTGTGTGGGTGGATTGGTGAATCACAAAGCAGGTGTAATGAGGTGAGGGAGAGAAAGAGGGGGTTTGTGCTGTTAGAGGTGAAAATGTGTGAGAAGACAGAAGGAAAGCCACTACTTAATATTGAATACAGGGGACACAGTTCACAGGATGGCAAGAGTAAGCCCGTGAAGGGTTTTTAAAAAACAGAAGATGGTTTTGATCTGAATCCCATAACGAAGCCAACATTGCTGAATCCAAGTATTCAAACCTCATGAGGGTTTTTTTCCCTCTGTTCTATTGTGATATCTTGAAATATCTTGGTTATGTCACAAAACTTTAAAAAATAATCGTGAGTGATTTTTATTTGTTTAATAAATATTGTTATTTATTATCCTTATTTTATGTTATAATTATTCAATTTAATATTTTTTCTTTTATTCATTTTATTATTTTATTTATTATTTGTCAAATTTCATCTTTCTCTGAGACATTGCAGGTCACCAAAGCCAGCAGAAATACTTACAATCATGTAGTCTGCAGTGTCTTAATTAAGTCTGGCACATTCAGCTCTGATATTATATTGATGACTTTCTAAATATGTCATGTCACAAATTATTTGCCAAAAATACTTTTTTTCCCCTCTTTTCAATTTATAGAGATTTTTTTCAGCCTGTTTGAGATAAGCTAGTATGGTGGGGTTTTTTTCTTTAAATGTATTGAGAGAATCATCTACAGCACAAATTTGTTCCTTGTCTGTTTTTAATAGTCAGCCTCTGGAGATTCAGAGTGAGACTGTGGAAGTGTGCAGTGCCCTGATGGCTCCTAAGCTATCATCAATAATGTTGATCTATGTTTGGTTTATTTTTTTTTTCAATGTTAGTGCAAGCAGCATGTTGATGGAATATAGATCCCGTCACAAGCTGTCCAAGGAATGAATCTTCTTATAAACGGTACTGGCGGGTGGTTATGGGGTTCTGTAGTAGCATGTCTGGAGAGGGGGTGATTTAAATGCAAAGCACTTCTGACTTTTTTTTCAGGAAAGCTGTCTCTGTGCAGTGCATCAGACTCTCTGCAGCAAGTTTTAACTAGCGCATCAAAGTCAACTTGCTGCTTTTAATTGTCTCTGAAATAGCAGTGATGACAAATCACAATGAGGATAAAACTTTTGCTTTGTGTGTGTTACATCACATAGCATCTGTTGTCCCTAGTTTCCCATTTGACCTATATTTCAATAGAAAGCCTCCCAAAACCCGTGTACCAAAAACTGTAGTTGCATTTCTTAGGGCAACCCGTGTGCATCTTTCACTGGTCCTGTACTGACTAGAGGAATGACTACATGAATTCCAAATGTATGTTTGGCAGAGGTGTAAAACTGTTGATTGTGAAAAGAAGTTAAAATACTTGATCCATTTAAAAGGGGGCTGAGGGGAATGAAATTTTCCATGGTAAGTTGAAAAATAAGTACTCTTGGTCTGTTCTAATTTCACTTTGAAATAAAGCCTTAGAGCCCAAGCTGTAAGTCTCCATGTTCAGTGGTGGCTCTGTTTCTCAAGTACAGGCTGCCTGCCAGCCTTGCAAACTAAAGAGAATTTAGGAACCTAGAAGTCCTGGATCATCTGTGCCAGTTGAGAGATGCCATATTGCTTTGGGTCTTACTGTAGCATCAAGAATGAGGCCAGATATACTGTCATGCAGGGATCCAGGGCAGGCAACAAAACCAGCTCTGAGTGGTTGGGGCCAGCCTTGGCTTTTGCACCTTGCTTCTCAGCAAGGCTGGTGGAACTGCACTGCTTGTGGTACCTAATTGTGCTCTGTAGGCAGACTCCCAGCTACTGCTGAGCATCCTCAAGCCCACAGAGCTGCTACATTACGAGTTCCATGGCAGGAAGCCTGCAAGCTCCAAAGACCCTGACTGTGGGATGTGATTTGACTGTGAGAGCAGTTGCCATAAGGCATTGCTGAGGCCAGAGGATTTAGCAGGATTAAACAAGGGATTGAACACTTTTGTATAAACAACCAGAATATCCAGAATTATAGCTAATGCTAACAAACGTTTTAGGTGGATATAAAAATGTCAAGCTTTAGGGTTTAACCTTTAGGGATCATAGAAAAAAACGTTCAAAGGGGTGGCATATCCCAAATCTTACCACTAACAGGTTTTCTTCTTGGTTTTTTTGAAGATACTCGGTACTTTGCTGAGGCCAGAGGCATGATGTTAGAACAGACGGGTCACAGATAAGATTCCATGTGTCAGTGTTTATCTGTCTCCAGTGGCTTCCTCTACTCTTACTCACCAAGAAGTGGAAGAAGTGCTTTTGGTACATTTATTTATTTGCAACGCATTATCCAATATTACTAAGGAGACATGCGTGTGAGTTAAGTGTATGTTGGCATGAGCCCCTCTCATTAGTTGGACAGCAACAGCGGATGCTCACTGGCTGTACTTGTTGTTCCAGTAATTGGGCATCTTCACAGAAACATGTCAAAGGGTGGCAAGGGAAAGGAAAATCTCACCTTTCATTAGGTTTGCTTCTGTGGGCTGAAGTTATGACTCAGCTTTTAGGCATGAGAAACAACCATAGTACCACACCTCCCTGGCAAAGCCAGGTGTATGAGCACTCTGGAGGCTTATTCTCGAGGGAAACACTGGGAAGGCACTTGTTCTCCATGCCTGAATAACATCTGGTGTTGTTACCTCAGGCGTCTTTCTGTCCAGCTGTGTTAGTAAAAGCATGTCACACAGAACTGTTGCTTTGCTTGCGGTGGCATTGCAGCACATGAAGTAAAGGTCAGTAGCCGTGACCTAAAGAGCTTAACAAGAGAATGCACAGTATTTGAAAGCAAATGGGCTTTAGTCAGTGCCTAGTTCTTATCTCTTTGGCGCAACCAAAAGCTTTCTATCACCCCTCTTGCCGTTTAGGGGTAGGAAACTGAACACACCCAGGCAAAGGATAGGCTGAAGACCCTGTGTAGCCCGGAAGTGGTGGTAGAACAGTGCCTGTTATGGCCTGTTGCCCCCAAAAGCAACAAGCAATGCTCTTCAGGATTTCATATGTGCAGGGTGGGCTTCCAGTTCTATTTCACAGAATCACAGAATCGTAGGGGTTGGAAGGGACCTGGAGAGATCATCAGGTCCAACCTCTCTGCCAAAGCAGGTTCCCTAGGACAGATCTCACAGCTAGGTGTCCAGATGGGTCTTGAATATCTCCAGAGAAGGAGACTCCACAATTCCCCCTGGGCAGCCTGTGCCAGGGCTCTGTCACCCTCACTGTGAGAAAGTTCTGCATATTGGTGTGGAACTTCCTGTGCTCTAACTTGCAGCCATTGCCCCTTGTCCTGTCTCCACAGACCACTGAAAAAGAGGCTGGCTATCTCCCCCTGTGTCCCACACTTTCTTCACGTTTATTTGTTTCTGATGATTTTTTGAGCTAGGGTTTATTGTGGAAATACTGAAGTATCACAAAAACATGCCCTTTATAGGATTGCCAGACAGGTTTTTTGGTTTTAATCAGTTAAAGTAAACATCTGTTTCTTTGAGAGATGGTTCTGCTAGCTCCTGAACTGTGAACACGGGCCAAATGTCCTCAAACTACGTGGAAAAAGACTCAGACAGAATTAATGAGATCCTGTAGTCTAAGCAAGGCTCATTGACTTGCCAGATCCTATATAATCAATGACTTAAGCAGCATGAATTACAGACAGCCTACCAGTGCAAGCTGCACCTTTATTATGCCTAGTATAAGTTGCTGTATTTCTTCACCCTTCATTTAGGGAAGGATGCTTTGAGATTAGAAAGCGCTCTGGAAAGTGCTAAGCAAGTGAAATGCTGTGTCTCCTGCTAAAACTGACCTCAGACAAAAAGCTTTTTCTGCACAAGACAGAAGAATGGGTCCAGGCATATTTCTTTTCTTCCCCTTCTGTTCTTGTGAATGAGAAAATAAGGATATTGCAATGTTTAGCATATATGCAAGATTTCTACCTGCCTACAGCTGGAAGATGGCTTACATTTCTGCTTTTTCTGCACAACTGCTATGATCACGCTCCTTTCTTTGTCTTTTGTCCACTGAAGTCTGTGGTTAGGTGTCCGTGACAGTCACATAGTTAAGTGACACTTGGATAAAAAGCTCCAAAGCAAAATCATTCCTTTATTGTAATTACTTTAGCTATCCCTGCTCACAGCAAAGGCTTGGAGAACTTTAGAAAGATCTTATTTTTTTATTATTATTTTGCTGCAGTACATGTTACTATACAGTAAAGTGTATCTTCGGTGCCAAAAGGGACATGCATTGAGATCTAAGCATATTTCTTTTAATGTGGCTCTTTGTAAGCATACCTACTTATTCCTGTCATCTTTATCTGCTCCCTCTGCGTGAGAAGGGAATGCAGACTTCCCTCCTTTTACAGGTCAAGAATTTTAAACCCTGTGGGACTGCAGACAAATGCAGTCTTTGGAATAGCCAGTGACTTTGGTCTGTTGCTCACATGAAAAGCTATTTTGCCTTGATTTCAGCCTTTGTTCTGGGAGATGCTCATTCTAGTAAAAATGGCAAATAATGGAAACGTTTTTCTGTTGTGAAGATTAATTAATGGGACCAGGCCATCCCAGTTAACTGTGTTGCTGGGAGTACAGGGAGTATACTGCTGGCAGGATGCTGCTGGGATTAGCAGCTGACAGAGGACTCCCAAGGGGACAGCTGCTTCTCTCAAGTTGAACTACTGCTTAAGTAGGAAATCAAGTGTTAATTTTATTTCCTGTGCAAACATGGCTGGGAGGATTCTTGATAGAGCACACTTTTGTGCACGTTTTCTAATTGTCCATGTAGCTGGAGGAGTGATGTTAGTCAGTAAAAGGGTACAAATACTTTCCTAATTGGGCAATTGGACTCCAACACATGAGTCATCTTTTGTCTCTGTTGCTAATGTCCAGTGCCATGTTCATTTCAAATTTCACAGGCTGTAGCTTTCTGGAAGCCTCTTTCTCACTCTTGTCCAGAAGTGTCTGCAAGACCTCTGCCAAGGGCTTGATTTGCTGGATCCAGGTCATGCTGATGCGACATGTCTTTGGGCATCTTTACAGATACCCAAGAGCGCCCCTCTAGCGAGGTGATGCAGGCAGGTGAGAGTTAGGGCAGCAGCTCCTTAGATCTTTCTCCTGCATGAACTGGCCTGTCTAGTGCAGGTGTGGTTCTGTGTGACTTGGCTGTCACACTTCCAGTTTCAGAACTTGTCTACCTGTGACAATCTCTGTCCTGGTCTTTCCTGTGCACTGTGGACATGCTCTAAGCCAAAAGGCCAGCAGCTCTTTTATTATAGAACATGATACTAGTCCATTGGCCAGTTTTATGCTTTCACAACTAATTATTAGATGCTATAGTAAGTAATAAACTTTCCTTCTCAGTTAAACACTTAAGCACATATGTTCTCCTTGCATACAGTATCAGAGTTCCTTGGATAACACTTCTGTAGTTCAGAAAGTACAGTGTACTGGTATGTATGGTATTTTAAGGTGCATGAACTGGTATCAAGTGTTCCCTGCTGTACATGTGAAAATATATGCACAGTTCAGACATCTTGGACCATTATTGCTAAGTGAGGCAGGCTGAGTTGTGCTCACACATTTGTGTAGGGTACCACTACAGGTAGAACTGGGACTCAGAGCTAGAATCTTGGGTGTTCTGGTATATTCCAGTTCAAAGTATCTTGGTTAAATTAGGTGGTTACTAAGACAGACATATCAAAACTGAATTAAGGCTTTGAAGGATTAGAAGCAGTAATTATATCCAGGAAAATATTTAATTACATGCAAGTTAAACCAATGCCTGTATACTTCTTTAGCTTGTGATATATTAAATCTTATGGTATGTTATGCCAGTTCAGAATAATTTTTGTTTGCTTGTTTGTTCAAGACTTCAAATTAAAAGTTAAAGGCTTCCAAATGCCTTCTTTCTTGAACTGTCCCATTAAGTTTATGATGGAAAATACCAATGCATAATTGATTCTTCTTTCATTATATGCAGATTCAATTTAGCATGACCAGGGAAGTCAGGAACTTGCTGCTGTAAAACTTCCTTGGGAACCTCCTGGAGTATAATGTGATTTCCAATATCTCTTTTATCATGATCTCTAACCTAGAGGGCAAAAAAGAAATAGGAGGAAGGATGTGTTTAGTCAGAAAGTCCTCAGGAGTGATTGCTTGAAGTGGCTAAAGTTGACAACATAATTGCCATGAGGACTTTTCTTCTGAGCTTCTTGGCAGAGACAGTGTTCATTGGCTGGTCTGAGGGTAGTACTCCATGTCAAGTAGGTACTGAGAAAGAGGGTAAAAATCTGCCAGTTATGTGGGTTTAATACATAACAGGCAGTGTAGAGAGGGCAAATTGAGCATGCTAGAAAGCAGAGATGAAGTTTGAGAAGCATGTAGTCATCATGCCTTCATGAGATCCAGCAGCATTGCAGTCTTCATCCACATCCGCTGCTACTTTGGCCCACTCTCTTGCCTTGTGCTCCCATTGTTATAGGAAAAGAATGCAAGGGAAAGAGTATAGCTGTCACCTTCCATTTGTTAGCATGCCTGAAGGTTGTAGAGGTGAGTGCCTGGAGGCTGGACAGCTGGGGATTCAAGAGGAGACAATCTTGTTCATGATGCTGCCCTCGGGGCACGTCTCATCATGCACATCTGTGCCTCACTGGTCTGCCAAGATCTTTTTGCTTTATCTACCTTACAGAAGTCTGCAATAAAGGCATACTGCTTTCTACTATGTCTTACAGGGTAGCTTGGTGAGCCTAGAGAAAGGTTTGAGGCTGAAAATTTGTGCTTTCTGTACACCAAGGGATACCTCATGTTCTTGGCTCTAGCTCATATTTGTCATAAATACTTCTCTGGCACATACTTCTTCCCTCTTGATCTTTTTCCAGATGTGGCCCTGAA
This sequence comes from Hypotaenidia okinawae, assembly GCA_027925045.1. Classification (NCBI taxonomy): domain Eukaryota; kingdom Metazoa; phylum Chordata; class Aves; order Gruiformes; family Rallidae; genus Hypotaenidia; species Hypotaenidia okinawae. Next base: position 66,683,908 of record BSDF01000002.1, read on the forward strand.
ACACTGCTCTCCAGGTGTAGTGCATTTCTTCACCTTTCTCGTTCCTGAGGACATATTTAAGTGGGGCATTTACCTCTAGTCCCTTCTACTTATAAAATGGAAAGTGAGCTTCATAGAATCATAAGGGCTGGAAGGGACCTTGACAAATCATCAGGTCCAACCCCCTTGCCAAAGCAGGCTCCCTAGCTCATATTGCACAGGTTGGCGTCCAGACAGGTCTTGAATATCTCCAGAGAAGGAGACTCCACCACCCCCTGGGCAGCCTGTGCCAGGGCTCTGTCACCTTCACTGTGTAAAAATTCTTCTGCATGTTGGTGCGGAACTTCCTGTGCTCCAACTTGCAGCCATTGCCCCTTGTCCTGTCTCCACAGACCACTAAAAAGGGGCAGGCCATTTCCCCCTGCATCCCATACTTAAGAGCCTGCAGGTTCTTACACTTACCCTGCTTGTAGCAAATTCTCAGACGCCAGTGACTTATCTGATATGATGGAGGAGACTGTATGAAATATGATCTATAATCTCTTCATCTGTCCATTGAGTTTAGACCCTATCTTTTACACTGGCAAGCGAAAACCACTCATCCATTAATCATGATGCTGATAAATATGGGGAGCTTTGCAGGGATGGTGAGTTTAACTACCAAAGGCCTGCCCAAAATGTTTTGCCCTGATAATTTAATGTTTCTCTGCTGTTTGAAGCACATACCTAACAGACGTTAGCATTTAACAAATGGAGTTAGTCAACAAGCCAGATACATAAAAAAAGCCATGGAGATGGGTGAATGTTTTCAACTAATATTTGGAGATCTGGTAAGACATGGAGATCTTGGGGCAAGAAATAAATTTGTATATTGGAATATTTTTTATATTAACTATGTTTCTCATGCTTGTATTTTTCAATTATTTTATCAAATTTTATTAATATCTTAAAGTCACTATTGTGACAATGTTGTGTTTTTAAGAACAGTCATTTTAAAACACAGTATATGCTTTTAGCCTCATTTCCCTGTGTTTAAATGATCTCTGAACAGTGTAGGGTTTTCATGCATTTATTCATCATCTCAAATTGTCTCTAGATTGTTCTCAAGCAGCTTGTTCTGACTACACAGGATATGAATTTGAGCTGTGTTGGTTGCTTTGATTGGATTAAGCTAGTGCTTGGAATCAGGATTTGGGTGCAGATACTTACAGTTGCAAGTCCCAAATTTGATTTCCACAAACATTTCCTAACATTCAGATTGTTTCTGCCAATGGGTTTGCTTGCATAACTCCTCACAGAAGCAGCTGAAAACATTTGCTAGTTGTTACTACTGTAGTTATTTTGGACATATTACGCTAAGTCAGTTATTTGTAGTCCTATTTTTACATGAATAATTAGAAAAAGAAAACACAGAGACTGTACCTGGACTAGTGTCGGTGAAGCACATTGAGAACCTTCTTCTAGAAAAGGGAGAAATAAAGAGCAAGCAGAAGATAGCACTGCTTTAGTGACATTGCAGCAAACATTCAGATGAGTAGGGAATTCTAGAAAAAATAATCTTATACATAAGGTGATTAAGACAAGTAAACCCAGCATTGCTTCTTTGTTGTTAAACAAAGATGTTATTCTCGCACTTGTAAGATTTAGTAAGACATTAAGCATGTGTGCATGATGTCAAGATATTGGCTCTAGCATGTGTTCTTACAGCCTTTATAGTTTGTGATGACATAATTAGGTACATTCTGTGAAAGTAACTTAAAATGTTACTGTCTGTTCCAATGAATTGAATGTGTTAGGTCCAGGATATTTTGCTGGAACATTTGCACAGCCTTTTGTCTGGAGTCTTGGTGAGTTCAGAAATGAAACCGTCTTTCTTTTGTTCAGTGCAGTCACGTGTCCACAGGTTTCCATATGTTTCCAGTATCCAGAGATGCTGTCACCAACAAGTGCCTAATAAAAATCAAGATCCCTGGCTAGAATCATCCTCTGGATTTCCTGGCCTGATGAACAGCTGTACCTCATTGCATTTGCAGGCAAACTGGTGCTCAGCCTGGAACTGAAACTGCTGGCTTGGATATTCAGAGGTACAGATCACAAAGCAGTACTTAACTTGCTAAACCCAAGCTCGCCTTTTGTTTTTCCCACTTGTCCTCTCTTACAATGTCTATCCAACTCTTGTAATTAGTTTACCCTTCTGTTTCTGGTTCCTAGTTGTTAAATACTTTACACTCAAAGACTTCACAACACTTTCTGAAACAGATACTTGGGGCATCTCCTTTTAGCAGTAGCTTAGCTGGAGGAGGGCAATAGGCTAGCTAACCCAAGGTAAGACAAGCATGTCTGTACACAGCCATGAATAGGCTGCAAGAATCCAGGCTTCTGTTGCTGCTATTGTGTCACTATTCTTTAGGTTTGTTTAAATAATATATACCACAACTGTATTTTAACTTAGAAAAAAAGGAAGCGTACAGTCAGGCAGCTGTTGCTAAATTCCTAGTGTCCACTATCTAGTGCCACCAGGAAAAAAAGGTGATTTGGGCTTTAGTTTGAAATCCAGACTGAGTTTGTGCATGTATATTAAATCATGCTGAGAATATATATAAAAACAAGACACTGTCCTCCAAAAGGTATTTCTACAAGAGCTACATTTCTGGAAACTAGCTGCTTTTAAGACAGAGTGGACATAACAGTAGTAATTTGCAGTATCAACTCCTTGGTTGCCATAAATCAATTCTTCTTACTCCTGCTCTGTGGTTGTGCCCAAAATGAGCAAGACTAGTTGTAAATGTTTGGTTTCTGATTTTTAGACTTGGGACTCAGCAGGATCTTGACACTGAACTATTTATAAAAGAGTAATTGTGGTTAGATTTTGTAATATAAGATCTTGAGTTGGGAGGAGAAACTAAAGTGAGGTATGTGTGGTGGTGCTCCCTGGATCCCAGAATAACAACTGGTTCAAGCTGCTTTTTCAAATATGTTGCCACTCAGCTGAGAATGGAAAAAAACCTGGAACATGCTCCAGTCTAGACTTGGCCACAGTGGTTTTTGTCTCTCTTGGGAGCTCTGGCCTTGTGCATGTCTTCAGGCTGGAGACTTACAGCTTCTTCTGGGCTCTCCAAAAATCTGTAGCAGGATTGTGTTTGTGGGTTTTTAAAAGCCATGGTCGTTATACCAAAACCAGCTGGGCCTTGCACTCTGAAGTTTCCATCTGGAGGCCTGAGCTGATCTGTTCAGAACTCTGTGGATGAATCAGCAGGGGTGGGGGACGGCCTTGCAACACTGAGTCATCCAAGCATGGCCAGCAGGTCGAGGGAGGTGATTCTGCCCCTCTGCTCTCCTGAGACCCCACCTGAAGTACTGAGTGCAGCTCTGGTGTCCCCAGTGCAGGAAAGACACGGAGCTGTTGGAGTCCACAAAGATGATCAAGGAGCTGGAGCACCTCTCCTATGAAGACAGGCTGAGAAAGTTGGGCTTATTCAGTCTGGAGAAGGCTCTGGGGTGACCTAATTGCAGCATACCAATACTTAAAGGGGTCATAGAGAAAGATGGGAGAGGGACTGTTCACTAGGGAGTGTAGTTATGGGGCAAGGGACAATGGCTTTAAGCTGAAAGAGGGTAAGTTAGACTTTAGAAAGTAATTATTTACTATGAGGGCGGTGAGGCACTGGAACAGGTAGCCCAGAGAGGTTGTGGAAGCCCCATCCCTGGAGGCATTTAAGGCCAGCTTGGATGGGGCTTTGGGCAACCTGGTCTAATGAGGGAATCCCTGCCTATGGCAGAGGGGTTGGAACTTGATGATCTTTGAGGTCCCTTCCAAGCCAAAGCATTCTATGATTCCGTGATAAGATGGGTGATCACACTTGAAGAGTCATCTGTCCCTCTCTGTAGCTTGTGGTGAGAGGCAGTGAGTCAGGCTCCTGCATCAAATTGCCTACTGGAGGAACTGCCCTCTTCCCCTCCCAGCCCCCAAGCTTAAAGTATATTTGATAAGCCAGTTTAGGCACCTACAGTACCTGGTATGGATCTCCCTTCCAGAACTCTTCTTGGAATTGGTGACTCCCATGCATGGACCCAGAGGAATAATAAAAATTCAAACATGACCCTGCGACCTACAGTAATAACCAGATGTACAAAGAGGAATGTAATTGTGGGGGAAGTGAGAACAAGAGGTGAGTAATATCACATGGCTGCCCTGACAGACGGACACACGCCCTGCCAGCCTGCAGATATTTTCATTCTCTTTCAGTTAATAGTAATGCACCTGGCAAGGGGCAGAGGGGTAAATAACAGGTCCTGGAGGGACACACAACAAACTCTACCTAGCCTCCCATCAGCTCTCCATCTTCTGGAACCTCTTGTGCTGTACTCAAGCAGTGCAGTTACTGGCTGAGGACCTAGTCTAGGATCCAGGGAGAGCTTCAAAGAAATACACATCCAGATGTCTGTGGGGTCAGCTCTAATTATAAGTAATGACTCTACTTCTTGGTCCTCAGCTGCAATAGCAAACTAATTTAAACTAAGTTACAGCAGAAAATAGCTTCTAACCTATCTCTTATTTCTCTGCTACTTGCATAGGGGTCAGTTGGCACATGCCTGACTGCTGAGCATGTGTCTCTCTCCTTTTCTTGACTTCTAATGTAGAATCACACAGTTGTGGTGCTTCCTTGCCTCTCCCAAGCCACACAGGTGGTGAGAACAGATCAGAGAAGGACCCATGGACCAGCATTACTAACCACAGGATGAAGAGATAGATTTCCAGGTCCTTTCAGAGTATCAGGCATGGACCTCCCTCCTCCTGGCAGTTCCCTATGTGACAGGACTAGGCAACATATTCCTGAATACAGACCTGTGCCTCAACAGCCTGTCCAAGCCCACACTGGCTTGTTTCTCTAATGGCTGTCCCATCAGCTCCATGTTTGCTTGACTGTGGATTGATGCTTGCACAGAAAGGAAAGTTGTTGATATTTTAAAATAGTGAGGCATGAAATTCTGGTTTTATAAAGGACAGGTAGAGAGTAAAGGAGGGGCAGCTGTGGCACCTTAGAAGCAATAACTTGCATGTGGCTGTGTGTTTGCATTTGGGCAAGGAGCTATTCCCTGAGGCGCCTGCCTTGTCTGACTCTATGTCTAATATGATTCCCTTAAGGCTGACCTCTGCTTTCAGCACAGAACGCTGCGGGATTACTGCTGTAGCTGAAAAATTCCATGCATCCAAGTATCCCGCTTGCAGAGAAATTTGCTAAGTGTGCTCTCACTGTGAGAAGGTTCCCAACTCTTTCAATTGTTAAAAAGATATATTGCTTCCCTCATCCTTAGATCATCCTTTGGCCTGTGTAGGACTGCTATTACTTGATTTTCTAAATTTAGCAATATTAGACACCTCAAATGATGAATTTAGTGCCCAACAAAGCTGACACTCAGAAGGATGGAAAAAATATTTTTCTCTCCTCCATAATAGATTCTGTTCAAAGTGCTTTCATTTGATGAAAAATGTTTTCTTTAAACCATTAAAAAGAATGGAGAAGTACGCCAGACAGCCTTGCTAAGACATGTTGGCATGAAGAGAGAGGAGGGGGAGAAAAAAACACATGTGGAACATTACTACTACCGGGCTGAGAAACAGTACCACTTCACACCGAGAAACTAACTGGACCTTGACCAAGGACACAGAAAATTGGCAGCAGGTCTTAATACGGAGTTGGTGCTTTAGTGATGGCTGACTGAAACCTGAGCATTGATGTGGAGTTGATATATGGACAGGACCTTTTGGGGTCTACCTTTAATTTTAAAATAATGTAGCTTTTAATCTAAAGCCAAGTACAAAACACACAATAGGATATAGACGTTGCAACTTCTTCTTTGCAACTAGCATATGGTGTGGCAAGTGAGACCTTTTAATCTGTCTACATGTAAACAAACTTCATGCCTTTTTGTCTAATAAAACACTGCACGTGAGGTGCAATGCCATTACTTCATGGCTCTTGCCTTCATTCTTTGCTTTATGTGTTTACAGCACAATATCCTCTAGAACTATGATAAATGTATGCAAAGGGATATTTCTGTATTATTTTTATTTTCTACTTTGGTACCCCCCTCTGCTGTGTCTGCTAGGCTCTTGGAGTGCCCTGGAAATTTTCTGCCATGCAAAATGTAGTAGGATAAACATGAATCACTTCCTCTGTACTGGTTTTCTGATACTTCGTTGTGAGTCCCCAGGCACTGCTTTGAGACCTTCCTGGTAGACATTGTTATTTCTGAATTAGTTTGAGTCTGGCTGTACTTAGTGTCCTGGGAGACTGCTCTAGGCTTATTTTTTTCTTAACCCACTGGTTACCCACACTGTGTGTGAGTCAGTAGGTGCCAGGGCTCCCATTTGAAGTGCTTGTTCTTCTCCCTTCATGGGAAATCCTGGGTATTGAGGGTGGAGACCTGCATGGGCCACCTGCGCTATTCCCTGTGCTGTGGGTGCATGCGATGCACACTGTTTGGTCTAGTTTCTGCATAATGTGGATGTAACAGGGTCATGCCGTCAAGGCTGGGGAACTGATGTGCATTGTGAGTGTGCCCCTGGTCCATAAAGTCCTCCTTTCCTGGAAAGGTCTACCCTCCACTTTATTATTTTTTTTTCTTCTAATTACCCCTCAGCATTTTCAGTAGTACTGCTGGAAGCTTTTCCTTGCCTTTGGACCTGCACTTAGTAGGGAGGCCATTTAAACCATCCAAGCATGAGATGCAACTCAATCAGCATCTGCTCTCCCCCATTATGCCACCTGCAATGTATCTGTGGTAGCCCAAGGGGCTGTGTTGACACAGCCATGCTGTGGCAGGGGAAGACCAGTTCTCTGAAGGGTTGTCTACATGCCTCTCTTGTTCTTGTCCTAGTGGCAGTGTTCCAGCACGACCTCCAGCTACCCTCTTCCCACCTAGCTCCTGGAAATTAATTTGGCTTCTTTACACAGTGTTTCCAGTCATGGAGTTGAGGCTTCAAGTTGTGGCACTTCAATTTCCTGCGTGGCCTGGATTTTTTCTCCTGTTTTCTCACATGTGCTTCCGAGGGCTATGCATTTAACATGAAAAGAATACCTGACTTCTACAGTGCTTTCCATCTTTTAGAGTGCAAGCACGTTAGGAAACAAGGTAATGTTTGGGTAGCACACTAAGCATGTGAAGTGCGAGGAATAGCTATTAAATGGGACTGTAATGCTTAGCTGTGGTTAGATCTAGTTTACAAGTGATCCCTCGAAAGATTCCAGTTGTGAATGCAGGAGCTTAGGAGGTGCCCTGAGATGGTGGAGTTATGCGTGGCTCTTAGCTTTCTCTGCAGACACGCAAATGGTTAATTCCTAATTGCCAGTAGATGGCTCCCAAGAGCATTGTCTATAGGATAGATTTCCAGTGCACGTGAAGCGGAGTTTTGGCGCACTGATAACCTCCAGCACTCCATGATGTACCAAATGAAGTTTGCACTGCATCAGGATGCCTGTTGCCACACTCACAGCGTTGTCCTGTGAGGCAATACAGACGATGTGTGCTGTATGGTAAGAACTTTGGTCTCCTGGTTACATGGCAACGGTGGCGTGGAAGAGTTGCGCTAACACACGAGTGAGGCAATAGGTAGAGATCCTGAAATAGCAGCTGTGTTATGGGATGACTCAGCTGGTGATACATAAGTAATGCTGACTGAGTAGGGGTGATAACCCCTACTCAACCCTTTCAGAGTGTTTCTGTACTGGCAAGAACAACCTGACTGCTTGTTACATTTGTTGAATGCCTCCAAGAATGAGGCCCCTGATTTCTCTTCTGGAAATAGAGATGATAAATAATTGTTATAACTGTCTCCTTTTTATAATTACCTCCAAATGGATTTTTTTTTCCCAGAAATTCTAATTAAGTTTTACATTAATTATAAGTGTGCAGCATCCTTTTACCAGCAGAAGAGCCTTCTGGGAATTTCTGCTGTGTTGTGGCTTTGAAGGCCTGGTTTTAGTCTATTTGCTGAGGCCTGTACTCCTTGGGGCTACTATTCTGTTTGACTCCCTCATTAAATACCCTGAGAACTCTTTCTTTCTCCAGGATTTGAAATCCTTAATAAGATTTGTATTTTTGAAGGCAAACGCAGTTCCCTGGGAAAGCTGGGGAGATATTCTCTTTTGTCATTAGGGGAATTCTCCATCAGCTGAAGTCAATCAGGAATACTCGCAGAAGAGGTTTTATTTGTGCATGGGAAATCTGCCATCAACAAGAGAGCAGAGATAGGCTGAGATTCATGAACTGGAGAACAGTTTTCTCAAGGGTGGTTCCCTTTCAATCTGGCTCCTGTATCCAAACCTGCCAAAGAGCTGCCAGTTCAGAGCATAGGACTATATGGTCAGAATGAACAGAGGTAACAAGGGAAAAGGCTGAGGCTGAAGTGTGGGCAGTTTATGGCAACAGTGTTGTGGCTGCCAGGTCTGTAGAGAAGAATTTTGCTGTTTGTTCTAAAAATGTTGGGCAGACTGCTGTGGAGAAACTGCTTGGGGCAGTTTTAGTTCTGGGATTGTGCAGTGCTTGGAACAGTAAGGTCCTTCTCTTTGCCTGCAGTTCCTTAAACACTGTGATAATGTGATGGAAATCTGAAAATAGTATTGAGAAGAAGAAGGGACCCAGAAATAAGCTCTTCTTGGAGAAGAACCCTATGCCCTTATTACTACAGTTTTCCCTGAGAAGATGTCATAACTGCTGATGTGCCTGTATTGCTGATTTATGCTGTTACATCATCCTCAAGGCTGATGATGGGTTCCCAGCAAGGAGCATCATCAAGCCATGCCATGGTGTACACATGTCTAGTATGGTGTCATAAGACACATGCGTTTCTATGACCCTTAGGCAATGCTGTATCACTTGAACAAACTTCAGGAATGTATTGGTGACGTACAGATGTGTATGCACAGTGGCATTTTAAAGTTATGCATACAATGCATGTGGGTGAAGAGCAGTGTCCTGTTTTATGGAGCCTGTCAGGTTAGAAACTCCCAGGTGTCCTTCTGGCCTTTAAGTGAAGAGTGTCTCCGCTCTTCATGTGTGCTTGTACACACTCTTTATCTGTACTTCTTGTTCTTACATGTACATTTGTAGATACATATATCTTGGCTGTTTAAGAATATGGACAACACAGCTGGTGTGGAAGGAATTACTTCCCATTTCAATGCAAGTAGCTGGGTGAATAAAGGGTATCGCTTACCTTTGTTCAGAGGTAAGTAATGGCTGGAAATCTCTGGCAGGTTTATGTAATGGTTTAATGAGTTTGTGTGTAATGCATTAGCCTTCAGTAGAATTTCAGCTGCTGCTGACTTACAGGACTGCAGCCCAATGTATGTTTTAGATATGTTATTTCTGAAATAAACCAGCCACCTGAGGGTAATCATCTTGTGTCTTTTTACATAATGGCATTTTAACCACTATGTATGAAGTGAAACTGAAGATAGGAGTTAAAGAGAAATAATGGTAAGAGCTAGGTAAACCAGCACCAATGTAATCTTGCTGAAATAGGTTTACTTGCTTTTCAGTATGCCTGAATAGGCTCCTGGTGGTTGTAGCACTTCCTCTTGGCAAGTAGTCTGGATCCAAGGAGTGAAGCACTCCCAAGACTCCATGCCAACTTGTGTCACTGCCAAATGTTGTGAGCAGAGATCATGAATGCTGCTGTTCTGAGATCCACAGGAAGGTTGAGAAATTCACTATAGGTCCAGCAATTCAATGCTCTCTTACCATTCTGTTGCATCTTCCTTTAGGAAGTATAGGATCAAGGGAGCTTGCTGGATTGCTCTGGGCTTTGCAGTTGACTTCACTGTTAACTTTTCAAGTTTGATGATGGCATTGCCTGTCAAAAAGGAGCCCTGTTCCTCAAACTGTTGAAGCAGTGGGGGCATGAGTGAAATTCTTACTGTAATCCTCAGATGCCTCCATTAGAGTGTGATGCATGAAAATTCACCCTGTTTTATGCCAAAACCCTTGCCTGTTTGGTTGCAGTAGTTGAGAACATTGCCATAATTGATCAACACTGTTTGGAAGAAGACAGGTAAGTAGTATAAATTGGTGGGGTGGTTTTTTTTTTTTGGTGGGATTATTGTGTAGGCTTTCTTTGGTTTTTGTTTGTGGGGTTTAGGGTTTTTTCCATATAAATACAACAGGAATACCTCTGCTCATTTAAATAAATAACCTCCCTACATGTTATACTCATTGGATATCAAATTGTTAATTGAACATCTCCAATGAAAAATGTGATCTCCAGTGGCAGAGTTTTACAGTAACAAGTCAGTTGTGTCCCTCTTGGAGACAGGTGCATAAGTAAGTTGGTTCAGTTTGTGTTCATTATGGCTTGCTGGTTTAGCAAGCACAGTGTCTGCAGCTATGTTTTGATCAGCTTTCCTGGCTTTGGTGTAAGCTGCTTTTAAAATTCTTCTTTACAGATATGGAGGTGGCATATAATAAATGAATTTTTCAATTATTTCTCTGCCATGAAGACAAGCTGTAAATGTTACTTATTTCTGACCATATCTGAAATCAACTCTAAACAAAAATAGACCAAGTCTAGATCTTTGAGAAACTGCTTTGATGAATAGCTCAAGATATATTCATAAAACCATCAGACTTGATGTACTACTCTTTGTTATATAAATCATCTAGTTGCTATAGTGAAAAGGTTATGGTTGATTGCTAGCTCTTGCAGATCACTGAATTAATATCTTACATCCAAGTCTACCTTACAAGTTGAGATATAAGACTGTAAAAATACAGTTCAGTGATACATTCAATGCTATAGACATATGAATTTCATGCATTAGTGAGAGATTAAGCTTGTAAAGTAAAAGGTGGTGCTAAAGTTGCCCAAGTAAGGACTTTGGACCTAGCGGTGGTGGTCTCTGCTAAGCTAAAGAATAAATGCCTAATTTATAAATCTTTTTATTTGATAAAACTGTTATGCTGAAACCATTTACCAAACCAAATATATTGCAGAGGAATAGGTATGTATGTATGTATAAGTGAAACTCCTAACCTAATGCAGTTCTCCAAAGGATAATTCCTTTTCTCTCGTGGTTCTGTAAGTCTGGGATTTGTTGCCATTGGAAATTCTTGCAGGGGGTGGCATCACTCAGTGTGGGGCTGGGCCAAACGTAGATGTGGAAAGAGGGCAGTGACCTGGAATAAGTTACCCTTCATTTGGGATGCAGGGATTTCTGGGAATGACCCTGACTGGGGAAGAGTAACCTGCCAGTCTAAGCACATGTGCACAACTCCCAGAGGGGAGGGTAGCAGTGACAGAAGACCTTGTTAGAGGAAAATCAGCATAAACCTTCCCTGCACAGCACTGCTGCAAGTTATCAGTGGCATATTAATGAATAAGCACTCTGAATTTGGTTACGGTCATTATTTTTATAGAGCTGTTATTTCCCTCACTCGTGTTTGGATGGGTGTCCCCATTAGGTGGAGAGGTGAACTAAAAAGTAGAGAAAAAGTAGCTCAAAACCCTCACAGTTCTGATGAGATGTTGGCAGGATTTTTTGTAATTTGTGAAATCTCTGAAGATTACTGGCAGAGGGCTGAACTGAGGCTGATAAACAATTTTAAATTTGTGGGCCTGCATTGTTTTAGCAGAAATGGTCTCTGTAATGCAGGCATAAAAAGCTAAATTATCATGATTACCCTGATTAACCTTAGGATGGAAGAATCTTCCTAAATCTGATTCTCACTCATTAATACCAAGTCACCAAGCAGCACAAATATGATCTGGATCAAGTGTCAAATTAAGCAGAAACACAATGTGGAATTTATGCTGGGTTTGTGCCAGCTGTGGGAGGACGGACAATACCTAATATCCAGCATTGAGCATGCTGGAAATGAGATACTCCTTCAGGTTGTTTGGTTTGGTTTAGTTTTCTTTTTGAACACATTTGTGTGGAAGTGAGTTTGTCATAGCTCAGCACTTTGCTGATGGGGCTGATCCAGCACAGATTTCTTTAAAAGCACATTTTCTCCTATATGGAGAGTGTCCTTGGTCAGAAGCAATGAGAGTCCTGTTAGGCATAGGAATGAAAGCTTGTGGGAAGAGCTGTACCCTCTTTAGTTTGCAAAGGGATTTTCTGCTTCTTTTTCCAGCTGTGGAAGGGCAGGAAGTCTGCGAATTTCAGGAGCAGGAGGGTTGTACTCCGCATATTCTTTAAACTGGATTTCTTGCAGTTACCTATGGCTGGTTCCACTCCCTGCAGAAGGAAGGGAGTGATGGGAAGGTATTGCCTGGGGATTATTTTGCTTACAGTGATAGTTTTAGTCTGTACTCTTGCAGGCATACCGAAGTGCTTACAGGAACCATGCATACAGTTTGGTGGTCCCTCCCTCAAATGTGATTTTTACACTGAGAGTATGTGGCTAAGCTTAATGAATTAACTTGTCAGCCTTGCAAACTCGATATTGGAGATCAAGAAGAACTGGAAAAGAGCTAAATTATTTTAAATGTATCGGGCATTTAAAACTGAAAGCCATCATCCTGTACTGCTGACCTTATCCTCCTGGGTTGTGCCACTGAGGGAGATCCTGGACTACTGTTGCTGCCTGATCAGAAAACACACTGGTGCTGCCAGACCTGCCTCTTGCTTTGCAACTGAAAGCTTATGCCTTAGAAATTAAAGTCGTCTCAAATCAGTAGTCTCTTGAAAATGTGGGTTGTACACCCTTATGAGTCTGTACAGTGCTTGTTTCCAGAAGACTTCCCTGCCATTACAGAAAAATGTGTTATTTTTTGATGTTACAAAGGCATTTATTTGCTTTCATTTTACTGCTCACATTTTACTGTGAGGTAAATTTACAAACAGCAGTTTCAGGCAAGCATGAGATGTTGAATTTGCTTTATTTTAGGGTGAAAATAAAAGCACCTTTTTGCCAAGTTTTTATCTGAGGGATAGCTTCTTCATGCGAATCTCTGCAAGGTTACAATTACTGCTGGTTTTAGCTGTGAAGCCAAAGTGTATATCTAACGATAGACAGACATTTTATGTTGTTTTTGTTTCTTGAAAAGCTTCTCCTTTTCAGACTGCAGGGATACACACACTGCTGAAGTTCCGTTTCCAAAAGAGACTCTTGTCTTACGTTTGGACGGATGGAGTTTGGCTAGGAGCAGGAAGAAACAGCAGCTATATGCTGTTTCTGTGGGAAGTATTTATAGCTGTTTATGAATGCAACTGCATTCCAATAGTTTAAAAAAAGGCATGCTGAACAGGATATACAATGTATCTCCTTATTTGAACTAGCTTTGAAAAAGCTACCACCATACTCCTTTTTTTAGCTTTATTTCCTGAGGAAACTTGGCTTAAAAGACTGTGCTCTGTGAGTGTGTGCACACCATGTCTCCTTTTGCCCTTAACTTCTCAGTGTTGTCACCAGTTTTTACCAAATTTGACATAAATTTCAAGGATAATTAGCTCCTATGGAGCTTACAGAGCTGCACGACTCATGAAAGAAAGTAGAGGAGATATATTGTGGATGCCCACATTGGCATAAAGGCAGCGACATAAATATATTACTGGACTGTGAAGATCCAAGGAGACCGATGCTGTCAATGTCCCAAATGTGGAGGAAAATCTGTGCCTTGAGCATGAACAGTTTTAGGCACAGAGAGTTCAGCTGTGGAATCCTGATTGATGGTACACAGACCAGTTTTCATTAGTTTTGCTTTTCAAGGAACTTTTGCACTGCCAAGAGTTAGTCGTAGAGATATATCAACTGATCCCAAAACCATTTCTTCAGCAAAGTAATGCGTTTATGTCTGCATAGCTTTGGAAAAATAAGCATTATATTTAAAATACATTTATATTTTTAGCTCATGTTTTCTGATAAAGTCTCTTATGTTTGTCTTCTATAGCTCCCTATGTCACAGCAGAGCATATTATTATATGGCTTTCCAGAATAACCACACACTAAATAAAGTCAATTTAGCTAAGAAAACAGACAACTTTTATGAAAAATATCACTTATTCTTCCCCTAGAGAATCAATATAGTAAAAAAAAAACCCTGAGCATACTGCTCAGTACAGTTCCAGATAGAGCAGAGATACGTGCCCAGAACTCAGTAGTACGCTCCCATGACCCAGTGTGTATTTGCAATGGGTTGCTTCTTCCCTTCACAAGGAAGAGTCATCTGCAGCTCTTCTTAATAAAACATTGTGTTGCATCTAAGCAGCAGATCCAAAGAGACAAGCTTTTAAATATCCTTGAGGTCAGGAATATGTTTGCAAGAACTCAAGAGGCTGTATGGAGGACATCCCATTTTCTAGTTTCCTCCTGGCATAGCCAGCACAGAGACATAGGAAGTTGGATTGTTCTCCCAGTCTTCCTTTCAGTCCTATAACTGAAATTGCAGTTACCTACTGCTATTTTGGGCATGTGGAGTTTAATTGCTTCTCACTACCTGACTGAGAAATCTGGAAAGCTGCATTTTGGTACCTTCTAAGACTTACTAGAACACCAGTGAGGTTCTCTCACAGTTTTTAGTTTTATAACAAAATTTAAAATTTCATCTAGAAATAGAAATCTGACAGTGTACGAGTCCACCTCCATCTGAACTCCTCAGCCTTTCCTGTTTTAATTTCTTTAAATTTCTTTAATACGAAAGTGTTTGTTGCCTTTGCACACACAATGCCATCCCATATTCATCTTGCTGGATGCTGACATTGCATTCCTGTCTGTCTGCTGAGTTATTGTCTGGATTAATATTCATTAATTGTGTCAGCTCAATGAGGCTGTGCTTGGTAAACAGCTTCTTGAAGACGTAACCTGTTTTCCTGTGAGTGGTCTGCAGCATCCAGAAGATTAAAGTGTAAGACTGTGGGTATAATCCAACTCTAACAAATGCTGCCTTTTCTTACGGTGTTTTAGGGGAGAGAGGGTGGTTAAGGGGAAGGGAAGTGCAAGAGAAGAAGAAATTACAGAACTGTTTTCACATCAGTAGCAGGGGCTGCCCTGTCGTGTTGAGTGGCCTGCAGTGTCTGGTATTGCTCATCTATGGATAAAGGGAAGTGCACTAAACCGACCTTTCCTGCTACTACTCAGAACTGTAAGATACATTTCTTAATGCTATTCATTGCAATTTGCATAATCAGTTTTTCTGAAAATGATTCAGGCATTAAGATGCATCTGAACAGGCCCCTCTCCTGCCTGCAAAGGTAAATCCCTCTGGTGAGCTGAGCATTATAAATTTAAATCCAGGATGTGGGCTTGGTTGACATACTGTACTTAGCGAGACAGGTACAAAAAGAAAAACTTGCTCTGAATCTCTCTGTGTTCCTATACCCAAAGGGTTTTGCTTTTAAGAAGATTACTAAATGTTTTAAGATTATCTTAAGGTAATATGTACTTAATGAGCAGATGAAAGTTTAGAAGTTTTGTTGTCTGGGTTTGATTTTTTTAAATTTTATTTTATTTTTCTTTGGAGTACAAACATTGCTTGCCAGTAATCACTGAAAAGAATAAATGGTCCTGAACAAGGTGAAAGTTCAAACTGAACTTTCATTCTCAAACAGAAGATAATTCAGAAGCCAGCATTTGTTGGTATGAGTATGACTAATTGCATGACAGTGAAAATTAGCTTTGTAGCAGCTGGAATCTGGAGATTGCCACATATACAGATATTCTCATGGCTGCTAGAGGTATGTTATTTAGATTGTTATGGAGAGGGAATAATTGTGCCTTGATCTTGCCTGGTTAAACTGGCTTTGTCCACTCAGCAGAGCTGTTCTTTTTTGTTGGTTTTTTTTTTTAAAAACATGCAAATGGTGTTTCTCTATTTGTTCAAGATGAATCCCAATTCTAATCCCTGTTGTACTTTTAAGATTATCTTCTTTTTCAAATGCATCTTTTTTTAAAGTCAGTTACTGCTGGGAGGTTGCAGCTCACACTCTTAAAAAAGTTAATACCTTACTCCACATTGGAAAATGCTGCTTTGTTGCCTGATCCTGTACTAGCTAGCCACGTTCCACATAGCAATAGTCATAACTCTGTAAAATTCACTGGAAAGCCAGCAAGCATTTTGAGTTGCACTCAAGGATTTTGTATTGTCGTTAGTTGTATTTGACTCTACAAGTGCACTAAAAGCACGACTACATCTGCTACAAACCTTTTGTCAATAGCTGGCCTGAGGAAATGGGTTACTGTAAGAAAAAAGGATCAAAGGATCTTCTGAGCAGGCCACCTCCCTGTTCTTTCATGTACAAGGTTTGAGTAAGAAAGGTTAAATATCAAGAAAGAGTTCAGCTTGCTCTGAAGAAGAAAGGGCAAAAGCAAACTACTGACAATCTTTGTTCACATGCATTATATGTGTATCTGTTTTTAGGAAAAAATAGCAACCTATTTTACCTAAATCACGAAAGGGGTGTTCCACAGAATGCAGGCTAGCTGAACTTAATAGCTAGTGTGTTCATGTTAATTAGTGTTTAAAGAAACAAGGTAAGACAGGTTAGGGTCATACAAGTAGGGTGAGCATTTCTGTTGGTCAGTAGACCTTGTGCTAGAAAGGCAGCTTCTGGGGAATGCCTGGCTTCTTTCTGAAGAGCTGGCATGGGGAATAGCCTGTCTGTGGTGAATTAGCCTGTACATGTAAGGGAGTATTTTTTCATTGGACTTGGTTTCACTGTACATTTTTCCATAGATGCTGAAGAAAACTTTTCTGGTTTGGTACCACTGGGATTTTAAACGGAAGTGATGTTGTTCCATAGATTTAGACACACACCATGCTGCTTACCTAAGAGAGTAGGATTTCATGTGTTGTTATTTAGTTTTCACTAAAAATTTTTTGTTTACTTCAGTTCAAAAACCTTTTCTTCCATATTTCTAGTATCTCTTGGGAACTTGGTGAATGAGGAAGAACATACAAAAAAAATTAACCAGAAATCTTCACATTCATTTTATAAACCTGGAAGTGAGTCATGTTTCAAGTGGAACTTTGCAGACGAGAGTTTCTTGAAAAGGGACTTAATGCACCTGCTAAGAAACCAAAGGATTTTGACTGTAGAACCCTAGCATGGTTACTGCTGTTGACATCAAGAGTGTGCTTCATGGGCATTACGAGGCCTGTGATATATTTCCAATCTACATTTTTCTTAAAGAAAAAGTAAACTTAATGTTAATTTTATTTTCTCTCAGGAAACTGTGAGCTCAGTTACTGACAATTCTTTTTTTATAAAGTCCTTTTTATTAGTAACAGCAGACTGAACTTTAAAAAGTGTATTTGTTTTAATTTATTTCTTTATATATTTCTGTTTATTTCAGTCTGATCAACCAAGTAAAAACATTTCATTTTAAACTCCATTTATGATCTCATCGTGAGAGGAACTTGTTATCCATGTGTTAATCTTCTGAAGAAGTAGTGTTTACATAGCTAAGATGCTTCATAGTTTAGGCAAACTGTGCTAAGGAGCTTTTTGCAGCTACAATTTGGGATATAAAAACTCTTCACAGTTTGTGTTTGAAGTGGCTAACGCTATTTAGCTTCTGTGGTCAGATCCATTAACCCACATGCAGTTCTGACGGAGTAACAACTACAGTAACTAAACCTTTCTTCTGGCAATAAACTTCTTTTGTCTAATGCGAGCAAAACAAACCCCTTTTGTAGATAAACTGGATGTAGCCTCAAATATACTCCCTGGCCTATACATTTGATTGTAAATCCTTGAGAAAACTAACAAACATCATGCTACTGATGCTGTTGCATAGCTGCAAATAATATTCTGCTCGTAATCCGTTTTGCTGATATTCAGAAGGCCAGATCTCAGTTCAGTTAGACCATCAGGATAAGAGCCTATCTGGGTGATCTCATCTTCTCAAAATAGTGATGAGGAAAAACTTAAGTAATGGTGCGGGTGGGGGCATGTATCCATTGGGATTCTCTTGAGAATAAAACACTCATTGCTTTTTTCCTTTGAATAGAGTTTCAGTAGTGAACGCTAATCTTCAGTAATAGTGTGAGTGCCTGCATAGCACAAGCATCAGCAGAGAACCAAGTCTGTGACCGAAGCACATGGAACCTTTTAAAACACCAGCTGAGACAATGTGGGAGCTGAGGGCAGCACTGCTTTCTCAGGCCCAGAAAGGAGGAAAATACTCTTCTCTTGCTTCTGCAGAAGGGCGGGTATTGTGTTCTCTACCATGTCCCTCTCAGTCTCCACTCGAACTCCCCAAAGGACTGTTTGGCACTGCAGAAGCATTGGTTTATTTAATACAGAAGGATCTTTCTTTTTCTTCACCACTGATGTTTTTATCTTAGCTGGGCATGAGGAGTGCTTCATTCACTATGGCTGTTTGGCAGTGACATAAAGGCATCCAGTGTTTAGCAGGTCTTCTGAATGCAGATTGCTTGGAAAGAAAGCTGAGCTTCTTCATGTGTAAACATCTGTCTTAGTCCTGTAATGCCTGGACAGCTGGAAAACATGCAGCACATTGTGAGTGTGCTCCAAACTTCATCCCTTAATGTATCTCTTCACAAAACTGAAATCGTTCCAATTCTTGGGAGGGTGGGATTGCTTTTTTGTTGACCAAGACACTTGAAGAGCTCTGCTATATGTGTTCCACAAGCCTGGATCTTGTACTAAATTTTGTTCTATTGTTTCTTTTGTGGTGGTGTCAGGTACTGCAAACAGCACTGAGAACAGTCTCAGCATGTCTCCTGTGGTTCCTAACTTTAGTGCTGGTCTCAATAGAACAGGACATTTTTGGTGAGGTCAGTAAACGATTTTAGTTGATTTGGACTGTGATCTAAAGTAGATCAGCTTATGGTCTGAGCCGAAAAAAAAAGAAAACCAGCCATGATAAAGAGTGTGTTTTGTTTTCATGTCTAGAGAGATTGACCTATACAGAGGTGCTGTTTGCTTTTGTCACTCCAAGCAGTAGCTTATTTGTGTATCTGTTACTCTGTACACTATGTTGCAGTCACTTTGCAGTCATTTGTAGAAACAGGTATCAAATAGCCCTAATAATTCTATCATTAGTATGATTCCATTTCTGGAAACCTTCATGTATCCTTGTTCAAGGCTTGTTGGAGGTTGAAAAACATAATCTCAGCAAGGGACATTAAGTAGCTGTGTCACCTTATGGGAAGCTGCAGTTATCCATTGTTCCTGCATCCTGTCATCCTGTGTTGTTCTTCCTATTCAGCTGATACCTACTGCTCTCAAATGCCCTAAGCATCAGGGATTGGGCCCATGAGTTCAAGAAGGACAGGGAACTACTTGAAAGAGTCAAACACAAGGCCACTAAGACAACTAAGATGATTAAGGGAGTGGAACATCTTCCTTATGAGGACAGACTGAGGGAGCTGGGTCTCTTTAGCCTGGAGGAGACTAAGGGGGGACCTCATCAATGTCTATAAATATGTAAAGGGTGAGTGTCAGGAGGACAGAAGCAGTGATGTCCAATGATAGGACAAGGGCAGTGGGTGCAAGCTGGAGCATAGGAGGTTCCATGTGAACATAATGAAAAACTTCTATACTGTGAGGGTGGCAGAGCACTGGCACAGGCTGCCCACAGAGGTTGTGGAGTCTTCTTCTCTGGAAACATTAAAAACCCACCCGGACATGTTCCTGTGTGACCTAATCTAGGTGATCCCGCTCTGGCAGGGGGGCTGGACTAGGTGATCTTTTGAGGTCCCTTCCAACCCTAACATTTTGTGATTGTGTGACTTCCGTTGAGCATGGGATTACAGGAGAGAAGGTATTGCAAATGCTGTTCCTGTTCTTATGAGCAGCACATATGCATCAGACTAGCCATTTCTGATTTATAAATGAGTGAAAATACTTGTTGCGCTTCTTCCAAGGCTGCATTTAACATGCAGGGAATTGTAGATATAACTCAAGACAGTGAATACAATACAGTGTGTTTTCCAAGAGAATTACATGGAATTGCCTGGAGGTTGCCTATACAAGTTACCTGTGTGAAGCACTGCTGTCCTGGCAAGGGCATGCACTTCTGATTTGTGGTGTACCACTCTGCAAGGTGCATCATCCTGGGGGTGCATAGGTGAATTTTTAGCACACTTGCAGACTTGGACTTCTGAAATGGCTTGGGTTTAATTTCTAAAACATACTGGGCAATTGTGAGCATGTGAAGCAGAGGATACTGACAGCCTAGGTAACTTCAGATATCAAGGTTCTTGGTCAGTTTATGCATCAGCTGAGCAGTGCTTCATGGAGTACCACTTGATTGTGGGTCTCTAAAAAAGGACATGGGTGTCATGAGTGGCTCAAATCCTACTGACTGGGGATTTTTGGCTAAATCTTATCTGCTGTTTTCCAGCTTCTTAATCCATACTAACACCCACTTTGTAGAATACGCCAAGGCCTTTCTCTTCCTACCTTGCCTCCTTGGCATGATGCTTTATTTTGGAAAAAAAAACGGGGATTAAGTAGCATTTCCTTGAATCTTCAAGATCTAAAATAGTCTGTATTTCTTTGGAAGGAATGATATTAGGAGATTTCACAGAAATTGGTAAATCTAATGACCTTTGATTAAAGCCTGCAGCTGTATGATAATATAGACAAAGACAACTTTGAAGACAGATTCAGAAGCCAGGAATTTAGAAACCATTTTCAACATTTCAGCCTACACAGATTACTAAATAAAGGATTTCAACAACTGAGGCAATGTTTTGGTTTGTAAAAGTGGGCGCTTAGTACAGTCAGATGATGAATTAAGGACAGCCGGAATATATCAGAATATACTTTCCCACACATCCAGAACGATTGAGCATTAATACATTTTCATCCTTTTGTAATTATTTTCTCTTTTCAGCTATTTCCAGATTGTTACCATCTGTAATTGTGACACTTTTACAAGAAAATTGATTTAGTCAATTCAGTTTCTGTGATTTTTATTATTGTTGTCATTGTTTCAAATCCAGAACCTTCTAAATTGGCTTGAATTCCTCAAACCTCTTTTATATTGTGCAACCAATGACCAGCTTATTTTCTGTCAGAAACCTGCCTTTTTTCCTTTGCTCGTATAATTTTAGAGTTAAGAGTCTCCATAACACGTGGTGGCCAAGTGCTCTGGTGACATTCCAGTAAAGAGATGAGCAGTTCTGCAAATTAAAGAGATTTTGGACTAAGGAGGCAGCCATTTAAAAGCTGTTTTTGAAAGTTGTGCAGTGGACAATGGGAGAAATAGCTTTATTGTAAACAAGTATTGTATGAATGATACAGGCTTCGGGGCTGACAAAACTGAATTCTTTCAGGACAAAGGTAGTTTGAGAAACTGTGTCTTTTGAAAACTCCAGCCATGTGGTGCCAGTTACCTCCTGTGAGATACTAAGTGTGTTTCTCCCATTGAAGTCAAGGGAATTGAAGTCCATTAGCACGTTCAGGGGCTCTTGATAGACATTATCACAGGTTTAATGGGACAATCAGAAAGTATGGGAAAGATTTTTGTGTGTGTGTGTTTGAAACAACCCAAAACACACGTTTGAAATGGACCCGTCTCCAATCAACTTTTCTATGCAGTGTTTCACTGAAAACCAGACTAAATGATTTTTGAATAATTTTCAAAATAACTTTTGAAAATGCCAATTCACAGAAAGCAGCAGGGGTTACATCCTTGTTTAGTGATGGCTAAGAAAATACGGCTTCTGGTGAAATAAAAATGTCAGTGATTTTTGAAAATTGCTTCAAAGTGATGTGAATGTTTTAAATAAAATAAATGAGAAAGCTTTTCTCCTGAAAGATGAAAAAAGAATTAGTGACAATTTTCCAGTAATGCTGTTTCAGTGACAAAAATGTTGTGGAGAGTATTTTAATGACAAATGTGTATTGCATGTGTAGGGAGGGAAAACCTTCCATGTGACACAGAGTTGAATCGTGTGATTGCTGTGCTTGCTGATGCATGCAGCATAATACCTTTTATAAAAAATATGCCTGTATATCTGAGTCAGTTGTTGTCCAGTTGTCCAGTTGTTTTCCAAGTCTGTCTAAGCCTCTATTCTGAATAAGCAGCTCATAGAATCATAGTGAGATGGAAGGAGGCCCGTAAGGATCATTGAGTCCAAATTCTGCGTTTTACTAAGCTTTTGTGAACTTCTAGGTTTGGCGTGGACCAAGATGCTTGTGGATTTGCAGTTTTCCATGAAAGCTGTCCTATGCAAGGTCGTGACTGTTGGAGGAGGTAATGGTCAATTGATTCTTATTCCACCAAAATCAGTACTCTGATGGGTAAATCAAAGCTAGACATTCTTGAAACGTAAAGATATATGATGACAGAGAGGTGATGTATTTTATATATTGCCTATGAGGTACTATTCTTCTACTAAGTAGGCATCCTGTTGTGAGTGTCATTTTTACTCTGCCGCACAATTCAAAGTGGTGATTTTAGAGGCAGATGAACATTAAATGCCTATGTTCAGACTAGACCTTGCATTTGTAGTGGCTGCATTTGTGAAAATCAAATACAAGAGCAAATAGTGAAGTTATTTACAGAGAAAACTTTGTGATCTCAGCAGCTTCAGTGATGAAGCAATTGCTGTAGGCTAAAACAATGACTAAACAGATGAATTGTACAGGTGTCATGATGAAAAAAACAAACAAAAAAGAAGAGGCCTAGGAAGTAATTTGTTTGGAAATGGAGGAAAGATGAGGGTGTAGGTCTTCTGCTGCCACAAAGGGGTATGTATCTGGCAAAATGGTCGGAGTACATGTAAAAGAGGAAGTTGTTGTCTTGTTGACTTGAGTGCGGAGGAAGATCAGCCACAAGATCAGGCAATTAACACTGGCACCAAAAATGGTTTGAATGATAAGTCTTCCTGTAAGCGATGAATGTAGAATGGCTTGCTAATGATTAATGCATATTTTGTATTAAAAAAAATCATATTAGTTGTTCTCTTCCCCTTTCCCTTTGCATTTTGATTCTCTTTGGATATAAAAAGCACTCTATATAAGTCCAAAACCAAAAAGATACTAGAAGAAACAGTTATGCTTGGGTTCAGACATTACAGATTTAGACCAAAATCTTAGATTTCTTGTAAAACTACCAATCTGAATTAGGTAGATGTTTGAGAATATTGTCATGTTTAACTAAAAGCTGTCTGTTTCAAAGTAAAAGTTTTGAATGTGTGGCTTTCACATCTTCATATTGCTACATGACAATGCATTATTTACAGCTATTGATTCCTAGGGATATGACTCATATATCCCAAGTGAACATAGCATGGAGGTAAATACGAAAAATTGAACTTTAAATAAAAAAATCACAGAATGTTAGGGGTTGGAAGGGACCTCTGGAGATCATGTAGTCTGACCCCACTGCCAGAGCAGGATGCCACCATCAAAGAGAAGAAGTTTTTCTTCTATTAAGATGGAACTTCCTGTGTTCCAGAAATGTAGAAGACAGGCATATTTTCCAGAAATTTTCTGAAACTGTAAAAAGATACAGGCTGCGCAAAATGCAGAAGAGGTACTTATGAGCAGATAATGTAAAATATAATATAGATAACATGATTTAAGTCACAGAGTATTTCTGAGTCAGAGCATAGTAATAAGATAATTGAAAGAAGTCTGGTGATTTATCTATTAACCCGAGCCCTGAATCAAAGAAATGATAGGATCTCCTGAGTTGGGAGGGACCCTTAAGGACCACTGAGTCCAACTCCTGGCTCTACACAGGGCCAGCCAGGTCAGAGCATGGGACTGACTGAGGGCATTGTCCTGATGCTTCTTGAACTCAGCCAAGCTCGGTGCTGTGACCCCTTCCCTGGGGAGCCTGTTCCAGTGCCCGACCACCCTCTCAGTAAAGAGCCTCTTTCTAATATCCAACCTAAACTTCCCCTGTTGCAGCTTCATGCTGTTTCCTCAGGTTCTATCACTGGTCACCAAAAAGAGGAGATGGGTCCCTGCCCCTTCGCTCCCTCTCATCAGGAAGCCATAGACCGTGATGAGGTCTCACCTCAGCCTCCTCTTCTCCAGGCTGAACAAACCAAGGGACTTCAACCACCCCTTGTAAGACTTCCCCTCCAGACCCTTCACCATCCTCATTGCCCTCCTCTGGACACTCTCCAACAGTTTTGTGTCCCTCTTGTATTGTGGCACCCAAAACTGCACCCAGTACTGGAGGTGAGGCCACACCAGTGCAATGTAGAGCGGGATAAACCCCTCTGGCTGGCAGTGCTGTGCTTGATGCACCCCAGGATACAGTTGGTCCTCCTGGCTGCCTGGATACACTGGTGGCTCATGTTTAACTTGCTGTTGAATATCGAATGCTTTAGCAGGTCCTTGTCCCCCACTTTTTCAAGTTTGCCTGTGAGCAAACCCTTGACGTGAACCTTTACTTTGAAAGTTAAGCCTGTTGAGAACTCTTCCAAAACTCATGAAGACACAAGGGACACCTCTTGGAGGAAAAAGGAGGGTCAGGCAATTACATTGTTAGCCTATGGTGACCTCAGATTTGTTTCTGTTTTTTCTTAACACCCCGAGGGAGGTTATGCAAAATGATTATGCTCTTCCTTCCTTCTACATAAGAGTGAATGAACAGCTCTGCCCTGGTCCCTCAAGTATTTTGAGGATGATTGTTGGGCACCAGACACTTACTTGCCATATC
This sequence comes from Hypotaenidia okinawae, assembly GCA_027925045.1. Taxonomy (NCBI): domain Eukaryota; kingdom Metazoa; phylum Chordata; class Aves; order Gruiformes; family Rallidae; genus Hypotaenidia; species Hypotaenidia okinawae. Next base: position 66,708,484 of record BSDF01000002.1, read on the forward strand.
TGTCCTCAAAAATCATTCCTCTTTATTGACTACAGTGAAAACACCCAAAGGAAAATTTGTACACCTGGTTTTCATCAGAAAACTTTACAGAGTACTGCAAAATATGCACAGTCTTGCAAGCTGTTCCTCATGTAAAATTTTACATTAAGTTATGATACATTCTTAAGAACTGCTTACCTGAATAGGATATCATAACACTAAATCTTCAATGCACTCCTAATATTTTCAGCTGCTTGGTTTCACTTTGGTACAGCTCCCTTTAATGATCATCCCCAACCCCTGAGTTTCCAACAGAACGTTTAACAAATTTTGAAAACTGTGATACTGAGAAAAACAGAAAGAAGCAGTTTAGAATGGTCTGATTTGGAACATGCTTCTGCTGTATTTTTTTATTACTTTTATTGAGGTTTTAGTATAACTTGAAATCCAGGTGGCATTGTTTTTAAGGTGGTACCTGAGGTGGTGGGCTGCCATCTCCATGATGCTGGAAATGGTTAATTCCAACTCTAAAAAAAAAAAAAAAAGAAAGCTTTTTAATTCATATTTAATGGCAAAATAGATGAAAATAAGCAAACTGTGGCCATTTTCTAGACAGCTGGATCATTTAGAGAAGAACTAGATTTGGAAGTTCAAGTGGAAAAATTTCAAAGTATGATAAGGATTCCATGCAGAAAATGCCTATAAATCACTTGCTCTGTGTGCTTTAAGCTCTTATTTTTCATGAGGAGTCTCCCTTTCAAGGACCAATGACACCTAATTTTGGTTAATCTTTGACGTTTGAGAAGATTCCAACTGGGGGTGGCAAAATACATCCTTAAAAGAGTAAAGCCCTGTTTTACTCAGAGTGATGAAGCATTATTGGATGCAGTAACTTAGATTTTTCACTACTGTCTTTTCCCTGACATCATCTCTCGATAACGTGTTAACTACTGAAACCACCTTACTAAAGGTGGTCAGGTACTCAGGATGGTCTTGTTAAACGTAGTAAAGTGCCTGATGGTGTATTGTGACTGATGGAGGGTAGTGGGCTATTTTTTTTATCAGCAATGATAATTACATTCTCAGGAAATGTATGAATTTATCACTCTTTCACCCAGAAGAAGGAATCTATGAAGAGAATTTTTGTTAATCTTAATCTTTCCTTGTTAGCTCTGAAGTAAATCTTCAGGTTCTCTGAATTGTTATAAAATGTATCTAATTAATTTGTGTAGGTATTTTACAGTTTTGCTACTATCAAAATAGATGTTATTTTTAAATGTGTTCTAGGGAAGACATCAGCACCCTGAATTATTTGTTGTAAATAAATTATACAATGAACAACCTACTTTCTATTGTTTGCAAAGCAAGCCTGTTATCTTTGTGTTGGTTTTAAGCATTAGGTGCGTCTATTTTGGTCTGTTGATTTTTCATGACGGGTTCATTTGAGCTAGACAAAGCTTGTGATATATAATGAATTATCCAGTTCATATGTTTGGGGTTCTTTTTCCCTGTTTCCTCATTGGATGACTGAATGTTTTTTTGAAGGAAGGAATAATATTTAAAATTTGTGAAGTCATCATGAGCCGAAAGTATTTTGCAAATGACCTGGCAATTATCTGTGTACAATGAATAATGCAACTCAGTGAACAATAGCAGAGCTAACTTATTTAATTACTTGATTATGAATTAGTTCACTGTTTGATGAGCTCTACTTATTTTATCCAACCACTATGGGATGCAGGCTGATTCTCTTCTCCTCTCCTTCACCGTGGCTATATGTTGGTCTGACTCCGCTGATGTTGACAGAATTCTAATTCCCTTGCAGAGATGTAGATGATGAGAGAAGCGTGATCTCTGCATGCAGCTGTCAAACAAATGTGATCAGACTCTGTGCTGGGTATTGTGTTTATATTAGTCTAGTGCAGTAATGACAGTCGAGACTGGCTCAAATCTTGCCTTTGTATCACAATGGTATCCCAGAGCTCAGTCATGTAGAATGGTTTGCATGCAATATTAATTTAAAAGAACATGAACAGATATCCCTGATATTTTTGCTCAATTAGGTGGTACTACTTACTGACTAGAGTGGTGACGTGGCACATGGATGACCCACTAGATTTTCTTTGGCCCACCAGTTAACACTTGAGATTTGGAAGAATTTTGAAATTGTTTACTTTCTTGGCAATTACCCCACAAGACTAAGATTTGAGAAAGCTTCTTGACAAGGAAAACGTAAGCAATGGTTACATGAGAACTGCCTGTCATGAAAAATCTTCAAGATTTTGGCTCAGTGGTCAGAAAACAAACCCGTTTCCTATGAGTTTAGCAACTCTGTCATGAATTATCTCAGTTTGTTTAACACAGTTTTCAAAGGTGTGTTTTTTGTTAAGACTGTGTATGGTAAGTGCTACAATTTTCCTGACAGCTTGGATAAGAAGTGATGAACACAGTGAATAAGCTCCATCAAATAGGGCCAGGAATTATATCTGTTCTGGTAATGTCAGCTCATCTTAATACTGAATTATTTGGCATTATACCTTTATCACATTTTATAGTTTTTTTCCTCTCTCCCTCTTCCCTCTCCAATTCTCTCCCCACTCCACCACCCCACCCCCCCAAAAAAAGAAGACCTGTTCTGACACTTGCGTCACGTTTCTGTATTCCTCATGATAGAATGCAAAGCAATAGCAGGACTCACGAGGTATAGGATAGATGGTCAAGTTACGCTTCTTAAGTTTGTTCCTTGACCAAGCTTCATGTTTTGGAGATTTGCAATAGATCTGCTTTTCATTCTTTGATTTCTTTTTTTTTAATTCATCATTTCTTGGCAAGTTACTTGTTTTCCAGTGAAAGCTGTTGCCTTTACTGTAAATGACCATTCAGAACTTTGAGCACAGCAAGAATAATGTGTCTGTTTGGCTAGAAGATGTGAGCTTAGGGATAATCTTTCACCTCTTCTTGTACAAAGAGATCTGTTAACAAGCCAGCACATTACTCAGATGCTGGCACAGGAGACCCTGTAATTTCGAATGAGACCTAACTTAAAAAGTATCCATCAACTTGATAATATGTCAGGTAACCGTACCTTATTGCTAAGAAATGTCCAATTTTCTGGGCCCTGAAGACTTAGTTATTTTAACATAGATTGTTCTGAAGTTTCAATAGGTGTTTTTTTTTCTTTTTCTCAAACACAAAGTAAAATCTCCTGTAGGTTCCCTGTGTTACTGGTAACAATACTGCCAGTAGCAAGGAAAAATTTAGTTTTGTTCTCTCTTTCATGAACTAAAATTGGGTTGCTTTATCTCCCAAATGGACCAAGTATGGCAGTCTGGATATTAGCAGAATCAAGTATTTGGCTCATCCTACCTTCACTGCTCATTGTATGTGTGTGTGTGGCAGGGGACATGATATAAAACATGGTAAAAACTTTCCACAATTTATATGATCCCCCAGCTCTGAGCTAATTTCACTTTCTAGTTTTCACACACTGATGCAGAGCTTTCCTGAGGTCCCTTACAGTGCTGGGAACTGTTTAAATAAATGGGTCTGTTTGTTTAGGCAAATCACAGAGCAGCAATAGCTTCTACAGTTTGGTATATATTTCAGAAGAAGGCTCTTCATTTGATTCATATCTGCCATTGCACATGAACATAATTCCTCTGTGCATTTGTCTCTGCTGATCAAGAGAAGGACAGTAGAGAAATCTGTGGGAATTACCGTGGTTGTCTTTTGGAATTTGGAGACAATTTGTACTACTTTAAGTAAACTGCCTTCATTTTTGCTGCTTTTAATAACGGGCGTTGTATTCCATATACATTACCTGGCTCAGTTGCAGGTGCAAGATATGTCTACAAGTCAGGGAATATTTTCCCATTGTCTGGAGCTACGCAAGGGACAGAAGAGGCACGAAGGGATCCTTGTGGAAGGGCATGTCTTTATCCATCGTTCATCTGCTCCCATTCTGAGGATGACACTGTGTTAGGGCTGTCAATGTGCAGGTGATTTACTTCTCTGAAAATGACTCAGGAAAATGTTCCACTCCAGATAAGGTTCTGAATGAGATGGCACTCTCATTAAGCTACTGAGTGACATGGTGATCTAGACAAGGCTGAGAGAAGCAGTCCCAGAAGTCATGAAGTCACTTTACCACTAACAGCATGTTGTGCAGCTTTTCCTCCCCTTCTTTTAGGAAGATAAAGCCAGAAGTGCTTTTGTAGCTGAAAATGAAGTTCCCCTTCCCCTGCCTCTGTGATGTAGGTAGCATGTTCGTGTAGCAGAGGTTCTAAGACCCCAAATAGAGATTCAATATTGGTGTTAGCTGCCGGAGAGAGACCAGTCTGCCACTGACAATTCAGATGGATCGTTTGTTTGGAGGACTTCCCAAGACAGCTGTGAAACAGTTTCCTTTTGTCTGAGCTGATGTTCTATTCTCCTTGAATAGGACTGTTCCTGACTGCTACAAGGTCACTGATGCTTTGGCATTTCTCATGATGTTTTTATGATACTCGTTTTAATGTACTGCACATTTTTCTTTTTGGGACAGTGCTCAAAAATTTGCCCATAAATGCCACTTCAGCTGGGTGAATGCTGTTTTTTATCACTGCATTGCTAAAGGCATTTCTGTTGTTTTCCTGGACAATTGCTTTGGTTCGTTGATGTTGAAACCAACTGCAGTACAGGCACAATGGGTTAATGTTTTCCTTCTGTTTTGTGCAGTGATTGTGGCTCTGAGACCAACCTGTAAGCAGGGAACAGAGTACAGGCATTTTATGAGAGATACTCATGAGGACCTTCACATATTTTTGAGAGGAAATTTTTAGGGACAGAGGTGCTTAGATGACGAGTGTGCAACCTCCAATGGATTTGGCTGGGATACACAGCCCAGGAACCTTGAGGGGACAGGAAAGGAGGTGATGTATTAGCCACGCTGTCCCATGAACAGAGTAGCACTTACCCATGGTGTGGCCTATTGCTATTTCTGCTTTTCTAAATGGAAATTAAATGACAGCAGCCTCCTCTTTGGTCCCTTTCATTTCATCCCCTTTCCAGATTAGCTGTACTGAACATGTTAGAGGCTTGTGTGGGAAGCACAAGAGAGCCAGTCCCCTTGTTTCACTGTGGAATCTTGTCCGTGAGATTAGTTCAGTGAGATTGGGAACAGCAAGACTGATCCCCTTGCAGCTTTAATCCATGGTGAGGTTGTCTTCAACCGCAGGGGCTGCTGAGATTTTCTTTACAAGCTTCTGTATAAAAAGCCTCACCACAAAAATCCCTCTTTGTTTTTTCAAAGTAGCTTGTGCAGATATTTTAATTAAAAACTACCAGTAGCAGTACAGAGCAGGGCACTGGAAACCCTTTCTCTCTGGCAGTTTCTCAGCACAAATACTTCTGTGTGGTTGTGGTCATGTGTTTGATTGACTTGGTTCCCAAGCTGATGTTCACAGTACTGTATTCATCTTGTTCAGATGACTGTGACATGCATCCCAAATGCACTGATGCTGACAGTGAATGTGAGGAGAACCAGACAGTTGACAGCATCTCCATTTTTCAGAGCTGATGTAGGATGATCTGTCACATGATGCTAGGCCACAGCCTGTCATTTATATAGCTACAGCTGTAATGAGCAGAAATGAGAGAGAAGTGACAAGAGGGGAAAAAATATTGACCACAAAAAAACAAATGAAAATAAAACAAGCCCCCCAAAACAGGGGGAATATTTATGCCCACCTCCTCTCACAAAATTTCAGAGTTATATTTCATTTTCATGAATGCATTATTGATCTCATATCTCAGATCTACCTGCTGTTTCCATGGGTTGGAACAGTATTAGCAGCCCATCCATGCCATGGATAGCGTGTCTGCCCTGAGCGGTGTCGTCAGAGAGCCTTTGGCCTGATCCTCCGCTGCATCTTTTATGGCTATTAGGGAGATGTTTGTCATTGTTGCTTCTCATTGTTTCAGCCAGAAACCTGGGAGATTTTAAAAAAATTACTTTAACTTGAGCTAAATAGCCATACTCTCAAGCTTGGAGCTGTAACAGCCTTGTATGTTTTGTAGGAGATGCCAGACCCCTCGGGATGTATTTAGTGCTGCCATTCAGTGCCCAAGATGGATTAAGGGACCATTTCTGTCAGGAGATTAATATGTAGTTCAAGCCACCCTTCTGAGTCAGGCAGCCTGGGGTCTCTATACAGTTACTGGGAAGACAAGTGCGAGGAGCAGGTAAGTCTGTGTATGCAGTTCTTTACCTGGATGTTCCCCTGTGCATCAACTAATGCTATTACTTGTTTGGCTGGCCTTCCCTGTAATTTGGGAATAATAAATCTGGTAGCAATGGACTGTTTGGAGCTCTGTAAGGGAAATGCAGCTACATCATTAAGGGCAGTGTTCAGAAATGTGTCTTCTGCTTGCTATCTGCCCGTTTCCCCAACTATTCCCATATGACCCCAGAATGGGAGGTTGAACACAGTGGTGGAGGGGTGAGACAGGAGCTGTGCTGTCCCAGGCTTTGCACTAGGAGTTGTTGGCCTGAGTGATGATTTGTGAGTCACGGATGCCTCCCTCCCTACTTCCCTTTTTCTCTAGGATACACTTAATGAATTGCTGGTGGCCAGAATGTGCAGGGAAACATCATGTACTCTGGCTACCATGCAGGGGGCTTAGGAGAGAAACAGAACAAAGTTACTGTTAATTCCTGTTCTCGCAAGCAAATGGGAAGTCAGTGCTACTCAGCTTACTCCTTTGAGGATCAGTCAGCTTGCACAGGGGTGTCTGTGCAAGGGACACTGTTCTTGTACCTCCTTAAAGTCTTGCTTGACTCCGTAAATTGTGTTTGGTGTCTCTCAGGTTAAAAAGGAAGCCTTACGATGTGTGTGGTATCTCTATGACAAATGTTACATTTTTCTTAGATTCATATGCTTCTATTGAGCTGGCTGGGGCACCACACTTGACAATGATGAATTATTTACAGCGGACCAACAGCCATTTATCCTGTGGTACCATCTGCCATAAAGATCACATTTTGTTTTAGCAGTTTCCCCCCTTTGTTTTTCTTTGAAACAATATTTGGAGATGTGGAAGCAGTGAGAAACGGACAACTACCTCTGGGCCATGGTTTCAGTAGTATGTTCAGATGCTTCTGGACACCAGTGTTAAAGGTTAAATGCTCTTGGCGTTTGATGGGAAAAACTCTTAACAAAGGTGAAGTGAATGATGCAAGCCTAGCATGAGCTTTAACTGTTTAGGATGTTGCCCATGTGCATCCTTTGCTGGTCTCCTTGGTATAAGGGTCATGTTGTGGGCAAGGAGGAGGTGTGACTGGAGCAGAACTGGCAGATGGTCCCTTGAAGGTCGTTTCTTGTTGCTATCTCCTGTAGTGATGCCATATGCTGTGCAGGGGGATGTTTCCTTCCTCTTCATGGAGTGTAAACTCATCAAAACAGTAAATGCAGCATGCCATCAACTCTCAGCTCTTGAAGTTTCTGATTAGGTCTGTGGCTTTAAGACATTTTTAGTATGTTGTCAGAGGGTATATAGAATAAGTATGTTTGGGAAAAAAAATTAAAAATATAAAACTCTGTCCATGATGAAGGCGAAGGTTTTCTTTTTAGTGATTTAACTTTTTTCTCCTGAAATTATCTTTCTGCCTGAGAGGTTTTTTTTTTTCTTTTTTTTTCTTTTTTCTTTTTTCCCTTTAAAATCTTTCTCTGTCACCTGTGAACATCCAGAGCTGGAAAAATGCTACTGAAGAGATCTGGGGGAACTGAATGCCATCACTGCTTCTGGAATCATAGCTGCTTCTTTTAGCTCTTGGTAATGGCAGATATTTCCAACAGAAAATATGTGAAGCAAAAGCACACAGTAGTTGGGGGGTAAGAGGTGTATCAAACAGGAGCAGTTGGATGTGTCTTAAATGCAGTTAAGTGTTTCTGAGCTGCTTGTGTGAATTTTACTCCATCTCACAGTGGAGTATTTCTAAAACTGAGAGTCCCATGGTGAAAGCTCATGGAGACCATTGTTGCTCTACATAATAATGTGATCACTGGCAAGATTTTTTACCCTTTAAAAAATAATTGTGATTAATGACATCAAGAGAAGATTTTTCTCTTGAAAAAATAAATGAAAGCATAATTTATAGAGGTACAAATCCTGGTGTACTTTTTTGAACAAATTTGTCATCAAAGTAAAAAGCAATAATGTCTGAGTAAAGCAGTACAGAAGGCTTTGCCCATTCAAATTATTTGAGTCCTTTTAGAAATGGCTCAACTGTCTTAGCATTGCTCCATCTTATGCCACTGGAATTTAAGTTCAATATCATTCACTCATCAGTGCTGACTATGACCCAGTTGGCCCAGACAATGATGAGAACCCCAAACTTTCCAAATCTTCAGATGGAAGAAGAGTTTTTGTCAAGTGATTCAATTCATTTTCCTAGTGCTAAAGCTCCAAGAGTTTCTGGTAGCCAGGCCACCAAGGCTCAAAGTGCTATAACTTTTCTTTGTTTTACTTTTCGCTTTTGGTCTTTAGGTTTCGTTGACATATCTTTGTCAGCCTGTTTATAATTTGCCATTAAAGCTGTTTTTTAAACACAGCATTTCCCTGGCTTTATAGCCAATAGGTGGGTTTACATTTGCAAGAGCTGCACGTGAATTTAACGTTAGCTATTAAAACAGTGACGTTTGGTGTTGCTATTTAAAGTTGTTATATTTACCTGTGGGTCATAAACGAATATTGACAGTATGTACAGTTATATGACATTTCTTAACATTCGATATTTACAATTAACTTATTGTTTGTGCAAATACTGCTCTATCAATGTATACAGTATCATTTTGCCTATTTACTAAGAGATACCTTGTTAAATATCTCAGTTTCTGGGGGTGGAGGGTGGTGGTGGTGTATTTAATAAACTACTTAGGTTTTGGTGCTGAATTGACCTTTTCCCCATTAGCCTGTACTTGTTTGTGTTCTAAAAAGCACACCCAATGTTCACGCAGCTTTCTTGGTCACTTCTGCCTCTACAGCCAAGCAATACTTTTGTAGGTTGATAAGATCAGGCATGTGGAAACTGCGAAGATTAAAGGGAAACAATTGTTAAATTAAATTCTGCTTTTATTTCTTTGGCCTTGAAAGAAGATTATTAAGCAGATTCAGCTAGATGAAATGAGAAAAAACACAGAAGGTGTGGAAATTTAGAAATCATAGTCTCATATATGTTTTTTTCATTTTCCCACTCTAAAATGGCTTTGAAGTACTGATGTTCTGGCATTCCCAATCACTGAAAGTACTATTTTAGGTACTAGGAGAGTAGTAGAGAAACATGTCTTATCATTGCCCAGTCATTGGCTTTCTTGGGCTCCAACACTGCTTCCATAGACACAGACTTTACAGTTTTCAAAAGGAAGAGTTAAAAATTTTAAAAAAGGTAGTTGGGTCATTTTTGCAGGAAGAAAGATAAGATTGGTAAATTAATGCTGTCATCATAATGGTTAGATTTCAGGAAACAAAGTAACTAGGTTATACATGCAGTAGATAAAGCACTGTAGCGCTGGATTCATGTGGTGTGTCCTGTGAGGTATTTCATTTCGTATTGTCAAAGAGCCAAAAGCCACACTTTAAAACACCCTCTTCCAATTCCTCCTAGCCCAGGTGAGCCTTGTTCTTTGCTGTTGTGAATGCAGACAGTGAAAGGTTTGTATATTTTACTGCTTATGTTATGCATGAGTTCAGTTTAATTACTATGTTGTTTGGGTTGATGCAGAGCTCTACTACCCTGTTGCACTGATTTTCAAGTGGCTCCAGAAATAGAGGTCAGAGGAAGGATCAGGAAGATTGTGTCTAAACAACAGCCTCATTGATAACCTTTTATGTAGCACTTTTTTCTCATCCCACAGGATGCACAAATAATTTTAAGAACTCATGTAAGAACAGTGCAAAGAGGGCTCACACATGTGGGATGACTGCTTTGGGGCTAGAATGTAGCAGCTCTGTAATATCATATGTTACCAGGGCACAATAGTAAAAACTAATTTATGCAACACAATTTAAGCAAGATTTTTATTTTTTTTTTCTCAGGTGGCCAAACAGAACTATCTGGGTTGGCGTTTGTACATCCAGTATACTAGAACTCATGTGTAATTGCTGGAGCAAAAGTTACTGTTGGATATCCTAATGCCATTATCAGACTTTGATAACTCCAACTAAAAAGTGAGGTCATAATCAGTATAGCATTTACTTCTGACATAGTTTACATTGTAACTTTTTTACTACAGGGAAAAGCCATCTCCTTCCTATGAAGGAAATATGATATGGCATTGACTACCTTTCATTAGGGAATAGGGTTGTAGTCAATAATGCAAGATATTTTCTGAGCTTTCCTTAGATTTCAGACATTTGTTGGAAAAAACTCCCATGTTTAATTTGGCTGGGAATGTTGTAAGTAGTACATTTGGCATGGGACAGCCTGGTGGTAGAGAAGGGTTTTAGAAAGACATGGAACATCCAGGTACAAAGCCCTATACCAAAGACAGGGGCTGAAAGCTTGGAAGAGATGTAAGTCATCTTCAGTAGAAGCACTACTTCCCTGGCTGAGCTTGTTGGTGGAGAATCTCTATGTAAAAAGGCCACCTGTAGTGCCTGCTTCCTATGTCCATCTTCCAGACCAGCCAGTTTCTTCATGAAGTGGAGGCCCTTTGTGTTAAGGGGAGTGTATAATAATGTAATGTTATTTTGGAAGGGTTGAAAGTTCTGAATGATACATGAAATGAAAACTCCCAGCCTGGTGCAGAGAGAGCGTGTACAGCACTGGATGATGCACTGCCAACAGTTCTAACAAGGGTCTACTTCACAGATTTTCCATCTCAATCAGAAATGCAGTTGACATCCCCTGAGCAAAATATCTCTTCTACCTTTTTTTCTTCTCTCTATATGAGTGAAGGAAAATGCTTCAGCTTTATAGCTTACCCACTGCCTAAAATACTGATTCAATAACCTCTCTCTGATTCCAGTTGCAACAGTCTCTATAGGTAAACATTATTTCCCCATAATTCATTTGGGTACTTTTAAATAAATTTATTCTCTACACATTGTGAGGGTGGGGTGGGCAAACCTTGATCCATGATCTTGTCAGTGATACATAACGTTTTCTGATCAAGTCTGATGCACAAATTAGCAAGAATAATAAGGCCAGGTAAAGAGTGATCACCTAGTCCAATGGTTTCTGTTCAAATAAAACAGTGGTTTTCAATACAGTCCAGCACTAACTAGTATGTACTGGAATGGAGAACGGAGTCAATCACATTTTGAAAAGCAGCATCTTGTGGAAGAACTTAGATAGCATCACAAATAATTTATTTTACTTGAATTTTTGCTGCTGTTCTGGGGCAAAAAAGAGTTGATGTGATCCATGAAAAAGAGAAATATTTAGTATTGTTTGTAAGCTTCCTCCTGGGATGACGTATCCTGTCTTGCCCAAGATGGGCTATAAAATGAGTTAAAGACTGGAAAACAAGGATTAAAATGAAGGGCTTACACTATTTGGAGTATTCAGCTAATTTGAGAGCAGACTGAGAGGCTACTCTGAATAAGATACCTGATAGTAGAGGCTTTTCCACCTGGCTGACAGAAGCTGAAGTTCAGCTAATTGTCTTGAAATCAGAAGCTGCTTTCTGGCTGTGTGTTCTATTGAACATGAGAGTGTTCCTGCAAAGAAAAGACAGAGGAGTTGTAATTGCTTCAAGCCTTTTGATAACCCTGGATTGGATGGCAGTGTCCCTGTGCAGCTAGCCTTGTTCGTCCCTTTCCTTTAGGTAAAGCATTGCACTCAAAAGCTTACAGCCAGTGACTCCATGTTAAGGCAATTAACAGCCCTGCACGTCATGGCTCAGATTTTCAGTGAGCTGTCTGAAGATGATCAGGGAAGATTTCTTTTCATCTCCCTCCTTGTGCAATGAATGAAGATTTCTGCATGCTGCTGCTTTTCATTGTTATTACTTTCTTTCACAGCATTAGACATTGGCAACAGCAGGAGATCTCTTTGTAGGTGCTATGGGGAGTGATTATGGGTTGCCTTCATTGGTTTGGGAGGGAGTTTTCCCTGCCTGGGTCAGGTAGGTAGGCTTTGTGGATCTTCATGTAGCACAAGGTGTGCTTCGTCTGCTAGGATTGCTTGTGTGTATCTCATGTGATGAATTCCTCACCTTCACAGGGCTTCCTCAGGTCTTGACAACACTGTGTCTGTGGCAGGTTGTTTTCTAAGCACGCAAGTTCTTTTCCCTTATTAAAGTCTTTGGGCATCAACAAGGATGTTTTGGTTAAAGTTAATAATCTGTGAATACACACTAGGTGTGTCTGATATCTTTTTGGGCTTTACATTTAGAGAATGATATCTCTATGCTGTCTGATTATTTAAGTCTGGGGTGGTTATTTAGGAAAGCACGCTCCTCTGTTCTGAAAAATGACCTGGCTTCTTCAGAGAACTTGTCCTGAAAGCGTGAGAGAAGCTTAATCTCTATTGAGCAGAAGTTCAGCTTGCTTTAGTTTAGTTGCAGAGACCGGTCAACACATACAGTTCAGACTCTGCATTTCCATATGTAAAAACATGTAGTTCTATAGATTGATCTTAACTAGGTATCTGTGCCACCTGAAAGGCTATACCCTTTGATTAGCTTTCTGGCACTGCGCAGAAACAACCAGAGTGAAAGAAGAGAGAACTCAGAGTGGCGTTCTTCTAGTTAGCATAGCTTGATAGCCAATGTGTTCCTGTCTCGCCGTGTGCTCGTGCTATAGGAGTACCATTTCTGCAGTGACTTTCCAATGTCAGTGAAGTCAATGAGGCATTCCTGAGTTTGAATCCTTTTTGAGAAAAACGCATACAACTTGTCCCTTAAGTCTGTCTACTTCAGCAAAACAACAAAGCCTGCCTTCAAACTGTAGGCTCTGCAACATCAGGGGCGCTGGGATGCGCTTGACACAGAACCTGACCTGCTCTATATGAAGCCAAGTATTTGTGAATGTTTGTGTGTGTAATACTAAGATATAATGATGCATTTTAAGAAAACTTTGGTTCCTCTGGAGCTCGAATTTCAGCATACAGGTATATATGAAGGTGTGCAAAGACAGCATGTGCATGAGATGCTAAGTTGAAGTTCTACCATTTATAGACTGCGTAGCAGCACTACAGAAAAAAACTTCCTTTCAGCATCAGTGTTTGCTGGTTGTGTTTCGCTTCCTGATCAATGAGGGAGAGAATTTTTAAAATTTATTTTTCATGAAATGACCTTTGCAGGAATGCTGTAAGCAATCAAGGTTCACCCTGTGCCTACTGGGAGAAGCTGTGCCACTTGCACATGTCTGGCTTCATCCCATGAAGTAGAAAGCAGCAGCGTTTGTGTGACTTCATTCGGATGCTAGCTGCTGTTCTACATCTTTCTTCTTTGCACCCAAAACTAAAAACTTTAAAATAAAAATAATTGTGAAACAGAATACTGTTTTTCCTAAGCTGACTTGTTCTTAAAAATTCCAATGAGTCATTTAGATAACATTCACAATACCAGCAGCTCCAGGGCACTTTAGAGAATATGTTTCAGCACAGAGACATTTGAAACAAAAACTGTAATGTTCTAAATGGAATTAGATGAGCAAAACCGTGTCATACAGAGATGAAATATAAATAAGTGCTTTAGGCCCACTCCATGAAAAATGTATGCACTTTTTATAAAGCATTTTCCTTTTGCGATTGGTTTAATTTCTATAAAAAACAGTGGTTGGTTGTGGTTGGAGTTTTTTTCTTTTTTTTCCTCACGTCCTAGTGCATTCTCCCAGAATGTGCTTTTGCCACTCCATAAACCCTTCTTTCCACTAAATGTCTGTCTCTGTATTAAGCCCCCAAGGAACTGTGCAAGCCAAAGGCAGATGGAAACAATAGGCATTCCATGTTCAAACGTACAACCTACAGAAAGTTCATTTGTCAAAAGTCTGAGGAACATTTCCAAGGAGGCTGCTTCATAAACAACATCCACATGGGGCAGCTCTGACTTGTGCTACTGCTTTTCATGCACATATTCCATAAGAATTTAATTGGCTGTTTACTCTTCAATTAATAGTTAAAGCAACATTTACAGAAGCTTGTTCCAAATCCCAGTCTCAGTTTTTCTCCCCTTCCCTCTCACTCTGCTTCTTAAGTCTCTTCATCTTTTATGTGCCCTGAATACTTCCCTAGGCCCTCTGTTAAGACCGAAGGACTCCCAGACTTTATTGATCTCTTTATTTTTCTCCAATTTTTTTGAACTGTTTTTGTACCTGTTGGAGTTGTACTCCTTCATTGGTAGGCATGCAGAGTCCACCGTGGTACCAGTCTTCAAGATAGCAGTCACTGATGCCAGTATATTAGTGTGTTGAAAGTTAATCTAGCCTTCTGACTCATGCCTGAAAGACAAAAGTCACTCTGGTTGATAGTCTAGCAGACAGCACACTTGTTTTTTAAAGCGCTAATTACTTGTGGTATGTATTTGCCTTCATTCCTTGGCTTCATATTAATGAAATATTTTTAATGTGATTAAGATGCGGATTCTGTAAAGTTGTGAAATCACTTTGGCTCCCATGGACCTCAACACCTTCCCTGATCAGACCTCAGATGAGTAGCAAGGCAAACAGGGAAGACTTTGTCAATACTTGGATGATGGACTCATGATTCTCAGCTTGTTCTGTTGTAATCCAGGGCTGCGAGCAGCAGAGCTGGAGGCTTATCAGTGAGCTACTCATAGGTCATGCACATGTGTGTAGGACACATTATTGTACCAGGTCACATCTGTGCATGTTCTACACAAACGTCTGATGAATATATGTTCTGTCAAAATAGTCAGCTGATTCAGACTGCTCTCATCATGTAATTGGAAGTAACTAGCTTCTGGATTAGGCTAGTTTGAATTTACCTGGGACACTCAAATTCTGTATCTGGTGCTTAAAATCTTAAGCAGTAGTTTCTGGTGCTCAAAGAAGATGATAAATGATCCTATTAGAAAATTAGTTGCCCCCAAATGCAAGATTCAGGTTTGATTTGTAGATAATCAATGACTACGTGTGGGTCTTCAAAATTATCAAGTATTGGAAGGTGACTTGAAACCAGAGGTATATTACATTTCTATGTGTAATCTTCTAGCACTAAGAAATGGAAAGCCTGTTCTTAGCCTCTGACTGGATTTCAAAAGCAGTGTTTGCAAATAATAGAGAAGAATGAAAACCACCCCAGGAGAGTGAAAAACATCTTTGCTTCCTCCCAAGTGATGTAAAATTCACCTGAACAAACAACTTCCTGCCTGGTGAGGCTCTTCCCCCTCACCCAAGATGCATGGAGGTGCAGGGCTGTGAATGAGTGTGAGGCCAATGGTTTGTTGACAGCTTTGGGTTAGGTTTCTTCTATGGAAGTGCTTGCATTGGACTTTGAGGTCACCAGAAAAATTTTGCCATGACAATGGAAGCTGCTAGGTTTTCAAGGTTTGACAGTACCAGAAAAGAGATTGCAGCCTGACCCGCTTCTTGTAATGTTGGGCAGGAGCACAGACCAGATCTGGCCTTTAAATGGACCTGAGTCTCCCTCATGACATCTGGTAAGTGTGTTTATGGCTAAGGTAGCACCCTTTCACTTCCCAGGTTTGGGACCAAAGAGCTCCATCAATAGCATGCTGACACAGTCGATGAGTTTCATTGCCCTCTGGTGGCATCTCCACTGGAGGGTAAGGTTGTTGCTGTTACCAGTTCCAGGAGTACATGCTGCTTTAGCAAGAGCAGCAGGTACTACAGGAAGCAGAGAAAAATTAGGCAAATAGTGGTCAGGACCGTATTTTCTAAGACCTGTTGTCTCTTGTTGCTTTTGTTTCTTATGAAAATTGTAAAACACAAGGAGAGCGCCAAGGTCTGCTATCAGTGATCTCCAGGCAGATCCATAGACTTCTGCTGGAGCCAGACTTATCACTCTGGATTTATACCTGTGCAAATAGAGTTGGAAAGTGGCTCAGAGAGACAGGACAACTTTTAAACTGCTTGACCATTAATCTGTGGTAAAGTTATGAGTTTGCTCTTGCAGCACATGGGAAGTTTCTTAGAGCACAACAAAGAAAAAAAGCAAATCCTGAGTGATGATCCAAACACATTCAGCAGTATATAGTCACTGAAGCCAAGATTCATGTGGGCTGAAGCTAGAACTTTCTCCTGTAATAGTCACCACCTGCTCTCTGAGGTTGGGCATCTACACCTGCTCTCTGAGGTTGGGCATCTACACCTCCTCATGTGCTGGAGCCTTAAATTTACTGACAACACTTGATGTTGAATTTCTGCAGATGAGGTCAGATGCTTCTTTCAGTAGTGCTAATGGAGTAAACTTGGATTTACACTCATGGGTCTGCTGTCTGAGATGCGGAAGAATATGAATGTTTTAACGTAAGCAACCTACTGTAAAGCATGTTTTCATTCTTTCTAAAAATGGTTCCCAGGAGAAAAGTACTGTGAAAGGGAATGACAACCTTAGAATCATATGCTTTCATTTTTGTTTATGTTAGTTTGTTGACTTCACTCACTGTCTGCATATATGTTAATGATCATTTGCATGTCTGTGGTATTTTTATAGGTTGGGAAGAAGTCCAATCTCTTTAACAGTACACTTCCAGGAACAGGTCTTTACAAGTCATGGCAAAAAGCATGGTAGGAAATGAGCTAGAGAAGCAACACTTTTTCCATTTGAGCTAGAACAGTTTTGGCTCAGCAAGGTTATCTGTTATCACAAAGAAGTCGACATCAGGAGAGCTAATGGAGAATTCTCTTTGTGGATTGTTTGTGTCCCAGCTACTTTTGCTTGCATTTGTCATGGAATATATTAAAATAGTCATATTCCACAGTCCACACAGTGTGTCAGCTTTGAGACAAGTACTCTGAAATGTGCTCACAGATGATAAATTGCACACTATGTCAACTACATCTTCGTCATAAGATTCCATTTCCTATTTATAGTTGAAATGAAACACTTGAGAAAAATTCTAAACCAAAGCAATTTCACAGAAATCTCATAAGTTTTTCCTTATGTGTATATCAGTGAAAAGACCCTCCTGTGCTATCTTTTTGCTCTGTGGGGCTCCAACAATCAACTTCTGAGATCAAAGTAGGATGCTCTCAAGATTGTGAAACTTATAACACGGCCATGTAATCTAGCTACTGTGCCTTTGGAGTACGTTCCCTTTCAAACGTTAAGGGGAAAGAGCACTTAATCATAACACAGTGCAAATACATATAAAATTTGATACAGTTTTGAGGAATAAAGCCCCGTTATCTCCATAACAGAAGAGATTATTTAGTTACTTCCTCGGCTTGTTGTACTAGATTTGTTTGAAGCTGACAGTGATGTCTGTGATGTACTTTGCAGTACTTTTTTTCCCTCTCCTTCTAAGGCAACTTCCTTTTCTCTTATTCATCTTAAACACACAGTCTGCTGTGATGGAGTTGTGGGTGGCAAAAACTGGAAAGGGGTACATGTTTGGAGGTAGCAGGTTTGCTTTGAAGTTAGAAATGTGTAGCAGTGGAGGGTTTTTTCCCCTCTGATTACAGCAGGCTGCTTTAGGAAAAGCATGTCTGGATAACAATAATGATTCACTTTGACTGAAGATCTCCTGGCTCACACTGGCCTAGACACGACAGGACATTCTATGATGTGTTGAATGATTCTTTAAGACAAGTAGGCCTGGTGATGGCTTCCTCCTGCCTTGGGCACCCAAGTCTTCATGGGGGGTGCTCAAGGAAAGTTTCTTGTCTTGGAGAGAATTATCCAACCAAGCTTAATGATGGGTGAAGTACATGCAGGGGAGAGGTTCTGTGGTCTGCTCAACATCATCTGTGTAGGATTCACACAAGACCTTGCTTGAGAAAGGACTTGTAGCTGTCTCCATGGTGAGCAGTGCATTTCTCCAGGAGGGTTCAAATCCCTGGGACACACACAACCTGTTTGTTTGATGCACTCTTCTACCAAATTCTGGATGACCTTAGAAAGTGAACCTCCCTCTACTACAGATTTGGTCTGCTCATATTGCCAGCTTTCTGACTAATATGTCTGATCAGGCAGCTTTCTCCTCTGCAACTTGTCTGTCCTGTTTAATTAAATCTTTTCACTCAGAGCAGCAGTAGTGTTTTGCTTAACTGTTGTGCTGGCAGAGATTACTGAAGATACCTGTCTGGATGCTGATGTGATATGCACTTGTGTCAGATATATTTTATTTATCTTATAATTTACTACACTGCTTTGTTGTTTGCTTATTTGTTTAAAATGCTCAACTGTTACATTTGCAGTGATGAAAACCAAAGTGACTAGCATCCACCTCCAAAACTGTTGGTGGGGGAGGGCTGCACAATTGAAAACAAGCAAAAAGTCTTACAAATATTTGGATGGATTAATTCACCAGCTTTTCATTACAGAGCTCTTTTGTGGCATAAAGCTATTCATTGACCAAGAGAGTACATTGTCCATTTGGTTACTGTTTTGTATCTTGTGTCAAACAAAAGCTACTGCCTCCTCCAACAGTAACAGCTGAATATTTTCACTGCTCATGCAGTTTCTTCTTCTAGCTGCTGGATCATCAAAAATTCTAATCAACTCTGATCTAACACAAAGTACTATGTGGCATTCATCATCTGTTTTAGCCTTTAATGCACCATGCAGGTTTTAATCAAAGGTATGCAACCATTAGCAAAAAAGAAAGACAAGAATTATGATGGTGTCCTAAGCAGAGCTCTTAAGCCAACATCACAGGCAGCAGATAAGTTCACCTCCCCCTGCTGAGTACAAATACAGGAGAATAAGATGGGTCTTGTTTGACGTAATCGGAGGAGAGTACCACTGAGGTTTCAGGGCTGTGACTCTTGTTATTTTGTTGTAGTACTAAACGCTAAGACTTATTTGCTTGGCTTTCCTGAATATTGAAAACAAATGTTGGCACAGTTGCCTTGGTGTGTGGGGACTGCTGGATCATCTGCTTGGCTGGGCGTAAGCCGGTATCTTCCACTGCTGTCAGAGGGAGCCAAGGGGATCAGCAGCAATTGGCAAAACCGAGCCTAGGGCCTTCTTTGCGACAGCCAGGCCTTTTGGTCTCTCACTTCCTCCTAAATGAACTCCCATTAGTTGCCTCCCCACTTTTTCCTAAGGGCAGGACTAGCTAGGTCACTGATGGCTTGTTGGTAGAAGTAGATTCATATGCCCTGCTTGCCTGCAAGCAGCAAACTTAGCCTGTTTCTCCTGAGTTTGATCTCTATTCCAGCCACTTCTTGCTTCCCTGATTGTTCAGAGACACCCATCCCAAAGAGGATGGCAAGCAGCACCCTCCTGCTTACCCTTGACTCATTGCTCACAAAGCACCATGGTTTCATTTGACTCTAAGAGTGCACATTGAATACCAGGTCAAGAAGTTCCTCTTCCTGCTTCCCCATCTAGACCAGCCCAGCTGAATCAAAGCCCAGCAGCAACAAGCCACTAGCATGGTATCAGGATTTGAATCCAGTTTGGCATAGGGAAGAGGCTGCAGAAATGTTCCATTTCTGCCTTGTTGAGGGAAGGGTGAAAGTAATCTTTTTAGAGAGAGAAGCTGGCTGTGGACACAGCAGTGAGATCTTTCACCTGCCAAATTAATTAATGAGTGCACCTTGTTGGAAGTGCCTGGTATGTAGATGAAGGACCTCACACTCCCTGAGCAAAGCTTTCCTTCACTGGGTTCAAGGGTTGGCTTCTTCTAAGACAACCGCTGTTGTTTGCCCAGCTTTGCCCTCTTCTTCCTTCTCCTCACTTCTGGTATTGGCAGAGCTATTTCAGGTCCTGGCTGGAAAGCAAATAGTTGTGACCTGTGCCAGCCTGCAGCATTTCCTTGAAGCCATAATAGCGACAGGGAATGAAGCCGTGTATTACTGCTTTTTGGCTGTGGCCCACACAGCTGGTATGGGCAGGGCAGGGAGCTGACAGTCACCCGTGGAGCCTGATGTGAACAGGGAGTCACTATTTGTATGAGTGATCTGGAGGTCTTTAGGCTTGTGAAGCCTAAATGAAATGGTGTATGGGTGGAATTCCTCCTCTGGTCTGCTCACACAGAGCATGAACTTGGTGAATTATGCTGGATTTTGGGGTATGTAGCCAAATTCCCCTGTGTCATGGCAAATATAGAGGACAATGCCGTGGTCTCAGTTTGCTCTTATAGAATCGTTGCCACCAGTGGCCCTGGACAGACATTAAAAGTCAGTCTTTCTGATGTGTTGTCTGGGGCCTGATTTTGCTCACACGCTTTGCTCAGTATCTAGCTGCCAGTGGGGGATGACATTCAGTGGGGCTGTATGTGTACTTACCTGCATCTACTCCAGCCTCCTGCCAGGCTCAGGTCCCAGGCATGCCTGAGCTTTCCTACCACGCTCTGTCATTCTCATAGCAGAAACCCCATGTGAATTGCTGGCCTTTATTGTGATGTGGCTTTTAATGTGCAATGTGTCAGTCTTTTAATGACGACCTCTGGCAAAAGTTTAATTTGGCTGGGGTGTCGGGGGGATGGATGCTTTAAATCTACCTGTGCTTCCTGTGTATGGCCTGTGCCTGGCTATGCATGGAAGCCAAAGATTTTCCCTAACACCTGGGGCCCAAACAGTAGGATTATACTTTCAATTTCCTATTTAATGAGGCTAAAAAAATAAACAGGATCCTGTTGTTTTAACCCAGATAGGTCATTTGCTTTACCCTGTTTGCATGTATTGGTTTGTCATTGCAGTGTATTGTTGTGGGTTCCAGAGGTGGATAATCAGCAGTACAGTGTTGCAGAGATTTAGTTCCAGGTCACAGACAAGTAATGAAAAAACAGCAGTCACTGAGGATTTGATTTACACACGGCAATGACTATGTGATAGCCCCTTTTGTGAGAAGGAAAGTCTCCCTCTGGAGACCACATTCTAACCAGTAGCAAACATTCAAACTCCCTGGTGCTTCTGATGTCAATTATACCAAAGCCTCTTATTGTATAATGCAGGTCTGTTATAATAATACTGTCTGGAACAGCAATAATAATGTGAATGAATTTCCAAACAGTGGAGATGGGAGGGGGAGATTGATCAATACAGCACTAATGATGGCCTTGTCTTTCACTGAAATAATTGTGATAGGGTTTATAGCACTTCCTTCCTACACCATGCTGTGCAGCAGTGTTGGTTTACTACCTGCTGTTATTGCTTTTGTATAAAAAGGTGTTAAAAAGAAATGTCTGTCAAGTTTTAAGACTGTGAGGGTTTTTTAATGCAGTGGGGTTGTTCTAGTCAAGATGGTCTAGCAATATGAGAGATGCAAGGTTCACAGTGAGAAGTGAAATCTTCTCCTAGACAGGCTGACACTTGGGAAAAAAGGAGTTCTTGGGCCCAAAAACCAATAGCGAGCTCCACATTTTTATAAGGAATTGTTCATATTTTAACATAAAGGTACAATTAATTGGAAGGCAAGGTTTTTTTCCAAGTGGACTCATTTTGCTTGCTTGGACATACAAAGGTGTCTCCTTTGAGAGAGAGTGAGAACACTTGAACATGTAAGGGTTCAAAAGAAAAGCTCGCTGGTACACTAAAAATGTTTTCCATTTATGCGACCCCATTTGTTGGTGAATAATTATGTGGGGTTTGCTCTGTTACTCCTACCACCCATATAGCATGGACATAGAAACTTATTGGAAGAAATTTCTGTTGAATTTTTGATTCAAAAACAGGTGGGTTTTTTTTTTTTTAGATTCAGATTTTTGCATCAACATTCGTGTTCATGCAACAGGAAGCCATACCCTCATAATGTGTCCCTGAATGTTGGTGAAGAAAGCACGGAAAACCCCATTAAGGAGAAAGAAAACAGCGTATTGGAAGTTATTTGTTTGTTATATATTAAGTCCTAACATTTTCTGCAGTATCTCAGAGCTACTTTATTTCTCAATATGCTGGAATGATGGATTCCATACATTTTGTTTTGTGAAGTGAGAGAAATTGAAAGAAAACATAGCCCAAGTCTAATGATAAAAATCCCCTCTGTTGAAGCTCTTCATTACGGTACTTTTCAGAACAGAAAAGACGAACTGCTTTTGCAGTGGCACAGGTCCAATCTCAAACTAGAATCAATTGCTTTGCCAACGCTGAACACAAAGGATGTTCATTGTTTGCAAACTGAATTTTTCTTAGTGCGTGCAAAACCAATGATCAGGGTTTTTTTGTTGGTTGTTTTTTTTTTTTCTTTAGAGAAACCCCTGCAGTGAAAAAACTGCAGCTGATTCTGTGCTTCCTATCCTGGTTTGTAGGAAGGCTTCTTGCTTCACAGTATGATTTCTTCATAATAGCTGCATGACAACAGCATGCCAATGTTTTGAAAAAGCAATGGCCAATGTTATAACGCAGTTGCTTGTGTTAGCTACTTACTGCTGGTTTGGGGTTTTTTTTTCTCCTTCAGGAAATAAATTTGTCTTTGTGATCTTACCCTTCTGAGACTCACTTTGCTATATGTAACAAACCTGTGCCTGTTGTCTATCTGTGTATCCGAGTTTTGGCAAGGGTAGAGGGATGTTCCCAGGTCTGCCCCTTCCTGTCACAAGTAACTGCATTGTATGATGCTTGATATCAACTGATGAAATTACATGTTAAGTATGAGGAAAGTTGTTTTGTTCCCCTTGTTAGTTTTATGCAAAATCTGCCTCAGAGTCACTTTTTTTCTTGAAGCTTATGACCCTTATCTGTAATATCTAAACATACTTCTGGCTGACTTCCCCCTGTTGCTGTGCCAATGCTGTCTTTACATTCTTCTTTCCTCCCTTCATATACTTCCTCCTTGGAATATTTGCAGAAAGCAATCGCATCCCTTTCCATGTCTTTTGCTGCTGAACCAGAGTCTGACAATGTAAGGTCGTTTTGGGGTGGCAAAAACTCACCCAGAGATTAACATTTAACCCCTGGGACATAGTGGGTATGGCATTTACCTGGAGTCACCCTGTGACTGCAGTATTTTTTACCTGGAGAACTAGATTCCACGCAGAGGCCAGCGATGCTAATTTTGCAAAGTTGTGTTTATTTATTGGCCATTACCCCCTGCAGAGCATTGCATAGAATTCCTTGAAACAGAAAGCTGCTCCCACTTGCCGAGAGGAGAGTGAAAGTAATCCAGGTGCTTCATTAGTGATGTATGTATTAAAGCTGAATCAGTTGCTTATTTGACTCTTGACTACATGTCTCTCTACGCAACATCTCCCACTTGGCTGTAGTTTCCTGAAAAGTCTTTGCAGTTGAATGGCGTGTTATAAATTACTCTGTGGTTTGTGGAGGTGTTCGATATTGGTAACTCAAGCTGTGCTGCTGGTTTGTTATCGGTCACGTGGCACAGTTTTTCTTCCCTGACTGAATGAGCTTAGCAGGTTAAATATTTCTGTTGAATCCTTACAGGAATTTGTTATTTGAAAACTTTCTGTAGAATATGTAGGGTTAAAGATTTTCTTGCTCTTGCACATTTGCATTGGTTTAACATGACGATACATCGTTTATATGAGAGATATATATAGTGTGTATATACATAGTATGTATATATATATAGTGTATATAGTAGCAGTGATTTGGTTTAGGGGGTCCTGCAGAAATTTATTTGTAGTATTCCTGAGCAATCATGTCAATATATCAGCATTAAAAATACCTCATTTGCATTTGCTGATATGTATCTCAAGCTGACACAGGTCTCTTCTGAGAATCTTTGCTAAATATTTAACAAAGTGCTCTAATGAGATTTTCTTTCCTGTATGTTATATATTCTTATATAAGTTTCTGATAGTATTACAGGATGTTCTCTGGTTCTCCTGGTAAGATGCTATCAGTTATGACATTTATCAAATAAAAGAAATAGCATACGTTTCATGAAGCATTCTGCTTTACTTCTATTTGCAGATTATATTTTTTCCTTTCTTGTTCACTAATTGGCAGCACTGAGTAATTTGTAATCTGTCTTCCCACTGAACCAGTGAGTGTTCTCTATGCGTATGCATATGTTTATAAAGTCTTAGGATTAGTCTACGTGGTAACTAGAACCAAAGGAAGTAACTGCATTCTAATTCATAATATTTTGATTAAGGTCTATTTGTAGACCCTGGTTTTGATGTAATTTAAACTGATAAAAGAAATCACATTAAGCTATACTGAAATGGCTCTGAAATCTGTGTCTCTTGCTAACTACTGCTGAAATGCTAAGGTTGTGATTTACAACTGATTTAATTGGATTGGTTCCATTTACCATCTAAACAAGCCCTTAAATGCTGGAGTGTTTACCACCTGTTGTGACTCTTACTTTACAGAGATCTTTGTTCACAGGCAGGAGGGTGTGCACTGTAATGAGAGAGGAAAAGGAGGTCTATAAATGTGCATCTCATCTTATGCCTGTCATTAAGCCTGCCCCTGAAAAAATGTGATTTTTTTTCTAAAATTTACAATAAATTTCTTCAATATGTTGATGGCAATTTCTGCCTAGCTTCTGACAAGTGCTGCATTTCCTTCTCATTAGTTGGGATAGTCACTGTGGTAAAAGGTTTCTTTGTTATAGCTGTGGTATACCATATTAGCTTCTCTTATGCTGCTGCTGCACAAATCTAGGTCTTGTAACCTTTTGTGAGCAACTCTGATAAACAGTTCTGAAAAATATGAAGGATTTTTTAAAATTTAGTTGGGCGGGTTGTTGCTCTTTGGAGCCGAGCCTTTGCCATAGTTGTTGAGAAAGATCTATTTAAGACAGAGTGGTCTATACTGGAGAAACATGCATGATTCGATGTAACCAGGTTGGACTGTTGACCTAACATAGTCATCCTGCTCACCTTCGTAGTCTTCTCTGCAAACCTAATAGTCTCTGTCTTCCTTTGCTGGTCTTCTGCAATAGTACTGTCTTATTTGCTATGCAGGAGAAACGATGGTAAATGGAGCTTGAATAGAAAATCCTCTCTGAGGATCAGGGACAGCTAGGAAGTGGCAGGAACCACCTAAGTGAGGCAAAAAAC
The DNA here is from genome assembly GCA_027925045.1 of Hypotaenidia okinawae. NCBI lineage: Eukaryota > Metazoa > Chordata > Aves > Gruiformes > Rallidae > Hypotaenidia > Hypotaenidia okinawae. The sequence continues at coordinate 66,733,509 of BSDF01000002.1, forward strand.
CATCCCTGCCAACAGGATATCCAGTGTGGTGAGAAGAGCATCAAGCTAGGAATGACGGGGGAGAGACAGGATGACCCACCAGCAAGTGATAAACAGTCGTCAAAGTTAGTAATGAAAGGGTGCAGAGTGATGTGGACAAGACAGACCTGTTGAACCCCAAGCATATGCACACAAATAAAGAAGTGCCTACAGGACAGCGTAAGGGAGGAAGCACTTGTACCTTATCTTGAAAATCAGTACAACTGCTTACTTACCTGAAATGCTTCTACATTTGCTAAGGTGGCCAAGAAGGCTAATAGCATCCTGGCTTGTATCAGAAACAGAGTGGCCAGCAGGTCCAGGGAAGTGATTGTGCCCCTATACTCAGCATTGGTGAGGCCGCATCTCGAGTACTGTGTTCAGTTTTGGGCCCCTCACTACACGAAAGACACTGAGGTCCTGAGGCGTGTCCAGAGAAGGGCAACCAGGCTGGTGAAGGGGCTGGAGAGCAAACCTGGTGAGGATTGGTGAGGGAACTGGGGTAGTTTAGCCTGGAGAAGAGGAGGCTGTGGGGAGACCTTATCACCACCTACAGTTATCTGAAAGGAGGTTGTAGAGAGATGAGTGTTGGTCTCTTCACCCAAGTGACAGGTAATGGGGAAATGGGCTCACACTGTGCCAGGGCAGGTTCAGATTTGACATTAGGAAAAAATTATTCACCAAAAGGGTTATTGGACACTGGAACAGGCTGCCCAGGGAGGTGGTTGAGTCACCAACCCTGGATGTATTTAAAAGACAGGTAAATGAGGTACTTAGGGATGTGGTTTAGTAGAGGACAAGTATAGTTGGACTCAATGATCTCAAAGGTCTTTTCCAACCTAGTGATTCTGTGACACATTAGCATACACAGCCAGGGGAACGAACAGGAAGAGTTACAGGTCTGCATGTAGTATATAGGCCAGTGATCTTTGGGATCACAGAGATATGGTGGGATAATTCTCACAACTGGAGTGCTACCATGGCTGGATACAGGCTCTTTTGTGAGGACAGATCTGGCCAGTAAGGATAGGAGATACTTTTTTTATATATGGGAAAGCAGCAAGGACCCATAGAACTGTCCCTCAAGATAAACAAAACCAGATGAGAGCTTGTGGATCGGGACTGGAGGGCAGAACAACATGAGTGATGATGTGAGTGTCTGCTACTGACTTGCCTGATCAGGAGAAAGTAGTAGATGAGACCTTCTTCAGAACATTGGAAGAATCATCGTGTTTACAAGCTCTGGTCCTCATGACAGACTTTAGTCACCAAGGTATCTGATGGAAAGGCAACACAGTAAGGCAAAAACAACCCAGGATGTTTCTGGAGTTCATTGATGAGAAGGCTCCAAGAGAGTTAGTTGATTTTCTAGGATCACTTCTGCTTGAGAATGGTCAGTGCAAATATGTAAGAAGTCAAGCAAAGACGCCTGGAGATGAACAAGGGTCTTCTGACTCAAGGAAGAATATAAGAGATGGAAGGAGTTTCAGGTAACCTAGGATAAATATAGACATAAAATATAGACACGCTTTCCAAGCATGCAGACGCCGTGTTGGGAAAGCCAAATATGCACCTGGTAAAGGATGTGTAGGACAACTAGAAGAGCTTCTACAGAAATATAAGGTGCAAAAGATAAGACTAGGAAAAATGTGGACCTGCTGCCCAATGGGGAAAGGATCTGATGACAGAGGACATGGAGAAGGCCAAGGTATTGAATGACTTCTTTGCTTCAGTCCTTACTAGAAAGATTTGCCTCAAGAAATTTCATATTTCTGAGACCAGTAGGAAAGTCTGGAGCGAGGAGGACTTCCTTAGGTGAATGAGGGTCAGCTTGGGGAATATTTAAGCAAACCAAACATGCACAAGTCCATGGGACCTGATGAGATGCACTCAGAAGTGCCGAGGGAGCTGGCCAATGTCACCGTGAAACTGCTCTCAATAATATATCAAAGATCATGGAGACTGGGTCAGGTTCCTGAAAACTGGGAGAAAACAAATGTCACTGGTATCATCAATAAGGGCAAGGAGGATCCAGGGAACTACAGGCCTATCAGTCTCATCTCTGTCTCTGAGGAGGTGGTGAAGCAAATAATCCTGGAAACCATTTCCAAACATATGACGGATGGTGGGGAGTAGTCAGCATAGATTTATAAAAGGGTGTCCTGGGTTTGACTAGGATAGAGTTAATTTTATTTCTAGCAGCTGGTGGGATGCTGTGTTTGGGAGTTAGGATGGGAGCAGTGCTGGTAACACACCAATCTTTTTAGTTGTTGCCAAGCAGACAGGGACTTCTCAGTTGTTCATATTGCCCTGCTAACAAGAAGGCAGAAAGGTGTCCAGGAAGATGGGAGGGGACACAGCTGGGACAGGTGACCCAAACTGGCCAAAGAGGGTGTTCCATACCAATTACATCATGCTCAGCATAAAGGGGGGATTGTGCGGGGAGGAGCAGACAGCTCCAGGACAGCTCTGAGCTGTATGGCCTGAGTTGTGAGGTTTGGTGAGAAACTGCATTGTGTATCACTGGAGTTACTCAAAACCTTACTGGCCTAGTTGCCCCTGCTTTGAGTAGTGATGTTGTATTAGACAATCTCCAGAGGTCCCTTTGCACCTCAGCAATTCTGTGAATCAGTAAGTTTTGTACCGTTCTCTACTTAAGGTAAATTTGATGGTGAATTCTGTTAGATGCATACCTCTCTAAGGAAAATAAACTAAATAAAAAAAAAATCACTCTGAAATTGAACTGAGATAGCTCAGGTCACCAACATACTGTGGAAAGTTATTTTAAAAACCCAATGACCCAAAAGAAGGAAGTCACGCTCCTTTCCTCCAAGACATATTTATCTCTGCTTCTGCAGCAACTTCCTTCTTCTCTGACCCCAGGTAACCCATTACTTTGTCACTTCTTTACCTCTTTGGTGTTCCACACTGCTCTGCATGTTCTCTCTCTTCGATGACTTGACTTAAATATTACCAGCCCATTAGGCTCACCATTTCCTGCTGGCCCAGCAATCACAATTAAAATGTCTCACATTAGAGTCTGATTCCAGCAGAAAGCCCTACTGGGACATGAGCTCAGTGGCAAAAGCAATAATCAAGGTTTCAATAGGATTTGCTTGCAACCTTATTGCTTTCCTGAGATACTGAGAAATCAGACGCCTTTAGGTACCAAATTCTGTCATCTTTCTTGTTCAGACTTTCACTTTTTTGCTCCTTTCATTTTCCCTACTGTTCAGCCCCAAATTCCCTGTGATCTCTGTGATGTCATAATCTAATAGCCACTTTCTTTATAATTTCCCAGAGTTCGTCAGAATTACGGATATTTCTGCCTACAGATTACTAGGATCATTATTGTTCAGCTCTTAGCCACCCCTTCATTCCATCCAGCCTAATGATGTAAAATTGGAATGTGTTATTTGGGTGGAGGTCTCTGTTGCTCATATGCTGTCATGAGTGAACATCTCAAGTTGCTTCATACACTGGTTTTCACACCATTCTTCTTTAATGGCTTCCAGCATCTTTGTTTTCAAGCTTTAGCAAATTCAAAAAATGCTGGATTAAGTCAGTAAATGAGTCTTTGAGATGCATGTGCTTTTTGGCCTTCAATGTGCTCCCCCTCATTAAGGCCATTGTTGTCTTTCTCTGTTCAGAAATGTTCCAATTCACCTATTTAAGGTGAAGAGAGAGTAATCTGGATCATATATAACCACCTTGGACACGTTCTCTGTTCTCCCAGTCTAGCCCTCCTTTTCTGTTCTTTCTAACCCAGGATGTGTATATCATACGTTTTAATTTACAATTTATAAATCTTTTTTTATTGTACTATATATTTTGTATCTGGTAGCCTCTTTAAAATGGCTTATGATTTGGGTTTTTTTCCTCCAGAACTGACCTTTAGAATTTCAGAAAGCCAGACGTGGCTCTTAGGATGCCAAATGGAGTCTGTAGCTTGATGCCCAATTTGTGCCTGCAAGTAAGCAGGCTGGTTCTCTGTACAAGCAGGTACCCCTCTCGTACATGGAGCCTGCCAAACCGTTAGTAGCATCTCTCAGCAGTTTCACTGTTTCTTCCTGGTCCAGGAACCATAAGCCACAGACCAATTCAGTTTATAAATAATTAATTCTACTGAAGGATAACCTATCCATGTCCTTCTTGTTCTCAGAACACTTAAGTTTTGTCTTGGTGTTAAAAAAATAATGCTAATAAAATAAAATAATCCCCAAAAATTTGGGGAGCAAGGCCACATTAAGTTTGTAAAAGTGTGTGTATACATCTGGATTTGAGTACTGTCCAGCATGGCCAGAGCAGCATATTCTTTCTGTAAGAGAATATGTTCATATTTCCATGCTGCTAAAGGTTTTAGTAACATTAGATAGGGTATGGTGCCTGGCAGAGTTATCTCTGTTTTGTGAACTCAACAAGCACCAGCATTCCTGGAATGTTCTCAGAGCTGATGGGTAGCTTCCCTCTCCAGCAAGAATCCATCCTCATAGACACTCTTTGCCATGAATTCTCTAGAGCCACCTAGAAATAAGTATGTAAATTTCCCAAGGACTTTAGTTTAATAGCTCGATCTCTTAGAGCCAAAAAACCACTTGGCCCTATCAAGGTAATAATGCATTAGCCTTTGACATGACTTTCACTTCTTGTGCAGCTTGGCAAAGAGGAGGCAGGAAAAGTGGGGTTCTTTTTCCTGATATTTATAGAAAGGGCGAGGTGTTTCATTTCATTTGGCAGCAGCTAGGATTTTTCTTTCTGAAACTTTTATGGTGGGGACCACTCCCAGTGCCTGAATTGATGATAAATCTGTATCTTTCCTTCTTTGGATTATGCTTTGCTACCATAAGTCATGCCGTTAAAAGTCATGGAGGTAATCATGTCATCTCAGAGACTCAGGTGGAGCATGCAGGTGGTAGGGCACTGGAGGTAAAACCCGAGGCGCAAACAAATCTTATTGATAAAGCTCACTGAAAAAAAAGGATGAAGGATGACATACACAGGGTTTTACACCAGGCTGCTTGTAGCAATTGGATTTTGCACGCCTACTACTTTACAGCAGATTAATCCGGGTTTTTTTCTACTTCTTCTTTTCTTTTGAATGGAAGGTGTAGCATATAGAATGGAAATCAAGTATTATAAATCTTGGTAGGACTGAAGACCCTGGAGACAGAAGAGCACAGCCATGGCATGGCATATGTAGTTAGGTAAACTTTTTCTTTCTGCAGTCTTCTTTCTGAGATCCCTCTTAGCTTTTAGCTCTCCTCTACAGGCAGCTTGCAAACATTTCAGCAGAGATTATGTTGCAGTGAATATCTTGCAAATTAAGCCTGATTTTTCTAAGTTAAATTCTGTTTCCAGTACTGTTGTAGATTTAGGGCAATTAATTGCAGTAATGATAAAATTAAGGGAAGTTGCATGCAGAATGGGTATATTAGAGCAAAAAAATTAGCACTGTTGCAAATACCCAAGGAAATTATTGCCTGGCATATGTAGTCAGAACTCTTCTGGACTAGGATCTATTCTGAGCAACGTACTTAATTTCCCTAAACCTTTGTTAAATCAACACATTTTGAAATTGCAGGAGAATTTCAATGTTCAAGTCATCTTTGTAGCCAATTGATCATAACTGACTTTTTCTGAAAAGAAACCAACCCATATTGCATGTGTCTAAAAGCTTCTCCCTTCCTCAGAACACTTTTAATTCTATTGTTGTTAAAGGTATTTATTCACTTTTTCAAAATCAACATGAAAAAATGAACAAGGTCTATGAATGCAAAGATGATTTAGCAGGAACTGATCTATAGAGAGCACTTTTGTAAGAAGTGTTATTCGTCTCCTGCCTTTCCTTTCTCTGCTAAAAAAAAATAGTTATTTAAATTTTATTTCAAAAGCTGAATAGAAGTAAGATAACAAAAACAACCAGTGATCTCTGGCATGTTTCTGTTTGTCTGTCTCATAATTGTAGCATCATTATCTGTAATGATGTAAACGTCTGCCCAGTGCTGAAATTATCTTAAATGCACAGACAACACACAAGTCTGTGTACAGAGAAAATGGCATTATCCAAGGTATATATATATACCTTGTGGGTTTAAATATCAGGTTAAAGGAAATAGGCAAAATAATCCCTGTGAGCATATGCCTCTTCAGATGTCAATATGGTTGCTGATGAATCTTCTGTTGATATCTTCCCTTAAAGCTGTTGCTGCACTGCCAAGTCACACAGAAACAAGTGTACATGAAGTCCTACACATGAGATGCAAAGAATAGTATCTTTTTTTTTTTTTCCCAGGGCATCTTCTGCTAAATTAGTATGGTTATTGCTCTGGGTTGATGGTGTTGAGAAGCTCTAAAAATTGTTCCCATGACTCTACTCCTTCCCTTTGTTCCTTCTATGTTCAAATCCAACAAAGTCACTCATGGCTCTGTCTGGTGAGAGGATTTATGGTTAAACAGTCTCTCAGGTTGGAATTTGGCACATCAGGCTCCCATCCACTTGTATATGGATGAGAGTAACAAACTGCCTTTAATATCAGGTGGTCTTTGGACTTCCAAAGATCCACAAAACAAACCCAAATTGTTGATTTCAGTGAAACTGTGGATGGAAAGGCTCTGTGTAATTTTGCTGTTGCTGTTAGTGGGGGTGGTTGTGGCCAGGTAAAGAAATGCTATTCCTTCAGGAACACTTGTAAATGATACTCTCCTCTCTGGAAGCTGCCAATTGCATACTCAGACTTGTACTGCATGTACACATAAATGTTTCATTGACTTGTACCAAGAGATGGAAACTGGCCTGCTTGTTTTAATATATTCCTGATGATTTTGATGGAAAATCTAAATGTGTTAAGAATACAACATCCTGCCTACTAGAAGCCAAAAGGATAAAATTTCACATTGTTACTCTGGGGATTCAGGAAGAAAACCCAACAAACAGTAAGAGCAGGCTCTTCAAGTTAGAAAGAAACCAAGGAGCAAAGGTTGTGGTTAAGCTGAGAGCTGTCTATCAGAACAGACCTTCCCATCTTATAGAATCACAGAACAGCCCAGGTTGGAAGAGGCCTTGGGAGGTCATCTGCTCGAGCCTTTCACAGGAGAGGGACCCTAGATGTGTTTAGTACCCTGTCCAGTCTTTTCTCATGGCAAAGCATTCTGGTCCCTGTATGCTGTAAGGAGACAGCTGAGTAGTGCTTCCTAGCCAGCCTCATCAGATTGCCGCGTTGGTAGCTTTCGATCTGATTGTTAATTATTCTTTTTTATTGCATGTTTTTGTATTAGGCACTTAGCTCTTCTTTGTAATTAGACATAGCGATTATAGTATCTTTTTATATTACACTGGAGTGTTCCTTTAATGCAGATATCAAGTAAAACAAAACACATTAAAAATAAAAGGGATTGCAACAGTAATGCTTGGGTCCGAAGGAGTGAAGAAGTGGGAGAAAGTGAGTTGAAGTTATTGCTTTTGGCTCCAGCAACGCAGTTTTTTTGTTTGGTTTTTTTTTTTTTTAATTCTTCTCCAAATTATGTTTATTCGTTTAGTACAATTCACTGGATGAATTCCATATAAAACCAGTCCAGATTTTTTAAAGACACACATTATGTGTTGTATTTAAATGCAACTTTTTTTTCTTGTTGTTCAATAGTTGGGAAACGTTTTTCTTCTTAGTGCAAATGTTTCCTGAGGAAAGGATTAGGTGGGGTGAGAAGAGAATACTCAGGACGGAAGAAGAAATAGTAGGGTATCTAACAACACAGAGCAGCTTCATGCTGTTCCTTCATGGCAGTATCCACGCAGTAATCAGCAGTCTAACAGTTTCCCTTTATCTCAGGAACAACACGTGTATTCCAGGAGTACTGCTCCCACTTGGCCCCGTTTTGAGAGTTTGTTTCAGAACAGAATTACCATCCCCAACACAAGAATCTTTGCTTGAGGACTTATTTTGGAAAAAGGCCATCTGCTAGGAAGAAAGGGGAAAAAGAATGAAAGAGAGGGAAAATGCATGATTTGGAGAATAAAGCTTTGATTACTGCTCTCTTAGGAGGATCGATGAGGAAGCAAGGGTGCAAAGAGCTGTCCCTGGAACATGTTTTAGAACAAGCTGTTGGGATTGAATGTAAAGTTACGCAGTGGCTTGTTGTGTGAGACAACCAGTCAGTTGGCTCCCAGTGAATGAAGCAGGTCTCCTTCAGTAGCCTTGGCTCTGAATGATTCCTGAGCTGTAGTCCAGTAGTAATGAGGAAGGAGACTTCTTCCTGGTTACAAGCATCATCAGCACCTGGTGGCATCTAGTGGGACTGGCATGACAGAGTGAGATAGAACTGCCCTGATGATGCAGCTGTTGAGATGTTTTAAGGAAGAATATCATTAGGTGTTTTCTGAACCAAAGACAGTGGAAACAAAGATGGTTTTACAATAGTTCAACAGCTAATTCTTGAGTGCCTCAACAGAGACAGTAGTAGAGAGATGACATCTTATCAGTCTGACATTGGTCATACTTTCTTTTCCCTGCTGCTGTTCAACATAGAGTTCCATGTGCCACATAGAATCATAGAATGGCATGGGTTGGAAGGGACACCAAGGATCATACAGTTCCAACACCCCTGCCACAGGCAGGGACACCAACCTCCAGGCCTGGACCTACACAAGGTTGCTCAGAGCCCCATCCAACCTGCCCTTGAACACCTCCAGGGACGGGGCATCCACCACCTCTCTGGGCAGCCTTTTCCAGCACCTCACCACTCTCTCTGTAAAGAACTTCCCCCAAATATCTAATCTAAACCTTCCCTCCTTTAGCTTCAATCAATTCCTCCTTGTCCTGCCATTATCACCCTTTCAAAAAGTTGATTCCTCTCCTGTTTGTATGCTCCCTTCAGGTACTGCAAGGCTGCAATGAGGTCCCCTCACAGCCTTCTCTTCTCTAGGCTGAACAAACCAACGTAGCTCCCTCAACCTCTCTTCATAGGGGAGGTGCTCCAGCCCTCTAATCATCTAATGATACTCCAGATGGGGCAGAGTAGAGAGGGACAATCACCCCCCTGTCCCTGCTGGCCACCCCTGTTCTGATGGAGCCCAGGATACCATTGGCCTTCCGAGCTGCAAGAGCACACTGCTGGATCATGTTAAGTTTCTCATCCACCATGACACCCAGGTCCTTCTCAGCAGGGCTACTCTCAAGGAGCTCTTCTCCCTGTCTGTATCTATGTCTGGGATTCCTCCAGCCCAAATACAAGACCTTAAAATTCACAGTGTTGAACCTCATTAGGTTCACCTGGGCCCATCTTTATAGTCTGTCAGGGTTCCTCTGGATGGCTTCTTTTCCTTCTATTGCATCAAGTTTTTACATAATTTTAAAAACAACAATGACATGACTTCCCCAGGACTAACTTTTGGAGTGACTGCATTCCAGAGGAAGGTCCACAAATAAAATAAATCCTCCGCTTTGTTGGAGATGTGGGTGTAGGAGGACAACCATCCTTTGTGAGCGCTGTGTTTGAAAGTGCACCGAAGGTAAGATCCACCACTGTGTTAAAACAAGCCATTTTCATCTCATGCATACACCCTGCAATTCTACTTTTTAATTCCTAGGCAATCACACTGCTGGAATCTTATTCAGCCATTGAGTAAAATATATGTTTGTCTTGCAATTATGTAAATAAGGTAAGTGGTTAAGATTTAGACCTGGAATAATAATGTTAACATCATTGTCCCTTCAATAAACAGCAAGCTTTGGATGTTAACATTGGTTTTGGTATATATGTTTCTTGCCACAGAAAAACACAGGCAGACACAGAGATGATGTGGTGTTCTTATTGTATTTAAAACAATATTTAAGCAGGGTAACTCCTACTGCTATTTACATGTGTTTGAAAGAAAGCCCTGTTTCATCAATGGGAATGTGTCAGAATTTTGTAATAAAGCATGCTGTGTAATATATTTAAACACAGTCCAAATTAATTAAAGTGTAGTGGACGTGAAAGATACATACTCAATGTGACATTTCAAATAGGGAGAAAATATGATAATGAGCTATTTCCATGTGTTGCCATCCTTCTGGTTAAATAATACTTCTGTTTTCAATGAAGCCACTGAGCAATAACATTCATTTTTGAAGTTCCACAGTGGTTAGAGCTGATTGTATACAGGCTGTAATCATTATTCTAATTCTGCCCAGGAAACCCTCTCTCCCCACCATGGAGAAATTTGGAACAAAAAGTCTCGTTCCAGGAAAAAGAATTTCCAAATAATCCTGGGCACCAGATCAAAATATGAGCTCCAAATCCGTTCCTTTTTCTTATTAAGAATCAGCACTTTGAAAAATGCTGCTTCGCAAGGAAATAATTATATTAGTCAGTCTCTTGGCACTGGTGTGGGCTGGAGCCTTCTCTTAGAATGAGGCCCAGCCTCACCCTGCAGTACATCCAAATCCCCCAAAGATGCAAATAGCCCCCAGACCCTTCCTTAACAGGGGCCATTTGATCACTGCTGGAATTCCCATAGCTTTGGTGTTGCAAATGGCTTCCTTCTCACAGGAAGGTAAGAAAAACATTGGGACAAACAGGACAGAAAGGGATCTGGAGATGTAGCCTGGTCTGTACGGATTCTTGAGGCAACCTCTTGTAAGATGGAAGAGTAGAGGCCAAAGAAGGAGCTAGAAACAAGAGGTGACTATTTCCATGTTTTCCTTTGCTTACAAGGACCCAATCACCCAGATGACCTGTAGATAACTGCATAGCCCAAAGGCTTGGTAATGTGTGGTTACATATGTGCCTCTTGCTAGGTCTGTTCTTTGGATTTTAGTGCTTATGATCAAGACAGCTCTGGTGTTCAGGACCTGGCAAGCACTAGCCAGACTCTGCAAGACTGCTGTGATTGTTCCAGACTGGAGAGATCCTGTGTCGAGTCTGGAGCGTAAACCTATGCACCTTGCACTTGAGTGATTTTTACAACAGTAAAAGCCTCTGCTGATGATCGTTTTGTTGGAAGTACGTCTTAGGTCCTCTATATTCCTCCCTCCTCGGGCTAATATTGTACCAGCTGCTTGCTCCTACCCAGCTAAATAACCAGTAACAAGTGCTCCTCCACTGGCTGCTGTTGACCTAAAGGGAAAACACCATGCAGATGTAGCTTTTGGTCATTTGAATATAGTTAGAGAAGAAAGCCTTGTTAACCTATTAACGTTAAAACTATCAGTAGGGAAAGCACATAACACCCCGACTCCCATGCTAGATCTGAGTCTGCCAGAGCCCTCAGCCCCTGGTAAACCAATGAATGGAGCCAGACCCTGGGCAGTAGATACAGCTTTACCCCCCGTGTGGCAAGAAGAGCACTGGGGCACAGGAGAGAGGGGGAGACTTCCAAAGGTGCTGATGCAAATTAGTTGCAACACTTTTACAGGCTTTTGTGCGTCTGTGGGAGGGGGAAACTGCTACTGGATAGTTTACTTTGTGCCCTTGCCAAGGTGCTACAGAAGCACCCTGCCAAAGACAACAGAGGAACCCAGACTCTGTGCCTGTGCTTTAACTACTAGGCCGTGCTGTTTTTTCTGCATTCAGTTTTAGCTCTTCTGTCTCTTGTGTATCCTAGCTTTGTAGTCTCAGGATACTACTATAAGGTGATCTGTAGGAGGAAAGAATCTTTCTCTGCATTGGAGCTGGTTGTCTAGAAAAGAAACATGATGGATAGTGTTCAGATATGTAGGACCTAAGCTAGACTAACTGCTCTGGTGTGGGCTGGTCTGCCTGCACTGATGCTTTGGCAGGCTAGCAGTATCAAGCAACCCCACCAAGGGATATGGGTGCTGCTGGGCAAGAGGTTTTCATGTCCTGTTCTGAAGAAATTAGGTTATCCTTAGATAAAATATGGGTTGAGGGGTGTTTGGGAGGAGAGAGTGGGGGAATGAACCAGTAAAAAAGTTTGTGGCTTCTCTCAGCAAGGAAAAGGTAAATCAGGACAAACTTCGAAGGGTGCAGTGGCATTACAGCTGTCAGTTTGGGATGCTTATGGCACTGAAGGAGATGAAAGATTAGTGCTTGTTGGAAATTTTCCACCAAAATGTTTTTTCTTAGAAGATGATTATTTATTAGTTTTAATAGGGATGGGGTTTGTGCAAGAGAGACTCTCATCCTCATATTCAGTGTGCTGAATGTGAGAAGGGCATGTACATACCTGTCCATCCCAGTCTTCTGAACTAGCATATCAGCTAGCTTCACCATATCAGTCTGAATAGGGACATTCATCCCTGTAGCTCTTCTAGTCTAGAAATCTCTGTTCTTTATCAAATGGCGAAGAAGAAAAAAATGGTGAAACTGCGAAAATTTCCCTATGGAGTACAGGGAAAACCAGACTTGCTTGTGATCGATGCAGTTCTCACTGGCAGAGGGATGGTGGGAGTCGATTGTCTGAACAGCAAGTAGAGAAGATAGTGGGCTGGAAAGCAAAAGCAAGAAAGCTGTTTGATACAGTGAAGGAGGGAGGGATGGTAGAATGATGCATGGAGGGAACCGTGTGCGAGAGTGGAAATAACACATTAGGCAGAAATGTTGATTTGAGGGGAGTGCAGAAGTGCCAGCTCTACAGATCAACAACTCGAACAGATTAGACAAACCACTCCAGGGTGGGTTTAGAAAGAAGCTACCAAGTTCTTTTGCGTTTTGCTTCCAGACTGTGTAAGAATGGCTCTGGATCTATATATGGCCTGTGATAACCTAGCGGGCGATTGTTGATAAAAACTGCAAGAGGGGCAGATGAGGACCAGGACAGGGGCACTGGGTTTGGGAAAAGGAGGCTTGAAGAGGAGTACAAGGTTATCAGTTAATCTGCAGCATTCCATGTGTGGGGAAAGATATTGACTGTTCTAAGGGCGTAAAATGGGGGAGACTGTAAGAAAGTAAATCTAGTTGGGAAGACAATGGGAATGAAATAGCACATGACCTCTGGTAAATAAAGGAGTGAGAGGACATGATATCTAGAGAACAGGCAGAATGGAGACAGAAGGAGGGGGATTGCCTTTCTAATTATGGGTATCTGTAACGTTCCTGAGATATAATGGGCAGAGGATGACTAACAAATGGCTGAGTCACAGAAACCGTGTGACTGAGAGTCTAAATTCAGCTGCTGTGGGGCTTGAATATTCACATGAATCTTGAAAATTTTCCTCTAATATTATTATTGTGCAGGTGATCCTAAATCTCCCGTAGCCAAAAAAAACCCAAACCAAACAAACAACCCCACCAACTTTCCAACTGCTGTGTAAAACCATCTATCTTAACAAATAGGTCAATATTCATAGTGACAGCCAAGTTTGATACCTGGTTTACCCATTCCTAGTAAAGAGGGCCACTTTTGGCCAACTAAGCAATTGTCTATTTTCTACCCATAGAACCATTTGCAGGAAATTTTAATCAAATGTTGTTTGAGCCTTCACTGTAACACTTTGGTGAATGGTGTTGCTTAGAGTTGGAACAATGCTCTACCAGCCTTTTTAAGCCAATTTATTACCATTAACAACCTAGTACTTGTAGAACTTTCAAATACTTGATGCTTGAGGAAATAAGGGGAACAAGGCTCCTCTGTTTCAAGGTACTGAGTATCAAAAGCCTTTGTTTCATGCATCATTAATGCTGGTATCAATTGGTAGCACCACCAAAAGAAGCTATACATTCCTTCCACTCACCCTCCTCCCTTGTGACCTAGATTGAGGAACTGGTGTAGGTTAAAATTACCTGTTGTCCTGGTTAATCAGGTACAATCATGGGAGTTTGAAGCATTTCAGATAATACCTTTAGGGAAAAGATATAAATGTGAAATACCCCCCACCTCTCTAGAATGGGATAATTTGTTTTCCTGATAGCAATTACTGAAGAAACGCAGGCTGATGGAAACCAGGATTAATGTTACCTCCCCAGCTGAGCTGGAGTTTCTCTGTGCACAGTAGGGAGATTTGGGCAGCAGTGGGCTTTTGTGGGTGGCATAGATTAATGGAGTTTGCTGCCTTCTGACTTGGCAATCTAGTTTACTTGAGACAAGTGAGTTGACCCACTTCTCCCTTACCTTTATGTCCCGGGAAAAGGGCAATAAAACATGCAAACTGGCTACTGAGGACAAAACCAGAGTAAGCAGGCTTTTAGCCTCAGGTCTCAGGCATTTGTCACATGCAAACCAGTGATAAATCAGTGCCATCTGGCTCATGAAGCTGCCTAGGAAATCACCAGCTGAAAACACGATTTTTAAAACTACACAACTAATCCTCTCCATAAAGAAACAGGTCTGACCTTTCTTTGCAGCAGCGTTTTCTGGAGCAGGTCCTGAACTTTTGCACAGGGTTTCCTTGGAAGTTCCACAGGGGGAGACGGCAATCAAGGAGTTACCTGACTCCTCACCCTTTCTTAGTGCTCTTCCATCCCTTCTTCATAACAGCCAGAGAGTCTCAGCAGTGGATGCTTTTCTGAAACAGCAGAGAGGAGGTGGCTCTGATTTTGTTTCTTTGTGAAAAGTTTCACTTTCACAATTCCCTGGATGGCACAGAGCGCTCTGGGCTTCTGCCTGCACAATAGCTAGTCTTAAACATTTCTGTTTAATCAAGAGTGAAGTAAATGTCAGAGATTCAATGTTCTAGATCAGCAGTTTCCAACACTGTTACATCTTAATCAAGCAATTAGGTGCCTTTTTTGTTATTGTTTGGTGTTTTCCACATTGGAGAAGGGAACAGATTTGCTGCTTTGCTCTGATGACTGCTAGCAGCAGTGTTTGTTGTTAACAGAGACATTTACACCTAACCACCAGTTGGCAGGTGTTAACACTTTGTTACTTGCTATTCCCACATGCTGAGGATTGTGGGAAAGCTGTCAAGCTCTCTGTCTTGTGTAAGGCTTGGCTTTTACAACAACAACAACAAAAACAAGCTCTGAGTAAATGCAGAAGCTGGGTAGGAATGCAGTGCTAGCAAGGGAAACAATAGGACTAGGATGGATTCTCAGGCCTCCCAGCTTCAATCAGAGGTTTTGTGGAAAATTTGAGACATTTCCATATCTCATTTTGGAAGCTGGTGGATGGAGGTCTGAGTGATTTTTTTCTTTTCTTTTCTTTTTTTAAATTTTATTTTATTATTGATATGGTCTGATCTTTAGAGGAAAGCTAGAGCATACTGTGTGCACCCCAACATTTCTAATTTACCTCTGACATTTGTACTTGTTTGTATTCAGGGGGAAAAAAAGGTATGAATACAGCACACAATCTGAGAAAAGAACACGGAAAGATGGAAATGCTTTGATATCTTGGGGGGTGACTGGCAAGAGAGAAATGAGAATTTCTAATGGTACAGCCCTTCTGGAGAGGTCAGATGTGGCCAGCACAGGAAAGGACCCTCCGTGAACTACATATATGTATATAGAACTACTTACCTGTCTCTGTCACTTTCTGTCAGCCATGTGCACACACATACTTTGCCTTTGCAGCCACAAGGTCATTGTTTTATACTTATCCAAGTGATTGATTTATTACTGCTGAAGTGAGGTTTGATTGATTTTTGATTTGCATGAAGACAGTAAAGGAGGAGTGGGAGGTGCAAGGCAGCTGCAGAGTCGAGTACAAAGCAGAAACCTGCTAGAGCAAGTGGGCCAAACACTGCCATGACTTACATCAGTGATCAGTTTATGTGGCTGATTTTAATAGGGCTGCACTACACAACTGCACCCCTTCCCCTGAAACAGTGTTGTACTGATCATTTCTTTAACCTCCAGAGTTACGCCCTCAGTGAGGAGGGATTTCACGCATTTGTGTTTTGATGGGAGGGTTTTGGATGGAAGGAATGTGGTAAAAAGAGTGATGGTGGATTTTCTTGCACGTGGGCTATGGCTGGGCTGCCTTTTGAGCATGGTTCCAAGTTTGTAGTCATTGTCCAGGATATCTCATGTCCAAACCGAACACTAGCTTTGGATCAGATTAATGATGTGGTAGGAAGGAAGCTTATCCTTGCACTATGAATAAACTGGGTTCAAGATAGGGCATTTCTTCAGACACATCCACACTGGCTTGAATCTGCCAATGCACCTCCTGTCACACCTGAAGAAATATCACCTGGCAGGAGGGTTGGCCAGGTTCTTTCCTGGAAAGGTTCCTACTGCAAGACAAGAGGCCCCGCAGGATTTGGATGTGGCTGAGCAGCAGGTTGTTAACAATATGGTTTCACAGTCATGCTTTAGTGGCCTACCCCCAGGTCTGTGTTACACAAGGCAGTGTTGACATAACCTCAAAGTCTCTGAATTTACATTGATTTTAATTCTGGAAGACAAGTTTGAGATTAGTCAAAAGTTAGGGCCTAAATGATTGGATGAAACCCCTTGGGCTGAGTTTCACGTCGGGTGGGATCCCAATGGTCACTTCTGACCTCACAGGTCTGTGAACCACTGCAATAAGCAGTTTTGGTTTGTTAATAGAGTTAGCATTATTTTCTTGACATGAAAATCATCCCTGTACCTGCGCATCACTTTAAAAAGCTTTCATGTTTGCTGAGCCACCTCCTGCAAGCTGGTTTCTGAAAGATCTGCCTGCTAAACTTGGGTATGTGGGGGAGGTACTGGCTTGCATGCATCTGCATGATCTATTTCCTAACTTCAGACTTCTCCTAAAAAATTATTTGCTGTTCCTTGGCCACAGGAAACAAGTCAAGGGAGTCAATAATATCGGAAAAATCAGTACATGGAACAAATACTCAGAAACACATGTTGTGTCTAGGCATGGTCCTGAATTTTTTCCTCTGCATTTTAAGTAATATTTGTGTCTTTTGAACACTGTAGGTAGAAAATTTGTATAGGTTAACGAAGCCACAGTAAAAGTGAGAGGGGAAAGCCTGGTTGTTTTGTGAATGACACTCAGAAAGCAGGTTTGACTTCTGCCACACACCCTCTTGTTGACTTAATCTGTGCACTGCTTTTTTTACGTAAGTGTGGACATGTAGTCTGATATGTAGATTTCACAGGGTTCAGGTAAAAAATATATGACTTAATGCAATTAAATTATAGATTTGAGGGCACGGCTACAAGCTGAGAAGAGATCAAGTTCACAGGTAATAAGAAAGTCTGTTTTTGAAACCGGAAGTCCATCCTCTCACCTGAAGTGTGGGCATACCAGTCTCATCTGCTGCAGCACTGAGCAAAGCAGGTCATCCCGTTCACCGGATGGTTAATTTCACTTTGCCAGGCAACAGGTTTGGGAAAGATCCTAGCAGCCCTTTGTGTGTTCCTTTGCTTGGGGTGGCGGGGGGGATCTCCCTGAAACACTGCAGGGAATGTTTTCTGTTTGAACTGCAGTGATGCCTAGAGTTCTGCAGTGAGAACTTGGATATAGCTGGGAGTCAGTTCCTCCTTAAGAGCATGCTGATCCTGCAGACACAGGACCTATCGCTTAAGCTACTTATAGGGATATCTGAAGGACCAGAGCTGAGCTTTGCATCTTCTCAGCACCTTCTCTGCCCCAGTTTGAGTGAAGTCATCAGAACTTTGCAAGGGGATTCATGTTTAGTTTGGATTATTTGATCTCTATAAGCAAAACAAAGAAGGAAAGATTTCTTGAATTCCTGGCAGGATCTCTGTTCCTTTTTTCCCTTCTTTATAAACTTTACTTTTTTTTTCTTTTTCCCACCCCACCCAGGCTTAAACAGTGCCGGGAAATTCTGTACTTACCCAGCTGTACTGTCTGAGGAAAGCCAAGTTGTTTTTTTTCCATGCATCAAAATCATAATAGTTTGAAATTACTTATTAAGTCACTGAGTTTCCCAGAGAGAAAACATCAGATACTTGACTGATGTGCCCCTTGTACTTAGCCAAAAGGCCAAACAAAGGTTAAGGCAAGTGGATGCACACGACTTCTTTATCCAAGTCCTTGAGTATTTCCCATTAGCTAAATCAGAGTTTCTTTCTTGTCTTTTTCTCCCCTTCCTTCCCCCTTCCTTCCCCCTTCCTTCCCCCTTCCTTCCCCCTTCCTTCCCCCTTCCTTCCCCCTTCCTTCCCCCTTCCTTCCCCCTTCCTTCCCCCTTCCTTCCCCTTCCTTCCCCTTCCTTCCCCTTCCTTCCCCTTCCTTCCCCTTCCTTCCCCTTCCTTCCCCTTCCTTCCCCTTCCTTCCCCTTCCTTCCCTTCCCCCTTCCTTCCCCCTTCCTTCCCCCTTCCTTCCCCCTTCCTTCCCCCTTCCTTCCCCTTTCCTTCCCCCTTCCTTCCCCCTTCCTTCCCCCTTCCTTCTTCCTTCCTTCCCCCTTCCTTCCTCCTTCCTTCCCCCTTCCTTCCCCCTTCCTTCCCTTCTCGCTCTCCCTCTCCTCTCCCTCTCCTCTCCTCTCCCTCTCCTCTCCTCCCCCTCCCCTCTCCTTCTCTTCCCCTTTCCCATTTTCCCATTATTTTCCCATTTTCCCATTTCTTTTTTCAAGAAAAAATAATTAACATGGATCAAATAAAATATGTTAAGTTCATTGCAATCCTTTTGCTGGTGCAGTCTGTGGATAGAGAAGCTAGTCAGTTACTCAGAAGTCTGTCTTGTCTGAAAAAACAGAATTGTCACCTCAAATACCTCATCTCAAATTGGGTCATTGCTTGAGAATGCGTATTTTGAAACAGTTTTAGACCAAGCTGATTTGTGTGTTAGGAAATAGAGCAAATAAGCATTTCCTTGTGTATTACTACTGCTTCTGTGTTGATGACAAAATTGTGTTACGCATGTTTCTGTGTCACTTCACAGCAGTGTGACATTTTTCTTGCTACTGTTAAATGAAGTTGTAAAGCACTGCAGCTCTGTGGGTTAGTACTGACTTGCCCTGCTAGCAACGGAAAGATGTTTGAACTGGCAAGAAACACTGTTATTTTATTTGCTGTGCTTTTTGGTGGGCGCATTATATGTTCTGGGCCATAGCAAGTGATTACACAGTATATGATCCTCCAGTGTTAACAAGCACTTGCACCCAAATCAGGATGGTGAAACCTGTATCAGTAAAAATACTGTGACCTAGAACTAAGTGTTACCCATGTCTGGAGCTCCCAAAGTGCCCAGGGTATGCTCATGCACCAAAATAGAACCCAGCATGAGAAAACCTCCAGGCTGCAATAATATTTCCTCAGCCACGCTCACTGTTAGGCCCTTCCTGGCAGTGCTGGACTGGATCCACAGGTCATGTTGACTTTGTCTGGATTGATAGGGTTTCAGCAGCTGTCCGCGACTGATTTCAGGAAGTCAGGTTGGGAGACGTTAGGTGAAACACCCCTGGAAGATCAGGAACATGTGCCAGTGCCTGGCTGTGAGCAGTGGTGCAATTTGTGCCTGAAATTGTGGTATCCAGGAATATACACTGTGTTGGTAACCATGACTGGGTGTGTCAGAAGACTCCCTAGGAAGAAAAATGGAATTTGGGGGCAAATTTGGGGCAAATAGGTCTCTCTTGACCTGTGGAGAGTGCCAGCTGATATGGTTCGCAAGTCCTGCGTCACTGTCCAACTGTTGCCTTCAGACTGACTGTGCGAGTCCCTTGCTGGGATGAGATCTCTGTCTGCCCTTGCTAACTCTGGTACCACAAAATCTGTCCTCTCTAAGCACACTCTTTGCTGTGCCGTAGGTTTCAGGAAAGTATCAGAGAAGAAAAAGTGGCAAAAATGCCTCAGTATCCCCATAATAGGCAAATTAGCAAAACATGCTGAACCTACAATAATGCCTGAAAAAACTCTCCCTTTTCCTTGGATTAGGTTATATCTTACCTGCACTTCACTGCCAGACTTGTGGGGTGTGCAGCTGGTAAGAGGTTTCTCATGGGAAGTAGTTTTTTCAGGCAGTGAGTATGAGCTGTAGGACTTGGGGAATCAAGGAATGGTCTTCTCTCATCAAAAGGTCATTCTTGGAGTACAGATGTTTTGCAGACAGAAACATTAATACGTGGAACTATGGTGCTGACCCTTCACTTTGGTTTGATACTAATTAATTATGTGGAATTTTTAATAGTTGGATCCTAGGTAGCAGATATTTGGATCCAGGTGGTAACTGGTGCAGATAGCAGAAAGTGTGAACAGCAACTTTGCTGTGTTTTTTGTTTGGTTTGTTGTTGTGGGTTTGTTTTGGTTTTTTAACTTGGGAACTTAAAAATTCCAATCCTGCTGCATTAAACTAAGTCATGCAGAAATGCTCCAGCTGTTCTTCACATTGTGGAAGCCAAATTCAGCATTTTGATGGGGTTTTTTCCTTTGTTTTTGAGAGACTACTTGTAAAACTATTTGATATTTTGGGTAACAAAATCTAACCCATACTCTTCTTCCAGTTATTTGGATTTTCCTAGCTGTCTTATTTAAGGTGGACTTCTGCCAGCTCATTGTGTAAAATGCCAGGTTCTCCAGGAGGTAAATGGGCCAGCCTTCTTTCTGAACTGAGGCATCTAGTGGTGCTGGTGGCCTGTTAGCCTTTTAGGCTCCTTCTTTTCCTTCACTGATGGCTCTGATGGCAGTCGAACACAAGAATTTTAGTTAAAAGCAGTAGAACACATTGACAAATAATTGTTGTGTTTTGTTTTTCTGTTTTTAGTAAGAGCTTTATTTGCTATTATGTGTGGTGAACCTGTCTCATCTCCCTCTGTTTGCAGGAAGAGGCAATCCTTCTTTTAATACTCCTGAGGGAGAATCTGTTGAAGGAATTTATTTTTGAAAATAAGATTTGTGTCCTATTCAGGTGTGAGCTCTCTGAAATGTAGATGATCTTCATCATGTGATGTTTTAATGAAGAAAGGCTTATGTCTGAGTGTTAAGTTGCCTGCCCTTACTTCACACACCATGTGTGAAGGAACAAGAATGCTGAGTTTGGGAGCGCTCACCCGGTGGCATTAATCCCTGGAGCAATGGAACCCTTGCCCAGTTTGGGATGCTGATGAAATACTTCATTTCAGAGTCCTCCTTGAGACCTTCTGCTTGTGCAGTGTTTTCTGAATGCACAATCAGGAGGTTGGTGTGAACTTGTGCCTGAGCAGCTCCCAGGATTGATTTGTACGCTGAGTAACCTTACATGCAACATGGGATTGTCTTCCATACTTTCAGTGCTCACCTTGTTCTGGTTTAATGAAGAAGAAAATGACCTGTGTCTGTTACCAAATTATGTAGAGTCCTTTCCACAGGACTTGGCATTTCAAAGTTGTTCCTGTCTTGGTTTCCGGTAGGACAGAGATCATTTTCCCAAGGAGCCAGAACAGGTGAGCTGAGCTGGCAGAAGGTGGTTTCCACACCACCTGACATCGTGCCCCCCATAAAAGGGGGCTGTTTGGGGAGGGGTGGCTCTGGACAGAGAGTCCAGTCGGTTACTGGGTCAGTAACTGTTTTGTGTGATTGCTGTGTGTGTATTCTGTCCCGAGTGCTGTTTTTGTTGTTCCCTTCTCCCTGTGCTGTCACAGCAAACCGCCCTTACCCCACCCCACGGGAGCTTTTGACCATTTCTCCTCCCTGTCCCGCCGGGGATTGGAGGGGGTAGTGAGGGGAGCCCAGGGCTCAGCTGAGGCTGGGGCTGAACCACAATAGTCCTCTTCTTGTTTCTGATGAAGTAGTTTGAGGATTTCCAGGGCTACTAGTATTTTTAGTCTGAGCCTTTTGAATATCAAAGGTTGTCAGTCAGATCTCATAAGGGCGGGGGTAGGTGCCCAGTTAAGGTCATGGCAGCCACAGGTGCAGTGTTATCAGGTGCCTGTTATCAGTGATTGCACCAGGTACCTGACCACTTGACAGCACCGTAGCCTGTTTCGATTTTCATTTTCTGCCTTTAACTGGGCAGCCTTTCTTGTGTTTCTCCATGCCTATGGTTAGTCTTGTTAACTTGTGAGCATGGAGTAGACTGGCCAGGAAATCAGAAGGCTGGGTACTTAAAATGAGCAACACCATACAACCATTTATAACATTCCAAAGAACAGGGAAGCATGTGCACTTCTTACACCACCTGCTTTGTGTGTCAAAAACTTTAAAAGGTTCAGGGGGGAAAGAGCCTTTTTGGTGGTGGTGTTGGAGGGAATTAGAGAGAAGGGCGACAGAAGTTGTCTTGGGATGCGAGTGAAGCAGAAACATTTGTCATGAACTGAGTGAATGAGGTGGATCTAATTACTGTGTAACAAAAGAAAGGAAGATGGCTTAGCAGCTGTTTAGATTTCAGATACTTAGCACCACTGCTGTGCTACAGATTTGACAGCTTTAGGTAAATGTGGGAAATGTCAGTCCAGTCCTTTTTCTGGGGTTTGCCAGGATCACAGAGGTACTCATATACAAATCCATCAAATACTATTACCTCCATATAAGTGTTAATAATATTCTTAATCTTCATTATATTTTCTCTTGGGCCTATATGCTGCACAAATATTTCTTGGCATGCCTACAGATCTCTAATTGTTTGTAAATTTGGATTGCCTCGGGCCAACTTTAAATGAATGTGTATGGGAATCCTCACTATGTATGGGATTATTTAAGTATCATTACCATACCTGTGCGGTATTGTCGATCATGTGTCAACCCATTCAGAAAAGCCCAAAGTAAATGCAGAAAGGGCATCCTGATGAGTTTTTGATCACAGTGATATACTGGGGAATCGGGTCTGTGATACTCTAAAGCATTAGGGCTACCTCTGCATGTTTCAGTCTTTCGCTGGTACAAATAAGTGTTTATATTTTTTTCAGGGTAGCCTAGAGAGGGGATAAGGCTGTGCTTGCAACTCATCTAGAAATGCCCAAAGTAGTTCTAAGCTACCTTGTCTGATAGCACAGAGTTCAGCGTGGGCAGAAATCTTGCTTCTGATACTTCATACCTAGGAGACACTTCGCAGGTGAGCTTGCTTCTTAGTCTGAATCAGAGCTATCTTTTTTCTTCTTTTTGTTTTTTTTCCCCTACTTTTTTCTCCCTCAGCAACCCTTCCTTTGGAGAACAGCATCAAGGATGTTGCATGAAGCCCTCGGTTTTATGTGCTGTGGCATGACCTAGTTGCCTCTAGTGATGGGCAGCCAGTGACCTGAATACACCCCTGGCAGTGGAGACCGCAAGTTTCTAAGTAAATGCCAGTGAATGGGGAAGCAGACCTAGATCAGGAAGTTGGGCACACAAGATAATGACAGAAGTTAGGAAATACAGTGCTATAAAAATTATTCTGTGGGGTCCTCAAACCATTGGCACATCTCTGTTGTGGTTTATGACATTTCTAGCATGACAGAAAATGACAGCCCTCTCTGTCAGTGCTCAGGGTTATTTATTGTGTGTCATTGCCTTTGAGCCAGCTGTTCCAGACAGGTACTCTCATGTCCTTTCCTTATTCCTACGCCGTTGCTCTGTTTTGCTGTGTCTGTGTGGTGCTGTCTACCACCTGAGGAAAAAAAAGACAGGGTGAGAAAAATGTGCTGGTGTGTCTGCTTGAACGGCACACTGTATGGGACAGATTTCTCAACTTTTGTGTCACCAACACTCAAAGCAGGGCTGTTAGGTGTGCAGGACAGAGCAGGCAAATGCCTGCAGAAATCTGGCTGATCACAGCCCACGCACTCCCATGCCGGCACAATGAGGGTTATGAGGCTCAGTGCTACACCAGTGGCACACTCAGAAGTTTGGCAACAGTCATGACAATATTGGGGTTGAGGCTGCGGTAAAAAGGGTACTGAGCTACATGGATTCATCCTAGAGTCCATAAGTGACCCTTGGGGCCACCAGCTGATCTGCCTGAATGAAATCGTACCGCGGTTAGTATCCCTGATTCAGTACCTGTTATGTGTTCTCTCTGGTGGTTCAGCTTGGACACATCTCCAAAGTACTCCTGGTGGTGTGAGCGCTGTGATGTGGCGAGTGGCTGCCGTGGTTTAACCCTGCACAGTTGCTCACTCACCCCTTTTTCCCCAAGGGCATGGGAAGGAGAATGGAAAAATAATAAACCCGTATGGGTTGAGATAAAGATGGTGCAATAGGATAACAAAGGAAGAGAATGACAATAATAACCATAAAAAAAGTGACGCACAAATGCTATTGCTCACCACATGTGAAAGGAAAGATAACAAACAGCACCCTGATGCCCAGTCCATTTCCGAGCAGTGATCCCGTTGCCTGGCTCACTTGCCCAGTCATATATGGAGTATGATGTTCTGTGGTATGGCATATCCCTTTGGCCAGACTAAGTCAGCTGTCCTGGATGCACTCTTCCAGCTTCTTGTTCACCTGGCAGACTGTGAGAGGATGAAAAGTCCTTGAGATAGTGTAGACACTTCAAGTACCTAGCAACAACTAAAAGCATCAGTGTGTTATCAACATTATTCTCATACTAAATCTAAAACACAGCACTATACCAGCTACTAGGAAGCCCAGACTAGCCCAAGGGCTACTGCATGAACTGTTTCCTGTTTCCTGTTCAAAGGCTTGTCATTGCTCAGGGCCCCATTTGAAATTGTTCTTCTTCCAGGTCACCTGATAGAGAAGGCTTACAAAGAGCCCATAATCTGGAATTTGCATCCTCAAAAAACAAACCAACATCTAAGAAAGCTTGTATTTTCTTTTTGCTAGTTGGTGGGGACATAGCTGCTATTTTGTTGATCTCATCCACTGGGATCTGACAGCATCTGTCTTGCCATTTAATTCCTGAAAACTGGATCTCCTGTGCAAGTCCCTTAACCTTATTTTTTTAATGACAAAACCAGCTTTCAGAAGAATTTAGACTATTTTCTCTCCTTTTTCAAAACCTTCTGTTGTGTTGCCCCATATGATGATGCTGTCAATATATTGCAGGTTCACTGTGACTTCACTGTGTTCCAGTCCATGGCAAATGGTGGGGCTGTGTTTCCACCCCTAGGACAGTCAATTCCAGGTGTACTGGATTCCCTTCCAAGTGAAAGCAAACTGCAGCCTGCACTCTGCTGCCAAAGAGGAAAAGACATTCATGTTATCAGTTGTGACATACCACTTGTCTGCCTTTGACTCCAGTTCATACTGGAGAGAAGCACTCATGGGTGGCTTAACTACATTCATGCCACACTAGCCTTCTGTCAGCCTTCACTCTCTATTGGACTTCTGCAATAGCCATATTGGACTGTTAAAGGGTGAGCGGGTTCTGCTGATCACTCCTTCACTCTCCAGTAGGTGAATCAGGTTCTGGATGGGGGATCAGGGAGTCTCAGTTGGTGTGGTATTGCCACCAGTGCACTGTTGTGGTAGCGACTGGCACCTTTTGTTTTTTGACCTTCAGGAACCCCACAACAGAAGGGTCCTCCAAGAATCCAGGCAAAGTAAACAATTGTTCAATTTCTAGTCCCCAAAGCAGCTATTCCAAAAGCCCACTGGTACCCTTTTGGGTCTTTAAAATACCCTCTACAGAGATAATCTATACCCAAGATGCACGGAAGGTCTGGGCCAGTCACAATAGGTTGTTTTTCCCAGTCCTTCCCAGTTAGGCTCACTCTAGCAGAGGCCTCTGCCTCTAGCAGAGTCAACTGTTGGGATCCCCCTGTCACTCCAGAAATACAGATGGGTTCTGCCCCTTCATGGCTCAATGGCATTAGGGTACACTGGAGCATCATGCTCTTATGGACCTGATGTGCCAGGTGTTGGGATCCACACAGTCTGATAAAACCAGTTGTCCCTCTCCTCCACCTGGCTGGAGGCAGGGACCCTCTAGTCCTGAACATAGTGTTTGTTATTGACAAATGGATTTGTGTGGAACATGGGTTTGAATCTCATACTTGTTACTCACTTGTAAATATGAATCAAAAGGTCTCTCCATAAGATCAGAAGTAAAATCAATCCTCCTACTCTATTTAGGGAACTGCCCACTGAAGACTGAAGCTGCAGTTTTCCTGGAAGAACCCCCATTTGAAATTGTTTTTCCTTGCAATTCACGTACCTGTGTTTCTAGGGTTGAGGCAGGTTTTCCATCCCACTTCCTCGTGTCCTTTCCATGGTCACACAGGAGGAACCACAGGGTGCTTCATGGTGTGTACCCTCTATATCCTCTCTCTTGAGCAGAGGAATGCTTACTCAATAGCTGAAGTACTGGTCTGTACAAGCTGGGAATTGGCCATACCATCTTTGAATTGCTGGACATCCTGGGAAAGTTTTCTTGAACAGATTTTCAGATATTTTGGACAGACTTTTCTACAGCTGACACAGGCTTGTAGAGAGGAAGAGAGATTATTTTTTTTTGCATCGTCAGTGTTGGACAGCCACTTTGTTCACTGTTGATGTTTCTATGTCTTTCCATTCCCTTACTGTCAATGATTTGGCATATGCTGGTGGTGTGCTCTGTACAAACCTCTACCACATTGGTTGGGTACATTGGATTTTATCTGGATCTGTGGGTAACTGCACAGTTTTTGGGTCATAATAAACCATTTTCCTGCATAGCTAATTCCCTCAGGTACTGGATAACTCTTTCCATGGTGGTCTACTTGCCTGGGTGACATATAACATCTTCTTTGATGGGATGCCTTTCCTTCACTACTGATGAGAGTTGCCTGCAGAGGCTGAGGGCTTGTGCTCCTTTCCCAATCGCCTTCTCAATGCCTCCTTCCCTAGACAGGGATCCCAGCTGCTTGGCTTCCCTACCCTCTAATTCCAGGCTACTATCCCAGCATCAGAGCAGGCAGGTGACAAGTTACTCAACTGACAGCTAAAATCTTTTTGCGTATCTCGCAGCTCACTCAGGACAGGTACTGGGTGGTTATCTCTGGTTCTGCCTCTTCCTCCTGTTCTTGTTAAAGCCCTGCTTCATCATTCTTTACTAAGGGAGAGGATTTTTGTTTCCATTTCTTTCTATGTGTAGGGGTGACTGATACCAAAATAAGTTGGTTCTCTGTTTCAGCTGCAGTATTTATCACCAGGGTTTGAGTAGTCACAGTGCCTGTTGCAGTGGTTGATCTCTGCATGCTATTCTTAAATAGTTAACCCTAAATAAAACCTGAACCACATTCAGGACACCTAGCAATAGAAACATTCCAGGGATATTCAACGTTCTCAAGAGCTATTGTAATTAAACTGGAGAAGAAAGGGAAGGTGAAAGAAGGTGTGTCCTGCACATATTGACTCTCTAAGGAGAAAAAGTAAAAAGAATAATTATTGATAGCTTCTGACATTTGGCTCCCAAAGTACCAAGATAAAAGCATCTCCACTGCCACTGTATACAGGTTCAGCTGCTGCTGAATACAAGGTGTTACATGACGCAACTCTATGAATAAATAAGAACATTGTGACCTGTAAGACCAGTGATGATTTAACTAATATAACAAATTTGTTCTAACACACTCTGGTCAGATCTGTCATTATCTTGAACACTTCATGCCCCACAATGGGTGCCAAAAAGGACTGTTGTTGTTTAGCCTCAGCCAGCAGCTGAGCACTATGAAGATGCTTGCTCACTCTCCTCCAACAGCGGATGGAGAGGAGAATGGGAAAACACCACCATATGGGTTGAAATAATGACAGATTAATAGGATAACAACTGAAGAGAATAACAGTAATAACAACAATAATATCAATAATAAGTTATACACAAATGCAAGTGCTCACCGCATGTGAAAGGAAAATAAAGCAACCCAATACCCAGCCTGTTTCCAAGCAGTAATCCTGGCTTGCTTTCCCAGATATGTATGGAGTATGATGTTCTGTGTTATGCCATATCCCTTTAGCCAGACTAGGTCAGTTGTCTTGTATGCACTCTCCCAGCTCCTTGTGCACCTGGCAGTACATGGGAAGCTGGAAAGTCCTTGAATTAGTGTAGACACTACAACTGATTTGCAACAACTCAAAGCATTAATGTGTTATCAACATTATTCTCATACTAAATCCAAACCTGAGTGGCTGCTCACGGTTTCTCTTTGCTTCGTTCAGTTTAAAAAATCACCCTTGTGAGCAGAGAAAGAGCAGGGGCCTCTGTTGGCTGCCTCTCAGGAGACTTGTGCCTCCCTTTTCCTCACTTCTGCATCAGGCAGCTGTGATTTCTCTTTTACATACTCTTGCCCCATCACTGACCTCCCCTGTCTCGAAAGCTGTCACAAGGAACTGGTCACCTCTCTTGCTGCCCTGACCCCAGCATCTTAATCCACTCTCCCTGGGCTCCCTCATTTTTGTTTTCTTCACCTCTCCCTCCATTTCACCTGCTGTTAGGCAAAACCTCCCCCGCAGAGCTGTGCTGAAATAGAGGCTGCATGTGAGCCAAGAGGAGAAAGGATTTACACACCTCCAAGCATAGCATGTCTTCTTGACGAATAGCCTGGTTACTCTGGGTGAAGAAAGAGAAACAGAATTTGATTCTTAGCCATCACCACCAAAGCCTGCGTTGCTGCAACACCCCAGGCAGTGCTCAGTTCCCGTAAGAGGAGTAGGTCAATGGGAAGGCTTCTGCGGCCAAGCTCCAAAACACGCCCCAAGAGTCACTGGGAGTGTCAGCAGATTTCTAACCAAGCCAAGAGAAAGGGCCGCAGTGCATCACCTGGCTAGCTGACAGCACCTCTGAGCTATGCGTAGGATTTGTTGTTGTCACACACACAGCCTTCCTGTAAACTCGGGGTGTTCGGCTCTGTCTGCTCCCTCAGAACATTGCAAAGGACAGGGGCTGTGGAGGTGTTTGATCTGGTGCAGCATAGTGGTTAACGTGGCATATCTGGGTGGTGAAAGAGAAGGGGAGAAGTTGTGAAAGAGGCTTTTTGATTTCATTACTTTCTTCCTGCACCCTGTATCCTGTCTGCAGAGAGCACTTAGCAGATTCATGGACCTGGACTGCCGTGTGAGTTGAAAAAAAAAGAAAAAGTGAGGGAGAGTGAGAGAAAACCAAGGGAATCCATTAAAAATCGCCTCTGCTACCTCATTAATCTTTTGCAGCAAATAATACATGCAAAACTTGGGCTAGTAAAGTCTCCAAAGAATAACATTTTTTTTGGTGAGGTTTTAACAAATTAAAGAAATAAATTAAGTCACTAGCGCAGCAGGAAAGTGCTGGAGGCCTCCAGGATTTGTATGTTTTACCATTGTTCTAAAAATAAACTGGAGAGAAAAAAGTATTTCAGTTGAAAAGTAATATTTGGTTTAAGTGGCCATGTTTGGGTTTAGCTCCTGCACAGTACTTCCCTGCCCTCCCAGGCCCTGCGGCTGTCTTTTGGAAACAGAAGGCAGAGAGCAGTAGGAGTGGAGGTAGCAAAGCTGTGCGGTGAAGGGAGAGGCGTGCTGGGCATTGGCAGGAAGGATATAAAGCAGAAATTACAACCCCTGTGCCTCACCCCATTGCAACTGCTAAGATGATGTCTGTGTTATCGTTTAGCAATTGGTAGCAATGGGCTTTCTGGGTCCTCCTAGGCCCAAACCAGTGGGAAAGTTTCGGACCTCTTTGGTGAGTTTCAGAAGAGGAGTGACTGGTGTCCCAAACAAATGACCACGATGATCCCCTCCTCTCTAGTTATACTGTGACTGAGCAGAACAAGGCTTCCTGGGTTGGCAGAAAGCAGAGGAACAAGGGCTGTCTTCTGATTTTCTTTTTCCATGTTCTTTTATTTTTAATTTACAATCAAGTGCTTAGAGAGAACAGCATTACAGCATTACATCTCCACTTTCACTTCTCCCCTAGAACTGCCTGCTTCCCTGCTTATCCCAGCTGCTGCTTCAGTACTTGCTTCCACTGCCTTTCCTCCCTGGGCTACCTCCACTTCTCATTCACTTCCTACTGTCATTTCTTCCAGCTCCACTCAGGCCTTGACCTTGGGGAAGAATAACTACACTAACTCTCTTTCTAGTCTGTCCCGGAACTTGGAACAACTGATTTTTCTCAAAGCTAACTGAGCTGCATGATCTGTAGGCAAACAGCATTCTGGGGGAATGTTTTTAAAGGGTTTTTTTAAGGTATAAATGATGGTTAAGTATCTAGATTCCCACTAGATTATCACTAGAATGTAGGTATCAGGATTTGTTTCCTACTCCAGCTATTGCTGATACTGAAGCTGAATGCATACATATTTAAAAAGAAATTAGTTAAAGGATGTCTTCAGAGTTGCGAAGGCAAGCAAGTCTGCTCTTTTCTGGCAGGTATCTGCAACCTGACTGTAATTCCCCCCCCCCCCCCCATATCTCACCTAAATTCTGCAGTAGTTGGAATTATATATGTGTATGAGTGGTATAAGGCAATATTTACTCTGCTGTTCTACATAGCTTTTTGCTTCTGGACCTCTGACCCTTGTTCCTTCAACCTCAGTTCCCTTGCCTGTAGAAGCCTCTTGAGGGACTTGGATACTGGTTTTGTGTGGATTAACTGTGCACGCAGTAATCAAATGCACAGAGCATGCACACATGCACTCATACACACGTGTGCATGACACATCCAAGTCAGGGAACGCCAGAACTCCAGTTACCTCTAGCATCTCCAGTTAGTCCCCTTGTGACTTTTCTGCTGTAGCCTTTAATTACCTATGCTACTGCTATTTCCCCCTCTTTCCTCCCCGCCTTATTTCGTGCACAGAATGGGCTGTGCTCAATTACTGAGCAGCAACTTAATATTTAGTTTTCTCCTTACTGCTCAGTGTGTGGCCCCTAGCCTTATTTACTGCACAATATTCAAGCCCTGCTCTGATGACAAAATGGTTGATTTCCTCATGGGTGTTTCTGTGTCTTCATCATTGTATGTGTATCTGTGGTTACACAAGTGATTTATGGTAGAACTTGTTCTGGTACTCGTCCCCAGCCTCCTGATGATGACTACTTAGAGCTTTCATTCTTTAGATGATTTTAGAGTGGAAAAAATATGCCAGGGAAAGCTGTATAATTTGCTTTGTAGGGAGGTACCTACTTTATTTTGTTTGTTTGCAGATAGTGCATTTTCTATTTTGTTATAAAAGCTGTGGGTGAGCAGCAAAGAAAGTGGCTGGTTTATTCTGCTTGCTTCGGTTCTGATGAGAGGAGAAAACTTCTGCTTCTTGGAGGGATATGGGGAGGGCAGAAGAGCTTTTGGAGAGGGCAGTGTGGGATGTATCATTCTCCACCCCAGAGCCCATGGGAAACTCCTGAGCGTGGCACTGGGCCATGGCATCTCCACACGGCCCTCGTAGAGGGTCTCCTAGGAGTCAGCAGGAATGGTGCAGGGCTTGGAGCTGAGCATAGTGCACTGGAAACTGTTGGGACCAAGAGATTGGAAGCTCCCTGGCACATGAACACACAACAGCCAGGAAGGTGCAGTGAGCAAGGAGTGGAGAGGATTGGTATTTTTTTCTAAGATCTGTGTTTTCTCAATTTTGAGTAGTCTGGATCACATCTGTGCAGATCCTCACTCTTTTGGCATTCTTGGGCTGCTTCCATTAAGGAAAAGGTGTGAGAAGACCACCTCAAAGTGCTGGCCAGCTTGAGACCCAGTTGCACCCAAAACGCAACCAGCTTGGCAGCAGCTGGATATCTTTGGCCACATCTGCCTGTGTTATACACTGTTAAGTCCTAATGGCACTCCTGGCTCTGGAGCTCCGTAGAAAGATTCTGACTCCTGCTGATTGCTGTGCTAATTCCTGGGTGGGTTGGGAGGGTGGGCTCTTTGTGGTGCTGGCATTTTCCCCTGAGGTGAGGGGGAACACATTTGGTTCCTGTAGGGCTGCAACATCAGCTGCTGCCTATAAGGAAGACCTGAGATGTTGTATCGTGTTAGACTCATGTGCCTAACAAGGACGGTGTTTGCTGGGCTGAGGACGACAAATAACAATCCCCCTTTCCCCGCAAGTTACCTAGTCAGAAAGGTGTTTAAATGTACTGATGGTTGGATGGGCCTGAGGCAGCATATGCCTCCAGCAGGCTGAGGAGAAGGTCTCAGGGACCATTAGAACTGTGGGGCTTATGTGTGAGGATGGATGAAATTAGTGGAGAGGCTTCCTAGTACTAATTGAAGGAGCAGAACAAATGGTTTTCCATTGGTTTAATGTTTTATTAAAGTTCTCCTCTACATATGTCTATTAGGAGGGCTTTGCTTTTGTTTGAAGGCCAACAGGGGTATCTGAACCAAGAGACTGCTGGAGGTACATAACCTGATCAGGGTTTTCCTGTGGATGTGACTAGACTAAGCGGGTCTCTCAGCTTCCTGAAGTGTGTGTGTGGGGAATCTTTGACAGACTTGTTTTAAAGCATGGGGAAACATCTCTACATAAATGATGTCTCAATTTCACCACTGTGGGAAAAAAATAAATCCTTACTTCCAGTCCCAGCCACTGTGGTGTGAGGCCCAGGCTTGGCAGGAACCATGGTTCAGTCTCCTCTGAATTGCCAGCTCTCTAAACAAACCGTATGTTATTGAAACAGATGAATCTGTTTCCCACTGGGATTTCTGTATTTGTATTGAGCCCTGGGAGTTTCCAAGCTACCAGATTTTGAATTATCTTTGTTAAAACAGGAAAGGGATCCTAGAGCATGGAGGTTTTGACTCAGGGATCTGAATCTGCTCATCATGGGAGTGAAGGCGAGATCTACAACTACTATCGCTGTCTGGACAGCAATGTTTATCAAGGTAGGGACAGAGAGGCTGGTAGCCTCCCCTTCAGCACTTGCCATGTGAGCAGAGAGCAGCTGTGTTGCTGTGTGGCCCTCTCACCAATCTAATTGTTGACTCCAGCCTTGAGTATCAAAAATCTGTAGTAACAGGTTTCTGGCCTTACAGGGAGAAAGTGGAGGAGATGGGCTTGCAAGAGACTTACAATGCTGTGTCACATTAGAAAACTATTGTTTGCTTTTGTTTCCTGAACAGCACATGGTAACTCCGGGAGGCAGTAAGTGTGGAGGTATAGGGCAGGTTCTCTTGATGTGTCTTTGGAATGGCTTGTAGGGAACCAGGCTAAATGGAAGTTAAGGAATACTTTAGAGGCAGCAAATTTAGAAAGAGATTTATTTTTCTATTTAAAAGACAGCAACTAGGAAGCTGTGGCTGGCTTTGAACCAGGGCTTAAGTCCTGCAATGGGAAGGCATGGGGTTAAAAGGGGATGACCCAGGTTGAGGCTATTCTACACCTAGCCTTGGATTTGAGTCCTATTTCTGAGAAAAGAACATTCTTTAATATAAAGTTGAAAAGATAGTATGAAGATGAAACTGTGGGTAATGAAAAGTCTGGTCAAAATTTTAATTTATATGGGCTATGTAAACCTTTCTCTCAATCTGTAGTCACTGATCTATTTTTACTTTCTTTGCTTCCCAGAGGAAAAAGTAATAACTCCATGCCATAAAGGCCTATTTTCCCAGCATTTACCAAAACCAGCATGAATTCCTCAATCACCAGTGTCACAGAAGTTGCTTGTCTAAAAATTTAGAGATTTCTGTAAACATTGACAGAATTGTCCATGTCTGTGGACAGAAAGGGGACAACTAGAGCCCAGGCCTTAGGTAAGTTTGTATCTTTATCCACACTTAATATCTCATTATTGTGATCCCGGTTCCTCTCTGCTTGATGTCTTTCCAAGGTTCCCCTGTATTCATTTTATTCTTTACAGGTTAGTGAACATACTCCCACACTTCTATGAAAAGGTTCAGAAAGGGAGCATCTGAACATAATATTCAGATAAATACAGCATACCATGACCACAGGTAAATAGCTTCTCCCATGAAGGGAAAAGTGAGGCCTGTAGGTTTCACAAGCTTTTGTTTAGGATGTCTCCCTATCGAATAGCGAGGATGGTGTGATGTTGCCATAGTTGTGATCCTGTAGTATGGCAAGCTGGGCTGTGGAAAATCCCAGGTATATACATGCAGCTTGGCTACCCAGAAGAGTTTGTGGCTTGCAACAGGAATACTCTGTTGGGTAGTATCCTGATAGGGCTTACTGGCTTGAGCCTTCCCCAAATTAGCCAAAAGAGAAGAAATAAACTGCATATTCCACCCCTGATGCAGCAGAAGTCTACAAACATATGTATCTATCTCTGCTGGGCCACATTCACATGCACGTGTTGGTTCTTTAGTGCCAGATCCTGCTATGAACTCCAGCTCTGCATGCTGTTAGAAATGGCAGAAAGAGATAGATATCTCTATCTCTACACACGCACATACATATTTTTTGACCTGCAGTGTAGAGTGTAGTTTGCTTAATCCATGGAAAACTCACATACCCATGTGTGACATGTATTTTCTCCACAAAATACAAAACCTGGTCTTTCATAGGACTTTATTTGTTACTGGATCCTCAATTCCATTTCTGCTGGGTAGCGATGTTTGGTATTTCTTTTCTTTTCTTTTTTTTTTTTTATTTTTGCTGTTCCAGTTTTTTTAAAAAAGAAAAAAATCAGAAAAGACATAAATAATTTAGAACATGGGCTTATGTCAACTGTTCCGATGTTACTATTTTATCTCTATAAACAAGGCAGAGACAAACCCCATCCAAACAAGGAAGGGGAGGAAGATGCATTGCAAAATGATGGCTGAATCACAAGTCAAGAATACACACACAGATACATATTTGACTGCAAGGCCCATCTCAGAAATGTGACGCCTGCATTTCTGTCCTATGCATTGTGAGTTGTTGGGTGCACATACAGTAAGTTGTGCACATTCTGGCTGCATCAGACTTATATATGTGCAGTCTGTTTTTGTCTGTGACTTTGGCTGTCCAGACCTCCAGATATTCAGAAATCCCACACAAATATGCTGTAACAAGAGACTCCATTGGAGGGTGCTAAACTTCTTGGCATTCCCTAGGAATTCAGACCCTTATAAAATACAAAGTTTGGGTCAATTTTTTGTATTTTTTTTTTAAATAAATAGAGTTCAAGCTCCTGATGTCAGATGACAGTGCTCCGTTGAATTAAACAAGGACTGGGGATGGACCCATCAGTGATCTCATCTCCTAGGCAGATAAGGCAGCTTCATTTGCTTTCTCATTTTGTGGTTTGCCTACTGATCAACTGCTGAGAGAATTCCTGAAAGCTGCTTTAATTTTCAGCACACCTGACATACTACCTATAGTCCATGCCAAAGTCACAGTCTCTTTATATGGAGATGTTCCCTCACAGTCCACTTATTGTGGTTCAACATTGCTGAGAAAGCCTGGTTCTGATCCTTCGTAACAGCTTGGTTTAATAACTTGATGAGATATATTGTGTATACCTTTGCATACAGTAGAATTAGACCCCTCCCTATGTTACTGTGGTGATAATAAATGTCACCATTACTTGTCTACCACTTATGTTCTCATATCCATTGCAAAGCTAAAGACAGCACAACAAACTAGGTAATATCCTAGGCTGGCAAGGCCACAGTGTAGAACACAACAGACCAGTTCAATCTTTCAAAAGGCCCATTCCTGAGAATTGTTTATCAGAAAAACTGTATGAAAGATATGCCACAACATTGCTGCAAATACCCTGACCTGGTACCTGATTCCTCTGCAGTTAGATTTCCATGATGTCCAACATAGTTTTCTGGGATGCAAACCTCATTCCCTCCTCAGTGGCCTCAGGGGCAATTGGTAACAACCTTTTATGTACTAGATACATGGGGGACTCTATAGCATAGATGCTTCTGCTGTGGTTGCTAGGAACCAGAATCCAGAACCTTACTCCACCACATATTTCCCAACTGACCTCAGATAAGTCTTTTAATCTGTGTTTTGCTACCTCAAAGTGATGCTATGAGGATAAGTTCACTGGTGTTTCAGGGGTGTTCAGATACTGCACTGACAGGGGCTACATAGGTGAATAGAGAGAGCGAGCAGACATATATTTATTAATCTGGTAAAGGACTGATACTTAAATCAGCAATGCTCCCAAACAAATGTCAAAGACTATATTATCAGCATGCCTCTTATGTCTGGAATTTTGTTTTGTGCTGTGCTACTTTACGTGTTGGTTTGTGGCTTGTTTTGCAGCTTCCTGGAAAAGAGAACTTTAAAAACACAAACAGAAAATGCCTGGTAAAAGTTGTAACCAGCTCTGACTGTCAGTGGTATGACAGCCAACAAATATCACCTGTTGATGATTTGCGGATTCCTGGGAGATGTGGTGTTGAGTCTCAAAGAACTGGAATGAGAACAACTCATCCAATATGCCTCTCAGGAAACAGTGTAATGTATCCACCCACTTTATGCTCCCCTAATTTAGGACGTGTAGTGTGTAATGATGAACTGGCCAGCTGGTTACATTGCTGTAAATCTCATTCTCCACCTTACAAAACACCCTTGATTGACCCCGTCTTTCATGAAAGCTCAGCTCAGGGTTTCCAGTCTACCCCTTGGGAGGGAGATAGATCACACTATCTGTTCGTGAATGTACTTCTCCAGAGAGAAAAATTTAGTGTTTTGTTGTTCTTATTTCACTGGGCAGCCTTTTCGAGTTCTGTGACCCCCTTTTGCTTCCCTTTAAACCGTGACCGGTATTTATTTATCCCTTTTTAAACACAATAATTTAATTAAGAAACTAATCAGCAGTGTTGAAATGATCTTTGAACTACCCCCTATCACTGAAGGAAATTTATGAATGCATTATACAAGAAAGATTCTATTATCTAAAAAGCTTTCTACTAAAAGGATTTGTCATCTGAAAAGACTTTAAATTCTGCACTAAATTTATAATGCAGAGATGTGAACATTATTTATAGAGTCTGAAATATGAATCTGACAAGTTTGTCTGGATTGTTTATTAAAAATAAAGCCATTTCAAGTTCAAAGGATTTCAGAAGTGAGTTGGATATTTAAGAGACTGAAGGACAGATTGTGAAGGTACCTGTGTAACAGATAATGGTCTAGGCTGCCTGTTCAGTTGGTGGATAGAGTTTGGTGTGTTCCAGATATGCTGCAGATATGTGCCATTTTCTTAGGCACTTATCTTTGGATGGGAATTTGTTGGCTGATCATCACAACAGGGCATCTGAACTTAATCATTATCATCATCTGCCAATTCCAGTTCTCCTGGCTTCAGATCAAGAGAACATTTCTGAAGGCTACCTGGGATGTAGACACCTTGGACAGAAAGTGACCAGACCCAAAAAGAGTCTCACCTGTGCAGTCTTACTTAGCCCTAGGAATTGAGCCATTGCTGGCTGGGTAACAGAACAGATACAACAGGAGTATCTCCTCTCTGACAGCCATGTGCTAAGTGAACATCTGTGCTAGAGGACCTTGTTCATAAATTCCAAATGGCTTCTGGGGTATGAAGGTTCTAAAAAATTTGGCCCAGTGTAGTAATTCTAGGCACGCTCAACAGAATTAAAGGTGCTACAGTAAGTGTAGTAGAGGAGGACCCAGGGGCTATGTAAGGGGCGAAGATCACTTACTTGCAGTCAAGCCCCTCCACACCATCCAAGTGGGCACCTAACTGCAAGCTTAGATCCAGTCCTTCGTCCTCTGTGGACTTGAAGTGGCAGGTGGAGATAATGGGTTAGTTCTATTCAAATGCAGGTCTAGAATCAGAGTCTGATAGCTGAAATTAATGAGTGGTACATGCAAAGCCTCGTTTTCTATGGCTTTGCATCTTGTGACTGAATCATCTTCTGTCTAAGGCGTGAGCTCTATTCCAAGGTTTGGCTGTGGTTGGGAAATTCCTCAAAGTGCTTGCCTCTGGGGATTCTCTGGTGACTTAGAAATACGGTAACAGACCTCTTCTTAGAGGTCTCTTTTTTTAAGAGCACTGCAATTATTTCCTACAATGCCTTCTTACTTTCACAATATTTGTGGAAATACATCTATCACCTCTTACACCTCTAGCAAGTTGACTTGAAATGTGCCAACAGATTCAAAAGGCTTTGGTGTGGTGAGAGAAAATAGATAGATACAGGATAACATTTTCTGAGAAAAAAAAAAAAAGCAAGAACACATAGTCTGTCCCATGAAGCTCACTGTATCTCTAAAGGATGGGCAAAATACAAGAATATTGACTGAGAAGCGTATGGTACATTAAGGACTCGTGTCAGACAGACTAGAGAGTTCTTTTAGCCACTTGATGAGACCCTCAGTTAAATTTTCCACTAACTACACTGCTGCAGTCTAATGACATGAGCTTGCTCAGAGGTATGATGCAGGAATTAATATCCTTGCATTTTCCATTGCCTCATTTGCTTAGTTATGTATTATATGCTCCATGTGGGTTCTGTAGGAAAAAGAAAACGAAGATGAGAATTAAGATGAAAATAGAGGACTGCCATTTTTTCCATGAAGAGCAGATTGCAAGAGTGTGGCAATTTTCCCACACATCTTGAATAGTTTTAGATTTGGGCTTTTTGAGGAGTTTTTAATTAATTTATTGTTTAAGTAACGGTAATGAGAAGAGCCCCTGCCACACTGATTCTAATGAGGATTGCATGTGATCTGTGTCTTTCTCATAGTGGCCTGTATCATTTAAATATATTAACCAACATGTGCTGTGGCAGATTTCACTTATATCTGCTTAAATTAAAGCTTGTCAGTTTAGGCGCTAAGAAGCATGCAAATATTTGAGAGAGATTTGACATTCACTGAAATCATTGCACTAAATATCTGGCATCAGTGACATTACTTGAGAAGGGTTAGAAATTCTGGCTGTGTTGGATATTCTGGACGTAAGAAGAAAAATATACTTCACCTTCTGTGTTCATAATTAAGGTCTTCACCAAAATTTCAGCTTGTTTTTCTTCTGTATTTTCTCTGAGCAATATGTGACTGTTCAAGTTCCTCAAAGTTGCTGGTTAGGAGAACAAACAGTACCAATATCTGAGAAGAAGTTGGAGTAATAGCATGATTTAGTTGTAAAAGGAATGGCATTTCCTTATGTTGGCGCTGAGCTGGAAGAGTCTGATGGAACCCTGGATATTTGAACAGCTCCAGCCACAGGAGATGAAGCTTGATTTCCCATGTGCCTGTATTTTTTTCTTCTTACAGGTCACTGTAGCAAAACACTGTACTGTATGCAGTAGGTACAGCAGTGTACAGCAGGCAGATGCTTCTGTGCTGCAGACCGCTTGCTTGTTGACACAGAGAAGACAAACATGGGATTGCTAGAGAGGAATTACACATCTAAGTTTAATCTCTATTGTAACATAATTATAGTGGTAGTTAATTGGCCATTACACAAGGGACCAGAGCACAGATATTCCAATACCAGGAGACAGTCCTTGCTACCAAATGTAAAGTTGCTTTCTCTTCTCATACAGGATCAGTGAATATTCAGTGCAGGTAGGATCATAGGATAATTAAGGTTGGAAAGAACCTCAGAAGGCAGCTAGTGCAACATCCTGCTCTAGGCAGGACCAGCTGTATGATGAGACCAGGTTGCCCAAGTCATTTTGCAAGTGGGTCTTGAAAACCTCCAAGGAGGCTGCACAACATCTGGGCAACCCTCATTTTCCTCAAGAGAAAAAACCAAATTCCTTGTAACCAGTCTGAATTACTCGTGTTTCAAATTATGCCTTGTCTCCCTACCACACACCACTCTGAAGAGATTGGCTCTGTCTTCTTGATGGCCGCCCTGCTCAGCAACAGGCTGTTCTGCTGAGCACCAGCTCCTGGTGAATGAGATGAGGCAACTCCTTTTTGACTGTACTCCTCGATGCTATGAACTCACCTCTGTGATCCTCTCCCTTTCTTCCCGCTTGCCCGGTTCCATGCCTGGAATAATACCTCTTGACCACCTCCTGTAGCATTGGAGAGCTAAGTGGTTCAGACTGACTGGTGAATAGAAAGATGAAATTATATGGTACAGCCCCCTGCACTTTGCAGAACTGCTATTTACTGTTGCCTGGACCTGGGTCTCTGTGAATCAAATATCTTATGAGGAGCTCAGGAGCTTCATATGCTCAGGATTTGTCTGCATTTTGTTCTTAGTGATTGTATTAAATTATTTTTTTCCTCTGAAGAGTTGGGCAGGCTTTCTCCAGCTTTGGTGCTGCACATTAATACTTATGCATAATATGGCTTAGAGTAAAGATGAATTGGTGAGTAGTCTGGAAACCTGAGGCAAATTGCCCTTTTGAGTAATGATTCTGCATATGGAAGGGGGAGGAGAATATTGCCATTGGGGCCTCTATGACCTGTTCATGTGTAAATAATTGTTTAGAAAACATTGATTTGGAATGAAAAGTCAGCTCAGAGGTTTGACAGCTCTACAGCAGTCCACAGGGTTAATCTAGGAAGCATGTGAAGTCAGTCAGAAATCAAATTCATCCCCAAACAAAACAAATTCATCCCTGGTTAAGTTTTTATTTGGGAAAATAGAAAAACAAAGCAGTGTTGCTGTAGGTGGAGTAAAACATCCTCCAGGTTTGTGACATTTTAAAGACACAAAATCTTGTACATCAGATGGATCAAGCCCAATGTTCTGTACACAAGCAATATCCTTTTGAGTGGTGGAGGTTTAAGGTCTTTTAAAGATTCCAAAACATGAAAGATGACTTTAAAGGGGACTCACCTAACTTTATGGCATGCTGTGTAAGATAGCAAAGTGGGTTTGGAGAGTCAGGCAAGGCACCTGGGAAGGTAAGAGTTCTGGTAATCTTTATTATCTTGGATGTCTCCCTTTCTCGGCTCCTGTTTCCTAGTTGGAAAGTGAGGATAATGCCAAAACCTGATGGTCAGTGTCTGGTTTATTTGTTCTCAGTTTAAGGTTAGCTTTTTTTTAAAAAAAATTAAAAAATCATAGCTGTCTAAAGTACAGCCCATTTAGATCCATGCAGTAGTGCAAAGGAGGAGGTCATTTCACAGAACAGGTATGGTATGGCAGAGGAGCAATCACTCAGTAAGGGAGGCCTCCAGCCCAGTGGGCAAGTTGGGAGGTAGCAGAGATAAGCAAGAAGTAGACTCAAAATCTCTGGGATGGGAAGAAGCAGCTTTGTAGGAACCAGAAGGGACTGTGCATCACTTGCTGTTGTCCAAGTATTAACTGAATTGAATGAAACCAAGCTAGAAGGCAAGGACTTTCCAAGTAAGGATGCAGTGGGCAAGGGAAAAAAAAAGAAGTTATTCATTTTACAGTGATTGTGTTTGATCTAGGCAGTCCATTTTACAATGCTTTGAGGAGTTAAGGATTCTAATTTATAGTCTAGTAACATATGATGAGAGCCTTGCTAAATTCTTCAGAGATTATAAGAAGTTAGTCCTTGAAGGTATGCTGTTCTCCTCTGTGGATACTGAATACAAGCAAAACCAATGAAGTTTCTGCTTGTCTTGGCTGAAGTGGAAACATCTCCAGATGATTAAGCAAATAAAATTATCTTTTGTCCTTTGATCCCTTTTTGTTCCCACCCATCCCTTTGTTATATCCTTTCTGATGCTGAAGTGAGGGGTCTTTGGAGGCAGGGCCACCTCTACTTCTGTGTCTCTGGAGGTGGGCAGATCACTGTATGGTACTACTGTAGAATGATTTCCATCAACTCCAGGTCCCAGTGGGGAATATAATTCTCCGTAAGTGGGGAGGCAATTTTCAAGGCTTTTCCCAAAAGAAACACACAAAAGGAAATGTGTGATATAGGGTTTTCTTTATTTTGATGCCTTTTTCTGTAGATAGTGCATGTCAAATTTAACTCAAATAGTCCCAGTGAGATTCAGTTTATTAGCTCTAATAATTTATATGTCTTACAGACATAAACCTCCCTTCTTGCCCATTCCTGCAGAAGTCACTATACTAAATTCCCAAAATACAGTCTGAGTAGACATTCCAATAACCAAAATATGTTGTTTAAGTCGGTGAGAATTCTGGAAGTATCTTATCACCCAAAGTCAGCTATTAATTGTAAATAATATTAATTTTTATTAATTATGGCTATAGAATTCTGTTGGAACTTCTCCATTTTTTACTCTTTTAGGCAGTGCTCCATGACACTTTGACCAACATTTAGAAAAATGTCCTGTATGTCTTTTTCTCAGGGCAAATTAATATTTATGAAATGGAAACGGAGGATAAAACCTGAATAAGCTAGTTGCAATGGAAATAGTCTTTCAAAACACTGGAAAAGCTAGACACTTGCAATAGCATGTGGTCTAATTTCCTGAACCTGTGAGAAAGGGCATAAATTATTATACAGCTTACTGCTGAACATATGCTTGCTTCCTCATGTATGTAGTAGGCAAGGGTAGAATATGTGCATGAGTCAGGTCCAGACTTTCTCTTATAGGTTCAAAACCAAAGCAGACACTGTGTATGAAAGAAAAGGCATGCCAAGAAGCGAGCCAGAACAACTTAGAGCAGTCTAGATGCTTCTAAACTGGACTGGACAAGAGAAAAAGTAACTTGTGCTAACAGATACCTTTCTAATTTGTCAATATCTTTGCTTTTGTTTTTAAAAATATCTTGTCAGAAGGTTTGGAATTACATTTTTTCAGTGTGTACCAAAGTGATCAGTGTTGTAATTTTATGTACGAAGCATGCTCATCCTCTGTTTCTCTGACATGGCAGCCTTTCTCCAATACTAATGTACTGTTTTCACAACATTTCCAAATAAGTTTAGTGCACCTTTAAGTAGGGATGGGGAGCAAAGAGGGTATAGTGGTTTTTTGGTGGGATTTTTTTGTTTGTTTTGGGTTTTTTTATAAGAAAGAAACCTACTATTGAGTTTAAATCTCAGGAGGAATCTTGGCCTCTCTGAGGCAGCATCGAGGTTGGATCCTGCAGACGTAGGTTCGGTTGCTGTCTAGGGAATGCAGTGCATTCACAATTCATATTCAATTTATTGCCTTTACGTGGAAGGATTCTGGATTTCAGAGCCTGATGGTGGGGTGAAATTGAATACAAGATTGTGTAGCACTTTACAGAACTTTTCTTTTATTACCAGTTCTATAATCACATTAAGTTAGACTGAAAATCTGAGCTAATTCTTTCCCTTGAGGCCCAGGCTCTAATAATGGTAAAAATCTGTGAAATAGGATAAATACAATTCAATAATTATATTGATAAATAAAATGAAAATCAACTAATTGTGTCATTCAGTCCGCTGCCTGCCTCCGTTGTTGCTGTCTTTCTGCATCAGCGACTGCTAAACTTTTTCTGTCACACTTCAATAAATTTAATTGTGCAGAATAAATGAGCTAATTTTTGAAGTCACAGGCTCTGTTTGCAAGATAAGGATGGTGATTTATTGACCTCCTCCAACTCAGTAAAAGTGTCACCCTCCTTTTTACTGACAGTCATAAGAAGGAGTTTTTGTCCCTCTTCAGCCAGCAGCTTCCTAAATTCTACTTTGTATATTTACCTTCCCATCTCATTTTCTTGAAGTCACATAATACACTGCAATAGACCAAAGATCACTGTTTCACTTGGTAGCAATACAGACTATTCAAAATGATTAGCAGAGCTGTGGGGGTTTTATATTTCTTTTTAATGCTATTTTCTTCTGATGATCATTTCATTCTCTGGATTTTGGAAGGATGACTGCTGAGGGGAAGTACAAGGAACGTGGCATAGATGAATACCTGCTTTCTCTG
Source organism: Hypotaenidia okinawae (assembly GCA_027925045.1). Taxonomy (NCBI): domain Eukaryota; kingdom Metazoa; phylum Chordata; class Aves; order Gruiformes; family Rallidae; genus Hypotaenidia; species Hypotaenidia okinawae. Next base: position 66,776,846 of record BSDF01000002.1, read on the forward strand.
GAAGCTCTGGTCTAATCTCATTCATGAATCATGATCTCATCCACCCTACCAGGATGCACACTTATTTCAGTGATGATTCATTGATAGTTTGACCATGAACATAGAAAAAGGCACATATTGAGCATTGAACATAGCTTCATGAAAAAAAAATGGCCTGAATTTTAAGTTTTGGTTTTGCGTTTTTGTGGGGTTTTTTGAGTGCTGAGAAGAGGAGAAGATACTGGCTATCTTGTCTGTTATATTACTGCTCCAATTTTGACAGTAATGTGCTTGTTAAACTGACATAAAATGGTAGGAGCCTGTACTCCTTCTTTCCTACCTCTTTCATTTACTTTGTGAGTTGGTTTTGTGGGTTGTTTTTTTTTTTAGCAAAACAGCCATAACTACCCTTTTTCATAAGGCTGGATCTTTTGCTCTGTCCTTTAAATTGAAGCCATATACATATGAAAATGGATTATTAGATACTATGGTCCAACTCTATCTCTGTTATAGCAGATAAATCAGTTGTCATGCTGTAGCAATAGAGTACCCAAATCAAAAACTTTGGTATTCTGTTGAGTCAATAAAACTCCATGGAGAAAAATCAACACATCTTCTATGTGAAAAGATGGTCTTCAAGTTCTGCTTCCCTGCCTCTGGCACATAACTCCAGTAAATGAGAAGAATGGGGACACCTTCTTCATATAACTAAATAGCTGGCTGCTGAGGCACACAGGGCTATGCAAACCAGTTTTCTAACTTAGTGTACACTATGTTTGTTCTTCACGAGATTGAATCTACTCATCTCTGACTATGGTGCTAGGCAACATCACTAGTCAAATATATATGAAAGCTATCTGGAAACTTGGTCTTCTAGACTTGCACCGCAAAGATTTTTATGGAGCCAGGATTTCAGCTGAGCACCTAGAACACAGACTGTGAGAAACCTTTTTCTCATATTTTCATTGCTGTATTGGACCTCTTTCTGCTGTAGTTTTCTATTAAAGAAGACTTACAACCTCCTAAATATCTCCTGTCGGGTGTTGGCTAGGTAAAATGCACCCTAGGGAATTGCAGTTGGACGAATCACAACATCCCACATGCAGAGTAGTCCAAATTGCTGCCAAACTCTTCACTGTGTTTTTAACTCAAACCGCTTGCACTTTTTTGTAATTGATGCTTGTAGCAAAAGGCAGCCCTAACCCAGGAAAGACTTATGCATCATGGCTCTTCTTTTCTTCAAACAAAAACTTATGTCAGATTTAACAGCCTTCCCTGGGAGCTCCTAACACAGCATTTCCATGAGATGATAATTGCTGTTCCTCCACATTTTACCTGTGTAGTTGTTGTTTCTGCCTTGGTTTCTGTGGGTCACTTAATTTAGTCTATCTCAGGAAACTGTCAACCTGCACCTGAGCAATTACATAGATTTTTGGAGGAGTATGAAAATAAATTAAACCTGAACAAAAATTACCCTTTGGTGAAGGAACCTTTGCCAACTTTAATAGGATAAAATTCTGCCACTGCATAATGTTTTATTGGGCTGCAGTGAAATTCTTTGGAGAAAGATTTCCTGTTCGTAAAACACTTCCAAAATGTTGATTTACCTTATGTTTTGTGGGGCATTATAATATTTCTCTCTGCATACCGAGTTCCGATTGTTCTGCAGATTTCCTGCACCAAGAACAAGAAGATAAAGTTTGTACTAAAGAGCTGAACCTTGTGGGAGGTACAGGAAATTTTCAAAAATGCTAAGTCTGATCCAGACCAACATTTCTCAGTGATGACTTCCACTGAAGGAGGATTGTGTATATCCTCTGACAGAGGTAGTCAACAAAACCCGTACAATAAAAGTAGTGCTCATTTTCCAGTTCAGGTTTTCCTTTCTACTGTTACCTTCTCCAGATCTTAAATTCTAAGTAGAGCAGTAGAACATACTTTCTAATTAATCTGAATTAAACACATTCATCATGGTGTGTAAATCATAACATAATTCTGCCCTTCTTTATCCTTTTTCACGGTACTCTGGTTATGTGGATATGACTGAAGAGTTGCTGGTCTGATCTGGAAGTGACTTGGCAAAATGCTACCTGCTTGTCAATCCAAATCTGATTTACAGACCATCTGAAGGGTACAACTTTGGTGAAATATGCAGTCTGTAGAGGAAATCAAAGATAGGCAAATAAGGGCTCTTCCTGAAAGAAAGCCTGTCTTCCCTATTGCTGAATGTAGAAGCTGGACTGTCCAGGTGCAGGGATAAATCAGAACTGAGTAGATAGATGAGACATCATAGTACATGGTGGAATTTAGGTTTAAAATGCCAGGCTTTTGCTTCATTCTGCTGAAGAAGTGGAAGCCAGCCCCATTACTGGGACAATGTATCGCCAAGGCCAGGGTTGAGATTCAAGGTCTTTCTGTGTTCTTTGATGTCTGAAAACTAAGATAGCAATAATACAACCATCCAACTATGTAAAAATGAGGAGCTTGAGGGTGCCCATGTGAAGCACATGTGAAAATAAATGCAAAGCGATGTCTGGAGACGGGAGCCATTCTCTGTCTATAGCTTGCTTGGGTTCCTGTATATCTGCACCTCTTCCAGTCCCCAGGACAGACCTAATATGATTAGATCAGAGCATCCCCTACTTCACAAAATATGCTTACTGCAAGACACTTATTTCCAGTTGGGATTTTTCTTTTTAATGTTGTAGTTTTGAGACTGCCTTGGAATATTTTATATAACATCAGCCACTGTGCAGATTTGTGTATTGTACTGTAATTACTTAAATAGGGGATTTTGTATGCTACAGCCAGTGATTCATGAACTGCAGGGTATCTGCAAAAACAGGCTTTCATTGGGATTATGGGATGTAAAATGCCTGAAGGTTTTTGCCTTTGATAGCAGACCTGCCATTGCATCCACACAGGGCTTGTCTAATAAATTGTATTAGTGCTTTCCAACATCCTGATAACTTCCCTCCCCCAACTCTTTGCTATTCTGAAGTGTTTTGAAAGAAAACTGGTTCTCTGTGAATTATTTCTGTGGCAATCATTAAAGCATATGTTCAGCGTGCTCGTTGTTGACCATGCAGTATAACAGAGAAGAAAGTTGAAAAAAGTTCTTCAGGAAGAACTTAATATTGTGATACTTGCAATTATATAATTTCTAACTAGAAGTAAGGGAGTTGTAGAAGGTGTGAAGAAAAGATCAGAATTGGGGGTTCTCATTGCCTTCAAGGAGATGTAGCCACTTACCTTCCACTAGTTTAGGGTTATATCGCAAAGTCCCCTACTTGCTTTTGAAAATCGTCTCAGCCACTGAAGAAAATGGAGCTGCTCTTTGATATAAGGCATCAATTAACTTGGCACGTAAAATTATTTCAAGCCCATGAGGAGGAGGAAGACATGCTGAAAGCAGCGTGTTCATGCCTGTGTATCCAACCAATGTGTTAGGCTAGGAATCCTTGCAGACATAGGTAAATCTAAAGCTTTTTCCTTCTGTGAAATCAAGCACAAACTAAGCAAGGGAAATCATAAATATATGATAATGGCTTGCTGCCTGATAAAACCGCCCTAATTCTTCCAGGGGATAGCAGGTTTGTGTCTAGTGTAATTTCCTTGCTGACTTTTCTCTCAGCCCATTTCTACATGTCTGCAGGTTTTGTTGTACAAACAGAAACAGAGTTGTTTTGTAGTGAGTTTTAATTACAGCAGGCACTGTGTTTCAGACATGGTAATTCTTGTTTTTATGTTGGGATTCACATGGCTGCACTTTCTTTACAGGGGTTGGGAAAGAATCTTTTCTTAGTCATATTTCTCTGGGATCTAGAGCTGTGCAGATAAAAAACAAAACAAAAAAAAAATCCTTACTGTTACCAGCTTCCTTCTTCCTGAGGTTATCACAGCTCAGGTAAAGGAAGTTCAGCAGATAGTAAATACAAGCCGGGCTAAATAAAATGCAAATGCAAATATGCATTTGTGTCCATGACATTCTTCACTAACTTCCATTTCCTTACATAAGAGCCCAGGCGGACAAGGTGGCCTATGGCATCCTAGCTTGTCTATGAAATAGTGTGGGCAGCAGGACAAAGGAAGCGATCGTCCCCCTATACTCAGCTCTGGTGAGCCCCCACCTTCAGTCCTGCCTTCAGTTTTTGAGCCTCTCCCTACAAGAAAGATATTGCAGTGCTGGATCACATCCAGAGAAGGGCAACGAAGCTGGTGAAGGGTTTGGAGCACAAGTCTTATGAGGAGCAGCTGAGGGAGCTGGGGTTGTTTATCCTGGAGAAAAGGAGGCTGAGGGGAGACCTTGTTATGTTCTGCAATTGTCGGAAAGGAGATTGTAGTCTGGTGGGTGTTGGTCTTTTCTCCCAAGTAACAAGAGGCAGGACAAGCGGAAATGGCCTCAAGTTGCACCAGGGGAGGTTTAGACTGGATATTAGGAAAAATGTATTCACAAAAAGGGTCATCAAGCCCTGGAACAGGCTGCCCAGGGAAGTGGTTGAGTCACCGTCCCTGGAGGTATTTAGAAGACATGTAGATGTGGCACTTAGAGACATGGTTTAGTGGTGGAGTTGCCAGTGCTAAGTTAACAGTTGGACTTGATGATCTTAAAGGTCTTTTCCTACTTAAAAAATTCTATGATTAGGAGCAGGAAAATTCAAGGCCTCCCAACCTCCACCCTTGATCACTTTTTACTGTGCCTGTTTCAAGCTGCTTAGTGTGCAGCAGGTTGCTTGCTATTTTAAAAACTCACTAAAAATATGAGGGCAGCAAGCAGCATATAGCTGTGTATACTGTGTACAGACAGAGCTGTATGTTCTCAGCTGAAATCCTCCACTCAGCAGACGTTCTTTGGGGTTAGGTGCTTTGTAAAAGTTTGGGTTTGTTTTTAAAGCCCAGCATTCTTCCACTCTTGCTGTTCTCAGTTCTGTTTTGCAGCCATTGGCCATGCAAAGCAATGCTTCCAAATGGGGCATCAGAGGAGACTCAGCCCAGTAAATCTGCAGGTAGAGCAGAATTCACTGCCACTGTTTTCCGTATGTTCCTCTCTATGGGGGTCTGGCTGGACCTCAACCTGAAGAGGAAGCTGAATGGAAAATTAATGGAGAAATGAGTTCCACCCACAGGTGCATGAAGCAGCCAAACTCTTTTGTTCTAATTCTCTCTGGTTTTAGCATTTGTCTGTCTTGAGGTGTGTGTGGGGGTGGGTGTGGGGGTGGGTGTGTACTAGAGGCAGCACATTCATACCTTGCTCTGCCTAAGTCCACAAAAACATCTCCTAGTTCTCAGCCTTAATTTGCAGCCCTTTAAAAGAACCTTCCCCTACTTCCTCTTCTTTTTTTTCCCCCTCTTTTTTTCCCCCTTTCTTTTCTTCTTTCTTCTTTTTGTTTTAAGTTAGTTCACATTGATTAATCATTTTAGAAATGTTTAGGGCTGGGATTGTGAAACCTTTGCTGGCACGAATTTTTCCCCTGGAGTCAAGGAGACTACTCATTAGCATGACTACTTGCCAGCATGAGGGAGGGATTCACAATCTGGACGTTTGTAGTTTTAAAAATATGTCTCTATTTAGCTGATTTGAGCAGCTGAACAGAGATGGTTATGGAAATCAGACTAACAGGCTGTCACACTGGAGTGTTTTACTTCAAAATGCATCGATGGTGAAATAATGTATTTTTACGTAATGCACACATTTAAACAGTATTTCAGTTGTATGATCTGTGTCTTCAGTCTTACAAGCATTGTGTGATACCCTTTCAGCAGAAACCAAACCAAGCCCTTTGTTGTTAAATCCCTTCTCTGTACCCCTCTTAGCTTACACCCGGTGTAAAAAGGTACGTGGGTAAGGACCGCCAGGAAAGCCGGTACGGGCAAATCTCTCAGAAGCGGCCAGTGCTTGCGGATACCTGGGTTTGAGCCTACTGATGGAGGGGGTAGAAAGTGAGGAGCTGGGTGTCTGCAGGACATGCAGGTAGCATGGCTGTACCTCTTGTTCCTGCTTGCAAGAAACGAAACTGTGGAAAGACGTCTGGCGCTCTGACAGAAAGCCCTGTGTTTTATATTACGCCAGTTCCCTACTTTGAGTCAGTCACTCCCCCTTTTTGTTTTTTCCTGAGGACAAGCGAAACAATTCTGCCTCTGCTCTGTATGGCTAACAGCAGCAGTGACCTTCAGGCTCATCCCAGTAGGATCATGACAGTATGGGATCATCCCAGTGAAAATTCAAAACGTTATCTTTCCCCCACCCTCCTCCACCCCAATCCGCTGCACTTACTCCTCTGCACTCAGCGTGGCCGTCTAGCCTGGGTGCTGGGCTGCTGGGGCACTGGAGTTCCCTCTTCTGCCTGCATCCCCTCCACCTTGCACAAAGCTGACAGGGGGATTTTTCACCTCCTCACTTTCCTTTTTCCTCTTTGATTAACTTTGGACCAGATGGCCAGTCCCCAATCTCTCAGCATGCATTTGACTGACAGGAGCCTTTGATAAACCTCATAAGAATGAAGTCATCTTCAGGTCACCTCCTCTGCCTGGCCTTTAGCATCCTGCACATACCACCATTATCTGCTGAATAGGAGACAAAGGAAATTAGCTCCAATTCCCTATCATCCCCATTATTTCCACACTGATTTAAACAATGAGGCAATGAGATGCCCTTCACTTCCCTTCGAAAGGTACAAATGTCAGCTGTTAAGAAATGCAAACAAGAGGGTTCCCATGTTAATAGATGGGCTTCTTTGTAAAGCCATGAAGTGGTAAAGTGGATTTATTCACCGCCTGCCTGGAAAACGCTTAACACACTTCTAAACAAATTCTTTAACCACTTTTATTTTATACACAGTGCTGAGCGCTTGAGAAGCCTCATTGTTTTGGTCTGGATAGATATAATGAGGTGATATTCCACTCTGTTGTTTTTTCCATATGCAGTTATCACGGCTTTGTTTGAGACAGTCCCGAACTGAAATCCTGGAACCCAAATTCCTTGATATGCAAAAAGGTTTAGCTGTGTATGAAGCCAAGTACTGAGATGTAAGAAACTACCTCCAATTTTGAGTGAGGTAAGAAATTTGGATACTCTGGACAGAGGACACAAGAGCATGAATCATAACAGAATCTCTCCAGAGATTTGTAAGTAGTTACCTCACATCCACTCGGCTATTGACCTTTTATCTGAGAAGAGAAGTAACAATACACCCTAAGAAGTGTTGCCCCAGGGGTATTTTAAGCCAGGCATGCTAGAAAATAGCTTTAAAAATATTTATTTTGATGATATTTCTTTCCCAGGATTGTGGTCTTCCACTTGAGTTGATTTGACTGACAGTTAATTCTGTGTTTTTGGCAACTGAAAGTATCTGAATGATTGGACGCTTGCATGAAACCATTCTCCAGATCACTGGCACACCCACATACATTGCAGGAGATTAAACCAGCAATGATCTCTAAATTAACTCTTGGGGAAACTGGCCCTTAAACTGTCCTTTGCATGCAAATATTTTGTGCTATTTGTCTTTGCTACTAGTCTCTCCCTAGTGAAGCAGTCAGGATCTTTCCTCTGAAATTGGGCTCACTGCAGTCATCTCCTGAAGTACAGCTGCAAAGCACTGCACAAGAATGTATCTGTTTATTCCACAGAGCAAGGATCATGCTGAGAGCTAGAAACTGTGAGCCATGAAACATGGGAGCAATGACAGCATGTCAGGTCAAGAGACTGGTGAGCAACTCTGACCACCTGTTATGCCAGGTTGCTAGGCCTTGGCTTCCTGTGCAGTCAGTGGGGAAAAAAAGTCATCTTGGTTCCTAAGTTAAGCGGGTAGAGAAGCCAGTCCTGCTTACTTGATGCTCAGTTGTGACTGCTGCTCACAAAAGGAGTCTGGATCATTCCTTGCTGATTGACCTTAGACGCCATTGTAGCAGGACTTTCTAAGTTAGGGTCTCAAGTTCGGCAGCTTGAACATGGCACTGGAAAGTGAAGGTTCTTCTCTTGTTTTAGAGTCCTAGGTAGTTTGCCACATACCTCCAGACACTGATAAATGCTGGTCTCTCTCTTTACAGTGTTATCACAAGTTCCCCCACTTCACCAGTGACAGAGAGAATTCTGTTGATGATCTAGGCTGATTTATGCTTCTGGGCACAGCCTGGCTTGCCTCCACCATGAACTCTGTCTAGAGAATAGTGGCAGAACTGGAGGATAAGGGTACATCTAGGTTTTAAAGAAAAACCCTTTCCATACGAATGAAAAAATACTCTTGCTGCTGGGGGAGGATGTTAATATGGAAGTCAGGTAGCACCTTTTTTTTTTTGCCTTGGGAGTCTTTTTTACAGCTTCCCTTACTTGTATAAGAAGATCCATATTGTGGCAATGCAGCAAAGGATTCCTATTCAAAGTTGGGTGTAGAAACTCAACAGAAGTCCATTAGCTGAGAGAGAGAGCTTGAGAAACGTAAGCTAAGCCTAATTAATGAAAGTATTCTTCTTCAACTATTCTTGCAAAAATCAAAAGAAATGTTTTGCTTCTTTCGTCTTTTCAGCTGAAAAGCTTCCAGTGTGGCCTGTGCCATTAAAGGACTCCAGCTGTTTTGCAATTATACCTTGTTCCTCTTTCCTCTATATTCCACCTTATAGTGGTGAAACTTCAATCACCACAATTTTGTTGGTGCTGACAATAAAAGGAGAGTCTTCTGAGAGCTCTGAAGAACCTGTAATTCATGTTACTTCTTGAAGTATTTGACTAGCTAACACGAAAGGCCAGATGCTTGCTTCTATTTATCAAGTTGCCCCTTTTCCATGCTCATGTTTCTACCTTGGTAGTGACTGACTTTATCACCAAGCTGCTTTTTCTCTGATCTCTTGACATTAAGCCTGCCAACTGACTGAAGATGGACCCTAGGCTTAGCTAGCTAGGACTTGGCTTAGATTTGGGATTTACAGGAATAGATGGCTTCAGCCCCTGTGATCAGCAGCCTCAGTAGTATTTTTAAGACATCTGAAGACACCTTTCCACTGGTAAAGGTGGAAAGCTCAACACATTTCCGTGCATCCTTCTGCATGCTTTCTGATTGAAATCTGGAAGAGGAATTGAGTTTCTCGCTGCGGTTCTGATTTTGGCAGCCACAAAGCTTCTTTTAAGGACCCTGCTGTGTCAGGGTGCAGATCAAGGTGCAAAAATATTCATCTGAAGAGCTTCTTTTCCTTAGATAGGGAAGACTGAGTTGTATGGAGCTAACCTGTGGCAGGGATCAAATGCTGTCTGCAGTACTATTTCTTTTTAAGCACAATTTGCTCCCACAACTTGTGTTTCACATACAGCATGCACTACTTGAGGAGTTTGGCTGTCCATCTCTGCCATTAAAAGGACACACCAAAAAGATGGGCAGATATACTGGCACCAACACAGTTCGACTTAGATCACTTTACAGTAGATACTCAAGTCAGTCTGAAGAAGCAAGAACATGGCAAAAACTCTAATCTCAAGGTTTTGGGGTTTTTTTTCTTTTTAAGCAGAAGTAACACCTATCTGCAATTCAGAGGGAGAGGTTGAGGGTGGGGAGCTTATGCTTCCCGTTTTGCTTTTAAGGTCACAGTGAAAGCTTGTGATTGAATATTTTGCATGGAACTGCCTATAACAAAGACAAAGACAAAGACAAGGGGTTTGTCAGAGTGCGATGAAAAGAGAGTGAGAGAAAGAGAGAGAAAGATCTGTGTTAGATTTTTAAGGTATATTTGAAAGAATGAAAAAAAAACGCTTTCAAATCCTCAGGGACTTTCCAATTTATCAAGAAAGACACATTCTTCCTAATGAAAGGTTACTGACCTTCATGAATGTGACAGTTCAATTACAGCCCATTCATATGCAGAACAGCCGTTGATAAAGGATTTAGGAAATGTGACTAGCATAGCAAAAAAAAAAAAAAAAAGGGAGGGGGAAATGTCTAGAAAATTATTTTTTATTGTGGAGCAAGAAATATAAATAAGATTCAGTCAGGTAGTAGAACCTTTTCTTCTCTGGACCAGCAACCCATTAGATTTGCTTCAGTGAATACATTGACTTTTTCCTCTTCTTTTTCTACTAATATTTCTGTCTTTTTAATCCTCTGAACTACTAAACCTAACAAATCATAAAGCCCTTGGGGTGCTGAGATGCAGGGTTTCAAACATTTTTTCCCTCTGACTGGCAGAGAAAGCTGGAATGTGTCCTAATGTTATTTTAAGTGCTTGACTAGTATTTAAACTCTTAAATGGATGGAAAGTTAAAGCAACAGCAAATGCACATGCACATACATGTACCTCCTCCTTCCTTTTCCTTCCACCTTTTCCTCCCCCCCAGCTTCCCCACACACACTGATCTTGGCCTCTCCAAGGCTGTTAATAGCCAAAGCAGATATTGGCTAGACTCTCTGGAGCCAGCCTTCAGCCAATGGAGGGTGACACCTGTGAGCTGATATTTGTTGAACTCCTCCAGGTGTAGGAAAGATGCTTAAATTGACATAAGGCAGGAGCTGTAAAAACAGGCAAGTTATGTCAGTCATACATGCAGCTCTCTGGAAGATCCCAAAGCCAAGTTGTTGTGAAACAACTAGGGGAAAAAAAAAAGGTTTTGCTTCCTTTAAAATAATACCAGATTATCTGTTTATCTCTCTGTGTGCACACACACCCTCATGGATCTGGGCCTGTGTGCACCGTGCACTCATGAAGGATACACAGAAAATAACATGAGGTGTATAACCCTACACACACATGTACAAAGCCATCTTGTATTTTAAAGCAGTAGCAGTAGAGTTAGATGAGGAAAATCCTTTGCTTAGTCTCACAGGTGGTCCCAAACTAAGCAGCTGTGGTGGGATTTTAGTGCTCACCTGTATTTATTTTAGGTCATGAGCACATGGAAGGCATTGTCTTCCACAGAGCAGAAAACAACTTCTGGACTTTATAGCAAGTGCTCAAATCCAAGCATAGTCGGATGGGTGTGAAGAAATCCTAAAACTGTCTGCAGAAGTCAGAGCCAAAAGACATTTCCTTGACCTCCACTCAGTATCTGTGAAATGGCATGCATGTTTCTGAGAAATGAGAAGCTCAGTTAATTGGCTCTACCTCCGCCCAGATACAGGGCTGAAGTTTTCCACTCTCTTCACGCTGGGAAGAACTGAAGGGGCTGAGAGTGAGATCTCTGTTCTTCCTAGTAGGGCAACTGTGGGGAGAAGAGGCTAGTACAGAATTTTTTATACTTCTGGGAAGCCAGAACCACTCTCAGTACTTTACGCTGCTGCACTAGATGTCTGTCTTCCCTGCCTAGTTAACTTCTCTGATTAAACTTCCAGACATATCTCTAGTATGTGTTTTAAGCACCTTGCTTACTGGGTGCTGAAATTTGTGTATGCTCTTAGGAAAACCCTGAGAGCCTGTTCTTGAGGTCATGAGGATTTTAATCAGTAATCACCCGTTGGTACTGACTGCTTTGTAGACTCTCTGCCTCTGTTGTCTCATCCAGGTTTAGGTGATCGCTGTAGAGGAAAGAACAGTTCCTTGTCCTTAGTCTAATTTTAGATCAAGGGCTGGCATGGAATTGGCTTTGGCAGCGTTGAGTGATAATATCTCATAGTGATGTATACAAATAAAGTAATCAATCTGTCTTTATTGGTTCTTTCAGATGACTTTGAAATGCGTAATTGTAAGGTATTGAATTATGGAAATCATGGCAGAAATTACCGGGATCCCTTTGGAATGGTCACACTCTTGCTTCTCTTTTAAGCAAAAGTTCGTCTGATCAAAGGGCTTTTTAAGGCACAATGCTTTGTTCTCCCTTTTGTTCAGCAAGTACCTGAGATTTTCAGGAGGGTGCTAGGAGGCCCCAAGAGAAATGAATCCAATACATTCCCACAGTATCCGTTTCCAAGAAATCTGTTGATGCAGTGTAGCGGGCAACTCAGGGTCTGTTTTGAACGCCCTGAAATTTTTCAGATGCTTCTGGCTTTTCTCCTAGTAGAATGCTGCCCAGTCTGCACTAGAAGCTCTGGGCAGGCTCTAACACACTGATGACCATCTCCCCTGTCATAGCTTCCAGCTGTCTCATAGCGTGACAAGGTTAGAATCAAGGCCCTTTGAGCACTAGAGAGGAGCTTCCTAGCAGCATGATCACCACTCGCTTTTAATGTTGAAAAGACAAACAAGATAAAGGGATTGAAAATGTTAACATTCTTAAGTCCAGTAAATGTCTTTGGAATCTGTCTGTGCAGTTAGATTTGGTGCAGGTAGGGTCCCAATTCAGGGGAACAGTTACACGCTGAAGCTGAAACGTTATTTCATCTGAAATAAGGACTGCATCAATTATGTTTAAAATGGAGAGAGTGCAAGAACTAATCCAAGTACATGCTATAAAATTCCCTATGTCATTCCTCAAATATGTTTTCTGCAACCTGCTGCAGCCTATTTGGACTATGATATGATATAAAGTGTTTACTGGAATTCATCTGGAATAACCTTTCCACGATGTTTTGTCTTTGCCTCCAGTAGATAACGCAGGCCATCTACGCTTTTTTTTTCCCCCCTCTTTTAAGATCCACAAAGCAAGACTATAAAACATTTGGCACAGAAAATCTTTACCATCTTCTGAAATTAGGCTTAGTTTGCACCACTAGTAAAATGTATTTCATTTACTTCCAATGGCCGGTAGACAATTTGATCAACTCTTAATTTTTCGATAGCTTCAGTTTCAGGACAGACTTTAATATTCAAATCACAAAACATCTTTAATGGATGTAAAATCATAAGAATTGTTGGGACCAGTGTCACGAGAACATTTCTGATCACATTTGCTTTGGTTTAAAATACAGTCTTTGTTTTCTGCTTACATTTAATTGGCAGGGTTCCTTTAAAGTTTACTCTTGGCCCTGAGACTTGAGAGTGCAGTCAGGCATGTGGCTGAGAGCAGTCCTAATAGGCAGGCTGCATGCATAACCTCACCAGCTAATGCTCACGGGCTGTGAGGGGGTTGTTCATCAGGGGAAAAACACAGTCCACTGCCGCTCAAGCTAGCATGAACTTTACATACAGCATGCCTTGCTGATTGATTAAAAATGTAGTCATCCTTAAAGGCAAATCACCTAAGGACTTACAAGTCCTTAAGTCACAAATACAAAGATGGTTTTATTTGGTGTGCTTTTGCATAACAGGCTCTCTCAGGACAAGGACTTTGCTTGCAGTCAGGGTGAGTTGGTGGGTGACTCCATTTGGCTTGCTGGTTGAGGCAGGTTCTCCTGAATCAGTTCGCGTGGAAACCAAACTGCACCTGAGCAAACATTAAATGGCAGGGAAGGAATTGCTTTCAGTTCACAGCCACAAAAGTTAGAATGACTTATGCATGTTCCAGTAGGGAAAACTTTCTCTCATGGCCACTTGCTTGATAAGATATAGCAGGAATTAATTTTAGTGGGGCTAGTAAATGTGAATTACTGTGTGGCTGGTCCCCTTCTAGCTGGATATAGAGATTTATCCAACACTATCTCTGTGTTGCTCTGATCCCCTCAGTCAACTGGTATGAGACAGCATGCAAGAAAGCATTTGCATATATATTCTCTAGGTACCAAAAACAGCAAGCAAAGAGATGTGACAGTCCATGTGCTTTCTATGGTAGGCTTAATGGTTTCTATCTGCAGTTTCAGCTCAGCCCAGAGAGCATCAGGAGCAGAACAGCAGGTCACTGTGCAACAGGACTTTGTGGCCAGCCCAGCAAAATGAACCCTGAGAGAGTACTCATCCCACTCACGGCCAGTCGCTGCTCAAACTGTTGACAGATTTCCTTGTGTGAAGCAAGGGGGGAAAAAAACCCCAAAACCTGTTTGTTTTCCAGCAGATGTGATGCACTACCAGTATGTGCTAGCAGTCGGCTTTTCACTTGGGCAGAGTGTTTCAATATGAACATAAATTCTTTCAGGTGCTGCTCATTAAAACTGTGGTGGAGAAGATAAAGGCACAGCACGTTGTCTGTGTTACTATGATCTGTCTGGCCTAGCATATACTCTGCACATTAGGGTAGAGACCACTCTGTCTAGTGTCTCACAACATGTTGATAGTAAGAACTGGATCCAGACAGGCAATGCTGGCTCATATCCAGAAAATGTTAACTATATATGTATATATCAAACTTGAAGTATTTAAACAGACCCCAACTCTGGCGTATCAAAGTGTCTAGAAAACATGTTTCTTCAAAAGAGCCTTTTCTACTTTGGAAGAAGCAAGAAAAATAGTAACAGGCAAGATATATTACAAAATCTGGGCCTCAGTCCAGGAAAAGCACAAGTTTCCAAGATCCTCACATTTTTACATTATGGCCTATATTGAGGTCAAACCTTTTTAAGGTGCAGATTTCTCTTCTCGGTACTTGAAGAGGAAACAATGTGGGTTCGTTTCCGTTTCGTTTCTTTATGGTGCGTAAAGGAATCTTGTGATATTTGTTTTTTAAAAGGTTGCGGCTTCTTTTTTATTGCTAGGTTCTATTCTTGTCTTGTCTTTGGGTTTGCAGTGAGTCTTGCTGGAGCTCTTAGAACTCAGGATTGTGGATTCCTCCTTGAACAGGAAGGATACGGAAACTTTAACAGGCTTTCTCCAAAGTACTTTTTAGCAATCAAAGAAAGCCTATGAAAGCTTGAAAATTTTAAGTCTTTGTTCATTTAAAACAGATTTTGCTTTCATTGTATCTCATAACCCTACCAGTCCTCCAGAGTCTCACTATAGCAATGAGATAATTAAAGTATGCATTGCTATTGTCTGGAAAGAAGGCACCAGGAAAAATATCTCAAAAATAGTATTAATAAAGAAAAAAAAAAAAGCTGAAAAAAATCCCATTATTTTGTTCACGATAGGAGCAGCCCTTAAAGGTTTTCGGAGGATCAAGAAAATCCTCCCTGGGTTCAGCAGTTCATCTCTTCTGTCAGCAGTAAAGGAGGGTGCAGTCAGGGGATCGCCCTGCTCCAGATACCATCTCTTCAGAGAGCAAACTGGCAGTGGCACAGGTCAGTATTCAAGGATGCTTTTTGATCCCTGTCTTGGGTTCCCTTGAGAGCAGTGCTGGAAAGAACTTCAGATCAGGACTGTCTTCAGCCTGTCAGGGCAGTTGGTTCTGCCTTACCAGTTTGTACCAGTAAGAGCTATAGTAGGTATTTTATATATTACTGGCCTTGCTGTGTAAACACTGACAGAAATACTTTCCACTCATCCCCCTGCCTCCACAGTTAATCTACCTGGTCATTCTTTCTAATGCTGCATGTGGATGCATGCAAATGTCATTACTAAGATAACTTGTTTGGGTTTATCTTACTTCCTATTTGCTTTTGAATGCAAAGGAGCCCAAGGGATTTCATACTGGGGCAGGTACTGACAGTTCAGGGGTGCTACTGAGAAAAGAGAGGTAAGATAAAAGGGAGATGCACCCCTTTCTAGCCAGTCAGTGATGCAGTGTAATGCTGATGCTACTTCCATATTTTTAATGAATCACTGACAACGTATCGATCTGATGAAAGAAGGTAAGTTTCAAGTGGCTGCTTTATTGTACATTAGTAAGGTGTACATCTATTGCTCAGTCTTCGTCTGCATACAGATAGTGCGAGAACATTTGCATGTATTGACAGTCTGACAGATGGAAAACGCATTAGACCTAACATGTGTGTGCTTTGCAGATGCCCCTGTCTCCACCCTGAGCTCATCCAACCTCCTGTGGGTTGGCTGTTGGCTCTGTGCAGCGCTGTTACCCTGGCATGGGAAGTGCTGAGCTGTGCTCCTTGGTATGTTCAGCGCAGCTGGACATCAGCAGCATAGTGATAGGTGTGTTACTGCTCTTTCTCAGACCTGTGGGTAGAGCAGCCAGAAAGCCTAGGCAAATGTCCCAATGCTTCTTTTCAGTCAGATTTCTGGTCCAATAAAAGAGGACGTGTCTGGTGAAACTGGTCCCTAGAGTAGCCTTCAAATATGTCTGTTCTTGGCCTCCTGACCGCCAGCTCAATTCACTATTTAGGGAGTCTTCTCTGATGAGTTCTGGGGTGCCTCAGAACTGGTCTCCTTCGCTCCATGCATCTCCTCTCCTCCAAGGAGGGCCAACAGAGGAGCAAAAGCTAACAGAAAAAGGGTTTTCTCATAATCCCTAGTGGCCAGAGTATCCCAGCAACCTTGCTAGAGACACCATATTTTATAGTGAGAGCTGAAGAGGCACAGAAGTGTCAGTCCATAGGTTTCAGTTCTGTGCACTTTCCAGGGTGAACTCTGTGCATTTCTACAGAGTCCTCATCATTTCAATTTTGTTTTTTAATTAAGTGGTAGCCACTAATCTCAATGTCTCATACTGAGAAACCTGAGAAGTCCATGCCTTCTACTTCTGCCTCATATAAAAACTTGCTTCATATACAATGAAAGATAAGGGCTTTGGTTTTTTCTGCTAGAGAATGTGTGGGTAGGAAGACATCCAATCTGTCAAACTCTTCGTGACTAATAAATATTAACTGCTTCAAGTCTTCTAATTATCTCAAATTTTTAAAATCTGTGGCCAACTACTTAAATATTTAACCATCTGCCAAAAAGCACTCTTGGAGGTTTATTCTACAACATACAGGCAATGTTGTTGAAAATGGAAACTTTTAATACAGTGCCTCGATCAATATGAAATCGGATATTTTTTTTTCTTAAGTTGATAGTGTGTTAAATTTTGTCAGGGTCTCCACATAACAACACCCCCAGTCTCCTTTAAACATTCCTCCATTTGAATACATGTGAAGATCAAATTGGTACAGAAAGGTTGAAAACCTCTCTGCATTGGGATATCGAACAGTTACTGAACCCATGTTGAACACAAGGGAGCTGCCCAAGGGATATGGCCATTGCTTCTTCTAGGTGATGCAATAGCTAAACACAGTAGGATGCATGTGGAAAAAAAGAATAATGATGCTTGTTTTCAATTTAGGCTTAGCAAGGCAGATGTATACCAGCTGGGCTCCCAACTCATGGTCTGCTCACTTTCATTTTCTTTTACATTCTTTGCTTCTCTTTACATTCTTTGCTTCATCTGGCAATGTCTGTAAGACTGTTGCCTTGGGGGGTGGGGGAGGGGAGAGAGGGAGGGATAGAGAGAGAGAGAGAAAGAAGTCGTCTTTGAAATCCCAGGGAGTGAGCAGGAATAATTCGTACAGCAGGTGATATTTCAAAGCTTCAGGTCAAGGTGAGTCATGAAGCCTTGAGGCCTTATATCCCTTCAGATCCCCAGAAGTTTTCTGAATTCCAAAAGCTTACTAACCTCTTTAAAGATAATAATGAATAATCAATACTATATTTGATCCCTTGCATGAAGGCATTACAACAAATGGCACTAGATCTTTTGAAAGGAAGAATAACATTTTGATCTTACCTTGTAAAATTGCCACACTCCAGCCTACCTCTTGGCTCATATGCTTCATTGTGTAATGGCATCCAGCTGGACTACAAAGGACTCTTGCAGAAAGCCAGGCTCCTCTGAGAATACAATGCCTGATAGGAAATATTTAGACTATGAGATCCTCTGGCATGATGTTTTTGAGGAAGATTTTATGTCATATCATTTTGATGGTGTTCTGCTTAGGATAGAGCAACCAAACCCATTCTCAACACAAAAGACACTGGCTTTTGGAGAGACTGACCAGACTTCAGGTCCAGTTTCACCATCAGGTGAAGAAAATTCCATTCAGTGAGATCTTCCAAAAAGCTATAGAAGTGACCTATGCAAGGTCAAACTTACTTCCCTCCTTTCTCCTCATTCTTCCTTTCCCACCAATTATATTTTCCCTCCATTGTTATATTAGAACTGTCTTGTGAGACAGAAGTGTGAGTGACATCATCTTGAACTGTCCCCTCACTAGTCAGGGAAAGAAAAAATGTCTTTTGGCCATGGAATAAACAGTTATAGAAGTCTGATCACACACGGGTTTAGAAAACTCTATTTGTTATCCAACCCAGACAAGTAAATCTGCTGAATTACAGAAGAAGTCCTGGAGAGGTGACTGCCTCATTTCAAGATGTGGGGTAGTTTTTAATTTAATTTAATTTTGTTTTGTTTTGTTTTGTTTTCTTTTATTTCTTTTGGTTTTGGGTTTTTTTTCTGTGAAAGCTCTAAAATGCTCATATAAGTTAGGATCCTGGGATGCCTGCTATGTTGGCTAATGTTTCAATCTGAATTACATGTGGGAATTGCATGTCTTTCTTGTCTTCTGAGTCGGGATGTGTACATCTTTATTGGTTTATAGAACAGTTGTCTCTTGTACATAATGAACTGCTAAAAGAAGAAGCAGTATGTACAGCCTGGGGTTTGGAGCTTGAGACTATAATACCGCCATGAACGTGCAGTCAGGGCAGACTACAGCGCAAAACCTTTAGAGTTGATGCTGACATGGACCTCACACCATCCCTGCTAGTAGCAAAGTCAATTAGTGGAACTCTGGCTCTGATTATGTGTTGTATTAATGGCTGAAAGCTCTTCATACAGTGAAGAGGCAGCACAGCCTCGCTTCCTATCATTGTCAGCTGAGGACAAGGATTGAATGATGCTTCACAAGCAGTGACTTCACAGGTTCTCTGGATAGACTCTTTTATTACCTTTCATATGACTAATGATTCTGTGTTCTGGTTTTGAGGTACAGAAATTACTTGCAGGTGATTTTCTTTATTTTCTATTCATTATGCTTGGCACAATTTCACTAGGTGAAAATGAACATTTTATTTATTGACTCTTGTAGAAATTCCAAAGTTCAAATCAAGACAGAAGAGTATTTTAAGATGATCAGAGGCCTACCATTTTTTAAAAATTAAGGATGGAAGGACTGACACCAACCCACAATCTGATGGAGTACTGTTAAATGAGGTTTTAAGCATGCTCTGCTCTACCAGTTCTACCCCTCCCTTGAGTGAAGTTTGCAATCATATTGCTAGTAGGAGCAAATATGTATGGAGGGAGGTATTAACATGGTAAGAAACTATAGCACAGGAACAAGTCCTAATGTTGGTCCTAAATTCTTTGGAGTTAGTGGCACTGTTAGTTTGAACCTATTTACTCTTTTGAGCTCACATTCAAAGACAAAGTCTTTATAGCTATTACCACTTTTCACTGGCTGTGCTGTAATCTAATCTTTACTTTAGCCTTGCTCTTTTCAGTCACTTGATTCCAAAATTACTCTTTTCCTCTATACAAACTAGTCAGATCATTCTCTGTGAGTATACCAGTTCAATGGGATCTTCCAAAAGGCTATTTTCCTGAAGGATAGGTGTGCAAGAAGGAAGCATCATAATCATAGAAACAGAAATACAAGAAGAAGGAAATGTGAAAGGTATCAAATACTATGCTGTGTTACTTCATAATACTCTCTCTTTTTTCTGAATATGCTAGTTTTTTCTCCCTTCTCAGCAAATTCTGCTATTCACTATTGGGCTTTGTGTGTGTAACTGTTTATATATCTATGCATTTGCATGTGTGTGTACATATATATACACTCACTTGTGTAGGTATCCATAGAGATATATGCCACTGCATTAGGGTAAATTTAGCAGTTGTTGATAGCTGAAGCAATAAAAAGAGGGAAATTAATATATAAAGAAACTCCTAGTTGTCCTAAAAGGCAGCAGTAAAGGAGGTTGTATTGTCTTTCTGTTTCATAGAAAAGTCCATGACTGTGCATCTAATAAACACATGAAAGTTGGGACACCAAAGTGGTGGAGAGCACTGACAATCAATGCAGCCCTCTTTCCACTGGTGATGAATTTTCTGTAGATGGTATCAGTAGGCACAGCTGAAATGAGATGCAGTGCATTCCTTCCCTGGAAGAGAGCTGCCGCTTCTGATTTCTGTGCCTGGATTTTTTTTTACTCTCTTGTGCTTGCTTTGCTAGTCTGGTGATGCTATCAACTTCATGAGAGCTTTTGTTTAGGGTTGCTTTTTTCCCTCCCTCTGCATTTTCCTTCCACCTTACCACTTCCAGTATTTCCTTTCATGCTTTGGCTGAACGTAAATGAAACACTCTGACTGCCAAGAGCAAACCTATAAAAAAGCATAACCAAAGCAAAACTTAATTTAAATGTTAAATGAAAACTCTGGTCTAACCGTAGCTCAGTCATGCCCTCTGGGGTTGTCAAGTTAGTAGCAGTGTGCTAGTTTTCCTGCATGTGGCAACCACAGTGACAGCAGTCTGGTACAGGAACATCCAGGAAGGTATAAATTAGTCTAAATGCTGGTAGCAGTCAAGTTACAGCCATGCAGTACTCAGCCCACATTAATTAGCCTTACCTTTTCATGTAGGTTTGTGGGGCTCTGTGTTGACATAACTCTGGATGGTTTGTGGGTAGTTTTTAGATCTAGCTTGGGGTATGTACCAGCTCGTGCTACACAGCAGCTACCATGTGACTCCAATTTAGATGTGTGCTTCAAGTACTGTCAGGAGGCTTGCACTGAAAAGGCCTCGCTGCTCGCCCACCCATCTCCGAGGGGAGGTCAGTGAAAAAGAGGCAAGGTCACACAGTGGGACGGTCTTGGCCTGTGACCAGGGCGGGTGTATACTGCAGTCCTTTTCAAACAAGCTCGCTTGTAGAGTCCATTTCAAGTCTCTATAAGTTCACATTCAAGTACTTGGTGGTGATTTAGGCCTTCCTCTACTGTTTATTAAAGACTTCCACTGACTAGGTGAGCAGCAGGAAGAGTCTGAAAAGCCAGAGTCTGCAAGAAAATAGTCCTTTTTCGGGTATGATACTTTTGATTTCAATATTTACATCCTAAACCGCTATTTAACCCTTTGAAGGCTCTGCCCTAGGTGGTCCTACCTGGCTTGAAGGACTCTTCCCCAAGAGGTAGCCTTTCCCTTCTCTGTGATTAACTGTTAAAAACCGTATCAGGCTTTTCTCCCATCTTTCTCTTTCCTAGCCCTATTTGGACTAAAAAAACCTAGCAAACAATGTAATGAAGATAACATTTTCAGTAAATAGAAATGTATTTTCAAGGAAAAGGGTTGGAAGAGTTAAAAAATAAGAGTCCATTCCAAGCCTCTACATTTTGAAAACATTGATGAAATTAGTTTTTCACTGTTTTACCAGCACTACTTTCAAGCTTCCTTCCCACGCTGTTGTGCAAGTTACTTGCAGAGTACTCAGGGATACAAATCTTCTCCAAGCCTGACTCCTAGTTTCTCTGACAAATGCTCACACTGTGAAAGAA
The DNA here is from genome assembly GCA_027925045.1 of Hypotaenidia okinawae. NCBI lineage: Eukaryota > Metazoa > Chordata > Aves > Gruiformes > Rallidae > Hypotaenidia > Hypotaenidia okinawae. Next base: position 66,798,027 of record BSDF01000002.1, read on the forward strand.
GAGGCATCCGGCTGCCCTGGATTGAGCAGACTGTCAGACATCCTCAGAGAAGTTACCATGAAAAGAATCTTCAAAACTTTGTTTAAAGTGAGGGCTGTTAATCAAGGCCTTGGTGCTCTCATTAGAGAGGGGAGGAACAATTTAAAGTCAGGAAGCTGCAGTATATGAAAGACATGAAATTGAAATGAACGCATCTTTTGCCAGCTGGTTTCACACCCCCAGTTGGCAATCCGCAAAGGTTTAGAGGGGGAATTAAATCCATTTTTCAGCAGAAATAACTATTTTTGTGATTATCATATAGATTCCATGAGCTACACTTTGGTCCTATCAAGATAGGCAGGCAGCTGCATGAGAGGTGGAAAGAGAGAAAATGATTGAGATGAAATCACCACCAACAGCTATTGCAGGCAAGGAGGCAGCATTGGATCCCAGCCACAGTACTTCTGCAACCTGGTTTGAATGGGCCTGATGGGATGCCATAATGTAACCTACACTGAACAAGGTACGTGGAAAGCTGTCTGACATGGGGCTCTATTTCAAAGGAAAAAAACACCCCAGATTCCTTCCAGGCTTTAATTGCTTTTATTTTACTTGTTTTGCTCTTGGGGCTAAGATTGCCTTCAATAAAAAGAGATTAAAAAAGTAGAGTGAAACAACACTCTAAACCCAAGTCAAATGAAAATAGCTTGGAGAAAAAAAGGTTTTTCTCAGTGTCAGTCTTTAAACCAGCTGAAAGGCCTGAGTGAAATAAGTGGCTGAAGTTTCTTTATCACTGTACAGGGTGTAATTCTGTTCTTATATTTTATTCTTTTCCTTTTTTTTTTTCCTTCCCCAAAAGTCACTGGCCTTCTAAGTCCATTAAGTGTTACAAGGGTGAAAGAAGTGATTTTGGTCAGGATATGGCTGCCCTACTTCAGAACTGATGACTCAGCTCCCACCTTTATCAGCTCTGGGCACAATCTTACCCTTCAAGCGCAAATGCTGCAACTGAGTTTCCAGCTGCAGGCCAAATCTGTTTTGTGTATCAAAGGTCAGGATCGAGTCCTCAGCTGTGAACTGCAGGAGTATAAATACTTTCTGGCAATTGGACTTTTGTTGTTTGGTGTATCTTCCTAGCCAACAATTGTGGCGCCTGCTGTTTTTGATAGCAATTTCCCCATCCCCTTTTGGATTACTGGAAATTCATCCCTGTGCAAAGAGCATGTGTATCTCTTGAAGTCTCAATTTATGTGCCATTGTGATTATTTAAGAAGTGCCTGGGAGCCTTGTAGGGACTCAGCCCTGGGATAAACTAAAGATTAGTTTCTATTTACTGCAAAGTAGCAGAAAGTGTCATAGCCAAATATCATCCCTGTCAGGAAAGCAGAGGACAGCTAACTGCAGCTCGCCTGCTACTGCACCACAGGGGTGACGTGAGAGCTCAGAGTGGCTCTGGCCAAGCACCCAGGTGGAAGTTCGCTGCATTTCCCTGTTAAAACAGAGGAAAGGGGGGCTGAGAAGGGGAGATGTCGTGGTTTCACCCCAGCTGTGGGCCAAGATCCACGCAGCTGCCTGCTCCTTAAAATAAAAGAGCAGGGGAAGAGGGAAAAAGGGGGAAACAAGGGAAGGGAAAAGGAAAGGGCAAATAACTCCAAAACCAAGAAACTAAGAGGCCTGTGGGTTGGGATAAGGATAGTTTACTAAGATAACAGAAAGATAAAATATAACAATGCTAACAGGACTTTAGAGCAAAAGAATATGAAACTATTGATACCCAATGCAGTTTCTCACCGAACCACACAACTCAGGCCGTACCACCCAGAGCTGTCCCGGAACCCGACCGTCCCCCCAAGAAGCACGCATCCCGCCACCGCCCCTCTTCTTCCTCCCATCAGCCCCCCGTTATCCTGGGCAGGACGTAATTGGCATGGAATGCACTCTTTGGCCCATCTGGGTCACCTGTCCTGGCTTCGCCCCTCCTTTCTCATGAATAGAGAAATACGAAGAAGCTGAGAAAGTCCTTGACTGTCTGACTGCAACTAAGAACATCAGGGTGTTATCAGCACTGCTTTCATTTTAACTCCCAAACACAGCATTCCATCAGCTGCTACAAATGAAGTTAACTCTATCCTGACTGAAACCAGGACAGGAGAGTAAAAAATCAGCACCCTTTCTGAGCTCTCTTAAAGACTGTGCTGATCTTGACAGCAAAAGGTGAGGAGGACTATCCATAAATTCTAGGCATTGGTTTAGCGGATACTAAATATTGGGGAGGAAAATTGTTTTGCTGTCTAGAAAATGGCACGTCAGTTCTTGAAAGCTTACTAGCAAGACTTCTGTGTACCACCCCATTCTTCAGAAGATCCCACCTGTGAATATTTGATCTGTTGCAAAATAGAAATAAAGCTGGGTAAGTCATGGTTTTAGAGACTTGGTTTTTTTAACCCTGTCTAGAGGACTCCACTGATTCACCCAGCAAAAGTGAAGAGAAATACCCACAGTCTCTTGCTGTCGGGTCACTGGTTATTGAATACTATGGAAAGAACTGCAGATCAGTACACAACCTTTTCAGAACCCATGTGTCATTCTGACAGCTTTCCAGGACCAAGGGGGGCAGGCTTAATCTGCATACATATTAACATAAATTTACATAGGAATTGAATCAGAGATGAATGTGCGCAGTTGTTATTGTTGTGTATTTACAATAAACTTCACTGTAAGTGTTGACAGCACTTCACAAAACAGAGAGGAAGACAAAACATTCTTTGAGAGTCAAAGAGTAAATGGAGCACCATTTTCCTGAAAATGGTTCCTCATGTCTTCCCAAAAATTTGATATGGCCACAGGCATCAAGGAATTCAGCTTTGAGGCTGTCAGATGGCTGCTACGTGTGCATAAATGGCAAAATAAATCTGATCTTCCACAAAGAGGAATGTGCTGTGGTCTGTCGTTGAAGGGATGTATTCAGGGATGGAGATAAGGATTCTAGAATTTCTGCACCCTCCTTCAACATTGTACCTCAGCACCTACCTTTCTACTACATGAGTTCGACCTCTCCGAAATACGTACAGCAAGAGGAAGAGTTTCACATGTGTTTCCGTCTACTTGCTGATCAATAGTTCACCCACTGGACCTGGCATCTGTGAGTCAGAGGTGAGTTCTGAACCTGTGCTGGAAGAGGGCAAGACAAGGAAAATTTGTTGTCTCCTGGTATGGGAAAGCCATTGGTGCACCGTAAGGTTATACATACAACTCTTCCATGGTATTTCATTCCAAAAGAAAGGTCCCCCTCTGTAAAATCCTTTAAATAGATGTGATTTTGATGCGGAGTGGAAGAAAAAAAAATCTGAGGTTGATATTTTTCAAAAATTAATCAGCAATGGGCATTGACATTTAATAAAAGGGCCTGTAGCATCCCTGGCCATAGAAGATCCTGGGAAAAAATCCAAACTGCCAACACAATTGCTGGATAAGCCAGCCTAAGGGACCTGGAGGGCACTGCCAGAAGAAATACCCCCTTTAACTTTCAGCCACATTCATTACCAAGGAGGTGGAAGAACAGCACGATGTGCTCTGAATAAATTGTTCGATACACTTGTTTAGGTCTTGAAGTTAACTCTTATTTAGGCTGTTATACTCGATGCCTTTTCTCTTGAGAAAGGGCAGAGTAGTAAGGAAATGGATGTGTATGGCCAGAACAGCTTTCTCTGTACTGTGTTTTTGGGGGTCATGTCATTCAGGATAGGGAGCGAAGTTAATTAAACCATACACTTCTCAGTTCAGATAAATCTGATTTAGACTCAGGGTTGAACGTGGCAGCTCAGGAAGCATCTTGTTTAGAACTTAATAGATCCCAGCAATGGTTTGAGGGTCAGATGTGGTATAGGTATAAATCAGAGTAAGCCTGGCAACCTTTATGGGAAATGTGCCGCTGTAGGAGCCGAGTGTTGTTCAGAACATCTTCTGGCATTGTCTGACCTTCCTTAGGACCTTGGGAATGAGAGAAAAGTGTCTGTGGGTTGGGGCTTATGGTCCCAAGTTGTTTGCCATTGCAGCTTAACTAGTCACCCTGCATCAGCTACTGCTCATATGTGAGATCTTAACCCATGGCAAGTATGATGATTTAATCTTTTTTTGACTTTGAGTGGTCTCTGTGAGCCTAGGACTGAGGAGGAAAGAGGAATGATGGCCTTTAGAGATATTTCTCCAGTGGGCCCAACCTCAGGCTGTAGCTGCACCTAGAGGAACAGGAGAGAGATACAGTAGCACATGTCTCGCTGTCAAGTTTTTTTGGGCTGTTTGGTTAAAAAGCTCATCTTTTATACTGTATGAGTCACTTTGCTATTGGCATTCTAACACAGGAGAATGAAACAATCCTTCTGCAAATCTTGGGACAATTATTGGCCATCCTAAAACATGTTCATGCCTTATGTCTGAACAAAAAATCATAAATAATGTTATCCCTGTGAATCAGAGTAACCCAACTCAGGGCTTTTGCTTACAAATCATCTCATCAATTATTCAGCCAGTTCCAATTTTGGGTGACTTGCTGAAGAGAATTTGGGTCATAAATTTGTATATCCTAAATTGGGTTAGTGACAGAGTGGATTATATAAGGACTTTCACTGCAGAGCCCCAGGTCCTATCTCCTGCTGCAATAAATACTTATTATTTTTTATGGCATATGGGATAAATCCAAGAGACTGGGAAAGCTTTGGTTTAAAATGCAATGTAGTGTCATTGTTAGAGATGCTTCCTGGAAGAGACAGGCTTGGTTCTCTGGCCTAACTCAGGCAGGAGAGAGAGTTGAAATTGATCTCCAACCTCCCAAGGGACAGACCCAGCTGCCAATACACAGGAAGGTGGTCATGTTCCCTCCAGGTGCTTTCTCTGAAGCACCCACCTAGGAGATGGGTTCTGGGAACATGTAAGTCTGGCAGAGGAATGCTTAGTTTGTGAAAGCACAGTTTCAAGCATCAAGCTCCTTAGAGCCAGTGTAACGCATGTCTCCAGCAACTGAAATGTAAGATAATTCCCTTGTGTAACTTTAAGCATCTGTAAACTTAGTTGACCAAATGAGAAGAGTCTTGAAAATCTAAATTTGAATCCAGGTGCCTAACAGGACAGCCTGTTACTTTAGTCTCTTTAGGAGTTTAAGATCATGTGCTTTTATGTTTACTATAATCTTTTCAGCTGTGTCCCCAGATTGCTGTTTTGAGCTAACCTCAGTACCCACAGAGGGCTCCGTGACCCATCCACCGACTGCTGAGCTTGCTATGAGACTAACTGCAACTCTGAGCCTGGTTTTCCCTCCCATCTGGCAGCAGCAATGAACTGCTGCTGACTGAATGACCACTGATTCTCTTGGAAGCAGAGCTATGTGAACAGCAACAGCCAACTCTGTCACCATTTGTGAGGATTTGTAGCTTGGGCTCTGAGACATCTGGCTGAGATATTTACTCAGTCCAGTATTGCACTCACTGAGGCTCTGCGTTCACATCTGGAGTCTAGACTGAGTGACTCTACGGGCTGGCCTTCAAGCCTCCAAACAGCTCATGTCCCCCTCGTTCTCTCACTTTGTCTTTTTATTGCTTTATTGGTTTATTTATTTGCTGTAGGTGCTTCTATCTCATTTCCTCAGACATTCCTGTCATGGCCACTTGAGAGCTTTGGTGAGGAATGACAGTGACTGAAAGGGACCGGGTAAAAGCCAACGGGATGGGCAGGGGAGAAAGGCTGTGATGTGTTCGGTCATGTGGTTATGGTAACAGGGGAGGCCTGGTACTTGATTATGCTGTTTCTTCTGAGTTCTGTGGCTGTGATTGTGGGAAATGACAGCACTCAGCTGCACGCAGCTTGCATTCACCACACGTAAACAGGGAGCAGGGCTTTCCGTAAGCTGTTAGTGGTAGCCACGTGGCTGAGCCAGGCAGGGAGCTGAGCTGCCCACTACCCTAGGTTAGATCCTCTGGGTAAAATCTGGGTCATCATGGAGATGTTCTGCCTCAAGTTGGTTGGAGTTGATTCCTGTTTGTTGTCCCGCTTTGAGGATGAGGAGCTGGGGGGAAAAGCCTAAAACAGGATATGGTGGTTAGTGTTCAGTAACCTAAGCATAGAGATGTGATGTATCTAAACCAATGGCACAGGGCTTGACAGATGCACGTGAGGTTCTGTGAGAGAGACTTTGAGCATCTAAAAGCGACATCCAAGTTTAGGAAATTAATCCCTTCAGTTAGTCGTACCTCCTGTCTTTGTGCTTAGCTGTATGTTTTGAACCTGGGATGCTAAGGGCTTTAGTCCCATGCTGGTGCTGTACTTTCATGACAGGTGGACTCCTGCTTGATCTGATGCTGTCCCTAGCAGTATTGGCAGCTACTGCCTGCCCTGGGAGGAATTGTTCCCAAACGTTGCTGTCCTTACTCCCAGCCTTTCCTCATTTCTTTCCCTTGCGCCATTAGTCCATTAGTTTGACTCACTCCTCTGCCTGTCCCATATTCTCCTTGCAACAGTTTTCCTTTGTTTTAGATTTCCTGGTTGTCTAACAGCCCTGTCTGCCACTGCCAAAGAAATACTGTTAGGGAGTCAAGGGCTAAGTATTGCTGACAACAGTGGGGTTATGACCTGGAAACGTGGTGAAGAAACTGAATGGGATAATGGTGAAAATGTATGTAGCACTTGAAAAGATGGGTTCTGTGGGTGTACCGGTTTGTGTAGGTAGATCTGTATGTATTTGCATACAGATAAACCAGAACCCACATCAAGAGAATGTCGCAAACTCTAAAAATTTGGGCACCAAAATGCACTTCAATTCACCCTTTTAAGAAGAGTAAAAAGGGATTTCCAATAGTGTCTGTGCACTCAAAGTAGCCAGCAACAGCATGATGGCTGTTCTAAGTAAAGGGCCTTAATCAGAGTATAAAAAAAGACTGGAATGATGTTTGAACAACATGTCCAGCTCCCGAGCATTGTCTCTGCCCTGCTATCAATGACACCCATTGTGCAATAACAACATTTGCACAGAGATACGTCGTGCTTTGCGCATGGAGAATATATTGAAGCAGCCATAGGGCTAGAAAAGTCCCCAAGGGCCTGCCTGCCAGCTGCTGGCTGATGTAGAGCTGCTGCTGCTGATAATAGGGTACATGTGCTGGCTTTGAGCTGAACTAGGCAATCTGGGGCACAGTCAGATGTGCTCAACGAGGATCAAGTTCAAACCTGTTTAAGAAGTTAGTTCCCGTCAGTGGTGATTTAAGCTAAGTAGTTTTGCTGTGTATTGGAAAGGAGGAGGAATGCTCACAGTCAGCTACTTCATCTTGGCTGTCACAGTGGTGATTTCAACACAGCCAGGGGAGTCAGAAAGACAACAAACAGCTGAGATCTGTGACATCCTAAATCAGGCAGACACAAGCTGCTAAAGGTGTGTTTCCATTAGGTGTTTGCCTGCTTGTATGTAGCAGAATTATGGTACACACTTCCCTCTCTCTTTCCAAGTAGTTAAAATCAAGGAGTGCCCAGACTTCTTTGAAGATGCAGACTGTTGTTCCACACTGGAAATGGCTGTTGCTGGTTGAAGGTTGCTGATCCAGTCAGGAGCTAAACTGCTGCAGGCAGAATGTCAGTGTGAGTGAGCCTAGAAAACACAGATTCTTGCTGTAAAGATTGATGTACCATCATCAGAGAGCAAATGTAAATTCCCCCACTCTACTAAATGCTCTCGCAGGAGAGGAGATTAAAAAAAGATCACTGCAAGATTCAAGAAACATAAATATACCAATAATTAGGCAAAAGAGCATTGTCTATGACATCTGAGTCAATGTCACCCAAATTTATCATCAGCCACATTCCTTCTAGGAATATTCTACACGTGCTAAGCAGGATATACTTTTGTGTGAATAGTGTTTCACACTACCCAGTATCACAGAGATTGGCTATATATGTTTTCCGGGCTCAGGAGCCAGAGTTGGCCTCGTATCAGAACAGTTGTGTTGTGAAGCTGCTGAACATAGCTCCTCTGTATATCTCCAAAACGATTCCATTCCTTCATCAGAAGAGGTTGCATTGCACAGCAGGAGGTACAACTAAAGATCTTCCTAGAGATTATTGCCTCCTTGAAGTATTAACGCCACATTCATTCTGACAGAGAAACTGAGTTCTGGAGCAGCAGTTCAGCTGTAACTATTCAGCTTCTTCCTCAGAGAGGCAGCTTCATGCGGATCCACAAAAGTATTTAAGCCCTAGGTAGGCCCCTGAGCTGTATGTAACACCCAGTACTGGGATTTGTGATGGTTCTGTCAATGGGAGCTTAGATAGAACAGAGAAGGGAAGGGAAGGGTAGAAAAGAGAAATTAAGTACCTTTCTGGACAAACTACAGTTGAAACAAAGAGGACTTCTTTCTGGAATAAATTGCTCGGTCTGCTATGGGATCCCTTCATAGTGAAATGGCAGGTGAAGAAATACAAGGCAAATGGTTTAAATCTTGTTATCCTGGCAAGGTTCCCACTGACCACAGTAATATTTTAACTTTGCATGGATTAATAGAACAGCGGGATCTGAACAGCTGGTCACTTAGTTGGGCTGTTGGTATTTCTAAACCTATAATAAGGCAGTGCTGAATGTAAATATCTTATAATCTGAATACAGAGATCTTATAGTATCACTCAAGGCCTCTTGAAGGCAATGCATACAACATACGAATAGAAGCTGTAATCTGTAATACCACAAATCCTTTAGGAGGATTATCTCTGTTATCTCATCTGACATCAGAGAATTACATGTAATACAGACACATAAATGGCTTAGTCACAGAAAGATCCTTTAGAACAAGGTAGCAGAGAGGAAATTTTGTTTGTTTCTAGGCTAGTGAGAAGAGGGAAAGCTCTGCAAATGACAAGTGGATCGGAGCTAAAATCCGAATTGGGTTTACTGCAGATCTTGCTCACTTGGGAGAATTGGCAGAGGAACTGTCCCCCCACTGTCTTGATTTGCATGGAGTCATTTACAGCCACTCAAAGGGTGGAAGCCGCATGTTCTCGTGCCTCCATTTCTCTTTAACTACCTTCAGCCAGTCTGCCCAAGTGTCAGGAGCTATGGAAAGTGTAAAATAACCAATGATCAAACCCCGTAGCTCCACACTGGTCAAATAAAAGCCCTAGATTTGAATAACTTGAGCTCAGGATAGAATTACTTGACTTATGAGGCTCAGTTGCATAGCTAAACAGAAGATTTACTCATTGCAGTGCCAGCCTAGATTCATTTTTTGATGGTTTTCTCCTACTGCCTTCACTTATTTTTCTTTATAGGGCCCTGCTGGTTTCTTCAAAGAGAAAACTGATAAAGTATGATGCAGTTTCCCTTCTGGCTGTGCCTTTCCTTATGCCTCCTACCTATCTTGTCTCTTTTTCCATCCAGATGAATGAGATTCTAACCAAGCCTTGTGCACTTGCCTTAGTTACCTTGTTCCTCTCTCCCTCACACGTGTATCACCCTATTTTTCCTCACCCTATTTTTCTTCTTTAAATCTCACCCTGACTCTTTTATTAACAATAAACGAGATCTGGTCTTCCCCTTCTTAGAAATACTTATCTATCAGCATCCTTTCCCTCTCCAGTTACCAACCAATTACTAACTCTTTTCTTCCTTTCATCTCTAATTGCATCTCTAACAGTGCTGAACGTGTTGTTTATTGGCCTATAAGCCAATGTCAGAGGTGCTGTCTTAGACCCTCTCCAGTCCAGCCTCTACACTTCTCATTCATCTCAAACCACTCTCACCAAACTCTCTAATGATGATAGGACAAAAGGAAAAGAAGGGAAAGCACATGTTGGCATACCTTGTAATTTTAAATACCTATTTTGTATTCCTCTGTTTTGGGAACTGATTAAAACCCTGTTAAAATTAATGAAGTCTTTCTATTGATGTAATGATCCTAAGACCAGGACGAGCAAAATCATACACTATGTGAGTCAGGGTTCAAGCAGGAATTCCAGTATTTTCCTTCATAGATGGTTCATTTCCTGTAGCTTTCACACTGTCCTTTCCACTCCAGTGACCTCTGTCTGATCACATACAATCTCCTTTATATGCCCTCTTACAGGATAAGTAGTTGGATGTGCATAGAAGAATGTTCCATTTTCTGAAAGAAGTTCTTGGATTCCCTGAAGAGATTAGTACAAAATTTTAATTAGGGGCATTGGCAGAGTTCCCAACTGCTGGTGTATTAGGCTGTGGTTTCCATTTTCATCGCCTGTTTTGGTTCCTATGCAATACATAGGATTTCTGATGAGTAGTTTAAATGATGCACATTTTGTCCCTCCAGTTTTTGTCCATCCTGTTGATACAGATGAGTCATGATTAGCAGCAAAGCCCTGCCTTTTCCTTTCCAAAGACTGGGGAGGTTGCCCAATATTGTGAGGACAATTGTCCAAAAGATGTCAGAGTTTGAAGTGACCAGTAAAATTTCCACTGAAACTCTGGAAGGCATACAGGATGCAAGAGTCATTAATTAAGCTCTAAGAACCTACAGTGCTGTGGGAACCTGGCATAAAGTACACAAGCCCAACTTTGTTTGCAACTTCCTTCTGTTTAGGAATTCATTAAAGGGCTGAAGCTTTTGCGGAGGTTTCAGGACCCAGTGCTAGAACGGCTAATTGCTGGCTTGGTCTTTTGTACACAGTGCCGCACATAAAAGGACTGTGATCAAAGAATGCAGGTGCTGCTGAGGGCAGTGAGAACGCAGGGATGGTGATTGCTTGCCGGATACAATATATAACGTTTCATTTAGCTGTGCTTTGCTTTGGTCCATGATAGGATTTTTGTAGGAGCCGCTGAATGGTTTTGACTGAAGTGATTTAATAAATGCATTGTTTAAGCAGAGCTAGAAGTTTATACTTCTTTCATCTTCCTACTGTTTTTCCTTCCTTCCAGCACCTGAGGGAAACATAACCACTACTGCAGATCTAACTTAGATGAAGTCTTTAGTATGTTTAAGTTGGCTTAACCTTCTTCAGTATGTTAGAGTACAGTTAATTTTTGCTGTTCTTATAGTGGAGGAGAGCCAAGTTACAGGTTACAGCTTAGCTTACATATCTTCACAGTGAGAGCTATTGACGCCACAAGTGATTTTATGACTATATTTACCATACCTAAATTTTCTTCAGTTTCTGCTCTAATTGTTCTCATCTTGCTAATCTTTTCATATATATTGCTCCTGTCAAATAGCAGTGAGAAGTTTATGGTGAAAGCTTTTCCTTTTTGAATAACCATCTTATTTGATCACACACACACCCCTCCACCAAAATAGCATAAGCCATATGAAACAAGTGGAGCTGTGGACCCTGTTTTGGAGAGCATGCATGAGTAATTAAATAATATGCCCTTCTGTCACCATTTTTGTAGGGAGGGGGATTAAAATCTGTGTTCACAGGCTGAGAGCAGGTGTCTGTGGTGAGATCCCATGCTGTGACATGCATGCAGCACATTCTTACATGAAAAGCCCTGGCTGATGAAATGACCACAGGAAGACAACATGGAACCCTCCCGGCATGATCAGAAGAAGCTTAATTAAGCTCTGTGGTTAGCTTTAAAGTGAGTGTGTGCCTGTTTTAGAAGAGGATTAGGAAAAAGGAAAACACTGCTATTTTTTTATTTATATTCTGGTCTTCCTGACATTCCTCAAGCAAACTTTCTTGCTTCTTGCGTGGTCAAATGATACAGTGACTCAGAAGTGAACACACACATCTTTACGTAGATGGGATTTACTAACTTGTCCAGTGTGGTTTATTTCTTCATTGTGGACATTTTTTTCTTTTGGCAGAAGTCAGCACTGAACCCACAGTTTCTGCAGTTATTCTCAACACAGTTGTTTTAGCTGTAATTATATGACTGAGAGCATACACAGACAACAGATCCCCTGTAATCATGTTAGAACTTTCATTAGAGATGGTAAAAAGGGCAAGACTCAGAGAAAAGATGAATATTTGTGCTGGAATGATTAAGAAGGATAAAACCACAACAATAAACCAAAACATAACACTGTTGTACTGATGGCAACAGTACTTTGCCTTATGTTACTGTGCTTTTCCACTGTGGAACTTCAAATGCTTTCCTGATTTCCGTGAAGCAACTTGAGAAGTTCTTCACATGTGCATAACTATGACTGTTGCAATAGTGGTAATGCAGAGGTCTGAAAAGAGAAGCCACTTGTTCTAACAATGCAGCGAGTCAGTGATGAAACTGGAAAGTGAAGACTGAAGTACCCATGTCCATCTTAATGCAGAATATGTAGTGAAAAACCGTAGCTTAGCTATATGTGTATTGGTGGAGCGACAAAGAAAAGCCTACGGCTTCATGAACACCTTTGCTTTTTTCAATAGAAGAATTTGTTCTCTCTTCCTCGTCTCGTTTTGTGGGTTTGGGCTTTTTCTTTTAACCTTAATACAGGCCAGGTCCTTCTCAAACATGAAAGAAGGCTCTGTCTGAGAAATTCATTAGCCAAATTAGACATAAAATAATGAGGGTGTGAGAAGGAGGCAGCAAGGGATCGGGGTGGGAGGGGAAACATGGACGAGGGTAGCTAGAGACAGTTCTCTTCCAGGGTAGCCGATAGAAACAATGGTACAGTACTTTGACTAATGTAGAGCTAATTAAAACTGTATAGGACAAAGCACTTCTAAATATACTGTAGGGAACAATCCTTCTATGGTAAATCCATCCCCAGTGAAGTTCTATTGACTTCAATGGGTTTTCTTCTGGGATTAATTTGGCCTGATATCCTAAGTCTTTTCTGTCTCTAATTTTTAAGGACCTTTTGTCAGAATCATAGCAAGGAACTTCAGTCTGGCTTCCAGAAGCGCTGAACACCCACAATTCCTACTGCGGTCTCAGGGAATTACAGGTACTCAATACCACTGTAAATCAAAGATGAATGAACTGTTTCACATTTTTTGTGAGTTTGCTTTCTGTACAGTGCCATCACAGCTGCAAAATGACCCTAAGTTAAACTCCTAAGCCTTCTGAGGCAGACACTTCCTATGCGTAGGTATAATGCCTCACACAACACAGTGCAGAGCTTAACAAAGGCCTCCAGGCACTAATACAATAACATGAATTAGTAAAAACAACAGTAAATTATAAATTCACAGTATCTGTATTTGCAGGGCAATGGGGAATATGCATTTGGGTATGGTATGTATAGATGAGCCTGCTTTTTTTACCCAGTTTCCAACTAGCTTTGGTCTGATTTGTTGGATGAATTATATCCAGTATGTCCATAGTTTTTGAGAACTTGGAAAATTTATCTTTTTATGACTCTGTAAAAGCCACATTGAGTCAAAAATAAATTAATGCCTTCAGCACGAACAAGTGAATCTTCCCTTGAATCTTAAGTATTACCGATTGATGTACTTCTAATAAAATCTTTGTGTAGCCATTAAATTTACAGTGGAAGTTACAGTTGGCATCTTTGAGGTGACCAGGACTCTCATATAAAACCACATTAGACTTGTTTTGAAAAGTTCAGGTCAAAACCAGAACATACTTTTTTGAACATTTTTCCTTTTACTGCACTACTATTGTAAAATTTGCTCTGCTTTGGCTTCCACTCCATGGAAGTTGTACATAGATCTATAGATCATAGAACCTTAGAACGGTTTGGGTTGGATGGGATGTCAAAGACTATTTACTTCCAAGCCCCCTGCCATGGGCAGGGACACCCTCCACTAGACCAGGTTGCCCAGAGCCCCATCCAGCCTGGCTTTGGACACTGCCAGGGAGGGGGCAGCCATGGCTTCTCTGGGCAGCCTGTGCCAGGGTCCCACCACCCTCACAGGGAAGAATTTCTTCCTTATATCTAATCTAAATCTACCTTCTTTCAGTTTAAATTTGTTACTCCTTATCCTATCACTACATGCCACTGTAAAAATGACAGGTAATAATGGATAATGATAGTGTTTTAATAATACACTTTCTCTCACTTAACTGGCTTTTCTCTGAGAAAAAACACAAGCAAGCAGATTCCCAAACACAGAAACCCCCATCTTTTAAGGAGTTGTGGTTTTTTTTTTTTTTTTTTTTCTTGAGGGCTGTCCCTGTAAAGAGGATTACTAGTTTACCTCTGTTACTTTAAAAACCAGATCAGTTCAATTACTCAGTGTTTGGCTTTTAAAAGGGAAGCTCATGAGGATCTTAAAGAAATCCACAATGCAACAGGGAAGGAATATAATAGACTGGTTTGGAAAAAAAAAATACTATGAGGGGAAAACATAGCATACAATACATTTGGTGTGAACTCTTCCCAGAAGATTGCTTGAGCCTCATAGTTCACTTACAACCAGAGTACAGTGATGCTGGGCAGCCTGCCAGAGCTTGTTATTGTAGTTCTGTGTGAGCCAGTTCCCCAGTGAAGAAAGAGAAAGAGAGAGAGACTTTTCTTTGCCTTTCATAGGTGTCCCACACTCTCCCCTCTGCTCTCCCTGAGACGCCGCCTGTTCTGTGCCTAGGTGCTGTTGTGCACGCTGCGCTGTGCAGATGCCACGCTGACGGGTTCGCATGTGGCACTTTCACAGTTCAGGAGGACTGACGCAGGGCTGTATCGCCCCGCTGTACTGGAGGTTTCGGATGACAGCTCTGCCTGACAGTCTAACAGTACGGCACCCTGCGATACGCGCAGTGAGGATGAGTAACACCTTGTCCTCCCAACAGAAGTATCTGGGAAGGGAAGCATTCCTAGGAGTGGTGCCAGGCTAAGTTGCACGTCTACACTGAATTTTGCAGTCAGATGTGAGCTAGTGTAGCTTGGGATTAATACCGTGCTACCCATGCCAGCGAGGCATCTCTGAGCTGTTCAGAGCACTGGCAGACCTCCTTCATGTCAGCCTACAAAACAGTGCGGTCTGGCCCTGAACGTAAAGCTAAACCGAGCACAAGTAAAGGAGGCCTCCCACGTTCTTTTGTCTACGTTCTACCTGCAAATCTGTCCAAGAACATTTCAAAATCAGCAAACATAACATGGGGTTGTTTTTGTTCCCCTCCTTCCACAGTCATACACCTCCTCTTCAAGCAGATATGTTGCCTTAAACCCTGAAAAGAGAGCACTTTCTGGGAAGCACTTACGCTGCCTCCATCAGAAGCATGCTGGGCTCCCAAATGTGATAAGAAGCTGATAAAAATGATCTGGGCGTTAAAACAGTCGTAGTAGAAGAATGTTTAGCTAAATAGATACTAAATAGATACCATCTGTTCCTTAAAGTGAGCATGTCCTTGTGCTGCCCTGGCCTGACCACTATGAGCTGTTGCTTTTGTAGCACGGTCAGTGTGGACTGGCTGTTGTTCCCAGGACCTGGGGCAACTCTTTATGCAATCTGGACTTTATGAGGAACAGTATCAGTTGCAGAGATTTTATTTATTTATAATTTTTTAAAAGGATTAAAGATTGGTAATGGAAACAATGGTTTTGCCTAATACAGAAAAGCACTGGGCTGGGGCTCAGCCAAACGCTCACATCAGCCTGTACAGCCCTTTTCCTTAAGGGAGACAGAGCGGGAAGGAATCCTGAAGAGCTAAAAGCAGCATACAAATTGCCAAGAGAACTTTCATGTCAATAACAAACGGGGCAAATATTTTCTAGGGGACACGGGCAGTTAGCATGCAGCACTGACTCTGCAGTTCTTAAACGCATTTTGTTTACCTCCTCACAGACATGGTGGAGCAGAGATTGGATAGGCTGACACTGCAGACAGCTACTACACAGAGACCTGGGAAAGCAGCTAAAGACTAGAATCATAGTATGAGCCAACTTTAGGACTTGCAGGGTCCAAGAGTGAAGCCTACCTAGAGCAAAATCCAGCAGAGCGTGAGGGCCCCGAGCACAGAAGAACTATCATTTTTCCCCAGAGAGAGTCAGGTAGTGACACCTGCAGTGGGATAGTCACACCATCTAGCCAATCTATGCAAATTCACACTACATTGTCCAAGAGAATCTGAATTTCTGCCATGAGAGAATACAAAATGGTCAGTCTAGCTCAGATGCCTGACTGGGCTACCTAAAGGTAGACAGGTCAAAGACCCATGAAGGATGCCAGGGGTGTGAAGGCATCGATAGGCTTCAATGGTCATGATCAGCCTAACTTGGGGCCTCCACTCACACCCCTTCCCATGGGCCCAAGAGCCCAGTTTCAGCTCAGAGCTGGGCCTCCACTGTGCTCTAGATGAAATAGGAGAAAAGAGTTCAGTTGAAAGGGATCTACAACAATTATCAAGTCCAACTGCCTGATCACTTCAGGGCTGACAAAAAGTTAAAGCGTATTAATTAGAGTGTGGTCCAAATGCCTCTTCAACACTGACTGGCACATGGGGCATAGACCACATTTCTAGGAAGCCTGTTCCAGGGTTTGACCACCCTCTCAGTAAAGAAATGCTTCCTCATGTCAAGTCCAACATCCTTGCACTGGATCCCAGGGAGAAGGAATCAACACCTTCCTCTCCACTTTCTCTCCTCAGGAATCTGGAGAGAGCAAGGAGGTTGCCCTTCAGCCTCCTTCTCTCCAAGCTAAACATACCCAGTGTCCCCAGCTGCTCCTCAGAGGACATTCCTTCCAGCCCCTTTGCCAGTTTCAGTGCTCTCCTCCGCACACATTCAAGGACATTTATGTCCTTCTGAACCTGGGGGGCACAAGTGACGGGTTTGCATGTCTGTACCATGTTCCACCACAGTACAGGAATGCATTTCATACAGCTACAGCAACTTCTTTCAGGATGTGCTACTTCAGCATCCATTTGCCTTGTTGGGCCCTTTGCAAAGAGGTCAGAAAATGTACTGGCTTCCAGTTTGTAACTCAGAGTGTAATTCAAATCGTAGAGTTTAGATTACAAACTCCATGCCATTTGAAATTCTTGCTCCTTAAAGACTGTTTTCTTCCTAAAATCCCTCTGGACAGCTGTCACTCCTGGGAAGGGAATTTATCTCTAGCCGTGCTCTGCTTGCTGATGCATCTGATCCATGTTTGGACACACACAGATGCCTGTTGTCTCTTCACATTGAGCTTGCATCAAGATTTTGCTTCAATGGCTCTGGATGCATTCAAAGACATTCACATCCTTTTGAAATTGTGGGCCCTAGAACTGCAAACTGTACTCAAGGTGATACTACACCAACGCTGGGAAACAGTTGTGCCTGTCTCTAGTGCACCTATTACTCGTGCCTTTTCCTGGATGGATTTTGCATCTATAATGTAAGTGGCTTGTTTTCTGGGTTGCTCTCTCAGGCATATGTTGTAATTTTTTTCTACTCTTGTCTTTGGTCCCGTCTCTTTTAAACTTGACTGGAGTCCCCTGGAAGGTCCCTGGACTGCTGCTTCTTGGCAGGGCAAAGGCTTCTCACCATCTTGCAGTGTGTGCTGAAAGTCAAGAGAGGAAGGCAAGAGTCAACTATTAGCGTGTAGAATCATAGAATTATAGCATTGTTTATTTTGGGAAGGACCTTTAGGATTATCATGTCTACACCTCTTTCAAATACCTCCAGTGATTGTGACTCCACCACTTCCCTGGGCAGCCTATTCTAATACTTGATAACCCTTTCAGTGAAGAATTTTTTCCTAATACTCAAACTCCCCTGGCACAACTTGATGTCATTACTTCTTGTCCTATTGCTTGTTATTAGGGAGAAAAGACCAACACCCACATGGCTATAACCTTGTTTCAGGTAGCTGTAGGGAGCAATAAGGTTTCCCCTCAGCCTCCTTTTCTCCAGACTAAACAATCCCAGTTCCCTCAGCTGCTCCCCATAAGACTTGTGCTTCAGACCCTTCACCAGCTTCATTGTCCTTCTCGGCACACACTCCAGAACCTCAGTGTCATAGCGAGCAGCCTAAAACTGAGCACAGTATTCAAAGTGCAGCCTCACCAGTGCTGAGTACAGGGGGACCATCACGTCCCTAGTCCTGCTGGCCACTCTGTTTCTGATACAAGCCAGGATGCTGTTGGCTGCCTTGGCCACCTGGGCACACTACTGGCTCATATTTAGCTGGCTGTCATCCAACACCCCCAGGTCATTTCCACCAGGCAGTTGCCCAGCCACTCCTCCCCAAGCCAGTGGTGCTGCATGGGGTGGTTGTGACCCAAATGCAGGACCCAGCAGTGAGCCTCCCTGAACCTCATACAATCAGCCTCAGCCCATTGATCCAACCTGTGCAGAACCCTCTCTACAGCCTGACTACCCTCAGGCAGATCAACACTTCTTCCCAGTCGTCAAATTGCATGTCGTCTGCAAACTTACTGAAGGTACACTTGATCCCCTCATTCAGATCATTGATGAAGATATTAAAGAAAACTGGCTCCAACACTGTGGCCTGGCAAACACTGCTTGTGACCAGCCACTAGCTGGATTTAACTCCTTTCACCACCGCTCTTCTGGCCCTGACATACAGCCAGTGTTTTACTCAGAAAAACATAGGCCTGTCTAAGCCATGAGCAACCAGTTTCTCCAAAAGAACACCGTGGGAAACTATGTCAAAGGCTTTACTAAGTCTGGGTAGACAACATCCACGGCCTTTCCCTCATCCAGTAAGCAGGTCACCTTGTCATAGAAGGAGATCAGGTTGGTCCAGCAGAACTTGCCTTTCATAAATCCATGCTGACTGAGCCTGACCACCTGGTTGTCCTGGTGACCCTCAAGACGATCTGCTCCATAACCTTCCCCAGCACTGAGGTCAGACTCTCAGGCCTGTAGTTATTTATTAAATAGAGGGTCCTCATATTTCCTGCACAGTTACTGTGGTCTGTGAGTGATCTACCTGAGGGAGTGGGCAAGTGCCACAATTTCAGTGCTCTGAAACTCTGCACCAGCAGTGTCCTTGAGTACAGAGGTATATCAGAAGGAGTGATACTTGTACAAGACTTGTGCAGGGCAGTGCTTATAGTCAAAAAACTCACATGATGCCTCACCTTCACAGCTGCTATGAGAGTCAGCAGTGGCACTTCTCAGAGCAAAATTCAGCCCAATTACTTCAACAAAAGAGACCAAACATTACATGCAAGGGTTGTGAAGGTTATAAATGTGTACAACTAGTGTGTTTTTTAAATACACTGCAGGATGGAAAAGATATTCTGTAGCTCTAAAGCAAAGGTGGTTTCTGAAGAAAGGAACACAAGAAGGAAATTCAGTGTTGAAGTTGTTGGGATGTGTTTGGTTTGATTTTTCCCTTCCATCTGCAGTGTAGTACTAAAGGGCTGTGCTTTAGGAAGCACATGCGTAGCAGTGATGTTATTCAGAGCAGTAGTCACTACAGCTTTCCATTAAAGCTCAAAAACCTAGGCCTTGGGGTGGGATGCAGAAGATGAACCCCGACAGCCAGTGACTGTTCATACAAGAAACCCTTCGAGTGTTCATAACTACAGTCAGAGGACGGGCAGATAAGAGGTAAAATTCCGTTCGGTTATTTGAAGTTTTCAGGATCAGACCCTAGTGAGCACATTTCATCCTGACATGGAAGGGTGAAATGAAAGTTCTCTTTGATGGGTGTTTCGGCTCAGCCTTTATGAGCTGGTTGGAAGGGCTGATCTTAGGACCTGGTCTATTTTCATTGCATGTGTTACGCAGATTTCCTTAAAAAGGAATCTTGTGCCTTAGCTAGGAAGATAAATAATGAGAAAACATCTGCTATTTAAGTTCTGGACTGACCTATAAATCTTAATGACGTACGCAATCCCAGAAGCAGAAATCAACTACAGATTGCAAAATTCTCTCACTCGCTCTCTTTGGTTTTCCTTTTATACTGTTTGTTGGTTGGGGGTGGGATGTTGTAACTATTTTGTTGTTGTTCCTTAAATTCCTGGTAATTTGGAAGCCCAAGTGGTTGGGGTTTTTTTGTGGGTTTTTTTTTTTCTCCCTTGCTGTTTTGCTATAACTGATAGGAGCTGCTAAGAGGAGGGCATGGCAACCATAATAACACAAAAGGGATGGAACAGACAGCCCCTACAAGGAGCTGACAGGCAGAGAATAATGACAGAGTAGAGGGCGGATAACTAATAGTTTGGATGATTTACTCTCGAGAAGCTCTGGAGGGTGGGATGCTTCCTTGCCTGTTTATTTCAACCTCATATGCTGAAGAAACGAGTTTGCTTAGCTGCTTTAATACTTTCACTGTATTTTCTCCCACCAAGAGATGGGAATGTGCTTCTCTCTTCAGTGCTTCCCTGTGGCCTGCCTCCCAAAGACAGGATTGCTGTTAAAGAATAGCAAGAGGTTTCTCTCTCCTTTTGCATTTAAAGCTGCAACAGAAGGGGCTCAGCAAGCATTTAAAACAACTGTATCTGTGGTGACCATAAAAATAGAGAGGCTAGAATTCAAAATGCTGTGGAGAACGTCAGGTTCAATATTCAGGGAAGGATGTGACCGTGGGGCAGGGCTCACCCACAACACGAGTGAAGATAAGGGAACTCTCATTTTGAATTTGCCTGAGACGCTGAATAAAATTGGAGGGCCTCTCACACAGCAAGTCATTCTGTTATCTGCTTGTTTATTGCAAGGTCAGGCTAATTTTATTCCCCATTTCACATTGCTTTAATCTCAACATTGGGAAAGGTTATGTTGGGGTAAAAGTCTCAGGGGACTGTGAGCAGCATATGGACCATTTCTCCTGATAAATCATAGAACCATCCCGCTGCAAGTGGGCAGGGATGGAGCAATCCTTCTCCTGAAGCTGTTAAGAGATCCTTGCATCCCACGAGTCACAGCACTTTGTCTGTAATTTTGCAGACAGGTCTGTGGGTAAGATGCCTATGGAAATCATTCACTTCCCTGTCCCAGATTGGGGGAACAAGTCCCCCAGACTGAGAGACAAGTAAACTGAGCTGGAAACTCAACCATCTTCTGGGAGTGTTGCTCCCAAGGAAGAAGTTACCCTGTTATGAGTTACACTCGAGGGGCATGAGGGCAGTGCTGGGGTGGCTGGGCTGACACCATTCAGGCACACAAGCAGACTAAAAATAAGATAGTGTTTTATGGTTGAAACAGAAATTCGAGGAGCAAGAGCTAAAATTAAACACATGGTGAGACTCTGTTTTGTTGTTTCCTGTGCTCTGAATACCATCTGCTTGAAAATCAGGTGAATCCAAGTGTTATTCTGAAGGGCTGTCCTTACTAGATGGAGATTTTCTTACACTGGAGCAAAGAATTTTGACTAAAAGAAGAAATAAATGGGAGCTTAATAAGTAAATGCAGAAGAGACAGCGAACTGATCGGTGATCAGAAGAGGGTGAATGGGTTTGACTGACATCTGGAGTAAAGCAGTGCTGTGCTCTTTCAATTACAGGTTTAAGACTGCCACAATTGACAGATTAAAGGTGTTCAACCTAATCCAAAATTATACTTTCCCCAGTCAAATTGACCATTGTGTCAGCTGCAATTTGTTCAGATACGTCACCCACGGTGACTGATTGGGCTGATTCTTGCACACTCTTTGACAAGGTCCCTGTTTTGTGTTCACTCCTTACTCTTGCTATTTCCCTTGTCAGGCAGATACTCTAGAGGCATTTCCATTATCTCCCATGTAGCTGTACCTCAGAAATGTACTGGACTGGAAAGAAAAATCCTCAGGCCAATTATTCTGACATAAACTCTACTTATCAGAAAGCACTAGAATATGAAGCGTAAGTTAAAATAGCTCAAAAATAGGACACACACATACACACACATATACACCCCGGGCAGACACCTCAGTAGCGCTGTGCTCAGAGTCTCTGCCGTGACTGAGAATGGATGAGCACTTTTAAATAAGAAGCAACCCAAACACTGCCTCAACATCCAGATTGAGACAGTCTGCCTGAGAATGGAAGCGATTTAATTTAAACCAAATCCAGCAAGTTGTTTGCACAGATCTGCTCTGTATTTTTCCTGTGAGGAGCAGAAGTGTCATGCTGCTTGGAGAACA
The DNA here is from genome assembly GCA_027925045.1 of Hypotaenidia okinawae. Classification (NCBI taxonomy): domain Eukaryota; kingdom Metazoa; phylum Chordata; class Aves; order Gruiformes; family Rallidae; genus Hypotaenidia; species Hypotaenidia okinawae. Next base: position 66,819,930 of record BSDF01000002.1, read on the forward strand.
GTTACCCTGCAATCTTCCCAACTATGAAAAAAAGGAAAAAAAACCACACCCCAAACAATATTTTCTGATTTCTCAGAACTGTGCTGGTGCTGATGCTCTCTGGGTGAGGAGGGAGGGAATCAGAAAGGAGCTGTGTTTCTTTCACAGAATCACAGAATCACTAGGTTGAAAAAGATGCTTAAGATAGAGTCAAACCACTTCTGTCCTAAGCTAAACCATATCCCTAAGTACCTGATCTGCCCATTTTTCAAACATATAGAGGGATGGTGATTCAACCCCCTCCCTGGGCAGCCTGTTCCAGGCCCTGACAAATCTTTCAGTGAAAATTTTTTCTTAACATCTGATCTGAACCTGCCCTGGCACAGCTTTGTGCCATTTCCCCTTGTCCTCTCTCCTGTCACCTGGCTGAAGAGACCATTGTCCACCTCTCTACAACCTCCTTTCAGATAACTGTAGGCAGTGATAAGGTTTTCCCTCAGCCTCCTCTTTTCAAGACTAAACATCCCCAGCTCCCTCAGCTGCTCCTCATATGATTTGCCCTCCAGCCTCCTCTTTCGGAAAGCTCTTAGTGATGTACCCTAACCTTCCTCAAGAGTACAGACAGCAACATGTGAACAGTGTGGGTGGTGGGGAGGGTGGCAGGGTGCAGCCTGACATAGACCTGCAGCAGTGCCACCAGAATGGTCAAGTTCATGGTAATACAATTCTGTTGTTGTACTCTTCAAAGTTATCCATGGGTATAAAAATTAATTTTTTTTATCAGGTTACAAGTCCATAAAAATGCCCAGTGTTACCTATCTCTGAAATCCACCTGCCAGTTTTGCACACAGCTGTAAGTGGGGTTCCCAGTCACTGCAACCTACAGCATTAAAGAGAGATACTACAGCCAGAATAAACATTGCTTGCCTACCCACCAAAAATGGTCTTCACTGAAGCCACAGGAAGTTTCTTCCCCTCTGCTTGCCACAGCAGTGCCAAGTGAGATGCACGCACAGGTCCCGTGCCGCTTGCAGGACACAGCAAGCTACTGAGGCTTCTGAAGCAGGACATGAGGGACTGAGTGTGGTGCTGCCTGTTATCAGTGCTGGGAAATCCTTCGCTTTACAGTCTGGAGACTCACATAGTTAAAATACTTTTATTCTATAGGGCATTTTCAGAATGTTTATCATCCTGTCAACATTTTGCCCAAAACATTACATATCCCACGAAGGACCCAAAGTGAAGTTGCTGGACTTTGGTTTGTAATTCAAGATTTATTTTAAATTACAGAAAATGTGGGGAAAAAAAGTATGCTTTCTGTCATGCTTTTTAGACAAATTCTAACACCTCAGAGAGTTAGTGCAGTTGCTTGAACCTCGGCACACACATTATATCCAACCACAGACATGCTTTTGGATCTTTTGAGTAGGTACAGTTACCAAGAGAGACATGAGATGGCAAACAAAAGCCCAGCAGTACCCAGTACTGCCTATCCATCTAATGGCTTCATTTGCCTCCATGAGGTCCTGAGCACATGCCTCATACATCCCCCTTGCTATTTGTGTACAAACAGCAGAATTTGCTTTTAATCACTGATTTTCCAGCTTTCCATAGCCATGGCTTACATGGAGGTAGGTGAGGTGAGAACCACTCTCTCCAGACATGCTCGCAACCCTCATGCACAAGCAGGCTGAGCAGACACTCTTTGTTAAGATACATGATCACACAGAACACAGCCTGTCAGGGGAAGCCTTGGAGCAACTAGAGCCCTTGTGTGTTTGTTGACTGCAAAATCAAAAGGTGCCACTGGAACCGTTTACATGACTCAGGGTTCAGTTTTCATGGAGATGAGCAGTAGCTGTCATTCCCGCTTTAATTTGGAGGTAAGAGATTTTTTATAAGAAACTATACTGTGAAAGGCAAGAGGGCAGAAGCAAAGAGGGACCAGAGAGGTAAGCTGGTTGAGTGAGGAGCAATTTGAAGCAGGGAAGGAAAATCATCAGAGATTCAGCGAGGGGGGAAAGCAGAAAACCATCATTGGCTTGAGAAGACCCAAAGTCCCCACACGAAGAGGCAGAGAGAGGGAAGGCAGTGCATCAGCAGGGCTAAGGATCAGCCTGTTCTAAGGAGAAACAGAGGTTGAGAGGTCTCTGCTTGATTGACAGCACCTTGGCCAGCAGAGACGCACAAGGTGACTGCCCTGTGGATACCAAGCATATGAATGCTTAGCCTAACAATGTTAGTCCTGGTCCACTGCTGTGTGTCTTAGCAATAAATAAGACTGTTTTTATATGTGTACAATCCTGCTTTTGGGCCTCTATGCCAGTAAATGATGCCCAAAACATCAAGGGTTACATTTAACACAGTCTCTTGTATTGTGCAGGCTGCAGTACTGGCCTCAATTAATTCCTGCTTGAGCATATCTGGTTGGGGGGGAAAAATAAACAAAAAAGCTTTCCTCTTGATTGAAAAGTTTTCCAATGATGTATACTCTATTGCAGCCCTTGGGAAATAATTACAGTGTTTCATTATCCTCCATGTTAAAAATCTGCGTGAAAGTTATATTCTGAATTTGATGGGTTTCATCTTCCAGCCACGGGATGTTGTTGGTACATCCACTGCACTGAAAAGCTGACACTTTATCAGGCTTCTGCCCCCCTTTTTTCATGGTGATTAAATAAGACTTTGGCCTTCTCTTTGACATGCTAACCACACTCTTGCCTTCAGGCCTGTACACTCATCATGTGCCCAGAGCCCATCCGTCCCCTGAGTGGGTATTTTATGAACGCTCATGGCTGCTTTGACACCCAGGAACAGGCACAGTACTGCAGAGATCGTGCCAATGTCAAACACAGAGGAGATCCACGAGCGGCAAGAGAAACAGTATTTCCTGTTAATGTAACTGAGCACTGCAATGATGGACACATCACCTTGAGATGCCACCTACCATGTCACCTACCACTTACCACGGCTGGGGTGCCGTGTGCTCCCCTTCAGTTTGGGAATTCTCTGTCAACAGATTGTCATGGTTTAACACAACAGGCAGCTAAAACTGTTGCACATCTCAACTCTCCCTACCCCAGTGGATAGGAAAGAGAATCGAAAAGGAAAAGGTAAAACTTATGGGCTGGGTTAAAGACAGTTTAGTAGGGCAAAAATAGAAGACAATAATCATCATCATCAATGTACAGACCAAGTGATGCACAGCACAATAGCTCACCACCACCTGGCACTGATGCTCAGCTAGTTCCTGAGCCATATGGCCCTGTGGCCAACCCCCAGATATATACTGAGCATGGTGCCATATGGTATGGAATATCCCTTTGGTCGGTTTGGGTCACCTGTCCTGACTGCATCCGCTCCCAGCCTCTTGGGTGTCCCACCTCCTTCTCCTTGACAGGCCAGTATGAGAAACTGGGAAGTCCTTGACTGCTTGGCAACAATTGAAAACATCGTTGTGTTACCAACATGATTCTCATCCTAGATCCAGAACGCAGAACACAGTGCTATACTAGCTGCTAGGAAGAAAATTAACTCTATCACAGCTGATGAAACCAGGACATAGATAGAAGCCTGTATCATCACGCATGTCATTCGCTTGTGCCCAATTTAGCAAGTGCTCCAGGCCAGTGATCTGTGATCTTTATCCATCCCACCAACTCTTATTGTCAGGGTAGACTTAGTCTGTACTGCAGTTATGTTTCCATCTGTACCACTGATAAAAGCGTTTGAGATCAGAGAGGCAAAAATTAACTTGTAGGGCAGTTTGCCCAAGTCTCACCTCCTTGACTGATTTACTCTGCTTTAATTCTTCTGAATGGACTCCTGTAGGAGGCAGTGCTCTGCTTATTCGTTATACAGCATGGAGGGGTACATGTCTTCACGCCTGTTAAAAGAAACACCAAGCCAAGACAGGATAGTCCAGCCAATGCAATGCACCGTCCTGGAAGACAGGTGAAGTCCTGCCCACGCCTCACACCAGACCAACATGCTGGGTTGGATCTGTTTCTCACAACACAGACAGAAATGTAGCAGTTGGAATGGACCTCAAAAGATCATCTAGTCCAACCCCCAAACATTTTTTATGTTGCTGCAATAACCCTTAGATTGAAATAGGGCCAATACCCAATCCTTGGAGACTGGCACTTGCAACTCATCACCCAAGTGACTGCTGCTGGTCCTTCACCTCTGGGTGTCAACCGGCTCGCTTCAGGGTTGCCAGCTTATGTGCACGGGGCAAACGGCAGCTTGGAGTTTCATGTTTCCTGGCTCCCCGCAGCTTGTTCTTGCAACATCTATGTCGTTACGACATCTGTTGTTAAAACCAGAATGATATATAAATGTGAAAATCGCTCCTGTCAACCGGCAAGCGGTACAACAGGCACGACGTGAAGTGCAGGGGACTACATGGGTGTCATACAGGGGATGTGGTGTGTTAACTAAATGCAAACATACATTTTATTGGGGTATGTCTCTTGCAACGAGAACTAATGGGGACCAACAAACAGAACAGGGACGCCCCGGTGAAACCTCACTGAAGTCAGCAGAGTTACACCAGGGATACATTTGGCTGATTCTTTCCCTAACGGCTGTACGAAAGCCTCAATATAGAGTTTCTGCATGTGTGAAGTGCATGCCAAGACAAACGCAACGTGCTAAATGGAACCTCTTGATTTATTTAAATAAAAAATATGTTACAAAAAAACAGTGGATAATTGGAGTGGAACGGATCCAGACTGGAATCGTCTGTCTCACGTCTCCAGAGTGTCTGAGGGAGGAGCAGTAAGGAGTATCTTACTCCTATACCTAAGCAACGTAGCATATGCAGATAGCAGATAATTTCTTGAAACTGCTAAGATCCACTGAGGGACTCAAAGCTCTTTAGAAGACAAAGGTTGTAATCAGATGTAAAGCAATACTTTGGGCTGCAGCTGATAAGGAGTAAGAGATTACCAAATGCAGCCTGTTCATAGTTCCCTTCCTTCCAGCCCTATGCCTCCCTCACCCCTCCCAGTTCTGATCTGCCAGTTTCACCGTCACTCCTCACCTGACCAAAATGGTCTAAGCATCAAAAAAATAATTCCCGTCAAAGGTGCTAAGGCGAAACAAGCTGGGATGGACCATAAGCCTGGAGATGTGCTATGGTCATGCCAGTATTTTGCTGTGGATCAGCAACAGCCTAAAGAGCGTCTCTGAGCAGAGTCTAACTGCAATGTCTGAAAATTATGGCCTTTCTTCTTACAGCTCCTAACTGCCTGCTAACTGTGGAGGTACCCAGAGCTCTCTAATGGCCACCCTTCTGCTTGTGCTGGCCTGCAAAACCATTTAAGCTATTGGGCTACCTGGAGACCCACCTCACATCAAAGCTCCAGTGCGCTTCTCAAGCTCTGGGTTTCCTATGCCTTCAATGCCAAGTATGCCCAACCAAACGGGTGCTCCCACAGCATATCTAGCTTGCACTTGAGGGCTAGCGCTGGGGGAGAAGGAAGGGGAGAAGTGACCATGTATTCAATAACTTGATATTGAATATATATGAGAGACCCAGTTTTGAAGGAACGCTAGAAGGAAATCTAGTGCTGGAAAAGGTGCAAAGCAGCTTCCACAAGACATGAAGCTGTTCTACTTACCATGAAATAATTATGCAAATGCCTCTAGCAAGAGGTCAGAGTAATCGTAAAAGCTAATGCCTCTGACTGGAGGCCTGTGACTAGCGGTGTTCCCCAGGGCTCGGTGTTGGGTCCAGTCCTGTTTAACATCTTCATTGACGACCTTGATGAGGGAATAGCATCCACCCTCAGCAAGTGCCGATGACACAAAGCTGGGAGGGGTGGCTGACACGCAGGAACACTGCGCTGCCATCCAGCGAGACCTGGACAGGCTGGAGAGCTGGGCAGGGAGAAACCAGATGAGGTTCAACAAAAGCAAGTGTAAAGTCTTGCACCTGGGAAGGAACAACCGTTTCTATCAGTACAGGCTGGGGGATGACCTGCTGGAGAAGAGCTCAGTGGAGAAGGACCTGGGGGTCCTGGTGGATGACGGGTTGGCCATGAGCCAGCAGTGTGCCTCGGTGGCTAAGAGAGCCAATGGGATCCTGGGGTGCATCCGGAGGAGTGTAGCCAGCAGGTCAAGGGAGGTGATCCTCCCGCTCTACTCTGCCCTGGTCAGGCCCCACCTGGAGTATTGTGTCCAGTTCTGGGCTCCCTGGTATAAAAAGGACAGGGATCTCCTGGAGAGAGTCCAAAGAAGGGCTACGAAGATGATAAAGGGCCTGGAGCATCTCCCCTATGAGGAAAGGCTGAGAAGATTGGGACTGTTCAGCCTTGAGAAGAGAAGACTAAGGGGGGACCTAATTAATGTTTACAATTATCTTAAGCAAGGGATGCAGGGGGAATCAGCCAGCCCCTTTTCAGTGGTTTGTGGAGACAGGACAAGGGGCAATGGCTGCAAGTTGGAGCACAGGAAGTTCCGCACCAACATGCGGAGAAACTTTTTCACAGTGAGGGTGACAGAGCCCTGGCACAGGATGCCCAGGGAGGTGGTGGAGTCTCCTTCTCTGGAGAGATTCAAGACCCGTCTGGATGCCTATCTCAGTGAAATGTCCTAGGGAGCTGCTTTGGCAGGGGGGTTGGACCCAATGATCTCTCGAGGTCCCTTCCAACCCCTACAATTCTATGATTCTATGATTCTATGATATTAGCAGCGCATCAGGTACACTGGATGTCTACAGCTCCCATGAAGGACCACGGTGGCATAAAAAATCCCCAGCAAAGTTCTCAGCCAAGTTGGGTCACTGCTAGGAATAATAAGGCAACTTTCTGTCTACATATGCACTCACAGCCGGTGGCAAATTATTTTAATTTTAAGGGACTGTCTGTGATAAGAAACAACCGGCAAGAGGAAAGCGAGAAACTGGAGAGAAGCTAGAGCTCTCCAGGAATCTCCATCAAATCCCTGGATAGATGTCGTATCACATGTTGAGAAGTGTGATGCTGCAGCACTGGAGGAGTTATCTTGGTTACATGAGTATTGCTGTGTCTGGTGAAAGTACCTGTTAGAAGAGCAAGATGGAGTGGCACTGCTTGCATAAATGTAGCAGGACGGAAAAAAAATCCTTAAACATGGTCCATCTAGTTTTAGAAAGCTGACACTCTGTTCTCCTTCACTTCTAGTGGGAAAAGGTATCCAAATTGGACACCTTTGAAAATGCCTCCTTATTTTCAGAGGGATATAAATTAATTTTAATTGATTGGTATTCTTCAGGTCTTTAAGCACTCTGGAAAACGTCACCGTGAGTCAACAAAGATGTGCTAATCTATTACATCAATGGCTTTAACATTAGCACCCAGCTATTAAATTAATTCCTCAAGGTTTATTATGTGGCTTCTAAAAGAAGTGATCTCCTATTAGATTGGGTTATATGAAAAATAGTAGTAACCTTAGTGCTACCAAATCCAAATGCCTTGGACGTTACGAAATCACAATGTTCTTTCACAGCCTGATGCTGTGTGTCCACAGAAGCTGAGACAGAAAATTTTGGATGACTTCGACAGGTCTTGACTCAGGCTTTTAATATGGCTTTTTCCACCCTATTTGGTCTCTGACCTCATAGAGCTTTGTTCCTATCACAAAACTCCTAGGGTACCTCGTTCTGCCCAGTACCTGCCTAATTTCTTGCCAATAGCAAGGTTATTTGCTAGCATTGTTGAACTCAGAACAAAGCCTAGAGGCTGGTGAATATAGACCTTCTTTAAAGCCACACACAGCTTCCTTATATGTATTATATATTTATATAATGCTTCTTTAAACCCAACTAGACAATAAGGTTTTACAGAGTATAGGGTCCACTGTTTTTTGGCTAATACTAGAGCAATTCTGGTGAGAGGGAAAGAGGTCTCAGTTCCAGCTACAGTTTTTGAGCTACAGGAGTTGTGCACAACTGTGGTAGCTCCCCATGTTGGGAGCCTGTCCTGCAACCAAGCTCATCCACTGGAGGGGACAACTTTGCCATCCATTGGTTAATGTGCTGGATCGGGCCCTTGGAGCTGTGTACTCTACTCCTGGCCTACAAATCACCTTGTATGAATGACTAAAACTCTGCCAGCCTGAGTTTCCCTCTGTTTGAAGGAACAGAATGTTAATTTTTAAAATTATTATTATTATTTTTTCCCCCACAAAACTCTTTGGTAGGTGTTTGCTATGTGTGATTAGGACCAGCTTGCTTATTAGAGCAAGAAAAATTCAAAGAAGTGACAATTTTTTTTTTTTTGGACGGTGCCATTATTTTTTTATGGCATGTTTTGCATTGGTGGTGTAACAAACTGAAAAGCCACAGCTCCCTTTGAACCTCACTTTCTTCTTGCACACAGGGTTTTTCAATTTCACAGCGCAGCACTGATTCCAGGGGAGGCGGGGGGTGGAGGTGGGGGCAGAGGGGAGAAGGGAAGTGATGATTTTGGCAGCGACACCGTTATGATTTGTTAAAATAGCAGCTTGGCAAATCTGGTTTCTCAAATATCTCATGTTTTGTTAATTACTGACAGCTTTGTTTTTAACTGAACGTGAAACAATGTGGAGAAACGGGCAAGCATGGCCCCTGACTCACCACTGCCCAGATGAGCTCCGCAGGTGGGAACAAGCTGTCTCCAAGAAGGGGCCTGAGTAGTAATTGTGGCTCCAGTTCAAACCGTTCAGCAGATGGATGTGAGGGCAGAGGTGCTGGAACCCAGCTATGGGATGCCCAAAAGGGGCTGTTTTCACTCTGGGCTTGCTGGGTCAGCAGGAGTTTGGAAGTCTTGCCAAAAAGGAATGTGATCATGGTCCTCAGCCCCCAGGGCTTCTGGGTGAGTTACCCCTTCCCCCAGCTGTGGTTTGATACAGATAAACATGACCTGAGGGAATTGTTAGCCTTAGTTCTGTCCCATGTGGAGAATCCAGGAGATCTCCCTGCTGTAATCCACCAGTGGCTAGCAGCTTCCCTTCAGTTGTTTACCTGGCAATACATCTTCCAGGGTAGGTGGAGCAAGGTCACCTTATCCATGCGTGCTTCAGACTAGGGACCATATCTCATGAAAAACAGCGAAGTGTGAGATGGATGTCTGACCTAAGTGTGGGCCAAAGTAGATACTCCTCTTGTAGTTCATTTGTCAGCATTTCCTGGCCACCTGGAAGTTCACATGGAGCAGTATCTGCACATACTTTGATCTCCACATACTTTGGGTGATGTTCAGTCTCCCTGGATCACCCAAGACAGGGCATGCACAGAGCATAGCCTCATTAGGCAAGCTTGAGAGCTGCACTTTGGACTGGGATCGCCTAGGCAGAAACAGAGGAACTTTACATGAGCAGCTACCTGTTCTGCAGCTCCTGCTCCTCTCCCAGCGAGTGTGGTAGGACCCTGGCACCAGAACACGGGCAAAGTCAGACAGGAAAGCGGAAAGTTCAAAGCAAATGAAAGACGTGATACTTTTATGCCTGCGTGCATATAACTAATTTATTCACTGCTCCAGGGCCAGGAACATAACAATTTTTATTTTTCTTTAGGATCCGATACCTTACAAGATAATAAAAATCTCCACCCAGGTTAACAGATTTGACAAAAACAAAATAAACTCTCCAGCTCCAAGATTTATACCCATTTCTAATGAGTGGAGACTAGGATTAAAATATTCCTAGGCATCCGGGTTCCCAAGGATGCTTGTGTGGTGACAAGACTGTGGACTAGCAAGACTGCTGGCCATGTAAAGCCATTCGTGCATAACTGTGCTCCTAGCGATCCCATGGCAACTTATTTTTTGACCTGTGTTTATTGTATTGGGTAAATGTCACATCCCCTTTTTGTCTCTTTATTAGCATAGCTCATCAGGCGCTCTGTGTGTATGTGTTTGTATATGCACAACACATAGACATAATTACACATAAGTCCTTCGGTGTCACTTTTCCCAGAGCAGTGTAACACTTCGCATATTAAATGAATTTTTATAGAAATAATGCTACAGAAATGCTCTCCCAACCATTTTTATAGAAATAACGCTACAGACATGCTCTCCCAACTATTTATTTCCTTTTTTACTGATACATAAGAGAAATGGAAATAGTGAGTCAGAATATGTCTGTAATCACACGGCATGAAGAGAAATTCAGCTTCAGAAATGCTGAGCTTTGTGTCTGGGTCCAGGAGGAGTTCTGCAAACTGGGGCTGCACAGCACACGCCACAGACCTGGCATTTGTGACTGATAAACTGTTTTGAGAAGCACCAGCATCTCAGCCCCTATTAGTGAAAGAGAATGTGCAGCCGTCCTCTTGCTGAAGTTAACTGGGGCTAAGGAAGTGTTCTGGGAAACCGAGCCTGTCGAGTGAAGGCAGAGCACTGGGAGTGCAGGCTGCTAACTTTGGCTCTTGCACAAACTCGTTGCTCAGCCTTCAGCACATCACAAGAAGGACAGGAGTCCAAGAGTGATCTGGGACTGTTTTTCCATCACTGGGCTGTACGCCTTTAACTAGCCCTTGTTTGCCTTGCTATCCATCAGGTTCTCATTTCCTCAGCCTAAAAACCAAAAAGATGTGTGTGGAGGGGAAATCCTTTATAAAGAGATCCTGAGTTATGAAGTCCAAGAACCAGTCCCAGGAAACCTTGCTAACAGTTTTCTCCTTACCCAATGCAGAGGAGGAAGTATTACTCTGTGAGCTAAGATTTTGCTGGATGAAGCACTGGATGATGTTTCTACTCTCAGTCAGCCTCCCCATTTCGCACTGTACCCCCCTACCCCTCCGCCCCCTCTGCTGCACAGAGAAGAAAGACGGTGCTCCTGCCCCACAGGCAGAGAAACCTCCTCATCCCACCCCCCGCACGTACTCCCCCAGGCTGCTGCTGCAGGCCTGGGGGGCACAGCTCCGCACACCCACCTCTGTACCCCAGCCACGCTCCCCCAGCACCCCGGGAGCGGGCGCCTGCCATGCTTCCCTCTGGCAGGTCGTTAGCCTTGACCTCTAAACAATGGGACTGCATTTAAAGAGCAGGGGGGATAAAAAGAAGAAGAAAGGAAAAAAAAAAAGAAAAAAAAGAAAGAAAAAGAAAGAAACCAAGCGATGGCTGGGATTAAAGCAAGGCAAAGAAAAAAATTACGGGAGTGCCAAGTACAAAGGGGGTTAAAAAGGGAAAGAGAGAAAAAGAGACAGGAGGCTAGAATAGCATTGAATATTTGAATTTCTTTTGTTTGAGAGCTTTTTTTTTTCCTTTAAAGCTGCTTGGAAATGTGGAGGAGTTTTATTCATACAGGTGTTGTCTATATATTTTTCCAATTAGAAGAATCTCCTTTATATATTTAGCACTATTTAGAAGGGACTGGGAAGATAAGGCTGCAAAGGAATGCTTCAGGCTAAAGCTAGGTTCTCCAAACCGGCTTTTGTTGCGCCAATGTGAATCGCTTAATAATTCATATTTCAGAATACATTAATGCAAATTATAATTTTAGCTTGCTATTGAATTTTTAAATATGCAATACAAGCAATTTATGTTTCTGTTCATTTTCCCAGGTAAAACTGTTTAGACGTTTTTAACATATGCTTGGTTTCACTCATCATATATCATCCCATTGTTTTAATTTGGGGTAATTAAAAATTAGGAGCATCACAAATAATACATGGAGCCCTATGTTCATGGAAAAATAACACAGAACTGATACTCAGTCTGGCAACCTGAATGAAAGAGATTTTTCAGTGATGCTGCAGTAACAAAATAGCGGTGTCCTGTGTTTATGCAGATAATCTATATCTAAACAGTAATTACTGTGATTAATCTATCTTTTTCTTTAAGTCATTAGGCTTTTTTTTCTGAATTTTTTTTCAGATTTACAAGGAGTATCAGGTGAAGGAAGGACAAACATGTTGTTCCCCTCCTACTGGGCTGGCTAGATGATTAGAAGACTGAAAATCAGAGGTTATTGAACATTCACTTTCTGTTTGTTTGTTTCTGGAAGCTAATTGTCAGCTTTGACCCCACTTTTCAGAAACATGGTGGGAGCTCAAGTGGCAGGCGAGCTGTGAGACTCAGAGAGCCCACGCTGGGTTTTGCTCAGCAAAGGGTAAGAAGCTCTGTGACTCTTGCATTGCTTGTCACCTCTCCAAGCTCCCCGTGGGGTAGGATCCAGTCCTTCCTGCCCAAATGACACTGGTCCAGCCATGTAACACTTTGTAGAAATGTATTTAAAGCAGTTGCTGGGGACAGGGGACACAGCATCCTGCAGTTTCTTGCTCTTCCACCAACAGTGCATGGATCCTCTGTGATCCATTGTGCAGAAATCCGAGGGGTGAGGAGGGACATTCTGAAGCCCAGCCGTCCCTTCTGTCCTCCTCATGTTTGTGACAGTGACCCTACAGCTCCAGAGTGCCCCTGGGAATGTTAGCTTGGCTCCTGCCACGTTCAAGGGGTATGCAACTTCTCTCGCATTCAACTATGCCTGCAATGAAGGACAAGAAAGAAACTTCTGCACCCTCTTCTCCACCACTGGGGGAGATGTGCTGCCCCTCAACCTTCCCACTTTTCTCTCCCGGGACAGGCAAACAGAAAATGTTGCCTTTTCAGGACAGCACTTGCCATCCTTTACCACGGATAGTGTCAGACCACAATCCACAAACACCTTCTAGCCCCTGGCTTCCACCACTTGGCTGTGGCTGCTCAACTGTGATAAAGTGGCAGCATTTCCGAGGTAAGAGATCTACAGGCAGATATGACCCACCTAACTGCTGGACATATCCCTGAGCTCCCGTATGCAAATCTCATCCTGTACTTAATCAAATAACTTTCATCTGGGGGTGGGGGTGGGGGGAGGGAAGGAAAGGAAAGAAAAAAATGAAGGCGCTATTAGAAAGGAAATGGTAATGAGAAGAAAAGAGATATCAAGGAACCAAAATAATTTGTTATAAATTAATATTACAACCTGGGGATATAAATATGTCTGGTTATTGGAATGCACATTCTCCCCCTTAAACCATTGCTAGAAGCATAAAACTTCCCACGACATGCTGTATTGGTCAATGTATCTCTGTAAGAAGGTGCTTTGTATCTCAGAGGTAGCATAAGAGCCATTAGATGTGGGTGTTGCTATGGTAACTGCTCTTTTTTTTAATTGAATAGCATAGTAAGTAGTCTTGTAAAACCCACCAACCCGTAACTTGCTGGTGCCCTGAGGCAGCATTAATGCAAACACCTTTTCTTTGTCTTATTTCCTTCCTAAAGAGATGCAGGTATCTCAGCATAAGCTACATCCTTACAAGGGTAGTACCAGTGCCAGGAGAATATGACCAGCTGCCTCTCTGTGAAGGGATTATAAACAGAAAGTCAGACAATATATATCCAGGCCACTTCATAGACCATGGGGTCAGGAAGACATAAGACTCCGCGCTTCTTTTGCAGCTCAGATGGGTAGCCAAAATCTTTTGCTAATGCGCCACCTTTCATTTCTTTCACACACAAACTAAGACTGCCCCCTCATCCCCCTCACCCCAAGCCACAGTGCTGTATTGAAGCCAACCGGTAAACCACCCAAATGAAGCCTTCCAGCACACCAGCCAGTTGGATGGGATGACTTTTGTTTGGTGTAAGATTTATTGTTCTTCTATTTCTTGTGACATGTATCAAGTGGGCATGTGTCAAGCGTGACTCTTTCTAAATCTACAAGACCTTCTGCTTTTATAGCCCCCTTCAGAAGAGCAGCAGTCTGTTTGACTGACAAGTTTCATTACTCACCTGGATCCTGTTTGTTCTTGCTGCTGTTCATATTTTAAGTGAGTAGCAGAGTATTTTTATAAGTACAAGAGTACCAGCCCTCCTCTGAGCAGGGAGGCTCTCTCCTTGGTTGAAGTAAGAGTTGTTTAATTCGGTCAAACACATCAAGTTTTCAGCTTCAGCTCCAGAATTCCCCTTGCTGCTGCTGACAGGCATGCCCCATCACAGTTTTGCTGCGGGATGCTCCACATGAGGCTGTATCTCCAGTTCCATTGTCCTTGGCACTTGCAGCTCTCTCCAGGGGTCACCACCAGACTGTACTTAACCTGACCAAAGTGCGCTCATACACCCATTCAAAACACTGCCAGCAGCTGAAGAGGAAACAGCTAGTATTTCCCACATCCTTCCCCTCCTCAGCAGAGCAGTGACATTTTGGTGATGGTCAGGCATGTCCTGCCCTTGGCTGAGCAGAAGAGCTCCCCCAAGAATCTGGGACTGGTGACTTTCCTCTCTCCATACATGCCAGCGTTGTTTCACTTTTTTATGTATATAATTCCCCTTGACCATCATCCCTACGCTTCTCTGTGCAAGCCCACTGAACAGAGCACTTCACCGTGATGAAGTGGAGATAGCCAGCTTTGACGCTGAAAGAATAACTAACTGTACAGCTTCTTTTGTTTGGGATTTTCATTTTTATACTGTCTGGGGCAAAGTCCACAGCTGAGATCTTGGGAATCCCCATTCAGGTGCTGCCAAGCAAGGATGGCACTGACAGAGATTTTTGAGACAAGTATGTTTTGGTGGGGGGGTTTATTACCTTAAAGGTTTTGTGGTCATTTACACGTTCTGCTTCGAATATTGAGAATATTGTTTTGGCAGGGCTCAAACTGAACAGAACCAGAACAATGGGTTCTCCAACATAAGTGTCCCAAGAAGCTCCCAGAGCACCTGGAACGTGCCGACAGAACAGAGCTGCCCACACAGTCCTGCTTTCTTCTAAGGGGCTGCTGAGGGAGCGGGAGCTCTCCCACCTCCAGGCTGTATCCCAGGGTAGCACCCCAGTTCTTCCTGCACAGCTCTTCCACTGTGGAAAAAAACAATTCAGGACTTACTGGGTTAGACTTTGATCCAAGGCCCCTGCCTATGTGTTTTTTCAATGACATTTTGATGTCACATAAGAAAAGGATAGACACAAATGATGGCAAATACAAATCTCAGCTTCAGACAGCTGTAAACTTTGGGGAGATGAAAGATAGAAGCTGAGCGGTATGGCCAGAGCCCGGGATGTATTTATTAACCGAAAGTGAGAAAATTCATCCTGCTTCAGAGAACTGAAGAGAAGATTGGGTGGCACGTAAGCCTGGTGTTGCTCTGCCATTTGGGAAGTTAATTTCCCTGTAGAAGGAAGTTATGGTCTTTAATCAAAGGCGCCTGAAAAGTGAATCATTTTGCTAGGGTGGCAAAGGCTTCTAATTTGTTTTGATATTTTCCGTCCTATCTAGGGAATGTCCTTTATTGGAAAAGGGGGATTAAAAAAATAGATAAAAAAGAGGAGGAAATGCTTGATGTGCACTTGAGGAGCCTGGATTTGTTCAAATATGAGCATGGAAAGTCTGAGTGATCTTCACATTCAGATCACAACTTCACTGTCATGGAAAGGTCACTTTTGCTTGTGTTCTGGGGCAGATTTTTCTCTTTTGTCCCTGTGGTAAGATCTCTCCTTTTGTATTATTATGGATGTACCTTGGTTTTGAACTTTTCCTTTTTTCTTTTTTCCTTTTCTTTTCTTTTTCTTTTTTCTTTTCTTTTTTTTGCCTTTTTTTTTTTTTTTTGACACAGAGAACTGATATTTCATCTTTTAAAAGATTTACAAGAAAAAGAAATAATATATGCACCACTGTGGAAAAGCATGTCTCTGTTCATACCTTTGCATTTTACAGGAAAATATGTCATTCCTTTCAGATCCATGAATTAAGATGCACTATTTTTTGCTGAAGGCTATTTTAAATTAGGCTAATAAATTGCTGCTCTCTGCCTTGCGTGATAATGCATTACATTATCTACTGATGTACACGTATTGTTTGACTCTAATGGTGTGGAAATTAAATGTTAGACATGGGCCAGATGTTCCTATAGATGAATATGAAGTATGACTCTGTCGTAGTCGAGTCTCAATGGGACAGAAGGTAGACGGGGAGGTTGTCTGAACAACAGCAACAAAAAATCTTAAGTGGGTCACTCGCATCCACACCCAAGATCCAGCCCTAACACTGAGCTGTTGAGAAGCCTTATCAACCTGAGCTCCATTATTATTCCTCAGCCAGAGCCACTGCCTTTCTTATTTCAAATGCTTCAGTGCTTACAAAGCCACAAAGAATGGCTTGTAGAGATGGTAAATGTTTGCCATCCCCGCCAGACTGACAGGAACAGCTCAGGGTGCATCCCCAGCTCCCGCCTCAGCTACAAACATTTTGAAGCTCTCCCTCTGCCCTTCCCCCTCTCCCTGTGTATTTTTAGGCAGTGGCTGAGGGGGCAAACAGATGTACATTACAGTGAATATTAATGAAGGTCCCCCACTGGCATCTCCTCTCTGGAAAAGACAGGGGGAGAACAGCTTACCATCTCCCTCGCAGGGCTAAATTACCCAGTGACTCATAATCTAAGTGCCAGCAGAACGCTGCTGAACACGGGTATTTAGGATATTTGATAATGACGGACAGGGGCGTTTTTCAAAATTGGTAATAAAGCAGCTTTGCTTTGGGTATCTTCTGACTCGCTACAGCCCACTGGCACCTAAAAACAATAATAAACCCTAACCATGGGATTAATGGAATGTTTCTATTTGTGTGTGTGTATGTGCATGTATGCACGCACCGTATGTGAGGTGGGAATTTTTGCATTATCAGTAGAGGTCTGTGAGCCAACCCAAAAGAAGTTCAGCAGCAGTGAGTCGCTAACAAGTGGATGCTGTATCACCAAAAGGCAGAGATGAACTTTCTTTTCCTTTTCCAGTCCCCTTTGACCACTGAGCTTAGTGCAGCCCTGCACTGAGTGTTTTTGAACGCTGACTCAAGCGTGCAGATGGCCTCAGACTAGCATGGGGCGAGAGGTGGGGGGGAAAATGAACTCCAGGGTGAGTGTGGGAACGAGCAGTGGCACGAAGGAGCAGAAAACATCCCTGCAGCTAGGGAAAGGGAGTGTGCAACTGCTTCTGGAGAAAGGTGCTGTGAGGTGCCCTGAAGAACGAGGTGAAGGAGAGGTGGCCTTGGCCTTAGTACCACAGTGCTGGTGAATGGGCAGTGGTGCTCTGCTGTGTCTCTGTGAGGAGGTGCAATGGTCAGTCACTTCTGAGGAAGGGACACATCTGGCTTGAGAACTCTGAGCTGCTACCGTGCCCTGACCCAGCCTCCTGTCAGGGTAATATTTCTGCAAAGACTCTTGGTATAAGCTTTTTTATGTGCCCAAGCTCAGCGAAGGCCAGGGATCGTAAGGAATAATTATGTTAATCCCCTTGCTGAATGTGGCGGTCACCCCCAAGAGCACCAGGCCCTGACGGTGAGCTCTGTTCTAGCCACATCCATGTCTCCCACAACTCTGTGAGCGGCGCGGCGTGAGGGACAGAAGGCAAGCACACGGTGTATCCTAGTACAGAAATGGGCATCACCACCTCTGTCATGGGTATAGGGATCACCAAAGTGACATCACTGTGATGTCCCCTGCACTGACCCTAGGTGAAACCCAGCATCAGTTCTTCAGTGCACGGTTTGTCGAAAACAAGGCTCATTCCCCATCTAGTTGCAGCGTTTCTCAGGCCTCTTCAGCAGCAGGCACCGTCAGATATTCTGGAGAATGTTTTCATCACAGCTAACAGAGGGCTATCCAGATTGCTCGTAACTGTTTTTAGCACAGTAAACATGTAAACCAAGTGCCTGGGGAGAGGGAAAAAAAAAAAAAGAAAGAAAGAAAAAGCCTGTCCTTGCAGTAGCTGATAATTTTTAATTAAATCTCCATCTATCAATCTAGTTACTGTGAAAGAGGGAGAGAACCAGCCCTGAATGATTTAGGATGCGGGTGACCTGAGATGGCTGCTAGCTCCATGGCCCTGTACAGTGGCCAAATCCAGCCAGGGCACTCCTGCTGCCAGCACAAGGATAAGGGACAATAGGGGCAGGATAGTCCAACCAGCTTGGCCTCCATCATACATCTCATGAGCCAAGTGAGTCTGTCAGAGCCTGGAGTGAGTTTCTGTCAGGAGGTGATGTGGTCCTCCACCTCACTGAGCTCTCACAGAAGGCAGAATTTGTAGCAGTTGCGTATCTTCAATACCACAAGAAGCATGAGCACTTCTGCCCAGGCTGCTGCAGTGCTGGGTCAGACAGCGCTGAGCATAGCTCAGAAGTGCCAGATCCCATGGCAGGTGGCTACCATTTGGGATGGGCACCAGAGATCCTCGTGACCACCCTGAGCTTTTGACATCTGCAGTCCCATTCCTTCGGCTATGGGGAGAGGGTGAGGGTGGCATGAGTCAGGTTTTGGTCTCTGGGTTCAGGGATTTACTCTCTCGAATTAAACTGGTCCAAAGTACTTTAAAATGTGAAGGTAAAGAGGGTTCTTTGACAAAATGTGGTATTTACTGTCTTCCCATCTTTCCAGAGTCCATCTTGTTCATGAATGAAGAACAAAAAAAAGTGAAGACAGTTGCCAGTTTTGATACCAGTTTTGGGTCTTGGTGGAGGCGGGAGGGGGAGAGAATGGCATGCGTTCATCTGTGTTTCAGGAACAAGGAACCTCAAACCTGAGATTATTTCCTATTTGAAAATAAAGCTTAGATAGATTTTTATTGAGAGTGCCAGTTTAGCTCACTGTGTCATCCCCAGCAACTGAGCTCTTGTAAATCACCTGCAAACTTCTCCTCCACCACTTGCATGGCAGTAAAGGCTGTACTTCACTTTTAACTGAAGCTGCTCACCAGGTCACTGCAGAAACATCTGAGGGAAAGTGAGGGGAAGAGAGAGGGACTCAGGGACTAAAAAACATGTAGAAAAAGTGGGAGAAGGGTTTTAAAACCTGAAACCACACAAATCTTTCTTCTTATTTACCTAGCATTTAGATTGCAAAGGCTACCTAGATCAACACATTCATAGACACATGGTCACAGCTGTATTCACAAATCACCAGAGACAACCTGACTCAGACACTTATCCTGTCCCCATGGATGGTATTAGGTGAGAATTACTTCAGACATGATTTGATATTTTAGGGTTGGGTTTTTTTCTAAACTATTCCTGCCACTGAAGAGGATTGTGACAGCACATGAATTTTGACCAGGTTTTCTTGGTTTGGTAGAGGATGGGTAAGGTCGGACTCGATGATCTCAAAGGTCTTTTCCAGCCTTGTCATTCTGTGATTCTGTGACTCTGTATCCTCCCTCCGTAAGAGGAAATTTTTGCCTGAAGTCAGTAAGTGGCTCTCAGCTCCATCACATTGTTTCTCCTTCAGGATCTGTCCATACAACCAACCACGCACAGGCCTGCCAGAAAATATTTGCCTTGAAAATAAACAAGATGATAAACATTGATGTGATGTTCACAACTGCTGTCTCTGCCTGGGGAGTCCAGAGTGAATAATGCATGATACTTCAGAGAACTCAAGAGCTACCTGACCTCATTGGATTAGTGATAACGAGATGGGGAGCAGTTCCTGAAGCCCTGAGCACTTGTTGCAAGCTGTGCCATGGGAAGTTCACATGGTTGGTTTCTGCTCCCCTGCCCCAGAAAAGCCTCTAGTTGAAGAAGCAGGGTAGATGTTCCCACTTTTTCAGCTTTATAATCCCTGACACTTTTGTGATGATCTCATCACAGTGGATATTGTGGGTATGGTGGATGCAGTGTCTAGTATCTACTGGGACTTCAGTATGGCCTTTGATACTGTCTCCCTAGACAAGCTGTTGATGTATGGGCTGGATGAGCAGCTAGTGAGGTAGGTTGAAAACTGACTGAACAGTCAGGCCCAGAGTCTTGTCATCAGTGGCATGAACTCTGGCTGTAGGCCACTAACTAGTGGTGTACCCCAGGGGACAGTACTAGGTCCTACCCTGTTTAACATCTTCATTAATGCTGACAAGGCAGAGTGTAACCTCAGCAAGTCTGCAGATGACACAAAACTGGGTGGAGTGGCTGGTATTCCAGAGGGTCATGCTAACATTCAGAAGGAACTCAACAGACTGGAGAAATGGGCTGACAGGAAGATCATGAAGTTCAGCAAGGACAAGGTCCAAGTACGGCACCTGGGGAAGAAAAAGTCCCTGCAAGTCAAACATGAGACAGTGATGTGCCCATGCTGCAAAGAAGGCAAATGGCACCCTGGGCTGCATAAGTAGAAGTATTGCCAGCAGGTCAAGGGAAGAGATTCCACCCCTCTCCTCAGCACTGGTAAGGCCACACATGGAGTCCTGTGTCCAGTTCTGGTCTCCTCAGTAGAAGAGAGACCTATTGGTGAGAGTCCAGCAAACACCACAAAGATGACTAAGGGACTGGAACATCTCTCCTGCAAGGAGTGACTGAGAGACCTGGCACTGTTCAGCCTAGAGAAGAGAAGGCTGGGGTGCAGCAGATTTTATCAAAGTATCAAAATGACTAATGGGAGGATGTAAAGAAGACAAGACAGCTTCTTCTCAGTGGTGCCCAGTGACGGGATAAGAGGCAAGAGGAACAAACTGAAGGACAGGAATATCTCTCTGAACATCAGGAAAAAGTTTACCAAAGCGATGAAGCACTGTCACTCCTTGCCCAGAGAGGTGGTGGAGTCCTCCTTCTTGGAGACATTCAAAAGTCTGGACGTGCTCCTGGGCAAGCTGCTCTAGGTGGTCCTGCTCAAGCAGGGGGATTAGACAAGATGAATTCCAGAAGTCCCTTCCTACCTCAGCCCTTCTGTGATTCTGAGATCCCAAAGATGTGACAAAAGGTGAATAAATGAAGCCTCTGAGACCCTATCTTATTACAGGGCATGCTGTTACAACAGGGAACTGAGACATACAGTCATGTATGCTGGTACATACAGTGTCTCAGTTGCTGTGCTGAGAAGCACTAATAGGGCCACTTCATGTGCAGCCTTTTTCTCTCAAACAAGCGGCCAGAGCTTGCCATTCGGCCTATGGCACTCGTGGTCAAAATAAGGGTAGAGACAGACCTTTCTCATTTATGACATTGCCTGAAGTGGCCTTGATTACATCAAGGTCCAAGAGAACAACTTTCTCATCCATCTCGTAACACCTCCTTTGGTTTTAATGTGGCATGTGCCTTATGTACTAATTAGCTTTCCTGCAACTCACATTTCAAAAGACTGTAGGTCTTCAGCAGGAGGAAGCCACAGCAAGCCAACAGGAGCTATGTAGATATATGTCTCAAGAAACCATCAGGTTTTCCATGTCTATGCAGCAGCAGGAACTTTGGCAAGAGTACCTTCCATTTACTATGGTGGAAAAAATGTCATCAATTCTTAATATAGTGGAAACTACCAAATTAAAAATCCTTCAAGGCACTGGATCCAGGGAAATTCAGGGCTTGATTCTGAATTTGTCAATTCAGTGGCACCAAGACTAGCCCCTGGTTAAAGAAGCTTCAGGCTCAATACAAGCAATATTTAGGGATGGGGGAAAGGGAAAAAGCAACAAACCAATATTTAGGGATGGGGGAAAGGGAAAAACCAACAAACCAACCTAAACATAAATCTTTTTCTTTTCTTATGAAGGTGAATTGTTGCCATTCTGAAAAAAAACACTTTGCTATAGGCCTGTATATGCAGCTTTCCCTAAGGGAGATGGGAGGGGTTTTTCTACATATTTACCTCAGAACTCTACATCATTTCTGGTTGCATTAATTAAATGATATGATCACTGTCCTTTGTTTTAACGATTTCTTACTGCACAAAGGGACTCCCACAGCGGCCAGGCACTGATATTTTCTAGCCCTTAACTAAAAGAAGGGGACCAATGATTCTGCACACAAGGTTCTCTCCAATCTGTCACAAGTCTGCAATGAGCTTGCCTTCTTCTAAACTTGTCGACTTTGTAGGATTTTCTCCTTTACATCTGTGATTTCGTGGTGTCTGTAGAGACTTCCACTGAAATTCTTAAGTGAGAGCTTGTCCCTCCTTTTTATGATGTGGACCTGTGGCCAAGGAAAACTAGGCCTTTATCTCGAAACTCATGGAGGCCACCACCTCCAGCAACATCCGATCGGAACTGATACCACACAAAGCTGAACACATTTCAGTTGTTGACCAGGATGACTGATCACTGCTCACATAAGCCAGCCAGCTATCTTACTGCTAACAGCTTTAACTGGAACCACTACTTAATTAAAAATGTCTTGACCATCACTGTGGGAAGTCAAGACAAATACAACATTATAAGAAAAGTCACCCTGGCTCCAAATGAAATGCCTACCCTGCCTTTTCCCTCTGCTCTTTAATTCCCACTGCAGATTCACATCCTGGTGAGTCATGACATATGCACTGCACATATGTATGAAATAAGTTGCCTCTTCTGCCCTTCCTCTGCTACAGTGGTTTCCTCACCCCCACAACTCATTCTGGTTTCTAGACCTTATTCATCAAAATTGTCTAAGAAGGAAAGAAGGAAAGAAAAAGCTTTCCTATAGCCACCAGTGCTGTTAGGACACTACAAGTGTAGATTTAACCTACAGTTTCAGCCCAGGACTGCGAGCCTGAGCCCTGACTGATGGTGTGAGCCATCTCTCTGCCGCACTAAGCTAATCACAACAAGCCAGCTTGAAAAGTCAGTGCAAGATGGACAAACACTCAATGGCAAAACAGATAGACAAATGACAAGTCTTTTTTTTTTTCTTACACTCTGGGCCTACCAAGAATTATTTGCTAGTGATGAAACCTTTGCAAACACATCCCTGCAGATAGCCTGAATATGGCCTCATTTCAGAGCTGCTATGTGAAATAATGAACAGCGTCTTCCTCATTGCAAATATATGTTTGTTAAAAAATGTTGAGGTTAAAATGTTCAAGAGTACCAAGTGCTTCAGGTTGGACCCCTGCCCCCAGATACTGGAATTTCAAAGTGACTCTGACAAAATACTTCCAAGCATCCCCCTCCTACACCACAGGGAGGGCAGTCATGAGTACAAAAAAAGGAATGGTTACATCTGAAACAGAAAGCTCAGTGAACTGGCATAAGAGATGTCACCAGAGTTTTGCTTGTTGTATAAAGCCTGAAGGGCTTCTTCTGGCCAAAGAAGCAAACAGAATTTGTCTCCAAACTTATCCTCCTACAGTGCTAAAATATTTCCTTCCTGCATTTTTTCATCTCCTTATTTGTTATGAAACACCATGGCTCTGCTCTCTGCTGCTCCCTTCTCCCTTGTCCAATAGTCGTCTTCCAGCCTCTCTTTTCAGTATTGCCTTGTCACATTTGTTTTCCTCTTGAACGTTTTGTGCAACAACCTATCATGTTTTATTCTCTCCCTACTCTACAGACACCAGATAGTACTTGTAAGCTCCCCTGGCAGTTGTCCTGCAGCAGTGTTTCCATACTAGCACTTCCTTCATCCTTTGCCCCAAGCCAATTATGGGCATTTGTTTGCATTTGCACAAGGCACAGGCTCATTCTTTTTTAAAGATCTTATCCCACAGCTATGTCAAGTTCCTAACACCATTTGCATCATCTAAAATGCTGCATTCTTCATAGATGAAATGAGAGCCTTCTGGCTGCTTAC
This sequence comes from Hypotaenidia okinawae, assembly GCA_027925045.1. NCBI lineage: Eukaryota > Metazoa > Chordata > Aves > Gruiformes > Rallidae > Hypotaenidia > Hypotaenidia okinawae. The sequence goes on from BSDF01000002.1 coordinate 66,843,379, forward strand.
AGTGACTGATAAAATGGCAACTATGAGAAGCCTAAAGTACAAAATTAATCTGTGTCGGGTGGTTCATGACCCTGACAAAGCATCCATCCATGCAATAATCTTTGTCTTTGGTCTACCACTGATCCAAGTGCAAAGAAAATGTCAGATTTTTGTTACCTAACAGCACCCTTTTCCGAGAGATATATAAGGAAACATAAATAACAGGTCTCCCTGGGAAAACATATGGTATAGCAACAGAAATTATGACTCCAGTGGTGGGACTCTGCCACAGTCACCTAACATGGAGAATTACTGTACCTTCTCTCAGTTGGTCTGTGCTTTCAGTCTCTTTTAAAGAGTCAGTAATTCGCTCAGGAATGGCTTCAGCGGAGGAATACTCACATGAAAACCCTACTCACTGCAAAGTGAGGTCATTTTCTCAGGGCCTACTGAGGCTATGCTGAAGCTCTACTCTTACAGGAGTGTGGATGGCTCTCCAGTTCATCTCAGGCTCAGAGAAAAACAGTACTGACTTTTTGCCAGATACCATTGCTTAAAAATAAACTCAGACACTTGTTGCTTTTGCTCATACAGCAGCAGCCAGCATCTTCTTCTCCAGCCCCTACTGCTCACACTACCATTCTTCTGAGGGGGAGAACTGGCAGCACGAGGCTCAAGTCAGGCAGTGAGGAAAAGAAAGGAATTTCTGCCGGACACTGCAGGGATGTCAAATGGCTCCTTTGGGTCTAGGTCTTCTCACCACACGCACATCAATCTGTGGAGCAGGGTTCATAAATCAACCCCTTCTCAGGTGCTTTGAGCAAATTCTTGTATTTCTGAAAAAGTCATGCTTGGATAACCAGTGTAAGATCAGGCAGCCAAGCCATAGAACACACACCAAGCCACACGCTTGGGAATGCCGGGGCAGACTGAACTGGCCCACCTGATGCATAACTCTGCTTTAGAGGACACGCAGGTTCCACCAGGAAGATTTTCCCACTGCAACACTCTGCTTTAATGTTCTCAAAACTTCACCAAACTTAATTGTTTGAACTAAAGTACTGAACTGAGTAATTTTCTTTTCCTGATATCCATTCAAATCAAAGGATCTGGAAGAAGTTAAACCAAAATACTACAGCTTGGGTTTTTTTTCCCTTGAGTTTGATCTCAAGGGAAATTACTTGTTTAGGAAAAAAGAAAGCATACCACCTTCATCAAGATGCTCTAACACTGTGCTACTTGAAACTTGGTATCTACTTTCAGGATGTTACCGTGCATATGCTTGTTTGCCATTTTAGTGGACATTTTTCTCAAATGTGGCAAACTATATATATATATATATATATATAATGAAATTCACCATATGTTCATGTCTGGAGAAGACTTTCTGAAGCTTAGCAACTGAAGCATCTCAAGAGTCCCACTTTCAGACCCTTCCACTGAGGACACTTCATCCTCTCATGTCTACAGACCAAATTAAGTGGTTTTGCTATCAAGTGACTTGGCATGTTCCAGCCACCAGTACAACCTAGTCCCTCCTTGCAGTTGCTGAAGGATAGTGTGTTATTGTCACTGGAGCACAAAGGCAGGGAATTATCGCTCAGTTCCCAGTTCTCCATCTGCTCATGCCTAGAAAAAGGAGTGAATGGGATGAGATAGAGTATTGGGAAAAGGTTGAGAAAGGGAGATAACCTTAATTCCAGTATATTTCTCATTTTTTAACCTGTTTGATCCTGGCCTCTCTGCATTATATGTTATCCATTTAAAATACCCTTTTTATTTACAGGCATGCGTAAAACAAATACATCATTTTCTTTGCACTGTAGCTGCATGAAAGGTTTATGAAATAGTCTGTGACAGTTTCTTGACAAGGAAAACCAGATATTACTATAGTAACATACAAGGGTGGTTGCAATGAAAATAAAATAATTCAAACTAAGGCAATATTTGCTCACATAACAAGTCATTTGGATTGTGAATTCCTGACAATGGTGATGAAGGGGAAGGTTGTCAAGAAAGAGTGACAACATGTCCCCACTTCACAGTGTAGAATCCAAAGGATCTCACTGACAACCAAGGAAAAGACAATAACACAAAAGTGGAACATATATTCCTCTTTAGCAGATTTAAGATATGCACTAACAGTGGGCCAAGTTCTGCTTTCACATATGCTTTGGATTGCCTCTTGATTTCTGTACAAGTGCCTGTTTATAGCAGTGATGTATCTGCGCAGAGAGGGGCTCAGCGCCCTTTGGATCAGACTGTGAATATGAAAGACACCACAGAGATCTTCACGACAGATCAGAGAGATGTAGAAATAATCTGAGAGCAGATTCTGCCCTGAACAAGAGCATGGAATCAAACAGGATCAATCCTGCAAAGTATACATAATAATAAAAATACATCTAAAACCTCTAGACTCCCGAAGACCTCTGAGCTCTTCAGCGAAAAAATAGCTAAAAACTATGTGCCAAATCCTCTTTTTCCTGTGAAGCCCCACTAATGTGCAAGGGTGTTGTGGTTTTGCATGTCTGGGTTCTGGTGGAGGAGGGGGCTGCAGGGGCAGCTTCTGCAAGAAGCAGCCAGAAGCTCTCTGCAGGCCCGAGAGAGTAAACACCAGCCGACTCAAGGCCAGACCAGACACTGACCAAGCCTGAGCCCATCAGTGACGGTCACAGCACATCTGGAAATCATGTTTAGGAGGAAAAAACCTGCAAGCAGCTGCTTGCTGAGAAGGGAGTGAGAAGATGTAAGGAACTCTGCAGACACCAAGGCCAGCGAAGAAGGAGGTAGGAGATACTGCACGCACCAAAGAGAAGGATTCTCCTGCAGCTCAAGGAGAAGACCGTGGTGGAGTGGATGTTCCCCCGCAGCCCATGGAAGACAATGAGGAGCAGAGACGACACCTGCAGCCTGTCAAGAGGCCCCACGCTGGAGCAGGTGGAGACATGAAACTGCATTGGAGGAAGCCTCTGCCAGCACTTGCAGCCCATGGAGAGAGACAAATACTCACAGCAGAGCAGGTTTGCTAGGGGGGAGACTTGTGACTCCATGGAAGACCAGGCTGAAGCAGTCTGGGCCTGAAAGACTGAGAGACATTCTATGATTTATGACTGTACCCCATAGAAGTGACCCACGCCGGGGCAGCTGGTGAAGAGCTGAAGCCCCGTGGGAAAGGACTCATGTTGGAGAAGTACATGGAGGACTGTCTCCTGTGGGTGGGACCCCACACTGGAGCAGGGGGAGGGTGTGAGGAATGCATGCCTCTTCCCCCCACCCCAGGCTAAGAAGGAAAACAACTCATGAGGAACTAACCAAAACTTCCATTCCCCTATTCCCTGCCCCTCCCCGTGCCACAATGTGGGGGGAAGAAGGAAGAGAAATCATGACTAAAGTGAAGTCTGCTAAGAAGGGAAGGGTGAGGGGAAGTGTTTTAAGATCTGGTTGCACTTCTCATTACCCAAATCTGGCGTCACTGGGTGTGCAAGTGTTAAGATAGTTTTCTTTTCTTTATTCCATGTTGAGTCTGTTTTGCCTGTGATGCTGACTGCAGAATGATCTCTCCCTGTCCTTATCTCGACTCCTGAGCCTCTCAATACATATTTTCTCCCCTGTCCAGCTGAAAAGGAGAGTGATAGAGCGACTTTGGTGGGCATCTGGCCTCCAGCCATGGTCAAACCACCACATGGGGTTATGATGAGTCTTGCATTAGGAGATTAGCACAGAGCAGGTAGGATCCAGAACATGAACAAAAAGACAAGACAATAGTTTTTCTGTATAGGAAGACCTCTGCTCTGAGTTATTTCACTTTAGATGACAGGTGAAGCAACAAAAGGAATAGAAGACTCTGTGTATTTCTCTACCATGCTGTGGCATCTTGGCTTGATACAATGGCATCTGGGAGTTTGGGGAGATAGTCCTTGGAACTGTAAATGCATAGGGAAATGTGATCATATCAGACACAGAGCTCTCCATCTCTCAGCACCGGAACTATCTGCCCCCAATATATAATACATTTACTCAAGAGCGGACAAAACACTTCCGTCTCCATAAACACAGTGAAATAAGTTGTACCTTGGAATAGTAGCCTTGTCCCAGCCCAGAATGGCATTGATTAAAAGCTGATTTGCCTGACTGACTTTCTTGCCCTACCAGAGCCCCTGACTCCAGGTTAGGCAATTCTGTAGGCAGCTCCCTGCTTTGGTGGAGGGGAATGGCATCCATGTGTTCAGGGAGGGACGGGGGAAAAAGGAGGGGGAAGATGGGGAGGGGGAAGAAGAGGAGAAGAAGAAGAAGAAGGAGGAGAGGAAGGACAAGAGCAAAGGAAATACTTTAGCTTTACTCACTAAAATCCAATCCTCTTCTTTAAGAACAAATTTTTCAAAATCACCTTGACAGCCAGTGTTGCCAGCTCTGAAGTAGGAAAGTTCAAAAGACATTGTGCTTCTATTGCTCAAATTTTAATTAGTCTGTGGCTAAAAGGGGAACTTTGAAGTTGTCTACACAGCGAATTTCATGTGCCCTGTTGGCTTGAAGAGACCAAAGACTCCAGCAAAATTCAAAGCTGTCCTCCACACACATGTAAATGATTCCAAAAAGTGCAAATGTGGTGATTTAGGTCTTAGCCTGAAAGATCTTTTTAAGGATACGCATGCTAATTCCAAACAGAGACCTTCCATGCAGACCTGTAAGGTCTCCAAAGAACAGCTGTGAAGTCAGGTTCCCAAAAGTGCTGACACCTGCAGACCTGTTACAGACTGCTGTGTCTTGGTTTAGCCCAAGATGCTCTGAGCAATAAAATAGTGTAAGCAATAAAATCGACCAGACTGTAGAAAAAAAAAATAGGTTGTGTTCATTTCCATGAAAATCCCTGCTTTGGTTGAGCTACTTTTGACTTACAGTGAGAGATGAATTTGACCTGCTCTCTCTTTCTCATCTGTTGGGCTGCAGCTGTGCCCTCTAGCACTGTATATATATTCCAAGCTCATCTAGATGTCGAAACAAAAACACAAATTAGATGACAATCTTCCATTCTTTCTGTGTGCTGCCAATACCTGTTTGTCGCTGTAATGGTATTAATCATCTTTTATTTATAGCAGAACATTGGAAGCTTCCATTTTTCCCTTTTGATTTATTTGTAGGACAACAGGTGCACAACTTAAGCAGGTGTATGGTTGTATGCATATGTTGTGAGTTTGCTGATAGCCACAAAACATCTTTAGTAAATTATTGCTTGTATCAAAGCTGCCATTATTTTTATTTCATGCCTAAACTTAATTCCACAGCTGTTAGCTCCCACAGCCCGTTATCTGCTTTGTATTGCAACTTCAGTAATGAAACTTGTAAGTGCGGGACCTCTTCTCTTGCCCTCCAAAACCCCCCACAAACAAAACATCCCTGCACCATACCCTGCTTCCAGTTTCTGAAACTTGGGAAAGGTACTGAAAATCTATCAACAGTTTCCATTGGCAACTGCTGCGGCATAGCACGATACCAGTTCAACCGCTGACATGAAATGCCTTTCCATATGTAAAGCTGTGCCTTAAACACACAACGGACACTAAGAATAAACTTTGTACTTTCTTTTTCTTTTGTCTAACAGCAAATGGGTTGTGAAGAAGTGCTGGATGCTTTAAAAAAAATGCAGTTATAATTTTGGATCCAAGCTGTGAGAACACTCATTGGAGACAACTGTTCTCTCATGGGCTAGCCTTGAATAAACAATCACAGCTCTGTGTGATATTACTTCTTAACCAGATTCTAGCATTGAGCTGTTGCCTTGCCATGGTTACTTGCCTTTTAAACCAATGTTTCTTTTCCTTCCTTTTTGCCAAGATTCTTGCTTGCTTGGCAGTGGCTTGTTCTCGCTTGAACTTTTGCCCTATTTTACTCTCCACCAAATTTTTACTCTAAAAGAATCTTTTCACTGCTATCTTTTGTTGTCCTGAATTTCTTTTCTGCGTGTGAGAACTTACTTGAGGACACAGTTTACGGGAAAGAGCCCAAGTGACTGTCTTCTCCTGAGTATTCAGCAGCTGGCAGGCATCCGTGAGGAGATTAGAAAACAAAGCCACGACAGCACAAGACGGTAGCCACTCCTGAAATGAAATTAAATGGGAAAGACGGACACACACACAAACTACCAGGTCATTCACTTGGAGATTTATTTGTGCTTGTCAGCTCTGGAGGTTGCCTCACTAGAATTCATCTGAGGATAACACTGTTAAAACCCGTGTAAGAGCATCACTCTGCCATGTGGGGGTCCGAGGCAGAACCCCTCACTTGTGTTGCGCCCCTGGAGTTGGCAGACCACCGGGGTCCCATGGGTAATGCTAAAGTCCTATGGAAGGGGAACACGTCTCTGGTTGCTTTGGGGTAATTCTCCAAGCAACCTGGAAGAAACAAACCAACAGCCTTTATAAAGAAGCTAAAATTCCTCTTACACAAGGAGAACAGGTCATCTTGAAATCTCTTGACTAGTTTTTTTGTTATGTGTTTTGTAGAGACTCTGAAAAGACAAAACAAATGGCAAGTCGCTACAGACCTTCTCAAAAATATTTCTAGACATATAGTTGACTAGTATTATTCCCACTGCTGAAAAAAAAAAAACCCTCAAAAAATCTCACAGCATAGTTTCACTTGCTCATTCAGTTTCTTATTCATTGGAAGATGTCACTGTGTGGCAGCCTAAAAGAATGGCAAGTAATTGTGTATAATATACATATGTGTATGTGCATACATGCTTACATATGTACAAAAACACAGCAAGAGTATTTCTTTCTAATATTTGTTACTGGTAAAATCAATTTTCTTACCAGAATTGAAACTGCCAAAATTTTGGTGTTAAGGAAAACCCAGTTATTACCATTTAGAAATCTCTCTGTCTGACTGTGTCAGCTTTGGCTTAGTTTTTAACGTAAAGTAAAAGCTAGTTGAAGCCTCTAGGACAACAGACCCCTTTGGTGTGCTCTATGTAAAATGAACCAGAGTAACAACCTTCTGGTATGCACATTAGATATTCTGACAGACAACCAGAGGCCAATGATTTAGTCATCTTTATTCACAGAGCGATAGCGAGATGTGTTCATAGACCAACATATACCTAAGAGCAACTTTTTACCATCCTCTTTTCACAATCCTCTGGCAATTAAATGTAGGAAAACCAGCAAGTTATCTGTTTCTTTAAAAACAGGTTTTTAACAATTTTTTACACATTAGAAGATTTTAAATTAAATCAGGCAATTAAAAGTCTATCCTAGCTCACTCTTATTTATTAACTTTTAGAGAGTGGTTTTCCTCACAGTAGCAAAATCAATACTCTGAGATAAAATTTCTAACAAGAATTTCCTTTCTCATCAAATTTTATTGGCAATTTAATTTTTCATCTGTGTTACGGTAAAAAGTAAAGAACAATGCTCTTTTTCAGCTTGTAAAAAGTCTTTATTTACTTTGGAACATAAGCAGGAGGTACATTTTCAGCTGAGTTCAATCATTTTCTACATCCTTGGTATCTCTTCATTTGCACAGAATCCTGGCTGACAGAAAAATCACTAGCTAATTGACTAGACCACACTTTATATGCAAGTATTGGTTATAGCCTTCTTCACAACCCCCCTGTACTTGAGTTGGCAGGGGCCAAAAGTGCCCATCCAAACACAGCACTGTACTCCACAGAATCAAGCTGTTACCTTGGGGCAATTTACCCCTTAATGCCTAATACATAAACCTCTAGTTGAGTCTAGCCAAAACACCAAGTTTTGCTGTCACACATGTATAGCAGCAAATCCCTGCACTGCCTTGGGTATGGAGGGGAAGTAAAAGGGCCCAGCATGTCATTCAGTCCAGGATGGGAACACAGACATTCTTATGAGAAAGACAAGGTCCTTTCCCATTAAAAAAAGGGGGAATACAGAGATTCAAAGCCTTACATAGAGTTTGGCCAACTGGTAGTAATGATTTGCTCCATTCTAGACTCTCCCATGCAATGATTTCCAAATTATTTGTATAGTTTTAGTCACTTTAAGGTGGCAAGGTGGACACAAATATTATGCTCACGCTATAGCAGGGAAGCAGGGATGCAGCCAAGTTAGGTAACTTCAGTCCACGACTTGCAATGAGACCCACATGTAATGCAGCTCCTGCTGCACGTGTGTTTCTTAGGCTAGAACTGCTCTTTCTGGCAAATGGAAGCCTCCTTTGAGAGCTTGCCTGGCGAGCAAAACCAGCACAAAACGGTACCTCGCAGAAGTGTGGATGAGAGCACACACAGCCACGCTCTGTCACCGGCTGTGTGGCTCCCACCAGATAGCAATTAGTGCAGAATTTGCCCCACAACATGTAGGCACAATAATCCTAAACTGCCGGCAAACCCCCTCATTCAGCATCACAGCTCTTCTGGTAGTAAGTCAGGCTCGCACAGCCAGTGCAGCTCAGCTTTTGGGAAGGAGGCTTCTGCCGGTGCAATGCTGACTTGAGTCCCAGCGTCACTTTCCCACACTGAGTAGTCCCTTGATCTGCGAGTAGTGCCTATGACTTCTACAGCAACTACTTGCAAAGGACAATGCGGCTCAGCAGGCTCTTTGTAAATGTGTGGCCACCACTCATTCATAAGTAACAATGACCCCTGTAATCCTTCACAATGCCTTTGGGCGTGTGTGTGTATATGTGTGTGTGTGTGTGTGTGTCTGTGTGCGTAAAAAAAGTACTGCTAACACCAAGCCAATGGGAGAAAAACTTGTGTGGTGGTGGTGGCTTTAAAGCAGGACTTGTGAAGCATTATTTGTATCGAGAGATGGAATAACAAGAAGTGGGAAGGGTGAGAAAACATGAAAGGAAATAGGCTTAGGGAACCAAAAGCTGAAAGTAATCAATAAATCATAGAATAAAGTAAAGAGAAAGAACCTTTAAAGTGCCCAAGCTTAAATGTCAAGAGTATTAGAACAGAAGAGCTCTGAGCAGAAGAATGTGTGACAGAAGAATATACTGAAACTCTGACAGAAAGCACGTTTTCTTCTGAGCGTGGAAAAGAGTACAGCCAACGAAGGGCAGTAGAGAAGAACAGAGTAAGTGTCCTCTTCCTTAAATAGTCTAAACACACAGGATCAATATTATTGTTTCTAGAAGATTCTGAGGGGTAAAACTGGGAAAAAATGCCATCATGATGATGGAAAAGATCCAGTTTTAACTATATAAGATGCTGAGAATGTGCTATCATATAAGCATGAGGGTATGGCATCAATCTTGCAGAGTAATAGGATCTTGCTTACATTGCACTACACCAAAGAGAAGAGCCAGCTAAGGCAGAGCTGTTGTTACATTTATCCCTAGACAAATTCATACTTAAAATTTAGGTGGTTTTTTTTCTAATTGCACTCTTGCAGTGATGCACTTAATCACACATAGCTCTAGTCACACATAGCTCTAGGTACATGCATTTGCCCCACTGAAATCTATTTATATACGCATACACATAAAGTTAAGCTCGTACTCAAAATGTTTTTCCAAGTTGAAGCCTGTGTGATGATGGATTACCTGGCTAGCTGTAAATTGCATGGTTAAATCTGGTTTTGGCTACTGGCTCAGAAACAGATACCTATTCTGTCTGAAGCAAGCAAATGTTACTCACATAATGCAATAGATCCTTCTGGCACTACAGGTATATAGATTGCAAAAACAAAATATTCTGTTCAAACGGTGTTTGCTGTCAGCTGAGCAAAGGCAGTTGCTTATGCTCTCCTCAGCAGAAACCTGTATGAAAAGAAACTACCATGCTTTGATGTACCTTGAAGAGCAAAATTTGGGAAGCCCTCATGGAGGCTGCTGGGACACGTCTGTCCCAGTGAAAGGCAGACACACCCCTGGCCCTGTGCTTTGGGTGATGGACTGGGCCAAGCATGGCAGGTGTAAGGGCTCCTGCAGCTCCTGTGCCATGCTGATGGGCAGCAGAGCTGCGCCACAGATATTCTTAAGAGCCCTAGTGGCAATGCCAGCTGCACAGGCCTGTTATCTGGGCCAAGGTCCAAAGAAAAACCCTCTGCAAAATGTGTGGGGTCAGGTTATAGCTGCAGTAAAACTATAGTCTTCAAAAAACACAGGCACAGGGTATTTGTTGTTTGACTAACATCCATGTGGCCCACTCAGTCAGTGGCAGGGGAGAAAAGGTACCCTGAATTGGTTGTAAAATACTGTAAGTTTGAATCAGGTGGTGATACTGATGGGGAAACTGAGAAGCTTAGTTTATGTTAAAGAGTTTCATTAAACTATCTTGCCCTTTTGGTGTGTGCACACAAATGACAGTACTGATGTGCCACAGAAATGTCAGCAGGTAAACTGAGTGTTAAGGCTTGTGTTAATGGTGCTGAGCATGCCCACTACAAAAAAAGAGAGGTTTAAAAACCTGATGGGGCTGATGTGAGCAGAGTGCTGAGTCAGACACACACCAAAAAAAAGTTACTGCAAGTGCTCATTTGACAGCAAAGGATTTTGTGGTATGCCTCAACGAGACATTTAAAATTTCACTCATAATTTTATGAAATGTCTCTCATACAAGTTGTCAAAGCTTGACAGGCTTGTTAACAACATCAAAGGGTGAATGGTCCTTCATCTTCTTGCTCTTGCTCAACTGAATGATCGATGAACAAACTAAAACTGACAGCTGTTGCAAAGAAATCAAGAATTAAAGGAGATACAGAAGATGTTTCTACTCTTGCCTGTCTATTCAAGCTGAAAAAGTTGATTGTTCAAGAAAAGGTTGGAAAATCAGGAAGAGCAGTAGCCTAGATCTGGCTTTAAGTCCAGCTGTTCTGCCTACCCCAAGCAAGGCCACCAGAGTGGCACAAGGAAGGGTAGCTCATGAGACAGGGGCCCATTAGTTATCTCCTGTTCCCAGGGGTCTAATTCCACCAGGAACGAAAGAGCTGTGAACATGAAAGGTTTTCAGAGTATCGCCAGTTTTTTTGCACAGTATCTTGACAAATTTGATTCTAAGAACAGCAAAACAACATCTCAAGCTACAGTCTTAAATATTTGACCTCCATTAAAGTTTTGGGGTTTTTTTGGTGATGCCAGATCTCACTTTAAGTGAACATCTTCAGTCCGCATCATAGATTCCTCAACTTTCCCAATTAAAATAAATAAATAAATAGTAGTACATTAAATACTGAGTTTTTTCACTGCATATCCATACTTGCCAAAATCCAGTTTTAGCCAGATGTACTTGACACCTTGTTCTAGCAATTAACCAGATAACCAAAGCATGTAAAGAAATGGCCACACAGACCAGCTAAGGTTTTGAACATCAGATCACAATTATAACAAGCCATACGAATGACATGCACAGCAGTGAATGTAGCCAGTCAGTAGTGGTGTACTCCAGGAGACAACACTGGGCGCAGTGTTATTTATCACCTTCTTTAATGACCTGAACAGTAGGACAGAGTGCATCCTCTACAAGTCTGCAAATGCTGTAAAACTGAGAAGAGTGTTTGCTAGACCAGATGCTTGTGCCTGCATTCAAAGGGACCTTGACACACTGGAGGACTAGGCTGACAGGAATCTCATTAAGTTAAATAAAGGGGAGGAACAGCCCCATGCACCAGGACAGGCTGGGGCCAACTGGCTGGGAAGTAGCATTTTAGAAAAGTATCTGGGACTCCTGATGAACAAGTTGATCAGGAGCCAGTGATGCATCCTCATGGCAAAGAACGACAGCCTTCCAGACTGCATAAGGCAGAGCATCACCAGCAGGTGGAGGGAGGTGATCTTCCTGGACCGCTGGGTCCAGTTCTGGGTGAGACATGGATTTACTGAAGCAGGTCCAGTGAAGGGCCAGAAAGTTGATTAAGGGTTTGAAGCTCCTGACATATTAGGAGATCTGACAGCTGGGACTGTCCAGCGTGGAAAAGAGAAGGCTCTGAGGGATCTTATCAATGTATATAAACACCTGATGGGAAATATCATGGAACCTGGAGCCAGACTCTTGTCAGAGGTGCCCAGTGACAGGAAAAGGGGTTATGGGCACAAACTGAAATACTGGGATTTCCTTTACACATTAGAAAACCCTTTTTTACCACAAAGATGGTTGAGCAGTGGAATAAGTTGCCTATAGAGGATGTGGAGGTTCCCTCCTTGGAAATATTCAAAATCTCAGTGGACGCAGCTCTGAGGACTGAGCTTGAGTTTCCACTGCTTTGAGGAGGGAAATTGGAGTAGATGACCTCCAGAGGTCCCCTCCCACATGAACTATTCTGTGATTCTGCAACAGCCACATCTTCATCTACACCTTGCAGATACTGGTATATTGGTCTTTTATTCTAGGAATAGCATATATAACCAGTGATTTTTCCAGAAAGAGTATATGTTTATTGCCAATTGCTTGTCATAAAAGCTGAATTTACAACTCTATTGCTATCCTTATTTTTCCTGTTCCTTAGTTCAACTTTGCAGAGTGGTCTCTAGTGAATAAACTCAATAGTGTATCTCACACAATGAGAAAAGCCAAGATGCCCCTTTACTGAAAAAGAGCTATTTTTAAAGCTGCATTTGTTTCCTAGTTCTGCTGAGTCAGGACAAAGACATTCTTACTTTGCTGTGGAGTACTTTGTGAACACTGTGTATACGGTGGTATCCTTTGTAAGCATGTGATATCTAAGGGCTGGTATTACTATCCCAGGGTTAGCAACTCTGCATGGTGCCACTGACCCAAGAGAAACTCAGAGACAGAAAGATGCTTTCAGGAGCTTCAGTTTCCTCCTATTTCATAAGGTCATCTGTCCATCTCTGGCTATCAACAATGGTGTATAATTCTTTTGTGCCTCTGCCTGTTCCTTTTGCATCTGTACAGAATGCAAAAGAGTAATTTCCTGCTTTCCACTGTGTCATTTTACTACAGGCAGATGCTATTCCTTAGTGGCAGATCTCAAATCAAATATATTTTTATATATATATATGTTTACCCTGCAATTTTAGGACAATCCACAGGCTGTACTCTTAATGCTTCAGGTCTGATTCAGATACCCCCCTGAAACAATTTCTCCATGTCCCCCAGGGGAGGATCACAGCTGTATAAAACTAAAACGTTGTCGCAACTGTGAAACCTCACGTCAGTTCTGAAAAACTTGCATGACTGCCACACAGAAATGTCAGCTACCTCCCTGAAAAAAAAAAAAATCTCACTGAACTTCAGACAGAATTCGGAGTAAAACTTACACTTACGCTTGGGGATAAGAGGGAAGCACAGACAGCAGGTGAGAAAGAAGTGCTCATGAAAGACTTCAAAATGGAAGGAATTCATTCTTGCTAATGAGAAGACCTTGAGGAACTCAACCTACAAATTATCGCATTGTTGCAAGAATGCGAGAAAAATCACTCATTGCTACAAAAGCATTATAGAGCCATTCAAGCACATTGAAAGCTTTTCTGAAAACATGCCTTCTGTAGAGCTATGGAGCCATGGGAATTTTTTTTCCAACTTTGTTCCTTTATAATTAAATTTTCCCTGCTATGTTACCTGTTATTTTGATATGTACATATAAAAATGTAAATATAAATATAAATGTGTGTGTGTGTATGCAGGAATATAACCATATGAGCATATGTTTGTTTATTTCTCTTCTGTGTGTGTACAACTACTACAGCAAAATCCTTTAGATGCAGCAGTGTTTTACAATCCATTAATTTTTGTCTTCTTCCTGCATTTGTAATGCCAGCATAAATTAATTTATAGGGATTATTTCTAGTGCTAGTAAGTGGCAGAAGTCCCCAAATGAGGTAGCAGGGAGCTCAGAAATAATTTTAGGCCAATATTTGGCCAGAACTGTGTGCTAAAACAAACACAGGCATGTGAATTTGTGTACGAGGCTTATCCTGCCCTCCGCTGCCGGCCAGTTGCTAAGTAAATAGTTCCCGACCCTTTCCCCAGCAGGCTGTTTGGGAGCAGGGAGGCGCCATGCACTTGTTCTCTGCTAGAGCTCCATGCTTCTGGGTATCACCAGTGTTGGGAACTGGAGACCCTGTCCCAAGGGAGAAGGTTGAGGCTAAGCCTCTCTGGGCAGCAATGTCCCATCTGGCTCCAGAAGCCACCCTGGCCTGTCCAAGGCTTCAGGGAGGCATATGGCTGAAACATGCTTGGGAGCACCACTGGTGGGCGGGGAATCAAACAGGCTGCTGAGGCCTCTTCCGCCCCACTCCGCACGTGTGCCAAAGTTAGTCACTACCAGTAACTGCTATATTTATAGAGGTATGCCGTAAGTTTGACGTAAGATATGATATGTTTTTTCTGTACAGCAGGGCAAAGGTGCCATTCTCCTCCCCTTCTTCAGTTTTTGGATAAACCCTTACTTGTTTTCACAGGAACATTAGCTCAAATCTGCTGCTACTGTGCGCAGCTGATAAAACTATTGCTTGGAAAGACCATATGTCACATGGAACTGCTCAAGAGGCACGAAGCCCTGCTTTCTGCGATCCTTTAAAGATACAATTTTATGCTCAGTTAAAATGGAAAAGAGCATTATGTTTAAAGATAAACCCATTTACTGTGCAATCTCTTTGCTAAATTCTGTCACCAAATTACTTGTTAGTAAGACATTTGGACTGCCTGTTTTAGAAAAAAAAGTTGTTACACATCTCTTTTTCCTTGTTTATCAGTTGCTATGACGATGCTAATGACAATATCATCACAGACAAGGACTAAAATCTTTTACCAGAGGCAAGAAAGGACAAGATCAGGTCTGAGGAGAAAGTTCTCTTTATTAGTATACTTCTTGTTACCCTTTTTGACCCAGGTGGTTAGCCAATATTCGGGGTCCTTACAGGTTGTTTCTGTTTGGAGAACAAGCGGATGAGGGAGTGAACTGGGCTTTTTAATATGTTTCTGTTTGTTTAGAAATAATGTACACAATGTCCCCTTACTCTGGGCACAGCGGGAATCAAAACAATAGGCAGTACTTTCTCTTTTCACAGTTTCGAGTTTCTTTTAAGCCAGAACCCAGGCTCGTTCGCTCTTAGCTTTCTCTCAGGGTCAGGCTACAAGGGTTTTCTTCACTGGCTCTGGTATGTCCTTGCTACTTCCTCTGTCTGCTCCTCTGATGTTTCTGCTGTCACCTTCTGAATTGCTCTGTTTCATCATATGCCACCTTGCCCCCAGCATCTGCAGTCAGATCCTGGAGAAACGCCTCAGCCCCCACAGTTCAGCACTGCCAGGCTCATGTGGTGCGGTGTGCACGGTGCCGTACATCTGCTGTAGCTCCTGGGGTCTCAATGAGTACACCCCACAAAGAAGGTAGTTCTCAGGGTTTTCCTTAGGGAAGGGAAGCTTTCTAACCCAACATCTTCAATGGGGTTTCAGCGATAACTTTCAGCATAACGCCGAATTTATTTCCAATAGAGTATTTTTGCTCCCTGTCAGATCAGTTTTTGTACAGTAGTGCTATGAGGTGGGGGAGCAGAAAATATGTTACTATTTCCTAACAAAGCAGCCTCTGATGCAACTATAATAAAGTTGTGAAAAAGACCTAGAGGAGTTAAACAGATTTGATAGCATTTAATTTCCATAAATTTAGGGCCTGATTCTGCTTTTGTTTTGCTAATGAGTACTAGAGGGAGATAACACATAAGCTCCAGACAAACTAAAGACAGAAATGATGGCCCAGCTCAGCAACGAAGGGCAGGTGTGCAATAGACCTGTTGGGGCATTTTGCTGCCCAACAGCAGTAACTCTAGTATTCTGGCTTGGGGTTCAACCCATCTCTGCTGTGACCAAGAAGCCTCCTGTCCAGGCCTGGCTGAGCTGCTGAGATACTGCTTTTGGCAGGACTGGCCTTTGGTGCTTTATTCTATAACTGGAACAAAGGTTGCATATAGCGTAATCTCTGCTCAGGCTAGGTAAAGATCTTTGATTTTCAAGAGCAAAAACTCAGTTGCGTTTTCTCTTGCTTTTAAGGAAACAAACTCAATGAGTTTTAATTTATTTTGGGTTTATACGACAGCTATTAGCATGGCCCACTCAACACATAAGGAAGCTTCTTCTGTTTCTCAGGCAACACACATCTCTGTTTTCCATATACTTTCTTTTTGTCATTCTGTCCATAAAGCCATCTCCTATTACTCCCCACCTCCATCTCTATGTAGGTGATGGGCTGCGATGGAGTTCAGTGTAGATTCTGAATGGAAAAGATCCTCTGGTATGACCTCACACACCTACAACTTTGAAAACAACTCCTTCACTACCACAGATAATAGAATCGTAGAATCATAGAATGGTCTGGGTTGGAAGAGATCATGGGCAAGAACACTCTCCACTAGATCAGGCTGCTCCAAGCCCCATCCAACCTGGCCTTGAATATTGCCAGGGAGGGGGCAGCCACAGCTTCTCTGGGAAGCCTGTGCCAGTGCCTCACCATTCTCACAGTGAAGAATTTCTTCCTTATATCTAATCTAAATCTACCTTCCTTAAGCTTAATGCCATCCCCCCTTGTCCTATCACTACACGGCTTTGTAAGGAGTCCCTCTCCAGCCTTCCTGTACTGGACAGTTCCTCTAAGGTCTCCCTAAAGCCTTCTCCAGGCTGAACAACTCTCAGCCTTTCTTCACAGGCTCCAGCTCTCTGATCATCTTCATGGCCCTTCTCTGGACTCACTCCAGTAGGTTCAAGTCTTCTTTGTACTGGGGACCTCAGTGATGGATGCAGGACTCTGGGTGGGGTCTCACCAGTGTAGAGGGGTAGAATCACCTCCCTCAACCTGCTGGTCACATTTCTTTTGATGCAGCCCAGGAAATGGTGAGATTTCTGGGCTGCAAGCACACATTGCCAGGTCATGTTGAGCTTCTTGTCCACCAAAACTCCCGAGTCCTTCTCCTTAGGGCTGTTCTCGATCTGTTCTCCATCCAGCCTGTAGTTGTGCTTGGGATTGCTCCAACCCATGTGCATATGAAACCTTGCACTGGGTTTTGTTGAACTTCATGAGGTTTGCACAAGCCCACCTCTCAGGCCTGTCAAAGTCCCACTGGATGATATTCCATCCCTCCAGTGTGTCGACCGCACCATGCAGCTTGGTGCCACCAGAAAACTTGCTGAGGGTGCACTCCATCCCACTGTCCATGTTGCTGACAAAGATGTTAAACAGCAGCAGTCCCAATACCAACCCCTGAAGAATGTCAATCATCACTGGTCTCCACTTAGGCATCGAGCCATTGACTGCATGCAACTCCTTGAGTGTGACCATCTAGCCAAAACTTTATCCAGCGAGTGGCCCATCCATCAAATCAATATCTTTCCAAGAGATAAGGATGACATGCAGGACGGTGTCAAGTGCTTTGCATAAGTCCAGGTAGATCGTATTACCTGCTCTTTCCTTATCCACCAACACTGTAACCCTGTTGTAGAAGGCCACCAAATTTGTCAGGCACAATTTGCCCTTAGTGAGGCCACGCTGGCTGTCACCAATCATCTGCTTACTTTCATTGTGCCTGAGCAGTTTTCTGGAGGATCTGCTCCATGATCTTGCCAGAAGAACTACTTAAAATTTTCTGAGGGCCTCAGCAGAACAAATGGGTGTCTTTGGCCACATTCACAGCAGTAATACTTTGGGACTGATGAGACAGTTGAAATTTGTCTTTCTAGACAGACAGATTAAGCTGGGAGGCATAGACCTGTCAGTATTGGTGAACTTCATGCCACAAAACCCCTCTGAATTCAATAGAACCTAATTTAAATGCAAGTTCACATGCCGGAACAGAGGAAGCTTGCACCTTTAATTAAAAAATCTCAGGCCATCCACTCACCCTGCCAGTCCTTAATCACCAAGAAATGCCCTTTGCTGAGACCATTATTTCTTAATTAATATACAGTGAACAGTACATGTTTGGTTTAGCTTTTGAGAAAGGGAGTAAGTTTTCTCCAACCACTGGAGAAGGTAAGCAGCTCTTTGCATGGAGCATCCAATTACGGACACAAGGTACATAAACTAAACTGCTTGATTCCACTGAGTCCTCAGCAGAAGGAGTTTGGCATTAACGATTTTCTTCTATTTCTGCTGAAACCCAGAAGCATCTGAACAAGAGGAAAATGGATTGGCGTTCGATGAAAATCCATTTTTCCTTTTAAAACTTTGAAGAAAAGAGTTAAACAAGCTCTAGTAAGATGGCCACATAAGAGACGATACATATTCTCAGGTCCATGTGTTGTTAATTTCTTCCATTTTCAGTAAATTCACAGTCACTTGATCAGAGTTTTAACAAAAGATCTCCTCCCTCAAGCCAGCATCTTCAATAATCCTCTCTATGGTAATTGTTCTCTCTCCCAATCACTCTCAGAGCAAGGATGTGAGAACACATCTCCCAGCTCTGAATCTATGGATCAATTCTAGATTTATACAAGTCAGTACGTACATTATCAGTATCAATCTGATCAAGAACAGAGGGAAGCACTCAAGTTTATTTTTCTTGAACCTGCTCTGTGACTAGTCTTTACGCTGCCTTTATCCTTACACTGACCTTTTGCTGGCTGCAAGACAACAGTCAGTCTCAGTCAGCATAAAGCTGGGCGTTGAAGATATCCCATCAATGTTTTTGGAACCACTGTGAACCCAGTGTCAGCACTTGCAGCACAAATCTAGCTGGGATGGGATTGATCACATAGGAGGAGCCCAGGAACTAGACTTACTGCATCACTGAACCACAGCCTCAGAAACATTCCCTAAATGTAAGGAGATTGCCTTATGAGGCCATTTTGCCTCGATCTCTCCTTTTGGATCTGTTCCACTTGGTTTGCAACACTTGCATATTCACTGAGTCAGAGAGCATGAGAATAACTCTTTTGAGAAGGGCTTAGGGCACTTGCTTGAGAGGGGAAACACATGGACCACTTCCAGCACATCAGCAAAGTAGAAGAGTGTCAGCACGAGCAGCAAGCCACCTCCAGCCCCATAGTACTTGATGGCCTGCTTAGCCAAAGTCACACATCATCTGAGAAGGACAGACTTTGAGGTAATTGATATTCCAATTCACTTGCTCTAGCTGCGACCACTACCCATGTGGAAGACAGGTACTGTCTCATTATGTCCTTTCCTACCCAACCACTGTATGTGCACGCAGCTCTTCTCCTGTGGGAGCAGCCTGAGCTCTGTGCTCCTGGACTTGTGCAGCAACCCCATTGTCAGGTTCCAGTCTGCAGCACTGCTGCACCCTCTTGCCTGCCTCCTGTCTACTTTCTCCCTCCATTTACGGCACCTGGCTTAAGGCTGCCATGTACCAAATTTCCCCCAATCCTAACCTAACTGGTATCACTTGATTGATATAAGCCACACATCAGGTCAAAATCTCCTTTGTGCCATCAGCAAACAAGCTGTCAGGACTAGTTTAAAGCCCCTCCATGTTTAAAGAGGACAGATAGGCAGTTTATTCCTTCCTTCTCCCTTGCACCCTCCTCCCTTTCTGTCAGGCTCACCTTTTTGCTGCTGAACTAATGTTTGCAGCAGTCAACCATCCTTTTTCTCAACAAACTGACCTGGAACTTGCCTCAGTACTTCCATCATCCCATGCAAGCAAACCTACCCTCAGCTTTGTTAGGCGTGATCTATTCCCAAGTTTTTATTCAGCAATCTATTGTCAGTTTTGCTCTTGCTGCTCTGCTAATTCAGACGCCATCAGCATCTTTTTGCTGAGAAGTAGTACTATCGACACTCTGATAAAGCTCCATCTTGCTTAACCCACAGACCAAAAGCTGCCTGATTCAACAGCTGTGACCCCTTAACATTAGGTTAGACTGCACAGGCTGTCTGCTGTCACTAGCTGTAGTCATGTCTATCTTTGGAAGTAAAATATAAAGACATCCCTTTAGAAAGGAAAATTCTGATTTGATGATAACATTTTGCACCTTCTAAACAAAAGGCAAGGTAGAGTGTAATCTGCTCCTTCTTCTTTTGCTTAACTATTCTTCCTGACAAAAAAGGTTCCTCAGAAAGTCACTGCAAAAAGTTTTTCTGGTCCCATATGTCTAAAATCAATTACCAGTTTGAAAAACTGACATCAGCTGCTTGTGAACTGATTTTTTGTCTGCATCCTTCTGAAGAACATTAACAAAAGTCCTAGAAACCTCAGTCCTGTGGCACACATTTTCTCTCCCTTTTCAGAACAGTTCCATTATGCCATTTTTGAAGGTTTCAATATTTTGTTCCTAATCCTGATTTAGAAGCATCTGTTAATAAATTGACAGGTTGTGACACATCCCAGTAATTTAGAGCTTTTTCACCTTAGATTCAGAGTGCTGCTTTTAAGGTTTGGTAGGCTTTTTATTCACACAGCTTCCATCTTGAGTAGCTCTTTGAATGGGGCTGTCAAGACAGCTATGTTTGGTGTACATTTTTCCTGTAACTGAATTCAATGTTGCCTGCAAAATTACAGTTCCTCTGTCTGCAGCAGGCTTCATTCTGCAATGGCTAACTTTTCATTTATGTGATTTCTCACCTTGCTAGCATTGAATATATTCAGAATGCTTACATAAGGAGCTTGGGTTTTTTGGTCGCACTTGAAATTCATCCCCTTCAGCGTATCACCCTCTTTCACTGCACACCTAACAAATCCGGGCTCATGGTTAGCTCTGTGTCGTGTCCAGTGCCTTCACTGGGAATAGAAGGTTTGAATATCTGCACCTAGAAATGGGAAAACAGTTGTAGCTGTGGCCTTGTCATCACTGCTTAACATTTGTATCGTGGCATGACTCGGGTGCCCTAGTGACTGAAGCTCTATTTAGTTTGGATCTGAGCAAATCTATACTAAAAAGGCAGTCTAAAT
The DNA here is from genome assembly GCA_027925045.1 of Hypotaenidia okinawae. Taxonomy (NCBI): domain Eukaryota; kingdom Metazoa; phylum Chordata; class Aves; order Gruiformes; family Rallidae; genus Hypotaenidia; species Hypotaenidia okinawae. Next base: position 66,864,145 of record BSDF01000002.1, read on the forward strand.
AATTCACAGGAAAAGGAATAACTCCGTGCTGAATGTAGCTTGCCAGCAATGTAGTTTTGCTTAGTCTAAAACAGGAACCCCTGTGTATTTTCTGTCTCCAGTTATGGTGAGGCGATTTTTCTACCCTCGCTTTGCAGACTCCTGCCCTACAGTTTACTTCTAAGGGAGGTCTGTCAAGGGTGACCACAACAAGCAAGCTCACTCTCCACTCAAGGTTTTTTACTGGCTTTAGCCACAGGTCTGGGGAAAAAAAAGGGAGGTGTAAACCTAGTACTTTGAAGACTGAACACATGGCCTTTATGGAAGTCATAATTTTAAACATCAAAATATTTATTTTCCCTGTGAAATAACCAGGGTCAGCAAGTGATTGAGAGCACCCAACAACAATAGCCTAGAGCACAGAGAGGTTTAAAAGCAGTCTCCATGGTTCCCTAGTCTTAGAAGTCAGGCAACAACAGTAGGCACAGGTAAGGTCTGAATTTTGGTTCTGCAAACAGAGGAATGGTAACCCACTGATTTTTTTGTAGGGCTCACTGAGGCTTACCTGAAGCCCAGAAGCCTAAAATCTGTGCCAGGCATATGTCTTTTCCTCAGCCTTCTTCCACAGGTGCCCCTGCAACTATGGAAATCAAAGCCTGTCTGCTGGCACAACCAGACCACTCTGCATGGTCTGCAAACCAGTAATCAGAGAGAGCAGCCTTTTAGCCACAGCTCACCTGGGGGCTGTATGAAGAGAGGGCCTGGAAAGTCAGACAGATCACCCATTCCTTTTAAAACTCACACATGGCAAGAACAAGTCTTTCTCCACACACGGCAAGAACGAGTTCTTTCTCCATCACTGTATCACCATCATGGAGAGAGAAAAACAATGTTTTTTTCACAAAATTTACTATTTCTAAATGCAAATGTTACACACATTTTAAAAAACTGAATGTTATTTAAATGCTGATTTTAAATGTTATTTTAATGGCTAGGTTTTATACAGACCTTTTCACAGTGTGCCTTCCCAGGTTCATAGCTATAGTTCATGGCATATGCGGTATTATTACCAATGTGCTAATACAACCCTTGAAAAATGGTTTCATTTCACTGTCATGTCACTAAGGACTTCTGCTATCTGGTACCAAAAACAACTGTACTACTCATATGCCTCCTATTTGTGCTGTAACAAAATAATATTGACAAGCTGAGCATTACAGCATAGATGGGAGACACTCTGGAAAGAAGAATTATCCATATTTGATATAATCTTTATCTGTCATTACTAGTAATTGTTAAACAGAAATTACCTTCTGAATATTTTTAAAAATCCTTCTCATATTAATTATACTTTTCAAAATTATTATTTTTCTTTTTCATAAATTAAAAAAAACATTTCACTTAGATTATATTTCCAGTGAAATATAAGCTCTGAACTTTGCTCAGCTACATGGATAACAAAGATTTTCAGTAGCATATTGCTGATCTTGTTAACAACCATTACTTTCTGTTTGGGTTTTTTTTGGTGCCACCTGGAATAATAGCTTATATTCTTAACACTTCCTTTTGGAATAACATACCAGGTTAAAAGTCATGCATTTGTTATACACTATGCACTTATGCTAACTTATAGACATTTTTTGGATATTGTACATCATAATTAGGACAGATTTTGCAGTCTCCTGTCTCCGTTTCAACCTACCGTTCAGGTACAAGATCACTCACTAGTCTGTCTTGATGTTTTGCACACTTTTTCTGCTCATATTTCCTTCTCACACCAACTACAATTGTTTCCCCAATGCTGATGCATTTTAGATGGGCTCTGTGGTTGACGGCTCAAAAAAAAACCACCTCCAATTGCTATTTATGATATGATTAGACAGGTCAAGTTTAATTTCAACATTGTGCCTGAATCTGTTATCCAATCATTCTAATGAAATGCTACTCAAACCAGGAGTGGGGCCAAGGATGGAAAGAAAACCTTGATTGTAACTTGTCTGCTGGTGATTGGAGTTTGTCAGGAAAGAACACTAACATGATCGTCACTGGCACCCTTCACCAAAGGTAGTGAACATTTGCATCTGTCCATTGTCACCATCCCTGTAGCTGTGTGACAGATGACAAAAGGTATGTAGTGTTGCAGAAGAGCTCGCTTTTCTTCAGGGTTAAGCCAAGGGTACACTTAATCAAAGCAGTATCTTTAAGAAAATACCAGCTTTCAGGTAGAAGATACAGCTCCTCAGCTAATACTGTTCTTCAGATTACACAATCCATCCTGCTGAATCAAGAAACCAGCACTGGAGGTCTCAGCCAGTTTGTTTTGCTGTTTCATCATTAATTTCATGTGCTTGAGAAGCTCCCATAGTGGAATGAGCCTCCTTGCAGGGGCACACCTTCTAGGAGGGCACGCATGCCTTGTCACACACCCTGCCGTGTCCTGAACACCTCCCTGCAAACAGCCCTCCAGTCAGCGAGATGTATTTCTGATAAGGGAGGCAGCCCTGCCAGACCAGGAGAGCCACGGTGAGATGCATCAGTGCAGCCAGATCAAAAACATCAACGCAGCTGTTGCATAAAGTCATCACATCTGCATGCTAAAGTTTCTTGCAGGGAAGTGAAATAGCTGGTGCAGGGATTTCTTCAACTCTGCCTTTCCATAATGCCAGTCTGGAGCTGCTCTGTATGTGTGCTTTCCTCTTTCGAGGCTCTTTGGGATGCCTGTCTATCAACCATGGGAAAAAATCTCTTTCCCAACACTGACTGTGAGCAAAGTCAGCAGCAGCAGGAGGATTGAAACACGTGTGCCACAGCAAAACAGACACCCTTATGTGTAGCTGTCCCGTGTCTGCATCCACCCATTTCCAAAATACCCCATGCCCTTGAATGTGCTAAACAAAAGATTTGGCTCTATGAGCTCTTCAGTCCCTACGTAACTTCAGGGAAAATATAAAATGACAGATTACAGTTTTTTAATAAACCCCACTTATTCTGTTCTCCTCAGAGCCAAACACTGGCGTGCAGTCACTTAATAAAATAAATACTTTCATTTTCGTGCTAGGGTTGTGCTGGCAATATAACCCTAGAGTTCTTGGCAGTGACTCTTTTGCCCACCCAGGCCCTACCTACAACAAACCCCACAGGCAATACCTTTATGACACCAAAGCTCAGCCCTCCAGCCCGAGGAAACCAGACCAGACAACAGCTGTCTCCAGACCAGGTTCTGCCTGGGGTTCCCACCTGATCTTGGGCACACCTCCCCCACCCCAGCTTCTCCAGCATTAAAACAGGTCCTGATGCCCTAACCCAGCTACCTGAGCCAACCTAATCATCTATAATACTCGCTCTTTACTTGTACTTTTACTGATACTCATACTTAACCAGCTGCTTTCCCTACAGTATCTCCCCATCCACCCCACAATGGTGTGGCAAGAAAGGACCAAAGATGTGAGGTGATTTGAGAGCTCTTTTTACTGGGGGAATACCACACACCATTGTACACCACCTCAGAAAACCAAGATGTTCTGCAGATTCCCTGGTGACACTCCCTCCCCCAAACAATAAACAGCTCCTCAACACACAACATCACCACAAAAACCCCAAGTGAAAACTGTTACGTTGTGTACTTGAAACCGCTGGCGAGCAGGCAAGGAGGATGTTTGGTACAAGGAGCCTGAAGCGGAGCTTTCTCCGCAGACCTCCCGCCTTAAGGTAAGCCGGGAAGGGTGAGTGCCCGCCCACCTCAGCGATCCCCCACCCGCAAAGGCCCGTAGCTCCCCGGGCCCGAGTTAATGGCGCTCGGCTGCCCACGCCGCCCTCCCCCTTCGTCGGGTCCGCAGGCGGCGGTGGAGCGGCCAACGGCCGCCGGGCTCCCCCTAGGGGCGGCGGGGCGCGGGCGGCGGCGTTGCCGGGAGACCGGCGCGGCGGGAGGAGTGCGGGGCGCCTCAGGGCCGGCTGCCTCCCCGCGGCCCGGCAGCCCCTGTGTGGCGCAGCTCGGCGGCCGCTGCACCCCCTGTAAATTAATGATAGTTCCAGGAGCTGGTCTGCAAGGGGCTCTCCGTCCGGCCCGCGTGGAGCTGGCTGCGGGCACGGCGCGGCAGCTGGCCGCAGATGGCGGCTTAGTGCCCTCCAGGAAAGCAAGGTGGCAAGGGTTGAGACAAACCGGCACAGCCAGCAGGCGTACGCAAACTTCACGGGCGTTCCTTCAAGCCAGGCAGGTGGCTCCCTGATTCAGCATTCGCTGTGCTACTACTAGGGACGAAATTCATCAGTAATCACTGCATAGACGCCCCCTTTAAAGGGCAGACGGCTCAGGAGTAATGGTAGCCGCCTCAAAAGATAGCTGCCAACACAGAGGGCCCATTAGCTCCAACATGATTACCCCTGAAAAGCTGATTAATACAGTCATCCTGCAGGCACATTTAGTTCTACACGAGCTTTGCATGCCCGTGAAGTGCAGGATCGGGGCTCTGCAGCCATGCCGCTGTTAGAGATAATGGACAGAAAAGGCCGACCTTCTGGTGTGTGTACTGCTGTGACTCGTCAAGGGCTGGAAGCGTGCTGCTGCTCTCCAGCTTCACCTCAGCCAGCGCAAAGCAAAGGAGATGTGCGCCTTTGCAGAAAAGGCTATCCGCGATCCGTCATTCTTCTGTTTAAGAGCGGCAGGAAGCTGCTGACCGTAGGAATCGGACGCAGTTAGATGGCACTGGTGGGCGGTGAAAAGCTTAAATAAAGTGTAGGCTTCATCTTAGATTATATGTCTTGCGTTGTAAATATATAAAGAAGAAAAGATTCATTGTCTGACACAAACTGCTTGTGAGGGCTTAGGCTGTCATAAGCCTCTGCCATTTGCTCCAGTCCTACAAAAGGGAGATCCTCAAAGCGCATCTCAGTGATTTCTGACAGGTGAATTTTGTGTTATTAGGGAAACCCTGCCTACTTAGGCCTTGAAAACTGAGCACTAGGTCTGGAATTAGCATGTGGGGGGGGCAAAGAGCCAGTGAAACATATACACATATAACCCCTGATTTTTCTCGTGCTTTGGAGATTGTGCTACCACATTCTGCGCAGAGCAATGTCTGTGTTGCCTTAGACTTCAAATCCCATTACAGGTGATTACAATAATCAAGAGAGAAAAAATTCACGAATCATCCTACCCAAGTCCTTGTATGAAAGAAAGGGCATCATTTCCGACAGACTGGATGTGGAAAAATTAATTTCCTGGCATCCAAACATAAGAACAGCCATGCTGGTTGAGACAAGTCCATCCAGCCCAATAGCCTGTCTGAAACATAAACAACAGCTGATGCCTGGGGAACAGCATAAGAGAGGGGTAAGCACACAGTGATAGCTCCCTGGCATGCTGTCCCAAGCTCCAGCAAGCTGTGGCTCAGGGACTTCCCTGAGACAGATGTGGTATCTTTAAATTTAATAGCCCTTGATGGATTTTTGCTTCCATGAATTTGTGTAATTGCTTTTTGAACCCATGTCAATTTTTGACATTGCAGCATCCTGTGACAATTAGTGGCACGCTCCAACAAAGCAGGGTGTGAAGAAGAGCCCTTATTTTGTTTGTTTTGTACAGGCCACCTAATAATTTCATCTGATGCTCCTAGTTCCCGTGCTATGAGAGTCAATTACAATCATTCCCCATTTGCCTTCTCAGAGCCATTCATGATTTTAGAGACTTCTTTCATATCCCTGCCACATTTTCATTTTCCAGACAGATACTCCTAATCTATTTTGAAATCCTAACACAGAAGCCATCCCACAACCTGGACCTTTCTCTGGCTCCAGCATTACCATTTTTGAGCTGGTGGGCTTGAATGACATGGTGTTCAGGGTGCGGGCGTCTGACGTAGTTATACCAGGATGTAGCCATGTTTTCAGTTTTGTTCCTTCCACGCTAAATCCTAAAATTTGATTTGCTTTTTTGAACACCGCTGAGGATGGATCTGGAATTTTCATAAATATATCTAGCTCTCATGGCACTGCAAGGGTTTCTTTCCTGAGAGCTAACAGCTAGTCCAGGACCCTCAGCTCCATGCATACAGTGGTCTGCTTTGCCCACTGGCATTTCAATAGACATGTTCACCCTGCATTTCCTCGTTCATTTTATCACCCGATTACTCAGTATCACGAGGTGGTGTTTTTGTCATGTGTCATGCTTTTACTACCATAAATACCGTGGTGTCACACACAAGTTTGCCACCTTGTTGTTGATCCCCTTTCTAGTGTATGAGCCCTGAGAGGGATTTTATACCTACTTAAGATCCCAGCAAAACCAGAGGGGCGCTGGGGGGAGGGCAGGAAATAGTGGGTACCTTGTCTGTTTCTCCTCTTTCCCTCAGCACGGCTTACGTCTCAGCTAGATTTGGATTGAGCCAGCTGCCTCTCAGTCAGGCTCCTTTTGACCCCGCAGTGTACTTGGAGGGATGTTGGTGAAGGCGCGCCAGCGTGCGTAAGGCCAGCTGTTCAGCTGACATAACCAATTTATGCTAGCTGAGGATCTGTCCGGAGACATGGAGTCACAAAGTGCTAGTCAGCCCATCACAGGGATGGGGACATCAGACATGGAGGTGCAGTGGCCTCGCCTGGACACAGAAGTGGAGGCAGGTGGGAGGGTGGCCTGAGCAGAGCCCACAGGGCAGCCCTGGTTTGAGGGCACACCTGTGGAGGCAGCGCCCATCCTTTGCCCACCTGATGGTGGTATCGTCGTACCTCTCTACACACGAACCCTGACAGGTATGTTTATTATTAATAACGAGCGAGGCTTTCAGAGGCAGGCCCCGTGCTTTCTCGCTGTGTGCCGGCACTGAGCGAGGCCGGGCAAAGCGTGCTGTGAGCGGGACTTGCACAGTCAGAGCTGTCCCCGGTGCCATCCCCATTCCAGCGTGTCAGCCAAGCGTTTAAGACACCTGCTTCTTTTCACTCCTGCGCTGGCCATCGACTAATAGGGACAAACGGGAAGAGGACCTAGCAGAATGCAGAAAATAATCGTCCTGTGCCAAAAGGGAATGTATGATCAAAACTACAATGGGCAGGCAAGCAGCGAGGCAGTGACCCGAGGCAGCGCAATGTGTCAGGAAGAGAGAGCAGCAGCCCAGGGACAGCAACAGCCCAGAGCCTCAATTTGTAATGACTGTGTGGACCACATGCCAAAAAGTCTCTCCCCACCTCCTTGCTCCAGGGAGCTCTCCTAATGTTCTTAGCCGCTTGGACATCATGAGAAAAAGAGCCTGTGTGTTTCCGACGCATGACCTAAGGCATCTGCTCAAGCAAAGCGGCGCTGCCGAACCTGCCTCTAACTCTGAGTGCTCCAAACACCTGTGAGTCAGACGATGGGAAATTCTCCCTGTCTTCAAAAGCACAGATGAGTTTGAACCTTCTGGGCATTTTAGCAGTTTACCATCTGCACATATAACCTTTTTTCTGAGCACATGGAAGTCTTGTAGGAGGATGTTAAATCCAGGAACCAAAATAAGGAAACGTGTTTACACCTGCTACATCTGTTCAAGAATTTCCAGCCTCTATTACACTTTTGACTTTCACATTCCTCCTCCTCCTCCCTCCCGCCACTGTGTTAAAAACAATCCTGTATTTTTCCCCCAAGTCTCACAGACTTTCAATCGAATCTTGTGAAAACTTAAAGTAAACGAAATAAGCTGTGAAATGGTCTAGCGATAGAAGCAAGTGCTGGCTGCAGTATCTCTTGCTTATCCAGGATTGTCTGGATACTGGGATTCATTCTGAAGAAAAATGACACTAACTACATGAAATATGGTGATTTTTTTAACTAGAATGAAAAAATGAATGGCCGAACCATTTCAGATACAGATGAAATCTTCCTGCAAGCCAGGTGCAATAAAACAATTTAACAAAAAATAGATTATGGAAAGGATTATAGCACACACACAAAAAAATATCAGCACAAAAAAGAACATCTCTGTTAGCAGATGCCCCAGTCAATTATAATTGGCTTGTTATAGATGAGAAAACACACTAGTATCTGCTGTCAGAGGTGATCTGTTTCGCTAAAAGAATTACCTGTATGATTATACCTACCACAAAGTCAGACCCATGGTTATGAAACATTGACGAAAGCGAAAATAGATCCTTGAAGGGGGTGGGGGGAGAATAACAAAATAATTTCCATTGAGCAGAATTCGAAGGATGTTTCTTTTCATAATTTTTACCATTTTTTAATGTTAAGATTGCTACTGAAAATACCCAATATTTTTCAGTGAAGCAAGGGCTTGGATTAAAATGATTTTAAGACTGAGCAGCAGCGTTTTTGTAACCACAAATTGATGTATCGATCAAGATGTTGCAAAACAGACCAAGAGATGCAAAAATATTGGATAAATCCAGACATTTAGCTCAGAGTAATCTATTTTTGATAATAGCTTTTCTCTTGGAAGATTTACACTGGCTTTGCGATGACATGAGCCGGATTATTAATAATATGGGCGAGGTGGCAGTACTGGGAAAAATCCTCCGTTCCCCGTCATTTTCTAATAAAGCCCAGTTAATGGAAGAAAAATGCTTTCACGGGTCAACAGGTAACTAAGGAAAGTACTGTTTAGTGGCTGTGGCATTTGATGTTATGATAAGGCCTCTGTTTCTTTGAACTGCTGCGTGATGCTTGCGTGAGGCACTCTTTCTAGAACTGCAAGAGAAATTTACGATATTTAGGTCGCTATAGGACATATTTGGGAAGGGTTGAGGCAAGACCTGCGGTCCTAACTCAGGCAAATTCTCACTGACAGGTCTTGGCCAATACGATCTGCAGGTGTCCACTTTCCTTCGGGATTTAGCCCAGTATTCAACCAGAAGAAAACAGTTCAGTAATTCATTAGGGTATGATCACACCAGGCTGGTTACTAATTGTTCAAAATACCGTTGGAGGCACTCCAGGATGCTGCACAGCACTCCACAGCTGGCAGCCATGGTACACAGGCGGGTATGCCACCCAAATAGAGCTGAATGGCACAGGAGCTACGGGAGGAAAGCAAAAATCCCCCCGCTTCCAAGCCCATGGGAACCTTCCTGTGTCGCGAGGAGGGGGCTGCAGGTGCAGGGGGCTGCAGGCAGAATGAGTGCAGTGCTCAACCCCACTGTCTCACGCCGAAGAGAAATGTTAGCGGCAAAATAATTTTACTCCTGGCTGTCAAACGGGAACGGCAGGGTTCCTCTCCTAACAATGAAAGGCAGACTACTGTGCATTAACAGCCCTGCCGGTGCACAAAGTGGCCTAGCCTGTTATTAAACTGTACAGCTAAAGCTGTTGTTCTCCACTTAGCTGAAAGTGAGTTACCATATTGCAGGTCCCCCAAGACGTTCCCTACCCTTGACATATCCTCTCCCTCGCATGAGTGGTAATGACTGGGATCAGATCCCTCAGGCTTCTGGCTGGGCTGCTTTACCTTGCTGTAGAGCAGCTTCTTTGAATAACAGAGACCTGGTCTGTCGTGCCCCCCTTTCCTCCATTTCCCTGCACACCCCAGCTTTCATTCCTGAAACTCTTTAGTGGACGTAAGGATCTTAAGGATCTTTCTCCACAGCAAATACAGCCAAGATAACTCAGTTGTCCTCTAAGCAGGTTGCAGGTGGGGGTTCCCGTGCGCATCATGGATTGGATTTTAAATGTATGCAAATAAGCTTTTGTGTGCTTGACCCCATGGCACGGAAGCATCAAGATTCACTCACTGACAGGTTTTCATGCACTTTAAAATTCACATTTGCAAATTTGGCTCTGAAACTAACAGAAATGCAGTTATATCAAGATTCTGACATCCTGGGAAATTTCACAGCCACACTGAGTAAGGACTTGAGCCTAAAAAAGCTGTACGGGAGAGATGTAGATGCATTTTGTTATACACACATTACATTTAAAAAAAAAAAAAAGGAAAAGATCTGCTTAGTATTAGTCTCACTTCCTCAGGATAGACTGGATGGCCTTCACACACAGTGCCACAATAGATAAAAATCAGTCCTTGCCCTAGCAGCCTTTTTGTGTCACTGCTTGGATTTGCTTGAGTTGTGTGTACCTAGTCTTGATCTGTCACTTTCTCCAAGGCCAGCAGAGTAAACTCATCCTCCTGACTCATAGCTCCAGATGGATTCAAGCTCCAGCACACTGTCCCCCTGGAATTTGGCATATGTAGGTTTATATGCCCTAATCAATCAGGCTGATTTCAGTTAATCCTAATCGTCCTATTAGGGTTCCCAGATAGCAACAACAGCAGCTAGAAATCCCCAAGCAGCCTAATTGACTTCATCTAATTACTTTCCTTCTTGAGACTTCCATTAAACTACCCCCTGAATTCATTACAGTGGTCGACTTCAGGTTTCTGCGATTCCTTAAAAAACCATAATGCAGCTACTGGGACAGCTCAGTTCCAGAGAGCCGAAGTGGTTACTGTATATGAGATCTTACCACCTCCACGTAGCTGTCTGTCAGTCGTCCTGCTCTAGCATATATCAAATGTGCCATCTAATCACTGTGGGGGCTACTGGTTTTGACTCCTGGCACCGCGACTCATCTCTGCAGACGTGCCGCCTGTGCTGCTTTCCTTGTAGTGCTGAACGAACCACCCAAGTCAGAGACTGCCAGCTCCTATTAACCTCTCGCGTAAAGGATTTATAGATATGTCTCATTATAAGGTAAGGAGCTGACATTCATCTCAAAAGCAGTTAGCTTGGAAAAGAATGCTCTTTTGTCAGTGTTCACCTTCCCCCGTGCTCTTTCTGTGGTAGTAAATTGTAAACTGCTCAGTCGAGATGACATCTGTCATAGTTAGGTCTGTTTGGCTAATTTGATCAATTCTTCCATTGAAGTAATGCTTTGGCTTCCCAAATGTTGCTAAGCTCTTAGTTCCTGCCTTTTGCAGAATACAGAAATGTAGCCCTGAAAAAAGGGAATGGCTATCTTCCACCCTCGGGACTTAAAGGGAAGAAACCTCCGGGGTAAGGATAAAATTGTTTAGCCCTGTTTAGTCTCTTTTCTTCTGCACATGCAAGTGAGCCCAGCTTCCATGAAACCTGGGGAGGCTGGAAGCAAAGGGTGCTTTTCACAGGTGATATTGTATACAGTGTGCATGCATATCAACACTTTGACTGTGGTTCACTTAGAAATGAAAACAAATGGCATGCAAGACACTGCAAGATAGGCACTTTGACAACTCTCAGGCTGGAAAGCGCTCTCTGTGTAAGACAAGCCATTATGTTTAGTCTGTTTGGAAACTGATGCCACTGCTCACTTTTACGGACAGTTCCTCTAGGTAGGAATGACACCAGTATCATTCACACAGAATCTGCCAGATTGATGTCAGTAGGACAGCAGAGTGTTCAGGTTCGTTGGAAGGAATGCAATATCTTTGCTAAAATAAAATCCTTGACCATACAGGTCAGAAAGGAATGAACCCTTGCCAAATGTTTACTCTTGCATCTCTGCCTCATAGAGGGTGTGCTCCCTTTTGAGACAGAGCCAAGGACAGTTGGGAAGTTCTGTGTGAATAATACCTGATTGTTGCAGGAAAAGAGCTATGTAATTAAGCTATAAACAATGTATGCGGTCATTTTAACTAAGTTTAATACTTTGTAAATCAGAGAGTCATAAAGTGATGCTGGGGGGAGATTATATTTTACGAAAATATTGATGTTTACACTAGATTAATGGCTGCTTGCCTGCAGAGACGAATGGTGAACAGAATATCTATCCAAGGTCAGGCTGTGTCTGAGTTGCAGACACAATAAGTCACTAGAAAGTTTTGTGTAAAAGCTTTTGGCTTAAACAAATATTCCTAAGAGCTGGCTAAGGTTGTTAATTATTTCTCTGAATAACTTTAACGGATGTTTTCTGAATCATTTTCATTCCAGAGGGATTAGTAAATCTTTTTAGTCAAAGGAACACACACCAAAACTTATAAAATGCGTTTACAGAAACTTTCTATAATAATGGAGTGCCAGTTTTGGGCTGCTTTTCTTGTTCTATTTTGGCACAGGAAGCTCAAGGGGAGGGAAGGGGAAAAAAAAACCAGAGTAAAAGCTAAGAAGCTAATGCAATCTAGAACTGAAGAAACCTTAAGTGCCTTCTCAGAACTGGAGACACCAGTGACTTCATAAAAGACACAGACACTCAGTACTTTATAGGCACTAGGACAAGCGAAGACCCAATTCCTCCACTCACCAGAGACACTGGCTGAGTGTCTCTCTATTGTGGCAGAAAACACAGGCAGTATTCCTACCCGGGCAGTATACGTTTTAGTGCAACTCAACCAGCTGGACACCTTACATTAAATTTTATGCTCTCAGGATTAGTCAAGTGACACAGATAAAGGAGGATCTCGGTAATTTTTTGGAGTCAGTTTTAGACTCTTTAGGAAAGCACACCTGTGCTGTGTGGCTCACGCTTAAATCTCAAATATTCCAAATTCAGCCCAGAAAAGTCTGAGCTGACATGTTTCTCCCACTGATATGCAGCATTACACATCCAAAATATCTTCCTTTTTCATCAAACCACATGGTCTAACCCATTCTTTTGTCCCTCATGCTAAAATGCAGGGCCATGCTTGAGCATGGAAAGCGTGCAAGTAAAACGTGCTTTTTGAAATCACAAGGAGCAGAAAAGGACTACATTCAGCTAACAAGTCCTTTGTTCATCCAGTCACAATTTCCCCCTCTCTGTGTGGGCCTGGGCAGGTGTGGGCACAGGCAGAGTGTGCTTCTGCAGTGAGGCTTGAATAGTGGTGCTAGAAAAATAGGAGGAACTATAAGCAAAGTTCCTACTTGCCTTTTCTTGGGAAGAGCTCTCTGGAAATGTTATGTGATGAATCTGCTCAGTAGGGCTGCAAATTTTTCACTGTGTGGGGTTCTTTTTGAAGAACATGCTGTTTATAGGCCCCCTGTGGTCAGCTGGCCACAGCTTTAGGGGTCCAAAGCCACATTAGGCAGAAGTGCATAGATGCTTCTGGAAGCCTCCAGATTACATGTCATCCATACTACCTCCTGCTGGCAGTTCTCTACCTGTTTCTGGTTCACCACTCACAGCTGTGCCTACGGTTACAAACACAACAAAGCAGCCGACCTGCGTGTGGGGAACAGCTGGCTCCCCGGGAAGCCCACAGAAGTCAAGGGGAGGACAACATTAGTGAGTGACAGACTACGGGGAGGTCCCCAAAGTGCACTTTTGTTCATCTAGTCAGCCATCAATTTCACCAGCTCAGCGTGTTGGCTGGCAGCTCCTTGAGGTTTATGAAAAACAGGAGGGCACATTGACGCTTTCTGTTGCACCAACTGAAACAAGAACTGGAAACGGTGACATTCCCAGTTTCATGGATATGCTGCTGCCTTCCTTCCCTTACAAACACAAGGGCTGCACTGTTTTCTCTCAGTAGCATGTTGGGGGGAGAGGGGGGTCTAGAGATACAGAAGGGCTTTGTTTTGGGCAGAAGCCAGTGCTTTTGGGGAGAGGAGTGGGAAGCTGAGGTTCCTCATACATCTGATAGTGGATACTCAGTGTGACCTTGAAAGCAGGGGTGTTTCTGCTGTGGGGGGCAGGTCTGGGGGTGGACACCTTCTCAGCGGTGGGGGTGATGACGCTTTGGCCAACCGACCAAAAACTCTCAGGGTGAAAAGTAATACTAGGATTTGTTTCCCTTCGGTTGGAGTCTCTGCGTGACAAATGCCCTGCGTGGGGAAAAAGGTGGGCCCTACAATACCACTTCCTTTGCCTGTCAAATACTTTCTTTAGCAAGACAAGCAGGATGAGAGAAAAGATCTCCTGTTCCTGCCACGTGAGCTCAGGCAAAGCTGATCTCACTGTGAGAAAGCATTAGCTTCTTAATTTGTGCTATTGAAACTGTTCTGCGGACTTCCATTTGGTCGGGGAAGGAACTCCAAAGTAAAACAACTGCCATGCAGGGGAGGCTGCAGATGGCTCAGTAGTAGCACACATACTGTACACCTGCACATGTTTGGCACAGAAGGGTTTGAGTGCAGATTTGTGAGCTAGCCAAGGGAAGACAGATTTATTTTTTTGAGGAGGCGGGAAGATCAGATCACCTCCAGGTGCTACCCTGATAAACACTGAGAATAACTCAGCAGTCCTCTACAGTTCTTCTCTGATCAACTTCATCCTTGAGATAGGAATTAGAGGGATAGATATGTTATCTGGGAAGTTGTCCAGATTCATTTCCAAGGAAGTTACATACTCAGCACAGGCCTGCTGTAAGTAAGGTTGTTGCGGTTTTGTTGTTTTGTGGGGTTTTTTTCCTTGCTAGGTTTGTTGTAACAGCATCACATGTAATTGAGACACTTAGACACAGCTCAAGCTACCCTGACTCTTTCATGAGTGCAAATTTTGGGGACCTGGATATAATTTATTAACAGACAAACCCTTCTTCACTTTGATTTTAAGGTCTGCTTTGCAAATTGAATTTTTAAAGACATTTCATAAAATAACCAAACACTCAAACCCCTCCACACTATTCCAAAGAGATAAAGACCTCCTCCAGAAGTCTGTCTGCATTAGGGAAGGAGCTCTGAGGAGAGTCTCCGAGTTCAGCCTGCGGTACAGGGAATGGCAGTGGATGTCCCACAGTTCCTACCCAGAGCCCAGCAGTCAGCAGCAGAAAATGGGAAGTCAGAAAGAAGAGCGTTAAATACTCATCCACATTTCCTCATGCTATGTACCTTTCTGCTGCCATGCAGCCTACAGTCCCACATTTTAAATCAAGTATCACCCAGCTTAGTTTGGATTTACCACTGCAAGAGGCAGCACACTTCATACAGTCTCTGAGCTACCATGCTTGAAGCAAATACTGCTCCATGGTGCTGTGTTGTACCACCTGGGTGTTCCCTTCTTTAAAACCTGATGGAGTCTCCACCCTATAAAACAGAAAGGTCTTGTCATGGTTTAATGTGTCAGACAGCTAAAACAACCACACATCTGTTCGCTCACTTCTCCCCCTAAGTGAGATGGGGGAGAGAATTGAAAAGCAAAGGGTAAAACTCATGGGTTGAGATAAAAGCAGTTTAATAGGACAGAAGAGGAATATGATTATAATTATATTAATAAAAATAATAACAATAATATTAATAGCGACAATGATGATAAAAGAATATACAGAACAAGTGATGCACAGCACAATTGCTGACCACCCAGAACCAATGCTTAGCTAGTTTCTGAGCCTCGCCACCCACCAGCTAACTCCCCCAGTTATCATATGGTATGGAATATCCCTTTGGACAGTTTGGGTCAGCTGTCCTGGCTGTGACCCCTCCCAGCTTCTTGGGCACCCCTGCCTTCTCCTTTGCAGGCCTGTATGAGAGTCTGAAAAGTCCTTGACTGATTGGCAACAACTAAAATATCAGTGTGGTATCAACATTATTCTCATCCTAAATCCAGAACACAGCACTATACCCACTGCTAGGAAGAAAATGAAGTCTATCCCTAATGAAACCAGGACAGATCTTGAGAGATGAATGCAGAAGGAGAAAGTTAAAAAAAGCTCATTGTTGGTCCTGTTTCTGTTAAAGCCCACAGCTTTAACAAAGCCCTTTCTTTACAAGGTTTTTACAGCAGTTCAATCTAAGGGTTGGGTTTTTTTTTAAAACCAGTGATAAAACTAGTGTAAACCACAGTGTGGTTGCTCTCAGTTCAATTTAACATTAGCTGGCATGGATGACAGCTTGCATTGATTCTTGTCTGTCTAATATAAATTGATATAAGCCTCATTTCAAATTAACTAAGCCTGTCTGAGGAGTGTTATGCACTTGTTTAAGTTCTTGAACTTAAAAGAAAACCTTTGAACAAAAGGCTGCAGGTTTCTCACAAAGACAAAACTCACAGCTCAATACTGATTCTGACAGTTCTCCCATTAACCTTCGCTACAGACATCTGAGGAAAGTTATTTGGGGAGCAGAATGGTCAATACTTTGCCTAAGTAAATATATAATACAGACAACCTAGAAAGAGATACTTATTTTGTGTGACAGCAGTAAGAATGAGAAATAATGGGCCAGAGAATTTATCCAGATTGCTTTCTTCATTCTAAGTAAGCTTCTAAACAGATAAAATGAACATCAAAGTAAACCTAATGGTACATGTAAAGGCAAAGACATTACTTCTATCCACATTTTTGCACTGTTCTTAAACTCTTCAGAGCACACAGTTCTGTCTCCTTTGCAAAATAAGGTGCTGAGCAGAACAGACCACTGATCTCACCAAGCACTGTCACACATCTGGGGCTGAGGCAACCATACTTACAGAACTAGAGGAGAGAAGGAGAAGGTAAGTGAAGAGGAAGTTTCCTTCTACGTTTTGGAACAGCCTGAAGCAAGTGCCTCTGGCCTGGAAGTAATGTAGCCAAGTCAGCTTGGGTTTAGCATCGTCATATTCATCCAGCTGGTAGAGGGGACAAATTAGTCCGAGCCTAATTCTCCACTGCACCTTGCTGTGGTGTATATGCAGGCCCACGTGGGCAATATACCCTGGAGGATGCAATGCTTTGCAGCTGACTTTCAGCAAAAACAGTGCACCTCTTTCCCTTCCTTCTGAAAAAGGAAGGTGGAAAGGACTGATAGGTGGAAGTGCCTGTGCAGGTGGGCAAGCCAGCTGATTCAAAGTCACATGTGTATGGCTTTTAAAGGCAAATGACACAGTTTACTTCTTTTTTTTTTTTAAAATATTTTCCTTTCCAAGCACTCATAGAATGTGCTGGCTCAGGGTCACATAATGCAAAAATTACAAATTGTTCACAGTGCTCGGCCTTCCATGCCCATTTATCAAGCACAGCCTGGTAAAACTCAACAGCGAGCAGGAAAGAAATCCCACCAAAAAAAGTATGTTTTCATACCTTAAAATGGTAAGAGGGGAAAAAACCTGAAAAGCCCAAACAGGAAACCTTCCTGTTCACCATGACTGTGTTCCAGCAGGCTGGTACTTCCCACAGCTTCAAGGAGGACATGTCAGCCTGACAGAGAAAAAGGCAACCGTTTTTAGGTGCCGACTTACAACCATCCTCATGGTTTGAAATCCAGAACTACAGTGCTTAGTTAAAGCACACAACTCTGCTCCAGCCTGGAAGAAGTGATAAAGTACACAGTGGAACTTCAGAGAGTGAGTTGCTCTCTTTCTCTCCTACTCCCCTTTTTTTCTATATTTTTCCTCTGGTGGGTTGAGGTACTCAGTTGGAGCTCCCAAAATAGAGGAAATGCAGGCAGAAGAGCCTATCCAAGTCTATCAGCCGCCTGCTGCGTTTCACTCCGTCAGAGAAGCTTTTCCTCTGGGCTGAGATGTAAAAATTCTTGGGGTTTTACACTCCTTCCCCCTAGTCTTGGCCTGGTTTGTACTTTTGGAACAAATATGGAATAAAGAGCCTGTCCCTTTAATGCAGAGGCAGTCAGAAGGGCAAAACTGTTCCCAAGAAGTCAGTAAAAGTGGTAATGCCTATTAATGATTGCAGCAGAGTGCTTTTCAGTTGCCCTATTAAAGGAGTTCTTTGTCCTAATAAATACCAACGAAAAAGCTTGCTCTCAGAGCACCTTCCCTGTACTTTATTTATAATGAGTCTTCTAATGAGTACATAGTGTTTATGCTTCCTTGAGAGACTCATCACTCCCTCTCTCAGTCTGTTATTTAACATACAGTACTCCATGAAGGTGTCCCACTTCATCCCCAAATGCCTCCACACCCCCTCCCACATACAAACATCCACATACTGCTTGTTTCAAGGGCATACATGATTCTAGAGGAAAAGTAAGCACTGGAAGAGCAGCAGACATCCCAAATGTTATGCACAACGTGGCAGGAAGAGGAACAAAGAAACCCAAATTGTCAGTGTGGCAATGGGGGTCCACGAAGGACAGCTCTAAAGCAGTTTGTAGAACCATAGAATCGTAGAATCTCCTGAGTTGGAAGGGACCCATAAGGACCATCCAGACCAACTCTTGGCTCCACACAGGGCCAGCCAAGTCTGAACATGTGACTCAGGGCATCATCCAGAGGCTTCTGGAACCCAGCCAAGCTTGGTGCTGTGACCCCTCACCTGGGAAGCCCATTCCAGTGCCCAACCACCCTCTTGTGTATGTCTTTAATCAGGAGTGTGCTTGCATCGAAATTTAAACAGGTCGTACACCAGTGTGTTACCCATGGCAAAGTACCTAGTAAACCACAGTAACTTGGCTGTGTCAGTTAGATGTCCTAGCCTTTAGCTGCTGCTGGCTAACAAGACCTGAAGGCACTCAGCCACTGAGATTCATAGGTATCCTCCTGGTAGCAATATGAAAAAGCAAACCTGTCCCTCTTTGATGGGTAGTTTTAGAGGGATTGTCAGGACAAAGAGCTCACATGTCAAGTAGCATCTTTACCAAAGCTCCTCATGGCTGTAATTTGCCATGGCATGTTCTATATCTGACTGTGTCCGGGCGTGACACAAGTTGAATTAACAACTCTGTGAGGCTTCATGTGGTTTTCTGTTGCCATTCGGAGTCATGCCTTGAGATTGTGGGATCCTATATGACACATCCCTAATGTGATCTTGTGACAGAACAGAAGTAATTTATGTTACCAGGGTGCCTGAGAAAAAAAAAAGAGCCTATTATAAGGTTGTTCCATTGCCTTAGGCCAGAAGATAGACACTGAAGACTCTTTTATTCTCTGTCTTTCTTTTAAGCTTTGAAGCTATGTGTAAAAGGGTTTCCCGTCTTTAAGCATATCAATTTCCTATCCTCTTTCTGATGCCAGTTTCCACAGGAGGCCAAAATTAGGCAGAAAATTACATAAGGAGACTTGGTATCAATGTTTGATGTTAAGACGAGTCTTAAGACTGTACATTATCAGCAAAGCCCCATCAACATAAAATCACAACAGCAGTAGCCTTTGTGGTATCTAGCACCTTGGCATTTAGAAAGTCAAAATTGTGTTTGGGATTGAGGAATTAATGGGAATAAAAGATCTCTTTGATGTGGCATCATAAGCGAAAGATGATTCTCAAAAATTTTTTTTCCACTGCTTCATGCAAGCAGGCAGACTCACAATTCACTTGATCTCCTCTGGAGAGTGTTCCCCTACATAGCTGGGCCTCTGTGGCCAGGAATGAGGGACTCACACCCAATATTGGGCTTTGAGATCTGTACTGACCAGCTCCCAGGTCAAACTGGGGTGTCGCATGTAGCAAAGGCTTGAACTTTTTGTTCTTCTGAAAATGAGTAAGAACTGGAAGCTCTCAGGGAATCAGAGAGAGATTCGAGCACAGACTTGAACCCTCCAGAAAGTGCACAGCCAATTTCTATACCAGCCAGAACTTGCATACTGTGTTCACGTTCAGCTTCAGACGTGACACAACTCAATAATCCATCCTGGAGCTGAAAAAAACCCCATCTGATCCTCGTCTGGACCATGTTTTCAAGCAAGCAGAAGAGAAAATAAAGCATTTTGAGGACCATATGATACCTTGGGGGAGAAAAGAAGAAATTATGTCTGTGAAGCATCTGCACTTCTCAGTGCCTGTTCACTCACCCTCTCTCTTCACTTTTCTCTGAATGAAAAATAGGTTTCCAAAGAAACAGAACATCAGAGAGCTCACCTGGAGAGAAGGGAAGATAAACAGGTTTTTTCCCTTTCTTATCACAGAATTGGCCACCCGAAATAGGACCTTGAATTTTCATGAAGATCTGGTAAAGGAAGTCAGCAGCATTCTACAAGGTGTGAGGGAGAAACCACTCTGTAAGGCTCAAAACACAGCCAGCCTGGGAGGTCTAGTGGATTTTTCAAAATTAAACTCTGTGCCTCCTTTTTATAACTAACAATTACTGCTGACTCAGAGATCATGAAATCAGAAATAAGATACACTGTCAGTCTTGATCTGGGACCTTTCTTTCTCACTTTCTGAGTTGTCACACCCAGGGGTCTTTGGGTTGTACCCAGTGCTGTATGATATGATTGCTCCAGGACAGCGCTTGAAGTGCTTCAGTGCCCTTCCCTTAGGAAACCAATTGTGGTGAGCAAGGACCTGTGAGCTTTCGGAGATCCAAAACTACTGTTTTAGTTTATGATGTCAGGGGGAGGTAGGTGCACAGTCAGCAAATAAATACATTTAAAGCAAAGTGTGTTTCCTATTCACTTTACAGCTGCACATATCTAAGAGTCGAGACCTTGACAGGTTTAGCCACTGACTAGCTTTTTAGTATGCATTGCACGGTAAAGAGTTGTGCACTACCTTCAGAGCCCACTAAAAAGCTGCAAGCCCATTCCTATAATAGAGGACATGGAGATTTTATTATTAATTTCAACAGAAGTAAAACTGTGCCCTAAACCTGTTGTAGGACAGCACTCAAGCATAATACATGCACATTAAATGTATATAAGTTTTAATCAAGAATCATACATATCAGTTATGAGACTAAAAAATACTCCTCTTTTTTTTTTTTCTTTCTTTCCCTCAAGAACAAGGAGGTCACATTCATGGCTAGTGTTTTGTTTGGCCATTATAAATGGCATTTGACGGTAGGCGTGTGCGCACACACACGTATGTTTCTGTGTGTAATGATACATTCTGAATCACTGTGATCACATGGCAGATCTCCTACCGCCCAGCTTTTCCCCACAGCATGTTATCGCACAATTCCCTGAAACCTGCCAAGTCCTCCAATACTTGTATACTAGTTAGTCTTTCATTACAAATACACTGCCTACAGCTAATGATTAGTTCCTCTAATGAGTGAAGACCGTAACCGGTACCTAGGTCCCAGAATAGCAAGAAAAATGACTTTGGTGAGCTGCTTCAATCTGACAACATTCACAGTCTCTGCCCAAGAAAACTGGAATTATTAGGAAGGCTAAACGCCTGCAAGAAGGGAGCTTGGATTATCTGTATTGAGCAGATCATATATTCACAACAGCAGAAGGGTGCTGCTTTCTTACAGCAGCTCTACCAAATGTCCAGTGAATCTTCGACGCAGTAAATAAGGTTCTTGCTTGTAAAGATGGTGCTGGGAGGCATTTATTCTCCCTGGCAATTGCATGTCGACTGTTCCAATTTATCAAGAGAAAAAAAGCTGTCTTAATTGCTATACTAGATTACCCAGGAGGAAAGCGTCGATTTTAGCATCCATTTTTGCACAAAATCATCTAGGGTGGTTCTTCAGGCCAAAATAGACTTTTTTCTGTCTAACTACTATCAGAGTCTGGTTTTCTCCCATCAATTTACATCTACTTCATCACGTACACAAGCACTCCGTAGTCTGTATTTTTAAAAAGGTATAGGTTTTGGCAGTGCCTTTCATCTTGTTTGGTTTTTTGCATGGAACAATACTTTCTGCAGTTCCTCTGGAAGGATTAGAAGGTAGCCTGGAACAGGTGGAAAGGACACAGTGCCACCAATTTGATTTTCCTCCAGCACTAGAAGTAACTATTCCAGCTCTGTCTCTCTGTTGATTTCTTGCTGCTTGGGTGGTTGAGTGATAAGGGACAGTTCTTGTGGGTTTTTTCCCTCCTACTCCTATCTGGCTGAAAGGGTTGTATTTAAATAATGGATCCCTTAGTCCTGTCTGCTCTGCAAGCTGATGCTCAAGTGGCTGTTTCTTTATTGTGAAGTTGATAACACAATTTTTAAACGCAGAGCCTTCACAGCAGGCAGCTGAATGGCTGACCAGATGGCTGGGTTGTTATTTGGGAGTCCCTGAGCTAGCAACTCCTCAGTCATCAAGGTTCTCCAATTATTGTCATCTCCCACTTACATGTGTCTCCATTGATTCATATCAGTATCACAAAGAGCCATGTGTTGGACTTAACCCTAAGAAGCAACAATGGCAGAAATGTAAGGGAATAGCAATTCACGATGGCCAGAAGTGGCCCCTATTACTGGAACCAAGGTTCACTGTTGGTTTGTTGTTGTAGGTTCAGCAGTTCACAGTAAATGGCATTCAGCATCACTGCGGACCAGGGAAAAAAAAAAAGAGATAACTCAGCAGCAAGGCATTAGTACAGACTTCTAAAAGCAAGACTGTCAGGGAACCACTTCTTAATCTCATTTGAATTCAAATGCAGCTTTACATGTGTTGGATGCATATGGTTTTTCACATTAATGTAAAGTTTATACAAATCCGAGGTGTGAATGGTTCCCCTGAGTGCTGATGACAAATATTCCAGTATCAACACTTAGCTGCTAAGCTTACCTTAAAACTTGCTGGGGTGATAAGCTGCTGGTAATTTCTCTGCCAGCTTTAGACAGGAAACGGCAGAGCTTCTGTGCACTTCTCACAGAGACGAACTGCAGCACAGGGCATGTATGAACTATCCTTCTCCTGCTGTTCCAGCTGGCTGGTAATTCATGATTAAAGATCCACAACATGAGAAGCCAGAGCCCAGAATCATTGAAGGAAGTTGAAAACAAAAGGCTTGGAAGTCCTATGAGTAGAGAGCACTGGTCCTAATGCAAAGGAACCAGAAAAGTCAATTAATCCTTCTCAACTGGGGGCATAGACACTGATTAATTTTTTGTTTAAGTACCCCCCGTATTCTGTCAGTAAGAGGAGTTCTAGTAAGATTTCTTTAAAAGAAATAGAAAAAAGTGAGAAGCAGGAAAATAATATTAACTTATATCTATTTCTAAATGCCCCCTAGATATCCTGGTATTCCGCCAATGGGAATAGTATAATAGCTGTAAGAGGATGCCCAGTTTCCATAGGTAAGCGGATTTGTGATCTCAGAGCAGACAAGGAGAATGAACGATTGAAGTAATAGGGCTCTTCCCTCCACAACTTCTTTAACTCCTGGTGAGCCCAACACTTCAGTGGGAATGACTGGAGATTTTTGTTAATGGAAATCTAAGACAATTTTGTAAATGAAGTCCTAGGGGAATTTAGCCAGAATCAGAAGAACCAAAATTATTTCTCTATATAAGATTTCATTTCAGGAAACCTGTGGGTATTTTCCACAGTCAAACCTGAAAGAATGAGTCTAAGCAACTATTTAATATCAAAATGTCAGTACAGCTACCTGAAAGGAGGTTATGGTGAGGCAGATGTTGGCTTCTTCTCCCAGGACAAGAGGGAATGGGTTCAAGTTGCACCAGGGGAGATTCAGATTGGATATTAGGAAAAATTTCTTCACTGGAAGAGTGGTTAAGCATTGGAAGCAGGCTGCCCTCGGAGGTGGTGGAATCACCATCCTTGGAGCTGTTCAGGAAACAGAGGTGGCACTTTGGGAGATGTTACAGTGGTGTAACGTTTATGGTTGTACTTGATGAAGGTCTTTTCCAACCATGATGATTCTATGATTCTGTGATTCTAGAAGAGGTTTTAAAATATATCATAAAAAATAATAGTAAACCCCTGCATTCAGGTGATATTACCCTAAAGTTCTGAAGAAATTCAAACACTGGAAACTGGTCTCCATCTTATAGGTACAAAAAGTGGCAAAAATTATTCCACTATTTAAAAATAAAGGCTTTGAAGGGGAGGTGGTCTGGAAAACTAGAAACAACTTGCCGAATTTACACCAGATACATTACTTGAATCTATGAAAAATAATCAGTTTATACATGGGTAAATTCAATATAATGCCATCAGCAACAAAGGTTTTGAGGACGAAGGTCACACCATCAAAATTTATGAAGGTTATCAGAGGGTGAACAGATGGGAAAGGGTGATCTCTCTGATACAATTTACTTGCATATCCAAAAGGTTTTTGATGAAGTCTTACAATCAAGAGACAAGATTCTAATGTGTAGCAGTAAATTGGCAAAAGGAGATAAAGGAATGAATGAACAGTTTTCATGTGGAGTGAGGTCTAGTGGAATCACACAGTCCTGTGTACTGGGACTATATTCATAAAATAAGATGAATAACTAGGTAAATAATGAAGTGTGTTGATGATACTAAATAATTCAAGGCAGCAAAAATGCAATTTGTCTGCAGAGAGTTCAGAAATGCCTCATTATATTGAGTGACTGGAAAGTAAGGACAAAGTAAATTTGATTCAGATAGTTGTGAAATAATAAACAGCAAGAAAACAAATCTATGTGTGAACACATATATACAGTCTGTTCTGGTTGAGTTCTTGCCACTCAGGAAAGAGATTTTTTTTGGTCCTATGGACGAGGTTCTGAAAACGTTGGTCCAGAGCCCATCTCCTGCTAAGAAGCATACAAACTGTTGGGAATTAGTAGGAAAGAAATCAAAAGAAAAAGAGAAAATGTCATTATGGTATTGTATAAATGTTTTGTGCTGTTGTCGTGGCCACAAAGATGTATTACTAGACTGAAATGAAGTGCAGAGCTGGCAACTGGGATGACTGGGCGTTAGATAAGGTTTCCATACTGGAAGAATAAGTCACAACTACCTGCATTAGAAAGAATTTGGGTGTTGAAGAGTGGACTGACAGATCAAAGCAATTGGTGCTGCGAGCTCTACACCTAAAGGGAAATAATCTCAGGCTAGATTTAGTTCAGTCACCTGGACAAAATGTCCCTATCACATGTGGGGTCCAAAGCTGGCTGTGAGACCAGGCATTGGTTTGGACCCTTCTGTTCCTGATAGGACTTGAAGCATGTTTACAGCAACCCTGGAGCACATATTCTAGTTTAGACCTGAAAGGCACTTGCATGGTACAGCCATAAGCAACCAAGCAATGAACAGTAAAAATGAAGGTAAATAAAAGACTTGATTCAGACCTCACTTTGAAGAAAAGTGCTAATGTGGACAGAGTAGTTGGGGCTTTGTTTGGTGTTTTGGTTTTGTGGGTTTGGGGTTTTTTTAATTACATGGGATTTTCTTTTTCAAAGCATAATAAAGGTCATTGGAAAGGGATATAATAGAGGTCTATACATTTAAGATTGCTTGGGAAAGGTTGTCCTGGCTTATGGCTGTTAATAGAGTTAATTTTCACAAGAAGCTGGGATGGGACACAGCCAGGACAGCTGACCCAAACTAGGGCTAAAGCATGACAGAGGTAAACAAGGAACAATTCCCTCTTTCTTCTAACATAAGAAGTAAGGATACTAAATTAAATTATTAGGCAACAGGCTAAAAGCAAAAGGAAGTACTTTTTCACACACCACATAATGAAATTGTGAAACACATTACACAGGATGCTTGCAAGACCAAAACCATAAATGAGTTCAAAAAGAAATTATACGAATTAATGAAAGAAAGGTCCATGATGGGTTAAACCTGATGGTGTAGATGCAATTTACAGGTCGGGAAGGGTCTCAGATTTTCTGAAGCTAGAACCACAGTGTACGTTCCTTATTCTTTAAGTATCCACTACAACCACAGTCAGAGACATGATGTTGCACTTGTTGGATCCTTGTTCTGGCTTTGTACTCTTCTCTGGAAACCATAGCACAGTGTCACTGCGAGCCTGGAAAACCCAGCATGCTCAGAATGAAGCCCTCACACATTTCAGGTCTTTTAACAGCAACAGAGTTCTCCTTTTTATGCTGATTTTAAGCTGTCTCTGCTTATCACTGATGTGTAAGCATTAACTGTTGCCAGCATGCATGTTCCTGGCGACTAACCCAGGCTTCACCTTGGGTGGAACACCCTTCAGACACCTCAGTTCTGCTGAACGTTCTAAGCCTGAGCAGCAGTCTCTGGAAGGAGTGAAACAGAGAAAAAGTAGTAGCAAGCGTCTCAGCGAGCCATGGCAGTAGAAGTGTTGTGGCCAAAAGAGCATCTGCAGAGGGGGATAAATTGTGCTGAGGGCCCCATGTCTGCACTGTCTGTGTTTGGCTGGGGGCTAATCTAAACCGGCTTTAGTTCGGTCCCAAGGATATGAACACCGCTGGCAGCTGGATCACACTAAGTGCACTGCTAAAGCAGTTTTTTCCAAAAGGAATCCAGTTTGCATGCTCCAAGACTGCTCCACAGTATGAACCAAAGCATACTCGGAGTGTGGGGGCAGTCAGGAGATTTATTGCAGAAATGCACGCCTGATTCAAACTCGAATGCTAATGTAGTACACCCACTGACTGCTACAAGAAAGCTTTGTGAGGGGCTATTGTTGATGTGCCGCAGGGTAAGAATTTAACCTACTGTGAACAATTAAAGTTTTCCAAATTATTTCCCTTCTTCTCCTTTCCCCTCCCTACAATTTACATTCTGATTGAGTCAACCCATTTATTTAGCAGTTAATTCATTGCTTGTAAGCCGAGAAATATGGCTCATTGAGCTTATAGACAATGTCATTTATTTTTCCATTTTTTAAGCAAGGGCCTGAACTGTTTTGTCTTCTTTTTAAATAAAGCTCCCTAGACATCATATGTGGTGGGAGCACAACCATGAGATTACACGATGCCATGACCACCACACACAGCTCTCAACAACGTCTGTGCTAGACCCACAAGACCCCAGGAGCAGAATGCTTGTATATCTTTGCATTCAAAACGTTGGCCCTGTTATAGAAGTTACAGTAACTGTACATTACCCAGGAATGCGTCTGCTTTCTGGAGTTGTGAAGGTAGGGCGAGATAGGGACTCACCAGCCAGTGTGTGGACAGGATTCAAAACAGGCTTACTGGGTGACACTGTCATTAGTGATGCTTGTGAGCAACAACAAACCTCAGCAGATACCAATAAACAGTTGGGAATCTACCTTAATTTCTGGAGAGGTAAGTTAATGACACCAAGTTTTAGACCTTACACCAGCAGTGTGGGGTTTTTTCCCTCTTTGCATGGACAGGCCAATACACAACCTCTCTGCACTAACCTGGTCTTAGAACCAAAAAATTAAAAAATCACCAAATAATAAAGCAAAATCATAGAATCACGTGGGTTGGAAGAGAGCTTCAAGATCATACCAACCATAGCCAACCATATGATATGAGTCCAACCATAGCCTAACCCTGCCTAGTCCACCTCTAGACCATGTCCTCAAGCACAACATCTACACACCTTTTAAATACCTCCAAGGATGGTGACTCCACCACCTCCCTGGGCAGCCTGTTTCAGTACTTGAATACCCTTTCAGTACAGAAATTCTTCCTGATATCTAACCTAAATCTCCCCTGGTGCAATTTGTAACCATTTCCTCTCATCCTATCCCTTGTTACCCCAGAGGAGAGAAGGACCCTCAGCTCTCTACACCCTCCTTGCAGGTAGCTGTAGAGAGTGATAAGATCTCCCTTCAGCCCCCTTAAGACTGAAAAAGCCCCAGTTCCCTCAGCCAGTCCTCATAGGACTTGTGCTCCAGACCCTTCACCAGCTTTGTTGCCCTTTTCTGGACATGCTCCAATATCTCAATGTCCTTGTAGTGAGCATAAATGCTAGATTATCACAATGTCTACATTTGATTTTAAGTGCAGTATAGAACAATTATCCATATAGGTCTTTTTTACTGACCAAGGTGTAGGAAAAGCAGATATGCATGTAAAAAAGCATACTGCATTTTGACCTCAGTATCTCCTGGTTTGCAGCACTTAATATTTCCTAGAAAGAGTAAGATGTGATCAACAATGTCATATGACATAAACAGTGGTGGGAATTATAGCTTCATAATTCAGTACAAATGAGCCTAGTTCAGAGGTAATGGACAAGCTGATGACCTGCGGTTTACAAGGGAGAAGTCAGTGCAGCCTATGGGATTCAATAAAATAATTCCAAAAAAGTGCTTAACCTTGATATGCCACCTCTTCATCTGAATGAAAACACATTCATATACTGAATTAAGCCAATGTGCACATCTTTATCGGTGATGTACACCACAATTCTATTAGTCCCTCAGCAGTGCACCAGGATACGCAAGCTGAAGGCCAGGAGAGGGAAATTACTAATGATGGTGTGGTAGAAGCATGCTAAGATTGCATCTCTTCTCCCATTGAATGCTGAATTTTCTTTTAAGCTGCCAGTAGGCAAAGTAAATGACATTGCACTTACATTCTTGTAAAGACAAAAAACCCTTCTCTTTTAACTTAAAATCATCACAGTTCTACTAAAATCATTTGCTATGTTAGTAGTAGTTCAAATCTCAATTAAACTTTTCATCACAGATGTATTTCAATGTTTCTTATGTTCACAGTAGTTCATAATATCCCATCAACCTAGAATTCAGGTAAAACTAAAGGGGTGGAGCTCATGTGAAGCTAGTCTTTTCTATATAAAAAAAAGAATCCAACTATCAGTGATACTCATGGAAGAAAACTGTTGTGGTTTAATAAAAGGGATGTTTCTCAAACAGCTTGTCTCAGGAGATGCACTGGGTTGCAGCTTGACAACTTCTAGGACAGTAAGTAACAATAAAACTGCTTTGTCCAAGAGGATTTCAGAGCAAGTAAGAGTATATCCACATTATTCAGGCACAGAGTAAAGAGCTTTCTCCAGATAATGCGTCCTGCTGTGGTTTGATAGTTGGACTCAATGATCTTGAAGACAGAAAACCTTCCATGATTCTATGATTTCACCTGCAACCAAAGGCTGGATGTTTCTTGATGTGGATGACAACAGTAGCTTAACAGCGCTCAGTGTTCACAACGCTGCGCTAATATTCCCAGTCACATATGAGAGCTGTGAAGGTTAAAATCTGAATACTGTTTTGATGATACACTAAGGTCCTCAGGACACTGTGATAGTAAATTTACATAAAGAAGGAACATTGCTCTGACCCTAGGTTAGGGTTTAGCTGCTTCCACATTCGCTTTCTCCTTTTTCAACACCTCTACCCTCAAACCTGAACCTTAAATGAAGGTCAAGTACCGAATCTGAAAAGATCAGGCTGCATTGTTTTCAGGCTGCTTCTGGATGTGAATTCCGTTCTGCCTGATTCTAACTAGATGTTACCACACTTAATGGCTTTGGCTTGGTAAACATTATCTCCCTTCTCTTGTTGTAGCCTGACCATAAATGTTCACAACCGTGCCCTACAAAAAATGACACTCTGAAGAAATGATATCTGATCCCTGATCCCACACTGCACATCTTTCTACAAATAGCCTCACAAATAGCCCCAGTGTGAAGCCTTCATATTAGAGCACTATGTTCTGCAATTCCTCATTGGAAGAAAAAAAAACCCAGAAAATCTTACAGAAGTTAGACATCATAATGTTCAGGGTCTGACCTAGAGACAACCATCTGTGAGATTCACTTAGTTCCATGTTGCGAGTATTAGGAAGGGTTGGTACATATTCTTTCTCCCATATCTAGACACAAGTGCCCTCGTGGAGACAAGTAAATGGAATAGAGTCTTACTGAGTACCTGCCACTTCAACGACAGTTATCAATGCTAAAGTACACTCATCTTCCTATGCAGCTAGGTATTTATGTGTTGTTAAAATGTAATTTTTTTTTTTCTGTGGATTCTATGGATCTTTTAAATTTTCAAAAACCAAAAAGATTTTTTAAGTTAATTCTCTTTGTACACCTGAGGGATGAGGCTCTTACTATAACCCAAACTTTTAAATCTCTGAAGCAAAGTAACATCTTAAAAAAGGAAACAAGCAATAAAGAAAAAAAAAAAACCCGACCTCATCAGGATTCCCATGCAATCTTAAGGAGCTGACAGAAGCTGAATTTCTGAAACCTGAGTTGTATTCACAAAGCTGGCTGGAAGGAAGTAGTTCTCTGCATTCTTTAGAAGATCAGCTCATGACAAATCCAAAGAGGAATGAACCTAGTGAGCTTGCTTCCTTTCCCATTTCTTATTTTTCATAATTGACTTCTATTAGATTGGATTATAAAGTAAACTCAAATTACTGACTCACCAATCCCAAGAAGGCAAGTCTTTAAAGTAATGAGATTAACAGCTGTTGATCAAAGAAAATCACCATAGATGCAGGGCTTTGTGTTTGTTGGTGAAATATACTGTCAGAGAGGGGCTGCACCACCTGGATCAGTGAATAGTTCAGGCTGGCCACCACAGAGAGCTGCATGTGGGAGATTGCTCCTGAAGCAAGAGAGGTTCCCCCACAGGAGCAAACACTCAAGGGAAGTTCAAACATTACTTCTTCCCTTTTTTCATGCTAAAAGATGTAGGGGAAAAAAACAGGAAAGCAACTTCCCATAATAAGCAGACTTTGCTCTGTTAAACTAAGTTCATCCCAGTATCTTTTATTATTCCAAAAGCTCAGCAGCAATCCCTGGGCCCACTGGGAAGTCATGTGGTAATATGGGGGATTAAATGAAATGGTCTTTTGAGGATGTGATCCTTCCCAGAATTTCTGTTGAATATGCCACAGCAAATGCACCAGAGCATCCTCAGGAAAGAGTAGTTCCTGGGGTTTCCAGTTGGGCTGCCTCCACAAGCAAGGAGACATGGAGACCTGCATGCCATCTTCAGTGCAGACGTCAACATTTCACAGAATCTTTTAACTGTAGGGGAAAAAAGATGCTCCAGGTGGAACGGGTGCTCTTGGGGTTTATGGGAGGAGATAGAGAGTTAGAGGGAGATGAAACAAATCATCCAGGCAAGATGAATTTGAACCTTTTTTAGCTGGATGGTGATTAGAATGAATGCATTCTATCCACTTGGGCAAGAAGTCAATTTGTTGCTTCACATGGCTATTAGCAGGATAGATTAGCTTCATGGCAAAAGGGCTCTAAGGTTCAGGATAAACATTCCTGAAGGAGGAAAGTGAATACAGATAATCTTTAATACTACTTTTTTGTTTCTATTCTCTCCCCACAGCTAAGTTGGGCTTGCTTACTATATGGACGATGCCTGTCAAACAGAGAAGAGCAGGGACTTTTCCCTTCAGCCCTATTTATATTCACTTTGAGATCCCTCAGTAAAAAAAAAAAGAGTAGAGAAGAAACACAGTTTTAATAGAAACAAATAAAAAGGCCAACTCTGCTTTCTCAGTAATTATTTTTACACTTGATCTGCTTTGGACCTTGCTGGTGGGACTGACTCCTCACTACCACATACCTGGAAGCAAACCTTTTTGAGTACTGTAACCCAGTGTCCACAGTGTGAGTCACAGAATGGCAGGGAAAGGATCTCTGGAAACCATCTAGTCCAACCCACCTGCTAAAGCAGGATCACTTAGTGCAGGTCACACAGGATCCCCATCTTACATAGAGCTGCAGTACAGCCCATACCCAGGGCACAGAGAGCGCTGAACTTAAAGGCAAGAGTGCAGCTAATTGGGTCATTATGATGGAGGCACAGAGACCGACTTTCCTACCCAGTTCTCCTCGGTAAATCACAGGCACTGAGAACCTTTTACTAAGGAAATCTTTTTCTGTTACCTTTGGAGTTATATTCGCAGCATAGATCTTCCATTGACCAAGCTACTCTTTGCTATCAGAAAGAGTTTAAAAGGCTTCAGGCTGTACCATTTTATACATTTTAGCACTGCATGATCATGAAGACACTTGAAACAGGTGTGCTTTCCAGATATGTAAGTTGACCTTAAAAGTAACCTTCAATTTTAGCGTAATAATATTCACAGGCAAATATTCACAGCTATCCATGTTCATATCAGGAGAAAGATAGGAACTAGAGTCTCCAAATGTCAAGCTCATGAGTATTAAAAAAACCTGAACAAGACTAAAGACAGAGTCTCCCACTCCTGCCCCCATTAAGGAGGTGAACTCCAACAAGCAAAGTGGATGGAGAAAATTTAATATAATGACAGCACCAATGAAGCTTCATTTGCACGGGTGCCAGGATATCCTGAATTTATTCTTAATCTACCACACTAAGAACTCACTGGTGGGACTTGTGGCCTGAAAGCTCAAAGGAAATTTTGTCCAATGCTTACATTGAGATTTGTGCCTATTCACTCTTAGGCCTGGGCTTGACTTCAGCACATACAAGACCTCAGCAGAGGGATGAAGTAGTGTGATTGGCTATTGGAGTTGTAACGCTTGACTTTCCAGAAAGAAGCTACAGATTGCATTTTCACCCTTTGTGCAGTTCCTGCCCTTTCTCTTTCAATGCTATAGAATGTCTTGGACTTTATTAAAAAAAAAAAAAAATAGAATCCAAAGGATAGTAATAGCCTCAGAAGTGCAGCTGAAAAATGGAATCAAAGGAATAAAATTTTTCCAAGGAGCTGAAAATGAGGCCTGTATGCTGTTAGAAATTAAAAGAAGCCCAGGAATTCTGGGGATGGGGGAGGCAAATGCAGGGACGTGCAGAAAGTTAGAGATGCGACTTGGAAACAGGTCATGTTACTGCAGTTTCAGACAACCGTAGCATTAGCCCTGTCGATGGGACTATCCATCAGAGCAAGGTTAGATCCAATTGGGCTTGGTTTCCTGTTCCATAGTGAAGCTTTCTAAAAGAATTGCTGGAATACTTAGTAAAAGGCAGGCAAATTCACCTGCAAATGAGCCATTGAATGCCAGAATACACTTTATAAATCACAACCTCTTGCTGAAGTCAATGTGTGTGGTCTCCAGAAGTCTAGCCTTAGCTCACAGCCAGGGCAGGGGACAAACCATAGACCTAGTGAAGAAGAATCCTCCCAAAGAAGGCAAAATGGAAAAAAAAATATTTTAAAAAATTCTGTAATTTTATATGTTTACCTGCCTCCATGCAGCTTTGGCCAAGGACAGTAAAAATGTCACTGTGTTTCTAACTGATGCTCAGGATGTGACTGTTGTAAAGGAACTGCCTCAGTAGTTTCAGCTGCTCTTCTAGACAGTCTGAATACTTAAATCCTGATTCAGCCGCAGGACTGAGCCTTACACTGAACCTCGTTTTGCCTGCTAGAGCCACTGCCTCCGAGTACTCCTCCCTGAAAAGCTGTAGGGTCAAAGTACAAGGGAAATCAGCTGAAAAACTGATGCCGAGCTCTGTGTGAGAAGTGAAAGCCTGAAGACTGTAATTTCCTTCAATGGTTTTCGTGCTATTATATGCTCAGTAGTATTTCTGCCAGAAGTTTGTCTTCTGGCAAGTTCCTAGCTAACAGTATGAGAATGGGGGAAGACATTTCTTTTAAGGATTCATTTCCTGAATTATGCATCACTGAAGAACATTGTGACAAATTCTTTTGCGGAGCGTGTTAAAAATATAAAAAGGGGGTTTCACCACATGGTCAGAGATAATTTTGTTGAGAGGTTTAACAAATAATCCTTTCTCAATCTTGCTACCATAACTCCCCAAATGCATCTAACCTGCCTACAACGGAGAAGCAAAATGTGCCACTTAAACCTTTCCCTTAACTTAGAGTGTCAAGTCATTCACCATTTTGCAAAGAGATCTGATGGAGAATTCACTTGAAAAACAATTGAGATGACTTTTTTTCTTGACAACATAATTTCTATCATTAAAGGAGAGAAAGAAAAATAAGAAGACATATCACACTCCCCCCAAAAAAAGAAAAAAAAAAAAAACCCAAAAAACAAAAAACAAACAAACCAAAACCAGAAAATCAAACAAACAAACAAAAAAGTGACCTGGAATTTTTGATGAATTCTGGAGTAACAGATGTGGGAAATACGTTGATTTATGCTATGAACAGAGTATACAAAGGAGAAACAAGAGCTGCCAGAGAAGCAGAGGGAGAAGAGGGAAGGACAAAGGGAGAGGACTGTAAGGACACAGGGCACCAATCCATAAAAACACTGGCTTCACCGATTCCTACGCTGATAGAGCAACTTGTTTTTTGAGGGGGAAGACATTTCACTATTAGGTCCCATTGTGCTATTTTGAACAAGAAACCTACTTTTCATTACCAGGAATGACATTAGCCCTCTTCATGTCTGTCAGACTCAATCTCAGATGTCTAGCAATTACTTGAAATTGAACTCAAAACAATACTGAGGTTTTATTGATAGCTTCTCATCAGTTGCTTGCTGTTTCTTGCCTTTCAACCGATAGCCTGGAGAGCATCCAATTCTCCTATGCCAACAGGGTCAAATTTCAGCAGGGTTATTGATTGTGATTTGACATTTAAGGAACATATGACCACTGTGACATAAACAGCTTTTTACCAGCCCATAAATATTGCTAGGCCAAGACATCCACTTTCTTGTGCTGGAGATCGAAACATTATTTCCTTGTTTCTTTTGTAGGCTCAGCATTTTAATACTGTAATTCACAGTTTCCCTAGATTTCCAAACTGTGCAGGGATAAATGCTGCTGTGAGAGCTATTTCAGGTAGCCAATCCGGGAGCCTCTGCTGGCTCAACTAAACAAAATCAGTCAAATCTTGTCTAGCAAGAATTTCAAAGAGAAGAAGCAATAGATGTGTCGATACCTCATGGATTTTTTAATGAAATCTCTCAGCAACAGAAAAAACCTTTTTTTTTTTTTTTTTTAAATGTTGTGTTCAGGCCCTGGCCTTTTACTTGCTAGGATGGATGGAAGGGGTCTGTCAAGAGAAGGTCGACATCTTGAAGACATGACTTTTTCATGGTGAAACTGGCCTTTGAAAGGGCAAAATGGTGCTACTGTGTTTCCCCGATTCACAATTTTAGGGTTCTGTTTTAGCTGAAAATCTGAAGATTATGGTCTGTTTACTGACATGCTAAACTCTGAATTTCCCAATGACTTTGAAATGCTCTGCCTCCTTAAAAACTAGACCCTAAAGGAAAAGCGAAAAAGCTCACAAGTCTCACACTTGTTTTCACTGTGAAATTCAGCTCTCAGCCTTTACTTGCTAGAAGTCTGAGACGAAGACCAGGGCAACCACAAAGACAGCATCCCAAAACAAGGCCGGACTACCAGAGACAGGTTGGCCCCAAAATGTCTTGTCAGGCACAAGTTAACATCAGTGATTCTGAGCTATTTTGAAATGACTTTATATCCTTGTTTCTAGAGCTTTTAATAATTACTGCATTATAAAGCCTTGCCACCTCTTTTATACGCATTTCATCAAATTCATTCTGGAGCAGACATCCCTGGACTTAACTGGCCCATTGGCTTGATATTTTTACAGCATGTATTTAAAGCATGTGACTCAGCATGGTGCATTAAACAATGAACTCTTTGGGTTTTTTAACCACCTGGCTTACTATAATAATACTGAAACACAGTAATTTGCCTGTATATCTTTGCAGCTGGTTTCTGGGGTTTTTTTCCCCTAAAAGATGGCCTCCCTCCCTCCATGACAGCTCTTAAGTTGCCTTCTTTTGAGATGCACTAATAACTGAGCTGGTTAGAAGGACATCAGGGACACACTCATTCCATCAGAGAAAGCATGTTGCTAAAAAAAAAATCCACACAAACCCCAGTTACATTTCCAAAAGAAAAGTGTTGAAAACATTTTGACATTCTCAAGGGTTTTTTGTTTTGCAGTTATGATAGAACACATTATTCCAAGAATAAAAAAATACTTCCTCTGAGATTATTATATTTTTCTCTCTGTGTTAGTGCGTAGTGTATGTTACTTTCCCTATTCATCAAGAATGTTGATATATCAAGCACATATTCTGTTCTAACATTAAAAAAAAATACATTTTAACCTTATAAAAGAAAAGATTCAATGTCTCAATCAAGTAGAAAGAAGTTGCTTTGATGCTTCCTATTTGGTGTTTTCACAGCATTCATTCCCTTGGAAAATTAAAATATTTTGATTTGGGGTTCAGATTCAGAACCCTAACCAACTTGAAAAGGTTGCAGTTCCCTGGGGAAGAGCACTTATCTGCTGCACGTGGGTGTAGTTCTGAGCAGAAAAGCCTAGTGCAAGGCAGACGTCACGGCCAGGCAAGAAGACTCTGGTGACAGGAAAAGCCCTTCACAGAAGCCTGGACCCTTAGCTAGACCATAACCTCCAGCAGTCACTCTTTGATCTGCACTGCTATTACAAATGGGACGTGTGACCTTTAATCAGTGATGAGACATCCGAAATGAGAAAAATCAGAAAAAAACAAAATTACTCAACCATGAAAATAAGTAAATAAACACCAACCGTGGGAAAAAACTCAAGGCTACTGCAGTGCTGAATGTTTCTTCTGTGCTGTAGCAGTGTAGCTACATAATGACATGTATCACTACCCGTTTTACTGTGTGGTAGAGAAACCGCCCAGTCCTATTTAAAGAAAAACTACTGCTCAGTAAAAGCAGCAGTCTGACCCAGCTGAACTGAAGCTGAGATTCGGAGGGCCCTGCGCTGCTACCACTGGAATCAGACGATTTACGTGCCAGCCAGGTGCAAACTAGCAAGCCCACGCCGGCAGTCGGTTCTGAGACATTTGGTTTTGCATAACAATACCAACATTACTTTCAGATGCTTCTCTTTTTTGTTTGTTTTTCTTTTTTTTTCCTCTTTTTTTTTTTTTTTTTTTTTTCCTTCACTCTTTGCAGCCTAGCAGAAGGTCCTTGTGGGAAACTCGAAGGACAAGAACTGGTTGAAAGCCAGGAAACTAGTTTCATTTCCAGCTCTTCCTTTCGGTCAGAAGATGGAAAAGAATGGATGTCCTCAGCCGTGCCGACAAGGGCTGGTGGACCGGGGCGGCAGCTGAGGCGGAAAGAAAAAGAAAGCTGACCAATCCTCAAATTACCCTGACCCTCAAAGCCAGCGAGCTGCTTCATGGGCGATTTCACAACTAAGCCACGAATGATCCAAAAAGCCTTTAAAGATTGTCTCTGACTTGTTTTGCTTGTTCATGAGAATATGTCGCTCCTGGGAAGTGATGTGGCCAGCATGTTGTGAGTCATGAATTGCGCTGATTGCAAGCACAGCTGGGAATCCTCTTCAGCCATTCCCAATTGCTTCCTTTCTCTAGCCTATTTTATCATTTGATTTTTTACTGGCAGAAAAAAAAACGTTACATTAAAAATAGGGCTTTGTTGCTTTTTCTGGCCCCAGCGCTCCTTGGCAGCTGATTTCTCTCTCTCTCTTTCCCTTTCTTTTCCTTTTTTAAAATCTTCATTTATTTGGAGAGCATCAGACCACCCTTCTCTGTCCAGAATGTCTCTCTGCTCCTCAGTGGTCAGGCCACTTTCTGTGGCAGTTCGTGTTTGTGACAGGTTGTCCCTGTATCATACCCCTTCTCCTTTCCCATTCTGCCTCTTGCCCTGCTCTTGCACCTCCACCCATTTTGTATACAGGCTCGGTGCTGTGAATATCTTTAGTTAAGCCCTCTTCTTGGCTTTCCTACAGAACTGGTAACCGAAACCCTGGCACTGCAACTCAGTAAAATCTTTCTGTGTTCTTCTTTGCTCCTCTTTATACAAAAGCCCAGATATTTTCCCTGCGGGCTGGCAATTGTGCTGCCATTACAGGATAGCTCTTTGAAGCCAATCATCAGAAATACCCATCTTTCTGCACTCTGCACTATTGTCTGTCACAAGAAGCAAAGCTCTCCCTCTCTCCTTGCTCGGTTGACATCCTGATAAAGAAATCAGGCTCTGCAAACCTAACTCCTCAAAATCCAAAACCAGAAATGAGCATTGCACCCAAGTGAGGGGAAAAGGCTCTCACGGGCTTCAGAAGGCTTTGGGTCAGATCCTGTGGGCAAAGCTGAGGTCTGCGCTCCACTCAAGTCCCTTTCTAAACAAATTGACTGATGGGAATCATTTATTATTCATTACCAACAGAATAGTAGTACCAACACTGGGAAAACTTCTCCTTGCTCTGGGAACCACACTGCAAGAAGGGTCTCTCGAATGCTGAGCCCTGCTCCCTTCTCCTCTCCCTCACGCGTACCCAGCAGCTGCCTCTGGCAAAAGGAGCCCTGCACAAAGCGCTGCCTTTCAGCTCAACAGTTATTTTGCCTGCAGCCCAAGCAATATTTGACACATATTGTATCCTGTTTCTGCTGCGTCAGCAGTGTTGTGTAAACACGTTAGCTCACTGAGGCATGAAACTCACAATTGTTTTCCCACTTGCAAAACAAACCACGTCCAATAAACCCAGGGGACGAGCCGATTATTCGGATTTCTACTGAAGCAGCTCAACACTAGAGAAGTAGTTAATAAAGTTACTGCTCTCCTTTCTGATCCGTCAACTGCCACTGATTCTGTGGAGTGTTGCTGACATGGCAGGAATAGATGACATTGCCTTTCAGCAGGCCCACCCTCTTCCCTCCGAGGGAAATAAGCAGGTTGAGAAGACACACAGGTTGCCTCTCCCGATGGTAACAGGGGTCTGGTTTCCTTTCTGTTCAGTGCACCACGGAGGAAATAAAGCGCAATAGCACAGCCTACAAATCCTACTTAGCTGGGACTGCACGCTGCTAGAGCTCGCAGGATCCCAGGCTTGGTTGCTGGACAGCTTATTTCATCTGGAACAGGCAGAGGTGAGGTTATGCAGAGAGGTGAAAGTAACCTGTGGAAGAAGGAGCAAAAGATCTCTTGGCTCAGGGGATGTCCACAAACCAAACCTGTTCATTACGCAGATCTGTTATCTAGCAGACCCTGCTCCAGCCAGACTCCTGACCACTTGTGAATGTGGAGGGACAGGACACAGCAGGAGAAGCCAAGCAATGTATTCATTGTGCTGCTATTGCAGATACACCACAGCAGACACAGCACTTCAAAATGCCTTTTAGCCCTGCTGGCAGTGAGAGCATCATGGCTTGAATTCATCCCACCTACCTGTGGGCACTGAACTCTTTCCCTGACTTGGGAGGATGAGAGGGAGGCAGACAGACATCACTAGAGAGCTACATCAATGTCAGATGGGAAGAGGTGCCTTCTGCCACTACCTTCCTGTCCACAAACTGACTGATGTCTGAGATGATACACATATATTTTGTCCTCTTCACTGACTTCTCTGCTCCAGGATTCAATTCTAAGTTATTGATTGTGTTTATCACATGGGGTCTCACGCAGACTTTATCTAGGGCACTAGCTGAGACCAGCTGAGCATCCATTTTGCTGCCCCAACTCCACCATGGCTTGAAGTGGGAGGCTGCTGCCAGTGCAGCTCACTTCTCCTATCTGCTGCTCTTTCCAGGACCCTCTGTACACTTTCAAATTAAAAAAAAAAAACCACAAACCAAAAAATACTGAAACCCCCCCCCCCCAAAATAACAAAATAAAACTTTTCCCAAAGGGTCTTTATGGTCTTTGTGGAGATTCACACAGACCACATCCCCTGTTCTCCCAGTACTGTCACTTGCCATTAGTCTGGAGCTTCTGAAAGCCTACGGAAAGTATTCTTCCCATGCCTGATAGAGTTCAGGGTTCATGAATTTGGGCCTTTGTTTTGAGGGAAGAGGAATGGGAAAACTTTTAACTTCTCAACATTGTTCCTTTTGTTAAATCCCTTTTTTGACATCAACATATGGTCTCTTTTATATATGTCTGTCTAATAGAAATAGATTCTCTTTTTTATATCCACAAATATCTTCATACATGAGATAAGAATATTGAATTAATACCTTTCACCCAATCAATATGAAATAGTATCTTAATAAGATCCATCAAGTCCTTTCCCATTATAATAGTTCAAGATCTGATACTTTGGGCCAATGAGTTTTAAACAGCCTGTTTGCTAATTGGTATGTAGCTCTGTCACTTAGCCCTGGCCTTGACCCTGCTACCTCAACTGTCTCACATGCTATTGCCTAATAATTCCTCTGGGATGTAGACAGAGGCTGCACCTGGTTGTTCTTTGCTATCAGAAAGCACAGCCCTGAACTGTGACAGTGTTGTGTACAGGCAAGTCATGGATTTCAGGACCTCTTCTATGCCTTTACCTTCCCAGAGTAAAATATATGGCACACAGTTTACAGAGTTAACACAGTGCCGAAGATTCAAGGAAAGTATAAAAAAAGCCATCTGTGTCCTGGGGAATGGTTGTGTTAAATTCATTCCTGCATTTATTAGGCATTGTTATTTATTAGGTGTATATGTCTGAATCTGCAAAGTATATCATTCCAAAAGTGGGTGGGTTTTGCACATGCCACAAAGCAATTGATGGCAAATGACTAAAACTCAGAATAGAATATAAAAGTATACGGAAATCTTCTCAACACTGAAATTTCTGAAATTATTCTGTAAAGCTTTACACATGTTGAATAGCAATAGAACTGGAAGTTCAGTACCAGAATTGTATCTGGACTGAATTCAATCCATTCATCATAAAATTATTAATTCAACTGCTACATAGGGCAGCAAAGTCCATCGGAACATGTCATCTTCCCCACCCAAGGTTCAGGAACTAGTGGGAAAATATGTGAGGACTTGCACTGATTTTAATTAGATTCAGGGTTTAACCCTGCGTGGGATTTTTTGTTAACTGAAAGATACATGGTGTAAGTGTATTGTACGTGTAACGCACTTACAATAATCAGTAATCATTCTTCTGTTGAATCGGCTACAAATACGATGCTGTGATTTTAAGAAAATAAAGGCTGTGTTGCCTGGCACATACAGTAGGCTCTCCCTTCTGGGAAACGGACTGAAGTCTGAATGCCTGAAGGGGACTGAAATGGGCCTAAAAGGGCTGTTCTAAAGCCCTCTACATAATTGGTATAAAGATGCTGTAGTGCCATTAGGAATTGGATCCTCTACATTTGACATTCAGAGAATTACCAAATATTCTGGGTATGCCTTTTCCTTCTAACCCCAGATTTGGTGATCAGATCCTCCTGGAAAGCCACAGGACAGAATTATCCTACCACAGAAGGTACCACTTACTTGAGGATCTCAAGGTATACTTCAGAAATGTCAGAGTGAGAGGGTTGAACTTCAGGCATCCCAAGCTGCTGGGAAATAGAAACACATTGTGGTCAAGTGGGAAATCCCTGATGAAGGTGCACAATCTTCCACGATTCTGGTCATACTCTTTTAGCCTCAGGATCAATTTTTGCTTTTAGAAACACTAATGGTTAAGCCCTATTGAATCTTGGATGAACATTTACAAGAAGGGAGCATTTGTCCTTAAATACCAAAGGCTTTTGAAAAGCTCTGTCATTTCTCTCAGATGATGGAAAACAGCATTTGTGGAAGAAATGCTATTCTCTAATGAGTGTCTGCTTTAATCCAGAGCACACCAGAGGCTAAATAAACTGAGTGGGTTTAGCCAAATGTGCATACAGTTCACATAGGCCTTGCTCAGGCTAATGGATCATTGTTATGCCAGTATATAATGGATAAATTGGCAAGTGCCTGTCTTTTGCATGTTTGATGCAGTCTCTGGATGAACCTGCAAGGCCACATTTGTTTGCTTTCTGTAGTATTCTTTCTTACAGTTGAAACTTAATTTGTATTCTCAAAATGGCATAAAAAAGTTCCAGAAATAATTCAAAGTAATTAAAAATAAAAGGGCAGGAATCCAATGCCAGGGAGTGGAGCATTTTCTTTTTTAGCCTCTTTTTGTGGATCCCGTTGTGCCAAGATAGAAAAGTGAGATGTTCAAATATTAATAAAGTGGTAGCACAGCCAAATTAAAATGCCCCAATTCTCATAAGTAATGTTTCCAGCAGAGCACAAAAGAATAATCAAGCCCCAAAACTAGTGAAGGAGAATTTATGACCCACCATCTGAGCCGCCAAGAACTCCCTGCATGCCGGCAGTGAGGATGGTATGGAATCCCTCTGCCTTTAAACTTCACCCAACTCTGCACTACGGAAATGATTCTGCACCATTCCTGGCTGTGGAAAGTCTTCTGTTGGCTTCCTGAGGCAATCAGTTCATGCTTAGCACATACCTCCACACCTGCACAAAGATGTGGAGCACAGTTTTCTTTAAAGCAGCAACTCTCAGAATGAGAGAAGCGTCACAAGTTGTGTTTAGTGTGACATCCATCGTGATGTTGCAGGGAAAACCCTTAGGTTCTGGGGCAATCAAAAGGAAAGTTGGACACTGAAAGTATATATCAGTAAGGAAAAATTAAGCTTGAGGTTTGTTGGATTTTTTTTTCAACAGCAGATTTGGGTTGGGGTGGGGTTTTTTCTTTGTTTTGGGGTTTTTTTAATAGCAGGTTTAAGAGATCGTGTATTTCTTGAAACTGCTATTTCGGCAAACCAGCTTAGATGTCAGAACTTAGATATTGTCCTATATGTGTTGTATGTACTCACCCTGTGTGGTCCAGATACCTCGGGCATGGCACTAGGTCCAGACTTGACTTTTGCTATGCTTGAGAGTAGACTTCAAGTCTCAGCCATGTGCTATGACATCATAAAGCATTTTGTGGCTTTTAGCATGAAGTGAGGAAACAAACCCCCAAACACTTGTTAATACAGCTCTTCTCTGTGCTACTCCACTCCCCCTTCCACACATTAGGACATTAAGACAAATTGAGCTAACAGACAAACATCATGATCACTTCATTCGGTAACTCTAATGAATTTGAAACATAACAGCTTTCTTGTCATGTTCTCCCTTTATCATGTATTTTGGTTCAGTTTGCCTTCTCCCAATGGCATAACAAATTTTTATTCTAGTGCCTTTTCTTCCTGCATTCACTAGTCAGACATATCTTTCTCTTTCCAGCCTGTTTTTCCCATCCAAAACCTGTCCCACATATGTCAGCTGTGACTTTGGTCCAACCTCTGACTAGATATAGGCATCGTTCCTAATATAAAGCATCCCAAATGAGAATTTTGAAACCTCATGTTTTATCCCAATCTATCCTTTGATAGACTACTCTACCAAAGATCTGATCACTGATCTCTAACCAAGTTAGTCTTTTTCCCAGAATTTTGCCTAGTGCTCAAGATACGTATTATCCCTCACTTTTCATTATTTATAGTCTTTTTATCTGTAGTTCTCTATACTTCTCTATCTCTTTACGTAGAAAAGGAATTTCAGACAATCACAGGAAATTGACCTAAATAAGTTTCTAGAAATGTAAATTTAATTTCTTCTATTCACCCTGCCCAATCACTCGTAGTGACCTCACTACGAATTAGAATTAGATTCCTCCTCAGCTGAAAAAGTGTTAATGCAGAAGTGGAACAGATAGCTTGGTTGGTCATTCTGATACTCACAACATTCCCAGCCACTGATGTCCCCAGCATTTAGACAGTCACAGTTAGAGACTCTGGAGTGATCTATACAAAAAAAATACCTGCTCTCCCCCTCAAGGACTTCCTAGATCTGTAGGAGTGAACGAGTTCCTTCTCTTCTTGCATGTTCGATCCTGATTGTCTCCTGCTGTGACACCGTGTTTCTACAAGAAGAGTTTGAAGACAGGGCCACTTTGAGACTGCCTCTCTTCTGGTGTTTCAACATAATAGTTCTTAAAAACATTTACCCCAGGGTGAAAATTATTAAGAGATTAATACATATAGTCCCACACAGACTGCTAACTAAACTATACATACCTGTGCTCTCCACGTCAAGTACTTACCTTCTGCTGCCCTCCCCCAGTATACAATGCTGGACTCTACCACAAGCTTTACGGTCTCCTACTCATGATGTCATGTGTCAGTCTTATACACATATGCCACTTGACAAGTCATGCACATTTTCTAATCTCCCTACGTATATGGTCTTAATGTACCTTGTTGCAATAGGGTTCCTTGAGTAAATGGGCTTCACGTACAAGAAGCATCTTCTGTCCATAATGCATTGAAGGGCAATGCTCTGTAGAAATAATGCAAGAAGAAGCTTGCTTGCTTTTCTTTCAGTGTACTAGCAAATTTAGTTGATTTAAACTAGAAAAAGAGAGACTTTAGGAATTAGTTCTGGTTTGCATGTTTCAATTCAGGCAAACAGCTGTGGTACCTTCATGATAGCAAAATCAGTGCTGACACAGCCATACATGGACAACATTTACAGAAATGTAAAAAGAAAGGTTCCT
Source organism: Hypotaenidia okinawae (assembly GCA_027925045.1). Taxonomy (NCBI): domain Eukaryota; kingdom Metazoa; phylum Chordata; class Aves; order Gruiformes; family Rallidae; genus Hypotaenidia; species Hypotaenidia okinawae. The sequence goes on from BSDF01000002.1 coordinate 66,907,707, forward strand.
GGCCTAAGATTCCAGCCTAATTGAGCCAAACACAATAAACATGATAATTATTCCTTCTCACAGTGAAGTGAACAATTCAATTTGGAAGGAAAGATGTGCCATTGCTATTCCCTAGTCCTGCTGTTATTTTATTTTATATGCACTGTTACTGCTCATCACAGAGCTTTTCTGCATTTAGTTAGGTAGTACCTTTGCCAGAGAGTTCAAATTATGGTCTAAACTCGGGTTAATGTGACTTCTGAGGGCTTGCCTACACAGGGAAGTTAGAGTGCTATAATGGAAGCTGTTAATTTCCATCACTAAGCCTTTCTGGATGCTCTGGGCCGGGTGTAGACCAGCACATGTTCGCTCACTAGAGCTTGAGCTGGCCCAGCTTAAGAGCACTCTGCTTTGACAGCTGTATAGCTGCAGTGCTCCTCCCAGACTCTGCGAGAAACCTGGCTCTGTCATCCCCAACTTGGCACTCCCAGGCAAGAGACTGTCATCTTCTGGGAGAGTGAGCGGGCCAGCCTCACTGCATGGACTGCAAGTCCCTGACGCCCCTCCAAGGGTTTTTGTGGCTGCTGACTCCAGCCTTGCTGCATCCCTGTTCCCCTATGCAGACAAGCCCATCACGCGCCAGCCTCACTGTAGAGCTGGCTGAGGAGGTCTCCCAAAAGTCTGCCTTCCAACACCCTTGCCAGATGCTGCTTTTGACAGTGTGTCCTTCTTATGTGGCTAGTGTCAGCCTTACCCGCCCAGCTGGCTGCAAAAAATTACCAAACTGGACACCGTGAGGCTGCTCTGTATTTCTTGACACCACAATGCAGGAGTGTTTCAGTCTAATAAAAACCTGTAGCAGCTTAGCTACCTCCTCATCTCTACTTAGCGCCAAACAGGACCACTTCTGAATTTCTTGTAACATCACACATCAGTTACCAGGTTAGAAGAAGGGAAAGGTGGTTTAACTTTCTTTTCTAGCTATTCTCCTGCAATAAATGTTACCTTATTTGTTAAAATTTGTGCAGTGCTTGCTTCCTTCTGTGTCCTGGCCTTTGTTTCTTGCTTCAAACCAATAGCTCTATCAACCCTGGTCTGAAAAAGTGTCATCTTAGGTGGTTTCTGTCGAGAAGGATGCTACCACTTACCTGAAGTTCTCCTATTTTCCCCACACAGGCCAACCTTGCATGCACTGCTGCCAGGGTCCACATAAATTCTGGGTTGCTCTGAGGACATAAAAAAACACAAACAGAATAAATAATGACAAAAGACAGCAGATGCACAGAAAATGTTTATCCTATTACCTCAGCACAGAGCAGGCCTGCTGCAAGTGAGTGGTACTTTCTCAAGCACCAAGATGAACTCAGCTCTGGTGCCTCTCCTGATGTAGGGATTTAGCATAGACCAAATCTCTTGTTGCAGCACAGACAAATTCAGGCGCGGCTGAGCTTGCTATGCACCAGTCCATGAGTAGGCCTCTCCCGAGCGCAGCTCAGACCTCAGCTGGTCTCATTGCAAGTTGAAAGGTGTTTTGTTTATCTCCCTATGCAGAAATACCTGCAGACAAAACCTTTTCTGCCCCATTGGTTTTCTTAACTACAGTAATTAGGTGGTAATTTTTACATCAAATAAAATCTTTTTCAGAGGTGAGAATGCTACTTGCATTTGTATTACACCAAAACTGAATGGAAAAGCATGAAAGTGGTAATAGCAATTAATACTCAGTCATCTCCCTGTTTTTGAGGAAGACTGAGATCTGTTGTGAAAGGAAATGACCAAATGAACTGCAGGTCTAGCAAAGTAGGTGAATGTATTTGGCCCAGAAAATTGCAGTTTCTCTAAAGGAAGGTTAGTAGTTGTCCTGGAACACAGGCACTAAAGGATAAGAAGTGTGTTCATACATGTGATAAAGAGAAAAAAAGAGACTGTATTACAGACCTTACTTTGTATCTCTCACCAAAATATCTGTGCTCTGTCTCTGACTCAACTGCCACAGAAATTTCCATGAAAAACACAGTATGTCCCCAAAAGGCTGATCATCACATATACATCCATGAAACCTTTGCCTTTTGTTTTATAAAGGCAAGGGATGGGGTAAGCTTCACTATGAACGGTTGAACTCAGAGTAAAAGTGGAGAAGCCGTGTTAAAGACTGCATATAGGCTATGCACATGAAGACCAGTGTAAATAAGAATAAATGCTACTAAAAAGAATGTATGACCCCTTGTGTTATCTTGGCAGGGAACGTAGATGTGTATAAACATTTAAGTGATAGACAATGCCTTCCAGGTCAGGGTGAAGCCCTTTACGCTTGTTCCCAGATTCCCTCATGGCTGTGGCCCAAGCTGGGGCTGTTCTCAGCACACTCACCCCCTCTCCCCAAAAGCCTACAGCAAAACTTGTCATGGACCTTAGGTAAAAGAGGGCAGGAAGGAAAGAAATAAGATTTGGTAATATTCCTCAGACCTTGTGGAGCTGCGAGTTTGGGCTGTGCACAAGCCAGCTTTGGTGGTGGAGCTACATCAGACCACTTCCCAGTTCTGGATCCCCCAGACTGGAAGCACTTGGGAGTAAGGATATACCTCCATCCTCCAAGGTGGACTTAGCCTCAGCTGTCATAAACAGGTTTAGTCTTACTCATTCCCTTTTACTTCACACAAAATTTGGCAGAGGAGATTTGGGTGTTAGGCATGTGTTTATAGAATAGCTTTTATGTATTTCTTTGGTACATTTGCCATTGAGATAAACTGAGAAGAAACGCAGCATTCAGCATCACAAATGATTTCTGCTTTACTTTTTCTTTACTGTTGCTGAGGGCTTTGAGGGATATGCAATTTCATATGTCACAAGGAAATACGGGACATGAACTAGACTCCATCAGCTGCGCTGTGTTTTGAGCCGATACTGTGCTTGTAAAAAGAAGTCTCTCTGTACAGGATGAGTTTTCATCAAATCTTCTGCAGGCTTTTTTGTTGGTATTCTCACCCCAGACAAACAATACTGCAATCTATCACAATTCATTGAATGCTTAGCGTACTTGCCAGGTTGCTCTGTAGTTTTGCCATGTTTAGACATGCTGATGAAAACATATTTTCATTCTGTTGCTATTACAGCAATTGCCCTTATTAAGCTGTACCTTTTTCCCAGTTAGTATGGAAGAAGGCAAAGACAAAAAGCCTTTCTCTGCCTGCAATTGAATCCAACGGATTTTTCGTTCGAAAAGGCGAGTGAAAGTTGTGTTCACCAGAAAAGGGCACAGCCATTTTGGGACATGTGAACTCCATTCCCTTTTAGTCAGAAATCCACAAGCAGTGGATGCTCCAGTTTTCAAACATGCTTATTACAGATAGCTGAGATCCCAAGTGCTCTGGCGTATATAATTCCTGAGAAAGCAGTTCTTCTGGCAGATTAAGGGAACAGTTTGCTTTTGCCTCAGGCCATTAACATTTTAATAAAATGGTCATCAACTGTGATAACAATTTATCTTTAGGGGACTTTATCTATTATTAACCTTATTAAGTAACAAGTTTATTTTTGCTGACATGTAGATTTTCCAATACTTGTCAAGACTGAGTTATTTTTTTTCTTTTAATTTCATGTTCCATTATGTTGTGCTTCTTTGCTAAAAGTGTGGTTTGTGAGTTGGTTTTTTTTTCCACTGATTTTCAATGCTTTCCATCTCCTCAGAGTCCAGGAGAAATACATGATCTCATCAGAAGTGGTTAGAAAAAGTTTTACTCCTCACTACCTGTCATTTTCAAATAGGTAAAACTCCAGTTCTTCACATTCTACTTTCTCAGGCACTGAGTTATCTGAAAATTATTTGTCCCCTAAAATCAAAATTCAAAGAAGAACTAAAATTTGTTTAGCAGAAGCTATAATTATCCAAGGTTTCAGATGTCTGCCAAGATACCAGGGTTACCATTATTCAGTGTAATTAATGCTTTCACCAATTGAGAAGACTGTACAAACATCATAGTCTCATGCTACTAGACAATGAGCACTTTCTATGAGATGATGAATGCCTTTGCCTCCTATAGATTTATCAGTATCTTGCAGGTTCAGGATCCATGCTGGTCACGTATAGGAAAGGCTGAACCAGTTGAAAAAACCAAACCCCATAGCTTTCAGCCCCAACTCTCCAGCGTGCCAGCTGACTGAAAACCACACTGTATTACTGGAAGTGAACACAACCTCGATTTCTTTTTTTTTTATTATTTTAATTTTTATTTCTTTTAGTTTTCAAAGAGTTTAAATAAGGATTCCCTTCATCCCTTCTTTCTATATACCTTTACAAATCCATCTTATCACTGAGCTTACAACAGAACGCTCTGGGAATTTTGCAAGGAAGAAATGTCCAAATATATGTTGTGAGCTCAAAACGACTTGCTAAACTTCAGGGTGTTTGTCTGCATTAGATATCATGTTATTTCCAGCTCGCTGGCAACTACTGCTTCTAATTGCAGCAAATGGGGCGGGGGGGGGGGTGGAATGGATCACGCCTCTTGTCTCAAATGTGACTGTGGTATAGGGTGGAGATATAAGATCTAATTTTAAGTTAGTTCGTTCAGGAGGCAGGCTGGCTGCAACTGTACCGGACTTGGTGTTGGCAAGTTTACCCACTTCCTCATCTGGTTTACATCTCGTTGAATACACTGCGCTAGACTTATATCTGCTGCAAGTCAGACCCTGGGTGGAAGTCAATATTGTCCACAGTAAGTCTCTGTGATCTGTAGTAGAGTCTATGGTGCAAACCAAGCAGGCCCTCTGTCATAGCAAAAAAGGTCAAAAATCATGAGTTTGTGAACAAAATCCTCTCTCCTATACCATTTAAAAATTTTAAAACCTATCTAATAATAATACATAGATCAGCAACAGTGGAATGAACAAAACCAGAGAACAGGTTCCTCCCCAGATTATAAATAGAGACCAGTTTCAAAAGATTTAGGGAGAATTCTGGGCTTAAAAATTCACAATAATAATGATTCTTTTATTAAAAAGCCATAAACTGTGACAAATACACAGGAAGTTAATTCAAACACATTCCTTTCAAATCACTGTGCATGAATCACTGACTTTGCAGAAGATGGCCTCTTGAGTCAGTAATAACAGTCTGAAGACCGAGATGGCATTCCTAACTCCACCACAAAATATGTTTCTGGCATTAGTTAAAAATTGCTCTGTGGGCTTCCTCATTCATCAGTGTAGGGTGAATAAAGTCTCTGTCAACACTTTTATAAGAATATTAGTTCACTGATGTCACTAAAACCTAATCTAAAAAGTGATCTCTGAATGAAAACCATTTGTGATACTCCTAAAAACTGAAATTAAAAACTTTTCCTCTGAAAAGATTCCTGGAATTGTTTAGGTCTCAATCTAGCAAGGCAAGCCACAGGTCAGATCTATGTCAGCTATGAACTATGAGGAAATGCGGGTCTCTGAGCAAGCTCCATGGGCTATCAAAACTGTCTATTTCAGTTCTATTATAAAATTACCAAAAATGAAGAGTCTTCAGGGTCCTCTGTATGAGGACAATTTAGCAGACAGCCCTTCTCTTGGCAGTGTCGTTCCCTAGAAACATCCTTGAATGGAAGCTGTTGAGACTTGAGTGCTTGGCCTGCCTCAGGAGAGCGATGAGCGGAAGACCTCCCTGCCAATATGCTTCCAGCCACAATTGCTAATTGTATTATTTGCTCTTTAAAATGCAATACCAGTGAAGCTGTCCTCACCACCACAAACAGGCAGAATCAACCACATCTAATTCATCTCCTACTTTATTGCCCATTGAAATGAAATGCAGGTTGCCCTAGCAGCATACAACAGGCGGCTGTGAGACAGCAACCATCCATTTCTACACAGTGTACAAGTTTGATCTCGTTTAGCTAATTATCCCATTAACCTGTACCTAAAGATCCAATTACTGCAGCTGTGGGTGACTGAATAAAGGGCAGCAGCAGTGGGCCTGGAGCTTGAGATCTGTGCTAACCTTCTCTGGTGTGTTTGTGACTGCCTGAGCCAAATTGTCCCTCAAGAGACACAGCAAAACTTACATTTTTATTATGATCATGAAAAAATAGCATTTTTTTCTCTCTCTCTCTCTTTGTATTGGATTTGCACGAGGGGTGCCTTCTGTGGGAAGCTGCCAGAAGCTTCGTTCATGTCTGATAGTGCCAATGCCAGCTGAATCCAAGATGAACCTGCTGCTGGCCAAGGCTGAGCCCATCAACAGCAGTGGTAACATATTTGGGGAGGGAGGGAACCACCAGGAGTAATTGCAGCCAGAGAAATGAGTGAGAATATGTGAGAGAGGCAACTCTGCAGACCCCAAGGTCAGTGAAGAAGGAGGGGGAGAAGGTGCTTCAGGGACTGGAGCAGAGATTCCCCTGCAGTCCATGGAGAAGAACATGGTGAGGCAGGCGCATGCACTCAAAAAAGGCTGTGACCCTGTGAGAAGCCCATGCTGGAGCGGGTTCCTGGAAGTACCCAAGGCCCCATCAAGAGAGGAGACCATGCTTGAGTAGGTTTGCTGGCAGGACTTGTGACCCCTTGGGGGGGGACTGCACTGGAGCAGGCTGTCCCTGAAGGTCTGTACCCCATGGAAGGGACTCATGCTGGGGCATTTAGCAAAGAGTCCTCCCCCTGAGGTGGAAGGAGCAGCAGTGATAAACTGATAAACTGACCACAGCCCCTATTCCCCATGTTCTTGCTCTGCTGAGGGGGAGGAAGTAAAGAAATTAGGAGTGAAGTTAAGCCCAGGAAGAAGGGAGGGGTGGGAGGAGGTGTTTTAAGATTTGGTTTTATTTTTAATTTCCCTACTCTGATCTGATTGGTAATAATCTTTCTTTTCCCCAAATTGAGTCTGGTTTTGCCTGTGACATTAATTGGTGAGTGATCTCCCCCTGTCCTTATCTCAACCCACGAGCCTTTTGTGATATTTTTCTTCCCTATCCAGCTGAAGAGGGGTGATAGAACAGTTTTGGTGGGCATCTGGCCTCCAGCCAGGGCTAGCCCACCACACGCTTTTTTCTTTTTTTTTTTTTTTTTTGAGAATTAGATTAGTGTTGAAGCATTCAAATGCTAAAGTCTTGAGTTCAAAACCATGTCTGCAGGCATGACCTGAATGGCTTTGTGTCAGGGTCCATTTGTCAATGCAACTGGAAAAACTCCTAGAGGAACAGAGCTCAGGCTGCATAAAACCTGACAGGGTTTGCACTAGAGGGATGCAAACTGATCTCGTGCAAGAACACAAGTGTCTGGCCTGTTCCCTTCAACCACAGAAACATTGACTTCATTCCTACTTGGACAAGCAATAATGGGCATACATATTTTGGAACAGCACTGATACCACTTGTATAGTAGATGTTGCTCCAATCACTCACACAGAGGAAGAGGAAGTAAAATACAATAAAACCACCATGTCTATTTTTACACCAAGTCCTAGAAGGAAGGTGGAAGAGAGTTGCAAAATGCATGCACTAAAAATCCCAGTGATACTAAAGATTCGTATACCTAACCAGTACTCATACATAGCCAGCACAGAAAGTTAAAATGAGGAGACAAATGGACTGTCTATGAAAACTAAAGACAAGGAGCAATTATTTGGAAAAATACTACAAATTACATGGAGTAAAATAAGAAAAAAGAACTTATACTAACTAGAATCTTTAACTTCCTTTAAGATTAATTAACATCCCACATTACCTATAGGACTCCTCAACCAGAACAGGACTGGTGGAAAAGTATGCTTGAAGAAAAGGTCTAGGATATTTCAGTAAACCTCTTAAACATCTGAATAATATTTTGAGACTAGGAATCCTGTTTCTCCTGATAGTGTGCGCTATGACAAAGGATATTTATGTAATCCGTTCATTCAGAGACAGAGACTATCAGAATTCACAAGTGATTCTGGGATGTACAGCATGGGTCTTCAGAATTCAGGGGAGATTTTTTGATTTGGCAGTCAGCCTACAAAGATCCAATCATTTACCCTGCCTTATTCTTAAAAGCTGAGAATGAAATCCAGATGAAAAGCAGTCTTCTCCATGAGAAATAGTTTCCCTCCTTACAATGGGAAATATTTTATTTTCTGCCTAAATAGGGAACAGCAACGACCCAGAAAGATACATGACAGCAAGCAGCTCTTTTAAACTTCTTGTCTGAATATCCTTTTGCACTAGTTTCCAGAAAACTTAGCAGACAGTGTTTTTCATTACTGGTGCTCTCCCCATCTGTCCCCATGTACAGCATATCTGCGCATGAAAAGAATCTGGAGCCAGAGCGGAGCCTGCTCAGAGATCGTTATATTGGCGATTGCAGACAAAAGAACAGTATAATTCCTTTCTATAGGATAAGAATTATTGGCTGCTTGCCCAGTAACAGTTTGATTGACTGATTATTTTTTTTTTTTGGTGATGTTTGGGGTAACTTCTGTGTAGAGCTTCTAATCTCACTAGGTCACGGGTTGGTGATTTTCACTCTTGGCCTAGAGGCTACGATGCTGGGCATGTGTTGTACCACAAAACAGCTGAGAAACAGGATTCGCAAAGGAAACCTCACCTGCTACACCTTTTATCTGGGTGCTTTTGTTACGTGTCACTGGGATACAGGCAGGCATTTTGTATCTGGAGCAGTAATACAGCAGCTCCATAAAACCACCATTCCTGACTGCCAGGGGCTTCCTGCAAATACAAGGATCATATTCTCCACTCTCATTCTCACATTCTGTCTTCTGCTGATCACCGCTCAGGATGTCAGCAATAACCCTGAATTTTTCAGAGCCTGCTGTAGGAAGGACACCACCTTTGTCTATGCATCTGCCACTGTCACCCTCCAGCCCTCGCAGATAAGTGCAGTCGAGTAGCTCTCACTGTCAGTCCCCAGAGTTATCAGCAGCAGCGCTTTCTTAGGTAAGGATTTTGTCTGGCTCTCCTCCCTTTGATACACCTATTGACGCACATCTTCCATGAGCTTCAGAGGGATTTAAGAGGCCTTTATTTGGTTTAGATTTTGATGGTTCTGTAGGGACTTCAGTTGTTTTTTAATTTATCTGAATGTAAAGTGAACAAAAGGGTGACAATTTTAACTGTATCCATGGGGGGGGGGTGGTGGTGAGATTTTGCGCTTTATTATTTTTTACGTGAAGTGTTAATATGTGACTAACTGCTATGTCAACAGGCACTCCAAATCTTTAAATAACAATGCAGCAAAATATCCAGGTTTCAAGAGTACTTGTCTCTTTCTGTTTAGAAGCTGAAGAGGTTATTATATTACACAGCGTACCAGGGAATATCACTTCCTATGATATGACATCATTTGGCCTAATGTCATAGAAGCTGAGTGGCGTCATCTGTGAGCCAGCACAGAAAATTATGTGGGAAGTTCTGAGTAGTGCAGAGGTTCCTGCTCCTCTAAGTATTTCAATATGTAGATGATATAAAATAGACCAGCAATTTTTGAGAAGTTACTCAACTGTTGCTTCAAAATGCAGCTATTATAGTTTGCCATGTCATTCCTCCTTCACCGCTGGTGAAAGAAAACCTGGTATAGTTTGTAGCACACAAGATATATCTAGGCAGGACAGAAGTTAAGCCTATTTGTTCATATATTTATATCTGACACTACCTTGTACTTTGCTGATCTGGATAAACCTGAAGTGGGAATGATCTTTGGTTTTGTTTCCATCAAACTAATCCTTAATTGATAACAGTTTTGCTGAACTGCAGTTCAGGCTTAATCATTATCTTTTTTTCTCCCCGGGGCCAAACACGTCTTTAATAATTTTTTCCAATTTACTATTACTTGCTGGTGCTAGGCATGCAATAGCACTTCCATGAAACAGCTCATGCAAGAGTAATGAAAACAATTAAAAAGCCTGGAAATATCAAATACAATGGGACAAGCCTGGCTTATGATGAAGCTACTGGAAACATTGATCTCAGCTAAGAGAAAGTCGGTATTGTGAAGCAGCAAATTCCTGCAGGAAATCAGCACCCCGGGGGCTCACAATCCTCACCGTGTGTGCTTCCATATGCAGGTCCCTTCTGCTCTTTGCTAGGCTCACAGAAAGGGCTGAAGAAACAAACTTGAAGGAATATGGGAAGCCCCACACACTTCCTTTCTTTCCCTACATGCTCCCCAAACTCGCCCACTTTTTCATCCTTTAATGTCACAGTGCAATCACATAGATTAGGAGACTCATTTACCTGGAGACTTTCTCTAGGCTCTCCAGCCCAAGGCCAAACTGTTGTCTGTTTCATACAATGAAACCCAAAATCCACTTGGGTGGAATATGGGTTTTGGTTCAAATTGTGAAACATCTTGGGTAAACATGTGCAGTTCTGTATCAACCATGTAAAATATCTTTGCAGAACTCACTAACAAAATAACAATAAATATAGTGTTTTAGGAAGTAACAACAGACACACTATTATGCCAGGAGTTGGTACTGAACCATGTAAGCAGACACTGGTACGCGTGGCATCAGACAATTTTCTACTTAGCGGTATAGGCAACCGATCTGTTCGACAACTTCGAGTTTTCATCTATTTGGACCTGGGCCATTGGGTTCAGGCAGCCTTGTTAAAAAGGGATTTGCAGGTCTTTGTGGTGTTACAGCCCTGCCAAGCTAGAAGCTATAGACAAGGTCAGTGTCTAGGACTCTCTTGTATTAAATGAGCAAGTAAGCTTATATGCATTGCAGATTCCCTGCCCATGAGATCTCTTGTCTAAAGCAATCTGCTGAAAGGTGATAGGGTTGAAGTGTAGGCTAGACAACATGCATATGGCAGAGGGTTTGTAATATTCTAAATAGCATCCACTGTGTTTTCTTGGGTCAACATACAAAGGGTGTTGGTAAATCAATAGTCTTAACACAAGTGTGACAAGACAATTTACCAAACGCCTTACAAAAATGCTTCTCAACAAGACAAAGCAGGTTTGCAGCAATGCTGGCAGAGGCCATTTTGCACCACATGACGTAACGTGGTTCTAACCAGGGAGAGGTGCCCACAGCCTCACCTTTCTGTGCTGAGGGAACGATGAGCTGGGCAATCCTAGCATTTGTACTTGGGAAACATTACTAAGCCCGCAGTGATGTCTTGCGTTATTGTATCGTAGCACAGAAGTGGTGGGAATAATGACTGTGTGTTCAACCTTAATTACAAGGGGGAATCTGTTTTGCTTTTGGTAGAAGAACAGGAGTTGTCGATCCCTGGGCATTATAAAGAGACAACTCACTGGTCTAAAAGACTTTAGCTCTTTCAAAGGTATGGTTAGGATGCTCTTACAGGAAAAGGGAGGGATATCACTGTGTTACGGTGACACCTACATCAGTGAGTCAAATAATAGGCCACTTGCACTTTGCCATTTGATAACTTTGTGTGAACCAAGGGCAACATACGCAAAGCCTGGGTTCCTCCAATTTGGTCCTGGGCAGCATATTCAGACATTAAATTCCTTCAGCTTCAGAAATCAAAGGGAACAATAGGTACATGCACAAATTAGCAAATGTGTGTGATCACGAGTGTAAGGCCTGCAGGTTTGAATGATTCAGGCTGAGATGTTGCAGGCCTACATCTCCACACATCAAACAGAGGTGCCCTTCTAAATTCCCAGACTGAAAAATCTGCTTAAAGCCCCCATCGGGACACATTCAATGTTAAATGTAAAAATTCTTTGACCTAAGGTCTGAATAAAGCAAATGAAAATAAAGCAAAAGGAAAAGAACACTGGGTGGGGAAACCCTATCTCTTACAAAAGTCTGTACAGTCAGTCAGAAGCCAAAGATTTTATTCTGAAACAAGCCTATGTAATATTATTTAACCAAAATTCTGGAAAACAGCTGTGTGTATATCAAAAAGGAGTTACACTTTGTGCACATATAGAATATTCCTGTTATAAAATAGCTGCTATAACACAGAACACTGAACAAAAATTCTTGTAAGGCCATTAGAACCTTACAGCTACTTTAAACTCACACATAATTGCTCACAGGATAAGAGCCTCTATTCATATTACTCAAATGCCTTGCCTCAGCTGGAGACAGTTGAAATGAATACAGCGTGCAACAAGATAGAGTGAATGAGCTCTAACCTTTCTTCATCAAAGCAGGTACCAAAAGATATCAGGCTTGTTTCATTCTGTGGATAATGAACACAGTTCAGTCTCTGTTTCACTTACCTTCGTCATAGCCCAAGCTATGCATCATTGTGCAAAGGCTGATTTCATTTTAATTTTTCTTAGTTCTTTTTGTCACTTTTTTCCTCTGAGACTTATGGATCAGAAGGAGGGAAGTCCATCTAGGAGAATGTCTTGTTCCTAGCTCCTCCTGGTTCAGCTCTTTAACTGGCACATAGACATAGCTATATCAGCATCCTTTACTAGGATTAGCTGTCATCAGCTCACTCTAAACATACTCCCCCTAAGTGATAGAACAAACATCTGTGTCCACACTGTGAGACAGGTATGACTTACTGTGTTCCCCACAGATGTGGCCTCTGACCTCTTGGAGGTTCTTTCCCTGATTATGCCCCAAATTTCCTTCCAAAGGAAAGCAAGGTGCCAGCAACAGGTTAGCCTGGCAGTTCCCCTGTGCATGCCTATGAGCACTGTGAAGCAGTGTATGAGAGATGCAGTTGCTTTTTATCAGAGTTACTATCTAAATTTTTCTAGCTGGTTAAATCCTAACGACATAGTCCATAAAAGTTCATAATGCTGAGTCAATTGGAATGATTAGGAAAAAAAAATATACAGGATGGAAAAACAGATATCTTGCCTCATTTTTTTTCATTGAAACCAAAACAGAGAGCATAGCCAATTGTGATCATTGTGATACTATGCAGGTCATGGAAATGAAGCAAAGTCTTAGTCTTGACCAAAAGGTTATTTAAAGCTTTAAAAATAGCTGTTTCCTACTGCATGTAAAGATTTTTCCTCTTCCTTTCAGCTTGCAAACTTGTATGGAAATAGTCTCTTATTTATTTTGCAATCAAATTCTAGTTGGAAAGAAATTCTCTCCCCCACACCCCATCATATTATCTCCTAAACTGTACTGTTCAGCTTGGAGCAGAGGTTGAGTGATGGTTACTTTCATGCCCTTACATATTTCTTCTACAAAACCAATTCAGTATTTGTGGATAATTGACACTGTTGTACAGAATAAGATGCAGGCATTGCCCCTTACTACCAAATATACTCAGTACTTAACTCTGCATATGTTACACATCTACCACAGTAAAGAAACATCATTCCTCAACAACCTTCCCCCAGAGATATTTCCATTAGGAAACAACTTTATAGGCAATTTCTAATTGTCTCTTAATGAACCTAAATATTTAAGTTTGGCCATACTACATTGAGCGTTCATTGTCCTTGGGGATGTGCAGAAAGAACCCAAATGAAAAGCATCACAGAATGGGCACATTTAATTTTTTTAATTCCTAGTGCATTCAAATATCACAGAGCAAACGTTCAAAGGGGAATTTACAGGATTCTCATTCCAGCTGTGAAAACGGAACCAAAAATTAGGCAGGAGAAAAGAAAATAAAAAAAAAAGGAGGGGGGAGGAGGAAAAAAAAAAAGGAAATGTAACCTGGATCGATAAAAGAAGATAAATAGGGAGGGAAGAAAAAACTGTGACACCAAGTGATATGACAAGTAGAATTTTACATACTGACCTCAAACAGAAGCAACTCCTGAGGATGTTCCTGGGGCACAATTCCTCACCACCTCCCCACTACCACAGCTGTCCAGTAACAACTAGCAGAAGAGTTGATACCTGTCACTTTTGGTTTGTAGTTTTTCCAATGCAGATTGTATGGAGCTGCAGCAAAGAACAACATTGACTATGAATGGTTCTCCTAAACCTATGCAAAGATCATCACCTCAGAAGGACAGAGAGGACTTTTGGGGGATTTAGTTACTTCTATTTACTTTAACTCTCCATTTTTGGCAATAGCTTCCACCTGCTCAGTAAGGTTTCCAAAGAAGGGGGGAGGTTTTACACACAGCTGCTAATGCTACTACATAGCTAGCAGAAACATCATTGGTAGCCTGAACAGGTCTTATTCTTGACTTGGAGGTGGTTGGAGAGGAAACCACAAGGTAAACCTTTCTGTCATATCACTCATGAGGAAGAGGGCTGCGCTTACAGAGTGGCAAGAACAACAACAACACTCCATGAGTAATGACACAGAGCAAAACATTTTCAAGAGTGTGTAAAACAGCAGTGAGCAGAAGGGAGGACAGAGTAAGTACTGACCCACGTCCCTCTAATAGCTATAGAGCAATAGCCTTTTTTTATAAGGAATAAAATATTTTTTCTTGCAGTTTGCAGGAACCTTCAGTAGAATTTCACCAATTTTTCACTGAGCTTTTTAAGCAGGGAAGATTATATTTTTCCCTTTCTCTGAGCCTTAAAGGGGATGCACAGATTCAGGTCCATGCCTTCCAGTTCTAGAAAGTTACGCTGATCACGGGATGTGCTAGAAGCCAAGGTCATTAGCAGGAAAAGCTTGTGTCCTTGCACTCCCTCATGTGTGTCCCTCCGGCTCCCGCAGCTTCCTTTCCTGGCAGCAGCTGCTCCTGTTCTTCATCCTGCTTTTAAAAGCAGTAAGGAATGGGAAAGTGATGGTAGTACTGAGCGAACAGCAAAGGTGTAATCTTGCAAATGAGCCATCACAAAATGTTTGGTAAGTCACACCTAAGAAACGCACTGGCAAATACCTAGACATACTAAGTAAATTTGACTTGCAATTTTCTAGAAATGAGCAAAAGTTATTGGGTGCACAAACAGACACAGAGAGGGAACATGTTTCCATGCATTCTGTTTATACAGAAACATGAATAGAAACAGTACTATTATCGAGCTATTGAAAGGCACTGATCTGGACAAAGACATACATCTGGGGAGCCCCAAATCCATCTTTCCATACACATCAGTGTGGCAGCTTTATCAGTGCCAACACTTCCTTTGGAGGCAGCTCAGCATCCCATGTAGTTCTGGCCTTCCAAGCTCACTCTGACAGGGAGCAGAGGACGTGGCAGGTTTTTCTCCAGTATGCTACAGCTGAGACAACCTTCCCAACCTTCAAATTAAACTCATCCCAGACTCTTCAGATGAGTTGGGGACAATTGGAAGCAGGCTGACCTGAAATCCACAATGTTTACCCATATGACCTGACAGTAATTATTCATCCCTCTTTGCTGGCTACAGCTCGCGCTTCATCTCTGAAGAGGAGGTGGTAGAGATATGGCTGCAGGGTAAGGGAGGATCTACCTCTGGACTATTTTTCACCCTAAATCACTCAGTCTGTGTGATGCCCAGGTTCTCAAAGCAATACTCCTCAAATCTTTCAAAATGCTTGCCTCTCTAAAGATAGAGCTTTCCTTAGCCTCTGCACTATATAATAAACACAAGAGAGTAAGTAGAGGGACAAAGGCTATCTCCATGAGTGTTACAGCCACATTGCCAAGTTCCTGGAAGTTAAGTCTTAACATCCCAAAGACTATCAAGAGGGTGGCTTAGTAACACTAAGAATAGAATAGAAAATTTCAGTTGGAAAGGACCTACAACGATTACCTAGTCTGCTTCCTTGACAGTCCTGAGCTATTAATTCTTTGGCACTTCCAGATTAAACACAATTGTCTTTAAATGGCACAGTGCCCCACAGGAGCTTCCTGTGATGCCCCACAGTCTTCTCCTTCAGAGAGACAATTTGCCATGTGCACTGTGTCCCTACAGACATGCTGTGAGTGTTGTAGCCCAAACAGGGAATAGAGCCCTTTTGGGAAAAGTGGGAGCATCATGCCTCTCGTCTTCAACTTCACTGTAACATGATCATAAAACATGCTTTTCTGGTGACCTAGTGTTTTGGATCAGTTTGCTTTATCATTCAGCTTGTTTCATGATGATATAAAAAATGCTCTAACAGCACATTTCCAAGATAATTCCAAAAAACTTCTATTTCTCAATTTTTTGTTCTCAATTTCCAAGTGTCACAAGTATTGTCAGACTTTTTTGTGGGCTATAAACTCCTTCTTTCATGCAACTCTAACTACCTGTAACATTTTCTTGCTATCTTCCCATATCCTTGCTTTTCTGTAATTACACATAACATTTTTCCCACGTGAATTATCACTAGGACCTAATCCCAGATCCCCAAATCCCATAGTAAAGATCTGTTCTCTCCAAGCTGACACAACAGTAGGCAATTCATTGAGCACAGACAGACACATCTTTTCCATGAATGTGTTTAGCATCATTGCTAAAACTGTCTCACTAGCAATTTCTGCTAATGAGAAAATGAAGTTAACGCAAAGCTTCTGAAAATAAATTCTAAGGAAGACGTCTCTCTGCTTTAATAGAGATTGAACACAGTCCATTTCTCTTTCCCCCCTGTCCCAAACAACGCATCAAAACAACGTTTAGCAAGTGAGCTACATTTCACAACACACTCGCATCATAGATGGATGTAAAATAAGTTGCTTGGCAGTGAAAATGCCCCAGAGAGAGGAAAGTTGGTTGTTTTGAGTTGTGTTTTTTTAATTTTTTTTATTTTTCCTGTCCAGTCTGATTTCTCCCAGTATTTTAGGACTGCCCAAGATTATTCCATTATCTCCCTTGTGTCTCTGGTGGCTGTTAACCCTCTGCACTGCTGAAGAAGTGCTGCTGTCAGAAGCCTTACTCCCTCCCTCCCTCCCTGCCCCTGATTCAGGTTGAAGAAGTGTTAGGAAACACTGCTGTTAATTCTTGGCATATCCCACCTAAGTTAGACTCAAAACATCATGAAATCGCTGTAGGGAGAGAGGTGCTTTAAAAAACAGTTACTTCAAGTTTAACCAAGCAATGGAGAAAGTGCAGGGGACGTCATCCAGAGCAGGCCATGGATTCAGAGATTTCCCCAAATTTTTCAGTTTGTTCAGTGATCTCAAAGATATTATTTTCTCAAGTGCACCAGTGGCTAAAAGGCATGTGGAAAGTCTTATTTAACCTGAGATTCTATCTTCAAACAGTGTAGCCTCCATAAAGTGGGCCTTGCTAAGTTCTCCCTGTGCTCGTGGCGGGAGCAACTGCAAGCCAAGTCCCAGCGTCTTCAGTGTAGCCCACGGGGATTCATCTCAGAAAATTCAGCCCATAAAACTCCTTCTCAGATTTCCTGACTTCTCTACCCAAGAATATTAGAAATGTGGCAAATTAAATCCATTTTGCTGAAACATTTGGTCTCGTCAAGCGCCTTCACACAATGTATGTGGCAAGCAGATGCAATGGGGTTGCAAACACTGCTGAGACGAATGCTTAACGATTCGCCAGAGGACGTGTGGATTTTTTTTGTTGTTGCCTGCTGCTAGACAACTTCGTACACTGCTGGTAATTACTGTATCTGGGGTTTTTTCTTTTGTTTGTTTGCTTATGCCTTACCCAGTAGCTTTGTTCGTGGCAATAAAAATATTCCGAACAGCTTGGAAAACTTCCTTTGCTCTGACTTGAAAAGGCTGAATTCAGTTCCCAGGGAACTCAGTGGGAGCTGGATTAAGCTCTGTGGCAAAATCCTTTACCTCTTACCATGCTGCTGCTGTGGCAAGTGCTGACTTTCCTTTTACTGATTGGTTAATTTATCCTTTTGTGGTATCAATGTACCAAAATCCCCTACATTTCTTCCCTTACGTGGGGTTTTTCTCTTGCAGGTCCTGCAACAGAAGAGACACAGACCTTCTGCTCCTTCTCCAGTCTCCAGCCAGTACAGAGCTGCAAAGCTTTAGCTTTCCCAGGTTTTGTCCTGCACCGAAGAGTTCTCTCTGCCAGGCAAGATTTGCAGTGTTTCTTACTCGTTTTTTACATGCTCCACCTCTGCAGTATGCCTATACATTTATTCCTCCTTCAGAGTATCTTGCCTATCCAAATCACAGTTCTGGGCAGACAACAGGCATGTCTTCTTACAGCCCAGGGGGAATGAGGACAGACAAGGATTTTATAGGTAGATTTTTGTTTGAAATCTAAAAAAAAGATGGTGTATTTACCTTAACTGGTACCCTATTATAGTTTGATGCATAGGTAGTTATTCCCAGGACACAGGTTCGTAGGCAATGGTTAAAAAGAAATAGAAATATAGCATTTCTTCCTTCATAAGGAGCTCTGCCAGTCTTTGTTTTCCTGTCTTTCTTTGGTGCCCTTCAACATTAGTTTGGCACCTTTGAAGATTTTAAAAGGAACTGTGTTCCATTTTGAAAAAAAACCCACATGACAAATTGAAAATGAGGTAAAGCAACAGGACTCCCCAGGAAGAGAGCACTGCTTCTACAGAAATAATGCTGATTGATGACACAAATCACCAAGTAAAAATCCTGTAAGACAATTAGAATGTCAAAAATTGGTAGCTCCTCTGCAGAATTTTCAGATCAACCAATACAATTTAATAATTCCTTCCATGCTGAAGGTCCCTAACATTCATATGAAAGATAATCTTTACATGCCATGTGGAGTTCCATAAGAGATCCTTGTTAAATTTGCTTGGGTTTGTTATTCTTTCCAGAACGTGGAGGTTACTTTAACTCTTGTTTGATATGTGCCAAAGTACCTACATTCAGACGCACTGATTCCTACCTTCTGATAATAAGATGTGAGACAAAGCAACCTGACTGATAGTATCTACAAATTGTAAAAGGTCTAGGTGTCTACTCATGCTCAGCAATTGTTACTGAACTGATTTTGATACTCTTGATTTATGCCTACAGAAGTTACAAAATAAGTCCATAATTTTCAATGAAACTTACTATCAAAAAATGATACTATCACTTTGAGTAGAGCAGCTGGAATCTGTGTTTTGGGCTTGCT
This sequence comes from Hypotaenidia okinawae, assembly GCA_027925045.1. Taxonomy (NCBI): domain Eukaryota; kingdom Metazoa; phylum Chordata; class Aves; order Gruiformes; family Rallidae; genus Hypotaenidia; species Hypotaenidia okinawae. Next base: position 66,926,515 of record BSDF01000002.1, read on the forward strand.
TTGTTTTATCGTACCTTTACTGAGTAGGATTTAACCACTGGCAGCTGCAGATCATGCCGAAATAATTAGAAAGAAAAGTACATACATTCCCAAGTTTTGCCATTTTCCCACAACTGGAGAAAAAAATTTTAAAACAAGCCTTCCACAATCTCTTCAATGTGGAAATGCCACAGGGCTGAAACAGAAGCTGTAAGCAGCCACCTTGCCTCTCACTGAAGTGAAAATATTCTGTTCAAACAGGAAGAAAAAAACAACAGACAAATAAACAAACAAGCAAACAAAAAGCAAATGCACTTTCCTTCTGTGTTACTGCAAATTAATTTTAGAGATGGGCACAAACCATAACACTCAGATTCAGACATAAACCTGGGAGCGTATGGCTCAAAATATAAATGGACCATTGTATCCAGACATGATCATTGCTGGCAAACAGGTAATAAATGATGAGTTAGCAAAGTCCACAGAGTGTCTATTCCATATGCCCCCTATCTCACAGTGTATTTCCAGGTATTCTATATCAGCTTATGTCCTGTACTGGTGCACCACAGGCATTTCTAATATCTTAGTTTCCCGTAACAGATAAAATACCCCCAAAAAATTAAACAAAGAGATAGTCCAAAAGAATGTACCTTGGATAAAAACTTCACCCTTTGGGTGGAAAAACAAATTCTAGTTAATAAACAATCAAGAAAGGAAATTCAAATAGAGAAAATCACCTAAAATAGGATCCAAATCAGAATCCTTATGTTCACTGATTTGTGGCAATTCCAATTCAGTCTGGGACTAGGGACAGAACCAGAAAAATATATAAATACACAGGACTTTTTCTGAATGCTTGCATACTGGACAAAACTGAAGAAATGGAGAATATGTGGTCATATTTTTAAGTCTAGGAAGCAGTTTATTAAAGATAATCATTCAGCTAATCTAATATCTGGCCAACATTTGTTATTTGACACCAGGGAAATAAGAAAACTCAATAGAGCAACTCGGATGATGGCAAGAAATAGGGAGCTTAGTCCTAGACACCCATATTGCCTCCTAAATCGTAACAGCTCCTACAATGTTTAACATTGTTTGAAATATAAATCACACAAAGTGGTCAAAATCCAGATTTAATTCTCAGTCTAATGATTACGTTGGTCAATGTCCAAGACCACAGCTAAAGGCCATGAGAACTTTTAAAATATTTTCCCACCCATATGCATGTTGTCCCAAGCACTAAAGATAAAAAAAAATGGCGGGGGGGGGGGTGGTGTGTGAGTGTGCAGGGGCAAAAAAGCAAGCAACCAAGCAAAAAAACCCAAAAAAACCACCATGATACAGAAAGCACAGTGGTGAAATAGAGCATTCAACATGGACTTACTGATCTGCAAGTGAGCTTTGAAATTACCAGGAGACGTGATCATTTTGATTTAGCATCCTGCTGAATTCTCAGAATTGTTTTTGAAGGTGGAAGGGGCCACACAGAGTTCCTTGGACCTCTTTATAATGGATTTGAGGAGTTTTGGGTTTCTTTCTTTTCTTTCCTTTCTCTTCTTTTTTATTTTTGCTTTCCTTTGTGAAACAGATTGTTCATAGACAATTATTTCAAGACCTTTCTCTTCACTTTCCTGTGTAGAGCTACAACAGAGTACTATTAGCATCTGGTTTTGCATATGCCTAGAAACCCATTCATTTTTAAGCCACCTTCAGAATCAGGGTGTGTAATAATTCACTGCGACTTCCGATATGTATGGGTTTTTTTTCTTAAAATGCACTTGAAATTTCAAAATACTCCAAAATCTCTGCAAGTGTCCTCTCAGGAGAATAACTTTCTGGGGAATCGTGACATTCATCATAGCATTCTGATAAAGAAGCAGCATGATAAATACTTATTCTGAGGAAAAAGCTGAATAACCTCAAAATAAAAAATGAATACAAATTTACGAGCTGTATCAGTCATAATTATCCAGTCAGGAGAAATGTCAGTGTATACAGATCTGCTCTGCGAAAACTACTGAATATTTTAGCAATTCTTTAGGAAGGTACTGAACTTTTCTTCCAATTAATTATTCATCCATAAAACTTTCCTTTCCCTATTTCCTCCTCAAATTATTGCAGAACTTTATTCTCCTCGGTGAGATCAGGGATGTAATCACATGCATGTACACAGTACACAGACCAAAAACACAGACCCATTAAAAAACCCCGCAACAGATACCACCCCCAACTTTCCCCAGTTGTACATTTGATGCTTGCTGGTGCCATTAAGCAAACACAAAACAACAGCAAGCGCATTCTGTTGAAATGTTTAGCTAAATGGAACCAAAACAGTCACAGTTCACAATTTCATAAATACATTAATTAGAAGTGTCTCCAAATAGCATGTGATTTTGAATTATTAACATAAAACACTGCATTATAAATGACTGCAAATTGCATTCCTTAGTGCTCTCCATGCTTAATTTATTATGCCGTAGGAAAATTTGCAAATTACTTCACTGTTTTATATTTAATGGATAGTTTTATATGTATATTGTTTCATTAAGATAAAATTAAACCACAGTGTACATGTTATATGCCTTTCCAGTGACATAAATGTCACTAGAGACCCTCAGACTTTGTCAGGAGGGGAGCGTGCTTCTGTCATTTCACAGATTTAATAAAGAAGTGAAGAGCGGGTTAGAGTTTCTGCCCTTTCCGTACCCACCTGTAGTCACTCCTTCCAGCTAGCCCATTTCTGAGGCTTGCAAAGGGCAATGCAGAAAAGTTTGAAGGTATGGAGAGGAGTGGCATAGCAACCCTCCCTTCCCTGCCTCTGTGGTGTGAAGGCGAAGGAGGCGTTTTGACAGTGGCCTCTGCTGCTAGGGCACCACAACCATCGTGCTTTTATGGGTGTGAAAGAAGGCAGTGAGCCAGGTGAGCCTCCTGCCTTGAACCCCATGAGCAAAGATACCTCTGGGAAATGGTTTCAGTCTCCCAGGAAGAGGAGAAAAAAGGCTGGCATGGGCTGGCATGCTATAGTGCCAAGATTTTTGCTGTCACATCTTCCTGCAGTGGGAAAAAGATGGAAATAAAATCTACTAAGAAATTGTAGGGAGGCTAGGTGGGGGTAGATGTCTGGAGAAACACCGGGGAGGGGGTGTGAAGGACAATGTATATAAAAGGAAAATCCATTAAAAATGTAACTATAAAGACATTAGTCTTTGACAACTTCTTTGCATGCTGTCTGTTCTTAGCCATTTGTCTTCTCTATTTGCAAATTCCTCAGAAGAGGAATTGCCTCTAACTATGTGCTTGTAGAGTGCACGTTACAATGGGGACTCAACTTCCCTGAAAACCTGAAATGCAAATAGAGCGTAAATAATAGATATTATTTATGATGCATAAATAAATAACATTGGGCCATGAAGAGGCATTCTAGATGTGTTGAAACAGGCTGTCCTATTCCCGCTTTTCTGAGAACTAATAATACCCACTTTGGTGGATGTTGTAGATGTTTCTTTGAACTCACTTTCAGGTCTTTATATAAGACAGAAGAGGTATCGGTTACCTATATGCACAGGTTCCACGTGGGTTTTGGATGTGTTTTCATGTCACAAAAATATAGCACAATAAAATATTGTGGGCCAGGTAGGAGGTGGAGAGATGGCATATTTGGGAAAAGCTATACATTTTGCTTTAAGTTAAAATTGTATTAATGAAATTGAAGCTACAAGAAGATGCATGCAAGGGAGAGAGACAGCCCTCTGAGCTATTCTTTTCAAGTAATGAAGATGAGACTCTGTCAGAGATTGAGGTGTCAAAACTGGAAGTGCTGGAACAAATTCACAAATTAAAGAGCAACAAGTCACCATGACCAGATGGCATACATCTGAGAGCTCTGAAGGAACTTAAGAATTAAGTGGTTGAGCTGCTAACAGAAAAATATGCAGCCTTTCATTAAAACGCTACCATGCCAGAGGACAGGAGGTAACAAATACCTCGTCTCACAAAATCTGGAAGGTGTGTTCCTGCGAGCTTGATTAAAGCTGTAGATTGCTTTTCTCTTTTAATCATCCTGGTTTCAGAGAGAAGTTCAGCACATCCAGCAAAAAGAGCTAGCCTCAGCCTATCAGGAGCCCCTGGTGAAGGCGAGCGCAAGGGGGTTGCTGACTCAGCATACACTGGTGACCATTAACCTGGATATGGCTGGGGGGCCTTGCAAGGATTGACTTCAGTGATAATTAAAAAACAACTGCCCTAATTACCCCCTGCCTTCTTAAACTTGGGTTAGGTTCCACAAATATCTATCCCTGGCAGTATTTTCAAGATAGCTTAACTCTTTCTTTGGCTCATTTATGAATGGGATGAGAGGTAAGCTATCATCTTACGAACCCAGCAATTTCCTTCTGCTTTTATGTCGTACTTGTGTTTCCTTGTCATCCAGATAAGACGGTCTCTGAGGTAGCTTCTGCAGAGGAAAAGGCATGGAGATGAAAAAATTAACATTTACTTTTGCATTGTGTCCCATGCACCTGTACCATTGCATAGATACAGATAGATAAGGTGAGTGTTTGATCATCTCATCCCACAGCACACAGTGGTTGTGTGGTTACTCTGTGTGCACACAAGCACACACAGTCCAGCTGATGCCCATGAAGCAATGCAGATGTGTCCCCATAGCCTCAGACACAGCCTGCATTCACTGACCAGCAGTGTAGGCCATCAGCAGCACATCCTTGTCCTCTCCTGCCATGCATGCAGTGAGAACCTTACCTCTCCAAAGACAACGCTGAGGGACACAAACATCTCATGATGCCATCTTTTGAGTGTGACAGAGCAGAGCTGATTCGCATTCTGCTCATATCAGAGTCCATCATCTTGCTAGATCCTTAGCCTGGGTCAGACAATATCAAGATTTAGGAAAGCCATCCCTACTGGACAATGTCTGTGCTAGTCACCAGTACTATCAAAAATATAAAAAATACACACACCTCACTTCTAAATTGAATACACCTGGTTTTCATGCCCAGCTGCTTGCTCTTGTTTCGTTCTTACAGTTAATAAAAGCTCCTGGGAAGCAAGATATTACTTTGAAGATTACAAATAGATTTCAAACTATCAAAACAAGAGCTGTGGGAGAACAGCTTAGCCATCCCAAAAAGCATTTTGACATTTAAAGAAAGAAATACAGAAAAAAAGAATATGGAGTCCTCCTTCCGCAGCAGAATCAACCCACACCTTGTAAAAGCTTTCATTTGCAACAACTAGAGACTTTTCTGACATTTCAAAATATTCCGAATTGGAGAACTGTTATCTAGGATGCACAGAAGAGGATGGGAAATATCCACTTGTGAATAACCAGCCACTCTGAGCTTCAGACACGTATTTCCAACATAAGAGGGAGACTCACACCACTACTTGAGGTGAACACCTAAAGCTATTATCTAGGGTGAAAGAGGCCCTCTTTCTAGTTTGGATGCACATGCAGGAGGTTTAAGGTATTAAAAATACATTTAAGGTTTTAAAAATGCATTTTTCCCCAAAATTAAATGCTTTGTAAGAGAAAACTTCTGGCCATGAACACTCTTGCTTGCTTAGGGGTTTCATAGCATCCTGAAACAACTTCTCTTGCAGCAGAGGGTAACTGTAAAGCAGCTGTTAAGAACCCCTGATTTAGATGTACAGGCTGGGGCCAGGTCTTTACGTTGCCAGTATTGTTCAGTCTAGCAGTCAGACTGGAGGTACACGTGCTCATGAGTTCCTTGCTGAATGCAGGAGCACAAAATCATTGAATCATGGAATCACAGAATGGTCTGGGTTGGAAGGGACCCCAAGGATCCTACAGTTCCAACCCCCTGCCACAGGCAGGGCCACCAACCTCCAGGCCTGGATCTACACAAGGTTGCCCAGGGCCCCATCCAACCTGGCCTTGAACACCTCCAGGGATGGGGCATGCACCACCTCTCTGGGCAGCCTGTTCTAGCCCCTCACCACGCTCTCTGTAAAAAACTTCCCCCTAATCTAAACCTTCTCTCCTTTAGCTTCAATCCATTCCCCCTTGTCCTGCCATTATCACCCTTTCAAAAAGTTGATTCCCCTCCTGTTTGTATGCTCCCTTCAGGTACTGGAAGGCTGCAATGAGGTCCCCCCTCAGCCTTCTCTTCTCTCAGCTGAACAAGCTCAGCTCCCTCAGCCTCTCCTCACAGGGGAGGTGCTCCAGCCCTCTAATCATCTTCATGGCCCTCCTCTGAACCCTCTCCAACAGTTGCACATCTTTCTTGTATTGGGGCCCCCAGATCTAGACACAGTGCTCCAGATGGGGCCTCATGAGGGCAGAGTAGAGAGGGACAATCACCTCCCTGCTGGCCACCCCTCTTCTGATGGAGCCCAGGTCAGCACTGGCCTTCTGAGGTGCAAGAGCACAATTCTGGCTCATAGAAAGTTTCTCATCCACCCTGACACCCAGGTCCTTCTCAGCAGGGCAAATGTGTTAGGTTTTTTTCTTCCTTTGAAGTGGGTGGTCTAGAGGGTGAATTTTTTCTTTCACAGAGGCAACAGAGAAGTGATGATTACATCAACTGTACACAATAACAACTTTGGGACTATGAGCTTTTTTATCCTTGGATCATCTTCATGACTAAAGTAAATGGATTGGTGCAAAGAAGGAGGAAGACTGCTGCTGTCTTCTGATGACTGTTGGTAAAGCTGGTCTCTCCTTCCCATGTGTATATACTCACATTTTAAAGGAAAATCTGGGGATTTCATCAGGGGAAAAAAAAAAGAAAGAAGAATAGACGTTTTAAGCTTTGGCTTCAGTTCCTGATAGTCCTAACACACACGCCTGTGAGTGAGGAGCAGGACATGAGCAGGATGGGTGGACCACAATCTTCCATGGTTACTCCCTCTGATAGATCTGCTGGGAAAGATGGCATTTGTTTCACAATGTCTTAAAAGTTATCACTTTTCTCTCATTATTAGCAAATGGTCATTTCTCCCTTATCCTTGCCTCAGTTTCCACCTTCAGAAAGGTAAGATCTAGTAGACATATCCAAGTGTTCTGGATGGTCAAAGCCACTCAGTGTTATCCTGGAATGGGCAATCCTAGATTTTAGGTCACAATGGAAAGTCCCATAATGGGTGACTTCTGTGTTTTCAAAAACCGCTGAAGGAACTGCAAACAGATGTTCTCGCAGAAATGTGAAAAACAGGATATGTGTGGGAGTCCTCACTGGGAAGAATGGTGGCAGTCCTGAAGATGAAGTAATGGCCATAGGACTTAAACTCAGCAGAAATCAATGGCTTAAAAATAGCTAACCCTCCTAATATATTCCCTGCGCATTCTTTTCATGGCAGTCACTTCCTTATCCTAAATCCAGCAATAAATATGGAGAAATTCACAACTTGATCTAGTGACTTTTAACCTAGAACTACAAGCTGCTTTCATGTTTTATCAGAAATAAATTCCATGTATGATTATGAAAACCCAAGTTTTCCCATGCTTGACTCAAATCAAGGCCTATGCCAACATTTTTGCAATCCCTAGACTGGAGTGGGGCAGCTTGTTCTTCACAGAGCAAACCACTGGAAAACTCTACATGGTTCAGAAAAAGGTGTCTATCTTTTAAATGCTCTGCAGTGGTCACTGCCTGCTTTAAAGAGAAGTTTGTGGTGCTAAGACTGCCATTTTTTCTCCATGGTCAGGGACCCATTTCACATAGATGACTGTTTATGTCCTGCTGCCGCCACCATGCTCTGCAGGTTTCTTGCAGACCTTGATGCTCTTTCAACAGAGAGTCTCAACTAGTTGCATATCACCCTGGCTGCATCTGCTGGATGTTTCAGAGGCCGTTCTGTCTCTACACTCTTTTGGAACCAACAGAAGCTCCATTTGATAAGCTTCAAGTTGGCCTGAAACATCTATCTGTTTTTCAAATCTGTAATTGGCTTTTGGCAAAATTTACTTGGGCTCTATTTTTTTATAGCATCTTTACTGTTAGCGTTATTTTCTTCTGCCTGAAACCAGAGGAAGGCGGGCAAGTGTCACGAAAGACATGGAACTGTCAGAACGCAGACAGATCCTCAATGAAGCTGAAATTATTTCTTTTGTACAGTTAAAACAGACTCAAATAATAAAGTTGAATCTGAGTGAAAACAAAGCTTTGTTTCCTGGCTCGTGAGCTGAAGTGGCTTCAGGACTTTTCAGCTATGAGCCTACTGAACCAAAAGCACACAGTGGAGCCAGGGTATACTTCGGTATCCTCTCTCCCTACCAAGTGTTTGGACACAGACGTGGCCACTGTTGTGAACCCAGGCAGGCAGTAAGAGAGCAGGTTAGGAAAAGCCAATGTAATTTGTGAGTGAATATAGCTGGGACGGCTCCTGCCTGCTGGGGTTAATAGAGACGACAGCTCCAGTTTGGTGCTGGGCTTCTCCCCAACTTGCTTTCCTTCTCAATCCAGCTGAAACAGTTCAACTGGAAAATTGGGGTATGCTGCGATCAGTCTAAGCACTCCTCCACCTGACACAAGAGACTTCCACAGTGGATGGACCGGCTTCCTTCTGTTTGACGTTGCACATCACTTAGGGTAAGGTCTTTAACTTTTTCAGGCTGTAATTTCTTTCATTTTGTGGAAGTCTCAAGTCCCTGAGCTTTGCCTAAGACCTGGAATCTAATGTCTTTGTCTGTTTTCTCCCTGACAAGTCTCAGAGATATTAAAAATCAAAAGAAGACTCTAAGGAGCAAATAAAGCCTCTTTAAAGTACTGTTTCACTTTCGTGTTAACTCACAGAAGCTTTTTGCTCTCTCTGCCCGGCCCCAGTCAGATCTTGCATAAAAGGGAAAAAATGCACTTAAAAGTGCTGGTTTTCTTTCCACTTCCCCCTGTGCTTCAAATCATTAGTCTTTCTGCATTTCTCTTTTATTCCCAGACTGGCTTGTGCCGAATCAGATTATAATACATTAAACATCCAAGAAACACAAAGCTCTCCAAAGTGCTCTTTGGGGTCTCCGTACATGTGTTCTCTCGCTCTTTCCTGCAATAATTACTGCCATCCCAGGGTCAGCTCCGGCGTGCAGGTCCCACTCAGACACACTCAGCCTCACCTCCCGTTGCTGCAAAATGAATTCAGGACGGGATGTGCCTGCGCACCGCCTCTGCTTTTGTGTGCAGAGGCAAGGGAACTGCCTGGTCTGCAAGGATGTCCTGCCCTACTTCTCCAGGCTCAGCCCCCTTCTGCAGAAAGGGATGACAGCAACTCCTTTGGAGAAGTAGGGCTGGTAGCCTTCCCACCAACTTCTTTATTCCCTCTACTAAAAGCAGGGCCACTGAATCACAGTCCTGGCCCAATGACATCCATGCCAAGGCTCCCTTGATTTCAGTGAGACCAGGGCACTCTATCCCTGTGCAATCCTGAATGACGGCAGCAAGTGCTGTGAGCAGTTCAACAGTATTTGTGCTTTCAGAAGAAACACTAGCCTTAGCTTGGCCTTTACCCTGAGCAGGAAGAAGTCTCTGTAGGGCTACCACCACTGGAAAGAACAGGCTCATCCTAAGGCAGCACAGCGCAAAGACTTGAAGATGACCCTATTGCCAACCACATCAACATCAGTCAGAAAGCACACAGAGATAATTCACAAGGAGGCACTACCCTGAGTGTGGTTTGATTCATTACTCATGAGTTATTAGAGAGAAGTAGCTCTGGTCTTCTCAAATAGTACTTCCCCTTCTCCATAGGAGGGATGTGAGGAGCCCCAGGAGGGACTCAAGGGTGCAAACAGCCCTGATCTGCCATGGCCATGGCTGCTTTACCATGTGACTACTAAAGCCCATGAGAGATCTACTGCTGATGAAGAGGTCAAGAGAAAGAGGCTCAAACCACAGCCCTGGCTGAACTTTGCAGCTGGAAGAACCTGGGGACCATTTCTGCCCACTCAGTGTTACACAGCTCAGTATACAAGTGTGGCTATGAACTTACAGCAGATAAGCCACTAGAAGTTCTACAGATAATTTATTACTGGGAAGAGAATAATCTGAACACCTAACATGCAAAGAAACGTCAATGTGCACTGAAGCCATGCTGGAAGCACTTTTTTTTTAAACTTCTTTAGGGGCAGAATGCACCAGAACTCTTGGTTTTATCAAAACTGGCAATGTGGTGTTTGGTCAGGCCCTAGTCCCAGAATAAATCTGTAAGGAAAGGAAAATATTTGTCTTTAATCTACCACCACTATCCCTTTCTTTCTTCTGGAGATGAGTCTATATGTTTTCTGATCATATAGGGATAGCAAAGATAAACTTAGAGACACACACTCTTACTACAGCTTTACTACCAAACTTGAATTCCCTCCTGAAGTGCTACTCTCCTCCCAGTCTTGATCTCTTCTTCTGAAATGAAGTCTGCTCTCACATTTTTGTGGTGGTTTAATAATGTGGAAAAATGGGTCTGTGATGGAACGAGGGAAGGTTAAAATCCATTTCTACTCTTGCCCTAAGCAGGAAATGAGCAGATACCTCCCAAACTGAGAGTCTGGTTATCTAGCCTGCTGCAATGCCATGCCAATAAAGAAGTCTTTTTTCTATTTAAAGAAGTAATATAATAAAATGTTGGTTCATTTCATTATAATAGCTAGGAAGGATTTGCTAGTTTCACAGCATAAATTTAAATTAATTTTTTAGATTTGACAACGTTATAAAAATTATATTGATTCTGAAATTATAATTTTAGATTGGTTCTGTCATTTTAGCCTATTAGCAGTCTTTAAATGAAGTGATCCAATGTTACAATCAATCTTATCTTCCATTATGCACTTCCTGGTGCTAAAAAGTGAGATCGATTCTAATTAACTACACTGGTTCAGTCATTTGGGTGGTTTGTTCAGAAAAAAAAAGTTACTGCCCTAATATCACTAAACAATTTATTATACATTTATGCACTGGATTTATATCCAAAATTAATGCCACTCCTATAGTAAGAACAATACTGTTGCAGCTCTGTAAAATAATAGGATGGCAACATTAGTGCTATTGCTTAAGCCAGTGCAGCACATGAAGTATTTTCAGGGTCCACTTGAGCTTTAAGAAGCAAAGCAGGGTCAGCAAAAAATACTTCCTCATGCAGCACAGGCTATAAATCTACGTGTATATTGAAAGCAACTTGGAAAATGGCATTTCCAACGTGCAGTTGTGGGCTATGAGAACAGGTTTAAATGGTATTTAAGAAGCCATGATGGTGAAAATAATGCTACAAAGAAAGCTGATGTGATTTAAATATAAATCAGCCCAAACTTATTTGCTTCTTCCTAAACTTCCTAGCTAAACCTTGCACTGATGCACTGAGATTTCCACGGGGCCTGCCAGGAGGGACCTTCTTACCCACCTTGCCCTCTGTCAAACTGTGTAGACCAGTGGCCTGCGAAGGAACTCTAGATGGTGGTGTAGGTGCAATGCAGCGGGGGACTGTGGTCCTACTGCAAATGATCCTGGAAATCTGATGAACATCTGGAAAGAAAAGTGGAAGCCAGAAAGGCCTGCACCCTGATTTTAAAACAAAGACAGCAAAGGCTGACCTCAGATAAAACTGGAGGGATAACGTACATTGCTCGCAATTTTTTTCCTTAGTATGATTTAATCTTTCTTGTAAGTCAATCAACCACCGTTACCTCAAGCACCAACCTCTTACTTTTCTCATCTATAATGCTTGTGCCTGGAGTCTTTTCCAACTTATTCCTTGTTTTTTCCTGTCACAGCTTCAAAGAAATGGAGCATATACACCCTTACCACTAAATCAGCTCATCTATCTGTCACACTCAGAGCAACTTAGAAACGATCAGCAGTTCAAGGGATGCTACACTTGCTTTTCCAATCACTGCCACTGCATCCTTTTGTGTGGAGTAATGTGTTAGGGAATGAGTCTAAAATAAGAACTGTGAGCCTGGCATCCTGCGGCAGCTTACTTCTTGACCTCCCTTCCTTCATACTCCCTCACACATGCTTTGTTCCCATCCTCCTAATGGCATCGTCTTATTAAGAAGCCAAATTGCTGAATAGAACCATGAAAGGGAGCAGTAGCTTTAAAATGCTTCACTTATTCTTGTTTCTTTGTTGCTTTTCTTTAAGATTTTGTCCTTGGGCATTAAATGGAAAAAGATCAGAAAATTACTGTCATCCCCTGTGCCTGTCCCCTTTGAGCTGAAAAAGCATCTTGCCAAGGGGAAGGTAAGTCCTGTAGAGATGGGGGAAACTGGATAGCAGGTGAACCAGCACTGTACTTCCTTATATTCCTAAATTATTGCTACCAATTGGCCTGAAGCTCACAATAATTCTTAGGAAGGGGAAATCTCAGAACCCCCTTTTATTCCTTACCTGAACATGGCTTAGTACTTAAGATGTTCTGGCTCAGAAGATTGACTTTGGATTCTTTGCCACCACTGCTGAAAATCAGCCTGGGTGCTGCTGGAAACTCTTTCATGGGAATCCCCTTTTTAAATGGGTGGTTTCTTACTTGAGTGACGGAACAACTGTTTTGCAAGTAAAAGTTGATTTCAGTGTTATTATTGCACTTGCATTGCACACCATCATTAATTATTTGTCATCTAGCTCAGTACAAGAAAAACATGGACCTCTTGGAGCAGGTCCAGAGAGGGCCATGAAGATAATCCAAGGGCTGGAGCACCTCATCTATCAAGACAGGCTGAGAGAGTTGGGCTTGTTCAGCCTGGAGAAGACAAGGCTCTGCAAAGACCGTAAAGCAGCCTTCCAGTGCCTAAAGGGGCCTACAGGAAAGCTGGGGAGGGACTGGTTACAAGGGCATGGAGTGATAGGATAAGGGGGAATCACTTTACACTGGAGGAGGGTAGATTTAAATCAGGTATTAGGAAGATATTCTTCACTATGAGGGTGGTGAGGCACTGCACAACAGGCTGCCCAGAGAAGCTGTGGCTGTGTCCCCCCTGAGCAGTGTTCAAGGCCAGGCTGGATGGGGCTTTGGACAACCTGTTCTAGTGGAGGGTGTCCCTGCCCATGGCAGGGGGTTGGAGCTGGATGGGCTTTGAGGTCCCTTCCAACACAAAACATTCTGTGATTCTGTGATTCTCTGATCTTGTAAGAAGCCCTCAGGAGCCTGATCCTCCATTGCCTCACACCTCATGCAATCATTTACATCAGTGTAAAGCAAGTGGAAAACAGTATCACACAGGTGCAAGTAGAGACGTCTGACTCAGGCTGCATTCCACCACCTTCTTCTGCCAGATGGATCAGTGGAGGATGAGACTGTAAAGCTTTAGACAGTATATGAGGGTAGGTACACACACTGTTCTTGTGTGTGCAAGACAACCAGGATTAATTCAACGTTTTTACTATCACTTAAGGAAGCCTTCTTGCAGGTCAGTTCGCAAGGAAATCCCATTATGCCTGAAAAGCAGCATTAGCGTTCAGGAGAGGACACTGCTGCATCTGAACATGGCCTGGGGGAGACTCAGGTGTGGCTTCCTTTCTATTCAGGTCACCTGTGATGACAAGCCAGAGCCACACTTGCAGCAGCAGAGCCTATGCTGTTATGTACCTGCTGAGATGGTAGTGAGGTGAAAAACCTAGCCACACATGCCCATCCACGGTGCCAGTGGCAAAGCAAGAGGACAGGTAGACTCCTACCTTAATCACAGCAGATCCCTGAAGTTTCCTGAACCTCACCACCAACTGTACAAAGAGCTACAGGCACTGTATTTGTAATGTGAGGGTGCCACAGACAACAGCACGTGGGAGGAGTACCCAGCCCATGGACCTTAGTGGGGTGGCAGAGGTTCCCTGCTGCTGCAGTCCTGGGTAGCTGCTCCAGTGTACCATGTACCCCTCCATGGCGGATTTTCAGGCACAAGGATGGTGTATTAAGGTGGGCATCACTAGCAGGGCTGTGGATGGGGAAAAGACAAGATCCCAGGGCACCTGAAGGAGAAGATGGACGGAGGTGATGTCGAAGGAGACCTTGCTGCATGGCCGATGTCACCTGGAAAACAAAGGGTGTGGGAGCAGGACGAGGTGAGAGACACCGCAAAGGGAGAGGAGATGACATTTGTGCAGAAAAAACTGCTTTTGTTTCTTTCCCATTTCACAGGCAGTATGTCTATTAAATGTGGCTTCTGCTGCCAAAGGACTTGTCATATTACATTAGGTTTAGCAACTTCTGCTGTGGCAAAGTGTGCAGCGTCTCCCTTCACATAAAGAAAATATTTTCACAAGTCTGTTCAACCTGCTAACTGTGATTACAGACAGTTGGCCCCTGACATGACATTTATTGCTCCAGCTTCCAAGTAAGAGCCTCACAGCACTGCCCAGCCAGCTACCTGAAGAGCACATATGTGTGGGGAGACCTTAAACAAGTTTCTGCTAATGACTTCATTTTGTGCCCTTTTAGTAGGTCTTTAGCAGCTTGATAGAAAAAGATGTTACAGTAAAGCAGTAAAAACAAGAACCTAAAGAGTATGTGCAAGCTAAGACTTAATGGTGCCAAACCTCTTTTTATGTTCACCTTGAAATACCCATTCTGTTATATCCGTTCTATTATATCCATTCTCTGCTGCACTGGCACTTTGAATGCATATTTCTACACTGCTCAGCAATAGTCATCATAACTGGGAATTACTGGGAGGCAAAAGAGCTAAAAAGCCACTGTCCACCTCCGTTCTAGAGACAATCTCTTGCGGAGTGAAAGGACAAGAGGGGGAGAAATGACACAAAAACTAGGGAGGTATACAACAGGGCAAGGTGTGCTGAGGAGAGTTGACATAGTTGGGTCTCCACATCAAGGAGTCCAAGAGAAGACTGGCCAGAGGAAAACTTGCCACAAAAAGAAAACAAGTGAACCCAAAAAAACCCCAAAGCAGAGCAAACGAGCAAAGAACATACTTCCCTCTTTCACCCAGGATATGCTGATTGTGGTCACAGCACCTACTGGAAACAACTGCCCAAAGACTGTCTTCTCCATAGCTGCAGCCAGGAGTAACTGCTCAGGCTACTGCAAGACCTACCCATCTATTTTCCCCCAGCATTTGCAAAAACAGGAAGGATAAAGAAGGCCTTGTTGGGACAGGAGAATATAATCTGGTAATCATTTGTTTATTAGTGATTGTTATGTGAGGAGGGGTGTGAATTGCTTTTAATTGGATTTGTTATTTTAAATATTTTGTACAAGTTGCAATAATTTAAAAATGTGTTAAATGGCTTGGCTTTTAGCCTTCACTTTCTTTTCCTGCATAAGACATTTGTAGGGCCTGAATTCTTACACGACTTGGCCTATGCTGTCTTACTTTTTGGCAGGTCACTTTGCTCTATTCTTTTCCAAACAGATATTAAGCTTTGGCCAAGGGAGAGGCAGAGCAGAATGCAGCCTGCTACAACAGCTTGTAGTGAGTTGGAAAGAACTCTCTGTTATAGATGAGAGCTGAGCAAATACCCTTTTTTTTGTTGTTAATTTCACTGTCTTATTTTTAAACTTGCATGTGCATCTGCCAGCAGCACTGCATCATGTTATAATATTCCTATTAAGCAGGTGGATGTATCGTGAGCAGAGAGAATTCAGTTCCGTTGCAGTTAAGAATATGCTCTTTAGTGATTCAGTTTCTTCTATTTCGTCTGTTGGGTTGGGAATTAAACTGAGTCTGCAGCATAAGTCTGAACAGTCTCCCTCACAACTTTGTCTTCTACCACATCAGAAAATTATTTACAAAAAGGCCTTATAGGATTCAATGACAAGCTCTCACAATTTCTTTTGCCGGAGCTATACCTTTCTTGACAATAAAGTAGCTGTGCCCATAAGAGCCGCATACCCTTATTCTGCCTTCCTCGGTTTCTCTCATGATTTTAAAAAAATCATCCCTTCCATTCTCTGCTGGTATTGACATCAGCTGAACTGGGGCTGGATAAGCAACAAGAGGTGGGTGTCAATATGCAGGGATGGAGAGCTTGCACTCCAAAATAAAACCATTTTCCCTCCTTCTTCTCTCCCCATGGTTCAATACAAAAGGCTCGTCTCAGAGCGGCCTCCCCTGATGGCAAGATCCTTTCCTGGAGATTTCTAATACACTGCAGTGAGAACCATTTCCCAAGACCCTCTGTAAGTCCCCAGGGATTTTTCATGGGCTGGCCTTGTTTAAAATAAAAAGCACATTCAGGGGTAATGACTAATTCTGTGCCTGAATGCGACATGCCTTTTGGAAAGTTTATGATCTGGTACACTAACTCTCTGATTTGTTTGGCCGTCTGAAAACCTTTTAAGCTAGCTCTGGAAATTCACCCCTGAAGCCTCTTCTGGAGCTTGTATTTTTCATTTTTCTCCCATTTCCTCAAATCTTTCCCTTGTTTCTAAAGAGTACCATCGTCCATTCCTGAGCCCTCAAATCCAATTACCAAACAATGTACAAATATATGGCTAAGCGTGGTCTATGGGAACAGCTGCAAAATTGCTAATATTAGGTTTAATTTAGCTACAATAAATTAGCAAGTGTGTGGAAGCAAAATGATGACAGCATAATTATAACAAAAGTCGATGTGTTGAAGTATATGGATGACAATACATACTAATTTTAGCGAAAAAGCGCACCAAATGAAATGCATGCGATGAACAGACGGGACTAATAGCTCAAACACATATACTTAATGTGACCAGTCAGTGTAAAAACAAAAAGATAGATGAAGCTGTTCAGAATCTAGTGCTAACAAGCAGTGTAGTCTGAAACCATTAACTGTCAGGGGTAATAACACTCAAAGTACTGAAGTGCAGTAAAACAGCAGCACTTTTCTCGGGATGATGTGCTGATGTACAAGCACACACCTGTGAAGAGGGTACTAAATCTATCCTTGCGTTTATTACTATGGAGGGAGGAAAAACAACGCTAATAATGTAAAGTATAAACGAAAATAGCAGACAGCAGAGAGTGACATTTGCATGGTCCCAGTCAGCTTGTTAGCTGAAGTGGGTTTTAATTAGCTATTTTCCAGCAAGCAAACGAGCAAATTAGTGGCAGCCATAAACAAGCAGAGACAATCAGGCCCAAAGAAAAAAAAAAAGATCGGACCTTTTTCTGTGTGTTTTCCTTTTGGAAATACAATGCCTTCATGCTTCAGCTAAATATTTCTATTAACCAAAAGAATGTGGCATAAGCAAAGACCTTGGCAACGGTGCGAGTTCCCAAAGTGGCTCAAAACAGGATGTTAACAGTACAGCAGGGACAAAAAGCCTTGCTCTGAACAAACCTGTGCCCTGCACAGAGGGCTAAACCTTGGGGCCTCCTGCGCAGAGCCTCAGAGCTCTGGCGTACCCCAGCTCCTGTGCACACTGCCCTCCTCCTGAAGGCTGACCACACATCCTCTGCTCCAGCACCATCCTTCACTCCTACTCTGGATGCAGGACAGAGGTTGCAGTGCAGGAGAGCGCTGCTTTCCACCTTCACCTTTGCACCTCAACAGGCGTGGGATGGGTAATGACCACATGCAGCCAAAGGGGTGTCTGAGGCTACTGGCTACTCTTGCTGCTGAGGAAGAGGGGTGTGGGTCTGCAAAGGCTGCAGGACACAGAAACCAGAATGTGAGGAGGAGAGAGTGCTGACCAGCAGAGGACACCCCCTGGTACTAAACTATCTTGCTGAACAAAGGTGCTTATCTGTGTAGGATGCAGCCCTTGGTGGAGAACCTGGATTCAGGCAGTAATGAACAACCCCCCTTTTGATGCTTCTTTTATCACTACTGGCTGCCAAATGAAATACCTCCTGTTGTTACTGTAATGGGAACATGGGATGAGGATCCTTCAGACCCTGGTCAAGCAAGGCCTAAGGTTAAGCAATGTGCTGTAAAACTTTTGCTACTGAATTGATTGTATTAATAATCAGTCATAATGAAAAACAAGCTTATCCCTTGAGTCAGTTGTGTTTACCCTGCCGTTCCCTCTGATTTCAAGAAATGCTGATGTTGCAAAGATAAGAAACCAAATATAGAGGACAGATTGCTTCAACTGTTAGGCTTTACACCTGGAGGATTTAGGTATGTTCAGCGCAAGATGCAAGTGTACAAAGTCAGGAAGCAGTAAACAACTACTAGAGATAGTAGCTGGGCAGGAGGGTTCAGTGGTTTGAACACTAATCTAGGAAACTCTTTAATCAGAGGCTTCTCCCATGACCATGGGTTGACACATGCGGTCTGTCTGGGGATAATAGCACTCCTGCCTCAGGAGTTTGCTGAAAAATACTCATTAAACACTGCATAGGGCTCAGATATTGTGGAGAAGGGGCTAATTATTTGGAAGGAAAGGAAAACACCTAATAAAAATTAATCTTATTTATGCATCACTATTGGTACATGTGGCACTAGAAAAAGACATTGCAGCAGGCTTCAGTTGGTATAAATTATCACAGAGCTGCAGGAGACACTCTCTTGCATCCCTGTCCTTGTCTTGTGCCAAGGGTATTACAGTCTAATTAATACAGATAACATGAGTGCAGATGCCTACCTGTTGGGCGCAGTTGGAATACTAACACAAGGGGAGGGCTGGGGGAAGGCTCTCAAAGAAGACTTACTTTTTATTTAGTTCATTTGTTTAGTAATGTTTTGACGGTCAGAAAACCCTGGCAATGAGTAGAGCCCAAGAGGCAATTAGTAATGGGGCAGAAAATGTAATGAGCCAAAAAATGAATTAACTTGAGCAGACTAGGCGCAGACACGAGGGGCCAATGCTTTTTGCTAGTTTATAACCCCTGCCCCTCCACTGAATGCAGAAAAGGAGGAGGAGGTGCGATTTAACAGCGACACCGGCCGCGGGACATTTCCTACCACACCCAGGGTAGCTCTTCGCCAGACGAAGCTGCGGGCAGGCAGCCTCCATCCGCTCCCGCCTGAAGCAAGCCTCTACCCGCAGAGACTCCCGCCATTACCGCCACGGCTGCGGAGGGTAGAGCACTGAGATAGCCCACACCCAGAAGATTGCCACCATGCCCAGGAAGGGGGAGGGGGAAGAGAGGGGTACCCCATTGAACACGAGCCTCTCAGTTTTGTCCCTGACAAGCAAGCAGGGCCAGCGATGGCAGGAGCGGGGTTTGTGCAGTGCAATAAGCTGTGTGCAGGCAAGTCATCCTCTGCTGTGTTTTGCTCTCTGCCTCTTCTGAGTTTCTTTGGGTCCTCTGTTTCTATCTTTCCTTTGATAGCTTTCAGTATTTTTGCTATTAACAAACACGCACGCTTTGCGTTAGGATTTGGTCTTCTGTTCCGAGTGAAGAACAGATATTGTTTTCAGCTTATACCAACCCATCAGCACTTTCACCACATTCAACCTGTTTACACAGTTTTTCACAATGAACTTGTTTCCCTGTCTCTGACAGCTGTATGTGAACACCAGAGGGAAAGAAAAGGAAAAAGAAAAAAAGAAAAAGGCAATTGCTCTTGCAGGCACACACGTATGGTAACTACCCAGTGTTCACACAAGGACACCAGAGGTAACTATCACCCAAATTGTCACGTTAGCCATCATGTTAACCATTAGAATCAAAGATAATGATTCCTAGTTTAGAGAGCTGCTTGACTGAGTCACAGAAAAACACAACTGCCCCCAAGTGTGTGCTAGGATGATTTTCAGCGCATGCTGCAGTTCTGCAACACTCAGTCCTATACGGCCCACAGGCTTTGTCCTGAGGGAGCTAATTCCAGCAAAAAACTAATGTTGTTATGTAGAGTTCAGGAAGGGAAACTTTGAGGAGAAAAAACAAACACACACAATCCCCCTCTACACACAAAATGTTCATGCCATGTCATTTTAATTCTCTTCTTGCATGGATAGTTCAATGCCAAATGAAAGCACAGTAAAGGCACAAAGCACACACACTCTTCAACACTGCTCCATTCTCCCTGGGACATGCCCAATGCTATTTCATCATGACCAGGGGTCTTTGGGGGAAGTGGGAGCAGAAGCTAAGAAGGAAGATGATCTTTAAAAGAACAGAATTGTTGAAAAATTCAGAGAAAGGGAGTCAATTCATAGCTTTATCAGCATATAGCAAGTGGAAAAGCAAGATATTCCTCTTCAAAGAAGAAAGTCCCCAAATGGATAAAGGTTAAGATAAAGGGGCAGAATTTCTGCCTGGCTCCATGCAGCTCATGGCTGCTCTGACATTGGCTGGATCTTCTGTCTTTTTTTCAGGTGAAGTACCAGTGAGCATGACCAGCTCCCTGAGCATCCCAGTGGAAAAAAAAAGCAAGGGGTCTAATCCAAACCCTTGACATTATATATGAACAAGTGTAAATCTTTGCCTCAGCTCCTGCCAGCCTCAGAAGTTAAATGGACAGCATTGTTCATTTCTTATACCTATACTGTTCTATTGCTTTCAGTGAAGTTGCAGACTGTAATTTAGATTCTGGTAAGGATTCCTTTTCGCTGACTGATACTACTGTCTTCCATGCTGGAACTCTTTTAGCCTTGTAATCGCTCCTTCTAAAGGACAGTCTGATCTATATTCCTAAATCTTCTGCAGAAAATAAGTTGCATTTATAACACAGGAATGAAGTTGAAATCCGAGGGTCTCCCCAGTAATACCTCACTAGCCTCAGGACACGTCCTGATGATCCCTCTGCATGACAACACCTCAGCAGCAGAGGGAAGAACCACTTTCAGCAAGGATCCTGACAGGTCAGAGACAAGAAGCCTCCAGCAGCCCAGGCAGGTCGGGCAAGCAGGCGACAAATAGCTCACGGGTCCAACCTGTCTGAAGTGGCTGTGTTACCCCTACCTGGGCACTGGAGGAAATTATACCAATGAAACCCATTCTCTTTTGCTTTTCCACCTAAACCATCCCATGCAGAGAATAAAGATTAAATGGGAAGGAGTGCTCCACTCGCAGTTCATACCCCCCAAAGAGTTACTGCTGGTCTCCGGGGCCTTGTCTAAACCAGCGGTGAGATCCTTGAGATTTCATTACCCCAATAGGAGACTGCACTACACATGCATCAATGCCAATGGCAAAACTGTTATTTCTTCATGATTTTTCTCTCCCTGTCTCTCTCTTACTCCCTCAGTTGCAATCCTCTAAAGATAGTCCTGCCACCGTTACTTGTATTGAGTGTACATGAGACACTAGGCTCTTGGGAATTAATGAGAGGGCTTACAAAAGGCACAGGAAGATAACACAGGAGTCAGGGTGGTAGAACCAGGTGCTAAACAGCAGCTTTTTTATGGCTGGATTTTGGAGACACGAATCTACCTTCGGTTCTCGCTGATTTCAGAAAGAGCTCCAAGAAGCCAACTCCTGTGGCATGAATTTCTTCCTCCCCATAGCTGTGAGAGCAGTCACGCTCAGCGGGCAGAAACAAATCCAAGTCTAACCAGGCACACACTAAAACGCACAGAGGTAAGGTCACACTATAGCTAGCTAGGTCATACCTAGCTTTGCTAGGCCGGCATGGCCCAAAAGGTCAAGCCACAGTCCTCTCTGGCATTAGCTTAGTTAAAGAAAGCAGCCTTTTGGTGCCTGCCACAGTGACAAAGAAATTGCCATTTTGGAACAGGCGGTCCTTTTAATAAGGGATCTTTTAAGCTGTCACTGTAATACTTTTGACATAGTCTGTATTTTGCTGTTAACTTCCCTTATGACAAGGAAGAAGATGCATTTCCGTTGGAACTGGACTGTGGCTGGGCCGACTGGCTAGAAAGGAAAGTGCCTGCCTTTCTGCTTTGCTTATAGCTGGGAAAAGTCAATCCAGTCACATGTTTTCATGGACACAGTCCAGGCTGGACAAATGTCTCCCCTTTCCAGTCCTGGTAGCTCATGCTGAGAAAAAAAAAAAAAAGGGAAAAGGCAAGCTTCTAAATACAACTCTTTCCCACCAGGTAATGGAGAGAAAGCAAACATCTCCCATATCTTCTCTCTCTGCCTGTTTCTCCTCTCAAATGGGACAAGGGGAGCCAGTTCAGGCACCTTACAGGAAAGCGAGGAGGACGCCTCAGGCTGCTATTTTGCAAATGAATGATGGAGCCCAGATATGAACTTAGGATCAGACTACAGAACTACTCCCTGCACATGTGATTACTCGTAGCAGTGGGAATATGAGAAATTCATAGGCTGAGACACGATGAGCTCTCTTAAAGTCTCAGCATTCTTCTGTAATTTAAATAGATTAAGGGTGCAAATCCCCTGGGATGTAATCTCACAAGCACATTTTCCTGGCACTTCATACTTAGTCAAGAAGTGCTTTTCAGAGGTGAGGTTTTTCTCTTCCAGTTTTTCCATCCTTCTGTATCTAGGTCCAGCAGCAAGGATGGAGCATGGGAAAACCAGAAACCGTCTTATTTTGAAACTGAATTATACTCTTTAGATCTCAAAGACTGGGTCTAGCTGTATGGTGGGGAAAATTCTTGACACTCCTTGTAATTATTTAGTCCAGTCAGTTCACTTTTAATGCTTATTTCTATTTCCTTTAAGCCTTTACCACAGAAAATATGCTCATAGTTTTCCTGGCATCTGGGTATAACAGTGATTTCCTCATAAAAGATGTATTACACCAAAGCACGGATAGCTTCCTTTAGACTAATACAACCAAAAGAGGTTCCTAAAGAATAAATGGAACATAGGCACAGAAGTTTGGGGGTTTTTTTGTATTGCAAATACAGAAGATCAGATTCCAAACCACTGAATATTATATAAACATAGCCTTCTACAGATTAAAATTAATGGAAATACCACTTTTGATTTAATTTGGCTTTGGATCACCCAAATGGATTGCTATACATACAAAAAGCTGAGAAGACCTTGACACAAGCACAAAGGCTAGCCACAAGAAACAGAAGTCTAGAAAGTGGAAAACAAATAAGCCAAACATATAAAAATTTTAATGACTTTTCATGTTGCAAATATTTACAGTGATGACTTTTCTTAAGTTTTATGTGTCCTCCTTAAGTCTCGTCTGCTTTTCTGAAATGGGTAAACTTTATGCAAATACAGACACAGAAAAGAAATATTACCTTTTTTCTTTTGCTTCACGATGTCATTATATAACAGATCAAAACTGATGAAAATGGGAAATGCAGAAGAAAATCCAGACCACAAAAATGCTTATGTGTAGGAATGCTTTAAAAAAAAAATAATGCCAAAATTGCTTTCTCAGTATTGGCTTTTAGGCAGCAGTATGCAAATAGAAAACAAAATCTCATTCTTTTTCTTATCAGATGATAAGAATGCCTAAATTGTTTGCATTTGCAAAGCTGTGTTGGCATCTTGTAAATTCAGGTTTGCACTGAGTCAGCCAAGTCCATTCTCTGAGCTTCTAACATTATTTAGTATATTCCTCTCCCTCTGGTTAAGTGTAAGGGATGACCAAGAAACCAACCCACTTTGAGAAAACTTCAATGGTGTTTCTGCATGCAAAAGCTCTTGGAAAGACATTTCCTCACCAACTCCTCTGCTCCAGCCTGGTCTTCATCATGGCTTTCCTGAGGTTCCTGTAAATGCTGAGCACTTGCTCGCCTGCCAGAAGCGACACTCCTGGATCTAAGCACAGATCCAAACAGCGTAAGCACCGCTGAAGTACATCACAGGTTGCTTTATCTGACTCCTTCTATTTATTTGATTCCTTACACATTCCTTGGGTTTCCTATGACATAGCAATGTGTTAGGAAATGTGCATATCAGAAGAAAATCTCGAAGAAGTTTTTCGCTAAATTCATAGTCTTCTGCTGTGGTAAACATTTCTGCTATGCTGTGTTGATGATGATTAATAGAGGGCTCAACACCAAAACAGACAAGATATAGGAACGGCACTCATTGTCCTTCTCTCAGTATATTTTTCTCTAAGCTCTTTCCACATTAGAAAAGAAATTGTTTTACAGGACTTAGATACTTCCAGGTGTGTAATCAAAAATGATTTGAATCAAATTATTGAGAAATACCAACAATAATCTCTGAAGATACAGGAATTTTCAAGCTATGACTAAAAGGCAAGAGAGAGTTTCTTGCCTAACAGTGGAGAGTGAAGACTCGGTCGCTTCTTTTGAAGGACAATGTGAAAATTCAGACAAGGCTCCATGCTGCTCCAAATCAGTGCAAAACAAAATATATCCTCAAGACATTCTAGGGAAGGGTGGTGGAAAGATCTGGAAAAAGAATCATCCTTATGGAGTAGGGATAACTGGCTTCCTGAAGTGGTCGAAAGACAGAGATTGATTCCCATCGAAGGCATTGCACCTGGACAAATGTCATTTCCTGGACGTTAACAGTTAATAACACCTTGACTAGCATGGTAGCAGCAGATTACATCTGGCCATACTGGAGTAGCTGTGAGACAGAAGCAACAGGCTTTCAGAGTAAAACATTTCATTGATATTGTATAAGCTGGAGGTAAGAGATGCTGTAAAACAAAAGGCCTTAGCTGCTGTAAGGCAAAGCTGATGAAAGTGGAAGCACCATTTCAACTGCACCCTCAAGACACCTGGCCCCTACAAAGAGGTTTGATGTGAATTTATTTCCTTTCATATTGTTTTGATCTCTCCTCATTTTTGCACTGAACCCAGTGTTGAGACACTCTTCCTGTCTTAGCTTGTGTCTGGAATAATTCACTGTAATTTGCACTCAGAAGCAGGGAAGCTAATTTCTTGCCTCTGGTAAAAGATGGATGCTATGCAAAAGCTGTGTGTCCCCAAGCACTCAGCCAACAGCAACACCCACAGGAGTAACAAGAAGAGGGGAAAACCTGGGGATCACTGAGGGAGACAAGAATGTGGGGACAAGAGTTACTTTAACCTTTTCACCTGTTTAAACATCTGAAGGGACAATGCTTAGTGTACATAAGGGACCTGATTTTTCCTGTAACACAGGCTAAGGAGAAGCATCCACAAGTTCCTGCAGCTACCCCAAAAACCTGTTCCGAGGCAAGAGAAGCTTTTAGCTGAAGTGGCTACACCCCTACCCAAACACAGAAAAGTCACTTTCCCAGAATGCTGCAAGCCAAAAAGAAGGAGAAAAGATTTATTGTTTTCCCCCTCTTCAGGCCTCTCCTCTTTGTCTGCTTTCCCAAGTTCCTCCAAGGCTTATGTAGGGATCAAAAGGCTTCTCCCAGCTCATGTGTCTGTGGCATTAATGCAACACACTAGTTGGACAACAGGAAAGAAGAAACTTCCCTTTCCAACATCTGAGTTTTGTGTTCTCAGAAATACATCCTTTGCTCTGCCACCTCCTGCTACCCTCTCCCACCTGCCACGTCCCAACCCCTGAAGCAAACATCTGTTTCTCTCCTCATAAAACTCCTTGTCAATCAACCCCCAATCCCTTGCAGACTCTCAGCCCACCTCAGGGTCACACAAAGGAGTATCCTGGGTTGTGCAAGCAACTCTCACTGCTCCCATATGGTCATCTCCATCCTGCCCCACAACCACCTACTGAACCCTCTTCAGAGCAGCTGATGTCAGCTAGCAAGGTCTCAGTGCAGCTTTGAATTTAGTTTCATCTAATCCTTAAAACCAGTTTCTACTTGAAGCGTGTACCTGCTTCAGTGGGAGACCCGCTGCATTTGTGTCCCCCAAAAGCTCTTGTTCCTTTTGCACACATTGCTTTACTGCTCATGGCTCTCATTCCTCTCTCCTCAGAAAAGACAAACTGGCACCAGATCTCTGAGGATGCCTCACCCAACACTGTGTAGGAAAGCTGTCACATTAGAGGCCACTTTGCTTTTCAGTCCTGGCTTCCCTGCCTGCACATACACACACACACAGAAAAAGTACAGGGAAAAAGCACTTCAGATTTCAAATTGATGACACAAATGTTCTTAACATAAACACTCCTGTGAGCCACAGATATTCCCAGGTGCCTTTAAATCAAATGTTTTTATCCTTAGAAACTTCTAGCCCTTTGATTTTGGAATATTGCAAGCTGCTATTCCCACAGCATGGAGCTCTAGCTGATCCTTCCCACTAAGGACAATGGAGAAGCAGCCAGAATACTTCTGCAGTACTTTTTCCCTTACCATGTCTTTATTTTTCTGTATGAAAAGAGATAACCTGGGCATTAACAGGAAGTGAGGTTAACCTAACAGGCCAATACAATTACGTATTTTTCACAGTTTTACTGTTATAATTGCCACATTCATGTTATTGGTCCACTTGCCACTCATTGTATTGTCAGGAAGGAGGAACTGCTGTCCCACTGTTCAGTTTCAGCAACTTAAGCTGAGCTCTTCATTTCAAGAAGAAATGATCCATAAATCCATTTCATTTGTCTTTGGATTTGATGGGAATATCTATCTTTCCCTGGCAAGACAAAAGTGGTCACTACCCTAATTTTTCACCATTATCAATTGTTTCCTTGCTGGCAAAAGAAAGGGACACTCTTCTTCAAAACAAGAAATGACCCAGTGTTGGAAGGAGTTAACCCAGACATAAAATTTTAATTGCTAGAATTTCCTTTATCACTCCTTACCTTTACCAGGGCTTCTTCAGTCAGGTACCTCTAGAGAGACCCTGGCACCCGAACCTGGGACCTCTGTGTACAAACGTACGAGTTCTACCTGTTGCATTAATGTGGGATTCCTATCAGCTGTCACTTAGAGTAGCCCCAGCCTGCTCCTCCAGGCCTTTCAGCATTAGGTTAGAGACTGCTGAAGCCCTGAGCAGCAGGAGCCCATGCTTGCATATTTTATTGGTGTCATCATGCACTTAGGCAACCCTTTTTTTCTTCTAACATTTATTTTACAATTGCTTTCACAACCCAGCACAAAGGCAGAGGCTTGCTCTCCTGCCCCCAAAGGAGAGTGCATCCTGACATGATAGAGCCGATGCAGTGCTGAGGGCAGAGGGCAAACAGCCCCTAGGCATGCCAGGGGCTGGTGGGAGGCATGGGGGGTTCTGCAGCATCAGTGTCAGTACCAGGAGGATGAGAGACCAAGAGCATCCGGTACACCTGGCAGTCACTTCAGGTGCAACTGAGAAAATTCACCTCAATCACAAAAACATTTTTCTGCTTAAAGAATGATCCTATTTGTCACCTCAGGCTTGCCCTGCTAAAAAGCTCCTGGTCTTCTTCTTTTATAGCCGGACTGCAGTCACACAGACATCACACATCTGTTTTTCCCCAGCATTTTTGTTTCGCATCCCTTTAAAACAAGGTTGCTGCTACAAATCGTTTTCAAGTTACAGAGTATTTTGGTCCCCAGACAATACTTCAGTTTCCTATAATCACAGATAAATGAAGAAATATTCTGGTAATTACACTAGCAAAGAGCAGTTGCTTTCAGAGATGGATATTACACAAAGATCCTGGGAAACTGCAGGTGAAGCAAAGAGAAGCTGTTCTTGTTTTTCTCTTCCCTCCCCAGGTCTGATGAGGGTTGCAACCACAGCATCAGCCTGGGAAACAGCATCTCCCCTTGCCCTCAGTGGAGCCAGAGCAGGGCTGGGCACGAGAGCTGCCCAGGAGCCAGGCAGCAGGGACAGAGCCCCCCGCACTGAGACAGGGGAGCGGGACCTTCTTCAAAGGAATCCCTTTGCAGGTGCTGCTTTGCATAGAGGGGCTCCCACTGACTTCACCTCTCCCTGTTTTAGCAAAGAGAAATGCAGTCTAGTACTGCCATCAAGTCAGCCACCAGCAAGGTTTCCCCTCAGGTCTTCAGTAATGAGCTCTCTTCTTGTTGCATCACTGGCAATCATCGACACCTCCCAGCCTGAGGCCATGATTTACCCCATTTTGTACCCGCAAACAAGTGGCTAAATGCCACTATGACAGCATGCAGCATCCCAACACATGCCTTGCACAAGTGCAGGGGTGAAAGGAAAGGAGATGAAAACCCAGGCTCCAGCAAAACTCCACTTCCAACCAGAGGAGCCACAAACCATGGGGGTCTGCTGGTCATCTCTCAGAAAAGCCAAAGGTTTTGTTAAAAATGCTCAAAAATGCTGGTTTTGCAGATTTGAAGGGGAGGCTGGCAGAAGTATTTCTGACAGTCTCCACTGTCTTTGCTGAGACCGTCTGTAACAGGGTAGTAAAAAAAAAAAGAGGGCACATGAAATGCTGCCCTGGTGCAGCGTGTTATAATGATGCATCTCCTGGAGACAGCGTTGCCTTCGGATGAGCTGTCTCCCAAAGAACACTGTCACTCACAGCCTTCTGCAGGTGTCAGGTGCCCCGACTATTGTTATTATTATTATTAGATATTTGCCAAGTGCCAGCAGTGCACCTGGTGCTCATAATCAGCTCAAACAAGCTGCCGATTTTTAACAGTGGACCGACTGCATTTCCACTTGCAAAAATTTGCCAGTTTGCTTCTTTAGGCGCTGTCTTCTCCGAGGGGAAATGTGCAACACATAGTTTTGTTTCCTTCCTCCAGGACTTTCAGTGCCTGTTATTTTTTTAAACACAACACAGTCCAGCCCCTTCACCGCAGTCAGCCGGTCTTCTTTACCCGTCATCTCTTCAGGATCCGATCACTAATTCACGTACAGGATAAGACAACTGCCAAATTATTATACTACAAAGAGAAGATCTTCAGACACCTGTCATCTTGATGAAAGCAGCACCATCAACTGACCTTTGCCGGTTCAAGGTCGATAATGAGACAAGTCAGGCAGGAAGAGCAGCGTGTGCTGACTCCATTAACGCTGGCTGTGTGCACACTCAGTAGCACTGCATCTCCTGTCAATTAGTGTGGGTAAACTAGGGACTGCTGATTGCCAGAGACATGGCATAGCGAGCTGCTGCTACCTTTACTTCTACACCCTGCTGCATTTTAATTAGCTCCAGTCCCCTGACTATTTCTTCAGAGCTTCATTACTGCCGTCTTCAAGAAACTCGAGGCAAGCCTTTTACCTCGCACATCGCTAATGAGAAGAAATGTGAACACCCTCACCATGGAGTTTGATAATGCCGGACTGTCTGCATGCGCGCGTGAGGCTGCATGTGAAGGTTTTAAGAAGGTTCTCAGCCTTAGAGCAGCAAAGACATCGCTCAGAGATGGCAAAAGAATAGAACAAGTCAGAGCCCACAAGGGAAGGTATTCCCAAAATGACCAAAAGCACGGGATGTAAAAATTATGCGCCGTCCGCGACGAGTGGAGGTGAACGTGTGCGTGCCTGCGTAAGGTGTCGTATCAGTAATCATTATTAAAGACCACGCGCATATTAATTTATTAAATACATACACTACAGCTCGATAGCATGAGGTCGTAAGCTTGGAAACAGCAAGTTCCCCCAAGGGGAACCAGCTCTGCCTCACACAGCCCATGCAGAAACCACCCACACAGCGGCCATGAGAGTCAGCAGACTAAGGATCAGAAGCATCACTTAGTCATTTCCCAGATTTCACATGGAGCACCCCAGCTTTTCAACAGAAAGCCAGGTGATGGGTTTATGGGGTTTTTTAATTGTATTTTTAACCTTTTTTCAGTCATTTTGAGAGTATCAGCCTAGCTGTACTAATTTTCCTTGAGTTTCAATTATATTTGAAGCAAATTGTGATAGACAATTGCTGTCTTTATGGCTGAGTGCTGGCCAGAGCCACTTCCAAATAGCTTCAGGTTAAAATATTAAAGTCTGTACAGCTCTCCCTTCACAATGCACAGATGTGCTTGGTGCAGGTCAGCTCAGTGAGGGATTCATGTTGACGTTTTGAGTCAAAGTCTTGGTCTTGTTCGGTTTTTCTGGCTTCACCAGCTGACAACTCCCTCAGCATATGGGCGGTTCTGCTGCTAATACTTGGCTCAGCCATCTATAGATCCTAGCTATAGCTCAATACGAATATTGCCTGAATCCCACTCCCACCCTGTATGACCACCAGTACTCATTCCCTCCTCGCAGCAATAGCTCTTTTAATTAACTTCTCTCGTACATCACTCATGCCCTTACAGACTCGCAGCTAATGAGTCAGCAAACCTACGTTAGGATTGTTTTCTTTAGTGAACACTGGCACAGATCTTGTAGATGAAACACAAAAAGTTGTGGTAAAAGCGTACTTGCTGGAAGCTTGATGGAGAAGTCATGGGATGGTCTGAAGAAATTCGGTTTTCTGTGTGGCTTCAGCAGTGTTTGGACCAGAGGCCTGGCAGGAAAGGAATTAGGGCTTTTTTATTGACAGTTCTTTTATGCTCAGCAGAGGTCCAGAAATAAAGGATGTGTGTCCTTCAGCTCAGTGGCTGCATTTGCTGCTTTAGAATTAAAGGTTCCTCAGAACGATTTGTCCCTGGGAAATCTCCTTTACAATTAGTGCTCCACATTCATTTGGTGCTTATTATTTATCCTGTGTTGAGCAAAGTTAGACCTAGAGAAGACTGTGGATTGAAACTGGCTTCAAAATCCTTTCAGTAAAGCTGCTGCTGAACATGCACCAGCATCATCTGGTGTCATCCAAGTGACAACCTGTAAATGAACCAGGAAAGGATGCTCCTATAACTGTGGAACAAAGGGAGGAAATGAAACTCAGAGAAGCTGGCTGGCTGGCTGCAAGGGAAATATCCCATCCTGTAAGGAAGTGGTATGGGTCTATGTCTCTCTGGGCAGCCTGTGGCATGTGCAAGCCAATTGCCCAACCTCCAGGGCTGCACAGCTTCATCCTGCTGCTCATCAGAGAGTTGTTTTATGATGTCACACTCTAGTCTCATCATATATCTCCATTATAAAAAAACCAAAGACCACACAACCAAAAAAAATCCACAAAACCAAACCACTGCCTTCCCCCATGCCTTATGCCCTTTTTCACTTTCCTTTGAATGACTAAGAAAGTAACACTTTGCACCCAACATAAAGTATGGTTTTTAAAAAAACCTAAATAAATCACATCATCAAAACTGTGTTTGTTTTTCTGGACTGCCTCTGCCCAATGGGTGTTTTGTTTTCTGTGAAACAAGAGCCTGCTGTCAGCCTCCACACAGCCCTGTGCACTTCTCCACAGCTAAGTGGAAAAAAACCCTAGTTTTTCCCTTCTTAAGGCAAATAGCCATTATCCAGGAAAGCTTAGGCACCCAGCACCGCTTTTACTTTTACTCCTCACCGACAAGCGGTCTGATTCCTTCAACGTTTGTGCTGTGCCATCTAACAAACGCTTGCTAGCCACCTGTGTGGATATCTTTAAAACAACAACTTTAAAAAAACACCCACCAGCATCCAAACATATGGATATGTGCCTGAGGGCTGAATACATTCTGCATGTATGGTTATCCTCATGCCTGATGCAATCTGATCCCCTGTCTATGCTGTTGCAGGGACACCTCCCTGCACCCTCCCACAAGCTCTTATACAATGGCTGGGGATGGGTCAGTAGGTCTCAATGGTAGCCAAAATCTAAATTCACTCTATCATCTGGGTGTCAGGGCTTTATCGCGCAGCCCTGGCTGATAAAGATAGAGCTGACACAAAGGAAGCGTGTTGCAAAGGAAGCGCGCAGCAGGTCTATCGATGGCGGCAAAGGCGGGTGAGTGCCAGTTGTCAGAGGGAAGCAAGGCTTCACGAACCTCTCAGCAGAGCAGGTGAAGACACTTTAAACAACGCTGCCTATTCTATTAGAAATCTCTTGTTATTTATTTTTCATAATGCTCCAGCTGTGCTTTCCTGCACGTCGTGAGGCTGACTTTAAGGCTCAAAACCAGAAGGAAACCACCCTAGATACCAAATATCTCTCTTCAGGTGACAGGATTGCTGCTAGAAAAGCACTTTTTTTTCCCCACGTTTGATTAAAACTCCTCCATGAAGATGAACTGGTTTATTGACAGAAAATAGTATCACCAATAGAGCTAAGCCTATTTCTTCCCCCACAAAACTGGTCCATCTCCAATGAGAAAAAAAGCAAGAATTAAAAAACCAAAATATTTTTGCCACAGACTTCACCAAAAGCCTAAAAGATGAAATATTTCTGACACGTATATCGCTGAAACCCAAAACATTTTGATTGGAAATATTGCTGAAGTGACTCAGGATACATGCTAATTCACTGACCCCCTTCTCCCCAGGGGGCAGGCAAGATTTTCCATGACATGGCAAGGTGATGGGCTCCCATTTTGCAGCACCTCAGCTCTTTGAAGGTGGAGATTTCCAGAGGGACATTTTGGCAGGATGAGACAATGTGGGCTATAGGAACCATACAGTTTCCTCAGGTGGCTGTACTAAAGTGCAACATCAGCCTTTCAGAGTTGAAGCTACTCTTCTGGATCAATTGCTTAATCTGATCCTGGGCACTTTTTTCCCCCAGCTTTAAACAAAAACTCTGTAGGAAAAAACACCCACTCTCATTTGCGCAGACTCTGCATTTTTCCCCTTCCCCACACTTCCTCAATCACATTTACTGGCAAGCCAGGTAGCAGGAAAAAGACATCCCTCCTCATTCTCCAAGCACACTGCAAGGAGGCACATTATGTCTCGCGAGGTATTACAACAGCCATGACAGTTACACATGAAAGAACAAGCAGAAGTTAAACGAAATTTCCCCATAACTCTCTCCTAATCAGGCTGTATCATTTCCAGCCTGCAAGGCAGCATCTCCTTCCCTGCAGCATCAGCATGCAGGACCCACAGCACCCTGACCACAGCTCTGGGTTGCAGCTATTTTTCCTGAAGAAAGGCATCTTTGCAGCATCTTAAATTTCACATATAGGTAAAAAAAATTGTGGATGTCAGTCACATCTTATGACTCACTTTGGGGCTCTGGCACATCCTGAAGTCTACTCAGAACTGCCTGTCACCCTGCATCTCCTATGTTCGTCTGGCTGTAGTAAATGGAAGATAGCACAGCAGCAGCAGCAGCAGCAGCAGGGGTCCAACCATGGGTATCTATCGTGCCTTTAAAGACAGGCATGCATAGAAGGTTTTCTTCTTGATCATAATTAAATACAGTTTTCATTCACAAAAGAATTGACAACTGAGGCAAAATTTTGCTGTGGTATGCAGGTATCTATAAAAGCAATATAACAGGATTTTTGAAAGCATGTTGGTGCCTACTGCCCTTTAGAATAAGCTGACAAGAAAAGCAGAAGAAAGACAAAGTGACACTGATCAAAATAAAGGAAAAGAAGGATTCAAGGATTTATGTTTGCCCACTAGTCAGCTACATAAATTGCCTGTGAATGAGGGGTTTAAATGTTTTAAAATGTGTTTGAGGCATATTAAGGCTTGCTTATTTGCCAGGAAATAATATTTGTGCCTTTCTATCTGTCCTAAATCACCCAAAATAGACTGTAATGTTGCTAGAAAAGCAATATGAATCCGAAAAGAGCAGGAGCAGAAGAAAACATGCCCAGAAAGGAAAGAAAATAAAAGAACATGGATGGGGTCTGAAGCTGAGAGTAGTTCCTGCAAACCAACAAATCACTAAATGCATGCCAGAGAGGTAGAAGAAAGAAAATGTGTGGTTTAGTAATTGTCCTGTGTCTACAGGAGATTTATCTCAAGAAATCTCACAAGCACCGGTGTTATCTCTCCGCTAGGATCATAGGGATATTTAAGCAACATGAACCGTTACCAAGGTCTCTCCAACAAAAGACCCAAAAAGGAAAGAGACCAAATGGAAACCCATATGATTTTTCCCTATCTCCCAAACTTTAACAAATTCCCCCCAACGGACAAAGCAAAGAAGGAAGCCAACATGGCAATTTAAGAACGAAAAGTGTGAGTTGAGAGATAAACTTGAGAGATTCAGGGCCAGGTATAAACCATATCCTGCCTGCCCCTGAACTCACACATCTCCACTAGCTTCATCCTCTGCTCGTGCTTGTGCGCAACAAGAGAAGGATTTGGCTGTACGTTTGGAAAGTTGCTGTGGGAACCAAGATGCTAAAGAAATGTGCATGAAAGAAATTTTGTTGGCTTCTCTCTTCCCTAGCTACAACCTACTAAATCCATAGATAGCAGTCTCCCCCAAACTAAAATACAGAATAAGGGAAAAAAAAAAAAAAAAGAAAAAAATCAACGTTAAAAGCTAACAAAGAATAGATAAATTGGCAGGAAGTGAGGGGGGGAGGAGGGGGGAAGAGACCTCAAGACCCTAGCAGTGCTCACCAGGCAAAGTGAGAATGGAATAAGTCTCCATTCTTTTACTCCCCATTAAAGTGTGCTTCTTCCCCCCTACTGATCATCATTTTTAAATTTTTTTTTTTTTTTTTTTTTTTCTGGATGGGTTTCTGTGATAATCACTGGGAAATCAAGAATAAAAGTCCACTCGGTCCCCTGGGTCTTGGCAGAATTATTTTAAATTCAGCAGAGCAGGAAAGAAGGAGGGAAGGTTTTCATTTTCTGCTTGAGTCTTGGATCTTCCTCTAGCATACAGCAACCCTGCGTGGTTTCAAACATGCTCATTAGGTGCAGAGCTAAAGGTAGCTATAATTAAATGCAATTTTCCATCTACTGCCAAGGTGCACAGGTTTCCAGGGAGCCAGCTCCTTGTCACCTTTTCTGTGTACTTGTGGCTAAATATGAATATTAATGAAATCTCAGTTCTCCTCACCTTCCCCTTTCCCAATTTATTCACAACTATTCTGTCTTTCTGCAATGAAAGAAGGGGAAAAAAAAGGAAAGAAAAATATAATTAGCTTCTCTATGAGCCTTTAGTCTGCTCTGGCATCAGTGACTGAGCCTCCCACTTTGCCAGTGGACAACATACTGATGAAGAAAAGGATCTTTAATGAGACAGGAGTTTGATTGTCTTCAGCAGCTCTGACAAGCTTCAGAGAGCCCTAGAATGAAAACGAGATTTCTTGCTCCTGTTCAGAGAGGATGTTCCCCTGTCTAGAAATAAACATTTTACCCAACTTGGGTCACAACATTTCTTGATTGAAAATCAGCAAAATCTCAGAGGGAGTGAGGACAGAGGATTTGGTCTAAAGCTACTGGTGCTAATAAGAATAATGACATCTCCCCTCTGCCAAGCCATCGCTTCTCTACAGCTTGCAAATTAGCTTTAAAACTGGAGTGGGAATCCATAATAATCAAGCCATGTCCTTGATACATCCTGCTGACACTGTGCACACCCGCCTCATGGGCAAACCCTTCTCTCACCAGTCCCAGGCCAGGCGAAGACCCCATGCTAGGGCACAGCGAGATGGTCTGCCCTGCCAGGGACTGACCCTTGCTTGGGAGATTTGAGTTGGGGAGCAGACATCGCCACAGCCTGTCATCATCTCCTTCCCAGGTTAAACCATCTCAGAAAAACAACAGCAGGGCAACACTCCTCCTCCCAGGAGAGCAGGAGAACCTGCAATAAAAGCCATTCATAGCATAAGGTGCCCCAACACCAAATGGAAGAGGACAAAGAGACAGCCTAGAACATGAGCAGTTGCTGTCACTAGCCTAGCTGGGGGCTGCCACCTCACCAGGAAGGAGACGTCCCTTTCCTCAGCCTGTCCATATTTCATGGGCCATGCTACTGCAGGAACAGGTTGAGTTCCACCAGCCCTTTTGTGCCCAACCCCAGTGAGCATCACCTCCACTGGGGTTCAGCCCAGCAAGAGTTCCCATTTCCCTCTCATCAAACCCTCATCCCCCCAAGAACAGCTGGTCACAAGGACTGCTGTGAGGACCCTCACAGTGCAACGATTCATCATTCATGCCTGGCCAAGTCAAATGGACTGGTTCATACCACACACAGGTACGCTGCCAGCTCCCTCCAAACTGGAGCACGCATCACTGCATCTGCTGCATGCTTCTCTTTTCACACAATCCCCCTCAGAAACGTACAGGCTTGCACCAAGTGTATCCAGGTTTGGAATAAAGAGTGTTCCCCAAAATACAAGACAAAAAGCTGATTCCAGCCTTCTCCAAATTATTTTATGTTAGAAATTAATCCCCTTCAACTGTGTTCACACCTCTGTGGTGTTTACTGACCGAAAACATGTTGGCAAATGTGTTTACTGAAGAAACATTCCCTGCACCAGCAAATTTTAGTCAAATATTTGTGGTAAGTAATTTTCAAAACTGCAAACCCAAATATTTATCCCAAAAAAAGGATTCTAGAAGTTCACTCATAGAACAGAAACATACCATATAACCTCTGTCTCAAGCCAGCCGGGCGGGCACCCAGCAGCTCTGCAAACAAAGAAACCTTCAGAGGGATGCTGGGGGCACCTGATAAAGTCCTGACTTGCTGATGGCCAGACCAAAACCCTAGTGAGAGGAAGGACACAAAGTTATGAAGCAAGTGACTCATGGCAATTATTTGCTCGCTGTGCCCATCACATTTGCTGAAGGGGGAAGCACACTTGGGGTGTGACACAGCTCCACCAAGGCCCAAGTGAAATGGGGCCTATTCCCTTCTATTTCTTTGGCAGGGGAACAGCAGCGGTGCTCACTCCAGATTGCATTTTGCAAACTATGCCCTTAGAAACAGGGGCAGTGGGATGGTGGCTGCTAGGTGTCAATTACCTACAGAAATACCATGTACATGGCAAGTCATACATCGCTGCAGAAACACCCTTATGTCTGCATAAACCAGAGGAGAAAAAGGTAGCTTAGAAGGTAAATTTTACACTAGATTCAAGCCAAGCATCTATAATATATGTTTTGTTTGGTATTTACACAGAATCTATCTGAAAACGAAGGTGGCTTTAGTTGCCAAGGGTAGCAGATGTGTTTTCTGCAAACTACTGCCAAAAAGTAAGTTAAGAAAGGGGGAGAAGCAGAGAGGGAAGTTCAGCTCCTTCAGCATGGAAAGCCTGGAGTCCAAATACTCCAAGTCGACCCACTCGCAACAAAATTTAAAATATTTAGCCCAGACAGCTGAAACTGCAGCTGAATATTTTTAACCTGACCAAAACACAATGACAGAAAGTCAGAGGCAGAGTTCATCCTTCCTGGCATGTACCTTTGCCCGTCACCTCCAAGCAATGAGTGGGAATGGACACATGATCTACCCCAGTCCAAACTGAGAAACTTCAGGAGCAGGATTTGTTGGGGGACTCTGCCACTGCCTCCTCTAAATAAACTGGGTAGTCCTGGCTACCAAACAACTTGATCCCACAGCCCAGTCCTGCCTAACCAGCCGTCCCCAGTGCCCCTTCTCGTACGCTCACCATGGAGAGGGCTTGGCCAGCCTGTGGCACGGTGCCTTCTGAGTGGTGCACAGCTCCTTCAAATTCAGTATCTCAGTGAGAGTGACGGGAAGAAATGTGTATTGCTGCCAGCCTGGTGCAAGAGCCATGCTGTTCCCTTAAAAAACAAAAAGGTTTCATTCAGAGTTCCCAGCTTTTCCATCTTTCATGACCTAAAATTTCATTCTCAAAGGACTTGCTAGAAGGTGTTTTAAGCAGAACTACACATAAAAAGCCCAAATGGCTGACAAAAGATCAATAGCATTTTTTCCCAATGAGACCTATGAAAAAATATATTTTTAATGTGCACTTTTAACCTCTCTCAGACTCCCTGTCTCAGTGACTACCACACAGCATATGGTTCTAGCCATTGGAAGAATTAAGTAGGTACCTAAGATAGGAAGCAGTAAAACCCACAATAGAGAATAAACTATCTGGAAACCTGTGAGTAACTGGAAAAGGTTTAGAACGAGGCTTCATTAAAAATCAGAAAACAAACAGAAGACAATTTTGGTTTAAAGCAGCTGAGAATATGAAGAGACTGCAAAATTGCAGAAGAATTCATTACATATGTGAAGGCAGAGGACTTGATCATCAAATATTGGCAGGGCTAACCTACCCTTGTCAAGGGAGCCGCAGAGGGTGTTCATTACCAGCAGCAAAACACCCGGTCAGAGACTGCTGCAGCAACAAACTCTTGGGGCCACAAAAAGAATTGCATGGTCTGGACTGGTGCTCACACTCTTCTAGCAATGTAGGCAGCGTAAAAAGTCCAGTGCACCTAATGGGAAGTGCCTGAGGCAGAAATACAGAGCTCAGAGCCAAGACAGGGGGTGCGAGAGCCCTTTCATGAATGCAACATCACTAAGTGGCCAGGCAAAGAGAAAGTTCTGAATCCACAGCGTTCTTTCCAGAGGCAGGTACAAGTCACAGGACATGGTACCTCTGCAAACACCCACATTTGCTCAAAACGTGGGGAGAGGGTAGAGTGTAGGCCCTGCAGACAGGAGAGAGCAATCTGAACTCCAACAGGACTCAAAGTGCCACGCTGTCAGCCAGGATGCTGTTTCATCTGTGGGGAAACCCTCTGAACAACAGCATGGCAAAGAGCATCTCAAAGTCCCCATGGACAGCATGAGCTCTGAACTGCCCTTGTCCTGCAGACCCTGGGGAGAGAGATGTGCACAACCACATCTTTCAGAAGATCCTGCAGGAAC
The DNA here is from genome assembly GCA_027925045.1 of Hypotaenidia okinawae. Lineage (NCBI taxonomy): Eukaryota > Metazoa > Chordata > Aves > Gruiformes > Rallidae > Hypotaenidia > Hypotaenidia okinawae. The sequence goes on from BSDF01000002.1 coordinate 66,964,709, forward strand.
CCATTTGCCCCAGTTGTAGTGTTGCCTGGAAATTCAGGTGACAGAGCACTAGCCAGGTTGCTAATCGCTAACTTTACCAAGACTGAGAAGGAAAAACCTCAGCACCTGAGTGATCTAAAAGCAACATAAACTTCCATACTGGAACATCATAAAAACTGTATGTGAGCCCCTGATAAAGGCTCCCAGAGTTGTAAAGCTTATACTAGTAAGCTTAATTATTTGTGAGTCTTTGGAACATAATAATTAATGCACCATAATTAATGCAAATGATGGTCACTATGGCTACATCAACATTACCTGCTGAGATACGTACCACAGAGCCTGGGGGGATCTTGAGGGGTCATGGTGTGCAGTGCAGCTATTGCTGGGCTGAGGTTAACCTGCAGAGGTGAGCGTGCACTTGGGTTTCATCCTGAGGAAAGATGTCTCTGGGCTCAGGAACTGCAAAGTGCTGCTGTGCAGTTTGGTGCTGCATGCAAGGACTAAAAACCTCACTGACTGCCTTACAGGCCCATGCAGAAAGGCAGACTCTCAAAAGCACCTTCCATTGGAGGCCAGTTCAGAGAATAAAAATCCATTTTTTTATGGCTCCACAAGGGATGAAGAGTATTTAAAAAAAGAGTGGCCAATAACAGTAGTAGCAGCTGCAGACAGTAGGATTAAACTGCAAGGCAATTATTTGCAGAAAAACACACATCATTTCTGACTCTGTGAGCCACAGAGACGTTTCCTCAGTGCAAGTCCAAGCTCCCACCTCAGCCCCACCAACGCTGACCGCAGTGGACAGCACAGGCTACTCAAGGAGCTCTTGTTTTCAGAGAAAGAAAAATTACAAGAGAAACATTTGTATCAGCGCAATCATTTCTTGGCCCTTTTGTCCTCCCTTTCCCAACCCTGGCTATTAAATAGACCACTCCAGCTAGAAGTTCTTCATATAAATTCCTTACCTATACACCAAAGCTGACTGTTTGATGATGCTGTCAACTTCCCAATGCCACAATGTTCTCTCAGAAAAAATGTGGGTTTTTTTTTTCAGATGACATACTATTTAACAAAAGACAACAAACAACAAACCTCCGACTTCAGATACTGCAGAAAATCATCATCCTGTGACCAAGAACTGCAGAATGCCTGAGGTAGGAAAATACTATTTATTCTTGTAATGGATTTTATGAACAAATCAAATGAGGTGAGATGTTTCTGAAAATTTGATCATTCATCACCAAAGCCTTTTTCCCCATCTTGTACTCATCAGTTCTACTACCTGCCGCTGCTGGAAATATGTCCTGTACATAGAAATAGATATAACGTGCACGCACACACTTAGTCATGTGCACACACTCCAAGCAAGTGCCTGGCCTTCTTTGGAGAACAGAGGATTTATAAAGATGTGAGGAACATCTAATCAGTCATTTTTATTTGCTTTTCTTTTAATAAAAAACCACTCCAGCTATGGAATGTGAACTATTACCTACTTAAATGTTGGACTTAACTATTCTCCCCTTTATATTTTCCTCCATCTCAGAAATACTCTTAATCTAGCTGCGCAAGACACGCATCATATCTTTTCAGGTTTTGTCTGTCAGAACAGCGATGATTTTAGAGTTAAAGAGACATTAAAAGAACTCCCAAAGGCTTGAATAAACTGATAATTTAGATACTTTCAAGCATTTTCTGAGGCTTTGGAAAGAAGGGGCTGTGATCACAAAAAAAAAGCAGTTTTAATCCCAGTAAAGTTTTGCACATGTGCATACATGTTTGCATGTGTGTTTTAATGTCACAAAACACCAGAGAGAAGTTTTGGGGGTTGTGGGAATAAATTTTCAGCATTTTTTGCTCATTTAAGGGAGGGCAGCCAAAAAAAGTCTATTCACAGAATCTTGGCAGCAGTCCTTCACAGAGACAAATAAGCACATTACAAGATAGCGCTGTTCCCTATCCACTGTGCAGCAATGTAGGATTTCACACTCCGTTCACATTGCAGAAGATTGAATGAAATTTATCAATGCTTGAAAGGATCATTAAAAAACAAACCAAAAAAAAAAAAAAGAGCAAAACCCAATCCTTATCCCAGGAGCACTTGAGATTAGCAACTGCTGGTGTGGGGAGGTACTCTGACGAGTTCAAGGAATGGAGGAAATGTCTGCCAGGGCTGTACCATTACAGGTTGGTCTGTCTCTTGCTTGTCAGTAGTGTGGTCAGTCCTGGAGTCACTCCATGGCTTGCCCTTGGGAACTTTCCCTCAGTTTCTAAGACTGAAGGCAGATAGTTTTCTGCTATTTGTGCCTCTTGAAGGAAAAAAAAAATAAAAAAGAAAAGAAAAAAAGAAAAAAGTGTAGAATTTCTCTCATTTATTCTTTACCTAGTCTGGTGAAGATCCAAGGCAGGATGACAGAAATGTTTTTTTGGCTACCTATCATTTTAATGTTAAATGGCACCTCAGTCTGAGGAAGCAATGTTGCAATGATAAAAAATTAAAACCAACTTAAAATATCATGAGACTCCAGCTCCAAAACTATTGAACACAAAAATAAAACCACAGAGGTTATTCTCCTCTCCTCTCCTCTCCTTTCCTCTCCTCTCCACATCCTTTTTCCTCCTGCTTTAGAAGATATTTTTGCTGCATCTTTCATTCCCCCTTCCCTCTTATTAGCTGTTTTATCTCCCTGGTGCACATGAACTAATTCTCAATATCATCTTACACATTTTCCCTTCTGCCCGTCTCTTGACAGTCTTAAAAGATACTCTCTCAGACTTCAGTCTCCCTGGACAGTCCCTCTTCAGGTACCTTTCCCCTGCGAATGCACCAAAATGCCTTGCAACTTTCTGACTCCAAGGGAAACAGTGCAGCTTCTGAGATATTACCAAAGCTGAGCTGCAAAATGTGGGAGGGAGAGCATCCTAGAGGCACATCAAGGCGAATATATTCAACATCATTCTTCATATATAATAAATAATAAAATTATCTTTGCTAGAAGTCTCACTTTTCTAGAAGTCTGACCAAAATTGGTCAAATATTTGCAATGGTATAGCACTGAAACATAATGTGTGAAAACTATTTTAATGAATAAAGCAAATTCTTAAAATGATAACAATTATAAATATATATAAAATATAATTAATGGCAATGGCTAGCTTGTTTCTAATGCATTGGGAAATATATAAATAGATAAAACCAACCAAAGAAAACTATGTAAGACTTGCCACATAAGGGTAGTTTAAGAAAATCACAGAATCACAGAATCACAGAATTTTTAAGGTTGGAAAAGACCTAGAAGATCATCCAGTCGGACCATAACACTTTTCTGTCAAGTGATTTGGCTGTGAAAATATTTCTCTTGCTGCCCTCATACTGTAACATTATTAGGACGGCTGGTCTGTTCAGAAATAATTGAAGTAGAATTTTTTTTTCCCTTTTGTTTAAATCCAAGGCGATCTGAAGTGGTTTCACAAACACACTCAAATATTATCACACTGGTTGAGAGGCCATTTCTAAAATGCACGTGTTATTTCCTTCCAGTGTTCATACAAGTGGGAGAGATGGGTTTGAAAAAGCACTTTTCACATGCCCTGTGCCCTGAGATAAAGACCTTCACTCATACTTCCATGTTGCATTCAGAGCTTAGACCAAAGGGGTTTTATCTTTGATCTGTTCGCTTCTGGCTTGGAGACAGCATTGGATGAAACTGCATGGAGAACAAGCACTTGTGCACTATTGGCAGGGGGAGATTTCTAGAGAACTGGCACCTTATGACAATTCTATAATGTATATTATGAAATTCCTTTTTCCCTTTTGATATCAAAAACCACTCTTCTGGGCTGTGAGTTTCAAATTCACTCCTACACAAAGGCACTCCTACATAAGATCCTAGAAAGCATTTTTTAATTTATAACTCTGAACTTCAGCCAGGCATATAAATCTGAGATCTTTAATTATCATAACTCCTATTAGTGTGGATTCACATTTACTACTACATACTTTATCCCTTTCCAACTAACAAAAAGGTTTGAAAATCCCACAGTCTTCTTCCTGATGTCCTGCATCTCCTCGCTGAAGGTAAGTTTTTCACACATTGTGAATCAACAGTGTATTTATCTTTTTCTTTTTTTGACCGGAACAAAATGGCTATTTTTCCAGTGCTGAATTTCTTGCAACCCAAGTTTTTTTACTTTGATATAGCAGATCTATGTGTTAGGGGCCTGTGACCCACAGGGAGTGTGCTCCTGGGCTGAGCGGAGAGCTGCGAGCCAGAAATTCCTGAGTTTACACCATGATTTTGCCATATAGGCAGAGATTTAAGCTACCCTACCTTGTTTCCCTACCAGCCAGCACAAACACAACAGCAACACAGCACACAATGCTGTCTCCCCTGTTTCCAGCGGAAGTCCCAAATCAATACCTGCACAGAACAGCACCCAGCTAAATGCACTTAACTACGGTCACTCTTTCACAATTTCAGTGCATGTTTACAAACAACATCTTGGAAATAGGTTGCCAGATCTTCAGCTGGTGCAACTATGAGGATCCACAGATGGCCAGGCGAACAGTTCGTGAAGACATTGTGTTATCGAACCATATCACGTTATCAGGGTCTGTAAATCCTACTTGACAAGATCTGCTAAAAAAAATCGGTTTCTGCACCCCTGAGTTTTATTGCAAAACACCTGCATTTAGACTTTCTTCTGCTGAGGGCAAAAAAATTTTAGAAGCTGAAGGTCTTAATGGAAATCACCTATCAGGGAAGAGCAGGTGGATGTCTTAAAAAAAATCATTTTAAAAGGCAAACAAAGGGGAGGGAAGCAAAGGAAGGAAAGCATAGTTTCACTAGAAAGAGCTTTTACTGTGTAACAGAATACTAAAGAAACGCTAGGAGAAATCAACCAGAGGAAGATTAGGAGCTACAAAACCTGGAGATAAAGCAGAATTAGGAGCAAAAGAAGCAGAGCAGGAATACAATCTAGAAGGTCAATTGATAAAATATGTAGCAAACGCTGAACCAACACCAATCAATACCACTCAGTATGAACCGAATCACAGCCTAATAACCACATCACATCCACTTGGTAGCACTATCTATCACAGCAGCAGCAGGAGGCAGCGGCAATTCAGCTTTCTGCACACCCGGACAGGCCGGCCTTGCTCGGGGCTCCTGGTGCCATTTCAAGGCAGCAGGGCCTCTGTACAGCAGGCGGCACCATCCCTCAGCTGAGCCCACCAAATGGGTGGGACAGCAAATCTGGGGTGGGAGACGGTCAGGAAGGCGAGAAGCTGAATGCGCAGGCAGTGGGATTTGGGCCCAAACTAGAACAATTTCATCGCAGATTGCCAGGAATACAACGCACAGACCTGTGCACAGGAGCACAGGGGAAAGGTGAAGAAAGGTGTATGAAGCACAGAGGAACATACACTATTGAATATCTCAATACACTAATGTGCAAGGGGCTTAAAACTGTCTGGAGGAACGGGAGGGTGGTGTATTTTGCTCTCAGTGTTGTCTCTGACAACTAAGTGACTAAAGAAATGCAACACCACAGATCTACACTCCCTAAAGCAACACCAGGATAGCAAGAGCACTGCTGACCATGATGCCTGCCAGACTTCCCAGGTGGGAGGCAGCCCACTCCTCGCATGGGAGCCTGCACAAAAGTGGGTGTCCTGGTGCAACTTCCTCCCATGTACAGGTGCGCACCTGCTGATCAGCCCAGGAACAGCAAAGGAGGCTTAATCTCAGACTTTAACACCCTCAGGGCAAAGGAAGAGGAACCTCCCTGGGTTCCTCTGTAGATTCCATCTCCTGACTGATATGCAGGCAGGCAAGGGAATCCTGCTTCCCAGCACAATTTGGTCATGGTGCATCCATTCTTAGGTCTGCTCAAGAGTAAAAGCTCTGCCTTCTTCATAGAGAAGGATGAAAATGAGTGGAGATTGGATTGAGAACAGTTCATGCTCAATATCAGATGGTGAGATCAATGTCAAGTCTGGTCCATTTGCATAACACATTATGGGAAAGTCTTGGCCTCCCTCAAATCAGGAAAAAACTCCAAAGGGTTTCAAAAAGGGATGAGACTTCATCTTATGTTTTAATCTAATGCTTAAAATGTTTGACTTGCATCACAGTCTACTGTATCTTTCTCAAAATGCTGGTGGATCTCATTCAAGATTTCTGTAAGGAACGATAATAGGTAGTACATGTGCTCCAGGAAAATACTGCATTAGGGCTCAATTACAAGGTCACATTTGATAAAGGTTATGTTACTCCTGTGTCACCCAACGGGATTGCCAAAGGAAAAACAAAAACCCAACAAAAAACCCCACCAATCCTTCCCTGTCTCCAGTTATCTTTATTCCAGAGAAGTACAGGATGTTTATTATTTTATCTATACAAAGCCACCTAAAATCATCTCTCCACCCTAAACTCTGAGCCTGGAGGCCCTTTACGCTACTGCCACCACTTGCTTGCCTGCCCAAGTAGTGCCCATGGCACAGCCAGGCAGGGCACCAGGGCACCTGGCGCAGATCCGGAGCGCATCTCGCACTCATACACCTGGCGTGGGTCTGCGGGAGATGACTGTGGCCCCTCAGGCACTGTGCCTGCCAACGCAGCGCACACAGATGCTATCGAAGCGGTAGCCCTAGGATAGATTGGGAACCGATTTGCTTGGTTTTCTCCACACCTATTTTTCCTGTCTTTCAGATGGGTCCATGCCTGGGAACAAAGCCTTTTTTAAAGTGCGGGTTCTTTTTTTGCTTGTTTTCATTTTACATTTTGGAGAGGGTAATCATCCCTGTCTGACACAAATGCCACATTCACAACTCTGAAAGTTCTTCAGGTTAATTTCTTCAAAAAACAATTAAATGCATTTGACAAAGCCACAACAACATGAACAAGTTTCACGTTTGAAAACATTCTATCTCACGAAAAACATCTTTCGCAATTTTAACCTGCCTGAAGCGTGACCAGCCAGCGCTTGTAAACTAGTACAGACCTTCTTCATACCACAGAATCATAGCATCTCTTGAAGTGAAAAGGACCTATCGAGTCCAACTCCTGGCTTCACACAGGGCCAGCCAAGTCAGAACATGTGACTGAGGGCATCATCCCAAATGCTTCTGGAACTCAGCCAAGCTCGGTGATGTGACCCCTTCCCTGGGGAGCCTGCTCCAGTGCCCAACCACCCTCTCAGTAAAGAACCTCTTCCTAACATCCAACCTAAACTTCCCCTGTCTCAGCTTCATGCCATTCCCTCAGGTAACTAAACTTTCAGGAAAGATGCTTTACCACATTTTTTTTCTACTTTCAGTAGCAACAGTGCTACATATCTTATGGGACAAGATTTGAGAATACCATGTGTTGCTTATCTTGGTATCTCACAAGTGCAAGGGAAGAAATCTTACTGCATATATTTGCTGTTTGCATGATTCTGGAGTCTAATTAATCATAAATTCTCCCAAATGAAAAAATGAAGAAATCAGAGGAAGATCAAGAAGTGGCACAAAATTGGAATTGTCTCAGGAAATTAATCAAAATGTGCATAATCAATTATTTGACAGATATTATTTCTTCTAATTATAGCTAGATACCACAGCTGACAGGGAAGGTAAGTAAGATGGCTTTTTACATAGCAGCAAAGCACAGGACATCTGTCACCAAAATCTATTCTACAGCTAGTTCTCTTAGTATCTCAATTAAGACAGTCTCTGATAAAAATCTCAGATAAACAACTGTACATTTCCTACTCTGTGGCTGTGTCAGCGAATGAAGTCTACAAGTTGCTAAGTCCAGAAAATACTGCCCTTTGCACTCGATGTCTTGTCCAAATGCAGGGAGAAATCCAACTGAGATTGTTATCTTGACCCATGCCCAGCTTATGCTTGCAATACGCTTCTGTGCTCACGTTATCCCACATGCTGTTTGAAAACACAAAACAACTTTGTTGAGTTCCTAATGTCCATTATTTCCCCATGCCATGTCCTGTTAATCTTCAGCGCTGAGGATGGCTTTGTTATGTTTCAAAAGTCACTGAACTAAATTCAATCCATTGGGGTTAATTCATCACCAGCAACCCTGGCAATTCTTCCACACTCCTCCAAATGCTGCCAATGCACAGTTCAAGCACACTCATACTTATGTTCATGCATGCCCACTCACACTTATAGGCACGTGTATAAAAAACTACAGGTTGCACACACACGCACACACACACACAGAGAAACAAATCAAATATGGCTCAGTCATGATTTCCTATAAAAATAATTTTAGCCAGTGGCATTGCAAAATCAACCTGGCCTGTAACCAGGAGCCTGCACCTGCACAGATCCCAGTTGCAGAACTCCTCCTGTAATTGTTAAGCAATTTGCCTGTTAAGCACCAGTGGCAAGAGTCTGCCAGGACTTAGCTCAAAAAACCCACATTTGTTTGGCTGATATGTTACTAAGACACTGCATTACTTTTCAGACTATCTAGAAAGCAGCCTGTTGCCACACTGACAAAAGGTTTTGATTTCCCCCTCAAACAGATTAAACACTCCTTTTGCTTCCAAGGAGCATAGCCCAGAAGTATCAGCTCCTTCCTAAGATGATGTTCCTATCCTACACATTCTTCCTATATTTGGAGACGTAGGATGGAGCAGGGCTCATCACTCCCTGCTCCCACTCCTACTCTTCTATAGAGGAGCTGGTTCTGAAAAGGGAGATGAGGAACAGTTTGGGATTTTTGCCTTGGGGAGAACAGCTACTTTTCTCTCTCTCTTCACTTTTGCTCTCTGCCAGCCTTCTAAATTACTCTTGCACTGCTGTTACTATTGACCACCCTGGTCAATGCGGTTGATATGGGCAACAGGAGTGAAAATGCACTGCAGCTCAGCTGTAACACGTGACGGCAACCAGACTAAAGATGACCCACAGACCATAGGTCTACAGTGTGGTTCCTACAGCTCTCTGAAAACTGCATTGCCCTGTCTTCATTACTAGTGCCCTGCTAACACATGCTATTTACTGCTCAGGTGCTGAAAGAACACCAAAAACCACTGCCAAAGACGTGATCTGAGTAAGCACCATAACATGACTACAAAGAAAGGTTCTTAAGTAGGTCAGGGAAATGCTGGCAGATCAGGTACAGAGGTGGAAGCTGAGAAATACTTTCCACTCATCTGATTCCCCATGCTTCCAAGAAAGCAGAACTGTTTATTTAGAAAAAGTCATACAAAAGTTGCATCAAAGATGCCCAACTTGGTCACTGGAAACTCCACATTACATTCAAAGCAATACATTTTGACTGCCTGTTCAGGTCAAAAAGGAGACACAAACATTCCCCATGTTCTCCATTTCCTCAAATCTCCCTTTCTTGATTCCCCTTCTTTGGCCTTGGGTAGAACAGAGAGATCAAAAAGAAGCCAGTGCCCAGATTTCTGGTGAAACGTTTTCTGAGATTTCTGGTGATAAGTGAAGAATCACTTCTTGCAAAATAGCTACCTGACTGCCTACAAGCACCTCTGCCAACTCAAACAATTTGCCCTCTGTAGTGAGTGGGAGGCAACAGGTTGACAGATTCACCCTCCAGAAGTGCCCATCTTGAACACACACCTTGGATAAGATAAAACAAACTTTGGAGATGCCCCTCTCTCTAAGTTAGCTGTAGGAGTCTCCTGGAAAACTTCAGGTTTTGTGCATTTATAAGGGTAAAAATATATGAATGACCAGCAGTGAAAGAGCTGAAGCCAGGAGAAAGGGATCTTTAATTTCCCTTTATATATATATATTAAAGATATATATATCTTTAATATCCTGCCTTTAATATCTTGTGGCCAACATAGAGCACACACAGAAAGGCACATTGAACCTGGAGTGCTGATTGCTATAGAAACTATAGTAGCATTTCTGTGTCTTTTACCTTGCATCTTTTTTCCCCTTTAAGTTTGGGACAAGTCAAAATCTGGGCTTCCAGTCCTTTATTTAGTGAATTTCTAAAATAGAACACATTTTGAGGCCATTCTTTGCCTTCCTTTATGATTTCACACACACACGCAGAGGATGAAAAGCTTTCTAGCCATGCCATTAATCTGCAGATACTTTAGTGAGGAGATGATGTGCAGAAGCTACTGAAGATCACTACTTGAAAAATGAGGACCATTGTTATTCCATGCCTTGCAGATTATGAACTGATATCTCTAGTCTCCATCCTTAGCTTGTGCTTCGTAACTTGGAAATCTCTGCACATTTAGAGGAGCATTCAGTTAAAAAGGAAATGGATTTCTCTGTCTAATTAGTCTAAGTGCTCTCTCCTAGTCTTTGTCCTTGTCTTTCTGGGATCTCATTTATGGTGCTATTTAAAAGGAGCCACATCTGTTACAATGAGCTGTCTGTCAACTAAACATCCCATATCAGACACAATTTTCTCTCACCTTTTACTTATACTTTTCAATAACAAGATGATAGATGCAGATTTTAGTCAGCAGCTTTTTAAAGCTGCTGAAAGTTCGCCCTCCTCCCTATCCTCTTCCAGCCTGCAATAATAGTCTTGATTTAGAGACACTGTGAACACAGAACAGAAAACCTGGATGGGGAGTTCAGCCTCCAAGTTTGCTTTTCTTTAGACCACTTAGAAAAAAAAAATTATTTTGGTCTTTGCATGTTTTAATTAAAAAGTCTGTTAATCGCTCAGTAGCAATAGACATATGCCTCACTGTAAATTTTAAATTCATCCCTAGCAGTTGCAGCTGGTGTTGATTTAGTGTTACCCTGATAACCCTGCTGGGTGGTTTTCACTTGATTTACATCCCTGTGAAGGGTGGAGGTAACATTTCCAAGAGGATGAAAACAAACTGACCTTACAGCTACACTCTCCTTCGCACAAGCGGCAGAGCCGTGGCTTTAATCCAATCTTTAAAAGCAAAATTCCAGGGGTCGTCCCCAGCAACGACCCTGCAGTGAGTTTTGGTTTCATCTACCAGCCATGAACATTTAGAGACAGCTTGGAATGCTTGTTCATTACTTTGATTCTCTCCATTGGTGGGGCTGGGGGTCTTTTTGCACGTACAGACAGGAAGGTGAACGCAGCCCGCGGGAGGCAGCTTGTGCGGCCGGCTGTCTGCAGGTCTGCCAGTGCTCCCCTTTGGGTACGCCATGGATGCACAAGCGCATGGCACCACACAAAAGGCTGCTGTGCTGCCCCCAAACTGCTCAGGCATGTTTCCCAGCCCAGCTCATCGCGCTGCTTTCATGAGGCAGCTCTTTCTCATGTCTGGTACACACATCTAAGCTATGAATTCTTCATATTTGTCGTGCCCGATCCATCAGTGACCTGGTTTGAGGAGGCCCTCAGAGGCTCAGTCACCACACAAATAGTGATTAACAGTAACAACAAAAACCTTTGTCTGAAACGCCCGTGTCTTTTTTGTAATGGATAGCTGGTCAATATTTTACTCTTTGCGAGTTTAGCATCACACAGGAGAAAGAACTTTTTAAAATTTTTTTCTAAATCCATTTTCTATCAGCATTTTCTATCAGTCTTCAATTACTTGTTACTCCCCTGTGTACGAATTCTGAACTCTTATTCTGAAGTCTTAAGTTTTAGTTGAACATTTTAGTCTCTGCTGAAAGGCAGGCATTGCCATTCCTGCATAATTTGTATCCTAAAAGCCAGACTTAGCATTCCTTCCAAAACTTGCAAGGGGAGTGAGCAGGAGCAGGGTTCAGATTTTGAAAGCCCCAGATGTGCCCTTGCTGGCTGAATGAAACAGCTCTGATAAAAGATGGGGCCAATGTGCAATGCTACTAACTGCTGCTTTAATGTCACGGTCCTCCGTTTCGGTTATTGACAACAAAACTCCATTGACACCTTAACAACTAATGATTGGAAAGGATTCGTCTTTTTGCTTGCAGGAGGATTGAAGCTGGATTTTCACACATAATCTTAGCATACCCCAAACACCTTTATCTATAGTTTACGCCACAGGGTGCATGTGCTAGATGCAGCCCTAGATCCGATCTGAGCCAGCCAGAGAGCAGGCTGCCTCTGCCATGTTTTTATCTTCCAGTACAGATACCTTCTCTTGGTTTGTTTTTGGGCTTTGCCAAGTTTAGCGTGAAGCACAGCGTACAGCCATAGGGAACAAAACCTATGTTTTTAAACCGTGTTCCTTAATGAGCCTGCCCCAAATTAAAACAGCCTCTGTTATAACTTCAAAAAACCTTCCCACTTCTCAAAGACACTGCATATATCTCACAAAGTTCATGCCAAAGGGCTTTTTTCTTTTTCTTTTTTCTTTTTTTTTTTTTTTAGCTTAGCTGCCAAATGCTGCATTAACTCACAAGCTGAAATGCTGATTCATCAGACCCTACTCGTCAGAAATGCCTGTGTGCTCTCAAATAGAGATTGCTTTCTTTTCTGGGAGTTTAGATGCCTCTTCTGTGACAAGTTTCAAGCTTTGTGGCCTGCAGAGAGGCCTCATCCCTATTCAGTACTCGACTGCCATCATAGACTTAGACCTATCAGTTACCCTTTCAAAACTTTTCCTGGTGTTGGGGGTGGCCAGTCACGATTTTTAAACTTTTTAAATGATTATTAATTTATTATTATTTTAGAATTATTATTATTGAACTAAATTTTTTGCTCTGTTTTTTTTTTTTTTATAAGAAACCCTAATTTGGAAGCTGGATAACAAGTGTTGCTATCTGTCCTTTTTATGGGGGATATTTCTGTTTTCAAGGGGCCTTAGCTGAGCAGGCACGAATTCTTTACTCAGTACTTAAGCAATTGACAGTGCTGTCAGCTCCCTGGATCCTCTGATTTCATTGAAATCACTGAATTTCAGCAGAAAGTTGCAAGCTAAGACAAAATTAACAGAAGAGCAGAAATAATGAGAGGAGGGCACAGTGATGTAGAAACTGGGGAAAACATGTAGTTCAGGGCAAAACTAATTGCTGGGCAAAGGCATATGACTGTGTCTATTGGAGGGCAAAATCCCTTTGCTCAGTAAATGTCAGAGAGCTGACAGTACTAATTCTTTTCTCACATACATTTGGTAAACTCAGTTTAAATAAAAATTACTAATTATTGCTCGTTTTTAAACCTCAAAAATGTTACAAAAGTTACGACCTTAAGAATCTTAAGGGTTTGGGTTTGATTGAATCTCTTTGGGTACTGTCAACTGTGAGTGAATCCAGAACAACCAGCTTAGATTAAAAACACCACTAGGCAGGCAGCATATTGGGCAAAGAATATGACAAACTTCATAACATGGCAAAAAAATAAATAAAAAGTTCTGATTCACCCAAATCTGGTGGTGAAGAGATTCCAGAAAAATTTCATGGTTTGGATTCAAAGATCCTGGGTTTTGGCCTGAATTTATTCAAATCCAGCTCCTGTTGCTATTTACAATGTTATCAAGTGATAGTGTTTTTTAAAACGCTGTAATTCCCCTTGCACTGGTATTTTATGGGCTAAAGTCCCATGATCCCTCTTGCAGCTGTCAAAACCTCCAACTTTCCCAGAACAACTGTTACAGTTTATTTAAGTGCTGTCAGTGCCAAAATCTGGGGCATTCTGGAAATCTGAGGGTAGCACAAAATAAACTGAAGCTGAGTGTCAGAAAAAAAAAACGAAACAGGGAATATATTGCTCACTGACTTGAGTTAATATGAAAATGAATTAGATAATAAAAACCTTCTTTGAAAAGGAGTCACCACCAGAATTTCTGGTTTTGCTGCACAACTCTGTACTGAAAGGCTGCAAAAAGTAGGCACTTCACCCCAGAACTGAGGGTTGGCTTCACACCACTGTGCAAATACAGCTTTGCCACAGGACAGGCATGTTCTTTTACAGCTTAATAAACATGGCAGTCATCCAGTCATGTCCCGGAGATGCCAAAACTTTACTTTCCCCACTTAGCCCTCACTGTCAAATACTTCCAGTGACTTCTAGGGGGCCATCTGCAAGGATGGGAGAGCTACCAAGATCCGACCCAGGCAAGACAAGCAAAAAATGGGTGGGTCCGAGAAAGGTAAGAAAACCAGGACAAAGATCATAATGAAAGATTTCTGCTGCCTCTTGACTTTTCTCCTTGTCCATCCAAAGGTGGATTGGTTGAGAAGCAGCAGCTTGTCCATCCCGGGGGCAGCAGTGGGACTATGGAGGTCTAGGATGGAAGGCAGCATCAGGATCGGTCCCAAATGTATCATTAGGCTCTTCTGATGCATCTTCCTCTGTAGGAGCTTTGTTGGCCTGCTGGGCTGCGTAGCCTCTCTGATACGAAATACAGCATCCAAAGAAAACGCGCTGATCAGTCTTAAGGTAAACGCAGGGTTACAGACTCAGTTTTCAAAGTTTCCTTTCAATTTATTTTAAAAAAATTAAATTGGTACCACCAAATTTAATGACAAGGCTACCCTGCTGAGTTTGGAGCCCAGAAAGCTATTGTCTCCCTGGTCTATGTATCCTAGACTGTGCTAATGTTTCCTATAATGCAGCTAATAACCAACCATCAGCAATAAATGCCTTGTCATCTCATTGTCGCACACAGCAATAGCTGGAGCAGTGATACTGACAAATGAACCTGCGTAATCACTTTAGATTTCTTTGTTACATTTCACAGTGTGAAGACTGCTTCTGCTCAGCACGTCACAAAAAAACAAACAAGAGCTATAGCTGTCTCTTCCATCAATCTCAGCTTATTTTTGTCAGCCCTCTGCCTGTACAGCCACAACCCCACCACCGCTTGACAGCGGATGGGGGAACCGATGGTTTGGTGAAGGGGAGGTGGATGATGGTCAGAACAAGATGGATGGACCTCTGTGCTCTCCTCCTTCTCCTTTGTAAACAATTTTTGCCCTGGGAGAGCAAGTGGGCAGGGGGAAGGTGAACTTTTTTTTTACTTTCCAAGGCTGCTTCACATGGAAAAAGATAAAATTGAAGGGGGAGGGGGGCTCTCATTAAAATCCAGTCGAGTCTGCCATTTTCCCTTTTACCTTTTCAATCTTTTTATAGTTTCAAATCATTAACTATCAGCGTGAAGCTCAAAGGTAGCGCTAGCCATCTATGAAACAGTGACACATTTGACAATAATGCTTTTGAAGAGCTTGTCACATCCTCTTCCCAAATCAGTCTCATTAATGCTCAGACTGTCTCTCTTTTCTCCCTGCTTCTTTTCTCCTGATTTCTCTCTAATTAGCTTGTTTTTTTATGCTCCCTCGTTCCACAGTTTGAGCTTAAAAAAAAAAAAAAAGGATAAAAAGAAAAAAGAAAAAAAGAAAGGAGGTGGATGTCATTTCCATGAACCCCAAGGCCAAGTTAATCAGCAGAATTAATGACTCTATTACCCATTAGACTTGGGGCTATGGTGCTTATATGGCAGCACCCAGTGTTCTCTGATCCGGTGCTTCTTCACTTTGCTCTGACAAATGTTAACTTTTGCTCTCCTGCAAGTACGTTCCCTGATCCAGCCAGCCCACCACACTCCCCAGCAGTCCACAAGGGCTGCCATGACCCAGGAGGGCAGCACAGGCCCTCCATCAGCTATGTGACAGGGAAAGTAGCAAAGCTTACCATCTAAAACACAAGAGATGGGCAAAAATAAGGTGGCACTGCTTTTTCTTCTCTCTTTCTCACATCTGTCCCCTCACACTGTGCCTGAGCTGTGTCAGTCCCACTACTGCGGTTCTCCATGCATACGCCTGAGGGCCCTGACCTAGGAAGCCACTGGCAGCTCTCAGTGCTTCAGATCGAAGCATGAGGCTCGGCTCTGCAAAGCAAGGTGCTCACAGGATTTATCTCCTCCGAAGCACCTCACCCATACACTTGTTCTTTTGTGGTACAGAAACAGGAGCAGAAAGACAGGCTTTAGTGCCAGGAGCAACCAAGGGGAAAGAGCTGTTGAGCCCAGACATGAGCTCCTGATGTCCCTGTCCTTGGAGGACATGTCCGTGAGGATGGCAGGGAAGGGCTTGTGTGGGCTGGGAGTCTCTCTGGACAAGTAGTGGGTTCCTTGAAAACCATTTGCAGGGTTTATTTTGAGAACCCTCTCTCAAGCCCTCTCGCAGCACTGTATGCCTGAGCATTTCTAGTGAGAGCCACCCCTGTCCTCCCACGTTACAGAGGGTCAGTCCCAGCTCCTCCATCACTAGGTGCACCTGAGAGCCCTCTGCACAGATGGCCACATTGCATTTCGACCCACTCCTCCCTCAGACCAGCCAGCATGGCACCGCTGTGTACATGAGGCCAGGTCTCAAAGCGGGTCATCAGGGCAACCAGCTCCCAGCCACTTTTTACCAGGGGACAAGGTAATGATACTGTTTGCATCGCTGGAGAGGGAATGCACTCAGGCCCTGAGCTGATGGAGAGTTGCTCTTCTTGCATCAAAGTGTTCTGCACTGAAAGTCTGGGATGGTTTTACTTCTCTTGTTCCAACTGGTTGATTCACAGTTCTAACAAAATAGCGTTTCTACCCAGGGAAAATGCAGACAGCCCCTCTCCCCCATCCCCAGCTACCCTTTGTCCAGAAAATTACATGCTTTTATGACAAAAAAGGGAAAGGATAAAAAAGGGCTTGGCTTGGCTTGAGAAACTGAGGTGTGCTTAAGTTACCTTTCTGAGAGGTTTAGCCACGCTTTCACACTCATAACAAACCAAATGAAAAGCATGATTCCTAGGAACAGTTTGCACATCTGCTCTAGTCTGCAGCCACACAGCCCTAAAAATCAGTGGCTGCTCTGCCTTGATCTCACCAGGAGTGAACCAACTACTGGCAAGAGTCTTGTGTTGAAGCCGCACAGCAGGACATCATCCATGGGACTCAAGCCTCCCAGAAGGCACAGCATCCACCCAGGAAGTGTCTGCATGCTTCTGAAAACACCACTTCCCTTTCAGCATGGGTGATCCCTATACTTTGAAGGTAACAGAAAATTGAGCTTTCCCTCACTCCCCTTTGCACATTTTGCCAATAAAAATGCACCCCCTAGCCCCGAGGTCAAGAGCCTCTCCCTACCAAACCCAAGCCACTTGAGGCCCAAGTCACTTACCTGGCAACTAGTAGAGGCATCTATAACTATCAGAAAAAGAAACAAAAGGCAAAAGATTAGTACTACACGCCAACACACCCAAGGGCACCCAGGAAAGGTAGACACATTTTTGTACATGCACCCCCATTAACTCCCTACGCAGCTTTTAACTGTCACACACACAGGCCTTGCTACTGCACAGCTGTAAACCAGGGTCAGCCAAGACTGAACCCTGCCATGTCGTTCTTGGCAGAGCACAGCACTTAAATATAGGGGACAAAACCAGGAAGAAGCATCAAAGCAGGAGCACAACCTCTTTCAACTCTGCTGCCTGTTGTGAACTAGTTTAGCCTCTTAACAGGGTTTTTATACTATAACTTCGTTAAGGCCCGTTTTCCAGCTCTGTCCCCAGCCATTCAACCATTTCTCTCTCTCTGGGCACTCAACAGTGCTGATTTCGGTGCCACAGTCTCATCCACTGTACTGCATCCTCTTCCCCTCAGGTACGAAGGTTTATACTGTACCATATATACTAACACAGCTGCTTGCACAAGCACTGAGCAAACAGCACGCTAGGCGCCAGCGTGCCAGCTCCTTTCTAGCAGCCAAACAGAATGGTCTGCAGGATTAAACCTTTGAATTGCAGCTGTGACACTGAAAATGAACCAGTTCAGATGCAATTCTACTTTGCATACGCAAGCAAAATCACCACAAACAGTGCTGCGAGTTTGGTCACCTCCCACTGGTGCCTTTCCTCCTCTTCCTCTCATAAAATTGGACTTTGCACATGTGGCCATGCAGGGTTCTACAGTGATAAGCTGAAAATACGGTTGCAAAAATACACGAGATGCATCTAGACATTATGAAGCCTAAATATCAACTGCTCAGCCGGTCTCCTCTAGCTCACTGCCACGGAATAACGACAAGCGATCAAGCATGTTCTCCACATCCCGCTGCCTGTAGCCTTTCCCTTCTTTGGGGAGGCATTTCACACTCTTCCCAGATGGCCCTCTTTCTTATTCCAAATGTGACCCTGCCTAGTGGCCATCACCACTTTTATGTAGCCACAGCTCTGCCACAGGAGGTTCTGGATATGATCTAAGGAAGGAGGACACCGCAGCTGGATCAGGATGCTGCAGGCAAACTGCTGGTCAGGAAGTAAGGCCACAGAGAACATCAGCTCCTCCACACAAGATGGTCTGGATACAGGAGTTAAACTGTAAAACCAGCTTGAATGCAAACAAATTAAATGATAGAAAATTCAGTTCTTCCCTTCCTTTCCTTTTATCTTCTCTGAATACTTACTGCATCTCTTTAAAGTGATGTGAGTTCATCCTGAAGGGCCCAACACTCCGAATCAAATGGGAGATGAATCTTAAATAGACAAAGGAATTGGAGACACGGACAGTTTGGCACTTGCCACTGCTAGAAGCTGTGCCCCAACAACACCACTACCCTTGATACCAAAGCATCGCCTAAGACAGATGCGTTGGCAACAGTAGCAAAACATACCTGCTGCTATGTGTGTTCGCAGGGTCCCTCTTGGGCTGTGAACCCACTGGATATACTGCAGCCCCGATGCCCTGTACAGAGGCCAAGTCCCAGGTCCTTTGTAGTCATCACAAAAGCGACACTTGCTTTGCAGGCTGCTGCAGGCAGGCACTACGAAAAATTTTCTTGAACAAATTTCATTATGCAGCAAAAACGTTGGCCTCAAATTCCCCTGCAAAATGGGGACAAAAGTTACCTTGGCAGTCACCGGGGGAGGATAATAATCAGTGAAAAAATTAGAAAATTAGAGTAAAATCCATGAGTAGAAACTGAGAAGCAGCCTAGCCAGCGATTAGCATTAGCACTTGCCCCACATGGGGACATTGTTTTGCCACCATATTTTTCACGCGCTGTTGTTTCAGATTCACTGGACCGATGTGACTGAGCAATTGCTCCCCTCACCCAAAACTAAACTGACCTGAGAGAACATCTTTGATTTTATTGCCTAGCTTCAAATGCCTGCTCAGAATTCAGCGCTTCTTTAGATATAGCTTTAATGTGCACTTTTCTAAAGTACTTTCAATAGTAAATATAGCAGAACAGGGATAAATTTGGCCCAGTGCATTTAACCACAAAAAATAGAGCCAAGGCACAGGGGACACCCTGGAGTCCCAACTCATCTGCCCCCCAAAATCCATAATAATAATATTTTTATTTTAGCACTCATACCTGAAGGCCTCTAGGTACTTTAAAAAAATGTATAGAGTAGTAAAAGCAATTTAGTCCCCAACACTTGCATATTTTAATTCACGGTTGATTATTATTTCTCTGCACACATATTGCTTTAGTCATCTACATTTTTATATCATTTCTTTTTACTGTACAGCTGAGTTCTTAACTATATTTATGGACTGCTGTATTTTCCCTGTACACCTATGCGCCTTATTATTTATTCATAATCTCCCATTTCCCTGTTAGTTATTGTTCGCAATATATTTTTTAAATCAATAATAAAGCTTAAACTCCAGATTATAATTTTTTAGACTGAAGAAGAGACTTCACGGGGCTAAGCAGTGACTGGTTGGTTGGTTTACATGTAGAAGTGAAGACAGGATTTGGCCCAAGAACACATCACTCCAGGTAGGAGGGGAAACCATTAAGATTCATGCTGCGTTCTGCCTCTTCTGCACGCAAGCAATGAGCAGGCACAGGTATCAGTCGACTCCACTCTCGTTGTGAGGAGAATGCATTTTGCTAGCACAGACAGCTCATTAATGATCAAAATTCCTCGTAGCAGCAGGTTAGCCAAGGCTTTAACGGCACGTCGTGCAGTTTCCTGAAGCACCTTCCTGGAAGAAAGGATCCTCTTGGCGAACCCTTCCCGGGACCTCTGCCTCCTCCAGCAGCACTGACGCGGGTAGGTCTGCGTGCAGCCATTCACCTCGGGACCGCCCTGCTGGCAATTATCTGCTTACTAACCAACAATGCTGGGTGTTTAAAAGCAGGGCATTTCTGAGCCTGGTGTTCTTCCATGTCTTGTTCTCTTGAAGGGCTTTCCCAGAGAGGAACGCTGACTATGGTTCATCTGAATTAACTAAATTCAGATTAGCTAAAAATGCATTAAAACTCTATGTATGTATTGTCCTTCTGAATTAACTTGGCCTTTATGGGACTTATATTACTTTATCTTAATTCTGAACAAGAACATCTACACACAGATTTAATGACATTTAATCAATCTGCTTTAAATTCAGATCATTTAGCTGGTTTGGGTTTCTTTCATTCCACACGCCTGCGTAGACTAACCCATGACTCAACATGTCTGAGGGGTGGCCAGTGGACAGTACCTGTTTTTCTGAGAGGTGGTGTCTGCTTCCTATTGTCACATACATACATGCACTCAGAGAGCCTTGCAAAGCATCTCCACTGCCTTGCAACTTTGACACGGAAATCTTCTAGAAAGAAACTTGTTTCTGAAAATAGCCAGGACCCCTTCTGTCATAACCACACAAAGATGCCCATTGACAGCCCTTAGGAAGTCCATGTGATGTTTCCATGCAAAATTCAGATACCCTGTGACAGACTGACACAGCTCTACCATTTTTGTTGTAAATTCCCTCCTAAAAGACCGTAGGGAGACACAAACACTACCTCTTATAACAGCTTTTATTCACCAAGCTGTCAGTGCCAACAGGACATGCCATGGGGCTGTTGCTATCTCCTGGCTATTCTAGCCAACCAAAAAAATAGTTCTCTCCCTGCAGTTACAGGAGGCCCACTCAACTGTCTGGTTTTGATGATGCCAAAATGCAGATTCTTTAGCTTCTTAAGAGGAACTCCCATGTTTCTCTGGCTTTTCTGTTCCAGAAAGGAAGAGGAATGAGCTGTGAATACAAACTCTAACCATCTGTCTTACAGGTTTCTCTCTTTCCCCATACATTCATAACAACATAGCTAAGCCTTCTTCCTCTCTATCAGGTACATTTCCCTTCAGAAGTCACACATTTCACTACTCATCTCCAAAGGGCAGCCAGAATGTCACATGAAAGGGAGCTGTTGTTTCTCCACTATTCCTTTGGGTTTCTTATAACAATTCAGAAAGGCCCAGACAAGCCTATAACTTGCAGGATTTTGCAAGTTTTTCTTGCATGCTGTCTTTTCTAAAGACATTTGAAATAACATCCTCAATACCAGTGGACTCAGTACGTATGAGAAAAATATGATTTTGTTGCTGGTTTGAGACAGAGGAAGAGAGGCCAGTGGGAGTCAGGAATATGCTGAATTGTGTTAGAAACAAGTGAGGTGTAGGTTGTGTCACTGCCCCCTCCCAGCTCGGCTAGAGGCATGTTCTTAGATTGCACAAGATGAAAAGTGGCATTTCTCACATCACATACGTCCAGTCACTGTTATCTGAAAAAAACTGGCTCATCATGAGCACGTTGGCAAGTGTCAGCAGAGCTCTCTGTCAAAGGTAAATAAGATTCATACTCTGAACGGCTTGTTCTGGGTTTGATGTCATTCCCAACCCACTGGATCAACACCTTTTCCTCCTCTGTCTCTCCGTACAGAGTCAAGCATCAATTCCCCAGTGTATTTACAGCACTGTCCTGTCCCTCTACCAGCATCCACCCTTGTCCCTTTGGCTTGTTATTATCACACTCTGTACCCTAGGTGGCATCTTCAATGGATTTTCTTTTCTCTGCCTTAGGTACAGACCAGTTAAATTTCCATCACTTTGCTTTTCAAAAACATTTCATTTGAACATTTCTGTTTAAATAATCAAAGCACTTTTGATTGTAGCTTTTGCTACTCCCCTTCTCAAGCCCTACAGACTCACCTCTGCAAAGGGTGCCCACCCTTTTTGGTAGCATCACCTCCTCTTCCTTGCAAGCACATTGTAACTCCGGTCTCCAGCTTCGCACACCTCACACCTTCACACATGCGCCCTAGCCTCTGGCTGAGTTTCCACCAGCCATCTCCTCCACGTTGTCACCAACACCAGCTTCACTGCTTGCTCTTCAGCTTCTTGTGATGATATTTTAACACCTCATCAATACAGGCCCCTACACAAGCATTCTCTCGACACCTGACCACCAGGTTTATCCACCAGTCCTTCCTAGTTTGCTCCCCTCCCACAGGGATGTCCATACCAGCCCTGTAGCAATGGCTGGGGCAGTCAGCAGCCAGCTGCCACACGATTTAGAGCATTTTTATTCCAACTGCTTCCACAGCTTCGACTTACTTCAGTCCTCTCTACTCTCCTTTCCTCCTCTTCAGCTACACAACTTTTATAAATGTGTTTCTATAGCACCAACCAAGTACTACTACTCCTGAGTCCCATTTGCTCCTACTGAAATGCAGACATTAAGTGATAGTGTCTTGGGACACTGGAAAAGCCCGGGGTGTTAAGATAGGTGTTGCCTTGTCTCACACACACACAAACATCAGGTGGTCACGTACAGCAAAAGGGAGAAGCACTATCAAAGATATAGTTAGCAAGTTGCCCTTTTGCTTATATCTTGTTGCAGTAAGAATATCTGTCATTCTCTTAGTGGTTTGCTGCTTGGAGGGTGATTTTAATTAAAACGTAAAATGTCAAACATTAGTAAGAAGGAGGATAACCCTGTAGGGAGTGAGGATGAATCAAATTTATTAGTCACTGAGCAGCAGGCTGGTAGCCCTTCACTTGGAGAAATTTTAAAAGGCAGTTAAAGTGAAATAAAGAATGAGCCTAATCTCCCCCTATTCTAACTAACCTTCCGAAAAACAGAATCACAAGTTTCCACCAGCTCCAGGAATTAAAGACAAATCTGCTACAGAGATTAAAACGGCTTCACTTTGTGTGTGCAGGACCTACAGAAAGTGAGTCTCCTTTATAGACTGTGAAGGAAAAATGTCTCTGTTAGGGGTATTTCTCCCTGTTATCAAGGAACGGCTGTGCTTGCGCTGTACACAGTGTGTAACAGGACTGCAAGAGTCACTGGCGTTTGGTAGCAAGCATGAAAACCAACCCTTGGAGCTGCCTCTGTGGGAATTGTTTCCAAGGGCAGAATTTTCCAGTCCATGGTTTTCAGGAACCAGGATGACTACAGACCCCTCACAAGTCAGAGGTCAGGACTGCAGCACACACAAACTCCACCTGTCCTCCCTCTTGCACAATATCCTCTGCAGTTCTGCTTTATGCTAATGATGACTCTGCTGGATCGTTCTTATCCATCTTCCTTAACAACTGCAGACAAACAGCATCTTTGCTATTTCATGATGTTCCCTTTCAAGAAAACATTTCTGAGGAACTTTTTACAGCATCAAGCAAACAAACATTTGTTTTCTGTTTTCAAGTTTCAAACCTAGTAGATTCTAAGTAAGAGTAGAACAGCATCCCAGGTTTCCCATGGATGTGTTACCTAATCCCCATACAGATTACAGAGAACTTTACAAGGATGTTGAGACCCTTTTACCTTATGCATGCAGCCAAACAC
Source organism: Hypotaenidia okinawae (assembly GCA_027925045.1). Taxonomy (NCBI): domain Eukaryota; kingdom Metazoa; phylum Chordata; class Aves; order Gruiformes; family Rallidae; genus Hypotaenidia; species Hypotaenidia okinawae. The sequence goes on from BSDF01000002.1 coordinate 66,988,172, forward strand.
ACGTAGGGACACAGTGCTAACCATGCCTTGCAAAAGAGGGCTGTGGGTTGTTGTATCCATGGGTGGTGTATCCAGCTGGATTTTCAGCTCCTCTACAACTGGGTGGTGCCATTTACTCTGAGCACCTCTATGCATGGCAGAAAACAGAGATTTCATGTTGATAATCATGTCCCAGGGCATTTTTTCTAGCTCCTGCACACTGTTTACTCATAAGGCAGGTAAAAGCCCTCCTACCAGGTCATTCATGGTCCACACACCTGTGTTGTGCCCTCATATTGGGCTTGTCCTTAGTTGCATCACCTTCATGCTAGGACTAAGCTTTCTCATGCAAAGCAGGTACCTCTTGTCCTTGAGAGGGTATCAGCTGCTACAGGAGACATTGAGGCAGCCATCTCAACACAGAAATGAAATAGGGGATAGTTTTCACACCATCACTTCATAATGCAGTGATTGTTATTTTTTTCTTTAACTCATGATGGAGTGTAAATTCTGGTAAAGATTTTGAACAGCTTTTAGCTAAGAGTCCTTAAAAGTAAATTGTTTCATTCAACTTGAAATCTAATTCTATATGGCAGAAAAGACAGGCAGCATTTGGGATGGGGGGGATGGGGGGGATGGGGGGGAGAAAAAGAATAGAGCAACAATATAGAGCCTACAAATTACAACCAAGTGGAGCTGTCAATAAGATCTTGCTCACCATATTGTCACAGAATTTTCCTTCTGTGTCACGTTGGTCATTACTGTAACACTACATGAGAAATCACTCCATCTGTTAAAAAAGAAAAGAAAAGCAGCTGCTATCCTCCTGCAAAGATGGAATTAACAAACACCCAGTAACTGTATTCCTTTCAACTTTTGCAGTCACAATTTTAGTTCCACTTTATTTGTGCCATGCAAGCCACCAAGCAGTTCTACTGCCATACTAATAAGACCTTCAAAAAGCTCATTAACCAACAAGAAAGATGCTACCTATGGAAACTCCAATGACCGCGACAGTCTTAGTTTCCCACACTGATGGTTTGGAGGGCGTCAGGGTTTCTCTGGTGACAGGGGAGGAGATGTTAACATCTCGGGGAGAGGAGCACTAATCTAGACACTGCACTAGAACAGGAGAAATCTTCATGGAAATTCAAGATTATTTTGCTGACTTAACTTGACAGTTGAAGCAGGTGAGTCCCAATTACATCCAGCCACAGAAAATAAACGCATTTGAATGCGTGAAGCAGAGGAGCCTGGAGCAAGAACAGCAGGCTGCCAGTGAAGGCATTCAGGCTCAGGAGGAAGCCTGGGCCAGGATTTTATGGCTTACCATTAACACTGAGCAAAACATGGAGCCCCTGAGAACAGCTTTCTTTAAGATCACAGCTAGCCTGTATGTTCCAAGAAAAGGGCTGGGTGGCATCACACCTATATGCCATACTTTTCTGTAACTAAGTTTAGGCTGGAGAGTAGCCTGTAGCTCCTGCAATTCAGGGGATGTTGAGCCAAGCTCAGGGAGAGGTCAAATCAAACACCAAACACACACCAAATCCCCAAACGGTCACGTTTCTCCTGTGAAGGGTTAGATCACTAAACACCACTTACCAAAAACAACCAGTAGCACAAACAGATACAATAACCAGTGTATTTAAATAGCTATTAAAGGAGGAAGGCTGGCTTGGGTATGATCAGGCAGGACTGTACTGGAGACAGCACGTTGCAGTTCAATGGGGCTGGCTGTTCAACAAAGCCTCAGGCAAGCTCCAGCTTCTCCATATTTCCATGTGCCTCCTTGCCCTCCCCTCAGGCTTGGTTCTGGAGACACACATCCCACCAACACCTGCCTTCATGCTGGCAGGTACCTGCAGCAGCTTGAGCTGTGACCAGCCATGATCGAGAGCAGCAGAGCCACAGGAGAGTATTTGAACATGTATCACCATATTCACATCACCCTTCTTATGCTCTTCACTAAGCATCTGCTGTTGGCTGGGGATGGGGATAGGAATATCATTAGAGGCAGGACGTTACAGTGAGTATCGCTGCTTTTATGCAAGGGTGGCTTGGGGGGTTTTCTTCCCACCATTTCAGACTTTTCATCTGGCAGGTTGCTTCCATAAGCCTGTAGCTGCACCTCAACTGGAAGAGAAAATATAAGAGGCAAACGCAGTTCCAGCTGTTTGAAAAGAAGCCCCTAAACCAAAAGAAGGTTCTGTCTGGGGGCATTCCTGATCCGTTTTTTATCCTGTAGGACTCTTCTATTCACTGGGGGGTGATTCTCAGCTATCTGTGGCAGAAGGAAAATGCCAGTAGGCAGCATCATTCCAACAATCTGCAAGATGGTACTATCATTTTCTGGAAAGAATTAATTTTGTTGTAAGTGTGTGAGTTGTGTCTGTTCATCTGGTCTGTTAATTCATCCAAAGGCTTCACCATCCTAATAGTCTCAATGGTTACGGTAGCTGGTAGGTTACCTCAAAATAATCATTAGAAGTACTCCATTAATTGAATATTATTTACATTACAACAATACAAAGACCAAAGTGAGATCAGAATTTCATTTTTTAGCAGAAGAAAGTTATAGAAGTCTAATTACAAAGAATTTTTGTGGAGAAGGCAAGTAATGGGTGGAAGGGAAATTGAGGCACAGAGATTTGAAGCACTGGTGAAGGAGGAAAGCAAAAGAAAGGATAAAATTAAATGTCTCCCTAATTCATTTGTTAACAGGAGTTGTGTGTTAATATCAAAGAAAGATATTCAAATAAATTGTCCCCACTAAAGTACCTACTAAAGATGGTCAGAAAATTTTCTGACACCTTGAATCAGGTCAAAGCAGCAAAGCAAATAAAAAAGCAAAGCAAACAAACAAAGAAGAAACACCCCTCCTGGGAAGGTTTCCTCCAAGTCAAGGTGAATCTTCTGGTCAAGGGTAGAGAATACTCTAAAGGCCTAAAGCCCACTCTGAGCTGATTCAGAGCACAGACTGCCCCAAGGTTTTTCCCCATTTTAGAGCACCTCGACGTGGTGGGCCAAGTCCTTCTCCTTTTCCCCTGCACCCTTTTGCAAGTGAATGCTGCTGGGCTGATGCAGCAGATCGGGACTCCTGTCCCTGTTCTGAATAGGACAAGGAGAAACTTGCAGCAGGGGGATCTCCACCAAAAGGGTACTCCCACAGAGCAGGGCCCTGGAGTCTCAAAATCAGCAGAGAAGACAGCTCTCCCACCTACCTCGGCCTCCTGTGTGCATGGGATGTAGATACAGGCATAGCACACAACAAAATACATTGTAAGGGTTGCCTGACTTTCCAGCCCTATTGTTCTGACCAGGGACAGGCCCCAGCATTTGGATCCACGCAGGGATTTTAAATACCACAAAGTTTGTTGTTACCATTCATGTGGCTTTGTTTCAAGTCAACCCCTGCTTTAACAAGAAAGGAAACTGTCGTTTCGAGGCAACACAACATGAAGGCATTCAGTGCATCTGACAGTCTGCTGTCGTGCAGCTTTTCAGTGTGAAGGGTAAGCAAAGCCACCACACCACACATGAACTTTTACATAGCTGTATTTATTGTGCAAATGAAAAACTGTTTTGCACAGCATGCCTGACCAAGAGCTTGGCACCACTGCAAGAACTAGTCTATGTAGAAAACTGGATTTTATCACAGGCTGAAAGACTGCTAAAGTCCTTGAATACAAAGAGCTCCATTTAGAAAGAAATTGCAGTGTGTAAATATAATCCACAATCAAGGCTCTCAGAGTCACAAAATAGCATGACTCTGATTACTAATTTAATCAGGCACCACAAGCACTTAAGTGAAGAACCCCAACCAGACAAAGGGAGCTCCTTACAGCTGTTTTTAGCAGGCTGTATTTTGCAATAGACATGTGAGCACAGATCCCAGTTTGTAAGCGATCCCATGTTTGAGGGGCAACATTTACTAAAACAAAGTGAGATTACACTGATGGTGAATCTCAAGAACCTGCTAGACCAAAACCTGTGGTAAACCACATCCCCGCCACGTTATGAAAAATACACAAGTCTCTGCACCATTCACACTGACTCCCCATCAGGAGGCATCAGGACCTAAAGCTAGCTTTAATGTCTGCAAACAAAACTGACTAATAATAATGAAAAAGGTACTTTTGTTGGAAAGATCTACCACAATTTCCAATACAATAAATACATTGTGTCAAACCAAAACCAGGCAAGGTGTCTGTGACTGATGCAAGTCTCATCCCAGACTAAGCAGGTCACCTACACACTGCGCAACATCTGAGGAGAGCAATACCTGGTGGGACTTCACTGAGCTGAAAGGTCCCTACAAGCTCCAGAGGTACGAGGGCCACCACTCTCCATCCCAGGTCAGCAACAGGTCCCACACAGCAACTAGAAAGTACTCCTGAACTCTTTCTCCTCCTGTCTCACGCACAGTGTCCGGGGTGAAAGTGAGATCTAATGCCACTTTATTATTTTTAAAAATTGCCAAAGAGCACATAGGTGTTTATGTCTATATGCTACGTGTCTTAAATATGTCTTGGGTCTTGGTGCCAGAGGATAAAACAGCATGAGTACAGCCAGACTTTGTTTTTTAGCCCATTGCCTTTTCTCCCCATCTTCTTTGTCATGCTGTGCCATGGGCTGCCAGTCCCATGTGGACATCTCAGACATGTCAGGGCAGCCAAAATAGATACAACCTTTACATACCTATTCATAAGTCCTGTGACTAGCCCTCTGCTGCTTCAGACATGACTTATATCCATTAGCTTAATTTTCTGATGATATCTCAAAACAATATAAAAATATCTATATGACACATACCTTCTCCCCCTCTTCCGCCCTCCTCCCTGCTCAGCCTTAAGCAAGCAACTGGTGAAAAAAACCCTCACAATGCCATGTAACACGAAATCTCTGCTTAGTTGGATGTATTAATAGCTCAACCCATTTTCTGATGTAATTGCATTAATTGTTCCTGTCCCAACTGGCTTTCCAGGAAAAAAAGGAAAGTTCATTTAAATATTAAACATGGAAAGCGTTGGGGTTTTTGTTACGGCTTTGCACGCAGATGTGAAGCAGAGTGCTAAATATCAGCACTCTGCCTAGTTGAAGGCTGTTGTGTTAGCAGGAATCCTCACCTATTCGTACAAACTAGCGTGTACCAGATGGCTCCATGGGAGTCAGGAGGCTTGAAATGGAGCAATCATTCAGTCTGCAGATGGAATATACAGTACGTTCCCAGTTAAGTAAGGGGCTCATTTATTCAGATAGATTCTGCATATATGGAGCGCGTCTCTGAGGACAAGCCAGTTTCTGTCTCCAGATTTCCAGCAAATTTCCAAGCTAGGTCCATCCTCCATCACACTTCTGCTACCAGAGTCCAGCAAAAAGCCCTCTCACTAATAAGGTGGAATTTTGCTCAAGCTGTGCTGAAGCAGTACACTAAAAACAATATTTGCAATTTTTTTTTTTTTCACATCTTCCCAATCTGGGAAATAAAAGGTGCTCCAATATATTTTTCTCTTTTCATTCATCATGCAAACATTTGGACAGAACCTTCTAATTCAATGCTCCAATCAGAGCAGAACTACATATTTATATGCTAGTTATGATTATTTATCACCAGAAAAATAAAACAATGACTAAATGCTAATTAAGACCTGCAGCAGCAACACCCACTGTTGCCATGCAGAGTGTCAGCCATGCCTGCCTTTGACGTCCACAGTAAGTGAAGCACAGAAGCAAGATGAGTGCCTTAGCAGAAAGAGAGAAGAATCATAGAATCACAGAATGGCATGGGTTGGAAGGGACCCCAAGGAGCACAAAGCTCCAACCCCTCCTGCCACAGGCAGGGCCACCAACCTCCAGGCCTGGATCTACACAAGGTTGCCCAGGGCCCCATGCAACCTGGCCTTGAACACCTCCAGGGACGGGGCATCTGTCACCTCTCTGTGCAGCTTTTTCCAGCACCTCACCACTCTCTCTGTAAAGAACTACCCCCTAATATCTAATCTAAACCTTCCTTCCTTTAGCTTCAATCCATTCCCCCTTGTCCTGCCATTATCTACCCTTTCAAAAAGTTGATTCCCCTCTTGTTTGTATGCTCCCTTCAGGTACTGGAAGGCTGCAGAGAAGGATGATGCTTCTTGAACAAACACTCAGACAAGTCTAAGCTGATACGGGATGGTCGTAATTTGTATAAGAATGCAAACTAGAAGCTGCCCTGAAGAGGACTAGGAACTCAAAACTATTCAAAGACATTGCAAAGCAACCTTGGTCTCAAGGATAAAGGTCAAATGAGCATTTTAGTTTCAGATTTGCAGTAGCCTGCTAACACTTGTTTAGGCAAATAATTGAAAAAACCTATGACAAGGAGCATTTTCAAATGTCTGGGTGAAAGATATTACTTGTTTCGTATTGTCAGGCTTTGTAGAACTGATTCTATGGGGGAAGGATTATGAAGGGAGAGCTGGGGTTTGGTGTGTTTTAACAAAAGTCCACAAAAACACAGAAGCAGCTCACGTTCCACACAGAAGGAATAAAACCTCCTCCTCCAGTGGGGAGCTTTTCTCCCCATACCAAGTCTTGAGAGGTCTTGAGAACTCGGTCAAAGCACGCCATAGAGATCCACCCCTGGCAAAGCTGCTCCCCACCTTGGTACTCCCAGGAGACTGAGCTGCTTCAACAGGCACAGCCTGCTCCACTGCTCCCCAGAAGCACCAGCATCTCTCTGCAAGAACATTTCCAGGAAGCATTGGCAGCCTCCACAGGAGGAAACGGATGGCTTCCAGGCCGGCAGACCACTGGATGCTTCTTCTTCCCTCTCCACAGCCCATGCTGCTGCTACTGTGTACTGGGGGAGTGCTCACTTGATCCTTTAATTTTTTTTTTTACCAATAGGCATAATTTTGGCTCACAGTACCCAACACGGGCGACGTAGTGTGTGCTAATGGTATAGTTTACAAATGCGAACATCACAGGGAAAGTATTGATTTGTAATAACAAGCTGGAGGAGCAGGAAGAGGGAATTGTTAAGGGACCATCTTCTATCACTTTCCAAGGATGGGAGGAACTCAATTATACCCAGCAGCCTCACCTAATGTAATTGTATTCGCTGGCTGTTTGCCTTTGAAGTACCTCTCCTGCAGTATGTCTTGGCAGTGTATTCTGCCACATCAAAAAGGGAAAGTTTTACTACCTGTGCTTTTGGAGAGCTCATTAAAAACACACCAAGTAGAGAGATGGAGCAGAAAATTGTTATCAAATCCTCCGGGGCTTTTTGTTTTGTGTTGTTTTTCTTCTCAGATCACACAGAAGCCCATGCACTTTGTGGACTCCGTTACAGAAACGTTGATCGCACGGACTGCTGTTAATTCATCACAGTTTTGCTAGGCTACTTGTCTTCATTTGCCATGAACACAAACAAATTCTACAGACACACCATATCAAATCTGTTCTTCTGAAAAGACACATTCACTGGTGAAACAAAGAGAAACGTAATGGCAATTAATAAACTAACATTTACTGCACTAATTAGCATCTCCTAGAGGGCTTGATTATGTGTTTACACCAGTTAGATACAGCTCAGTATGAGAAAATACCCACATTTCATACATCAAAAGACATTTCTTTCATATTTCCTCTTCCATTCTTATAGAAGTGAAGTGTGAAGACAAGAGCATGAAGGAAGGTAGAATAATTCATTACCTTGTCTCCTACTGATTTGTACATTCAACGGGTTTTTTGGAATAAACACAAAGTCATAAATTAGCTTGTAGCAAAATAGAATTAATTGAATGTCTTTGTAGGATCATCAAACCAAGGTTAAAGTCAATTTATCTGCCTGGGATTTTGTTAATGTAGCTTCAGCTCATTAGAGTGAGAGCTGATATTGTGGAAGGGACGCGCAGTCTCGTGAAAACATAGGCCAACCCGTGTTTTCTCTACTTAAGGGCAAAAAACCCTCCTATGTGTCATGCACACAGAGATGCATGCATATGTATTTACATTCAGAAAGGAAAAAAAGTGTGAGCCATAAAATAAGTCCTCTCAAGAAAAGGATTTTATATCAAGAGGATAGTACAAGGATTTCAACTGCCTCCGGAAGACATCTAGTCATATAAAGAACCCAGATTGTCCTGAGCTTCCTAGGATCATTATAGCACCGTGTTATTTCCTTAGCTCATGAACAATGCAGAAGCCACATTAGTAAGCAAAGGACATCAAGAGGCAGTTTGGTTACATCAGTCCCTCTACCTAAGAGGTAATATCCTGAGGCTGGAAACAGATGCAGGACAATTAGGACACAAAAATCAGTACTGTGGTTTTGGGAGACTTTTTGGTAACAAATACTGTATTAATCTCTGTGGATACTTCATGACAGCCAGAATGATTCCTATCAGGAGGGCTTTCGACAATAAACGCTCCAGCTAAGCGAGGCAGATGGAGTGCAGCAGGAGCAGCCTGATGCTGAGCATGCCTTCAGCCCGTTCCTATATGCAGCGGGTTGGTAGGGTTTCCTGGGCTGGTATCAGAGAAGCGGATGTAACAAGAACCTCAAATGCAGACCAGAGCTTAAAGCTTACCCTGAGCACTCTGCATTCCCAGATGTTTCCTTCCCAGGAGCGGCAAGGGATTTTTTCAGGACTAGTTGAAAAAAAGCGAAACCACACGACCACCAGAGCTCAAAGGCAGCTCACAGCTGTGTCTGGCTGAAGGAAAACTCCAAGCTGAGAAAAGACTACGTTCAACCACTGCTTGTTGTTAGATGGGAGGAGGATCCTGCACATAGCAATTCCTGGGGAAAGACAGACGACACAGTGCAGCACTTTAGCATAGCTTCAGGTGAAGTCAGCGATGGTTGCATAGGCTGATGCCAAAGGCCAAATGCAACTGTCGGCATACAGAATCACAGACTGGTTTGGGTTGGAAGGGACCTCAAAGACCATCCAGTTCCCACCCCCTGCCATGAGCAGGGACATCCTCCACTAGACCAGGTTGCCCAAAGCCCCATCCAGCCTGGCCTTGGACACTGCCAGGGAGGGGGCAGCCACAGCTTCTCTGGGCAGTCTGTGCCAGGGTCCCACCACCCTCACAGGGAAGAAGTTCTTCCTTATATCTAATGAAAATCTACCCTTTTTCAGCTTAAAGACATTCTTGCCCATGTAAAAAGTCCCTCTCCAACTTTCAATTTTCAGCAAAATTCTGCATTTTCAGCATAATTCTAACTGCTTTGACCTTCATTATGTCTCTAGCAAGCAAGCCACAGAAAAGAACCTGTGCTAAGGAAATTGAGAATTAATAAATGCTCCTGACTTCAATAAAGATAGAAGTAAAAATCAAAACAAGTCAGAACTGTGAAGAAAAATCATGACTAAGAATCAACAGATTTTCTTTTGCTTTTTGACCATTTTAACCTTTTTCCAACCTCTACCAAGATTATGTTTCTATAACTAAAGCTGGAACTTTTTGTTACAAATACATCGACAAAGTAAGTGCGCTGGGACAAACAGACAAAAATAAATGTCACTTTGAATCCACAAACCTCTGATATACACCTTGCCCATCTGTGAGCATCTCACTTTCGTCATTGCATACATATCTCATGCACTTATTCCTCTTTACTGCTTGCATTTTATTTTGGCAGGACTTCAGCATGAACCAGCTGTGCCAAGAGCCATGTAAGCAGACAGTGGCAGAAGGCAGTACCTCACAATCTAGTAAAAGGAGGAAAAAATCTGCTCGAATGATGAGAAACTGAATGAGGAGACCTTCTCAGAAAGGGCGATAGGCTGTTCACGTCACACCTTTAATGCATTCTAAACATGGCGACACATCAGGCTGTTTACAGGCCTAAAGATACAGACAGCAGAGTGGTAACAGGCAGCAGTCAACAAAAGTGCTCAAAAATACTCAGACCATCCTGAAGTGGATACTCAGAAGGTTTTGGTAATTACCTGAGCAAACTTCTTTTTAGAATTGCAGGGCGAGTGAGACACTCATTACTTTTAATCACATCTTTACTCACAGCCTCTTCTGCCAGCAATTCCCGAGTGCTGTTACCAGTGGCCTTACCTTTCTCCAGGAGGAAAGCAGTTGCCCTATTAGTATTCCAGCTTGTCACCACTTCCACTCAACACGGTGTCCCTGACCATAGACACAGCTCAAAAGCCTGGCAGGTCTGCCTTGTCATCAATATGGGGATGATCACCCCACCTGCAACCCCCAAGCTATGAGATCCAGCTCCTTGTGCAGGTAGGAGCAAGTTGTTCCAGGCTTGATTGCAGTTAGGTAAAAGCACTGCCTGTTGGTGGTTTAAAACAGGAGGCTGGTTGCTCCATTGTACCCAGAGGCCTGATTTTTTTTTCCTCCAGGCTGGCTGACTAATTCTCAACAGAATTGGATCAGTTGCTGCTCTTAGATCCCAGGGGATAGTCATGGCAGGGATGGCCTTTCTGCGCCTCTTCCCTGTCTGCAGACTGTGACCTTTGCTGCAGTAGGTGGGATTTTGGCCACTTTGAAGTCTTTGAAACCTCAGGCCTAAATTTCAGAGATTTCCAAGTACAGTAAGCCAGATACAAAAGCATATACATGGTTCAGTCTGTGCCACGTTGCACGTACTTGGACACGTAACATGGACACATAAAAACATTTGGTCTCTCTTCTGCCTGGCTACCTATTCCTTACCCCACAGCTAGTTTTGTTCCCTTACCAATTTACTAATCTCTTTGCTAGAGACAGTACAGCAGCACCTTAAATGGGATATATCCAGCTGGGAGCAGGGAAGGCATATAGCTGGCAGCACCATTGCCTTCCTCTAATGGCTCTCCCAGCTTTCAGTTGTCTTCTCCCTCGCCAGCCGTCTGTCCTTCTGTGAGCGTGGCTGGCTGTAGACCATCTGATATGAAGATGATGTCTGGCACCTCATGCTCTAAATAGACTCTCTGATGTAGCCCTTCATCCTTGCCAAACACCCCAGCACTAGGCTAGATAAGGGAGAGCCAGTGCTGAATTGTGTATAAAACTGTATTACCCAGGACTAATACAAATACTTGGCCATACATTCAACCAGTGTTGAACCTAGCACCACTAGCTGTAATGGACCAATGCCATTTCACATCAGTCCTCCTAAACAGGAGCAAACTGTTCAAAGCACGTTTAGCTGTAGATACAAGACAACTTCTAAAATTCTTTATGAAAGACATGTTTTCCTACTACTTTATTCAGTCCTTCTTCAGGCAAAATTCCACTTTCGTTTTATGGAGAGAACTTAATTCTAAGAAGTCTTATAAGCAATAAAGTAGAACTGGGACTGCTCTGAACATCCCTTAAACTGTGTTATTATTCAGACTCCAAACTCTCCCACATTATATTGATTTCTTATGTATATCTACGTGCCTTCAGAATAATATTTATGTTTGTAGTTTTGCATTTTGTGCACACAAGTTACTGACATGGTCTCGCAGAGAAGTAAATAGTTGGCTTTCACACTATGTCCTCCTCATCTACAGAGGAGGAAGCCCCTCTGGACCATGGGGTAGGGCAGTATATAGGCAGTGCGTACTCTTCAGCAGCTTCATTTTGCAGTTTACTTAGAAAAGTGAAAATTACAAAATCCTCAAAACTTATCTGCTAGAAGAAAATTAACCCATTTGCTTTCTTGCAGTAGAAATGACCCATCTCTAGTTAATAAAAAGATTGTTTATCTTTGGCAAATTTACATTTGTTAGCAGCTGAATGTCACTCCAGCTCCCCTGCTTCCCTGTCCCTCCCTTTCATGTGATCTGAAAGCAACTTTGGTTTGTTTCTCTCACAGCAAAGCAGAGCTGCAATAACAGCAAATGGTCCTTGGAAATCACAGTCACATTAGGCTTCTGTTCAAATAGCTTTTAAGGCTGCGATAATAGGAGGCATTCCTAATAACTGGTGACTCAGTGAGACCCTGCACAGAAGGCCTCCAAATGACAGTACACAATTTAGAATTTAATCTAGAAACAGTGGCGGTGATGAGATTCCAGCTGGGGACCTTCTGGTCTAGAGGCCGGTGCTATACCTTCTGGTCTGGAGGCCAGCACTATGCTAAACCGTCTAAAGCAACTACTTCACCCGACCAGAGGGAGATTAATCCCTTCTCTTCCCCTGAACTTCACAACAACTTTCAGAGTGGTGTTTGACCCATGAAGCGGAGAGGGCCTTCACTGCCGCCTTGACTCTGGAGACTCACCACCCCGAACCATGGCACGTTAAATTGCTGATACGTGGAGAGCATCCAGTCATGCAGCATTAATGTGAAAGTTAGTTCCTGAACACTGAATTTCAGCACACTCTGGTTCACAGGCCACCCATATTGTCCTTTTGGACTGTCCTTGGTCTGCTATAAATCTAGACTGGACGCTTGTCCAGAGAGAGCAAAGATAAGAGCTCGCCTCTTCCTGTCTCCCCCTCCCATCACATTGCTTATGTTTAAATCACACTGTTTATGTTTAAATCACACTTAGCAACCCCACTTACAGGAAGAAAAGGTTTCTTTTTTTGAGAGGAGGAAGCCATGAACCCAATGGGCAAAGAAGTATATTTCTTAAAACTCTGTGATGTGCAAAGGGGGGAAATTCAGCACAGACTTGCCTTTCCAGGAAGTGCCATGGTCCTTGGGTGGCCACTGGAGAACAGTGAATGGCTGGAGACAAGCACTGTGGTTGGAAAGAGGAAGGATGGATGAGGGTCTCCTGGGTACAGGCATACCCTCCTATGCTCCTACTTAACCTCCCTCTGATGTGCCCTGGTAGCATCCAGTAAGAACAGCAGGACTCGCACACAACAGGGAAAAGGCAATGCTACCTCAGGAAAGCAGCTTGAGAGGAGGAGTGATTGCACATAGTTGGGTCCCATTTAGCACAAAAAAAATCACCATGGACAATCAGCCTCCAAAACCCAGGGCAGCATTTACCAAATGGTGGGCTATCAGAGCAAATACCAGGGGGTTGGAATTTGTGTATTTGGTTTTTTACTACCAGTGGTCTTCCAATGAGGGGCAGAGTTTGCTAACACGGAGTAAGTGGAGTTATCCGCAGATAGTTCAAAAATACAAAGAGTTCATTGCACAGATATCTCTATTTAAAATAGACTTGCTTTTGTTCATCAGTGTAATGCACATGGCTGAGAAATGGCAAGGTGCCAAAATGAAACTGCTCCTAATTTTCAGAGGAGGCCACCGGCTAATTACACAGACTGCAGGTGTGAAGAGAGAAGCTCAAAGTAATCAATAGTAGTAATTAATCTGCTAGACTGGAGCTAAAGAGCTAACAGCTGGACATCAGAAATGGACACATGCAACAAGATCAGCAATAATTACCTCTTTAAATATTGAATTTCCATAGCAACAATTAAGCATATAAATAAAGGCTTGAAATCAAGGCTCCGAGGCATGATGCTGAATTGCAAACACAACATTCTCCAAATCAACCCTTTTAATAAAACAGTAACAATATGCTTGGGCTGGGTCGACTGGTCTCTGGTGCTAGCAGAAACTCAGCTTCTGCTGCCTCCAGATTTTTTGGCTCTTCCTCCTTGGCTGCTTCCAAACCCGCAGGTCCTGCTGTAACTTCCCTTAGTTCAACTAACATCTAAAGGGACCTGGTGCAACACATGTCTGCAATGCACTCCTCCTCTTCTGAGGTTCACCATCTTGCAGCTTTGGCTTTTTCACCCTCTGAGGTTGGTTTCCATTCCAAACACTCTGCTGAGGCACCATCTGGATCAGTGTCAGAGCACTGCATGGGAGGTCATATGGATCAAGTGTCAGTGTGACAGCTCTGCTCGGAGAAGTTTCCCCGAGTACCCTGCTACCATGGGAAGTACTGCCACCACCTCTACCTGGAAGCACCCGGAGACCTTGTCTCACATCTCATGGCACAGGCCCACAGCACACACAACAGTATTGTTCTCCCCCAGCACTTTTGTGGGGTCAGAAACACCTGCAGAAATGGATATCCAATTTCCCTCCTGGCTTAATGGCACAGCTTCATCACAAGAGCACTCTGCCATGGAGACTGGAGATGCCAGGAAGCCTTCATGAAGCTCAGGCTAATCTTCTCAGTAGATGTTACTTTCTGATGTGCACTGGCTAAAACCTGCCTTTGCTTACCCCAGCGGAGATGTCAAGATCATCTTCTCCTTACTCCAGCAAATTCATACCAGTGCAAGAGGCACAGATCTGCTCTTCATTGTGTTCTCATGTGTCCGTGGGACCAGAGTTGGCTCAATGGACCCTGACCTCCTCAGGTGGCACCTAACCAGGCAGCAACCATGGACCATGCTGCTGCACAGTTTGAGTGTAAGAAATTAAAGTGGCCAAGGCCAGTCTGCCCCTGGCTCCACCCTGCTCTTAAGGTTATTGCAGGGATGAGGTGCCTTCTCCTTCCCAAGAGTTAAATAGTCTCTTTACAGCATTTTTGACAGGCCACATATTAACTCACCCCTCAAGAATAAGTCAGGGGGGAGGGGGAATCCACTTGGCAACTGTGAGCAGAGGCTATATGAAAGACTTCCCTAAGTACTATCTTCCATACATCTGCTTTAGCACAAGGTAAACCAAGTCACATCTGCAGAAATCCAAAGGAAAAGTACCAAAACCAACCCTAAATTACGTACTTCATTTTGATCCCTACATTTACAAAAGAAAACCTGGAGCTTGAGGAAAGCTTGGGGATTGCTTGTTAGAATTTTTATCTTTAAAACTTCTCTGCATTTTAAATATTTCTTTCTCAAATTATTTATCACCTCAGAGTTTTCCTGCTTACCAGGATTTTTTTCTTTTTTTCCTTAATAGCTAGAAGTAAGGAACCTAGTTCTATAACCTAATGCTGCCTTTGGTTAGATAACTCAGAGGAGGAACAGAAACCCCTCATGGAGTTTCATTGAAACCCACGGAAAGTTTAAAGGTCTACATTAACTGCTATTTAGGTAGGATGGGGACCTATATTTTTTGCCTCAGAAGGCGTCAGCATTTCACAACTACCCTCACATATTGATTCCCCCAACCATGCCAGCAATTTTTCTGAATCTCCGTGGTCTGTTAATATTTCTACACAGTGTATTTCAGACTCCTCTGTAGTATTAATTTGTGATGTACCTGTCATGCTAGGATATTTTATCAACAGAGTGCTTTTGCAGCTTTGGTACTGACCCTGTTTCCTGCCTTTCTAACAAGCGTGCAGCTGACCTTATTTAAAACAATAAGTGATGGTATTGACCAAGCAACACATTTGACTTGATATCAGGCATATACAAACTATTAGCTCAACTCAGTCACTAGCCCAAAACCAAAGTTGATGAAGACCGCTTGCTTCTTTCCCACACTTTCCTCCGTGGAAGTACCTCACTCCTCTTTGGTGACACACATGCCACTGCCATTGAGAAGTGCTTAGCAGAGGTAGAAACTGAAAGAAAGCTTCTACCCAAATTCCCGTCTGGGCGGTACCTATGACCCCATCTATCCTGGTGTCTTGGTGGTCAGGTGCTGAGGACCAGAAAGTACAGAGGTGCCTGGCCCTGGAGGAGAGGAGCCAGGCCATCAGTGAGCAGGTAGCCAGAAAGCATGGCTGCCCAACAACAACAAGTTGGAAAAAGCAGCAGATCTAGCCCTCCAGTGCCTCATACCTTACATTTTCTGAAAAATTATGCATGTGTGTGGTGTGAAATGCTGTCATTCTGGTCCAAGGATCAAAAAAAAAAAAAAGGGAGCCCATGGAGAGGTCAGTGCTGTGGGGCTGAAGAATGAGGTTTGTTCTTAGCTCCACTACAGCTCTCCTGTGAGACTTTAGCTAAATTGCTTGCACCTACCTTGCTGTACACAATCATTTGCTATGTTGGAAGGATGCATGAACAAATACCATCATCCTTCCTGAATCTCCTGATTGGTTTTCACAAGAGAAGATCTCTTTCTTTGGAAAATTTGTCTATATTAGGCAGGGAAGTTGAGATTAACCTTCCTTTCCCCCACCTCCTCACCTCAGAAAATTAACAGACAGACTATGCACTGTGGGGACCAAGATCTCTGTCACTGCACAACCACAGCATTGCTCACTAAGTCAGGAACTCATGTTTCCCAGCTGTTAGAGGATTCAGAAGACACGGTACTTGACCCCAGATGAACCTCAGAGTCTTTTTCCCAATGGCTGTTCTTGTGCCACATCAGTAGTCCCGTTTGCATATGGAAATAAAACTGGAAGAAGCCTGTGAAACATGTCCTCTCCCTCCATCATTCTGGACATAACAGGAATCCTTCTCAGCAGCCTGAGAAAACAGTGAAGCAGAGGGAAAGAGACACGAACATAACAAGGGCAGCAATTCACTCTACCCAACTCCAGGCAGTAAATTTAGGTGCCGACCCTGAGAGAGGGAGAAAGATGTCATCCTAGGTTGCCCATATATTGAGAGCAGAAGGTCCCCCTCTGACTTTGCACTCAAAGCACTATATTAAGCTGCTCTTTGTCCATTCCTGTCTGGTGCACTAAGCCTCTTGAAACACACATGGTTCAGAGGTAGATAGGCTTTAAGTTAACGTTAACATATGCTTAATGGAGATGTTCAACTGTAAGTATTTGGATGGAGCAGCAATTTTTAAAATATGGGGTGGAAAAATAATAGTTTTTATTAGTGGTATGGCTGGAAAACAAGCTAGGGATGGGAAAGGGATCCTTCAGTTTCTCTCCTACATAACCAGCTTTTGGGGAAAGAAACCACAATAAACTCACAGGTCAGTGTCAGTTCATCAGAAAAAATGCCAAGGCTGCCTTTCTCAGGATATTTTGAGCACATTCACACTGGAAATAAGCAAGAATAAGAAGTCTCATGACATTTCTGCCAATTCATGTCTGGATTGCATTATAATTTGAGAAAGAGATCGAGCCCCTCCCAGAACAGGGAGTTGTTTCCATGAAGAGTTGCAAAACAGAGCCAAAGCTTAGAGCAGATCGAGGGGGAAGAAAGCTCAATGCAGCCCCAGGAACCCAAATCACCCTACTGCAAGCAGGGCAAACCCTCTGGGTCCTGCTGTTGGTGGCTGGGAGAGGGCTGGGACCCCCTGCACTTGCTAGAACCCAAGCATCTGGTTTCAACTTTGAAGTGAGAGTTTAGAAGCTTAATTTTAAAGGCACTTCTCTTTTAAAAAAACAATGACAACAACAAGAGGCCAACCCAAAATCAAAACCAACAACAAGAAAACCCGCCACTTTGCCTCTCCTAGTTCACATTTCCCAATGAAGGGTATTCACTCAGCTTGACAGCAGTCTACACCACCTCTGCCAGGAGAAAAAACTCCGATGAGGAAATTACCAGAAAAAAAGTCCACCACTGCAGCTCTAGATGGCACCTGGGAGGAGGTCTTCTCTTCCCCTAGACAGCAGGACCTGAGAGACATTAAGATTGCTGGGTAAAGGGTAAACTCCACAAATACTTCTCATTCAGTGTGAAAGTGTTTACAATCCCCCAGGCCAGTACAAGCTTGCACACCACTCTGCAGACTCAAATTGGCTTGGGTTAGGTACCTACAGACAACATGCAGGTATATTCATGTGCACATGTATATACATGCATGCATATGGGTATAATATACAGCTTTGTGATTACTGTTTCATTATAAATATCATCTTTCAGAGAAGTACATATCTTTTTAAAAGTCAAGCTTGAATAGTGCTCCTCCCCCTGTTTTCTCCTGGTCCATTTATGGTTTGCCATAACACAGTTGGCTTATTAACTCATTCCGTGCTTTCCTTTCAACTTTTCACTTTCTCCTCCCACAGCACACAAGAAACAGGCACATAAGTGAGATTTACACCTAAGGTTTGTCCTCTGTTGGTGAATTCTGACAAGTGTACCCTCTAGCTGGGCTCACGCACTTCCCTGGGTGGCAACTAGCCAGCAAGTCCCAATTCAGGTTGACCAGCTTCATGCAGCATTCCAAGACACAAAGTGAATGAGGAGCCACAGTGTTGTATGCCAACAAGCTAGGACCATGCCTGATGGAAGGAAAGACAGAAATTGGCTGCATAAAAATCTCACTTTTTTTTACCTAGCAAATGCCACCCATACGGAATAGTATTGACTAGACAGGAAGATTTGCCAGTGCTTGTGAAGGTATTTCCAACCCAAAGAAACCACCAAAATGACCATAAAAATTGCTAGGGTTTATTGTGTTGACAATTTCCTCTCCAGCCTCAGGCAGACCCTGAGTACCTCTTCCCTCACATTTATCCTCACCCTCTGCAGACTCCGTTGTTTATGACTAAACACAACAAGCAATTCATCCTTTTTTTGCCCTCTACGTACGGCCGGCTTGCTCCAGAATACATGCCTGTCACCCGTGGGGTACATGTACTTTGGGTAGAATAAGCACTGAAGTTCACGTTCTTGTGTGCCCATCATAAGCCACTCACATAATGACCTTGTGGGGAGATACTCATTTTATCAGACCAGCTAGGCAAACAGAAGTAGCGTCACACAGGCATCCATCTCCTTGGACATCCGTGCATTAGAAAAGCACTGTCACATCAAGAGAGCTGCTGTTGAGTGAGTGTTAAGGTAAAACCACGTATCAGTGTGACATATCGCAGCCTCTAGATATTGAAGGAGACATTTCAATAAGGTCACATGTCTAGCGCCAGCAGACAGGCAGCTCTTTGCAACCCTTGGAAATGACCCAGTGCTTAAGAGAGACAGCCATTTCAGGGAGACTGACGCGATGTGATTATGCCCTGTATTGAAGCACAGCTCCACAGCTAAATACAATACCTGTCTCACAGGGGCCAAGAATTGAACTCATCTCTGTTTCAACATACCTTCAACTGAAGTTGTTGCATAGGAGTAGAGGTGTTTTCACTGAAAAGGGGGTAGCAGAGTCTTTTTTGGACCCAGTAACTTGTAAAGTACTGGCACGACCGTATTTGGAAATGAAAAATACACAAGAGAAGAACAGAAGTCATCTACTGTGACTGTGCAAATATCTGGCCTATATAAAACTAAGGCCTCATTTCATTATCTTCCTTCCAAGTGTTATTATGTCTTCTCAGACTTGAACTGTAAAATACTCCGAGACTGGAACATTTCCTACTTTGGTCTTACAGAGCATCTAGCGCCACGAGGCCTGCGCCCCCGTGCAACCAAAACACAAATAACATCTTGAATGCTGCTGTTGGGTACATGATTCATTACTGCTGTTCTCGTTCAGGCTGACGCTAAACAAGATGACAGCTGTACGGACTTGGAGCCCTTGATTCTCCAGATCCGTAGACTGCCTCCCCTGCACTGCCTTACAGGGTCCCGTTCGCGCTCAGCGGGACGTGGCACAAGGGCTGAACCTCCCCATCCCGCCAGACACTGCTCACCTACCCGTTTGTGGCTGCTTTCTCTCCCCATGAGTTAGCCTCTGCAGTGTTTACCAGAACTACGTGTGTACAATGCTTGCCATGCTGTTCACATAGGAAATCAAAAACTGTTTATTTTTGCAACAGGCAAATTGTGGGCTAATTTATACAGATGTATTTATTCAGTGACTCATTAACAGTAAGTATCAGGAACCTAATTTACTGCAACATCAGCCCACAGATTGTGGCAAATTACGTTACACAGAGAAGCAGGACCCAGGTCTGTCAGAACTGACTTTTAAGGTTGAGGTTTATTTTTAGCATCCATTTCACAGCCAGCTTCCTCCAGCAGGACAGATTCTGTCGGTACTCTCAGCCAGTGCTTACCCACCTATCTTCAAGTCTTATTTTATTATTACTAGTACCATTATTTTTTGTTCTAGTGACAAAATATAAGTGTTCCTGAAGATGAAATAGGAAAGCGTGTAGGGTCCAAGTGCTTTAAAAAGAACCTCAATAATATGACACCAGTGATTGATTTCTTGCTCTTCTACCAAGCCAGAAATATATTGCTGCAGTGGTATAAGGAAAGGAAATATTTAGCTTGATTTAAAGGAGGTTTTAAATTTTAGATCTACTTCACCTAGTTAAAAAACTTTTTTTCTTCAGCTTGAATTTGAAAAAGTCTGTATTTAAGGCACTTGTAACGAAAGACCATAAGGAGTAAGGATCAACACACAAACACCCTGCAGAAGGAGACTGTTCCCCATCCTGCAATGGTCTGCTGGTCACACTATTCATCCTGGAGGCAAAAGAGCTTTTTCTCTTCCCTCCACCTGATTCAATGAAATTAAGCCATGGTCTCTAATCATCAGGAGAAAGTTATAACCATCAGGTAGGATGCAGGGTATTCTGAGAAAGAGTTTTTCCTTGAGTCTCTCCTATTGGAGCTGTTCTACTTCTCAATGAATATGTATAGATTCATTATGAGACAGAGAAAGAGAGACTAATTAGTACACTTAGCTAGGAAGGCTGAGTACCCAACCCCAGTCCCTGCTCTAGTGAATATCTCATTATCTGTGCAAAGAGGAACCAGAGGCAAAAGACAAGTTATAAACATTCCCCTTTCCAAGCCAGAGCATCCTATAGCTTGGCAGGCAGAGAAGAGGTCTCATGTGCACGGCCACATCATGGTTGAGTTCCCTGAGATTCAAACTCAGCACTAAAAGGCAATCCATAATGATCAATCTGACCTAGAAAACTCTCTCCACGCCCCAATCCCCTCCATCTTTAATTATTTAAGGGGGAGGAAAGAAGGGGGAAAGTCCCATTCTGATTTCAAGGTACACATTCAGAAAGTCAAGTCCCCAAAACCAGCAGTGCCTCCCAAGGGCCTCAGACAAGTGCCCTTCCTTACTTCTCTGGATTAACACCTGTTGGCTTGGCCAGACGTTCCCAGAATTTTGAAATGCAAAATATGTGTATACCCTGAATACTGGGGGTTTCCTCTCTCTGTGCTTTTAGCAGATTGACACAGGCAAGCTTTAGTCTAAGCATTCATTTATTGCTTACATTTAAATTTATACACAGCCCATAAAAGATTAACGCATACCCATGAAGAAGACTTTTATATCAGTCAGATCAAAATTAATGAAACCAGTCAAGTAAGTAGGTGGCTGTTCTACATGTTTTTATTCTAACAGTACCCTATCACACATTACACTACCCTGAAAGTGTTTTAATGTATTTTGTACGTGTTATGAAATGCTTTTGTGGTCTCTTGCCACTGCACCCTGGTGAAAAACACCCCCTGGTTAGAAGTGTTTGAATAAATTACTAAATCCAGCACAAAGGAAGAAAGGCAGTGCAGAAATTGGGGAGGAGGAGAAATCAGTGCGAGGAGAGAATGTATTCTTAGACACAAACTCCCTTGCATAATATGTTGTTCAATAGATCACATTTTTCTTTAGCACTGAGGGAAGAGGCTTTTGCAGATTAGAACATTTTGAGCATTTGATGGAAGGCAGGGAAAGTTTATTTATAAACAGAACTGCAAAGGAACAATAGGAACTAACATCTGTAGTCACTTGTGAATTACGGTTCTAAGTGTCAGCCTAAGATTATGAATTATTTCTTCGCAGACCATCCAGTTTGTCACCCAGCTCAGGTCAATGAAAGCAAGAGCCCCTACACTACCTTTATTTGTCTTCAAGACTAACCTTGTACAAGACAATGACTTTTCTTTTTTTTCCCCTAAGAACAGACATATTTCTGAAGAGCTTTTAAATCATGGGGAAAAAATAATCATTTCCTCAAACCCTTCTGTTTCTTTCCATTGAAAGTATAAAAGTGCTCCACCTGCTAACACTCACAGACCAATAACTTAAATTTTTGGCATTTATTTATAGACTCAATAGATTCATCCACACCTGCTTTCCCCTTAATTAGCTGGCTATCCACAAGCTGAAGACTGACTGCTGCCAGCTTCCTGTACTAATAGGAAGATCATTTAGGGCTGATGCTGGTGTAAAAGGACAGAAATAAACAGATAAATAAATAAATAAATAAATAAATAGATCTCATGCACAAACACTAACGAGGAAAACATTAACACAGAAGAGAAGAAGAAAAAAAGATATAGCAAAAATTAAGAAGGGTGTGCGAAACATTTAAGCCTGTGAAGGTCTGTAGGGGTGATAAATAACAGCACAGGGCCCTGATTCAGTAGCGCTACGCTACTTCCAAGGAGTTTTGGATCACCACGGAGGAGATGAAATCTTTAGCCTCCTCCCACTACACATCTTATGAAGAGAGCTATTGTGGTGGTAGGAGTCAAACTATTATTAGATTAGCTATTACCCAAAGGGAGGAAAATGCTTGAGAGAGATTTACTTTCCACAGCGCTATCAGCTGAGTCGCTAGAATAGTAGGCGTTTGAAGACTAAAATGACAGGAACATTGTAAGCACCTAAATGGGCAGGGAATGTTTGGTGGTTGTTGGGGTTTGTTTTTTTCCAAAGAAAGCACTTGGGTGTTATTTTTCCAGGCTAGTAACACAGGGGCAGCATTTACTACATTTATCCAGCATACATCCTTGCAAGAAAGCTAGTTTCTCATCTCTAGATAGGCACCACGAGAGGCAACACCCTGTTGCAACTTGCTCCCAACCCATTTTCAAAGGATGGAAATGCTTCGAAACGAGGGCTGTGAGTTGCACAAAAGATAGTGGTTTTCTTCAGTGCTCTGCTGCTCTTAAGTTCCTGCCTTAACACATTGGATACGGCACCCAGCACAAGGACATCCTCATTCATCTTACACCCTCTCTAGACAGAGCCGTAATTACAAAGTCTGTTCCTACCACTGCTCAGACCTTTCAAAAGGTTTAAACCTTTCACAGTTTCATTTTTAGGGGAGTAGCTTTAATAAAGCACTCAAGTTTTACTGTTTCCAAAGGCTCAAGGAAAAAAAAAATAAAAAATGAGGTGCATGTCTCCTTTCTTGTAGGGAAGGAGAGCTGTGTAATTAAATACCTAAGGATGAAATAGAACAAGTAGGATAGTAAGAATTAATTACTCATCTGAGGGTTTGCTTTGACCCGCTGTTCTGCAGTCACACCTATTTTACTATTATGTTTCAATAACCCGTTTTGTTCTGCTCCAAGGCTCAGACCTATGATATTACATTAGATGAATTTCCCACGTTGTTCTTTTCTGTTTGGAAAGCGATATAATTATAGCGACTGATTTGGAGAGCAATAGGTTGAAAATGTTGCCTGAGGCGTACCAAAGTCCCATGACTTGTTAATAAGTCCCTTCTCTCCCGGGGGCTTTTTTAGCTACATCTTGAAATAATATCAGTGCTTCGTTGTGACATTTTCCTAATGTTGTGGGTATGCTAAAAAAACAAGGATAAGAGGAGATATTTGGGTGTATCTGTTGTAGAGGAGGGCCAGCTTAGCTATCACAAAAACCAAGAAGCCTTTCCTGTTAAATGCTTGAGTCCTCAAAGACTTCTAAAATCTCTACCAACTTAGACTATGTTCAAATTTGCTGTGCCTCAAAAGGGCCCGTTTATCACCTGAAATCAGAGGCTTTTGAGAAAAAGCAACTCAAGATGCCCCTGTGAGACACACAGCCCAGGCCTCAAAAATCCCAGCTCCAGCCCTACTGCTGGGAAAGGGCTGCACCAACATTGCTATCAGGAGCTCACTGCAACCCCCGCCCACCTAAAGGCTGGCCAGAACAGCCTCCAAGGACATAGTGGACTCTAGTGCACCCAGAACAGTCCAGACCCCTCTTGCCTGCCAGAAAGATGTTTAACGCATCCTGCACACATCTGCAAGTGCCTCTGGCTCACTCCAAGCTTGAACTCCAGTCGGATGCAGCGGGGTTGTGCTCAGACCTGGAGCCCTGTCTCTTTGGTATGTATTGGGCCAACACAGGGCCAGGACTCAGCCCCAGGTCAGCTCCAGAAACCCATTTTAGAGGATACAATCACAGAAGAGCTTAATATATAGCCTCTGAGTATTAATGTTCTAAGGGCATGGAGAATGGACTAGGCCAAAGATACAGGCAAATTTTACACCATGCTAGAAATGTGGGGTGCGGGAGGAAACCTGAGTATGTATCAGCAAGCCTTCATGAGCTTCAAGCTGTTAGAGCCACCACAAGAGAAAGCACTCAAGACTTGCAGATGGACCGCAAGTTTGAATTCCCTTCCTCTTCTGCCAGTGCACAGGTACTTCAAAATAACTTCCATTCCATGGTAACAAAATTTATTTTGTTAAACACAAAAGGACACAACCACCTAATCATAAGACATCCTATTTCCTCTTTAGTGATACAAAGTCATATCAAGTAAAAACCTGTCCGTTATCTTCAACTGCATAAGTCATCGCTATTTTCAACAACAGCAGCAAAAAACATTTCTATTACTATTGAACAGACACAGGAAATTCACTGACAAATATCTTCATTATCAGAAAGTCTGGGCTGCCCTGTAATATGCACTGCCCTGCATAAGCGTGCTTTGGAAATAAGAAAATTCAACTCTACTATTGTTCCCTGGCCCCAGTTCCCCGGTGAAAGGGAAAGACTGGTGACCATCACTGGGCAGTACCTCATTCCATCCTTCTGCTAATGTTACCTGTGCCGTAGGTGTGCTATACCAAACAGAGGCTGCACACGTCTACCCCACACCCAGCTACATAGCATACAGCAGCACTTCAACCCAGCATTAAACCTTTAAGTCATTATTCTCTTTAGCCTTGCTGCCATTAAATCTCTGTTGATAGGTTTTTGTGTCTTTATGGCCCCTTGGTGCTGCAGTGAAATTCCCAAGCTCCCCCTGACACATAGGTGCTGTTTCCCTTTACGTATGCACATACACACACAGGTACATGCATTCAGCTTCTCCTCTCTCCCACCCTGAATTTTTTGTTTCCTATTATCCTCCAAGCTCTGCCAAACTCCAGCTAATCCTCCCACCGTTCAGTACTGCTCCAGCTGATACAGTGACTGCAGCTGGAGTGGTTGCAGATAATTCCCAGTGAGCACTGCCAGCTCCAGGGGGGCAGAGTTAGTGTTTTATTGGCATGTACCTTGATTCTGTATTTCCTGGGCTTGAATTTTCCACTTGGAAAGGTCTCTGCTACAACTGGATCATCTTAACTCTGCATTAATAGGGATTTGGTTTTTGGTTGGGTTTTTTTTTTCCTCATAACCCTCAGAGCTTCTTTGTGGTAAGGGAGCTGTAATTATCTTCAAAGACTTTCTTTGAAAGTTTATGGCATCTCATGTTGCATATCATCTCTTGAATCAAACTGAGATTTGTAAAGCAAATTACAAATCCCAAACACCGACAACAGCCTAAGCTGATGCAGAGAAGGCTATAGATGTAATTTGACCGATGAAGCCATCTACTTAGAAACAAGCATACCCCTGCAGCATCACAGAGAAGCCCCTGTAGTGGGAGAAGAGGCTCTGCAGGTGCTAGGACAACAAGATAGAGCCAGGAGCTCATGGCTGTTTTCAGGCAAACACTCAATTTGTTGGAGGTATATGCCAGTCACTAAGAGCAATGGCAGGGTTCAAAACTCCTGGTGGGCTTTCAACCACCGCCCCCTAGTTAGGTGGGATGGGCATCACCACCGTTCACTGCCCTTGTGGGCAGCTCTACTGACACAGCCCAGTGGGAGGAATCAGTGGCCTCTCCCCATCAGCTAAGCAGCACTTCGCAGCTGAGCAGGGTGGATATCCCAGGTGCCATGCACCTCCCTGGGCCTCACCACATGGCCAGCCAGTAGAAGCTGCCACAAGGGAAGCCAAGCAGAGTCCACACGGAGCTTCTTAGCATTGTACAAGCCCTTGTACAACCAGACCAGTAGTGCTGACATTTCATCCTCCTAGCCTAGGAAGAAGCCAGACAAGCACACGTCACCATCTAGAATAAGTATCTACAGGGCCTGGTTGGCCGCCCCCTTCTATCCTGCATCTACTCAGCGTGCTCATGGGGGAAGGGAGAGGGGGAGGTGTGCATATCTTTAAACTTACGTCAAATCAGAGCATTACTATTTCATTCTGGTGGTTTGGCACAACTTCTTGATTCTCTCTTGATCACCCAAGCCTTGTAAAATGTAAGCTTCCCGCTGAAACTGAAAAGAGGGTGAACCAGGTCCTGCAGCTACTCCTTTTCATCACTGCTCATCTGTAAATCATTACACAGCAGGCAAGGCAAGAGAGTGTACAGCCCCATGGTTGCTAGAGAGATGAGTGGGCAGATCCCCCAGCCAACCCTGTAACAGGTACTTGCCCTTGTAAAAGGAATGACACTGTTAGAGGGCTTGCAGCACACCACCAGCTTCAGTGGGTACCAGCAATGCAAAAGGTAGCAAGAACTCCTCCTCCAGCCTTTCTATCCTTTCTTATCCTCATTTTTCTGCAAATTGACGAACTCCCCAGCCACATAGGGAAGGTCTGTTCCCACATACCCTGTGCAAGTGCCTTCCCACCCAATGCCTAGAATGTGTTTTAAAAAAGGGTAGATGAGGTACTTAGGGATATGGTTTAGCATAGGACAGAAACAGTTGGACTTGATGATCTTTTCCAACCTTGTGATTCTGTGAAAGTCTAACCTGACACAGCAGCAACTTCAACCATCCCAGGGCATTTCATTCTAACATATGACAGCCTCACTAGTACATGAAGCACTCTCAGCCGTGCATGAATAGTCACTCACCAGTGACTGCTTCTGGGAGGGCATAAAAGCATTCCTAGGTTCAAGACAGCTGTGGTATATATAAAAGCTTGGAAATGGACTTTTCCTTTATCATCACTTAAGAACATGACAGCCTTCACTAGACTGGAGACTAAATGATGTGGACAGAGTAGTTTATACTGACCTTGATCAGAGGTTGCTCATTCAGCTGCACGGGAGATGTCAAAATTTGGCCAAGCAGCCATTTCTCCAGTATGACCCAGTTGTTTCAACAGTGACAACCATTGGGTAATACACTACTTTTCCTCCACCCTATTCCACTTCCCCCACCCAATGTCATTGGGGGGAAAAAAAATAAAATCCTTTATCTATTAAATAAAAGGACCAATAGCTTTGACTCACCCCTTTGAATAAACAGGCTTGAGCAAAAGCTATTTTTCAAGAAAATTCTCTCATGTCCTCTCTGTCCTACCCTATCCTGCTGCGGTACAGCTTGGATTTTAATTCCTTAACTGAAGCACTTGGCTTCTGCGTTCCATACAAAAGTTTTTAAGTAGAGACCCCTTTTTATCTATTCCTACAGCTGCTTCTTACAATTACATTAGCTATCTGTTTACTTTCCTGCTTGGGGAAAAAAAAAAAAAGCAGCCCAGTCAAACCAAAAAACTCACCATTATGTCTCTTATAGTATATGTTCACTTTTCTATAAAGCCCTGCAAATTCTACAAACCTTCATCCCCCTCTTCTCTTAATAAGGCTTGTTTCAAAGGGCACCAATATTCCCAAGGAAATGGTGCTGCCTTCCCTTACTGCACCCAGAAAACACATTTCAAACATAAACAAGCTAGCAGCAACCGTATCTTTGTTTGGCAAATGGAGTAGTCTCATCACTTAGTCCTGTTCATAGCAACACACAAAGGAGTACTCTCTAGCCAGGGGTAATAGCTGATCCCATAATCTGGCACTAACACTTAGAAAGATTAATTACCCTATTAAGATCTTAGACACTACTAAGAAAATCTTTGTATAAACCTTTTAACTCACAACAAATGCAGCATATTTGGTGCCACCAGTTTGTTGCACAATAAAGGTTCTCACCCTCCCACACTTGTTCAGTTTTGTCTCTGTCTCCCATACATATAAACACACACACACGTGCTCTCACACACAGCTTTTTTTTTTCCCTTTTGCCTTTTTTTTTCTTTTTTCCTTTTTTTTTTCCCCCTGTTTTCCCAATACAAAGGAATAAAGTACAAGTGTGTTTGGAGCAGATAAAGTAAAAACTCCTTCTGTCCCCAAATTGGCTGCCTCAGAGATTAACCAGCAAGAGCAGACACTCGCTGATTCAAAGGCTGCTGCTGTGTCAGAAACCAGAGGCACCTAAGCAGATTCAGGTTGTAATCCCTACGCAAATTATATATCCAAAAATATGAGGAGGGTTGAATTATTAAAGAGCGTTATCAAAGACACCTTCTAAAGTACATCGTTACTGATTAGCGCCATCAGATGCCAATGCAAAATAGCCTGTCACCTTGGCACGGCCTCCCACTTCCAGGCTATCTCGCCCTCTCACTCCGTCCTTCTCTGCCACGTCGTCACCAGCAAGAAAAGCCGCGGCAGTGTGAACAGACCTAGATAAAGCCAATGTGAGTCATCCAGCAATGTTTAAGATCACCACTGTTGCCTCGGCTCTCCGTAAGGCGATTGCACGCGAGTAAAGCCTGGCGCTGCAGAGAAATGCACGTGTGTTTCAGGTGCAGTCTGCAGGGAAGCGGCCGGGGGCTCTTCCCTGCTAGAATGAGGTGGGAGGATGCAAGGAGTAATGCTTTACCTGCGCCCACGCTTCTCTTGTTAGCATGTGGGGACCAAACGCCAGGATTTTCAGTCGGGAAAAGCTTGGGCTGCAAGTCAAAGGTGCGGTTTAACATTTCACAGTCCTTCTCAGAGGGAGCACTTCAAGAAGGAGCATTGTAAAAATCTTCCATGCTTCTGTCTTGCGAAGCAAATGGTGGGAGCACCTCCTTCTCCAGCTTCTAAACACAACGGGCACCAGCAGTAACTTTAGATTGTCAACAAACTGCCCATACTACAAAGACCACATCTGTTCTGATACATCCCCTATGAATGCTCGTTGCTTGAGCTTACTGTTTTGATTTCAAAATGTATCTGAAGAAGCTGACCTTGGGAACGTAACAGGAATCCAAGAAAATAACACCCACATCCTAAAAACATAGTTTTCTTGTTGTTCATCATGGCTTTTCTTGATAATTGCTAGGCCCAAGTTTTGTTAGGGATTATTTCATCTGTCAGCGGCTGGTGCGGGTGGGTGAGTGGCCATCCTTACTGGGACACAGGGAACATCTGACACAGCTACAGTCCTTTACCAGGGGTTGTCTGAATAGCTTTTTTTACTCATATCAGACGTCAATCACACAAGTAGCTGCTGCTTCACAAATCAGGCCCCAATGCCTGGGCAGACTCTCTGTGTTCCCAACGCTTTCCCCACAAACACCCTCCATAGGGTATAACCCAGCCTCGCTAGGCAATCGCCTTGTTCGTACAAGCGGTCAATGACACTATTTGCACAAGCCTACACCAAGGATGACCCATTTCATCCTCTCCCCTGGCATCTGGTATGTTTTGCACAACTCAGTAGCCAGGACAGAGCGCAGTAACTCTAATAATCTTCCACTGCTGCATCCAGGTCCCTTTCAGTGCCTTATGGCCTGCGCTGCTCCTGCCGCAGCGATTATGGAGACAGCAGTTGTGCTGTAATTAGGATCCTCCTGGGCCAGCCAATCTGAATTAGCAGCGGAGGCCAGCTGCTCCACTGCCAGCCAGATCTTTTTGGCACACCCTCCTCCTGGGCACTGGTCTCCTCCTGGAACCGGTCCTCTCTTCCCGACCGCCGGCAATGCTCGGACAGGCTTTCCATGAAGAAAATTGCCTCCTTTCCGCTGCTGCCGGCCCCGGCCAATGCTGCAGCCGGCTGAGGCTTTCCCAGAGGCAGGCTGAGCCCAAAGCACAGCCGCATGCCCCTGTGTCCCATCCCACAGGGACCTGTTGTTGCTTCAGCCCTTCTATGTTCTTCCCACTGTCAGAAGCCACATTTTGCACATAGTGGATGGGCACATTTCTTTTAAAAGTCAAAAGACTGGGGGAGGGGGAAGTATATGCTCAATGTTGCTCTACCCTGTTGGGTTTTTTTCCCTCCTGATAACGACCCAGACAGTTTCAAGTGTGACTGCCTCCAAGTCACACATTAAGAAGCTCTCATTATGGTTTCATCTTTCAATTTTTTTCCAAGTTGGAGTCCTGCAACATTTGTGTTTCCTTTCATTAAGGAGAAAAAAAAAAAAAAAGTAATAACCTGTACATAATAAATAAATAAAAAGGCAAAACACAAATCCACACATTTCCCTTTTCACTTTTGATTTGTTACTCTCTGTTTTTCCTCAGTTCAAAATTGCACAACAGACAAGCCACAGTCATGTACATTCTTGGTCAGTTTTATTTATTTTTTTGTTATTATGAATTACTTCCATGTTGCAATGAGTTATCTGTCCTACCATTTTTTCTTTCATTTTAAACATTATTATATAAAAATATTCATCTACTGTCACCCCTCAGGAGCAACGTGACAATACCCTTGCCTGTGGTGCTATACAACGCAGTGTTAAGACCATGGCCATCATAAGAAAAATCTAGATCAGATTCTTACAGATCCAATAGCTCATTCCAACATTCCTGCTTCCACCCTTCCACATCTTCTAAGGGAGACAGACGGTCCTCTCAGCAGACAAAGCCAAAACCACCATAGCAAGTCAGTGCTATTCTGGTGAGGCAAGCTGACCTCAACTACCTTCATAACCCCAACTTTAGTGGGGATTGGTGAAGAGCTACCAGGTTTCATGACATAGGTTCTGAAAGCAGGAAAGTTGTTCTTTGGTACTTCCCACGGGAGCAGGTTGACTTTACAACTGTTCCTAGGTTGAAATTGTCATCATCTTTCTCTTAAATACATTTTTAAAATACTATGCTTTCTAACAGACAAAAAAATGTCTATGGTGCACTGCTACAAGAATGCCCGTAATTTTCTATCACCATTTGCTTTTGTTATTGGTGTGGGTTTTATTTCTGTTAAATAACCTTTATATATATATATACACACACACACATATATTAGAGTGAGAACAGGCTTTCCTTTAACTGCATTTTTTTGAACGGCCGGGTTTGTTCACACTAAACTGGCCACATCACAGATGATAAGGCTACAAGATATACAAAAGCTGACAGGCATTTTGGAGGAGAATATATCCAGGGAGATAATACACTTATTCCCCCCTCAGATGAGAAGGGAGCACTGCCGTGGGGTGTTCAGCATGTGTCTTCACCCCATAGGGCAAGTTAACTTCTCTCAGACCTTCACCATCCAGTGTGGTTACCAGAGGGGTAGGACGCAACGCCTTTGCTGCTGCAATTTCACTCCCCACGAAAATTACCCCACAGAGTACAGCCAGCATTTGCAGGCGGCCCTAGAGACGCCTACTGCCAGCCTTGCTCTCCTGGCATCTCGCCTTCAGCGGGTACCCAGGGCTGCACAGGGCTTCCCGGAGCCCCCGACCCTGCTCGCAGCAGCCTGCGAGGACACGCACAAACCCTGGTTCGCTGCCGTCGAAAGGCAGACAGCCCACCTCCCCCGTTTGTTAGCCGCCCCTCATTAAAACACCCCAAGCTAAATGCGCGTTCTCTGCCCTGCTTGGAGTGTGCGGACAGACGAACGGACGACCGGCGGAGGGGGAGATGGGAGAGGAGCGCGGGGGGTGACAATTCCGTGTAGTTTTCCTCCCTCTAGCGATGGAAACCCAGATTGCGGGTCACTCCTCTGTGCTGGAAGAGGGGGCTATAAGGAAATTTAAGGGCGACAGAGCACTGGTATAGGATGCCCAGGGAGGTGGTGGAGTCTCCTTCTCTGGAGATGTTCAAGACCCGTCTGGACGCCTATCTGAGTGAAATGTCCTAGGGAGCCTGCTTTGGCAGGGGGTTGGACCCGATGATCTCTCGAGGTCCCTTCCAACCCCTCCGATTCTGTGAAAACCAGAGAGTCAGTCCCCTGGCTTTACACTGGAGGAGCGGGCAGCTTTCTCCTGGAGCCCAGCACAGGAGGTGTGTGTGCCAGCACCCAGGAGACCACCCTGTCCCAGGCCGGGGGTTCAGGAGCCTAGTTGCCCCATCTCCACTTCCAAAGAAAACCTCCCTGCCGAGAACGAGGGGCAGGATTTTCAGCTTTGACCTGGGAGGTGTATGCCTGGGGACAGGAACAAAACACAACGATCGGCACAAACCGCTCCGGCCCTTTTCATCGCCTGTTGCCTCAGTTTAACGATTGCGGGGCTTATAAAAGAGCATGTGTCCTCACAACGCCGCCTGGCAAGGCTTTTCAAATATTTACCAAATGTATTTGGTATCCTCTGCTAATAATAGCCCGATAGGTCCCCAGACAGAGGGCGAGAGACTGAGGCACTCTTGTTCTGGCTGCTATTTTGCAGCCTTGCTTCACAATGCTGAAAAGGCTCCTCAGTTCTTGTAAAAGGGTAAGAGACAGGGAAACAGATTGCAGAGGTTCCCGAGGCTGTTATTTTAGGAAACACTGCCTCAGCGGTGGAATTGCGTGCTTTCTCCAGCCAGAGTTCTGTGAGGTCCCTGGTCCTTACTCACTTTTGTTCAACTCACCGAAACTGAGAATGAAAACCTGCAGAAGCAAACAGGCCTGCTGGAAAGCTCTCTTGGACTTGTCCCTCTGTAGAGAAAACTGCTAGCTGTGACCACACCACATTTCTGATACCAGATCCCAAACTGAACAAAACCTCTTTTACAAACTCCCTGTCTTTGGAGATGACCTATATGACTAAAGCCCACCAATACAGTGGGCAAAGCCAACACCTCACCCCTGCCATAGGGTAAACCTTAAACCACCTGCAGCTACTCAAGCTGGAGGAAAGCAGTCACATTTATTTCTTATGCTCTGGGCTGACAAGAAAGCCAAGCAGACCTTGCTGGGACTGCTTCCCAGGAGGGACCTGCAGGAGAGACCAGATTTCCCACACCCTTCCTTTCGTCCCTGTCTCACAGGGACAGTCCCCATGGGACTGAAGCCCCCACTGCAGTAGGAAAGGAGATCAACAGCATAAGCCTTTTATGAAATCACTGTGGGACAGGGACTCAAAAAGGGGTTACTTTGTCTTGCCCCTTTCCACAGCAGCCCAACCTCAGTCCCTGTGCAGGGCTCCCACCTCATTCTGCATCCACCCCTGCAAAGACCACAGATCTGGCCCCTCTCTGGGGACCACCCAGCATCCTGTCCAGGGGGTCAAAGCAAGCACCTCAGCTCAGATGAGGTCCAGCAACAGAACTGTGCAGCTGGAGGGAGATGGTCACTCCTGTCTGCACCACACAGGTGCCCTTGGGCTACAGGACACACAGAATTGACCAGACCTCCTGCCCTGATAAGGGCAGTCAGCCCTGTTTTTGCTCCTTGTATTCATGCACTAATGTTGCAAAGGGATGGGGCCTGCCTCAGCAGCGGGTGTTGCTGGGTGCAATAGAGCAGTCACAGCCTGCAAACGAGACCTAGGTCTCAGCTGTATATTCCCTCTCTTTAAGCATCACTCAAGTCCCACTCAATCTCAGTTTGACTCCAACATGCAATTAAACACCGTCCTAAGTGGAAACACTCCTCTGAACTGGGCTCAGAAACTCTGTTCTCCCAGAGTACCTTTGCTGAAGAGAATGTC
The DNA here is from genome assembly GCA_027925045.1 of Hypotaenidia okinawae. NCBI lineage: Eukaryota > Metazoa > Chordata > Aves > Gruiformes > Rallidae > Hypotaenidia > Hypotaenidia okinawae. The sequence goes on from BSDF01000002.1 coordinate 67,021,512, forward strand.
TGCTGTCAGGCACAGTGCCAAAGGCACCAAAAACCAACGCCTCTGAGGCAGCAAGTGGTGAGCAGGTAGGTCCCAACTTGAGCTGGCGGGAGAAAGCTTCTCCTCCCATGCACATGGTGGAGATTTTTTCTTTCTTCCTCAAATTTCATGGAAGAGGGTAAAAGAAGAGGCATGAGTCAACAGTTGTATTTTGGTGCCAGAAACCTTAACAGCAGTGCTCAGCAGTAGTGAGGGTGCTCTGTGGGGCACATCTGGGCCTCCAGGAAATCTGGAGCGTGGCCAGCTCTAAAGGAGTCACGTCTCTCCTGTTTTCAAGAGCACCACAGTAGGCACACCAAGGACACAAACATACTTTGCATGATAGTCTTGCGCAGGGTGTCGATGCAGCCCCAGCAAGGAGATTCGATACATGTGGAGACACACATGTGCCCTTCTTTCAACCAGTATCCCGAAAACAAACGATGCCTAAAAACTCCCCTTAAGAGCCAAAAGACATGCTAACATTGGCACCAAAAAGAAGCAAGGATGAGTTCACCAGTTAAGGGAGAAGATATGTGACTGCGGTGGGATTTCTAGGAATAGCTTCATTTCTTGTCTCCCTCAAGAATTCATGTGAAGAGCTGGAAACATGGAGCATGAAGTTGGCCACATGCAGATATCCCAAGGATGCACTGAGGGACACAGCCGGGCAGCTTCTCCAGGCACAGTTCACTGCAGATGGGTGTTGACTCTGCCCACACTAGTCCAAGGATGCAACAGAACACCACCCAAATTCAAGGGGATGTAGCAGGCTTACACGAGCAGAGGCTGTACAGGTAGCCCCCAAGGCTCATCCCATCCCCAGTCCCCCCCATCCTTCTCACTCGGGACCACACTGGCAGCTCCTCGCGCAATACATAGGGTCAGCTCTGACCATCAGCATTCATATTGACTGAGCTGGACTTTGCTGGATTTGATTAACAAGCAACTATCTTCTATGAGCACTTTTCCACCACATCCTACAGTGACAGCTACTTACTTCGGGCTGATGACCATCAGCATGATGGGCTTGTCCTTTTGTTTAATCCTTTTCATCTAGATGGTCACCCTCAGCCTCATTCTAGATCTTGGATTCCCAAAACCTTCTGCTGGTAGCCCCCACCAGCTGAGGGCATTCAACCCAAAGGACCCCCAAGACCCCAACAGGAACAAAACATGCATCCAATCTGCAAAAGACACTGAATCCAAACTGTATCCACCTCTAAACTAGCCAAACTGAGCCTCCAAGGGCATCACCACAAAGCAAACCTGCCTGTGGCATCACACACAAGCCAGAAGCCTTCCAGGCCATAGCTATTTAGGTGATGGACCCGCTACCCTTTGGTCCCTCTCATCTGAGCTGCTGGTAGCCTGTAGCACTGTGAGTTCACGTGCTTTTGTGTGGAGATGACTCAACCATCTCCACTCCCAAATCTAAGGAAAGTAACATCAAAAGAGTCCTGGAACAGCCTCATGCTCCATTTCAGCTCAGCTCTTCTGCAGGCAGCAAGCGTACACCCAAGCATGAAAGTGAATGGATGGGGAAGACAGGAGCTGCAAAACATACATGAATGCACATGTGTTTTTTTACATACTTACTTCACCACAGTTGAAGTATCACCCAACAACGTTACCACAGCAGAGCCTGGGAAACAAAGAGCCACTCCTGGTTACGAGACACGGTAATTTTCTACACGGATACTGCGATTTGTCCTTCAGAAAACTTCACAGCCTTGTCATGAATCTCTATGATTTACAGTACCTGCTGCTAGCTGGAGCTCACAGATGGAGCGCCAGTACTCCAGACTGACAATACACAGCCAGTAACGCTGAGTGGGGATGTGTCACCTCTATAAAGGTTGAAAATAGGACAAAAATATCAGAGAACAGAATAAACTTCTGGGAGAGGCTATTTTAGTCTTCTAATCTGAATATTCAGGCTTAATTTGATATTTTACACCGGGCCAATTAGACACCCACAAAATGACACAAGACTGGTTTGCCACTTATGATGTTCTGGGTTTGTAATTCTTCTGTCAGCACACTTAGTCATTTGCTATTTTGTGGTCAGCTTAAGGGTGTCTTTCCAGGGAGGTAGCAAGGGAGGGAGCACAGTATCTTAAAGAGATAGCAGTTAAAACTTTATCAAGAGACCATCCTGCCTCACTGACGTACCCACATTGGCTTATCTAGGTTGCTTGCCATTTTCAACCCAAAATTCTGGAGTCTATCTACCAACATTAAGCAGTAGCTTTTGTACTCTAAGGAAATGGGGGGCTGGTGAAGAAGCAGAGAAGGAGAAAAACATGTGCGTACACTTTACTGGCTTTTAAAATCTGGTTTTTTAATTGTTTGGTTTTTGTTATATAAACACCAGATCACCTTGAAATAGATTTTTAAAATAAATTTTAAAAGCTAATTGTGGGATTAACCAGCTATATTTAGCTATACAGCAAGGGCGTAGGGTGCTCGGAAAGGAACAGGCAACGGGGTATCAGTGGAAGTCTCTGCCATGGCAGTACTGTGAGCCAATGCTTCTCTGCTTGTGGCACAGTCTGGAAGGGACTGCCTTCCTGTCTGTCAGGAGTAGATCACTTAAAAAGTGATAAGAAACATTTCTAAAGGAATGATGAAAAGCGTCAAAACATTTTAAGCGTTAAAAGCAACAAAAGATTTGATTCTCAGTTTTCCTCCTCTGCCCAGCCAGAACTATTCTCATCAAGGATGCCAGGAATCTTAGAAGACTTTTTTTTGTATCTACTCTCCCCCTCCCCCCAGTAAATTTTAAATAATCCTGCAAATTTTAAAAATAATCCTATAAATTCAAGACCTATTATGTGTTTAAATAAGGAAAATGAGCCCTCCTAGCAACCAAAGAAACTTCTAGAAGACTTGCTGACACCCATCAGGAGAGACACAGAGACTGTGGGCATTAAGAAGCGATGGTGAGCCTTCAGTAGCCTCTCACAGGTGCTATCACACCTCACAGATGATCCTGCACATCACACACAAGCCCGCTTTACACACTGCAAACTACAGAGGAGGTCAGAGCAATGACCAGTCCTACTTCATCGGTGTGGCCCCAGCCACAGATTGGTTTTAGCATTATGAATCTGAACTCTGGAGAGGATATCCTCACCCAAGGTGGTTTGGGCCATACACGAAAGCCCACGCCTGCTCAGCTCTGCTCTAAGCCTGGTGGGCAGTGCTCTGCAGCTGGGGAACCATGGAGTTTTGCCTCTCTGACAGTGCACTCATGAGCGTGCACTGGCACAAATGTGACATCTCTTCAGCAGTTCTAGGTTCAGAGAGATAACTTAAAAGCCTAATGAATGGTCAAGGTAGACGCCAGCTTCCCAAAGGTCAAGGCTCTTCTCAGTTGAGAGCGTCAACAAGCCAAGTTTGCCCTGTGACAAAACTGGTGCTGACTCAGAAGCACATTGCCAAGCTCTGGCTGAGGGGGCAAGTGGTGCTCATGCAGATTTGGCTCCTGGGGCACTCTGGTCCCATGAGAGTTTGGAGAGGCAGCAAACATTAGTCACCTTCAGGAGAAGGTTCAGGGCATAGAAGGGGCCTCAGCTAGAGAGGGGTCTTGAAAGGGCTCCACATCCTAGGAGCATGATTTTCCTAGGAAGGAGGCAGCATTTTTGGTGACCTATTTTCAAAAAATAAGAACCAAAAGTGAGTTAACTGTGTCATAATTTTTTGCTATACTTATGCTTTTTACTTCTAACTTCCCCTCACACGCTGATAACTCCCATCTAATTAATGTCATAAAAATCCCACCCAACCCAACCCAAACTACCACCCCCCTCCAAAAAAAACAATAAAGGGCAGCCTTGGAGCTAGTATCACATGCTTCTAAGACAGGAAGAAGCTTTTTTCAGGAGACCAACAGATCAGTCAAGCACAGGAACAGTCATTTTGTGACTCCCATCAGAAGCCTTCTTGCCCTGAAAAGCCTTCATTGTGCTCTCTGCAGGCAGCAGCTGATGCAGACCTCTAGCATCTGATGAACCCAAAAGGATCAGTGGCCGGAGGGGAAAGGGGACAAGAAGGGTGACCCTCCTAAATAACTTTCACAAAGTGACTCATCCTTTCACTGACAGCATTAACATCTCTGCTCCTGCCAGCTGCTCTGGCCCTCTGAGCAGTGAGGGAATGTTTTGTTCCAGAGATGGGGAGAGGGGGTGTGGGGTGGGGAAATAACCCTTCTGCGTGCATGTGAGCGTGCATGTGTAATTGCCGTATGATTTCAGCTATTTTGACCTAATAAGAGTTGCTGCATTAGTCACCAGCCTTGGTACAAACAGATGGATCTGCAAGAATTTAAAACAGAAGGGGAAGGGAAGAAGAGAGATACCACAGACCCAAGGGCAAAAGGGCACCCTGGCCACCAGAGGCAAGGAGGTCCCACACAGCATGGTCCCGCTGTGCCCAGCAGACCTGCACCATCCAGGGCTTACTCTGAGAGGTGGCTTTCCACCTCTGTGCACTCCAGTGCTAGGAGACAACCAGACTCAACCGCTCCAGTTGTGCTGACAAAGTTTCTGGTGCGAAAGGAAAAGGACAGCTGACACTGGATAACGGCGTCTTTAAAAACCTCGGTATTTTTGTGACATTACAGGGTCACAGCACTTCATAAAGCTACAGTTTAAGTCAGTGAGGCTTGCTTGGGGCACAAACTGCCTACTTCTGCTCAGGGAGCTTACTTGGGCCCTAGCAGATCAGAAAAAGCACAGCAAGGCATCAAAGCAGCGTTGCTTTCCCACCCTCTGAAGCACCCAGATTAACCAAACATGAGCCTGACACCCACAGGGTTGAGCCCACCAGCATGAGGAAAGGATATACAGTGCACCAGGAGCACAGTTCCCACAGCCAATATTTACTTTTCCAAAGTGGAGCAGGCAGGCTTTGCCATCACGCATGGCAATATGGGCGGTTATCTACTAAAAATACTTCTTAGCCTTCCCCTTTCCCTGCTCCCTACAGCAGGTCCCGCCTTCCCCTCCAAAAAGCTGCCTTTTTGCAGCATAGGTCTCTGTTGACTCTATTGCCAACTGGGGCAGAGGGGAATGGACATCTGTACACACCTGGCTCCAGCACACACACTCCCCAAAAAAATAATTTAAAAATAAAAGGATCTCCATCCAAATCCACAGGAAAACTTCCTTGGCTTCCACCTTGGCATATCAATTCCCACATTCCCAAAGCCACTAACTTTCCCCATATGATGTCTTTCTGTGTCCATGTTCACCCTTCCCTTCAGCATCTTTCACACAAGCAGAGCAAGCAACGCCACATACCTGCACCACAGCCTTTACCAAAGGATAAATACAGCCCTCCCTGCACAGGGTTGAAGCTAAAGCACAAGAGGAGTGAGGGCCACAACATCTTCTGTTTGTGGGACATCTCTTCCCAAAACCATGGGATCTGAGGAGGCTGCCATCAACACCGAACATTGATCCTGAACCCCAGAACACAAGGAAAGGGAGGGAGAAGCTTCTTGCACTGAATCACAGGTCTGAACTTCAGTGGCAGCACCCACGTTCAGCGAAAACCCATAAGGACCTGCCCAAGCACGTACATTTTCTTTTTGAAATAAAAAGAACAAATTTGGGAACATAAAGGTTTTAAATCGTTGATTGGAAGATTTGCATGTAGACAGAGTATTGTTTTCTTCTCCTGGCTCCCTGGGTAGCAAAACAGAAAAATTATGTGCAATTAAAATGGAAACAGTATCAATTAGCTGTGATTCTCTGAGCTGTGGAAAGAGTAAACCAATGAGGGAAGACTGTTCTTGTCCTCTGGCAGCCTCTTCAAATCAAGATTATTCTGAAGATATCTTAAATCCACTTAAGCATAAACTATGCAAACAAAATTTAAAAGAAATTGGTGCAGGTGGAGGGTTATTTACTAGCCAGTGTATTCCTTGATCAAACATATCCTGAGGAATTAACTTGATTGCCAGTACTTGAGCACATGTCATTAATTTTACATCCTTGTCTTCCTTGAGTTATGCCCCTGAAGTTGAAAGTCTAATCTACATAGGGCCAGGCTTATCTTTTGCCTCTATAGAAAGTGTCCTTTGTGTCAACACTTTTAGAAACTCCTAGGAAAAGGACACACACAAGAACAGCAAAAAGTTAACAAATTACTGTAGCCAGTCACACATAAAATCTGGAGCTTAACAACAATGATGCAGACTCCATAAAGTCTTGCCTGTAAGTCCCATTAATCAGGATGGGGGAGTCACAATAATAATAATCACAATTAGGACACAAAGGAGTGTTTTATTTCTTCTAAAAACAAAAAACAAAAAAATACTTTTGGTTTTGATATAGCAGTATCTCAAAGGAGAGGAGTCACTGAAACAATAAGAAGCAAGCTGTTTTTAAAGAGTAGTATACCGAGCACACAGATCAGCGAGTATTAACATTCCCATTTAATATTAACATTTCATACGAGGACAGACTTGGACCTGAACTTGATGTAGACGGGCACTTCACACAGTTCCCTTTAACACCCCTTGCCTGCCTGCTCAAAGGGGAGGCAATAATTTAACACTTTGTGGTGCTGATCCTACATCTCAACAGAGTCAGTCGTTCGCTAAGGCACGCCATTCTGTCATCTTCTGGGTGCAAATTCTTTGGCTCAGCATTGGACAGGCTAAAGAATGGAACATAAATATGGAACATATCTGACCAAGCAAATAAAGAGTCACAAGTGTATCGAGTCGCCATCTGAACACTTTCAACCTTGCAAGAGTCACCAGCATTAAAAAAACCAAACAATATTAGTTTTAAAATGCAAACTATTGAAGCCATGGGCTGTCACAAGTTTAGCCTTATGCATCAAGGCTGAGCCATTTCATAGCGCTACGGGCCCTGTGAAATAAGGGCAACCTCCTCCTGCCACAGGGACAGGAAGGTTCCATTGGCTGATCACTTTGTCTTGATGTTAACACACCTCACTTGATATCATTTCTTATCAACAAACATGCAGCAACCCGTGTCCTCAAAAAACCTCAGGACTAGTCTGCTCTGCCAACCTGGGGATTTTGGCCAGTAACAAGAGCTTATCATGGAGCCTTCGCCCGGCACCAAGGATAGCCCAATACCTTGTGTCCTGCCCATCCTCTAACACAGAGTGCCCCTGGTTGCCTTCCTCCAGGCAGGGGGACATGGCAGCTCCATACCACCTGCCAGCACCCTTTCAAACTATTTGTCAAGTGGCTATTTGTGAATAATTCTTTTGGTTCTGACACTTTTTTTTTTTTTAAGTTGGCTGCAGATAATTAACAAATAGGGAAAAAAAATACAATTGTGTAGTAGAATAATTCATTGCTAATTATTCTCTCAGGCCTAAGCAAGCTGCTGACCTTCTCAATACATTTCTTTTAGTTTAAATGGGTACAAACAGATGCTGACCTTCATCAGAACAGTGCTGATATATTTCCTGAGGAAACACAAATGAGAGTGCAAAGACATGACCAAACACATCCAGCCAGTCGCATGTTAATCATCAGGAGCATTTCCCAAAATGTTTACTAGTTTCTGATGTTTTGTATTTTGGAGGAAGGGGGGTGGGTAAAGGGCATGTCACACCTATGACAACTCTAGCACAATGGTCTTGGAGACGAGCAACAGAAAAACACCCAAGGACATAAGACAAGTGGGTGTTTCAGATCATTTCAGCCATTGTTTTGCACATGTTATTTGTCAAGACAGCTTCTGGACCATCGTTACTCATCATTTGCATCAAGTTTTAAACTAGGGACAGGAAGATCTACGGGTTTGAAATGTGACACCGCACATCACAATTTAATGAGGCCTCTAGGGCTACCTGCAAAGAAGCCTCATTCCCCCTCCACATGCAAGCACGCTCACAGGCTGAATCAGAACCGAGAGCATCTTGCAGAGCACCCCAGGGCTTTATTTAAAGGGAAAAAAACTGTGATTTGTCAAAGATACTGCAGCTCCCTGGAAGGAACGAGATAGTCTTTCCCGAGTATGCCTGCTTGTGGAGACCTAGAGATCCTTGTCAGGAGTGGAAAATGGAATCATTCTGGGTTTTAATCCTGAGTGGCTAGTCATTTTAACGGTGAGGTTTCTACAAAATCATTTTTCTTGACCTGAAAGGGTACATACATACACCCTCTGACAGATGTGAAAAGCAGTTAAGCCAGTATAGATGTTCCATTCAAAGCCCTCCCGAACAGAGATTCCAGTGCTACATAAAGACAGGTATTCATAGCATCCTCTTAGAGAGGTTCTAGCCATCCAACTTGGGCATCGTTCACAGAAGCTAAACTCAGAGACCCATGTTTCCTCTGCAGTCCTTGGACCAAGGGCACCCACCAAGTGCTGTTCTCATAGCCTCCTCTAGGCTAGGCTGAGTGAGCACCAACCACTACTCCCTATCAAGCACTTTTTGGGACAAAAGTTAGTGACCTGTGTGCAAGGGACCTCATACAAGTAAACCACTCTGATTGCTTTACAATGGGCTTGATTTCCCAGCCAACAAGGCTATGATCAAATGCATTAGGTAGCTTTGAAAGCACAATAACATGACCAAAACATCATGTGCCCTCTTACCTTGCTGATGAGGTGAAGAAAGAATCAGAATTGCAATGATAAAATTCAGCTTTTAATTTTCAAGGAGGAATCAGCCAAAAATCACTCAGCACAAATCCAGATCTCTGTTTCCTTCTAAGGCTTATCAAACCTGTATGCACTACAGCCCAAAATTAAAAAGCTGGAAATACTGAGTAACTTTGTTCTAGCATTAAAACCGTTAATTTCAGAAGAAAGCCTAAGTATCATCTTCCCATTTTCCCAGGCCCATCTCTTTGTGGGCTCTTCATGTGTGACACATACATAACCTACAGGAGCTGTGAGTTTTTCCAAGTACAGGCAAACTACTAGCAGCGCTTGTAGCGCCTTGTTATGGAAGTTAGCACCCAACTCTGCAATTTTACACAGAATCCAATAGATAGAAATTTAGGGCTTTAACATAGGACTCATATTTCATACGTGACACTGACTTAAGTGCTGATGGGAATAGTGGCCTGCTAGACCACCTTATTATACCTATGCCAGGATGCTGACCATCACCCATGAAGTGCTAGTTTTGAACTTCTAAAAGGTTGATCTAAGAGCCTGCCCTACTGCTGGTGCATCACAAACAAAGATTTGGAAGGGCTGGTGACATTACCAAACCCCATGGCTCTGCGCTAGCTGGAAAAATCAATAGCTGAAACAGAACTGGAGAAGGCAATTCAACATTTGGATGATTAGAAAAGGCAATTCATGTCCTATACTGCAAAGAAAGGCAGACAAAGCCTTAAGGTCTTAACCACTTGACCCCACACATTATTTAGACTCAGTATATAATCAACCTCCTCTCTAGAGTACAGATTCCCCACCCAGAGATCTGCCCCTAAGGATGGCTCTGCTGACCAGGACATTTCACAGGGGGAAAACAAAAAAAAATCCCTATCCAAAGAAACCCTTTTTTCCTGAAGATCCACAAAGACAGGGATGAATGAAAGAATCCTTGTAGGAAGAATCTGTGTCCACACACAGCCTTATCAGTTTTTTTTTTTTTTCAAAAAAGCCACATGCTTTTTTTTTTTTTTTTTTTTTGGCTTTAAAGCTGCAAGCAAAGCTCTCCTCTGCTAAGCTGCTCCTCTGTTTGCACAATTCAAATACCTAGAAAACTGACTCTTATCAAGATTAAGCTCACATAACCAGCAGGGACCTGCCATCAGCACTTCCACAGAAAATTTCTTCTGGAAAAGGTGTCTACATCTTCCAGACATAGGTACTCATATGCAGTGATCAAATTACCCATCAGTCTGTTCCTGATACACTAACCTCTTTAGATCTCAACCTCATAAGCAGATTTTTTAGCACCATTGCTATTTTGCTGACCTTCCCTTTGCGCTTGATTGCATGCCAGCACTGATTCTGTCAATAGGTCAGAGATGGACCACGGTCCTTTCAACATGAGTTTGGCAGCCGTAAGTAGAAGAAAAAAAGAAAAGAAAATTAAAATAAAAGGAATTACAAGAAGCAGCTTCTTCGCCATTTCTGACAACAAAGTACCTCACACTGCAGACACAAATTGCTATCTACTGATCTCAGATTATTATCTGGCCTATGTCTGGATTAGGACATCTACCTGGAAGGGGATGCAGAAGGAATTGCAGAGGTAGAGAGGCTAGAAACCTGAGCAGCACCAGTGAGCGTAGCAAGGCATAGTCTGAATGCCAGCCAGTGAGACTACGTTGAGTTGAACCACAGGAGGAGAGGCTTCCTTGAAAACACTAAAACAAACATCAACATAACTTGTATCTCAGCAAGTAAAGCACTTTAACATCCAAGTTGAAGATAAAAACCAAAGACATAGAAAAAACAGTTTCCTACTGTAAAAAACAGGAATATCTCTTCAGAATATTGCAGCTTCCTTTACTCACAATTTTTAGCAAAAGCAAGAATAAAGCAGGCACTCTGCTACTCCATTCCACAAGCCTAAGAGCAAATCAAAAACTCCTTTTAAAACAAGCACTTACCTAGGACTTTTCCCAAAACCATTCTGCTTCCCCTAACAATGATGCAGAAAGCTACTCCACTCTACACAGCTAAAAGCAATGAAGGTCCCCTCACAAATACCTATCTCACTCACTACGGACTTTTGAGATCCTAAAATCAGTAGCTTACAAATGGAAACAGCTGTGGGACAGAGGGAGTGACAGCATTCCTCCACCCTCTTTCATGTTAGCACTTAGAGGTGTAAGAACTCGTGATGTGCTTCATCTTCTGCGAACATTTGCTTTCCTCTGTTGCCTTTAATGCTCTGTTTGTGTATTCCATATTTTCTATAGACCCAGTTTAAAAGATAAGGCTAAATTTCACTTTTGCCTGCACATAAACATCATCTCTTCTCCCCGGGGAAACCAAATTCAACGTTTGCCATAACAGCAGAGAGAACACAGGAGGAAGGAGTTTGGAGGAAGCCGGATGTGACCAAAGCTCACTGATGACTGCAGATAAGAAATAAAGTCTGTGGTGGGAGATGCAGGTGAGGAGCTGAAAGTAACTGCAGGTTTCAGGGCTGGAAGGAGATCCAGGGGCTATGAGAGTCAGGCTGACCATGGGAGACAGAGTTTCTGGAAAAGTCTTTTTTCTACCCCAGAACTTGCCATTTCACCAACAACTGCGACTACCCTCCTTGCTCCCATCCCTTTTCCTTTTATTCTCCTCCTTGAGAAAAGTCAGGAGAAGCTCAGAGAGATTGGCAGTTGTCCATGTTCTTGCTCTCAAATCCCTCACACAGGCCCACCTCGTCACAGCAGTGGCCGAAAGCTGGTCAAGCACAAGGAAGGGATGGGCTTCCCATCTGGGAGGGGCAAGGCAAGCAGGTAGCACTGGGAGACACTTGTTGTGGACCACAAAGACCACACACACAGCCTGGGTGCTGTGCATGCGGTGGCAACAGCCCTGCTGAGCCAGTGGTGAGGAGGGTAGATGCAGCTGGGCATGTAAGGACTGCCAGAGAGCAGCCACACCTTGGAGATGCTGGATTCTGCTCTCTATTAATAGGGCAGCAGCTTCCTGCTCCTGCAAGAGTCAGAGTCAGTAAAATCGGCTTTTCCGGAGACCGATCAAAATAGAAATCCAAGCTGCCTAAATCTGCAATGGAAATTTCAATCAACACCAGGTTTTTAAATAAAATTTGGACTCTATTCTGGTTCAAAATGAATTAAAGACATCAGATACACAAATAAAAGTCTTTGGGTCAGCTTTTGCTCTACGCTCTCTCCAACAAAGCTTACAGCAAAATGAGAATTAACTCTGAGAGGTCCCAATCCCTCACTTGTGTCGAGGCACTGACAAAGATACCAGGGTATCAAACAGCCAGGAGGAAACAACCGCTGGAAAATCTGTACAGGTAGAGACCCCGTTCCCCAGCTCCGGCAGCTGCCGGTCGGCAAAATTCAGCCTGCCAAAGAGTTAACGTTCAGTGGGCCAATAAAGCGTGATTGATTCATCGATAAGGCGGCGCTGCCTTTGGGAGAGGGAAGAAGCCATCTCTGGAGACAAGCGAGGCGATTGTTTGCTTTCCCTGGTGCTCGCCGAGTGCCCTGCGGTAACCCTCGCGCTCCGTAACCCTCATGTTGGTTATTTCGAAGTTGGGTGCGGAGCTGTGCTTTCCCATGGCTGCCACTAATGACTTGCAGCTGTTGCTAATCTGTGCCTCTGATTTCCTTTGATTACTGTGTGTATTGATGCCTGTGGTAAATAGGCATCTGCCAGGTGCCAGCACAATCAGGGGGGAAATATAAAAAGTTCCCTGTTTCAAATTCAATGTGACATTGTGCTTGTCGAGAGGCAGCCGTTTAACTATTTAAGGGGAACAGTTTCCTGGGCTCTTTGCTGGCCTCCTGGCTATGGAGGAGATTCTCGTGCGTTCCGGTGACGGCAATCCCCCTCGCTCCCTCTCCCAAGCCCAGCTGTAGGAAATAGCCACGGGGAGAAGTTGTCAGCGACGGGCACCCAGCTGTATAAGAGCACACATGTGAGTGGCTCTGCTATCCCTAAAAGCCAGGGCTCTCTGACTAAACTCATCCCCCACTGAGAAGAGTGTCCCAGGGCCACACAGTGACCCCTGCTCCTACGAGAGGACTTGAGCTGGCCCTTTCTCCTCACCACGCTCTGCTCCTGCTCGGTACATGCTGAAAGGCAGCAAAGCATCTCTGCTCACAGTCCCAGGGTAAAAAGAGTGGAGCAGTGGCTTCCTGCAGCCCATTAGGGAAAAATATCTGTTTTGCTGGCAGCCAAGGCTCATATTAGATTTTCCAGAAGGAAGCATGAGGGCTTCACAATAAGAAATGTCCCTGGAAGAGTTTCCCCATCAGGCTGCTGTAGCATGACCTGCTACTAGCACTCACGTTTTGCCTCAGCCACAGAGCCCCTCCAAGCAATTTCTCTGGGCATTTCTCATTCCCCCGCTGTCGCAGCAGCCAGCTGAAGATACCATGCAGCTGCTCCTTGCTTCCATCCATCATCCTTCTTCCTGGGAGCAGGTAATTATTTCCAGCTGTTAATTATCAAGACCATCACACATGACCCATATTGTTTGCCTTTCATTTGCACCCCATGTGCAGAAAATAAATAAATATAGCAAAGCCAGCAGTAGAGAAAAGAGCAGCCTACCTGCTTGAAAGCTGTGTTTGTGGTTCATTTCCTCGTTGTGTGGGGGTCACTACTCACTTACGTGACTGGTTGCATTTAAGGGGCAGCAACGAGTTGAAGGCACATCTCTCCTGGAGCACACATAGGTGTTTATGGCACTGGCTCATTCCTGTTTCCCTCTCTGCTCAGCTTGCTTCCCCGTGAGCTACCCCAGGCTCAGAAGGTTGGGAAACCCGGGGAGCACAGCAAAGCAAGTGAGCCCCTTCCTCACAACAGTGCTGGAGGAGAGAGAGTCCCAGGTATCTAAATTTGCTGTAAGTGAAGTGGTTTGGTTTAGGATTGTCCTACTTCCTATTGAAAAGAAGGTGGCACTTAGCTTAGGAGAGGCCAGTGATGTTGCACTTGAAAAGCCAGAATGTATGTGACTGCAAGAGTTTTGTTATCTGGAGCAGAGTCACGTTCTCTGGAGCAGAGTCATCGCTGTATGCTGATATTTTAAACCTCCTTTGCAGTGTGAAAAGAAAGCTGAAATTTCAAGTCAAGTATCCAAACATGCATGTAGAATTTCTATACATAAGAGTCATTCACCTTGGCTAAGGTGACCCGAGTGAAGGAGAAAGGCCCTTCTTAGATGTGCTATGGTAGACAGCCCATGGGAGTAGTTTGAGCTAAGGCACAAGCTACAGGAGAGTAGGATTTTCAGTAGAAATACAGCATCTGGTTGCTACCATAATCTGGATAAGACAATGTTGTATATGGGAAGTAAAACCTGATTTAACTTCAGAGGCAACAGAGTTCTCTATCAGCCTTTCCTCTTCAGTGGGATGTTGTTAAAGCCCTTAACTTTTGGCCTTGATCATTACATCGCACTTAGCTGATGCAGAAAAAGCAGACCAATTTTGGTTTCTGCTACTGAGAATCCAAAAATCCTGCAACGACTACAATGCACATCCAATGCGTTTTTGTCAGCTTAAAGACTGGGCAACATGGACCCTCGAGACCTCAGCCAAGAAAGATCTCCCTGCTCCTCCCCCTTTAATGAACACGGATGTGCCAGCCTTCCTCTGGGCTGTCAGGCAAGTCCCTGCAGACACCCAGCTCCTGGAGGGGGAAAAAGGACCTTGACAAAGAGCAGCAGAGCTCAGTTTGTGGCACTTCCCAATTAGCATGTTTCAGTTTACTTCAGAAAGTCACATACCCTTGCTCAGATGTGGCTGGGGACTCAAGGGAGCAGGAAGGTTTTACGTTTCACCAGAATCCCAAAGGTTTTGCCAAGTACTTACTAAGTTATTTAGAAGGAAAACAAGAACCCGGCTGGGCTCCTCCTTTGTTTCGATCCTGCTCTGGGCTCAGGCACCTGAGCTGGCAGCTGCATCTCTTTTAATGGCACAAGGGAGAAGGGACATTCACGCTGTCATCCCTGCTGGCATATCCTGTTTCTGTAAGCTCGCATCTTGTAACTAGCTTAAGCTATTCAGTGCAGTGTTTTTCAAGGAAAAGAAAAACATCTGAACTTTGGCATAAAAACCCTGGTGGAAACCAGCCGTTGCCTAGAACGTAAGCGAGCCCTTCAGCTCAGCTTTCATTACAGCAAGATTTCCCAGGAGAAAATGCCCAAAGGACTGACAGCAAGGAGTTTTCTCAGGTTTTACAGTCTTGGAGACCCAGTTTCTGCAGCACTAAAACACACACACACACACACACACCATCCCATTCGAAAGCTACTCACAGCCTGACACCACCTTTGCTGGAAGCACACTTCTGTACCCAGCTTCCACCCACGCAGTGGGGTGGGGGGAATGCTCAAGGACCAGCTGGATCCCAGGGGCAGCGAGCAAGCTCTCCCAGCCAGCTCCTTCCACGCAGCAACAGGGAGTACAAGAGATGAACAGAGCCCAGGTTCCAGCCCTAAGAGCAAGGGTCTGATGCCAAGGAGAGGTACCCTGTATCAGGGAAGGTGCGCAGGGTCACTTCCCACAGGGGAAAAGTGGGGACCAGACCAAGACACAGAGACTGCTCCAGCCTTCCTAAATGGATTTGCACAGTTACACTCTGGCGCCTGAGCATTGCTTCATCCCCCAGGCACGCTGGGCAGCATTGGGTCCCGGTGATGGTAACAGCCCCTTTTATGGCTGCAGGCTCTGTGAAATAATGGAGTAGGGCAAGTGCCTAGCTGCAGATGGATGCACTGCTTGGCTTGCCAGTCTAATCTCTTCCCACCATACCTAGGAACGGTTATAAAGATAAAAGCAAGGCTAGAAACCGTTATTGTATCAAAGCAGATCTGTGGTACCCAGATTTTGTGCAGTTCTATTGTATTCTCCTGTGCTGGCTCTCTATTTTTAAAATCTAAGCTAGGAAAAATAAATTACTCTCGACCCACGTGTGAAAAAGAGTTTTCTTTCATACTGGCATCTTAACTTTATCTGATAATGAGACCCAAGTAATTTCCTTGAGTTTCAGCTGCAGCAAGTAATGAAACAGTGAAATCTTTCTTTGCTGATTAACAGCCTAGCCTAGCGACCACCACTGAAGCAATTCTCCAATCTGGGGGAACATTAGAAACTTGCACGTAATCCTAACCTCCTCCGCGTCCCCTCTGCCTACCCAGCTTCTGTCTCGCTCTGTATGTCAGGTCAGCAGTACTGCAGCAGAACATAACTTCCCAAATCATTAAACTGATTTAAACCTCTCGAGGTTTTCCTGTTCTTGAGGGGTGAAAAAAAAAAAAAAAAGAGTTTATGCGTTTTTTGGTTTTGTTTGCTGGGGTTTCAATTCTTTAAGGAACACAATTTCAAGGCTTTCTTTATGACCAGGAATGGAGGCCTACTTATTCCCCCTTGGTAACTTATAGCTGTATCATCTCATCCAAACTACATGGAAAGACAGTGAGAGGCTTTCTATTGACGTCAACAGGTCTTGAGCAACAGGCTTCTGGTGAAACACCTAACATCAGTTTCATCCATACAAAAGCATGTGTGCCTGCCAGGCTATAGCTACATTCTCGCTGTGTTACAAATTCACTCCATTTTTAATTATACGAGCTCCACATCTTCTCCTACAGGTTTTCAGATACATCAGCACATACTCCAAGCCTTGAAATTTAAGATTCATGGTGAACGTCCACCCACAGAAAGTCGCTCAGTTACTCTCCAAGGGTTTGGGTTGTTTGCAGCTGGGAGACCACAGGCAATCACATGTTGGTCAAACTTCGGAAAGTTGAACTTTGGAAAGTGGAACTTTGGAAAGTTGGTCAAACTTCAGAAAGTGGAACTGTTGTAACTGAGAACAATTATGACAATAACCCATACCTGTGCTACAGAAAAAATAATCTAGAGTCTTTGTAGAGAAGCTTTTTTGGAAAATAGCTAGTAATTTTGGTGCCTAGTTGGATATGAGCATCTGTTTTCCAAAGGATGCTGAGTATCCATTCCCTGGCAATAAGACAGCCCTGCAAGTTTCAGAGGCTAGGCTTTTAAAAACATTTTTTAAAAGCACCCCCCAAAGTTTACCAGCCACTTGGCTGCAGGCTGCCTTAAACTTTCTTTTCTCAGTCTGGAGGTCGTTGTGCAAAATGATGAAGCTGCAAGCAAAAGTTCCAGAAGGTTTTATTTTATTTCCAACTGCTGTATCATCCTCGCTGATGCCTGTGGACCTGCTGCTCATGGTGCCTGCGCAGCCCACGGTGACAGAGCATGACGTTAACTCTCAAGTCTGTGGCAACCACGTGCCTGCTTACAACCGAAGCCAGTTGCACACACTCACGCATAAGCCTGCTATTTGGGTATTAATTGAATAAGCTTTCAAAAATAGTTTAAGCAAATTAGTTCCTGACACATTGCACATCTTGAGCTTTCCATTTGTGGCCTTTCATTCATAAGCGATCATCCACAGAGTGAAAAGAAGCACCCTTCAGCCTAATTAGGGAGGAGCTAATTATCCTCCATCAGTTAGATCCTACAACACTTATCTGTAAACAGTTGCTGGAAAGGTACATAACAGATTAGTGACTGAAGACCTAATTAATAAGGAATAATGAGCTCCTTCCTGCACGAGATGGAGGAAATGTGCTCTCACTCCTTGAAAGAGCCCAGCGGTAAGAGCCATAAAGCTGACCACAGATGCAGCGGGAGTCATTCTGCACACAAGAGTTCTCCAATGTTTACGTCTGATGCGCAGCATGTGCCTTCCTGACTGCACCACACAGCAACGTCTCCCTGCCTGCTGCTGCCGATGCGGCGGTGCCTGCCTGGCGCGTACGCCTGGGACTGCAGAGCCTCCCCCTGGGAGGGGAGATGTGAAGATTTTATGGTGAGGGGGGACCACAGAAACACAGGGGCCTCGGACTCGCCCTTCTGGGCCTCCTCTGCCACTGGCACAGTGGGCTTCTTCCTGCTCCGTGTCAGGGTGGACAGACACCAACTGACCTTTGTTGCATTCGTGAAGCCTTTCAATCCATCAGCGCTGTGTTTCCTCCTTTCTCTGGACTTTAAAGGACTTTCACCTCTTGAACAGTGTTTCCTGAGCCTTGCCTGGCCTTTTGAGCCCAAATTTACTGTCATCTTTTACCTCGGTCTTCCTTAAAATGTTGATTTCCAGAATGGCACTCTCCTCCATGGAGGACTTAGTACTGCAGAGTTGCATGTAATATTTCTCTCCTATGTCCTACTAGAGTGAGAAGGGCCCTTTTTTTAACATGAGTAACCATCTACTTACAGCCCTGTGCTACCTGAGGTCCTGTCGTTATATTTAGGCACACTTGTTCAAACATCAGTGAATTAGTGGTGTAACTAGATACACGGGTTAGGAAACACCTGAAGGAGTCCACTAAGATTCTGGCACTGTGGCACAGGTCACTCCTCTCTGGACAGAGATACTTAGAGACCGGACAACCAGTCATTTCTCCTGTACCATGCTTTGCTATGAGCTTATAACACAGAACCCAGAGTCAAACTCAAACCAAGATATGCCACATTTACTGCTTTGCCTTTACCCATCTGGATGACTGTCCCAGCAGAGAAGGGAATTGGACTGGTTCAACATTATTTGCTCATGACAAACCCTTATCTGTTGGGTTTTTAAATACAATTTTAAATCCTCTTGGTACTTACAGGAAGTGAATGTTCTGGTATCTGCCCAGGCTTCAGCATTAGGCAACCCAGTTAAACATTTCCAGGCTCTCCTTTTCCCACCCTTTAGGATATAGGGATCATCCTGGTTTATCCTCAGACCTCTGAAATTAACTCTGAAGTTAATCTTGTCTTCACCTTATTCTGCTGACGTGAATATACTCAAATTCTCAGTGTTTTAATTGATTTTGACCAGATACTTTCATCACGCATCTAAAGCAAATAAAATGCTGATTTTTTCCAGCCTTTATACCTCATCTGCTGCTTGTACTTCTTTTCATTAAAGATGTATATTTCCCTCTGCCTAATTACAGAAAGGTGTCATTTTAGGGGTTCTTTCTAATTTGTTTTGCATGCGAGTTTTTTCCTGATTGCACCTCAGCATATTTGTGCTGCTTTATTGCAGTCACAAGTCCCTCTTTTGACCTACCACATAAGTCCCTTTGATTTCTAGGTCTTGGCTCCTGGTGCAGCTGGACCCTGGTCTCTTGCTTGTTTTCCTTGCTTTCACATCAGGATAGCTTACCATTCTGCCTTTGTTAACAGAGGTTTCAGTAACTGACGGTTCATTTATCTTCAGGATTATCTTCCTAGAAGACACACATTTACCTGTTTTACAGGCTTGTTGATGCTTGCTTTTTTTAAAGTTCATTACCCTTTTTCTGCTGCTTTCACTCCTTTCTTTCCTCAGAACAGCGATTCTGTTGTTTCATGGTTGCTTTCACTCAAATTGCCTTCCACCTCCTGTTTATCTCCATCCATTTCCTTGCAGAGTGAAAACTTAAAAAGACATTGCTTAGATCCTCAGTACTATAGACCCTGAGCTTGGATTAACAGGGAAGTTGATTAGACCTTCATGGAAGTGATGGTCTGGTCTTTAGACACCAAGATGACTCTGTTACCTTCCATTCAATGGAAGAACCACGTTACGTTGTGGTAGAAACAAAGCCTGGATTCCTTTAAAAACTCTTAACTCTATCAGTATTTAGTTAAAAATATCAGGAAATTCATAATCTAAAGATCAGTTAGTCATATCAACTGATCAATAATCCCATGAGTGTCCTGTGAAATTTGTTCCAGTCCTCATAAACCAAAAACCTAACTTTGAAAAGCCAGGAAAATAAATTACTCCTGAGCAATCTTTTGCTGAGGTTACACAGAAGCAAAATACAACAAGATCTCCTCCATGTATCACGGAATTGTAGGGGTTGGAAGGGACCTCAAGAGATCATCAGGTCCAACCCCCTGCCAAAGCAGCTCCCTAGCTCATAGTGCACAGGGAGGCGTCCAGACGGGTCTCTCTTCCAGAGAAGGAGACTCCACCACCCCCTGGGCAGCCTGTGCCAGGGCTCTGTCACCCTCACTGTGTGAAAGTTCTTCTGCATGTTGGTGCGGAACTTCCTGTGCGCTAACTTGGGGCCTTTGCCCTTTGTCCTGTCTCCACAGACCACTGTACAACAGTATACAGTACTTTCTAAGGAAGAAAAGACCCAGGCTGTTTCAGGCATTACACCAAGCAGATTTTGTATGGGATGAAGTATCAGAAAACCAAGGCACAATCTGGCTAGGAAGGAGGGGAGCAGCAGTGGAAAGGCCAGGCTACTCCAGCCCATTCCTCTAGCATACACAGTCAGTCATTACACTCATCGGCGTCATTCCTGAAGTGTGCGCAACTCTGTGCACCCAGGGGCAGGCAGAGCAGAGGGATGGACAATGATTTAACACACACAAGAAGCAGATACATTGAAGCTTCAGGGTGTTTTTTGAGGAAGGAATGTATTGTTTTCTGGAAACATTGAAAAGACCGATTTTGGAAAGCAGCAGAGGAAATGGGAAGAAAATTTGTTGCTTCTGTACATAGTGATCTGTTCCTTCTGCTCAGCATGAGTAAGGCCTCAGCTGGAGCGCTGCCTCCAGTTTTGGGCATCACACTCCAAGGATGATAAGGACTGATAGGAAAGCATTTAGCAGAGAGCTACAGGAGCAATCAAAGGTCTAGAAAGGATTGCTTATGAGCAAAATCAGGCTGAACAATGCCAGTTCATTTAGATGGGAGACAACTGAGAGCAGCAATTAAAAGAATATAAGCATGAAAATATTTTTGTCTAAGGAAATCTAGTTTGCATGCTGAAGACAAGAAACAGATGTCCTGTGATGCCATGATAGTGAGAAGGGGGAAAAAAATCATGTTAAACAACAGGAAGGGGATTAGTCTGATAAACACAGGTGTCTACACTGTAGGCATCTTCAGCTGAAGAAGTCAACATCAGTGAAGGTTAGGGTGAGATTCATTTTGTCCTAAATAGATGACTACAGACAAATTCAGCTCCACTGAACACAGAGACTCGATGTCCACTGACCATCACAGCAGCCAAGACTGCTGGGTCAGAAGAACGAGTGAGAAGTTGGCAGAGATGACTCCCAGCTTTCTAATGAGAGCAGCTGGCAGAGCAGCAGAGGGCCAAGGCAGAGCAGCAGAGGGCCAAGGCAGAGCAGTGGGAACTTCACCCCTCCTGCAGACTCTCAGGCAAGCCCACAGCAGCAAAGGTTTCCAAAAAGCTAGAGAGCAGGTGACCCTGTGAGGTCCTTTCCAAATCTCCTCTCCTGTATTGCAACCAACATCCAGGGGCAGTCGCTTAAGGTGGAAGATTTGTTTTCTCTCCCAGTGCAAAGGACACAGCTACGCCACTCCTTTGAAAAGTTGCTCGCATTCATTCATCGTCAATGACTGCTGCAGCAGAATTGCTGCTCCACAGCCCAGTGCAAAATACAGGTGGCTTTACCCATATACTGTGACCTGTATTGGCCACCTTCAGTGCACCAACCATCCCTCAACACCGCTGCAAGCAAGCAGCAACTCGCAATGCCAGCAGCAGTAGCAAAGTCAAGTTGAAATAAAGCTTGTGATGGGCTCGAGTTGCAGTTAAGGGAACCAGAGCAGGCAGCCTGCCGTTGCTGGCCAGAGCACACCGTGACAGGTAGCAGCACAGCCGGAGAGTTAGGGAATGCCTGTGCTAACTTACAGACCCTTCCAAGCAGGATTTTTGGAATACAGCCCCAGCCGGCAGTGCTCCAAGGCGGGCTGTGCCTCAGCTGGTCAATGCGGAGAAATGCCGACGCAAGGCGAAGGCTCTCTGTCTCCGGAGGAAGCAAAATGCGTGTGAAGGTAAAGCCACAGCTACAGCTCCGCACCTCCACCAGCTGCTGCTGCAGACAGCCGTGCAAAAGCCATGGCATTTGCTTACGTCAGCTCTAGCACACAGCAAGATACATGTTCATGAGAAAACTCCAGCAGGGATGCCCACAGGAGAGAAGCAAGGGAAGCTGTTTTTGCAGAGGAGGTTTAATTCCAGCCAGCGACCAATGCCTGTGACCATGTCCAGCTCTGTCCAGGCACAGAGCAGCTGGGACTTCTTGGGAGTCTCATTCAACTGTGCATCAGGCAAAAGTGTAACTGGAATCAAAGTACTTTTAACAGCAATAAAATATCCGTGTGTGTCAAGGTACAGTTGAAGACAGCATTTATCAAGTGTCTTAGTAATGAATTAAGTAAACTTAATTCACTATGAATATTTATATATTTAGTAAGAAAACATACGATATTTAGCTATAATATAAGGAGGTAAAACAGGACTTGAAAGAGAATATGTGCTTAAAGGGCTGTTGTTAACTCTGCAAAACATGGAGTCTTGGAATACAGACATTTTATCCATCAACCCTGAGCTGTCTGCTCAGGTAAATCCTACAGACAGCAAACCAAACTCTAAGAAAGTCATTCTGAGTAGGACATAGAATAAACTGATACTCAAGTCTCTGTTGAATTTGAGCCAAATCTCTGTTGCAGATCAAATCCATGACACTTAGGGTTTGCTCTGCCTTTTCTGTGCTTGGTCCCACAAGGCACAGCCAAATGGCACTAAGGCCAAAAGAATTGCCATGCTAGACCCAGACCCAGCAGATCCATGTACCCAGGTGCTGTGCGATGCAAAGCCCCCACTGCAGAGCTCTTCTGCCACCACAGCTGCAGAAGAGCCAGGACCATGGCTGCTGGCATGCTGGCCACTTACACCAGCATCCCAGCCACTTCTGCAAGCATCTGCAGCTTGGGAGAGGTTCAGAAAACATCTGATTTCTGGTTTTATGGGTTGTTATCTGTACAAATGCTAAATTCAGAAACACTTTGAGTCCACTCATGGTTAAAATCTGGGCTTGTCAAACAATTCCCCTAGGCAGGGTCAGCTCCTTTCTCAGCTAGCCAGCTCAGCAATTGTCCAACAGTGCCCAGAAGCACCCCTTAGGACAGAGAACAGCTAGCACTGTCAGACAGTTAGGGCTGGTTAGGATTACTGTGTCAGGAGTCTGTCCCTCTTTACCTGCCTCAAGAGCTGCTGGGTCAGAGACAAACTTGATGGTTAAACCACCATTGCTTTCCACCTCAAAGGCACTGGAACAAAAAGGGGATTTCAAGGGCAAAAGTCATTCTCATTTCTATGAAAGTGAGCTTGTCTTCAGACTCATAATGCCTCTGGGAGGAATCCACAAAGCCTTGACAAAAACATTCCTCTCCAGCTAGAAGCACTGATTTTTACAAACACCTGCAGGGCAGAAGGATCCCAAGAAGAGAGGAAAGCCCTTGCCCCCAAGTCAAATCTGCACAGAGGTGGCTGGCAATGCCTACAGCTGCTCTTCTCACCCTGGGAATGCTCTGGCAGGGAGTAAATTGATCCCAAAGATGAAATCCACCAGGATCACCTCCCTTTTCTGCCCATTCCCACCATGAGAGGTCCCCCTCCGCTGGTGGAGGCTGCCCTCCAGCAGGAAAACCCCTGCTGCTGAAGGCGACAGTAACTTACACACTCTCAAGTCAAACCTTCTGCATGAGGGGTCCCAGCCCGCCTGACTGATCAGAGACTGCTGGCAGAAGCATTAAGCCTGCAGTCTCTCCTTTCTTAGCACCCAGTGCTCAGCCTGGGGGGCTTTAGTTTTGATGTACAAACTTATTTCTTTTAGCAACCTTGCTTATGTTTCTTGTCCAGCTTCTATCTCCTGGCATCCTTTCAAGGCAAAGCCCAGCTAGTGAATGCAAGACACATCAGAGGATTATGGCTTACCTGTGTCCTTAAACACATACAGCCAAACGCCCAAGGACACACACAGTTCTCTATCTGCCATGCAAGTAAAGCAAAGTGTTTTCTTAGATGTTTTTGGTTAGTTTTACACAGAGTTTTGTAGTCCTGATTGTGGTCCCAATGCAGCTGGCTGTGAAGTGGATCTCATAGAGGTGGGCTTGTTCAGCCTGGAGAAGAGAAGACTCCAGGAAGACCTTATTGCAGCCCACCAATTTCCTGTAGGACCCCTTAAAGGGGTCCTACAGGAAAGTGGGAGAGGGACTGTTCACCAGGGAGTGTAGTGATAGAACAAGGGGCAATGGCTTCAAGCTGGAAGAGGGCAGGTTTAGTCTGGATCTTAGGAAGAAATTCTTTACTATGAGGGTGGTGAGGCCCTGGCACAGGTTGCCCAGAGAGTTGTGGAAGCCCTATCCCTAGAACGTTTAAGGCCAGCTTGGGTAGGTCTTTGGGCAACCTGATCTAGTGGAGGGTGTCCCTGCCCATGACAAGGGGTTGGAACTAGATGATCTTTGAGGTCCCTTCCAACCCAAACCAGTATATGATTCTATAAATGTTTGCCATGCACCTGATTACTAGCACAAGGAAGAGCAGTGAATGGGAATTTGTACTTAAAATAAAAATTCTTTTTTTCCTCTGCATCAAGAGTGACTTCACTTGAGTCAGCTCCTGATTTGGTTTTTTTTTGGGATCACTGAATTCAGTTAGTCATTTTGATGTTCTCAGACATTGGGGAAGGGAGGTGATAGAGAGGAGGAACTTGTTGAGCATGACCTCTACTGGGGTCTGCCTCCCAGGCCTTATTCTAGCAAAAGGTTAAAAGTAACACAGAACAGCTCTGGAAATGTAAAGCACCTGAATCCTGCAAGGAAGATACTGCAAACATTGGAGTTTGGTATCACTAACTAGGAGACTTGCGAGCCATCATCTAATAAGTTTGGGGTATGTGCTATTGCTCTTGCTATGCCTTAAGTCCAGTTGCTCATTGCTTTACTACACCAGGATTTTGGTAAAGACATCTCATCTTGATTTGTTACTTTGAATGATGGAGACTTCACCGTGCTCCCCAGGTAAACTGTTCCAAGAGCTAAACACTCATAGTTACAAAGAGCGTTCAATTTCTAAACTGGACATACAGCACAGATGTGCAACAGTGTGGTATTTAGATAATATTCAACTCAAACTTGCCTTTATTAAACCAACTGGGTAGAGCCCAGGGTATGATATTTGTGGGCCAAATTTCTCCAGACTATCTCACTAGGACAACTTAAAATGTAAAATCCTCCCTGCATGGTGACTCTTGATCTTCTAGTGTGGCCAGTGAAAAATCTCTCAATGCAGGTGATACACTCCTCCAGCCTACAGCACTCACAGTCATGCACAGGTCTAGAAATAATAACCAGGCATGGTCTGTTTGGGTGTTTCACAAAGCCACACTGCTGATGGGAGCAGCAAAGGAAGAACATGCCAGCTGCCAGGATCCAGTTGGTCCCAGCAGCAGCTCTGCCCCTTCCATGCTGCACCCTCTGCAGCTGCCACATACACTGTCACAAGCCCGAAAGCTTTCAGGAACATCTCCCACACTTTCTATTGGGGATAAATTCCTATTGGGGATAAATCAGGGAACAAACACAAACAGGCCTCTGTATGTGCTAGGGAAGGAAAAGATCAGCCTGTGGCCATGTATCTCACTGCACAATAGGATGGGAAAGCCATTCGCCTTGCGGAAGTGCAGTACTCTTTGGAGCGAGCTCTGCTCTTTGTGTGCTTTTCACCATCCAAGAGTCACACCTCCAGGAGCTTTTTGACTTTGCCACTGTCCAATTTTATACCTCCCCAGTGTTCAAAGAGTACAGGAAACCTATCACAGCAAAGGCAGATTCACCTTCAGAGGGGGAAGTATTACACCACCATCTCCTCACAAGGCTGTCTGACCCATGACCAGCCCCAACTCACCACTCTCACTCGCTCCAAGCACAGTTAGCTCCCTTCAGTGAAGGGGACATTTCTTGGCAATTCCCTAGTAATAGTCTCTAAAAGATTATAGATGAGTAAACAGTCACCACCTTTTTAAGACCACTGCACATTTGTTCTCTTTTTAACAAGAGATCATTAACCTTGTTTTAAAAATACACAGGTTGGAGGGCAGCAGTTTGAGCATTATATTCCTGTTTGACCACACACACTGCCCTTGGTGCCAGCAGTTTACATTCTATCAAGGATTTAAGCTCTTCTGGGATTATGGCAAGGTTTTCTTGATGGCTGAAAGCAAGGGTCACTCCAAGTAATTACTGCGGCTACCCCCAAGGACACAAGCAGCAGAAATGATTTATCACCACTGGCACCACGGCTCCCCAAGGTGCCAGGGAAACAAGAAAGACCGCAGCAGCCATAATGGGATACCTGCAGTATTTCTAGGTGCCCTGCTCTGAACAGCTAAAGCTGTTAAAGTGGAGGTCCCTGGAAAGCTTCAGGCAGAGAAGAAAGCCCAGAGGAAGGGAAAAGGAAAAGTCATTTTGTAATACTCCATTTCCATCACTGCTCTTGCAAGCCTGTGTTTGGAGATGGAGAGGAGAGGCCTGCGAGGTGATACCAGGATGAGAAGGTATTAGTTCTCAACAAGGGTCTTCAGAGACCAGCAGAAAAGATTGCATCCCCATAATGAATTTGTACTGGGATGAACAGGCCATGCAGCAGCACAAACAAGAGATGTTCTAGCAAACTTCCCAAAAATGTTTCCAAGGTATAAAATATTCTCTTTGTCATGTTATTTCAGAAGTGGTAAGTGAGGTCCCAATTTTTAAGGTGAAATCTTGGCCTAATCAAACCACAGGAGCTACCTTCCCCCTTTGGTATCTCAAGAAAATCCTCATGTTTTCACTGGGAAGCTTGAGAAGAGTCCAATTTTAGACATTAAGATGAACTGCAATTCGATTCATGTCCTAGAGCTGGGAGGGCCAAGGAATCTCCTATCCAAATAACCAAAGTCAAACAATTAATCAATGCCGTATTTGTCTGCATTGTTAGACCTTCTCTACACCTCTTCAGAGAAATAAAAAATAACCTCACTGGCCACTGTCCACCACAATTAGGTGAGTCTGAAGCACTTGAAAGTTCAAAAACGAAGATCTTTTTTCCTTTTTATGGAGGTCACTTCAGTTTCCCCAGCAAAGCTTTTATCGGGGCCTTCCCTCGTGCCTGTGCAGATGTGACAAGGGCACCGTTAAGAGGAAGGCAGCGAATAGAGGCGAAGCAAGCCTGCTGTGACCCAGAGCAGCAATGCCATGGAGGGAAAAAGGCAGCTCTAATTTTGTCTCTGCTTTGAGAAATGACCTTATCCAATGACAAATACGCTTCACGACTAATTACCCTCTGAATTCCGCCTGCGATTGCCAAAGCTTCCCACGGTTGTTTTGCAGGAGACACGGAAAACAGAAAGGCCACAATATTTCAGGATTATTTCCCTGCTGTTGAACTTTACACGTTCAGCGGCTCTGTTCGAAGCCCCACACGATCACCAGGCTTTTTTTTTTTTACACTTTTACTTACCCCTGACAGTCACTAGATGGCAGCAAGGAACTACACTTGGCAGCCTGGTGGGTCCTCAGCTTCCCCCTTGCCTGCGGAAGGGGTAGCCCATGGGAGCTGAGAGCCAACTTTGCTCGGGGACATTATTCCCTTTTACCCCTGACCCCTGTCCCTTGGGGTACGGCTTGCTGCCCTCCCTAGTCAGTCTAGCATCCTCACAAACCCCACAGCATCCTTCATGCACACTAAGATGAAGAAGGCACACCCCAAAACCTCACAAGTTTCATGACTCGGGCAGATGTTGCCTCTCCAACTAGTTTGGAGGGCTGTTTCCATTCCCAAATTACTCTTTCTGCCCCTCATCACTTCTTGTTTTCCCAATAGTGAATGTTGTACATCAGGCAGTGGGAGCCTTCAGCCACCTGCACCTCCATCCTGTCCCAATTCAGGATCTCCAGCAGGAAGTACCTCCTCAGAGCATCTTTGCACAGCCAGCCCCTCATTTCTGTAGTAGGTGCTTTCTCACGCTGTGTGTAGAAACAGCAGGGGTCATACACACTCGATGTAAGGCAGCAGAGTGCTCTGTGCTGCACTTTCTGCAAAGCTTCCTGTTACTGGCGGTATCTCCTTGGCATTGTCTCCCCAGCCCAGAGACCCCTTCCAGGCCCTCCAGCTTCCCCTTAGACCCAGTCATGACCCACTGTCTCCATCTCTTCCTCACCTCATGGGGCTGTTTTCTCCCTGTCAAAATTTTGGGCAGCCTTTTGGGATTATTCCCCCACGTACTCACCTCTTCAGTTCAAAGTCCTCTATTTCTTTCAGCAGCCCCTCCTTTATTTCCTATAAGAGCCACCTCTTTCCCTTTTTACACCTGTACCGGTTTGCATGATAAAATTGCCTCCTGCTACATCCCTCCAGCCTGATATACCTACAGAGATGCCCTCCTCACCTGCCTCATGGGGTGGAAGGCCAAAAGAGAGAGCACAGCTGGGATAACCCAGTGGGTTTATTTCACTCTGCTTTCAGTATTCATTTACAGGCCACAGACACCTTTTGTCACCAGCCCAGCCATGCATTATGCAGTGTTTCCCCACATGATATCCCATGACAACTCTTCTCAAGGGGCAGGAGGGTCACTGCAACACAGCAAAACTTCCCGTACAGCCCACCTTCACAGGCAGGTTGGTTCCCTCCTACCCAGGGGTGGAAATAACCACAAGGAGTAGACTGGTTAAAGTTACAGACAGTGGGCTCAAACTCTGCTGTGACACAAGAGCTAGAAGCAACAAGGCTGCTCAAGAGTTTGTTTTCCCTGGCTTTATTCCCACATGCAGGAACGCAGCCCCTCAAACTGTGCACCCTTCACAAGTCTCTCAGAGCAATGACAACCACTGGCTAAATTAAGAGATTATTTTAAGGGCCTTCAAGCACCACCTGAGACAAGCCAAGGAGGTTGGCTGTGCTGGGCTACAGCATCATCTGCCATGTTCCATTTTTAAGTTTGCCCTTTAGGTAAAGACAACAGGACTGAGGTGAATCTTTGGTCTACAACAACATAGTGCTTATGTTCCTGCCATACAATATAAAATAGGTATCCCCTGTATTCCCTTCTGCAAGCTGTCTGTCTCCTCCTGAGGGGCCTCAAACCTGCTAGCAGCAAGTGTGTCATCGTCCCATCCATGTGTGTCCCACCCCCAGCACTCAGCCACAGAAAATAAACAGAAATCCACAAATCAGTTATACCCCTTGGTCTCATACCCATAACAGGTCACCTCCCCTCTGCACCCTGCTCTGCTGCAGGTGCTTGGTGCAGGAACCAGCATCCACACTACCAGCCTTCTGCTGTCGGGGCACACCTGGTGTTGGTGGGGTGGTTCAGCATCTCTGAGCTACAGTCCCAATTCCAGGGCAGGTGGTGGGTGAGAGAGGGCTGTCAACAGGCTGAAATATCCAGAAGTCATTTTGCCAGACCCGTACTTTGGACCTTCAAGCTGCACAAACTTGGCCAGCTAATGCAGCTCCCCTCTCCCTTCTTTGTCAACGCTTCACAGCTCCCTTTCTTTATTGCACTGGAGTTCTAAGGATATGGGGCACGAGGGGGTGTAACAAATCTAGTAAAGTGAAAATACACGGTTCTTTCATACTGTCTACATGCACTTCTCCTTCCTCATGAAGGTCGCTTTCCCCCTGTCTGGTAAGTGCTCCTTCAGAACACACTCTCAGGCTTTTAATGGCTCACCCAGCCCCAGTTGGTCTGCTGCTGAACCCCTCACTCTGGTATTTTCAGATGATCCTGTTCAGAGAGCATCCCATTTCCCTCTGGGGCAGTGATTTCACCCACATGATCTCTTCCTAGCATTTAATCCAGCCTGCTGCAGCACAATGCCACTGATATTTGCGTCATGTTTGCTGGCAGTAGCCAACCTTGAGCAACACCAAGCTTCCAGGTCTGATCCAGCAGCAGCCCCAGGGAGCCCTCACAGGCTGCAGAAGGGAGTCACTGGCGTTTCCAAACCCTTCAGAGCCAGCACCAGGAAAGAAATTAAGCTTCTAGCAGGAAAAGGGTAACTCCCATTTTCTGGTGCCCACCCAAAGACAAACAGCCAACAGGAGAAGTACTGGCTACCTCCATCAGCTCTATTTAGCAGCTGCTGGGAAGGTCAGCCCTCAGCTCTCACCATGGCAGCCACTCCTCCAGTTACAGAGCACACATACAGATTTGGCTCTAAAACAGCATTTGGCCAAAACCTCTGGGTTAGTTCTCTACTCTGCCAGGAAAGCAGCTGCCTGGCAGAGAGGCAAGATCATCAGCAATCCCCCTTAAGCCATACTCTTTGCCATATCTTTGGGTCATGCCCACAGAAAGAGGAAAGTAGCAAAAAAAAAAAAAAATCCCCAGAGAGGCCCTAAGCACACAGGGGAAAGCCAGGTTATTTCCAAAGTTGTAAAAACTCTGATCCTGCAAGCAACAGTGAAAGTTCCTGTACGGAGAAACATCTGAAATATTTCAGAGACATCCTGTAACTTCAGTGAAAAAGGAATGAACTCTGCACTGCTCCCACAGAGCCTCACACATCACAGCTGAAGTGCACAGCAATCCATGTTAAAACCCTTGTGATCTCAGTTAATGGGAAGTTGCATCACACCGGCAACTTAAACCATGTTTGGATGTGTCAGGTGTTACGGCATGTGGAAAAGATAACCTATTTTCCTTGGTTGAATTTGCTCTTATCTCTGGAGAATCACCCGCTGCTGTGCAGCTGGGGAGGGGAGAGGAGGTTGCACTCAGCCATGCTGAAAATTGGCATTTAACCTTCCTATCACTGCTAAGGGAAAATTCCTGCCACTGAATCCATGTAGGGCCAACCCCCATTAGTTTATCCCACTTCTATGCCCACCCTTGCTAAATGCCAGGAAACAGAGAGCTGGACACTATCTGGCAGCTCTCGTGGCCCCATCCTTTCCTGCCCCTTTCTTCCCAGATATTGGGAGCAGGCACTTGGTAAGCCAGAGGTCATGGGGCACCCCATTAGCTGGGAAGCAAGCCCACACACAAGCATGCTTCAAATCCTTCTGCAGCACATGTAAGACCTTTACGCTCACAGTGGTGAGCCTTCAGATGTAGTTGAGTGCATGACCATGGTGGGACTGTACCTCCGAGAAAGGGTGTCCTACTTTCTGGGGTAGGAATGTGGCCCTGTCCGGTATCTCGGCTTCACCCTTCCATGAGGCCACACATGGGAGGTCTTGGGAAAGCAGGGGAGGAGAACAGGGAAGGACAAGAATGTCAAGACAGCTTGCAATGGTTCTTCAAGGATTTACAACAAGGATGCTCAAGTCAGGTGCCTGCATGTCTTACACGGCAGAAGGTCTTCAGCAGCCAGAGGTCCCCTTTGCAGGGTCAGCTCAAGGAACCTGCTCCCACTTGAAGCCTCAATACAGGCTCTAAAAATTCCCCTGAAGAGGCTGGAGAAGGGGGAAAAAGATTAGATACCATTGACCAAGATGTCAACACAGAGGTCTGTCCCAGCCCTGTCTTGAATCCACAAGGCAAAAGGGAAAAGCCCCACCCAGCATGATATCTGGGGACATCTTGTAACAGCTGGGAAGAAGGGTCTCCCCACACCACCCCTCTGGGGGTAGCTGTACCTATCTCGTGCCCTGTTGAACCTGCAACAACACCCAGCTCAGCCACACATGGTGTTCTCCATGAGGTGATATATCCTGTGGTGTCAACCATCTGCCAGTCCCTGAGCTACCTCTTAGACAGACCCACCTCCCAGACACTCGCCGTCAACCTTGTCAGACCAGAATAACCTCTGATTCCTCCAGGAGCAGAAGTAGTCTATCGGTGTGCCCACACCAACCCCTTCCCAGCAGAGACTGGGCAACATTCAAGGAGAGAAAAGTTAAATCACTTTGTGAAACCAGCTTGCCACAATCCTGTGTTGTTTTTTTGCCTTCGTGCCAGGCAATTACAACCTGCTTTTTATTTCCTGGCCCCGATTTTGTCTGCCCACCTGCATAATCCCTCCTTTACAGGCTGCTTCCACACCCTGACGTAGGCAGGAGTTTCAGAGCAAGGAGCACCGACAGCAAGCGATACCTCTCACTCTACAGCATTTCTGGCAGCCCCATCACTTCCCAGGAATGGAGATGATGTAGCACAACGTGCAATAACACTGTGATGGTAGATATGACAGACAAGGAGATGCTTTAGAAGTACAAGACAAATCTCTTTGACTCTCATCGCTGTTTCTCTCTTGCTCCCCTGCTCCCTTCCCCCATTTGTTTTCTCCTCTGTGCGAAGTCACTAGCGGGCAGTCGCCGACCCTGTGCTGCTGCGCCTCCCTCGCACCAGACACGCTACGCTCCTTGGGGATGGGAGCGGGGTGGTGGGTCACACCTCACCTCAGGGCTCTCTGCATTTGCCCCTCGATATCAGCAGCTATATACTGGAGGTGCATCAAACGCCACCCATGGATTTAGTGTGGGTACAGCAACAGTAAGTGGCAGGATCCTACATGTGATGCAGTATTTGGTTTTCCTGTTTTCCTCTCTCTTTCCCTGCTTGGACTAGTGCATCTGTCCCCCATTGCTTTCCCAAAGCACTCGATGCAAGCGAAACACAAAGAATACAGCACGAAGCACGGGGCAAATGGTTTCTAGTTAAACCCTGTTTAAAAATAAATGGTATCTTTCCTTTCAGCACATTAGCAGCCATTTTTTAAAACAAATCTCGGGCAGGAAGCTGTAATGCATAGGCTGCTTGGTTCAGTCCACAGGATATAAAGAAGTCTCTCCTCCCTCTCTTCTGCCAGGCCATGGGAATGCTGCAGCCCAGCAGCAGCCCCACGTTAGCACCAGCTTTACAGGAACCTGTGGATGTGCAAAACCCAGTAACAAGAAGCAGAGGGCACAACTTCAGCCAAATCCATTCCATCATTTCAAAGAGTAAGTGGGGGCACGGGCGATGACACAATTTGCAAAGAGCAAAATAACTCCATCTTCCCCCAGCAAAGCAATGACCTTCACAGCCCCAGCACCTTATCACCCCTGGCCTTCTCCAGGCCTTGGATGGCTGCCATACTTACATGTGAGGGAGCGTAGCGATTTCTGGGAAGAAACTGGTTACCTCAGGTGTTCTAAGATCACCATGTGCATATAAATAAATAGCTAGATAACAACAATTATATAAAATTATACTCTGTATGATTGCATAATGATAGCTTGTGAGTAATGGGTTTTATGACACCTCCAGTTGCCGGGGCTGTAAGTAATCCTGGTCACCACAGGCGCTAATCCTCCCCACGTGACATCAGTTTAATGACAGTTACAGGCGCAGACTGACACAAAGCCTGGGCCTGAGAGGGACTTGCCTTCCCAGAGGAGCAGGAGGGGGAATCGCAGGGTGCTTTGCTGCTCCTGGACAAATGAGTACCCTACCAGGGTACACACGCTTCCCTACTGGGCACCATCACAGCCCATGCTGGAGAAGGCCCTGTGGACACAGTGCTGTAGCCCACCCCTGCAGAACCTTGGGGGCCTGCTGGAGTTACTCAGGTGTGAAGGTCTTTATAGCTCACATAGCAAAGCCACCATTGGCCTTCCCTTAATTTTAACTGGAAGGCTGAGTCCAGCCATGCAACAGTAACATCCAAAATGCATGGACAGAGGACCCAAAGGGGACACAAGGTGTTTGGAAAGAAGTGGCGGGGGGTGGGGGGGATAGAGGGTGCACCACCACCCTCTACCCCCTCAGGTGACATCTGCAAGAGATGAGTCTACTGAAGAAAGGGCAGGCATGCAACCCTGGCAGCCCCTGTGCCACCACCACACAGGAGGTACAGGAGGTCTTCCCCTGCAGAGCTGCAATACCACAGAAGTTCACACCCAGGCACAAACCTGGCACAGAGCGGACTGGCTGCAGTGGGATGCACACAAACACATAACACGGAGCACAACCACAGACCCAAGCCTGAGGCCATCCAAACTCGAGCTGCAGCTGGGAAAGAGTGACCAAAATGCTCAGAGGGATTATGAGCCACCAGAATCTTACAATTAGGATTTTGCTTTTAATTAACTAAAACACATGCTTTATTCTTGCTGAGTTACCCCCTGTTGTTTACATACATGCTCTCTTCTTTGAATCCTTTTATTGATCCCATATGCTTCAGCTCTGGCAGTTGAACTGAGTCATCTTATCAAAATTAGCATAAAAAATAATGTAGTCTTACACATTACTCCCATGATTTTTTTTTTTTCATTTGCCTTTCCCAACTTTGAATACATTTTTCTTTCTTCCCCTCTCTGCAGTTTTGTTTCATCTACAACATTCGTCTCTCTAGGTTTTCCAGGGGGCTTTGGAGTGGTTCAGAGAAAGAGCCATAGCCTACCAGGAGCTGCTGGGAAGCAACTCTTGGAAAGACCCTACAGCAGCAGCAGCTAGGTCTCCCCCTGCTCTTCCAGCACCTACATGGACATACTCCTTGTGAAGCATCTTCCATATGCCCTTTTGAGGTCCCCACCTGGAGGCCAGGACACTGGGAAAAGCTGCCACAACCATGCTCATGCATGCCTTTGCATTCAAGCATCTTCCCAAGCACCCCCACAGCCTCACATGCTCCCTTACTCTTCTGTCTTTGGCAGGGTCACCTCTTTCAGCCCAATGTGCCCAGGGGAACAAGATACGGCCCACAAGTGTTGCCAGCAGTGCCACACTAAAGGCAGCCAGATGCCAGCAGTGAGGAGCTGGCTGTCCAGTAAGTTTTCCTTGCAGATGTCATGGCACTTTGGAGGCTGGGCATAGCACCCAGCAGGCACATCAGTGCAGAAGCATCAGCACGTGCATCCAATACGGGTGTCAGGGGCTGGGTCACCTACTCAGCCTCCACCCTGGTGGGGAAGGAGCCACATCCTCAGAGTTTCTCTCTAAACTGGTCTCACTTTAAGCACACAGCTAGTTCTTTTGGCTCATCAAGACGGGATTAGGTCTTTGCTGACTGAAATTGCCCCTACACGGAAGGGAGAAGTGAAAGGAGCAAATTGGTAACAAAATTCTCCTATTATCTCACCGTGGGAGGTCCCTGTCTGAGCTCCATACAAGCAATGAGCAGGGCCCAGCTGAGCTCCTGTGCAGCAGGGAGCATTTCCCACCTCTCACGGTGCTCAGGCAGAGCCGTCCTCTTGAATGGCTGGGCCGGGTGCCAAATTCAAATAATCCTGAAGTGCTGCAGACATGAACCTCTTCCCCCAGATGGCACTTTGCCAGCCCCCATCCTGCCAGAGCTCAGCACTCCCCTGCCCTTGACCAGCCTCCCCACCATGCTGGAGGACACTGCCACACATGTACGGCTCAGGGAGAGCTTGGGAGGCAGGCAGAGGGGCTTGCTTCTCCCTCTTCACAGGATTAACATGCTGAAGTGTAACATAAAACTTAGTTTTTGTGGCTGGCACTAGCGTTTATGATCCACAGACTGAGTGGATTGCCCCTGGCTAGCACAAACAAGGGCATCCCAGCCACTCCTGCCATGGATGCGCCACAGAACACCCGCTCCCCGAAGCGGAGATTAGGTTTTTAAAGCCCACGCAGACATGCAGAAAAACCCCCAAGCAAAGCAGGAGAAAAGCATCAGGGTCACTAGAGCTTGGACGCCAGTCAGACACCCTGCATATTGAGGCTTCTTTGGCAGGAGTCCCTGGCACTGCCACTGTCCCTGCCAGGCCAGCTGAGCACCACTGCTGCTGCACATCCATGCGGAACAGCCGAGAGGCAGAACAGACACTCCTGCCCACAGCAGCATGAGCGGCCCTGCCATGGATTTGCAGGGACCAGGCAGAAAGAAAGCCTGTAAGCAGCCAAGGCTGTACGAGGGAGCTGACATCGCTGAAGCTACTGACTCACTTCAGTCCAAGAACATAGAATTTATGGGATACCACTCATCTTATAAATGGAATTAGTAAGACAGTCATATTCACCACGGAAGCTTTTATCGGGACACCTTTGGCTAGTGAGCATCATTTACTCCAAAAGCTACACACGATGCTGATGGAACCCCCAGGTTGGGACAAGCACACGTATTAGGGTAGGAAGCTTTTCTGTGGCCACCCCAGGACTCCACCCTGCCTACCACAGCCCTTCTGTGGCTAATCACCCCAGCCACATACAGGCAGAGCATGAGGTGGTGTGAAGTCAACAGGAGAGATCAACATCCAGCCAACCCACCCCTCCCAGCAGCAGCAGTTTCTGGGCAACCACAGCTGTATCAGCTCCAGTTGCACTCCCCTGCCCAGCTGAGAGGGACCCAGGCCTGGTTGCAGCCCAGAGCACCCCCCTGTTACCACTTGTAAGCCTGTCGCAGTTGTGCATAGTTGGGTGCTGAGAGAGAGGGACCAGGGGCTGCAGAAAATGGCTGCTGGAATCCTCTGCTGATAGTGCCTCTGAGAATCACATAGAGGAGAAAAGAAAAAAAAAGAAAAAAAAAAAAAAAAAAAAAGACTCGGAAGTAGCTGCATTTTGCCACCAGAGAACAGAGTGTCAACAAAAGGCTGGGAAGGCTGGGGGAGGAGGCGCCCCAGGTGCCCAAGAGAGATGCCCCTGCAGCCCATGGAGTAGCCAGTAGAGAGGACCCATGGAAGAGGCAGAGACCCCACCTGCAGCCCATGCAGAGGCTCCACACTGGATGGAGCCGGTGGAGACATAGAGAAGACGCCGTGACTTACGTTGGGATGAGCCCCTGCCAGCACAAGCGACCTACAGAGATGAGCCAAACAGGTTTGCTGGAGGAGGCATCATAGCCCCGTGGAGGACTGGGACTGAGAGACACTGTGATTGATTGCTGCCTGCCATAGCAGAGATGAAGCCCGGTGGGAAGAGATTTGCCTTGCAGAAAGTTCGTGGAGGACTGGCTCTTATGGGTGAGATCCTGCGGTGCAGCAGGGGGAGGGTGTGTGGAATGGATGCCCCCATCCCGGCCGAGAAGGAAACCATCTAGCAAGGGACTGACCAAAGCCCCCATCTCCTAGTCCCTGCCCCCCTGTCCTGTGCTGCAAGCAGGAGAGGGGAAGAAGGGAGCAAAATCATGGCTGAAAGGGAAGTCTGCTTTAGAACTGAGGGGTGGGGGGAAGGTGTTACTGAGACCCCCATTTTCCCCAGTCCCTGCCCCTTCCGGGCTGCGAACGGGAGGGAAGAAGGGTAAAGCCTGCTAAGGAGGGAGTGGTGGGGGAAAAGTGTTTACCTGGTTGCATTTGTTTCAAGATTGTTGGTTGCACTCCTGACTCTGGTTCCTTTTCACTGTTTTCTCTTTAGCGTGGTGTAATAAATCAGGTAACTTTCTCTTCAGCACTCTGTGTAGAGTCTGTTTTGCCCGTGTCGTTAACGAGTTTGCCTCTTGAGCCACTTTATATATTTTTCTCCCCTGTCCAACTAAGAAGGGGAGCAACAGACTGATTTTGGTGGGCGTCTGGCCTTTGGCCAGGGCTAAACCACCACAAAGCCATCACTCGAGGAGCCACCAGACTGCTGCCTCCCTGGTTGTGCCAAAACTTGCGGGTGACACAGGCCCGAGTGACACCGCCACATTTTAGTTGTTTGTATCTGTAGCCCAAGCAAAGCTAGACCTTTCCTTTCCAACAGGGATAGTGCTGTTCTTAAAACCTTTTGTAGTGTCACCAGCGATGTTAACACTGCCTACTTCAGCATGCTTCAGCAGCAGGCACGCTGCAAGGCTTCTCCAGCTGAAAGATCACCAGGAACAACATCCCTGCCCAGCAACAGCAAAGTTTCAGGTAAGCAAAACTGAACACAATATACCAGGAAACAGGCCAATTCCCATCTCCTGGCTGTGCTGAGAGCAAAGCAGGAGAATTTAGTCAAGCCTCAGCCCCCTTGGGAAGTAGATAGCAATGCAATTCTTAACTTAATCTTTCCCCTTGCACCTCTCACTGTCCACTCTGCCTGGGGCTCCCAGGGAGACCAGGAGGGGAAAGAACCCAAGTAAGCAACACACCTCCAAACAGGAACAGATAAAGTTAAAAAAGCCTCAAGGCTTTCTCAAGAGACATTCAGCTGACTTAGCCTCAAGGTCCTGAGCTCCCTCCTCTAGTAGCCCAGGTTGCTGCTTCTGGGCACCTTCACAGGACACTCCCAAGAGTCCTCCTTCCTAGGGCTTGACCTGCAGATCCCAATCTCAGCCCCAACCAAGCAAAGGGATGCTCAGACATACTCACATGGGGAAACACACCCGCTCCCAAGGCAGCATCCCACTAGCCATAGAATCCCAGAAAAGGAGCAGCTGCAAAGGGTTGCAGGAGTCCCTGACCTCTCACAACAGCCAATGATGCAGACTGCTGCAGACATACGCACTCACCTGAGCTAAAATTCAGTTCATTAGCCCAGACCCAGAAAAACTCAATTACTCACTAATTGGCCAGTCCTCTAGGCTTTCTCAAAGTCTGGCATTTTGGCACTCGTGTGGATCTCAAAAAGGCAAGACTGTGAAACTATCAACTGTGCCTGTTGATGGATTATGCTAGTAAGGGGTCAGAATCAGGAAGGATTTGTCATTTCTTTGCCATATGCTACTACTAAGGGAAAAAAACCAGAGGGGTCTCTTGCTTGGAGGTTTCACTCCAACCCATCCACAGAAACTTTCTGCAGCCTTGTCGTGGTTCAGCCCCAGCCGGCAGCTGAGCACCACACGCTGCTCATTCTCTCCCAACCCCTACAGTGGGATGGGGAGGAGAATGGGGAGACAAAGGCAAAATCTTGGGGATTGGAATAAGGACAGTTTACTAGGACAGCACAGGGAGGGGGAAACAACAACAGGACTTAAAATAGCAAAGAGGGAATAAAATTAAAAAATAAAATAAAAAGAGGGAAATAACAACAGAACATACACAACAGTGACAACACAAAGCACTTTACCAACCCAATGACCAATTTGATGCTCAGCCCACACTCAGACCATCCCAGAGCCACCCCTCCCCACCTAGCCCCCTTTTATGGGGAGCATGATGTCACATAGTATGGAAAACACCCTTGGCCAGCTCAGCTCACCTGTGCTGGCTCCTTGGGAAAATTAACTCTGTCCTAGCCAAAACCAGGACAGGCCTCAGTTTGAGAAGTCAGAGATCCAGCAGTTCTCCCTGCTTGGATAAACCATGGGCACATCTTCAGGCAGGTGTAGACACTGGGCTGTTGCCCAGATGCTCTGCTGCCAGGCAGCTATTCCAGTATCCCTGCCGAATTTTAAAGCATCTAGGTGCGCTGCTTGCTGCCCCTGCCAGAGCTCAGGTTAGGGAAAGGAACGACAAGACAGGATTTATGTTTTATGTTGAATATCACGGTACAGATTTGCAACCTTTAGTTTGCCTGTTGGACATCTGTGAGTCTCAGCATGGCAGTGGCTGGAGATGTTGCTCACTGCATAGGTGTTAACAAGCGAGGCTCAAGCCAAGAGGCTCAGTCTGAGAGGTCCCACACAAGAAGTAACCCATGGTACCAATGGAAAGTGTCTGCTCTGAAAAGTGTGCTTTTGGGGGTGGTTTTCTTTTTGTTTGTTTAGTTGGTTGGGTTTTTTTTTCATTCTGGGATATCCCTGGAAAGCTCTAGAAAGACAAGGCTTTTGGTTATAATTTTCAGAGATCTCTCATTTCCAAAAACTAAACAGTTTTCAGGTCAGAAGAGTTCCGGAGCTTGAAAGAGGAAGGAGCTGCCATGCAGCATCAGTCTCAAAGGTCACTGGAAAACCTACTTGCAAGGACAATCTTTCTGAGAGGCCATCAATGCCCACAGAGGAGGAAACATCCCCAGGGGAAGTCACAGGTCCTGCAGAGTTGTGTGACAAAATGATGATAGGGTGCTCACCATCGCCCACAGGGTCACCCCAGAGCAAAAATATCTATCCACTTGTCGGGGGGCCAGAGGAGGCGTTTTACAAGGGTGATGTGGGTAGTGTTTGTCAAACTGGAAAGATGGATCAGGCTGAGGGTAGCACTTAGGGCAACACTTGCCCCCATGCAGAAGGGGGTGTGGGTGGATGGATGGCTGTTAGGACCCAGCTTTGCAGCGGGAATGTGTCGACTCTGTCAAACTGATGATGGGACAGCCAGCCCACAGATACACAGGTTAAGAAGGTAAGTGACATCTTTTGCAATCTCAAAAAACACCAGGAGTTTAAAATCTGGGGATTTAGTTAAACTAACCCTGAAATAAAAAGCTGTTAGAGAGAACTGGTCTTCATGGCAAATATGGGAACTGGGGGAGGAGGGGGTGGGGGTGGGAGGGGAACTGCATGTTGAAGCTGGGATCAAATCAATTTGAAGCCATTGATTCCCCAACCCAAACTTGGTCAGAAGATGTTTGGGTTGGCAGGAGCAGTGGCAAGTGCCAGTTCTCCACACACATTAAAGAGAGTGAACTGAATGTGGTAACTGGTTCCTGTTTTCTGCTGGAGAACAAGTGAGCATGGAAGAAGATGTGATCATACAGGAGCTGCGGGGCCTCTGGACTTTCCACTCTGCTGAAAATTGCTCTGAGTCATCCAATCTGGAATTTTAAAAATCAGACAAATTCAGAAATGTCCGATTTTTCTTGGAAAAGATTTGTTGGGTTTCTTCCTTCAAAGTCACCAGGTGAGGAGCTGGCATTTCAGTGGCCTACCAGGTGGGGAGCTGGGCGGTTTGCCCACCACCAGCAGCTGGTAGGCTGGCAGGGCACCCAGCAGGTTGGCTGCCAGCAGCTGGTGTCCATCACCAGTTTGACAGAATTGACACATTCCCACTGCAAAGCTGGTTCTTTGGTAATCAGGAAAATCCTCTGAAGGAAAAGTGCCATGCTGGAAACCTTCGGCCTGCTGCGGTGCATCACCTATGTTAGCATGTGCAGTGAGGACAGCCACTGCTTTTTGGCACAGTCACACAAGAAGACCAGAGCCTTGGCCACAACAACAACAACAAAAACAAAAACAAACCCCCAAAAAAGGTAAATCAATAAAAGTATTATATTTAAGTGGAATAACAGAAGTTGGGGGTGGGAAGTACAGGTATGACCAAAATTTGGAGCTGTAGGTGACAGTGGTGACATTCACAGTAAATGAAGACAGGCTGCGAGAGTTGGGCTTACTCAGTCTGGAGAAGAGAGGGCTCTGTGGAGACCTAATTGTGGCCTACCAATACTTAAAGAGGTCCTACAGGAAAGATGGAGAGGGACTGTTCACCAGGAGTGTAGTGATAGGACAAGGGCTATTTGCTTCAGGCTGAAGGGAGGCAGGTTTAGGTTAGATGTTAGGAAGAAATTCTTTACTGAGAGGGTGGTGAGGCCCTGGCACAGGCTGCCCAGAGAAGCTGTGGCTGACCCCTCCCTGGCAGTGTCCAAGGCCAGGCTGGATGGGGCTTTGGGCAACCTGGTCTAGTGGAGGGTGGGCCTGACCATGGCAGGGGTTTGGAACTAGATGATCTTTGAGGTCCCTTCCAACCCAAAGCATTCTATGATTCTGTGATTCTATGATTCTATGAACCCTCATCCCAAAAACGTATCCTCAGAGGCAGACCTCTTAAGACCTTTCAGATAATACTTTGAGGTGAGAACCCCAGGCACGCTGGATTTTCACAGATGTATCACCCAGGTGGAAAATCCTACTTTTTGATGCGGGGGAATTGTAGCTAAGCTGGAAATATTTAATAGTAAACACCACCTCAATATGCGATACTCAAAACCACAGCTGTGATGGTCTCCCCTGAGCACTGCAGGATGTGGGTGTGTGAGAAAACTAATGAGCGTGTAGATCTGGAATTACAGGGCAGGGCATCATGTTTCACCACATGTCCTCTAAAAACGCAGAGCAGGAGGCCTAATTCTGCTGCAAGGGCAGGCAGGGTTGAGGGAGCTCCTCTAGAAACGCAGAGCAGGAGGCCTAATTCTGCTGCAAGGGCAGGCAGGGTTGAGGGAGCGTGGGGAGAGAAAGCAGGCTCTGCAGCACCAGACTTCTCTTCGTGCCGTCTCCCATGTGACACCTACCCACAGCCTGGAGTAGCTCTGGCTCCTCCTGTAACACCGCAGGCCGTGGTGTCCACCAGATTTTGCAAGGCAGCAGATTTACCACACCCCTGCACCCCGCCTACGAACACCACCGCTGCTGCGGCGTCTGCGCACCACTGCAGCAGCGCTCAAGAGCTGACCCAGAGCCTGTCCCCTTCCCCCTGAAAAGGATTTTTCACATCATTTAGTTTTGAGGAAGTAAGAGTCAAGATCCTTATCCCACCTCCTCTATCCCCAAAATTCCCATGAAGCACTCCAGATGTGTTCGAATTCCCCCCATAAATTTTCTGTGTTCACTTTAAAGGCAGTTAAGAATTACAACCAAATGAGACAATGTCTTTGCACTAATCATTTAATGTTGCACATACTGCATTTTATAACATTAGATGAAAAAAAAAAACCCCAAAGTAAACCTTAAAGACGTAAAATAAATATATTTTTAATGAATATATGCAGCGAGAGTGCAAAAAATTGCATCTGTAAAACGCTTAAATGCTGAATCATACAACAAAAAAATTTACAAAAGCACTTATTTCATAATACATGTCAGCCATCCTCTTATAAACACAAAAATATTTTAACAAATCTTACAAAGATCAAACCCTTTTGCCCTTCACCAGGAGAAAGGTGGTGAAGAAAGTGTGTTACCAGGAGGAAAGGAAAAAAAACCAACCCAAAACCCAACCAAACCACAAACCCCAGATGAATGCAATGGAAGCTTAAACAGGTACCAGGGAAACACCACTTAGATGCTGCGGAGCGTGGGAGATGAACCCCCTTAAAGAAGAAGGGGCAGCCCTATGGAGAAAAGCCAGATTCCCCCTGCAGAGACAAGGCTGTGCCACTTGCCCCGCAAAACAATGCAGTGCCCTCTCTCCTGCTCCTCTCAAGCCAAGGCTTTATTGCAAACAAAGGCATCCGAAAGCAGCATCACTCCAGTCAGGAGACCTCAGAGAAGAGCTGAGAGCGCTGCGAATAGCACAGCTAAACCCAGTGCCTTGGCCTGCAACGCGCAGAGACAGGCCCCGTCCTCGGACAGGGCAGGACAGGGGACCACGACCGCTGTGGGTTCGCACCAGTGCTCAGAAACGTACCTCGGTGTCAGGCTTGGAGACTTCAGACTTAAAATACAGCCTTTTATTTTTCAGAAACAAGCAATGCTGGGGCAGTTGAAGAGCGCTCCCAAGGTGGCCCTTGGCGCCTGTGATGCAAACGTGAGCGCGGCGCGTAACAGTGCTGCTTTTCTTCATTCACAAGACTTGCTCATTAGGCAAAGCTAATGGTTGGACCAGCCGAGCTCCAGATAGCTCATCTGAACTGAGGTTTCTTTGAAACAGAAAGGGGCCAGTAGCAGAGACTGGAAAATGAAAGGAACAGAGAGGTGCTGTGGAATTTGGAGAGTTTTGGGAGTGGGCAGCTAGCTATGGAAAGGGCCAGCTTGAGATAGGGTCCCTGATGAGATACACTTGTGCATGGTGAGACAGCCCAGCATCACAGCTGTGGTGC
Organism: Hypotaenidia okinawae; assembly: GCA_027925045.1. Classification (NCBI taxonomy): domain Eukaryota; kingdom Metazoa; phylum Chordata; class Aves; order Gruiformes; family Rallidae; genus Hypotaenidia; species Hypotaenidia okinawae. Next base: position 67,064,557 of record BSDF01000002.1, read on the forward strand.
AGCACCAGTGCCCAGCACTACCCGTGCTGTATAGCTCGCAGCACCCCTTTAAGCTGCCTGGATGAGCCCCTCATGCACCACATCCACCCCCTGACCTCAGCAAGCCATAAAGCTCAGGAACCTTCCTGAAATTTCAGCAGCTCACTGCACATGTGCTGCAGCACCATACATTCAACCTGTCTGGGATCTCCTGGCATGTGGCCACCAGAAGCTCCTGCTTCTGTTTGGACATCCAGTAGGCACAAGCAAATGGTTGAAGTCCTTAATTTTCAGGCAAGAAAAGATAAACCCTTGTGGGCAGAAGGGGAAATAATGAGTTTATGTCCTCTAACAAGCTGGTGGACCTTGTCAACCACTATCACCTTGTATGGCCCAAATCGGGATGGTCAATAAAATTCATTAATAGGAAACTACCTTTTGTAATAATATAATTTTTCTTGATTCCAATAACTAACTCAGGGGATCATAACAAAACTTCTGTCATAACTAAAAAGCAGCAGTAAAGATTTGCTGTGGTCTGCTCCAAATCTTTACCTTGCCAGGAATACCACGGCCTTCTCCGCGAGGAGCAGAAGAGCAAAGACTTACAATATTGAATGCAACTAAAATAAATCTATCATATGTTAAAAGGCAGTGACACTTTAAAAAATAATGTTTTATAATTACTAATTATAAATAATATGTGAATTGTATAAATTATAACTATATATTATAAACCACCATTGGTACTAAGTGTAGAGACACAAACCATACCTTTGGGCTTCCTGTTCAGCAAAACCACTCAGCTCCTACTTCGTTATTTTACTGACTAGAGGACAAATAAAAATAAGGTTTTCCAGAATCTAAGCACTAAATTCACCTTCCAGCAGCCCACAGAACAATCAACTGTCCCTACTCCAGCAGAGGTAAATTTTCACATATTTATTCCCAGCAACATAAATTAGGGTCTGACCCTACATGCTCACGTGTGTGAGATGTGTTACAAATGGTTTGTAAGTGGAACTCCTCTGAATATGAAGCCATACAAGAGAAGCTTTTTTTTTTATTTATATAATAAAAATATGTATGTAGGATGTAGACATTTTTTTCCCCAGCACATTTCCAAGAAAGTCTACTTGTTCAGATCCATAGACCCATCTCTCCTGCAAAGCTCAAAAGCTCTAGGGCTCCCTTACCTCTAAGTTCTAACAAAGCAGTTGTTGTCTAGGTATTAAAAAAAAACCCTTCTTAAGACTGAATGAGTTTTTCTAAACAAGCCAAGTCTAGAATTTCTATCTTTGGTCATTTATCTCAGCATCAAATTTCTTATTAAAACCTGGCAGAAAATTCTTGGAAGAATTTTATCCTCACACAAAGAAATCTATGATTTTGCTCTAAGAATCTTTGGCCTGAGATAGAGAACAAAAAATACGATCGTGAAAGGAACTAGTTTGAGAAAGATGAGAGTGACAGGGAGAAGGAGATTAAAGTGCAAAACAGATTTCAAATTTTTAAAGTGGGGGGCACTCCAGCACAACCACCTGCTGTGGTGCCAGAGAACAGAGCAGCTAAAAGTTGATTTCATTGTCCCACTGTGGAAATGCAGTTGATTTCTCTTCATTTGTATTATCTTCAAGAGGGTATGAAGGTATCATCCAGTTTCTCTTAGTTCATTCAAGTAAAAACTATATACATTTGAAACTTATCTTTGGACTCTATGTTACTGGACAGACAACAGTACATAGCATTTAGCATCATTAAACCATTGCAGAAACATTAATTGCCGTTACCCCTCGTGCCCTTCTTTGGGGTAAGTAACCCCATGCACCGTTAATAAATAAACAATTGCTGAACTGCAGCACTGACCATCTCCCATAGTTCTGGAATAAACACTGCAGGGAAGTATTTATGCTATAGCATGGCAGAGATTTTCTTTGTATTAGCAGGTGGGTTTGGGAGCCGGTATCATCGTCCTGATTTTAACACAAGGGCATGAGATGCTAAGTGGGATCCTCAGCTGTATTTGACACAGCCCCAGTGACTGCTGGGAAACCACCATGAGAAATGTGGTCACGGAGATTTGTGGCCAGTTGCAGTAATAATCCATATTACTAGCACTGGTTTCTAATTTTAGGATCTGACCTTTAAGCATCTAGAACACAATTTTCAGAAGGGCTGCATGCCCCTGGTTCAGAGGGAACAGAGTCATTGCCACTTTTGTTCTCCAGGAAGGATGTCTGCAGCCACTATCAACACGATGTTAATGGCCTAATACCCCCAAGGTCTCTCTCAGAACTTAAAGGCCCCAGGGCAAATTTTGCGGTGGATGGTGTGCTGTAGACCACAGACCCTGCCCTGCTGCAGCCCTGAGCTCTCATCTTGGGGCTACCTGCACGCCAGCCACCTGCCACGGGGGAAAGAAGAGAGATGGTAAGAGCAGCGAAGTCTAGTACTAACATACTAACTACAGAGAGGGAGCTCAAGAGGGAGGCTTTACAGCTACATCCATTTAGAGAGTCCTGCTTTTGTTTATTTCTCCCTAATTCCCCTTATTTGTTATGATTGCAATAAATCTCGCATTAAGCGACTTCAATTTTTCAGGTGTCCCTGTGCAATGCAAAGCCAGGATATAGAGTGTACTGGATGCAGTCTTTTAAAGAAAACAATCCTTGTAAGACTTCTATTTTAGGCTCTAAAGCATGTCTAGAGCTTCTTGCTTGACCAGTTTGTTGCATCTATAGAGCGCAAGGAAGGTGTGCCTGTAGCTCACCCTCTCCACATCCAACTTCTGCGTAAAGACCTCCTGCTAAAGCCTGGGCCACTGCTACTAATCTGCACACAGGCTCCTCAGATGTCTGGACTGGCATTCTGGCTGTCAGGTTGTGCTAACACCTGCCTACTGAGTTTCTTCTGCTTTTAGTACCCCCATCAGGCACCTAAACTGACTCTGGCCATAAAATAAGCACATGGAAAAGGCACCGCCTCCCTTCTGCTCTGTAGGAATTAGCCTCTGAAAGGAGTTACCCTTCCCTTAAACTGAGGAGTTAAAAAAAACCAGAATTGTGTTGTTTTCCCCAGACTTTACAGCTATGCACGTGTGCGATGCTTCCATAAAATGTTATCCTTCCAACCACTGAAACAAATCCCCACTCTGTGGAGAGATCTGCATTAACTTTAAACAACATTTAAAGAACCAAAAAAAGGTCAAATTTGTATTACAGCTCAGATGGTGACCTCGTGTCCATTGTGTATTATGGGCAAGACAACTGCCCCGAGCTGCGTTTCTTTCACAGAGGGAAGAACCTGGCAGTTTCATTAACACAGCGGTATTAATGAAAAGAACATGAGACCCCTTCATTCCAATAGGCATGTTAGTAAAAACAGGCCAAGGGAAAGAACAGAGAGGACAAAGGGAGAAACTGGACTCGCAGAGGGTGCACTGGGCATAGGTAAGACCACAAAACATGAAAACCCCATGAATTTTAACATGCGAGGGATACTGGTACATCTCAATGCTGGTTATGGTTAAAGAGACCGAGCAGCTCCTGTATCTTTGTCCTTGAGGGTTTGTTAAAGTAAGACTCTCAACTTCAAGTTCATAAATAAAATGGAAATGGCAGTAGTGCCATAAAAATGTAGGTAGAAAAATAGTACAAAGCCAAGGGCTGGACACTTTAATCTGTCACAAGTACCCCCAAGCACTACCATTACTGCTCTTAAAGAAAACACATACAGAAAACATTCTCTATTTATTTTAAATGGCAGTTGCCTGCATTGCACTCTTTATTTAGAACGTACTGACTACCTTTCTGCTTCCCTTTGAAGCTGCAGAGGAAGAATAAACGCAGTCTTTCACACTGGCAAGCACTGCCTGCCCTCCAGTCTCGACTGGTAGCAAAGTCAGACAATATTTTTAACAGAAATCAATTAAGAAATAAACCAGACAATATCATTTAAGGCCTTTGTCCCTGCTAGTCTGCTCAACAGACTACACTTTCTTCAAATAAGAACATCTACCGCTTCTGTTACAGTAATAAGAGAGCGAAGCAAAACACACACACACACCAAAAGGTCACATTTACGGCTGCCAAGAAGGCAAAGTTCCTGAGGCTCGGCCACACACAGCAGCAGACACGCTCTTCGCAGCACTCTTTGGGTGCCTGGCGCTGCGTGCGCAGAGCAGGGCGGGCCGGCGTAGGGGGAGCCCGCACAACGCTCAGGCTGAGCGTCTCATTCAAATCCTGCAACCCTTATCGAAAAGGGGTTTGGAATTACAACTGGTTATATAGTGCAAACTCGTATCACTCCCCACAGATATAAAATGCCCGGACGGGAGTCCAGGACAAAAGCCGCCACCGGCCAGGGTTGTGAGGAGCACCAGCCATTAACGAAATAAACTCCAGGGACCAGATCTCAGCTACTCCTGAGCGAGCCTGGAGTAACTCCAGCTCTTCAGTGGGGTTGCAGCGAACTTACGCAGGTGTAACAGATACCAGGGTCTGGATCGGTTTGGCGGTGAGGCACCAAATGAAAATGCACAGTTCATTAAATGACAGCCTCTCAGATTTAGAGTAACTAAACGTTACCTGTAACAGCGTTTGTTCAGGACAGAAGAAACACCCACCAATGGATGGAGATTACAGTTACACAGCATTTCTCAAATATTTACTTCAGCGGGTCCACAAAGTTTCAGTGGGTTTGGCTTTAGCCTGGTCTGAGTAATGTTTTAGAGGGTTTCTGCTGCCACCCTATGCAAACTGTTGGAAAAAATATACTGACTGCCTAGAAAATAAATTGTCTGTATGTACTTGGCCTATCCCCACCCATGTGGAGATGCTGTACACGCACAACCAAGATTCCAATACTGCGCACAAAATAGGAGCTGTTTTGTGGCCCTTCTGAAAAGATTAGCTTCGTGGTAAGTAATGGCAGGGAAACACGCATACTCCTAATCATGGAATCACAGAACGGTCTGGGTTGGAAGGGACCCCAAGGATCATAGCGTTCCAACCCCCCTGCCACAGGCAGGGACACCAACCTCCAGGCCTGCATCTACACAAGGCTGCCCAGAGCCCCATACATATTTCAAGGTAGAAGCGTCATGTGTGATCTGAAAAAATACCAGCTTTCTCAAGGTAGTCCAGTCTGTCAAATTAGAGTCCTGTCTTTCTTACAATGAGTTTAGTTGGGGTTTACTTCTGTAATCGAGATCAATAATGTAAATCAAACTGATTTCAATGCTTTAAGAAATGCCTTGGTAGCAAATTGACAGGAAACTGTCAAATATATTTTCCTAACAAGTTTGTTACCTTTGGTAGGAGACAAGCTAGCAGACAGAAGCACTGCATCAGGCTTATTCCCTCTCCCTCTTTTACAAAATACCCAAAGCTTCCTGAGAAATCTTAGTGAAGATTTCTCTTCTCTGAATGGTACCCTGTTTTCCTTTTAGAAAGCAAAAACCTACACCACACGTACTGCACAATAATCTCGACTCTTCCCACGCTGGAACTTGTTAGTGATAGAGTAGCCTGTAGAGAATAGGCACTTATCCCAAGAATTGGCAAAAAAAGGTGAGTATTATTTGGTAGTTATGGCACCAAAACACAACCGTTGTGCTTTCTCACATACATATGCTGTACAGATGGAAGCTCAGACACAGAGTTTTAGGTTGTTGGTGGGCTGTGTTTTTTCTTTTTGCTTCGGCAAGACTTGCAAATGCAGCAGATGATGCATGGAGATGCCATGAGCAGCAAGGGAGAGGTCACCAATGCTATGATACCTAGTCCAACGAGGATCCCCACGACCTGAAAGACACCGTCATGAAAAATATGTATTTAGCTAGTGTAGAAAATAAAATACACATGTGCATACATAAGCAGAGCATAGGTCACAAAAGGAAAAATAAAGAGATGAGAACATGAAAATAATCATCTCGGTCCTTCATTGAAGGGTAAAATCTCTTTGCTTTGTGGAAGCATGAGAGCTCTGCTCAGCTGGTGGGGAACACACCTGGGTTCTGTTCCACATCACGGAAGCCCGCGAGTGGCCCAGCTTGTTTCTGCAGGGGCCTCTGTCGTAATGCCGTAAGAAGATATCGTTCTGAAAAACAAAAGGAGAAGCTGTAGGAGCAGGTTACAGTACAGCAGGGAGGGGTTTAGAGCTGGCCTGGAAACACAACCTTCCTGACATAGCTTTAAAATTACCAGCTGCTGGCAGGCAAGTTCACTCGTCTTCCAAATAATTACCTAGACAAACTTCTTGCAGTTTGGAGAAATGTGGTGTGTGTGTGGGACCTGAGCTAATGTACAGCACCTTTTCCCCCCACCCACTTTTAAAAAGCATAAGCATATGCACTGCCCCTGTTACAGAAGTACCTACTCTGTAATTTAGTGATGATCAAGGGGCCTGTAAACAGATATTTCTAGCGATCTTCCTGAGGTACTTCTACCTTCCGTTCTCCTGCTGTCCCTACACTTTACAGTAATTTTTTTCCTAGGTTTAACAGGAAAATTGAAAAAGTAGGAAATCCCTGTTTCCTTTCCCTTTTTACCCATTAATACTTATTAAATTATCCTTTTTTTTTTTTCTTTTTCTTTTTCCAGAAGGTGACTGCTGCCCCACAGGCCCCTCCCTTAGCCAGCTGTGCTGTAACCTGATGCTGCTTCCTCTTTCATTTTTCAGTCCTACTCCTTGGCCCTGCACATTTAGAAAAACTCCAGGCACATCAGTACCACTGCGTGGTTTTTTTTTTCTCTTTCTCATTTGATCTGACGAACACTTGGCGAAGGCATGTCTGTAGTGTCTGTGAGAATCTGACTGCCTCTCAGTCCAGCATGGTGCTAAGCAATCCACACACACCGTATGCGCTCTGAGGCAAACCCTAAGACACATGGTGAAGAAGCAAGCTCACACACACAGAAACAGGACCTAACCCGACGTGAAACCTGTTCAGCGTGCTGAGAAAAGGAACTATGGAGAACGAGGAAGTCTCATTCTTTGCTGGCTGTGGATAGAGTACCAAAAAAAAAAAAAAAAATAGGAAAAGAAAAGCCATGCAGCATCTAACATTTTGTTCCAAGTGCTGATAAAGTCCTTTTCACGCTCCCACAGTTGTTACTGATGTCCGTATCAAAAAGGGAAGCTGTCATATGCACAAGCATGTTCCTTCCTGTACTCTTAATCCTGCTAGGAAACTTGAAGTCCATCTGAGTCCAGACTAGTTGGTATCACTTGAGAAGTAACTAGCAACTTGCACCTCGTAATCCATGTTCATAATCCAACATTTTTATCCTCAAGTCTACTAACCGATCATTGTCTTCAGCAAACATGGCACTAGAGATGGACTGGCAAAGGAGACCTAGTTCATATGAGCTCTTAATGCAGCTGCTCATGAAACAACCCCCTTCACTCTAGCATAAGCACCACAGCACTTTTTGGGCAGTCTGTGACCCTTGCAGTTGGAGCAGATGGAAGACACTTATTTCCCTGGCTCTCAACCTAACTGTTTTTAGCTACTGCACTGGAAGAGGAAATCAAAGAAAGGTAGTGCTGCAGTGGACCTCCAGAAAGCCAGCAGTTTGCTGTTTCCCTCAAAGAACTCAGATGGTACCCAGGGGCTTGGCTATAATCTTTTATGGAGAGATTATATTGATATAAATAATAACACTGGATGAATGAGAAGAAGGAAATTAAGTTAGAAGCTGAATTGAGCCGTTCACTAGGGCATCAATGAGTTGGTAGAGAGCTTATATAGGGCCTCTGACTAACCCCAACACCCAGACCCTTTATCTAAATGTTTTTTTCTATAGCACTTACATCCAAGTTCTGTAGACAGTACCAGCAAAATGTGTGCTTGCAGTTCTTGCACATCATCTGAGCACAGCCTTCATTTCGCTCAATATAGATCCGACAAACTGGGCACTGCTTAATTGGTGCCTCTGTCTCCATTCCAATAAGTGATCTAGAAGAGAAGGGAAATGCTGAAGTGAAATGTGAATGCAATTACTGTTGATATTCAGCCCTACTGCCTAATGTGTACCATGCTTATTTTAGAGCATCTAATGTTGCTGCATTCATGCACTTAATGTGCGAAGCTTGTTATATTCAGCACAATACACTCACTACTAGGTGTAAGACCATGTAAATGTGAAACTCAATTGCCTTGGTCTTTTATGCTACATAAAACCAACACACACTCTACCCACTGATGTGTCATCTATAGCATTGAAAATTAGCACTTTGTAAGACAGCTTGCATCATTAATTAACTGGATTATGCAGTTTATAACACTGCCCCTGCCTAAGCAAAATGGCCTTAAACACTACCAAAGCCAAAGATCAAACCTAGAGAAGAAAAATCATGGTGAGAAATATTTGGCAATTCCTTTACTATTAAGTGTCTAGAAGCAGAATGCTTGGATTTTAAGTAAAACTTTAATTTCTTGGAAAAAAAGATAGAAAAACCTTGAATCTATGTGAATGAACTTCATTCTGAAAACAAAGATATATACCCACAGATGTTATATAATTTAAACACAAAAGTGTTTTCTTTCTTTATATTAATATTTTATGTAACCTGATCTGTAGGTTGTTTACACCTAAGCAAAATGAGCATAAATCAATTTTCTCACACCAAATAGGACATTTTACACCCACTCTGTGTAAGAGCCAAGATTCAGCTATGCAAAGATCCTATAAATATTAAGCAGGGTTGATTTCTTAAATCATTGTATAAGCAAAGTTTTTATCCCAGAATATTAGTGTATTGGATTTTTTGTATGGGCACAAGTCATAATTCTAGCAGAACAAAGCCTGTAGGTAGATTTGAAGTCCTGCAGACCTTCACCTTTCAGAAGTGTCAGTGGCATCACGAGTTTGGTAAGTACCCAAATAACATTAATAATAAGTATTAAAAAATAAAATGCAACATTTAAATTATTATTTAGTCTGGAATTATACTTAAGAAACACCATGAGAGATGGAAAGTCTCAGAGATGCACGTGAGATGTTAGAAGGAAACCATTCCATGAAACTAATATGAGTTCCAAAAGAAACTGAAAGACCATGTTGCCTTGGTGGGTTCCCTCCCCTCTTACCCCTGCTCGGTTGGTATTGGAGTAGTTTGGCTTTCCTGGCATAGGTGCTGTGGGTGCCATGCCTCCTTGCAAGAGGAGCAGAATGTCAGGTGGCAAGCTGGGCACTCCACCAGCACCGGTGCTCCTGACTCGCTCGGTGCAATATGGCACACCGCTTGGCAGTCAGCTGAAGGGCACCATGTTCTCTGGGGGTCCAAGTGGACTTCTGAAATGTAACAGAGAGAGAAACAAAACTGTTTATCCAGTCCCCTTCTTATTCCAGACCAAATTCTGCATGTGGGTAGGAGAACTGAAGCCCTCTGCACCCATGCCTATGAGCATCCGGACCTACTCCTCTTTAGGCAGGTCTGTAATCACACTACAAAGGCAGCCACGCTGGAAGCACTGCAAGAATGGCAATACACAACATGGGACATAATCTTTGCCTTTATAGGGAGGTACAAAAGACAAACATGAGTGCTGCTTGCTGAGAAGTGTGTGTCTTGTGACATCAGGCCATTCATTCCATGTCTTCCCATGTGCAAGCCACACAGTGTCTTTCATGCAAACAGCAGAAGGACTATCATTAAATTAACTTCAAGTCACTTTCCACACCTTGCTTCCTCCCCTCTATCTACTACCTGCAATTAAAATTCACTTTATTATATGATCTTTATTTCTCAGGTATCAGATTACAGAAGTCAAGGCAAGCTTCAAGGTGGAGACATTGAGTTACAGACATCACCACATGGCAGCGAATCATAAATATTGATTCTTCCTCTTGCTTGTGTATTCAAGGAATTTGAGCTTGCAACAGCTGAAACACATTCACTGTTAGGGGTGCCCATTGTGGTTTATACTGGCTCAAGTCCATGGGGTGCAACTAAACACTCCCACCCCACTGAGCAGCAGGTACCTGCATCTTGTCCTTCCCTGGGAGCTCTCTGGGTACTGCCACTGAAACTAAATAGATGGAAGGGATATCTCAGGAACAGGTGGAAACCCCTGACTGTCAGATGTCAAAAGCCATTACAGTGTTTTTCTGTACCTCCAGCAGATAAAGGATTGTCTCACTTGAAACAAAGGGCTGCACAAGGGCTCCAGACATATGTTCTCTGGCAAATTTTGCTGAAGCAGTTGAAGGCACTTCCTCCTATGCACAGCCCCCTGCATGCACTGCTCCTCTGCAGGAGGTCACTGGTAGCCCACAGTGAAGGAGGCTGGTGGATGGATATCTAGCAGATGCTCCGCTTAGCATGAAAAACATTGATACTATTTCAGTGTCCAGCTACCCAGAAACTAGAAACTGTAGAACCAGAAAGGTGTTCAAAGTAGTAAAACTCTTCCCCAGTCTCTCAAGCATCTAGATACACATGCATGAAATCTGGGGAGGAGGACACCCCAGGAACATTGTAACCTAATGCGCACTAGAAACTGAGTTCTCTTCTAGCATTCCAAACCTCTCTGTGTACCTTGAAAATGTTCACTTTGTTTAAAGCCATCCCTCCCTTCCGTCTCACCAGGACACTTACAGTAAGGAACTACTGATCATCCTCTCAACTGCAGGACACACAGGTACACCACACTCTGACTATAGTTAACTTTTAAGTATGTGTCAGAGATGTATATGTCTCACAGATGTGGGGAATTTCTACACCCATGGCAAAGGCTGTCATCTATAATTTGGGCAGTGCCAGCAAAACACCTGTACCATCTGCCTTCAGCCACCTCTTTAATCTAGCTCCCTTCTTTCCTCTTCCTTTGCCCCCACAAAACAAGCAAACATCTCGCTTTCTACTGAATGAAAGCCAGAACAAAAACATTAGCAGCATCATTTCTGGGAAGAAGAGAGAGACGTGGATGGGCAGTATGAGCTATTTTACGTTTTTTCATAGTTTTTAGAAGTAGTGTCCTGACTGAGAAATCATCAGTACTGTAGTTTTGCTCTGCTTGAAAGAAATTGTGCACTGGGTAAGACCATGGCCAAGTACTGGCTATTACATTTGAGGACCAGCTATTGCATTTGAGTCTTCACACAGTAGGTACTATATGCTTTCTGTTGCTAAACTGCAGTTAAAATGACAGAAAAGTGTAGTTCCTGCAGATAGCTGCTTAACATGCTCAACTGGAGACCTAATTTATTATCCTATTCAGGTTTTGGATGAAACACACAATGTCTGGTTTGGACATCATTAGGAGGAGAGGAGTTAGGGTTGTAAATCCTACTGATTTTTACACATTTGTTGCAGCAAAATATAATGCATGAAAAGAAACTCCTCCCTCTCCCACTTCCTCCATTTTGCAAAGAACCTACAGATGGTGTTTTGCAATCCATCCTGTCTCAGACTGTTTAGTTTACCATGGAGTACAAGCAAAACCAGAAAAAAATAAAAAGGAGCAGCCAAAGAGACCCTATTTATATTATCCTGACAAGGTGCTCCATTTTTTTTTTTTCATTAGGGCCATTTCTCTCATGAACCTTTACCCTGCTTCTCCACAGCCAGTTCAGGAGCACTCACTCCACTCTCAGGAGGAAATCTTTTCCAAACTGTGCCAGCGATGGGCTGGGATCTAGATGGTTTTCACAAAGCATGCAAGCAAGCAGGTGAAATGTGGGAGACAGATGGAGTAAATGCAGCATCACAAAGAAAGGAGAATTTCTGCCTCAGGAGAGATACCCACTGAAAAGGTAAGTCCATGCCTTGCTCAGAGTATTAGGAGTATCTGCTTTTAGAATGGACCACTTTTCGTTCAGGCATAAAATAGAGGTTCTCATCATCTGCCACTAGGCCTATTGGGCAATTGTCACAGAAACAGAAATATAATGAGTATGTCCTAACCACATCCTATTCATCTATGTCATTACTTCTGATGACCATATCAACCCCATCCTAAACAGACATACAGCCATTCCTGTTTCTTCTATTAAAATACGCTGCACGGAAGCTCTGTGGTTAGGTCCCGACTGGGTGCAGAGAAGTTACAGATATGTCAGAAAGCTTGGTTTTAAGCCTGGAAAGATTTGCATTCTAAAACCACACACACACACACCCCCAAAGAGGACACAATATTTCAGGTTCATTCCTTATTAAACTAAGCAAGTGCATATAGATGTATATAGATAATACAATTGTAAACCAATGGCTTCTTGCAACTTTTTCACTCAATATTATCTTTTTTTTTAAAAAAAAACAACAAGGAAATGGAGTGGAAATATATTTTCTTAAAATAGCTAGCACAGATGGGGGGTGGGGAAAATAGCTTTTGCATTTATAAGTCTTTCTTCATGTCATAAAATTTTCCTCAAAATTAATCTTGTGATGGAAAATAGCTGGAAGGGTGAGAACCGTTGGCCTTACCTACCAATCGCTTGAAGAGTGGTGAGCGAAGACTACAGTGCAAGAGGAAAAAAAGGCTCACCCAAGAAGCTGGTTATTTATGTCTAGCATCTGTAGTAAAGCAAAGGGGACACTGAAGCAGAGAGCCTCTATCTCAACAGAATAAAGCTGAGAGAAGAGTTTAAGTGTAGGAAGCTGAAGGGTTGGAATATAGGTGCTTTTTTGATCAGAGCAGAAGTCCTGAAGGACACAACAGCACCTGCCTACTTTAAGAATCAGAATCTGGCTTACTGTATCTTAAAGCATGGAAAGGAAGATGGTACACTTCATTCAGGCAGCAAAGTCTGGAAAACTCATTGTGCTCTATTTATTCCCATTGCCATGCTGACTCCTTCTCCCCAGCAACAAAAAACCCTACCAAGCCCCAGCTAGCTCTTCCCCAGCATCTGGCCTGAAGAAAAACCTGAAAACTAAGCTACAAACACTTCACATATAAAGCTTTCCTTCATTTTTAAATCAACCCTGAAAGGCTGATTAGAGCAATGCTACTCTTACGCTGCATTTCTGTTCTTTGAAAAGTTCCCTCTCATTAAGTAAATCAAATGAACTCACGGTCCTCAGATGGTGTGCTTGGCTCAGCCTCCGGCTGCATCCTGACTAGAGCTCATGTGTTTTTAGGGAAAGGTCCACAGTCCCACCACAAAGATGGATGAACTGCTTTTGCTGCTGGGTCGAGGAGCTGCAGCCGAGATTGGCTTAGGGCTGGTATGAGAGTGGATGGTGGGACATGGAGTGGCTGTGGCTGGCGAGGGCCCATGGGAGAGGGCAGAGGTAGGCAGTAGCAGCCTGGGCTTGGCGTAGCACTAGGTTTGGAAAGGGGTATGGCTGACACAGACACGTGGCACACCTCAGATCTCAGCTGCTGGAGGACCCCGGTCAGATCCCAGGTCAGAATTTGGCTATAGCAGATGCCATCACGAAGGCTGATCGCTAATTTTAGATCATCAAGCCAGTGTTGGTGTTGGTCAGGGAAGGCAGGCATAGCCAGGCTTGGGTCAGGTCCGAGAGCAGAGCTTCCAGCCAGCAGAAGCTAGTAAGGCAGGTCCAGCTAATGATTCCCAAAAGGTCTGCCTTGGGGACAGTGCTAAATGTAGGACAGGCAAAAGGTCTTGGCCAGGGTTGGGATTAATAATGGTGTCCAAGTCAGAGCTTGAGTTAGCAGGAAAATGTTCCCAGGCATCAATAAACCAGATTTATTGCTGGGACTAATAGGCAAGGCAAAAAGGCTAGGGTTTAAACCTGCTGCTTGGACCCAGGTTTTGCTTCTCATCATCACAGATCTTAGGAACATTCTCAAGAGAGGTTGTGGAGGAGGATTTGTCAGACTTTGGCAACAAAGAAAAGGGAAGGAGGATTTAAAAAATAGACAAGTTTCAGGCTTCTGTGCGTGGGAGGCAATAAAAAAGAGATGTAACAGGGAGCTGGACTAAAGATCAGGAGTTCAGCTTTGTCTAGTTATAGAGAAGAAGATACCAGGAAGTCATTAGTTCACAGTCTTTAGTTAAAAATGTTTTACATAAAACAGATTAATATTATTGCAAGAAAGTCTCTTTCTTAACCCTTTAATATGGTGATTAAACAAGCTCTGATTTCTACCCTCTAGGGCTGCAGACAAGCCACTGCTTGGCTTATGAACTGAAGGGACTTTCTAAGGAATTAAGGGTAAATGAGAAAGTTAATTAGGAGAGAGAAATAAAAAAAACATGGCAGGAATGTTTGGGATTTTTTGTTCCTTTTTTTTCTTTTTTTTTTTTTTTTGGTCTGGGTGTCTGGAAATCATAGCTACAATCTGCATCTGCCCATCAACTCCAGGCCATACTTGGTAATACTTATTGTACACTTTTTGTACCCATATATTCTTCTATCTGACCATTTTTTTAAGTGCATTACTGTGCCTAACTTTCAGGAACCTCTTCATTTTCACACACACTCCTAGTCCATCTGCACGTACAGCAAGAACAAAAATACAGTCTTTCAAGGAAAATTTGAAAACAGGCAGAGTCAGGGCAGATCAGCTGCAGACACACTACCCTGCAAGCTGTTATGGAGGGAGTTCTTTGAAAAATGCTGCAACTTCCAGCTGAGACTTTCAAGCTGGGGGAAGTCTTTAAAACCAGCATGAGATCTCATCTTTCTAACTAGCAAGTTTCTTCTTTAGCTTTGGCAAGGAACCATCTCCCGAAGCAGAAGGCTGACCTCTTGCGCAGGAAAGCTCGGCCCCAGTAAGACCTTTGGTTTCAAACTTCTTTACTCTGTAATGAGGGGTCCAACTATCCCTCAGGAAAATATAAAATATACTAGATGAACACATATCAGGTTTCTACTTAAGAAAAGCTCTCTTGCAGGGATGTTTGCAAAAATCCCCATCAACTTCAGGGTCCGTCTTCCCCAGAAGTTTAGAAGATCCCTCATGGACATATGAAAGAACTATGTGCGCCCTGCACCACCTTTTAGCACCTAGTCTAATTCTACCAGTACAACCACCATTTCAAGGATGTGGGATGAGCATGCTGCAGGAAGGATGATGGAGCCTCAGGCACACAATCTGAGTGTTAAAAGCTTGAGTAGCAGTGTGGTATTTCAGTAGGATGCCACTCTGTTGATCCTGCTCCACTGAAATAATTTCAAATTTGTCTGGGGAGCACAGTCAGACCTGTGATTGCTCTAAAACTATTTCAAAACAAAGACTTCTTCTCCTTCTCTTCCTTAACTTACCCAACAGGCTCTGTCTTTGCAGTATGCAATACTGCTGCCCCCACTGACATTTTAAAAATGAAGTAATAGAAACCAAAAAGTTCGCACCTCGTTCAAACTTCAGCCTCTTGTATAACTGGAACTGGTCAACAGGCACCAAACAGGCAATCTGAAATGAGAGATGCACACACACAGAAAAAGCATTAGAAACACAGAGATTAGCAAAAAAAAAAAAAAAAAAAAGAAGAAAAATTAATAAACACCGTGTTCTACAAGCCTGTTCTCCTGAGCTAGGTCTCAAATCCACCATCTTTTCCTGCTTGCTACCTTCCTCCAGACCTTCACTTCCTTCTTCAAAACGTAATGTTGTTAGTGACCTCTCCCCTATTTCAGCCACACAGCCCAGCAGTTCAGCCCACATCTTTCTCACCATGCATAGGAAAGCCTTCTTTGTGGATTCTGCATTTACCTCAGGCTTCTCAGTTTTATTACATGTTATTCTAACATAACAAAGGGTGACAGCTTACCAGCCTCGGAGACTGCAGCCTGTTGTTCACAGACAAGAATATAGCCCAAGTGAATGGTTCCTCGTTCGTGTCTCCCAGTCTTAACGGCAAGGGTCAGCTAACTCTCAGGAACATAAAAGCCAGCCTGGTTTCCATTTTTTATTCACTGCATGGGTTTTGGACTAAGACAATTCATGCCACTGCTGTTGGAATTTGCCTTATATATGCACCAGCCCACTGGGAACTGGACTGAAGTTACCAAATTTAGCTGGCATAGACAAACAGGCTTTGCATTTTACATATTACCATAAGGCTAAATGCCCTAATCTCAAATTACCAGTCTACCTAAGAAAACCAAATACCCTGATTAGAACTAATGAGCAACCCTGCATATAGAGTAAGGAGGGGTTTAAAAGAAACTTCATGAACATTTGTTCACACTCAGAATCCAAGTTCATCCTCTTTTTTATTTGATCCAGTCACAATCATGTACCAGCACTGAAAATGCCTTTCTCTTTTACTGCAAATAAACCTAAACTAATACACCCCATCATTCGAAGAACTGACAGCTTCAAAGTGAAAGTCCCTCAGCCCTCACATCCAGCATCCCACCACCATCCTTCACTTTACTCTAAAAGGTAATTTTTTTCCCTCAGCAGACACTGGCCCTTGCTATCTTTCTGGGTTGTGTGACATGGCACTCATATAAGAAGAAGTACAAGACAAAAAAATTCAATATATATTCAGTATCATGCTGTGAACACATTTGTGTTCATAGATGGAGAAAGGAAAATAAGATATCCATTTGTATATTATGAAATAGGGAATTGCTTTATTAAGATATCCAATAAATTGGCATTAAAATTGTGTTTTGAAGTAGATATTTGGATCATTTATTATTTGACCCAAACCAACGTCATACAAAAAAAAAATTCAACTGATGTAAGCGTTGAAAGATTCTTAAAAGACTTGTAGTTGAAGTAATCACAGGATTTAATATGTCAAAATGGGAAATGCCAGCAATCTTTACAAAAACATAGTCTACCAGTCTAGGGGTCAACGTACTGTCCTGCTTCAGTTTCTGAATTCAGAGTGTTAACTATTTTTAGTATGAAAGTACTGAAAGTATGAAGCTAAAGAGTATTATGTTATGACTGTAAGGCACAGAGATCTTTCTGGGAAACTCTTCACCTGTTCATCAGGAATTTGCTGAAACACTTTTGAAATACAAATAATAAATCAAGCAAGGAAAAAAGAGTGAAGATCAGCAGCCTCAACAGAGAATGAAGCCAACCAAGAACATTATGTCAAACCCACAAGACACATCATTTCAGTATTGCCCACTTCTCCCCAGGGCAGCTTCAAACCTTAAACTGTTTGGAATCTTAAATTTGTTTGGAAAACAGAGTCATCTGCTTTTCTCTAGCTGGGTGAGCTCTGGCAACTACTTTAAATTTTCCTTCATTACAACTAAATTAAAACAGCGAGTCTCAATGCTGTAAGAGCCACTTGAGTGCATTGTTTGTCCCGGGTCTTTTTGTGCTTGCTGTTGCTTTTAGCAAACAGTTTTTCAAGAGCAGTTCTATTGAGCCCAGACTTTCCCATGTATGAAAATTCGGCCTCTTTCATTACAGTGGGAGCAGAGTTAGGAGTTTTATTGCAGATTTCAATAGGAGGTAGAGTCAGTGTTGAAAGCTTCCCTTACTCTTTTTGAACACTGGATCTTACCGTGCCAGACTTCCCCACTGGTTTCCCCCAGTCCACTCTTCTTCCTACATAGCTTCTTCACAGCTCAGCTCCCCCTTCCCTGCATGCACTGATGGATGCAGCCCACCACCTTTGTCACTGACTCCCCCAGGCTTTGAAAGACCTGCAACTGGCATAAGCCACTTGGAGGTCAACCTGAGAGGTGTCGAGCCAAAGCCCCTTGCAGATTTATTATCTTCAGATATGAGGAAAGGAGCGCACAACCTGCAGCTCCCTCAGTCCAGTGCTACTTTAAAGTTGTACAAGCAAACTCAATTAAAGAAACCCTCAAAGCAAAGCAAACATGGGTCAGATCCCCCCAAAACCAGCAAATCCTCTCCTTGGTGAACTTTCAATCTCGTCTATGTTTAATCAAGAAGGACAGCCATAAGCACAGTAAGGGAATTAAGTCTTTTTCTTCTCCTACTTTGCATCATCACACGTGATGTGTTCATCTTCACACAACCTCTCCAGCCCCACCTGAGTGTCTGTCCCAAACACCTCCTCTCCTGCACAAACCCACAGGCCCCTGGCCTGGGGAAGAAGCAAACCAGCAACATGGCAGATCACACAGGGCCAAAAGAGAAAGTCCATGAGCACATCAGAAATAAGGCTTTTCCCATTCTAGCCTATGAAATTATTCAACGCACCAAGAATTGCTACAGGACACCTCTTCTGGTTGCGTTTGTTTTGTTGGGGTTTTTTTTAATTGAGTTAAGGTTGCAATAAAAACCTACCAAAAAAAAATGGGAGATGAGGACTCTACTCTCCTGAATGTAAAGATTTTGATTTGAGACTTTGAGACTGTTGGGAGCTGAAATAAGTTTTCTGGTTTTCCAATACACTCTAAGCAACGTTTGCAGTTGAAATACTCTTGTCATAGAGCAGAGAAGCACATAAGAGCTCTCACTAGGAACAGCAGGTTTCACGTGAAGGAAAAATATCCATGAAAAAGAAAAAAAAAGGCAAAATTTTGAAGATTCACAGCCACAAAAGGCTGCAGCTGCACCCTTGCCAAGCATCCAGAAAGATCTCCCAATGTGGCAAAATAACCAGGGGCACGATTATTGCACGAGAGGAAAATGAAAGGCTATGAAGTAATTTGGTTCGGTTTACACAGGGGCAGCCTGTTCCTTGTAACCCGGGCAGTGTAGTAACCAGGAGCCAAGGAAGAACAACTCCCCTGTTTTTAAACACTGGCTACCACAGTGGAAAGTGAAAATCACCACTCCACCTATTCTCAGGCTTTCCAGGGAGACGCAAGGAGGCAATCGAGAGGACTGAATAGATCTTACTTCCTTTCACACCCGCATGAATCAAACCTCGATAATGGCAAGGGAGGGAAGTTCACAGGGACAAGTGCTTCTCCCCTTCTCCCTAGCGCAGACGGGCAGCAAGGGCAGACCCCGCGCTGGCAGCTGCGAAGGCTACTTGCAAAGGGTGGCATTGCCCACCTCTGCCAAAGTCCCACTCACAGAGGCACTGTCTCATTTGGCAAGGACTGCAAAATAGTTTTAGCTTGGGCTGTGGTTTGCTTTCCAAAGGGGTATGGGGGTTCAGACTCTTTACTGTTAAAATGTACACCCAATCCCTTCTTCATCAGCTACCACGCTCACTGGTGGTGTCATCACAAAACATCCATTTATTACTTTTATCCATTAAGGAGTTCTTCTCTTATTTAGTGATAGGTAAAAAGAAAATTAAGACTCTCTCATCTCCTCCCCTTGGATTTATTTAGAAACGAGTAAATAAGAACAAAAAAATTAATTTTGACCCAGAAAAAGATAGGTTAGCCTATAACATTTTCTTACCTTCCCTCTGATTTTACCATTTCAATTGCCCCCAGCAAAACATAAACCAATTTTCATATTAAAAATAAAACATATTTTAAAATGACTCCAAATGGGATTTTTGTTCAGCTAGGTATGAAATATAACACAATTAAGAATTCTAAGATCTGGGTCACTGTCCCATTTCAGCAGCGCTTTAGAAAGCACTGACAACCCTCTGTCAGGTTAGCACTGGTGTAGATCATAGATTTACATGGTTAGAGCAGAACCTGCACTGCATGCAAAGGGGTAACTCTCCTTGTCAAACTTGAGAGGCAGAAGGAGATCCCAAATCTCTTTTACTGTCTCCTTTGCTGCCTGCTGCACAGTTTTGATCCAGATCAGATTATGTAAACATGGATCACTGGCATCAATGTTACAGGCTTCAAAACACTACAGGAATCACAAACAGCAAAGCAGAATCCCCTTGAAATTTTCCAAGTGAGCACTGCATTAGAAATCCCTGTATGCAGCAAAGACTTACCCTGATTCATAGCTTACACTGGTGATTGGATTTGTACCAAGTAAAACCATTTCAAAGCATGATAAATTACCCCTTATTTAGATTAGGGATATTAACTGGTCCAATTAAATCAATGGAGTAAGCTCCCAAGAGAGACGGGCGTATTCCAGATAGAAGTCGTCTGCACGGTTAAAGAGAAATGCATTAACATTAGATGTTCCTTCTACCTTCTGCTTCCAGGAAAGAATCCAAATCATGTTTGTTTATTGTACTATTAGAGCTTGAAAGGACAAACAACTTGTTTAACAAGATTGCTTTTAAACTTTCCTTTTTGTGCGTGCATCCAGCTATTTGAAACAGAGTTTGTAGCCAAAACCATTGCCTTCCTACCAAAAACACCCATTTATTTCTACTT
Organism: Hypotaenidia okinawae; assembly: GCA_027925045.1. Taxonomy (NCBI): domain Eukaryota; kingdom Metazoa; phylum Chordata; class Aves; order Gruiformes; family Rallidae; genus Hypotaenidia; species Hypotaenidia okinawae. Next base: position 67,084,660 of record BSDF01000002.1, read on the forward strand.
AAAACCAGCTACACTACAAGCAGTTGCTACCTTAATGCAACAGGTCAAGATATGACCTAGGATTGTACTTGATTTCCAGCACTCTAGTGGAACAATTCCTTTTGTTTGAATGTACTATTTGTCAAAACAAAAGAACTGCTGGAGAACATACTGTTTCCAAATAGATTTTGTTAAAGTAAAAATAAGAAAACAACCAAATACAGGGGTTTCAGAAAAAAATGCTTTCAAAGTACTGAAAATTACAAGTTGCTAGTTCAAATTACTTCTCATTTTAAGGGTATTTTTTTAAGAATAAAAACCTGGAACATTTTCTTCTCAGGTCCAGTGAGACACGATGTTCTACCCGAAGTAAAGCCTTAACTCCCAAACACCTCCTATACTGTACGAATAAGCACTTTACTCCCCAAGCACTGATGAAATATTCAACTGTTTGAGAAAGACACATTTCTACTATTCACACTTGCTCATTTCTTTGTGAGACAAGCAAGAAGAAATTCTATTCCCTGTTCAAAATGTTGACTCGTTTTTGACCCTCTCCACCCCCCAAAAGCAACACAAGAAGGACGTGTCTCAGAATCAAGGCAAGAGCTGTGAAAAGGCAATCTTCATTTAGTACCAAACAAGATAAAACTCTGAAGAATTTTACCAAGAAGACAAGATTCACAGTGAAGGCAAATAGGTCACTGGAAAGCACTGAAGAAATGTTACATGCCTTGAATAAGGGCTTGAGAGAGGGAGGCAGAGGAACTTTCATAGCTGTAATGTGCTAGAAACTGCTTAAAAGCTTTGTTACTAATTGTTCAGCTGCTTTATTGAAGAGAGCTCAATCCAAAACTGCACTGAAGTCAATGGAAAAGCTTTCCTTCGCTCCAAATTATGCCTAAGTTCACCTTATCTCCCTTGCACAGGCTAGGGCAAAAGGCATTTAAAAAGCAAACAAAACAACCACGTTGGCTAACATAATTAGGCACAATCTAACCCAAAGCATAGGAACCCATTTAACACTATGTTCATTACAAAAATAATTTGCTATTTATTCTCCAAACTGTAAGGGTACCTGGTAAATGTTGGTCACAGTAGAGTCTGAAATGGACATGCACTTTTTCAAAAACCCTGATGCTAACAGAGGGGAGAAGAAAAGACCCATTTCCTCCCACTGTCACCCCTGGTATATGCAACATGTCATTCCATGTGGCAAAAGGTGAGGAACCTTTTCCTGCCAGAAGCAAAACATTTAGACCCTCCATTGGTGAGAAGGCTTGTACTTTTACATCAGGAGTTTTCACAGTGTGTAACGAACAAGCTGTAATTCCAAATAGTACTTCCATGCCAAACAAAGCCGTATTTAAGCATGTTCTCTACCACCTGAATACGGTTCTGTTTTTTAAATAATAGCTTTTAAAGATCATTTTCACGTGGAACAGTCTTTTTGGAAAGAAAAAAGAATGCAGAGTGCTCATACAGACCTGTGGTTTACACACTAATCTTACAGGTTATTAAGAGAGACAATCTATTCTTTGTGTTGTTCTTGGGCTTTTTTTTGGAGTTTCTTATAAGAAATAGGGATCTGGCACAATACATAAGCTGTTCACTTTAACCAGATTGGAGGCCTGTTTGCTTTTCAACCAGGTCTGTGTTTCAAGCACATCACCAAAAGACAGTGTCAGAACATTCATCCATCCATGGGACACTAATGAACATTTGGGCTGTTTAGTCATTCTGCCTCCAGCCCAAAAAGAACCTGCAGATTAACCTAATGGTCCATTAATACATGCCCCAGAGTGTCCTCCTGTTTTCCTGTGGGGAAATATATCTCTATAAGTCTTAGAGCATCATAACTCTAGCTTAACAGAGCTTCCTACCATTTGTTAATTTTCTTTAAAAAGCATTTCAGTAAAGGCCGGTTGCCTCCAACCTGGTACAATGGGTGGGAGGGACACTGCTCTCTATCTATGCAGAAGAAAGGGAGAAGAGAATCAGCTTTCCACAGTGGCTGGATTCAGCCAAAGAAAAGCGCCACCATATGCCAGCACGCCGTAACAAACATAATTGCAGCTCCCAGGCCTTGACTGAACTAAGCACAGTGTTTCAAATGCATGCCAGAGCAGAGAACCTGATCTCTGTCTGGAGAAAAGGGCATTTTTTGGTATTGGGAACTGCACTGCCACTAATTGCATTTGAATAGGATTATATACTTCTAACACAGTTATGTCATCTGTATACACAGGGCTCAAGGGAACCCAGAAGATCATAAGCTGCTTTTCTTCAGCTCAGGGATGGAGATCTGATTCTCCTTGATTTTGTCACCGCAAACAAACACCAACAGAATGCACAAAACCAGCCAAAATCCCTTAGTCATCTTTATTTTTTTCCTGGTTTATTTCCTGCTTGCATTCTCAGGCCCAGCAGTGGCCTACCTTGGCTCACAAAGCAAACAAGCAACAATAGCTGCAGGGCAACATCAGATTTGCCTGCAGTTTTCCATGGCCTTCTAGACACACGTAACAGCTGGCACGTACAAGGGTTCCAGCCACACTGCCAACAGCCCCTCCCCTTGTCACAGGTTTGGCCCTAAGCCCGGTGCAGTAACTTTACACCAGCCCTAAGTCAGGCAAGAGGCTGCTTGAGCACTGCTGGGAGGCCATCAGGCAGCCAGGCAGGAGCTATCTACAGAGCCCCCTTGAGCCCCATTGTCCCAAGCAGTGCAAGGAGGTCTGAGAAGCACATTTTCCCCCAGTTTCTCCACCTTCATTCATACTGAGATTGTGCACGTGACAGACGTGAAAACAGCTCTGCCTAAACCTCATTCAGCTTCTGAGCTCTCAACCTCTCCCATCTCTACCTTGGTGATAGAGACAATTCTCATAGCTATTTTCACCAGTGCTGTGCAGATAGCTTTCTTTCCCTATAACTACACGGTCTTGGATGTTTATATTGGGCTGCAAATTGATTTTTGCAGCCCGATGTAAGCATGCACAAAGAAATTCTGGCCTTCAGTACCACCAGTTTGAGTTTTTGCTCTTGAGTAAGAGAGGCACCAGAATTCCAGTGTTTGCAGTCAAATCAAATCTGATTTAACTGACAGTACAAATGGAGGCTCAGCAATGCTGGGATACAGGGTATGCTGGTTAAGTCACCTGCATGGGTAATTCAGCCGTTGTCCAGATGCCAAGTAAGCCTTTCCTCAAGGCACAGAGGGAGGGAAAAAGGAGCAAAACTCTTGAAAAACATCTGTTTGTTTCTAGTTCCTCTTGTCAGTCAGGCTTCTTGCCAAAAGCTCATTAAAGATAATCAAAGGGAGGGAAAACTGGATCATATGTATTATGCAGAGAAAGAAGTTTGGGGACTTATATTTTTAAAAAAAGAGAAAGAAAAAAGTGTTGATACCTCTGCTTCTTGTAGGGTCCCATGGTTCAAGCATACCATGTCTGGACATGTGATGGGAGAACCACAACCTTCTTGAATTGCCAGCTGCATGTACTGTTTTAGGCACTAGAAACAAGCAGGAAAAGAAAAAAAAAGTTATAGCCCACATGCTGCTAACACACAGATGCTAGAGATGCTGCACAGCTACTACCTCCACTGCCTTAATTGGCTGTCCTAAAGCTCCTGCACACAGAAAACATCAATTATTGTAAGCGTGAATGCTACAAGTCATTACGTTGGAAAGAATGCAACAAAGAACAATTAATTATGCATGACTTCATCTGCCGAGCATTGCGTTTACCCAAGTCAGCAAGTCAGACCTTTCAGTGCTAACAACCCCCACGCTCTGCTGAACTGGGATTGGAGGATTGGGAAGGAAGGGGGGAGGGGGAGAGTATCTTTCATCCTAATTAAACCGACTTTGCTCTTTTGTCTTTCCTCCCGTGTCCTTGATTCAGACTCTTACCCAGCAGTCTCCATTGCAGGAGACCTCGTTTACAAGAAAGAGACTACTGTTCTCATCTGCATAAAAAGGGAAGGGGCTGTATAACCTGGTTAGGAGGTTATAATCTGCCCTAGAAGAAGTGCAGCTCTCAGTTCTTTCTGTCTTTCCCCATCTCAACCACCCCACAGAGATGAGGTAATTTCCATGGTTTACCATGATTAATCATCAGCCTTTAGCAGGACTTCAAAGTCCATCTCAGTATGGAGTCCTTCTTATGAATGTTTCCAAATGGTTTCATTACTCAAAAACGGCAGGCCTTCCCCCTCCAAGACAAAAAAGCCCTCTGTTCTCCCCACATTTTATTTGGCATGCCAGTTTCAAATATATTCAGCTTGTCTCTTTTCAACATATATTACAAAGCTTTTAATAAAACCATGGCATAAAACTGGTGCAATGGACCAAAGAAGGGTGCTTAAATTGAATCTCCAAACTGCACAGGTAGGTGAGCTCACCTTTAAATCAAATAAAATAGCCAAGTCTCCTCAAAACAATGACAAAGCACACAGTAAATTACAAATCACTGTTAACAAAACAACAAAACACTGATCTCTGGCAGATTTTGGTACCAGCTTGCATAGGTTATTGTAGATGAAAACTAACATATTTTACAAGCAGTAGGACTAATGCAGCTTTGTTCCCTACAGATTTGGTGTTTTATGCCCATGTGGTATAAACCCTTCCTCCTCCCCCTCCTCTTCCTCAGTATTGCTGGCTTCTTGCCTTCTTGTCCCATCAGTTTTCAAGATATATAACAAAGTGGAAGGTCTTTGAGACCTCTGCCTCTCTGACAGCTTTTGGAATAGCCACTGAGTTCAAAAGTTACTAAGAATGGTTATGGAGAAATCACAGCCTTTCAGAGAATCAGCTCTAAAAGTCCCAGGACTCTTCACAAACCATTTTTCCAGTATTTATAGGCATTTAACATTGAAGTCTGCATTAGTCTGGACTGCTCTGAGGAGACCTTGCATATTGTGCTCTGATTAAAGAAATTTCCTCATTTGTATTTTTATTGGAAAGCTGCTATCCTCTTAAATGTCAGGATAATTAGGACTTTTACAAATGGAAATGAGGTTTCTTTATTATTCTGTCTGTCTCTCTAGTGAAACATCCACGTCCACATGTTTTGATTAATTCTGATGAACTATACAGAGATACTCGTTCAAGAATGTAGAATCAGCTTAACTTAGTGGCATTTTAAATGAGCTTACCTTTGATTTGTAAATATTTGAATTATGTTCGTTTAGAACAATGTAGGGGTATAACCTAAATGGTAAGCTTTAAGTATCTAGTTCATTAAGCACTAATGGATTCAGATCCAGCATGCACCCCTAGAAGAAAGCAGGAGAGCAGGCTGGAAGGAACTGCTGGTGCAAATAATATGTGAGAAGTGAGGGAGATACAGGTGAAGAGCAATAAGAAGAAATTATGTCAGTAACTGAACGAAGTATTAGCTCCCTGGGGAATATCAGCACAGATTTAACCAGAAGCAATTCTTTTAATATTCAAGCAGTCTCAGCGCCCTGTCCCATTCTCCTTGCCCACCTCCCCCAAAGGTATTTAGGCACAGTGCTTAAAAAAGTTAGTGTCACCACCGGAGACTGCTCCACAGAGCAGTAAGGAGAAGCAGGTACACAACTACAGGGGTGCTCTGGAGTAGGTACACTAGAGACACCAGGGCTGCAGGGGCCCTGACAATATCTACTGCCACCACAACCCAGGCAGTGGCAGCAGATGACACGGAGAAAGCCAAAGAAAAGTGTCCCCAGAGCCCAGGGTGGCACCCAGTGCCACCATGGATGCAGATAGAGACCTGCTCCTGCAGCCCCACTCTGCTCCTGCAGCACCTGGCATTGCCCACTGGAGAAATGGGGTATCAAGTGCTTAGTCCCCGCAAAAATTTCCATGCTGGTTTGCGTCTGTACCCAGCTTCCACTATGAACGAAGCAAACAGAAGATTCTGCCCTCTGAGTCCATTCTCAAAAGCCTGCATGTGCTGCAGGGTATCGAGTGCACGTAGCGACATGAGCCATGCTCCAGCAGGGCCTCCTTACATCTCACTCCCTCTCCTCGTGGGAGACCTGATTACTTTCTGGATCAAGTCTCAAGACAACACTTGGGGAAGGGGGAAAGTTTCCCTCCCACCAAAGCATTTAGTTTGCCTTAATTCCTCACAAGCATGGGAGAGCAAGCTTTTACTTTCACTAAGATCCTGGCTCCTGTCTCCTCCACAGTGCTGCCTGATATTTAGTAATGTGTTTTGACAGCATGGTACAGTGGATTTGTATTCTGGGGGCAGCTCAGGTCAGCCAGTTACAGAAGGAGGACAAAGCCTGAGAAGTTACTGCAGGCCTAGCAGCAGCCCAGAGGCTTGTTCTTAATTTAGACTTCCAGGACAGAAGCTTGAACACTGACAACTGCCCTTCTGTGCAAGGATGGGCACAGAGCTCTTAAGGAGCTTCGATCCACAGTATGGATTTTGCAATCAGTTTCAATATGCAGTATCTAAATCGTTAGGGGTACCAAGACAGGAGAACAGAGGTTTCTGAGCATTGCTAATGCATCTGGATTCTCCTTCTCTTCTAACCCACTGCTTGGTTGCAGGTGATGGTAGGTGAGCAACCAGAGCTTTCTGAGATACTTTTAGAGGGTGACTTGGAGAGATTTTATAGCAGCACAGTGCCATTGATCTTCAAACACTTCACAGAAAAGTGTTACATAGTTTTAAAAGGCATGACATCTTTTGCCTTGATTTTCTGCACTTGGAGAAGGTGCTGTGGGTGCAATTCTAGAAGCTGATGGAAGGACTTACAGGTGCTGGGAAACTCAAAGGGTGTATTTATCATTTACCACTGAAGGATTAAGTTTTTTACCCAAGTCTGTATATGAATGAAGATGTGAACTTGTTCCCAAGTTAGCAGCAAAAAAGAAACAGTGGAAAATGACTAAAATTTTAAAATATGCCTCCACTTTAACAGTACGATTGTTTTTAGAGGGGTTTTACTATTATTTACAGCTCAGCTACTAATTTAGCTACTTAGTTGAAAAGTGGCAAATGTAAGTATCTGAAAAGATGTGCAAGCTGCAATTGTGGTGAAAAGAGGATTCAATGCCTATATAATGAATCATGACTGACCTTCTCAGCAGCATGTCCTCCCACACAACAGAGAATACATTATACAGACTTAAAATGTTAAGACTTTTAGTGCATTTGTCTATAAAATCAGCAGTATCTCAGGAAAATTGCTCGTGCTACATGTGCTACCTAATTGCTCTACAAAGTGAAGGTAGGATCAAGATAACTCGCCCTCTCTGGTATTAAGAGTTCCTAAAACGGATCTCAATCTTGATATCCAAGAAATAAACAGGTCTCTCAACACCCGTGAGCTACACTCCCCCACCAACTTCCCACAGTGTGGTGACTTACAAGCACAGAGAGCAGCCAGTGGCTGGAGAGGCCGCCACAGGACCTGTGGCTAACGCTAACAGTCATACCATTGTTTTAATCTCCATGGCCAGAGCAAATCATTAGCAGTGACCTTCCTACAAGCACAGCAAGATTTCCACGAATGCATCACATAGTCAAGGCAAAATGGTTGAGGCAACAGAGTAAAAATCTGCTGAGGTCTTGCCCAACAGGTTTGACCTGGACTCACTACAGAGGAAGTTGGAGGACTGGCTCCATTACCTTTAGCCCTCAAATAAATGGTAGAAACCAACACAAGGAATTTTAACTTTCTTACCTGTGTACCCCAGTCACGTTCAGTTTCCTCAGATTTTCCCCACTGAGCAACTATGCCCTGTACAAATCTGTCTTCTGGGATATGTAACAAAATCCCGATGCAGGCAAGCAAGAGGAATCAATTCAAACATGACAACGTGATTCCACCAGTAAAATTCAGTACATCCAACAGAAGGTTTTGATGCTGATCTAACTTTGCCAGGCAGGTATTGCTCCCAAATTGACTACTGTCAACTTCAGTGGAAAGAGTACAATGAGTCATTTTTCTCTGCCTGAGATTCATAACATATAATATATACATATACGTATATAATTACATCCTTTTCAAATAATCATAGAACCATCTTGGTTGTAAGGGACCCTTTAGATCGCCAAGTCCAACCATCACACTAAACTGCCATCTACTATTAAACCATGTCCCTCAGCACCACATGTAACCATCTTTTAAATACCTCCAGGGATGGAGACTCTACTGATTCTTTTGGGGCAAGAATCTACAAGGGTATGTAGTGATAGGACAAGGGGTAACAGCCTTAAGTAAAGGAGGGTGGATTTTGATATTCAGAAGAACTTCCCTGGGTGGGTGGTGAGGCCCTGGCACAGGCTGCCCAGAGAAGCTGTGGCTGCCCCCTCCCTGGCAGTGTCCAAGGCCAGGCTGGATGGGGCTTTGGGCAACCTGGTCTAGTGGAGGGTGTCCCTGCCCATGTCAGGGGGTTGGAACTAGATGGTCTTTTGGGTTTGGTCCAACCCAAACCAGTCTGTGATTCTATGAAGAATTAATTTTTTTTCCCCTCATGCTCCTTCTGTTTTCCAGGCCATCACCTTTCAATAAAATAAGGTCAATATCCATTTACCTACTTCATGCTAATCATGAGCAAATTAAGGCCAGTAAAGTACCTGGATCAATATATGCAGCATATATGCATTTGTTTTTTATACTGCAGGCCTTGTAAGATAGATTACACTTTAGGCAAATATTTGCATATGCCCCAAGTACAAATTCCACTCCTTGAGCTAAAGATCTGTTGAAAATGTGTGTTGTAACATGAGGGAAAAATCTTTAAGAAAGCACTGAAAAGCCCAATCCAGAGATAGACAAACTAGTAACATAAAAATTTCCTTCTTCAGTAATAAACACTTCCTCTAATCTTTGAAAGTGTCAGCTGCGAGCCCCAGGAATAGAAAATTCTGTGCAGGCTATTCATGGATTCTTCATTTCAACACTTCTTCTACACGATGCTCTAACTTCAACTTCCCCCCAACCCTGCCCCAAACTGTATTATACAGAGGAGATCTTTAATGTGGGGAAGGGGAGAGGAGGGGAAGGGAAGGGGAAGGGGCATTGGGAAGGGGAAGGCTGTTTGGCAATCTATTTAATGTGCAGAGGTAACATAACAGTTCTGCATTATAACATAAGAATATGTTCAAAGCATAACTTCAGTGTTCTATTGCTAGGTAATGATGTGGCAAAGGCTCTACAGCCCTCTCACTGTGAAATCTTATGTTTCTATTCAAAGCCATTCCTACATTTTGCTTTTTTCAAGTACCTTTACATGTCCCACTACCTTGCTTGTCTCCTATCTGCAGGCAGCTCTCCAGCTCCCTAAATACAGCCTCATCAACGTTAAAATGAATCAGGTAGCTTTATTAAGGAACATGGAGGGATGGCTAGGAAGAAGCAGGAAATGGAAACGTGCTAGCCTGTTTTCCTGTCAAATGCTACAGACAGTGCTGCTAGCCACTGGGCAGCAGCTCATACAGCATGAGGAATGGTATTTGTCTTTGCTTAAATTGCCAAAAAAGGAAGAAAAACCAGATTTACAGTATTTCTTAAGCAGTACTAGGGTATGATCTACATTAAATGTGAAAATGCAAGAAGTGACTGAAGTGCATCTTGCCAAAACAAGAAGGGCTTTCCTACGAATGTGTAACTGGAAGACAATTTCCACTTCAGAGAAATTAAGAAAACCTCAGGTTTCCATCATAAAATCCACAAGACTGATTTAAAATGTTAAACTTGTCTTGCAGATTTGTTCTTAAACCTGTGTTTGTTTGGTTTGGGTTTGGTTTTTTTTTTTAGCCTTGAGTCTTTCTAAATACTGAACATCTGGGGGGTGGAAAAAACCCCAACTGTATATGGAGAGAAAAAATAACTTTTCATTTGGCATTCCAGGGTGTCTTATGATTCAGAACAGATCAACAGATAGGCATTTAGTTTTTGTTTCACTTCTGGACAGCGTTGACATACTTTTTATTCAATAAATTTCTTTCATTTCTTTCTTATAATTTACAAATGTTACCTCCTCTTCAGTGCATACACAAGACAATGTAGTAGTCGTGTAGTTTTAAATGGAATCTATAGTATTATTGACTTTGGTGAGACTGTTCATGTCAGAACTCAAATTTAACCACCTGATCCGCTCAGCACTTCACCACTTGTGCACTTCAATAAATATACCACCCAAAAAACCCCCACAGTACTCACAGTGTTTATGACTGGGCTGCATAACATTTAGTAATATGTTTATCATTTTCCTGACATCTGCACTTCTACATGCTCAGTCTCTAAAGTGGGCCAGTCACTTTCAATGTGTGGTAATCAATCCCCTGGAATCTCTCCATTATTTCTCAAAAGCCTACTGGCAATTCGCTTGAGGGCTTCTGTACTTCATGTGGGGAAAAATGTGAAGCTTTTCCAATTAAAGAAAGTTTTTTTTAAAAACACACCACAGAAATAGCCATTTGGTAATTTGTTAGAGATAAAACTTGTGATAGGCATGGTTTAAAGTGAAAAACAAGAGTCTAATGAAAACCTGCGTTTGTATTGTCCAATCTGTATTTTAACTGCTGAGGACCAGATGCAGTGATAAATGAAGTTGCTTTCAAATGGGCAGAAGATCAGACCACGTAAGAGCCTTATTGAAAAAGATACTTGAAAAAAGTGAAAAAAATGTCCCTGTAGCCTCAAATTACATACAGTCATCTCATGGCTCAGTAGAAGGGGAGGAGTAACCTCACTGACAAGCATTTTATTTTGTCATGACCAAGTGAAAATACTGCACTGTGCTAGGTTCTGCTCAGATACACCATCTGAAACCAATTTACACATGGCCTGCCTCATCCCAGTAGCCTTTCATAAAAGTCAGTATAGGTTCCTGGTAACTGTTGCCATGAAGAGGTACCACCAACCAGAAAAGGACAAGAGAACAGGACCCAAAAAGGCTCACCTTTCCCAAAACTGACCCAGCTGTGACTAACATTTCTCTTGCAAACAAATCTGTGTCAGGCCAAACTAAGCCTTACCAACATGACCATGAGGTTACGTCACAGGCTGGCTCAATTACTGTGACACTCTGAGGCACTGACAACTCACTTCAAGTCTGTTTCTTCACTTGTTAAATGGAGATAACACCAACTTCACTGACGTGGTGCTGTCGTTAAACATGTTGGTTCTCTCTTCCCTTGGCCATGCTGCTACCTCTATTGACTTCAGAAACATGCAGCCCCTCTTTCAGAATAGTAGTATCCATAAAAAGGCCATGGCTACATTTGTGCTCTTTGGGTACCCCTACAAACTGCCTTTGGTGTGTCTCTGCACAGAAATGCATGCAAGAAGTTCTTAAACCATCTAAATTACTATAAAAGTGCCATGTGTTCAGTGCCAACGTTAGCAGGTGTGGGAACTTTCTTTTTTATGACTTTAAAACAAAGCTATTCTGAAGCATTTCCAATGTCAAGCTGGGAGAAAAAAATCCGAAATGTCAAAACTTGTCAGCTTGCTACCTGTGGGTGGAAGGAGAAAACAAGCTGAGGTGAGCTTTATATAAAGTAAGTGGGGCATTGCAGCACCAGGTCTATTTATGAAGAGAAGGTCGTATTCTGGTGTAGCCCTGAGCACATGCAGGTGTCTCCTAGGCTGGGGGAAAGAGGAGGAAGAAGAGGGGACCAAGCCCCTTCTTGAAAATCAACACAAAGAAACAGAAGAGATATTAAAACCCAGTGATGGCTAGATGAAGGCAAATCCAAATTTTCCCTTACTCATAAGTTTTACTAAGTAGTCTTTCACTGGAGTATTCGTGTACATCTGCTCCATTTAGCAGGCATCCCACGCTCTTTGTCATCTGCCTCCTCCTTGCCTTTGATCTATTCAGCCTCCTCTGTTCTCAGGCTTTTCTGCCCGTGTTTTTGCTGACGATGCTGATCCTTCACATCAGTTTGTCTCCAGTTCTCCACTGCTCCTCTGCACAAGTGATCTATGGCTTTACAGCTCTAAGGACAAATGTCAGTATTTAGCCACCCAACGCAAGCAGGGAAATGTACAGCTGTCCTCAAAAATGAAGGAAAGCAGAGGAGCCTTGGAGTGTCCTGCTGGTGAAGTGCAACAGAGGAAGCCCTATTTCTGGAAGAGTTTCCCCTTCCCCTCTAGCAAAAGTAGCTGGCAGCAGCAAGCAAATCCTTTTTTCGGAGGCTGCGGCCTCCCAAGGCCCCAGCTCACCAGGCAGGCAGCTGACCAGGGCACCAGGCTGCAATAGAACCACAGAATCACAGAATCGTAGGGGTTGGATGGGACCTCCAGAGATCATCGGGTCCAACCCCCCTGCCAAAGCAGCTCCCTAGCTCATATTGCACAGGGAGGCATCCAGACGGGTCTTGAATATCTCCAGGGAAGGAGACTCCACCACCCCCTGGGCAGCCTGTGCCAGGGCTCTGTCACCCTCACTGTGTGAAAGTTCTTCTGCATGTTGGTGCGGAATTTCCTGTGCTCCAACTTGCAGCCATTGCCCCTTGTCCTGTCTCCACAGACCACTGGAAAGGGGCTGGCCATTTCCCCTTGTGTCCCATTTTCCCCTTACATCCCATAAAATAGCAGCAAAAGAGCCTTTTTCACCCATGTCTAGCCCTGGCCTCACTGTCACACATCATCACTACAGCAGAATATCTTCTTCTCCCAAACACCTTCAGAGCATTTTCTGCTTGTAGAATAGCCAAGACAGCACAGAAGTTACCTGTGCTTCCGTTCTTCAGCATTGCACACTGTTTTCTTTTAAGGCTGCATGAAGTTTAATCTCATTTAGGCTGCCTTGTTTGTGCCAAAGGAACAAACAGGAGGATCATCGTGATGATTTGTTTTGCACGTTTTGTAACTCATTTACCTCACACACTTCCCAGAAGTACAAGGCCCAACAAAGAATTTGCTTGGGAAAAAAAAAAAGGAGGATGAATCATGCTAATTCTGCAGAACATGTGCTGACAACACAGAAGCGAAACACATGAAAGTGTCTTCTGCTTTGTGAGGTTTTTGACATGTTGTCTTAGGCATCTTGAGCCCCTCTCCAGTAAATAACACCCAGGATGGACATAAGCTGCTGCTTGACACAAACAGCAGTGATGCCATTTATTGCTCACCTGGCTTTCACAAGGACTCCAAAATGCTTAGGAGGCAGTGAGGGGGAGAAGAAAGACAAAACCACACAGAACTGATGTGCGGGGAAGAAGCCAACACCAGTTTTTTTACTGACTCCCCAAAGCACTGCACTGGTCCCCGTCTGTCATCGCTGCCAGCAGGGACATCTTACCACACATGTGGTAAAACCTCACCTCCATGACTACTTACAGGCTACAGGCTTGTAAGAAGTCTTCCACAAGGCCCTTAGTATTTCTAGGATTACTGCTGGTCCTGCACTCCTCACTTCTGCTTCCTCAGGGTAATTTATGCTGTGCTGGCTACCAGGGCGTTTCCAGCAAGAGGAAGTGAGGTGCATGCGATCACGCACGCATCGTCTCTCCCAACTGTTTTCCCATTTCAGCCAGGTCCTGAAAAGGTGGGAGTCTCCAAAATGTATACTTTCCAGCCAGTCTAAATGAGGGCCAGATGCTGGGCAACAGCCTATGTCCTCTCCCAAAGGCAAAGCAGAGGGGTCGGCCTGTCCATTTCTGGCACTACCCTACCCAAGCACTCCTGAGTCCTTCCTGAGTGATGCACTGCTGGAGCTATCTGGGGGGAGGAGGAGAAGAGCAAAGGATGCAAGCATATAGGAAAATTGGTTAGATAGAAGTGTAACATTTTTAAGTAGATCAATCAGTATGTAATTAATATTAATTTGCTTTGGACACAGATGTAAGTGCACTAAAAGTGTGGTATTTTGGAACACTGTAGCACACAATGTATTTTACATACATATGTGAGTGAAGTGACCAGCACAGGGTCAGTAAGGATGACTGACAAGACAAAGACCAAGAGAAGCAGTATCAGGAACAGATGAGATCCCCTCACCTTTAGGGAACGGGGCAAGTAACATATAACCGTGCAGCTTAAGCAATACACATATTGCTGAAGATACGTATGTGAGAGTGTATGGCACTCCACAAAGTTTTGGAAATGACCTGAATAATACAAAGCACGGTCCTCTAAAACTTCAGCAGATAAAATAAATCTCACATCTCTGCCCAACCCACTTCAGAGATCAATCATTCATTCAAAAATAACACAGTCCTAACACAATGAAATCGAGCCATCACCTACACGATAGCCACGTCCAGATCCTTGGGATGTGTAAACGTGTGCTTTATCTCTCATTTCAGTGGAGTCTTATGCCCAGTGCAACAAATGCTGAGAAATGCCCAGCTGATGCCTCTTCAGACCTGACTGGGCTTCCAAATAAGATGGCAAGTGTATTCAGCAAGCCATCTGCTTTCTCTTCTCTGAGCAGAGAGAGTAAAAATGTATATAGCTATGTGAAAAACTCCTCTCTTACTAATAAAATTTTACCAAAAGGGAAATACACACCTTCTTAAATGCAGTGTACTTACTTTGGCTGGAATACAGCTTTTATGAGGTATAATCTTTATTACAAGAGTTTCTAACCTGAGAAAAAAAAAGCTGTAGACAATTCTAACATTTACATTTCTGGGTTTTACAGGCTGCATGAAAAGAAGATATAAGCTCACCCCTGCAGATGCCTAAATAGTAACAATTTCCAATTATTTCCACAGCCAAAGATGCTGTAGTGAAAAATAATCATAAATGTAGAGTCATCATTACAATTAGGAAAAAAAAAAACACCTCATATGTAATCAAAGAAAAAAATTACAAAACTAATAGCTTGGCTTAAACCACAAAGATGGTCAGAGGGCTGGAGCACCTCTCCTATGAAAACAGGCTGAGAGAGTTGGGCTTGTTCAGTCTGGAGAAGAGAAAGCTCTGGGGAGACCTCAGAGCAGCCTTCCAGTACCTAAAGGGGCCTATAGGAAGGCTCGGGAGGGGCTGGTTATCAGGGGCTGTAGTGATAGGCCGGGGGTAGTGGCTTTAAGCTAAAGGAGGGTAGATTTAGATTAGATATTAGGAGGAAATTCTTCCCTGTGAGGGTGTTGAGGCCCTGGCACAGGCTGTCCAGAGAAGCTGTGGCTGCCCCCTCCCTGGCAGTGTCCAAGGCCAGGCTGGATGGGGTTTTGGGCAGCCTGGTCTAGTGGAGGGTGTTCCCTGCCCATGGCAGGAGGTTGCACCTAGAGGTCCCTTCTAACCCAAACCAGCCCATGATTCTGTGATTCACCTTGATAGAGCAGAACCTGTTATGTCCATGTCAAGCCCTTTTCTATTAAAAATTTAATACTACTCTTGGATTTAGGTCATTAACTTTAGTGATATTAGAAAATAAGAATAAGCTATACAGGCCAAAAGTATTGCTAGCTGAAAAACTGATACAGGCTCAATTCTAGAGCTCACAGTTAACATTCCTACCCCAATATGTGTCCTAAGGACAGTGTAAAGGTATTGAGAAGCCTTGGCATGGGTGGGAGGAAATTTAGGGCATTGCATAGCAGTGCAGCTACTGCAGGCTGTGACCCAAGAAATACTCCAGAGTACCCCTTGTTACAGGATGCAAGATCCACATGTCTCTGTTGCATCAGCCCAGACATGTCCATCAAGAGGCTGTTCAGACAGACAAAACCAGCCAGACAAAGGGTAGGCATGGAGCATAACCAGAACCAAGACATATTACGCCCACTGAAATAAATAGAGCATGTCTAAGGGCTTCTCCCAGCTGCATTCAACGCTCACTCATGGCTGGCTCTTGTTTAGACAAAGTCAGCAAAGTTTGCCAAACAACTGTGACTGTACTTTTCACTCTGTGTCATGGCACAGGAGAGCCAAGCTCAGCAGGGATGCCCTTCCTGCTGAAGGCCAGATAAAGGGTGTATGTATAGGGTGGGAGCTGCAGCACAAACAGGCGACAGGCAGGGACAACAACTTCCCCAGACATCACTGACGTCTCCCTTTGGTCAGTGCCTTGAATGAGTGGAGAGCCCAGCTCTGCCTGGCACAGCCCTCAGCAGTCCTCCCTTCCCCAGGGGAGAAAGGGTTACTCTGCCCCGCTAACAGTGAGGTTAATGTGCCTTAAAGGATAGTAAATGAGAGACACTAAATTCTGGCAGAATAGTAAAAGCCAAAACTTCTCCATTCTTCTTTTTTTTTTTTTAAATTTAAAGCAATATCTTCATGCCTACCTGTTAGGTATGTTCTAAAACATTTGTAACAGACTAAAACACAGAAATGTTTTCTGCAAGTGAGTATAGAAAACAAACTTCATGAAGTTCAAGTTAAAATGCATATTAACCAATTTTATCCTTGTTTCTTGAAAGACACAGCTAGATTCTTATCCCATTTAAACTACCCTGAATTCGGGTAAGATACTGTCACTGGATTCACAAATATCAGATTTTGTCCATGAGTTCAAACAATCATGGGCAAAACTTCAGCATACTTGCTTAGCCACAATTTCTTGTTAAAAAATAAAACCAAGCACTTTTATTCTGGAGTTAAAAAAACCCAACATCCCTCCAGTGGCTTCTGACCTGTTTCCAAAATCCATTAGTCAGGTACATCAAAGTCAGAGAAACTGGTTACATTTTCCCATGGTGACAAAGAGACCAGAAGAGTACTAATATCTGTAGGGCTTTTATCAGCTCACTCAACCTCTGCCTTTATCACTTCCACCAGCTTTATTTGATCTGAATTTGCAGGACAGAAAGTCCTCACTGACGACTACAGGCAATGCATGACCTGGACAACATCTCTGCAGTACAGACTACAGATGCAAAGGTTCAATAGGCCAGGGTTCCTTTTTGTTTAGGTTTTCTGATTACCCTAAAAAATGACATAGAAGATCTCAGAGGTCTCAGAGTACTCAGGAAATTAAAGAGGGGAAACAACATCTCACAGTTACCCTATGATGTTTCAAAATTTTGCTTCAGGAAAAATAAATACTGAGATTGCATGTGGACTGAGTATGTTCTCTGACAGTCTTAAAATGCATCTTCTTTCCCCCCTCCTCCCCCTCCCTATTTTCAACTGGGATTTATTATTATTTGTCTATTAGAGTTATGATTACGAGAAGCAAAATGAAATAGAGGTATTAAATAAGGCAAGACAGACTAATACCAAATGCTCTTTAGGAAAGCATCTTCTATCAGCATGGATAACATAAGTTTCTGGTACTAGACATGCAACCCTATCTCACAGTTCTGTCTACCTCCCATTACCCTGCTCCTGTAACACAAAGGTGCTGCTAGGTCTTACCGATGTGCAAAAGATGCAGCTGCATTCCTGAAGAGTGGTCATCTTATCCAAGGAATATTCACAGAGACATAGCTTGCAAGTGAGCAGGGGCTCGAGAGATAACTCTCCAGCTTCTGACTCGTCGGCCGTCATGGTGTGAGGACAAGCCTTCCTGGCCGAATCCATTCACTCATTTATGGGGCATTCAGCCTGAAAAGAGAAATCAACAGCTGAAACATTCTGAAAAGCCATGCAGGCCCTTCTCACTGACATAAGAATTTACAGCTCAGACCCATAAAAGCACCTGCACACGTAAAAGTACTACTTTAGAATCTTGGTGCCAGGCTTGCACTTTAAGCCATTCACAATTTACAAAGAAGGTGCCTGAGAGCCCACCTTCCCAAAAGGCCTGAACTGGGTTGGGTTTTCAGAGAACATTCACCTTGCTGGCACAAAGCACTTCAGTCAGGCCACTTATGATCATGTTAAGAAAAACAACAAACTAACAAACCCAAACCAAAACAAACCCCAAAACTCATACTACCAGTGTTACATGCAACAGTGTAGTGGTGAGAACCCTCACCAAAGTCCTAGGAGCAGGGATCTGACTTGGAACAGTGAATCCAAATGAACAGGGAACTTGAATGAGTTTGAGTCATACCACTCCCATCCCTATGAATTGTTCAGTCCTCTTTGCAGCCACACCATTTCAGTGAGTGTCTCCACTTCCACTTTCAATTCCAGCTGGTGGCTTGGGAGTTCTCCTGGGAGGCACAAGCCACCCAGCACAGATTCCCACTGCCTAGGCAAGCACTTCAAACATCTAGCTTATAATATTAGGCAGTGGGTACCATGAACTTAATCTTCTTTGTGAGCTGTCACTGAGATAGTGAGCTAGCAGTCCATCACAAGAGGGGTGGCAGAGGTATTTAAACCCAGGAATGGGTTTTGGGCTGCATATACTACTTCATGTGGGGCTAAAGCTTAAATCCAAGCAAGTAAGAACATTCAAGATGTAGCCCTCTTTTCTGCATTCCCTTGACTATGCCAGGGAGCTGCCTGCTCAGGTCTGTAGCTTTTGTCCATCCTGCTCACTGGTATCCAATTCTTCTATCTATTTCATTGGGCTCTAGGGCATCTAACTGAGGTTTGTGAACCATAAACTAAGTGCAGTAGCACTTTGACAGGGCTCAGAATAGCCAAGTTCCCATCACATTTTATGTCACAGCAGTGCTCAAGAGATTTCTATCCTTTGAGAAGCAATAAATGGAAATATCATGTTCACATGCAATGTTATTTGACCTAAGCATCTGAAAACACTGCAACAAAACTATGAAAAACTTCAGGTCCCTCATTCTTACACAGTAATAGTGAAAGCGAAATCAAAGAGAATATCCTCATGCTTATGCTAAAACAATGGAAAGCAAATTCGCAGATTTTATTCACCTCAAAATAGACAGTAGAGACTGGTGCAGCATTGAAGGAACTGGAAAATACATTCCCATCTCCAAGAAACTTGTCTCAACTTCCACAGATCGCCTTCTGAATGCACTTAGCTGGTGGCCAGACCTTCACACACATTTCTTACAGAGGCCTGGTGGCTGGCAGCACACAGCTGCTTGCACCAGCTGCCAAGAGTGCAGCTCTGCTAAATCTAAAAAGCTGCCTCACGAACAGAGGCCGCATGTACACGAAAACAATCCAGACCCACCCATGTGCCTGTCAGATCCAACATCTCATGAGGCAACCAGGAGACTCAAGCCCTTTGGCCCACTGCTGCTTGCTTCCCCTGCAGCCCAGAGTGTCCTCACGGCAGGGCTGTCAGGTCACATTTGGCAGCACATCGCTGCTGCCATTCTTGGGCTCCCAGCGTGGCCAGGCCAGCTGCAGCTGGTCAGCGTGTACACGACCTGCAGGCTTGCAGTACCTGCTCAAGGAGCTCGAGGGCTAAGCACACATGAAACCTTGCCCCACAGCTCCCACCTCACAACCTGATGCAGAGCTGAGCCCTGTACCCAGGCCTGTCCTGTGAGCCTCATGTTCTGTGTTCCCACAGGTCTGCAGGAAGACACTTTCTCATCAAAAGCCACAAAACCACAACAATCCATATGGAAGCACGCTTACCCCTTTTTAATTATTACACTTCCTTAGTTTCAGGCTATTTTCCTAGACTATACCCAACAGAGCAGCTATCAGATGTGTCCTTTGGGATGTCTTTTCTGTAAGCACCCAGTTTTAGAGACGTAAGAGTCATAGCCAAGATTCCGGTAACCAAATTCCTGGCCATGAATCCAAAACAAACTCTCTCTTTAATGGCTTGCTATCACTAGTTCAAACTGTGTACTGTGCCCACATTACTCTTGGCACAGTCCACACCGCTACCATGGTGCTCCCCACAATTTGCTCCATATGGCTGTAGAGCTGGAGCTCCAGCACAGCCATGAATCCCAGGAAGGAAGACTCCCTCTGAACTGCAATGCTCTTCTGTAATTACTGCGATGGGGTGGGGGGAACAGTGAGTCACTGGAAATGCTATGGCAGATCAAGAACTACCTGTTATTTAAAACTACGTGCTATATGTTATCTCAGCATTTAGGAGAACTGTAACACATTTACTCAGGTGTGCTTTTCAACAGCAGCTGCATCTGTACAGGTAAGCTACTCACCACCACACTGCGTGGATCTGGTATTTCTTCATTTACATAGAATCATAGAATCATCATAGAATTGTAGGGGTTGGAAGGGACCTCGAGAGACCATTGGGTCCAACCCCCTGCCAAAGCAGCTCCCTAGGACATTTCACTCAGATAGGCGTCCAGACGGGTCTTGAATATCTCCAGAGAAGGAGACTCCACCACCCCCTGGGCAGCCTGTCCCAGGGCTCTGTCACCCTCACTGTGAAAAAGTTTTTCCGCATGTTGGTGCGGAACTTCCTGTGCTCCAACTTGCAGCCATTGCCCCTTGTCCTGTCTCCACAGACCACTGAAAAGGGGCTGGCTGATTCCCCCTGCATCCCCTGCTTCAGATAATTGTAGAAGGTAGCAACGTTAAGAGGAGGGATGTGAAAAAGAATAGGGAGGGATATTTCAGGATGGATATAAAATGGATACCGCTGTTTCCAAAGTCAATGTTCTTTTTATAACCCAGAGGTTTATGACCCTGCACACTGTTATTAAGGCAGCAGTAGAAAGATTCAGGTGTATGACTGAGGTTTAGAGCTAGGGGCTAGAGACTAATTTTAGATTACTAAATCTGGCTCTTAGTGTTATAGCAAGACAGTTTGCCACAGTGAAGAGAAGGCTGACGATACTCTGCTCTGCCCTAGTAGCGACCAGATGCCTCAGTGAGATGACTGTGGGGATTCATGATATCCCAGTCCATGAAGACTGTTTCTAGGTTAAAGTCAGTTTTGCTCCGTCATGCCCCTGCCCCTTCCTCCTTCCCTTGCACCAAGACACAAGAGCAGGGCTGAGGTGCTCTGCAGAACAAGCAGAGCACCCTGTGGAAATCTCCAGCAGATAACACCAAGCAAACCTGGCAGACCAGAGGATCCAGCCCCTGCACGGCCCTGGATCAACTCACCGCAGCCTCATTAACCCCAGCAGGAAGCAAACGAAGCAAATGGAAGAAAAAGAGACAGCTGCCCAGCCTGCCTGCACAGCCCATGGAGGGGGCACAGTGACTACAAACAGCAGCCCACTCTCCTCGCTCTCCAAGGAGACAGCTTGTCCATATGCAGCCCTTCAGGTAAGGCTGGCAAAGGCAAAGCCATCCTGTTAGTACCTGAAAACCAGCCTGTCAAAGAGGGAGAGGATGCAAGGCCTGCGTGGCCTGCTCCTTTTCTCTGAGTGACCCAAGCAGCTGGTCTCTGCTTCTGCTCACCAGAATTGTGATTTCTGCTATTTCTGCCAAGGGAAGCATGCAAGAGGAAGGGTTAATGGTTATGGAGAAGGGTAGCCCCATCCAGCAGCAACTGGGCTCTGAAGAGAAATCAGGCCTGCGACTTACGTTCCTTTCCATATTCAGATCAGATGGTGAAAATGATGAGGAGAGAAAGACGCATCTTCCTCTTATTCTCACCCTCTACGCCGCCTCCTACTCTTTCCCAACACTTCAAGACTCGTTGTCCTCTCAAACCATCTTCCCCCACTTTAATATCCTGACTTTTCCATGTGATACAGAGAATCCATGAAGTTCCACCTCAGATGCTCCAAATGTTTATGGCTTTCACTTTGCTAGGCTTAGTCCCACAGACTGTCATTAGTTAATTATATATCTACCAGTTCTCTTTACAGTGGATTAAAATTCCTACTGTAATTACAAGTGAGTCTCCTACAGTTTAGGTTGAAAACAAAACACCTTGAATATATGTCATGCAGGGCAAGAGGGAATCACCAAAGAATAAGTTGTGGACAAAGAGAAAAAGACCATTCTGTATTTGCTTATATTAACAAAAGTGACCTGAAATAAAAATAAATTGTAAGTCCTTGGGGAAAAAAATGGACCCTCTTATAAATAAAATACATTTCTAAGCACCAAAATCTACCCTTTCATGCTCACAATCACAAATGATCCATTTAGGATAGAAACCCAAATAAAGCAAGAAACATATCACTGAAACAGGAATACAGCCCCTAACTCCTCACAAAAACCTCCACTGGACAGCAATACAGGCTCCATGAGATGTGTGGAAGACTGATAAACACATCTCGAGGATGCTCTAACCTGAAGGAACATACTAGACTAAATTCTGCACTAGTGAAAACTGGTGGCAAGGAAGGGCCAAGCCATCCCCAGCGTGCATACACACTCATGAACTGTAAGGATCCAAAGGTTTTTTACATACTTCTGTCAGAAACGTACATACACACAACACTCACAGATCATACTCCTTTCACATTGCACAGAATTTCCAGGAAATTAGACGTATTTCCTCAAATTGTATTCAGCACAGCTCCTAAGGAAGAACTGTTGGGAAGACACATCCTTCCCTGGCTCTGATGCGACCTGTGTTGATGCCACAGGACAAGGCAGGACCAGAAAGCCTGAATGAATGTGAGCGAAGCTATATGGGGTCAGCCCTCGGAGGGTGCAAACGGCACAGTCACCGGGACCACAGTTTGCCGAGCGCTCAGACCTGCCAGCGTTCCTGTTTCATTCACCTGCCTGCGGACATGTTTGCTGTGTCTCTGGGAGGTGACAAAGCTCTGTGCTTTCACCTCCGACTGAAATGTCTCAACGCTATCCATAAGCAAGAAAACATTAGAGCGGGCTCACCACAGGAAGAGAAGGGGCTCGAGGGGGGTGGGATGGGTAAGTGCAGGCAGAAACACTTACAAAAAAAGCAGTGGAGATTTTGAAAGAAATACGAGAAAGACAACAAAAGCACTGGAGGAAGGAGTACAGAACTTGTCTGTCTGCAGGGCCTCCTAACACCGTGGTGTCCTGTGTCTGGCTTTGAAAACAAAATCCTAACAGTGAATATCTGCTGTGCCTGCTCCTAGACAGGTACCTGTTTGCAAACCTTTATTTTAGTGTCCTGAAGTGGAAACTATTAACTACCTGAAATGAAGTGAGGGAGCATCTGGGTGGGCATCTGGCATCCAGATAAGGTCAAGCCACCACTGCTCCATAGGGATGTTAAAAATTGACGCAACCTATAGCCAAAACTTTCCCTGTGAGAATGCAAAGGTAAGGTAACATCCTTGTTACAATCATACGAAGGCTCACTTGAGTCTGCCCAGGTGCCTCAAATCAAGATTACCCAGCTCAAAGAACAAATGATAGCTCAAACAAACCAGGCAGCTTCCTGAGCTGCAACACTAGTGGGACATTGTCCGTGTGCCTGCAATCAAGTCCCTGTATTTGGCTTAAAAAGTGTGTCTGAACATGGCTTTCACCACTTAGAAGTATCACATAAAAATCACAAAAGCCTTCTGCACTGAAACTGGAGGAGAATGAATGGATAATATTCAGCACTGTAAATCATCCTTTCATTTTTCACGTGCTGCATCCAATAGCAACAGCAGTGTTCCTGGAGAAACTACTTCAGCCCTTGTGTTTACAAACAGTTCTGCTGAAGTTAGTAGAGACATATGCTTATAGCTGAATTCAGAGTTTAACGGATGTCAAGGAATGTACAAACATGAGACACCTTGCTCCAGGAAACATTAATGGAATACAAAGGGTCTTTTATGTATTTTCCCCTGTGGGCTGGGGCATGCGCCTGAGCCCACCCTGTGGGGCGGGGTTAGCCCAGACAGTTCCCCCCAGATTGCCATAAACCAGCCCCCAGGCATGGATTTGCACACACATGGTGGGATTGTAAAGAGCTTTGGGTTAGGTTTCAGGTCACATGGGAGTCTAACATATGAGACAGCACTTCCCTTGCTTTACAAAACCCATTTTGGCATGAAAATGAAAGGACTTACACACCTTTGCTAAACTCCTATTTAGTCTACCAGGTATTCACCGAACTTTCCTGAAGAAACATTTGCAAGCACTGTAATCGTTTCTCATGCCCTGGAGATTTTTTAAGTACTCCACCCATTACAAAATTATTTCAACGCTAGATAAAAACCTGTTTTGACATTGTTTGACTCAGGCTTCTGGTGTTTCCTGTAACTAAGGTTCCCCCTTTAGTAATAAAATAGGAAAAAAAAAAAAAAAAAAAAGGACAACTACCTGAATAATAAAAGTGTTCAAAGCCAATGCTAAAAGTCAAGCCCTCAGAGAAAAAGAATAATTATAGAAAGATTTTTAAAATATAAGAGTGGTATTAAGATAATGGGGTCAGATCACAGAAGATGTAAATTGAGCTATGAAATTAGGACATGTGAAGGCAGCTGTCAGAAACTCTCATTTCTATCACCAACTTCAGTAAAACCCCATCACTACCAGGTTTAGCTACAATTCCTTAGCTGTCCCAACTCTCTCCAGTCAACGTGACTCAAAATTCACTTCTAAGGCAGCTTTTTTACACTCAGCAGCTCTGAACACAGAATCACTTTGAATCGAGAGCTCTGGTACGTCTGTGATCCAACAGACTGACCGCTAAACCACGAGGCATTAATTTCTCCTCCTGTGGATCGGCGCTGCCTGCACAGAGCTACCTCTCTAGTCCGTACAGCATCACTCACCAAGCAGTAATTCAGTAAAGCTGTAAACCATATGAGTAAAGCTCCGATCCAGGAAAGCCTTCATCTTTGAGAAGGACATTTAATCGTATGTTTAGGTGCTCCTGGGTATCAAAGCCTGAATATTTTGCTTCATTGTTATGAGATTATTAGCAAGTTAAACAAGTACATAGAATTTTCTGAGACTGCGGTGTCAACCAGACCCACAAATAGGTGGTCTAATTTTCAATACATTTTTAATGTATTCAGTTTTGCTGTATTACATCCCTGCCTTAATAAAGCAAGCAAGCCAATGACTTGATTGTATGCATGTAGAAGGAAAACCCATTTCTGGATTACTATCATATGGTACCGAGCTGAAGTATTAGAGAATATAAAAGTTTTTCAATATCTGTTCTCTTTCAGCAGGGCTTAAGAAAAGGCAGATGTATAATATTGCACGACAGCTTTCTGCACTATAAAATTTTTATCTTAAGAAAATCTGTTCAAAGAACAAGCAGCCTAAGTAAACCTGCTGTCTGGTACATGAGAACACACCGAAGGCAATTTCTCTCACTTGTTTTTGTTGGAATGCCTGGGAAAAAAAAAAGAGCCCTTGAGCTACTGTTCAAGAGGCACTGGCTGTATGGAGTATTTTCATACCGTGCTACCAAACAAAAAATAAATATATCAAATAATTTGAAAGGAATGTTGGGAGTGGGAAGCCTCTTGCAAAAAAAAAAAAAAAAAAAGGAAAAGATAGACTGCACTAATTAAGAATACCATCCAGTTTCCTGCCAGGCATTTTTATACCAGCACTTTAGGATGCCTAAAACAAACACTGAACAGCTTCCCAAATCTCACATGCACCCAGTAATTTCAAATCATTCTAATAAATCAAAACATCATTAGGACACGTCAATCAGTCTCTACAAGGCTTTGAGAGTACACTTGTTGGGTAATATCTCTACTGTACTGTAATACTGTGAGGTACAAATAACTTTGAGATTTAAGACCACCAGTTCTTCACAGTAACTTCTAGCAACCCCTACATCAACATGTCCTCAGGGAGTTCTTTTGCAAGAAGACCCCAGATTAACTGAATATAACAAAACACTCCCCCACCCCTCCAACCCAGATGTGACTCTGCAATTGTGGGAATCCTTTATGTGTTTCCTTGTGTCCCGGTTTCCACAAGGATAGGGTTCATTTTCTTTCTAGCAGCAGGTGGAATGCTGTGTTTGGGAGTTCAGATGGGAGCAGTGCTGGTAACACACCCATGCTTTAGTTGTTGCCAAGCAGTCAAGGACTTTTCAGCTTCTCATGCTGCCCTGCTAACAAGAAGGTGGGGGCACCCAGGAAGCTGGGAGGGGACACAGCCAGGACAGGTGACCCACACTAACCAAAGGGGGTATTGTGTACCAATGATGTCATGCTCAGCATAAAGGGGGGGCTGGTAGGGTAAGAGCTTGTGGCTCCAGGATGCACAACTTGGGGACAGTGCAGTTCGGTGAGAAACTGCATTGTGTATCACCAGTCTTGTATATTTGTTGTAAAGTCCTGCTATTGTAATTGCTCCCTCCTTTTGCTGTCCCAGTAAACTGTCCTTAGCCCAACCTACAGCATTCGCTTTTGTCTGTTCTTTTTTTCACTTCACCCCCTGGGTTGGAGAGGAGAACAAGCAGTGCATGCTGCTCAGCTGCCAGCTGAACCATGACACCTTGCAATACTGCTTTAGAACAGCAAGAGAAATAAAAGTGGGCTTTCCACCCCTTTCATTCCTAAAAATCCAGGGAGTCCAAGAAGAGGGAATCTGAGGGAATCTAATAGGTACAATAAATGCTGCTACTTGCTGACAGGAAGCTAGCAAAAGCACTTTCTTGTCCCTTAAAGATAAAAACATAAAGACTGAAAAAGCAGCAATGCAGCCTGATACTAAACTGAAATGCGTAATCAAAACATGGTCTTTGTCTCTCTCCAGCACTGACAGGAGCCACACAAGGGCAATGTTCACTGAATCCATGAGGACGGTAGTAAGCCCTTCTGAGTGGAAAGAGGTCAGACCATCGTATCGCAGAAGCCATCACCTTCACCCAGTTCTGCTGGAACTGCGCTCGAACTAGGACATATCAAAGTTCAGGATACAGCTCTGTCAACACTGGCAGGCTGGAAAGCTCCCAACACCAGACCTGCTGGATGTGAGTCCTAGGCAGGCCTGTGGGCATCAAGTTTGGGATGACCCAGATGTATCGAACTCACTACGCCTGAGCAGGGCGATGGTGCTGGCCGCAGGCAGCAGGCTGCGGTGATGCATCTGGTCCCGCAGTCAGTCAGTAGCAGGATTCCCCTAAAGTTTTGTGTTCGCCCTGGCAGGCACAGAGCTAAAAAAGTTGATCAGCACAAAACCCAGTGAAACAGGCAAAGTGTGGCCAGACAACAGAACTTGGCGTATTTTGGCATCAGACATTTCCAAATATTTCCAAAAAACATTGGAACAACAAAATTACACCAAATGGAATTCCAAGTATTGCTTACCAGTTGTAAGATTAGACTCTAAAGCTTATCTAAATAACACCCCCTATTCTTAATGACACTATGCAACCTTTGCTAATGCTAAGCTACAAGGAATTCCCACCCAAGCTTGTTTGGTGCTCTTTACTTTTAACTTCCTGTTGACAAGAGGTAATATACCACTATTAAATAAAAACACACTCTTCATGGCATTAATGACAGAAGCAA
Source organism: Hypotaenidia okinawae (assembly GCA_027925045.1). Lineage (NCBI taxonomy): Eukaryota > Metazoa > Chordata > Aves > Gruiformes > Rallidae > Hypotaenidia > Hypotaenidia okinawae. Next base: position 67,111,740 of record BSDF01000002.1, read on the forward strand.
ATGACAGGTCTTCCTTTCTGACCACATGAAGGTCTCTGGTTACCGTAGCATTTAGTAAGTAAAAAGGAATTGAGCTTTTGGGAGGTCAAACAGGTTGATAACTTGGCTAGCTGTCTCAGCTGAGGCAGGAACAGGAAGTCAGATGTAACAATTTGCCTTGGACACACAAAAAAGTGTTTATTTTTGTTAATGGGGTAACAAAACCTCGGGATATGCTAACTCCTTGAGCTGGAATGTTTACAGTTTTGACAGGGTGTGTTCAGAAGATATTTGTGACATTGGCCTGTTCTAACATCAAGGATTTTTAGAAGATATTAGTAAACAGACATTGTTAAAGTGGAAAAAAAAAAAGGTAACTTATTCAACAGAGAGACCAACTTTATGTGTTTGTTCATAGTATGTACTCTTCTAAGAAGAAGAAATGAACTGGGCTGTTGGGATCCTCTGGCTGGACATGGCTCCTTTTTCCGAGCAGCCGATGCTGTGTTTGGAGCAAGCAGCGTCCTGACTGCAAGGCCAAGCAGGCCAAGGCAAGTGGAGACGTGTCACAAAGCCAGGCCTCGGAAGTGACAGCAAGAAACTCCTTAGGGTCAAGGAAAGCACGCAGAGTTTACCAGAAGGCAAAGCACAATTCAGCTGACTGAAATAATGAAACTGATCCTCCACTCAGTTCTGCAAAAACACCATATACTAGCAGAACTTATTGAATACCAACACATATTTAGGTATTTATTTTTAGAAGGGATGATCTGAGAAATGTTTTTTTCAGTACTTGCAATAAGATGTTACTTTTACCATCTCTCTCATTTCATTTTGTCAGGACAAGAAAACAACAAACTTGCAAGATTATGGTCCTACAGTCTTTGTTCACTACAGGGCTCAAAAAGCACTTTCATACAACTTCAGAGTTACATAAATGGGAACCAGAGAATAAGGTTCTTTTCCTTTTACAACAATTTTTGTGTGACTGCTCAGTGAATAAAACTAACAATGTTTTAATTTGCCCCTACCTAATCTTGCAGTCAAATATGCTGCCCATTATTACAGAAGAAACATGCTGTTCAAAGCAACCACAATAAAACAGGTAAGACATTGAAAACTGCCCTTGATCCAAATACCTCTCAATGACTTTGAAAGCTGGGGGGAACACTACCCAGTGGCACCTTTCAAGCATTAGAATGGCATTCAGTGACTCAAAGACTGGGAGTCAAATCTGAAGATTAGACCTTCGGGAAGTCACCGTCTCTATTTTCCATTAAGGAAAGATAATAGAATCACAGAATCACCAGGTTGGAAAAAACCTTTGAGATCATCAAGTCCAACCATACCTGTCCTCTACTAAACTGTATCCCTAAGCACCTCATCTACCTGTCTTTTAAACACATCCAGGGATGGTGACTCAACCACCTCCCTGGGCAGCCTGTTTCAATGCTCAATAACCCTTTTGGTGAAGAACTTTTTCCTAATGCCTAATCTGAACCTGCCCTGGTGCAGCTTGAGCCCATTCCCCTTGTCCTATCACCTGTCGCTTGGGTGAAGAGACCAACACCCATCTCTCTACAACCTCCTTTCAGGTACTTGTAGGTGGCAATAAGGTCCCCCTCAGCCTCCTCTTCTCCAGGCTAAACAACCCTAGTCTAGATGAATAGCTACTGACTATAGTGGAGTTTGACAAGAAACAATACAGTCATTAAGAAGCAAGAGAAGAGGTTTGGACTGGGACATAAGCAGTTTTGAAACTAAGTACTTGACATTTACTGAAGTAACTACTACAGATTCTCATGGCTGGTTATTAAAGTAATTGGAGTGTACCCCTAAGCCACTCCTCTGCCAGCTCCTGAATGAGCCTCACCGAAATCATCTGCAACCAGAGATGACAAAAGGACTGAAGGCTGAACAAGTCCCAGCTCTGGCCAGATCAGCAGAGGTGAAGAAGAGAAGTAGATTCCAGTCACAATCTCCTGGCTGAGCTCCCCTCTGCAGTCCTCTCAGCATCTGTGTTCACCTTCCCTCTTTTCCAGCCCATGCATGAGGAGAGCAATGAGACCAGCACACTGGGGAGACAGCTCCCAGTTGGAGTTCTACTACATCTGATTCCTTCCACACTGCCTGCTGCCCCAGCATGGAGGAGCACCATGATGCCTGCCCCATCAATCAGGATGTGAATTTGGGGTATCTTTAACCTCTGATAGGCTCCACATACATGCTACTGAATAGAAGTCGCAAACTATACTGGAATAGCAGTAATAGCTTCAACTACAACTAGCCTAATGCTCCTGACTAACTCTAACAGCTATGTGTTTTTAAATCATGCCTATATTCCCACTTTTATAAATAAACATTTTTAACAAAGCATGATCTATTTTGCTCTGCATCTTATTAACTAGGTAAGACAAATATGTCATTTTCTTAAACTTGAGTCAAAAAGCATTGCAGCAACTTGGCTGATGGCACTGGCTATCACATGGTGCAATATTGCCTCATTGCTGCCCCACCTGACTTTCTTCACCCACCTTCTGTCTCTGTGTTCCAGGCTGTATGTGCTCACAAGGTGGTTTTCGCCTGTACAGTGGCAAGCACAGCAAACACAGTTTCTCAGGGGCTCTGTGCAACTATATAGAAACCCAGATGGTATTACAAGATATGTAATAAAGCAGAGGTGTACATCAAATGCAGTTAGAGGTTTGCCTTCACCATTCTCTCACTCTGACTTCAAATTTCAACCTTCATTACTGAAATCATTTCAAAGGAGAACATCTGTAAACATACAAGATTTCAACCTCAAGAGCTGGCCAGTCTCTATATGATCTTAGCCGTGAAGTCAAAACCCTGCCAATGGGAGTATTTCCAGTGGCTCCAGTGGGCCTGCTTATGTGTGCAAAGGTAAGCAACTACAAGCAGTTGAAAGAAGTTGCTCCACCTCCTAAACTCTCAGACAAACCACTGCCTAAAACACAGCACTGAAGGAATTCAGACTAGATCATACCATACTATACCACTATACTATAGGGTGACAACCTTACCAAAACATTTCTAAAGATACCTTTCTGCTAGCTGGTCTTTTAATTATGACTATGACACCTAATGCTCCTCAAATAGGCATTTTGTCCTTGCTGTTAGGAAATCAGGAAAAAGAGCTACAGCAAGAATTCTTGACGACTCCTCTGCTCCTCTCCCTGCAACTGCGTTTCCTTCATTTGTTGACCCATCCTCCCAAAATGTGGGAAGCTAGGTCAACAGAGGGCTTGAAACTGGACAAGCCATGTACACTGCTTGGGTATTTGCAATAAAAACACTGACCAATCCAAAAAACACATGTCCTTAAAGTAGTATTGGATAAATTATATATACATATATGTGGCTTTTACTCCACTCCAGGCAAAGGGCATGATTGTCTTTCCCACAAATTCTCTCTAGAGACTGTGATGGAGATTCCCCACCACTGAACAAATTTGTGCAACTGTGAAGAGGTCAGGAGGGTGCAAGATTGCATGCTCCTCATTGTGCAAAACTTCATCAAGCAAGTTATTGCTGGCCCAGTGGATGTTATCTTAGTCCTGTGGTGGGGAAACCCCACTGGGAAGGGTTCCAGCGCTAGTGGTTACCTGGGGGTCCGCTGCTGCGAAAAAGCTTCAAGTGAGTGCAATGGTAAATAGTCCCCAGGATCAGCTAGTTTTCCCCCTAACTACATCTCTGTAACCTTCTTTGGAAAAAGAAGGGAAGACCAGCTTGTTTTCCTTCAACATCTCCCCACCTCCACCCATCAGAATGCTTCCAAAACTAAGCACAGGCAGAACACACAGACTTTCCCATCTACCGCTCAGACATAACCGATGCCAGCCTGCACGTCACAGCTTCTGCTGAATCCTGGAATTTTCCTTGCATGCAAATGATCAGCCTATATACTAGCTGTCATGAAATGTGTTTTTCCTTCTATGTGCATAGAGGTTTACAGCATGTAATTTTGAATGTTTTGCAGCTATATAGACATGAGCAAGGAATTCACCCCTAAGCTGCAGTAGCTACATAACAGCGTTAAGCAGAGGTAGCTTTGAAGGACCTGTTTCAGACAGAGATATGGGTCTTCTGTTGCAATGGGTTCTCCTTTCTGCAAACACATACAGCACATCAAGGCTTTTGGTTCTGCACATGTACTCCCCAGCAGTCTGAAGATACACTAGTTTGTATAACTGAACATGAATATCAAAGCTTCTGTCAGACACTCAGGCAAGCGTCCATTCTTTGAGTAATGATTCATGTCTTGTGCTTTCTCTCTTCTCATTATTACAGCACAGTGAAAAGCAGAAAAGCTTTGCAATAGATACAAATACTGACATTCTCAATTAAAAGGGAGAAGCATGAGCAGGACAGAAATTATTTCTTTTTTTCCTTCTAGTAAAAGTAATTTTGTACTGTTTGTCACCTAATCAGCACCTCTTGACTTTCCTTCAGACAAAAAGCAGGTAGAACAACTCTCCCTGATGGTTGTGTCTACAAGCTCTAGCGCGCAGGAAGAAACCCCATGCAGGGGATGTGTTCTAGCACATGTGAACCCCCCCACACAAGCTGGATTTTGCCACGGTAATATGCTGGCTGTATTTTTCTGACATGATTGCCACATCTTGACTTCACCATATTCACTGGTGACATGCGAGGATGTTTGAGACCAACACCGAAAAGTACATCTTATCAAGTCCCAATTCTGGAGACACACAATAGTCCCACTCTGACTCACCCTTATTTACTGTCTTTGAAGTCTGTTGGACTTTCTCATTAGGTTTCATAGATTCTATGATTCTATCATTTATAAAAACAGTCCTTTGACTACAGCATGTCTGAGGCTGTCTTACTTCAAGGAGGCTAACCGTTCTGTAGCATGATCCAAATTCATATAGTCCAAATCTCTGTGCCTAGTGCTGGCTGGCTGTGGGACTCCAGAGATACCGACCCACTGGGAAACACAAGGCACAGGGATGCTTGTAATTCCTGCAGTCAAGTAGCTCAAACATCACCAAAGTCAAAACCACACTTGCAGGAACCAAAGACATTCACAGAATCAGGTAAGCTGATGGCATTTCTCATTATGGATTATGGATTTTCCCTTGGAAGCAGAGCAGATTCCCCTAGAAATACAGTAAAAAACCACCCAGTCCTTGGGCAATCCATACTTTTTTTCTTCACTAAAATAGAATAAGAGGAACCAGAAACAGGGAACGCATTGTGTGCGAGTATCAACACAAACAAAGACATTTTGGAAACTGCATCAACAAAACGTGTTTTATGTAGCTACATTTTTTATTTAAAAGTGTGTTTGCAATGCAGTTAATCTAGTCATGCTCTCAAGCCTACTAGAAATTTCCACCCAGCACCTCTGCTTCCCCTGGAAGACTAGGAGTTGGAAAAGTCCCACTTCAGCAGGAAGTGAAAGATACAACCCTTTGTAATTTGAGATCCTTTCCTTTTTTTATGAGTGTTTTAATATCTGCTAGCAATGATCTACTTTATAAATGTAATGCCCACTCAGTTTCCACTGAGCTGAAACCCTTTGCAAGAGACACAGAGAAAGATTACTAAACACTGTTTTCTTACTGATCAGCACAAAGTTATTTGGCACAAGAATCCCTGTAAATATTTGTCCAAGACTGGGTAAATTTTCAGTGTACGATGGCCCTCAGACCTGTACTTCTCTCTATCAAGTGGGAAGGCTCATAGTCTAGCGCCAGAGCTTGGCTATGCTTCCACAGAAATACAAAATGCCAGAGGATGAGCTTTGCACTGCTGCTATCTTTCCCTCAGGATCTGTTCTTTGTCGTTTTGTTCAATGTTTCCCTTCACAAACAAAAAGAAGATTACTTCTGAGATGGAATGAACGTTAAGGTTATTCCTGGCTGTTGGGTAATGAAGAGAATTTGTGAAGTGCATTCGTTACACGGGGCTGGGCTTTGGCACGAAGAAGCCAGAGGAAACTGTACCTACCTCCCCATGAGAGCTCGTAGAGGAAGAAGACAGATCAAGAACCATTTTCAGCCTTGTGAAGCTGAAGGCAATGTCTGTTTTGGTATAGGCAAGGAGGTCCAGTGGACTCAGTTCACACCAACGCTGGCAGCCTGCCACAGTATTTTGTTCACATGTGGTTTTGACATCCATGGGCCCAGAGCTGTAATTATGGTCTCAGATGTCACAGTACTACAAGGCCAGGAGATATTTATGGATCTGATACGTACAGGCTATAGGCACTGTGTAGTTTCAGACACATTCAAGAAAAAAACCCACTCAAGAGGCACAGTAAGCCTGTAGTGGTTTTCTTGAGCTACCTATCAAAGCGATAGACTCCAGTGGGTGTCACCCCTAAAAGTCACTGAAAGGTCCGGACAGGGCAGGCTGCAGGCACAGGGCTCAGCCTCGTACCATGGATATTATTATCAGAGGCACACTAATGACCTGGGAGCCACTTTCAGTATTAGTGCTGCTTGTTTTCCTATAAAGTGACTTGCTGCTTCTCCCTGTCGCATTTCGGACTGAAGATGATAATAAAGACAAGCAATGTACTTTCCTCCTCTGCCAGAAGGGAAAGGCCAGATAACCACTTCCTTGCTGTTTATTTATGTCTACAAAGCTTATGAAGCATTTAGAAAATACAGTGTAATCCAACAACCTCAGTAGAGAGAAACGACTCCATACTGTTTGCCATTTATATTATTACCTTTCGCTCCAAAGTATACCACCACAAAAACATAAGCACCAAAATGTCACCATCTGTGGGGAAAGAAGACTGTCAGAGAGGAGCACTCAGGATACAGTTCAGCGCGGGGAACAGAAAACTATACCAGGTTGCCAAATGCTATTCCTACATGAAGTGTAGGGAGGTTTCTGTGTCCTTGCATGAGCAGACAGCACTTTGTGTTAAATATCCCCATCAGACAGTAAGATGCATGGAGGGAAAAAAGGAGCCTGATTCTCATCATACTGGCTTGGTTCCAGAATAGCTCCAGTTTATTTTGAAGGAATACCTCTCACTTTACCACAGGTTTAGACACTCCACAAACACGCTCCTCTCAATCCATAATCTACAGCATTACTTTCAGGAGCACAATTGCAGCCATCCCCTTACCAACATGCTGTATTTTTTTGCAGCACTCACTGAGGAAAGGGTTTCAGCCACTTTCATGCTATGACAGCAACCCATACACCCACTCACATTCAGGCATAGACAAGTCCTAAACAGGACAAGAATCAGGTCAAGATATTTGTTTTGGAAAATATGTAAGGACAGGATTTTGAAACTTTCTGTTTCCAGAAATATTGATATCTTCAACCCAGTGCTTGCCCTTAACTGAGACCACTTGCCCTTCAGGCTGAGGGTAGCCAAACATATCATGTTGCTGTGCCTGCTCAGTCAGATGGAAAGCTGTATGGGGATATTTCAGTCACAGCTGGTATCTCTGCTAAAATGTACTTCTTAAAAGCATTCACTGTCTGTTTACCAAGAGGACGGGAAGTCACCCTGCAATGCTTCCTTAACTATAGTCATCCTAAATATTTTACTACTTACGGTGCTCTCTGAAGGAAGAGATTTGCTATTACTGTATACAGTTAGGAAGCAGAGTGCCTTTGCATCACTGAAAATACAGAGCTTGATAATAAGCCAGACTGAAACATCTTCATTACCGAAGCAGCTTTGCACTATTAGAGCCTTCTGCTGAGAAAGCAGTGCAAACATACCAGTAAATGCAATTTTCTGGGTTTAGTGTAAAAGAATAAAAACTAATGAAATCTAGAAAACATACTGTATTATTTTGTATGTGCTTACATAAACCACATAACCCTAAACCCTGAACAGATTATGAGTGTACATTAACACTTAAAGCACAAATCAGCATATTTTTCCTTCCCAATACCAGCTGCATGAGAGACTGTGACACAAGAAATGCCTTAAATCAGGAGGAAATCTCTGCATTTTAAATTCAGGCTCTCCCTCCAGCTTTATGAGATGTGTTTTCAGAACAGAGTTCTTGTATTTAAACTAAAATAGATATATGACTGATAGTATGCCATCTTAGCAACTGCTTTCTACACAGCTATGTCCTAACACTGCAGCATTTTCAAACACTCCACACAGATCTCTCTTTAAAAGTTACACTGACAAAAGTAATTTCACCCCTCTGGGAAGTACCTGATGCCTGTTTAATTTTCTGGACCTTTAATAGCTGGGACACCAAGATTTCCTTTTGCCTCAGCTCTAAGCACCACGTAGTTTGATTTTAGCCAAACACCAAAATAACATTTAATTCCTTAATCATTCTAGTTCTTTTCCTTTTTTTTTTTTTTTAAACTAAGCCTTTTCTACTTTTTTCCATTAGAAGCAAATACTGGCTTCCTGTTGTTTTCAGGGTATCCTTTGCTTTTAAGGAACAAATTAGAACAGAAAGCTGTATTCCAACATACCTTGAAATGAGAGCAGCGTTCCCTGCCAGCTGTGTGACTTTTCAGTAGCTGCACTCAGGCTCCAGCCTTCTGAAGAACCACGGTGTCACAAACCCCTGAAGCTCGCAACCAGGAGCAGAGGCAGATCGCTCTCGCACGCCCTTCCCCTCTTCTCTCGGGTATCTGACAGTTGTACACTTTTTTGGACTGCAGCAGGAGTTGCCTCCCAGCCCCTTTGCCACTCTGATAAATCATCCCCTCCCTGCTATTAAAAGCGTGCTGCCATTATATCTTAAAAGCGCGTCACAGCGTGCATGCAGTAGCTGTGGGAAAGCTGCATTTATTTATACAGGAAGCATGAGTACAGCACTTCCTACTTCCCATCCGAGTCTCAATTCAACTGCAGGTGATTACTTAAACCCTGTCAGCCTCCAGCCAATGCCTACCCTACGTTCTTATTTGGGTATCTGCGCTGCTTTGAATTACAACTCTCATCTGAGCCCTGACGAGACAAAACTGGAAGAGACGAGGCATTAGACGCAGCACTCATTAAAGAGCTCCCGATTGCCATTTAACCTGTTTGAGGATGGCAGTTTGTGTAGCAGCTGCCTTACTGGCAGCTGATGTCTCAGACACTGCCGGCTCCTGCTCATCTCCGTATGTGAAACATGTCATCTCACAGCAAAGCCGTTCCTTCACGTTGGAGAGGAAAGGAAGCAAAGAAACCCGCAACTCACAAGTAAAGTGCCAGTGTAATATCAAATCTGAGCACCTAATGATGACGGCGCTCGGCTTACCCTGCCAGTACTAAACACGGACTCTTTTAAGCTGGGCTTACGTGTGAGAGGGGTTGGATATTCTGCAGTCCGGTACTCCAAACCCAGAGGTGTAATTCACACTAGCCAAACAGCAGGAGAAGGTGCCACCTGACAGCGAACCCCTCAAGAACTTTTCTTGCTGTAGGAAATGCACCGCACTCGACAAGCACAGGTATATCAGAGTGTGGGGGGTGCAGAAGAAGAGAGGGAGAAACAAGTACAGATGCTAATCTGTAAGTTTCTTTTATGATTAAGTAAGTTTACTTTGTACTTCATGCAAATACTGCTGGTGTTCTGCCTTCAGGACTTTGCCGATGTACAGGCACTTGATCCCAGGTGTGAAGAAACTTACAGCTGAGCTTATGGTTATTTTCAGACAATTATACTGTATCAGATGAATTTAAGGAAAAGGCAGGGATCTAGTGGAACTTGAATTCAGCCTCCTCACAGCTTTGTTTGAATTATCATATACTCTTCCCCTCAGAATAAGTACAAACTTGATCCTTTTTCTGGACATTAACATAAAGTTTTATACCTGGGCAGGGAGAGAACAGTCACCAAAAAATATACCTGTTCCAACACATGGAATCATGCTGATCCCTACAGTATTCATCGAAAGGCTTAGGCCACCTAGAGCCATGTCACAGATATTGCCACTTGAGACAGAGCATTTCCCAGCAGCAGCAGAACTTTATCCTCAGCAGTGACAGTACTCAAGAAAAACATAGGGATCAGAGCTATTTTTTAGGATGCAGAGCAGGATGAAAATGTGGAATTCTCTGTCAAACTACATGATTAGAAAAGGAGTCTCCTACAGTCAATAGATTTTTATCCTCCATCTTCTCTTCTACTATAAAATAACTTAAGCCTCTATCACTTTTCAGTTCCTCCCCTCTCTTCTCCCTCTCTCTGTTTCAGCTCCTCTATTTTCTCCCTGCAGCTGCTACCTTTGCTGCTCCGCCTCCATCCCACAGATACTTATTAGACCACAGATGAAGTGCAGCAAGGAAAATCTCCCTGCTCTCAGCTCCTGTGCTCAGCACCACAGCACCTGAACAGCAAGAGTACAACTATCACAGGGAGGACGAAGGAAATCATGCAGATGTAGGGAAAACGGCAGGGCAGTGGGTCCAGAAGTAGAGCAGGGCAGCTGCCAGTAGCAAAGGAGCAAAAGTAGCCAGCATTTGCTGGCATAATAAAACAAAAACAAGCTTCATTGCAGTATCCTCTGCCAGTTAAGAGAAACAACTGCAAATAAAGACTAATCATCTTCCCTTCAGAGAAATGATGAGGCCAGCTTATGTCTAGAGGGGCTGTTCTTTTGAATTAAGAAAACTAGTTCAGTCCATTAAAATGCAGATAAATTCTGGAAACTTCAGCTGCAAACATCCCATGGTATTTTTATCCAGTTTCCTACTATGTATCTCTTTGCACAGAAGTTACAATGTGACTGCACAAATATGCAGACCTGCTAACAGCAAAATTAATGTCCCTGAAACGCCAGAAAATCGGGTGAGAAACATCATACATGCGTCTCAAGACATTTAATTTTCTGCAAAATGTTAAGAAGCGCTCATTCCAAGCGCTTCACTTCTAGAGTATCAAGCCCTAAACTGTTGTCCCCACATTTACATCCAGGACAATCACTTACTGATTCTCTGTGGACAGCTGGCTATTCCCCCGCTTCCATCTTCATTTCAGTATTTGCCCCAACTTCTGTGCTTATCCGTGACTGCCACAGCAAAGAGGACCTGAAGGGGACGTGGCACGGTGCAAGAGCTCAGGCTATAGGGACTTGAGATGATCAGAGCCAACGATTCTTCCCGTTGCCATCACCAAAAGGCTTGAGCTGGACTGTTACGCGCTCTTCAGTCAAAATGATTTCTCTTCCAGCTGTACCTCGAGCCCAGGTACTTGACAGCTTCACAGAAGCACATCTTCTTGGCAAGCTAATTTTGTGAAGTGTTATGAGTCATGCTGAAATTGCTACCCGTCTCAACTCTCTGAATCTCTTAGCCCAGATTGACTGATTTCTTTTTGGAGCCAACAAATAAGTAAAAAAAAAATACAAGTTCAGAATGTCACGCAGTGCCAGTCAAGGAACAAGCTCAGCCCTCCCCGTTTGCTTTCTTCTTCAGTAAGGATGATACAGACCACAATGCTGAGAGGGTCCAGTTAATTTTTTTGGACACTTCTAACTGATGCTTTTATAGCTCCAGGGCTGGGGGGAGGGCGGGGAGAGCATGGCTGAGCCTCTGAGATGCTACATGCCAAAATGCAACATCACTGTGAATTTTTAGTTGAGCTACTAGCTAGAAAAAGAATAAAGGTTGGCATAGTTAATTACTAACATTGCTGTGTCATCCTTGCTGCTACTCAAAATACTTACAAAATGACTAAGCCACTCTGGCATTAACTGAAATTACTGATTAATTTATGATGTAGATAGGTGAAAAAGTAGATAGCATGTTCACGGAAAAGATCTCTCACATCCCACCAACAGAACAGCATTTACAGAAAGTGAAAACACTGAGTGAATGTATAACTAGCAAACAAACAGTTTTGTTATGATTCTACATAAAGAACTAGCTTGGGAGCAAAAAAGAAGAAATTTTCACTACCCTGATTCACAGTTTTCAACTAAAAAAAACCCCAAATGTCCTGAAAAATAATTGCTATCCATAGGTGTAAAATAAAACCACGTTTTCTGATCAGCTTCCTAAAGCCAGAGTTCAACTAAGAAAAACGTGTCTTTATCCACTTACTGTACGTGCAAATTATCCATTTTCCTATTAAAAAAGTATTTTTATATGCAATATATAGTTTCACAAGAAAAAGAGATACTTAAATGAAACATAACCAATGCTGAAAACAAAAAAAAAAAAGGAAGGGTTTTTGCACAGTGAGTATGTCTGTATCATCTGAACTTGCACTATGATGCCCCTGATGTCACAGGCTAAGAATAGTTTCCTTCAATGGGAACCTATTTAAGGGGGGATTACACCTTCAAAAGTAAATTTTGGTGTCTTCACCAACCAAACTTCTTCGTATAATCACACAACACTAGAAATCAGATGTTGCTACAAAAAAACAGAGAGCTATATAATACTTCAGATGGAGACAAGCGTTACTGAGAACAGCTATAAGAAAATTAGGATCACATCTTTTCCTGTTTTAATAAACCTTATTGTTCTACAATTCTGAGTTGGTATGCAAGGCACTCGCTGACAAATCAGGCTTGAAATCTTCATTATTCCCTTTAGCTAAAACATAGTAAAACTTTATTATAAGGTCTTTTGCATTGGAGTTAAATAAATGTAATTAAATTATTTTGAAAGAACAGTAGGTACTCATCTAAAGGGCTTTTTATTTTACAGTTAAAAAGTGAGTGGGATGGCACATTGTCTACTGAACATTTATAATCTTTATGATCTCAAAATGCATGGGTTTGTCTCAGACACAAAGAAAAAGTGATAGGTGACTTAATGCTCATCCTGCTCTATGAACAAGGCAAAATGAAATATCCATTAAAATTTCCTGGCACAGCAGACTATGTCCAAATAAAACATGATCATATGGCTTCTATACAGCTCTGTATTTGTTCTCTATTGATATTTTTTCCTGTGTTAATACTTTGAAGTACTTCCTGGCATACCGAAAACTAGCTTTTGGTATTTGATCCATACAGAACAGTGCTAGAGAAAAAAATACCAACCCATACAGCCTCAGCAGAACACAGCGAGAAGAGAGCCTGCCGCCCCAGTGGGGTAGCTGGGTTTGGGGTGCTTAGAAATCTCATCTTAAAGATCAAGGCTGATGGCTTTGACAGTATGTTACTGGAGTTCCAGTGCAACCTGGAAGCATTAAGAGAAAGTTTATCTGCCCAGAGAAGAAACACTGCTGGTGGCAGAGCTCTGCTGGTACCACCGGCAGGAGCGGGATTTTGCCGCTGGCAACTGAACAGCTCTGCAACAGCTCTACATGAATTTTTAACTTCTGCTAACTCCTGCCTGCTCACTAAAGACTGTGGAGGACCAGCCTGCAAAAAAGAAAACGAGCTGAGTTGCTATGAGTCGGCCATAAATAAAATGCTGATGAACTGCCGCTGAACCACAGACATCCAGCCCAGGAGCAGCTGGCACAACACCCTCAGCCTCGGACACCCCTTTGCACTCACAGGCAGGGAAGAGGCAGGTTACTGTCACCCTTCCCTTTAACCTTCTCCTGTGACACCAGACATGCCAGTCACCAGTTCGCCAAGCGGTCACGTCCCTCTCCACGTGTACAGTGAGCATGGGCACAAAACCCTCCAGATGGGCAAGAGGAACTGTCATGCCAATGACATGCCGGCACTACTTCTAGTGACAAGGCAGCTGAGGACACGGGACACATCTCAGTCTCAGAGAACTTCCCTGTGCAACTGGGTCCCGTTCACAAGCTGGACAGCACAGGTAGCTTCCCCCAAACCAGCATTACCTCATGAACTGCTGGAAAAAAAGTAAAAAATAACAAGTAAAAATTAAAAGCCAATCCTTTTGCCTCGCTCTTGTGTTCATATGCAACACATACAGATCTGGAGCCGCTCAGTTCTTCTGAGTATCAGATAACAGGTGATCATTTTTAGCTGTGAAGAGTAATTTATCAAGTAGCCTCAAAGGGACCGTATTACAAACATACAAAAGAGGAAACGCTGAAGTTGTCCTCTTCTGCTCTTTCCTGGAGTAAGCAGACATTTTAATGAAAGTCTATAAAGACTGCATGGGAAAAACTTAAGGCTTGGTTAAATCAATTTATTTTCTATTAACTATGCTCACAGTTAGCTTCACAGCATGGCACAGACTTTCAATTATGCATAGGTGGGGTTTTTTCCTTTTGACTTTGTGCCCAAAGTGACACAATCTGTTGATTTTTAACCCAGTGTCTTGGTAATGTACCTAAATTTGCAATGACGCCAGATGTCAGAATCACCGTAAGTCTAAAAACTGAGAGGGGAAAACCATCCATCCTGGCAGCCAACACAGGAAGCATTGTCTGTAACAGAGGAGGTCACCAACCTGTCCTTATCACGCCAAAAAAATGCGCACACTGTTTTCACTTCTCTATTTCTAAGGCTTCTTCTGTCCTGCCTCAAGCTCTTAACTGGCCTTTTTTGGAAATATGAAGAGACAGCTTTATTCCTTCCAATCCAAACCAGTCTCCTAGGTGATGGCTTTGCCTTAGCCTGGTGAGGCTCCATCTACAGGCGTATAAAGCTGCTGGAAGGGGGAAGGCAGAGACAGACACAGACGACTTAATAATACATTTCAGCCCAGACCTTGTTGCTTTAACTATACCTCCTGGAATCGGGGATGGGTGGGTCAGAGATGAGATAGAGCTCCAGCACCTACTTCTATGGCTATTAAAGCCAATGACAGGGCTTTTGCAGACATCCAACAGGCAGGACCAAGGTGTGGAGCTAAACCATACCTTTGATTCATACCTTTTCTCTAGTATTTAGGTTTGACACAGACTTACCTTTTGATAATTCAGGGTGAGAAATGGTTTCTGAGTTGAGAGGGTTTACTCCGATGGCCTGGTTACGCAGCAAAATGCCAGAACTGAAACACATCTGTACAGGAAAACCAAGAACTTCTCCATCTCTTCCAGAATCCTTCTCCTTACTCAACTTCCAGGGAGGGTTCCCTGCACCATTCCCTCATTTTATAGCCTCCTTTCTCTACTCTAGTCTACTTCTCACGCATTAATGCTGAGACCAGATGAGAAAAAGTTTGTCTACATCCCCTTTTTTTTTTTTCCCTGTGGGCTTTAATCTTATGGTTAGATAATTTCAATTTATAGTTTTTAAGGGTTTCAGCCTCCTAGTGTGCCACAGTAGGGCTGCTCAAGTGAGCTTTCCCCGATGTTCTGGTCTGGACACCTTTGCCATGGCAACACCTAACACGGACACAGTACCACCGTTGTACCAAGCAGCAACTTCTCAAAACACACAGTCGTTTCTTGGCAGTGATGTCATCGTATCACAGCCATAGTAACAAAATCCAGGATAGGTCCACATTCAGGTCCCCTGTTAGGATAGTGATAAAATTTTTCCCCCTCTTCTGTGCAGAATGGAGAAGATAGCAATTACAGTAATCTTGAAAGGACTTCTTTAACATGCTCCACCTAGCAAGTGGTTGTTAAATTCAACAATCCCCAAATGAGGATAGTGGGAAATCAGAAACAAGCAGATTTCTTGCTTTCTGCAAGTGACATAAGGATTTATTCAGTTGCACTGAAATACTTGGGGTTTTTTAACTTCATGTTGTTTATTTTTTTGATCTTTTACATTTGTGCAGGGCCAGAAGGGGAAGAGGCATACAAAAAACTTTGCTTTTCCAAACACTGCTAAAATCCAGGCAAATAGTGTTTTCTGCTTCACTACTATCTACGGTCATTGAAGAAATTACAAGTGAACTCATCTTATATTTAAGCATGACTTCATCTGTGAAAAACCACTGGTTCTGCTTAACTCCCCTATAGTCCTCAGAAATAGATTTTAATTGATTTAGGTATATCCTCCAACTTTTCATTTTATATATACATATGTATTTCAGGCTAAGAGAGTTGGGGTTGTCATGATGAGACGGTTGGGGTTGTTCAGCCTGGAGAAGACAGGTCTCTAGGGAGACCTTATAGCTGCCTTCCTGTACCTACAGGGGCCTACAAGAAAGCTGGGAAGGGACTTTTTAGAAGGGCACGTAGTGATAGGATGAGGGGGAATGGTTTTAAATTGGAAGGGGGTAGATTTAGATTGGATATTAGGAAGAAATTCTTCACTACAAAAGTGGTGAGGCCCCGGCACAGGCTGCCCAGAAAAGTTGTGGCTGCCCCCTCCCTGGCAGTGTCCAAGGCCAGGATGGATGTGGCCTTGAGCAGCCTGGTCTAGTGAGAGGTGTCCCTGCCCATGGCAGGGGGATGGAACTTGGTGATCTTTAAGGTCCCTTCCAGCCCAAACCATTCTATGGTTCTGTGATTCTATGATTTCCTGGGATATTGCAAAACAAATTAGTTGGGGGCATAATTAATCAGTAAATTTGTTCCCCCTGAGAATCACTTTGCATTGTATGATATAAACAAATCTTTGAAGTGTGAACTTTGAAGCTGTATAGTACTGTAAGTTCTATCTTTCTATGATCAGATTATATGTATTCAAGGTGAAGAAAGTGTTCTCAGTGAACTATGCCTAGTAGTAAATAACTACATTTCTCCTTACATTATCTTTAAGGTAACTGTCTACACAACTGCAATTTGCAAATCTGGAGAAAAAGCAATTTCCCAAGTCACCATGAAAGAAAAACAGGAAAGAGTAGAAATAACTGGCCTATTGCATGGAAAAAGGCCCAACACCTCTCTCACTCTCCTGTCTGCAGGACACGCAGTAAGAAACTTACAGGGTCTTAAATTCTGCCAAGGAAGGATGAGAGAACATAAAGTTTAAGGAGAAACAGGGAAACTTTGATTCTTTTAAATACAAAATGAACAGCATGAAGAGACACTCTCCTGTCTCTCTCCCTGCTTTCTGTTCATGTATAGAGTACATTTGCTATATTGAAAAAAAAAAGCAAGTAAGAGAGGAAAAATCATACACCCTTACAGAGTATTTCTAACATTGCAAGAAAAATGAGGAGAGGGGAGGGGAGGCGAGGTGAGGCGAGGCGAGGAAACAGCATATCTCACTAGCCTCTCAGAGAGCAAACTCAGCGGTGGACTCCAGACATGTATCGCCAGTCTTTGGGTGTCCCAGGGAGCATGCAGCCACAGGCTTCAGCCATGGAAGTGGCAGGAAGCATCTCTCTGGGCTGATGGAGCTGGAACAAATATGCTTCTTCCTACTTTCCTCAGAGAAATTATCCAGCACAACTTGGTAAGAACTGGAAGTTCTACCTGAGATCCTTTTGAAATACGGTCCTCATCAAAATGTGCCACAGAACTAGAGTATACAATGCTTGTCTTTGGGTTAAAAACCGTTACCTGACAATGATGTGATACACAGCACCTAAACTTTGTACGTGAAAACAGAGTTTAGGCAGCGGAAGACAACTTTTTCCAGTCCAGTGTTATTCTTGATTCTGTTAGCTTAAGGACTTGAAGAGTTTCTGGCAGTTCTGTTTAACTGGTTTTTTTAGGAATAGTCATTTCTCTCCCTCCAAGAAAAATGACAGGAAGCATGAATCAAGACTGTTCAAAAACTAAAATAACAACTTCCTTTGTCCTTACTGATAACATTTTTGTTTTCATGACCTGAGTGGATATTTCTGTGTTTGTTGAATGGGGGAAATCTTTTTCAGTGACTCACTATTTTGATGCAATATTTTACATAAAGCCAACAGACAATCTTTTGTGTGTCATTTCTCCTGTTGTCAATGGGATTAGGAGGGAGAAGAGAGAACTGAAAAACACGTAGGAAGAATAAATACAGAATAAATACAATGAATATCTTAAAGGAAATTAAACGGATGTTCTGCAGTTCTGTTTCCACTAAACACAGCCGATTACGGCATGAATGGAGATAGCAATGGTGAAGGAAAAATGCCAAGAATCAGCTTTAGTTCTTTGCCTGTCTATCCAGGAAACACAGAGGTTTCTTTGGCTTCCTTCAACTGGCAACAAGTGCACATATCTCTTTTGTCATTTAGTGATAACACGAATGTGCAACACTCCACATACCACAGCGTTTTGAGTTTGGATACTACCTGGGCCAAGAGGCACATCTATCACTCTGTCTAGACTACCCAAATTGTGTTACTGGCATTGGATCAAGATTTAAGATTCTCTCCCTTTAGAGTGTCCCCAAACTGATGGACTGGATCCCTTCTGTCTCTGTACCATCAATTGCCCAAAAATTTCATTTTTTCATTTGAAAATTCTATGGGAAGATTAAAAAATGCCGATGAAATTAAAATAATGAAGGATTTGATTGCTGTACAAGAGTGTGTGAAAAACAATCAATGAGAAAACTACTTTCCTTATCCAGAAGGACTGTAAACTATGATTTTTCTCAGGGATGAAGATCTATTAATTAGATAGGTTTTATGCTGCAAGCTTGCATGTGAAGAAATGGATGAGCAGCGAAGCTAACGAAGCCTAGTTCCTGACGATTTGTTTGCCTTAACACTAGTAAAACAGTAACCCCCAGCTCTCTGATATCACTACATATCAATGTGTCCCTGGACTGGGGGCAACGCAAGTCTTAACTTGCATGCTGATGAGTAAGCCTCATCTAGGATGCCGGTTTTTGAGCAGATGCTACCAGAAACTGTACAACAGTGGAGCACTGCCTGACTTTTTACCTTGGTGACTCAAAAAGCTGACAATTATAGCAGCAGACAGTGTAATCCACATGACCTTTATTGTCCAAAGAAATGAGGGTAAGCAGAAGACTTAGCTCAGACCTTTACGGATTAGACTGATGATTTCACAGAAAAGTAGCAAAAGTCAGTGCCTTCTTCAGGGTGCTCTTCAGACTTATGACACTGTATAATGCTTATGTTTTGTAGTTACTTTTCTGTTTCATTATACACAGTAAAATGCAAAGAAGAAAAGCTTTGATTTGATGATCTGGTTTTGACCAAGTGAAGCCAACTTCAGGACTTTTGCAATAGACTTTCCACCTCCTTAACAAAAAACACCTGCAGCACAGATACAAGATTTGGATTTCTGCTCTAGGCTTTGCCACAAACATCTTCTAACCTTGGAAAAGTCACCTAATCTCAACACATGCTATTTTTATCATCTGTAACACCACAAGAAAACCCTCACTTACTTGTGCCCCAATTGTCTTGTATACTTCGTTACAGACTGTAAAGTACCCTGTATTTCCAGGCTAAATGAATTCCAGCACAAAGCAGAGGAACATAAATGTTCAACAGGAAAATCTGAAGTGAATCAACAGAATGAAAAGTCAGTCACAACAAAAAAGGTTTTTTTTCAGTGAACACCGGTGATTTGATGAACTAGATTATATTTCTTTAGAAGATAATTCAAATGATCATTCAAACAATGCAAAGTGTGGCATATTTCTATCAATCTTGCCTTAGCTAAGGTAGAATAGATAAACCCCATAGATACTCCAACCGCTTGGCTTCTAGATGCTAATGCAAAATGAATGTTAAATACCTGCAGAGGAGCCATGGGGTCACAGGGGGTCACTGATACCTCTAATCTCTGAATCTCTCCCTGAGTGCTTCCTTCCAGCTTCTCACCATATTCCTTTTGACTATGCAATGTATGCTGTGCATGTCTTGTGATCTTGGCCTCACGAAGACTTTGACAGGTGGTTCCTTAAGCCTCCTCTAACTCATCGTCCCTGCACTGCCTGTCTGAAACCTCAATAAATCTACTCTAAAAGTCTAAATCTTTTCAGTTTTTCTTCAGAACACTCAGTCACCAAAAGCCCCGTGAATATGGCAGCAGTTTATGATATTTTGTATCTGTAGAAATATATAACATGCTCCACTGTGTTTGATCTTGGTTTTGCCTTAAAGGCTTTCTTTGTGAAATGCGTTGAACCAAGAGTTTTTCTGTTAGTATAAACACCTGGGTTCCTGTTTTACTGGAAATGTAATACACATGACCATCCTATTTGTATGCTTGTCATTAATGTGTGCATAGGATTATCAGAACATAACTCCTTTAGGTAACATCTATTTGATGATTCCTAACGCCTATCATTTCCACTGTTAAAATCCAAGTAATAAGAGGCTGCTCTTTATGAGATTATGAGCTAAATTAATTGAATAGCCTGGTATCACTGCATCTTTTCTTAGGGATTTTCTGTACCCTGCTCCAAACTGTGGTGCCCCTGCAAGGCATCAGCCAAACAGGAAGAGTTGTGAAACAAGAAGACAAGAAAATCGAGGCAGGAAAAGTGTGACTGGAAGACGATGCAAGCTGCCTTTGTACACAATGAAACGATTCAGAACATTTGACATTTCTTCATCAGCCTCTTCTCCTCCTCATCAAGAAAATAAATAACAATTCTTGACCAGTATTAACTAGTCATCGCTGTTGGCTAGCCATGGGTAGAAGTCATAGAGGAAGTGAGGAAGCTGAAGGAAGAGAAGATGTTTCCCTTATGAATAAGAAGGCAAGGTGCTTTTTTTTTCAGAGGGGGCCACATAAAAGATGATAAAAACACGAGCAAGGCTGACATCGTTGGCAGGAGACAAGGCAGCAGCAATGAGTTGTGGAGGACCTGAAAAGTAGACAGGAGCGGCAACAGCCCTCCTATGGAAGGCTATGGGAGAGGGCACTTGGCATGCGGTGCAGGCCAACATAGGAACTGAACAGCCACAGGCACTACCACAGGATGGCTGATGGTAACATCCAATGCCGGAAAAACACTAACAACCAAAACCACATATTTCCTTTCAATGTTTCCAGAACTGCTCATTTTGTCACTTAAAACAAAATAAAACAAAACCAACAACGACAACAAAAAAAACACCACCAAAAAAAAAAAAAAAAAAAAACCCACACCAAAGTGGCTTTCCAAATGTGCTCACTTTATGAATTGAGCAGAATGCTTTTCTGTGCCCAAGAGCCACAAGAAATGCTTCAGCCCCACTTGATATCAAACATTTTTCAGTCACTTGATTTCATCACAAAGCTGACAGCCCCTGCTTGGCATTAACTGAAACCTAATTATTGGGATATTTTTCTTCCCCCTCTTCTCAGTTCAGACACCAATGTCTTCCCCACTTGCCCTCTCCTCTCAAAAATCCTCACTGTTTCAGACAGGTCTGTGAAGAACCTGCTTTAGTAATCAGTAGGGTGCTCCGATTGCTTAATCCTGACACGGATATTGCCAACACCTCATTGCAGAGGTGTTTTTGGCAGGGTTAGTATTTTGACATGTAGCCTTCATCCACAATGTGAGCCACCTTAAAAAGTAAGCTATTTTACTGACACAACTGAGAGGGACTTTCCCTGGCATCTGTAATTAGAGCTTTCAGGAACCGATTGTCCTGAAAAATGATATGAAGAAACTATTCTAGGAGGGATTAGCTCTTGGTTAAGAGCTAGAAACAAAGCAGAGTCTCTAAATGCCATGAAGTCAAGCAGTGCTCCACAGACCTTTCTGGAAAAAACAGCTCTATGTGGATCTGAAACACAGACACAGAAGGATGCAGAGATCTGGCTCTAGAAAGCTCCTGTGTGTCTTTGGGGTTGGCAGCAGATAGGTTACCAATCCCCTGACTCAGTCCCCTTGCAGAGTCACACAAAGCTCTACCTTTTCAGGTATAAAATCCCAAACCCTGCTAGCACAACCAGCAAGGGATCAACTACCTCAGTCTTTGGCTAGACACACTTCTCCTTTTCAAAGTCCAGTTGAGCCATTTACTCATCATGAATGCTGCCTTTATCAAGCCGTGGCAGATTCGCAGTACTACTTGGCGGAGGAGCTGAAACCTAACATGCACAGAAGGGACTTCACTCCCCAAAAGCTCAGATCTCCTCTTGAGCATTGCCTTGTCATGGTTTTTTGACTCTGGGAAAGCTTTTTGCCTTTGAGAAGTGTCACATACTCCAAAGTTCCTCCTCCATTTCCAGCTCTTCTTTTCAAGAGACAACAATTTATCTTTCTTTTTTCCCAGCCAGCCTCAACTGTACAAGCTCTTATTTTTTCTTTTTTTATTTGATTTTTCTTTTTTGTTCTTTTCTTTATTCCCACACCTCCCCAACCCTGCCGTTCCTCCACACCACACTGACACCCACTGCAAGAGTGCTGGATGGGTGTATTTGTGCTTCCTACAGCTGTTCAGCCTTTTCTGGGCTGTGCTACATCTGTAGACTTCCTCAGAGGTAAACTGTCCCATGTTGGATAAAACTACAGCAAGGCTAGCAAGAGCAGACAGCAGGGTCTAGCCTGAAAGCCTAAAGGCTCAAACAGCACGTTAGCAACATTTGCTATGTTAGGCAACCTTCAGTCAAGTACATACTCCATGTACTGTGATCATACAATTGCATTATTCGTCTTAATATCACAAGAAAAATGAATCTAATGGTTGCTAATGGCTTTTCAACTTCAACTGTAAAGGCAGAATCGCTAATGCAGACTGGCACTGTCTGGGAAGTTCCAATAGGCTTTCCAAGGGGGGAATATGGTGATTAAAAGCCCTCTGCACCATCTCCTTCATAAAGCTGCTGAGCAAAGTGCTAAATGAACATGCTAAGGGCACCTGAAAAACCAGCTCTGACCAGTTATTAAGTGGTTTTTCAAGAACAAAAAAAATATTGAATATTGTAAAACCCACTTTCTATTTACTATTTACCCTAGCTTAAAAGGGGAATAGTCAATAAAAGAGAGGGCTACCTAGTCAAAGCTACCACAGTAAAGAAATAGCAAACACTGAGGAAAGAGCATGAATTAAGAGCTGTTGTGATGACTGGATAGTGTCTGGCGTCAGGAGACTGAAGAAAAACCCATCACTGTGTGAAAGGGGTATTAATGTCTGAAAAGACGTGCAATTAGGACCAGCTATCACAGGGTTTAACACATTATCTCTTCAGACTCCGCCAAGCAGGTTCATGAGGATCTTTGTTAACTGAGATCAAATAGACACTGCTGGAGGAAGAAGGTACTGCTGTTTGCAAGTGCTCACTTGCAGGATAAATGTCTTGGAGATGCAGAGCACCAGACTGCATCAAACTATAGTCAACCTGGGTTTTTTTCTTTTTCTTTTTTTTTTTCAAGACTGATAGTAGATTGCTTACTAAGCCTCATTCACCTCTCCTGCCTTCCTTTTATTTTGCTTCCTCTCTATTACAATGTGCAGTATAATGTTGTTAACAACATTTATCAGTGTTAGAGAATCCTGAATTCTGAATTCGTTGTGTGGGAATCAGCAGAGGAATTGCACACAAGGGCCAATTCTGTCCCTCCTCTTTGAAACTGCAGCTCTTCACAGGTGCATGCCATGTTTGATTTTGAAATTCCCTTTCAATGCAACTACATACCAGTCTTGATTTTAAAGTTCCCTTACAGTAAAACTACTGCCTGTGCTTTCTTTTAAACTATTGTGAAGAAATACAAATGCAGAGAGCTGTATTTTTATGTCAATATACTAGAGGCACGTAAAAAAAGAATCTAACTTTACCCTCATGATATATATTGTCAGTAGAAAGCTTTAACTAAGTTACAGTAATATTCAGTTGAATTTAGTTTGTTGCATAGCAAACGTGTGGACCATAAATCTCAAACAGCAAAAATCTATTTAGCTGTAGGCACTTTTATATCAGCAGTGGGCTTAGGTACATGTTCAACGTTTTGTCTATTCAATGCTAATGCCAATGGATTAGGCAGATTAGCTATGCCTACCAGTGTAGCTTCCCAATAAATTACAGGCTTCCCATCCCCAGCAGGCCCTCAATAATGCCATCTTCTGTGGAAATGAAAACGTATCTTTGGAACAAAACAAAGCACTCAGTCATGGAAGTTTTTTTAACTTCTTAAGAATATACCCATACGTAGGAGCACGCCAACCACTCTGTAAGCCACCCTGGGGGCAGCAGGACTAATGAAGGCTGGTTTCCTATGGAATTACACCCCACATTTAGCACCCATGGTGTAACAGTCCTTGAGTCCTCCAGCATGACACAGCTGCTATTCCACTGTATCCTCCCAAGCTCCCTGCCACCAGTCACTACTTACACAACACCTCAGCTTCTCCATTACACGCAACTCTCCTTCCAAGTGCCCTCCCACAGCATTCCTCCACCACCTCCTCTCTACGTCCTCCCTTTCCTAGTTTCACCACCCCCATCTTGCCTTTTCCACCCAGCTCTTGCCAGCCTGGCGCTTCATCTGCATGGATGGTTGGCCAGTGGCAGCTGAACAGAATGAATTAGGCCTGAGCTCCTCCAGTCTGGCACAAAGCACTGTAAGTCGGGCAGTGAGACCAAACAATGTTAGAGGGAAGATGTATGGACAAAGGACTTGATAGGGTGGTCACATACACTGCGTTTTCTTCAGAAGCTACAAATCTAATCTTCCAAGGGCTACTGGGATGCTGCTTGGTGTTCCTTATCAGGAAACACATCAGCATGACAATTTGAAAGATTGATCTTTCAAAAATGTCCTGGTATAATTATTTTTCATTGCAAACTTCCACTTTTGGAAGCTTTTTTATACTGTTAACTCAACCAGAGGAAAATATCCAGTAAGTGCGTTGCTGAATTTTATGTGTTTTATTGAAGCCTCTAGGAAGCCATCTAAAAATATTAGTGCTGCTGCCTAAGGCTGAGGTCTTCAGCCCTATCTCCCACCTACTGAAAGACCTTGGCATGACAGAAAAGGAGGCACTATGCAAGTCCTTGTAAAAAAATGGGCTTGTGGCAAGTTTTTTGGCTTCCTCTAGTTGTGAGAGATCAGGATGAGATCAGTGAGAGATTTCACACTGTTTTGGCTGCTGTGTTATGAGAGAGATCTCCACAGCAGACAAATACTTTCTTTATTTGTCTTTTTAAACCATGTCAAGGAGCCTAAAGCAAAATCTCCCCTTTGGAGGCAGCATACAATCTGAAAAAGTATGGGCTCTTGGCAAGACCAACATGGGTAACTGGGGACAAGCCTACAGGATCTAGGCCATCTTTGACAATCTTTGGACAGGCTGTCCCTTGAAAATTAAAGGCAGGAGCAGAAAAATGAGGACACAGTCACGGATATGCTGTGTTTAGAGAGCATGTCTGTATGCTTTACATTGGACTAAAGGTTATTTTTTACCACCACCCACATAAAAATTTCCCACTTCCAGCTGAACTACTCAGTTGAAAACTGGGAGCCATCAACTTTAGACAACAGAAAGAAAGATATCTAGATATCTATCGCAGAAAAGCATTTATCTATAATTATAGTGGTCAACACCCACTTTCTTAGATTGTCGATAAAATGCATTTCTATGAGAAGGGATTAGCACTAATTAATTCTGTTTATATGGTTTGGTAGGTATCTGTGCCTTTCATAAGCAATCGAAACCACAGAACCACAGACATCTTCAGCATTTGCACTGCTACTGGTATACAAAGTAACGGGAATAGGTTTTGGACCATTACTACCAGTTCCTACCGGCAGAAGTCAGGGCCTAACTTGGATGTGCTGCCTGCGCTGCACTTTATTCCCTTCCTTTCCTTTCATCCCCTCTCTCCATCCCAAGAATGCATTACCTTTTCCTTTAGGAAAAAAGCAAAACAAAACAAAACATGCCCTGGAAGGATAATATGAATATAACCTGTCCTGAATGAAAACGGGCATAAAGGCAAATACTACTACACGTGAAGGAGGATTCCCCACGTGTGATAAGATCCCAAAGTGAATTTCTTTCATCAAAAAAGACAGAGCTCTGAATGTGCTTTTATCTTATCACTTATCGTTTGTTGTTGATGATTGAGCCTAGCTGGTTGGTTTTTTTTTTATGAAATGTCAAAATGATAATTTTAATTATTTTTTCAAAATGTTTTTAACAGAAATGTTGTCAAACATTCCAAGTCTACAGCCAGGTTTTGTTTCAGAATTCATGCAATGCACAACAAAAAAAAACCCACCCCATCCTTCAAAGAGTCCTGTATCAATCTCAATGATAACTAACTGCAGTAGTTTATAATTTATCCTCAGAAAAGTTAGTGGTTTAGAATTACTTCACTCTTCTAAACATAAGCCTTTATGCTCTAAAAGTGTGAAATGCATTAATCTTTCATGACTATGTAGCACAATTTAGCTTCCTCTTGAAATGTTGCCGTTCTCAGCAATTATTTGAATCTTGCTCTGAAACTTAGAATTGCAGAAGTTAAAAATATTCAAATACATTATTTCAAGTAGGAAGTATATATATATATATATTCATTCACAGTAGCAATAACTGAGTAGACTTAACAAATGAGCTCAAGCTTTCCCAAATCACAATATTTTGTGTTCTATTTTGCATGCAAATAAAGCCTGGTCAAATAAAAGTAATCATGAGACAGAAGACTGAAATAATTTTTAAATATATGATGTCCCCAGGGCTCGGTGTTGGGTCCAGTCCTGTTTAACATCTTCATTGACAACCTTGATGAGGGAATAGCATCCACCCTCAGCAAGTGCCGATGATACAAAGCTGGGAAGAGTGGCTGACACGCAGGAACACTGCGCTGCCATCCAGCGAGACCTGGACAGGCTGGAGAGCTGGGCAGGGAGAAACCAGATGAGGTTTAACAAAAGCAAGTGTAAAGTCTTGCACCTGGGAAGGAACAACCGTTTCTATCAGTACAGGCTGGGGGATGACCTGCTGGAGAAGAGCTCTGTGGAGAAGGACCTGGGGGTCCTGGTGGATGACAGGTTGGCCATGAGCCAGCAGTGTGCCTCGGTGGCTAAGAGAGCCAATGGGATCCTGGGCTGCATCAGGAGGAGTGTGGCCAGCAGGTCAAAGGAGGTGATCCTCCCCCTCTACTCTGCCCTGGTCAGGCCCCACCTGGAGTATTGTGTCCAGTTCTGGGCTCCCTGGTATAAAAAGGACAGGGATCTCCTGGAGAGAGTCCAAAGCAGGGCTACGAAGATGATTAAGGGCCTGGAGCATCTCCCCTATGAGGAAAGGCTGAGAAAATTGGGACTGTTCAGCCTTGAGAAGACTAAAGGGGGACCTAATTAATGTTATAATTATCTTAAGCATGGGATGCAGGGGGAGTTGGACAGCCCCTTTTCAGTGGTCTGTGGAGACAGGACAAGGGGCAATGGCTGCAAGTTGGAGCACAGGAAGTTCCGCACCAACATGCGAAAGAACTTTTTCCCAGTGAGGGTGACAGAGCCCTGGCACAGGCTGCCCAGGGAGGTGGTGGAGTCTCCCTCTCTGGAGATATTCAAGACCTGTCTGGACGCCTCCCTGTGCAATATGAGCTAGGGAGCTGCTTTGGCAGGGGGTTGGACCCGATGATCTCTCGAGGTCCCTTCCAACCCCTACAATTCTATGATTCTATGTCCTTTTCACCGAGAATTAAGTCTGTTCTGCTTAGCACCAACACAGGCTCTCTTTAAATCCTACACTGCATTCATGGGATAAACTGCTGATTATATCACAGGAACCTTCTCCTTGCCAAAGTATTTGATACCTGGCTGGCATTTTCACTAGCCAAGTGCGTTTTGCAAGCTTTAAGAGCTGTGCTGCAGCCGGTGCTATTTTGGTTCTGTGATAGCTAGAAGCAGCAGCTGAGACAGATCCAAGCCTGTCATTTTCTAATCTAAGGTATCGCATGCATCGTGCTTCATCAGTGATGAGAAGTAGAAATATAGTAGCCGGACGTGTCTTGGGCTGAATGGTGTCTTTGGCCACACAGTGAGATTTTAATGAAGTCTCATGTCCACAGTTTAAATTCGCTTTGTGCACAGCAAGCTGAGCTACCAACGCACTCTCAATCCCGACCATGCGTTCATCCTCAAGGAAAACAGAAACCACTTGAATTCTGGTACTTGTCCAGTATAACAGGAGCAGTCTTTAGGGAAAGAGACATGCGATCCTCTGTGGAATCACTTCAAGGCTTCTCAGGAGGACAGGCAAAACTAAATGTTACTGTCCTAAGATGAGAAGAAATTAAGTAAATTCGTCCCCATCTCTGTGCCAGCAATTTGGGAACAGCAGCAGAGCTGGGGTATTGACAGGATGGAAGTGCTAGGAAGGGGGTTATGGTAGGTGGTCTGGCAGATATCTATCCCTAGGGGCTGGATACCAGCAAGGAGTTACAGGGTATTGAGTGGGAGAGAAGGTTTAGGAGCCATGAGGGACAATTTGGGCCTGTAGCAGGCTTTCTTTTTTTCCCTTCGCCCTTAACCTCCCACCTTTCTCCTACCAGTCTGACCTCTGTATAGCAGGCACCTGTGCCTATTGCTTTTCAACACTGAATCCTCTTTCCCATCTCTGTCCCTGGTGGGAAAATCACCCTAATTTCCCTCCCATCATCCTTTCTCCATACATTCCTTTTCTTTCCCTTCCCTCTGACATGTAAGAACACAAATGTGATCTCGATGGGCCTTGGAGGAGAGAGAATTATAAAATGGATCAAGAATGTTCTTTCCCCGCTCTCCTCACAGGCCATTCTGGACAGGTACTCACCACTAGCCAGAATTTTCCCTGATGTTTTAACTCTTCTTTGCAAATTCATAGCCCCCTTTAGGATACTGGAATTTTTGAGTCACCAAGTCTCTGGAATCTGTAAGACAAGCTGAAGGGAAATACCCCTCACAGATCTTGAAAGAGTCTTGTGGCCACGGACTGTGACACTTCTTTACTTCCAAAAGCTCCACTTGGAAGCTGAATGTTTTGTGCAGAGCAACCACACCAAGGGCTAAAAATAAGCTGCATATATACCTGTGACTGGAAACACTACAACAGGGCCAGGAAAATCCAAGAAAATGGGGAATGTTTGAGAGCCAAAGAAAGTCTCTCAAGTAAAATGACTCTGTTGCTGCCAATATTATTTAGCACAGCAAAAGCCCCACTGGTTTCAAGGACATTAATCCCACAAATCAACCATCTCTCAACCTATCTTTCAAGTTTCATTTGCTTCTTCACTGATTGACTTGCCGTAAGGGAAAAAAAATGCCCTTTGTTTTTCTAAGCAAGTGAACACATTGTGGAGAACACATCATTCTCCCCAAACTCTTCTCAAAATGAATGTGTACATTTGTGTGAATGTGTAAACTTCAAATCTCAGAGCACAGTTGTATTAATTTTGGTGCATAATTTCAGGCTTCCCTCTGACAATATAAAATTATGCTGCCTAGAGTGATGTAAATTGGGTGACATAATAACTAATTCAATTTGTAATGTCTCTCCCTTTCTCTAATATCAATTATCTTCTACAACACCACAGTATCATTGAAAAACACTCGTACGAATTATGCACGGAAACCACTTTACAAGGAAAAATCAAGAGGATGTATGAAAAAAATATATCCAATTACAAAGTCAGTGTAAACTGAGACAATGAGATCAGTATTCCCATACAGCTTATAGGCTGGCCCTATTTTACGTCTTTAGCCATCATAGAGGAGGTTTTGCAGCTTCCCACCCAAATGGTATCAGTTAACACTGGAATAAATATACTGGGTCCAAATTTCAGTCAGTGTTAGATGACAAAGCCTTTCTAGGCTGCACTAGAAATTCAGACTAGCTAAGAATCATGCTTGACATCCACGAAATGTGTCATGTTTGACCCTTTTTTGAAAAGCAAATATAAAGCAATTGATAAACACTTCCAAACAAGCATAGCTACAGTTTACGTTCACCTCTGTCTGCAGTGATCATGTACGGCATAATGCAATGCAGATTTGGGCTTCATAATACAAGAACTACTCTAAGTTAACTGCCATGAAAGCAAAAATTTGAAGGTGGAAAGACAAGAATTAAAAAATATAATCCATGTAGATATCTTAAATTAAAATACATGGAACAGGAACACGAAAAAAATGTTTACTGCTAATCAGAAAAATGTATACAAATGTAAACTAGTTAGATGACTGCACATAAAGGCCCCACTTCTCAAAAACTCAAATTTTGCTACAAAGCAACAGGCTATACTTCTCTTCTTTCAAAGACACTGATTTATATTTTCTTGAAAATACAACTCACACTGTCATAATGAAAAAAAATCCAGTTTGATCATTTAATTCAAGATAACAAAGTGCCTCAGACATGTCCTCAGTTATAAACATGACATGGTATTATTTTCCATTAGCCTAAAGAGCCCTCTAGTGTTCACCTACTGCAGCCATAATAAATTATTTGCAATTTCTAAGGAACTTCCTTGCAAATCTCTATTGGCTCCACGAAGCACCTCCAGCTAGCAGAAAGCCAGCAAATTTTAGGCACTGGGTAATACATTTGCATGAAGAAACTAATAGTTGAAACTGTTTATCAGGAGAATCTTTCTATATTACTTTCTATATAATTTTAAATGACTCATGGGTTTAAACAACATTGCAGCCAACCATTAATAATATTAATAAATATTTATTTATATATAGAAAAAGAGCCTTCAGTCTTCAAAATTAATTATCTCTCTCGTTCAGTCACCAAAAGTCAGTGACTAATGGGCCATGATGCAATTAACTCCAAAAAGGTATTCTTCTTTAGAGGTTCTATTCAGTTCAGTTCTTGAAGGACTACACCATTCCAGTTTAAGCAATGAGTTGCAAAAACCTTCTGACCACATTGTGGAAAAAAGGCAGTATTAGCTTAAGACTTCTGACTTACTCACATGCCCCGCTCCCTCATCTATGCCAACAGAATCGCTTGTGGAGATAAGCTATGAACCACACCACAACGTGCTCCAGCACTACCAGACTGTATGTAGGAAAAACAGAGAGAGAGACTATGCCTTCGAGTTCCCTACTGACCAACTGAGAGAAGATTTTAACCCGTTCCTCCAGTGAAAAGAGCCACAAGACAGAGGTGTGCAATCCATAAAACAGCATAACATATTCTTACATTTTGTTAAGGAGGAGTCTACTGATAGACATGTGCCATGTGTACCGATAGGATACACATACATTCTGTACACAAAGAGAGAACGATCTCAGGTATACACCTCATCAGAGCAGTGCCTTAAGCTGGGTAATAATAATTGGCATAATCTATCCTTGCTGCATCTCCACACCAAAGACACACTTCCTGAAGTACAGTGTTACTGGTCATTAAGACACTCTAAGATATATCAAACCCCCCATGTGAGCTATTTTCCCTGTTAAAAGTCTCTCTCTGGTGGATATTCGGCTTTAGTTACCGAATGTCTGGGTCCTCCTGCTCTTTAACCACTGGCAGATCAGTCCCATAGTCTATCACGTGGCCACAGAAAGGCCAGTGCTGGAACAAAGCAGACACCAGAACTCATGGGTATAGAGAAAGGGCATAATCATCTCATTTGATGGCACACTGTCCCATAGGCTCCACTACTGATGTCCAGATATTTGATCACAGTTCCTCTCCTTGCCTTCAATGATCTCTCGAGGTCCCTTCCAACCCCTACAATTCTGTGATTCTGTGCCAGTCGTAGGTGCAAAATCCTTCGCTGACCTTTATTTCAGGCACTTACAGTCCTCTTTTTCTCTGGACAGCTAGAAACATCATAGAACACAAATTAAAGGCTCTTTAAGCTCCACACTGTCTCCACCCTAGTGATATCTACCTGCACCATGACAGGAAACATTCAGTGTGAGGTTGGATGGAGCACTGAGAAATCTGATCTGGCTCATTGCAGGGGAGGTTGAACTAGATGACCTTTAAAGGTCCCTTCCAACCCAAACTATTTTATGATTCTATGATTTCAAGCCTCGAAATAGCATTTAGCTTTAAATAGTATACAGCTCCACCAACAATCAGAATGCTTCATTCTCACCTTTCATATCAGCTTGAAATACAGCTTGAGATCACAGGATCACAAAATGTTAGGGTTGGAAGGGACCTTGAAACATAATTTAGTCCAACCCCTCCTCCAGAGCAGAATCACCTAGATTAGGTTGTGCAAAAACATGTCCAGGTGGGTTTTGAATATCTCCAGAGAAGATCTCCAGAGAAGGAGACTCCACAGCCCCTCTGGGCAGCCTGTGCCAGTGCTCCGCCACCCTCACAGTGAAAAAGTTTCTCCTTATGTTCACATGAAACCTCCTATGCTCCAGCTTGCACCCACTGGCCCTTATCTTTTCACTGGACATCACTGAAAAGAGCCTGGCTCCATCCTCCTGACACTCGCCCTTTACTGAGGTCACCCCTCAGTCTCCTCCAGGCTAAAAAGGCCCAGCTCCCTCAGCCTTTCCTCATAAGGAAGACGTTCTACTCCCTTAATCATTTTGTGGCCCTGAGCTGGACTTTTTCAAGTAGTTCCCTGTCCTTCTTGAAGTGAGGGGCCCAGAACTGGACACTGTATTCCAGATGTGGCCTCACTGAGTCAGAGTAGAGGGGGAGGAGAACCTCTCTCATCCCACTACCTTCACCCCTTCTAGTACATCCCAGGATGCTTCCTGGCCATGAGAGCACATTGCTCATAGCACCCTGCTTGTCCTCCAGGACCTCAGGTCCCTTTACCCTACGCTGCTCTCCAACAGATCTATCCCCAACCTATACTCTTACCTAGGGTTGTTCTTCCCCAGATGATAAATTAAATTCCCTAGATTTAATTTCATTAGATTTCTCCCCACCCAACTCTCCAGCCTGAACAGATCTCACTGGATGGTAGCACAGCCTTCTGGTGTGTCAGCCACTCCTCCCAGGTTTGAATCATCAGCAAACCTGCTGATGGTGCACTCTGTTCCTTCATCCAGGCCGTTGATGAATGTATGGAATAGTATTGGTCCCAGTACTGACCCCTGAGGGACTCTACTAGATACAGGCCTCCAGCTAGACTGTCCCACTGACCACAACTCTCTGACTTCTTTCCTTCAACCACTTCACCTCACTACCTGATCCTCCAGACCACACTTCCTCAGTTTAGCCAGGAGGATGCTGTGGGACATGGTGTCAGATGCTTTACTGACTGAAATTCAGCCAACTTCACAGCTTCTCCATCCCTTCCTTCGCTTTATTAGTCAGGTTTCTACTTCAACTCAGGACTGGGTGTATAGAGGTTTTGGGTTTGGAAACAACTCAAGTGTGCTCTAGGATAGGACCTTTTCTGAAAATATCTATCTACTACATACAGTGATCACTTTGGTCATCCCAGGATCTCCTGGACCAAACTAGTATCAACTACTTGGAAGGTTCAGCCCAACAAGGAAAAAACCCAAGTATTTCTGTTGCAGGGAAGGGGCCTTCTCAGATGGCACAAATAGAAGTTTGCAGATCATTAATAGGGACACGGCATAATTGCCTCTTTAGCTAAGGCAGGCTGGAGGATGAAGTAAAAGAAAGGATAGGACAGATCAACAGCTTCTAAACCAAATAGTCACAGATCCCTCTTTTCTGTCTCTTTAGCAACCTCTCCCAACCAGGAATCACCCATCCCAAGTTGTGGAAGAGTTTTTGAAGGTGGACTTTCAGGGTACCTGGTACTAGCAGGAACTACACAGGCTTGTACTGTAACTTTTTTGTGACATTCACACAGAAAAAGCAGCATTTCAGCTGAGGGCATTAAGTTAGGGAGGTGAACAAGTATTTTCAGAAGCATTCAATGCTCACAGGTTTTTTTAATGAACTGCTGGGTCCAGGGAAACACCTTATTTAACAGACCTAAGAATGTACTGATTTACCAGAAAATCTTGACCTAAAATGTTTGGGTTTTTTCTGAACCAGTCCTGACCCTTAAGTGCTACACTTACTTTCCTCTCTGGAATGGCCTTCATCCTGTGATGGAAGACTGCATTCAGGCCTCATCTGAGCTAAAGAAAGATATGGTGCCTATCTGAACATGAAACAGTCCACAACCCTGCAGAGACATAGTCTCCATGGCGCAACTGTAAGACAACTGCTTCTTGGTTGCCTTTGCATGGATTAACAATCCTTCCTGTAAATGGGCTCCAAAGAATTAGACAATGCAGGGCAAGTACAGTTTGCCATAGCTTGTTTAATTTGATCCACTCCATAATCTCCCATACTTTGAGCTCATATTCCTAAAAATGTTTATCAGTGTAACACGTGTTACTGAATCTTCAAGTCCACATCAGTAACAAGCACTATGGATTTCCTAGTGATGGGTGGTTGAGAGCTATCACAGTATAATCTCCATTCCCATTTTAAAGGGGAAATTAGTTCTTATTCCAGCAGCTGTAATATCAGTGTGAAGTGAGTACAAAATTGTAACTAACTCCCTTTTCTCATCCTGAAGTCAGCAAGCTACTGCGCGTTATGCCTTAGAAACTCTCTTTTGTTGATTGTAGTCATGATCCAGACTTGAAAGAAAAATACATTCGCTGCATTCAGCATTTAAGAAGCTACTTGTGTACTTAGAAATATATCTCAGAGAAGAGTTCATTGCATTGTCCAACCAGTATTATCTGAAATTCCAAACCCAGACGGGCACCTGTCAAAAAAAAAAACCCACAAAACAATGCCTCTCACTCCCCACCCTCCAAAAAAAATCCAAAAAAACAAACAAGAAAAAACCAGAAAATTCCAACACACGCACACAGACATAGTTTATCTGAAAATCAACTGATCTATCTGACTTTTGTTTACAGAAACACAGATTGAGCCACTGGCCTTGGCAAAGGGTTGGATATAACACCACCATTGTTAGAGACATGATACTTTCTTGAGAGGTTTTAAGTTTACTGCAGCTCTTACAATTCTCCCAGACCTCACCGTGTATTCAGAATTGTCCGATACTTGGTATCTCGAACACCTGTACCAAGTGTACGGAATGTATGTGCCTAGAGAATAATTCGACAGCAAGGAAAACTTTTATGCTCTTTAAGACATAAAAACATAATTTGTATGGACCAAGTAGTTATACTGGTATTTTCACATCAGTTTAATTAGCTTTGATGCTGTTCCTTAAGGTGAATTGAACCAAGATTCTCAACCATTTCTTCTGTAGGATACTTGTTCTCAGCAAGAGAGACAATTCTTCATCTATACCAAAGCTTTCCCTCTAGGGAGATAATGCAATAACTACCAAAGTATTTTGACATTTTATTCCTGTTTCTTTCATAATTCATAGTAGCTCTTTATATCCACTGCATGGTTGCAACTGAAAAAAGAACAAGAAATGTAACCCTGCAGTGAAGTAAAAGCAAATACATTAAATACCTCTATAAATAATATTAGATTTCTGTAACTTCTTGATTTTATAAAGCCTGTGCAAAAGTTTTGAGAATAAAGTTTGATAGAAAAGATATCCTCTCTGATATGACTGATACTCATCCTCAAGATGGCCAAGAAGGCCAAGAGCATCCTGGCTTCTATAGTGTGGCCAGCAGGACAAGGGAAGTGATCATGCCCCTGTACTTGGCATTGGTAAGGCTGCACCTCAAGCACTGTGTTCAGTTTTGGGCCCCTCATTACAAGAAAGACATTGAGGTCCTGGAGCATGTCCAAAGAAGGGAAATGAAAGTGGTAAAGTGTTTGGAGCACAAGTCTTATGAGGAGCAGCTGAAGGAACTGGGGTTATTTAACCTGGAGAAGAGGAGGCTGAGGGGAGACCTTACTGCTCTCTACAACTACCTGAAAGGAGGTTATGGCAAGGTGGGAGTTGGTCTCTTCTCCCAAGTAACTAGCAATAGAATGAGAGGAAATGGTCTCAAGTTGCATCAAGGCAGAGGGGGAGGGTAGGTTGGATATTAGAAAAAATTTCTTCACTGAAAGGGTGGTCAGGCATTGGAACAGGCTGCCCAGAGAGGCGGTGGAGTCACCATCCCTGGAAGTGTTCAAAAAACATGTAGATGTGGCACTTCAAGACATGGTTTAGTTGACATGGTGGTATTGGACAGACGGTTGGACTTGATGATCTTAGATGTCTTTTCCAACCTTAAAGATTCTATGATTTTAAGATGTGCAAGACACTCATTCCAGAGTCCCTTTAGATTTGCTGTAGTCTAATGATATATTATGTACGATCAGAAACACTGTTAAAATAATGGGATTAGGAAGCATAACATCAGCCTTTGACTGAGCTCTATCAAGCAGGTTAGGCATGTGAAAAGCTATTTAGTAACTACTTGCTCACTCTTCGATTAAGAGGAATATAGAATATGTGACACAGTCTTAGCTCCCACATGTTTATTTACAGGATTCTTACTTCAGGGATTTGAAAGGGTATTTTTATGTTGAAGTTACTGTGAGGACAAAAAGCATGAATTATTTTAAATATGGAATGAAAATGTCATTGCTCCATTATACAGCATTTGTACAAAAGCTTTAGAACTGTTTCTAACTTCATAGCACTAGCACGAGTTGGTTATCTAAATGTAAATGAAATTTATGTTTCCCATCAGTATCAATAAAATTACGAAAGGATAATAAGCAAAAGGAAAATACATAAAATCCTGCTGTGATTTTAAGACTACAAAATTACTCTATTGAGGTCATTAACCACAAGGTCAAAGCACATACAATTTTATTTAGAACAAGAGGACCAAAGAAGAAAACCTTGTTTTCCCAAAGGAAATTCAATGCTACTTTACTATTATTGTATTTTTCCATGTAAATTAGAGTTACATTCTCAGTATCCTGTTATGATTTTCCTCTTCCTGTAACCTCTACTAGAAAATGAAAAAGCAGCATGAAAGCAAGAAGACTGACACTAGAACAAATTAATTACGATGCTCTGACACAGGGGATTGGATTGTTTTATTATATTAACAATAATATAGGTTAATTTTCAAGAACCCTACTAGTCCCAGTTCATGCAGGCTATAGCTGCCAGAAGAATATTTTGTTAGAACAAACAATAATTTCCAAGGTCAGGAATGACCTGAGCGTGCCGTTATTTGACGGGAACATTTTCAAATACTTCCCACGGCCTGACATAATGGTTGACAGCTGCCATCAAGTCAATTGTCACAATTGTTTCATTTTCACCCTAACATAGCCCAACACTATAAACTAATTTTTCCCCTGAGAAAGACAAAATATTGTATGCCAGGTTTTTTCTGTATTCTTTCCTCTTCTCCTTAAAAGAAAGGTAAAGAAAAATACGTGCAGATCCCTGTTGAGAGGTTACTCTGCAGAGGGCAAGTCAAATAAGCAAGGGTGTTTTCTTCAGCTGAAAACTGCAACATGAATACATACATTTTCCAGTTGCTTTAAAGAGCACTGTAATTCTGTAGTTAGAAACATTACAAGTACTTTTGCCTTTACCTTTTTAAAGGACTTTGAACAGAAAGATGTAACTTCATACTTCTGTATACTAATCTGTGATTAATCACCTACTTTTCCTTTCCACTTCTCAAGAGTGATTTCAGAGATCAATGCATTTTCCTTCTGCAATCAAAAAGGTTTATGGATCTCATAAGATTTTACCCTAATCTCTTCAAATGTCCCTAAACCATACAGGCCAAAAGAGGAGCTTTAAATATTTGCCCAAGATTCCTTCAACCCATTTCAGGTGAATTAAAAGTCAGACACTTAACATTTTATGACCATTTCACATAAAGAAAAGTCTTTTTACAAGTGCAGGAGTTCTGTGCAACCTAGACCAAAGCAGGGAGCAGCTGCACAATGGCTTTATACACTACTGCCATCACCTGGCCTGGCAAAAAGAGTTTGTAGCCCTGGCACACAACATTCACTGCTGATTATGGAGGCCTTAAAGATGCCTGTCACAGGTTCTTCACAGACCTCACACAGGAAACTGGCAGGAGAACATGTAAATAGAGTGGTGTAAGTAACACTTGGGTCAGAAAGGAACTTAAAAACCCCTAGTTCCAACCCCCCTGCCATGGGCAGGGACACCCTCCACTAGACCAGGTTGCCCAACGCCCCATCCAGCCTGGCCTTGGACACTGCCAGGGAGGGGGCAGCCACAGCTTCTCTGGGCAGCCTGTGCCAGGGACTCACCATCCTGACAGGGAAGAAGCTCTTCCTAATATCAAATAGCTTTAAGCTAAAGGCGTTTAAAGCCATTACCTACCCCCTGTCCTATCACTCCATGCCCTTGTAACCAGTCCCTCTCCAGCTTTACTGTAATAGTTTTTAGGTACTGGAAGGCTGCTCTGAGGTCTCCCCAGAGCCTTCTCTTCTCTAGGCTGAGCAAGCCCAACTCTTTCAGTCAATGCTCCAGCCCTTTGATCATCTCGATAGCCCTCCTCTCGATCTGCTCAAGCAGGTCCACGTCTTTCTTATGTTTGGTGCCCCAGAGATGAACACGCTACTCCAGGTGGGGTCTCACAAGGGTAGAGAGCAGAATTACTTCCCTCAATCTGCTGGCCACATTTCTTTTGATACAGTCCAGGATGCGATTTACTTTCTGGACTGCTAGCCTACATTATCAGCAAATAGTTTTTCATCCACCAATAGCTCCAAGTCCTTCTCCTCTGCGCTGCTCTTGGCCAGCCAAGATCCACATTAGCAGTTGCCCTGGTCCAGGTGCAGGACATCACACTTGACCTTGTTGAGCTTCATGAGGTTCACACAGGCCCACCTCTCAAGCCTGTCCAGATGTCTCTGGAGGGCATTCCTTCCCTCCAGCGTGTCAACCCCACCACACAGCTTGGTGTCATCTACAAGTCTGCTCAGGGTACACTCAAGCACAAGTAGTACTCCTAAACCCTAAATATCATCAATGAACAACTCATTTCTCAGAAGATTTGCCCCCTTCCCCAGTTGTTAACGTTATCTTGATTTGAGCTTGAACTAACAGCTTCATATCCCAAGCTTTTCTGTCAGAGGGCCAAGCAGAGAGAATGAATAACCAACTGGAAAATGATAAATCACTGCTCACTGGCATTCACCCAGAAGATGAACACAGAGAGGCAGGAACTCTGTATATCCACAGACATCAATATTCTGGATGAGGGGAACCATCAGAGGCAATAAAATCTCTCCTGTCATCCTGAGGGAATCCCTACACGTGTTCTCAGTCACTCCATGCATGGTACAAGCCCGACTTCTCCTCACACTTTATTTTGTTCCTGTGTACCCTCATACATTAGTTGGATGTCCTGAGCTGACAGAAGACAAGAGGGCCATCAGAGCTCCCTTAATTCCTAGGCAGCAACTCAGGGCAAAGTAGCACACACGTGTCTTCTGAGGACAAGGAACCAGGATACAAACCAAATGAGGGGACTAGGAGGTAATGAGCATGGAATCATGCTGAAGGGCACACTGCACAGGCTATGACTTTTTTTAATGCCTACTTTTTACAGCTTTTGCAAATTAACACACTGAGCAGGTTGGTGGGAATCGAAGTCATCTATGACATAAAATAAATGTATTCATATGTCAAAACAACTGAGTTCAAATTTTAGGAGATATTTTTAATAGCAAAATAAAATAAATTATGATTCTAATAAGTCCACTTTTACTATGTCAAAATCTAATGTTTTATTCACTAAATAAAATGTAGAACTATTATTCCTACTACTTTATATTCGTTTTTAAGTCCACAGTCAGCTAATCGCTGTGGATACTGCAAAATCCCATGATTAAGATTGACTTCACAGATATACAAAGAGAGAGAAACATCTCATAACAGAGCTAAAAAAATGAAGTATTCAAGAGACTTAAAAGATTCAAACAGAATATTTTGTTTTGTTAATGACAAAGTAATTCTGATTCTTACTACATTTTCTCTTCATGTCAAAAAAAACTTGTTCATAACAAAAGCAAGTAATTAGAATTGTGATGAAAGAAAGAAAAGCACCACTGAAATAAAACTTCACTCATACTGTAATTTAGTACTTTAAATATTTAGATATGATGTAATATGATGTCTCCAGCATGTTCCAATCTGGTGTAACTGTGGGCTTCCCCTGAAAACAGCTCCCATTTGTCCCCTTCCCTTCCTTAGCTTCCATTCCTCCAGATCTAGTAACTGTGCAGACACAAAGCAAGACAGTCCAGAAAACTTTGTCTGTCTTCTGCCAGCCTGCAAAAAAGAAAGCACAGTTTCCCATCAGACCAGTTTACTGGACTTCTCCAGAGGAAGCATGTGAATAGGTACAGTAATGCAATGGAAATTCACTTCTTTCTGCAGGAGCTGTAGTTGTACCGGATAGCATCATGTCTAGCCACATGCTCAGGGCATAATTCTAAGCTAAAACTGACCTAATTTTATTTTGACCCAAAAAAACAAATAGTCTTGTCTTCCCACTTGTGCCAGAATAGCACTGGTGTAGGCAGATGACCTGCAAGGTCTGGGAGCTAATCAGAGTCTTAATCCTGCAATGACAAAAAAACCTGATCTCTTTCCAACTGGACCATGTCTATTAATCAGCTGATCATCCCATTAATGAATGCTAGCGGTAGCATCAAAGAGGGTGGTGACTCATGGTGGGCAGGCAGGGGGAAGACAGGGCCACCCCCTCCTGCAGCAGCACTGACTTGCACTGGTTTAAACGCAAAACCAAAGGCAGGTGTGACTCCTGCAAGGGCTCAGGCACAGGTACGGGAAGAGAAGGGTTCAACCTCATGAGGTGAGCAGGCACAGATCTCCACATTTGCTCTCTGAAAAGCTTAACCAGTTCCCACTGTCAAGGATGAACAGCCAGGCAGATGCGAAACTTTCCTGTGTTTTAGTGGGGTTTATGGCTTCCACATCCTTCCACTCCACAGAATTATTCATTTAATGAGCAATACAACAGAACGGTCCCAATACAGCATCACCACTTTTACAGGAAAGAAATAGGACTTCTCTTCCTAGTCCATTACCATTGACTAAATAAAACCAATCCTTTTACTTTATCTGTAGTTTTTCTTCTTTGCATCCTCATCTTATTAGTCACTGGAAGCATCTGGTAATCTACTGCCATTTGTAGATTTTGTAAAAATAACCTATACACTTGCATTTTAAAATATCCTGAAACACTGGAGTTTTCTTGGACTTTTTCAAATCTATGTGAAAATGCCAACTGGCATAAATGTGTACAAGCTTACATACTACACAATATTTGCCAGAACAAAAAAGCAACACAAAAGGGTGAAACAGGCCAGTTCTCAGCACTGCAGAATGCAAGTAGTTAAACCCCCCTGTAGTTTTAAAATCCTAATATACTGTATAGATTAAACATTTCATTTATGTGAGCAAAATCCAGAACATAAAGTATTACCAATTTATAAACAATACTTGATACTAGCCTTGACAGAAGAACCCCAGGCATGAAACCAGGTGTCCTCAGAAGAAAGTAGAAAGCAGCACCTAGTAGCACTTTCCAAAAAAGCTGTTTCTAACTGTTCTGAACTGTTTGAATTCATTTTTGAGACTGTTTTTCTGGTTGGGAGCAGAGTCCATGCCAAAGAATGTGATCTATTAGTCAAAAAAGGAGTATTTAGTTTGGGAAGCATCGGGAATGTTTAAGGGGGCGTAGTTTGGGGCTTTCTGCTGGTTACTACCAGGAAAATTCCAGATTAATGAGGCTAAATTCAGGAGAAGAAACTGATGTGTAACTACTTAAACGTTATAAAGGACTGCAATATGCATTACTACTCACTAGGTTTGAAAAGTAGTCAGTGTTCCTAGCCAGAACCACATAAACGAGAAAGATTCCGTATGTTCATCCAAATCAATTTGTACAGAATTTAATCTTAATTCCAGAGAAGGAAGGGTGCCTCAGCCCACCACTAACTGCATTCAAAATTTCCTCTTACATACAGTTTCTGCAGGACAGATTCATGTCATCATTGTCTTTAGCCCACAACATGAGAAGCAGTCTTTTGTACTGCTGGAAGAGTGTGGAAAGATATTCAAGGGCACATGGCCTTGCATGAATGACAAAGTACTCTTATGGTTTATCTACACAAAGAACCTACTCACTATTAATTGAGGGTATGAATTTACAGCACAAATTCAAGTGCTCAATAACTCCTTCCGTGTGCTAAGTGGTGAACACTCCAGGATAATGACCTACTTCACATTCAACAATATTCAGTAATGCCCAAAGCAGGAGCCAGCGTGGAGCCATGGGTGTTGTGTACATCCTGCTTTATTCCATGGCAACTTCTCTTGGAAGACACACTTTCAGTATCAGGAAAACAGAAACTTAAAAAACCCCAAAATCTAAACAGTTTAACTTAATACTTTGGCTTTTTGCAGATTTCCGGGAGAAAGCACACACCCACTTCACAGTCTGTAGACAGAAAGCTTATTTACACAGAGGTGCTCATGCTCCTGACCCAAGCCCTGCCAAATCCTGCAACTGAAGATGTCAGCCCTTCTTGCTGCCTGCCTCACCTCCTGCCAGAAATGGCCCTTCCTG
Organism: Hypotaenidia okinawae; assembly: GCA_027925045.1. Lineage (NCBI taxonomy): Eukaryota > Metazoa > Chordata > Aves > Gruiformes > Rallidae > Hypotaenidia > Hypotaenidia okinawae. The sequence continues at coordinate 67,153,830 of BSDF01000002.1, forward strand.
CAGCAGAGTAAGCATCTGCCTGTGCCTCACGGCCCCCTGGTTCACTGTATATGCATTCTCTGAATGCAAGTTTGCACCATGTACCGTTTGTGAAGTACTGTGGCTGCACATCAAGCATATCTGTAGCGACAGGACAAGGGGTGATGGCTTTAAACTAAAGGAGGGTAGATTCAGACTAGATACAAGGAAGACATTTTTCACAATGAGGGAGGGGAGGCAGTTGAACGGGTTGCCCAGAGAGGTGGTAGATGCCTTGTCCCTGGAAACATGCAAGGTTAGGTTAAACAGGGCTCTGAGCAACCTCATCTAGTTGAGGATGTCCCCACCAGTGGCAGGGGGTGAACTAGGTAACCTTTAAAAGTCCCTTCCAACACAAACTGTTCTACGCTGTCCTGCCACTCTTCATCCAGCAGCCTAAAGAGAGGAGCACAACAGAGAACTAGACATCATAACCTCATCAATCACCCTACCAAAACTTAGTGGGTTTTATGAGCCAGAACTTTCAGGAAGATTAATTTGAATAAGCTTTTAAAATGTATTAGTTAAACTATAAACAGAGTTCAAAAGTGACTGTAAAACACTTTTGTTTAATTTGCTTTAGAAGTCAGCTAAACAAATAAAAGTCACTTCCAAATAAAAGTATCCATAACAGATTTGAATCTGATTTTATTAATACACTTTTGAAGTTAGCTCAAATTAATATTCTAGAATGTACATGCAGTTAATTTGGAATATTTTTTTCTGAATGTTCCTATGTATGCAAGCCCAAAGACTGCTATTCATTTTTTTGGAGGCACAAAGTACAGTGAAGACAGAGGGCTGTGTTTAGCACTGGGCAGGAAGGTAGCTGTGAAGAAGTGTGAACTGAAAGCATTTCAAGGAAGTATTTTTGTAAGGGACTCACAAAAATGACAAAAATGGCTCTGTTGCTTAGCTCATTTTTCAGCTGAATTACTTAACCAGATGGAAAGCCAAGATATGTGACCTTCTGTGCCAAGTAAGGTCACTTTTTTTAAAAAAAAATGAAGCTTAAAAGTAGAAACTACTCTGAAAATACAAGCAAAACTTCTGGTGAGAACTCAAGGTGAACACATTTTCTAAATGATAATTGCACTGGCAATTAGACACAGAAAACAAATTTATTCTTACAACACTCAGAATTCTGAGGAAAAAGTCAGTATTATACCAGCCCAATACTACTGGTCATTCTGATGCACACTGCAGGCCAAATTTTCCCCTGGTAAGTCACTTCTTAAGTACACCAGGGCAAAACCAAAAAAGTTACATATGTACACATTTTAAAGGAGAAATAGCCATGATAAAACTAAATTCCTACTCCAGTAAGACCATGACATTTGTTTTTAACAAGCCTTAACTTCTGTAGTTAATGCTAGATCCTGCATTACTTTTCAGTATCTCTATTCACTTCCAGCAAAGCTCAGAGTGGATTAGAGACAGGCTTAAACTTAAAAACTGAACTGACATTTAGATATCAGAAGCAGCACACAGAAACTCTCTGCAATTAAACCCTCAACCTGCATTACCCACAGCTGGCTTCAGAAGTGGCATTCATTAGGTTGCAATTTACTGTGGGCAAAAAGACCTTACTCTGTGTAGCCTCATTCAGCAGTCCTTCAAAACAGTGCAAGGATGTTAGCAGGCTATAGAACATAAGAGGTTTTATACCAAATTTTAATAAAAATTAAGCAATTTTTAAGTGTTAAGTGCATGTCTACTTTCCAAGACCAAAAAAGGAAGTTTTAGAGAACAAGTACATCTAACAAAACTTGAAGATCTGTTACACAGGTATCAGCTACGTTACGTTATTAATGTCTACAATCCTGCACACAACCACAGAAGCCTTCATTTACGTGAATATTCCATCTTTATTTGCGTAGGCAAATCAGGTAACCCACTCTTACAGATATTTATAGCACTGGAATGTCAGGACCTATTTCTGAGAAGTGAGAGGCAACTACTTCTTCCAGTTGAGCAGAGTGTTCAGGTTACAGAGCTCATGTGTGATCAAGGATCTTGTAATCAATGCTGCAATCCACCAGCAAAAAGTCTAATTCCCATCAATAATAAAAGCTCCTTTAATGTAGTGGGTATAACTGTTTCCCTTAAGGCCTAACCAAGCATCCAAAGAAGCCCTACCCCACTCACTAAAGGTAGCAGCAAGTGTAACATGTTAATTCGTGTTAAATTTACGGCAGTTTAAAGGCAGAGCAGTACAAGCCTCATCACATGGTAGCAACCAACCTACAACTATTTAAACAAAACAAACAGCATAAAGCAGCTAAGGATAAACTAGAGACAGACACCAGAATTTCAAAATATTTGTTCGGTCTTTTATTTCTAAAGTAATTAAACACTCTGTGAGAAATGTCCAGGCCAAAACCATCAAATTACATAGTTGTGTTTCTGTAACAGCAGCCTCTTTCCCCAGCTACGTTTCAAATGGGAAATTTCAGGGTCTTTTTAGGTTTTGGGTTGTTTGTTTGTTTGTTTGTTTGTTTTAAATCAAAACCAAGCAAAAGATTTTCCCGTAAGCTTTCCAGGAAAGTCAAACTCTGGACTAAAACCAAACATAAAAATTTCAGCAGCAGAGGGGAATATCTCATTAAGTGACAAGTATGCAAATGCAGCATTCAGACACAAGAGAATGGTTTAAAATCTTATGTAAATTTCAATTTAGCAGGCCACTACAGACTACCACCTACTGTAACACAAGCACAACAGCTTATTTTAAAAAAAAGAACTGAATTCAAGGCACAGGCATCATACGGTATGCTAATGACTTTTGTCTGATTTTCATATATTAATCTTCAGGAACAAATGCTTAAAAAGCACAAGAATATGTTCTAGTCCACAAAGATATTTTTGTCCACACAACTATGCATATTTTGTTCCAAAAAGCAGTAGATAATTGCAGAAATGACAAGATTTTTGGTAAGTTTGACAGTTAACTTTTTTTTTGCCAAATTAAGAAGTTTCAGGGTTTTTTATAAAATAATTACTTGGAGAAGCTAGGATATTTCTTTTGATATTTCAGATGCTGCATCACCTTCTTGTAAGCTGAAGAAATACAGCAAATACCTGCAACAACAAAGGTTCTGTAACTAGAAAAAGAATTTGAGGTGTCTTGTGACATTATTTTCATAAAAGTTAGAAAAAGTGCTACCAGAAACTTTTGTAGAGCATGAAGAAACACAAAATCTATTTTACTGATTCTTAAATCCTTTAAAGTTATTAAGCGTAAAACACTTCTGTGTGCATAGTTGATCATTAATAAGATTTGAGACAGTTGTTCAGTACAGGCCTAAAATAAATCATCACCTTACCCAACACATTGGGAAAAATATCATTTTTAAAGTTAACTTTGCATTTCAAGGTATTCCTTAAAGTCTGCTTAAAACGTACCTGTCGAGTACAAATAACAGGAGACATCCGACCTGATACTTAACTGCCACTAACACCTCTTTGCCCTGACAACAGGACATCTACAGTAACAGTTGTTTGGTTGTTTTTTGCTGAAATCCTGAGAAACCACAGTGTAAATTCTCAACTCACTCTCAAAAACTGAAGTAAATAATTTTTCATGCCAGGAATAAACAGGCACAATAAAACCTGCATAACAAAACACGTACATGTTCACAAACTGAGAATGTGTATAAGTAAAAAGTCATCAGTGAGCTTATATTAGATACAAGTCTGTACAACACATGTTTGGGTTTCTGTCCTACAGCTGCCTGCCACAGAACACAACCTGGTGTTTCACCTTAACGCATCAAGCTGCATAGTGTAGAGAGGTTGCCACTCCACAGGCAGCAAAACCCCTGAAGGAGGGGGAATGAATAAATGGGTGTCATAACCATTTCCAGATAAGCTATTAGAGGTGTATAGGTGGGACTGTTACAGTTTGATTAGTTTACTCTGGTCTTTTTTATTGACTATTAGGAAAGAGGTACACCACCTTCCCCCATCCCACTCCTCACCATCCAGGCAGTACAGATGGGAATCAGCAAACTTGTAGCCTATTTCCAGTTCCCCTATTAAATGCTATTCATCCTATGTTATTCTTCATTTTAGTGTCCTAAAATAGAGAAAGGAAAAAAAACCCCACTAACCACCAAACCCAAAACAAAACGCCAAAAAACCTCAACAATTGACTTTACCTGAGCAGCTATCCCAAATTTGCCATCTTAGAGGTTGTTTCATTTAGACTGATTTGGGGTCTGAGGGGGCAGGGGGGGAGAGAGGGTGTATATGTATATAGGCCAGAAAAGGATGAGATAAGAGGAAAAGATGAGACAAAAAAAAAAAGTTTCCAACTAGTTTGTGAGGTCTTCCATCACTAAGTATTTACACTGTTATATAGGTAATTGAGGGATAAATATTAACTAGGCAGCCTGTGAATTTTCTGGAAGAGCTGAACCACCTACCCACAGATGCACGTGGGTGGGGATGTGATGCTATTCCTGGGAAGTCTGTAATGTCCACATTTCAGAAGTGGTATCACTCATCCTCAGGCAACCGGGTATTCCAGTCTGCCTCCTGTGACACCCTTGCAATAATTTTGACTTGTAATGGGATTGCTGCAACCAAGGCATTTTACAGAGGGATCTAATTCTTAGCATTTAGGAACAGCGTCTTGAAACTGCCTGCAAAACAGACAGGATAACTGAAGCACTGATTTCCATACAAGTGGATACTCTTGTATTTTGACAAGGAAGGCTTGGCCCAACTTTATAGGCATTACTTAGAAAACAGTTTACAATTCTACCAAAATGTTAAGAACTTATATAGTACAGTGTTTCATTTTTTGAGCCAGCTTCAGAATATCCCTGCAATTACTGCCTCCATATTATACATACAAAACCCAGGTACAAAAACCTTCACTCATTTCCCTTTGATGACAGGGGAAGTGACTATTAGATTCACAGACACAGGTCTGGAAACATGTCTTCCAGTGCCATACTCAAAACATCTTTCTACTTTTTCAAAGATGGTAAAACACATTTAAATCTCAAGCAAATATTTTCTAAAAATCTATCAACTCATGAAAATACACTACTTTGTACTAGGAAGGTTTCAGAATCTATTTCTGATACGGTCATGAGAAAAAGATTGAAACAGGAGTCTTTCTGTTTAAAGGAACAATAAACTTTACAACTACAAGCCTCTCTTCTGTACAGGAAACTGAAAAAAGATTGAGCAGCTGTTCAGGATCAGTGAGTTTAAATCAATGTCTTCCTCCACAAAAAATGGCCTACACTCCCAGGATTAAAGTTATGAAGAACTCAACCTTCTACAGACCCAACTGCAGCCTTCCCAGTAAAGATACAGCCACCTCCCCTTTTGCATAGCAGTATCTGCAATCACTCCTGTGCCAGCATCTTTGTACCTTTATAGCCTAATCAAAGTAATGCGTGCCCTTGAATTTCACTCTTGCTTATTGTGAGAAATGCTAAACATCCAGTGGACTTTTCCCTTACCTATTGTAATACCTGCAAGCCAGATTGCCCTATCTGGTAATTACCAAGGTGCAGTCTTCATTTTAACCTCTTACAAGGAAGAAATTTTTATCACCATGTCCACAGCTGCTAGTCAGCAGTGATTAGTTTCACAGCTTTCAAACCTATCTGCATCATTTGAATACACTAAACAATGACACATTTAAAAACTATAGGCTTCTTCAGCCAGCTACATCCCTTGGAAGAAGTGGTGAGTGAGTCAGTCCTCTCAGCCTAAATGCACTCTCCCTTTTATGCTTGTTCTTAATCGTTATTGCATATGGATACCTCATGGAATCATGTAATGCATGCATGCCAGTGCAAATCTATTATGCTCTAAACTTTGAATGAGAAGATCCATTGACATTTAGTTGGAAAAAAATACAAATTAAAAAGAAGCATGGTGAAGAAATTTAGTGAGAGATGGAAGAGCTCACAAACTAGATGGAAACCTTTGTTGCAGAATTCACGGTTACAGACTTTTTACCTGTGTATAAAAACTAGACTAGCCTGCAGCACAGCAGAGACTTCAGAATATTTACCTCAATTTTCCCCTTCATATGGCAAACAGTTGAGTCTTGCTTTCAAAATTAGGCCTTAAACTGTATGTTTTCTCCAAAACAAGGGCACTGCTATCAAAAGTGACACTTATAGGTATGATAATGTATATGAAGAGGTGCAACAATACTTAAGTAAGTTTTTGTCAATCCTTTTCTAATAATTCATACTCAGATATCATATTTCTGCATAGTGAAAAGAATAAGGCATTTTCCCTTTACAGACTTTAATAAATAGGATCTTATACTGCAAACAAACTTCAACTAAATGCCCCCTAAAGATGCATTAACATACAACAGGATCAAACCAAGAACCTGACTTATGAAACAGTAAATCTTCTGTCCCATGCTAAACCCCTGCATCTCTCTGTAGGTCTCCTGTAACTTTCCTTAGGGTCCTAGACTATGCTGGAGCCCATTTTACCCTAAGAGGAAGCTAGACACAGAGATCTGTGAAGCCTCTGAGGTCCAACCACCAGAGAGGAAAGTATGAGCTTCCTATATTTAAGCTGTTTCTATTTCAGAATGTCATTACTTGAATTCTTTAAGACTATTTTTTAACTTTAAAAGTCCTTCTCATCTTGGCTTTGAAAGGCTGCTTATGTGTGCACACATAAAATAGTTTCCCCTAAAGCTTTTAGTTTGGCCATACCAAAATTTCTACTAAAAAGGTCATCAGAACTGAATGCTTATAGCTTTTAGCCACACAAAACAGCGTTGTGGTTTCCTGGCCCTAATAACAATATGTATTTCTGCAAGTCCTGTTAAAGAGGAGAATCAGTTGAATTGTGCATTTTCCGGTTTACATACAATCCAGTTTACATATAAATTCTGCATTAAAAGCCTGGCTTGAGCTGATGAAAGTCACAAAACATTAGGGAGCTTTCGAACAAATCCAGTGTCTGATTACAGTCAGGTAAATCCAGAATAAAAGCTCTGAAACAAATAGAGTTACCATGGTGTAAAGTCCGAAGTAATTTGGAGCAGAACTTGGCCACCTGGAATTTACTCACTTCACTAAACCTAAAGCCCTGGAGGGTCAAACAATGAATAACTGCGTAACTTCTGAGAATAAATGTCTAGAAACCCAGGACACAAAGGTGAAATGAGGATAAATGTTTTGCTTCCATGCTGAACTTTCTGGGTTTTGTTAGTCTAAGCCAGACCACAGATATTGTTTTAATATGTCATGAATATCTTCAATGTGAAATTCCATTAATTTAAAATAAGACATGATTCATACAGAATTCACACGGCAGGCCCTGACATTTGCAGTAGCTTGAATGTAACAGGCAGATGTGTAAAACTTCAAACAACTTTAGCTGGGATTTTTCTATATAATAAGAGGTAATTGCTTCACCAGTAGACTGCAAATATGCAGAGACTTTATTATTTGCTTCTGTGTCTAGCTTATATATCTCAGAATCTATGGGCTCATATCTGAAAAGTCAGAAGGTTGCTCACAGTAGTGAGTCTCTTTAAGGCCTAGAAGCTTTTGTAGGGTGCTCTTGCATCTCACATGTGGCAGAGAACACACACAGAGAAAATGTATGTGGAAAATACCTTAAAATGCCTATTAAATTACAGAGAATTCATGCCTAAATGAATGCTATCTTTAAAGAAAAAAAAAGAAAAATATTGTGCTTCAGAATACTAGTTCTAAGCATGTAAACCCCCCGCTGAATAACATTGCCACACTATGTTAGCCCTTGAGCAAACCTACATTCTCAAGCTCCCGATGTCGAGAGGAATCACACAAAAAGCCCAAAGCTGAGAGAAGTTCACCTCTTCTGCAGAAGATAAGGCAATGAGCAAAGGTCCCAAAACTGCAATCACCAGCCGTTCACCCAAAGGGCGGGAGTGGAGAAGCTCACCTGCCTGACTTCGTGCAAAGAGAGAAGCGGGCTCAGCTCCCCACCTCACTTTTGCAGGTGCTCGGTCGTGTGCCGAGGAGCAGCCTCGGGCTGCCAGGGGAAACGCGCGGCGGTTGGAGCGCACGGCCAGCGGAGCGCAGCGCCTCCCGCTGCAGCGGGGCAGCCGCCCTGGCTCGGCGGCTGCTCGGAGCGGGGAGAGCTGGGGAATGTAGGGCAGCCCCTGCCGCCGCACGCTACTGCCTACCTTTGCCGCTCACGACTGAGACCACGACGCGCTAAACCCGGCAGCGGTCTTCTCCCGGACCCGGCCCGAGTGGGACAGCGGGGGCGGGAACTCGCGGGCAAGCGGCCAGGGGAGCTGCCGTGGAACCCCCGGTCCGCGCTCTCCTCCTTCCCTCGCTCTTCTCTCGCCCACACGCCTGCCTCCGGAGCGAAGAGGACCGCTGTCCCCCTGCACGCCCGCTCCGCCGCCGCGAGCGGAGAGCGAAGGAAGCGGCGGCCCCGGGCAGAGCCGGGGGCGGGGGGGTGCCCCCGCCGCCGAGGCCGCTGCTGCCGGCGGTGCGCCCGGGCGTGCAACTCCAGGCGGCGCTGCCGCCGCCTCTTACAAAGGGCAAATTCATTGCACGTTTCCCGACCGCGGCGGTGGAAGGGCTCGGTGCCGGGTGAGTCCCACGGCTACCGGGCGGTTGCGGGGAGAGGAGCCGCAGTCTGAAAAGAAAAGCCTCTTGTCTTCCGGGAAATGTCAAGTTACATCATGTCATGTGGACAAATTGTTACCAAGATCACCGTAGATTATTAGAAAGCTGCAAAGTTTTCGTTTGAGTCGGTTTTTATCTTTTGGGTGTTTGCAGTGGGTTGATTTTTTTTTTAAAACACAGCCTGCCACTAAATACAGGTAATGCACATGGTAAAACATCAGTTTTACTTGGTAGCCCAAGCTGGTGATGAGCTGAGTGCACGCTTGTCCTAGCGTAAAGTAGTGACACCCCTGGAAACAATGAGTTTAAAAACGCGCAATTGTAAATTACCAACTGTGCCAAAACCTACAGACCCCTCAAGTAGAAATGGACAGATTCAAACCTTAGTGTGAATGAATGGACAGTGTTTCTTTTTCTCAAGTGTGAGTTACATAACATTTGCATAGTAAACTGGCACATACACACACTATTCATTGCAAAACTCTTTCAAACAGGAGGCCAGTAACTGACTGGGCATTCACCACTGATCAGCTTCTGTCCCTGCAGTGCTTCATGAGGGGAACCACACTGACAACAGCACAAAGCACCACCACAGGCTGGGCAAAGAATGGGTTGAGAGCAGCCCTGAGGAGGACTTCGAGCTGTTGGTGGATGACAAGCAAGACGTGACCTGGCAATGTGCACTTGCAACCCAGAAAGCCAACTGTGTCCTGGGCTGCATCAAAAACAGGTCGAGGGAGGGGATTCTGCCCCTCTACTCTACTACAAAGAGACCTCATCTGCAGTACTGTGTCAAGGTCTGGTGTGTCCAGTACTAAAAATAGACATTGAGCTTTTGAGGTGAGCTCAGCGGAGGACCACAAATATGGAGGGCTGGAGCAACTCTCCTATGAAGGCAAGCTGACAGAGTGGGGCTTGTTGAGCATGGAGAAGAGAAGGCTCTGGGGAGACCTCAGAGCAGCCTTCTAATACCTGAAAGGTGTTACAGGAAAGCTGGAGAGGGACTGTTTATCAGGAGATGTAGTGATAGGACAGGGGGTAATGGCCTTAAGCTGAAGGAGGACAGATTTAGATTTGATATTAGGAAAAACTTCTTCCCTGTGTGGGTGGTGAGGCCCTGGCACAGGCTGCCCAGAGAAGCTGTCAAGGCCAGGCTGGATGGGGCTTTGGGCAGCCTGGTCTAGTGGAGGGTGTCCCTGCTCATGGCAGGGGGTTGGAGCTGGATGGCCTTTGAGGTCTCTTCCAACCCGAACCAGTCTGTGATTCTATGATTGTGTGATTAAGAGTTCTTAAAGACTGAGCAGCATGCAGGGCCTTGTTGTGAGAGCCCTTTTAACTGCCCCTATCTTCAGTGTCAGCAGAGGCCATGTTACAGGACTACTGCCTACAAGAGCTACACAATAGTCCTTCAAAGTTCCCAGACTTTACCTGTAGATCTAAATACTAGATGGATATACTTCACAGAACACGACAGCTGTGCATGCTTTGACTGAACACACAGTCGTAGATGCTATTAAACACACACAAAGCAGTGATTTTCAAACCCTGCAGAGTATGATTTAACTTCAAGGTAACCAGAAGGCTAGAAATCCCAACACAGGGCTCAATTTGACAGAGTACAGTGTTATCATTCACAGAGAGATGGAAAATGTGACTTTATATACTATTTTGATTCACTGTCTATCTCTGATATTTCTCATTACTTCACTACTTCACAGGTTTGTTGAATCTTTGCACATACTTAGCCTGAAACGTGGGCAACAGATAGATTTCTAAAATACAGTGAAACTGCTTTGACCAATTCGTATCAATTGCTCATTTCACATTCTCATGAATTTCTATTTGCAAGGACAACTCGTTAAGCTTCTTACAGGTAAGAAATGGATGATAAGCATGGATGATGCAGTAATAGTCTGCTAATCCTGAAACACTTAGATGAGGAACAAAACAGGGAACACAGGATACTAGAAGTGAGTAGAACCCCCTTAGGGAACACTTTGCAAATCACAGACTCTCATCAGTCAACCAGTGTAAAATATCTTGCACAAATATGCAGTGAACATGTGAAGATACTCAGCATTTTGTTAGTAATCACACCATAACTATATACTGCCTAAATAGTTCTAAAGTTTTTTTGGTCTTGCACATTGCGTTAATTAGTGCAATTATCACTTCATATTTAGATTCCTGTTTTCAGTAGCAATTACATAACCCTTAGATTCAAAACTCGTATCATGCTTCTAGCATTAATAAGGATGTGCTTGGCATTTATGCTCAGCATTTCATAGGCAAGCCACTGTGACATTTCTAGGAGGTATGTGGTCACATGACTGTTGCAGAGAAACTGAAGTCTGTATGTACATTCATATGACTCACACAAAAACACAAAGCAACAGTACCTACGATACTAAAAAACAGCATCCCATAATTTGTTGCTGTGGTATTTTATTCTATGGAAAAAATTCCTAATGAGGGTTACCAGATACTTACTTTGATGCTGGGCAACTTCTCTGCAATCTACAGATGGCCTTTTCTGTAATTTTGCCCACAGCAGGTGCACTAGTTTCTGTGCTGGTGGCAGGACACTGCAGTAACCAGGAAATAAACACAATCCTGGAGGACTTTGTATACCCTGTGAGGCCTACACCTCTATTCCCAAAAGCTTCTCAAAGCCCACTGTATGCTCTATACTGAAATGAAATCAACATCACTTGCTAATACAAGCTGCTCTGGACGGACTGAAAGGAACTGTTTATATGAATTAAGAGGCTGGTAACTGTTTAAAATCACACTAGCTGGTGCTCTCCAGCACACAATACAGGCTAGTAATGTATCTTCAAATGTGCCAGTGTCTTTTTATGACACTTTCAAACCTTTTCTCACCATTTCATTCTATTATGTTACTATTTCCCCAGGTTGGGGATGGATCTGTTGGAGAGTAGCATAAGGGAAAAGGACCCGGGGTCCTGGTGGGCAGCAGCAATGTGCCAAAAAAGGCCAGTGGTATCCTGGGGTTATTATAAGAAGGGGTGTGGTTAGTGGGTGGAGAGAGATTCTCCTCCCCCTCTACTATGCCCTGGTGAGACCACATCTGGAATACTGTGTCCAGTTCTGAGCCCCTCAGTTCAGGAAGGACAGGGAACAGCTCAAAAGAGTCTAGTGCAGGGCCACTGAGATGATTAAGGGAATGGAACATCTTCCTTATGAGGACAGGCTGAAGGAGATGGATCTCTTTAGTCTGGAGGAGACTGAGGGGTGACCTCATCAATGTCTAACTGATGTCCAGTGATAGCACAAGGGGCAATGGGTGCAAGCTGGAGCACAGGAGGTTCCATGGGAACATAAAGAGACACTTTTTCACAGTGAGGGTGGCAGAGCACTGGCACAGGCTGCCCAGAGAGGTTGTGGAGTCTCCTTCTCTGGAGACATTCAGAACCTGCCTGGATGTGTTCCTGTGTGACCTAATCTAGGTGATCCTGCTCTGGCAGGAGGGTTGGACTAGATGGTCTTTCGAGGTCTCTTCCAATCCCTAACATTCTGTGATTCTGTGATAGTATGTCTAAGAAATCCTATGACATTTAAAAGTGAGCCCAAGGTACCTTCAGGATAACCATGCTTTATGAAACGGGTGTCTCCAGATGGAGTTAGCCATCAAAACTAAGAGAGCATCCTTAACATTGGGACTATGGCAGTGGAAGAACAGCTTCTCTGTGATGGACTAAGAGCAGGATGTAGTAATAAGGAGCTCTTGCATTAACTTTAAGAACCTCTGACAATCACTTAGGCCTTTCGAGTTTACCCTTTGTTGAGAATCACGGTTCTTAAATTGCACTCAGTTACTTTCACTTCACCTTAGATAATGGTAACATTTTACACCAATATTAATTAGACTCTCCAGGACTTTCAACTGTCAGCTGAAACTGTAACATTAAGTTAAGGTCATCAGGTGTGGAGGAGAAAAGGCAACACTATAGAAGTACCATACAATGAAGGATTGCAAAACACTGTACTGGGAATGAGCATCCTTACTTGTAGTAAAAATGTAAAGATAAATTTGGTTTGGTCTCTCTTCTTAAATTTAGATATTCACATGTCTGAAATTTTCTTCTTCTAAATTTGCCATCTCCTTCTCCCAAACTCTAGCTTTATAAAAAGTTTCAATCCATATCTTGCCTGGGAGATGGAAAAAACATTCATTAAACCATTAGTGGAATACTGAAGCTATTCCATAAACTTATAAACCAAAAGGTTACTGTGAACAGCTGAGAAGCTTAGAAAAAAATTAAGTGATCATAGGTATTGAAGTTCTACCACAAGAAACCTGTGACAAAATGCATTTACCAACACTGTGTAAATTCCTAAAATACTGGATTAACGTTAAATTGAAGGGCTTGCCTGCTACAAAAGTGGTATGTCTTCACTAAAAGGACCAATGAAGCCATTACATTCTACTCCTCAAGATGCAGTTCTCATGTGATGTGTAGAACATTAACATAGGTAGTTTAATGAGGTAAATCATCTCTATTGGATAAACATGTCCCTCTTTACAAAGTGATGGTCTAATTTATCGTCCCAACCTGAAGCACAGCCTTTGGATGTCTTCTGTCACAGATCTGAACTAATCCAAACCCATTCATTTTCCAGAAATAGTCTGTTGTCTTCAAACATCTGTCTTGTACCATTTGTGTAGCCCATGGCTTAATGATGAGATATTTTCATCTCCTTATTGTGTGTTAACTTCAGGCTTGTCTAATTATGTATTGTTGGTAAATAATTTACATTTCCCCTTTTAAGACCACCACCATCTGTGGTTGCACCAGCTTTAAAAACTTTTAAAGAAGGAATCTGCATCTCTGTTGCCTAAAATGGCAGGGGGGAAGGGATGTTGCTATGTGTTTGATTAATAAACAGCCCCTGGACTTTCTGTACACAGTATACAAATGGTAGTATTCCCTATGTACTTCCCCATTCCAGATTCTATTATTCTGTAATATCTGTATTACACTTAGTACCAATTCTATACACACACCTAAGATTAACAATTCACACCAGTGGGACACTTGTCTCATTTCCTCTCGCTTCTTACCCCTTTACTCGTCCCTCCCAAAGAGCCACCTACCCGCAGCTACTCACACTAGCCAAAAAGCTGCTGTCAGTACCACGTAGGTTCGAGACAGTCACCATCACTGACTAGTTCGGGCTGATTCCTTCTCCAATCTATTTTCTGAGCGGTCCTGACTCCTGCTGCGGGAGCGGTAAGTACAGCCAGGCCTCCTCTCTCGTTTGAAGATTACGTCTTGAACTCTGGCAAGCCACAGCGCCTGGGCCTTTGCTCTTTCGGCGGCTGCCTGTGACACCATCACCTCCCGCCACATTTTATAGGTATGCGGGCACCTCACTCTACAGCCCTAGTTTCTTCTTCAACGGCCGTTTTTCTGCCGTTGGCCGCAACCCCCCAGCCTGTCAGCACCGCTGCTGCCGCCTCCCTACGCTTCTCAGGCGTCCGCAGCCGGAGGGAGACGCGGCCGCTAGGTAGCGGGAGCGCCAAGTCCTTCCCGCCCGCACGGGAGCGAAGGAGACAGGACCGAAAGGGTGCAAGGGAGGGAAAGACGGCTTCGCCTCAGTACCCGAGGAAAGCTGCGAGCCGATAAGGCGGTGGCGAGGCGAGCCGGCCGCTCACACACCTCCCCGTGCTGTGCCGGAACCCTCTCCGCTCCTCGCCTCAGCGGGAACAACAGCGCAGTCCGGCGCGCGCACACTCACAGCCCGCCCGCCCCGTCCCGCGCGCGGCCTGACGTCACTGCATGCGGCCCTAACCGGCGGGCTCACGTCACGCACATCCACACGCCCCACCACAACAACCCTCCCTGCGCGCGCACCCCCTGTTCCCCTCCAGCCACCTCCCCGCGCCGGCCGGGCTGCGGGCGCTGATTGGCCGCCGCCTTCCCGCTTCCTTCTCTCAGGCCGAGAACCCGCCATTTTGAAAACCTTGTTGATTCCGGGAGAGGGAGAGTGACCGACCGACCGACCGACCGACAGCGGGACGCCGAGCCCTCGTCTCGGGGGCTGTGTGTGTGTGTGTCGCTGTGCGCCGGGGTGCCCGGCCCCACCCCCTCCCCCCGCCTTCTCCTTCCTCCGGTAACTGTCGCATCCAGCCGCCGTTGCTGCCGCAGCCGCGCCCGAGGAAGGAGCCAGAAGCTGGGGCTTGAGCTGAGGTGGGTCCTGCCGCCATGGCCGTAACGGCGCCCGAGAGCGCTCCCACCTCTTCTCCTTCCACCTCGCTGTGCCTGGGCTGGGGTGGCCCAGTGTGGTGGGGAGGGAGTAATGAGGGGAAATGAAATGGGGCTGCTGCACCACCAGGCTCCTGTCCCGCCAGGGGCTCGCTGTGCGCGCTTGTCACCGACCCGACAGCGCTGCGGGGGCTGCCTTGCTCTCTTCCTCCCTCCCTCCCTCCCTCCCTCCCTCCCAGGCCTCCGCGGGGCGGCGGCCTGTGTTTTCCTCCTGAGATGTTTTCTGGGCGCTCTGCCCTGCCTTACGGCCCAGCGGCGGGGACGGAGCGTAACGGACTTGCTGCCTGCTAGTTCGGGGAGGTAGGGGGATGGAGCTCGCCACTACCCCCGCTGGCCTTGTCCTTGGCCGTCTGCTCCTCTGGGCGCTACCCATCGTTATCGTTTTACCCGACCTCCGACTCGCTAGTCGGGAAGGGGACAGGTGGCGAGGCAGTATCTGAAAAGTCCTGGACGAGGACGGGAGATGCTGTGCGTGGGTATCCTCGGACGGCTTGCGAGATAGACTTTCCCAGCCGAAAATACGTTCAATTTAGGTCTTCCTAAAGACGGATCCCAGTACTCTTTATTTCCTTATGCAGGTCGTCTTGACGGACCTGGTTGCTGAGAAGCTAAAGTGTCTCTTATTTTCCGTTCTCCTTGTGCTCCCATTAAAAGGGAAAGGAAAGAACGTGTAGTACTTTGTTTTTCACTTGCTCAGGCAAGTACAATTCAAAGGGTAATACTGTGAAAAAGTGAAATACTGGTAGTGAAACCTTGATAGAGATTCCCCACCTGCCAGTGATTTAGCAAACTTTCTTTTTTTCCCTGACTTGGTAATGTAACTCATGCTTTCTGTCATTTGAAGTAGTTCTGTTCTCTGGCACCTGCTGAGAGTGTGCGTAAGCGGGTGGTTTCATTGTTTTCTATTGAGTCTGATGTTTTGCAGTTAATACTATATTTAATATCAGGGGGGATAAATGGTTAAATGTATGATATTTTTTCCAGAAGGGCTTATACAACTGATGCTGTATTTTTTCCAGATCTGTAAACAATGACAGATTTTGAAAGCTAGAATTTTTCTAAAATGAACAGATACGGTTACCTTCCTTTGCTAGATAGATACTCCCAGTCAGTAGGGAAATGGTACTTGCCAGATTGAGTGAGATATTTTAATTTTAAGGGTAGCATTAAAGCCACTTCAAATGCTAAGAAAGGACTCCTCTTAAATATGCTAAGTACAAAGCATTTATTCTTTTTGCTTGTAGATCTCAGATTAAAAACAAAAAACATTTTCAAGCCCTAAGATGGTTGCAGCTATTTGGATTCTGAAAGAAGTGATTTTTCTAAATTGCTCATAACTTATTTTTCTGTTCCCATTTTCCATCTAAATACGTAGCTCATTTAATTTATTAGGACAATTACATGCATAGTTAACCATGATCAGAAAAAAATACTCAGTTTATAATACAGTGCACTAAAATTGTCATATCTTAAAACATTACCATTCCTTATAGATAACAGCATCAGCTGCTTTGAGTGGGTGTTTCCAAACGCTTCACAAAGCAAGCTTGAAAACTTGTGTGTGGAAGAAATTGATAACCTTTTAAACTTTTCTTAACTGGGCTACTTGGCAAATGGATGGCAACTCATAAAAAAGTTATGTATTGCATGTGTGCAGAATACTGTTTTAAACAATGTGTATGAGCGCTATGATGTTACTTCTACCTTATATGAAGATTGGGGTTTTTCTAAGCAAAATTTCTGTATTTTTCATGTATAATGCTTATGGTTTCTGTGACTGCTTTTTACAGAACGGTACAGCATGTCTTCTGTTGCTTCATCAAAAGAAGATACAATGTCATCCGAAAAAACAGATGAGAAACAACCTGAAACTGAAAACAAAGCAGAGGAAAGTGATGAAGATGAGGAGGAAGAGGAGGAGGAGGAAGAAGAAGAAAAGGGTACATGCTTTTCCACCATTAAGTTGTCCTTTAAAAAATGCCAAGCTTACCAAATGCGGTTTCCTATGATCTCCGCTAATTGTACAATTATTGTTTAGGAGATTCCATGGTACATCTATCTCATGGATCATAAATTGCTTCATTGTAGATTATAAAAGACAACACTAGAAACAGCAATACTGATGTTACTCAGGAATGATTGATAGAATTGCCAGCATCCTGGATTCCTATGCTAGAGGAGTTCGTTGTATAACCTGCTAGATGATTATAAGAGGTAGCATCCTTTACCAAATTTTTTGTATAAAACTGTGTATTCATAAAAAAAGTGGGGTTTTGCAAGTAAAACTCTGAACTGATCTGTGTTTTCAGATGACAGAAATTTGAAAAATCTATGCAGTAGCTTTGGAAACAATAGAGAAGTCTCTGGTTAATGATTGAATTAATTTGCTGTGTAGTGAAATTTAATTATACTGGTAGGGGGATATTCCATTTGACTAATTCTACCAATAAAAATGGTGGTGGTATAGGATGAGCAAGCAAGGAAGGTTTTGTGTTGTTGCATGTAATTGAAGAGGGTAGTCAAGGAATACAAAATCCGATAGGGGAACTACTATGAAAAAATGTTAATTTAAAGCCAATTTTGACATCTCTAGGTGCCTGTTTACAACTTAAAGCATCCATGGAAATAGAGCTGCAGTATGGCACAGTGAAAGCCCTGTACTAATGGTCTTTGACTCTTAAAAGAGAAGTTTGTCAGTAGGAAAGATAGAAAGAATAAGAGAATATGCTGGTTAGGAAACTAGAGTAATTAGAATTAGAAAAACATACCCAGTTTTTGTTATGCTCAAATGGATTTTGAAGCTGCTTTCAGATGTTGAAGTCAGGATAGCCTGTTTAGTGCTATGGATAGTTTGATTTGAAGTCAAATATTTTAATATGAAATGTTTCGGTGAAGCTTTGGGTTTTTCTCTTCACATGGTATCATTAGTGATGTGCCATGTATACATAAAAAAATCTAAATGTGTTAATTATTAAGCAGCACCAGAATTACTGGGGACAATGTTCTTGTAGTATTTGTAAAGCTCATACTGTGCCTGGTACAGTGCTGGGCTGCATAGCCCTGAGAGGTGTAATACAGTCCCATTGTGCCCATGCTTTTCCCTCTCCTGCCGATCTGCATGGGTCCTCTAGTCCAGTAGTGGGAAGTGAAAGAGTTTGCAGGCATGCTGTACTTTCCTTTTGCCCATCTGGTGGTAGTGTTCTAACCAAGAGGGTGGTGAATCACTGGAACAGGTTGCCCAGAGATGTGGCAGAGGCCCCATCCCTGGAGATATTCAAGGTCAGGCTTGGTGGGGCTCTGAGCAACCTGATGTAGTGAAGACGTCCCTGTTTACTGCAGGGGATTGGGCTAAATGGCGTTTAAAGGCCCCTTCTAAACTAATGCATTGTATGAAAGTAGAGCTGTGTATGTAGAGACTGGGGCAACCCAGAAGGAGATGATGCAAACAGTGCCAGTTCTGTACCTCAGAAAAGCAGTGAAGGGAGAAGAGGATGGGCTCCTGAAAATGTGCAGTGCTGCAGTCCCCATCGGGGGTGAAGTTCTCTTTAGGAAATGCCCAGGCTTATCTTCAAGGTGGATGCAGGATTGTGGTTAAGAATTAGTCTTTGTGTATTGGGGCCTCTCTAATATACAGCTCCATAGAATCTCACTGACTTACTAGCCAAAGATTTGGAAGTCTTGTAGTACCTGTTTATTTCATTATCCATTTCTGGCTTGCCTTTTCAAAGATTCAGTGTTGTATTGCCTGTGACTACAGCCAAATCTGCTCATGTAATGAAAAATACTGAGTTTAAGAAAGTTGTCTTTTCCAGAAAAAAGTCTAATTGTTGAAGGAAAGAGGGAGAAAAAGAAAGTAGACCGACTGACCATGCAAGTATCTTCGTTGCAAAAGGAACCCTTTACAATTACACCAGGTAAACTTGTACTTTCAAATAAGAATTGACTGTTGGGAACGATAATGAAACATCTTAACAATAATCAGATTTTTTTTATAGATGAGACCCAACTAAGGAGTCATGCTCCATTTTGAAATAGGCCGTTATTGTTATGCGAAAACCCTCCTTTATTCTGTAGCATCAGTTTAAACCTTACAAGTTATAAAATATTGAAATTGACCTGGATTAGGATCTTTCGTACCTAGCCACCACTAACAAAGGCAGGAGCGGCTGGAATAAAAAATGCTAAGTCCTTGTACCCCAGTCTAGGTAGTATCAAGTAAGGAAGATGAGTCAGGATGCCTAATTGATAGGAAAAGGCTTGCTTAATGTTTGATCTATTGTAATGTCTGATGCTATTTAGCAATAACTAACTTGGTTTTTAGAAAAACCTAGTCAATTACTGAAGTTATAAAAACATAGGTAAATATGAATGTGACAAATTGCATAATTGACTTTAACTGTTTCAGGAAAAGGACAAAAACTCTGTGAAATTGAAAGGATACAATTCTTTCTGAGTAAAAAGAAGACAGATGAACTTAGGAACCTGCACAAACTCCTCTACAACAGGCCAGGCACTGTAAGAACTTAAAATCGATCTTATGTATATATTAGTTGTTGTGCGTAGTGATAATGTTTGTAGTATAGGTTTTTTACATTTGCACATATAGATCTACTTCTTAAGTGTCATTTATTACGCACTACTTAAAAAATGAATACCACAGGACCAGTTGAGCAAGGCCATCATTTTTCTAACTCTGTAAAATACTTACAAAAGTCATGTGGAAAGGTTTACTGACTTGTAAGTCAAAAGGCAAAACTTGTGGGTTGAGTTAGAAGATGGCTTAGTAGAACAGAAAAGGGAAATAATGATTAGGATGATAAAAATATACAAAACAAGTGATGCACAGCACAATTGCTCACCACCTAAAGGTGATACTCAGTAAGTTCCTGAGCTGCACAACCTCTGTCCAACTCCCCCAGTTATATACTTAGTATGATGTCATATGGTATGGCATATCCCTTTGGTCAGTTTGGGTCAGCTGTCCTGGCTGTGTCCTCTCCCAGCTTCTCCGGTGTCCCACCGCCTTCTCCTTGGCAGGCTAGTGTAAGAAACTGAAAAGTCATTGACTGCGTGGCACAACTAAAAGCATCAGTGTATTATCAACACGATTCTTATCCTAAATCCAAACCACAGCACTATACCAGCTGGTAGGAAGAAAATTAACTCTATCCTAGCCAAAACCAGGGCAATTTTAATAGTGTTTTTTGTCACGTTTATCTTAGACAATTAAAACATTAGTTGAAAACCTGATGTGCTTGCTTTTGAATTTACAGACAGAACATAAAGAAAATAGAGCAGCAAATCTTTCTTGGGGCATTTGATGCACCAGTGATTGGGTCATATTTACTCTGTAATTTACAGCACATTTTCCTTCTTAATAGAAGTAAAATTGCTATAAGGAAATAGAGGCAGATGAAATTTTAGTGTTTCAATACACTTTTACAATATTTATAAGAATTTTTTTCTAATGTCATTGTATTTTGGAAATTTGAACAGCATAGGAACCAGGTGCTAGTGCAGATGCACACCAGCTGTGGTGTCTCAGACTATTGCTGCAAACACACCACTTGTTTAGATCACGAAAAAGATCTGTTGCCTCAAGTACAACAGTATATAGTCATTAAAACCTACTGCTGGGAATTATGCCAGACTAGAAAATTTGTCTTGTGTGTACGGAGCTCTGCAAACTTCTGGGCTGTGCTTCGGGAGGACTTAATTGTTTGATAGGAAAGGTATGATGACAGAACTGTGTAATTTAGTTAACTAGCTTTACCTGGGAATTGTCAAACTACATGCATTTAGCCTTCATGTTTTCTACCATCTCTGGGTGGTGGCACAGGGAAACCATTACTTCCCCATTTCAGATTGCAGATATAATCAGATTTAAGAGTTACAATTAAGCGAGTATATTGTTTATTGATAGTGCAACACACTATTAAGAAACAACTGAATTGTACTGTTGTTACTGATTATTAAATAATTATTAATATTCAATAGTTGTGTCTGTTTATAATTTCCATATAATTAATAACCTATAAAACTATAATTGGGTATTTCACACCCCTAAGTGATACTAATTGGACACAACTGCTATCGAAATACAGCTCTCACCCTTCCATCCCCCACCACTTACTTGGTTGCAATTCCACCACACACCGCCATACACACACTTTACTTTGCTCTCCAGCACTTAGTCTTTTGGACACAGCTTTGTTGGAGAGCCCAGCAAGACTGCTGCAGTGCCCGGGTGGTTTGAGTCAAAGATGTGAGAATACATTTGCTTGCTTCAAAATGTGTTCAGTTTGGAAATACATGGTTTTGTTATTGGGAGTTCAGAATGCTGTTTAATGTAGTGAAGATCAGATGCTGTCTTGTATGCACATTCTGCATGTGCTTTGGATCATAATTAACACTTTTAATAAAACATACCAATACCATCTGCAAATTTTCTTTAGGTGCTGGATAAAGATAATTACCTTTGGGAAAGGAGATTAGCTTTGGTAAAATGATAAACTAATGGAGAAACCAGGAACAAAATTTGTATAACTATTGAAAGTGAGTTCAATTATTCTTGATAGTGCTATAAAGTTCTCTGAAGAATAAAATATTTGGGAATGGATTTTAATTTATTTTTTTTAAAAGGAATGAAAACTAAAACTTAATATATTTGTGATCATGATGGGAGCAGTTTTCCAGTAAAAGGACTGCCACCATGACAGTTAAACCCTTTTCAGACTGCAGGTGTTAATGGTCAAAGTTGTAAACTGGGTGGTATGTCAATGCAAAAGTTGGTTGTGCTAAAGAAAAGATTCGGAAGTACAGTCATAGTCCTATGTAGAGACTTTAGAAGAGCAAATAAAGCCAAATCTGCTTTAGCAGATTATAGAGTAAAAATAAAATGTGTTATTCTATAACAAATTACATGGTACAAAAGATGCAGCAGGCTTTGTACGATTAGTTGCAGTGTGTCCTAAACAAGCTGGAAATGGCAGATGATTTATCTTGGAAGTCATTAAAAAGAATTACAAGTATCAAGATTACAAGAACTTAGTTGTTCTAACTTGACTGTCATGAAATAAATAAAGGTGTAATCCATGTAGGTTATAACTTAAAGGGTATAACTTTTTGTCAACAGAAATCTAACTGCTAGCCTAGGTATTTCTTGGATGAAAAAATACTTGCAGTAGGAAATAATCAGTGTGTTCTGTTCTAGGTTGCTTCCCTAAAGAAGAATGTGGGTCAGTTCAGCGGGTTCCCGTTTGAAAAAGGAAGTGACCAATACAAAAAGAAGGAAGAAATGTTAAAAAAGTAATGATCTCTATTGCTGCTTAACATCACTTGACCCATGCTATACACTCCTTTTAATTTTCAAAATTTTACTTCAGATCACATGTGAAGTTTAAGCTGAGTGGCTCCATGATCTCTTTCTGAGCACACTTGGATCATACAGAAGTTGAAATGTCTTTTAAAAAGAGTTAAATTGTGAACATTTTATTCATAATTCCTGAAGTTCTGGCTTTAACTGTTGCATGATAATTGGCAGATTCTTCTGCCAAGTGAGAGGAAAACTTCTATTTCTGTAGGGGAATCACAGTGTTGTGAATACATTGTGCTTTATTCGTGGTGCAAACTGCATCCTTCTGTGCCTCCAAACTTTCCTACTTCAAAATCAAAGAAATTTCTGCATGTTGTATATAAAACACAGCCTTATGCCTAGAATTGCTCTAGCAACTAGTCTAACTAACATTTTTTCATTTTTCCTTTTTCTAGTGTCTCCCTATATAAGCTGCTTTATTAATAGGAAAATCTGCTGCAGCTTGGTTTTGACTGCACTGAAAGGGTTTAAAGATGCCCCTGCATATTTGGGCTGCTAGCTAAAACTTCTACACAATTGATTCTAATTATTATATATATATTTAGAGTCAGTTTTTTGATAGTGGGAAGAGTTCCAAAATTTGGAATTTGCAAATCTTCCTGCCTCAGATACGTGGTTTTCTCAGAATAGGGTTTGTCAAAGACATGTGAATCTACAAGACAAAGTGTCTCAGATGGGAGTCTTGACTGTTTCCCACTGATAAATTGGATGTTTCCCCTTATCAGCAAAAAAGTCACAAAATGAAGTATTTTTGCACTTTTTTTTTTTGTATTTTCTTTATGAAAGAACTGCTAATTAAGTTTTGTTACCCTTCAGTCTTCAGCAGATGTTCTGAAAACCGCTTGCATGGTCACTCATTGAAGGTAGTGAGCCCTTTGTGCTTCTGTTACTGTGATAAGTTCTGGTCCTCTTCATAGCTATGTGTGAAACACTGCTGATGAGCTTATTAATTTATTTGGACTTAGTTGATTTCTACCCCTACTGTACCTCTGTATATCATCTTACTTTTAACAGTATTGCATAAGATGAACAAAAGGCACAATTTAGTTTGCAAAACCTTACTTTTCCAGTTATAAATTAAAATGAATGAGAGTTGAGGTTGCTGTCTGGATTACAGTTCTTGGATCTTGTAAGTCAGAACTACTTGCTGTGACAGTTACTGACTCAAAACTTGTGTGCATTTGTTTATACCACACTTGAACTGCCTTTTAATACCTGGTATATTGTTAGTGGTTGTCTGCAGGTTTAACTTCAAAGCATTATAACTATGAAAGGATTTGGGAGGTGATGT
Organism: Hypotaenidia okinawae; assembly: GCA_027925045.1. Classification (NCBI taxonomy): domain Eukaryota; kingdom Metazoa; phylum Chordata; class Aves; order Gruiformes; family Rallidae; genus Hypotaenidia; species Hypotaenidia okinawae. The sequence goes on from BSDF01000002.1 coordinate 67,177,431, forward strand.
TCATTCCTTGTATAAATACAAGGGACAAATGCTATGTGTAGCACAAGTCATAAGCCAATTTAGTTAAAGCATAACTAGAACTATAAAATCCTAAATCCAGTATACAAGGTCTTGAGAATTTGAAACAAGCTGTGATGCTATGCAATTTTGAAATCTGTTAATGGGTTTAGTGGTTTTAATTTTACAGTATTGTCTTTTAAAATGTAGGAGAGATTGACTTCTGATACTACAGGAATATTCAGTGTATATCTCCAAGGGCTAAAAAGGAAGGCTCTCTGCATATTAAGAGTGCACAAAATATTATAAACATGTCTAGAACAAAGATTGAAAGATTTGACTTCATCATTGGAAGGGTGATGGATGACCGTTAGAGGCAGGCAGATGCCCCTAACCAGTTAAGATTTCTTGTTCCTATGCCCTAAAGCATGCGAGAACAAAGTTGCTTTATCCCGTTAAAGTCGGTGAGTTTAAACTTTAGAGAAGTTGTAGGCTGCCATGAAATAGTTGCAGTGACTGAAAATAAACAATGAAAAATAAGTTTCCTGTGATTACCAGAAATAATTATTTAAACTTGTGAAAAATGGCTAGACAATGAAATCCACTTTTCAGGCAGCATTATACAAAATTAGTGGAGAGGAAAGCATAAGCATTTGAAGAGCGGTAACAGGTAGAATAAATTTTGGGCTTTTTGGTGTTTGGTTGTTGTTTTTTTTTTTAAAATCTTACTAAGCTTCCATTCTGATGTCATAACCTCTGAGAATTTAACTCTTTTCACTTTTTTCAATACTGTTGGGACAAATGATAAAGTGGGATGATCAGTTCAAGATCCTTTAGGAGTAAAAGGGGTGGATGTCAGAGATACACTTAACCTTCTACCTTCATCACATGTAAAGGGGTAAGGAATCAGAGAAAATACTGGGAGACCCTATGATCCCTAAGAGTTCAAATCTTGCACCCACTGGGTTTATTATCCAAGTTTGATTCTTTCCAGTGTGATAGAATAGGAATGATTCTGGGGAAGACTTTCTTACTAAGATTTTAGAAAATTTTTTTATATATTCTACTTCAAACGCATGTGGATTTCAGAATTATTGTTTTATTTTGCTTTACGTAATAAAGGTAAGGGTTCTTTGCTTAACTATAGGTAAGACTGGAAATGTAGTTGTGTATATATTCATGTCTATTGTCAGGTTGCAGGCACAAACTAGACTGCAGCTTTAGAAGAATGTTACTGATAGTTTAGGATGTAATACTGTATCTTCTTTTTTCATTTTTTCCCCTTTTTCCAGGTTCAGAAATGCAATGTTGAAGAGCATCTGTGAAGTCCTTGACTTGGAAAGGTCAGGAGTTAATAGTGAGCTGGTAACCAGAATATTAAATTTCTTAATGCACCCAAAATCTTCGGGCAAGGTGAGATGCAGGTTGTTATACTGGATTTTATAGCTCTATTCTGATGAAAACTGCATTCCTTATTGTTTGCTGGTTACCAGTGGCAATACAATTGCTATTCTAGCTTACTGAAGTAGCAATGGCTTCTTCAGAGTGGCTCTACTTCAGGCATCCCTCATGGGGGACTTGGATAGAAACTATATGCTTACATGTGTGCGTGCTATGCACTGTTAGTGCACATGTGTATGTAGTCAACACAAAGAGCTAATTAGAGATACCCATACCAAAATACCACAAGTCAATTTTGGTCTGCGGGTGAATGGAGGGAAATAGATAAAATATGTGAGATGGGGAGGAAGAAGAAAATGTCAGGGCAAGGAAATGAAACATTAAATGACAGGAAAATAAGCTGTCAGATACCACTTGGATATGCTACAAATTGCCAAGTGTGTGTGATCACTCTTGGTAATCACAAAATTAAATTTGTTGCAAAGTTAGGAAAACTTGCTTTAACTAGTATATGCTAATGCATTAGACTCAGCTGCCAAGAGTAGCAAACTCTTATTAATTGGACTTCCAGTTTTTAATCTAGAAGCAATACTTAAATAGGTGCTCAGGAAATTACATTTATTCTCAGCAAACACTGATAAGTGATGTGAGCACTGATGAGCGCTGCCTTAGGAACACTGATACTGAGTGATAACAAAATGCAATCTTGCTTAAGATGTGACAGAATTCCTGCCTTTAAGTCTTCTGAAAAATTGTCAGCTAATTTGTTACCAGAAGAAAAAACTTGCTTTTATGGATTGAGGAGGGCAATAGCTAGATTGTTTTTTCTTACTTCCTGTCCTGGTTCTGGCTGGGTCAGAGTTCACCTCCCCAAGCAGCCAGCACAGGTGAGCTGAGTTAGCCTGGGCTGTTTCCACCCCACCTGATAGTAAACTGTCCTTATCCCCACCCACAGAGGCTCTGTCTGTTTCTCCTCCAGGAGTGAGTGAGCAGCATGTGGTGCTCAGCCACTGTTTGGGGCTGAACCACCACACTTTCCTGACCCCCAGCCTCTGAAGATTTGTTTGGTCAGGGGAGTGGAAGGGGTGTTAAGCTTAGAGCTGACAGTTTATTTTATCCAGGTCCATCTCTGTAATAAATTTCTGCGTATCGCAAAATGTTATGGCCTAAGTGTAGCACATAAAAATATTTCTGGATTTTGTTTCAAGACTGAAACCTTTACATTTGTTTACTGTTGTGTTTTTTCACGTGACTGAAGGAATTTATGTTTTTTAAGTTCACTTTTGTATACCTCCTTGGATAATACACCTCTCTATCTCTTAGCCATTGCCAAAATCCAAAAAAACACCAAGCAAAGGTGGCAAGAAAGAACGCAGCAGCACGGGAACGACAAGAAAAGCAAAACGAACCAAGTGCCCAGAGATCTTGTCAGATGAATCAAGTAGTGAAGAAGATGAAAAGAAGGAAAAGGATGACTCTTCAGAAGAAAAAGAAAGTGAAGATGAGGTAATGAGGGTCTTGTTTGTTATTCAATATGGGGTCAAGAACATCTGTCTGCAGCTTGTCGTGTGGTTACTGATTGGCAATTATTGGAACACAGAGTTGGGGGTTAAGTGATGTTTAACTGAATGAATGGTTTGGAAGAGAAGGGAACACAAGTGCAATTTATAAGTATTTTTCATAATTTCTTACTGCATTAGGGCATAAGATAAAAGACAAAGGTTCTAATTCTTGGCTATATTTATATGCACCTTAAAAGAAAAAAAAATTGCTATCTAGGGCAGCCAGGATTTCAAACACAATTGATTGCATTTTCTGTATCATCTTGTGATGACTTTAATTCATAAAAATTCCCAGTATCTATCTTTTTTCCATGTATAGGTTTTCCATGTATAGGACTTGACTTTGAATTCAGTAGAGGTTCTCAACCTACTTGGTTGCATTAGTTTTGAATCTTGGTTCCATATTTCTCTTGGATTTTATGTTCTCATATTTCTCCTAGGGTCTGTGTCTTGTGTTGCAAAGGTAAAAACGAGCATGAGCCTTACAGAGATCTCAGCAATCTCCAAAGTTTGCTCATCTCAGTTATTTCTGTTCTTCTGTTTTCTTTGAAGCTTCTTTTAGCCTTGCATAGTAAGAGAGAAATTACATGAACTTTATGTCTAAATACAAAATACTTTTCCCTGTGCATTTCCTTTCAGCCCAGTACTTACTGACAGAGTAGATGAAAAACATGGAGGGCCAGTACGAGTGTAGAGCTGACTTCGGTACAAATTTTACGCTGGTTAGTCCATATATATGAAGCCTGGAAAAAAGAAGTGAGAAGGAGGTACAGGCTTCATCTTAACCTATATTTTGATTTAGGTGGAACTACTTTTTTAGCCTTAACCAAAGCCCAGCAACAAAGAGCAATTAGTCAACTGTTGGTGTCCAAGGAAATACTCTGTATAACCTAGGGAATCTTTGGCTGTAATTTAAGGCTGTTAGTTACTTGGGTTACAGTCTGTCTGTTGTGATGGAAGTGTGACAGACTGTTAAGGACATAGTCTAAGACTGACAAAAATATTTCTGTTGAAAGGACAATTTATGTAACTAACTGTTTTGTCACGGACATTTTGATAGGTGTTTGTTTTCATTTAAAAAGATTGTTTAAGGAAATTCCCTGTGCCTTCACAAAACAAACTTAATTCTTAGTTTGCCTAAGTTTCTTTTCTCACAAATGGCAAATTGAAAGAGGGCTGAAACACCAGAAGTTAATTTTGTATTTATTCATCTCTTCAGCAAAACGTTCTGCCTACCATGAGGAGAGGAATATCTCTTTCAGAGGCAGGAGTTGTTTTATGGTTTTTTTTCAAGAACTCAGTTACTTTAAAAAAATCCCAAACAAAAAACCCAGAACTCACAGTAAAACCCATTGATCTACAGGGGTTGTCTTTTCCTTATTTCTGAAGGTAGGAATTAGCTGTTGCCTGGTAGATGTATCTGAGTAGACTGAAGTCTTTGGAAAATGAAGTTGACTTCTATGGAGTAAAACATTACAGGCAGAAGGATGTAGGCAGCTCTGTTGGAATCTTGGGCATGGAGTGGCTGGAGTAGACTGTCCTCAGAGTTGCATGTGTCTCTTGGTTGCAGCTCTTTCTTTAAACAATAGAAAGAAACAAGAAAAGTCTTACAGTTACCTTGAAGCGAAAGATACCTGAAATATTTTTGTGTGCTGAGGAAGCATAGTTTTATTTTTTAAAAAACCCAACAAAAAAACCCCAACCAAACAAAATGTGGGTATTGGGTTTAGCTTCTGACCTTGTAACTGGTGATGTAGCTTTAGCAGAAACTAAAAAGCTAAAAAGTTAGAAACAACACACACAGAGTCAGGGATTGCCCTATTTCTAAATAAATGTATTTTCTGAATTTCAATGGTCAAAGTCTTTATTCTTCATTTAACACTGCAGAGTGAGCATAACTGAGTAAGCCAATATAAATAAATAGAATCTTGTTTATTAAATACTACTTTAATGAGTTGTACCAGGTACTAATGGGAGAAGCCATTAAAAGTTATACGTAGCAATCTTAATTGTTTGGATATGATAGTTTGCTCAGTTGGCTACACTCTCACTTGAAATATAAATTAGAATTATGAATTTAGTAGCCACTCTAGTTCATTTGGTTTGTTTCATAATGTTCTTTCTCTGAAGTATGGTGTATTCCTGGTCAGTGTTCCAATGTTTGTTTCTGTGAGGAAAGTTTTCAGCCTTGTCAGTTGTATTACCTGAAGATTCTGCATGCTAAGCACACATTTAATTTGTGTGTGTAGGCTTAAGAGAGCTATGGCATCTAGAAGTAAGTAAATACAGCACATAATGTCCTTTCTTTTAAAGGAACATCTTTAAAGTGATTTTATAAGCTAATTATAAGTAATTATTAATGGAATGAACTAATATCATCAAAATTCTAGCTATTTGAGTCTATGTTGAAGGGCAACGTGAAATTTAAAAATAAAGTAGGAGTACTCTGTGAACATACTCCCTCTATGGTATAGGGGTAGAAATTGCTAGTATGGTACAGTAATTAAAATTGCTGGTTCAGTTTGTTTTGACAGAATGGATAATTTCCATTGTGGAAAAGAAGTATAGATTGTTCAGGTAGAATCCACCATTTTAATCTTCTGCTCATCTTCTTTATAGCCCCCTAGAAAAGCATCTAAAAGAGAAAAATCTAAAAAGATGACTTCCAAAACCAAGAAAGCTGTGAAAGGTGCGAATGTCAAGAAGGCAGATAGCAGCACTACTAAAAAAAATCAGAACAGTTCTAGAAAAGGTAAATGCTTTAAATCTTTCATCATGTGTTGTCTTGTAGCTTAACTGGCATGCTTATTAGAAAGGAAGCTTTTGCACCTAATTGTGAAAGAAAGTAGAATTTGGTGGATTGTTGGCTTGCTACTTGATGTTTCTTTCCTTGCAGCAGTCATTAAAAAAAAAAACCCAAACCTCCTTGGTTTGGGTATACTTTATGCCATCTCTGTTGTTTACATTTGTATACTTTTTATTTGCACATTAACTGGAAGTATCAGCCTAGTTCTACTGGAGTAACAACAGCAAAATTCTTTTGGTACCTGTAGAGTTACTTCACGTGAATCTTACATTAGTGGACCAATTATAGATCCCACTCTTTGTCTTGTCTTCAGCAGCTTGATGTGGGTTTTTGTTAATATAGATGTGCATCCTGTTGCTATAGCTTTTCGCATATCTGACGATTTCCATAAAAGGTATTCCCTACGGTTGAGTTTCTTAATACCTCTGTAAACATCACAGCAGGTGGGGACAGGCTGGTTTCTTTCCAAGCAGCTTTGCAGAAAAGACCCAGGTGGGGGCAGATGGTGGTCACAGACAATGACTTGAACCCAGCTCAGCAGCGTACCCTTGTGATAAGGAGCACTAACAACATTTTGGGCTGCTTCAGCATGTAGCCAGCAGGCTGAGGGAAGCAATTATTACTCCGTGTTTAGTGAGCTTGCATTGGGAGTGCAGTGTCCTGCCGTGGCTCCCTGCTACAAGACCAACGAGGACATGCTGGAGTGAGCCCAGTGAAGGGGCTGGAGCACACAATTTAGGGGAGGGGAGGCAGAGAGAGCTGGGCTTGTTCAGCTGGAAGAAGAGATGGCTAAATGGGTGTCACACTGCCATCTGCAACTACCAACTGGGGGAGGCAGGGCCAGGTTCGGTTTGAGGGTTCACAGCTGGAGCGCAGGAGGTGACAGATACAAGCTGCCACCAAGGAACTTGCAATTAGGTGTTGACATGTGAGGGGAAGAAAAGCTTCAGTGTGAGGGTGGTCACAGAAACAGCCTGGAGCAGTTGTGGAATCCCTGCTGTTGGAGGTGTTGGGAACTCAACCTGGAAAGACCCTGAGCAGTCAGTCCCATGTTGGCCCTGTTCCAAGTAAAGGCTTAAACCAGATGATCTCCAGAGGTTCTTTCCCACCTTAAATTCTGACACTCTAACAGCTATATCTCTGTCACAGTTATAGTATGAGTTATTAATGCATCATATATCCATACTGCAAACACTTCATTTAATGCCATCAATGGCGTATGTATGCTATAGCACAGACATCAGTTCAGGTTAATTATCCTGCTTGCCAATGTGTTAAGAAAAGGAATAGTTAAACCTGTTGTCATAGAATTACACTTAACTTCTTTCATAGTCTCACTTTTTAACAGAATAAACTGGCCTGGCCTGAACTCGATGCATTTTCAGGTTGCCTGCTAGCAGCACTAATGTGTCTGACACTGTGTGTGCGTGTTTTACTTTGTCATCAATATGTGTGTGTGTGTGTAAAAATAAGCTACATTGTTTTGTGTTTATGGTGTGTAATATATTCATAATTTCTTCTGTACTGCATTTTTTTGTTTGACCGTATATTTGTCATACAAAAATCAAAGTGTTAAGTGGATTTCTCTGTAAGCTCATCTAGATTGCTTGGCATCTGCTTTGAATTTTGTCTTGCTCACATTAGAGGAATTGAATGGATGTTGGAGTCATTCTGTCTGATTTTTTTGTTGTTGTTGTTGCCGGAAAAGATTGCAGCAGTGTGCTGTACCTGTGCCTCTTTGCTTTACTTACTTCATAATTTTCTTCATTTGTTGTCATGGTGTTTCTGGTAGCACATTCAGTAATATGGTATTGCAGAATTACAAGATCTGGATCCTAGTGTGCAGCACTGAGGGGGAGGCAGGATCTAATTCCCTGTTTAAGGCAAATAGGCACTTTTTTTAGAGCTATAATATCTCAATTTAGAATTGTTGTTATAAATCTTTTTTTGGATAGGTTTATCTGTCCAATACTTCCTAGAGTACATACAAATCTGTAAACTGATAGTTTATAAACAATGATGTGGATTCATAAATAAATGTGGGATCGAAAGGATTAGCTTTGTTTTGAAGTGGATGGTCTGGCAATATGTCTGTTTTAAAGGAGGCCATCTGTATCAGATGTTTTGGTGATAGTTCTGATGGCTTCTGGTTTGGAGGAAAAAAACAGAGGAATTGAAAATATTTTATTACAATTCAATTCTTTTTCATATTTAGAAAGTGAATCTGAGGATAGTTCAGATGATGAACCTTTAATTAAAAGGCTGAAGAAACCACCCACAGATGAAGAACTAAAGGAGACAGTCAAGAACTTGTTGGCCAATGCAAACTTGGAGGAGGTCACAATGAAGCAGATTTGCAAGGAGGTAAGCAAATATGATTTTGCAGTCTGTGTTAAGGCAGTGGGTTGTCTGTGAACTGACTTTTGTCATCCTTTCAGAAATGGAGGCTTGCACTCCACACAACGGTTTGGAAACAAACGTAGTTTTGCATAGATTGATTGATTTGCTAAGAGCTCTAACAAGGAGAACTTTGATCTTAAGATACACAACACTGATAACCAGTGTTAGAAAGGAAATCTGCTAAGAAAAATTAGCGATGTGGAAAGCTAGCAGTGTTACCTCCAAAACAACTGCCATGTATTAAAGTGAAAATATTTGAGATGTAGAGATGGTGCAGCAGCTTGGTCCTGTCAAAAGGGGAGGGCCGTGTCCTGCTCTATGTACATTTCTCCTGCTCACCTTGCTGTCGTTCCTTGTAGGTTCTCTTTATGAATCCATTCACTCTCATCTATCAGCAAATAATGAATAGTTCTTAACTGAGTTAGTGAGCTGAATCAGTTCAGGAAGAATCCATTAGTTGTCAGGACAGGTGCCAGGAAGGAACCATGTGGCCAGAAAAGGGAAAGGTGGGGAAAAATTACCAAAACACAGACAAAATACTGTTACCTTGACATTTTCTGCAGTCAGTTAACTTGCATGTTTGTTTTCCTGCTGCTTCCGAGAAGTTGTCTTGAGAAAATTAAGCCAGAAGTAATTCTTATAAGAAAAGTGTACTTTTATATTCTGTACAAACTTTTTGTCATGTTTATAGTCATTCTAGAAGCCTGAAATTTGGAATACTGAAATAAAATACTCTCCATTGGTTGTCAATGTTGGCATCTGTTTTTTGTTTGTTTGGTCCTCTCTTACCCAGTTAAGCAAAGAATAGTTGTAGAATAGCACTCAAATATGTTGACTCTCCTGTTTGTCACTTGAAAGGATCACAATTTTACTTACAACCAAAAAAGAAAGAAGCCTCGGGATTTGATGTTTGCTTACGTTCCTACGCTCATGTAGGGCTTTCTGACCACTTAAAGAGCACGCAAGGGAAATACTGGAGAATTCTTAGATCCTGACATGGCAAGCTAGACATTCCAGTTTGTTGCTATGAAAAAATATAGGACCAGTTTAGTCAGTGACCAAGCATTAAAAACCCTGTGTATTTAAATACTTGAGGTCTAGATAAGGACAAGAAAATAAACTTGTCACTTTATGTAATTAACAGAGGGCATTTTGGCAGTTGTAATACTAGAACCACCACACCCATTTTTGCCCTAACTACTTTTAAGCACCTGCTATTCATACAATACATTGAATGAAAGTAACTTGAGGTGGTTTTTTTTTTTTTTACTTTTTTTTAGGTATATGAAAACTATCCTAGTTATGATTTATCTGACAGGAAAGACTTCATTAAAGAAACAGTCATAGAGGTAAAAACTTTGTCAATTAGAAGACATTCTGGGTTGGGGTTTTGTTTTTTTCCCGTCAGCCTATTAAAGTGGCATGGCAGCCTGTTACACTAGTTTTAATAGCTTCCTGTACAGTACTGGAAGTTAGTGTGCTGATAAAGCTGAACTCTAGCTCTGACTGTTTTTTTTCTTTTGTATCCCTCTTTCAAAATTAACTGCTTCAGACCATTTTCTTAGCATGTCACTAATACTGTTATGAATTTCTTTGGTAAGCAGAACTAAAATTAAAGTTCTTGCCATTTTTGATTACTTTTATTCTCTGAAAGCTATGCTTTTGGTTTAAATTACAGCCTTGGCTGCAAGGTGCCCTATAATTCATGCACTGACCACATACATCCATAGGTAACAATGTATGAGGTTGTGTAATCTTTGCAGACCTGCAAGCTCTGGCAATGAGAGAAGGTTAAAGATAGGTAGCAGTTCTCTGTGTGTGCTTCTGATAGCACAGTCATAATGTTGCCTTTGAGTTTGCTGCACTTAATGAAGATTATCTATGCCTGATCTCATGTACTCGTGACAAAGGGTTTATTGTCCAGTCCATGGGTGGTAACTTGTAAAAAATATTTTTCAAGTTCAATTACTTTTGTTTGCTCAAAAGTAAAAATGGAACTGGAGAAGTGAGGTTCTGTTAGTGGAGTTAATAAAGTACCTTCTTTTTTTTTTCTCATGTGGCTTCATTGCAGATGTTGATATATGGCTATCTAGAAATAGTTATGTCTGTGTTGTGCATACACGTCTCTATCAGCAAAGGCATAACAGAGCAAACTGTCTGCTGTAGGGATGTTCTTCATTTTTTTTGTGATAGCAAAAGTAGTGTATTTTCTTGATAGTCTGATGCAAAAGGAGAGGCTGTATGTAATTGGACTGAGAGAAAGGAGAATACTAATACACTTCTCATTTCAGTTGATTTCATGATCTGATCTGACTGTGGGAAATGAAGATTCCTGGCTTTATGTCCCCATGGATTTGAAGATCTGATAGGCACCAGCAAAAGGAATGTGTCTTACCCTCGTGGTATTTAGTCAGAGCTGATTCTGCTGATCTAATGTTAAGAGTGTTGATGTAAATTGCTTTGTGTATCTTTTCCTTTTTTTCTCCCCCTAAAACCAAAACTGCATTTGATGCAGTTTTTAGTTGAACATACTTAAGTTTCATGCATGGCAATAAGTGTTCCCTTTTTTTATAGTTTTTGTACATTTTGAATTGCTTTGTATAACCAGATTCATGAGAACCATCATAGCTTTTTAGTGTGGATTACTAGCTTGTAGGAGACTTAAAAAATCAAGTAAGGTGAAAGCTGCTTATCTGCACGTATACACGCAGAGACTGGAATATTGCAGTGTTGGTTATAAAGGTATTTTGAATACATATCCATTCTGAAAATAGCAAGAGTTTGTCACATGTTAATGTCTTTTATATTCTGATACATTCTACAGATGCAGAATTATTCAACGTCTAGATTACTGTCTTGCATGTGTAGGCACTGAGAACTGTCAAAGCATGGTAACTAATTGGCACATAGATGTTATTTTTGTACTTTTTAAAAGGTATTCTGTTGTGTATATAAAGTTATTTCAGATTTCCTTTGTGCAAATCAGTTTTTTAATCTTGTTATTTAGAATTTGACATGAAATGTCAGTGTTCAGCAGTGAGGCTGTGATGAAAAGTGGTATGAAGCTACAAATGGGTTGGTTTTATGATGTTTGTCCCATCCTACCTTGTACAGAAACTAAGGTGTAGTTTTATACTTAAGCTTTTCAGCATTTAACTTTGTACAAAAATCAACATATACATTTGTTTCAGTGGCTTGATACAGTAAATAAAATCCCTCCAAAGCCTAGAGGGAAATTTCTCAAGTTCACTTTGCAAAAAATCTTGTACTTCAGTGTCTTGACTGGATAGTTTAGCATCAGAGAAGTGGGTGTCCAGGATGTACAGCTGGGAGGTTTGATAGCTTTGGAAGCCCACAGTTTGGCTTCTGAATTGGGCAGCACCGAAACGTGTGGTTAAGCTGTCTTTGGTATGGGAAAGCTCTGCTGAACCTGACCCTTGGTGCCTCGACATTGATAATGGTACTTCTAAGCGTGCAGTCTTGAACTCTGTCCCTCAGCTTTTTGGATCAAAGTGAGCTCTTTGTCTAAATTTTTGTTGTTTAGGTTTCTGTTCTCCATACACTTTGTTGCTAAGACGTGAAGTCCTACACTTAAAATCATTAATAGCTGCCAAAGCAGGGGCTGCCGTTAATGCTGAGAGCACAGAATCCCTCTGACTGTAGTATTGCTGGAAAGACAAAGCCTATTTTTTTGAATTTTATTATTGTACAGTTGAGAAATAAGGGTTCATAAATGATCTAAATTCTGCAAATGTTCAGCCAGTTAGACTATTAATCTGCACACACTTAGTTTCTTTGCGTGTAATCGTTTCTAATAAGGCTGAATGTAATGGGGGGTTTTGTATTCAACAGATGTCTTTCACAAAAATGTAAATCAATTTTTATGATCTAACATTTGCCTAAATGTATAGTAAAAACTCTGCACAGAAAGAAGATTGTTGTCTTTATCTTATCTGGTAGAAACTATTCAAGCCTAATTTAGCAGGCTTTAAAGGTACTACTGCTGAAATGTAAGTCTTTGCACCAGGATAAAATTTTATATCTTCTATAAGGTTGGCTTGGCTTTGGGGTTTTGGTTTTGTTTAATTTCTTTGAACTATCTTAGCATAAAAAATACTTCTTAAATGCAATTAAAAACATCAAAAGTTTCCGAGTCCTTCTTAAAAGTGGTGACTTACTTGTGTCAAGTTTTGTTTGGTTTTCAATTGGATTTTCTACAAATACGTGAACTGACTTGTGATTTTTTTTTTTTTAATGTAAATACACAAGTTGGTTTTAATTATATGGGTCAAGAAGTGTTTTTAAGATGAGTGACTCCTGAGTATAAATATTTTTCATAGTGTAAATTCTAACAAAATCTTACAAAAGGATAACATACTTGTATTTATTGTATATACGCATTACTTGCCACTCGAATTGCACAGATGGAATAGAAATGAACTTGGCATCCTTTAAATACTCTGTTTAAATCTTAACTGCAACTCAGGGTAGCTCTCAACAGAGGAGAAATGTCTGAGCCTTTCCCTTGCTAATCCATACCAGTCTGGCTGCAGCTTACAGAAGATTCCAGTACAACTAGGGAAAAGGCTGCAAGAGAATACTAAAAGGTAAATAAAATGTCCTGCTTATCCTGATGCTGTGGGATTAAACAAACAGCCAGTCAGGGCTCTCAATCCTCTACAGAAATGCTCATAAAAGATAGCAACTACTTAACCGGATGGAAGGTAACTGGATGAAGTGTTAAGGCATATACCTTCCAGATGTTAAAGATTGTCCCGAGCATTGTATTCTAGAAAAACGGTCCTTACATATTGATATTATTACAGCATAATTCCTACAGTCCAGTGTATTGGTTCCTCTATTTAGTTAAGTCTTTAGTATTGGGTATTTTGGTCAGTGACCTGCAAATCCACACAAAATAACCTCAATGACTCACTTGTATGTACAGCTGATCTTACGAGTGAGCTCGGCTTTTGAGGCCCTGTAGGAGAGGGCTAGGTGTGCAAAGAGTAACTGGAGTTACGTAGGAACTTGGGGTATGCTGCTCAGGCACGTCTAACCAAGACAAAATTAAGAAGGCAAAACTTTTAAGTGACATGTCACTTTATTCCAGAAGCTCTAGGCAAATAATCATCTTGGGCCTGAGCGGGCTGCTGATAGTATCGGTTTTCATTCTGCATTATCCAGTTACATGGCACAGGACAAAAGATCTGAATATCTGAGTTTAGATTAGCCACTGCTAAGCCTGACTTAAAAATAACCCTTTTGGAGCCCAGGGCTTAATCTGGCCAAATAACGCCCCTGGCATCTGGCATGGTGATTCTATTAAGGTTTATTAGCTCTGTTGCTGTTTGAGAAGGTGGCTTGTGACCACTCGAGATCTAATTATTCCTGTTTCCAAATTAGAAAGTCAAACTATAATCAAGTAGCTTCAACTGAGCTAGATGAAAGCATTCCTGAAATGACTTCTGGTGGTGGTTGTTATTTTAGTTCCTCTTATTTAGGGAGAATAGTAGTAAAATTACAATGAACCAGAAGACTGTCTAGAAGCTTGAAATAAGTAATTTAAATCAATTTTTCACTAGTTAAAAAAGTCTTTGCTGGTGACAGGTGTGTTACTGACAGGTGTGTTGCTTTGCAGAAGGAGAATGATGTTGCCCTTCCTTTGAATTTGGAAATATCTACTAAAGCAAGTAGCTGATAATTGTAGTCTAAAAGTTTATTCAGATAGGCCTTGACTTTGAAGAGAAATGGTCTGACAAGAAACCTCCTAAAGGTCAAACAGAAGCAACTGCAGCATCCTGCCTCTGGGATAGAATAACACCATACAACAGTGCAGGTGGGGACAGGCTGGTTTCTTTCCAAGCAGCTTTGCAGAAAAGACCCAGGTGGGGGCAGATGGTGGTCACAGACAATGACTTGAACCCAGCTCAGCAGCGTGCCCTTGTGATAAGGAGCACTAACAACATTTTGGGCTGCTTCGGCATGTAGCCAGCAGGCTGAGGGAAGCAATTATTACTCCGTGTTTAGTGAGCTTGCAGTGGGAGTGCAGTGTCCTGCCGTGGCTCCCTGCTACAAGACCAACGAGGACATGCTGGAGTGAGCCCAGTGAAGGGGCTGGAGCACACAATTTAGGGGAGGGGAGGCAGAGAGCAAGGCTTGTTCAGCTGGAAGAAGAGATGGCTAAATGGGTGTCACACTGCCATCTGCAACTACCAACTGGGGTAGCAGGGGTAGGCAGGGCCAGGTTCGGTTTGGGGGTTCACAGCTGGAGCGCAGGAGGTGACAGATACAAGCTGCCACCAAGGAACTTGCAATTAGGTGTTGACATGTGAGGGGAAGAAAAGCTTCAGTGTGAGGGTGGTCACAGAAACAGCCTGGAGCAGTTGTGGAATCCCTGTTGTTGGAGGTGTTGGGAACTCAGCCTGGAAAGACCCTGAGCAGTCAGCCCCATGCTGGCCCTGTTCCAAGTAAAGGCTTAAACCAGATGATCTCCAGGGATCCTGGGGATAAAAAGATGGCAGTGTTATGTAACTTGCTGGGCCTTTTCACCTGACCTGGTTCACTGGACTGCACTCTGTCATATATTTGCTACTTAATTTTTGTCATCTAAATTTTAGACAGCATGGGCTAAAAGAAAAAAACCCAAACCCTCATACCAGCAATTTTCTTGAAGGACTGTCATTCTGTAGAGGAGTAAGATGAGATCTACTGTTTATTAGTGGAAAGAAGTTAGTATTTTTCAAGGCCAGTGTCAGGTGTAATGAAAACAACTTGAACTGGCATCAGGAGAACAAAGCACATCCTCAGGACACAAACTTTGAACTGCTAATCAAGAACAACAGCATTAGGGAAGAGCAGTGACTCTTCCACTCAGTCATGCTTTCACTACTACCTGTGTTACTGTTTGAAATAAACTTTTGAAGGGAGTAGGATTATTACTTTAAGTTGCTGGCAGGCAGGCTGAACAAACATCTAACCCCCCTGTTCAAGAAGAATAGGGTAGATGAGCATGATTGGAATATGCATTGTTAGTAATTAAAATTTTTTTGGGTGCCTGATAGTCAGGCTTGCATGTGCTTACAGTGATCTGTGCTAGTAGGAACCTTTTTGGACCACAATTCTTCTATACAGTTACATAATATTTTTCACTGAGTAATTTTAAGTGGGCCTCTGATGATTTTTCTGGCTATTTTAAGATTATAGGCAACGCTTCTAAACAATTATAATTTTCCTTAACCAAAGGAAACTGAAGCTGAGATTATCTCTGATACAAGTCTATGAATTGCTTTGTAAAGCTCTGAGGCAAAAGACAGTATTATGGTATTGTCCAAATAACAGCAAAATTAGTGCTTGGAGTTCCAGAAAGATTGTAGAGCAGCACTTCTGAGGAACCATCTAGCTGTAGGAACATACTAAAATGAAATCTTAAATCAATACCAAATATAACGAAGTAGAGGCTTGCCCACTAAAGACAAAAAAAAGCCACCCCAAAAAACCAAGACATGAGCACCCTGTGGATACTTTCCAGTTTTATTCTGCTGCCATAACACAGTCACACAGAAGAGTTGAAGTGTAACAGATCATGCTCTGCATTCAAGTACTTTTAATAACATTTAAACAAATCCACTCAAAGAAAAAATTCCCTAGTTTTTTTTTATTTGCAGGGAATAAATTAAACACAAAAGGAAAAGAACACATACATGCTTGAAATAAATTTTAACATAGGTATTAAAAAAATTTTGGGAACATTACTTAAAGAATGAAGTCTCAGAACCAGCCTGATGTTCTTACACATTTCAAATAAACGTAAATTAAAATGGAACATATTTTATTTACTCCTCAAACTTAAGTGCAGCACAACACAGCTTAAGTGCCTTTGCACCAAAAGAATATACAAATAATTAATAGACCAGACCATTGGTAAATTTGTTTTTTTATGCTATAAGAAGTGTGCAGCAGCTAAAGCCAAATGTGAGGCGGTGTTTGTTCGTATCCATCTCTGTTCTCTAGAATATAGCATGTATCTACCCCCAAAGCTGAAGGTAGATTTAAAACATCAAAAATTAACAGGGTGGAAGCAAATGCCTAAGATCAAGCATGTTTGCACAGACTTCGAACTGTGGAAATGGAAGCTGAGCTCGACTTTCCAGATAGTTCCTATCTAACATGGGATGTGTTTAAATGCTGATGCTAAGCTGACTGGAGTTCTGACTGAGGTCAGCTGAAGCAGCCACTGAATATAATGTTTTGGGCTTGCAGGAACAAGCTTTTTTTCCCACCTGCAGAAGCTCCTCTCCTTAGAGCTCTGTCATGTATGATAAACTGGGGAAGAAACTCAGGACTCAAACATAGGCAACTCTCAGTCTTTCCTAGGTATGCTGTAGGTTGGCCTGTAATATATGACATTAACAAAGTGCAAATGATTACAAAAAGCAAAATCTGGTGTATGATTATCTCTTATCCATGGATTTTGTCTTGCTTCTTATAGCCTTGAGATTACTTGGAAATACTTTAAAACTGTACATACTAGCATTTAGGTAGAGGAAAATTATGAACAGTTACACTTTTCCTATTAATCCATATAATTCAGCTCCAGGAAGCAGAACAGAATATATATCTGAAAAACATTAGTTATATAAACATCTTCACCTTGTAAATTAGAGATTAAATAAACGTATTTAACAATATCATAGCTACTCTAAACCCAAAATATTAGGTATTTAAAAAAGAAGAATTGTGTTTACTCAGTAGGGTTTTTTTTAAGGTTGCTTCTTGTTTGATTTTCCCCCAAGGATACAGCTTTAAGAAAATAAGCACTCTAACTAAAAAAAGTTTGCTGTGTCCTTCTTAAATGAAGAGAATAAAAAAAGAAAAGAGCCTATGCATGGGGGGGGGGAGGGGAAGAATAAGTGCTTACTCCTTCCAGAAATCATGAAGCCTATGTAGTAAAAGTTAGAGGGAAAATATGGAGGAAGATATCCAAAAGTTGGGTTTGATTCTTCTTTTTTTTTTTCTTTTTTTTTTGCATTATTACCATTTTAATGGAACATCATTGCAACAGATATCCAGTTGTCTGTCTTATTTTGATTGAAAAACCTTTTTTTTTTCTTCCCTGTCCCATGGAAAAACCTATTAGCTAGATGCTTAGCCCTTACTGAATTACTCCCTCAAGTTGTTTTTATTAATACTTTAATAATTAAAAAAAAAACCCCTTCAAGTCAAAGTGCAAGCCACCTTATTTCAGCCCTTCATAAAAGTTTTAATATTTTTCCTCATTCATCTTCACTTATTTTTTAAATATAAAAGCTGAATGAGCCATTAGGAACTTAGTCCTTCACTGCCCACTGTGTACTCGCCAGTGGCACTTCCTCTACTCAGCCCAAATGAATTTGGAAGTTTGTTTTCAAAAGAAACCCCCATAGCAATACAGTGTGTTTAAGCTGTCCTGTCACTACATGGTCAGAAGCACTAAGCAAATCTAAACTCAGCCTATTATTGTAACAAGAACTTCTCTGAATAAGTAGCAGAGAGAATATTTCAAAGTTGGTTTTTTTTCTTTTTCAAAGTAACATAAAAGTTATTTTTTTTTCAAGTAGTTATTAGCTACAATAACCTTTCTATGATTGCACTGTAAACTGTTCCAGCAGTCTGATTTAAAGGAACAAACTTGGTATTCCAAAGCCTGCTTAGTGTAGGCTAAGAGTATGAAAAATAGTCTAGAAAAGGTTATTGACTGCAGATGGAAAGAATGATAGTTGAGTTCCTTCCTAGAGTAATTCTAGAATTTGTCTAGGCTATCCAGGCTTTTGGGAGCAAGTTTGATCTCCTATGAGCATAATGAACCTGAGAATTCTGCACAGTTAGTGGACAGTTCCCATCCTCGTTACTAACTGCCAGCACTTCCAATGCCGTGTGCTAACTTAGTCCTGTTTTAATCTAACCTTCTGCCATGAAGGTTTACAACAGCACGACTGGAGCCACACAGAAGAGGACTCTCAACAAAAGTTCTACTAGTTACTCTGTGGCCAGGGACTCCCAATGTCTCTCTTGGTAGTAACACCTTAGCTGGAAAAAACACCCCAACCACAGCAGGGCCTAGAAGAGGGGTGGGAGAGAAAGAGGAAAAGGACGGTGAAGATTTTATCTTCAGGTACCATATACTAGTAAGTACCACTTAGGAAAAAGGCAGCAAATAGGAAACTTGAAGATAGTTTTACCCACAGAAAACAAAAAGATAGATCTATCAACACAAAATTTCAGTACTTAAAATGCTGCTATTTTGCTGGCTTCTCGAACCCCACTCAAGTAAGCTCCTGTAACGGTCTGAGGAAAGTGCCTGTTTGTGGCCTGCATTTAAAAGAAAGAAAAAAAAAAAAGTTAATTGTTTCTGAAACTATTAGAACAGCTAGCATTTCAGTTTAGAAGATCAGGTTTGTTTTCCTCAAGATTATACCGACATTTTTAACAGCAATGTAAAACTTCTTAGAAACAGTTTAGGAGAAAAACTTTAGGATTTTTAGCAAGTTCAAAGTTTGAAGCACATCAACTAGCAAAGCCAGCAGCCTGCTTTGCTCCCTGCACTTGAGCGGGGCAGGTGAGTGCTGTTTCAGTATAGAAAGCACTATATTCCGTCAGCAGCGTGGCCTTGTTATGTTACCCACACAGGGAGGAACAGAAAGAGATTTTAATCAAAAATACAAGTGGATGGTAGAGTCTTGTCATGTTCTGCCAAAGTCTTGTGGCTTGTTTTGTTCGTACATTGGCTGGAAGCAGCAACGCTGAGGTATTGACAGGCTGACTCCTGTTCTTACCTCTGCCCTCAGAGTGGTTCCAAAGAACGTTTATCAATACAGTGATAGGCACTTTATTTTTTTATATATATAAACCATTAGGTTATGCAGTTCACTCCTGACCTGAAATACGTGGCAGGCTTTCCATGCCCAATAATAATAATAGGAATAAAGAGGGATCTGTGTCAAAATCCAAAAGTATGTGTGTGTTTGTGTAACACAATAGCTACACCTCCAGATTAATGGTGTTTGCTAGCAAAAGGCTGTCTTTCCTAAGAAACAGTTCCCCAATAACCTTAACAAACAGTAACAACCATACTTACTTCACCAGCAAAGAAAATTTTTCCTTGTATGTCTTCAGCTATAATGTCGTAGGCTTCGCCGCTACCCCTGTTTTGACAAAGCTGTATGCCATCTGCAGCCAAGGGTCTTTGCTCCAGCCAGTGACAAAGAACTTCACTGGGTCAGGAACCTCCTGCACAACAAAAATAAGAGATGTGCACTGCAAGGAAAAGCTCGTCATCATGTAACTTTTCCCTTGGTTTCTTGTCCCAAGATCACATCCCAAAATTAAATTCCAATTTTCTTTATTATACTACTAGCCACCAAGATCATTTTGCCTGATAGACCTGCGGGGTGTCTGAAACATCACAGTGCACTATTCTGAATGCAACAGATCTGGATATTATAAAGTACTGCCTACATGGACATTCCTTCCTAAGTAAAAGGTAGCCTAAAAATCCAGACGTTCTCTTGCAAATAGATAAGATACCAGTATCAATGTCATGTCTGTGTGTAGACTGTAAGCACTTCTTAGCTTGGAAAGGCATGATGCTTTGCTACTTCTGTATTGTTAAATCTCAAAATGTCATCTTAATTTTGGAGATAATTACATTACCTAACTAAGATCAGAAAGCTGGCTTGAAAACCAGGTTCAAAGAGAAGACAAAATAACCCCAGAAAATCGTGAAGTCTGTAGTTAAGCCATGACAGTAATACTGTGTATATTCTGTCATGTTACAGCATACAAACATCATAAAATTCTACCAAAAAGAACCTGGATAACAATTGTATGAAGATTTAGTTACCTACAACTGTGTCTTAACTGGAGGGGCTTGTGACAAGTAAACAGTAGCCCTCTTGGCTGCCTCTTTACCCAACGTGTGGTGGCAGCAAAGACATTATGCCAGTCGGGTAGCGTGTGAGAGACTGAAGCTCAAGCAACAAAGACAACAGTTAGCCAAGTATGGCAAGTTTCACAGGCACCCCAGAAGTTCTGGTACCCCCCTGGACTCTACCTTGTCTGAGCATCCCTCTGCATTGTGGACAGACAACTGGAATTAACGACGGCTGTAAACCACAAAGGCAGATGTGGAAATCACTCTCCTAGACTAGGGTGGCATCAAAACCTGAGGCCTGTTTGCTGCTTCCGTGCTCTCGTGAGATCAGAACAGCAGGAATGTGAATATACATTGCACGTGATTCTGGTACCTGTAAAGCCATTACCAAAAGTATGTTTTCTAGGAAAAGTCAGGCTTTCAAATGCCAGTGTTTCTCCAAGACCATTAATCCAAACATCTGAACCATCAGTAAAACTTGGGAGATCCCCCATGAATGCTAACATGAGCCTTCTTTGGGATTTAGCTGGCATTACTGTCTACAGAATGGAATGAATGCAAGTAACACTGCTAAGGCAGTCTTCCACTTACCCCAGATTTCTGTTTTTCCTATTAGATTTTATACTAATTGTGAGTTGGGGGAAGGAAAAAAAGGCAGACAATTTTCCTTTTTTCAGTCAGGATATAGAGTGCTTGATAGAGCATTTTGCCTGTACCTCCACCCCAAGACAGCTCAAGAAGGGTTGTTTCTTGTTAGAAAAGTTAGGGATTGGTTTAAGGGTGCTGTAGTTTCAGTTGCTTTTGATGTAGAGGGGTGGGTGAGTGGGAAATCACAGTCACATTCATCTAGCTTAAAGCTTTAATGATGTATTGGAAGTGACCAAAAGAAAGTTTGGAAAACATGACATCTACTTTCAAGGACAACAGTTCATTTCTAGTTTTTGATTTGTTACCATTTTCTTTCAGACAGATGTCAGAGGCTTCAGTTCAGATTTTCCACATGAGACCAAACATTGTGTTTTTAGTCTATCTCAAAGGAAACCTGCGCCCTCATACTGACCCCAAAATAGTTTAAAACGTCAAAGGTTTTCCTTTGTATCATGAATCAAAACCTTTACACCTGTTGGCATGTTAAACAGTATCTTGCTAAAAGAGCCTTCTCTTACCTGCTCCTTAAACAGCTCTCGAAGTACCGTCATACACTGTTGCAGTACTTGTTTCTCATCTAAATTCTTAATGGTTGCCACAGCATCTCCAGTGACCACTGACATTAAAATGCTTTGTTTGCCCTAGAACCAAGACATTAGCATGTGAGATTATTTTGAAATTCTTAGGTTAAATATTTCTTGAAGAGTGCCTTTCAACTGGCATTGACAATGAGATTTTCAGCTGCAAAGTAACTTTTGTTCTAGAGGAAAAATCAGTTTGATTTCTTAAAGGGTGCAGAGTCTGCAGTATTTGTTATCAGATTACTACCATCCTCTGATGTCCTGCCCACAGACCTGCGTTAAGGTCAGCCCCTGATTTCACTTGCCAACTTAACTGAAAACTTAGTACCTCTTTAAAGGCTGCACCAAAAGATTTGGCATTTATAGCATTATTATTTGGGGTTGGACCCGATGATCTCTCGAGGTCCCTTCCAACCCCTACAAGTCTATGATTCTGTTTGTGACAAACCTCTTAAGCTGCAGTTCCACACCAAAATTCTAACTCAGCTCTACTCCAGTTTCAAAAGATGGTATCAAAGAGAGTTCTGTTTCATTTCTAGTTAGGTGTATTTTGGATTTGGCCTGTGCTACGGTCTTACCAGCAGATTCTGGCCCAAGAAATGAAAGCTCAGTTCTGCTGCTGCTTCCTTCCACTTCAAGAAAGCTGCAAACACTCAGAAGTTTCAAAAATGAAGTGGTGACTACAGAACAGCATAGAGATTCTCAGCTCTGTTAAAGAACACTCCCTCTCTTGTTTATATAAGGCGATTCATCTGTTACTAATCTTCACAGCTAGCAGAGAACAGCTTCAGGGTAATTAAAGAATTCTATCTAGTGTCTCTGGAGAGCACCAGCACACTGAACCTCATGTAGAATGAGCTCAAAAGTACTGAAAACTTATTTAAGGAAATTCATATACAGGTGCAGATATTGTAGTAACAGAGCACAAGCTTCATGGGACAGAATAAGCTCTAAGGTTAAAAATGACCTTTTCATTTCTGCCAAGTAATAAGCAACAGTTGCTGTAAAAGCATTAAAGGGTTAAGATATGAGTGTAATGTGTCTGCTTGAAACTGGAAGGGAAGAGAAGCATCATGTCAGTACACTAGTTTGAATGTGCTTTGAAATCCCTAAGTTTGGGACTGACCCTACAGACCTCAGTTTCATACAAAACCTACCATTTCTCTTCTGCTGCCCTCCATAGTTACTCAGGGTAGTGCAAGACACTGAGTGTTATCAAGCCAGCATGAATTTTTGACAGGATTTTTAGCTGATGTAAATAAGAGAAAAGAAATCCTAAACTGGAAGGGACTAGTAGACTTTTCCCCATATTAGTACATCTATAAGCAGGTATTACAGAATTGTTTTCAAGATAGTTTGACAAGTGTTAATTTGCTTGTATATTTGCATCTGAACACAGGAAAACATTCCCATTTACAACAGCAAACTGTCAGTCAGCTTTTTCTTGATAAATACTACTGCTTCCACTTCTACCAGTTGCCAGAGGGGGCAGAAGAACACTTTCACTGTTAAGTAATTATTGCACCTGGATTCCAAACTGAATTTCTGAAGGGCCGACAGAAAATGCAGGTGGCATGTGATACCTCTGGATCCATGTCATAGAATACACTGAAGAGCCCACGTTGGCTAGAATTGGGTGGAATGTGACCAAAAAAATCAGCTCCTTGAATTTTACTGTCCCAAAATCTGTAAGGAAACTCCAAGGCAATCTAGAAAGAGAGAGAGAGATACAGAATGAAAACATTTCATACCCTAAAACTCATAACTGGACATGGTGTTGTTCTTTTTCCCTTTTCCACTCAACTAGAGACACCTACTTCTATGAGAGGGTCTCAACAGAGAATATATGGGCCTGTTGTCCAAGGGAGACTAAGAAGGAAATGAAACTGCTCAAACTCACGACGGAATTCACTGTGGGGAATGCTCAAAGAATTCATCAGAATTCATATAAACCTAACGTAGACCTTGGGGATCCCCATCTTGTGGGAAGGGATTCTGAATCTTGCCTTTAAATTTCCACATTACTGCATTCCTGTTTTTGGCACTACTTCTGCTACTGTTTTGTTCTAAGCACACACCTTGGGCATCTTTTCAGGAGAGGCTGGCATTTTGCACTGGAAAAAATGTAGGAGACCTTATGCTGGTCAAATAGACAGCTTTTCAGTATTCTTCTGAAATAGTTCACGTGTTTATTACATCAAAAGGAGCTAGAACAAGCATAGTACTAGAATTTTGGAAGATCTAAGCCAATCACAAAGGTTTGCTCAAATTTAGGCACACAACATTTAAGCTGTGAAATGAGATTGCAAACAAGGGGTTTTTTTAAACCCCATTGAAATTGGGAAAGCAAGAAAAATAAATACATGTGATCCCTGACAGCATTTTGCTCCTCTGGGCTAGTGTATATAAGTGAAACCAAATGCTTAATCAAACCTGAGACACACTCAGCAAAAGCAACAGACAAAGCAGCCAATGCTTCTATTAAAAACCCCATGAAATTCTTTACCTTCTCAATGACTCCTGCTCCCAAACTATTAATGGCCTTGATTTTTTTTTCTGACAGTGGAGGATTAAACTGAATGGCATTTTTCTGAAGAAGGGCCAGTGGTATAGTCACCAAAACCTGAAAGGAAGAATTAGTCACAACAGCAGCAAAAGCTGAACATTGCACTTAAAGAGTCACAGCACCTTTTTAACTACCTTGGTTTATGCTTACAGGATGCAGAGTAATACTCACCAGACATCCCTGTATTAGTGTCTGGTTTCACTGCACATTAATGGGAAACATGCCTTGCTTTCAGGTGAGAACAAATCCTACACTCAGGTCTGCTGAATTGCTTGTATAAGAGTGGCTAGCAATGTTACTAATTTTAATCCTGTAAATTACAGTCAGTGGCTCTCAGATCAACAAAACTGTCTGTTTGAGAGAAGATGGCTGTTGGTCTGGTTTGGTTTTTCTTCCTTCACAGATCTCTCTAAAATATGCTCACTAACATCGTTGATGTCAATCCAGTCTTGATCAAGTGTTATGTATCATTTTAAAAATTACTAAAAGCTAAATTACCCAACGTGGAGGAGGTGGGGCTACATACAGAGAGTAAAGAAGACTGGGAACTGTGGGCTGCCCAGTCCTGAGTACCAAAGAGGAATATTTTAACATGGCAGATTGACGTGCTGAGCGGGGTAACACTGAGCAGGGAAGGGAACCAGAAAATGTAACTGCCACTTCACAGACCAGGTAAAAGTGTCTTGGCTTCCCATCTTCAGTAGGAACATTACAGTGCTTAGCTCTTCAACTAGCACTCAAAACCCAAGCATGCTCAATGAAGAATAGGACATCCAAATACAGGTCACTGCAATATAGATGTGTTTTCATCTTTGAGTGGGAAGAAATTGGACTAAATAATATTCTAAAGTAAAAAAAAAAAAAAAAAAAGAAAATGGACACGGCACTATCTGTTAATTTGAGAAGCCACAGCAGCCCAGTGAGCTTCCCACTGACTGGAAAAGGGAAAAAAATAATGCCCATTTTTAAAAGGGGAAAAAAGGAAGACCCAGGGAATTACCACCTGGTCAGTCTTGCCTCTGTGTCCAGCAAGATCATGAAACAGATCCTTCTAGAAACTAGGTTAAGGCATATGGAAAATAAGGAGATGATTGGTGACAGCCAACATAGCTTCACTAAAGGCAAACTGTGCCTGACACAATTTTGGTGGCCTTCTATGATGTAGGTACAGCACTGGTGGAAAAGGGAAGAGCAAGTGATACCATCTACCTGGAACTGGGCAAAACATTTGACACTGTCCTGTATGACATCCTGCATGCTGTGGATTGGACAGATGGACTCAGTAGATGAGGACGGTCACCCTCAAAGAACTGCACGTAATGGCTTGATGTCCTGAGACGAGACCAGTGACAAGTGGGGTTCCTCAGGGGCTGGTATTGGGACTGCTGCTGTTTAACATCTTTGTCAGCGACACAGACAGTGGGATGGAGTGCATCCTCAGCAAGTCTGTCCACACCACCAAGCTGCATGGTGCAGCTGACACGCTGGAGGAAAGGGATGCCATCCAGAGGGACCTTGACAGGCTTGAGAGGTGGGCCTGTGCAAACCTCATGAAGTTCAGCGAGGCCAGGTGTGCAAGGTCCTGCACATGGGTTGGGGTAACCCCCACCAAGCACAGGCTGGGTGGAGAATCATGTAACAGTTTGGTCTTGAAGGGACCTTGAAGATCACCTAGTTCCAACCCTCCTGTTCAATAGATGATTGAGAGCACTACTGAGGAGGACTTGGGGGTGTTGGTGGACAATAAGCTCAATGTGACGTGGCAATGCACCCTTGCAGCCCAGAAAGCCAACTGTGTCCTGGGATGCATCAAAATCAGCGTGACAAGCAAGTCAAGGGTCCTACAGTAAAGCTGGAGAGGGACTGGTTACAAGGGCATGGAGTGACAGGATAGGGCGGGGGGGAATGGCTTTAAGATAAAGGAGAGTAGATGTAGATTTGATATTAGGAAGAACTTCTTTCCTGAGTGGGTGGTGAGGCCCTGGCACAGGCTGCCCAGAGAAGCTGTGGCTGCCCCCTCCCTGGCAGTGTCCAAGGCCAGGCTGGATGGGGCTTTGGGCAGCCTGGTCTAGTGGAGGGTGTTTCTGCCCATGGCAGGGGGTTGGAACTGGATGGTCTCTAGAGTCCCTTACAACCCAAACTGTTCTGTGATTCTGTGTACTCTGGTTAATATTGTTCTTTTGTTCCCTAAAATCTTTCATAGAAACACAGTCTCCTGAGCTGGAAGGGACTCATAAGGATCATCGAGCCCAACTCCTGGCTCCACACAGGGTCAGCCAAGTCAGAGCATGGGACTGAGAGCATCATCCAGATGCTTCTGGAACTCAGTCAAGCTGGGTGCTGTGACCACTTCCCTGGGGAGCCTGTTCCAGTGCCTGACCACCCTCTCAGTACAAAACTTCTTCCTAATATCCAACCTAAATCTCCCCTGTCACAGCTTCATGCTGTTCCCTTGGGTTCTATCACTGGTCCCCAAAGAGAGGAAATGGCTCCCTGCTGCTTTGTTCCCCTCATCAGGAAGCCATAGACCATGATGAGCTCTCCCCTCAGCCTCCTCTTCTCCAGGCTGAAAAAACCCAGGGACTTCAGCCTATCCCTACAAGACTTCCCCTCCAGACTCTTCACCATCCTCATTGCCCTCCTCTGGACACTCTCCAATAGTTTTGTGTCGCTCTTGTACTGTGGTGCCCAAAACTGCACCCAGTACTGGAGGTGAGGCCACACCAGCGCAATGTAGAGCGGGACAAGCTGGCAATGCCATGCTTGATGCACCCCAGGATATGGTTGGCCCTCCTGGCTGCCTGGGCACACTGAGGGCTCATGTTTAACTTGTTGTCAATCAAGGCCCCCAAATCCCTCTCAGTGTGGCTGGTCTCCAGCATCTCATCCCCCAGTCTGTATGTGCAGCCAAGGTTGCCC
This sequence comes from Hypotaenidia okinawae, assembly GCA_027925045.1. NCBI lineage: Eukaryota > Metazoa > Chordata > Aves > Gruiformes > Rallidae > Hypotaenidia > Hypotaenidia okinawae. Next base: position 67,204,222 of record BSDF01000002.1, read on the forward strand.
CTTCCCAGGTGCAGAATCTTGAAGCACACTGCGTACCTTCTGTGTCGTCCACACTGTTCCATCTGCAGTAGTGACCTGTACTTCTTCACCAGAATAGTCAATGCTCTGCACCTAGTGAGAGGCAAATTGAAGAAGGTTATACCAGACACTCTACATGCAATGCACATTCAGACAAGAGTAGCCAACATCTTGCCACTCTGCCAGCCAGAAACTGAAGAACAAAGTTTGCCATAGAAAAGTTGAAATTAAAAAAAAAAAGTAACCTCCATGGAAGCTGAAAGAAAAATAAAAAACCATCATAAATAAAAATAAAAAATCATCACAATTCTAACCTAAAAGCTCATCAGCATCATCATATTTAAGTACTGAAATTTTTGAGTGTGATTTCCAGAAATGGCATGGGGTGTTCATTAGTAGAGAAAGCAAGCTTGTCAACATTAAAGGCAGCAAATAACAGTATTTTTTAACAGACAAGTTAAAGAAGTTGATTTTTTTAGTATATACTTGTGAATACAGAATTCATAAAATACTGTGATTAAATTTGTTATGAATCCTAAATTTGCTCTCCCTCCTAGGATGCAGAAATCCAGCTGTGTTTTCAGTATCACAGATTTAATACAGAGTTAATCAATGTATTAATCATCAGCAACATCCAGAATTTAATTTCTTATCAGTCAAAAGCTTAACAACAAAACCAAAAAATTCTGAAACTATCCTCTTTTCTTAAAAGACAAGCCAAACTAATCACAGGCACAGGTTTTGCCTCATCCAAAGGATTACAAGAAGATATGGCTGGGTGCTTCAGAGCGATCTAAGCCAGGCACCGCATCAACGTTTCCCAGACTCACCGGGGAATTCAGCCGGATGTCCAACCCTTCCGCCAGCTTATCGATCACAGTGGAATATCCCACGGTCAGGAGAGTGTGGTCCCCAGCGAACTGGGCAAAGAATTCATTGTGGTCCCACGAGCGCGCAGATACCTGCGGGCAGAACACAACCGGCTGTCTCTACTGGCAAGGCGACGCGGGGACTAGCAACAGCCCCGCAGCGTACAAGCGGCTACCCCGGTTCCCTTGACAACTGGGGGGAAAAAAAAGGTGTATCACCAGGGTGAGTGGCAGCGCTGACAGAAGCAAATGGCTGATTTGCCCAGGGGCGATATACAACATAAGCATTGCTGGATTAAGAAGGGTCATAATACAGGCTGGTCATCAGCAGGTTACTTATGGTTCTGCTAGGTAAAGAAAATGAGGAAAATGTGAAAATTCAGGGGGTTTGTGTTGTATTTATTTTGGGGTTTCTGTCTCCAGCAAAGAAATGTGATTTTACAGCCTGGAGACTTCAAGTTAAAAGGCAAATATTTTTATTTCCCAATACAAAGGGGAAAATAAGATAGAAAAGAAAATGTCAATGAAATATTTTTGCCATTTTGGGATTCTTCCATGGTATCTTTCATTGACCTTCTCCCCTATCCCTGTGAACTCATAGTTAGTACAACAGTAATATCTGCACTAAGCAATCACCACTTAGCAGCAAAAAACACGAAGCAGTTCTCAAACTGCTATTCAAATGCCAACTCCTACCACCACAGTTGCATTTACTTAATATTTTGATTTTTAAATTGAAGGTAAGATGTATTTTATCATCTTTCTCATTTCCCCTGGCTGCTTGTGAAATGTGAAAGCTTGACATAGCGAAGTATTTTCCACTGGCTGCCTGGTATTGCATTGTCTTGCAGACTTCTTATGTGCTGCTCAGTTCAGATCAGACTTGTGCATCTGCACACACCAATCAGCTGTCCCATTAGCATAGTACAGTTGACCCTGAACATCTTTTAAGCCAAGCAACAGGACTGAGTGAATAACACACTGCAAACATCATCATATTTTGCTATTTCCTGGACCTGCTTGGTTAAAATTGAAGTCACAAGGAAAGCCAAATATCACACAGTCACCAGAATACCTAGGAGCGGTGAGCTGGCACCCACCATCAGGGTGCTGGAACACTTCAGAAGTTAAATGCATTTATTCTCAAGATACCTAGCAAGGTAGAGAAATACCTCAGTTTTTAAACACAGAACTGAGAGGCAAAAGTCACATACGACACCTGAGGAAGAGGAGCTCTCGTGTGAATCCCATCACCCAGCGTATCAGTAAAATGCCCTACTCCACTGCACCGTGTTGTACCAACTTCTGTGTTGAAGAGCATCTCAACGGAAACATCATAAACTCCCATCAGTGCTGGAATCTGTGTCTCAGTGCTTTTGAAGAACGGGTTAGAGGTGTAGGAACAGTTTAGGGATAGCTCATTCTTCCGCTGGGGCCACGGGATGGATCCGCTGGCTTCTCAACGTCACCTCCAATCCTATTTTCTGTGAAGCTCAACCACCTCAGAACACAGCTGTCAAAACTCACCTGAGAGAGATTGCTGCCACAAGCATACTCCAGATTACTGAGGTGGAACTGTAGTACTTTTTCTTCCAGCTCACTGAACTGGATACCGGACTCCTGAATAAAGGCTTTATAGATCTCTTGTATTTTTTCTGTGAAAGAAACGTGTTTAAAATAAGAATATATCATGAGGTGTCAGAAGCCCTACTGCCTTTCAATATGCTGCTCTCAGGATCACAAGATTCTCAAGCTGATTGCTAAGTTGCACTAAGATGTTTTTCTTCTCATAGAAAAAAAAAAACCAACCCACAAGATCTTTCCGGTGATAAAGTACCACTTTGTTGTTTAATCACAGGTTTCCCTTGTACAATTTTCTTCAAAAAGGAAACATACATTGCTTCAAGAAAAAAAAAAAAAGAGGTTATAATGATTTAAAAGAAAAAAAAAAAACCAAAAGAACCAGACTGTGCAACAGTACAGCTTGGCTAGCAGATTCAGACATGAAGGGAACTGTTTAGCTATCACCAGTATACAGTTGAAGCTATTTCAAGGAAAATACACAATGAAGTGTAAATAATGTTTAATTTTTACAAAACCAACAGAGCTGAGAAATCTGATTCAGGGTTCACTGAAGAACACGGGAGTTGCTAATTCTTGTCTTACAGAATCCACACTGAAAAGATCTGGGAGGCAGACGTTTCTGAGCAAGGTTTTTTGTTGTTGCCTGTATGCCGTAAGTGTGGTGGGAGGCGTTACCCATGGAGACAGGACTATTCTTAGGCTTTGATCAGGCTCTTTTTTAGACAGATCTGTAAAAAATGTAGGAGCTATGGGCTGCTCCAGCAAGAAGCAAGTCTTTTGAACTGCTAGTGCTGCTGGTTATATGTAAAAAGCCACCTCATGAAAACAAGACACTACATCAGGAGTCGTATGGTATTATAAAAGCCTTCAATTTAGGCTTAAGAGTAACAAGAGACTTTCTGGTCTGTCTGTATATGATAGTCAATCTCCCTTTGTCCTCCATAAAGCCAGGTTATCACTTTCGGACCTCAGGCCTGATGCACAGCTCTATGCTTTTAAAAATGTCCGACATAAAAGCCAATTTGACACAGTAACTCTAGGAACGCAGCCAACCTCTGCCCTTTGCAAGGCATCTCCCACTTACCACCAAGGGGAACATCCTGATGTTGGGTTTTATCTTTTCTCCACTCAGAAACGACATCAAGTATGGCATTGAAATGGAAGTCCATGCGTTTATCGATTGTGGGATCTGTTATCCTTCCCCCTTCTTGGATCAAGTCACATTTCTCTCCTAGTTTGTGCATTTTAATGCCAAGCTACAAAAAAAAAAAAAATAGAGACATTTTATTACTTTTTAAATATGACAAAACACAGTGCCTGATCTGCAGTAAGGTATTTAAAGGTGAATCCTTCAGATTTAAAGGATGCCACTTAAATCTGAAGTGGCACTCAGATTAACTCAAAACTTAGCTTTTTCCTCCTAAAACTGGAATACCAACAACCTTTCTATCCATTAACTGGCCGCAAATCATTGTTCCCCACTCTTCCATCCTCTTCTTCACCAGGGATTCCCAGAAACCTCATCTGCAACTTTCCTGCCAGGCCAGGGACTAGCAGAGTCACATTAGTTCTGGTGATCAAACACGATGAACCAGCCTCCTGCATTTCTACTTCACACTATTCTCTGAACCACCGTTAAAATCAGTTATTTTCTACAGCTTCCTGCTGCCTGGACTGACAGGAACTGAGAGTACATCACTTGCCAGTTATCAACAACTTAATTAACAAACCAACAATGAAATTATTTTGAACCAAACCTAGTATTGTGTTCTGCTTGTTCAACTTGCTTAGAACACACAGCAGAGCTAAGTCAGAATAAAGATGATTTTGTTCTACAGAGTTGGTCTAGAGAAAATAGCACAAATACAGCATTAACTTCTTCTTGGGACCTTGTTACTGAGGGTGCTCCAGGGTTTTTCAACTACCCTCACATCTCTCTAGGCTGGTGATCCCCACTGCAGATCTCTTCAAAGGTATACTCTGAATGGAAGTGGATACCAAATGACCACTGTTGGGATTGGCACCCAGTGTGCATTCAGAAGTCATTTTTTCAGTCATAACTAAAAAAAAAAATTATCTAATTCTTCATGACACTCTAGGGCACTAAACAGTTACAACTGCAGCACAGGTTGGATCTGCATTGCTCTCTGAATAAAACCCATAATCAGGTTCCACCTGGAGATACTCAACTTCCTGCCCAAAAAAACCCCAACCCAACCCAACCAACAAAATAAAACAAGACAACACAAATGAACTGCAGTGTGTCTGCATCAGTATTGTTACACATACTCAGCCTGTGCAGAACTGAGCTAGAAATAGGCTGAGCAGAAGCAAATCTGTCATAGAACTATGTATTACCACATAGCAATAGCCTCCCACAGCAAAGCCTTTCTCAGCTCTAAGGAAGTCTGCCAGGGACTTTTTACATTACTGTCTCCAAAAAGGGGGGAAAAGTGTTTCCCTCTGGTCCTGAAGCTGGAGCTGCCTTGTTTTTTCTTCACATAATGTGCCCAAAACCATTCTACAGTGCTTCTCTGCCCCCACTTGTTATCTAAGAGAGAATACCAACACAGTTTACTTACAACACAGAGCCCTGTTTTAAACATGCCACGAAGGACCCCCACCCTTCCCCAGCTGCCCAAACCTGGTCTAAACGACCCGTCTTTCCACTAATGATAATGCATGACCGCTGCAGGGAACCCACTTGCTCACACATTAGTGCCATTGGGTTGTTGACACATCCATTGACGATCTGTGCACCTCTCCCAACAGTGACTCCTTTGAAGGTCTTATCGTCCCACACTCGGCCACCGGTTCTGTCCTTAGCTTCTAAGACAATGACCTATGGCAGAATGCAGTTCAGTAAATTGTAAGATTATATCAAACATACCTGCTCAACTCCAGAGCAAAGGGGAAAATAAACCACATCAAAACCCCAATCAGCATTAACAACCATAACACTTTGTTTTCCTTTGTGGATAGAGTTCATTTATGCATTTAAATTGTCTTTTAAATGTTACCCTTTGGGATATACACATCTAAAACAATGTTACTTTAAGCAACAACCCTATCAAAAATAAGCTGCCTTTTAAAAAAACCTGAAGACCCAGTCAAGAAATCTCGAAGTTGGAGTTTAAGGCATGCTACAGGGTATTAAAACATCATGATCTGGGTGCAGCGTCCACCTGAGAAACTCTATAAACCTTTTGGAGAAATATATTCCTGGAGTAATCCCAGAAAAACCCCATTCTCATGTATTTCCATCAGTCATACATACCTCCTTAGCATCCACTACTTGTCACAGACAGGCAGGGTATACTAGACTAGGTGGATGTCTGACTGAATATGTTTACCCTTACTTACTTGCCTATTCCGGTTTTTTAATGAGTCCTTTTAGAGAAACTCCATCTCTCCAGAACAAGAGACAGCAACAGGGGTGTGTGTGTATATATATGGCTTATATATTTAAAAAAAAGGTCTTCCAGTTAATATTCATCTGTTTTACTGGAGGACAGCTTGCAACAGGACTGGATGTACAGAAAAGGCTGCACTGGAATTTGCTATTGAGTTCATGGGGCTAGAGGATTCAGGGTTACATTTAAATATATTTAAATGAAATAAATGAAATTTATACCTATATATAATACAATGAAATTTTTATATATATATTTATATGTTTGTGTATTTAAGCCTGGAAAGTCAGAGATGCTCTTTCCTTTCCTTAAATATCAAACCTGCAAACACTCTGTGTATAAAAAGTCCCACAGATTTTCATATGAATATGCTGATGTATAAAATTATGTCAACATGTAAATATTGTGAGATCACACAGCCAATGATAAATATAAAGGAAAATGGAAATACATGTGATTTGCTTGTTTTTAATAAGTCACAAGTACAGTAAAGTGCACAAGTGAAAGAAAATTTCACCTCATTTAAACCACCTTCATTTACAGTCCTGTGATTTGGACAAGAATACCTGTGTCTCCCCGTTCCTCCCAACCCAAGTCTATGTAAAATATTGAACTGCATGCTTTTGCTGAACTTTACATACAAATAAATGTTGGTTTTCAACAGCAAAAGCAAATTTACTCAGTAAACCCACAGATTTTACAAATTAATTAGGATGCCTGATACGTACCTGTTTGTGGCAAGAGTGTAATTTTTTATCATTTTGATAAAGAATACTTTCAAGGCAGGGGAAATCTTATTTTTTTAAGCAGTGCACTCTGAAGTTTCTTACCTTAATTCCAAAGTTGTGCAGCTGTCGGGCTGCTGCTAATCCTGCTGCACCAGCCCCAACAATAATGACAGATTTCTAAAAAACAATAGAAGTTTAAAAAATATATTTAGAACTAAAATAGAAGTTATCATTACACACTTTATCTTCTTCCTGCTAAAGTTAAAAATACCTGTAGGTTTCAGAAGCCTAGGCTCTCTTGACCTCTGAGGTAATCAGCAGTAACTTTTAAATATTATAGTGCATTTCATATGGAGAAAAGACCAGCTGCAGCTTTGAAAGCAGCTACAATTTTAAAGACTTGAAAAGCAGACATCTCAAATTCCTTTAACTGAAACAGCTGAAGTTATCAGTCAGGCAGCAAAATCTAACCAAAGTTACCAGACAAGAAACACACCTTGTAATGATGCAATCACAGGCTGGGCTGACCAGTAAGAACTCTTTTACAAATTGAAAACATATACAAGTGCAGTTTCCAAATATAAATCAACTTACAGTTCCTAAGGGATGGGCTGAAAGAACTGGGGCTGTTCAGCCTAGAGAAAAGAAGACTAAGGGGGGACCTAATTAACGTTTATAATTATCTTAAGCAGGGGATGCAGGGGGAAATGGCCAGCCCCTTTTCAGCGGTCTGTGGGGACAGGACAAGGGGCAAAGGCCTCAAGTTAGAGCACAGGAAGTTCTGCACCAACATGGGGAAGAATTTCTACAGTGAGGGTGACAGAGCCCTGGGACAGGCTGCCCAGGGGGGTGGTGGAGTCTCCTTCTCTGGAGATATTCAAGACCCGTCTGGACGCCTCCCTGTGCACTATGAGCTAGGGAGCTGCTTTGGCAGGGGGTTGGACCCGATGATCTCTCCAGGTCCCTTCCAACCCCTACAGTTCTGTGATATTCCATATGGAATACATTAATTTGTTAAGTTTCTGTGTGCTGTCAAGCAAACTGCTAGCCATAAATATGTACCCTTTAATCATAGTTCTTACAAACCAGTATGGAATAGGAGTTCCTCACCTATGGAGGCAGATGTATATGACATGATTAAGCCATGAGAAGAACCTAGGTGTATTGTATGTATTTCACACAGCTCTCAGCCATCTGAAAAGCTCATGGGAGACATAAAAGCTCATAGAAAGCTTCATTGGAAGCTCATAGTCCATAGGACTAAATTCCCTGGATTTTACTGGCAACAAAAACCTTGCTGGGAAGAGTCCCATGTCTGCAGTTTCCATAACCACTGAAGGCAGATGAAAACCATGTGAAAAACATGCAGTGTGGTTACTTTTATCTGTAGTTTTTACATAAACTTGGAGTGGCAGGTAACGGGCAGAAACATCCAGAACTGAAAAAATACGACACAGTCTCACAGCACTAGTAACGCAGGGATTATTACAGCCACTTACGTTGTGGTATTCCTTAGGAAGGAGATAATGGTCAGGGCTGACTGATAAAATCCCCGTGTTAATCAGCCCTTTCCTCGTCATGAAATACAGGATCCTCTCCATTTCCTGCACACAGCGAATACGCACCAGCCCCCGAACGATGATGTGATGGATGCATTTCTGAGGGGTGAGAGCCTCCTGCCAAGGAGAAGCAAAGAACAGCAAGTGTCAGCTTTCTGATAGGCTTTGCCTTTCATGCATTCACATAACATTTAAAGTGTAAACCAGATGGTAAAAAACAATTAGGCTTCTGACAGCACTTTTAGAAGTTCTGCGGAAGTTTCTTGCTAGCCAGCTTTACACAGTAAGCTGATGATTTATTAAGCTAGATCAAGATGCAATAAAAGCAAGTGAGTCTACAAGATACTCTTGCCAACTCCAGGGTGTGCTCCATTAGCACAGGAATTCTACTGAAATGCAGCCCTGATTGCCAAATGGTTCTATCTGGCGGCAATACTTGCAATGTCATTCCAGTAAAATCCATTACAAAAGGGCATCCCAAATAAAATTTTAAGAAGATTCATATCCAAAAGCTTCAGGTAAATACTGACATCAGTATCTGAAAGCTTCAGTATGTGAAATTCCAGCAATTCCACTGAAGGAAGCGTCATAGAATTAGCATAAGTAGAAAGACAATCACTTCCCTGCCCAACAGTCATATGAAAAAACCTCGTAAAGCCCCCCAAATACTGTTTAGAAACATTCAAGCATCCCCCTGAAAGTCAGTAGCTGGAAAGACTTGGTTGAGTTGTAATACTTTTAAAACTTTTCTATTTTACTGCAAAAGTAGCTCCCAGACATTAAAGCTCAGAAAAACCCCATCCAAACCAAATACAAACCACCCAAAACACCAAAACAACAGTCAGTCTTACAATGGATTTTTGGCAGGATGGGAACAATCTTTCTGATGCATAAAGAAATGTCTAAAAGAGACCAATCCCTTTGCTCCACATCCCCAAAAAGCAGCTATTATTTCTAAAGAAACAAATTAGATATTAGCATCTCTTTCTTACCTTGCAGTTTGTGTACCACAGAGCCAAAATCAGGTTTCTCAAAGCCAAGTACATGGTAGGGTCTCGTGAATATTCTGGGAACTCATAGAGCTCATCCAGTTCCATGACATCTGGCCTCACACAAAGTGCTTTTCCACATTCATTGGGTTGGTAAAAAGGCTGGAAATACTTGTTCATGCCTGCAACTGAACAAAGACAAACCAAGAACTAGTCATATTCCATCCTATCTTTGTTGTATCCTTTTCCCAAGACTAGTCATAGACCAAGAACTAGTCATATTCCATCCTATCATTGTTGTATCCTTTTCCCGTTAAGATGACCTCACACAGATAAACAAGTAATGAAGCTCTCCAACCTCTGGCCACCTTCAGAATTATTTCATTTAACTTGCTCTTGTCTCTCCTACTCTCTAAGCCATAAAGTATTAATTACTGTCCCACTGCCTGCCTGATGGATACGTCTTGGAACTATCAGAGCTTAAGTTTTGTTAGAGAAATAGTATGTGCCCTCGGATGCCATAACGACTCCAGCAAGGAACAGGATCTAAACTCAAGTCAAAGGTCTAACATTGCTGTACAAGTCCTCTGAACCCCTTTAGTTTTCAACTTCCAATGCTGCCCAGAGTGGGCAGTAACTAAAAATAATCACCTTCCACGTGCAGTACTGGTAGCTCTGTTATGAAGCTTTCTGTTTGTTAAGCAGATAAAATATCGGTTGAATAGATGAGCAGATTCATTTTCAGCACCTAAGGGGAGCAAAGCCTGCTAAGATGACACAGAAACTGAACTTTCATCAGAGCACTCACTCTGAGCCAGTATTGAGGTGTATCAATAAGGATGAGTCTGGGAATCCTGAATTACCTTGCTCCATGCCTCACCTATTCTGCAGATCGACGCTCCCAGGCTGTCAGTCTCAGAACTGTCTTTAGCAAAAAATGAACCTAACCTGAATCTGAGTGCCTTAAAAAAACCTGAAGCCCCAAAGATCCACACAATCAAAACTAGCAGAATCGTGGTTTGTTTTGATAAATCTTCACTCCCTTAAGAATGCAAACAATCTTTAAGTACCTGCATGATGTTAATTTCCCATTTCTGTAAACAAATGACAGGTGGTAAACAAAAAGCCTGTGCAGTCTGTGCCTACTGCCCAAAGAAATGCCATACAAAATGTATTACCTTTGTCTTACCAACAAGTAAAGTGCATCAAAGAAGTAGAGGCAGTCACACAGAAAGGTCTATTAGTGCTGAGAACAGAACCAGTATTTCTGAACCAGGAGCATCATGTGCCTTATAAACTCACTTACAAGACAAAATGTATCACACCTATTTAAGCAACAGAGCCCTGCAAATGGCCCTTACCAGTCAAATTAGGCACGCTCTTTAAGTGCTCTAACTTCACAAGGTTGGATTCACCAGGTAACCGATTAGTGCTGGTACAGGATGGACTCATGCCCACGCAGTCTGGATAATATGCAGCTAGAAAGGGAGCTGCCACACTGTCTTTCAGCAAAGGAGGGAGTATGAGCATGGAGTACCACCAATGGTCTGAAACTTCAGCCACTCTCTGGCCAAGCGGAGAAGTGAAGGAAAGAGGGGAGAAGAGAACACGTCAGTACTTTGAAAACGTTGGAAAATGAACCAATTCCCCCCTCCCTCCAAAACTGAGACCAAAGCGCACGAGAAGTACCAATCTCAGAATTGCAAGTCATAAAGACATTTTCTCTCCCTCTTTCCCCTTCCTCAGCCTGACACAGAAAACCTGTAAGCATTAACTTCTCCCTCAGAAACGGAGCTGAAACTTCACAAACTCCACACCCATGTGGAAAGCAAGCAGATGAAGCATGCCATGGCAACACATCTATGCCTTATCAGGCCCTTTATCGAACATTTAGTTGTTTATGCACACAGAAATCTGAGCTTAGAACGAAGTCTGCACTAAGCAATCAATTTAATGTAGGTTCTGCTATCCCCTGCTCTCAAAGACCTTCTGAAAGCCTAGCAAGAGCTAACGATTCGGCCTGCGTTTACAAATCAAACATGCATTATGGAAACACAGAGCTTCTGTGAGAGCCAGCAGTGAGCCTGAACAGGTTTCTGGGGATAGAGGCACCTCGAGTACGCTTGCCAACACTGGCTTACTGAACATCGAATCACACTCGATCTGAAACGCTGGGGTGGGGGTTACGTCATCATAGGCCCGTTGCAACACCAGCGTACGTCAAGTCTAGGTTTGTGTTGTGAGGGAGAGGGAGAGAAAGCCCGCTTTGATCTCTCGCGGTCTTGGAAAAGAGGAGGCTAGCTGGACTAAAGATAGAAGCCGCCTGAAAGACAGGGCAATTTCAGGATGGGGAATTTTACTGCAAAGCTGGTAACTGGATACTGTTTTGCCTGATCAAAAAGTGAGAATTAGGAGTATATACCTTGAATCACAGACCACAACTCAAAGATACCACGAACCACTTGAAAGCTAATCGGTATGGTGTGGGAAAAGAGGAAAGAGATGAGAATGTAGAAGGCCCTAGATTCTGTTGCAAGCAGCGCCTGACAGTTTCCTGAGCGAAACGCCTTCGTATCACCGTAACTGGCCAAAGGATAAGGGAAGAAATACTCTGTGCTTAAAGATCGCTTTCGTGTTCTAGGACAAACGAGGAGGAACAGCCACTACTCACCAAGTCCTCAGGCATGGAACACTGGTCCGAGCCCTCAGTCTGAAAGAAAAGCAAACGGCGTCAGAACTATTCTTAAGCTGTACAACAAAAATTAAATGTGAAACAAAGCCATCTGTCTACAGCATAGCTTTTTTAAATTAAAAACCAAACCACAAATGTATTAGTGTTAGCCTTCTGAAACAGACACAACTATGTTAGTAAAAATAAATAGGAGAGAAACGCTTAGTTAAAAACCACAACACACCATTAACTAAAAATGCCCCAGAAAAGGTTTGTTATATTTTAAGTTAGTTTCTCCTGATATGTATTAAAATACTGATATGTATTAAAATACATATCCTAGTCCATGAAATGGGGTGGAACACTAAAACAAACAAATGGGAGTAGAGGGAAAAAAGTATTTTATAAAAAATTCTGGAAATATCCCACATTTTCTAGAGACACTCTTCCAGTCCAGCCATATAAAAAAAAAAAGGTCTCTTATTAATTTTAAGACTATCTTTATCACAAAGTTTCAAGATTAAATGCTGACCCTTCTGATTTTCATATGGTCACTATTTCCGTATTATGTTTTCAGATTCTATGGCACTAGGAAGGGACTCTTTCAAATTCCAGGAGTTGTCTTCGCACTTAAGCTGAAGGTTTTCATGTAAATAATAAAAGCTCACTGAACTTTGCAGACGCCCTCATCAGAACGAAATATGGCCAAAATAACCGTTTTGGTGTCTGTTTTGTACGTGCTGATAATCTTTCCGTAGCTTCGGAACACCACATTTTACAATTAACTCTGCAGACAAAGATATTCCAGGTATTTCTTTCTTGACATTGCCACTCAGGAACAAAAAGTCCAAATAGCATGTAGGCCTGTCACCGTGCGGCGCTCTGTGCCATGGGAAAAACCACCGTGGCATTAGAAACATTAAGCAGGAAACAAGAAGTTGATAATGCCTGCAAAGGAGAATTACCAACTTGTTAATGTCGATAGGAGCAAAGCCCTTCTGTGTTACCTTGGTGGAATTGTTCAGTTTCATACCACATCTGTAGGTTTTTGCGATTTGCGGTGTCAGCTGGATTTCCTTTGTCAGCTGACGCCATTTCCCACAGTCTGGCTTTGTGCACTGCACCTGAAGTCAAAAAAACAAACATGTTTTTACTTGTTGCTGGCTGATTACAGATAAGATTAATGAAGCAGAACTAACCAATTTGAACGGAGTGAGATGTGAGGAAGTTGCCAATTGAAACTGTTAAATTCCTTCTCATGTAATCCTCCGGTCATAAGTGAGACATTTGGTATACAGAAACCTCATGCCCATCTGACCAAGTTTCTCCACAGATCTCCAAAATTAATTCAACACCCAGTTACTATGGTCTCCAGTGGGCTTTGCAAGCATTACTGCAAAAACACGTTGTTCACCACTTCAAAAAACAACAAAAACCAAAACACCACCACCAAACTTCCTTCCAGGCCTCTGTCTCTTCTTCTGCTCTCTTCACTAGTAAAATACAAAAATCTGTTTTGGAAGTCTTTCACATGTACTTCCTTATAGCTGGCATGTTCCCTTTTCCCCACCAAGTCTTATTCTACCCGAGCTTCATGGATCTTAGATGCTACTTTACTGAAAAACAACGGAAGGTTGTTCTTTGGGGGGTGTGGAGAAGGTCTACAACACCAGAGAAGCCTATCAGAATTATTATCTTGACTTTTTCCACCGCCCTCTAAGGCTCGAAAACCCCCACAAAAACTCAGCTGACCTGCTGTTTGTATATCAGAAACTCATATCAGAACATCACATTGGCATATACCCTCTTAAATACATCATGCCTCCATCTTACCCAGTAAGGGAGCTGTTGATCAGCCATGAAGGCTTTTGGACTGGGCTCACTTTTGCCATTACTTGTCCAGATCCTTTTCCAGGCAGTGTATTTCTCATAACCATCTTTATGGCTAAGAAAGGAAAAACAGCAAGCAGTCAGAAAATTTAATATCTAGCTCACTGCAAACATCACTTACTCTAAAATTAAACATTTTTATGTGGAATAAGGCAGTAGAGAGTCCTGTATTTTTCCTGTTGAAAAAGGACAAAGTCAGGGTTCTTATGATAGCAACACATTGCATCCTGACCACTGTGCCCCTCTTGATCACAGCTCACTTTCCGGTATCTAAGGCTTGGAATGAGTCACAGGTACCGCTGAGCGCAGAAGCACCCAAAAGTCTCAGTAGAGCTGGACCCAACTCCTACTCAAAATGGTAAGGAGCTTGGAGCTGCAAGCACTCTGTGAGCCTGACCAGAGCCTTCACGGTCACTGAACCGCCAGAGTCAAATCTGCTCATTGATTTGACGTTGCAGAGAGACAAGGTCTCCCGAGCTCACACTGTAAAGTGAATTTACTTTACCAAGGAAAATAGATTGACTTAAAGCTGTCCTCGTCATTTAAAATTCTCTGATTTTTTTTTTAAAAAAAGACAAAAGCTTAAGAATACCCCTACACACACCCACAGCCTGCCTGAAGTACGCAGTTCTGCTCCAGCTGCTGTGTTTAAGTTGAGGATGAGCTCATACAACACCTGCAGCTCTAGAACAAGTATCTATGCTTCACTTTGAAGCAAGCAAGCACAACACAAGTCTTTTTATCTTTATGTACATGGTGTTTCAACACTTGTAATATCTGCCAAATTTTATTAAGCTCTGAAAAGGCAGAGCCTTAACTGGGAAATCTACCTTCGGTAATAGTGGTCAAAACATTCGTTGCAGAAGTGTTCCCCGCAGGAAAGGTGGTACCATCTGGACGTATACCCATTTTTAGCACATCTGTAATGCAGGAGACACAAAAATAATGTTACAATACATTCAGAGGAAAAAATCTAAAAATCTATTGGCAGTGGCACATCCTAGAATGTGAGCAAAATATTCATGGCAAGCCAGGGCTTTACGTTACATTCACACAGGCTGACTTGCACAAGGCACCGCAGCCACACGAGTAACAAAAATAAGATGACTGCAATGGTCTCAAACATTTCCAGTTTTCAAACTAAGCAACACCAGATGCACAGGAGACAGAATGTACACAGTTTTACAGTTGGTTTGGCTTCCAGAACCCCCCTGCTAACAATGGCCAACTGAGCCTGCGTTCAGTACCCTTTAAGCAGGCGTCTCCCAAGCATGAAATGTGTTTGCTCTTAGGATACAGGCTGTGACCCACTAAGCAAACGTGTAAGGCAGCAAAGCCCCTTCCATAGGAACGTACAGTTCCTTCACTTCGTTCCACCTTGTTCTGATATTTAGCGCAGGGGTGGGAGGGATTCATTTAATTCAGTATTTTTCCTGTGATCATTTGATTCATAAATCATCGCAACATCCCATCCCCAGAACAACTGACAAAACTGTGAAGGCAAATCTCAACGCAAAACAGATGTTGCCTGGCTTTTTTTCACGTGACCAAGTCGGCTGTGATTTTAACCCAATGAGACGAAACGCCGAGGAAGCAGTTACACGTTCTGGGCATTTATTACTCTAGGGAAGAAATAGCCATTAGCAAAGACTATATTCATCAGACAGAGCAATCGCTTTCACTTGGAAAACTCTTGTTATATGGAATGAAAGGGTTCAAGATAAAACACGCAAGCTAAAAAGCAAGTGACCTAAGCTACCAACTGAAATAGCTAGCCACGAAATGATCTCATCTCGAACAAATAACGTTGAAAGTATGTATTTGGGGACGTGGGGGTGGAAATCAAAACGCTGAAGTAACAATTCAAAAAGATGACTAAGCACTATTTATTGTTTCCTAGATAAAAAAGGGCATTATCCCCAGTGCTGATCTTTCAGGTGCTCCTTTCCCCAACAAGTGTCTTACGCAACTGTCCGAACAATTGGCTTTCCTGCGATCACATCCAGAATACGCTGACCTCCTGCCACCAAAGGACAATCCACGTGAAGAACTAAATGAAGCTCTAAATCATTTTATATCACTGGGAAATAAATAAAAAGAGGAAAATTCTTCTCAATTAACCAGAGAGGGAGGAACACTGTGCAATTCAGAGTTTGCCTGTTGCACAGTAAGGTCTAACATGTTGCTTATAGATAGACAGTGCCAGTATCACATGTTCAGCACCTCCAGGATCAGAACGCAAGAAGACTCATGCAAGTACATGAAAAGCCATGAACAACTGGAGAACAAGGAGTTCAAAGAAGTATGATTCTCCCAAGACCTAGAATTTCAAGATCAGAATCTCACCTCAGACTGCAAAGCGTTCCAGTGAAAGACTGATAAAGACTTTCTGCAGTAAATGATGGTTTCGTTTTCCATCTTGAAAGCAAGTTTAGCTTCCTCAGATTACACTAACGTGCTCTCAGTTTCACAGAAGCAAGGCGTGTTCCAGAAGACACCATTAATAACATAAATAAGTGTATTCTAAAGATATTCTATATCTGAATTAGCAGCTTGCGCAGTAGAAAGTAATCCGCAACAGGAAAAACTTGTGACACTTTCCTGGCATCTTAAGACTCGTATTAGTACCTTTCAACTCTCCCTCCACATTTAGAAACGAAGGCGTTTTTCAGAATATAACTGTACAGAAACCCAAGCTTCAGCTAGGTTTAGGAAAGTTTAGAAAAGTAGCTTCAGCCAGACTAGAGAGGTCCAAGGAACATGCAAACAGAAGGAAACAAACCTTTCAGCTGCACTGGCAAAGCAAACGGGACATGTTGCAGTGCATCCAGCTTTTTCACACTTCCTATATTTCTTCTCTGACGCTTCATCATCATCATCTGCTGCTTCAGCTGCTTTCTTCTTCACCTAATAAAGAATAGCTGAAATCTGACCAGAAAGGACACAAATACATCTTCTACAAAATGGCATTCAGACAGTTTTGCAGCTTTGTGGCTAACACCAAATGGTTTTAAATGGTACTAATGAAAATTTTTGTATCCATTGTGGAATAGCTGCAGCTTGAAACAGCTGTCAAAGTAGGTCAGTTTTTCTACCAAAAAAAAAAGCCCCAAAAAAACACCCAACCAAAGAATACCACCACTCCACCAGTAAGGCTGGAAATACCATTTAAACCTAAAAATGTCTTGCTTTAGTCTAAGTGATGCCACTGAAGAAATCAGAAGCAAAGCTTCCAGTTTAAATCATATTTTAAGCTCCCTCACATGCTAATGAGTCAAGCCTCATGCGTTCATTCTATTTCTCCTTCGGAAAAAGAAAATCTCTTCTTCACATACTTATTGATATTAATTAGCAGCAGTCTTGTCTGCACCTCAAATAAAGTATTAGGCTTGGGGTTTTTTTGGACTCCAGATACAAAGCTGGATACCAAACGTCTCCTCTGGGCCTCAGAGGCCCTGCGTATTGTGTCAGTTTAGGCCTCCGTATGGGCAGGCAGCTTTGTCTGGCAATACAGTAATCTCTGCCTGTATTTTTAACACACTAAGTATTTACGGGTTATATCAAGCATTTGGCTTTTTCTGAACATTGTTCACAAACAAGACACGTGACCTACTTAGTCACAGAATTAACTAATTCTCCCTCTCTCCAAATAAGTACTCCAAGCGCTAACATATCCACAATGAAGCCCAATTTCTTTTATCAGTGTCAACAGAAAATAAAAATTACCAGAATACAAACCCATGCATTTTGAAATGATTATAAATAAATACCTGTCTTCCAGAACTCCTCAGGGGAAGGTTGTCTGGAGACTGGTCTGAAGAACATGCCTTTTTTTTCGTCCGTACCCTGCCAGTTGACATTGTATTATTAAATCTGCAAAAAAAAGGTAGGCAGTAGTTAAGAAAAAAAAAAAAAAAAATCACTTGACTTTGCAGAGCTGTCTCATCACCTGGACAGTATAGGTACTTCTCTCAGAGCTACCTAAGTAAGAATCTGTTTAGCTCGACTATTGATTCGGGAGGAAAAGGAGAGCGAGGCATTACGGGAAAGGAAAGATACTCCTATTTTAAACTAGATTCGGAGTTAAGATTAGATCCTTGAGTACGTCTTGAGAGGCTGTTCCAGATCAGCATAGCCTGGATTTCAGTAATCTGATTTGCATGACGTGAAGACCTGGACTGGAATTTGGGTTGGCAAACGCGAACAGGCACCAGCTCGTAACGCAAAGCGCTGAAATCCCACCCTGAGCAACGTTTGGCCCTGCTAACCACCGATTTATTGGTTGCCAGAGATTTGCACTACAAAGTACTTTCCCAAACAGCGTTCTGAAGCGATGTTTAATACCAGGTGCAAAGCCAGTTCCGAGGCTCGCACGCCCTCCTATGAGAGTACATCAGCGCTGAAAGCCCGACCTGCAGTTGCACTGCAATCACAGGCCATCGGAATGCTACAAACTTTATGGTTAACGACACTACAGGAGAAAAGAAAAAGGGCTGTGCCGCAGGAGAACTCTACAGTTGACTTTACAGCAGTGGGAACATGTTAGAAGGCCAGAGTTTACCACGTGAGCTGCAAAACATGGAACGTGAGAAGGTATGTCGCAGAAATACAAGAGCATGTTTAAAATGGCATTACTACCGGGAGTAAAACACAAATAAAAAGAACCTAGAGGAAGAATTAAATCTAAACATGCCCCACCACATCCAGAAAGGAAGTGGAGATAAACCCCTTACACTACAGCCCTGCATCATTAATGTAATCTTGTAGTAGGGATCAGTTTGTGATTAATTCTTTTTTTTTTTTTTTTTAATGTATTTGAGACTTCTCAATTCTGTCTGTTCCAGGCTGCATCTTGTTCAAGCTGACACCCACGGACGTGGCAGCAGTAGCTTCGTTCAGGCATTCTGCTAAAAGTGCAGGTAACAGGAGGATATAATGGGTGTTTCTACAAAGTTTCAAATTTAGCTGATGCAAATCAAGTAAATTGGTACTCTCCTCTGAAGATGTGAGGAATTGATTTGGGAGCACATGGGAAATCACATGATGATATTCACGTACGTGAAAAATTAGTTCAGACAGCCCAATACAATAAAAACCCCTTTTTTAATGCAATACTCTTCCCCACTCCCCCCAAAAAAAACTAATTAGAGGGAGGAAAAAAAGAATTAAGTCAATCTTCATTGCCTAATTAAAAAAAAATAAAATATCACCCCACCACAACTTACTGCTGTATGGGGGGTGGATGAGGTTGGACGATAGAGAAAGGAAAACCAAGCAGTTCCTGTTACATGAGATTTCCCTAAACCACTGTAATGCCCTGGGAAATGGTGGCTTTTTCCCCAGCGCTTTCCTTCTGAATCACTGGCACAACAACATTGCCCCACATCACCTTAGCTTCTGATGCTAGAGAACCATTCCTACATGCTGTTGCCCTTACGGATGGAAGCTACGGACTACCAAGGCACCAAGTGACTCATTTTGGTGACTACGAGCTGCTGCTGCTGTGAGGCCCTCGATCCAAGAAGGTAAAAGGAGACGCAGCTGTTTCAGGGTGTGTAAGGGGTTAGAAAAAGAAAAGGTGGCCGTTATCGTTCACTGAGAAGCTTGGTTAGAACATTTAAGATTGGGAGAGGCCTTCCGTTTTGAAGGGCAGAAGCCAGTAATACACAATGTCGTGTTTTTGCTGTAAGCACTACTGGAGGGGGAAGGGAAGGTGGGGAGAAAGAGCTCGGCTCTGCACGTATCTGTAAGCAAGGCCGCTGCTTCCAGCTGTGTGCCACTTCGTCCCCGCTTCCCCTCCCAAAATAAACAACTCCCCCACCCACCCCAAACCCACAGCTTTTTAAAGAACAGGCAAGCATCACTTACTTTACTACGCTTCATATGACTCTGCATCCTATAACCATTATCTTACTGGCTGAGCAAATAAACCCTTGAGAAGGCGAGCAAGAGGGGAGGGTGCCCAGCACGCTGTCACACTGGGTACCCGTTCACCCATCCGTAACGCGAGGCCTACATGGGAAAGCTCTGCGGGGTTCACCTGTGCCGCTGACAGCAAGTTTGCCTTGGGGGAGGGGGGAGAAACCACACGCACCACACTGACACAGAGATGAAACGAGAGCAACCCGATCAACAGGGGCAAAGGGGGAGGTGGGACCACGCCATGAGCACGCCTTTAAAACTCACCCCCGAGGAAACCGCCGGCGCCCGGCCGGGGCTGACAGCCGTCCCCGCGGCCAACGCTCAGCAGCGCCCGGCACCGCTAGGGCCACGGCTGTGACAGCCGGCGGCCGGGGACGCCTGGAGGAGGGGTCCCGAGGGGTTGTCTCCGGGCGAAAGGGTGTCCCCGAGGGGGATGTCACTGGAGGGAAGTCGGGGGCGCCCCAGGGGGAGGTCCCCGGGTTGCCGGCCGGCAGCGAGGAAAGGCGCTGCGGCCGGCGCGGCGGAGCCGCCTGACACTCACCTCGGGGCCGGGTCGCTCGGGGGCTGGAGACCACATTCACGCGTGTTCGCGCCGCCTCCTGCTAGAGCTGCAGCGGGGGAGAAAAGAGGGGAGAGGGGGAAAGGAAGGGAGGGACGGGGGGAGAGAAGGGGAAGGAAGGGAAAAGCGGGGAGGTGAGGACAGGGGCAACGCTCGCACCTGCCTCGCCACCCGGCCAAGGGGTCGGCGGCCCCTTCGGCAGGCGCTGCAGCCGGGTGAAAAGGGGTCACTCACTGCCACTGCTGCCGCCGTCGCCGCCATCCTCCTCCTCCCCGGTGCCGTGCCCTCTCAGCCCGCCTCCTCCTGCCGCTGCTTCCGCTCTCCGCGGCGCGTAGCGAGGGGGAGGGCGGGGAGGCACCGCCCCGTCGCCGCAGCCCCCCGCGGGACCCACCGCCACACAGGTACCCTCCGCTGCCGCCCAGGCGGGGGCCGCCCGGGGGAGAGGGCGGGGGGAGGTGCTGAACCCCGCTGGGTCCGTCCCAGTCTCCTTCGCCCCGAGCCGCTCCTCGCCCCCGCGGGTTTCACGAGAGAGAGAGAGATATGTGTCGGCATTTATCTCCTTACCTACCAGCTCCGGGCGTGGGCCCGCGTCTCCCTCCCCTCGCCCCCCGCCGTTCCTGCCGCCCCTGGGGTTGGGGGGCGGGGGAGGGGGCAATGGGGCAGATATGTGCGAAACGGGAGGTCACCGGGGTTTCCGTAGTGCTTAACGGGGTGCCTTTGAGCAGGCTTCACTCCGGGGAAGAAAAGTCACGGGGAAGCCATGGGTGGATAGCGGGGGTGTGCCCTATCGCGGGCAGCACCGCCACGTTTAAATAGCCGCCGGATTGTGATAGTTTAAACCCCACCGAATTCTCATTTCGTTGTAGGAAGAGCCAGTTCCGAGCTGTTCCTTTGGGTGGAGGTCATTTCTGTCTCCCTTTCTCGTGGCTACTAGCACTCCCTGGGGACAATGGACAGCCCAGCAGATGCACCCAGGGGCCTGGAAGACACCGGTATTGGGGCACAGAAAGACAGAGTGGTGACAGAGGAGGAATGGCTGCGAAAATGGGAAATGAACAACATTGGGTTTCACAAGGAGCAAGGGCATCCGTACGTGAATTTACTCTTCTGCCTAAGCTGATTAAAGAGATGCCGTGAGCTCAATGACTTATTCAGAGAAACTCTTAAACAGAAAAGGGAGCACTTAGAGAAGGAAATCTATTTTATGCAGCTTGAGAGTAAAGTAAATGTTAATATTTTTGTGACCTACGTTTGCAAAAAAAAAAGTCACAGAAAAATAAGGATTGCGTCGAACTTAAAACTTTTGGAAAGTTTTTTAATTATAGAACTTTTTAAACCATTGGAATGTTTTTTAAACCTTTAGAATGGTTCTAAATATAGAGCCATTTTTAAATTATAGAACTTTGATAAACTTGACTAAGAATCAAGCTGCACTGCCACTCATAAGTTATGTAACTGGGGCCTAAAACAATACGCAGCAGGCATTACAGCAATTGGCGTGCACGGGAAGACAGGGAACTAAGGGAGCAAATGTGATTCTGTGTCCTGCAACCAATGGAAGTTGCCTTTAGGACCTTTATTAGCGATTTCATTGATAAAGCAGTCTGTGGAAGTTGTCGATAGAAAACAGAACAAAGGGAAACGCATCCTTTTCCAACAGAAATTACATTTACTTTCTTTCTAAGTAAATGGAAAGAGGAACAGTTTTATTTCTAATGGTATGAAGCAGGTTGAACCTAAGAAACTGTTTCATCATGGAGTTTGTCGGTTACTTGGTATGTAGCACTCAACTTTTAACATGCCAGCACGAACATGTGCAGTGTTAAGTAAAACACATCTTGTTCTTCTGCAGGCTCCTACAGAAGTACCTGGATGTTCTTTTAAATGGCAGGAGTGGACTGAGGATATTTTTCCCACTCTGCGGTAAAGCAGTAGAGATGAAATGGTAAAGCACAGATGATAAGTGCAGAAATCTCATTTGATGTGGGGAGGGAGGGAAGGAGAGGGGGAATTCCCAACCTTATATTGGCCAATGGAAATGTGCCGCATCTCTGCTGGTAGGAGAGCAGCGTCACTAGGGGTTGAAGGGAGGAGGAAGTTGGGTTTCATTTGCTGGTGTTTTGCATGGTAGCAGAAATGGGATGAACAGGGACTAACCTGAAAAGTCCTCCGGGTTGTTCCAAGTTCAGCTTGGGGAATACTAAATTTGTGACGGACAGGGTGACTGAAGCTGTGCCCTTCCTGCTTCTTTTGGTGGCAGTGCCAGCTTAAATTGCCTGCAGTGAGGTCAGAGCACATTTTCAAGGGACTGTGCAGCATGTCACACTGGGAATGTAAATGATTTGGGCTAAATATAACTTCCTCTTTTTTACATTTATTATTTGACTGTTACTTTTTTGGGTGGGCTATATTTATAATCAGGGACTGTGTAAGCCAGAGCTTTTATTTTTGTAGGGAGGGAGCACAAACCAAAACCACCCTGACCAAACTGCATCCTCAAGGAATGAACCTAGTCCCAGTTGTGGGTTTTTATCATGACAGCCACTCACTAGGCTGACTGCAGGCTCTGACGCATGTTGCTGCTGCGCTGAGCTGCAGCAGTGAAGAGGTTACCGCACCCTGCTGCCTTCCTCGGAGCCAGGCAACTTACTGCCAAGTCGCAGAGGCAGCTGGGTGGACGGCGTGCCTCAGCCACTGTGGTTCAGAGCAGAACATAATTTATGACAACCAGAATGGACAGTTGCTCAGTGTAATCACCTTTGTTTTCATAGAAAAAAATGAAGAATCCACTGAATCTAAATAAAGCCTGTAGGCCCTCATGAACTGTACATTGAGTTATGCTAATGTAAGCTCAGATCATGGAGGAAAGGTGTTTGATATAATGCGAATGCTCCAGAAAGCCAGGATTAGATGTACCAATGCATCCTAAACCCAGGGCCTCCCTAATTTCCAAGTGCTGCACAGGAGATACACGTTTGGTAACGGCCCAACTTGTGGGCCTCACATAATCTTGGGACCTCTCTCTGCTGTGTGCAGGCTGGCAGACATGGGACACAGCATTGTCGGCGTGGAAGTCAGCGAGCAAGCACTGAAGGAATTCTTTGCAGAACACAGCCTGCCTTATTGTGAGGAGCCAGTCCCGGAGATTTCAGGAGCAAAGAAGTTGCAGGTATGTTCCCCGCACTGGGGAACGGTCTGGTGTGGTTAATCATGCAATGCAAGCACAACTGAGCAAACAAGTCATTCTGCTTTCATGCCTCTGTCTTACCTGTAGTCATTCACCTCTCCTACAGGGGATTGAAAGGAAGCTCTGAGCTGTAAGCTTGGACTAAGAAGTTCTTTTGAGCTATATTACCCAGGGCTTTTTCTTTTTTTTCTTTTCTCCTTATGACTTTGAAGCACCTGAATGTAAAGTAAATGTACTCTAGGATTGGGCGGTTGCATGCCTTGACAGATCAGAGCCCCTCTCTGGAGGGGTTTAGGAGAGGTACCTCAGTATAGAAAAACAAAAAATGTTTCTCAGAGTTTTTCCCCCATTGCACATAAATACATATTTTAAAATAGTCTACGTGAATATTTTAAGGTATAAATATACACTGTATATTTAAAGAAACTTTGCTGATAAATACTGTCCACTTCACTTCTTGTAGAGTACGTCTGGGGACATTTCTCTGTACTGCTGCAGTATTTATGACTTGTCCAGGTAGGAATACGTGCTGTGTTTAATACTTATGTATAAATGAAACGTGTTAATACTGTCATAATACTGTAATTTATTTTTTTTAATTTAAATCAGCCATAAATATTTTGAACAGGCCCTCTCAAGAAAACTCTTACTAACTTGCATGAGAAATGTGAATAGCTCATCTCCAACAAAATCTTTGTTGTTGGCCATTAGATAAAGATGCCAGCTAAATACCTTTAAATGGGCTTCTTGTTCTAAGCTGTCCTGTCAACGTTAGAGAAAAACATGTTTGCTTTTACAGTAAAACTAATTCTCTTTAACATTATTGATGGATTCTAAAAAGCAAAATCCTAGCACAACCCCTTACTCGGAGCAGCTCAGCAAAAGTAAAGAGAATAAACCCAGAGGTGTCTGTCTTAGACAGGTTTTCCTTTAGCTAAGTCTTAAATATAATTTTTTCCTGAAGTATTGGTTAATATATGCATAGGTAAGATGTACCTGTTGATTATGTGCATCCTATGCTTTACTTTAAATACTTTTCTTGATGGGCTTAAACTACATTACATCACTGCAGTGTATGTGACTACATAACACATTGTCGGACACTGACTCAGCAAGTGTCTTGGCTCTACTGACTCATGTCTTCTGAAGGATTTTTAGTGCTAAAATATCCCGTTAGTTGAAAAGGCAAAATACTTCAGTACAGTCTGCATTACCGACTCCTGGAAAATGTTTTAATCCACTGTGCTCTGTGACCTCAGGCATAACTTGTCAGATTTTGTGGTGGCTTTGCACCTGACCACCTGCTCCTGTGCCAGCTCATGGGGGAATTTTGAAAATTACAGAGTTGTTCAGAGGTCACAGGGAAAACTAGGGACTCTCTCCAGCCTCTAGCATAGAAGACTGCCTTGGACAGTAAGGCATTTGCCATATTTATTTGTCCTCAGAAGTTATGTAGTGGTGTTGGCAACAAGCAGATTTAAAACTGTCCTAACATATCCTCAGACCTAGACTGGTGCTGGGGTGGCTGGACACTGAGGAGTACACAAGGAAGCAGAGTGCTCTTTCTGGTGTTCTAATGTGACTTGTAGGAGGCTGAAGGTGCCCAGGGTCCTGCTTCCTACTTCCCTCCTCCCGCAGTTCTTAGGCACAGTTTTCCCTAAATTATCAGGGCTTTGGTGGGTTTTGTGTGGTGTTTGCTTCTCTTACAGACAACTGTCAAGGACAAGGATTTGTTCAGTAAGAAGAAAGGAGGTCAAGTCTTAACCTTTGCTTGGGTGGGCTTTTCAGAGCTACTGTGAATAGAGGCATAGTAGGTAGTTTGGACACCAGGACATGGTGCTTACTGTATAATCTTTTTTTTTTTTTTTTTTTTGAGAAACAAAAAAAGAATATTCATTGCTAGAGTAAAACCATCTTTTAGACAGTAGCCTGTTGCTAAAACTTCTGCTGGCGCAGCTGAGCCCAGGTGGTTTGAGCAGTGTGTAACTACTCCTGCCGAGCGAGCGCTCTGGAACAGATGATCTGTGTGTGAACGTGTCTTTGTAGACACTGCCTGGTTTCTTCCCCACCTTACCCCCACAGTGCAGCTACTTTCTGTGTATATCCCTATAAATCCTTCTTGTGTGAGCTGACAAGTTGCCCAGGCACTGCTTAAGCTTCTTGTCAGCAGTTTTTGAAAAAACTCAGTTCTGTGTTTCATGGCAAGTAGCATGGTGAAACCTGTAGGTAATTAATGACATTTGCAGTGCATATTACTGGGTCCAAATCATAGTGGGTCATCCACAAAATAAATATGGCAGATACAATTTCTGTGTGGTTGTGTACCTGGTGCTGTTACAGTGGAAGTATGAACTGCATTCCTCATAGCAGTCAGCAGGTACCTGTGACTAGAAACTCCCCTAGTTTCTACGCACAAGACCATTTGATTAATTACCCAGTAATTATGGAAATTAAATTAATTTCTCTCTTGCTGAGGCTGGCCTACAAACAAATCCTTTTGATCTCCATTAGGCAAGCATTCATTAGAGGAAACTCAGATGTGCTCCTGACCTTTGTCAGAATAAGACATTTCAAAGACTTTTGCTAGTTAAAGAGTAACAGGAGCAGTTCCTGCTCTTCGTGGGAACTCTGGGACATATGTAAAGCAGTTATATTACACAAACATTGTATCTCCTAATACAATTACAGCTGCAAGACTTAAAAAAAAATATATAAGATTGCATTAACTGAGACTACTGAACATAAGCAAAGATAGAAGTTCACAACTTCACTGCTTAAATCCAGTGGGATTTCTGCTGATATGTGAATTTATGCTTTACATGTTAATTTTTATTAGTTGTAGTAGTACCTAGACTGTGATCTCTCATGCTAGGTACCATATGAACACATAGCAGGAGATAATGTACGGCTGAAAGTTTGGGTGGTCATACAGTGGAAGGTACACTCAAGAGGAGAATTTCTTAACACCTTAGCTTCATCCTAACTCCGCATCAGGATATAAAAAACAGTTGTGTACCATTTTTGACCTTTTCCTTATGGCTTCATTCTCCTCAGAAGGAAACTGGATGTGAAGGTGGCCACGGAGCACTCAGACGCTTGACAGGTCCTGGGGGAAGGCCACAGCATGAGGCTGACTGCAGCCTGGCATGTCTGTAGGCCCTGATCAAATTGGTGGGGAGGAAAACAGATGAAATGCCTTTGTGGAGCCACCGCCACCATTCCAGTTAAACCAGTTTAAAGTTGGGAAGAAAAACCAAATGCAGAGATCTTCAGGAGTTTGCCTAAGGTCACACAGCAGACTCAGCTATGTGGAGAGGAGACCTGCCAGCAAGCCTCAGATCACCAAATTTGTCACCTGCCCCACTAGATCTTGCTTTTTCCCCCCTTATTCCCATAGTGTGTTTAAATGTTTCTTAAAAAAAAATAATCTCTTTTTATTGAAGAGGTTGGTTATTTAAATCAGAGGGTTAGCCTTGGCAAACTTTAAAAGAAGTCAAGACTTAAAAGTGTTATCATGTCTTATCACAGTAGAGTGGGAAATACCGGATCGGCTTCTGGTTTTGATGCCAGAGACTCAGCAATGCTGTTGCAATGAAATGAGCAAAGGGCAGGGAGAAGGACTTGACATGGTTTAACCCCAGCTGGCAACTAAGCACCACAGAGACACTTGCCTGCTCTCTGCTGGGATGGTGGGCACAACCAGAAGGGTAAAAGTGAGCAAGAAACTTGTGCGTTGAAACAGAAACAGTTTCAAAATGAAAAAGGAATTTGAAAATAAAATTGCAAGAAACACACACACAGTTACATATAACCCAAAAAAGACAAGGTGATGCAAATGAAAATTGCCCACCATCAAGTGACTGATGTCCAGCCAGTTCCTGAGCAGCACATCCCCCCATCATTCTCCCACCCAGTTTTATTGCTGAACATGATGTCATATGCTTTAAATATCCCTTGTTGGTGGGGTGGTGTGAGGAGCAGAAAAGGCCTTGACTCTGTGTAAGCACTGCTCAGCAATAGCTAAAACACCACGGGTTACCAACAGTAATTTCAGCACAAATACTAGCTTGTATAAAGAAATGTAACTCTACCTCAGCCAAAACCAGTAAAGAAATGAAGAAAGAGATGATGCAATTGGACTCTGACACCTCACAGTAGGCACAAAGGTATTGCACAATTCCATACCGTATTTTTCTAAGTAAACTTATTTCAGACTTCGTTTAAAATTACGCAATTTACCTTATTACTACCTTAGTCTCTAAACTCCTGATTTAATAATTACCAGAAACGAGGTCCTTCCTTCCCCTCCAAATAGCCTGAAGCTACCTGTCCTGGGCATGTAGCTGGGAATTGAGGTGTCTAAAATTATTGGGTGTGCTGAGTTCAATGATAGTAAGGCAACAAGGCATCTTCCTTAACCCTCATTTGAAATCACACCATGGTTTTAGGAGGTGACCAAGAGCTATTGGCATGTTGAGTGGACATTAGTGCTGCCTCAAAGGACACGGCAGGATAGGGTTGCCAAAAGCCCACGCTTGTAGCCCAGATGTGTTTAAGCTACTTCCTTCCTTCTCACTTTGTCTCAACACCCCTAACGATGGGGCAATGTTGAGCAATTCCAGCATGTCTTCACTATCATGGCAGGGCTGTGTACCCGGGGGTTCTTGGGCTCCAGATCATATTGTTTTGGATCATGAAAATGCTGGACCGTTAACAAAAACCTAGCAGGAGAATCTTCGTGACCTCACAGAAGTATCTGAATAAAGATGAAGGTGCCTTTTTGGTAATTTTAAACCTTTTCCTCATCTCCCTGTAGCTCTATACTTGGCAAGTTTGATGGGGTTTGGGACAGAGGCGCTCTAGTAGCTGTGAATCCACGCGACAGACAACGGTTAGTGGATTTGCTGTGCTACTGTCCTTTCTCTAATGTATGTGGTGATGCCTATCTCTCCCTTCTGCCCCTTGTCGACCAGTCCTTTTTCATGTGAAGAATGAAACCCACACAGGTTCTTCTCTAGCGCAAGCATCAGCTGCAGCTGCGGAGAGCTGTGCTCGGGGTTCGTGAGCTTCCTTCAGTAAGCTGCCCTGCGCCTCAGTGGGAACATAGGCGGTTTGTTACAGCCCCGCAGAAGCAGAGCCACAAGTCTCACCCCAATTTTGTTACCTCATTTTCACCCCGTCTGCTTCTCTTCGCTTTGCTCTTCCCCCCTCCACCCTCGCTTACCTTTATTCCAGGTTTTCATTCTTGCCTACAGCCAACCCAAATGCAGGTCGACCCTACCCCCCAGATTTTTTAATATCATATCATATCATATCATATATCATATCATATCATATCATATAATACCAATATATATTAATATAATAATATGATAATATATATATCTTGAATTCATGATGATTTTAAAAGCTCAGCCCTGTATTGTGTTCTGTATTCCAGTCTGTGGCAGATGATTACTCTGTTTTGTTTTTGTTAGCTTTCAGATGAATTAGCAAAAAAAAA
The DNA here is from genome assembly GCA_027925045.1 of Hypotaenidia okinawae. Taxonomy (NCBI): domain Eukaryota; kingdom Metazoa; phylum Chordata; class Aves; order Gruiformes; family Rallidae; genus Hypotaenidia; species Hypotaenidia okinawae. The sequence continues at coordinate 67,233,114 of BSDF01000002.1, forward strand.
AGAAGAGAGAAATGCTTGTTCATGAAGAGTAATCTGCAGCCCTTATCTGAATTTCATGCTCATGAAATTCAAACTAAGCTTTGCTTAGTTTCTGGGCAGTTCAGTTCAAATTGTCTCTGCACAGAAATACATTACGTCTTGTGTCGAATACTTTGAATGCTGTGCTTGAGTGTACAGTTCCAAAGTAATAAAATATACCCTTTTTTTCTTCCAGTTACGCCAGTCTGATGATCACCCTAATGGAAAAAAATTCTTCTTATCTCCTCGTTACAGTTTCATACGATCCAAACAAACACAAAGGTGAGAACTTTGCACTGTTCATGGTTTGCTTTTGTGTGCTTTCATACAAATCATTTACAGATTATATTTTTAATTGGTGTTTTTTAATCAGCCTGACTTTGTCAGCCGGTTACACCAATACCATCCTGTGTTACAATTTTTAGATGTTGACCAAGCTTGGAACTAAATTTGCTTGCTGTCTAGCATTCAAACACACTCAGGGTAAGCAGAGGACAGATATGGGATATTAACAAAGAAATGGAGCTGGAAATGTGGTGGCTGTGACAGCAGAGCTGGAACAGCGTGTGTTTAGTGTAACGTTCTGCCTGGCCTCTGGAGCTTGAAGCACTCCCAGGAGCAAGGGCTTTTGCTTTGCTTACCCACTGCTCGCAACCCAGTGTGTTGCCCATCTTGGGCCGCTCTCCCAGCCACTACCATGGTCTGAATATGCTTGAAAGAAATTAAATCCTGTAAAATCACAGGGGTTATTTTCCTTTTTACAGTTTTTTTTCCTTTTATAATTTTTATTACATGCCAAAGTCTGAGGTATTTTAAAAGGTTTTTGTTGGGGTTTTGGGAGGGGGTTATTTGGTTAATTACTAACTCTCAAAAGAAAGAGTTTTCTTGCTGCTTTGGGGCTCTTCAGCATAATTGTCCCTGAAAAGAATAGGTAGTCTTATCATAAGTAACAATAGTTTAATTCACTACTCCCCCTCTCATGTAATTAAGGTTTGAGCTTTAGTTATGCCACTGTAATATGAAGAGGTTGTTGGCCAGATTCACACACAGCACTGCAAATGGTTGTATCCAATGTTCATGACCTCTGACAATGTGGCCACCCTGGCCGCAGCCTGGAGACAATGCAGCAGCAACACCTGAAGCTGTTTGGTGGCCCCACCAAGATGCCACCAAGTTCCTGGGCATGTCTTGTCTGGTTCCTGCAAACACACTTGGGCCCGATTGTGGGCCAGGTGCTGCGAGTGACAGGGCTGGCTCCCCCGCTACAGTGTAAATGTTCATCTCTTTCTTGGGTCTTCTCTCTGATTAGCTTGACCCATTTTCTTCCAGGCCCACCATTTTATGTTCCTGAATCTGAAATTAAAAGCTTGTTTGGTAAGTAATATTTCAACTAACCCTCAAGATTTTTTTTTCCAGAATGCATGAACATATTCATATGCTTCTGACTCTCCCTGTGATAAGTGATAGCTGTTTTCTTCTTACCTAAGAGGTGGAGTCATGGAAAAATAACAGAAAAAACGAGTAACATTTAGCCAGAGGGATTTTGCTGTCAAAGAAAATTCTCAGCTTTTCAAAAGCTAAGAAGGAAACCCAAGAGACAGATAGCATCTCTTTCCTTCTCTTGGCATCTTTTCGTTATCCTAAGATTCATATTGCACTCAGTGATCTTGTAGTTGCAGTCTTAGTCCCATTTGGCTGTTTTGTCTTTCCCTGCACTTCATCACCAGCTCCCCTGGTTTTCATACAAGACCTTTGCCTATCGGTGCTACAGTTTCTACTGCACTTCTGTAGTCAAAGAAGACAAGTAACATGCCACGCCAAGAAAATGCTAAATGTACAGCTCAGATCCCTCAAAATAACAAGACTCGGAAGTATGGCAGGGATTTAATTGCAAATGTTCTTTCTTTCATATCGCGCTTTTAAATTTACATCTTTCTGAGAGCCCTGCAGTGCCTTTGCCTTGTGAGACATTGGCATGGACAGTTGCATCCCAGTGCCAAAGAGACTGCTATGTTTTCCCCAGTGCATTTGTCCCACTACATTAGGGACTGTGAGGAAATCTGTGGATAGGATTTTTTTTTCTTTTCCTAACAGTTTGCATTTTTCAGTGACCAATCATCCAGTAATTTGTTACTCTTCCTTCCTTTTCAGGCAATCATTGTGAAATAAAGTGTCTTCAAAAAGTCGATGACTTCTCAGACAGACACAGACAGTGGGGACTAGATTATTTTCTGGAGGTGCTGTATGTACTCACGTTTGCAGCTTGATTGAAATTAATTAAAATAACTTACCTACCATCTCACTTGGTTTTTATCTCACCTTTTAAAATGAGGCATGTTTTGGGGTGCTCCTTGGAGCAGGCTTCAGCACACAGAAAAATGGCCATGTAACATTTCTGTCCACTTTGCTTACCAAGCCAGCTCCCCTGCATAACTGCCTTCTCTGTCTTGAGATGCATATGGCTTCTCTTAAACTCCATGCACAACCAACCATTCTTAATGTTTGTTTTGGGTTTGGATTGGTTGGGTTCCCGCCCCCTACACCCCGTATCAATTAATTGTATCAGAGCTGGAAAGAAGAAACGTTTCTGTGCCTTTTTGGCTGGTGCCAGTTGATGCTGTATGCTCACCGCTCCACAGGTTGGCCTCTGCGGCTGGCTGGCAGCCCCGGGGGGAACAAATGGCAGCTGCCATTCACAGACTGTTTCCTGCGCCAGGCCGGGCAGCTGGGCAAGAAAGAGGGGAAAGCTGACACAAGCTGCTTCTCTCCATCCCCCTTAGTTAGTCATGATTACAAGCCTGGAGATGAGCTGGCAGTGAGCAGGCAAGAACACTTGGTAGCAGCTGCCAAGGGGGAAATGATCATGGAGCAGGAAAGAGAGCAGTCGAGTAAACTGGGTGGCAATAAAGGAGAGAGCACAGGGACAAAATGACCCTGGTGTTGCTGGTGACAGAGCGCAGCAGTGAGCACGGGGCACATGGGGTGAGAGTGCAGAGAAAAGCTGCAGCGCTGCCGTGCCTTCATCCGAACATAAACCTGCCTTTGCACGTCTTCTGTCCGGCCTGGATGGATACTACTGCGAATGTTAAAATAAAAAACCCCAAACATGACAAGATTTTGGGGCTCTCCAACCCCTTCCTCACCCTGCCCTTCTACCCTTGGCAGCTCGCTCCCAAAAACTGGTGGAAAGGTATGTGTGTGGCGCGTTATAATTCGCCGAGACCCGAGGGCAAGTAACAACCACGGGGCTCTCTCAGGGGGCCACAGCCCTACAGCCGCGGCGATAAACCGGGTACTTTAGAAGGCTCTGGTACTCGACGCGGCGGGAGGGCCGAGGCCGCGGCCCGGGGGCGGAGCGACGCGGCCGGCAGGCGGGTGCGCGCTGAGGGCCGCGCCTCCAGCGCCCCAGCTCGCCCGCAGGGGGCGCCTGGCCCCTTCAGCCCTCCCTCCCCTCAGCCCTTCCCCCCCAATCCCGCCTCACCCCTCCCTCCCCTCAGCTCTTCCGCCCTCCCCTCACGGCGGGGATGGCGGCGGAGGACGAGGCTGAGCTGAGTCTTCTGGAATGCCGGGTGTGCTTCGAACGGTACGGCCTCGGCGGGCAGCGGCGGCCGCGGAACTTGCCCTGCGGGCACGTCCTCTGCCGGGGATGCGTGGAGGCCCTGGGCAGCTCCGAGCGCCGGAGGTTGGAGTGTCCCTTCTGCCGGCGGGCCTGCGGCTCCGCCGAGACCAGCGACTGCCTGCCGCTGCTGCAGCTGCTGGAGCTGTTGGAGGTCCTGGGCCCCGCCGGTGGCAGCGTCCCCTCGGCCTTAGGGAGGAGCGGTAGCGGGGCGGCCGGCCCGGTCCCCGCGGGCCTCGGGCTCCGGCTGTCCCTGGGGGGCTGGGGGTCGCTGGTCAACCCCACCGGGGTGGCGGCCTGCCGGAGGTCGGGGCGCCTGGCGGTGGCACACGATGGCAAGAAGAGGATCCACGTCTTTGGGCCGAGCGGATTCTGCCTGCAGCGGTTTGGGGAGCGGGGGGACGCGGGCAACGATATCAAGTACCCGCTTGATGTGACGGTCACACTTGATGGGCATGTGGTGGTCACCGATGTCGGGGACCGCTCCGTGAAGGCCTTTGATTTTGAGGGACGGGGGGTACTGGCTGTCCAGGAAGGTTTCTGTTTGCCCTGGGGTTTGGATGCCACCCCTGAGAGTGAAATAATCCTGACCGACTCAGAGGCAGGTGCTCTTTACCGCTTGACAGCTGACTTCAAGAAGGGGAAATTAAAGAAGTGTCAGATGATCCAGTCCCAGCTCGTCAGCCCAAGAGGCGTTGCAGTCTCCCACACCTCGGGTGCTATTGTGGTAATAGAGCACCTGAAAGGTGAAGGACTCAACAACAGCAGCACCCGAGTGAAGATATTCGGTGCGGAGATGGATCTCATCGGCCAGATGGATAGCTTTGGCCTGAACCTTGTTTTTCCCTCTAAAATATATAGTACGGCTGTGGCCTTTGACAAAGAGGACCGTGTTATAGTAACGGATGTTTGTAGCCAGGCCGTAATATGCTTAGGGAAACCTGAGGAGTTTCCCATCTTTAACCCTCTAATTAGCCATGGGCTTTCTTATCCTGTAGGACTGACTTACATGGCAAACAATTCCCTCGTAGTATTAGACGGTGGTGATCATTCAATAAAAATATATAGCTCTACCTGAACAGTTTAGGTGCTTACTCCTATAGGTTCAAGCTGCTTTTGGCCACAAAGCAAGTAAGTTTAGGTGTCAGTAGGTATGTAGGGAGGGAGGTGCTTTCTGGGCTTTAAGTGGAGTTGCCCTCTTTGGCCAACATGCTGTGTGTGCTTCCTGCAAAACTCAGATCGAATCTGTGGAAGAATACCTACGGCTATTGCAGGCCGTAGTCAGTAGCCAATCAACCAAACAAATTGCTTGTCATTTGAAAATTATTCCATATTTCAACAAACAAATGTTTTTGCCGCTTTCTGACAAGCAGTAACAGTGACATTTGGAGTGGAGCCATCAAAGACCAGCACTGGGGAGAGAGTGATGCATCGTTTGTTTCCAGTTCCCAGCACCTAGTTTTCAGTATTCTTCCCTAAGCACAGCTGCACTCATGAACATGACAGAGTGGTTTCTGTTTCTAGGAGTTCTGCACAAGAAAGGAGTCCAGCTCGATGAAATGCTGGGAGAAATGGAAGCCTCAGTTCAGCTCCAGCCAAGATCATTATGATGGAGGAGCAACCACTGCTTAGCGAGTTAAGTGAAGTGAATTGGTGCTCAAAGCTTATTTCTTTTCCCACGCTGGGGAAACGCACTTCTGGTATCACTCTTCTGTGTAGTCCACCTTTATTAGAGTTGTACTGCAGCTCTTAATCTTCCTGTATAATGCACAAGCCTGTATCTTTACTTAGAGATAATTTGGTGTGCGGTTACCAGCATGAGCAGCTTTCCCTAAAATTTCCCTAAAAGCCCCTTCAAGTGTTTGTGTTTAGACCACAAATACTTCTGCATATATAAAACTGAGTTGGCTGTGCTGTCAACACAGCTACTCTTGGGAGATTTGCAATACTACCCACCTCTCTCTTCTCATTAATGTAGCACTTCTGTGCCCCAAACTCCAGCTGAAAGTTGAAAGGTTGGTGAGAGGTAATAGAGAAAGGGGGACTTCATTTTTTTTACTCACTTCCAGGTGAGGGTTTATTGATTGTGAATACACAGCAGGTTTACTCTGCATTTCCTTGAAACACAGTTTCACTGTGGACATGAGTTCTGTTGCCTTATCACAGAGTGGGAATTAAGGTGTATCTGAAAGAATTTGAGAAGAATTTCACCCCCCTACCACAAGTCACTGCTGCATTTTTATGCATTTACCCACTGCTAAAATAATTACTGAGGCAGATCAGCATTAAAAAGGAAGTTGGCTATAGATGTAAATGCTACCTGAGGTAGAGACAAATAGGTTAAAATTGCATAAAACTTCTGAGGCAATTTACTTAGTCACTGAAATAATAAATAGTAACTAACAGAATTTGACACTCACAGGCAATCTTTTGGTAAATTTTCAATCTGGCTTTTTGGTCAGACTTCAGAGCATTTAATAACCGCGTGTAATGCTGCACCAGTGATTTACCACGTACATTACATGTACATTTCACTGGAGCAGTTTTAGGCCTCATTCAGACAATATATTCATCTCTCTTAAGTTAACATTTATATAAACAAAACAAACTCTTACATACCACTATTTGTAAAGGTTAATTTAACAGTGACCTACCAATAAAGTGCAATTTGCTTGCTTCTACATTGAATAATTTAGTGAAAGCTCCTCATACCTCTTTATCACGAGCTTTTCTGTGACAATCCAATTTCTCTATCACAGTTGCCCTTCAGATGTTGGTTTTGTTTTTTTTTAGTTGGTAATATCCTGCTAACGCTGCTGCAGAGTTATTTTGTTGTTTGGGGTTTTTTTTTATTGAAAAATAAAGGGACCTGCAAATTTGGTCTTTTCCAGCCTTCTCTACTGCCAGGTCATGCAGCAAGTGCCTTTGGTAAGCCAGCAATACTCCCTGGCAGTTCTGCAGTAGGAGGTGTTCAGCCCTGAACAGGAGCTCTCTTGAGGGGTCAGGAAGGAAAGTTACTCAGAGAAGCAGCCCCTTGCATTATATATTCCTCTCAAGATGCCAAGAAGTTGTCCATCTTTGAGGGATTTAAAAACAATGAGTTAAGAGTTCCTTTGGGGAACTGTTGTGTTTCAAAATGCATGTACATAATTAATAGTTCATTGCAGTGGCACCTGTGGGACCTGGGCTCTTTCTCTGAACTGTGGGTTATGAAAATCTCCTCGAACCTCTGTGTGCACCAGGAGCTTGTTTTTTGCTACTCAGCTCATGGATGGGCAGATTCGCTAATGCCTGCTGCCACGTAGGCAACTTTGCAGCAGCTGAAATGCTGATTTTTAAGTATTTGACTCGTGCTCTTTCAAAATCTACAGAAACTCCCAGCATTGCTCATTCCACTCCTATCTCCCTTGGTATATGACTAGAAATCTCTTGGTGTTTGGGTTTGTAAGCAAAATAAACTTTGTGCCTTTATTCTGCCTGGCTTGCTGTATGCTGTCTCCTGCAGTCTCTGCTTTACTTTCTGCAAGCAGAACTAAGGGTTTTCTGTGAGTGATGGAACTGTTCTCCTTTTGGCCATGTAGCTCAGTGCTTAGGGTTCTACAGCAAAGCAATGAGGAAACCATCACCTTCTGTCTTAATTCATTTGGTGCAGGTGCCTAAAGTGAGAAGCCGTAAAGAACTGTATAAAACCACTAATTAAAAATCCCAAGTTCTCCAGTGTGCCCAGGACAAAGCAGTGGTGAGCCTGAAATCTTTCTTTTGTTATACAAGATAACTTAAGAGATAATTTACTGATAACCAGTATGCTGATGATAAACTAGAAAGCCTTTGAGAGTTTTGCTTACTCTTTCCTCTTCCTTCACATGTATATGCACATTTCTACAGAGCTGTAAATACCTGTTGACTATAGGATGGACGAGTACCGCACCTGCCTATCTGCAGGAAAAGAACTTGGGTTCTGAAAGAGGGGTGGCAAAGGGTAAGGGGCACCTGTAGCTAGGAAGGTGATGTTTTTTTGATCTCACAGGATATCCTCAAAAATGAGGACAGCCAGTTGTATGCTTACCCTTTGAAAAAAGCCCTGGCCCTTTCAAGTGGAACATAAGGTGGTGACCGTGTCTCGGCGCTTCAGTGATAATCACTGTTACATTTATTTAATTTTAAAAAAACCAAATCTAAACTAGACTTCATGCTTTAACAATCTGGATTGAAACCAAATATAATGGACAGTATTCCCCAAATGTCATCTCCTCATCTCCTGCTGTAGGTTGGTACGTCTGTCGCGCACATGCACGCTGCAATTCCTGTTTGGTTTATTTTTAAGCACCGATCTCGGGTTTCTATCGCTGCATATAAATATAGCAGGGTATGTTTGCAGTGTTGAGGAAAAAAAGAGGCAGGGGAGTTTCAGAAATGTGTACTGAAATTGTGTCCTGTTACATACTTTTTTTTTTGCTAGTGAACAAAATAATTTTAGATAAAGAATATAATAATTTTTTTCACATTGATGAATCAAAAGAAGAAAGAAATACAGAGGGGGGAAAAGGTAAAATTTATTCAATTTTGGCTGTTGTCAGTCTGACCATCTGCCTGTTCCCTCCAGCTATGTTACTGTGCACGCCCATTTGTGTGTATTTTTACAAAAAACAGACATAACGTCACCATAGCATTTTTTTATCATGAACTGCTTTCAGGTGAAGAGGGGACCTCCTCAAATGTCAAGCCCCCAAACCACTAAAAGTTTATAGAGCATCGTCCATCAAAATGATGGCCTTGAATACAGGGGACCCTCCCTTCCTGGAAGGGTTGACAGAGGTAAAAAAGCAGCTTTCTCCCCTGGGACAATGGGCCATAGTGCTGTTGCACCCTGCGCAGGAGGAATTTACCTTAATTTCTTTCTCTTCAATGTTTGGGTGTTTCTTTGTGTCTCTTCTCAGAAGCCCACCTTTCTGTCTTAACAAGTCACCTGAGAGTCACAGCTTGCCTTCACAGGAGTACAACATAACTAAAGCAAACATATACTGGTTTTTCAAATGAATCCTAAACCTCACACCTCATTCAGCGATCTCAGCAGATGTGACAGATCATTCAGCAGTCAGCAAGCGCCTGAGGCCTGGCCCTTCTGAAGACAGTTTAAATTGCTGATTGCAGGATTTCCTCCCCTTCTTACCTTCAGTTCCCCTGTAAGTACACCAGAAGCCTCTGTAACAAATCCACTGTCCTACTGTAGAATAAAGTCTGGTGGGAAGTGACCAGTAAGAGATTCCCTTTTGTAACCTTCTTGTTGGGTCTGTTGTGCAACTTCTTGATCAGCCCTGTCCAGCTCCAGCAATTGTTTGAGTTGTGAGCACTCTTGGTTTGGTCAGCCGTGTCCAAAAGTGCTCCCATCTGAACAGAGGCTCTTCTGGGTGCAATGGGTAGCCTCCAGAAATGGGGGCTTCCTCCAGACTTTGCCTACTTGTTTTCAGTTGATGTGAGGCCTGCAGAGCCAGCATGAAGGTACAAACAAGGCTCTGGAAAAAAAGTAGAGATTACCATCTAATTAAATAATGTAGAGTTTGAACTTGCTGAAGGAATTCAAAATTTGTCACGTACCATACGCAGTCACTGACTTGTAAGAGGAACAGGCCAGGCAGCCCCACAGTGAGGTGTCAGCCCGCCTCTCCGTGCAGTGCCCAGCCATCACCGCGCAGAAGGTTGGCTCAGCCTCACCAGAGATGAGCTGCCAACACGTACTGTCTGATTCCTCTTCAGCAAACCCTTTATGCTGCTGAACACCATGGGGAATTACTGTCATTACCTGCCTGTGAAAATTCCAACTGCACAAAACACGTACCTCTCTAAACCTGAAATGCATTAAAGGGAAGACCCGCCCGGCTTTCCTCCCTGTGCGGTGTATGGCTGGGGGTCACACACCGGCACAGGGGGAAGGGATATTTACCAGGTCCATGTTTCCCCACCAAAGCAGGCATTGACTGTGCCTCCCTTCCCCCTTACATTTCCAACTTCGTTATCTCATCTAAATGTGCTAATAATAACAGGTTTATGTCTGATGCTGTTACATAAACATGCAAGCTTTCTGGAGAGGGCTTCCTTATTATGGCCTGTCTGATTCTCCCAGGCCGCTTCAAAGCTCTCTAACGCCACAGAGGCTCCTGGTGAGCAGGTGATGCACTGCAGTTCTGCCTTTTTCTCACCACCACTTTCCAAGAGATCTACAGATGTTTTTGAACTTGGTACTCTAACCTCTCTCTGAGGCAAACAGGAGATAAAAAACATCTTGGCCCTGCAGCTCTAGTCAGGAGAGCTGGGAATCAGGGGAAGCGTTTGGCAGACTTGCATCTAGATCTCAGGTTTCCCATTACAGGGTTGGTGCCTTAAAGCAGGGAGCGTCTGTGTTTAATCATCCTCTTGCCTGGGAGTTGCCTTCCTCATTTTGGAAGAAGTTTTGGCACTTTGCTGATCATCTTCTTGTTACTAATTCCTTTGGTGTTTCCTACAAATCATGGGAATTAATACTTTTGTAAACCACAGCGTATTCCAAGATAATTACTTCCAGTGTGCTCCACAGCGGCACAGCCTGGTTTCAGGGTTTTGAAATGCTGTGTAAGGAGGTGTTGTACTGCTGTGAAGCCACTTTGCAGTGGTCAAGTTACTAATTTCATGTTGAGGACAGAAAGGAGGAGAAGAGATTTACTCTGAAAAGGAGGGGGAAAAAATAAAATTAATGAGAGATGGCTGTGGCTTTAAGCAGAGGGTGAACTCCAGCAAGCCGGAGTACAGAGCACACCCATCGTTCCAGTGCATTCTTGAGAGGTGAAGCATTTCAGCCTGGAAAATGGACAAGATGATAAGGGCCACGGCCTCTTGATTAGTATCGACCTCTGTCAGGAGAATAACCTATATTTGAACAAATTTTCCCAGCCACAGTTAGGCACTTTTCAGATGGTAATACTTAGGAGAGGTATTACTTTCAGCTCTTTATTTGTAGCAAAAACCTGTGGGAAATGAAGATTTGGAGCAAACCAAACATTTTGGGGAAGCATGCTCCTTACAACTGAATAAATACAAATACATACATATATATATATATATATATAATTTTTCTAAAGATCCCTCTTAATGTAGGCAATTTTTGTTCTCTGGTAATAGGTGAGTATTATATGGGCAGTGAGTTGAGGTGAGAACAAGTTCTGTTTTCCTGGGGTTTTTTTTTAATATATATATATCAGGAAAATATCGCTAGTCAGAAGATTCTGTAAGCCATTTAAAATACTCTAAATATCGTGATATGCTTTGTAATGAATAAAGGGTAAACAATTTTAAGGAGGATATAGGATTACAGAGATAAAGTTAATAGCTGGAAAAATGAAAGAACTTGAGAAAACCATGAAGATGTTAAAAACATAAAGAAAAAAAGAGGTCCTTTAACAAAGCTTGCTGTTAAAGCTTGTAATGCAAAGATGATGAACTTGAAAGAACTATTGCACCTACATAACCACTGGAGGTAACTAATTCACTGTTTTTTGTTCCAAATATAAAGAGATAAAAGATCATAGAATCATAGAATTGTAGGGGTTGGAAGGGACCTTGAGAGATCATCGGGTCCAACCCCCTGCCAAAGCAGGCTCCCTAGGACATATCACTCAGATAGGCGTCCAGACAGGTCTTGAATATCTCCAGTAACATCCATATGAAGGTATTAATGCTCACTTTGCATGATTTCCTGAATAACATGGACTGTAGAATTTAACTAGCATTAACCAGTATTTAGTAACTACTGACCTGTACTGAAAGTAGGAAACAAACAAAATTTGTGTCGTTCGCTATCACAGTCTAAGAAGCTAACATGAGAAGAAAGATAATGCTATTAAAGGTCTGCTTTATAAGAAATCTATCAAAAAGGCTCAGACTAAGTATTAAAAATGTATAACCATCTTCATATGAAAAGTATGTGCCTGGCTCCTTTATTTCTCATTGGCTTTAATTAGGAAACAGGGCTCTTCAGCAAGCTCTGCACCAGCTTCCACTCAACTTCCAGCATACTGCTAAGGAGCTAGAAGTATTTCAAATATGTATACCAGTCGTCTTCTATTCTTGTTATTCCTTACAGTGACTTGTTTAAGTTGAGGCTTGCTCTGGCATAAATAGTTTATCTGTGCAGTCATGAGTACTGCAAATGGAATTGTCCACATAAATAAATGCTACAGGACTGGGCTTGAAGTTAGGTAGATTCAGGCTAGTGCAGAGATTCACCCTGGAGAAGTCTTTGCAGCAGACTTTATGATGACTATTTCTGGGAATGATGTTTTGGTTTGGTTTTTTTTTAACGTGATGAAAGCTCTGCCCATGTTTAGAATATATTGTAACTAATTATGGCTTTCTTTCAACATCAGAAATCTTTTGTGAAACAAACTTAATTTAATGGTTTAGCTTTTTTTTACTTCTTTTTATCATATCCTTGCCTGGTTCCTCAGAATCCATCAGACTAACATCCTCCTTCCAGGACATGTGGTCGCTCAGTAACCGCCAATATGGGGGAAGACTCATTGGGCTGGCATCAGTGGAGACTTTACATCTGAACTGCTCTGGCAGATCCTGAAGAGGAGGTTACTGGTCTTAGCTGGCAGTTTAGGAAAACTAGGATGTTTTCATAGTGGTAGAGAGTCACTGTAGGTTGTAGGTCCCAGGAAGACTATGTGAGAGGATCTCTGAGGTTACAGGGTAAATAGCTGCCCTTAATTTCATTTCAGCTGGAGGAATGCCAACTTTTAAAAACCAGGTGAACCATGCACACTTTTTTTCCTTAGTATGGTGAAGTGAAATTGAAGTTGCCCCAGGCCCAGGATTAGAGCTATGGGTCTATTTATCATCTATTTTGTTTGATTCATAAAGCTGTTAGGTATTGGGATGCTGTTAACATTAAAACGCAGCTGATACTAGTGATACTAGTCTTGTATTTCCACCGTGTCTCTCAGTAGCGATAAAACCCAAAACCCCCCACTTAGAGAAAGTGTACCTTGGAGGCAGAAGTAAATCTCATCTTCCTTCTGTCTCTTTTGCTGGGAAAATAAAAGCCATGCAACTGAATTATTTTCAAACATCTGTACTGAGTGATGGATTTTCACCCTTTTGCATGTGTTGAGCTGAATCTCAAGTTGATTTTCTTTTGATTCTGAAATCAAATTTCTCTTTCTGAAATTCAACCATGTTGTTTATAGTTGGGCTTTTTGCACAACCCTCACCCTTTCTTCCCAGTTGGCTGTTCAGTCCATTCCAGAACTGTATTTCTCATTATGCGTTGTCCAGTTAAACTGCATGATGTATATGGGTGTTAACACCGCTTGGATTTCAGAATAAAGATTAATTAATTAATTCCCCCCAGAGTTTCTGTCCATGTTTTGGTTTTGCTGGGTTGCTTTTCATCATGTTTGTTTCAAAACAGCTTTTCATCTTTACTGGCAGATTAAAGGGAGGAAACCTCAGGTCACAATTTGAGTGGTGGGAAAGGAGTTAAGTCATTCAGGGAACACATTTGAGAGACAGGCATGCAAGCTTTATTGAGGCACAGGAAAGAGTGAATTTAACCTCTGTGTGGATTAACAGTTTTAGGAACTCTTCTACCCCTGCTCCCCATGTGCAGCTCTGTTCGTAATAGTGACTGTGGGAAAAACTAAATCAGAAGCCACCAACCTGGAGGTCTCTGGCTCTGTTTTTGTGGCTCTCTGCAATAGCAGGACACTGCTCCCAGAGATCCAGAGTTCTCCATGTATTGGATTTTGTGGATGACTCCTGCAGCTGGACTGAGCCTCCCTGCCAACTGCTGGTGTAGATAAATGACAAGAAGCTTGGAAGTCTGCATAGGCCATCTGCTCCAATTCCTTCACCTGTAAGGAGCAAGCCTTCTTGCCGTGAATGAAGGAGGATGAAACTCAAAGTGACATGGCAACAAAGGATGCCCAATGGTTGCACTATTTGACAGTCCTCCATCTAAAAATGAGAGGATGATCTGTTGCTGATCATTTTGTTGTGGTTGTTTGATTATGGCATATTTGGTATGTTTTCTTCAGGCTGGGAAGAACTGGGACGGGAGTGGTTGGGTGTTCTGTTTTCTAAATAAAAGATCCGGAGTCTTGTTATGCACCTTAATTGGCACCTTCAGCACCTCTTTTCACCCTGCACAGGAACTGATGAAACCTGTTGACTTAATGTGAATCTTCCTGTTGACTTCAACAGACAGCAGAACAGATCAAGGCTCTGTGCTGAGCTGACTTCAGTGTGTTTTAAGAAACCCAGTTCCACCACCACTCTCAAGGCTTTGGCTCACTCATTGTCCTTACATACCACCCTCCTCATGCTGACTGTTCTCCTCTCTAGTCTATTTCAAGCAATAGCTTCTTTTCTTCCCCACGCTTTACAAAGAGGTTTGGCTAGAACACATTGTTTGCAGCCATCACTAAAAAGTAATTGCGTAAGGAGAAATTTTGTCTTGGCCAGCAGTTACTAGCTCAGCTCACTTAGTAAGCAAGCTTGGTGGATGCATTCCTCCCTCCCCACCCTCCTCCTCCTCCCAGGTTCCAAGTCTCTGGCAGGGTAGCCAGTGAAGTTCAGCTTCACGCTGAAAGCAGAAAGCACCCACCAAGGGGGCTGTGAGTGAGCGCAGAAGGGTTAACAGGAAGGCTGCGCTTCTGTTCCAAGAGGCTGCTGCAGCTATTCAGGCTGTTTATATTTACAGCTTTCCCATTCATCCCTACTGAGCAAAAAGCAGGGCTCTGCAAACGGAGCCTGAGCACTGCTGCATGTTGGACAGGCTGCCCGTAGTATCCGCCTGTTGACTGAAGACACTCGGGGACCGCAGACACACTTCTTCTGCCTGGCAGTAAAACACTTGCACTTGGCAAATGCGTAATTTTAGTGATGCTCAGGACTGTGTGTGAGCTGGCTCCCTGCTTACAAGTGCCCTTAATCTGGGTTTGGGACTCACAGTCACAAGAGAGCTGCAGGGATGTGCTGGAGTGAGACTTGCATACCAGACATTCCTTATCAGAAAGATGAAGAGGGGTGAGAGCTTTCTGGGTAGGGGGAATAATGGGAGGGTTGTCCTTTCCTTCAGTTTGCTGGGGCCTGCCTTCTGATTTAAATTGTAAATAGCGTTACAGACCAGCTGTGACAGTGTGTTGTTTCTTAGGAGGAGTATCTGATTTCTAGTAATGTATAGTAGAAAAGGGGGAAAAAGGGAAAAAATATAAATCTCTTCTAATTTAATGTCAGTCCCTTTTCATAACTTAATGGTTATATTAACCACAGGTAAGGGAATGTAAGTTCCTTTGGGACCCTGTGGTCTTACTTTTCTAACACCACAAAACTGTTTCCTTTTCCTTCTCTTCCCACCACCATAAACCATGTTTAAAGACAGAATCACAGAAGGGTTGAGCTGTCAGGGACCTGTAGAGGTCACCTCATCCAATCCCCTGCTGAAGCAGGGCCACCAAGAGTTAGTCACAGAGGACCATATCCAGACGGCTTTTGAGCATCTCCTGGGCAACCTGTGCCAGTGCTTGGTCACTCTCACAGTGAAAAAGTGTTTCCTGGTGTTCAGAGAGAACTTCCTGTGGTTTGGTTTGTGCCTGTTGCATCTGGTCCTGTGACTGGAAAGAGCCTGGCTCCGTCATCCTTGCACCCTCCCTTCAGGTACTTACACACATTGTTAAGATTCCCACTCAAGCCTTCTCCAGGCTGAACGGTCCCAGCTCTCTCAGCCTGTGCTCATAGGAGAGGTGCTCCGGTCCTTAACCGTCTTCATGGCCCTGTACTGGTCTTACTCCAGTAAGTCCATGTCTTTCCTCTACTGGGGACCCCAGAGCTGGACACAGTATTCCAGAAAGGGCCTCACCAGTGGTAAACAGAGGGGAAGGATCACCTCTCTTGACCTGCTGGCAGCTCTTTTCCAAAGGCAGCCCTGAATAGAAGGGGTAAACGAAAGACAGTTTACACCCATTTGTTCTTGTGCTAGTGTTTTCCTTGACCTTGAGTAGCACCATGCTTTTAGCTGTCCTGAAAGGAAGCATAAACAGCCATATCCCCTCTCAGTCTTCATTTTGCTAGACTAAACAAACTGAACTTTTCTAGTCCAATCTTGCTTGGTAATATTCACCACTCCCAGTAACCCTTTTGTGGGTCTGTTCCAGTTTGAATTCCTCGTGCCTGGATGCTGTACTGAGTTTTCTAGGTGGAGACTCAGCAGTGCTTTTTATAATGTTGCACATACCTCCCCTTTCACTGCTGGAAACAGCTCAAGTGGTAACATCCCCAACTACGTACACTTTCATCATGATATCACTTGGTTGTGAATCCAGGCTGAACACCCGCTACGCTCTCCACTATAAAGAAATTTAGGAAGGCATTTAAGTCAGGGGTGGAGTGCTTCCTGGGGTGAAAAAGGGATGGCAGAGAGATAGTTAACATCAATAGCAACAACGATGTAAAGAAACCCATCAGTGTATCACTTCTTTCTGTGACAGCTAAGGCGTGCCAGCTACATAGCACACAACTAGCTGTTGAAGGGGACAGAAGTATTGCCCATATCTGAGGTTATGATTGCAAGGATGGTAAATTCCCTGCCAGAAACCAAACCCTTCCTAAGATGACAGAAAGGTTTGCTCTGGATTCAGTAAAAACATCAGCCAGACTTCCAGAGTGTAGGGAAATGCGTCTGAACAATATAAAAACTTACTCTTGCGACTTTTCCCCCCTTCTTTGCACCCCATCAGTTTCCTGGCTGTAGCTGCGTTATGCTGGTTCTAAGCTCATTTATTTCTATTAAATATTTCACTTTTCACCTATAGGCAGCAATAACCATTAACATTCCCAGAGTAATTAGAAACTCCTTCTTCCTGCTAAGTGATAGAAGATTGGGAACAGAGCTCCCTGCCCCCTGTTCTTCAGTGAGTGAAGAAGGGATTGTCCTCCGCAGAGTGGTCACATAGTTCAATACACCTAAAATTCAGCAGCTTCTCGCGCAGATGGGTTTGTCTCATCCATTGTCCCGAATATTGGGCTGCAGTTTCTAAAAGACTGCTGCAATCAGGGGCAAGGGAGAAAATGTCAGATCTGGTCAGTGAAATTGCATGTGACATTTTTCTCCCCCACAGCAAGGATCGTTTCAGTTTGATGGAGACGTGACAGCACTTGCCTTGCAGACGTTTGCTGTAATTGTTCACCTCCAATCCCAGAGAGTGACTTGCGCTCAGGCCCCCAGGATGGGTGTGGAGGTAAAGCCAAACAGGTCACTCAAAGCCTGTGCGTTAGCCTGAAAGAACAGATTTAGTCTGTTCAGCACTGGAAGAGCCTGGAAGTCAACTCTGTTGCAGGGCTGAGGGAGGTTTAAACTGTAGTGCCTTTTAAAAGCAATATACTATGCAGGAACCTAAACACATAGCTGTCAGACACCTCATGGAGCTCTGAGCGGCACCTCTCAGGCAGGACAATGTTTAGGTGCATATATTATGTATTTATTCCTAACACTGGGAATTAAGATGGCTTCTTTTATTCTGGATGTCAGGAGAGCATCTGTCACCACAGCCCCTTTCTGGGCCCAGAGTGTTGCCATAAATATGCTGGACATAAAGGGTGATTTTCATGCCTCCAGCACAGCTTTAGAGACCGTCAAAACAGATCTCTGATAAGGCAGAGGTGGCAAACATCCAGCCTGACCAGTGTCCAGCTTGAATGCAGAGCAAAAAGGAAACGGAAAAGCAGCCTGAAAACCTAGCTGAGGGCACCAGGCAAAAAGCTGCTCTCACATACTCTGTTGTAAATTGAGTGTACCTGTTCAGTTGGGTTACTCTCAAAGTGTAGTGATGTGAGACAGAGACTTTGTTCCCAGTGTACAATTACAGGCAGGCACTTGCTTCTGCTCTCTAATTGCATTTTATTCAATGAAAAATACAAGTTTGTATGTGTAACAGGGCACTTACTGGTGCCCTGTCACAAATATAAAGTCTTATTTTATCCCACCCCTCCAATATTAAGTATTTCTCCCTTCCAGAATGTCCAGGCCTCCTTCCTACATGCTATTTAAAAAAACCCACCTACTATCCATTCTTCTTTCTCACAAACTTCAGTGGAATATTTATCAATTATTTTGGTGGAGCTACAATTTCTTCCTATGCTTTTTCCCAATCTAAGTGTAACAGATTACTAGCCTTAAGCACATCTGTTGGCTTCAGCATGTAGTATTTGTTCATTTTTCCTCTTTCTCTCAGACTAGATGTAAAATGTTTCAGTTGAAAAATAAAGTTTTGTTTTCTTGGTTAAATTTAAAAAAAATGCTCTAGTAAAAATCTGGAACCCCAAAGAAAGCTTTGATTTTGGTCAGTCTTATAGAATATGTAGCCTGGTTTAAATTGGTAGCAAAAAACCTTCATTGTAAGCATCTTTTGGACTTCAGGTACTGTAAAATCAAACTCATTGTCTTTCTTTTGACACTCTCAACACAAAGAAAAACACAGCTTTGCTGCCCATGCTCTCACCACTACCAGCTCCTCCTCTTCTCCAGCTCCCGTGACACAAGATGAAGTGGGACGTGCCGGTGACAGCGTGCACCACTCAGACACAGCAAAATACGCACCGGGGACGCTGATGACAAGATGGATATTCTTGGCAGGCACCATGACATTTCTCCCTGCCCTTTGCCAAAGAAAGGAGGTCAGTGGAACACTCTGCCCTACTGGCGGGGCTTTAGGCATCAATTCTGGGCACACAGCGTTGCTTTCCTGTTTCCATGTCATGAAGTGGAGCAATTGGTCCTCCTGCTCAGAATATACAGGAAGACATGGGCATGCCTTCATGTCAAATCCCATTATCTGTGCTATGCCTTGTGAAGATGAGGAACATCTGGAATTTCCCACCAGGAAAAAGCAAGGAGTAGTATTTTCTGTATGCTCTTTGCTGAACTGTGGATCAATGGACAAATACATGGCAGTGCTGGAAGGGAAGGAACAAAACCAAAACAGATGGAAAGCAAGAGATGGGCAAAGATTCAGTCCCAGCTCTAGGGAAGCTGCAAAATTCCTGTTGTCAGCAGTGGTGCAGAACGAGAACAAAAACAGGGGATGGAGGAAAGCAGGGACAGGAAAAGGAAATTGGGGAAAGACAATTTTGTCCCCGTGTTCCCATTCCTGTTCCACTCACTATCAGACTCCCTTTTCTCTGTCTCTCATCTTTTCACATTGCTGAAGCAGGAAGCTGTCATTTCTTATCTGGTATCCCTCACCCATCCATCTATCAGCATGTCTGGGATAGCTGGCAGCTAATTCTGATGGGCAAACAACCCATCAGTATCCCTTGCCAGTTCTCATGGGGCATGTAAACTGATCAAGCTAACAGATGCTGACATGTGAGAGACATTCACCCACAGTTGCTACTGGTAGCAAAGACCCCGATGTAAAGGCTTCCATATGGTAGCTGTGTTTGATGGGGAACCGCAGTGCCAGAAGAGAAACATCTCTCATCAGCCTGAATGGCACTCGCTTCCGCAGTGCTTCACAGTGCTTTGGGCTTTGGGCTACCTATCTCATGGGCCCCCTGTAATGTAACTCTCTACCTATTCTGCCACAATGCCAAAGGTTTAGGAGAGACCAGAAATATATTCTGCTATGTGCACGCTTCATAACAGATGTTGTCAGGCTTGTGGTACAGATGTTACCAAAAGCCCTTCCTCAAGAGGACAGAAAAACTTGGTGAAACCGGCACCTCATTTGTGGCAGCTGTTTTTCAGGGCACATCGATGTGAATGAAAGAGAAAAAATCCTTTTACCAATCACCTACCACCAGAAAAAAAGCCCAAAACATCAACAGTTTACAAGAAGAGAACAGCTACAGTCTATATTAGAACAAAGTAGGTTTCATCCCCCTTTTCATACACTTTTGCCTGGCTGGCTTTCTGTACCTGCAAATGGTGGAATATAATTCACGAGCCTATTTCAGGTATTAGTGAAAATTTCTTCCCAAGACTCCTCCCACAACCAAAATCATAGTCAGTCTCATAAAGACTCTGCTTAGTTTCTCTTCAGCTAATATCATTGTTTTTATTTAATCTTGCAATGACGTAGTTTTTCCACTAAGAGGTGGAAAATCAAGACGGAAGGGAACTGTTGGCTGTCCTCTCTTTCCCACTAGCATCCAAGTTTCACTGAACAAATCTGTTCCTGCACAGCCATTTCAGACTTCATGCCTTATCTCAAGCCAGCGCTTCCTTTGATCTGGGTTCCTGTAGTCTGCAGTCATGAGTAAGATGTCTCATTTCAACATCATTCCTTTTCTTTGCTCATTGAGCTGCAAGCTTACAATGCATTTCATAACGAACTTCATTCCTTATGCCTGTTTCACAGGCAAGAAATCCACGTGCGACAGCTTCCGCTAGTGACATTTTCCAGATACCTGGCTCTATTTGGTAACGTTTTGCTAAGTGTGTCTCTCATTTCCTTTCAGCATTCCTCTGAGCTGTGGCCATCAGGGGCAGCCAGGCCTCCTCCAGAGATGTTCCTCTCTGTTGCTTGGCAGGGCTCTTCTGGCTGTGTGCTGGCAGCTGGGGGTCAATCTTCTAAGCTCCATCCATTGTTTTCACCTCTGTTTGAAAGATCTGCTCTTTCTCAGTGCAGCTATCTATTCATCATTTACTGTTTAGCCGATTGTCCCTACAGTGGTTTAGCCCTAGAGTAGACAGAGTAATCCCATTTGGGTTTGAGACTCTTTTCTGTAAAGAACATGTTACAGACATTACTATTTTGCACCTGGGATCCTGCCAGTTAGATGCATTGACAAAAAGGATTGTGTCTTTGGAAGATACTTTACCGAAGCTAAGTAAACACTTTGGGGAGAAAACAAGATTTTAACTGAACGCTTCAAAGGTGGCTATCCTGAGATCATCAGCCTACTGCAGTTTTCACTAAAAATCTTTTTTGGCTTGTCCACTAGAAGCTCTGGCATCTTTGGAGCTCATGGCTGCTGGGGTAATGCATTGCAATTTGTAACACTCTCCACAGAATCACTAGGTTGGCAAAGACCTTTGAGATCATTGAGTCCAACAGTACCTGTCTGCTACTAAACCACATTCCTAAGTACCTCATCTACCCATTGAACTCTCTGTTAGTAGATGGACAGAAGTCTGTCCTGTGGCATTTGGGCAGGCACTTGTCAAAGGTGGTCCATCATTACCCGGAAAAGCAGTGTGGCATGAGTGGCCTCAGCACTTTGCAGGCAGCCCTCTTCCAAAGAGGTGAAGCAGAGTCTGTGGCCGGGCTCTTACTCTGTCACCTTCAGGTGCAGCACAGCTTCCAAGCCTCCATAATGTGCATTGCTTCCAGGCAACATGCACATTTCGTCCAGGTCATACACTCTAGCACCAGGACTGCACCAGGCCAGTCATTATTTTCTAATCGAGCATTGTGTTACCTTCTGTCAACAAAACATCCCCTAGCACCATGACACTTTGGTCTGTGATGTTTATGGCCTTTCCTTCCTGCAAGGAAACTTGGTGTCCAGTCAGACGAGACAGTGGCTTTGCGGTGATGGCGTACACAAACCACAGCTGAAGCTCTCAGGAACGACCTGAGGGGAAAGGGTCTGGGGGAAGGATCTCAGGGGGAAGGGTATGGAGGAGAAGGGCCTCAGGGGGAAGGGTCTCAGCCACGCTGCGCCCCGCAACGGACACGAGCACCAGGGCAGGGCAGGCAGCACGAGGGCAAAGTGCCACGAGCCGGCTTCTCCCGACCGCTTTGCGCATGCGAACGCGCCAGCGCCACCTTCCCGCCCTTTTCGCCACTGCATGCCCTCCGCGCATGCTCACTCGGAGGAAGCAGCTGTCCGAGGAGAGAGGGGGAATGTGTGTGTGGTGTGTCCCGCAACCTCTCACCGAAGGCGTTCGAGTGTTTTCGTTCCTTTCCGGCGCCGCGGCCTGTCCCCGCCCCTTCGCCGCTTGCCTGGGCGCCGCAATCCCGGCGGCAGGAGGCGGAAGATGGCGGTTGGGATTGGCGGGGAGGCGGCGGTAGGCGCGGCGGCAGCAACAGCGCTTATGCAAACGAGGCTGTCGGCAGCCAGCGCCAGAGCCGGTGCGGACCGCGGCTGAACGGGTGAAGTGGCTGGGGCTGTGCCCACCACCGCCCTCCTCGGCGCCGGACACTCCTCCTTTCCCTCCCCCGCCGCCTCTCGCCTTCCCCGCCTGCCCCGGTCCCCCGCCCTCGCCCCGGCATGGACGTTGGCGCTCCGCCGTGTTGCTGTGCGCGGCGCTGCGAGGCCGTGAGCCGCCGCTGCCGCTGAGCGGGGCCGCCCGCCGCTCCCGGGAGGGGGGAAAGATGTCGGACACCAAGGTGAAAGTTGCCGTCAGGGTCCGGCCGATGAACAGGAGAGGTAACCGGAGGGCGACGCTGAGGAAGGGGGCGGCGGGGTCTAGGGGCGCGGGGGTGTGTGGGGAGGGGGCGGCAGTGGGGAGCGGCTGAGACGGGGGCGGTGCCCGCCCTTACCCCCGGCTTTTCCCTCGGGTTGGCGGGAGGATAAACCCCTTCACACACACATACACGCACACACACCCGCCTGCCCATCGCTCGGGCATGCCTGCGAGCCTGCTGCCGGCGGGGGGCAAGCTGCCTCGGTGTGCGAGAATGGGGGGGGGGGCGGGTGGTGGTGTGCTTTTGCCCTGGATACAGCCCCCCGCCGTGTCGCCTTGCAGAGCTGGACCTGAATACCAAGTGCATCGTAGAGATGGAAGGGAACCAGACTGTGCTTCACCCTCCGCCTTCCAACACCAAGCAGGGAGAAAGGTAAAAATCCAAGTCGCCAGATAAAGACCCAGCCCCGGTTCCTCTGCCTCACCCTCGCAGACACTTCGCCTGGCTTTGTTAGAGGAGCGGCGGGGTCTTGGAAGTTCTTGTTCGGTGCCGTTCAGTGGCTGCGGGGAGGTGGGGAGGGGTGGGGGGCGCGAAGAAGGAGGCGGGGGTGCAGGCGGGGGCGAGCGCCGGCCAGGGGTTGCTGCACTGGGCTCGCATCTCTGGGATGTGAGGACCAGACCTTCTTCTCCTGGCTTCCTGAGTGGAGTCGGAGGTACCCAAATTGGGATGTGGAGACAGAAGGTCCCTGCTGGCCTCCCAGGTTTAGAAGCCGATTCTTGGTTAATTGCTCAAAAAGTCAGCTGTTGAATGGGTATGGACGGAAACTGCCTGTGCGTTGCTGTTTTCAGAAATTTCCCTTGAGTGCAGGCTGCTAATAACTTGGTGTAACCTTTGGGGGAACAAGAAGCGGAATCTGAATTTGATGCTGGTGACGGTATTTCTTTTTTACTGTTTGTTTACTAGATTTTAGCGTATTTTGCATTTGAAAAGGCCGTAATTGCTAGATCCTTTATTAATGCAGTGTTGTTCTGTGAAGTAGCCTATGAGAATTTGCTAAAATAATTTTGGAATCTGGCATTTAGTTGTGATGCCCCAGTAAAGAATACACTTGGAAATAATCCAAAATACCAATGCACTAGACTGTAAAAATAGATCAGAACAGGAAAAGATTTCTTTCCTTTGAGGGAGTGCGGGAAAAGACAGGGAGGTGCAAGGGGAATAGTTACGTTTTATGCTTATCTCTTCAGTTACCTGTTGACTGCTCAATTTGAAGTTGGTCTGAATATATTTAGTGCCAAAGAGTATGAAACCTCTTGCATGGTTATAGAGATTTGAATCTGATCATGTTCTTGTTACTCAAGATCTTATTAAGAATATTTTTGATTGAGTTCATAATAGATGTATTAGAGTGAGAGCATGTTGTTTTGGGTTTGTGTGGTTTGGGTTTTTTTCTCCAAAGGTGCTGTCACATTTTTAGACATTCCCAGCAGAAAAGGTTGTGGCCTTTTCTATTTTTGCGTGTCCAAAACGTGAAGATGTTTCTAGCCTTAGTCCTCATACTGGAGTATAGCTGTATTTACACCAATTTAACTTAAATTCAACTTGCATTGTCTTCAGAACCATTGTTGTGGCTAGTGTGCGGGCCTGGGTCTTGGAAAGATCTGTGCTTGTTTCCTTCCCCATTCACAGATCTCTGTGTGATGTTGTACAAGTTCTGTTGCTGTGTGGGTCTGCCAGAGTTGTAAATCGTGAGTCTTGTTTTTCTTGACTCTTCTATTTTAGAAAGTTTATTTGTCCTTTTTTCCTTTTGTTTATGAAGAGTGTAAGTGGACTCCATCACAACACTGCTGTAATCTGACTAACATCAACTCTTTTAAAGTGGGTGGATTTGACAGGTATAAAAGATGAAATAGAAATAGAGTTTATAAAACTTGAACTGAATTGACATTTAAAAATCGTTATTCCAATAGACTAAAGAGTCTAAGGGCCAGATGGCTTTATATAGAAACTGTAACATGGAATTTTGTGTGCTGTGCATGTTAGCCTGCAGGTAGTCAGCGAGGCTGTGCAGTGACTCTCCTCCTTTTGAGAGCTTGTGCTTATCTGGCTTGCATACCCGTGATACATACATAAATTCTCTTACCTGTTTGGAAGTGGTTTCTGGCTGTGCTCAGAGGGCCTTACGAGTGACCCGTGGCTCTCGCGTGTGACCTGGCTGTTGGCAGCTGTGTTGGCAGGTGATTGCTGTCCTGCTTGCAGCCCAGCATGAGCCTGGAGTTTGGCCGGCAGTTACGTGTGTGACTTGCGCGGTTCGAGTAACCGCCCGATACGCGTGGATTGGAAGTACCAGCGAGACACTGATCAGAAGTAACCCGCCTGTAGTTCAGATACATACAGCATCTGCCATCTAGAAAGTAGCCTGCTGAGATGCCTCATAGGCTTTCTAGCGCCTTGTGTAGATCCTTACGTGTTCTTTGGTGCTAAACAGTCGATTGCCTATTTTTTTTTCTCAAGATAAATAGTTTAATTTCTCATGATGGAGAATGAATTCTGTTCCGTGTGTACCCACCATAAAATGTCTGTATAAACTGGCTCTGAATTGCTGAGTAGTCACTGCTTTACTTGGATTGATGCCTTGGCAGGGTTAGAGATGTCAAATGGATTTTTGGTTTTCTTTGTGTAGCTTGTTTTTATATAGCTCAACTGGATTTTTGTTTCAGAGCAACCATGTCATTGCAAAAAAGATTTTACTTGTTAGGGCAATTAATTGATCTTTCTCTATTGCATTATCTTAATATTTTGTTTAGTGTTACCTTTCCCTTTTTGCGTTTTACCTTTTTATATGGAAATTTCCCTTTTCTAGGTGAATGGAAGTACAAGTTTGTACTGCACTTTGGAATAAGAATAAGAAGCCTTCTAAAGCAAATTTGGTTTCCAGGGCTGCTTTTCTTAATTCAGCTGAAGCCAAGAGACTGTACGGTATGGGGAAGAGAATTCAGGACTGTGCTCTTTGCTTTGTTCTATTGGTTACAATTTTGAAGGTACTGATGAAATTTTCTGAAGTATAATTAGGTAGCTCTTTAATAATTATGAAATTTGCTCATGGAAGAATATTTAAGGTTAAGAAAATAAAATTTTACGAGCTTTGCCTATTCAGTAAGGAGCTCTTGAATTGAATCTAAGTTCATAAGCATGCTATTAGTTAGTCTCTAGGTTTTATTAAGGGTATTTCTGAAGAATCTTAGATAGGCAAGCAATGCTAGTTTAACAAAAGCTAAAAAAGTGTAACATCCCAGCCAGTGCTGTCATTTGTCCAACTTTTGCTACCGTATTAGAGGTAAATGGACAATCTATAATAATAAATTAGAACAGGGTTCTGACTGCTGTCTTCTAACTGCTGGACCACACAGCATCTGCATCTTAACAAACATGTCTACAAAATACTAAATGTTATTAAATACGAGTGTTGTGTCTTTTTATAAGCAGCAGCAGCCCTGCTGTTCCCCACAGGCACACCACTTTTAGCATTCTAAACTTAGAAAAAAGGAAAACCAGAGCATAGTAAAACTGAACAATCTAAAGCTGAAAAGCACAGGAAAATCTTTATCGACAGAAATAATAGGAGACAGAGTTCAGAAAGGAACGGTTTTCATTAGCTGGTATCAGGTATAATCTTCAGTGCTGGCAAGGTTTTTGTAAGTTGATTGTTGGACTTCAAACCTTTAACCCTTGTTTTACTATTAGTAATAGCAGTAGTTTCGTTTCTTTATTTGCCTCTCCTATGTCATATTTGTTTCTTCCTGCAAACTGGTATGGATTTCCCTTTCTTCTCCAGAAGGGGAAAGAACATTATCTTCTCTTTCTGGGAACCCTCTAATTTTTGACTCTCTTCACCTACAAGTCTGAATTTCCTTTCTTGAAGTACACTCTTCCTGAAAAAATTAGTTCGAGTAACAGCCTTTTAGAAGTGGGTATTAATGCTTCAAAGCCAGTTGTATCCATCTTGCTGCCTTGTTATAAGTGTTTCTATTTTGTTGTTGGCCATAAGATATAGTATTAAAATGTAATCATGATATTATTAGACTATGGAGTTAGAATGTCTGTCAGAGTATTTCAGGAATCTTTTACAATGGAAACATAACACCTCCCCAGGTCTACGAAAGATTGGGCTTCACATTAGAATTATCCTTTTTAATAGGGCAAATCAGGTTTTTCCAGGTGCTTCTTCTGCTTTTGATTGTTAAAATATGCTTTCCTCCAGCCTTGCCTTTCAGCTACACTTCTTAATGCATACGATCCAAAGAGGAAAGGTTTTTTTATTTTAGTTCCCTGACAACAACGTTTCATGATGTCATTTTTCCTTTAGTAAGCAAAATACTTGTCTTGGCAGAAATAAACAAGGAACTATGGAGAGAGTAAAACTTAAATACTATTTCAACTAGTTTTGACTGAAATGAAAAGTCATCTCTGGGGCAATATATTCCACTAGAGCACAGTAGCCTTGTGCTAATTGTGGCTCATTGAAGATCTCAGGTCAGAAGATAAGACACAAATAATCAGTGTGTGGAGCTAAACAAAATCACCACCTTTATTTGAAGGTATCTTTCTTGCCTAGTTTAATTATTTAAAAAAAATAACCCAACATTTTAGGACTTGCTTGCTGTGCTGCCTGTCATCATCGCTTTGATAACAGACAGATAGCACCAAGGCAAAACTCTACTTTGGTAAAATTCTTATCACTTTAAGTTACTAAAGATTGTGTGGTTTTAGGGTTGAGTGTTTTTTTGAGTAGATATAACCTCTTTAATAAAACAAGTAGCTAGGAGCGGGGAGGGGGTGTGTCTAGTTTGTGTAGGTTATGATGCTTCCAAAGATGAGGATCTGAAGCACAGATTTCTTCCCTAGGTATCCTGTCCTTATGTAAA
The DNA here is from genome assembly GCA_027925045.1 of Hypotaenidia okinawae. Classification (NCBI taxonomy): domain Eukaryota; kingdom Metazoa; phylum Chordata; class Aves; order Gruiformes; family Rallidae; genus Hypotaenidia; species Hypotaenidia okinawae. The sequence continues at coordinate 67,260,059 of BSDF01000002.1, forward strand.
TGTCTCAAAGACAGCTGCTGCTCCCCTCTGCCTTGGAGAAAGTATGGTTTTTAGATGGTCTTTAGTAGACAGTTCTTTGTGTGGTGGTTGTGTCTTTAGTACACAGTTCTTTGTTTTTCACACATCTTGGTTTGAATAACATCGGAGATTAGAGAAGAACATTGTTGTAGGGAGAGGATGTCTATTTCTAGTAATGGTCTCTTTTTCAAAGTTAAAACTTGAAGAAGCTGAAATAAGAAAGCTCTTAATTGTTTCCATTTCTGAAGGAGTGACAATGAGATTGTCTTTCTGATGCGTGTACTCCAAATATCACCTGTCTGAGGTAGATCACAAAATAATAGCAGGCAATGGCTTTTATGTTTTTCTGCAGGAAATTGTAAAAGTAATCTGACTTTGACCTCTTCTGTTAATTTTCCTGTTAGACATCAATGTTCAGGATGTGAACTGTTGGCTTTGAACCTTTGCAGAATATGTGTTTTTAAATTTTATGACCTGTGTGGTTGGAAAACGGCATTTTGGAGCATTCCTTTAATTCATTGATGCCTTGCATGGGACACTAGATCTGTGAAACTGCTGATCTTAAAATCAATGTAACTTAAAACAAATTGAGGCACAAACTTGTAATACAAAATAGTTCATGGTACGGCTTTTGGTTCTCCCTAAGGTGGCCCTAACAGTGAATAAATGCAACGTCCATTATTTCACCATGTTTATAAGATCCAGACAGCTGTTAGGACCTTGTGCTTTGGTCTTTAAAGGCATTGCTAGAAGAAACTACCGTTGGAGGCCGTTGGGATTGTGGATAGCAGCAAATAGTACTTAACTGGCAGTATTTCAGAACAAAAATAGATAAAGTGTTTGAAGGGAAGGAAAACTCTGCTTGGTATGACCATGTTTAGGCAATTGTTGCTTTGTAGCCATTCTTTGCTCTTGGACTACTTAGTCTTATGTTCAAATATTTCTGAGTAGAATAGGGTAAAACAAGGATCAGTTTTGAACCTGACCAGTTTTTCTCTTTTATAGTGTTAGAAATGCCTACAATGTGGAACATGGAAAGATGTGTTAGAAAGCTTGGTAGACTACTAGAAATGCTTAGCTTATGTGTTCAGAAGAGTCAGGTACACGTGTGCCTGCCTATTACTGCAGCCAGAGGTGTGTTTTTGATACCTGGATTGCTAATCGATGCATATGCTGTTTATTGAAATGCGTGATGAATTTAAGAAATGTGCAGGTCTTTTATAATGGGTGTAGGGGGGCTTTTCTTTGTGAAGATCAGGACTGAAGGGAAAGTTTTGCCTCCTTTGCCTCTTAGTACAAGCAGTACAAACAGCTTTCTTGTTTTGGAAAAAACCCCAAATCTTTGCTCTGTTATGCATGTAGTAAGCTTATTAAATGTGTGTATGGGGAGGTTTCAAACTTCTAATTAGATTCAGTGTGATTTAATAGTTCCAGAATTTAAATTATACTTGTTAACGTATCATAGTGACCAAGGTGTGGTCTAGATTCAAAGTACTTCAGGAAGTGCCAAAAAAGTCCCTCTTCTGCTGAAGCTGAGCTCAAATAGAAGCTGTGCTCACCAGCTGCGCTTCCACGCAGCTCTGTGTCCTGTGCAGAGCCGGGCTGTGAATCTTGGTATAAAGTGGGGGGATAAAGCGAATCCCTTCTTGGTCTCTTGCCTGCAGCATGGTATGCACAGACAAGGCAACTGCTATTCAGGAAGTCGACACAGGGGTGCTTCTAGTGACAAGGTTAGAGCTACATCTTCGAATTGACAAACCCACTTGTTGCTGTTGTGCTGGAGATGTTATCGTATCTGAAATCCTTCATTCATGTACAGTTGGATGCAGATTGAGGAGCAGCAGCAGCAGCGGTTGCTGCCTCGGGCCATGCACGGACAGACTGTGCCTCTTGCATGGACAGACTGTCCTTAACGATGGGAAAGTAGTACAGTGTCTTTGCTGATTTGGCCCGCCCTGGGCATGGCTTGAATCTATTAATGGAAACAATTACTGCCTACTATAGCGAAATGCCAGCTGCTGCAGCAATGCTGTGCAGATGCTGTTGCTTAACTGAATACTCCGATTGCTCAGCTCCCTGTGTCCTGTGAGGATGCCTGTTACTGACACCAGTGTGGAAAAGGCTCTTTAAAGAAGTGTGAAAGTGTTGGCTGGAGACAGTGAATTTTATGTCTTCAGTAAGTGCAGCCTACAAAGAAAAGGCTCCTGCTGTGCAATGATGTGCACCACAGGACTTGACTGTCAAGTTAACTTGTGACCCAAAGCACCAAGAGAACTAAAACAGTCATGATGTTGCCGTGTGTCTTTTTACAAGAGGCAGTAGAAGGGATATAAACTTGTCCAGTCAGATAGTGACTTTGTATGTTGATGTGAAATTGGTCATCGTAGTATCAGGACTGCTGGAGCTTGACATGATTGTGTGTCTTTATGATCCTTCTGTGGCATGCAGTGGGTGTTACTGCGGGAGGAGCTCGGTGAGTTAACAACAAGCAGATTGAAAAATTGCTGTATGAAGGTCAATGAGAAAAATGCATTGCTGACAGGAATTGAAAATCAATGACATGAGCTCAAGATACCCATGTTGGTGAAGAGCAGGGATTTCACAAGCTGTTTCCAGTGCCATGGGAGAGTGTCCCCTAACATAACTTATAGTTGTGAAGGAGGAAAATGGAATCAATGGCTTTCTGATGCTGTTGTGTCTGATTAGTGTTAGTTAACCTCCGCAGTTACATTTGATAGTTGCTTTTAAATCTAAAAATCTTAATTAAAAAAACCCCAACCCTCAGTCATCAAAACATCTAATGAAAATTTGTAACCGTATCCTGAACTAGTACATTCCTTGGTCATCAGCCACCACTTTTATTAAGCATTTTGTTACATCCTGAATAAACATCCTCAAGCATGTACGTGCTTCATTAATACACCTACTCTTCCTTGGATAATGTGAAGTTACTGGCCTGTAAAGTGTTGCCTTTTCACTAGGAGGTAATCTAAAAATGTTTCATGTAGATTAGTCTAGTGAAATGTATATGGTAACAGCCCCTAATGAATGACTTACTGTCCTATAGTAACTTAGTTGTATCTCAGGACAAAGATTTATACCACAATGATTCTTGTGACAGATTAATATATTTTGGTGCTTATTAATGGTACAGAACAGATTTTGAGGTGTATCAGTCAGCACACTGATAGAAAGATGTCTCTGAAACACTGCTGTTCGCCTGGGTTAGTGCATGGTAGCTAGCAGAATTAGTGGTGCCACTGAAGAGAGGGGGCAAAGAGTCTCCCTCTGCATGAGCAACAGGGTACGCACTTAACGGCTTGCATTTTAGACGCTAGGCCCCACCAAGCCTGTGCTGCTGCCTCTTCATGTTTAGTAACAGCATAAATAGTAGGCTAGGACTGGTTTACTTAGAGATTCGTGGCATCACTACATCTTCTTTTTGCAGTGTGTGTATATTCCAAGAATTTTAAGCATTTCATAAACATGAATCAAAGCATCTGCTGTGGCTGGAATGGCATGCTTATCTCTGCGTGTGTTTGTAGAGATACTGTTCAATGTGTCTAAAAAAACCCTACCAAGTTGCAATGTGAACTGTAAACTTTCTATAAAATAATTCAATGCTTTGTTTTAAAAACACATTGCTGAAAAATGTCAACACTTCAATGTTTTTTTCTGATGTAGATGTTTTGGTTTTTTATTAGAGAATACTTCATTCTTGCAAATAAAATGAAAAAGTGTATGTGATGATACCCTATTTATTGAGCTTACATACTCTTAGTTTATTCCACAGTCTCTTTTTAAACATAAATGTAAATACCAAGTAAGTAGTGTACAAAAGCCTCCAGGCGGGATTAAATTTTCTTCTAGTGTAAGACTGTCTCCTGAGCTACCAGAATAATTTTTCTAATGTTAAATACAAGTATGTGGAGCTGTCTGTTTTGCTTAATATTTCTCATATGATGACAAGGAACATCAGATCTTAGATAAGAAACTGCAGTACTTGATACTTCTTCCCACATGGCTTTCACTTTTTGCCTGACTGTGGTTAAAGTAATGTGTAGTGTGGCTGAGAATGTTTCACAAATTCAATTCTTTAGGAGTTGAAGGAGAAAAAGTTGGGTGAGGTGAAAGGGGAAGTTCATCTGCAAAACAAATGGATTTGTACAGTGATTGGCACTGGCTGCCGTGTAATATTTAATACTTGAATTCTTATTTTTGATGAATATTTACTTAAAACTCAATTTCAGGCATATTTTACAGTAGATGAGCTTATGCTGAAGGTAAGTCAACAGAACATTCCAGTGGAGGCACAGAGCTGGCAGAAGTTTTCTACTGGCAAAGCTGCTTTCTGGCCCCAGATGAGCAGCATCCTGGTCTACTTAGGGAAGTTTCTCTGTCACCATCTGTCAGTGTGAAGTGGGGTTTTTTTGTTTGGTTTTTTTATGTATGCAATGTGATGCAAGTCTGCAGTGCTCCAGACTTGTTTTTGCCCAGTAGTGGCACCTTCCTGAATGACGGAAGTTGTAAACATTTTGGTGGTTTTTGGGCCATGTTGTCTTTCCCTGTTTTGAGATGTTTCTAGATTTATTTATTTATTTTTTTAGATTTCAGAGTTTTCTGATTGCTTTAATTAAATCAGGCTGAAACAGAAAATTGGCCATTTGGTGAAATAAAGAAATGCTCTTGTATTCATTGTCTGTAGCTGAAGATGTTAATATCTTACATATCCTCTAAATGCTCAGCAAGAAGTAGTTGAGCTTGAGTGTTTTTTGAAGAGAACTTTGCAGTTATGTAAGGGAGAGAGAACAGAAAACATTTGGAGTCTTCCTCCACCTTCCTGTTGTACTGTATTGGGTTAAAAAAAGGTGGTTCTGAAGGGTTTTTAGAAGTGTACCATGGAACATCATCGCACCGTGCAGGTTTTGCTGTTTTGGAGCTGCTTACTGTAACCACAGTGGATATGCTATTCTGAAATAAACTGCCTAGAAAATGCTCCGGTATTTTCTGTAGTGCTCATTACATTCAAAAAGAAGAAAGGCTTGAGTAGTTCTCGTTCTTCTGGTGTAAATCTAGCCCTTCTGCAGGCAATCTTGATTGGAGTGTCCTTGAGAAATGCTGCTTCAGTGTCTGCAGAGAAATGGACGCACAAGGAGATGCAAACGATGGCTTGTTAACGGATTTGCTGCTGACGTCGTAGAATCTAGGGAAAGGATACTTGAGGACCAGGGCTGGAAGGGTAATGAAAGGCAAAAGAGGTACAAAAATAGATGTCCAACAACAGGATGAATCTCCTCAATGTACTTGTTGGAGGAAAATAAGTCAAGCAAACAACAAAACCCAACAGTATCCAATAAGCTTTTATATATCCTACTGAAAATGTGTATGAGGAACTGACATTCTCGGGTGGTTCTGCAGACTTCATGTGTGTTCTGGTTGAGATCCAAGTTGAAAACAAAAAGGAAAATCGGTTCTGGTAAACAGGCTGTTGGATGCTGGACAGCTTCCCCTGTAGCTTCCTTGTCAAGAGCTTCCAAGTCCTCAGTGTGTTTATTGTTTGAGATGTGTGTAGCACTGCAGCTAAGTTCATGTCATGTTTCTAATTTTCATCGCATAATTGCAACTTATATTTTTAACTGAATCGTTACTGTTTATTATATTAAAAATCTGTCATGATGGAGAATCTGTGTAACTTGGCTGGGAAATAGTCCACTTGGAAACACTCCTGTGTCAATCAAAAAGGTGAAAGTGTGTGTGAAGATGCAACATTTAAGTGTTCTCCTAAGGTCTCTTTCAGTGGAAGAATAGCTTTAAATTTTTTTTAATTTTTAAAAAGACCTAATTCAGTAGATGTTCTGTCCCTCTCATCATCCCAGTTCCACGGTGTGATTTTCCCTCGCTGTAAGAAGTCCTGTGTGTTGAATGAATGGGATGTGTAACTTAACTTTAACTTACGCAGTGGGTAAGTCCTGCCAGTTTTGTTCTAAAATGCTCAGCAGAGGGTAGAGAATGAGTACTGAACCTAGACAGACATCAGTCTAATCTCTCTTCTCTTGTTTAATGACCCTTGCGGCAGGTTGCATCCTTTCAGTTAATTTTAGAAGTTTTAGCTTTGCAGATGTGAATGTGGCAATGGAAAGTTTTTTTTTCAGAAATACTAATGGTGTGCAAGCTTTGTGCCCTTAGTATAATTTGCCCTTACTGCCATCTGTGCTCACAGATAGAAGCTTCGCATATGCTTCAAGGAATGTGGTATTACCTTGATTTGAAGTTTCAGGATGGCACCTTGCAACTGTGTGCTAGTTTAAACTCAGAAATGCAGATCAACAGTGATGAGCTGGCTGAATGCTCCTAGTGTTTGCAATGATCATGAGTTTCCTGAGTTGAGTTTCTTCTGGTGCACGGTCTGACCCATATGAGCAGTTGCTATTTGAAAACTTCTTACCTGAGTAAGGAAGAAATTCATGGCTCGTGTGCAAGATAGATTCAAATATGCTTTGCAAATAAATACACTCTTGCACTTCAAGAGTGTAATGAGTTTTATAAGAACTTCTCCAAGCCAGCTTGATCTTAATCTGTCATCCTCTGTCGAGAAGGGTGTTGTGGAATGACTTCTGGAGGATCTCCCAGTTATAAAATGTTTATGTTTTTTTCAAGATGTCTTCATCATGGTTCAGAAAAGACAGAAGCAAGTGAGTCACGTGAGTGACTTCTTGCCTTTGCTGAGATTAAAAGGGGAAAGTAAATGGTAAGTATTTGTGGACTTTGAGATACTGAAATGGAATTGCAAAACTATTTTGAGGGAGGGATTTTTCATCAAAAAAAAAGACATCATGTAAGAAAAGAAAAAATAAATTAGTTTGGTTTTTGTTTTAATTTTCAGGGATCATTTAGGAGCAATGGGGCTCTGACAATCTGACTGGTGGCTGTAATGAGCAATGCCAGTTTAGTGAGCTCAAGGCAAGTGTTTGATTAGACAACCTACACATTTTTTCCAAATAATAGCAGAAAAGCTTTGTACTTGAAATAATTATCATTCTACTTTACATCCAAAAATAGAACACAAATTTCAGATTCCCTACAGAACTTTTGCTCTAAATGGAAGGAGCAATGGGTGCCATGGGTTTTTTGTTGTTGTTTTTCTCTTTCAGAAGATCTAGATTGGGGAATTAATGATTCTTTTAAAAATTATACTACTTTTTGTAGTTGTGGGTTGATTTTTGTGTGTGTGTGATTGTTTTCTGTTTTCTCCCTATAGCTCTTTGTGCATATGAGGCAGGTCACTATTACAGAACTGTTAATCAAAGAGTGTTTGAAATGGAATGCTTGCATTAGCTGCAGCTTCTCATCTAGCAGATATGTCTACTCATGGTCTTTTACTTTCATGTGTCAGTTTGCAGGTGTAGTAGATGAAAGTACATTTAACTGGTCTGAAGTTACTAGTCAAAGAACATGACTTTTAGCCATTTTGGAGTAGAATGGCTATTTAAATAAAAAGGAAAGGGTTGATTCCTCATAATGCTGAAAATCATTGAGAATTGAGTGCTGCTGCTGACTTTATTTTAACTAAAAGTGTTGATGGGTCAGAGTGGGGAAGTGACACTGATGAATTGTGATAAGTTCAAAATTATTGAAAAGGTTTAATTCTGTATTTGTCAAACCTGAATTTTGCTTGCTACTCATCTGCATTCTTACTCATAGCTCTTATCCTAATCTTGACCTCAGTAGTATCTGCCTTCTGGGATCGCTAGTTAACATAATGCTTATCGGAGTTCAGAACCTGTGTGCCCTTTCATATGACTTCATATGGTGTTTTGGACTGATCTACTTGTTCTGAGTCGTCTTTAATATGACTTGTAAGGATTTTTGTTGACTTTGAGAGACCACGTGGCATTGTCATTTATTTCTTCTAGCTTGTTTTGTGTAACTCCATTTGCTGTGCAGGCAGATCTCTTCTAGGTAGATCATTTAGGCTGTGGGTTATTTATGGCAGAGATAATTAGCTGAGTTGCAGCTCCTGAAACAGAAGAATTGCAGCTCAGTGTTGTGGAAGTGTAGCTGGTAATCTTTGTGGGGCCTCATGTCCTCACATGGATCAAGCATCTCACTGCTGGACTCCCACAGCCTGGTTCCACAGTGCAAGTACCGGGCAGCTGTGGATGATGTCGGCTTGTGTCTAGCAAAGCTTCATTAGCCCCTGCTGGGCCTGCTGCCTCTGAATTTAGTGGCTGAACCTCTGAACTTGGAAGTCAGAGGAGGTGGCAATGATGAAGTCAGAAGCAATGGCAGGGATAGGAAAGGGCAAAAAGTAGGTGGATATGGGCCTCAGCTATTCTTGTACAAGTTAAGATGTGGTGCAGGATGAACTCATGCACAGGTAATGAGGTGAAGCATATGGGCTCACTTGATACTCCCATTTTGGGAAATGGCTGTGCAGAGATACTGAATCAACACTGTGGAGTCAATTAGTTGTTTGGGGGTGTCTGCAAGGTGCTCCCAAGCATTCAGTCTGTTATTCAGGACTTGCCATTATCAAGAGAGCTTTCAGCCTACACTTATGAGAAGTAGAGCTGACTGCAGATCACAACACAGATGGCACTAAATGGAACTGTAAGGCTGTGCTGTGAACATTTTAAATAAAATTGAATGTATCTCTTTAAATGAGAAGTAAAGTACTTGAAATACTTCACTGAAAAGTAGGGTTGAACTCCCAGTTTGATTTAAATACAGGTATTGACCCTACTGATAGAGCTGAATGTTAAATTTAAAGCATGGATATTTGCAGTACCAGGAAAAGCATTAATCAGGAAAGAATATGTTCTTGGCTGCTCTTTCATAGAGAGGGATGTTCCATTGTGATCCTCTACTGCAGTTACATTTGACAGGACAATGATGTCCTGGTTCTGGATAGGGCAGAGTTAATTCTCACAAGGAGCCAGCAGAGGTGAGGTGAGGTGAGCTTGCCAAGGGTGTTTCCACACCACTGACATCATGCCCCCTATAAAATAGGGCTGGTTGGGGAGGGGTCGGAATGCGCAGCTTGGGGATGGACTGAGTTTGGGCAGTCGGTCATCAGGCGGTGCTTTGTGTTATCTCCGGTTGTATGTTCTGTCACGAGTCCTGTTCGTGTTGTTCCCCTCTCCCAGTGCTGTGTCAGCAGGCTGCCCGCACCCTGCCCCGCGGTTGCCTTTGTCCATTTCTCCTCCCTGTCCTGCCGCGGGGTGGAGGGAGGAGCGAGTTCTGCCTGGGACTGAGCCGCCACACTCCCTTCTTGGCCCGGTGCGGAAACCTAGCTCTCCCTTCTTAACTGCCTCGGAATAGGTGCCAGCATGGGCTGCACACTCTACGCGGTCTCTGGGCGGGCATGCAGGTGTCTGGGCTCAGTAGCCAAGGTTGAGTTACACACGCAGCTAATCTTTATATTAAACCCCATTTCTGTGAAGTGTATCCATAGATAAAGTTTGAGACAGTTCTTCTCCAGTTTAACTTCCCACTTCCTCTACCCTCATCCTACTGACCTTCTACCAGCATTCTCCCCTGCCCTTCAAATTTAATCTCTAGAAACGATGGTGTTTCAGAGTAAAGAGATGGAGTGCTGTTAGCAACTCCTAGCTGCTTATTCTAAATTGAAAGCTTGGATTCCTTTTAATTCTCTGCAGTTGGTGCGATAGCATGGATGTGTTGCTTCTCAGCTCCCTTGTCTGCTTTCTGTGCCCCACTCCACTAATTTACCTTGTACTACTCCCGGCCAGTGGTTGGTTTTCTTCCCCCTCCTATTAGTAACTGCTTTGTATTTATGTTTCTGTGTGCTAATTGCTAAATCTGTCTCTCCTGTTCTGAAAATTGTCAGGGCTGGCAGCTTGATGTAAGATGACCATGCTTTCTAATTTAGACTCTGGTTGGATATTTTTTTATCTGCTGCAATAAGACAAATCTTTTAAGGGAGTAACATTTTTCACAATGCAACTGTGCTTAGCAACTGTGGGAGCTAAAACACTCAGACCCCAGCGAATTTCTGCAGGGTGATCCCTCTCGTGGAGGAGGGATGTCAGGTGGTGTGGAAACAGCCCGGGCTGACTCAGCTCACCTGTGCTGGCTGCTTGGGGAGGTTAACTCTGGCCTAGCTAGAAGCAGGACAGTACATAATCAGGCACTCTCCACCATGTGAAAGTGACTGTGGACCTTGTCTGTTTTTAGCCATTGGCTTGTCTGCTTCCCCCCTTTTTTTTTTTTTTGGTTTTGTGCCTGGCTGGAGTCAAGTGTCTGCTTTTTGTCTGCACAATAAACCTGCAACATGGATAACGTTCTCACAGGTAGTGATAGCAGGAAGATATTTCAAACAACTTCTACCTTTCTGTAAAATAATACAGTAGTGTTCCATTCTCAGTAAACAAATAAAATGTTCATAAAATAAACTGTGGTGTGGATATAAACCTGGCTCTGCAGTCTTACATCACACTCAAAAAAACATCTTAGGCAATAATATGGTTGGCTGCAAGTCAAGGAGGGGAAAAAGATTCAGGGAGGACTGAAATAAGAATGAACAATTTTTCAAAAAAAGTTTATCCTGTCTTTAAAATACTTGAGCTGTAGTTAGTCTTTGGGCTATTTGAGTAAAATCCCATTGAGAATACTGCATGTTGTTTGAACACATGTTCCAAATGCAAAAGTGTATCTGGGGAGAAACAAATTGTTTAAGGAAACAATTTTCTGACAGTGGTGTGCTGTGCAGGCTGCTAGTCAGATGTCTCCACTTGTGTATTTTGTAAAGATTCCTGTGTGATGATGTCCGCTATGAATAAATGTAAGAGATAAGGTAGTGTAGGAGTCAGTTTGGGGAGGTGATTGTAATGACTGGCAATCTTTGGCTAAAAATGTGGTAGCAAAGTTGCTTAGTTCACCAGTATAGCCATTGAACTATAAGATCTGAGAAGATGCAAAATCAAATGTTTGTTAATGGTAGCCTTTTAATTTTAGAGGCCAGTGTCCCAGTCTTATTTCCTGTTGTTAATTATGTCCTTCACTGTGTCTCTTGGAGCTTAACACCTGCTGTGTTGGAGAGGAGTGAACCTGCCAACCTTTCTCATAGCGGTGTTGTGCATGAGAATAGTGATGTTGCTCCTGAAGTCAGCATGTCACTGGAAGTTCACTGGGCAGATTCTGTGGACAAAGTAGTTATCTCAGGTAGGCAGTTTTCAGAGCAAAATTGTCTTTAAAATACTCTGCCAGGTGCCGTTTTCAAGCATGTTATTGTGCTTTTTGCAGAGAGCATTACATGGTATAAATTTTGGTGGAGCACATGAAAGGAGTTACAGAAGCTGGGCATGCCTGTGTGAAATGCTGGGTTTATTGAGAATGGGGCAGGCTTGAGTTGTGACTTAAGATTAATTTTTGATGCTTCTTTTAAAGTTATGTTTTTAACTGGTTTTGGTATCAAGGGCTCACAAAACTGAAATACTTACTTTCAGAGTTGAAGTTTGCAGGTCAAAACCTAAAATTATGAATCCAGGTATTTTTATCAAGCAAATGTAATAGTAAGCGTAGAGATCTTTGTAGATTGTATACAAGTTATGCTTTCCAAAGATTGTAAAAATGGGACATTCCACCCCTCTCCCCTCCCCCCAAATATCTGATGTAATGTTTTTAAAGTGGAGACATCAAATAGCTCCTTTTTTTTTGTTGTTCCTTTTCTAAAGTTGCCTTTTCTGAGTACTCAGGTCTCTGGTGAACTCAAAGGTAGGTGAAGCATGATCAGTTTTGAGGATGTTCTTGCTGCCAGAAAGATATTTTTCATCACGTTCCCATTTCCTTGAACAAAGTGTTCCAGTTGTCTTTATTCAGTAGATACACCATTAATTACAAATAATTAGGGGGCAAATCAGATTATCATATGTGTTTTTCTTTATTTTAGATTATTAAAATTCCTAATTTAGTCTAATAATTCTGCATACGCTGTATCTGAGCTGAAGTTTTGTTTCTGAGAAAGAAATACATATTGCAGATGCTTTTTTTTTTTTTTAAAAGAAATCAAGAAATTATGCACCCTGGAGTTCAACAAAACCTCTGTTTCCAGAATTGTCCTAGTAGTTTCTATCTTACACGCTGGAGTATCTTTCCCATAACCTTAAAATATGAAATACAGCATTATAAAGGGCTAAAAATAAATTGTCAAAGTCACAATGAAAAGATGGTCCTTTAATCATTTAGCTCCTCTTCTTGTAAGACTATAAAGGAGAACACATCCCATCTACTTGATTCTTTTCCAGGAACCCGTAAAGGTGAACTACTGTATTCTCTCCAGAATTAGTTCAGTTCGCAAATTGCTTCAGGATACCTGTCTGGTAGGCAGACATCAGCTACCCAATAAGGCTTTATTCCTGACTCTTTTTTTTACTGCAACATCATAATAGTAATGAATATAAAATAGCACTTTTTTTTGGAGAATGGCAAATTTTAATTATAAAACTGTAGCTTTTTAATTTACACATGACTGGAAGGAAGCCTGGGCGTCCAAGCTATTTTGTGCACCAGTGCTAAACTCAAAATATAAAGCTGCAGAAAGGACCATGTAGCAATGTGTAAAAATTAAAAAAGGAAAAAGGTAAAAATGCAACTAAAATCAACAAATTAATGTAAGTGTTCTGAGCTATCTTAAGTGTCTCTGGGCCAGGTAGAATTTGCTACCTTGCAACTGCTGTTTTCAACTACTGTTTTGCAGGTGATTCTTGGTAATGTCCTTATGTCTGAGTGTATTCAAAGTACTGAGATACAGAGAATTAATGACCACTTACAACTATTGCTATATAACACATGATGAATTATACAGAGATAATCATCTCTGAATTATACAGGAAATCATCTTTGTAGGCAGTTAATGCACCAAGTTTTAGGTTTGCATAGTGTTAAATCTATAAATTTGTCCAAAAGGGAGCCTTCGTTCTCACACATTTCTACTGAATGGTTTTGGATGTCTGTAATTAATGCAGCTTCCTATTTTGCCAAGATGGTCATGAGACCTCCCCAAATCACAATACAGTGATTTTAATATCCATTTTATTTGAGTTCCCCATTATTAAAATCCCAGCTTTGCTCTTCTAGTGACTACTCACATTGTGTTGATCTTTTATAAAAATCTGTTGTAGTTGACATGGAGACTTCAGATCAAAGCATCTTTCTGTCTGTCTTGCAGTTGCTCAGGTTATTGTATGTGGCTTTTGGGAGTGTGGTCATTTAAGTTGAGCATTGAGGAATCTGTGAATGAAATCTGGCAAGCCCGATTAGTCCTCTGGCAGTAGTGCTGTCTTCCTTCAGTTTCCATACCTACAGTAAGGGACGCTGCTGGTTTTCAAGCTGCACTGCACCTGTGCTGCTAGGGCATGTAGAAAGAGCTGTCAGGCACGTAAGTTTAAACTGACATTTGTTTGTGGTGTTAGTAGTGATATTTTTAGGAGTGGTGGGGAAGATGCATTTTTAGAAGGCTTTGTAATGAATCACCACGTGAGAGGTCAGTCCTTAATTCAGCCCAGATTTATTGGGCAGTTTGATGTAGTAGCTTAGAAGCCTATGTTTGAGGTAATTGGAAGCTATAAAATGAGATGGCTATTTAGTATATTTATCAACATAGATTCTTAAACCTACCCATAAAAAAATCCCTATATTTAACTGTTCTATCTTAGAATTGTCAGTCTATTAATAGACTTGTAAAGCCATTCTGATTACATAGTAGGGAAATGAAAGCTTTAAAAAAAGAAATTTGAGAAAAACAATCAGTTTAACTTTCATTTAAAAAGTTCAGCTTCTGACCCTTACTTTCAGTTCATGGCTATTTTCAAAGGCTGAAAGGTCTTTTCTCTTGGTAAACGCATGCTTAGTATTCATATGACTTCTGTGGAAGTTTTCACTTTCCTAATATATATTACAGATGGGCTGAGACAGGGAGCAAAATGCTGACAAACCTAACATGATGCATGAGATACTGATTACTAAATAGAAATTTAGAAGACAACATTCATTTATTAGCAAAAGCTGTATGTATTCCTTCAGAATTGTACCTTTTCCCAATGTGTGATGTGCAGTACTGGGGAATTTCTTTGGGTTGATGAGAGGTCAGATTACTTTGGCTTCCTAGCTAAATCTTTCCCATGCACCTTCTTGCTTCTAGCTTCCTAAAATGAAATGCTGCATAACTCACTAAGGACTGAGTGCTTGGTGGTTTTTTTCTTTGCAGAAAAAGGAGTGAAACTGTAGACAGCTAGCTTAGTCTGGGTGAACGACTGAACTTGAACTCAAGAGCGTGATCAGATAGTTCTTTGCACATCAGCTGAGGTGATGTCAGAAGTTACTGCCCTTCCACTGTTTAATATTGTGCTGTGAGACCTAGTTTCAGGCTTAAATAGTTCTCCTCTCTAAATGCTACAAAGCACCCCTTCTTCAATTAATCTTTTATTCAGCTTTAGTATTTTTTAAATGCTTTAATTTATTTTTTTTGTCAATGGTAAATGAATAACTTCCCATATATATTATACCAGAAACAGAATGGTTCTTCACATACCAAAGACTAAAAGCTCAAGCCTGGTGAAGCAGGACAGAAGTACACAGTTACTTGATTATTGGAAGAAACTGCTAAAAGAAAGAATGAGGCTGCAAACTTGAGGAAACAAGATAGGTCTTTCCTTTTATCTTTGTCCATCTTGTGCTTCTCCTCTTTCTGGATTGTGTGGTGGATGAGACAAGACAGCCTCCTTTCAGAAATGTAAGGCTTTGACCTCCTGCTGCCTTAGACAAAGCTGAGATGGTTGTTGCCTTCCTTTGGGTTTCTGGTGTCATGGAAAATGTCTTTTGTCCTCAAAGCCTGCACTAAGAATACACCTCTGACCTTTTCTTTCTTTAGTACTGCATCTTCGGGTGCTGAATGGGGCTGCTATTGGCAAATTGGGAGTATAGTATGGAAAAGTAGAAAAGCAACAATTTCATCTCAGTCACAAAATGGGGTTTCCTAGGTTTGAGGGAAGGTACGTGATAACACACTTTGGTAACCATCAAATACAAGATGGTTAATTAACCCTTTTTGATTGTCCATGTGTATCAGCTACGACCACCTTCTTTTAACAATACCTTTTTGTTTGGTGTCTGTCAGTTCTCTCTATTTGGGCTCAACAGTTTACTGAAAGATAAGAATCAGAAGTGACTTGGAAATAGGGAGAGTTGAAGCCCGGTGCAGGCAGAAGCAGCTTAACAACTCTTGAGAAGTGCTGCTTTGGACAGAAGGTGTAGGGCAAAAGACAGAAGCGTGCAGGATTATGAGCTGTATCAGAAGGGTTTGTTACAAAATGTGTAGATGAGAAAGAGTAGTTTACATCTTGGGCGAGTGTGATGTAAGTCAAGAGCTGGTGATGGTTCACAAGAGAATTTCTATTGCTTGTGTGCCTTTCATAATAGAAATTACTAAAAAGTTGCATGTACTGTATTAAATGGTTCAGGTTGTTTCCTTGGTTTTGGTGCTTACTGATACCTGCAGCAACATTGTTGTGACTTAAGGAAGAAGGAAGGATGAATCATAGTAAAAAACTTGGTTTTAGTATCTCCCAGATCATGGTCTCAGAATTCTGCAGCTTTCAGGGGAACATGAAATTTTCTGGTGTGTATTTAAGGTGACGATTGCTTGGATGTTCTGCAGTAGTTTCTTTCTTGTCTGTTTAAAGTGTAGAAGGACATGTACAGTCTTAATGAGTATTCAGTTAAGTATTGTTTGAGAGAGAGCAAAACTGTTTCCTGAACGCTTGTTTGAGATGCTCAATCTTCAAAGGCCTCTTCAATTGTAGGGACGTCTCCAATTTTAAAATCTATTTAAATTTATATACAGGGAACAGCATGCTGCCTTGAGGTAGCAGCTTTTTTTTTTTTTTAAAGTAACTTTAGTCCATTTAATAAACACGCTCGAAAAAAAGTAATTCTAGAGATTTAGAGAGTAATTTTAGAGATTGTTATTAAAACCAGGTGCTGAGTAAACAGAGTTGTCAGATTTTGTTGTTCTTTTTAATCGATGTAAAGGTTCACGGGGATGCTTAGTTGCTTCTCTGAGATAAGCAGAAACTTTGCTATGCGAGGCTGCTGTTAATGAGCTTGACTTTCTTATTGCCAGCTGAATGAGCAGCTCAAAGCAGCTAACAGAATTTCATGTTAGTCTTATACCAGCTGGAGTCAGCACAGATGGCAGTAATAGTTTCCATCACTGGGCAAAGATAAATGGCTGCTCCGTGGTAGACATTGAAGAGTGTTAAATATGAGATCCTACATAATGTATTTGATAGTATTTGTTAAGATGCAGGGAGCATTCATGTCCTGAAGCAAACAATGTTAAATTTCTGTGAACTTAGTTATTATGGGCAACCTTGATGTTAAAAGTGGCACCTTTTTAATAAATACTGAACTTAGTTCAAGAAAACAGAAAAGCGAAATGTTTATGAAGAGGCAAGGTGTAATGGATCAGATAGTGTGTATGTGCAGTTACAGGAAATTATAAGCATCCATGTCTCAGATTTTGGAGGAAAAAATGGAGACTAAATGGCTGGGAAGTGTTTTCTTTTTCCTCAGCTTGTGGTAGAAGTGGAGAATAGAGGGAACTTCTCACGTAGGGGCTGCAGGAGGTTGCAAATTGCAGGGTCAGTGCTTAGCATTGGAAGAAAAAAATCCTCTGATAGAAATTGAGGCTTAGATGAGGTGATTTAGTTGGAATTGGGTCAGAAGGCACTGGTTTCTGTTGGGAAGGGAAAATTGCTTTAAATCCCTTATCACGGTTTTCTGAGATTATGGAAGTAATTTGCAGTAATGAAGACTAGACAGCTTTTAAAAGCTCTTCAGGAACTGGCTTGCAAAAAAAAAAAAGTTCATGAAAGTGGCTTGTCTGTTTTGGCTTTCTGTGAATGCAGAAACATTCGAAATGTGTTATCTGAAGAAATGCATCTGCTTCTGCGTTGCTAGTTTTGAAGTTTATTCTGTTTCTTTCTTTCCCCTTCTGCAACATGAGAAAGTGGGTCGTCTTCCTTAGCTTTTATGCTCTTCCTGAGTTTTGGGGTTTTGCATTTTGTATATTTGTCCACTTCAGCACTTCTTTTTTTTTTGTTCAGCATTGTTTTAGATCCATGGATAGAACCATAAATTCAAGTAACTTTCTGTAGTGGGTCACAAGACAGCTGTGCAGAAAAGATTCTTTCCTGTTATCTTTGAAGGGTAATGAAGTAAATGATAGACAAAAGTGACTAACATAGGAACAGCAGTAACTAATTAAAAAAAAAAACCCTTCAGAATTAATTACTGTTTTCAGTTGAGGCATGGAAGAGAGAAAAACAGTAAATAATTTCTTTCACTGTGGAGCTCTTTGCAGGATGTGGGTAAAAGAAACAATTGAGCAAGACTTGGAGAGCAAAGATGCACTTTTTCCCTGCCAAAAAGTCACTGAGCTTCCCCTTCCCGTAGAGCAGCATTCGAATGCTCTAGCACCTCATGCAGCCCTCCAGGTAAAACGGAGTGAGCATATATATTTGGTACAGCTTTGATTACAGTTATTCATGTAAGGTGTTAATGATTCAGGCAGCATCTTGGAAGAATATTTCTAAGGTTGAGGTATTTAAGAATTCTTGGTAGGTCTCCCACTGTTAATCTAGTATTGCTGGTGGCAATGAAAGAATGAAGTTGTGTCTGCTGTTGTTGGGTGACAGGGATGCTCAAGGCTCTGTGTGAAGGGGTTAAATTCTGACTCTGATTTTATGTTCCAGGCTGTGACAGGTTTTGGTACCAAGGTCAGGTGCATGAGAACAGTAATATGCAGGTCTGGGGTCTATTTCACTGTGGCTTCCTGGGGGACAACTAGCATCTGACCATGAAATACAGGTGAGACCTGTAGATTGGTAAAGGATAGTCAGTGTATAGAGAACACTTCTTTTCCTTTTGTGATTTTTTTCTTTCCACCTCCCCCTCGCCATGTGTTTCTGGATAAGAGTTGCTACTGGGTGATAAGACGTCTTAAGTAAAACTTGTTTCAGCCAGCTCTTTGAGTGGACCATGTAATTATTTTTATTTTAAACAAGCTTAGAGGGATTTTAGGTTTGTTAAAAAAAAAAAAAAAAGTACTTCTAAGTTGCTCAGTTATTTGGAAATGCCTCTGTCACCCAGATCTTCTATATTCTTTCCCGTAGTACTGCCTCCCCAAATTAAAGCATGTATTTCCAAAATCTTCCTTGCGGTTATTTGCTTATGTGCACCTCTGAAAGCTTAACCAGGAGCTAACTACTCATATTGCAGTAACAATAGGCTTGCTTTAGATACACTAAACTACTCTCTAGGATTAGCATTGGACGGAATTTATTCCTCCTTTGGAAAATTAGTGGCCAAGGTAGGGAGTTTACCAAGGCTGCTGTCGTTTGTCTGTTGTTTTTATTTATATATCCCAGAAGATGAAATTGATAAAATGTGACTTTAATGTGTAAAGTCCATGCTCATTTGAGACCTGATGTGGCACATGAAATTTCAACCATTTTTGCAATCCTATGGTTTTGTAGATAGGTCTCTGCCTACATTGGGAGACTGTGCGATAGGGTAGAGGTACCATGAGAAGCAGAGAAAATGCTGTGTGTCTGTGCTCATTGTATTGTTTAGAACTTAGATATTTTCTTGGACTTCTCTGTTGTTTCTCTGCTTTAAACAGAGAAATTGTAAATATGTTTTTCTGGGCTTTGATTAGCATAGTAAATAAACCTGAGTTGCATCACTTGCTTATACAGGTCTTAAGCAGGACTCATTTTTTTTCCACTGCTTTGCTCCCATCTCAACAGAGCTTCCCTTTCACTGTAATTCTGTGTTATGTTTGACCTGAAGTATGAAGCTCTCATGGGAACAAAACGTCTGGAGGATTGTTTAAGGACTGGTTTGCTTTTGAAGCAGGATTCCTGGTTAGCTTTCATGCCAATAGTTAGACAATGCCAATAAGGAAACAATTGCTTTTGCTGGTAATTGTTCCCTTCAAATGCTTGTTTGGGGCTGTTCCTTCAGGAGGAGGGTGTGTATTTTGATGGAGGTTATTACAGCCCATTTCTATCACTTTTTCTGAGGAGAATCTTTGGGAAAAATATTAATCATCTGTGAGGCACTGCTGCAGTACAAGAAAGAAAAGCTCCTCTCGTGTGCCTGGCGTATTTGAATGTTGCTGACTCTGCAGTTTTTACGTTGTTTGTGCTGTGGGTTAATTATTAATATGTAGTACATATCCATAACATGCCTCAGGACACAGACACACAAATCTGTTAACCCGTGGCATTTCAGGCATCCTGCTTTGAACGACTGCAGAGACTTCATCAACCCCCTAAGCGTGATTTGTCTAGAGATCAGGGCGAAGCAGGTTTCTGTGTGAATTCAGGCAGCATTTCTTATGCTTTAAGTTCCCACCTTTCAATACACAGTGCTCTATTCCTCATATTTCTGACAGCCTCTGGTTTGATTATGCACCTGACTTAATCTAAGGTTATTTCTTGCCCTTTCTGCACTGGATTCATAAAGCATTATGTCTTTAAGTTCTTGGGAAAGCTGGTAGCTGAGGGACAATGAGTCTAGCCAGCCATTGGCTTATCATTCATGGTACTGTACCTCTAAGTGCTGTGTTACAGTAGGTTACACCTGCTTTGGTTTTATACATCACGTATTTTCCTTGTGGAACAGACCAGATGACCTTATACATCCTTCAGATATTTTTGGGGACAAGCACTCTCTCACCTTGTATTTCTATAATGTCAATCTAAAGCCTGATCCAACTCTATGAAACTCTCAATTCTTGCATATAGAACATGACAGATGCAGTTGCTTCTTTGGACTAAGTCCATTTAGGCTGAATTTCCCATGAAGATCAGCGGTGGTCTAGAGAGCTCTCCTGCACACACCCTTATCTTCCGTTCATCACATCTGACTGGACTGTTGCTCTGGAAACCGTTGTAATGTCGCAAGTGACTTCATTATGATTAAATGAAGGGAAAAAAAATAGAACAAAAGAGCACATTCCTGTTTCAACATGCAACTTGGAAACTGAAACTCTTTCACATACATTCTCTGTATTTCAGAGCACTTTTTGGTAACGGGGCACAAATCTGACCTGCAAGTCAGGAATAGAATCTTTAATTTGAAATTGCTATTATTTATTCCTTTAAGTAGAGTCTGTAATCAGCTGATACAGTTACAAGGATAGCTGTGTTAGGCTCTGAAAATCTGTATGTGGATCAGTCAAAAAAGAACCAGTTAGTATTTACACTTAAAACTTTGTCCCTCACAGAGACTTAATTACTTGTCTTACACACTGAGAATGCTTTAATTTCCAATTATATGGGATTCACTTCTATTTATTTCTAGTATCTGTATAACGCTTGTGTTTCTGAAGCAGGGTCTGTAACTGCAACTAAACAGAGGGTTATAAAAAAGTGTCAGGATGCTGTAAGATTATTTGGCACTGGCTCAGCATTGTTACCAAACCAAAGAGATTTCAATGTCTTTCCTGGTTCTTTATGTGTTGGTTGGGGTTTCCCTTCCCCCCCCCCCCCGCCCCCCAGTTCACATTTAATAGTTTGTCTGTTAAGTTTAGATCTTTAATGCTGTATTGTAAGTAAATAAAACTTAATAATGCCTAATAAATTGGAATACAGTGTTATGGTTTCTTACCCCCTCCCTACATCCCAGTCTGGAGTTTTCTAAGCAGCAAATTCTTCTATCCATGTAGCTTACACTAAAAAACATACCACAGTTGGGAGTCAGCTCAGTGATCCCTGCTTGGAGGTGAGAAGGAGGAGAACAAGGAGAGATGTAGTCCTGCAGGGCTGGCACAGCTCCCTGGCACAGTGGGCCTGGGCAGTGCTGGTTGGATGTCCAGCTGATTAACCCCAGCTGTCCCACTGGTCCTCAGCTGCGGGTCAGGGTCACTCACTGATTTCTCTAGCAGTGCTGTGTGCTCCTGGTGATGTGTCAGTGCTTTACTGGCAATCTCTCCAAAACTAGTTTCAGAGCTGTGGCGGCCTGTCCTCCTTCTGGAGCCTTAGAATAAAGGGGGCTGCCTGCTGCTTGCCGAGGGATGTGCATCCATCTGCGTTTTCATCTGGAGTATACTCCTTTTTCTGAGTGGAGGTGCAGTCAGTAATAGCCCTGCAAAAGTTTAAAAATACTTTATATATGTGTTTCCATTAAGTCTTTAAAGACAATGGCAAAGCTGAGGAACGTGCATACAAGGAGAACTGATTTAGTCATGTTGCTTCCAGGACCACCTTGATAGGTGCCACCACCAAATAAGATAAAAAGTTTGGGACACATGTTTAAATCCATGTGGGTTTGGTTTGGCTTTTTTCTCCTCCATTCATTTTACTTCTATTGTCACTGGTTTGTTACAGTGAATGAAGTAGTTGACTTGTGAGATAGTCTAACAGAAGTGACTGGAGTATGAAAAGTAAGTGGTGTGAGTCATGCTGCAGAGACATGAGTAGGGTTTTCTTAGCTATATCCGTATGAATTGCTAAAAATCAACATTTTGCAGCCATTAACAAACTTCAAAGTCATTAATATTTTCAAGTAAATTGTCACTTTCTTCCCTAACGTTGTCTAACGCCTTTCTTTTTTGGCGAAGCAAAATGATTAAGTCTATCCTGAGTAAGACATGAATTATCTTTTCCATTCTCTCTCAGGAAGTTCTGATTGTTTCTGAAACTCTGCGTGCTACTGATCTGCTACCTGAGGAATGTGTCCACTCCCTCTATTGTATAAATAGGTGCTGGAACCATTAATATGAATCTGTTGTCCAGATCTTCTTTCCACAAAAACAATTAATGATACCAAACATGTATATTTCCTTGTACAAAACAATCATTCTCACTGAATGTATGTTTTTATAATCTAGATGGGTTGCTGTAGATGAGCATCTTTGTGTAATGTTATGTGTTCTTTTGCTACTGGAATCCTAAGTTAATTTCTGAGTCATAAATTCTGATCATGGTATGAACAGCCACTTAGTCATCCTGTTTCTGAAGCAGCTCTGAAGTAGGACTCTATTATCAGGGAAAGTGTTGTGAATACACATACTCTAAAGTACATCAAATACTGATAAGTCACATGCCAGGTGTACATTTGTTTGATTGGAATTCCATCACAGTAATCATGTGAATTATTATCAGTTCAATAAATGAGCTATGGTGTGTAAACAACTATTTGATTCACAAAATTCAGGCAGACCTATTTGCATTGCGTGCTGTAACTGAAAATATTTAAGTTGATATTTTTAGCAGACACGCATTGTACTGAGGCACAGTAGTTTGAGAGGCCAGTTCTTTCTGAACTGCTATTTATAGGCTGGCCTGGAATGCTCACATGATGATACTGTTTGCAACCTTGGGTATTTATATTGCCAGGGATGCTATGGCAAAGAACTTCTCAGTATTTCCATGATACAGTTCTATTTCCAAGCTGTATACCTAGCATAATGCTTGGCTTGAAGATTGAGGATGTACTTCCTCTGCACACGGAATAAATGCTGTCTTCATATTTTTGAGAGAGCTATGCAATTGTAATGATTTGTATATTTTATTATCACGTTGCTACAACAAATATTAAAACACATGGAAGTTAAAACAGGTTCTGAAATGTATCCCTGGAAAAATGGTGAAAGAAAAGACACAAAGCCGAAGCTTTAAGCATTGCAGTTTGTATGTGAGATCACTCTAGTATAGTGGAGTTCATAATGTCATAAGGCACGAACGTTTTTGAGCTGGGATGGTGACACCCTGTTGAAAATGCAGGCCAAAGTTAATATTGGCAGTATGTCAGTATTTTGTTTCAATGTGTTCTTTAATTTTATTAGCTTAGGTTCGCTCCAGTTCTTTAGCACAGTGGTTAAAAAAATAACCGACTTCATTTGAGGAGAGTAGAAAAAGAAGGGAAAATAACCAAGCTGCTGGGAAGAGAGTACCACTTATGTGTAGTGGTAATAAAAAGTCAAGCCAAAAAGGTGAAAACCAATTTTTTTCTTTTCTTTTTTTTTTTTTTTTTTTTGGTCAGCTGCTTAATGGCATTTTCCTGACCATCTTCTACCTGTCCTATTATTTTTTTGTCCTCTCTTCTAAAGTGGTTTGGATTGCTTACTTTTCACTTCAGAATATTGATCTTCTGGTTGGTTAAGTGATGTAAGGCTTCCGTGTGCTTGCCTTGTAAAGAGTTCATGGCTGAATTTTCTGTTGTCTGTATATACTAACTTTAAGTTTTATTATCTAATACTACTTCACCAGTTTAATTTACAACCCAGCAAGGGGTGAAGGGTACTTTTGTGCCTTCAAACCTGGGATTTGCAAACAAATGAATCTGGTCCTTCTTTAGTTTAAATTTTGAGAAATCTTGCCTGTTGGCTTGTGGATCTTGAGCACTTAGTTTCCATTTTAAAGAAATTGTCTATTGCCAATTTAATTACTGTAACAGGCAGTGAGGAGGAAGAGTTCAATGGTTTTGTGGAGTCTCCTATTGTCTCTTCTAGTTGCTTTTTTAAAGTTCCAAGAGCAGTTTCAAAAGTTCACCTGAATTAAAAAGAAAAAGTACATTGAGTAGTAATATTCTAAATCTTCACTTATTTTGCACAGGTTTTGAGTAGTACCCCACCCATGATGTTCTCAGAGCGGTTGTATTGTTACAACACTGAACAAATTATCTTAGGGTAACGGCAGATGTGATACTTGGAAAAAAAACATTTTCTTTATAATTAAGCCCAGGCTTTTACAGTTACCTTTGTCAAGTTTTGTCTAGACTACAAATGTGCAGAGCAGCACCTCGTTGCTCCTTTCCTGTTTGCTCAGTGTGACATCACTGTGACAGCATTGCTTGCCAGTGTGAATTCTGAAGAGCGTGTTTCACGGTTGTTCTTTGCGTGTCTCTTCTGCTCACAAAGAGAAAGGTGGTCCCCTGAAGCAGCAGGCACTCCTGGGGGTGGAAAAGGCAGCAGCCATTCAGGTGCAGAGCACAAGTCTGCGGCGCTGTCCCTGTGGGGGCTTGTGGTGGTGATCCATCTGTGGCCCTTTATACCCTCACTTGTGTGTGTTGGGGACCTTTGCTCGCCAGCGCTCGCACTGCCGCTGTTAATGAGCAGTATCCGCTTCTGTCTGCTGCTGTGATTCACGGAGAAATGACCACTGGCTGTCATTTTCTGAAGGAAAAAGAATCATTCTCTTCCCCTTGCCTCCTGCTCCCTTCTCCTACCCAGAAGGTTGAGGGATTTTTTTTCATTATGCTTGAAATAAAGGATTAATACATTATAGTAGGGGATGTGAGCACGGGATCCCCACCAACGGTCAGGAGAGGATTTGACAAGACTTTTTGGTGTCCAAAGGGGCCCAGCTCTCCTTCCCTCCCTGGAAAGGGGGTAGAATAACGATTTTCAGTTTGGCAAGCTGGGGTTGCATTTAATTTGATGTGTGCAATGCTATCTTCAGCAAATTTCTTGAATGAGAGAGGATTTATAAAATTCTTGATGCTTCCTGCAGCATTCTACAAAAACTACTTATTTGTAACTACACAAGAGTCAAGAGTTACTGTTCTCCTACTAACTATTTACCCTAAATTTATTGATAAAAATTTATCTAAAAAAAGTGCTATTTGGAAAAACTAGGTTTTGATTAAAAAGTTACCATCTTCATGTATCCTTATTTTCTGCAGTTAACTTATTTTTGTCTTGGCTTGATAGTAGTTTTGAAGCGAGGACAGAGGAGGCCACCAGGATTATCATAGGGCCGGAGCCCCTCTCCTGTGGAGAGGCTGAGAGTTGGGCTTGTTCAGCCTGGAGAAGAGAAGGCTCTGTGGAGACCTTAGAGCAGCCTTCCAGTACCTACAGGAAAGCTGGAGAGGGACTGGTTACAAGGGCATGGAGTGATAGGACAAGGGGTAATGGCTTTAAACTGAAAGAAAGTAGATAGAGGTTAGATAGAAGGAAATAAATTCTTCCCTGTGTGGGCGGTGGGGCCCTGGCACAGGCTGCCCAGAGAAGCTGTGGCTGCCCCCTCCCTGGCAGTGTCCAAGGCCAGGCTGGATGGGGCTTTGGGCAGCCTGGTCTAGTGGAGGGTGTCCCTGCCCATGGCAGGGGATTTGAGTTAGATGGGTTTTGAGGTCTCTTCCAACCCAAACCAGTTTATGACTCTACAGTGACTAAAGATAATGTTATATTTGGCTTTTGAGTTTTGGTTGTACCTGTTGGGGGCAGGTTTAATTACTTAGAAAGAGTGGATTTAGATTAGGGAAGATACATTAAACATGAAATAATTGCTTTTCTGTTGACTAGTTAGCTACAGGCATTGGTTGTGGAGAGGAGTTTGTACAGGTGTTCATGCAGAGAGCCTCCATTTTTGAGGGATGTAGCATAAGGTACATTAAGGAGAAACAAAATTGCAATCAGCAAATGCAGCTGCTCAATGATAATCAGGGAGATGGACATTACTATGCGCATTCACTGCATTGCTACAGCTGGTTTCTCATTCTGTAAGCTAAATTGGTGAACATAATTTCTTTGGCTGTGCTTTATTCTTAAAATGAGTGCTTTCCCCCTTGCCCTGTGTGTATCTGGCAGAGGCATAACAGAGTGTGCCTCTGAGGCTCAGAGCTGGGAACAAGAAGCTGGAGATTAGAAACTTCCTAAACTGGCTTTCACTCTTGAACAATTACAGTGAGGTATTCCTAGGGTGCCACTGTCTGCAAATCTGAAGCTTATGCATATTATCTTACACTCTGCTTCAGGTCTACATACTTGAAACCCTACCTGTTTTTCCTCCCTACCCTGCCCTCCTGCAGAGATAACTGCTTCACCTGCAGCCTGAAGATGCAATCTCTGCTTTCAGAGTTTTCCCTTCTCTGCGTCTGAGCTGTTCTCAGAAAGAATTTCCTTGCTTAAGTAGTTCCTTGGCTTTCAAAAATTAGGACTTTCAGTGGTTCTTGTCTCTGTCTTTATAATCTCTAATGCAAAGTGAAATTTTTCATAATTCATCTCTGCAATCCACAAAAGACCTAGGCAATAGTTCTTCAAGAATGCTGTAGGAGTACAGCAAAGACTAGAGAGACTTAATGCTTCCTATGTGAAAAGATTTACATTTCTGTGACTGTACGTATTTTCCAAACTGTTTAAACATGCATGTTACTTTGTGAGTGATGCAGCATGAATACAACATAGAAACTTTGCCATTCTAAAAGACACTTGGTAGAACCTCTTTTGGAATATTTGCTGCATTTCAGAAATGTTTTAAGAAACACAAGTTCAAACTGCTTTAAAGTGAAGACGGCTTGAGGACTGCAGAACCTCTTTCACCAACGGTAAATGGGAGGGAAGCATAACAGATGAGAACATATGCAGAAAGCAGAGTTGGATTGAAGTATTAAATTACAAGACAAGGTTGGTATTACAAATAAATTAGATTAAATTTCTTCAATATCAGAAACCGTGAAAGCTTTCTGGACAGCAGGAGAATGAACAGCCTTCCACGAGGCAAAACTACGTAACTGATTTTGAATTGTTCAGACTCCATCTCAGAAGTCTTCATGGCATTGCTGTCTGTGATAGTTGAAGATTATATGACCTGGTTATACTTGGTCTATGTTTTAATACATTATTCAAGCAATTAATGTATATTGGAAGATGTTATCTCACTTTTTAGCTATAAGAATATACATAACTAATTTTTTTCTGTCTTCTCACAAAATGCTGAAAATCTATTTCAGTTCTCAAGTAATTCTTTCATCACATTAATGACTTGTGACCTCTTTCTAGACCTAAAAGCTGTCAAATGTCTATGAAGTCTGATATGACCTCTATTTCTCTTACGCTCTCTTGTAATGCTCACTAAAATGGCACTCTTGCTGTATTTGTGATCTGTACATCCACGTCTACTCTTTGAAATCTGCATTTCTTAGATTGAGAACTGCTTGTAATACTTCATCTAGAATTTTACTTTTGATTTCCACTGCAGCATTACTGTTCGTTTTTGAACAAATTGCAGTTCCAGTGGGTCAGAGGCCAGCTGTTTTGTGTGTATTCTAAAAGTGAGGTCTGTTGTAACAAAACAATTATAAATTATGCCTGTCTTCTAAATTTGAACACTCCCTTATGATTGCTTGCATTTAGCTGTGGACTCATTCTCCACTGAGGCACTTCGAAGCTCTGTCTTCCCTTAACTTTCTAGACAGTCTCCAAAGTCAACACTAAATCAGCTTTGTCTGTTTTAACAGTTTTTGATGTTTCTGAGTTGCGCATGGAAACTTCTCTTTTTCTTCAAGAATTATTCAAACTTGTACTTCATCCCTTCTGGCTTTCACTGACTTCTTCAGAGTTAGTCTCTCAATTTTATTTGAACTGGAGCTGTCACTTTCTTACTAATGACTGTGACCATCTGCCTACAACTAAAGAAAATAGACATTAAATTAACCCCCCTTTATCTACCACAGCAAAATACAAGATGCTACTTTGATGTTAAAGTAGTACTGTCCAAGCGGATTCACTGAAAATTAGCAGTGGAAACCTGGATGCCAGTCCTTCTCTGATAACATCACTTGATGGGCACACACTAACACTAACTGTATCCTTTTGGAGATGTGGAGAAATTTGGGGTGTTTAAAAAAAAAAGGTCTGAAACCCTACTGAAGGTTGCTGGGCTGCCACAAACTTTATATTTCCTGACGAAAATTTCTTTCTGTGAAACTGATAATATATGGGTTGGTATGGGGAGCGCATCATCTAAGGATTTTTAGAGGTGGTTTTTAATGGAATTTTTTTAATTGACACAAGTCTGGGATGATGAAACTCCTGAATCTCAAACCTTGCAGATCATCTTTTATACTAAAATTCATGCTACTTGATGCCACAATATATTTTTTTTTTAAAAGGCACTTTTCACAGAAGCGCTGAGGTTTGCAGGGACCTCTGGAGATCATCTACCTGACAGAGCCTTCCCCACCCAGGCAGGGCCATGTAGAGCCTGTTGCCCAGGACAATGTGTAGACAGCTTTTGAACATCTCTAAGATGATACACTCCACCATCTACCTGGGCAACCTGTGCCAGCACTTGGTCACTCTCACGGTGAAAATGTTTCCTGATGTTTGGAGGGAATGTCCTGTGTTCCATTTTGTGCCCGTTGCCGTCCCCTCACTGGGCACCACTGAAAAGAGTCTGGCTCTGTCACCTTTGTGCCCTCCTTCAGCTATTTGTATCCATTGATGAGATCCCTTTTGAGCCTTTTACAGGCTGAACAATGCCAGCACTTTCAGCCTCTCTTCATAGAAAAAATGCTCCAGTCCTCATTTTAAATTTTTTTTTCTTTTCCTGTCGTTCTCCAGCATATAAACCAGACTTCCTTAAAAATGTGGATTCAACCGTTTGGGATTCAGTTAGATCTGGAAAACAAATTTTCTTTATGCTGGATTCAAATATCATTTGGGGTTCTTAATCTGTGATCTGTTAAGGTCATATATTGTAGTCATAAGATGGTCCTTGGGTTTTTTCTTCAGCCTTGCAAAGATGTTAGAGTCTTTACTGTTGCTACAGCTCTAAATATTTCTTGTTTTGTTGTACATAAGTGGTGTGTGCTTAATTTTTTCAGTCTAAGAAAATGTAAGGATCTTGTTTATTTTTCCATGGTTCTAGTTGTAGTCGCATGAGTCTGGAGTGTTTGTTACTCTTCTCATTTATGTCTTACCATATGGTACGTGTTGAGGAGGTGGTTGTTGTTACTACCAAGTGCATGTTGTTGTGTGCGTAACACAATGCCTGCTGGAGAGGTCTTTCCTGCAAGCTTTGCTGTAAAAAAAAAAAGGAAATGTTTGTGGCTCAAAATAGTGTAACACTTATACAGATTGTTGAAAATTCATGGCTTTACTGGGAAGGGGGAGCCTGTTAAATTCTGTTGGTCTCACCTCCTCCCCCTTGTATAGGATGCGTTCTCTGGGAAAAAGTATTCAGCCCAGTATGCCATTTAACTCCCAGGTGTCTACCGGAAAGGCATCTAACCTCTGTCTGAAGCCCTCAGATGGAAAATCTGTGAGTGCCATTGTGGTTGCCACCCTTCTCTGCAGGAAACTATCTATGCTCAGATCCTGGAAATGACCTTTCCCTGCTAGGGTCAGTAACTCAGGGCTTGATGTCGTCTCTTTGTGAAGATTGTTAGCTGCCTTGGCACTTGTTCCCTTTTCCTTAACTGGTAAACTTGGAGCACAAACTGTGAAGAATTTTTTTCTGACCTTTGGGTAACTTTCATGGTTCATTTCATGACATGCTAAGTTACTAGAGCTAAGTAGATTAATGAGCTTTGCAGAGATTGGTGGAGAGCTCTACAGATCGATCTCATACAAGTGCCATACAAGAATAAAGACTCCCTAGTACTTCTAGGTGTTGGTCCTGCAATAGCTCAGGAGACCTTATTCACTTCATCTGTTTAAGTAGAGTTGAGTCCACATTTTTGGTATACTGTTCCTCTCAGTAAACATCTCTTATCCTGCGAGTCATCATCACCTTTCTCTGCCTACTGCTTGTGCTCTGTTGTTAATGCTGCCTGGTGAATAGAGCAGCCTCGGTCACGGAAACAGCTGGTGCTGCAGCCAGCTGAGAAAGACTTCCTTCTGCAGCCTCTTTTTAGCAAAGTAATGGAAAATGCTGTGTTAATGTGTAATGTTCTCAAACCTGTGTGAAGTTTTAATATTGAATACAAATTAATAAGTGGTGTTTTCTTTCTGATAAGTTAATATTCCCGTGACTAAGAGCCTGTGCTAGGATGAAGGGAATTTTGCTGAGTTTCAGTAGACTTTTTTTGTACTACAGTTACATTTAAAGAATGGTAACATACATTTGCAAAGCTGTGTGAAAGTGCCAAGCTCAATTAGCATCTCTCTTGAAATCTCATTAGTAACAGAAAGTAGATTAAATTTGAACAATAATTTTGCCTGTTGTGGTAGAGGAATGTGACAGTATTGGGGGTTCAGCCTGAACACAATCAGGACTGTTGCACATGTATTTTCAGAAACTTCTCAACTATACCCTTATCCTGATTGAATGAGTATGCTTACTTCCCAGCAAAAAGAGTAGGGTTTTTCTTTTTGTTCTTTTTTCTTTTTTTTTTTTTTTACATTTACTGAGGAAATTAAGGTATCCTAACCAAGGATCAGATCCAGTTACTCTGTTAATACTTCAGACCAGCATGGTCTTTCACTAGCTAGAGATCGTATGTATTGATCCTTGTCAGTGAAACAGGGAATGGCTGTTTCTATCTTTGTAGCAAAATGGAACGCTGGAGTTCTGAACGGGGAAACTACAAAAAGTGGAATTTATTTATGAAATGCGGTGTTGCTTATCAAATTTCCTTGACATGCCTTTGAAAGTAATCTGTCTTACCATAAATACTGTATACAGTGATAAAATAGCGGTATATTTTTCAAACAGCTTTGAGCACTACCTGCTCAAGGGATATATCTTCACTGTAACTGAGCGTTTTGGTGGTTCTCCCAGGCAGCGTTTCTGGAGGAATTTCCCAGGAGCGGGAAATTTTTTGATTGATGCAGAGACTTCATTCGTTTTTATTGATGCCAGAGACTTAGGAGGTTGTTCATAGCTGGGAGTAGCTCACCCAGGTGACTGGCTCATTGGATGTGAGGCACTCAGTGGAGTTTGTGCACAGCGTTGAAGTGCCAGCTAATGCTTGAGGTGTTTTCCTCCTTGGGAGCGTGAGTAATAAATGCAGCAGAGGATAACGGGTGCCTAATAAACATCACAGTAAGTTACTAACGCTTCTGTGATGGGTTTCCATGTACTTTCCAGAACTGTAGTGCCTTTGCAGTTTCATTGCATTCAGGCCAAATACCATTCCAGACAAGTCTGAAGAGCTCATTGATCTTGGGTTCTGAGGTAGAATTCTTTTTCCCCCTCACTCTTTCCCTCATCTCGATTAGTTAGTAAAAACCTGATTAGTTAGCAAGAATCTCCTCATTTAGATTTCTTGCATGTGTTTTTATTGAAAAGGAGGGAAAAAGATTCAGTTTTAAAATGGTCAGGACTACTTGGTAGCATAAGTGCCATTACTAGGAATCATTAGATCAAAGATATTTATTCCTTTGCCTTTTGTTATGAGGCTAGCTGGATGTTAATAAGAACAAGCTTAGTACACTTGTGATTGTGGCTATGCTGTACTCATAACAGGTGTAGCAGGCTTCCATTGTAACAGCTAGAGTCTTGAGTAAGTTTTGAAAGAGTGTGATTAAAGACTTGGGGAAAATAGATTATTTAGTCTAAGTTGTTGACGGGTCTTAGCAGTCAGGGTTGAGTTAGAGCTCTCTTGTCATAGAGCTGAATAACAATTTTAATAACTTTCTGCCTTTTCAGTAAAACTGAGCAAATTAACAAATGGATTTTTCTGTTAAAAAGCTTATTTTATGTGTGATGGTAGACTCTTTTTTAATGAACTTTCTTGCAAAGTGATAGATTCATGTTTCTGCTTAAGGATGGTGACCGTTCTGAGCTGATTGCTGTTTGCAAAATGCGGTAGCATGCAGGACAGGCATCACCCCTTTTTCAGGCTGTCAGTAGAAGTTTTTACATTAACACCAAGGCTTCTGTGTAAAGATTAGAAGCACTTGAACTTCACATTGACAGATGACTGGCATTGGAATAATAATGCTGCAGGCAGTAAGAATAGTCAGGACTTGGTAAGTTAGGGACTAGTGATGTTCTAGGCAGTTGTCACTTCGTTTTCCATCTTGTAAATGTCAGAATATAATGCCTTTTATTTATCTTAATGAG
This sequence comes from Hypotaenidia okinawae, assembly GCA_027925045.1. Taxonomy (NCBI): domain Eukaryota; kingdom Metazoa; phylum Chordata; class Aves; order Gruiformes; family Rallidae; genus Hypotaenidia; species Hypotaenidia okinawae. The sequence goes on from BSDF01000002.1 coordinate 67,291,897, forward strand.
CTTGTGCTGGTTTCATAACCTGTGGGTGCCTCCTTCTTTTGGTTGTTCGTTACTGCTGTAGTGAGTGAACTGAAGTTCTTGGAGTGAAACCCTGTTGTGGTGAAATATCCAGGCATTTTCTGGCTGGCTTTTATGTCACAGAAGTCACTCTGCTACTGTGGTGGGTATTTTGTTTAGTTTGTGCTGCAGTCAGTATTTGTCACTCCGATTTCATTCTCTTTCTGCATATGATAGGTTTGCAGTGAGTAGCACAACTTGGTGATAGAGTTTTTTCCATAGAAGTGTGTTACAGATTACGATCAGCCACTATTCTGTTATGCAGACACTTGATCAATTTTGCTTTACTTTGTTAAAATGTTTTTCTTTTCCTGTTCTTCAAAGGACTATTTTGCCTTTAACAGACCTTTCCTGGATAGGAGGATTAAACAGGTACAGGACATGTGCTCGCTACCCTATGCAAGAATATAAAATAACTAATTATCTGTACTTGTGTTAGGTAAGTGTGCTAATTCAGTATGTAAAGTAACTCTTCCAGGAACTCTGGTATCGAGTTGTGATACCAGCTTCAGTAGCACTACAGGAGATGCTGCAGCCTAGCGCAAAGGTGGGATGCTTTTCCCTTTAAGGACATTGCCTCTGCCATTTCCTTTGATCATCTTTAGCATTTAGAGAATAAAAGGGAGAAACAAGGTAATAAATGTCCTTTTACTGTGTTCTTTGTAGAGAAAAAGGTGTACTGCCAGTATTTTGCAGTACATGATCACCTGAAACGGTTATTGTGGCAGACTGCGATCTTTTCCTAGATAGGTGCTTTTGTTACAGTAGTATAGTGTCCATTAATAATTTATATAGGCATGCTTTTTAAGATGCTTGGTATCAAGCCTGCAAGTAACAGCCTGTGGTGATAAACCATGAGGTGATGAAGGGTCCTAGAGGTCTAGAGTTGTGTGATCTTACTGTGAAAGATAGGAGAAACATCATCTCTTTGCTTCTACATAATTTACGTTTCTCTCAGTTAGGAGTACTAAATATTTGCTGTCTCTGCTGCAGCTGCTCTGAAAGCCTTACATACATAGGTAAACAAACCTTGTAGTTACTTTGATCCAGTAAAACAAGGCACACTGGTTTTGATGGTCCTACCACTGGTTTGTTGTTCCCTTGCACTCTGCCTTTGAGTGAAACAAACATATTGTTTGTGATTATTCTCAGTCTGAGTTTAAGGCAGCCTGATTTAAAAAAACAAAACAAAATTAAAAACCACTCAAAAATATAATTCTATTTGTTTTGAACAGCTGGTCTTGGAATTCCAGAGAAGCTGGAATGGTGGAATGTAAAAAATATTTTTATCTAACAGGATGATCATTCCAATTTGTTCATCTTTATGCTTACAGAGGAGAGAAGAAAGAATCTTTTTTTAAAGTCATATAAAAACCTGAAGGCTTCTCTCCCTTTTCTGGTAGGTTGGTAGTTGCTTGTAATAATTCTTTTGACTAGCGATCCTCAGGAGTACCTCAGTGACTACGTAGCCACAACATGTAAACACTTAATTATAGATTTGGGAAGACAGAGAGTACTGTGAGTGTGCTGTGGTTGCATCTGTGATGAGCAAAAAGGTATTTCAGTCTCAGTGTCTTACATGATGATTTCTGGTGTAGTCAGAAGAGTAAGCTGCAAAGCCATGTGGTTCGTTCATCATCTGCTATAGATACTGTATGTGGTTATTTAACATAGATGGTTTTGATTGCTTCATCTTCGTAAACTAATTGTGAGAAAGGAAAAGAATCCAGCAAATACTTTCCAAAATGTGAAATAATTATAGTACAATTGTGACCTACTTGGCATCAGCACAGCCAAATTGGAGATGAATTGGGCTGTGTGGATGTTGTTCCAAAGAATCTAAGACCTGTTCTTCAAAAGTGCCGTGTTCTGCTGTCTCCGTCAATGTGGAGTACTTGGTTGTACACCTACATGTCATTTTCAAATGTACCTTGTCCCTGCTGAAGGTGACATTCTTGACAGGGGTGAGTGGAGTCTTGAAACACCATTATATGGAATGGGGACAATAAATGGTTTTTTCAAGGTTTTTTTGTTGTATAAAATGCTTTTCCTTCTGCTGGGAGTGACATTTGGTTGGGAATGCTGACCACACTTGCTAAGGGACAAAAACCAGATGCAGTTACGAAAAGGAGTAAGTCTTTGAGATGACAGCGTTGTTTGTTTCTGGATGCTTATAGTCGAAGTGTCAACTTGTGCTTCCTATTCCATAGGACTATTTACCTAGTTAAAATATGTAATGGCAGGTTCTATCAAATTTTTATATCCTGTGAAATAGTGTAGGTAGCTAAAAGAGTAAGCAACTTTTCCTGTTGTTAAATAACCAGCAAGCTACACCCCTCTCCTCGTGTACAGTCACAGGCAGTGGGTAGATCGTACAGAGAAAAAGTGGATGCATTCAGGAAGACATCTCATTCATGTGCTGTCATAGAACATGAGAACTGACATTTTATGAATTACTTCTCTTAGCAAGCATGAGAAACATTGAGTTTTAACAAGAGATAACAGGGGAAAAGAGTTACGTTAGAAAAAATCTTTCTAGAAATTGGGGTTTTTTTTCCATCTGGATAAAAATTGGGAGGCAGCTGTAGTGAGGTAGTACTGTTGTGCAAGATGAAGCCTGAGTACGTACACTCAGCAGACACACTGCTCAGTAAAACTAGAAAATTGCTGAAGTGATACTTCAGTGAAATCACAATGGCTTGAGGAGAAAACCAAGACGAAGTTCAGAAATTGAGTAGGCTTTGTGGTCATTGAAACTTCTACTTTTCTGACCTGTGAGAATATTTTTCAGGCAGTTGGTGGTATTCACTTTGGATTTGCGTTCTAGGCATGTGAAGCAAGTCAGTCTTCCAAAGACGTCCTTTGCCAGGTTAATCCAAAGTCTTCGATGCATTGCAAGGTTAGGTAACTCCAGTAATTTCCTGCAGTGTACTAGCTGGCTACTTTAGAGGAGATTTTGTTGTCATCCAAAAGGTATACCTGCACATTGTCACTGACTCCATGGATTAATAGGCTTGGAATTATAAAATTCTAGGAAATAAAAATTCCGATTGCTGTGTATCTGTGACCTGTTCTCTGCCCCTCTGCCCCCTTCCCCCAGCTATGACACCGAATCACCACGTTTGTATGGTCAGTGTTTGGCAAAAATCAAGTCAAATTCAATTATTTATGAAGCTGAAAGCTGCTGGTTCCTGGGAAAAAAACCCATACAACACATTTAAAAAAAAAACCCAAACCACCCAACAAAAAAAACCCCTCAAACAGCAACAAACAAAACAATAAAACTTACTTGAAAAATTGATTGAGGCTAATGCAGGTTTTATGGCACATCTTTAAGCTGCTACAGATGTCATTTCTGGTAAACTGTAAACAGTTCTTCATTAGTCTGAGCCCATTGATTGAAGAAAGTATTTTGGAGTGTCTCCATATGAATCACTGCCAGGATAATGGTTACAGTGAGTTGGTTAGCTGGAACTTCCAAATAATTTTTTAAAATGTTTGCTGTGAGCCAATATAGTTGCCTTACTCCAGAGGTCTGTGATCACCTTGCAGCTGGTGATGCTAGCAGGTCACTTGTGGAGTCACCAGTTTGGTCTTAATGGCGAAAGAGTTTGGAACAGTAAGATGTGATAAGGTAGGAAGCTGCAGCTCCTGCTTCGAAATCCAGGTCAGTGATGAGCCTCTTGTTTCCAACTGGGAAGCCTGTCTGTTCACCAGTGACTTAAAAAGTTGCTATTATGCTTTTCTGAAAATGGATATCAGAGGAAAATAATAGGAAGCTTCCTAGAAGGTAGTGACTTAACTGTACCTTTGCCAGCTGAGGCTTAGAAAAATGATCTGGGGGATGGGACAGAAACCAGTTGATAAACTTTCTGTTGTTTTTTTTTACTTCAGTTGAACTGTTCAGGACTTCTGCTGAACCTGTATGATAATCTTACCAGGAATTCCCCGGGAAAGATGATGTATTCTGCAATTATTTTTCAAGATATGACTGTTTAAAGACTTAAAAAAACACCCCTAGGATGACATTCTTTAGTAGAAACTTGTCTTCCAAGCAGGAATTGGAAGTTTAGAGCTGGTGCTGGGAGTCTGGTTAGACAAGCTGATAATCGATTAAACATCTGAAAATCGATTAAAATAAAAAATATCCAAGGTATACTGCTAAACGTGTTTTTCAGTTAGATAAGTGTATTCTGCCTAATGGTTCTGAGCCACCTGGGCATGAGTTAGCTGTGTGCTGAGTCTGTGCAGCCACCGTTAATGAAAGGGTACAGCTGCAGCGAGTGGTTTGGCTCAGAGGCAAAGCATGTTCCTATTACACCGGTACCGCGTACCAGCTGTGTAACTTCTGGTTCAGGCAGACGTGTCATCTAAGGTACGAGCTGACAGTAGGCAGAAAAGATTGCCTAAGATGTGTTTGTGGATTTGCCTCTTCAGCTTGTTTCGCTGAGCTGTTGTATTGTGGGTGGCTAAGAAAACTGCACTAAGTGGGGCTGTGTCGTTGGGGTGTTCTGCGGGTTTCTCCCCCCTTTCTGAGTTCATATATGTAGTCTGATGGATGAAAGCTTGGATTGGTCCCCTGTGTTTCTGCACTGAGACTATAGCCTCTTGCTATCTCTGCGTTTAGTGTAGGGTGTCTGTTGCTGGGTAGATAGAGACTTTTAATCTATGCTCTTATCTTACAAACCTTGCTACGATCTCTGCTTGTGCTGTTTTATCTGTAGACCTTTCTGGTTTGGGTTTTTTTCTTTATCCACGTTTGTATGGAGGGGTGGTGGTGTTTTATGCTCTTGATGTGAAGCGCAAACAGAAATTTCTTCTGTGCATCATGTCAGGGTTATTTCAATACAAAATTGAAGCATAAACATAAGGTGGTAGTTTTCATCACGGCCTCAGTCAATTTCTGCAGCATGTTTTCAACTCCTCTCTTGCACTGGCATTAGCAAATGCAGGACGGCACAGTGAGACAGGGCAGCAGTCTCACTTGAAAGCAATCCCACCAAAAAAACCCTGAACTGATTGAATTTACTGTGTGGCCGTATGGCTGCCAGCATAAGCAGAAAAGCATCTGAGGACAAGTTGGAGTACTCTGAGCTGGTGTCTTTAGTTTGGGGATTTGCTGTCTCTGTTTTGTTTCTGACAGCACTCATTCAGGTTGCATGTGTTTCTGTGTTGGCTTCCTTCCTATGGTCTGTGGCAAGGGAAAACACAGTTTTATTTTTCTTCACACTTCAAACATTTGCTTGACTCTTACCTTGGTCTGGCATGTGTAACACTGCTGAAGTCAGTGGGGCACCTTGGTCTGCCAGTTTGCAGGTTCAGTTTGCTGCAAAGGATGGGTGATGTTTTGACTTCCATGACAAAACCTATGCTTCTCTGTCTTCTGGAGCTTTATGCTCTTAAGATTTTTTGTTAAATTATTATTATTTTATACCTATGAGTAATCTAACATTTCCCCTTGTTTTTAATGTGGGGTTGTATTAGTAATAAAGTAATTACTGGTTACAAATCTGTGGTGTATCATATAAAAACCTTCTGATCTGATTATTCTTAAATACACTGTGGGTTACAAAAAAGTTCAGATTATAATAATGCTGTACACTGACTGTTTCTTTTCTCTTTTTTTCCCTCCCTTCCCTTTACGTGAATGGGGAATTCGTACTTCTCATCGTTGCTGATTCTTTCCTTTGCCAATCATCTAGAAAACCGCCCAAGGTAAGTATTTTGTCTCTTTGCATTTGTACCTGCAGTGCAGAAGTGTTGGATGTCTTGCTGTAGCATATGATCAATGCAGCTTTGATAAAGGAAAAACATTTAAGAAAAAAACCACAAATCTGTTCCATGCATGTCTAAGTTTCTGAAAGAATCCATTTTAATCTAACTGACATGCAGGCATGTAGTTTGTTAAAACGGTGACCAGGGCACGCCATTACTTTAAGGCATTAAAGCACTTGAAAGAGTAAACAAATAGTGTGTGAATGAGTAAACAAATAGTGTGTATAAAACACTTCATTGCATATTGTGTGGATCCAGGCCTGGAGATTGGTGGCCCTGTCTGTGGCAGGGGGTTGGAGCTCTATGATCCTTGGGGTCCCTTCCAACCCATGTCATTCTATGATTATATATAATTGTGCTTAAAAATGAAAATACTATTTTTATAAAGGTGGCCAAATACATTTAGTAAGAAACAAACTGTTCTTGTTTGAAATTTGATGAAGTTCAGGAAGTAATAATTTGTGTAAAAGTGGCCAAGCGCAGTGTAATTCGCCTGAGAAAGAGAGGGGAAAGGAGGGAGAATGAGTGTTATGAACCTATTGGGATAGAGAAGGGGAGCCTTCCTGGGATGACAATCAGTTCAGGACTGATAACAATGATAAAGAACTGTGTAAACGATGTCTTGTCAGCAAATACAGAACACTCCGTTGGTGCTTCAGCATTTTAATGATAATTTTATCCTTGCTCTTTCTGTTGGATGGCACTTTTTAAAGCAGAAAGCTGCAGTTAGCTCTGAGTGAGGTTTTTATTTTATATTACTCTGATTTGATCTTCAAGAAATAGCGTATGCAAGTCTGATGTGATTTCTGCAAGTGTAGCAAAGCATTCTATAGCCCTTCTGGGAGTAGAAACTGAGATGGGTATCCGTCTTATATGAGTATCTCTACTTTGTGGTTCAGACAGCTACTTTATGTGTGTGCGTACATATAGATATAAAAATTAAATATGTATTGTTTTGATTAAGTTTTTCAAATGTCAGGAAAAAAACCCAACTTCTCAGCAAGTGATGCTTGCTATTCCCAATAGGCAAGGAAGAATACACCAAACTATTTTAGAACACTGAAATAATCATATTTGAGAAAATCAAAACAAAAATACGTATTTTAAGGTGAAGAGTAACAGTGATATTACAGTTTCAAGTGGCATGCTGTACTGATCTATTTTTTTCCCCTGGAAGGATTGAATTTTTTTAAATGGTGAACATAGTTTTTATTGTCTCAATTTTTTGGAAAGCATTTAATAAACTAATTCTGTAAATCCCAGTTAATGGGATTAATGAACAAAAGAATTTGTTCATTGTTAACAATTTTTTTAAAAGCAAAAAAGTCTTTTCTGCTGTAAATTCACAAAAACTTCTTTTACAGCAGCCTTCATATGCTATAGTAGATAATTCATGTTCCATTTTAGGCAGATGAAGTTATTCTTGATGTTATGTAAAAGCTTAATTATAACCTTGTATTTCTTCGACCAAAAAAATACCAGCTGCCTGCCTGTGTCTATATGCCATGTTATTGTTGGGTATAGTTAGACAGTCATTAACATCCTTAGCTGTAATGCTGAAACTGAACAGTGCTGTGTGAAATGTTTATCAGGTTGCACAGGAGGTTCTTACAGTCAGTGGAAACAGGCTTTGGGAGTTTGAAAAGATGTAACTTGCAATTTGGGTGCTTCTTGAATTACACTGTTTTTAGGTACTGTGCATAGTTGCTTGTCTGCGAATTAGGATTTTTTTTAAATGAAATTTCAGAAATATTGAAAGCTGCTTTATCTTCAACGAGCTAGTTTATCATCAGCTGTGGGTGAATTGTGATCCCAGTTCAACTTGGCAACAAGCTGCAGTGGGAAGATTTAAGGATATAGGAAGTCTTGCTATTCGTAGACATGGCATTTAAGCGTATTACCGATCCTGGGTTTTCTTGTGTGATTTTGTGTCAAAGGTAGCATGGCTGTTCTGAGCTGAGATCAGTGAGCCATGCTCTAGGCCATCTTCAGATTTTCTGTCCATACTTTTCTAGGCCCGTGGTAGGTCTTGTGCTTTTCATGTGGTAACTGACTTCTTCCCTTTCAGTTCTGTAATGGCTTCCATTTGCACTAAGCTTACCAGTGCAGACTGTCTGCCGTTTCCTAACACATCTCCTTTGTCACTTCTCCCCACCAGCAGTTGTCATAGGGGTGCAGGCACAGCTGCCTGGCGAACAAAAGTTTCCCTTCCTCAGTTCTCCCTCCCTCTTAGTGACCAGGTAGCCCTGTAAGGGACCCTGTGTGTCAGAACGACCGCTTCGTGGAGATTCGTGTGGGCGATGGCTGTACTGCTCCAGCATAACTGTTTTCTCTAAAACAAATAATTGGCCATCTATCAGTCACAGTATGTATTAGGGGTTATGATCAGTCTGGGTAATGCACTGTTAAATGCTGAAAGCCCCAGACTCTACTGTCTAGTCTATACCCAGGGTTTGTCTTCAGAACAACTGGTAATGAATGCGAAATGAGACTCTCTTTTAAGCTAATTATGTCATTTGGCTTAATCTCTCAAGCAGTTAATATTGGATATAGTATTCATTACCAGTAGGTAGTTCATGTAAGTATACATGCATGCATAAACACTTAAAATTATTAATTTTTCCAACCATTGATTAGGGGCTTAAATAAAAATGAGCCTGCAGAATATTGATTTGGCTACTTAAAATAGGAATACCTGTTGGTTGTTTTTGTGATTCCATTAGAAGATACTGCTGTGTAGCAGGTACAATGGCCTGTCTAGTTTAAAATCTACAGTCTATTTTTAAGCCACAGATACAGGTGAATTTGAGACAAAACTCCAGATTTTTCACTGACATCATGGATAGATACCTGCACCTGCATTGCTGTTTGATCTGCTGTGGAAGCTATAACCTCTAGCTGCATTACCAAAATAGTAACCAGCAGCCACCTTAAACTGCTGTAGATGTTTGAAGAAACCTGAATCAAAGCCCCCTATCTTTTCTTTTCTTAACTTTGTAGTTATTAGAAAAAGTCTTTTGTTTAACTTTTCCTAACACTTTTTAAGTACCGTTCTCTGTAACCTAGAAATGGGCTATAGGAACTCAGTTACCCAGAGTAGTGTGCACACTTATAACTCTGAGCGCTTCCTGGTAAAGTCTTTCTCATAACTTTCCATTTTTATGTGTTTCTGCTGTAGTGTTTGAGGGTTAAAATTCTTGTAATGATTATATGATGAGTACATACTCAAGCTCGTTCACATATTTTTTTACTATGGACTTCCAGTTGTGCAAGAATTGTGACTGATGAATTGTAACTCTGTCTGTTACTTTACCATTTCTAGATGTCAAAAAGGCAATGTCCAAAATTTCTCCAGCTGAAAATTCTGTGCCATGTCAAACACTGAAATAATGGACCTGGTCTCTTGGCTCCACTCAAAAGTTCTGGTTTAGAAGCTACTAGCTTAGCACAGCAGGTTCTTGGCAGCTTCCTTTTATCCAGCTTTTTTTTTAGATGCTAGCCTGAAGTATGAGGTACAGCATCTTGCAAAAATAACATTATTTTAAGACTTGTTTGTTAGATCCCTCTGTAATTTAAAAGCACAGAATAATTTTGGGTCCAGTTGTGAAACTGGCCAACACCTATATGAACTTACATCTGCTTGTGGTTGAATGCCTACCTTTGCAGACACTTGAAGGAGGTGTACACTTGTCTTTTGTGGGATTTCCATTTTGCTTACCTTCTGAAAATACCTTAAGCTTCCTGGTACTGTGGCTATGGAATTGACATCAGAGCAGTAGGAAAGCAGAAATACTTGTCCATATAGTCACAGAGACAGACTTACTCAGAATGCTTAGAAGAATAACTGAAAGTTCAGGGAGTCTTCATGGAGATACAGGTAGAAATTTTAAATAAAAATGCTTTCCCTTTTTCTTTTAATGATAACACAACTAAATGGAGTAGATTTTCCAAAATGTAGTTAAAAACTTTCACTTTGTTTGTGTGTGTCAGATCTCTGTTCACATATGTATCACACAGATGATAAATAGAAGCTTGATATAAGCTGGTAAAGATTCTTGCTTTCTTCAGAAAGCTAAAGAGAGATTTTCAGTGGCAAATAATGACCTGTTTGAGTATTGGCCACTGAGCCTAAGACTTCTGCCTTAACAGAACTTCCGACAGCTTTGATAGTCATTGATAGATTTGATAGTCATGTTTCTTTGGGGAAATGGATATTGGGGAGAAGAAAATAAAAATAAAGAACCCTATTCTGCATACTTCTCTCAAAAGAAAATGTAATACCTACCATTTTTGCTTTCGAGGAAGAATAATCAGTGGAGATGGGAGAAGGAAGGAAGGAAAGGAACACCTTAGATGAGACTTACAGAATTTTTTCTTCACTGCAACGTAGGTTCTGTATCTTGACCACCATAAGAACAATTTTGTTCTTTTTGGGACTGCATGTCCTGCAGTTCCTGCACTGAGGGTCAGGAAAATATAAAATAGTCATCTTTGTGTAGAAAAGATGATCAAAACGTTCACTCTTGAGGTAGGACATTGTCCTTTGGGCATTTCCTATAAAATCCCCTTGTTACATACATGTGAAAGAGCCTCACTGATCGGGTCAAGATTCATGTGCTTGTATGTCTTATTTCATAGGCTGTTAATTTTTTGCATTTGGAATATGTTTTCCCAAAGGTGTGAGTTGCCCTGACATTTTCTTTGGTTGGGTGCTTCCTTAAAGTATCGTTGCTGGGAATGTTCAAAATTGCTATTTTGTCATCACCCACCTGGTCTAATGGAGAAAGGAGTTTTACTACAGCTGCTCTACATGTTTTGCAGGTGCATGCCCCAGCAGTTTCCACTGATTTCTGCCTGAATTTTTCTTTTTTAAAGTAATCTTGCTACTTCTGTTAGAAGGATTTGGCAGTTTTCCAGAATAGATTTTATACATAGCCTAAGTTCATGACCTGGCTTTTTATGTTTAGTATGAAAACATACTAAAATACTGTATTTAGGCTTTCTTTTAATCTTGTGACAGTTTTTTTTCCTCATCCTATGGCATAATCATTTTGGAGCTTTTCAAAAAATGAGTTTGACCAATTTTTACCTTTTAAAAACAAATCCAAATAAAACGTGCTTTTCTACTAGAAACACTTGGCAGCAAGCACATATTTTAGTTTCTAAAGTCTCTTTTCAAGATTGTTGCTTTAATTATGAGTTACTGAATAATTCTGTCATGATTTTCCACGTTAACAGGGGGGAAATGTGTAGGACATAGATTAAATTGGCTGACAGGACTGCTGTATTGACATTTAAGTCATTACAGATGCACTTGTGTAGCTGAGTAACCTTTCTGAACTGGGCTGTCTGAGCCACTGCAGAAGATACTTAGTTTCAAGGGAAAAGAATGGGCGTGTTAGATTTGGATCTTTGCAATTGGGTTTTCTTTTGTAATTGAAGTGCTTGTCTCTTGATCGTGGAGAGATTAGGTATTGTTACCAAGTCCCCAGAGGAAAATTTCCTTAGAAGTGGAATGTGAGAAGAGAAAACACTATTTCTTGAGCTGTAAAAGTTAGGAGAAAGGTTAGAGCTTCTTTTGTTGATGGCAGGGAGTTTGTTATGCTTAAATTTGAAGCATGATGAACAAATGTACAAAAGTAATATAAAATGCCTCCTCACATGGAGGTCTGAAGCTAAGGAGATGTAACTTGCATTTTGTTTGCAGTTCAGGGGCAGAAGTCTCTTTGGCTGAGACACATAGGGAATGTCCTGACTCATGAAGTTATCTTTTTCTTTTGGGGCTTTAGTGAGTGACTCAGACTTCCCTGTTAGATTATTCTGAGGTTTTTTTGTTTATTTGTTTTCTCTTCAGAAGGGAATTCCAGAACTCCTTTCGCTCTTGTGGCCTAAGTGTTGTCTCAGTATCGAGTCTTCTCTCAGGCCATTTGATGTATTTTGCATTAAGCTGGAGGAGAGGGGAGGTGGTGAGGTTACTGTGCTACCTGGTTTTACCCTTTTGAAATATTTGCAGCAACAGATGTTTTGGGAAGAATTAGATTATAACATATCTGTAGATTAGATCGTGTAGTAATTCTGCAACAGCAGGGGATCCAAGATGTTCTACATCCCAAAAAGCTGAAAGGAGATGATACATCATCTTCCTCACTTCAGGGTTTGTCTCACAGGGAATGTGATGGTTCTGCTAATAGAGCCTGTCTTCTTGCTCTACATTGACCTGCATGATTTGTCTCACTAAGGAGATCAGCTGTTGGAAGACTATGCAAAGAAAATCTTGGCCCAGGCAGGCTTTTAATAAAGGCAGCTGTTGGGGTTTTTTTCCCACCCCTTGAGATCTCAAAAGAAACAAATGAATACCTATCATTAACTCACCCACTGTCAGTACCCCATGGTAAAATGCAGAAAATGCACGGAAGCTTAAGGTGTGTTTGTGGCAATCTAAAGCTGTTAAAACAACATTGTTAGCTGTCTATACTGTGATGTTCTCAGATGCGCAGAAAAAATGACTTGGATCAAATCCCAAACATGTTCAGTGGTTTTGCAGGACATTGTTCCAGGCCCACAAGCCCACTGAGCACAGTACTGAATCTCATTAAATTTCTACCCAGCTGGAATTCTTGACTGAAATAATACCAAGTCTTTTCATTAGAGCAGGCTCTGATACCTGTTTGTCTAGTAGAGGTACATTTTCTATTTCTAGTTTTTGAGCTTCCTCTGCCGAGATCCAGTACTATACTCTTAGTTTAGGCAGGTAATCTGATACTGTTTGTTTGAACATTGGAAGCCCAACACGTGGTAGAACTTTAGTGTGTTGTATTGATGTCTGCTAAATAGTCACTTTGCCAAGTTCTGTGTATTAGTCCTTTCAGTGCTGTTTCATTACTGTTGGCAGAAACTGTTGTCAGCATTAGCACCGGGAGAGGAGTGGAGCTAATTATTAGTTTTGGCTGTGTTTTGAAGTCTGTTTTAAGGGATACAGTGAGCAGAGTTTCGTATTGTGTGTAATAAAGATAGAGAAGAAGTACCACAGTTCTATGACTCTCAAGATTTCCCAAAAGTATTCCTGCTGATGAAGCCTTTTTACAGTTCTGATTTAGGATCCACAGAAACAATAGAGCTTAACTGCAATTAAACAGTTATGGAGTTGTACTGCTTTAAGGGAAATGTCATGTAGCCAGATTCGTGGAACAGCGAGGGTTAGAAGGGACCACTAGAGATCATCTAGCCCAACCTCCCTGCTAAAGAAGGTTCACCTAGAGCAGCATTGCATCCAGGCAGGTTTTGAGTATCACCAGAAGGAGTTCCTAATTTGTCTCTTTATGTGATTCTACAGGTGTTTGCCTTTGATCACTGCTTCTGGTCCATGGATGAATCAAACACCACCAAATATGCAGGTAAACTATTTTTCCTATATTTGACAGTTTGAATAATTTGAGAAGATATGAGAGCTTGAGCTTTTGTTTTGTGGATTTTTTTTTCTTTTTTGTTTTGTACTGTTGTGCTCAGGTGATCTCTTCACAGCAGCAGATTTCTCACTTTTTTTTAAAGGGATTGAGTCATCTCCATGTTAGCACCTCAGTTGAAAAGAAAGGCAAGCTTTAAGGTGCCCAGTTCAGGAGGGGATGTTTTTACATCTAAACTACAGTGTTTGGCTTTTATTCCCTGGAAGAGCCTTTTTGTGAGGACTGTTTCTGTTCTGAGGGAAATCATTTCAGTTCTGCATCAGAAGTTACTTGACTGTTGCTCAGCATTGAACGTGTGTGTTTTCAGTTCTCAGCATTCCAGTGCATGAGAGAGAAATAAAGCATGTTCTCCTCAGTGTGGTTATTTCAGGTGTGTCAAGTCATAGCCTGATTGTTCAGATCCCTAGTGTTTTTCAGTGATCAGTTTTGTGACTTCTTCCTCCCAAAAGCTGGATAATCCAGGCAAGGTCTGTAGTTGGCTTTCTCATAACTGGATTTGTATATTGGTACATTCATACTTTATAAGAGACTTGTTTTGATAGAGGCAGCTCTGAACACTGGGATTTCAAGACCATGGAAAGGAGGAAAAAACCCCAAATATTCTGTTTAGATAGTAGTATTATGAAGTTTTGAAGAAATTTTGTAGGTTAATAGGGTTAATTAGCTCAGTGCTTGAGATCGGTGGTCTAATAAACGAACTGTCATATACTTGTATTAAATATATCTCTGACCTCTGTGGTCTCTGATACAAAGTCCTAAATCTTACAGACTGCAGTTGATCATAGGTTCTGCTGTTTTTCTTACTTTCGTGAGCAAATACAGGTTTTGTTAGGAGAAAACTTTAGTATCGGTTCATCTTTCAGTACCTGTACTTGGACCCCACAGTATTTGTGGTTCAAGCTGGTAGAGCCATTTGAACGTACAGCACCTCTGGTGCCTGCACACCTCCCTTTCCTTTTAAAGGAAGGTGGTGATAGTAGCACCCGGGTGTTGGCACCATGTACCTCCAGTGTGCAGGGAGGGAGCTGCCCCTATTGGGTGCACCTCTGGTCTAACCCATTTGTGGAGGAGAGAGAAACCAGAGAAACACCCCCAAGCCATTAAACTCATTTCTGCCTCAGTTGAACCCATGTCCAAGTGAATTCAGTAGGATTCTAGGTCTATATCTAATTTGTCAAAACTAAATTTCTCTAGCCTCCTTCAGGAGTTGTCATTGGATTCCTCTTAATCTGACAACTGAGGTTTTATTATCTGTATGCAGATGAGCCTTTTGTCAGACTGAACTCTAGAAAGCTACCACTTCCATTTCTTGCATTTTCTTACTGTCCAGAAAGCTGTAAGGTGGTTGGGTTTTTTTTCCCCATTACAGATAATGTTCCTGCCTAGGGAAAAACAAACCAAAAGAACCCCCCAAAAACCCTGACACCCAAGAGCCCCAGTCAAACTGGTTTTTCCTTGAGTTTTTTCACAAATATGTTAATTGAGCTTCAAGACTTGCATGTAAAAAACAATGGCTTCACTAATTTTTTTTTTTACATTCTTGAAGTTGACATGTGGCTTCCAGCCCTTACATTCCAGAACATAATAATTTTGGCATAATATCAAAATAGAAGTTTAAAAAAACCCAACACCTCAGCCTAAGTTACTGGATTGTTGTCTTGTTTACTTGCTTGTGCACGAGCTGATGCTATCCTGTACTAAAATAGTGTTTCTTGTTTTATAGCAACAAACCAAATGCTGAAATGGCAAGGTTTTAGTTTTTGTATATTTTTGGCATTAAGGTGATCCAAGTCTTTTTTTCACAGCTTAATTACTACTTAATTACATAGCCTAAATTACTGTACTAAACAGAAAAATACAATAACCAGTCTTGGTTGAGATTCGTAAGAACTCCTGGGCCTCATGGAACAGACACCTGTTGTTGTAGGTGTTCTGTTGCTCTTGCGAAGAGACATGTGAAATATGCCCAGAGATCATACTGGTGGCTGTTACAGAATTAATGAGCTTAAGACTCCAGACAAGCCACCTGACAGGCTGAGGTTTTGAGCTGCTTTCTTAGTTAGATACCAGACTATGGAAGGAGTGCTGATCTGGAAGCTAGACAGATGCATTAAATGCTACCTGCCTGAAGTAAGTCTCTGTGTCTTAAGTTTAATGTTGTTAGCAAGAGTAATGATTAATTGCACAATTAAAAGGAAGCCTATAAACTTTGAAAGCTAAGTCCTAATGTGCTTGTAAATGTAAGTTATATATGAGCTTCAAGCATAAGTAAAATTCTTTAAATAAAGATATGTGATACATTTAACTACTTGAAAAATCCTTTTGTCTGCATCACAGAAATACAGTGGAAGATGTGCACAGTAGGAGGTTTAACAAAAGGTTCTCAAGTACTAGGCTATTCTATCAGTCATGGCACTCTGTGCAAAAACAAAATATGCTCATCTTGCATTATACTGAATAGATGTGTGTATATCCTACTATATTAAAGATTTTGTCAATTGACACATAGGTCACTGGAAAACCTGTAGAATGGCATGCACTATGAACAACTTACATCTGAATTTGATGTAGACTTACGTGAATAACTCTTCCATGTTGGTTTTTTATTGTCAATGAAACTAAACTTTGTGCTCTTCTGGAAATGCACCTTTTGTACAGGTTCCTTAAAGCTGTCACACATGATTATGGTCTGGTTTATTTTTTCACTTTGATCCACAACACTACCAGCACTTACAAATATTGTTTGCATAAGAGCAAGATTCTTGTTTGGATACACTTAGTTGCATGGGTGACTGGTAACAGTTCTCATGCTGTAGGGGGAGTAGGGCTCACCTGAAGTAGCATTAACCATCTCCTCCTCCTATCTCACAGAATTTTAATGTATTTTAAATTTATTTTTTTTTCCCTGAAGCTAAGGCTTATTCAGTATGTACCGATTTTCTTTCTGGACTCCTATTCAGGTAGCATGAGGGATCTTATTCCAGTTGGAAAGCTACTGTCTCTCTCCAACATTTGGAAGTACGGGCATTGTTGCTGAGAAGACCTAGTGCTGTATATTTAGGTTCTAGCTTACATTTCAGTAACTCTGTATGAACAAAGCACTGAACTATGGCCTTTTTCCCCCTCTTTCTAAATGATCATGATACAGAAGTAGGCTGTTGGTAGCTTTTGTTTTAGCCTTTTTATTCCCCCACGAAGTGGAAATTGGATTTGAAATTTGAAAATGACCCAGCAATATCATTAATATAAATAGTGATGATTGCCTTCATGTGAGGAAAAGCATCTAGAGAGGGCATCTTCGCAGCTGTCCCTGCAGGACTGTATCCCTCATGAAGTCAGCAGGGATTCTGGAGCACCAAAGAGTAAGCTCTTTCAGAAGACCTTTGTGGGAAGTTGTTTCTTTAGTTTCAGATGCTGCAAGAGATCGAGGCTCTTGATCAACTTGATATCCCTGAAAATGAAGGGTTCATGTTAAAGTGTGTTTTGTTTTAATCCAAACAATTAGCAGGTAGAGGTTTATTCTGAGTACTTAGGGTATGTGTCTCTGAACAATTTGTGGCTGTATTGGTCCAAGAAAGGAACAGTTAGAATTTCTGAGTGTGTGCTGGTTGTCACATGCTACCTCCTGGGCCTCATTTTGATGATTTAATTCTGAAATAGCTGTGTATTTGGCAAGTATATCAGCCTCTTACATGAAAGGAAAAAAATATCAAAAATAGGTCAATGAAACTGAGTTTTTGAGAAATGAGGGGAAGTTTATTATTGGACAGAGTAAGTTTGCCTTGATCTGGAAAAGGGCTGAACTTTGCCTTAGAGGCTATAGGAGAGGTGTTTTGAGAGTACGCAAAATAGCATCTTACTCCTGTTTTCTTGACTCGGATGGGTCAAGAGTCAGTTCATGGATAAGGACACACCTGCTTCCCTTGAAAAGCTTGGGCACAATAACAGCTCTGCATTTTGGTGAAGGGCAGAACACAAAGTCTCAGAGACAAGAACAAAGAATTCTTTTTGCAAGCCTCAACAGCAGTAAGAGCCTATTGAAGTCTGCAATGAAGTGGATTTTTAAAAGGAAGGAAAGAAACCCTACAGTTTAGGAAGGATTTGAGAGATGGTGTGACTAACTACTGTAGGACTGAGGAAGGTCTGTTCCAACAACCTCATGCTGTATTGACTTGACCATAGATTTTTCTTAAAAACCGCCCCCTCCTTAAGCTGTATTGTGTTTTGGTGTGAAATTTCAGATCTGTTCTTCTGCAGGCTGCATTGTCCTGAGAGGCTGAACACCTGACTTTGGGCTAAGCTTTAATTTTATATGAAATACATACATATGCCAACTATTGCTTTTCCAGCAGCTGTTCTAAAATGAAACAAGCTAGGCACATGGCTTAAATAAGTGCTGTATGCTTATGCCTTCCTGAAAGGTTGCAGGTTGTAGATTTTGAACAGAGAGAGCGCGTCTGTAGTTCAGGCCTGCCCACTTCAGCTGTTATGTGGGAGAGGCCTATCCTTGTCTTAACCATTCTCTTGACTTTTTTCTTTCAAGGAGACTGCACAGTATGTAGGACTTAATCTGTGTGACACAAAATTGACCTGTACATTTTTGAGGAAACTCGATTATTTGGTATGATTTTAGTACTCCCTGGGTCAGGCACTGAAAACGTAGACGTGGTGTTTGAAGCACTCGAGGCCTTTCAGTGGTTTAAAGCTTTGAACATTAAAGACGCCAGTGCTTTTCCAATACTGTAGCTATTTTTGCCATGTAAAGGAGGGAGTTCAGGAATGGCAAGGATGTGTCATCACACAGCCATGACCTAGCTGAATGAATCTTTGCTAATAGGAGACAATTATCTCTCTTTCAGATGGACGAGTTGTTGTCAACTAGAAATGCTAGACATCTGGAAACCAGACACTGAAACTGGTTTTTGTTACAGTATGTCTTGAATGTGCTTGGCCCTAAATGAGCAGATCTTAGGAAAAGCTATAACTGTTAACTGCCCTTATAAAAGGGAGTTTTGGAAAGGGTATGGCCCTTTTTCCTCCCCTCCATTTTCTTCCATCTGCTGTGTGTCACCAGTCTAGTGAACTGAGAACATATAAACTGTATTTGTAAATGTCATTGGCTTCATTCTGCCCATTGTGAGAAGCAGTCCTAGGTTTCCTCTGCAATGTGTGGGTTTCCTTAGGAATGCTCTCAAAGTGGATCTCTGTATCAGGGCTTCAGAAATTAAGGGAGTGATTCAGAGGAAGAGAATGGGAGTGAGCTTAGAGATGCAAAAGAGAGCACGCTTGAATATCTCATTGTCAGAATGAGATATTTAGTTGTAGTGTTCTTGCATGTCATGGTATTGATTTTCTCTGTATTTTCAGGGACTTCTCATTATCTTATGTATTTCCTGACTATAAATAATTGAGTAATTCATGCTGGCTCAGAGATTCCAGCTGAGATTTTCACATACAGTTCTTTGGGCAGATAATGCGAAAGTTTTATTTCAGAATTATTAGTAATTTAATAGCTGTTATTAACATGTGCACTGCCATAGTTTGCTGACTTTGCTTTTCATTTATATTTTTGTCATTGAAATAGTCATTTCAAAGATGATGTGAAAAAACTTTTGAGCTTAGAGTACCATATTAAATATCCTTGATGCATGCTTAATAGCACAAGTATTTAAAAGCTCCAGAAATTTGTGTAGATTAAAGTGTAAATCTGAGAGGAGGATGGGCTTCCTTTAGCTTTCAGATAAATCACAGCTACCATTTTGAATGCTGTAATACTTGATATCTTTAGTATGCTTATTGCTAAAAGAGAGGTGTTCATTATCGCGGTTTATGTGTCTATGGAAGAGTGTCTGAGCGCATCAGAGTGGTGAACATGTGAAAATACTCAGTTTTAAGGAGCTGATGGAAAGATTCTTTGGTCAGTCTTGTGCTGGAAGTGGCCTCCTGAGATACTGAGAATTATTCATTTAATCTTAGATTTTATTTTTCTCTAGAGAGAAAAATAGACTGTTGGTATCAGGCTTGCAGTTGTGCTTGTCAGAATGCACAGATCCTCTCTTGGAGCTATGAAGACAGTTACAGCTGTCTGGTGAAAATGAAAAAGGTTTCTCTGTTGTCTTGGTATTGCTTTCCAGTATGTCTTCAGGACCAAGTGGGCATCCCACCAGTGTTCCTCAGTTTTCAATTAGCAGAGCATCCCTAACACTGAGTTACAGGTTTTCCTGCCTTGTAGCATTAGGGACACTGCCACATGGGCCATAAAGTAAAGGAAACAAGATTATTTAAGTTGTGTTCTGCAAGAAAAATTCACCAGACTTTGCTCCCTTTGTCTCAAAGGGATGAACACACAGGTGTAGGGGAAGCCTTTCTGTTAGCTAAATAACTAATTGTACTGTAGTTCTCAATTTTTCTGTGAATTGTTAGAATCAAGTTAAAGGCCTTCTTTCTGCTTTCAGCACTAGGTATCCGTGGAAGGAAAGTCCTGTAAATAAGCAAAAGTATTGATTGCATGTAGTATAGGTTTATTTAGCAGAACAAAACTGCAGTAGTGTAAACAGTGGAACTGCATTCTTTCTTTTGTCCACAAGTGCACATAGACATAATTCTGTGTAATACAGATTTTGCAATCAGTTTGCAAACCCGCTAATGAAATTCATGAGAGTAACAGTGAGGTTGCTTAATGAAAAATAGCAAAATATCATGGTTGATATGCTGCTACCCTCAACAGTGCACTGCATTAGCAATGAATAAAATACCCATAATTGAAGTTTAATATCTTATGTTAGTGCACTTAAAAACAAATCTTACTTTCTCCCACAATCATTTTACTGGTTACTACAAATATCATTCTTTAATGACTCATTTGTCTATGTTTGTAGTGCCAAGCTCTTAAAAACTGTAATAAACCCATTTTAGAATTACATATCAGTGCTTGATTATTGACTTTCAGATTTAGTGTTGAACACTGGAAAATGTAAATCTCTTCAGAAGAAAATAATCCAGCTTTGCCTGTGAGATTTAAACTGGGTTCCTTTCCTGGTATTGAGCAGTAAAAGAATTTTGTAGGTCATCTTTTGGCTGTCATGACTGTGCACACTTCGATGTCTGTTTTTTCTTGCGAAACATAAGTGGGCAATAAAAATTTTTTCTTTTCTGACAAATGGTTTTACTTTCCACTCATAATCATTGTGGAATATATATGCCTCTCTTTCCCTCCCCCCCCCCCCCCCCCCCCAAAAATTTATACTCAGCTTCAGTCCTTTCTTGATTTTGCATTCTTGCTCAGACAGATAGAAAGTGGCTCCCTTCCTTTCTGACATTTGGTAACTTCAAAATTTGCCCCCCAAACTGTTTAGAAATCAAATAGGTGTGTATTGTATGTTCTTACTAAAATCTTCCACTGATATATTTTCTTCATCCAATTTTCAGTAGTCTAACATTCTTCATAGCCATTTGAAGGTGCACTCTCAACATAGTTATAAAATAACCAAATGATCATAAGCAGAATGAGAAGTGACTGAATGTGCATGGGAAAGGAGATGGAATTATTCGAGAGTACAGCAGATTCTCCTCTGGTTTTAATTCCAGTATTCAGCATGTCTAAACTGTGTTAATCCAAGGAGCAGGGATGCTTTGGAATTAGAAATTCAAATGGAAGGATACACCAGGACAATATGATAGGGAATTGCTGCACTAGTTTTTCTTTACAGCAGAAGGGAAATTAGGTTAAAGAAAAGCAATGTACTACTTTTTATTCCATCTCCCTGTCTGTAATTTGTTCTGCAATCATTCCATAGGTTGTTCTGCAGGAATTTTCTGGACTTACTCAAAGATGATAGAGTGCAAATATTCTCACGCAATGTATAAATATGTAGGTAAATTTTTTTATGCCAGTAGGTTCCATTTTGAGATGTAGGGAAGTCACTATTGCATCCACTGTAGAAAAATTTCTTGCAGCTGGTAACTGCTGAAAAAAACATACCAAACTGAAAGATGCAGCTGATCTGAGCTGTTCAGAAAGTCATCAGGCAATGAACATAAAGTCAGGTACCAGAAGGTGCATAAATACTATCCTTAGCTCTGCTTGTTTAGGGTGTGCACACAGCTGTTGTCATTCTCTGAGCAGAAATCAGAGCAGATGACCTATTGACCCTCCTTGTGGTGTGCAAATTCTGGGCTTTCCTATTAAAAGAACCAACCACCCCAAGCCTGTTTTCATCCTCTGCATCTGAAAGGTTGAAGCATATCTAAAATTCAGCATGGCGCAGTGAGACACTTTTCAGACTGTGAAATTCTGCCAGAATACATCCTCAAAACTGCTCTGTTGAAGTCTTACAACCTCCTAATATGCACTTCCTTCCTGAATGTCACTGGAATGCTTTTATATTGGTTCCAGCCTCACCTTGCCATGGGGTGAATCATAATAGCTTATGGTGAAACTTGAGGCCAGCTCCCAAGAGACAACTGCTACTATTTGTAGCATGATGTTTGTTGTACCACTAATAGCCTAGGTCACTAATAGGTTTCATTGCAATTCTGTTTCAGAAATCTTGTGGATATAGTTTGTGTTTAAAGATGTGTGTTAATTGCAAACTTTGCTCTTAATACAAAATTTAGACTTCTATGTTACTTCTCTAAGCATTCAACTTACATGACACCTTGCAAAGAACTCCTGCCTTCGTTGGAAAATCAGCACTATATTTAAACACCAAGGTGGCTGTTCCACTAGTTTCAGGCAATGGTTTTGAACTTGTACATGAAATGATCATTGTTCATCGATGCACTTGGTATGACACAATAATTTGCAAACATTCTTTTTCTTCAGTAAATTTTAGCCTGTTACTCAATTTAAAATAAATAATCATTTTCCAGGTCAAGAAGTGGTGTTCAAGTGCCTTGGAGAAGGAATTCTTGAAAAGGCCTTTCAGGGATATAATGCTTGTATATTTGCCTATGGACAGACAGGTGAGTCTCGTGTGCTAAAGCGGGAGAACACTTCTTGTGTGCACAGGAAGCAGGCAGATCAAAACATAAATGTTAAGCTAGATAATATCTAAAAATCGTAGTTTGAATACCATAATGTGAAATGTCAAACATTTAGTATAGCCAGTCACATTGTAAAGTTCTTAAAGCAGCTTTAAAATATGTTCCTAGTTGCTGCTTACTGAGGTCAGTTTCAAAGCCTGAAAGGAGTAGCTCACACTAGCAAAGGCTTTTTTGAGTGTGTTCAAAGGGGTCTCAAGTAATGACCCTGCTGAAAGACACCTTTTAAGTTTTGTGGGTTGTTTTTTTTTTGTGTAAGTGTACCTTCTAGTCCAAATAGCAAGCTATCTGTCTGGAATAGCATGTCAAATTGTTCTGATATGTGCTTCTGGAGGAATAAAAAGAGAATAAAAACATGCTTCATGAACACATGGGCAGTTCAGAAACTAAGGTCTAAAGCATTTTCTCCTTTTTTCCTTTAGGTTCAGGAAAATCCTTTTCAATGATGGGCAATGCAGAGCAGCTGGGTCTGATCCCACGGCTCTGTTGTGCTTTGTTTCAGAGAATCTCTGTAGAAGAAAATGAATCTCATACTTTTAAAGTTGAAGTGTCCTATATGGAAATCTACAATGAGAAAGTCAGAGATCTGCTTGACCCGAAAGGGTGAGTAGCTCCACTCTTCCCCACAACTTTTTAAATTTTTCTCTGAAACAATAGAAGTAAAAATCAGTTTTGGAAGTCATCGAGAAGGTTTTTGCAGAATGTGTGTTTATATGACTTTTTAGAGAGGATATGATTGAAACACCAGAAAGAAGACAATATCCATATGTAGCTTGTGTGTGGTTCAATGATATAATAGCCATATGTAGCAATCAAATACTATATAATGTAGTTTTACCACCAGAAAGCCAGACTCTGTAGAAGTAAATTCAGGTGTATTTTTGCCGTATGATCCAGACAGTATTCAGGTAAGAATTTTCATCAACTGAGAGTTTGAAACTTACTTAAGACTTGGTTCTCCTGGTTTAAATGTTGAACTTTTTTGAGTGTGGAAGGGTTGCACCTCACAATATACTTATGACACTCCTTTTTCCATATTGTCTACACAAAAACACTGGTTAGGCTTGGAGATGTCTAGGCAAGGGGTAGTAGGTTTTTTTAGCTGAACATTGATATATGTGATAGAGATTTTGATTCTTGAACATAATTGCACTAGGTAAAATAGTATGCAAGTTAGTTTAAAATGTGGATTTGAAGCTTACTTGATACATGTCAATAAAGTGTGGAAAATGCAAGAAGAATTGAAGCTTTAGCAAACTGCTAGGGGGAAGGATTTATTTTTGTCTGCCCCCAGAATTCTTTCTTCCAAATAAGGCTTTTCAGGTTTTGTTCCAACCACAAATTTTGGGGTGGGAGGATTCATAAAAATAATCACATATGAAGAATAAAAGTGGTTAAACTAATTTGAGTCTTTATTGTGAATTTGAGTTGAAAAAAAATCTGGAAGCCTTTTTTCCTCCTGTTAGTTACAGGACATAGTTTGATTTCTGCTATATGGAAAATTCTTATAATGTCATGCTTTTTTGTTTTTCAATAAATTTCTTACTATTGGATTGTTCATGAAGTCTACTTTATTCCATAGGAGTCGACAGTCCCTTAAGGTTCGAGAGCACAAAGTGTTGGGACCTTATGTAGATGGCCTGTCTCAACTGGCTGTTACAAACTTTGAGGTAAACCTAAACCAATTACAAGTTTATAAATAAAACCTATGTACCTAAGCAATAGGAATCTTACAAGAGATAAATGTTTGGATAGACACTAGTTTTGGTTCTTGAATGTTTATGGTCTCTGGCAATCGCAGAGATCTTCCCTAATGCTTTAGGAGTATTTATTTAATGTAAAAAGCATTGGATTTGCCTTTATGTTGGTTAAAAATGTAATAGTGCTATCTCTTTACTTCAGTTTTCAATGCATATGGTATACACTGAGCACTCAAGTGTTTCCTTGATAGAGAAAATATGAGGCTTCCAAAATAAGACAATTAGTCTTCTAGCATGAGTTCCTTTGATTTTTGTTGTTGAATGTGACCTCTTACAGATATACTGCTTGAGGAGGCATATATAATGCAACAAGGCTTATACAATTAATAATTTAAATTGTGGCAGCATCTGAGCCCACTTGAGTTACCAACACACATTCAATACATCAGTATCGCAGAACCGATGAGCTACTATGGAAATAATTGAAGTGGTGCAGTTGCATGAACTGCACGGGCCTCTTTCTTTAATGAGGAAGCTGGTTTGGAAACACTGATGTTCATTCTTTGTGTGGTTTTATATGGGAACCATTTTGCTTTTTATGGGGACTTTTATATTTTCTTAAGTGCTTGTGCATATTACAGAGTTAAAAACCCCTGCTTTTGCAGCTTTTATGGTGAATTGTGTGCTTTGAAAGCACAGCACCTTTGTTCAAATTCTAGGAAATTTTGTTCATCCTTAGTTTTCGAAGACTCAGCAGACAGGTGTATTGGACTCAGCCTAGTCATCTTTGTTTTTACACACTTGGGAAGGTGCAGGCTCTGAGTGAGGTAACCCTTTGAGCCCATTCAGTGAAGAGGGTATTAGTGTAGTTCAGTGAAGAGACACATTGTGTTCACTTGTGTAAGTAGATCTCTTCTGGCGTGATTACTGACATTAAAACAGTGTGGTTTGTAATGTGGATGTTGCCAACATAGTTCAACCAGCAGATAAGGAGAAGGTGCATTGAATGCAGCTACTGGGCTTTTTAAGCATGGCACTTTTAAAACAGAAATGTGATTTAACTTCATTCTGTGGAATTACATGGCCCCTCTAATGCATCTCAAAACGTGCAAAGAATTTTCTCATTACTTCTACCTTCCCCCGTTTCTCTCTGACACATGTACACACCCTTCCATCTAGATGGGGATTTTGTTCAGCAAGCACAATACCAGCTTTTATCCTAGCATCACTTTTTATTCTTTTTCCCTCTAGGATATTGAGTCACTGATGTCAGAGGGAAACAAATCAAGAACGGTTGCTGCAACCAACATGAATGAAGAAAGCAGCCGCTCTCATGCCGTATTCAATATTATAGTGACTCAGACGCTTTATGACTTGCATTCTGGTGTATGTATTTCTGTTGATTAATTTATGGAGTTGTGGTGAATTCTCTTCTCCTCCTCTTCCACATATATTATCTGCCTAGCTGTGCTTCTGCCTTTAATGCCACGGGGTCCAGTTATCAAAGTAATACTGGCAAGAGAACCCTGGAAGAGCAAGGAAGCACAATAGATAAAGCAAACGGATCACTTTTTAAGATATTCTTGCCACCATGAAACCTGTTTTAGGTCTTAAGCATTGCTGAAGTTGATATGTTTTAATGGCATTCTCTGCCATTAAGTTCGCTGTTGTTACCACACAGCTGATTCTGGTTCATTAGCTATTGTTCTCCCGTGTCTCATCTGTACAGAATTCTGGAGAGAAGGTCAGCAAGGTCAGTCTGGTGGATTTGGCTGGGAGCGAGAGAGTGTCCAAAACGGGAGCTGCAGGAGAACGTCTGAAGGAAGGCAGCAACATAAACAAGTAAGACATTGGTGTACACATATTACAGAGCTTCATCTTGTAAGAATCACTGTTGTTGTTTCTTTGGCCTCCTCTCTTGGTTTGCTTGTCACAAGTCAATCAAATGATAGACTTCATCAGAAGTGGTTTGATACGGCTCTTTCAGCTGCTCTTTGCTAAACATCATGTATTTCCTTACATTGGTGTAGGGACCCTGATTCATACTTGACTCAGATGAGGGCTACATGGAAAAGTGATGGCACCTCTCTTTAATTAAACATATACCTTTTGTGATTCGTTTATACACCCTGTCCCCAGGCTCATGTGTTTGTCTCATCATCCACTCAAGGAATGCAAAGTTGCAGAGTTGAATGGCTTTGTTCCAACACGTTTTAAACTATGTAAGAGTGTAATTCCCAGACCAGAATGAATCTGTTAGTTTAGCATTGCCTTGGGAATTTATACTCAAGCTATGACAAGTTTCAAGGCACTTTTTTTTAATTGTAATTACCATGTTACTGCCCAAAAGCAAGAATTTAGCACGCTATTACCACTGCCTTAAACATACTAATTTTCCTGGGAAAGTAAAGAGTTTAACTGTTTTGTTAAAAACTGCTGCTTTTCCAATTTAATTTTACATGCTACAAAATTGTATTTTAACTTAACAGTGACAGCATGAACTGTGTTTGAACAGCATTCTTACTTAAAAAGATTTTAAAATTACCTCATTTTAGAGTTTGAATATCTTTGCTCTTTCTAGCTTAATTTCTAATTTACTTCATGTTTAATTTATCACACTGATAGCCAAGCTGGTGTAGTCCTTGTGAAACAAAATGATGTGGCTCTGTTTGCCTAATGGCAGGTATTGTACTTTATACCCCATAGGGTAACGTCACTAGTTAAATTCAGATTGCTTTTACTAGAAACTGTATATTTGTATTTTGCATAAACAAAGGTAAAATTAAATGCTTCTTTCTAATTCTCAGGGAAAAAATAAAACGCAAACTCTCCCATCAGCTATTAACAAACTGCAAATGTAGCTGTAGATACCAAAACTTCCTTTTTACTTTTTTCCCCTATTTGGATAGTTACATTAAATGTTAAACTTCTACAGTATCAACGCAGTGGGGGAAAGTTGTTTGGCTGCCTCTGAATCTTTTTGACAGTATAGGACTTAAGATGCACAAAACTCATCTGCCAAAGAGATTTTAAAAGTGGAAAGCTCTACGTTTTCCCATGAATTAAATTACTACATGGTATAAATCTGTATTACGTAGTCCATTTATTAAGCATTCCCTATGTGAAATCTTTTTTGAACTGCTAGGCAGAAGAGCATTCTTAATGCTGTGTTTGGTGTCTTCTGTTAGAATTTTGCTGCTACTTTGAGCTTTATTGAAATCTGACTTGTACTGGAAGCCTCAAAATTGTTATACATGTTTTATCAGAGTAGTTCTTCAGAGAACGTTGTGTATGATCTTCATGTGGGTGTGATACGCATTATTTATTAGGCAAAGGCAAAAATCTTTTCTGGAGTCATACAGTACACTTAAGCCATATACCTTACTATGTCAGCTCCATTTATTATTTTTTATTCTTTCATAGAAAGGAAGTAAATTGGGTCGGTAGCATGCACTACACTTGATGGGATCATAATGGAGCTGCTGAAATTGACTGGCGAATAAATTTGCTACTTGCACCATGTTCGCTATGTTTCACTGCCTTCAAGAAGAATGTGGACGTAGCATACCTGTTTTGTGTTTACAAGGCAGGGGAAATGGATGCTCATCTGTGCATACCAAATTCCCTAGTGAGACATACAGTCTCTGCAGGTTTCTCTGTTCTTTGTTTTCTGTGTGAAGCCTGGCTAGGGCTCTGGTAGCTGCCATTTCTGTCCTGCCACCCATCCTGTTTTAAATGCCCCTTCCTATCTTTGGCTCAGCATGTTACAGAGGGAAGGTGACAAATTGCTCTCCCACTCACTGGAACAACAGAGAGTTGTGTCATGTTGTTATCTCCAAAGAGTTGTAAGAAAGATTGCTTCTGTTTTTCTCAGAGCTTGATGCAGAATTACCTTGGTGAAGGTGCTGGCCTTCTGCTCGCTCTTATCCAGGTTTTGGGGGGACCTGCCGTACCTCGCAGGAAGGCTGGATGTGCTTGTTCCTTCCCAGGATGTGCTAGTTCCCATGCCTAGTGTAGAAATGCAGGTGCTTAACAACTCTTTGTGGTGTAGTCAAAGAATTTCTAGAATACAGTAGTAGGAGGAAGCAGGATAAACAAGCTGTCAATTAGTGGCTAACAAAAATACTTTCTGTGAGCAGTCTGCAATTTTAACTCTGATGAGTAAAATCATAGCTGTTGTCATTTTGTCTTGAGAATGCAAAAAAGAAACCTTTAACAGGTAGGTGGGGGAAGGAATGCATTGGGACAGGTCTGGCTCTAAGCTGACTTTAGGGAGGGGGTTTGTATTCAGAGTTAAGTAGTAGAAAGATGGAATCTGTGCATTGAATAATTTGGCTGTAAATTGTACAGAAGTAGCTTGACTGGGAATTATTTAGGGACAGAGGTGTTCCCTGCAGAGAGAAAGCACCACTTGCCTTCGTACACTTCTGAGCTTCCCCAGTCCCCATGAGCAAGGGCAGCCTGCTCGTGCCTGCAGAGCAGGGACAAGGAAGGGTGCAGAAATGGCACATGCTCTGGCACCATGTAAGTCCATTCTGCTGCTTCTGAGCTACCTCAGGCTGCTGTGAGCTACAGGCTTGGGTTGATTCATGATATAAGTGGTGTGAGATAGGATCAAAGGAATGACGGATCTCCGGTGAATCATTTAGCATGAAGAAAAGCAGCTGATGACTCCTGTAATTATTTTGTTGGGCAGCCATTTCTTTTACTGCTTTCCTTAAAGTCTCTAAGTGGCTTTGTATTATGAAATCTCAAGCAGAGTACGTAAATGACTCCAGTTTGGCTTTTACTGCAGATGTTAACAGTCTTAAAATCAGTATAAGGGGGATAAATTATATCACATCTTCTAGTAATGTGTTAATAAACTGTACCATATAATTTCCTGTTCATTAAAATACAGTGCAAATAACTCAAATTGGTGTTGCAGCACTGTTAGGAAATACTTTTCAGTGATACACCTTTTTGAATCTCTGTCCTTCCCATCACCCTTCTGAGTGTCCTATTCTTCCCCATAGCTTGGCTTTCACATTTCCCCTCATTTAAAGAGGGAAAGAGGAATTGGAGGAAAATAATCCAGGGTGATTTTTTAATTTTATGCTCCTTGAAAGTGGACTCCATTGGGATTATGTTGGTGTTGCTTTTCCGTGGTGCTGTAGAAGGTTGCTATGGAGCAGCATTACAGCATCCTACTGTTTGTTCTCACATGGTTAGCACACTGTCATCTCCATCTGTGGAGATGGGAGTTTGGAGGCAAGAACAAGTCTCCCTCCCCTTCTTACCCCCTCAAGCTATCAGAGGTTCTTAAGCTTCTGTTTAGGTCAGACCCTAAACTAACTGTCCTTCTTGCTGTGAATTTTTCAGAGGCAAGTTGGTAAGTTATTGTATAGACACGTTTACAAAACAGGGTGCTCTCTTGGAAATAGGATTGCCTAGCCTCTCCTTAAATATCGTTTTAAAACTCGAATTTTGCTTTCAGGTGTGTGCTATATCTTTATACCACTTTGTGCTATATGAAGTGTGTGACATCTTTTGTGACATGTAGTGGTTCTTCTTACCTTACCCTCAGACATCTTCCTTGAAATAGTGTTATTCTTGAGCCACTGGTAGTTTCAAGTAGCACTGAGCCCTTGCTAGAAACGCTGTACAAAGACTGCCTATCAACTAAAATAATACTACTGCTTTGAAAAGAAAAGTGAAAAGGAGGGGGTGGAACAGTGCAATTTAAAGATTTATTTGATTATCTAAATGTGGTGCTGCTGGAATTTTCCTTGCTAGTTATAGGAGCTAGATAATTGGGCATGAGTGTGGTGGACCAGTATGCTCTTGGGCTTCATTGCTGTCTGTTTTAAAACCCTTTAGGCATCTATTTAATGTTCTCAAGCTCCTGAACCAGCTCATTATCTTAAACATGCTCACCCTAAGAGCCCCAGTGTCACTTCAAATTTACACAGGGTTGTATAACAATTGGATTACATAATGCACATATTGCCCTGTTGGTAGGAGTGGTATGTTGTACCAAAATGAACGAGTTATGTGCATTTTCTTCACAATGCTAGAGTAGTGTTTGGGATGTGTGGGATGTGTCTGTGTGCTAAGGCACTTGGGGGCTTTTCTCTTTCATGCTAGTACAATGTTTCTGTAACCAAGAGATTGCTTGGTCTCTTCCCCTCAATTATTTGTCAACCCATTTGACAAGGAGCCTCCTAATGGGGCTCTTGTGATCAGGCTCAGGCTTCCATTGTCATGTGATGTCTGATTAGTTACTGGTTCACCAAGCCTGGGCCATAGCTGGCTTCGTCTTGAGGATGCCTTCTTATGGCTGCAGAATTGTTTAGTTTTTAGTCTGTTGTTGAGCCAGTGCTTTTAAAACATTGTTCTTAGAGACAGAGGATTCTTGCTGCACTGCCAGTGCTGGCTCTTAACAGTGTTGTGAAGTAGTGTCCAAGATAGAAAGACTTTTAGTCTCTGAGGAAAAAAGGTAGATGTGAAAGACAGTGATTCTCCAGGTACTGAAGTGCTTTGCTTTACACTTTTCAAACTATTTTAAATACTTGAGTATTTCAACTTAGTCATCCTGGAACTTGATCTTAGTACCAGATGAGGTGAAACACTGTAGGTCCATATTTGGAAAAAAAATATTGATGACTTAAGTTGCTAGTGGGCTAGCTGATCTTATGTGGTCATTTCCAAGTTCTTATTATTCTATGATATTGTAAAAATTGGATGTGAAATTCTGCAGAGTACAAATGAAACTCTTCAGCAAGCCCCCTTTTCTATGTGTTATTAAATCTATTTGGAATATGTGTTAAAGCTGTTCTGCTGTGTTTTGTTTATAGATCGCTTTCAACGCTGGGCTTGGTTATATCATCACTTGCTGACCAAGCAGCAGGGAAGGGGAAAAACAAGTTTGTGCCTTACAGAGACTCTGTGCTCACTTGGCTTCTCAAGGTAATTAATATTCTATTTGCCTTCTTCACAAGATACCAGCTTAAAAGTTTGGACAATCATTGTAGCAGACCTCTGTGTACCTGGATTTTTCATCTGGTTTTGTAAAGAAATGAGCTAAGGAGCTCTCTCAGCTCTAAGTTGTTCCAAGTAACATGGGCAGCTAAATTTATCTTGTGTTAATTCAATGTAAAGTCCTGTTTGGCTATGTTCTGTTACAGTGGACTCAAAGCTGGTGGAGGTGGCTGGAAATGTTTATAGACCATATGGCTTAGCTTACATCCAAAGTACCATTCAGTGTCAAAACAGCAAACTTTGTATTTAAAATCTCTTTGTAAAGACATTGTACAGTCTCAGAACAATTTTTAACCCTCAAACTTTCTGTGGATGCACCCTACAGGACAACTTGGGAGGGAACAGCCAAACTGCCATGATAGCCACGATTAGTCCAGCAGCAGACAACTATGAAGAAACACTGTCTACCCTGAGATATGCAGACAGAGCCAAAAGGATAGTTAACCATGCTGTGGTGAATGAAGATCCAAATGCTAGGGTCATCAGAGAATTACGTGAAGAAGTTGAAAAACTGAAAGAACAGCTCTCTCAAGCTGAGGTAAAAGTACTCACAGTACAATATAAACAGAGTTTTCCAAGGAATTGTCCACCTCTGGCTGGAAGACTAGCTTTCTTTTTAAGCCTTGCAAAATGAGGGAATGAAGAGAGTCTTGCACTTGAGGGGAAAAAAAATAATTAACCTAATTTCCTGAAATAAATCTAACATGTTTGCTTATTTTTAATTTCTTTTTAATGACAGCATTGTACTGATGGTGACCCTTGTCAGAATAGACCATCCTTAAAGAACTTCACGTCAAGCAGTAATTGATGCAGCACAGATGAAGACCTGGAGTACAGCTTCATTCTGTAGACTTACAAGCAGAATTCATTTTTCTATCGATAGACTGTGTGATTTCATGATGGCAAATGCAGGAATATGAAAAGTTGTTGGATATTGGACCACAAAATAAGTTAACACTGTGTGATTGCCACTTATCTTAGATTTATACTTTTCATTGGAAAGTAAAGCATCAGAGTAGGATAGTTTACTTGGTGATATGTGGAGAAATTAGGCACTGCACTGTAGGAAAAATTTTTTAAGATACTTTCAGGGAAGACACAAAATATTGATAGAAAAAGAAGAGTGCTTGATGGTCAGCTTGTGTGCTCTTTCAACTTCAGATTCATTTAAGGACTAGCCTGCATTGTATGAACAGTTTCTTACAGCCTGAAATGGGAATACCTGCTTTAAGGAAGCCAATAACTTCTTTTTTTGTAAATAAAAATCTGCTTTAATCCCATATTTTAAATCAGACATATTATTGTAGCACATCCTTAATTATATTGGCAGACTGTCTGAACACAGTCAGTAGGAAGGTATCCAAAGTCTACGATTTTTTTTTTAAAGTTTTTTCTCTTAGACTTTCTGCTAAAAAGGATTATGTAGAGTTATAGGCCAGACTGTTGAATTGTTATTTGGCAGGGGACTTATTTGAGCCCTTTGCTTTTGTTTCCTATTGTAAAATGAGAAGCCTGTTTTAGCTCCAAAGCATACCTTCCTTCAAAGTTAATCAGCAGGGTTAGTCTGAAAGCTTTAATGCAACTCTAGGAATGCTTATGAAACAAAGGTTGAAATGAAAAGCTAAATATTGAGAGGAGTTTATATTTGAAACTCCTGTTGGAAGAAAGACTTCGCAGTGGAACTTCAGGCAGCTAAGGTTTAAAGCTTTTTAATGTGCAGATATTTACACACAGGCACTGAAGCTCAAGTAGCCAGGCCCAGAGATTTTGCTTGTTCCATTAACCGCTGGAACTGTGTCGATCTTCAGCTGTTTCGGATCCAGACCGTTGTCGGTTGATTCTCTCCCCTTCCCTTTACCAGTGACCTGTTTCTTCATCATCTGCTGTGAAAACCTGTGGATAATAGTTGAAATCTATACTGGCTGCATTTCATATTATGCTGCATTATGTGTTCGGCTTCCTTGTGCAAGCAGATGTTGTAGAGGGAAGAGTAGCTGAATGTTTTTGCTAATTTCTGTCTTTCAGGCCATGAAGGCACCAGAACTGAAGGAGAAATTGGAAGAATCTGAAAAACTAATAAAAGAGCTAACAGTCACCTGGGAAGAAAAGCTAAGGAAAACAGAAGAAATTGCACAGGTATTTCAGTAATTTTGTGGAGGAAAAGGCAGATAATCGTATAGTGCAAGTCAGCTGAATTTCATGGGCTTTAGTGGACTGTGCTGTCTTCCCCACCAGCTGTGTGGAATTCAACTGGGTTTTTGTCTTTTTCCCTGGCTTCTGGTTTTGGTTTTTGTTGGGGTTTGTTTGGGTTTTGGCATGTGGTTTTGGTTTGCCTTTTTTTTTTTTTTTTAAGTCTAAATGTAATTTTTAAAAAATATACTTATGTTGTGATCTCATTGATAAAAGCTAACGTTTATTTTAAAATAAGACATCCAAATATGATTGGGCAGCTCATTTATTTATATGACCACAGTGAGCTGCTTCCCTGGAAGCTACCAAGAAAATCAAGAATTACAAAAGGATTAGAATTTTGAATGCTGTTTGTTTCTTTTGCTTTTAGTGACTTCTAAACGGGAGAAGGAAAATGTGTATGTGTATTCACTAATGTTTGTTCATTATTGTTGTACTTTAAATAAAACTTCTGCATTCCAGTGTACTTTGTCACCGTTTCCACACTCTAGTCCTAACGTTCCAGAAGCATGCTTTCATGCAACTACTGTTTAAATTAAAATAATAATAATTAAAAAAAAAAAGCTGGGGGAAGAAACCTAGTCAGCCAAACAAAAACCCCCAAAGTGCAGCAAAGCAAAAGACAACGTGTGATCAAGTCAATTCTTTAGCTGAGTTAATAATGATAATAATACTGCAAAAGGACAAACCTACGCTGTGGCATGCTGGTTTTGAAGTTTGTGATGAAGTTTGTTATGACTGTGATTCTCTCTGAGTAACTGCAGCTGAGACTAGTTTTTAGATAGCAGAGGTTCAGAGCCACACACACAGTGCTACTTATGAGTGGCTCTAATAAAATCTGTAGGACTGTCTAGGTAAGTTAGTTCCACTTTGGGGAAGCAGGTGCTTGAGGATTAGATCTAACTTATTATTGTTGTGTAAAAATAAATTCTATTAAACATACGGTAGCTAACCAGCGTCTTCAGTTCGGTTTCTGGTGTCAATACAAAAACGCACGTTCAGCATGTACATCTTCAGCTTTAGTTGCTCTGCTTTCATTTACATCCTCTACTTGTCTATATATATTGCAGCAGGCAGGATTAACCTATTTTTGTGCTTGCAGGAGAGGCAAAGGCAGCTGGAGAGCATGGGAATTTCCCTGGAGTCTTCGGGTATCAAGGTTGGGGATGACAAGTGTTACCTGGTGAACCTGAATGCGGACCCTGCGCTCAATGAGCTTTTGGTTTACTACTTAAAGGTAAGAATGTGAACAGGATGTTTACAAAGAATGAAAGGACACTACTTTATTGTTTTGAATTTCTGGCTCAATTTGTTATTCAGAGGTTAGTTAGATTTTTAAGACTACTTGCTGCAAAGTAGGATAAGCCACCTACTATGGTTTAGGCTTTTGTTCTCCCATGGCAGTTCAGCTTCATTGTCCTCCTAATTCATCTCCTGATTGCCAACAGTGGGAGAAGTTCTTGGTGTCTGCCAGTGTTGAGATAAAGTCTACCTTTTCTAAACAGGATGTGAACAGGATTGCCTTTTGGACTGAGCTTGAAGCGAGAGCCTCGTGTTAGATACTTCTTTTTGTTAGAGAACTGAGGATTGCTTTAGATATTCAAAGAGTCAATCAGAAAGAGATTGTTTTTAATAGCAATTGGTAAGGGCAAACACAGTCTGAGAGAAAAACTTATGAGAAAGGGGGCAAAAAAGCATGCTGTTAAAAACATACAGAAAATAATTTACCTAGTGCCTCTAGCTTTGATACCATCCCGTTTAGCATAGTCTTGTGACAGAAAGAAGTAGTGTCAAATACAAACCTACTAAGTTTGTAAAGAAACTCAAACTCCTTGTCAAGAAGATGCAAAAGAGGATCCTGTCCATTTTTAGTTACTTTGCTGCTTTAGTGGCTTCTGTATTTGAACAGGAGGAAATAAACCACTTCTCTAAAAACAGTGAAGTTTTTCAGCAGAAATTACAATACAACTTGAAATTATACAGTGATAAGTGAGTTAACTGGAGTTACTATATAGATGTTTTCTGAAAAGCATCTGACTCAGAGCGCCTTGTTTTACTATCCATGTTGTCCTTGTTACGTACAACTGTATGACTTGGCTGTGTTGCATGGTTGTTTGGCTTCATTATTTGCAGTTGCTGCTTATGCGCGAGCGTAGTCTGAAAATAATTTTAAATCAGAATTTGGTCAACTGCTTTACTTCACTTTATCTAAAACCATCTGAAGATGAAGTGCAGAGCAGAAGAACAATTTTTGTGAGATTTTTACAGCCTTCATATCTGTCTTCATATCTGCTGTGCCACTATTTCTGCTCTATAGAAGTGCTTAGCAAAGGAAAGTAGATTGTGCAGTCTCAGTGCTTTAGCTAATATTTTCTTAGCTAAATAAACAGTGATAGTTTGCTTGTCTCTTAGTAACAGATTATTTTCTAGGATCACACAAGAGTTGGTGCAGATACCTCTCAGGATATACAGCTCTTTGGTATAGGAATACAACCAGAACACTGTGAGATTGATATTGCTTTAGGTGGAGAAGTTACACTCACTCCAAAAGAAAATGCAAGGTAAGAAGGATCATCAGCACTTGGCAGCAAAGTGTTTTTCTTTACCAGAAGATAACTTGCATGCATTTTTATTTACATAGGCAGAAGGGTCTTCAGTTTTGGTCAAGGAGTAGCTTCAATATAGATGATTTGAAGCAGATACTTAGAAGGGAAATTCGGTGATAAAACTGAGATTTCCCCACCTGTGTACACAGCCACACACCCATACATACAGCATAACAGCCCACCAGTGGTTTGGCTCAGAGTAAACCATTGCAAGAAGCTTATCAGTGGGAATGAGGGACCATTCCTTGTCTGCATCTTGTGTGGTAAGGAGGTCACTGAGATGCTGCTGGGCTATCCAGACCCGTGCGATTGGATGGCCAGCTGCGTATTAAGGGTAAACTACCTCATGAGTAGTCTGTATTGTAAAGCTCAGTATGCTGTAAGAAAGAGGTGTGTTAAAGATCTGAAGATCTCTACATTCTTTTCTAAATCTTTAATTACTGATGTGTCTAGTAAATATGTAGCGTGATTTCACACTTGTCTTTTTGTTTCTACTTCTGTATTTTAATTATTTGTCATTTTCGGGACACAGCAGCTTCTTCGGTGTAATTGTGGATGTCTCTGTCACTTCATCTCCAATGGCATGTAATAAGCAGTACCTAGTTAATAGTCATGCTGCTTGACTGAAATGTGAATACTTAAATAATATACAGTATTCGAATGCGAAACAAAAGTTTGAGACACAAGTTCTAAAAAATCCTCTCTCTCTTGTTCTGCTTTCAGTAAAATACTCCTTGGCATTTGCATTTTCCTTCTGCAGCCTGAAGTACAAAATATCAAACAGATGGGATTCAGACTTGTGGTGGTAGAGTTACTGTACTGGAAATCAGTAATTTTGACTGGCATGAACAAAGGCACATGTTAGTGGGGGAAAAAAACCCACACTTTGCCTGATCTGCAATGCTTAAGTAGCTGTTCTTAAAATACAAGTGTCAACAGTAATTGAGTTACCAGAATTTCATACAACCCTCCCTGGCTCCATCTGCTCTGCCTCCCCCCTTCATCCCCCCCCAAAAAAAACCCCAAACAACTGGGTTTAAATCAAATGCTTACATGTTTGGATTGACATATTTGAGAGAGACAGCCTAATACAGAACAGTGCATCTGAAAAGTTTTTTCTAACTTTTCCCTTTCAGATGACATGTTCTGCTTTGTGACGTGCATATGCAAGCTGTTTAGCAGCTCCATTTTTCCCATTTTGTGACTGAAACTTAAATGCAAAGAAACCTAAATGCAAATATAGCAGTGTATACCAGATGTTGCCAAAAATAGACCCTTGTTAATAGCAGACTCCATTTGTTGAAAGAATGAAACTTGGATCTAAGTGTCTTTTCTTAACGCTTGAATGCTGAGTACATTAACAGTAGGTTCTACAATTCTGTGTTGACTAACATATCTTGAAGAGCTTTATTGGTAGGATTTGCATGCATCCAGATTTACAGACTGTTTATATGAAACAGGCAGTGACCCAGTTTGAGAAATGGACATTTAAAGAAAAACTGTTAAAGCTAAAAGCAACCTTGTCTATGTGTTTATTGAAGAGCTGTACCAGGCCCAGCTAGAGGGGAAAGGTGCTTTGGGTTTAATTGTGACAGAAATCAGACCAGTAACTTTTTCACTGATTGCTTAATGAGCACTTGGCAGGCTTGTGCATCATACGATGCAAATCACTCTCTGTAGATGAGAGAAAGAGTAGATCTTGCAGTTAGTTTTCAACTTTTTAGAGTTGGCTAAAGTTGTGTTTTCTTTCAGATCCTGTGTAAATGGTGCGCTGGTGTGTTCTGTCACTCAGCTGTGGCATGGAGATAGAATATTATGGGGAAACAACCACTTTTTTAGGTAATAGCTGGTATTTACATCCCAGCCTCTTTATGTTCAGCTTGCTTTTTTCCCCTTCCACTGTTTTGCATAAACTTTTTAGCGACTGAATTTCCATTTTTACACAGGATCAATCTACCAAAGAGAAAACGACGGGATTGGCTGAAAGACCTGGAGAAAGAAACTTCCTTAGGAGAGCATGATCTTGATGCAGCCAGTGAAGCTTCTTCAGAACCAGACTACAACTATGAGTTCGCCCAAATGGAAGTTATCATGAAGACATTGAATAGCAACGGTAAGGCAGCTGCAAAGGGAAAATGCTCTTTTGGATTGCCTAATTCAGGATGGAATTTAATTTCTGGGTAAAACAGGTGTGGTGCACTCGATCCAGGGACCTTCAGAGCATTTTTAGGAAAAGATAATATACAGAAACTATTTTAGAGGGGGGAGTGTGTGTGTATGCATACACACACACATATATATATGCACCCACACAAGTTAGTAGTTGGTTTTCACCGTGTCACAGTTTTACCTGTACATCTGCTGTCGTTTATTGTGCAGCTGAATTGTAATCATATGCCTGTCAAATCATAATCTAGGTCCTACTAACTTCTTGCTTTTGCAAGTTACTGCAGACAAAAGGGTGCTCCACATACGGGTCATTTAGTTTTGATCTTTCCTTCTGTACCAAATATTAATGTATTAATTAAAGTATTAATGTATTAATTAAAATATTTTAACCTTAGTAGGGCAAACCAATAATCAAATGTCAGTTAGTGTGGTATTTAATGCTTAATCATTCTCAGCGTTTTGTTTAATCTTTGTTAAAATCTACTGTGATACCTTTTTTTTGGGTGGTAGGATAAAATACAGTGTATATATAAAATAATGGTATTGTGTATATAAAAAGATACAGAGTTTGCATAATTTCCAGAAGGCAAGTCATAGTTTGTATGATAAAATATGGTATGAAGAAATGCTGAAACACTTGGTAAACTACTGAATGCATTGTACAGACTTCTAATACACAAAATTTGAGGTGCAAATACCTTGGGTTTTGGTGACTGACCAAGACGACACAGCAGATGGTGTTTTATTGCTTTCTGTTCTCTTTTCTCCACGTCTCTGCAGTATTTCTATTGTCTGCTGTGGCTTACTTATTACAGTATTTACTTTTTTCTTGGTTTCCTCTTTAACTTTCTCTGTTTTGCCTTTGAGCACAGCGTGACAGTTTGACATGCTTGATGCTCTAGCAATAGCTTGCAGGTTTTTTACAGTTTGATTTTAATAGGATTGTTTGTGTGAGGGAGTTACAGGGTCAGGTCATTTAAGTTGATGTGAAATTACTGTTTGATAATGGAGATACTCTCATTATGGTTCACTTGTACCAGGAGATGAGTTTCAGATGAATCTGCCATCCTGGTGGTCTTCAGTGTTGTCATCCCTCGTGAAGATTCTGTTGCCTGTCTTAAGGCCTCAAAGCATCCCGTATCTGTGCCAAAACTGGGACAAAGGTTTTGAACTCGTTTGGCTCATGCATGAGGCTGCTGGAGAAATCTGAAAGCATTAATTGAAGCTTGTTCTGCTTGTCACTAACCAGGGATTTGACTAAACTGTAGCAGTCTACAATGAGTCAGTGTTCTTTGAACGGAGGGTCGCGTTCTTTGGTTTCCATGGGGTGTTATCTAGAAAATGGAAATGATTCTTCACAGCATTTCATTGTCTTTTCATTTTAGTTCAGTAGGCTTTTTTGATCGTGGTCTGGGACAATTTTTGTCTTGGTCAGTTGTTCTCTGTGTCTTTGCTCAAGAACAGCCAGCACAGACCTCAGTGTCTCAGCTTTTTCCTCCCTAATGCACAGCAAATGTTCACAGTCATACGTCACACAGTTTCAGAGGCGTCATAACCCAGTTATTTTGCTTCTTGTTTCTTCTGCTCCCTCCCACATGGTGTAGCTGAACAAAGTGGAGTAGTAAGTTACAATAAAACCCTGACAAAAGAAGTGGCAGTGAGGATCACAGGCTGGTCTTTTGATTAAAGTCCAGTAGCATTTCTGGGTTCTGTTCTTCTCAATCCTATATCTAAAATACCCAACAAACTGTCAGGAAAAAAAATGTAAGAAGTAAAGCAGCTTTGTTGCAATACCAGTTATTTATTCTTCCTTAAAATGATAAGTAAATATGGATAAGGATAAAGGAAAAACTAAATAACCGGGCAGTTAATTCTATCATACATGCTTTTGGTCCCCTGAGAGGGGAGCAAACAAGTGTTCTAAAAGTTTGATTAGATGATTATTTCATAGGCATGTATGGGATTTTTCTTGCATATCAGTGCCCAAAGGAAGAGTTTTTGATTTGCCTTTGTTAGGAGGTTTTTTTTTCCCCTCCTTGATCTAGTTGAGAACAATAACTCTCTTCAAATAAACAAACAGCCTAGCTTCTCCAGGGTGCAAACACATTTGTTTCTATGGCATGTTACCAGTACAACAGTGTCACACACTGCATCCAGCTCCAAAGAAGCTCTAAGGAAAATGTGTAACTTTGAAAACAGCTGTAAAGAAAACATCCAGATTATTTCATTCCTTCAGCGTGTTCACTTTCTTTGTGGGGTTCTGTCAGGGGGGCTTTGTGCCGCTAATTTGCGATGCTGGTCAAATACAGAACACAGCAAAGAAGTTTACTTTGGTCTTCTATACGGTGCAGTGGGCAATTAAACAATGTCATTGGGTTATGCAGGCCCTCATTAAAGCAAACAAAACTTACAGCTCAGAGTGGTGGTTTTGATGAAAGATAGATAAAGCAAGCCTGTGCTACAACCTTCTTCTAACTTGCTTAGGAAAACGCACTTGTGTGAAATCTTAAACAATTCACTCAGCATTGTTGTTATTGGATTAAGAGATTTCAGATGTGAATTAAGTGACTTTGCAGCAAGGTAATAAATGCTGTTCATCCTATGGAAAAAGTACATTCTTCTGGTTCAGTGCTAACATCCTAACAATTTGCTGAGGATTAACTGCAAATGAATGGTCTTCTCAGGGCCATTGAACTCCAGTCACATAAATATATAAAGGATTTGGGCTTGGGACTTTTAACACTGCATGGAAGTTGCTGTGTGTTTGGCAGGCACTGGGTAGAATCTTCCCTAATTTATTTGATTTTGCATGAGAAATCCAAAATTGGGGAATACGGTGTTTAAATCTAACTTAAACGCTATTGTAGTTCTTCTGAATTGTGAAAAACGTTACTATTTATTTTTCATCTTCTAACTAGACAGTTTATATTTCACACCATGTTTTGCCTTTTCACTCTGAGGGTTTCTGTGTAAACGTTTTGAGTAAATTGAATGGTTTTCTAAGAGTAAGTTTATTACTTGCATTTCAGTGCAAGCATAACCCACCTTCGTTTTTCCTCCAACAGTAGTGGATTTCACTGAAAATGGGAATTTTTAGACTAGAGTCTTGCATCTTGTTCCAAATATTTTCCATAGTATAATTTGATCATGTGGTGGTTAATGGTGCTGTAACTCTAGAAGGCCGGAAAGATTGCTTTTACTAAGGAAGTCTGCTCCCTGAACTCGGAGCTGGTCTTTGAGCAGTTTAGGAAGGTCTCTTCTTAATGAGTCAGCCTTGGATTCATTTCCTGTGTTTGCAAACACAATAGAGGGCTTTTAATTTCTTCCATGTCTCTTCTCTATCTTTTGCATAATACCTGTTTACCCAAGCATTCTTACACACAACTAGAACTGTTTTTGGCATTATGCAGTAAAACCTATGCATGTGAAGGTAACTGGTATTATCTGGAGGAGTTGGGACGATAATGATGATCAACATTAATAACTTGGTCTGTTATTAGAACTTGGGTCAGTCAATTGTTCTTGTTGTGCTGTTGGTTTAAAACCTAAAAATAGCTAACTTTCTGAGAATGTCATCTACTAAAAAGTAGCATTTCTGGTTACTTTTATGCATCACTGTTTTGCTATTTGGCTGCTATTTACACAGACTGATTTTTAACTTTGTGCTTTATGATTACCATTGTGGTGTTATTTTATGATGCTGTTGTGTGAAGCCAGTGATTTCTTCCATGGATAAGGCTAGGGCCACAGTAGCAACTCGCGGTATTGTTTATTTTCTTCTAAAAATAAGGAAGTGCTTTACATCAATCATAATATTTAAAAAAAAAAAAAGATGCTGAGAGGCAAATGCAAAGCCTTTGTAACAGCAGAACCCTGGAGATCCTGTTTGCTTCTCTGACATTCATGATAGGAAGGATTTGTTACATGAAGAGATTTGCCTCAACGGCCTTGTATGTTAAAATTGCAGGCAGTGAGTTGGTTTATCCTGAGCAAAATTGGTCTCAGTAGTTCTAGTTCTAAGTAAGTTGCTATAGGCTACTAAATACAGTAATGCTGCATTGGTTTGTGAAGATATAGGGGACGTGATTTTTGGGAGAGAGTATAGAGGTGTTATGGTGACCAATAGTGATGAAGACCCTACAGAACCTTTCATGTGGATTGTGTTCCATGCTATCTAACCCAAATTTTGTTTCATGTATCGTTGTAGTATCAGGAAAACTTGTACAAAATCTGACAAGAACTGGATTTTAGTAGTGCAGCAAGATGGTTCATAACTAAACCACACTGATCTGTTTTTTGGGATGGTTTATTTTCAGGTTGGATTTGGGTTTATTTTGGAGGAGGACACCTGTAGTACCAAAGTGGGACAGTGTAATTAAATACAGGTTTATTTTTCTCCCTCCTTTGTGACAGATTGGCATCCTTTAAAGTCACAGTACCTCTCTAAAACCAGGAGTAGATACTTGAATATTTCTTCAATTTGAATGTAATTTAGGTTTGACCTGGCACAAGCAGTTGTTATTTCAAGGTAGAGTATCCAAATGGTTATTTGTTCTGGGTCAATACTGAGGTGTAAGGGGTTTGTAAAGCTAAATGCAAAGTCCCCTTCAGGATGTACTTTGCTTCAGTGCTGTGAAGCACAGTGGCACAATGCGATGTGTGACTAGTCATGACAGTTAGTCTTGATTTTCATCTGCAGCTCTCCAGTGTGTTTCTTTCTCTACCAAAATGGAGAAAGTAAATTGCTTTTTACTTCCTTATATTGTTTCCCTCTCCAGTTAACATCATCTTCCCTTGCATTTTGCTTTGTTCTCATCTTACTAATTTGTTCCTTTTTCCATCTGTTCGTTTTCCCCTACTGGGATTCTGGAACATAATACAGCAGACGAGGGTCTTAACCACTGTTATAGCTTCTTTGCATGCTGTATTTTTGTCATGTTTGGATTTATTTAGCTAATGCAGTCTTTATTATTTTGGCTTTTGTTTTGGAGGGCAGTGGCCACCTTTTTTGAAAATACTCTGGGACATGTTGATTGCTGTTACCAAATAAAATCGGTGAGCGTTCTGTAATGCTGAGATGGCCTTTTCTCACTTTATTAAGGTGTGAGATTTTTTTTTTTTTCTTTTAGACCCTGTGCAAAATGTGGTCCAGATCTTGGAGAAGCAGTACTTGGAAGAGAAGCGGAATGCCCTTGAGGAGCAGCGGCTGATGTATGAGCGTGAGTTAGAGGTGTTGAGGCAGCAACTCTCTCCTGAAAGACAGCATCAGCATGGCAGCGACAGACTCTCCTACACTGCTCAGACTGCACAGCAGAAAGTGAATCTCTGGACAGAAGAGAGGTGAGAATACTGGATTTAAAACAAAGGAATTAATAACAACTAAAAGGGTTAAAGGTGGAGCTTGAGCCATCTATGAGAAGCTGATTTTTAAATTTTTTGGTAGACTTACATACAGTACAAGATCTGCCTACACTAAAATGTTAGGATTTTATTTATGACTAGGTTCTGGTGTGTAATGTGGGTACATGAGGTTGCTGTTTGATTTCAGCATTATAGCATTTTGTAACTGTTTCATTGGGTTTTTTTAACTAGGAAAGTGTGTCTGAGATGTTTGAGCAGTTAAGTTCCTTCTGAAAGGAAAGGATAGAGGTAAATTTGTTGATTAAGGAGTCTGCTAAGGGGTACTGTGTGTTGCGAGTATGCAGTGAGAGTG
Organism: Hypotaenidia okinawae; assembly: GCA_027925045.1. Classification (NCBI taxonomy): domain Eukaryota; kingdom Metazoa; phylum Chordata; class Aves; order Gruiformes; family Rallidae; genus Hypotaenidia; species Hypotaenidia okinawae. The sequence goes on from BSDF01000002.1 coordinate 67,335,632, forward strand.
TGCTATGTTGCAATCTAAAATCCCTAAAAAATACAGGCTCCTTAAATGTATGTGTGTGTTTCTGAAAGCAAGCCCAGCTTTAGAAGGGAATTGCCATGAATTTGAGAACTGTGGAATGGCCAAACGTGGTATGTGTGAGCTGTTTGGGAAGTAAAAGTCTTGCTGTGCATGAGGTGACCAGACCCCTTATCATGTGCCAGGCTATTTATTCCTCTGCCTGCAGCCTTGGTGAAACATCACCAGAGAGAGAGTCAAAATTGTGTTGCAGCTTTCCAATTCAGAGTGCTAGAGCAGCACAGATCCCAGTTTAGGTTTTTTGCAAGGTTTTTCGTTTTGTAACTTCTGCCCAGTGTGGCCTAGGAAACCCCCTAAACAAGTAAACTGTCGACCCACTCACCAGTGGTGATTAGAATGTTTTCCATGGCAAATACAACTGTGTTTCAACTTTGATTAAAATAATTGTTTGCCCCTGCAAGAGCTAAAACCAGAACCGTTTGGAACTGAATGTAAGGCATGGCAGAGTCATAGTTGGGATTTGCAGGCTCTCTTAGGACTGCAGGAGGAGTGCAAAATAAGAAATGCACCAGGTGGAATTGTTGGGATTCAGAACTGCTGCGAGCACAGCGAGGCCATCAAGAAGTCATTGATAACCCATTTCAATAGCAGATATGAGAACTGAGCTTACTGGCTGCAAGGTAAGCAATATCTCTAAACAGATGAAGCAGAAGGGAAGAGGAAGGAGCAAAAGATTTGACTGTCATTGAGACCTGATAGGGGAAAAAAATATAATTGATTGTCTTAAAATTAACCAACCAGTATACCAATTAATGACCTGAAAAAATAAGATCCTGGAGTGATACCGAGGCTAAGTATTTTGCTAGTGTTCTTTTCTCAGTAGTAGTTAGACATTTCTTAGGAGGAGCTGTGCTTTGAACAAGCATTTTTGCCTCTGGATTTCATGGGTGAAGGCTTTATTCTGGCTAACTGTAGGACTACTTGAAGACTGTACTTTGCTGCATTGTAAAAAAGGAGAACAAATGATCTTTGTAGTGATCAGCAAAGAGTCTGATCATGGTTTGATTGCACTGCCATTGAATAAGCAGTTTTCTGCAGGAACTAATCAGTTTCCTGTCCTCCAGAAGATCCTATTAGATGCACTTTTAATTCATTTCTAGTTGTAGATGATGTTTGGCTTCTGAAAAGCAGGAAAAAAATTGAATCTTCTTAAACAATGAAAGCAGGAAAAAAACCCTTTGAGGTATTTCTGCTGTAAAAGCATGACAACGTGCTGCTGAGATGGTGTTTACCAGCCAAATCACCAGAGGGCAAGAAATGCAGGAAAAAATGGGAAAGCAGGATGTGAAGAACGAGCAAAAGAGCTTTAAGTGTTTGGATTGCACGGCATTGGATTTGTGGAGTTTCAGCTGTCACTCTGTTGCCATTGCAAATGAAGCTGAGCCCTACTGGATCAGCTAGCAGGATGAATTTGATAGGTGTCCGACTTGGGCACGTATTGGTATCTGAACATACTGCAGAGGTTATTCTGGCTTTATGCTGACCATGGCAGGACAGATGATCGTTGACCTGGTGTTAAGACCTGTTGTCAGAAAGTCAACTCCTTGCAACTTTGAACAAATCTAATTTGTATGGGTTGAGGAGGGGTGGTGGTGCGCTGGAACAGAGGTTTAGTTCAAGGTGCTCTGGATCTGGCATTGAGAATCCCAGAGACTTGCAGTGACACCTTGCATGTGTCAGATGAAAGCTTCCCTTAGTGTTTAGCTTAATTACTTCAGTATTTCATGCTTGGTGGATTCAGATACTCAGTTAATATCCTGATGGAGCTTGTCATGTTTTGTGTAGTATGAATTAAGAAATCTCATCTGAAACATGAGATAGGGTTTTTTTGCTTTAAGTTTCTGGAAGGGTGCTAGTACAGTTTGTACAGAAAAATACAGCTGTCGTGAGAACTACCCATAACTGGTTGAGTTACACACCAGTCCTCCTTCTTGTCTTAAACTGTGCCTTTCTCAAGAATCTCTGCGAGAAAAGGTTGGTGTGGGAGCCTCCCCACAAAGCTCACCAGATGCCAGTTTCCCAGATCACAGAAGGGCCAGTCTGTAGCTGAATCCTGTGGCTCTTACTGCACTTAGAGAGCAAAGCTGCCTCCTGTTTCCCAAGCCAGGCAGCTGTCTCGCAATGGCTGCAGGTGCAACGCGCTCTCAGTATTGAATACTGTTTAGTGAGTAATGCTCAACCCTACCTTCATTTTCTGGGTGAATCCAAAATTACAGCTGTCCATGGAATGTGTCACTCCCATGGTCTGGAAATGCTCATTTAATCTTGATAACAGAAGTGAGAGGGAAAGGCACTTTTCCTGTAATGCTGTGAGCAGGTATGGAGGAAGCAGACTAAAAGTCCACTGGCAATAGCGGCTGTTTAAGATCCAGCAAAACCCATCACTGCTGCAAACTCAGGCCAGGTGGGGGCGGGGGGAGGGGGAAAGGACAAAGCTGCATGTTTCAGCACGTTGCAGGCATTAAAATGCTAGGCTGGTTGCTAGTACTGCTGGTTGTTTACTGCTGTGGCAAGGTATTGGGGAACCAGCAGAATGAAATTTGAATTACCCAGGCCGTTCTTTGGGATATTTTGAAAAAAAGATAGCCACTGAAGAAGAATTCTGCTGGGGGGTTGGAAAGGCACATTAACAGTTGGGTTTCTGGTCTGTACTGTAACGGCATATGAAAGATCTAGGCTTATCTGGATAAAGCAGGTAGGCAGACTTGGCTTGTTGTCACAGCAAGGCCCAAGAGTTTCTTTGTTGCCTCTGTGCTTGTCCATGAGGTAATTTTGTAGGAATGAGAAGTGCATGTACACAACATGTACTGTATTTCAGGAGGATTTTGCATAGAAAAGCTAAAAAAAACCCACCAAAACAAACCCCCACATAAAGGGGAGTGCTTGTCACTGAAATACTTGATCATGAGTTTTGTGAAGATGATGAGACATGGTAAGTGCTGTTGGGATTCCACGTAAGGCAGAAAGGAGAACTCTACGTTTGCGCAGAGGTAATTGTCATACTTTAAAAAGGCAAATTAAAGACGCAAATCCCAGGTGAGACACTCTCAGTATCACAGTTGCAACGTATAGTATGTGTTATAGCAGGTTTGCTAGGTGTTAAGTGAGGAGAGGTTTGCTCAGACAGGCCTTAGAAATCTTTTTGGATTTTTTCCAGAGACTGTTAAGTGTATTGAGTGCACAAGCTTTAGCTTGTCCTCACTTGTGTATTACTTAAAAGGTACTTTGGCTATACAGGACTGAAGTTTTTGTTTGTTTATTTATTTATTTATTTTTAAATCTGTGCTCTTCAGATGCTTTCAGTATATGGAGGGAGGTCTGGGGGTCTGTAGTGCTGCAGAGCCCTAGCTGTGATGTAAAGTTGTGGCCCTGCAGTGGGTGCAGCTTCCAACATCATGATTGGGAAAGAGCAGGCTTTTATCAAGATGAAGTCTCACGTGTTGGGACTGGTAGTTTCTGTGAAACAGGACTTCAGATTAAAGACAAAGACAGCTGCAGTTTATTTCTTGAAAATCAAAAAGGTCCCTAGGGCTTTTAATAAATCATCACTGTAACAGCTCCCATAGTACCGTGCCCTTTTATTTGGAAATAACTGTGCTAGACTTAACAGTAATACGTTTAATACGTGATCACTGCTTTTCTTAAATAAAGGTTTTTTTAAAATACTTGTTTTGTGTTTGCTGGCATAGCATTATACAGCACTTCTTCTTAAACTTGTTTCAGAAAAGTCTTTGTTAGCACCTCTGTTTGCAGCTTTCCAATAATAGAAATAGGTTTCTGTGTATTTTTCATGTTACCTACTGCACCACAGGGATGAATTGTTTCGACAGAGCCTGGCTAAACTTCGAGAGCAGATAGTAAAGGCAAACACACTGGTGAGAGAAGCAAACTTCTTAGCAGAAGAAATGAGTAAGCTAACAGATTATCAAGTAACACTTCAGATTCCCGCTGAAAACCTCAGTGCCAACAAAAAGGTAATGACAGCAAAGAATGCTGGAAAATGCAGTCTTATGGCTAATTTAAAATAAGACATAATGTTCATCTAACTTCAGGCCAAGGAATGTTACTTTTGTTTAGATTATGCATAGATAAAATACAGGTGCTACCTGACTTTACTATATTGAAAGCAAATAATTTTAAGTAAAAATGGGAATTTAGCATTAAATATGGCTTGTGCTGTTCTTTAAAGTGTATGATCACCATATGCACATGTGGCCTCTGACCAGACATCTGTGTTCTATTGCCATAAAACCTGTGTTTTAATTACATTTGCAAGAATTACCATTTTTTGTAGATGCCTACTTTTTTTTTTTTTGTCTTAAGGATTTTCTAGTTGTTGTGTGTCTGTAAACATAATGATAGCAGTTAGGATAGTATGCTTGCCATAAGTGAGCTGACTGAGAGCATTAATGTTCCTGTGGGAATGGTAGTTGTCTGAGAAGGACAGAGATCTGGATCCTCAGAGATCCATATAGATGATGCTGTGTTTGAGGACAGGGAGAGTACTGCTGGGATGCAGAGAGAAGCTGTATGTTCTGGATTTTATTCCTCCTTAGGAATGCACTTTGAAGAGTTAAACTACTTACATGCTCCTTTCCTGCAGTGATTATTTTTTCCTCTGATTTAGAGGGGTGCAATAGTAAGTGAGCCTGCTATTCAAGTGAGAAGAAAAGGAAAAGGTACTCAAGTGTGGACTATTGAGAAGCTAGAGAACAGATTGATTGACATGAGAGACCTCTATCAAGAGTGGAAGGAGAAAATTCCCGAGGTATTGTATATATTTTCTGAGAGGGATCAGAGATAGAGTTTGTTTTCTTCTATCCTCCTTTAATATGTTGTACCGATCAAGTGCAATGACTGTGTGTATGAAAGGGCATGGTATTGTGTTTTTTGAACAAAAGAGAAAAAAACCCCAAACCTACGAAAAGCTATGAGTAATACTAAATATTCAAAATGAATAATAAACTGTAGCTACGTCTGTCCTCAGTTGAAATCTAAGACACAAATGTGCTGAGGTCAGATATAATTGTGCTGAGGTAGTCACTCATGGGTACCACTCAGAGTTTACTTGGCGTAGTATAGGTGCCATTCAGATAGGCATTGGCTCAGAAGGGAAGCAGCAAGCTGCATTAGAAATAAAATTATTAAATTACTGTCAGTATCAAAGCTAGCAAGGATGCTGCTTAGATAGATACAAAGGAGAAGATATTAGTGGGGATAGAACTTGGATCATAAAATGTGAGGTATTGTGTAATTTAATTTGTATATCCTCCAAAAAGCAGCGAAGAAATCAACTGAAGATACTTAACCTACATCTCTATCTCCATCAAAACTAACTGATGTTTCCAGAGAATTTTAGTAGCACATTAGCCTTGGCCATTAAGTGTGAGACTTATCAAAAGCTTGCTTGTTTACTGGCAAGAAATAGACTTGAGATTTGTTGTTCCAAAAGACACCCTCTGAGTATCCAGATAGAAGTATATAGGAAGTTCATCTTGCTGTTTTGTGGCTGACAGGGAGCACCTAAATTACTTGCATCAAGGATCATTCTCAAATATGTTTGAACAGCTGTTGTGCCTTTGTTACATGCCTTGGACAGGACAATGGGAATCTCTAAAATCATAACACAGGGGAGGTCAAGCACTTCATCTGTGCCCATTGAAGACAACGATGATTTTGCTGCTGACTTTAGTAAGAACTGATAGTACATCCTTTGAATCTGTTATGTCTGCCTGAGCCAGGATTGTCCTTGCCATGGCCTATGTCATCCATAATGCATGTGTTCTATGTGCTACATAGAAACATGTAGGTAGGTCAAATGCATGTGTCGAAGACAAAAGAGGAGGAGAAGGGAAGGAGCTAACAGGTCCACTGAGGAGTGCATATCATGCTAGGAATCTGCATGTATTCTTTGTGGCTGTGTTTGGGGTACTTGCATAGGAAATGCTGCAGATAGGATCTTAGTTCCATGGGAGTCATAAGAACACTTGTAGGCTCAAGTGGGAGTCGTCATGCACCTTCCCTTTGCCCTTGTTGTGGTACCCAGCAGTCAGACAAGCTATTCCAGAGGAGGATTTGTCCTCTCATTTTAAAAGTGTAAACAGAGCAGAAAAGTAAGGTGAAACTTCTTGAAATCCATGGCTGTTGTGCTTGCTCCTGGAAAGATCTGCTTTGCCTTGACATGACTAAAAAAATGTAGGTCATCGCGTTACTGTATCCCACAGTAGCAAAAGGGTTGTATAATGTCTTATCTCAAAGGTTGCATTTCAAGTTTGTGACATGCTCTGGTCTCCTTCAACTTACGTAACAGGAAGGAATGGGAAAGATGGGCAGTAACTTCTGTGCCACGATCCTATACTGCGTGGTCATTTGATATTTGTCTTCCCACGCTTGCAGTTTTTGACATAACTATTATGGTCTTTATAACAGGTAAGGAAGCTCCTTGGCAAAAGAGGTGATCCTTTTTACGAAGCTCAAGAGAACCACAACTTAATTGGCGTCGCAAATGTGTTTTTGGAGTGCCTTTTCTATGACGTGAAGCTGCAGTATGCTGTGCCTATCATCAGCCAGCAGGGGGAGGTAAATCCAAATACTGCCTGGGCGCACCTATGCGCCCATACCTACGGGGGCTAACACGCCTTTTTGCCGGGAGGCTTCACGCACACCGAATTCTTACCCAGCAGAGGACGCGCAGTGTCTTGCCTCCCAGTGAATAAGCGTTTTCCATATCGCTCAGTATGTTTTTTGTGTTAAAATAGTAGTAAATAGGAGCTGGGCAATTCCCAGTGCTAGTGTAGGCCACTGAGCAAAACCCAGCATAATAAGGTTCTGATGTACAGTCATGACACTGGTGTGCCTTGTTCTGTTGTGTGTGAAGTTAAAAAGGTCAGTAGTTCTGCACACAAATAATTGTTCTTATTTCTTTCTCCTCTTTTTGTGACATTGCTTTTCACCTGGTGGTTGAGAGCTGCTCAGTTCTGTTCCACCAGGCCTCCTAGAGTTAGACATTCACCAGCACAGGTTCTTAGCCTTTCTCTTGCCTCAGGTTGCAGGACGGTTGCACGTCGAAGTAATGCGAGTCACTGGGTCGGTCCCAGAACGCATAGCAGAAGGAGATGACTCATCTGAGAACTCCAGTGAGAGTGGGAGTCTGGAAGTCACTGATAACAATGGAGAAATTATTCATAGAGCAAAAAGCTCTCCTGCAGGGTAAGTGAGCACACCCGATGAAGTGAACAGTTTCAGGCTTTTGTAAATACGTAGTCAGTCTGATGTAAAGTACTAAGCTGTGTACCTTACTGCTTGCTTAAAATTCTCCCAAGAGAAGAGAGAAGCTTCTCTTGTTCTGGTTCAGTGCAGGTCAGTCTGACTGGCTGCACTTGCCAGTGGTTGTGAATAAATTCACATTAGTTTCTAGTATCTGCCAGTCGGTATCATAAATAGTGATGTTACAAGGACTCTCCTTCATGGCAGACGCAGAAGGGGAAACAGTTTTTCCATGTAATTATTTCTTGTGGTTTGTTTGATCGTGTCATGTAGTATCTATGGGTGGTGTTTGGATTTCATTTCTTCTGTGATGAATTGCTTTATTCTCTACTTGAGCTTATCAGCTTCCTCAAAGAAAACACGTTCATGGGTGGGCTAGTTAGATGGATGTAACTGCTTTCCGTGTTTCTGTGTATGCAAAACACAGATTTCCTAGAAACCCTTAGAAAACAATTGGAGGCATCCTTTAACATTTTAGGGGGGTTTTTGGCAATTGGTGCTTTTGGATTAAATATTTAGTTTCTAAACAATGCTTTTACAATCAAAGAAGAAATAAACATATTTATGAGGACATCTGTGTTGTCTCCTCAGGTAAAAATAAAAGAAGCAACCGGGCTGCCACCTAATCTCTCCAACTTTGTTTTTTGTCAATATACATTCTGGGATCAGTGCGAGTCAACAGTAGCAGCACCAGTGGTAGATCCAGATGTGCCCTCACCTCAGAGCAAGGATGCTCATTTTAATGTGACCTTTTCTCACTGTAAGGTAACTATTTTTATTATGAAGTAGTGTTTTCAAGAGCATGGTATGTTTGAGATAAGCAGTGGAGAATTTGAGCCTTGCTTTGCTGGGGGAAGGAGAAGGGAATTGACTCGTACACCTAATGACTTGACTAGCCTTTAGAATGCCATAATAGTTCCCTTCATTACTGTTTCACAATATAGCAAAATAAACAAATTTAGATGACATCTTTAAGCAACAGTTTTCTTCACACATTATATAATGACACATTATTACATACTCTTTGGTAAGCTCTGTAAATTAAAAGATCATTGGACCTTTGACATCATTTTTATGGAAACTTCCAAGGCATGAAATGCAGAAGCAGGAATTGCTGAGATTGTTCCACACCTTTGATCAGAATGGAGCTTTATGACCCAAACTGTATAGCTTTACCATGCAGGTGGCTAGTTTGTTGTGTCCTTACAAACTAGCTGAAGAGAGAAAAGTATTTCCTTTGATTTGGGTGTGGTTTTGTTTTTTCCTTTTGCCAGGACTACGTGGTGAATGTCACAGAGGAGTTTTTGGAATTCATTTCAGAAGGAGCTCTTGCTATTGAGGTGTGGGGTCACAGATGTGCTGGCAATGGCAGTTCTGTTTGGGAAGTCGATTCTCTTCATGCTAAAACTAGAACCCTGAGAGACAGGTACAGATAAATTACTCACGAGCACTTCCATCACCTGTCCAAAAGCTCTCTAGTATTTGTCATGCACAAAATACACTTTGGTGAGGCAACCACTAGTTTTTGTGTGTCTGTCTTTTTAGGTGGAACGAAGTAACTCGAAGAATAGAAATGTGGATTTCCATACAAGAATTGAATGAGATGGGAGAGTATACCGCAGTTGAACTCCATCAGGCAAAAGATGTGAACACAGGGGGGATTTTCCAGCTCAGGCAGGCATGTATCTTTTATCTGTTTTCTTAGTCTTGCTTAAATTGTTTCTTAATGCTGTTCTTAGTTTCTGTTTCTCTCTCACCCTCCCTATCGTTCTTTGCATCTCTCAATCGCCTATTCCAGGGCCATTCCCGCAGAGTTCAGGTGACAGTGAAACCCGTACAGCACTCGGGAACGCTGCCTCTCATGGTAGAAGCAATTCTCTCAGTCTCTGTAGGTGGTCTAACTGCCAGATCAACCAAACTGCAAAGGGGCTTGGACAGCTACCAGGTAAGACAGTAACTTTCTCATTTGCTGACAGGTTTTTTAAGCTTTGTTTTGCTGTTCTAGAGCCAGCACACCATAGTTCCATAAGGGACCTTAGCACACTGATACATGATACATATTTTTGCAGCTTTACATGTGTTTGAGGCTGCTACATATAATGTGAGCATATGCTGCAAAATCTGCTGCTTTTTTTTTTTGAGTATGTAACTCGTAAAGGGTGAAGTGTGGTATTTAAATATACACAAGACAGCAGCAATTATGGAAATTGGTTTTATTTTTGTGTGTGTAGAAGTGATTAATTGTGGATTCCTAGCTGTGTTAGTTTCCCTCCCTTACAAGAATGGCAAAAGTTGAGGAGGAGAAAAGCCAGGGGGAAAAAAAATAGAGAAAATGTCTTATAGTGGGAATACCATTTATCTTTTCAAAAAGGACTGAAATGTTACTTGGTCAGAACCAGAAATAGCCATCCCTGAATGCAAAAGGGCTGTTTCATTTAGCAGAATGGGCCACCCAGGGAAGCGAGGTGCCTTTTGTCAGAAAGTTGGCATTCAGAACCACAAGTAATTACAACCTTAAATACAGTTGAAACTGTAAAACATGAATATTGGTGATATGCTTGTTCAGTCCTTTTTCTAGCACTGTATTTCACAATGATAATCTTTTTATAAAGATATTAATTCTCAAATCTTGTTTGAGATGCTGTAGTCTGCAATGAAAAGGATCTGTTTCTACCTGATGATAAGACTTTAGTTATTTGAATGTTGTAGTTTTATCATTTTACAAGTTTGTGGCAGAAATGTTTTGATTCACATTTTGGGGTATTTCTGTGAGTTTCTGTTGAGAGAAATGCATGTTCTTTTGTGTTTTTACAAAATTTATTTTCTCCTACCAGAAGGAGGAGGATGATGGTGGTGATATGGATAGTTACCAGGTATTGCTGCTGTTGCTGTCAATCCTGTGGCATGGGGCACAGCTAATGCTAATAGCCAGCAACTCTCAAATGAACCAGTGTACTTGAGCAAGCAAAACCGGCTTTGAATATATATATGCTGTGCATTCAAGAGGCTACCTGGGCTACAAAACACTGCTATTTGCATTTACCTTGCGATTTTACACTCCTGCAGTGTGCTCTCCTCTCTAGTCAACTCTCCTCTGCAGTCAGCTCTCCTAACCAGCTACCTGAATTGCTAAGTGAATAAAAGGATTTAATTTGAAATAAAAACAGTTTCCACTGAATACTGTAGAGAAAATAACAATTGCCTGCAGTCACAGGCATCTTTCCCAACCAAATTATACAGCATAGGGGATTTTGTTTGGGTTTCAGTGAAAACATTGTAACCTTGTGAGATGTGCAGTTGTCTGAAATGCTAGTGGGGAAGAGAAGAGAGGGTGGGAGTTGGGGGAAATACAGAAGCTGCAGTGAAGCTTTTTTTTTTTTAATCTACACAAAAGCAAACCTTGAGCCTGGCTTTTTGCATGATAAGGACAGGGAGAGTGTAGAAAGCTTAACAGGGGACTCTCTTAAACGGCAACAAAGGGCAAAAGGGGAAATGCCTAAAAATGTAGAACACATTACAGATTTCTACATGAAAGTTGTATTTCTCATAGGCAACTTCACAGAAGTAAAACAGTTAGGTGAGAATGCTGACACCCCTTAAGATTAGGTATTAGGTTTTACAACAATGTCAAAGACAGCAGTTAGGTACTAACTTCTTGCGGGCTGTTTATGCGCTTCCTGACTTACCACAGAGAAGAATGAACCAAATTTTCTGTGATACCACAAAGCATGATTGCATGACGGGGTTTGATTGCATGAGAAATCTTTTAATTGCACTTCTAGCAGCTGCTAGCAATGGAATTTTGTGCAGGTTTGAGGGTGTACTGACCTGTCTGATCTTCAGGAGAATTTATGATCAACTGATGATACCTGTTTTTCCTATTCCATATACTGTTAAAAAGTTTGATTGCCACTTCTGTGAGTAATTAGCCTACGGTGTATAATTCTGTTCAGCAGCTGAGGCAGTCACGTTTTCTTTTCCCCCTGCTGGAATTTGAGATTTGAAAGCAAATAAGCTTCCATTCATGGGTGATGAGGTACTTAATCAATGTGCATGTCATCTGCATCATGCAAGCTGTTTAATACCATTTCTGATGAACCTTATCTCAAAATTCACTTTAATCTTAACCACATAGCCTAATAAAACCCCCTTTTCTCTTTCTGTATTAGGAAGAAGATTTAAACTGCGTGCGAGAGAGATGGTCGGATGCGTTGATAAAACGCAGGGAATACTTGGATGAGCAGATTCAAAAGATCAGCAATAAACAAGGTTTGAAGCTTAAAGTCCTTACTGTAAATACCTTGTCCCCTATAGCATGAAAAAAATGATCTCATAGATAGTATTGATCTCTGTCACCGTAGAAAAAACGGAGGATGACATGGAACGAGAAGCCCGGCTGGTTGAGCAGTGGGTAGGGCTGACAGAAGAGAGGAACGCGGTGTTTGTTCCAGCGCCCGGCAGTGGAATTCCCGGTGCCCCAGCAAATTGGTACGTTCAGAAAATAACATTGGAGTGGTCAGCTTTCTCTGCGTGAACACTGCATGCTGCAAGGTGAAAAATCTGAGGGTGTTTTAGAGCTTGCTACTTTTTCCTGTGATGCTTACCAATTACCCTCAGCTGGCAGAAGGCTCAGGTGGTGGTTTGAATATAAGGAAGGTTTGCTTAGTTGCATTTATTACATAAAGTAGCTTTGACCTAGCTTTCGAGATTTGAGAATTATTTTTGAATTTACCATGGCATTCTGTACTTTTTCCAAATTCTGAGAGAAGTAACATGTAGTTTGACTCCTCAAAAAAGGAGTCGTTCAAAAACGAATGGTATAACACACAGAAATTTTTTTGAAGGGAGTGGGAAGAAATTAATTTAACTTCATCTAAATTTGTGTTTAAACTAAGATCATGGACCTGACATGCAAAAAATGAGGAATACGACATGTTAGACTTGGGAAAGCACAGACAAGAAATACGGCTCTTTTCAAGTGTACACTGATGTCTGTGGTAATGCGTAATATCTCTCTCTCATTGGGTGAATGATGTAGTGAGGCAGCAAAAAGTGTTACCTGTTGATGTAAAAACGATGCCTTGCCAGTAGTTACATATCCAGTTGTTTGAAAGGTTGCTAACCTTCATGTATGAGAGGACTACAACCAGTAAACTCTGAGAAACAGAACAGGATGTTTAAACCTGTTATCCTCACAGTAACTGAAATCTGCTGTGCAGTGTAAATTAAGTTTTGGTACATTGACCTGCGTGTGCAGATGAACAGAATACTGTGTGCGCAACGCAGGCGTTCACATGAGCCATAAAAATGTTGAGGGCTTTGGTCATTGGTCACCATTAACGTGAATCTTGCGTGGAGATCTCTCTGCCCAAATTAGCTTAGGTATGAATTTGACTGTTGACAGCAGTTTGTTTTGTTTCAGGATTCCACCTGCAGGAATGGAAACACATATACCCGTCCTCTTCCTCGATTTGAATGGTATGTTGTTACAGCAGATTAAGAAACTTGGGTGGCAGGGGTTTGTCTGGATCTGTAAATGGATAAATGGAAGAACGAATCTGAAATGTCTGAGAACAGTGGCACTGTCTGATATGGCTTGTAAAATGTTGGGGTTTTTTTCCCAATTCTGTATGTTGGAGTAATTAAGCACAACTACTTTAAGGATAAAAATTGGGGAATATAGGAGTACAGGCATAGGCTGTACAGCAGAAAATAGTGTAAGAGAGCAAGCTTAGTTTAAACTGGGGCAGCAGATAAAAAAAATCCTGTATGTTTTGATGTACAGATTGACATGTAATTAAAGCACTGATGGAGAATCTCCCAATGCTTCCAGATACCTACCTCCTTCCACTGAAGTATCTATGAGGTTTAAACTGCTGGATTAATGAAGTGTGTGTTAGGACTACAGTGAGTGTTTTGTTAGGAAATCTAAATTCCTTCCTTTTGAAAGAATTCAGTCTTATGTGTGAGAAGGCTGTTTGTATGTATTCCTAGGACAGAGATAATACTGTAACCAACATGAAACTAGAGTTAGCACCACATTGAAGGACTCTTTAGGAAGCCAATCTGTAAGTGTGAACTTGGACATAAAGCAGAGGAGGATCCGCAGGCCTTGTCCCATCTGGCTCTTGACATGTTTACGTGGGCAACACATTAATGCCTGCTTTAGAAGCTGCTTTTGGAAAATGATACACACGCTTCCCTCCATCTGTGCTCACAAGAACTGTTATTACTTATTTTTTCATTAACAGGAGGGATTAGCGGACAGAAGTCCAGATAGGATATTTAAAGTTTGATGGATCGTTGCACAACTCTGTTTTGTTTGGCTAAAAACCTAACGGAGCCAGAACAGCTATTCTCAATTTAAAGATTCCCTGATACATCAGAAGTGATTAAACTAAGACATGAGCTGGTTAGGCTTCCAGGTAGATAAATCTGAGGTTTTCTGGCTGGGTAAGTTAATGTTATGAATACCTAGAAATAGTTCTGAATTTTGCCTAGGTTAGGTGAGAATATATTCAGGCTGAGTCTTAGCCTGGCTTTACTTCCTTCCTTTTGTATGCTGAAATTTACTTCAAAATATTGTATAGTAATAAGATTATTCAGGATTAAATCTATTATGAAATATGGGTAGGACTTTATTACAACATTGTATTACAACTTTGCCTCTATATTTTAATATCTGTTGGTATAAAACTATTTCATTCTTTGCCCATTTGTTTCATTAGCTGATGACCTCAGTGCCAATGAACAACTTATAGGTCCCCATGCATCAGGAGTTAACTCAATACTACCAAAGGAGCATGGGAGTCCATTCTTTTATCTGCCGATCATAAAACACAGTGATGATGAGGTAAATTGTTAGCAAGCCTCCTTCTTGACAACTGCAGCTTATGCACTTTCTTCTTCTGTTTTATTTTCTACTTGTATCTATTTAATAATTACCTTATCTTTCTGTCCTAGACGTACCATCTCTATCTAGTGCTGCCTTCATTTTCTGGCCTATTTACTTAGAATTTAAGAGGATATGATTTGGTAGCTCTTCTGCCTTCATTCGGAGGTGACAAGTCATAGCTGTTTGGCAAAAGAATAATTTGGCTGCCTGACTCACAAGCCCTTTTTCTTCTTTCCTCACCCCTTCATCATTCCTCTTGCAGGCTTTTGGTTCTTCAGAGAAAACTACATTTACTGTGCACGCTAGGCAAAAATCTTTTTTAAATAAAACCTTTTCCTCTATAGTACACAATTACCTTTTAAAATACAAAGTTTGGGAGCCTTTGGAAGTAAGTCATTGTGAATCTGTTTTGGAATTTCTTAACTGATTATTTCCACATTCTCTGCAAACTCCAGCTATTGCTTAAGAGACCCTTTCCAGGATAAATGGGATGCCGAGGTTGGGGAGGAGGCTGGGGGAAGGAAAAAGATGCTTTACAGGATTGGAGTGTGTTTATTCTGTATGGGTTGTTACAGCCTAATCCAGTGCAGGTGGAAGATTTGACATTGAATTTAATAAAATTTTAATACAGTTGCAATAGGATTTGCATTCCTTCCTCCAGTCTGCTTTCCTTTCCATCTCCAGCTGTGTGAAGATTTCCTTTTGGGGGCAGGGTTCGCACAGCATGGGGGTGGTTGTACTCACCATTGTGTTCCCTAGTACTTTCATACCTCTTTTTACATTTCTTCTCATACATTCCTTGCTATGAAAAGGTTTGACCTCACTTTGTGCAATGATGCTTATTTTTCTTTCAATAGAGAATTGTTTAATTTCATGTTAAATCATTACAAATTATACCTTTGTTAGAGTAACTGAATCTTTCCATTTCTCTTTCCTTTCTCTGTTCCATTTATGTGCATAGGTTTCAGCCACTGCTGCCTGGGACTCTTCTGTTCATGATTCAGTGCACCTCAACAGGGTAACTCCTCAAAATGAGAGAATTTACTTAATAGTGAAGACTACTGTGCAGCTCAGCCACCCTGCTGCGATGGAACTGGTATTGCGCAAAAGGATTGCAGCCAATATTTATAACAAGCAGGTAATAAGTTTGGGGGATTGGTTTAGTTAATAACTTTGTTTCATATCCTTAATTTTAAGAATGTGTTTTCTTAGCTGCTTGCTTCATTTTGTGTAATTTTGGTCTCTTTACTATGAAAGACAAATGAAGAACGGGTGTTCTATAAGTTGCAGTGAAGCTGTGCACTGGTGTATTCCTCTGAACTGTTATTTTTTAACCTGGTTCCGTTCAGAGTGTAATGGGTGCTACTTTGTAACAAAAGGAAAGTTTACCTTCTTGTCTGTGCGATTTGAGATGGTCTTTGACTGAAGAGAAGTTTGCAGTAGCTTATCTAATACAGGGTCACTATAGCCGCTCTATTCCTGAAAGCATCAGCGGGGTCTTCAATTTTCCAATCTGAACACAATTGATCTTTTTCTCTTTGTGATTTTCTTTGTTAATTACTAACCAGGCTTGCTTCCTACCACTACCCCAATGTGTCCATTCTCTGCTCCTGTTTAACATGATGATTTGGGCACAGGGTGTTTTCTTTGCCTGCAAGAGTGGTGGTTTTTTTTTCCCTTGCTCTGCTGCTTCATGGGTTTAGACAATGAGGTGCTCTCTGAAATTACATTCCTTCCTGTTTCCCAAATGATTGAGACCAAGAGCATATTTCAGAATTGCTTCAGAGTTTGCAGTGCAGTGGTGGGGAGGAGCAGAAAACAGCGTTGTACTATTGAAGCAACTTGCTAAGCAGCTGCATTCCATGCCTTTTTGCATTTGGTGTATTGTCCTTTGCTAGTTTTTGTCTAAAATCTTTTTTAGAGGAAAGCTAAATTTGCAGTTAGTGGTTTATGGGCTACCTGACAATGAAGCATGCTAAACTCGTGATTACAGAAGGCAGAACTCTGGTTACTATTCCAGTTATGGCTAGAAAGCAGAGTTATGCTTTGCTATTGCAAAATTAATTTTCCAGCTGTTTAATGTGTGGCTGACAAAATGGGAAATGTTGGTGTCTGTAAATTGGAGTCTTAACAGGCATGGTTTCTCATTTGCAAGTTAGTATGTGAGGAAAGAGCATCAGTGCAAATCAGGAGGAGTTGTTACTGATTGAACTCAGTAGCATTGTGTACTGAGTGCGGGCCTATAAAGGGTACTTAAAGGATTGTCAGTGCTGAAAAGGAACTTACTAAATTATGGTCCTGAAAAAAGGTGCTTCTGTGGTTAAATACATTCTTTGCATTGCAAACTTTTATTTCTTAGAATGTAACAAATTATCCTTGTCACAACAATAATTCAAAATTACATTGTTTCTAGAGTTTTACCCAGAGTCTGAAAAGGAGAATATCCTTGAAAAACATCTATTATGCCTGTGGAGTGACCTATGAAATAGTATCCAATATACCAAAGGTAAATTATACCGTGTTTCTCTAGTGACTTCACTGAAAGGAACAGAATTATCTATTGCTGTGGGTGGAATCCCTTTGCTAATAGGGGGCAGCTCGCCAAAGTGCGTATCCTGAAGTTCAGTGGTGAGATCACATTTATCTTTAAATAGTTGAAAACTGTAGGCATTTTATTTCCTCTTCTACTGAGTTTAGCTGAGGTCTTGTAGTACAGCTATTTTTTAAGTCGTATTAGGGCCTACAGAGAGAACATAGCGGGTACTTAGAGGGATGTTCAGGTCCGTGAAAACAGAACAGCTGGGAAAATGAGGTCGCAGGAATATAAATTGCTTTTTGTAAAAAAAGCTTGTACAAACTGTAAATGTACCATAAAACTTATTTTAAGGTAAACAACATGGGTGAATGAAAACATAAATAGTTGGTCATGATGTAATTGCCACTTGTATAGTAGTACTTACATTCTAGACTCCAGGAAAACACAGAGAATATTTAAGATTTGTGAAGGAGGTTCAGTTTATTTGCCTAAGAAGCTGTCATTAGTTAATCCTTAATGTATGTCATTTTAGGTTACATATGGATAATTCCTAGAAGTACACTGACTACATAAATGTACAAAACATCTTGAAAGCATGACTGCTTCTTGGTTCAGAGTAGTTTCAGCATTGTTTACATCTGTGTTGAAAAGTCCTGGGTAATTGATTATAGCTAGGATTGAGTTAAGGATTATGAATTCAAATTAGTTTCTGAATTAAGATGGTCTAAGTAAGTGAATCAGCATATTAAAAACAACATGCTTTAATTTTTCAAAACCTTAATAGTGTAACTTGTAATTTAGGCTACAGAAGAAATTGAGGATCGCGAGACCCTCGCGCTGATGGCTGCAAGGAGTGAGAATGAGGGCACATCGGATGGCGAAACCTACATTGAAAAATACACACGTGGTGTGCTGCAAGTGGAGAACATCTTGAGCCTCGAACGACTGAGACAGGCAAGGAAAAGGCACTTCTTGCACCTTTTGAACTGGGTTGTGAGAATTCAAGTAGAGATGATTGATCTTTTTTTTGAAAAAGTATGTCACTTGGTTTTTAGTTCGGGGTTATTTTTTTAAGAGAACTTTGTATCAACCAAGGTATGGCTGAGTTACTTCTGTGAAACACAGCGCCCCAGCAGTGGCGGGTCTGGTAACTGTAGCCGGCAGTGGTGCAGTACTTGGAACCTGAACGGGCAAAGGTCAAGGAATGAATCCCAGAAACAAATTCTGGTGTTTGTGTGTCTAAATTGAGTTTGTGGGTGCAAGCCCTGCTTGCTGTCGTTAGCCACACTGAAAATTGTCTACTCCTGCTTGATCTGAGATGACCGTGACATTGCTCATCTTCGGTACCAGCGCTTTCTTAGTGTGACCATTTCTTTGCGCAGGCAGTCACAGTCAAGGAGGCGCTCTCCACCAAGGCGAGAAACATCCGCAGGAGCATCAGCACTCCGAATGTCCACAACGTAAGGACCCTTTATCCTTGGGTAAATTAGTCCTGACTGAGCAGGAGAGTGGTGTCCGTGTGCTGATATGATACTTGCACAATGTGGTACTGTATGAGTTATTCTGAGCTAGGACTAACCAACCTGTAGAAAAGTTGTCCTGAATGAAAACAAATCGGTCATTTAATAGAAAACCTCCCCCCACAACTGTCCGTCCTGGGAGATGACAAAGTGGAAAGGGCAGTGGGAGAGTTGGTCCTAAACTCTGAGGGTTTTGAACGTGGTTTAGGATGGTGACTGCCCCAGTTCAGGTTACTTTTGCTTCAAAGTCCCTGTAACTTTTTTCATAGCACAGGGGATGCTTTTACTTTTGCCTATGTTCAACGTGTTCTCCTATCGGACAGCCAGACAGAACAAACATAACAGTCCTTATCAATAATCCTACCCAAAAAGAGGTAGCATGAAAGCTGTTAGGACTAAATGATCACAGTGTCTTCTCCAGGCATTATTTTTATTTTAAACAAATGTAGGCGTGTTTTCAGTCTGCCTGCTGGTGTTTTGTAGGTGTCCTGTAGCCGACTAGACCTTTCTGCCTGTGATGATGATGATAAGGTACGTGAACGTGAAGTTCAGAGAGACAGATGGCACATATTCTGAGAGTTATTCCCTCTTCAAAGCAAGATGAATAAGAATTGAAAAAATAAATAGGAAAAGAACAGTATTTTTAACAGACTATTTACATAATATATCTACACAATTTTGCATTAATTACATATTATTTTGAATTAAACCTTCCTGTTCTCTGCTTTTCATATTAGAATTGTAGAAACTAAATTTAAGGGGGAATTCATAGTAAAGCTTCATATACTTTGCTGAAAAGCTAATTTGCTTCTAAATAATCCATTTGTGTGAGACAAACCTGACTTGAAGTCACTAATGCAACATTCCTTAAGTTCTTTTTAAATAGAAAAACCACTCTGCCTTTGACTTTGCCTATTAATTTTTCTGTGTTTGCCTGTGTCAGCGTGCACACTTACGTGTTGGTTTTTTTTTTCTTAGGGTTGGTCTGAAAGTCACCTAGATATATCTGACTGTTCTTCCAGTTACCAAGATGTGTCGTGCTATGGTACTTTACCCAGAGAGTCACCTCGCAAGAGCAAAGACAGCAGTGGTGAGTCTACTTTAAAGTATATATATGTGTAATGACAGTGTTTGTGGCTCTTTCATTACTGCATTAACCTGAAAATTCAATTTTCAGTGCTCTTTTCCTGTTAAATTCTTGGTGCTCTTCTACTAAGTGCATTATCGAGCTTCTTGTTTCAGCAGATAAACATAAGCTGGAAACTGGGGAGGAAGGGAGCAATGTGTGAAGAAATAGGGAAAAGGAGCAAGTTGCTGGGTATCAAAAAACCCGAGGGGATGGCAGAAGAGCAAGCTAAATGTGAATCAAAGCAGTAGAAAGGTGGGGTGGGGGGCGGAAAGGAGCAAAAAGAGGCTGCTATTAGTTTATGAATTTCTAATTGAAGTCGCTTATGTTAAAGCAGAAAAAGTCCTTTTGAGGTTCTTTGTGACCTGAATATTTGCTTTGCTGTGTCAGAGTGTCCCAGGTGCCTTATTTTCTTTAGGTCAAACTGTCACACACTCTCCTATAACAGGCACTACAGGTAGTGCTGCAGTAGCCTGGAACTGAGAGTTTGTTCATTACTTCCTTGCCTCTGATTTCCTCCTTTGATCATCCTGGTCACACAGGATCGCTGCCTTGGTTCCAGGGTGGCATTGCAGTGTCATGGGCAGAGCTCAGGTGAGGCCTAGGGAGCAGAGAACTGTCAGTTCCAGTTTCATGGACAATTCCTAATGGTTTTGTGACCAAAGAGAAAATAAGAAATATTGGAGCCTCAGCGTGGAGGGGGCAGATGCTGCTGCTATCTGCTTTATTTCTGTTTCTTGACTTGACAGACGGACGTGGTGCAGAGCTCTGTGAAGGGAGATTATCTTGTGCTTGGGCCAGTGGTTGAATGCTGAAATGCTGACATTTTTTCTGTAGCCACCAACTTGCCGAGTACATGGCTTAACCGCCTATTATTTTTAATTATGCATCTGCAGTCAAGATACAAAGAAATTAAATATGGTGGTTTTTTCTTTCTTCCTAGGTGTTGTGTCAGAAAATTCTCATGCTTTAATGGCCAGCCCTTTTAAAGCATTTTCCCCTCAGCCACCGAAGTTTTTCAAACCCTTAATGCCAGTGAAAGAGGAACATAAAAGGAAGACCCCACTTGAAAGCCGACCTCTGCTGAGTCAAGAGGTAATCTTTGAAAACTGTTCGGGTTTTTTAATGGAGAAAAGTGGTTTTCTGTACTTGGCAAATCATTAGCAGCACGCATCTGATACAAAAGAATTTTGTAATTCCTGGTAAAATTAATCAGGCTGTTCTTTATATGTGATGGGGCTTTAGTGATTGATTTGTACCTGAAACACTGGGATGCCTGGGGAGATTTTTTTGGTTTTGAGTTTGCTTTGTGTTGTTTTTTCACTCCCTGGTAAGTATTCTCCTTCACAGGGTACTTCTGTTCTATTTTAAAGCAACAGTAACCTGCTTTTTTCTTTTTTTTTCTCTCCAGCAAGATGTTGGTGTGTATTTTCAAAAATAAAAAGTAATTCCATGAAACAGTGTCCTAGGGCAGTTACAACTCTGACCTTTATTCCTCAGCCAAAATCTCTGCTGGGAGGAGTGCATGAGTTTCTCTACGTACTAACTGCAGTTCTGGTGTACGTGTGCCCCAGGACGGGTGTTCTGCTTTCGTGGTACCTTAGTGCCTCTCTAACTCACAGTGCTTAGCGCTCTGGTGCGAGCTGAGGCGTGTGTGATGCGTTGTGTGTCTTAACCTTTGCAGAGCATGCCCCCGCCTCAGGCGCACTGCGCTGGCTGCCTTGTGCCTTCAGGAAGTACAGCCAGCAGCATGCCCGTAGACAGCAGTAGCCTACGGGAGGAAGAGATTGTAAGTCTTGTACCAGCTTCTGCTCTGAGGCCTGGTGGTGGGCTGCGGGCCGTTTGGTGGTGGGCTTCAGGTGCTTGTGCTGCTGCAGCAAACACAACAGCGTCATGCGGATATAGTCACCTGCGATGGGTTGTAACTCGTGGTTATAATCAACAGTTGCTTGCCCGGCTTGCAAATGCAATCTGTCCTTGAAAGTAACTCCATCGGGGTTTTGTGGTTTGGGGGGTTGTGGGTTGGTTTTGGGGTGATTTTTTGATACTCACATGTGATTCATCTTGTGGGGTGGGCGGGAGGGGGAGGTTTTAGTTTTTACAGGGTACAAATGATCAAGTAAAGGGCGGTTTGGTGAATCATGTTGCTGTCACTCTAACATACCTTGTATGTTACCCAGATTTTGTGACTATACCCCAGAGTAAATGGAATGATCCCATTTGGTGTAAGTAACCATGCATTTAGGTGTGGGTACACTATGAAAGCTTCTCATTGCCTGATTCGGAAGCGATATGACTAAAACAAGATTGCCGCTCTTGATTAACCTGCAGCCTGTCTTTGTCATTGCTCAGGCAGTGAACTGAGGTGGAGGGCTCTTATTTTTCTCTTCACCTGCCAAATCCTTCTCTTGCTGCTGCTTCAACAAAAAGGTGTATCCTCATTTCTGCTCTGTGACGGACTTGGGTTTGGGGCTGTGGAACACGGCTGTAAATACTTGCTTTAATCACAGCTTTAGGTTTAAAGTTCAGAACCTTCAGATTCTTTCCCTTAAGTGTTATAGGCCTCTTCTACCACAAAGTGCTAGTGATGGATTCTTTCTATTCAACAGTCATTTTCATTCCTATCATACAGCCAAATCATTGCAAAGTGTGTTCTGGATTTCTCATGCCATTTTGTAGGTTGTTATACTAAGGTATCCCAAGCACTGTGGTATGCGAATTTGAAGCTTGGCTGCTGGTTTTGGGTAGCAGCTGTGTTATTCTTGATCATGCTAACTTTCCATAAGGTAGCTGACTCACACTGAGTCACTGATAGAAATAGCATGAAGGTATTTGGAAGACATAATCTTCTAATGGTATAAAAAACATCCCTTGGAAAATAAATTGTTACAAAATTTTCCATAGCAACTTCAGGGCAGTTTCAATCCATTGAGTAAAAACAGGGTCCCACCCCATGTGTGCCCTGATTAACCACAGGCATTTGTCTCTGGTGTTTGCCAAAGATAAGCAGAAGCCCTGGGAGCTGGAAAAGGGCAATGTCCTGCCCCAGGCTTTTCCAATTAGAATGGAACCAATTCATTGAACACCACTGCTGTAGCCAACAGGGCCCTGGAGGGAGCTGTTCTTTCAATTCTCAGCTGGCTGCCCAAACCCTGCCTCTGACTTCTCCCTTCTGTCAGCACAGCTTTCTGTTTGGTTGAAAGTCAGTCGGAGCAAGGGAGACAATCCGTCCAGCCGATGGCTGGGGTAGCAGGGAGTTATATTTCATTTGGATCTACTTCCCTGTCTGATCACCTGAGAAGCGCTTTTGTGGATACCAGGGGGCAAGCAGGAGTGAGCAGCCACTGGTGGGAAGGAGGTTGAGATGGCTATTTTGCGTAGCCCTGCCATCTTATGGCATAAGGTTCGTCAGGTGATGGCTTGTGGGGTGTTTGTTACCACTTCAGGAAGGAAGCCTTTGTAAGACACAGGTTTCCCAGACCCCACATTTTTCAGAGCTAGAACAAGACTGTGCTTTAACTAGGCTGGGGTGTAAACTTCACACATTTGCATGAGTAGTGCTCTCAGAATGAGTTCGGAGGTTACACCAGGGCAGTGTCCTGGCTCTGCATGAAGCTTCAGCTGTCTGCTGCTCTCATCCGTGGTGAAGTTTTCATGTTGTTAATCAGTGTTGTAGGTGATCCCTGCGAGGTGCAGAGCCTCATACTCAGCTTTAATTGCTGGATGACTTGTGTGGCTTCAGGTGTGAGGCTCACTTGCATCTTACAGCACGTAAAATGCTGTAGAAATAAAGCGACTAACCATACAGGAAGCTGATAATTTTAACCAGATTAACGTGCTGCATCTAAGTATGCACAAGGCTGATGTTTGACCTTTTGGTTATGCTTTTCTGGGATCTGTTCTTAACTTCTCTTGAATACACAAAACACATCTGCCAAAAGAACAACAAAAAATGTCAGTTAAAAAATACTGTTACTCACTTGGGCTGCAATAGAGCATTCAATTTAAAATTTCAGACCGTACTCCCACATGCATTTGATATTGCAGCTGTTTCAAACCAGCATGACATAAGGGCATGCTCTACACAGTGTGCAAGTACAGTGGAATATATTATGGGCAGATGAAATGTTTCTATATTGTGCATGTTTTAATACTGCCTGTAATTAACATGGCTAAGGGGGTCTGGCTAAGAGCAAATCCTCGTAAGCAGGCGATGAAAATTGAAGCACCAGAGTACTTCACGTACTTAATACTTAATTATTACTGCTTTTTAAACGAGTAAAATGGAAACTGGCATTTTTGAGGTTACTTGAGAGCTGTAACCTAGAGATCTGAAAAGTGGGATACTAACTTTTAACTGCACAGTATGCTTGATATAAAGAGAAGCTGCTTCTTTTGCTTCTGTTATTGCTGAATCTTGATGTATGGTCTTGTCTCCTTAGTTCTTGCTGGTACATTCTTACCCTTATTCATTCTTAAATCTGGTTTTCGTTATGGCCTTTCTTGTACTTCCCAGGGAAGTGGCTGCAGTTCCGTTACCAATTTTTCAAGGTTTTGGTCTTATTTCTGCCAATAGTCTGAGCAGTACAAGGTGGCTTTCTTGTTGTTTCCCATCATCTTACATCCACAGGAGTTTGAGGAACCCTGACATTGCCACCTTTCTGCAGTTTCCCAATTGGGAAGCTAAAGGGGAGTATAGAAAGGAAATATTTGTTGTCCCCACAAGGCACACCTTTTTGTCTATCACAAGGTGATGTCTCGTCACCTATTTGCAGCGTTCTCCACAACCCATGTTCTAGTAAGAAGGCTGCTTCGCTTGGCTTTTGTATTTACTGTGACAGATGACCCCAGAAGGACACACGACTGGCAATGTGGTTATTTGTTTGATGACTCCTACATGTCGCCAGTGTGTGTGTGTGTCTGTGGAGCCCTTTCTCAGTTACAGCTCCTCTTGCCCAGTGAGTGAGTGGTGAGGGAGCTGGCTGATGCTATCGTTAAGGCCACTCTCGATTGTCTTTGAATATCATGGCAGTTGGAAGAGGTACTTGGAGACAGTAAGAGAGCAAATATCACACCTGCCTTCAGGAAGGACAAAGAAGAGTGAGTCAGCAAACTACAGACTGGTCAACCTCACTTTTGTTTCTGGGATGGCGATAGAGAAAATCCTCCTAGAAAGCATTTCTAAATCCATGGAGGACAAGAAGGTGATTGGGAGTGGTCAGCATGGATTGATAGGTCATGCTTGACCAACTTCAGTTGCCTTCTACAATAAGGCCACTGGCTTGGTGGATGAGGTTAAAGCAGTGGACGTTGTTTACCTTTACTTAGTAAAGATTTTGACAACATGATATTTGGTGGACTGACAAAGCCTAGGTAGGTAGGTGGACAGTGAAGTGGATTAAGAACTGTCTGAAAGGCTGGTCCCAGAGGGTTGTCATCAGAGGTGAAAAGTCCTGTTGGAGGCCGTTACCAAGCAGTATGCTTCAGGGCTCAGTACTGCGGCCAGTACTGCTCAACACCTTCATCAGCAGGTCTGCAGATGATACAAGATTGGGAGAAGTGGCTGATAGGCTGGAGAGCTGTGCCACTATTCAAAGGGACCTTGAGAAATTGGAGAATTGGGTAAAGAAGGAATCTCGCTGTGTTCAGCTAGGGGAAATACAAAGCCTTACATCCAGGAGGAGTAACGCCAGGCACCAGTACATGTTGAGGGCACAACAGTTTGAGAGCAGCTTTGCCTAGAAGTACATTGGGGTCCTTGTGGACAGCAGGCTGGCCATGAGCCAGCAATGCACCCCTGCAGCAGTGAAGACCAACATTATATGGTACATTTCCAGCACATTGGAGGAGGTGGTCCTTGCTGTGGCACTAGTGATGCCATATCTGAAGTATTGTGCCTGGTTCTGGGCTCCCCAGTACAAGACAGACATGGAACTACTGGAGAGAGTCCAGCGCAGGTTACAAAGACGAGTGATGGCTTGGAGCATCTGACATGGGAAGAGGGGCTGGGAGAGCCAGGACTTTGCAGTCCGGAGGAGACAAGGCTTAGGGGCATCGTATTGATGCATAAAAATACCTGATGGGAGGGAATGAAGGCAAGGCAGGCTCTCTTCAGTAGCTCCCAGTGACAGGACCTGAGGTATGAACAGCACAAATGGATCTTTGTGGGATTCCATGTGAATACAAGAAAAGCCTTTTCTTTCTTTTTTTTTTTTTTAAACTGTAAGGGTGACCAGATGCTGGAATGAGTTGTGCAAAGAGGTTACAGAGTCTCCATCCCTGGAGATCTCAAAACTCACCCAACTGGACACAGTCCTGGACTGTCTGCTCGGGCTGACCCTGCTGGAGCCAGGGGTTGGGACTAGGTGATCCGCAGAGGTGTCTTCCAACCTGAATGGTTCTGAGGCTGTTCCAGTGTGCAAACTGAACAGACCTGTTGTCTATGTAGTTGAAGCTTTGTTGTACGAAGTTACTTGGGCAGTCTTGGTTATTATGAAGTATAGGAAACATTTTCAAGAGAATGTTTATCTCAGACTTGGTGGGATTGGTTCTTGGTGCATTGGTCATCTGGTTAAGTACCGTGCTTTTCCATCAGTGATTCATGGCAGGTGTCTGGTATCACATGGGATCTGCCTTGTTCAGTAGTTGAAATTCATGATGCAGATAAAGGAGTAGAGAAAAATAATAGGAGCATGAGTTCCTCTGAACTTCAAGGACTTCAGCAGTTTTCATTTCTCTGAAAATATTGGTCTTCTAGTGGGAATTTGCTGTGAACTAGCCATTTTTAATGCATATATGTTTACAAATAAATACATAATACAGAAAAAGTACAAAGCATCCATGTGGCATCCCCCCTGCAGTATTTTATACCAGGGGAGCAGCCCAACTGTGGTGCTGGTTTTTTTTTCTCAGATGGATCTTGACTGACTGGAGTCCTCAGCTTTAGATGGGCTCTGTGGAGGCCACATTTGTGGGCTGGTCACTGCATCCCCCCTCGAAGGGCAATTCAGGGAGTTACCTCCAAATTCTGCTGGGCTGATGAGTGTCCCTTCCTTCCTTCCAGACACATGCATGTATGCACAGCAGTGCTTCCTTGAAGATTCTCTGTAATACTTGATAGTTTTGCCTTGACTTTCAAACATTGTGAGTGTTTTCAGGTGTGATAGCTCAGTGTAAGCAAAATTGTTTGGCCTGGTGTTTTCTGTGAATCTGGTGTCAGATTAATAGAAAATCACGTTGTGCTGGACAGTTTTTAATAGCTTGTATGTTCAGTGTCCACGTTAATATTGCAGCTCAGACATAGAAGACACAGAAGGCCTCTTCCATTCATGTTTTTGTTTTGCTAGGTGGTCAATTAGTTCTATGGAATACCTTCAGTAGGTTTAATTAGTCAAAATTGTGGGAAGAAAAAGTTCATAATGCATAACTGAATATGATGATAATATGTAAACATGCAACTTGTTCATGTTGTGAGCTTTCCTTATGCCAAACCTTATTGCTTTATGTTTTCTGAACTAATTAGAATGTATTTTCTGACAGCTGAATAGCTCGGTGTAGATAAGATACATTCCCAGCTGCTTTTTTAAAGCTGTGTTCCATTCTTCAGTTAAATAATACTAAAGGTATATATTTCTCCATGTTCAGAAAGGGGAAAAAAAGTAATGATCAAGGAAGGTTAGTTTATTTTGAAAACTGTGTATGGCTGGAGGTTCCTAACCCCACACAACGCTCTCTTGCAGGACTCCGAGGAGGAGGACAGTGAGTTGGAGGCCATTAATAAGAAGCTGATAAGTCCACAAAGTTTTCAAAAT
Source organism: Hypotaenidia okinawae (assembly GCA_027925045.1). Classification (NCBI taxonomy): domain Eukaryota; kingdom Metazoa; phylum Chordata; class Aves; order Gruiformes; family Rallidae; genus Hypotaenidia; species Hypotaenidia okinawae. The sequence goes on from BSDF01000002.1 coordinate 67,362,861, forward strand.
TTCCGGCCATACGTACCGGAGGAGTTTGCTGACTTCAGTGTTTACAATGCTAGCCTGGAGAGCAGGGAGTGGTTTGCTTCTAAATCAGACTTCATGAGCTCACGTGTTCTTGAGAAAGAGGTATCCCGCAGCCCCACCACTAGCAGCATTACTAGTGGCTACTTTTCCCACAGTGCCTCGAACGCTACTCTGTCTGACATGCTTGTTCCCTGTAGTGATAGCACAGACCAGCTAGCCAGTCACACGAGGGAGCTGGACTGTAGTGATCCCCCAGGATCCTCTCTTGCACACGATTTAAGGTCGTCTTCGAACAAGGAGTGTCGAGAGTCAGAAAAGGAGTTAGCGAGAGAAAAGTTGCCTGTGTTTCCGCTGAAAGAAAGCAGTGCCTTAACGGAACAAGTACCGCTCTCCCTCGATGCCAGACAGACTGACAGAGACTCTCAGCAGCTACCCAGAGCTGGATCTTCTTCAGCTTTAAGTTCCTCAGATGGCAAAAATACCTGTTGTACAGTTGAATTTTCAGCACGTGAAGCCACAGTTGAGCACACGACAGACGTTCTGGAAGACCACTCCTTTACAGAGTTCATGGGTGTTGAAGATGGGAAGGACTTTGACCATTCAGCAGCTCCACAGTCATGTTCCCTTGTGTCCTCTAATGGAGTGAGCGCCTCGGAATCACCCCAAGGCACTGACAAGGAGCAGGTTACATGCGTGGGCCAGCTGGGCTCTGCAGCAGCAGCAGCAGACGACCGACTTGAGGAGGCCGTGGGAAGCCCTTTGTATTCTGTACTGGTAAAAGAGACTTCAGACCCTGAGACTTACCCTGACGCTTCCGTAGATGATTTTATTGGGAAGGACCATTTGGATGGTTCCGACTGTGAAGAAGGTGCTTCTGCAGATCAAGCCCACGTCTTACCTAGTTGGGTGGCAGTGGGTGAGCAAGTCCATGTTGGAAGTAACAAGATGGGCACGGTGCGATACATCGGAACAGTGGATTTCTCAGCTGGCATCTGGGTTGGAGTTGAACTGAATGTACAGCTGGGTAAGACTGAATGTGCTCTGGGTTACCTGTGCCGTTAGCACAATCTGCTTTAGAGGTTAAACTAGTCTTGTATACTTTTGGTTGGTCTTGGGAAATACTTCTAATTTCACATAGGCCTGGAATCTGATATACCTGGATCTAGGCTGTGCTTTACTAAGGGCTAATTTTTAACTGTCTCAAAGCCCCCTTCTTGCTCTATGCAGAATATTGCTCTTGCACCTTGTGGTAGTTCCCATTGGCATCTGTTGGTTTTTATAGATCAGAAAAACAAGCAAAGCCTAAAACTGGCAAGTTTTGGTTTTTTAATCAAAATGCTTGTCTGTGGGCAGTACCAAAAATGGACATTGTTTGTCAAGCAGGGCTCCTGTCTGTAGCTTTCAGAGGACTTGTTTTGTTTTGTTTTTTTCCCCACTGGGAGAAGCTTAATTATAGAGCACAATTTAATGTCCATACGCTGGGGTCAGAAGAGGTTGATGCTCTGCAAGTGGGAAGAGATTCCTTGAGAAATGCTTCAGATCTTTGTAAAAGAGGGTGGGTTTAGTAGTTGGATAGGCATTAACACTGATAACTGGAAGCTTCTCTGACTGCTGAGTTTAAGGCTTTGTAAACATTTTGAGGATAGTTTATTCTGTAAAATGAACAAATGTTTGACTACTTAAACTGGTAGTTAACAAAGTAGCACATTAGGAAATCATCTTTCTGGTCACAACTCAAGCCCTCCTTTCCAGGTTCTGTGCTCCACAGTGTGCGGCACACATCTGGCTTCAGCACTTAGCATTAAAAATCCTCACTGTTTAACAGATAGCCAAAGATACTCACACTTCAGTGCTAATGAAAGTAGCAGCAATTAATTCTGTGCGTTTATTTTCATTGAAGGGAAGCACGATGGAACTGTAAAAGGCAGAGAGTACTTCCACTGCAAACCACGGCACGGTGTCTTCGTTCGCCCTGGGCGCCTCAGCAGAGCACCAGCTTCCACAAGGAAATGGAGTAGCACTTCACGGTCTCAGGCATCGTCCACCTTAGAGAAAAGGAAAAGCTCTGTGCTTCAAGGTTCATCATCCGCTCCCAAAGCAGGAGGAGAAGTCCTCTGCAGTTCAGGAGACGCAGCCGCTTCTGCTTTTTCTAGGAAACAGGAAAACAGGAAATCTTGGATTAACTAAACTGCAGTATTTTTGCACTTACTACACGCATCGCTGTGTAGGAAACTGTCTGGATTCTTGAAGCTATTGTACATTTTAATCTGTCCATACCGAATGTGTATTCGCTGGAGTCCTTGACTTAATTCTTTAAATTTTTTTATAAATTATATATATATATATATATATATATATGAATGTGTATCTATAGTTTGTCTGCCAGTGGGCAGATAACAGCTGCACACTAAAATACAGTTAAAGCTGATCTGTAGATAACAGAGGTACTGGACTATTTGTTACGCAACAATTCGGGAGATATATTTTAAACCATGAAAAATATTTTTTTGTGGAAAAAACAGGATGTAAATCCATATTTGGGAAGAAAAAAAACAAAAAAGCTACGGTTTGCTGTTCTTAACTACCAAAGAACTTCTTTTAGACTGACACGTTTGCTGTTTATATCTTTCTATTGTAAATGTTTTAACTGATAACTTGGTGCCATGTTTCTCGTAGTCACCGGGCACCCTGCAGCCTTATGTTCCGTGTTTAAGCACACTGAGATATCCAACTGCGTCCTAATTCTTGTCTTCCTAGAGGCCTGCCACTGTGCTGACTTGGCATTGGGTCGCAGTGGCTCACGATGCCTGGCGTTTCACGTGCTAATGGAAGCCAGCGGGGCAGTTTGACTGCAGACCCAGTATTACTGCAAGGGCGTGAGAGGATGACGTTTTGGGGTTGGTTTTTTTTGGGGGGGGGCGGGGAAGGGGGGAGGTTTGGTTTTTTGGAGGTGGGGAAAAGGGGGAAAGAAGCAGTAAATGGATGACGACTGCAAACTTTGCACTTGTTACTTGCTGGTTATTATCAATATGAAATAGAACCTGCTAAAGTAATTTTAATCTGTAAAGTTTATTTTAATAATGGGAATGATGGAGGGATTTGTGTCTGGTGCTCATGAATTCCTAAGAAGGTTGTTCCACGTGTAGATACTGTAGATGCCTGTACAAGCGTTCCGGATATTTGTAAAGTAACACAGTGAAAAATGAGTGCAGTGAATGGGCTACTGTATCTGTTCTTGGTTCCTGAGCAAGTGAATGATTGAGATACCTGGGACCTTACTGAAAAGCTGCTGTTCTTTCTTTGATTGTTGTGTACAGTAAGCGGACTCTCGTATTTTACTATTGACTGTAAAGAACTGTAATTTATATACTGCCATACTGTATTTAATTGGTACAGACCTATTGTGTGTTAGAATACAGACTGTTTACTTGGGATTTTAAAAAAAAAAAATCTTTCGCTCGTGTTTGGTACAATTGTACAATTAGGTTTCGTGGTCAAATACCTGTTTGTAGCTGGCAGTGCTCAGATGCAAAGTACTTCGTAAAAGTGCTGCAGAATAATGAGGCTGGAGTGCAAGACTGGGCAGCAGGAATGTGTTTTAACCCTGATGGGTGCACGCAGCGTTGGGAGAACAGCGGCTCCCTGGCTACACGTTCCTCACCTGCTGCTCTCTGTGTCCTTCACAGGATGGTGAGTGGAGCTGGGGAGCTCCTGCCAGAGAGCCGTGTCGTGTGGGTCAAGGGGAGACAGGACGAGTTCCTGGAAGACAGACAAGACAGAGTCATTGCTAAATATGCTGGTGCCTCAGCTGTGTACAGCACAGTTGGCAGCTGTGAGGATTATGTCCTGGGGGAGGGAGGATAGTGTGTGTGGGGGCGTGAAAGCAGGGGGTGTGAAGCTCTGTGTGCTTGTCCTTGACATAGGTTTTGGCTGCTCTGAGACAGGACTCTCACGTGTTAATGTATTTTGGTGAAAGGAGTATCTCTGCAGGAGACTTCATACTTCTGGTGTCCACCTGGAGTTGCTTTTGCTGCATTAACGATACAGATGCTGGAGGAAACTACTGCAGTAGAAAAAACGCTTTATGCAGAAGTATTTTACCAGGTGCAACTGATCATAGAACACTGCCACATACCTACACCCAACACTGTTCTTTGGGTTGATTTTTAGATGTCACTTTATGCTGCTTTTTAGAAAATACACACGTGTGTGTGCACATCTGCATAAATATGTTTGTCCAAGGCCATTTGAATGCTAATGCGGCCCTTTTCTTATGGCAAAGATAGGCAGCATTTAGAACAGGTTAGCATCTGCTGAACTAGGCTCTTCATGGTTTCAGACCCTTGAGAATACAGAATACATCACTGCTTAAGCAGCACTGGAAAAATTTTTGCTGCTTGGGATATATGGTCTATAGTTGCCTGAGAAACCTAAGCAAGCAAACCCAGTTCTGTGCTGTGCATGTTTCCCATAATCTGTGCTGTTGTGACTTCTGTTATTAGTGAAAGACCTGTACCACCTTCCAGCCTCACACAGTAACACACCCTGACAAGGGTTCATTTAAAGTTAGGAGGACTGTATCTAATGACAGGGACTGAGGAAGTGAGGAAATGCAAGCAATTTGGTTGATGTGTACCTCAAACTCTAGGACATTGTTAGGCTGATAGTTTGCTGTCCTGAACTTGGTGATCGGTGGAATAATGTGGTGGTAACAGTCCAGCTGCAACTATTTTTTTTTTCCTCTTTAAATATTACCATAACCAGTATCTACAATGCATTGCTTAATAAAAGCCCCAACCCCAGTCACAATGCTGACTAACGTAAGGCAGAGCCAGTCCCCACGTTGTCAGAGGATCCAGAACAAGGTTGCCACCTCTCTTGTTTCCCCAGTCCAGGCAGAACACCTGATCTTGACCATCAGGATAGCTAGTGCTGAGTGAGATCATGACGCCCTTTGTCTCTGTGTCTGAGTATGTTGTGTGGTTTTTCTGCCTTTGAGGAGATTCACCCAGAGCCCCCAGCCCTCTTACAGTCCAGCAAGCAAAAGCTTCAGTGTTTAATTGGCATGGCTCCTCCACAAAAGCCCTGCAGCTGGAGGCTGAGTATTACGTGCTGCTATGATGTAAGTAACAACATGTGCCATGAAGCAGCATAATGAGTGAAACGTGGGCTGCAAGCCCTGGGAGCACCCACTGGTATTCTGCCTCCGACCTGGTGTGCCCCCTGTGCCCCGTACTACCTCAGGCCTGGCTCTAAGGCTGGTTCACAGGTACTGGGAATCACCTCTCCCTCTTTCCTGTGTTTGGGTACACGGGGCCCCTTTTGCATCATCTGTTGACATAGTAAGTCACAGAAATCAAAGGGGGAAAAAAATAAAGTGAAATCTTGACTGAAAAGGAGGGGAGAGATTTAAATTTATTGGGGACGGGTGGAGAGGGAGAGGCTGTTTCTGAAGGAAAACAAGCTGGAAACAGCTCTTCTCGTAAAAACTCTGGAATCTCTGAGTAAGCTGTTAGGGCTTTTTGTTTTTCTTGGTGCTGTGGCTGTCCCAAGTGAACGTGTAAACAGCGACTGAGGGTGACCCTCAGGCTGCTGACACTGGCCGAGCATCCATCCACCTTTTCGGGCCTACTCGGGTGTAATTAATATCTTGTCGTTCCGACATTACGTGAGCCACCGCAGGGTGCTGCGCTCCCACGGCGCCCGATCCCGGCATCTATCTACCCCTCCCTTCCCTCCTGCCTTAACTCCAGACACCCGGACGTGGGGCGGGAGCTCTACGAACCGATACCACCGAAAGACGAGGCCGGGGCGGAGCAGAGGGAAGGCCGGCCCCCGTCGCAAGCCTGGGGCGGGACGTGCGGAGCCGCACGCCTCGGCTGCGGAGGGCCACAGACTGCGGCCTGCGCCGCTCCCCCGCCGCTGAGGTAAGAAACCGACTCCCCTCCCGCGCGGCGCGAACCTGGGACCTCCCTGTTTTAGGGAAGCGGGGGGAGCGCGGACGGAGCCGCGCCGAGGGGGAGGCGGCAAAGCCTCGGCTTTGCCGGCGCGGTTCCCCCTTCGCCCTTCTAGAGGTGGGCGACCGCACGTACGCTCGGTGCCCGCCGGGCTTGGTGCGGCAGCTCCGTTCCGGTGCCAGCCGTGCCCAGCCTGGACACTCGGATCCCGGGAATCGCGCTCGCTTGAAGCGGCCGCAGCGTTTCATAGCACCACCTGAGGTAAACACTGATGGTGCCCTTTCCTTAATCGGCGAATGCGTTTCACCGGCATCGGTTGTGTTCGAGCGGGACCGGTGTCTGCGATTCCCAACTGGAAGTAAAAGCGGTCATCCCGATTTGGGGTGGGGGTTTGCTTTGGTTTGAGGTGCAATGTGCAGCACGGGGGGAAAGCCATGAATGACGTTTGTTCCTGGTTCTTTATGGAGAAACCCTCACGGGCTGCTTGTGTTCTGTTTCTCTCTTCCCAAGTAACCTACTTCTGAGTGATGCCGATGAGTCTCTTCCAATTCACCGCCAGAAGGTTGGTTTCCCAAGCATACTGCGGACTTCAGTCTTCTTCAAAGAAACACAAGTTTTGCTTGGAAATGGCTCGTCCTAGTTCAAGTAAGACGTCCTTTTGCTTCCCTTAGTACCCTGGAGAGGTGTCTCAGCTAGGTTTGAAGCTCCAGGTGGTTTCATGTAGTGGCCAGCATCTGTAGTTTAACTCGAGATGTTTAGAAGGGTATGAAGGTGTTGGGTTTGGGTTGGTTTCAGCTACTGAAATTTGTTTTCTGTGGCTAGTTCCAAAAACACTCATGCAGTCACTGGCAGCGTGGTTGGCTGGTTTTTAGTGTTTATAATACATGCGCATGAATGTATGCTAACTAATTGCGTTTCCTTTCCATAATCCTAACGGGCAGTAAAAGTCGCTCCTTGCTTCTTTATACAAGAATTAGGGAGGGCCTCGAGCACTTGTAACGCCCTGGGAGCAGGGTATTGGGTAACTCCAGGAGCCTTGTTCAGTCTAGTAGTAGTAAATGTCCTCTTTGGGTTGGTTGGGGGGTTTGATTGTTGATTTGAGCATGTGCTGTTAGTTGAAAGCTGCACACAGAACTTCTCAGGCATAATGATACGCCCTCGGTAGTTGAGTAGCTCAGATGCACATGCTTTGTCTGCTGCCTTGAGCATCAGCATGTGACTTCTGTCCGAGACTGGAGACTGGACCAGGAGAACTTTGGGCCTGAGCTTTACACACTCAAGGGGTTTGTGAGGTTTGGTAGCAAAATGGGACAGCAGAATCATGGTGTTCTCTGCCCAGTCCTGCAGCTCTCGTGCTGTGGAGGTTGGGGCTTCTCCAGTGACTGTCTCGCCTCATAAAAATTTACTTGCTTTTGGTTAAAAAAACCCACCCAAACCACAAAAAAAAACCCCAAACCGAAAAACCATGGCTGTATTAAACTGTGAAGATTATGATTGTGATTGGCAGCTCGAAGTTCAGCCAGGGACCACTCACTGGTGGCACTCTGTAAGAGCCAATACTGGAGCCAATATTGTTTAACATCTTTGTCAACAATTTGGATGGCAGGGCAGAGCACACCCTCGGCAGATCTGCGGATGCCACAAAGCGTGTGGTGCTGCCATCCACAGAGACCTCAACAGGCTGGGGACCCAGGATGACAGGAACCTCATGAAATTCAGCAGATGGAAATGCCAAGTCCTACCCCTGGGAAGGAATAGCCCTGTGCACGTGTGCAGCTCTGCAGCCCCTCAGGGTCCTGGTGGATACCAAGCTAACCATGAGCCAGTGATGAGCTCTTGGGGCAAAGGCGGCCAGCTCATTGCCTCAGACAGAAATGTGTTTTCTCAAATTACCTTAATTTTGAAGATGACACTTTCTAAGCAAACGTATGGGGGGTTTTTTGGTCTCAGTAGCATACCTTACAATTAGGAAGCGAACTTTTTCATGGGGGAGGTGGCAGCAGTTGTTACCATTGACCTTCACATTCTGATACACAGAAATGCAGAAACAAGTTAGTGTTCTGAAATGAAAGCCATGGGGGGAGCGTGTGGAAACCAGTTCTGGGTGGATGAGTGTGCCAGCGCCGTATGTGTGGCCTCTGATACAACCACCTAAGTGAGCAGCTGTTTGTTCCCCCCTCCCCCAATGCAGATATGGCAGATTTTCGTGAAGCGTTTGCCAAGGCGAAGCACATAGCCATTATCACGGGAGCCGGCGTTAGCGCGGAGAGCGGAGTCCCCACCTTCAGAGGAGCTGGAGGCCTCTGGAGAAAATGGCAAGCCCAGGTACGTACTGGTGGCCCATGCCAGCACAGAAGTTTCTGCTCTGTTATTTGGGTTATCGGCTGTTTGGGAAAATCAGTGTTCTTGCAGAGAGCTCTGGGTCTTTCTGCCGCCTCTATTTTCTTGCTGGCTTGCAGCTTAGCTGTTTGCTCACCTTTTGATGAGCCCTCTCACTGTTTTCCTACCTCATAGAGCCTTTCCCGTTTTAAACTGTTAAGAACCTTTTACCAGAACAACAAAGGACAGAGCGGGTGATAGTAGTTTTCTTTTATTCTTGTTTTCTCATAACACTCTTTGAAAATATTGTAGGATTTTTTGTTTATTTGTTTGTTGGGGGACAGGTCTCCCCACAGTCTTTAACTCTCCCTCAAGCTCTGTCTCTCTTGCTGGTGTGATCCTGCTAGCGTTGGGAGCCACTGGGGTGGGAGAGGAGATGGAAGCAGACCCTGCGGGGTGGAGTGACACAAGGGAGAGCACCAAAATGCACGAGCTATTACAGATACCTTCTGAGTCTGATCCTGTGCAGCGCTGCAGATTTTTCAAGTAATGTTTCACTGGCAGTAGCTGCTGCCCCAAACGCCACGGTCACACGTGCTTTATGGTTAACAATAGCACTCGTTAAAGGCTTGTTTGAAGTTGAGAAGAGGACACAGAGGTGAGGTTTTAGAGATGGTTGGAATTTTTTCTTTCAGTGGCTGTTAATGCAAATAAAGTGCGCGTGTGTATGGGCCTTCTGCATCAGCAAGTTCACATTCAGCATTCTCATGCCAGTAGAATTGGGCACTGAAGCATTATGCTGAGATACTCTTTGTTTCAGAAAAGATAAGGTAAAATTACAGTTCAGTGCGAAAAGCCTAGCTTAGACTTTACAGGAGCGTAAAGATAAGACCTTAGACATGAGTTTTGATAACAGCTGTCACTTGACTTGTGTTACACTTAAGGCAAAAAAAAAGAAATTCCTAGTAAAGGAAATACATCCACACAGTGCTGAGTTTTATGGCTGCTGGGGAAAAGCTCTGAATGCCAGACATCACATGCACTGAAACATCTCGTCTTCCTTTGGGCTGTACTGAACTCCCAGCGGCAGCACAGAATAGATTCCACCTGTACTACGTAAAACCATGTACGGTGCTACTGATACCAGCCATTTCCTCGTTTGAGAAGATACTTTGGCTTGTCATCCTCATAAGGGTTATTGAACTACATTCCCCTCAGCAGGATCTGGTTATAAATAACCTGCTTGTGGTTATCTCGCTATGCTGGTAGCAGGGTAACTGGCGGTGTGCCGGCAGGCTTCATCCAGGGAAGCGATTTCCTCTCCCTCCCGTTGGTAGAATGACTCGCTGTGTCTTTTCCAGGAGCTGGCGACGCCAGAGGCTTTCGCGCGAAACCCTTCCCGCGTGTGGGAGTTCTACCATTACCGCCGGGAGGTGATGCTGAGCAAGCACCCCAACCCCGCGCACGTTGCCATTGCGGAGTGCGAGAAGCGACTGAGCAAGCAAGGAAGGAGCGTTGTGGTCATCACTCAGAACATTGATGAGCTGCACAGAAAGGCGGGCACGAAGCACCTCTTAGAGATTCACGGTAAGAACCAGCTCACCCACCTGCTGCAGGCCGGCAGACTCGTGGGGGAAGAGAGAGCAGAAGCACTGGGAGAAAAGAAATTTGTCCTTAAAATGAAAATGACTTGCATGAAGTTATTCATAACCTCGCCCTGTTCTCTCTTGGAAGTTGTTCCAGGTACTTCATAACCGACTTCGATTTCTCATCTTTTTTTTTAAGGGAGATCTGGTTCTCCCCTCCCACTTGCTCGGTTTTGCCTCGCACCCACCGGAATGCATGTTAATCCTGACACTTGGCTCAGCTTGCTTAGAAAAGGGGGAAATAATCTGCCAAGGACCTGCGCTCTGTGGTGGTGATGGTACCACATGGGTATTGCCACCACTGAGGAGAGTATTGGTGAGACCGGCCTCACCAGCCCTGCTGCTCTCCATGCTGCTACCTGTTGCTTTCCCCACGTCCTGGTCTTCAAAGACCAACCTGTGGGGTCCTTGGCTACAGGAGGATGAAGGGGCTGGAAACAGGGCAGAGACCCTTCCCTTTCCCTCCTACACCCTTTGTCCTCCCTCTCTCTTCCCTATAGTTAGCAGCAGCCCTCGCTCCCACCCTCTCTCCAGCAAAGTCTGGTGGAGCACAACACAGGTGCAGCACGCAGGGCTCAGTGGGGCTTTTGGATCTGGTGAAAAACGTTACAGGGGTGGAGAAAATGGAGGTTGAAGCCCCTCTCCGCCCTGTAAGGTGCCTTCATTCCACAGGCCCTGCCACGGAATGAAAGTCTCCTGGGACAAAGTGCAATCCCAATCTTCCAGCACTGTGATGCCTCTTAACTGTAAATATCACAGAAGGTTTCAGCAGGATTTCCCACTGCTGCTTTGTGATCTGGACACAGGAAGCCTGCACCAACTGTTTAGCAGTTGTGCATCCAAGGATAAAGCCTTGAGTAGAGTTTAATTTTAGTCTTAAGACTTTAAAAAATCTAAATAATTTTAAACTCTTGCTTATATTGCACTACATCACTTTACTAATACTACAAAGGCCTTGGGGTTAGGGAGTTCTGCATGAAACAGTGTGAACTGCCATATATTTTAAAGGAAATTGTTCTGATTCAAGGTAGAAAGCAGTAAGCAGAAATCCTCTCCTTCAGTGCTATTTTAAATAACAAATTTTCTCTGAAATGCCATTACAAGGCTGCATATTACTCGTGTGGTGAGGTAGAACAAGGTGACAAGTCATAGCTTAGGGGGACTGTTGCTGCTGCCACTGCGGCCATTAGGCTGAAAGGGCTGTGTCTGTGTTTGCCCGGCCTGCTCCGTGCTGAACCATGACGCCGGTCACCCTGGGTTGCTGAACACAAGCGTGCGTACTCACTGTGTAAACAGAGTCTCGTTCTCATGCTGCCAGCGTTCAGCAGGGGGCTGTTACCTCCCCGTAGTAAGTCGCCCGCAAGGCGCAGCGCTGTGAGCCAAACAAAGGCTGCCTGGGACAGAGGCAGCCGTGCCTCAGAGCGACCACCCCACCCTGACCTGTTCCCTCTTGTGCGTTGCAGGTAGTTTATTTAAAACCCGGTGCACGAACTGTGGAAACGTGGCTGCGAATTACAAGAGTCCGATATGCCCCGCGTTGGCCGGGAAAGGGTAATAATACCTCCGCCTTCCAACCCTGGGTTTTCTAGTTTGTCTGCTGTTGGAGAGAAGAGGAGCTATTTTAGGAGCATACAGGAGTCTCTGCCGACCACCCCATTTTCCTTTAGTAAAATTTTACATGACTGTTCTGAAGCATGAATGTACTGTTTGGTGACTTCAGGGAGAGCCCACGATAACCATCCCCGAGTCCTGTGAATGAGTAACTGTCAGCCTCTAAGTTAGCACCACACCATCTATGTCTTATTTAGAAGAATTCCAGGTGGATGAAACTCTCCTACACCAGCTAATTGCACTCTTTGGGAACGGGTCTTACTCCCAACATCTTCACCTTCCAGGTTTTTTTATTAAATCAGATGCTGACTCCTTAAACTGGACCATCATCACCCGATACTTGGATTTCCCTCTTCTGCATCTCTTGAGCACCTAGCAGCTTTTTTTCCTTCAACTCATCACTAAGAATCTCATAGTTTCAGGTGCCAAAATGCAGATGTGTGAAGCAGTCAGGAGGGAAGCATCAATTCCCAGGATTCCTGCAGCTTAAAATGTTGCAGAAGAATCCTTCAGTCTCCTTTCTCTAGCAATCCTCTTTCTTTCACCATTAAAAAAAAAAGGAGCAGAGGGGCAGGACAGGCATAAGCTTATAGATTTTTAGGGTTTTTTCCCTTTGCATTTCACCAGAACTTCAGATCACTGTGTATTTGTTGTGCTGTGGACAGACTTTACCAGCTTATTACACGTGCTTAGGTCTGGACAGTTCTGGACAAATGCCTGCCTGCCCTGTGCGCGGTATTTTAGGATTGCTGTAGGTGTTGCAGAGATGGCTTGACTGGAGAGCGTGTGCTTTAGAGAACACTGAGTTTTTATTAATCTGTAATGTAGACTTTGTACGACTGAACATGTGTTTCCTTGTTGTAACTTCAGGGCTCCAGATCCTGAAACAGAAGACGCCACGATTCCAGTTGAAGACCTTCCGCAGTACGTACGAGCTGCTTCGGGTTTTGCTGTTACCTCCTGGTACTTTGTACCTCTCGAAGGCTCCTGTTACTGTTCACACAGCTTTGGAAGGGCTCAGAAACATGCTACAGGAGAAAAAGATGTGGGACTCTGCCCCAGAGAACTGAGTCTGAATCTAAAACTGGCATTATGGGGGGAAAGCAGACAATAGGAGTGTGTTGTAGTTTACCAGGATGCTAAAGGGATTGCGTGCCTGTGTGATAATTGCAGTAGGACACTTAAGTGCTACACAGGGAACGTTTTGTCACTTGCAGGAGTTACCTACTGCTGGTCAGCCTGGAATCCCGTGCTGGCATACGGCCACTGCATAGTCCCGTGCAGGCATTAGATATGCCCTGGAGCTTTTTTATAATGGCTGAAGCTTTGCTGCAGCTAGTTGCAGATGCCAGAAGCTGCCGTGTTTTTCATCTGGTGCCTTAGGAAAAGAGGCTAATGCAATGCTTCTGTCTTTCAGTTCACTTTCTCCTTAAAAACTCGTTGGCCAGTTGGTTAAAGCTGGTGGAAGCAGAGGTCTGTAACACATACTGTGTTTTTGTTTCATGCATTTCAGTGAAGAAAAGACATGATTAAGTATCTGTGACCATGCGCATCCAGCACGTGTGTATCATGGCATCAGCTGCCTTCGGCCCAGCACGTGCTAGAGGAAGGGGTGGGGAGAGCTGTGAAGGAGAAGGGAGAAAAAGTGGGGGCAGAGAAGAACCAGAATGAAAAATGCTTGGTTGTTTTGCAGGTTGAAATGCCTGCATTGGAAGCGTAACGCTGTGACTTTCAAACAGGTGTGAGGAGGACGGCTGCAACGGGCTCCTCCGTCCTCACGTTGTGTGGTTTGGTGAAACCCTGGATCCTGACATTCTCACAGAGGTTGAGAAGGAGCTTCAGATCTGTGACCTCTGCTTGGTGGTGAGTACCGCTTCTTACCCAGCAGGGAAGCCCAGCTGAAGAGGTTGCACCTTCTGAGTAAAGGAGGTGGACCTGTGCTTCCCCAAGGGAGCTAAAAGCCCCTGGGGAACTGACTGACTCCCTAGTGTCAGGTGTGAAACATAAAGCTCACAAAGGCTGAAAGTCTGCATGTCCCACCCAGAAGTTAACAGATTCCACACGTGTGCATCTTGCTCAGCTGGCACCTGCATTTCCTGTATACCGGTGCTAGAGGTTCCAGAGCTGGGGCTTAGCTAACACTGGAATTTCTCAAATGGTGAAAACCAGGATTATTTTGATGTTCAGTTTAAAAAACCCCCAAAACAACAACCACCCACAAAAACCCCACCCCAATTGTTGTAAGAATGTAACTAGCTGTTCCCACCTGCTAATTTGCAAAGTTGTTTGAGTGAAGTAGATTTCACATTGCTGTCCAAAACATTGTTCAGAATACTGCACACTGTTCAGAAACTAACCTCAGGTAACAGAAGGGATGCCTTCTGGGGTATTTTTCTTGAAAGCAAGGTCTGCTGTTCTATTCCTGGGATTTTTTTGTTCATCTGCAGTTAGAGTCTCCAAACAGGCTTCTTTGTGCTGCGTCAGCAAAACAATTCCTGATCCCTGTACTGTGTTAAAATAGCTACAGGGGTAGTGGGACTAAAAATATTGATTTGGTTTCATTCCCATCAGGATTCCCGTGCTTCAGTGGCTTTGCAGATCCAGTGTTCCAAGAAGTGTCCTTATATTGTGGGTTGGTTTATTTTTGTCTGTTTAACTACTGGCCTGCTACACTCATGACTTTTCACCCTGTCCCTCCCTGCAGGTCGGGACCTCCTCTGTGGTGTATCCTGCTGCTATGTTTGCCCCTCAGGTATCCGCCAGAGGAGTGCCAGTTGCAGAATTTAACATGGAAGCCACTCCTGCTACAAACAGATTCAGGTAAAGTGGTTCAGTTTTAAACTAGCAAGCTTCTGCCCTCTCCATCTTCACTGTTGGTTTTTTTTTTTCATTGAACTGCTGAAATACTTTGAAATATTTCTTTTAACAATGGTAGTCTAGTTTCTTGCCCAGCAGTGCTTAAAAAATGTCATTTTCTTCTAATAAGTAAGAAAAGCTGATTGTTCTTTCTCGGTGGAATTAACTGACACTTGAGATTACACAGCTGTATTTTTCCAAGTGTGAAGCGAGGCCTGTGCCAGTGCCCTAGAGGGCCTAACCCCCAGCTCCCCGCCCCCGGCTCCCTCAGCAGCAGGGCTCGCTAGCTCACCTGCATGTCTCACGCATTCGGGCATCACACCAGAACGAGCAGTGTGCCCTGGTCACAGAACAACAGAGGCTGGAAGGGACCTCTGGAGATCATCAGTCCAACCCCCCTGCCAGAGCAGGATCACCTAGATTAGGTCACACAGGAACGCATCCAGGCGGGTTTGAATGTCTCCAGAGATGGAGACTCCACAACCCTTCTGGGCAGCCTGTGCCAGGGCTCTGCCACTCTCAAAGTAAAGCACGTCGTCCTCATGCGTAGGTGAAACTTCCAATAGTGGAGTCTGCGCCTCTTGCCCTGTCACTGGGGTCCGCTGAGGAAAGACCGGCCCCGTCCTCCTGACACCGTCGCCGCCCCTTCCTTCACCCGGCTGCTTCCTTCCAGGTTCCACTTCCCGGGCCCCTGCGGGACCACGCTGCCGCCGGCGCTGGCCCGCCACGAGACGGAGATCATCTCCTGAGCGCCTGGGAGCGGCCGACGGGGAAGCGGCGGGGGCGGAGCGGGGCTGGGCTGGGCTGGGCAAGGGGCGGCCGGGAGGAGGCGGTGCGTCTCGCCGGGCTGCCCCCTGCTCCGCTCCCCATGGCAATAAACGGGCGGCGGGGGCCCGGGGCGGGCAGCGCGGGCCTCGCCGCCGCCACCTCACGCAGCCGCTGCCCGAGCGTCCTCTCTGTCCGCGCGCGTCCGGGGGCGGTTACGGGCCGTTGGGGGGAGGGGTGTGCTCGCGGGGCGGAGCGGAGGGGGGGGGGTGGCGGCCGTTTTGGGCGCGCATGCGTCTGGCGGCGGAAGCCGGGAAGCGCTTCCGGGACAGGGGTCGGGCGGGTGGTGTGTGGGCCATGGCGCGGCGGCAGAAGCCGAGGGCCACGGGCAAGCGCGGGGCTCCCGCCGCGCTCCTCAGCCCGCCCTCCTCGGAGGATGAGGCCCCGGAGGAGGTGTCCTTTGGTGTAGCCAAGGAGGCGGCCGAGACCGAACGGAAGCTCGTGGGGGAGGCGGCCCGGAGGTACGGACACCCCACACACACTCCCGCAGACTCCCCGCTACCCCCACCGCACCTCCCGGCTCCGAGGCCTGACAATGCCTTCCTCTGCCCCTCCTCCTCCCCGCAGGCACCGGGAGCTGCTGAAGGAGAAGCGGCGGCGGCGGCAGGAACTGTTCACGGAACAGAAGGTACGGCGGCACCCCTCCGGCCCCCGCCGTACCCCCCATCCCCGCCCCGCTAACTCCCCTCTGTCCCGCAGAAACGAAAGCTGCTGCTGCCGGAGGCCGTGCTGAAGGAGCTGGCCGCCGCGCCACCCGAACGGTGAGGGGAAGGGGAAGAGCAGGGGGGTGGCTTGGGGCGAACGAGCGGAGTATGACTTGGGAGAGTAACCTGGTGCCGTTTCCGTGCTCCACAGACCCGCCGGGGAGGCTGCGGCAGCTGACCGAGGTATGTAACGGGGGCTCAGCCCGGTGAGACCGGGATTTCCCGGCTGTGCTGGAGCTGCACCAGGGCAGTGCTGTGGTATGGAGCTCCCGAGGCTGTCACACAACCGGCCAGACGGAGCGACTGTTGACCGGGGCAGTGTCTGTCTGAGGGCAGATGCAGAGCTGGCAGTGATTGTGTTTTATCCAGTCCCCTTTGCTGTACTGCGATTTTGGTTAGAAGAGCTTGGGGTATTTAAGGAAGCGATGGGCAGGGGTTGTGACAGGAGAAGCAAGGGTTGCCAAAGGCAGATGAGTGCAAGTGGGGTTAGGTGTTGGTTGTGTTTAAACAATCCTTTCAACCACACCTGCGGTTGCTGTGGAGCCACCAGGTGTCATGGCTACTTTCTGTCTCTCATTTTAAAGACCTGTGTTGCCATACACAAGAGGTGAACTCAGAGGGCTGCAGTCAGTTCACAGTCTCCATACTGGACTCCTCTTTGCAGCTCCTGTTGCTGCTTGAGACCTCGTGCTGTGCTGAATCCCCTTTCGTGTTGCCAACAGCAAGGAAGGGAGGCGCCAGCTGGCTGGTGGTCCTGCCTGAGGCTCCTGAGGGGCATTTCTCCCCCTTCCTGCCAGGGTGATGCTTTCTGCATCAGGGTTTCTCAGGAATAACAACTCCCAACTGGCCAAAATACGATGTTTTTTTCCCAGCTTGTTCTTGTTTTGCTCCTGTCCCCCTCCACTCTTGCTTCATAAGGTTTGGGAAATTTTTTTTCTGCTCTGTTGAATTACTACAGGTAAACGCCAAGGACGCAGTGCTGCGCGGCAGAGGCAAGGCCAAGTCCAGAGGCAGGTGAAGAAAAGCCGGCCACGAAAGGGTGCCAGGTACACTGGGAGAAGCTTTTGTCACTGCTGTGACAGAGGAAAGTCATGCTAACTGGGAACCGTGAGGGCCCATGGTGACAGGCAGAGAGTTTTGGGTTGGGTGTTACTATTTTCTTTACATACTGCTACAGAGCTTGGCTGAGCATCAACGAGCATGGGCCCCTGCTGTGCCCAAGCAGCAACGCACTGACTGTAGTGTGTCTTGTTCTGGGTTCTACAGCTACGCTACAGGGATGTAAACCTTTCTGTTTCCCTAGGTCAAAAGGGAACTACACAGCTGTGCGCTTGAAAGATCAGAGTTTAACAGACCTCCACCTGCAGCTGGCCAGAGACTTCTTAAACACTCAGCTCTACGGACCGGGCACCAACCGGGTGCAGGGTAAGCAGCTTTCCCTTCGGTGGGGCTGCAGCCAGGTCTGTCTCTGCCAAGCTTGGTAGCTAATATCTGTCTCCCTTTCAGCAAATGAGTTTTTTTCCCTTGAAAATAAGAAAAACCCTGTTCCAAAAGCTGCAGTTCAGTTTGTGGACAAATCTTGGGGTGAGTATAAAAAGGCAAAGTTGGTACTTTCTGCATATGGGGTTTAAGGACACATCTTTCAAAGAAAGCTTTCTCGTGCCAGAGGGCTGTGACCTCCCACTTGGAGAACCTGAGTAAGGGGAGGGCAGCGGGGCTGTGCAGCAAGTGCTTCAGCTTTGATACAGTAACAGCATCTGGACCTAGCACCATGTTTACCTGTTGGAGTAAGCGTTACTCAGCATTGTTTCAGCCTAACATAAAAGCACACTGTCATGCCATATACACGTAAAATTACAAGATCCCAGAGCTTTTAGAGCCTGTTTTTCCATATTAAGAGTGACCTTACATCACATGCTCCAGCTGCAGCCACACACTGCCCCTCACCACCAACACTAGAGGCTGATGCCCAGGAGAGAGCCTGCTTCTCAGGCACTGCCGCACTCCCAGCACTGCTCCTGGAGGAAGTTGGTACCCCTGGCTGGGGCACAGCCCCTGTTGTATGTGAAATACAAGAGGAACTTTGTCAGCTTTCCAGTTGGTTCTTCTCTTCTAAAATGCTTAACCAACGGAAAATGGTAACAAACAGCTTTTTTTGTTTACTTTTTTTTGTTAAAGGTCAAGAAAAAAAGCAAAAAGCAGCAAGGTTTAAGCAGCGTTGGCTTGCAACACAGGTTAAGAATTGAGCAGAAGCCAGCTTTTTCAGAAGACACAATTAAGGACTATTACTGAAGTTAGTCTCAACCTGAGGACGATGTTTTCTTCCCAGCTCACCGTCACACCTCTCAGCTCTAGCCCTGGGGAAGCAGTAACCTTCAGAAAGCTGTTCCCCAGCTGACCTCCCTGTTCTCATCCCACCTTCACAAGTGGCCAGGCTCAGAAAGGCAGCTGGGGGCCCTGCCCTGATACACAACAGATGGTTTTAACCCTGGGCTTGTACAGCTGCCTCCATGAGGCACTGTCTCTGCAGAGAATAAAGACAAACTATGTTTTACTTACTGTTCTGGATGCTGCATTTCTTAGAGCTGTCAGTTATTCCTGCTTTTCGAGTTACTTGCATCACTGGAGGAAGGCTGTCCCCTAACATCAGGATCCTAAAGGGCGCTTAGAGTAGCAGAGTGCTTCTTGTCCAGCCTGAAGATTCCTTTCCAGGCTTTCCTCCCCTCTGTTCTGAGAGTAGGAGTAAGTGTCCATCATTGCCCTGCCAGCTGACTTGGCAAGACTACAGTAACCCTTAGTGCAGGCACTGTGCCCTGGCTCAGGGAAGGGACAGGAGCAAGTCACCGTGCTGCTGCTGCTGCGTTCACGGGTCAGCCCGAGAAGCCCTGTCCTAGGGACAGACCTCCAGAGCCCAGGGAATGCAGCATACGAGGCCACGCTACGGTATATGTAGAAGTAAGTTTTTAATGGCTGGTTAATTATGATATCACTACATTTTATTGCAATATAGTACTATTTAAGCACTTTTAAAAATGCAAGGTGTACAAAGATTAAATTAAGACTGTAAATTGACTAAATATTTGGTTTTTATATAAATAGGTCATAACCACACTGTGTTGACATGTAATACTGTTATAATACAACAGTTAAACTGGTGAGTCTACACAACAGAAGCTGTCTGTAGTTAAACAAGGAAACAAAGTTGGAAAGACCATGTTAAAACAAAAAACTACTAAGATCAACAGGTTGGGATTGTAAGTAGCAACAAACATATTCACTCAGCTCCTGAGTAATTCAAGTTTTACAGTACACATTAAAAAATATCATTTCTTCCCATCAACACTATATATCCAAACCATCAGGTGTTTATGCATTTTGCAAATTACACTGATTGAACTATGTAACAACAATGGGGGTGGAGGTTGGCAAGTCATCCTGCTCGACATTTACATCACCCACATGCTATCCGTGTCTGCTAGTCCGTCCCACCACAAGGTAGCAGGATTTTTGGTTTGCTTTGGACAATCGTTTGAAGGATTGGTACTCGTCAATTTGGATGTCTGACATGATCAGTGATACTTTCAACTCTTAGTTGTCCGAGAGGTTTAAAGATGGAAATTTTCTCCTAACACTAAGTTAGAAATCATTTGCATCATGCTGTAAACTAGGAAGCAACATAAAGCAACAGACTTGTCCTTAGTACATAATTAAAATTCCAAATTCCAGTCGGCAGAGCTGGTCTACTTTCCTCGCTGAATATGCCACAACACCTTTCAGATCTTCAAATGCATAGCTAGTGCAGGTAGTCCTCCACCGTGGCAAACGCGCAGGATCCAATTCCCGATCGAGCCATCAATCCCAGACACTGTGACGCCTGTCCCATTGCTAGGGCAAGTGGTGGTTGCTTTGGCAGGTTGTGAGTCTCTGGAGGAGGAGGATCAACAGGTTGCAGTTAAAACACCAGATTTTACAGCAACACACTGAAAAGGTTCAGGTGAGCTTACAACATTCACTTAATTCCTGTTTACTTCCAAAGTTTGCTCTTACAGCAGAGACTGAGCAGGACCAACAACGTGGCCTTTTCAAATTCCCCGCTTAGTGCCTAGTTTTGCTTTGAACAACAGATGATGACATCTGTTATATTAATATGCCCCCTAGAACTACCCTGTCCCAAAAAGAGCACCCTGTAACGCTGCTACGCTTTATTTGCCGCTCAGCCAGCCCAGCAACCAACGTACAGCGAGCAGCTGGAAGGCAAGGCACCCGTGCCATGCCCGAACGCCAGTAGGCCCCCCTTACCTAGTATTGCACTGTTCAGTACAGAGCACACGGGTTCTCTTTGTATCGGGTCAAGCTGGTTCCCAACAGGGCTGCTCCACGGATCGGAATATGCAAGTAAACTGAACGCGTCCTGTGGAAAGATGTTGGGTTCTCTTACTACATCTCACAGCTGTATCCCACTAGCAAGAACAAGGACCATTTTCTTCACTCATTTTGACTGTGAGTCACAAAGGCGATCGTCAGTGTCCTTCACTGACACAACAGGATAGTAAGGAAGTGGAATGGGACTTGCTGTGTTTTGGGCAAGCGGTATTTTTCCCAAAAGACGGATGTTAGCAGTATGTGATGGGGAAAGAGGAAAAAAACAGTCTGAACACTGCACACAGTCAGATCCTGGCAGGGGAGCTCTCTTCCAGTGCAGCCTCAAATCAAGTAAAGTAATTAACACATAGAGCACGGGACAGAGCGTAATTCAGGCATCCACATCAATCCCCTTTCTTGCAGCTCATCATTAGAGCTGAAAATGGCACTTGGATCCAAGAGGCCAGGCTCTGGGATACCCAGCCAGGAAGGAGACGAGGGAAGTGCTGAATTCATCTCTGGCTGTAGCTGTATTACAGCATGAAGCTGTCATCTTCCCCGTGAATGTGCTACACAGACAAGACAGGAGACAGCACTGCACCACAGCTGAGGAGAACACTGCTCGCAGGCAGACAGACAGACAGGCCAATGAATGGCAGAAAACAGAGCAGAACAGTACTGCAAGGCCGCCAGGCAGCACCGCAGAGACTCGCGCCACCATCTCGAGGTTACACGTACCTTGAGCATCTTCTTGTTCGCCGTGTTTTTGCCACATTCTCTTCTTAGCTGCTCACTCATCGCTTGCAACTCTCTTCCAAAATGGATCATTCTTTCAATAGCTGCTTGGCTGCCACCACAGAGCTGACGTCTTAACTGGCTGGAATCTACTTCTGCAAGAACAACATCGTCATCATCACCTCTAATGGAGCGGGCAGTGACAACCTACGGGGCTACAGGTTCTGCGCTCATCACTCGAAAGACACTCGCCTTCTCCCAGAGACCGTACGTGGGGCCAGAGACCCTGGCACAGGGTCCCCCGACACCGAGCACTGTTAAACCCTGCTTTCATAAACACTAGGGAGATGTAGTTAACTAACAGCCAGCAAAGGCCGTCTATCTAGAAGTGCTGTTAATTTCAAAACGGGCAATTTAAAATTAACTATAAACAAAATTTTGCCCTAAAATTTTCTGGGAGTTTAAAATTATTGACAGCAATGGAAGTCCAGGCAGTTCTGCCTTTTCAGTTCTCTGCCACTGCAGTTCTAAAGACACACCAAATCTAGAGCTGCTAATAGAGGGTAAAAAAAAAAATTACCAGCCCAAAATTACTCTTAAACAGCCCCAACAGATGTTGGTACAAGACTGTTCATATTCCTTGCAGAATGTATTAGCTTAATGATTTGAATGTTTCAGGGTTCTGTAATCATGCAGAACACAACAATTTGATTTCTTGACTCTTTGCTACAATATTCCCAAGTACAAGTAATGTAAAAAATAGCAAGGCAGTGTATTATTAGCAAACCAACCCTCAGCTTCCCTGAAAGTTCTGCCTCTCAAATTTGCAACTAAAGCAACCTGTAAAAAACCAAAAAAACAAAAAAACAACCACAACCCCCCCACCACCACGCATTACCCAGTCCTTGCTTCTTTTCATCATTGAAATCAAGTTTTGAATCTGTTTTGATGTAATTAACCATAAAGCCATTCTTCTTTCCAATTTTAACATTGCTATGTAGTGCTGTATTTTGACCACTATTTCAAACAACGATTTGTAAGCAGTCCCCTTTACTTCCCCACCCCCCTGGCACGTGAGCATATTACCTCTGGAAAAAAATCTGACTACTTAACATCACATACACAGCACAAATACGTCAAAAAGCAAAAAAACCACCAAAACCCCCACCAAACTCAAACTGTGGGGAATCACCAATGTAGGTCAAGAAGCCACATTTCTTTTTTACAAAGGTGAAGCACCCACAAGTCTTCAAACAGTGCTGCTTGCTGCAGCCCAATCCAGGGCATCACTTTCCAAAGTCAGAAAGCAGCTACATTAAAAACACCCCACCCACAACTCCGCGCCCCGCGCAGCGGCATCGTGTCTGTCACAGCACGCCTCTGTGGGAAAGGCTGCCAGAGAGTCAAGTAGCACTTTGTTTTTTCTGTCCCAGAGAATAACTGCCAGCTTTGTTCTTATCCATTTCAGAGCACAAGGCAGGGAAACGAGTCTGGCGATTTCGGTCTCCCCCTTCAGGGCTGCAGCAGACTCTTTTTTGCTTGTCAACAGTCAGCTAGTGTTTCCCAGCAGCGGCAGCAGGCACCCTCGGACCTGTGAAACCCTTAAGTACCGCTGAGCTGTGGAAGTTTGCCATCCACGTCACGAGTTTCAGGTTTCCTTCAAACTACCTATTAACTGAGGTCTGGTTAAACCCATGGATGGAGAAGATGGTGCTGCGACCGCAGAAAAGACTGGGCTGGGTTCCTCTGCCCCTTCCGACTGGCCGGCAAGAGCATCCCCTGCCTAAGCTCCAGCCTGCAGGCACTTTAGGGACCTCGCCGCCTTTGCTGGGCAGGGGTGATTAGCACCTCGACTGACAGGGTCAACAGCATCTTTTTTGTGTTGTGGGGGCCATCGGAGGGTATTTTAATACTCATTTGTCACTGTCATCAAGAGGTGTGACTGAGTATAATGCAGGTTAAATAAAGCAAAGCTGTTTAAGACCACAGCTACTTAAAATTGGGTAGTTTTTAGTGGAAACCTGTTGTTGTTGTTGTTTTACACCTCAGTTCCCAATTCATATTAGCACTTTGCACTCATCAACAGAAGCAGTTTGGAATTTCTACTCTTACAGCCAGATGCAAAGATGCCATGAGAACCACAAATGGGAAGAGGACTTCAGGGAAGAGGGATAAGCAACCTGCCAGCCCTAAACCAGGCGTGCGACACAACTGGCTGTTTCTTCTCCAAAGTGCCTCCTTAGAAATTGATGCTGGTGTCAAATATTTTTTTTTGTTTACCAATTTCCCCTGTTCACACACTGGCATCGGACCACCTCAATCAATGGCTGTAAGATTTACACCTAATAACAGCAAATCAAACAAACAAACAAAGGTAAGATTTGAGCTAATATCCCTTATTTTCAAGTTGGGAAGCATTGCAAGTAAAAACATAACCTTGTTGCCATCACTTAATAAAAATGTAAGAAATATCACTGCAGACCCATTTCTGTGTCACATTCTTCCATTTCGTGATCATGTTTAGAACTACCATTTAGGAAGCCATTGGATGAAGTCTCAGCAACCCCATTGGAGTAGTGATCTGTTTCCATGTCTACATCATTGCTGGAAGAGAGCAATAAGTAAGAGGTTTACTCAAGCACATAAGGACTACCTTCTTCACAGCTTCCATACAGTGCTTCCTACCACTGTTTTTTTCCATAGAATCTGGTACATAAGAGCACCAAGGCAATTTTAAGGCTCCCAACTAACATTAGCATTCAGCAAAATAACATTTTCAGACACTGAAAAATTAATTATGTTGACCATTAATCAGGAGTAAGC
Organism: Hypotaenidia okinawae; assembly: GCA_027925045.1. Classification (NCBI taxonomy): domain Eukaryota; kingdom Metazoa; phylum Chordata; class Aves; order Gruiformes; family Rallidae; genus Hypotaenidia; species Hypotaenidia okinawae. Next base: position 67,386,717 of record BSDF01000002.1, read on the forward strand.
AGTATAACATTTCCTATATGCACACCAAAAACATTCTTACCTTGGTTATCTATCCAAATGTATATAGAGCTGGAGAAAATGCATTAACAAAATATACCATTCCCACCTTTTTTTTGTTTAACACAGTTACCTCAACATACAGCCTAGTTCAGGAATATCATATTTAGGCTAATCATTCTTTCCAAAAAGCTGTGACCTCTCATTTACACTCCATGGAAGGCCAAGTGAAAAGAAGAAAAACCCAAAGCAAATACTGAGTAAACCAAGATGCTGAAGAGATACTCGGAGGCAAATTCAGACCACATAACTCCTCCCCACACTTCCTTCAGAGGAGGTCACAGAAGCACTTCTAGAAAATGCCAGCATGGCTTCAGGGACTGAGCTTTGCTGAGAGTTACATCCCAGGCTATTCTATTTCATCATGGAGAATGAAAACCTAAAACCTGTCTCAAGATCAAAGAGAGTTAATTTAGAAGCTTGATATCTGGCTTCTGAGCAGCCAACCTTCCTTTAAGGAAGGAAAGCAAAAGGCCCCTCTGACTGGGCCACACCGCAGCCAAGGAACTGTCTTTCTTCTGTGAGAAATATTAAAGTTGCCTGGACACTGCCAGGCTTTTTTGGCAGAGGCAACTGCTGACACAAACACAGATCATGAAGTTAAAAATGCAAATTGTTACTCTTACTCCTGCTGCACGCCCACAACCCCCCATCATCACTATCCAACTGAAATACTTTCTGTTATCACCACATCATCATGCCCTAGTTGGTGGTTTTGGGAATCCATCTTTGACAACATAGTTGAGTACGGTTCTGTTTCACATCAAGTTAGGTTCTGCTGGCTCTGTGCAGCCCAGAGCTTAGTAACTACTGGTTATGAATAACCAGGTTAATTCATCTGCTTTCCTTTTCTGATTTGAACATGTCTGCCCAAGTGAGGGTGACTAGAGCAGGCAAGCAATTCTTGTGCGTGCAGCGGAAGGCAGGCCGCATTTCAGAGGCACCTCAATTGTGCTTACACTGCGGGTACTGCCACAGAGATTCTGGAAAACTTTGTTACCTACATGCAACAGGCTTCAGTCCGTGTCAGCAACCCAAATTAAAAGCCCAAGTGCCAGGGAGCTAGTTAACCTTCCCTATGCCATTTCAAAACTGACCATGAATAGCTGTAAGCAAGACCATTTTTTTTTTTGTCCATGACATTTCTTTAACCAAACAGGAGAAAACAATCTTTTGAGCTTGAGAAGCTATAAGAAAACCAAAGCACACTAGAAGTGATCGCAAGCTGTTGACCCTGACGTGTTTTAAGTATCCTTGAAAACAATCACATCAAATCCCACTGAGAACTCTGCTCTGCAATACAAGCACGTGCACAACACAAGTCCCAATGCAAGTTAGAAGCAACTGAAGTTTATTCACCTGGAATAGCTGTTAACCTGCTGTGATCTTGATACATTTATGTTGTTGAGTTCTGGTACATTCAAGCTGGTGGTCGTGTGTTTACTGTGACAGTAAGACTGATGCGCTTTATTTGATATTACTCCATTACTGCAACTACTTTCAAACCCTGGAAGAAAGTTTTGAAAACTGAGGTCATCTACAAACTTATTTGTAAGCACCAATTTATAGAAGTCAAGAAAGTACAGCTTAATTATTCCTGGTCAGTAGACATTAGATTCGCCAAACGAACCAACCCAAACACACCCAGCCTCTGTGTTTCAGACATCTGCACCTTCAAGGTTTCTACAGCACAGCTGTTGAGCATTATTTAACAAGTACCAGTACATCCACGAGAAGGTTTTTCAGTTGTACCTACACACCAGTAAAACAGAAACCAGCATCAAGGTAAAATAATGTTTTAGAAGTGACACATGGTTTCTGAAAGATCTGAAAATCTTTTCTAGACCACTGCAGTCATCATGAATGGAAGCAGACAACCTAATCACATGATTCTCTTGATAAATACACAGTAAAATTGAGTGCTGAAAATACTTTACATATTGCTACAATTAAATACAACCTCCCTCCTTCCTCATATAATTATTTTAATTGTTGATATTGTGCTTTGCTAAATAAAATTACACCATGCTGTGAAATTACGGTGTCTGGCTAAAATATCTTCTGACCCTTCTAAAATAAAATTGAGAAACTACTATTGGAAGCAAACATGTAATTGCCAGTTCTATCAAGCCCAAAAGCAGGAGCTCCCCAGTATCTTCTGTTATAGAAGGAGGTCACAGGAAGGGCACTTCATAAACAAAACAGCTGCTGCCATTCAGGAAACCCCAAACCTCAATTCTAATAATGCATTTGTCAATTTGCTTATCAAGTAGTACCTCTATTTTCAAAATTTAAGAGAGTTAGAGGTACTTCCCACAGTGGATCCCACCTGAAGAACCAACAGAAAACGTGAGCGGACCTCCAACTCACACATGTGACAGCAGAGCCTTGACACTGGGAAGCAAAGCAAATATACCATTGGTGTGGCATATTCAAATCTATGTGGTATATCCTCCACATCAACTTACCAGAAAAGTGTGTGCTGCTCCCTTTGCCTGTCGCCAAATTGTGGATATTCATTCCATGGCTGGGACTCATACTAGGACTACTGAACGATCGTGGGCTAACAGGGTAACTATCTTGAGATTTTGGACTGTGGCCTCCCAAACACCGCACTTCACTGTCTGTACCATTCACCATCTCTATAAACTGGCGCACCCTAAACAAAAGGCAAAAGAAGTTAAGCTAATAAAACGATTTCCACATTGCAATTCACCAGTGATAGCAACGATTTTAGTGTTAAATAGGCAAAAAGTCTGACTCAACAAAACGCTGGATGTCAGTAACCCGATCACCAATAACCTTTGGAGCATTCAGCCAAAAATACACAATTACAAAGTTTGTGAGGGAGGAGAACAGGAATATTATCCTTCAAGGACAGACTCTGTCAGTAAGTCCTCGAAGTTAAGAGAGCTAAACTCTATTTTCTTAACTGTTTTGTTTTATTGGCGGGGGCACGGTTATTTCTTGAGAAGGGTATGTCTTTACGTTGCCATGTCTGTCATTTCTCTCAAAGTAAATGAGAACACAGTTTGACTGTCTGGAACAGTAAGCATTAAACAGTAGCTCTTAACATTGAACATTTGCACTAGAAAACAGTGTAAAAAGCAATTTCATATACAAACCTTCCCTTTAGAGGCTATCGCTCTTTGTCAATTTTATTTTAGATAAGGAGGTTTTACTACAGACTACAGCTTTATGTTTTAGGCTTGGATAGACTTAATACAGCAGCAAAATTTAGCAAGTCAGACTGAGGAAAAGATAACACACAGTTGACATTGAGTGAAGTCTTTCATCAAAACGTTCGTATTGTGTGAATTCTGTGGTAAGTCTGCAGTACTATCACATGAATTCTGTTCAGCACTTGAGCGTGACAGACTTCAAACACATTCCAAGGTACTTAACTGCACATTAAAATTAAACTGCTTTGTTCTTATAGGAGATAACCAATTTTTTCCACATTCAAACACTGCGACGTGATATGAATTCTGGAGAATGAGCGCAGCTGGCAAGTAAAAAGCCAGAATGAAGGTGACTGTTGTGTGCCTGGGAAGCCAAGAGAACTCTTTGGGATTTATGGAACTGCCACAGCATTAGCTGGAGGTTTCTAGTAAAGTGACATGAGTTAAACAGTTCATTTAAAGTCAGTCACCCATTTGGAGGAACAGACTAACTTATGCCAACAAGGCTCATATGGTTCTTGAATATGATACGCATCAGTTCTCATTCTAAGTTTTACTTGATACCCAAACTGATTAAAATTAATTCAAAAAAATTACAAAAGCTTAGTTCTAGAGAACAAGTCTACAGTGAGATGTGAATTATGCTGCGAAACAGGACCTTGATGACAAAACCTAGTTAAACATGTAGCAAATCATATAGCATAAAGTGAACTATACACATTTTCTAAAAAAAAAACCTTTGTTTAAATTTCTGTGAAAGCTTTAAATGAGTAACTGTCTTGTCTCAGAAGGTACTGTGCCATCTATAAACACACATCTGTATAATTTGAAGACTCACTTTAATGCAAATAAGAGATTAGGATTTCTTTCTAGTAAACTTGGATACAACTGTTGTGTTGTTTCAATGGCTTCTCCCATTCTTCCTGCTAAAACCAATTTCTGAATTCCTGTTCACCAAAAAACAAATAAGAGATTAGGATTTTTTTCTAGTAAACTTGGATACAGCTGTTATGTTGTTTCAATGGGTTCTCCATTCATCCAGCCAAAACCAATTTCTGAATTTCTGTTCACCAAAACATCAGTTAAATGGACAGTTTATGAACTAATACATGTAAATTAACAATTAAAAGACACTGCAACCATCAATCAACAAGGCTTTTTCCTCTTAGAAAAAAAATACCATAAAGATCATGCTTCCTTAAAATGTTCAACAGGAGAATTTAAGAACTGCACTCCACCTACAGATCTCTACAAGAGTACTCAATATTTTTATTTATTGCCAGCATACAACTACTTTGTACTCAGATCACATATTTAGAGCTAGATTAAGATTGCAGACACTCTTCTGCAATTTATTTATCATTTTCACACCTTTATAAATAAGTATGTACTAAACTATCATCACCCAAGAACATCCAGATTGCATCCCACTCCCAAAGGTTCGATTTTGACTAAGAAAAACAAAATTTAGTCTCTCTCACCTACAAGGCATACTTCCAGACAGGTTGTAGTTGACTAAACCTTTCCACAACAGTCCCTGCTTTAGCTGACACTTCTGCTGCTGTGACCCGGCTCAAGTCACAGCCAGCCTCACAGCTCCACCCACCAATAGAGAAATTGATCCAAATGAAAAATAGCCCAAGGAACGGGTTATTTATCAACCAGAGCAGTTTCCCCACGTGGTATGTCGTGCAGTCACACAAATGCCTGTGTCCATACAGCAGGGATTTAAATGAACAGGGGAAGGCACTATTTAATCAGGCTTCCAAACAGCACTGCCACAGCAATTTAGAAGTGAACTGCTGTTTGTCCTCCTCTTCCACTTCCCCCTCGCAACAGTAAGCAGGAAAATTCAAATTTAACTTACAAAGCATTCTCTAGTCTCGATTTCTCTTCGCAGTTCACAAGCTGAATGTTTGTCAAGTCTAATTTCTACATTCCTGTTTGTGCCTGACCATTAGTACTCACAAACACTCCTTTAGAGACATTACACACATTTTTCTATTCAAGAGAAAGGCAACAGGTAATTTACCACATTCTGCTACATCAAATCAGTCCCAAAGCTTTAGTGCAGAAGTTCACCTTAAACAGCTGCACATGGGTCTGTAACTTCACATGACAGCAAAGAACTGTACTACAGAGTAGTGCTGAAAGGAAATTCTACAGTGATGCTTAAGAGAAAGTTTAATGTAGTATTTGTTTGAGGAGGGGGAGAAAAAAAAAATAAAAGGATGCAACATGCTTTCCAGCCTTACTTTGTCTATTTTTAATGGAAGCTAATTCTTCTAGCACAGTCTGGTCTGTGGATCTGGCGAATGCCTCTGCTGTTGCACAGTATCCATGGTGAACCAAGTAAGATGACACCATTCTAAAAATAAAAACAGAACCCAGAAACACTTGTTAAATACAGGTAAGAAACCAGGAACTTCTAGAGTGCAAAACACCTTTTTTCAAAAAGAAAAAAATTAACAACTGAAGAATTCGATCTGAAATTCAGGAATTTCTGTCAGACAAAAGTAATTCAGTTAAGAGTCAGGATCTTCTTCAAAACACTGTACAAAAAAACCAAAGACCAAATGTATCATTTTGTTATGGATTTTAATAAAAACAATCACCCAAAGAACCTCAATTAATATACTACCTGCTAATTCAGTTTGTTTGGGTTTTTACTCATTAATACACATAAATAAATTGTTTTGTTTTCACAAAAGGAAAAAAAAACCCACAAACCATCAACCATAATTTTTCAAAGTGAGACACTAACAAGCCACAACTTAATGTGGTATGCCAAAGGCTGAAAATACAAAGGGAAATTTCCAGAGCACAGAGTACTAAAAATGTCCATTAGAACCACAGCAATTTTTCTAAACTCCTCAGTCCCCATTAGAGAGGTCAAACCTGAATGGAAGGCTTACACTCATCATTTTAACCTCTTAATTATTAACAATATGGGTAACTCTTCTCCAAACATGTATTCATGCTCAATTTCACACATTTATCAAACCTGTTACCAAAACCATTTGTAGTAGCTTCTAATAGAGAAGAATTTTTTCACAGTAGATACACTGTTTTAAAGATCTCTGAAATCATGCAACTATTACCTTATTGATTTTTTAAATGAACAAAGTCTTACTTCTGAATCATTGTTTGCCATTCTCCTTCCCGATCTCCTATTGGAAATCTGTCAATCTGTGCTTGAATTTTGGTTCTCCACTCTCGCATATAGTCTTCAATATCAAATACAAAAGGGTGTTGTCCAAAATTAGCATCCACAACCTCTCCTGGTGTTTGAAGGCCTACTGTAGGGTACAAGTTTGGCTGCAAGAAATTTTTTCATTAGTTTTTTTCCTCTTATTCTAAATTCCCCACTTCCTTTTCTTTTCATTTTTATTTTATCCCACTGCCACTACTGGTGTGAAGAAGCAAACACCTCTGGATCATCTGTCCAACAGTTAAAGCATCTTCTACCAATCCAGAAACACAATGTCCAATTAATTTTATTCCCAGTGGTCATTTTTTATTTTGAGGTAAGCAGCCTTACTGATCCTTCTCTTTCTAGTCAGAAAATGCACTTTCTAAACTGTGCTAATGTTCACAGCTTTTGGTTTCAATTTTACAATATACCAATTTTTAAATTATTTTTAAAGATCAGGATTAAAGTTTCTTTTAAAAAGAGAACAAAAATTAAACTTACAAAGTGGGCCATTTTCCTTTTGGGGTGAAATACTTAAAACATCGCTGAATTTTAGTGGTAAGAACTGACAGGATAGAGAACTCATTAGCCTCAAAGTCCAAGTGTAGTGCCTAAAAAGAACTGCAACAGTGCATTGAAGTTCTCGTGAATTCCTGGACTTGTATCTAGAAAAAGACTTTAAAGCATTTATTGTCATCTCAGTTTTATTTTCTGTCCAGAGATTAGGTCTCCATGCAAGTTTGAAATATGCCCAAATTAAGAAAAGTAAAATCTGCCTCTTGGGATTAAAGTCACTTTCTCAAGTGGAGCTAGCATCTCAGCAATGGTAATGCAATCAGCTGGGCTTTTCTGTGGGTGGGGCTTTGCTGTGGCCTGTTGGGGTTTTTTTTATTTATACATATACCTACCTCACATTCACACTGCAATCAATGGTGGTATGTTACAATTTTATGCTGAACTACAGAATAAGCTAAATAAATTAAAGCTACCAGGAGGAAGTTACCAACATGCAGGTCAGTAAGAAGACTGAAGCCCAGTGAAATTAAAGAGAACTATTCTGTTTGTTACAACCATGCCCAAGCCTATCTTGCTGGCATCTCCCCTTTTCTCTTAAATAAACCTTGCTCATAGCATTACCTAGTCTAGGCTTACCAACAAAGCACAAGTCTCAAATCTTTTAATGAGATGAAAACAATCGATTCTAATGAGGAAGAGCCCAGCTTCAAACTTCAGGTGACAGTGTCAGTTTTCCTGTGCTGGTGCCATGTGCTAGCAAGGAGCCCTGCTGGTATCTCAAGGATCTGGGACAGGGGTAGTGGCTTCCTACACAAAGCATCCAGCCCTGTGTCACAGGCTTCAGTTCTCCTTAATACCTGTCCTTGCACCTTAAGGCCATAGCAAACGGAGGGGCTGGCCAGGTGGAAGGGTGTCACACACTGTACCCAAACCAGATTAAATCAGAAATGAAGTGAAGGAGTATAAAAACCAAAAACACACAAAGAAGTGCAGTATCATGCCTGTACAAGTAGCATAGGGAACACAACAATTTTAAGGGAAGTACAATTTAACTGGCTTGAAAGCTGGAAGACTTCAGGTATCTGCAGCTTTCTTTAAAAAAAGTTGTTTTGATATGTTTGAACTTAGGAAGCGATCAGTATAGAAAAGGATTTTGAAAATCAGGCACCAAGCATGAATTACAGCTATCACCTCTTCAGTAGCCAGCCTTTTTCATCATGATACATATCTGCATACACACATGTACACACACACGTATGTGTTTAATCTAGCTCTGCCTTTGTATCTAAGGCCTGCATGTGTCAAACAAAGTATCTAATAACTACTGGTGTGTATTATTTTCTGCTAAGCTTCCATTAGAAATGCCTGAATGTTAAAAAAAAGGCTGTGAGGATCAGTGTAAAACCAAAAACCTTTCTGCTTCAATTAGCAAATCATCATTGAAATAAGGAGAAATATATACGAAATTGCTTAAGATTAGCATTGTATTTACAAGAAGCATAAGGTAAAGGCAAGTTATATTTGAAACATCTGCTTATAATACACATCAAAGCTGTTTGAAAATGCACTTATCTTACCGGTAAATCTGTGAAAGCGATGCCTGTAACAAAGAGAAAATTATGATTAATTTCCATACATCTGGATTCTAGCCTCATTTTCTTAAGTGTATCATTACACGTTAAGAAAACTCACCCAAACCATCTCAGAAAACAGGTATTTAAGTATGGTGACTTCCATGATGCTTAGGCACAACTGATGTGTAATAAAGGGCAATACTTGGCAAAAATCTAGTTTTCATTTAAAAGCACTCCATTTGCCTTCAATTTTTCAAAATAAGGCTTGGCATTTAGCAAACATCATGCAGGTATGCAGATTTAAAAGTAGGAAAACTTGCCTAGAGATTAAAATTAACAGGAAAAATAGAATATCTGAACGTATTTTTCATTTGCAAGTCTCGATGCTGACAGATCAAGACTTAACGGTGTCTTTTCTTGTTTAATATTACTTTTCTTCCTTCACAGCATTATCTTTTCATGAGCAGCATGTGCCTATATACTCCAAACCAGTCTGGAAAATGTTTCGCTCTCATCCACAGCAGGGTGTTTTGGTTTTCAAACAGTAGAGCATCCCTCTACCCATGAGACCAAGGCAATGATTTTGCTGTCTTCAGGATCAGAGAAAAACCTGACCTCTATACTCCTCAGGAACTTCAAGCAATTACTGGGGGGGGCAGCAGTTATTTTCAGTGAAAAAGTAAATACCAGGAAATCTTCTAAGAGCTAAATGGTAACAGCATTTCATAATTTCCTTCATTGTTGCAAGTGCTTCTTCAAACGTTTTTTTTTACAAGTGCATACTGATTTGAATCCACATACTCAAACCCTTATTTCGTTTGTATTGCTGGATCTTCAAATTTAAGATTAAAATAGTTAATCTTTTGGCCTAAGTTCCATCCCCATTCTTCCCTAACCTTTAAAATCTCAGAGCATCACAATTCCTTACATCTTTGATACACAAGAGTAACATATAGAGTGAACCTAGGCCCTCATATCATATCTCAAAGCTGTAACTTTACTTACATTTTAACTCTTCCTAAGCTATTACTATTTTCTCTGTTTAGTACATTTTGGAATCCAACTCAACCTTTTCCAAAAAAACCACAGCAGAAGACAAGACAGATAAATGATGACTGACATATAGGGGGATTTTCAAGGGGTTTTTTCCCAACCCATAATGTCACACTTGTGTAAATAATTGCTTAGCTATTGGCAGCATCAAATCCCAGGCTGAGCCAGAGATTTTCAATACTGTACAGTGCAACTGTGGCCCAGAGAAGAAACATGTCCTCTAAGTCACAACTGTATAGGAATTCTGGACAACCAGTAGCAACTCAGCAACGCATGCAAGCCCCAATGTCTAATTTCTTTTTCCCCTAAACACAGAATCCATTTTCCTTTGTCAGAACTTCAAGTTAGCAGTAGAACAGCTGTCAGGTTTCCTTCTGAAACCCATGAACGTGACAGATGGCATTTTACTAGCCTCTCCTCACCTATGCCCTCCTGCTCTCCCCTTTAAACAGCTTTTCATCACTTTGAGTGTTGTATCACGGTTAGCCTAATCCGCCCTGCTTTGAGACTTCCACTGAAGGGTAAGGTTCTGTTCCTCCATGCACATGGCCATCAGGGCAGTCAGAAAACCAGTCTCTCTGGTTAACAACCTGATCCATCTTACCTCCAGGCAAACTGTTAGTAGTTCCAAAAAAAAGAATAAAGACTACCCTTCTCCGCTTTAACTCAGTTAAAGACTAGGGTAAACACAACATGAACTTGTTATCTTCCATTCTGACATGTATCCTGAAACAGGGCCAAAAGAAACCACACAAGTCCAAGTGCCCCACTGCTCCAGGTGTCACGCTGTTAAGTTCAGGTATATAGACTCAATTTAGAAGAAACATTCAATCATGAGGGAACAGAATCACAAAAGTGATTACATGGAATTGACCTCTAGAGGCATCTAAGCACTGCTCTGAGTAGAGGCAGGACAACTCCAAACTTACATGTTTGCTCAGGCCCCGAGCAAACAAGCAGGCAGTCTTGTTCTGAGACACAACAGGAAGAATTTAAACCACCTCATTCCCCTTGCTACTTTCCAAACCTTCCTCATGTTTGGCAACGTGAGAAAATAAAACAGCGACTTCAAGAGTCCCTATTCAATGACCTCTCATTTCATTTTGAGAAAGCCTCTCTGCTGCTTATCATATTTCTACCCACGACAAAAACCTTTTCTCCTTCCTGAGCTTTATCCCTTGAAACTTCTTATTTCCCTCAGCACAATTCCAAGATCTGAAGCCCTTGTTCTCTCCTTAATACAGGAAAATTTTTTCCCCACTTTTCTTGACATTCTGTATCTTTCCTTATTAAACTGTACTAAGCAACTTGATTATTACATATATTGCATCAAAAATTTTATCTCTATCCCTTCCTGCCATCAAACTCAGAAACTGTCTTGCAGTGTTGCATAAATGCTAAAATTTACAAGGGTTTAATGGACTTAATTCTAACACAACTTGTCTAAATCAGAGCCCAACTGTGCCTGACTCCAGACTGGGAATCCAAAAGCCATTGTTGTTCAACATGTCCACAATACCACCCATCTGATGTCAGATTTTAGTCAAGGCTGGGTGCCCCCTGTACAGCAGCAATGAGTTTTAGCTATATCCGGCCTCCAAATCTCTTCCGTTATCTTATGGTATAAACATCAAGTATTTTTTGTGGAATTAATAGCAGAGTTCATAAATGCAGGTCCTGTGGAGTGTGATGCTATGAGAAAACCTTTCAAATTCACAAGGAATGTCAGTGCAAGTGGCACATAAGAATTTATGGTTCCCAATTCTTTAATTAATTGATAATGAGATTCAAAGACTTTGCTCTTGACATGGAGTTTCAGATTTGCAACATCTTTACAGACATAATGTTACCATTAAAAATAATATTTCTGCATACCCAAGCTGTGTCCATTCTTTGTGTAGAAGCAGGTATTATTGATAAGGTTGACACAACAACCAATGACATCACCCGTAGTAAACGTTGGGCCATAGGGTTGTCCAGTTCCAGAAGAACAGAATGAATGTCCATCATCTCCATGGTAACCATATGAATGTTTATCCCAACCTAGAGAAGAAAAGCATTTGCAATTTATTCCTTTATTATGAAACAATGGAAAGACTATGCAAAGTTAGTATATTCTAGCCAGGTCAGTGTGGTTGATTACTGTGCTCAGCTTTCCAATTTCTTACATAACTGAGACAAAACCATTGCATTTAAAAAAAGTGACAACTTCTTTTATTAAAATGGCTGATCAGGTAATTCCATTTGTAGTACATAACAGGCATTATAAATTCAGATAACACATTCTTCTCTGTAAGTAAGCATGTAAAATTATCAACACCAGAAGCATGATCAGCTACAGTACTGACATTTGAAAAGCTATATTCAGATCTGACATGTCCCAATAAAGCAGTGAAGATTCTCCTGTTGTCCCTTTCATCTTGCAGAACTACTGCTACTGTACATCATAACCAAATTCTTCCTGGCTAAAACCCAAACATGTATCTCTGGGGAAACACATTTCTACTCCTGATTATTCTTAATGACTATTCAGCAGCAAGCAGTCTCTGCATAACTGCAGTCTTCAGACTAGTGTCACTAGCTGTGCTGCTCCTAAAAAATAAACTTAAAATATAGTAGTACAATCAATACAGGTGACAGTTATAGCCAGCAGGTAAATCATTACATATACAAATATGGTGCTAATTTTGCAGGTGGAGAAGCTGTTCAACCAGTTAAAGGAACTCCATATTGTTACACAAGTGAATGAAATTGACAGACAGCAATTTTAGTCTGAGTTAATTTACATATACCTGTCCACATTCTCTGCAACTCACTGCTGAGCAAAAATACCTAGACAAGGAGTAAACTTTCAGCATCACAAAATCTTCCTAACAGATCCATTAAATGCCTAGTCAAAATAATATAAAGTATCTGTAACACAAATCACCACATTTCATATAAGTATATACATATACACTCAAATATACACACACGTGCATTCTGACCAAAAGGATTTATACTGACAACTCTGATTACTTTTAAAGAGTAATGCAATTATTACTCTTGTGGATTTTTCTTTTTCTCAGGCTGCTGCATAATGGGTTAAATGGAAAATCTGTCACATACTTGTGCCCTTAATCTGTATGATCACTGGCTTCAGGTGGGACCACAAGCACAGCTCTCAGTAAATTAAATACCCCAAATTACTGCAGTTGCATTGATTAGGAGTACCTTTGAGAATTATTTGCAATGCATCCTAAATCATACTCAAAACAATGCCACTCACTAACAATTCAACACCCTTAGCTGGGCTCACAGTGTAAATGGCATCTCCATCAGAACATTTGGGTGAGAAAATGACAGTGTAAAAGCAACAGAATGCAGATACTCTAAGGTACATTCAATACAATTTATACTCTTGGCTCACAGTAACAATTAAAAAAAAAAATCAGCTTGCCTCTTTGTTACACTTAAAGATCTATGAAAAAACCAACCAACCTAACATGTACAAACACACACACAAAACTATTGAAATACTACACAGAGATACTGCAGACCACTTAACAAGATGGTGTCCCTGACCATGCAGGCCAATGGAACAGTCAAAACTATTACAGAATCTCCTGAGCTGGAAGGGACCCATAAGGATCAGAGTCCAACTCCTGGCTCCACACAGGGCCAGCCAAGTCAGAGCATGGGACTGAGGGCATCATCCCAATGCTTCTGAAACTCAGTCAAGCTGGGTGCTGTGACCACTTCCCCAGGGACCCTGTTCCAGTGCCCAACCACCCTCTCAATAAAGAGCCTCTTCCTAATACCCAACCTAACCACCCCTGCCATCGCAGTTATTCTACACATCATTACTACTGAGGTTGGAAAGGTACTCCCCTCCGTGTCTCAAAAACTGTTTTATATAGTAGTTTATAGCTCTCTACTGCTAGATGTTCAGTTTACAGAGCAAGGCAATGTATAGCTTCATTTTTATCAGGAAGCATGATCAAGATTTTAAAATATATTTGTTTGCTAAAAAGTACCCTCATAACATTATAAATAACACTAGGAGTTGAGGGAAGTAGTGTAGGAACAAACATATGGTAAAACAATAAGAAGCTGAAGTTTTTAGCTGCAAGCTTTACATAACTCAGATAACATAGACAACACAGAGACATCATGCTACACTCTCTGTTGCTTACCAGAGAGGCCAGGCATATTTTAAAACCACAATTAACCAATACAAGTAACTCACCAAGTGTACTAAGTACTGAAACATACCTGGTAGTCTGTTCATGTTCACACCCTGTGCCGAAAGCCCAATTCCCATGTAACTGTAAAAATGAAAGAACAACAGAATTTTTTCTGTCTCTTACAAAAATATATATGTATACTTGAGATATTATCAAGAAACACCGTGCTGACTAATCACACTGGAATTAAGCTGCTGAGAAATCATTTAATACTGGTACAACAGCAAAGGAACTGAAAAGTAATTCCTGATATATATGGTATATAGACAAATTCTGTCCCTGGAGGAGGCAAGGACAACTTCACTCTCTTTTAGGCATCCTGGGTTATCAATGAAGAGTACTGGTATTAACCATAAGTTGAAGCTTAAACATGAAGACAGGCAGAGGCCACCCCTTATTTTGAAAGCTGGGGTAAAGCTGTACACATTCTTATTTCATCACCTTCAATGTACATAACGATGTTTTGCAGACAAACCAGAATCAGTAATTTTACAAAACACATGTAAAACTGTGCACCGTTTCAGTGGCAAAAGGCATCCTTGTGCAACGCTTACAAAAAGATCAGGCTAAATCATCAAAGGCTTGGATCATGGAGTAGAATGAGAAATTCACCTGCAACATTACCAGAGGAGGAAAATACTTTAGCTATACTGACCAGCAATCTTGAGTCTAAACTAGTTAGGTCAATAAAGTCCTAAAGTCATCTTAACAACGGTAGTTTCAATAAAGTCAGTATCCAGTACAATTGTTAACAATTTAATAGCAAATACTGGAAAGTTTAAGTTAATAATCCCAACTACCACACAAAAAAAAAATTTAAAAAAAATCAACAAAACCCCACACTATTTGAAGTTCATAAAATCAGTTTTACTTCTGTTTAAGCAAACACAAGCCATATCATGATCAAGATGACAAGAAACCAAAAAGAAAACCAATCAAGCCAACTAAAAGCAAACATTTTAAAAAAAAATCACCTAAAGATACCATGTTTGCAAATCACACAAATGATTTTGACACTTGTTCAAATTAACATAAACTTATCATTAAATAATTAATGTGCTGTATGAAAAAACCTCACCTGTTCCAATCTGAAAATAGTTTAAGACAAGAAATATGAACTCTGTATTCCTGTCTCCTAAGATGCAAATTTAAAGCAACTATTCTACTAGAAAGTACAGGTTAATCTGCTATTCTAGAGGCATTTCATATAGAATGAAATGGAGCAGGCAATCTCAGAAGTCATACGCTTAACTGTGTCCTGGGCTTTGGGTTTTTTTATTGATTATGTTCAATGGTTGCCTTAACCACTCTGATAATGACAAAACCCCTTCTCTGCTACTTTCTAGCATACAATATTCATCTACCTCCCAACATACCAACAGCTTGAAATGAAACCTCAGAAACATATAAAACAGATGCCACGTTTAGAGATACTGAAGAGCTGAAAGCAAAGAGCAACAAACAAAAGGATTAGTCTTTGCTGCATTGTTAATTACATTACTGAGGCACCACTGCAGTAGCAGAGTCAACAAAACAATTATAAACGAAAGCAACAAGTGGAAAACCCTTGATTTTTGTCTTGAACAATATAGGCAGAATTGTTATTAGTATAGTCTGGAGTTTGATGCATGAAGAATTCTCATGTAAAGACAGAAAATCTATTATTGTAAAGTCTGCTGATTAGAAGAATTTATTGAAAGAAGGGGAATTCATTTTTTAAAATAATTTTTAGATAAAGAACTCCATTGACTGCAAAAAGCCTTTCTACGCGAGTCATTAAAAACTTCATCCCAATAAAGCTTTCACTTCAGTATTTAAGAAAAAAGATTAAGGTTGCACAAAACCACAAAATGCTACACAGAAAATCATCACTTAGGTAACATTTTGGTACCACCTGTTTTTTTTATCCCTTAGATATCTTATCTTCTGAGCTTCCACTAATTCAGTGACAACTGTAAACATGGACCCACTGCATTTAATACAGCAGCAAACAAGGATTGTTCACCCTGGCAAAGACTAGAAGGCACTAGCTACACACCACCTCAGCAAGAAGACAGATGCATTTATGTTTTTCCCTGGGACTCACTTATAACTATTTAGAACGTTAACACCGTTTCATCAAGGAGACATGGTATAATAGAAACTCAAGTTAGATTAGATTAAAACATTCTGAATAGTTAACACATTTATTATAAACATATTTTAAAAGGAAAAAGGAAGGGTTACAATTTATGGTTTAGAAGTGAGCAAAATTAAATCATCAATTAAACTTATTTATTGTTATATTTGGTAGATTGCTAATCTCATATTCAACTAGACACTTCAGATGCTCTAAAAATTCATCAATAGGAGTTGTATTTATGCCCCACCATTGCATGTAATCTTTTTTTCCTAGCACCTGTAAGCATCATAGGCTTAAAAAGACTTGTTAGTTTTTTTAGAGATGCTTGGCCCTTGTGCAGGTCCAGTCACTGTCTGCAAAAACATTTGCTTCAATGGGAAGAACTACACCAACTGTCCTCCTGTATGCCTACTTCATTTACGATGCATCTCAGAATCAGAAGAAAAACAGCAGCAGAGATGTGCATTTAAGTTCTCCTCCCTTAGTCCACAATAAAACCACAGGGTAGCACAAGCAGCAGACAGGCTAACACCCAGTGCAATGCAGGCACAGACTGTCCTCAGTCAGTTCACAGTGTACTTCCTGTTGTTCTGACATGTGAACTGGTTTGGTCTAGAAGACTAGAAGAACAGGTCCACTTAGACTATGTCACGCCACAACAGCAGCTCTGGGGAAACAGAGGTGCCAACACCGGAAAGCAGCACCCTGACTGACAGGTAGCACCTTCAAAAACCTGGACATGACACAGTGTGGTTTGAGAGGTGAGTAGTAATGTGGTACTGCAGTCACCTCCTCATCACACTTCCCTCCGTACTGTACTTGCTGACAGTGCCTCCACCTGTAAAACATCCCTGGCTGCTGTGCTGGGATGATCACTTACCTAAGCAAACAGAAGTGGCCTGGGTCCCTTGGTATTAAGAAGCCCCCTCTCTGAGCATTTCTGTCCCATCAGTTGCTATTCATGACTTCATTAAAATGCTCAAGTCTTACAGGAGCTTATAGAATTACAAAAAACATGTAAAACCACTTGTGGAATACATTAAATCAACTAGTGAGAAATTGGAACAAGAGCCTATGGCTAAAAAACTAATTACAAGTGTGACCGAGTTGGTACTAAGGACCAAGAAAGCAAATGCAACTTACTTACTCTTGACTTTTTGTTTCAAATTGTATTTATTCGAGTTCATTACAGACAGATTACCATTTTAACGTAAACTAGAAGATAGCTGAGACATTTCACAACTGCAAGTCTCAGAATTTTTTAGGAACACTAAGAAGCTACAGAGTTTAAAGTTTGCTGAAGATTCAACTTTTTCCACAAAGCAAAAGGTAAGTCAATGTCAAAAACACTTGCACTATGACACCTTCCCCCTCCCCACTAACACAGACTGAGAAGCCTAGGCGAAATAGGTGAAATATAAGAAGCAGCAAGCTCACAGTAACTATTTTCTCAAGTACATTTCCAGACAAAGGGCTAAAGTCACAATTTTGCCAAAGCCTAAAGTTTCTACTTGGATGCCTGAATGGACTAAGTGTGAGAAAAACCATCCTAGAACCAAACAGAAGGCAAAAATAGCAGGAAGAGATGGTACAGAACTGGAGACTGCTAAAATGTAAGGAAAACAAAAACCCCAACCAACCACCCCGAACAACAGCAATTCACATAAAAGACACAAAATTCTGATTTTTATTTGAAACTGCTACCTTGAATCTCTTAGCCAGCGTATTGAAGGTGTTTGACTATGGGAGCTTATAGTGATTAGAATTCGGGTTAGTTGCATACTATTCCACCCATTCAATAAAGAGGTGCACTGAAGCTCAAAAACTATACCAAATACCAGTACCTCAGAAAGCTTACTAATGGCTAAAGATAAATTTAAGTATTAAATAACCACTTCTCTAGTTGAAAAAAACCCCACATGTTCCATACTTGTAGAGACAAGTGAAATAATTTAGCTTATCTTTAAGTAACAAAGAACTCCCCACATAGCCTCTGTACTACAGAGATTTTTATTAGCAACCTGCTATCTACAGAGTCAAGCTCCTGACTTTCACTGTGCCTACACGTTCTATGAAAGATAGTACAACCTGTAAAACTGCTACATCATGCTTTGAAATCCAAGCTGGCTTGGTGATGATGAAAGTAAATCAACCCATACCTTATCTCCTATGTGCTATACATTTAAAGAAAGCCACTTCAGTAGTACGGTGTTAAAATCAAAGTTAATATAAAATCTATATGGAACCTAAATACAAGCACTAACAACATTTACATCGATAAATAAGGCAACTAAAAACATCCTAATAGTAGTAAAGGTATTTGAAACAAGTAAAATTAACAGTCTGAAAAAAATATAGGCTGTACAACAGGGACGGTTTGTTTTACTATCAGGTTTGTATCTTCAAAAAGGGTATCAGTAGAAAAAACTGCAACATTTGTAAGGTTTTTAAGACTTACAAATTTTCTAAAGGGCCTTTGAAATTGACTTGCAAAGATGAAGAGTTTTAATAATCTTCTCCTAGTTCTCTACACTGTCTTCACTGACACTATAAGGTCAGAAATACATCGCACTAAAAAGATACGTAAATTTTATCTTTATTACAGTTACTCTGCATTAAAATTTTGTAGGAATATGCTAATCCAAGATTCTTATTGTCTGCACAATCACAGTAAGAAATGAGCTGTTAAATTTTTCCTCTATTTAAGTGTTTCAAAATATGCCATAGACAGTTTGAGTCTTTCATTTCAAATTGAAAACAAGTTTAATTTTATGGAATGTTTCCAAGGAAACAGTATTTTGATCATGATATATCCAGGTTTCAGATGGATCCTGTTCTACATGGCAAGGGGAAGTCAGGCAGTCATCCTTGCATAGTCCTTGAAACTGTTATTCCTGTAATATTTTGCTTGCAATGGCTTTAAGGTTCCTAGAAAGGTTCTTATTTAATGACATCCCTCTCACTTTCTGAGGCTGCACAATTTCTGTCTTGTGACACCTCTCCCTAAACACTAAAGCCTTTCTGGGGACCATACTGTCAGAAAAGACTCGTTTCAAGTCTGAGCTGCAGTAAGATTATTATCTCTATGCTGTACTTATGTCAACGAACCTCATGAAGGGGAGATTTGCAAGAAGCCAGAACCAAGAAGTTACACTTGTCAACTCATAATCAAATCTCTTCTTGCAGCTGCTGCAGTTCACATGAAGGCAGTAATGCAAGCAAGCTACTATCAGATACTACTCTATACACAGGTACTCTGCTAGTAATTTCACTACACATACTTGTATGTAAATAGAGACCAAGTGGATTATGCATGTTTTTGTAACAAATGCGTTATTGTAACAAGTAATTGCTGAGGACATTTAAAAACTGTAAAAATAGGTCTTAAGACTGCACAAAGTTTTTAGACTAGCAGTGTGCAAAAATACCAATAAACCATCAACTGACAGTGTTCTGTATTTTGTTTATTGTTTTACACTTTCGTTATGTAAAAGGAAATGGGTATACTGGACACTAAAGAAAAAGCCAGCTTACTGCAACAGAAAACTCCCATCAATAAAAAATGGTGTCTGTTTAAAGAGTTATACATGCTTTAGAAGACAACAAAGCATTTGTATTTCAAAAGCATCACTTGAATGCACTGAAACAGTTCAGGCTAAACCAGACACAGGTGTCATGAAAACTCCAACTTAACTCTCATGGTATTTAATTGTTTTACAATAGCTTTTCCTTTATTTCATCACATATGCAACACATACTGTAAGATACTGCCAAAACAACAGATGACTGATTGTATGGCCAGTGTTAAAAACCAGCCACAACCCAACAGGCGTCTAAAGCCTCACTGCTTTACCAAAAAGCATACCCATTACTTGCATCAACTGCCATAGTAACATCTTATTTTAGTACAGAACTTACATATGCAATACAAAGCATGCCCAGGAAGGTCTGCATCAGTACAATCACACTACAGACTAAACACCCATGTTCACAGAACTGCAAGCTATCTGCTAAAAGATTAAAGCCTTTCTAAAATTAGCGTTCATTTTTTTTTTCACTAGATGGCTTACTGCTTCCAATTCTTGTTTTCATTCCTCTTTAAAAAAAGAAAACATATCTGCTTAGAGGATTTTGCATTTTAAGCATACATCTTACTCAGCTGTTTTAAAAGCACTGAAGACTGACCAGAAATAAACGGCACTACTCTCATTTGCCCATTGTTAGCAATTTTACTTACAAATCAATGGGCAGAAATTCAAGACACCAAGGATAAAGGCATTTTCTCCCAAAATTAATTTTCCCCAAAAAAGAAAGAAAAAAGCCTTTCCTGGGGGGAAAAAAACTTTAAAGAACCAGAAAGATTTATTTAAACTAAAATTAAGCAGGCATAAGCTGATACCACAACCAAAACCAGCATTCCCTCTCTCCAGTGCCCAGATCTCATTTCTGGCCCAAATCTCTCAGTGCTACAGCTACACATGAGCAGTACAAACAGCCCAGCCGGGGAATGAACCTGGCTGAATACTAACTCACCCCTGAGCCTGAGGTCAACCAGCTATCCAGCTGTGTTTACCATGAAGCTGAAAGTCACAAACTGGAAACAAGGGAAGCAAGCTCAACAAAGTGCTGAAACACTGCTTCTCCTCGTGGCCAAACCACCATCAAGTCTTCAAACTACAGATTAGAGTAAGAATTGTAAGCATTCAAAAAACATTGCCCCAACTAGAAATGCTTTCAGGAACAAAATACTAGTCCAATATTTCATGTTAGAAACAGCTTACGCGTGCATGGCTTACACATTCACAAAGAGCAGGGGTTGGAAGGGACCTCTGGAGATCTTCTAGTCCAACCCCCCTGCTAAAGCAGGATTGCCTAGAGCAGGCTGCACAGGAACCCATCCAGGCGGATTTGAATGTCTCCAGAGAAGGAGACTCTCCCTGGGCAGCCTGTGCCAGTGCTCTGCCACTCTCAAAGGAAGGAAGATTTTTCTCACATTCAAATGGAAATTCTACTGAAATTCCTGTAGAAACGAATGATCCCTCAGTAAGCCATACACATAGAAACTGTTTATAACATAAAATAATGGGGTCAGATTTTGCTTCTGAAAGCCAGGTAGCCAGTGGATATCAGATAGCCCCTTGGAAAGTGGAACCAGAATATGCTTATGCCCAGTATGAAATGCAGAAGAGCGCAAATAAAGGTTGCAGCAAAGCTAAAGACTCTCAACCAAAAGAGATTATGTATGATTCTTCACATTAAAGGACATCCACAGCAACAACGCAAAGCTATCGGACATGTAGTTTACATAAACTATGGCAGCATCATACAAGTTGCTTTATTTGTGTAAAAGAGAAATACCTCAATTGGTATCTGAAATAAAATATTAACCATGGGGCTGTAAGGCAGATGCATTACTGCTTCACACAAAGCCAGAGGACCTAAACAGGTAAAAGGCTAGCACAGCTGAAGACAGTAAAAAAGCAGCAGAAAAAAACTGAAATAACGATTTGAGAGAGACTAGAGTGACATTTGGGTATACATACATAGCTAAGAGAATGGGCACCACGGCGATTATTTTTGTCAAGTGAGGGGACAGAAGTACAGTAGAAGATTTACATACTAAGGCTTACAGCTCCAAATCACAAGAACAGGTCCACAGGACTTAGCACTCCTTTGATCATTCCCACTCCTAGGCTGCCAATGTAGTTTGCTTTAATTAAGCTCCTATTCTGAAGAAGATTTAGATGAAACTAAAATTAGAGTTCTATGCAAAAGGCACTGCAATACCTATCTTTTGTTCCCTTAAGTACTGTATTAAGAAATTACAGAACAAAAGCTATGTGCATTACGTCTGGTTCTCTGATAGAGCAATTACAAACAGGGACTGTGTTAACAGCTTATAAAGGTTCAATTTAAAGCTACAACTATGTTTAGCTTCCCTAATCATACTAGGATTTCTCCACAATACTTGTTGCAATACTCTGCTTTAACTGACATATGTATGTATCCATTTCTAAATTAACTGGAGATTTCAATAGAGATGCAGATATCATTTATTGCAGTAATACACTCTTCTTCCTACCATGTTTTCTAAAAGTACCTTTGTACTCTTACCCCATACTTCCACCTATCCCTCATCTACTGTTATCATCTCTAATAGCTCACATCAGTGTCCACAATCTTCCACATAAAGCCAAACAAAACACAGCAGAAGAGAGTAAAAAAGTAGAATGCAAATACATAAAGGTCCTCAGACCACAAAAGGAGTCATGAAATTAAGGAAGAAAACTGAAGAAATAAAATTAGAAAATATTTACAGAGCAACATGACAATGAATTAGCACTTTCAACAAGAATTTTAACATGTTTAAGGTAATTAGTTCATGTATCTGTACTGTAGCATCAAATAAAAGATCTTAGGCCTCTCTGTGCCAAACAATGTACACAGACAAAAATTGTCTTGGTATTTGTATTTTCAATCTTATTACTTTTATTAACCTTAATTCTCACATCATTTTTTCTCATCTCTTAACCATCAGCTCCTGCATGGCCCTAGCACCTCCTATTGAGGTATCAAAAAGCAAGTTCACTCATTTGCTCTGCAACACCAACCTCCATACCCATTTCTTACTTCCTAGTAAACCTGCTTTCATGTTTTCTTCAATGTGCCCATAAAACCTAGAAGTTGATCATCATGAACATCTGCAAAATTAACACATTACACACCTTCAAATTCCTGCTCAAGACTTCTCTCCCAAATATGTACAGAATTTAATGACAAGACCCACACTGTTCTTGCACACAGCTACAACAAACCATGCTGGCAGCTATGTCATAACCATGTCCTACACGAAAAAAAGCTGTGCTCCTTCAGAGCAGGAGAATAAACTTTGTTGACTGCACATCAACTTTGAGATTCACAAGATCATATTCCAGGAGCAGTCCCACCAAGTGCTACAGTAGCATGAAAAAAAAATAATCTCCTAGACCAGATTTTTAGTACAAGGCTTTTCCTGATCTGGGGCCTGTCATGGTACATAAAACACACAAGAAAGAATGCTGGTAGACTTCCCCATATAACGTAGTACACAGACTAAATTCTTTAAGCTGAGTTTATTTAAGAAAGTAAGTAGTAAAGGCTACTACCAAAGGGCACTCTAAACCACCATTAAATTATCCACTGATGTTTACGAAAGTTTAAAGCTGTACTTCATCTTGCAGATAGATACCACAGTTGCTTCAGGTAGTCTTAAACAGTACTATGACATACAGCTGTAGTGCTTCCACAGCTAGGGCCTTGAGAAGATAAGCTTCTGCAGCAGTCAGGTATTTTAATTAACTGATCCTATTAGATATAGGCTAGTCCTCTTCAGGTGTGGTCTTCCTGAACTCTTCCCACTACCAGACACTGACTAAAGAAAAAAGCTGGTAAAAATGTACCTGGAGCAAGCTAGACAAAACCCAGCAAGCAGTGAGAAAAAGCCACTAAATCCTTTCTGACACAAGCTGGTTTCTATTGCCTACTTAGATAACTCTGCATTGAAGTCCCAAGTTTACTATTACAGAATAACTTACTAGTTTGAATGTGGTGTAACACTGAACTGTAAGAGGTTCATACCACATCTAATCAAAGACCTCTCAGACCTGAAAGCAGGGTTTAGAGCTACACACATAACAGGCTCCACGTTGATACTGCTCTTTACCAGCTCAGCTAAATTTGGCTTTGGTTCCATGCACAGTATTCCCCAGCATCCATACTATCTTATACAACAACAACAACAAAATGAAACATCTCAGCTCATTATGCAGCTAATGTTTCATAAAGTGACACTATAAAAGATCACAAGGCTGAAGCAAATACAAGGCAGTATGTATTATATTAACTGAAGAAAATATCCCTCCAATTTTCATAGCAGTCTCAGTAGGCAACTTCACATGTCTTTGCTATGTACATCTCACAAATAACCATTTAAAATAGAAAACCTTGAAACACTTTATTCAAAGGTTTTTTCTACTTTTGTAGGATTGCCCTGAGGGGCCTATGGAATTAGAAATTAGTGAAAAGCAACACAAAGAGGTCTACGGTCAAGTGTTAGAGGAGAGGAGCTATGTAAAACAACACACACAGAGACACCTTTTGAAACGCATCATTTCAAAACAGCTAGCTTCCAAATTAAGCAAGCAGAAATGTATTTCAGGAGTAGATAAGTGCATCACTAACAGATCACAAGAACACCACCACCTTAAACGACAGCAGCAGGCCAGTTTTTTTTTTAAAAATGTTTAAGGAATAAAAGATTATAAGAAGTGTTCCTAGAGTAGATAACAAAAGATTACTTGAAACACTAATTTCTATTTATGGTGGGCTGACCCTGGCTCGATGCCAGGTACTCACCAAAGCTGCTCTATCCCTCCCCTCCTCAGCTGGACAGGGGAGAGAAAATATAATGAAAGGTTCATGGGTCAAGGACAGGGAGAGATCACTTACCAGTTGCCATCACAGGCAAAACATATTCAAGTCAGGAAAATTAATTTCATTTATTACCAATCAAATCAGAGTTCAGTAATGACAAAAAAACCCAAACCTTAAAAACACCTTCCCCCAACTCCTCCCTTCTTCCTGGGCTTAACTTTACTCCTTATTTGTCTACCTCCTCCCTGCCACCCCCAAGCGGCACAGGGATATGGGCTGCCATCAGTTCTTCACTCACTGTCTCTTCCTCTCCTTCCTTCTCACAAGAGTCCTTCCAACGGGGCTGCAGTTCTTCACCAACTGCCCCAGCATGGGTCCCTTCCATGAGCTGCAGTCCTTCAGGGCCACACTACTCCAGCATGGGTCCCCCACAGGGTCACAAGTCCTGCCAGCAAACCTGATCCAGTGTGGGTTTCCCACAGGGTCACAGCCTCCTTCAGGTGCCTCCACAGGCACCACCGTGGGGTCCTCCAGTGGCTGCAGGTAGGTATCTGCTCCACCGTCACCCTCCATGGGCTGCAGGGGACAGCCTGCCTCACCATGGTCTTCTCCACAGGCTGCAGGGGAGTCTCTGCTCAGGTGCCTGGAGCAGCTCCTCCCCTCCTTCGACACTGAACTGGGTGCCTGCAGGGCTCTTATTCTTGTTATTCTGTCCTCTCTCTGGTTGCAATTACTCCCAGTGATTGGGGTTCCCCCCACCCCAAACACATTATCCCAGAGGTGCTACCACCATGGCTGGTGGACGTGGTCTTGGGCAGCAGTGGGTTTGTGGAGGAGTTGGCTGGCATTTTCTCTATCAGATATGGGAGAGGCTTCTAGCAGCTTCTCGCAAAAGCTATCACTGTAAGCCCCTCCTTACCAAAATCCTGCCATGCAAATCCAGTACTCTCTCAACTCTTTTTGAAGATAATTAGGTCTTCATAGTGTGACAAAATGAACCACAGACATAAGCTTTTCCATAAAGAAGTCTCCCAGAGATAACTTTTGAGAACAGAATTGATAAAAACCCTATAAAATATCCCTACAAGGCAGCAGCAGTACTGAAAGGCCATTATTTCAAAATATCACTATACAATACTACAAGCAAAAAAAGTCTGAATGCTCTGACATACAGAAGGTTTACATAACACTGGGAGAGACAGCAGCAAGACATACCCAAAAAAAAAAAGACAAAAGTTCTGAATTTCATCCAAAGAACAGTAACATAGCTCTTTTCTCTCAAGATTTATTTTCACAACAGGACATAAGCCTCCACACCATACCTGTATAGTATGTAGGACAATGACATTAAATCCTGACTGGAACCCTGAAGCACAGCCACAGCATACACTGCAGCAACTGGAAAGAGGTATTGCTTATGTGGTCCTACATAGGCAACATAATGTCTCAGGATCAAAACACACCCTCTTCCAAAAACAGCAAAAGATGAAAAAGAATTAGTAGCCTGGCAAAGACTCCATTAGCATTTCAGGACTTTCCCAGATGAGATTCTATCTGTCTCCATACACTTACAAGCATGTGTCACCTACAATTCAACAGATTGGTGATTTGAACAGATTCTGGGAAGCAGCGGCTGTACTAACTCATTAACTCCTGTTCTTTACATAGGGTGAAAAATTCCCAGGCACCTACCCAGAACACCCCCTTTATCCTTAATACTGTTCAACAAGTAGCCTTAAGAATAACTTTGTGTTTTAAAATTGATATGATGTCTGTGGAAAGACTGCCACAAGAAGATAAGCTGGTCTGCTGCACAGCCTAAAACTACATGGAAGTCTGTAAAGCCATATAGGCAAAAACCCACCACCTTTAAAGGTTAAGAGCAGGATCAAAATACAGTCATCCAAACCCTAACTTCTCTGCCAAAAAAAAATTAGAAGATGCTGTTCTAGTATTTATTGTGTACACTGTTTTGTGGACAATTAATACCACAATCAACTCCCTTAAAACAGCCAAGTACCATAGTGCAGTTTCTCATGAATAATGAATTAAGCTATATAAAAAGTGGTAAAATATGGAAATAAGCTTTGATTCCAAAGACATCTGTTGACAGAAGGAAAGACAATGTGAGACAGTACTTCAAGTAATAATTAATAATATGCTCAGTGCTTACCCATCTCTTCCCTTACTGACAATTTTAACTTCGAAATAGTATATGCCACAGGCTGCAGGTATAGGATGTGTAGCTCGAACAGAAGCAGCATCTTTTGGAGTTTTTCCATGTCCTGAAAAACAATTGCATTCAAAACACAACAAAAATGTATTTTAGATAATTGCAGAAGATGGCTCAAAGATACACATACCAACCTCTCAAAACGCTTATGTAATAAGCAATTTGCTATATTCTCATCAGCCTAATTTTTATGCTAGACTATTTTTTTCCAGCATCAAATTTTTACTGTAGGCACTTGCACTGCAACTAAGCGTGTCATGTCATGAGAAGCTCCGGATAAACTACTCTAAAAGGTTCTAGAATTATTTGAAGGGAAACTAGAAAAAAGTTTTGCCACAGTAGGTAACAACTGACAAAACCCCATCTGGGTTTGAATGGGCTGAATGATTTCTCAAATGCACAGGGCTTACTCATTTTTAAAGACTGAAACACGATGTAGCAGAGTACATCAGAGTACTAAGTACTAAAGTACTTAGTGCTTCTGAATCTTCAAATTATTTAAGATACTTTAATTATAATGTCCTTTGGAATACATGTAATTATATAGAATGTACAATTCTTATTTCCCTTTTCTTATAAGGGAAACTGCTTATCAGCTGTACCACAAGAAGAATGTCCAATTGCCAGATCCTGCCTACTCTAGGGATTTTCAACCTAAACCCAAGAGCTGCATACACTCCATTAAGACTAACTCTTCTGAATGTGTCACCCACTTCACAGCCCTATACTGCAAAGGCAACTTGAAAGCAGGCTCCTGGCCAGATGACAGCAGCAATCTGTTCAAGCAAGCTCAGTCTCTCCCAAGCACACCAAAAATCCCTCAATTATCATGTGAAAGTCACATATGGGGTCACAGGACACAAGTTTTAAATAAGAGAGAGACAGCAAGCTGGAAAGCATAGTGGATGCTGGTAAGAGTTATTTCAACAAGATGGCAACCGGGAACAAATTATCACATGGATCCCATGCCCACTCTCTATGTGGATCTGAGGCACGATGAAGAGCCGACTGTTTTTAGTGTGCTGTATGAATCACTTGGGCTGCAGCACTCCTCCTGTCATCTCCAGTTCAGACAGTGAGGCCTTCTGCACCTGCATAGCAACTGATCTGTGTATGCAAATACATACACTCCTTCCAGTGGCATTAACACTGGGATTATTGCTTGGGCACAGATTAATCATGTCTCACGTACAGCAAATCAGGTCATACAGTAAGGAAGAAACTTCAGGAAAAGGACAGCAGAGCCAGCCAGAAAGAACAGGCACAGCTGACCTACACCACTGAACTTCTGTCCATAGAGCCCTCTAGTGTAAATCTTGCTAAAACGGTAACCCCTTCTCTGCCTGTAGAGCTAGCACCTCCCATCTCTCAACAAATGGCATATAGTCAGGCAAGGAGAGCTCTCCATTTCACCATGGCCGCATCTGCACGCAAAACTTTCCTAGCACAGCATGAATTCTTCACTCACTGAGATTAGCTTTAGCCTACATAGTTTTTCTGATGTAACTAGCTCACCTTCAGGCAACTAGCCAACTGTCTTACTTTTCTGGGCACAAATGCATTGCTAACTTTTATATAAATGTTAGTAGTAACATATTAAGGTCCCTAAGGTCCCTTGATCACCTCACAGACTTTCCAATATTGGGCTTATTACCTTCTGCATGGTGTTTTCAGAAGTCTCACACTAGGAAAAAACAGTAATTTGCTCCTCCATACACAAGACTGGATTCACGTTTTATTGTCGACCGTTTTTTAAGTTATTTCCTCAGGCTGTATCAACCAAGTTAAAACCAAGCACATAACCTTAGAGCTTCCACAGGTTTGCTTGGTTTTCAGGTGCTGGTAGCTCACTATTTAGCTACTATAAATTAGATTATCGTTTCCAAGTATGCAAAAATCATTCAGCTAAAGGGCACCCAAAACTACATAGTCAGAACATTAAACTCCTGAGAGATCCCTTAAATTCAGATAGCTCTGGTTAAATGATGTGTTAGAGAGGGGGTGGAGGGATGGAAAGATACTGTCTTTTTAAATATCCTTAGGTTTTTACTTTAAAATAGACTGCAAAGAAGTTCCCTTGGTTACTCTATGATCTTGACAATCTGTGTAGTTTCAGTTTGAGTCAGTCTCCTTTTTTGGTCAAGTCTTCCACATAAAAGTAGTAGGAACTAGACAAATATTATTGAAAAGTACATCTATACCCAGCAGACTTTGTTTTGTGACATCACAATCTAAGTGTTTGGAAGCAATACCAATTTAAGGTATTCTCAGCACTTCTTCCTGAAACTAGTCCCCTTCTCCCACCCCCTCCCCAGTCCATGCAGTCATGCAAGGACATACCCCAAACTGGATTGATTAGCTGACCAGGCTTTAAGAAACCTACCAGATTTTTTTGAGCAGCAGATCAGTTCCCTGATCCAGTTCAGGACACAGCCACAAACAGCTGCCGCACTGCAAATAAGAGGTCGACACAGGGGCAGAAGTAACAGGATACCTTACCAGTATTGCCAAACACTGTGTGGTGAAGCAACATGCTTGAGGAAGTCAGTGCCCAAAACTACTTTCATCCCACTAAAACAGAAGACACCCTAAATTTAGAACTGCTGTCCTTATAATATAATCTCCTGTAAATCCCATTTTACCATTTGAGTATGCAGCTTTTATTTGCAGTTAGTTATTGTTTCTAACAACAAATTCAACAGCATCAAGCAGTTGACTACTTTGAAGATATTAAAATACCTCCACATTGTCTCAACATGCTGAGACTTTTGGTACTACCAAGCTATGTTGGATTACACAAGGGTCTAAGAGGTACTAGTTGTAAGTCAGCTTTAAAACAAGAAACTCTTTGGAGAGCAGGTAGTGGAACTGCAAAATTTCTTACCAAAGGGAATTACAGATGCCAGCATTTATGTGAACACTGGGCATGCTTCTAGATCAGAAATTAACTGAGAAACTGCCTTCAGCTCAGGATGTCCTTCAGCTTCAAATAGCTAGAATCTGAGAGGGGAAAACAGAGATATACAACAAATATGCCCAACGTGTTTTTAGGTTTTTCTGTAGGCACTCACAGCCACTGTCGCTGACGGGACATTAGCTTGGCATTATGTATTGCTGCAACATTCTTTGGTCACCTGAATCTCCACTTCCTCACTTGTGAGTAAAAACGAGCTTCAACACACAGCTCCAAACTTCTGAAACAGAGGTTCCAAATGCCTGCAGTAGGTCATACCAATGCTGCCCTATGTCCCCTACACCACACCTCTTCTGTAGTAGCAAGCTATAGTAGAAGTACTGAAAAAGGATACTTTTGAAAGATGTATTAACATTAAAAGTTAACAATTTTCAGCATTAAAAAGACAATTCTGCAAACAAATGCACTGGGGCAGAGATGGGAAACCAGGTGTACAAAGTGTGAACTTTACCAGTGTAAGGTTTACAGTGTAAGGTAAGTTCAATTAACAATTGTTTTCAATTGGGTTTTCATTAGAAGTGTTTAACAACCATGAATCAACCATGCTTAATGAGTAAAGCCGTTTTATTTTTAAGCGTTCTTTCATTCACACTGATGATTTTTAGTGAACATCGTATCATCAGTCCTTTAGCAGAACTAAATTGAATTTTATCTGAATTTAAATACTATCTACTTTTAAAGAAGCTAATTCAGATAAAACCATCTCTGGAGAAGCTATTTCAGCTTTTTTTAAAAAGTATATTCTTTGAACCTAAATCTTAGCATATAATGCATATGCACCTAATAGTCAAAAGCAGTCTATGGGAGTGTCTACCTAGACAAAAGTGTTTGTACAGTTTAAATCCTTAAATGAAGTTTACATCAGCTGAACTACGGTTATTTCCAACAGGTGGTTCCATGAGTTGCTCACATTGCCAAAAATAAAATAATCACAGCCTAATCTTCTGTTGAATTCAGCAGGAAAGTTTCACTGGGGGGGATGTGGGGGGCGGTGGTGAAGTGTACAAATGTACAAATTACTGACTTGACTTCAACTTTTTCTCCAGTTTAAAAAAGAAAGGCATCTCAGACCTACAAAGGTGTCCAAAAACAGGCATACAGCACTGTACTGAATGTACTTCAAGTGTTTTCCGGCAGAAAAACTGACACCACCCTTGCATCACTGAATGACAATAAAGAACTATTACTATAGTATCTCTTCTGTTTGGTATAGCAATTGGGAGGCATAGCTTGCACTGAAAAATACAACAGTTTTGGGGTTTGTGAGGGTGCCTTTTGTTTAGTACTAGAGGCAGTTCAAAGGCAACTGCACTGTAAATAAATGCCTGGCTAAGATTTCCTGCCCTGTGACACATAAGAAAAAGTTCACACGATGGCAGCTTACTCAAAATTGCATAACTTTCCTCAGCTTTTTTTGGACAGTCATCTCAAGAATAACTTAAGTGAAGGACTTTCCATGATTTTAGCACTAGTGATTTAGTCTGTTTACTTAATTTTGTGTATAGCTTCTTTCATGGTTACAATCTGTTGAGTCTGTATTTTTATCTCCCTATACTACATAGCATAGATCATTATCTGCTGAAAACTGAACTTGTCTGTCTAGTGGAACCCTTGGTATTACATCCAGTATTTATGAAATCCCTGGTTACCAACAAGATCCATGTGTTAATTCTCATTATTTTCAATATACATAGGAATATCATTAAAGATGTTTTACCTTAGTAGCTACATGTTTTGTGCAGTAACTGCTTTACAACTGCCTGAACCCTCATGCTTTCTTTACTGCTTAGCTAGAGCTCAGAGCTGTTGATATTAAGTGAATTTTTTTTTCTGATACTGTTTTTCACATCTGCCTTACGCAGATACACTAAAACCAGTCACTAGGACAGTGTTACCCTTCTATCAGCTTGCACAGCTAACTGGCAGCAACACAGAAATCTATGTCTGTCTATCTAAAACTCAAAAATACCCTTGGGTATAGTCTTTAATATCACAGTTTCACTCAGGCCAACCTATCTGTCATATCCAGATTTTGACAAAGCTTCAAAATCAGGGATCAGAGTTTGTAAAAGTGTAACAGAATAGCTAACTGTGGAAAGAAATTTTGCTATCAGCCCATTCTGATAAACAACATGCCAGTCAATGCATCTTCTCCTCCACCACCTCCCCTTTTCTTTTCTATTTTAAGTAACACTATGATTCAGAGAGAGAAAACAGAAGAGCGCTGACCCTTGGGTTCTGTTGACCCCCGACAAAGTTCAGAGAGCTGTTATCCTGATGTTAGGCTGTAGTCCTTTTTTTAAACCTCCAACACTTGATTAACACCCATTTTTGTGGAAACTTTCATTATTAAGCACTCTCTAGGAGGCTTGCAAAAAGTGTGAGGTCCAGAAATGCAGTACATCTACTGTACCTCATGTTTGCATACAAGCTCTCCACTGGTATGAAAGAAAATGAAAGCAATTTTCAAAATTACAGAGAGAAGACCATCATTCCTCTCACAAACCAATGAAACAAAAATATCACTGCTTACAACATATCAGCACATTAAAATTATGAAGCTATTAAAAAAAATACTCTGAAAGCTTTTGCTCTGATTGTTCCCCTGATTTTTTCAGAGGCAAGCATCCCAAACACCTTCAGGCTGGAATGAAAGCACTGATCTGCCACTTTCTGTCTCCTATCAGTCACAGAGGGGAGGAAATTACTCCAGAAAAACAGTTTTATAGCCAGAGATCTACAGAGGTAGCAGAGAAAGCTTAAGGAAGTATACAAGGCGCCTATACTACAGTAAATAGAGAATAGTAAGAACTGCTTTTGATTACTAGCTTCTTTGGACAAATCATTCTCCTCTCCTTTCCCTGAGTTTTTTGATCATGAATAGAACAGATCTTTATCCGTGCTCAATGTGAGATTCAGTTTTTCTTTTAATAAAAGTGTCCACCATTCTTCTATGGCTACTTAGGTAACTTCAGAAGCACTGAAGTGCCAGCATTCCACAAGAAGATACTTTAAATGCTTTGAGACCTCGATTTGCAACTGACTGGTAGAAAGAACATTACTAAGCACATTCTTACTTGCCATCTTCCCTTATTCCCTTCACTGAAGGTCCTCATTTTCTTCCTTTTTATTGTATTCTTGGAGCTAAAGGGCCCAGGAAGGAGAAAAGGCAGCAGATGTTTTAGAGTTTGTTTTCCTTCACAGTTAGTTCTCAGGTAGGGATGCCCTCACACCATTCACTGCTTAGTCCAGTTAGCAACTCCAGGAGCAACATACATGGGGCTGCCTAATAGCCACTTCCATTAACTTAAGAAGATGGACCACTTAAAAGGACATTCACTCCCACCTGCAGTTAGGAGAAAGAAAATGGTACCTATCTTTTATTGGCACCTCTCCTCTTCACAGTCCTCTGGGCTAACCTTAGCACTCTTCAACCTTCATTGCTTACTATTATTTAAGAGCTAAAGGTATTTTTTTATTATTATAACCTACTAACTGTGCTTTATGGCTTCTGGTACAGTATCCACAGTATTTCTTATGTTACCTACACTTTAGGGATATGCAGAGCATCTTGAAATTTCTTTGAGGTAATAAATGTATTCCTTTTTGTTTAGCACTAAGGCAAAGGAGAGGAGTGAGGAAAAACAGGGATACCACAAAGAAAGCTTGAAATTACACTGGCAGACCAGAGAGGTTCTATCTCTAAATTCCACTTCATAAGTAAAAAGAGTTGGTCAATGCAAAACAAGCAGAAGGGCTCAACAGCCATAAAGCTATGATCATCTTCTAAAAAAGAAGAAAAACAACAGCAACAAAACTCAAAACACCTCACTGCCACACTGAGCACCAGAAAATACAAAATGCTTCTAAAAATACAAGGTCATAAAACCCTGAACAAGAGCCAGGAAATTCAAAGTTCTGTATTAAACAACATGCCCTTAAATCACTCAGTGCCTCCTGGAA
Source organism: Hypotaenidia okinawae (assembly GCA_027925045.1). Classification (NCBI taxonomy): domain Eukaryota; kingdom Metazoa; phylum Chordata; class Aves; order Gruiformes; family Rallidae; genus Hypotaenidia; species Hypotaenidia okinawae. The sequence continues at coordinate 67,420,222 of BSDF01000002.1, forward strand.
ACCTGCTCTATAGTCATCAACCTCCTTTATTATCTTTGTATGGTGCATTAAACAGCATTTTTACAGAGTATTTTTGTATGTCATACTAAAGCCTCTCTACTAAAAAAAAAAGTGTCTCCAAGAGTACATTTAATCCTTTTGTGGCAGCCAAATCCTGCCATGTGTTTGTGTTGCCGTTCTCCTCCTCTGATTAAACAGTAACATGTTTATCACTTGAATTTCTCCACTGTAAACTCTACAATAGGGTAATCGCAAGGTTGGTTGGGGTTTTTTTCCCCTCCCATTACGTTCATTAGGCTACAGGTTGACAAAAGACCCAGTTCTTCACAGCCAGCTCAGAAGCTGTTTTAAATCCACAACACTTCTACTTTAGGACTTGGGCCTAGAACACCAGATGTGTCTGTGGTGGTAGGTTTTTTTTCAGATCAGAGTGTACACTTATGCTTCCAGCTTTTATGACACTTCATAACAACCAACGAGTTTTCCTTCTATTGCCTCTTTCTGATTTATACAAACACATACTCCTCTGATTTTTACCTTCCTTTGAAAATCAGTAACTTAAGCTATGAAACGTTGGGGCACAAAGTTATAAAAAAAATCACCTTAAATTAATCTAAGTCCTATTGTTGTGCCTTCCCTCAAATCACTCTGTCGTCTGTACAGCAGCTAGGCAAAACTATTACCAGTGAGTGACTTTAACTCTATTTTTCACAGTTTAAAAATAAACCGTGTTTTTCTCTGTGCTTTCCCCTCCCGTCATTTCCGTGTTTAATAGCTTAACGCTTGCTGCTCTTAACTCCATTTAACCCTTGCTCTTCTCGAGAGGGGAAAAAAAAGCCATTTCTTTTCTCGCTCATTACCATAAACAGGACACGTCACGCCGATTCTCCTTTATTCTCCTGCCTCAGACCCAAACCTTCTGGTGATACCTGAATCCACAGAGGAAGTCTCAGAGTTTACATAATGCCCACTCCAGAAACATAAGGAGGCGGGGGCGGCCCATTGCCACCCCCCACCCCCCCCCAGAACCGCGACAGAAACGGGGGGGAGGGGAAAGGAGAGAAAAATATAGCTGAAATAAGGGGAAAAAAAGCCCTTTCTCTCCACGCTGCGGGCAGTTTAGGGGATCAGAAAACACAGAAGGAGAAGAAAGAGGGAGAGGAGCGTGTGTTGTTTCCTGTTATTGTTACTCCTGTGCCCACTGCCCGACGGAGGGGTCGGGCCGCTGCTCCCCGACATGCAGCCCCCGGCCCAGGGAGGGCCCCCTCGCCCCTCCGGGGCACAGGGGGTCACAGCGGCCCGGGCCGGCCCTCACCTTTGTAGTGTACCCGCAGGTTGTTCTGGGAGAGGCCGATGTAACTGAATTTGTCCTTCGGGCTCCAGGAGCGGGGCAACGGTGTCTCCTGCTCATCAACGGCCGGGTAGAGCCTCTTCAACCGCCTCTTCAGCTCCTTCTCCTGCTCGTTCAGGGCCGGGTCTCCGTGCGGGAACGGCGCCGGGGCGCTGGTACCGCTGCTGCTCCCCGCGGACAGGCCCAGCGCCGCGCCGGTACCGCCGCTCCCCGTCGCCGCGGGCCCGCTGCCGGCGGCAGCGGGCGGCGGCGGCGCAGCGGTGGCTGGCGGCGGCGGCGGCGGGTGGAGCAGGAGCGCGGCGGCCGGTGCAGGGCCGGGGTTGGCGGCGGCGGCGGCAGCAGCAGCAGAGGGGATCCCCGGCGCCGACGGGGGAGCGGCGGCCGCCAAGGGGAGCTGCGGCGGCGGCGGCTGTTGTTGCTGCTGTTGCCCGGACATCCCGGCTCCGGCCTCCTCCTCCTCCGCCGCCACCACCACCTCCCGCGGTCGCGACTGTCACCGGACGGGCCCGGGGCGGAGCGACGGGGCAGGCCCGGGCGCTGCGGAGCAAGGCGGCCGCCGGCGGGTCACCCCCAACCAAAGCGTCTCGGAAGGGGGCGGGGCGGGGGGGCGATGACGACGACAGCGGCGGCGGCCCGCGGAACTGCCCGATGGAAGCGGGGTGCACCGCGGGGTGCGGCGGAGCCGAGCCGAGCCGAGCCGGGCCGGGCCGGGCCGGGCCGAGGGAGCGAGGCGGGGAGAGCAGCGGCGGCGCCGGGCGGAAACGAGGCGGGCGGAGAGCGCGCGCCAGGCGCCGCGGCAGTGCTAGCTCCCCCCCCCGCCCGCCTCCCGTCTCGCGCGCGCGCGCGCTCCCACTGTCCAGCCCCGGCGCGAGGCGCCGCCGTGCGTCTCCGAGTCAGCTGAGCCCGGGTCCTTGCCCCGCCCGCCCCCTCCTCCCGCGCTCGCGACGGCGCGAGGGCGGGGAGAAGCGGGCGGAGTCTCTGCCCCTCGGCGAGCGCTGGGCTGGGCGGTCGGGCAGGCGGTGCGCACCGAGGCGCGAGGGCAGGAGTGGGGGAGGCGACGCGGCGGCTTGTATCGCCATCGATGGAGAAAATAGGTGGCGGCAGGCCCGTCCGGCGGCTGGCAGGCTGCCTCCTGTCAGGTCTGGCTTTGCCTCTGCTGCCCGCTTTCGAGCCCGGCCCGGTGGGCCGCGCTGGTGGGACGGGAAGCGCCACCGAGAGGAGGGGGCGGGAAAGCTTGGGAATGCCTCGGTTGACAAGAAGAGCAGGACGCTGTGTCGGTGGGGTTTATTCCTCCTTTGGTTTCTGCTCCCGAGGGGTATTTTTATTTGTTCTTAATGGAGCTGGTTAATAAAGAGATTACCTGCACTGGTATTTTCGCATGGCAGCAATGAAAGAGAAACACCTACAGACAGGCAGGCGTGACTTTGAAAACATTAGAAGGGGATTTTACGGGCACATCTAGAACCTGGAACATTGGGCACTTCGCAATGTGTCAGTGTGTTGGAGAACTAGCACAGAAGCAGGAAATAGAGGAAGCTAATTATGCTTCACCTGTGTGAAATGTCTGGTGAGGTAATGCAGGTGTGACACTAACAGAGGCTTGTAAGAAGATGAACGTTTCTCACCCTTAGTTACAAAATATCCTGTCACATGAGGCCACTCTATGATGCCTAGTAGCATCTATGGCTGGAAAAAATGCAGTTATCTAAAGATATCCTACCAAAAGGAGTGGTAAACTATGCAAGAGCAGATGCACCTAGGATGGATGTCAAAACACGAGATGAATCATGCCTGAGGTTCATTTACCCTGGCACCAGTAGACTATCTCCGCTAGATCCAAGTTTGCTTTCTAGCATCTAGAGGTTGTAAAGCGTGAAGCTTAGTAGTTTTAATTTTCTTTTAAAATAGTATTTGGCTAACACAAACTTTGGGGGATATATTTGTTACGTTTGTAGGTATAGATGCACCTTAACTTTTTCTTTGAATTTCAATAAATTTTCTGCCATAGCTATATCTTGAGTCGTGGCTCGCTTTGCATTCCTGCAAAAATTCTTCATGTCCTCCATTCTGAGATCACTACCATCTAGTTCCTGCTCCTTGTACAATGGAAAGCAGATGTTTCCGTGCTTAATTCTTGACATAATTTGCTACTCTGATTGCTTTTATCCTGTCATGTACCACCTTCCTAGGATAAATATTCCAAATCTATCAAATCACTGCTATTTACAAAAGCCTTTTCCCCCAAACATCCCCCCTGACAGACCAATACACATCACGTTTTCTGAGGTAGGATATACTTCAGACTATGCCCAAGAAGAAAATAAATCCGTCTATGTAGGGGCATTCTAAGGCTTGGTATGAAACCATACATTATTCCTCCTGTGTTCTGTTAGCTTACTTATTTTCTGACAACTGCTTCATGAGGATTAGGGAGAGCACACAGATATTTGCCGAAATGCCCAGTGTCTGCTCTTCAGTTGCCGCCGATGAGTTGGCACTCATCAGTTTTAGAGGCGGTCCTCATGTTCCTCTCTTAACATGCATTCTGCGTTTTCAGTGCTGAGCTTGATTCGCCATTACATGATCCATTCTGTTTCTTTAGGACTTCTGTGACTTCATCACAGTCCCCTCTTGTCTCGCTTAACTGAAATAGCTGTGACAGCTGCAAATCTTACTGTCTCACAATACAGTCCTCTTTCTAGACCAGTGGTAAATACAGCAACAACGCGACACTTGCTGAAGAGCCCTGAAGCAGGCTGCCGTTAACCTTCCACCATCACAGAAACTCACTTTTGAATCCTGCTCTTTGTTTTCCATCCCCAGTTTTTGAGCCATGATCATACTTTTCTTTGTGCCCAGTGATTACTTAGCTGCTTGAGTCGTTTCTGGGATAAGGATTTCATCTAAGGTCTTTTGAAACACTAAAATGTGAACTACTCTGCTGAAATCTCTTTGATTTGCAGGTGGGGTGGGGTTTTTTTTGATGCTTTCAAAGAGTTTCAATAGATAAATCATACAGAAGTTATTTTGCTTTGCAAAAAAGCCAAATTAGGCCTAATTTCACATGTAGGGATTTTCTTCTGTATGCTTGTTTTTCATTTATGTTTACTTTCAGTGACCATTTCAACCAAAGAAAATGCAATCTAGCTTGCCAGCAGCTGAGGGTATTTGTTTGTCTTCCTGTTGGACGCTATCACCTAGGTGTCAACATGTGGGATGTGTTTTTTAGTGTGAGTGCTGGTGTTCAGTGCCCTCCATCACTCCAGGACCTGTGTGCCCAAGACTGCTACCCTCCACACAGCATCCATCAGAATAAAGCTCTCCTGATTGCACAAGCATGCCCTCTTCTCACAACAGAGTGTTCTACACAGCCTCGATGGTCCTGAAGTTGATTTAACTCCTGGGTCCCACGTCGGGCGCTCTGTATGTTTTCATGAAGAGTCAGTGGGCTGTGGCCATCTGTGCCAGTGATGCAGAGAGTGTTCTGACTGTCATCAAGAAGCAGAGGCAGGATTCTCCTTGGGAGTCTATTTCTGTGCGTGTCTTTTGTCCCCGCTGCAGGACCCAGCCTCCTAGATGCACATGGATTTGGTACGCGGGCTACCTCTGCCAAATTTCTAGCCCACTTTCTCTCTGAAATCTAGTATCTCCCATTTGTAGTGATGGTAATTGATGACTGTTCTTTGTCTAGTATTGCTCCTCGTTAAGTTTTTCCAATGCATAGTTTCTCTGCAACTGCTTTGGAATTAATTTTCCCTGCTCCAAGAAGCTGCTTGGAGATCAGCGGTGTGTTATTTATTGTTGTACCTACTGTGCTGAATTACTGGTCGTAATAAGGAAAGAAACCCACTAAGAAGTAGGCTGTGATAGTTCAACCGTGTTAAGGATAGATCTTTTCAAACAACCTGGAGGATTTTTTTTTTTGCCAAGTTCTTTGCTATTTGGACTATTTTTTTCCCCTGCTAATTTAATTGCTCATATATAGGATAGGCTTGATGAACTGACAAATGAAAGACTTGCCAAAATGAATCATATTATGAATTATAGGCCATCATCAGCCATTAACTTGGTTGAATCAAATGGTAATCGAGTTGCAATTACTATATTACTGCTCACACATTAACATGGTGCTTCTGCTTTTACAAAACTGAGCAATCCGCTAATAGAAATAATTTTGTTGCGTGAGTCAACTATACCTGTGCCTATCTTAGACCAAGAATGATTAGAAACCTCTCTTGTTTGCCAATGCTTTGCTTGTGGTATTTATATATAGTTAGTTTTGGTACTTGAACAGCAAGGGTTGGTACACACCATGAGCAGCCTTGTTCTCTGTATTCGGTCCTTACCTTTCTGGCATGCACACTGGCTCTGAGGTCTATGGGGACCCCTGGTTTTATTGGATGTATGAACCACTCTTTGAGGAAAATTTCACCAAATTAAATATCTAAATATCCAATTTCTTGGGATTTGCTTGCATTTTGTTAATGAGTTTAAAGCTTATTTATAGTTATCTTCATGTTTTTATTCCAAAGGTATTATTCAGAGCTCTTTAACATATCCTCTCTCCACACTGAAGAACAACTATTTTTTTATCATTTTCTGATGCATACAGCGGTTTGGGGTTTTTTTCCCCAGTATTAAAAGGAAATTTAAGGAGAAGTGAAAATCTGTTTGTCAAGATATATCATAAATAGAAGATTTTATAGTCTCTGCTGCCTGGGCTACTGCACAAACATCGTATTCTAACTGAAATGTCAACACGAGCCCAGAAATAAAATGCCCTCCAAAGCCGAATAGAATGTGATTTATTCACAGGACAAATTTATGCAGGGGTAGGATAGAAAACACGATGAGACACATCGGTTTATTCCTTTTGTGAAAACAGATACTGAACCATAACACCATTGGAGGAGTGATTCTCAGTTAGCCGGTCAAGATCCATTTCTGAGTCATCGTGAATTTCTGCCGAGGGTGGAAGCGAGTTGGCATGATTTAAATGTTGAAATATAAGAAAAACCATTGAAGACTGACTGGAAAAAAAATAAATCCCAGTGCCCAAAATTTCTACAGCAAAGGAGTTTGTTTGGCCAGATCAGCCTGGCTGAAAAAGTCCCTTTGTGGTATGTAACCAAGTGAAGTGAGGTTGAAAGGCAGGAAACCATGAAATAAGAAAAGAGCTGATGATCCAGCCGGCTTGGACTAAGGGACTGGAGCACTCTGCGCTCCTTTTCCCCGAGCCCTGGCCGGGCGCATTGGCAGCCTGACTCCCACGAGAGGCTGGATGAGTTCCAGTACCCTTTTTAACTAACGAGGGGGCTAAGGGGTCACAAACCCCTCGAGTTTGGAAACTGCTGTGTGGCCAGGCACATCCTCTGTAGGATGTTTAGAATGGAAATTTACAAGTTCTGCGCTGTCGGTAAACATTTTAAAGTTCCCCTGGCAAACCAGGCAGTGTTTTGTTTCCAGTCCGTGCATTGGTAGGGTGCCCATTACCATAGATGAGCAAGCTCAAAGACTGCACGCTTTCTGAAACACATGGGATGTGTCAAGCTGACCCACTTCTTGAAAGCCAGGCTAGGCCTTTGTGAAATGTCCTGTGCTTGCTGGATGTTAGGATGTCAAGAATGTTTAAGTCTCCGCTGACGGGATAATTATTGTTATGGTGTTTATAGAGGTGGCAGGGCCCTAAGGGAAAGGAGGCCAAAAAGGAGAACCAGGAAGTGAGATGAGTAAGGCTCTAGGCATCGCACACGGATGGAGTTTCATCGTGGTTTTTTCTTTAGCTCACTTGGCTCTTCAGTAAAATAGGTATTTATTTACATATCAGCAACTGTTTTTTCCTCCCTTGCATCTCTCACACCTACAAATTCAAATCTTCCACAGGCTAATCTTAGTGGCAGGAGTAGGTTTTTAAATGGACTTTAGGAATGTAAAACTGGCAGGTGAAAACACATCATTTTTAGTTCCTGTAGCTGCTCCCAGCCCTCCTGCCAGTGTAGTGTGTGCCTCTTGCAAACCTGTTCTGGGAAACAGGATAGCAGGAAATGCTGAGTTACCTGCTGAAATTGAAACCCTGAAAATGTGCTGCCCTTGTTAGATAGTAGTGTTTTACTGTGCTGATTATTATGTTATGATTTATGGAATACATTAAACATGCCAGAAACGTGTAGACTCTACAGACAGTTGCCTCCTTTTATTTTAAGAGCACAGAAATATGCATCTAGAAAGCACATCATCTGACAAAAAGGGAAGTATTTTTTCTAGCCTTATTTGTTCATAGTGATTACTTGGAGAATACTTGCATGACAGAGGCATTAAAGTATTTCAAACAAGGTTGTGTATTTGCAGGTGACTGTTTTTAAGTTTGACTTGCCATTATATATGCTGTCATGATTGCAATGTATCATGCTTAGAAGCTTGGAGGAAGAGTAGCTTCCTGTTCTGGTACATATTATTATGATGATGATGATGATGATCAGCAATTATTGTTGTTTGCCAAGCCACGCCTATGGTAACCTCTGTCATCAACAATATTGTTTAGTCAGCTTAAAAATGGCCAAATCTTTTCTACTTGGCAACTTCCCTAACTTACTTTATGAACTTGGCTGTGTGAGGATGATATAGAATATGATATGAAACTCTTTATTATGTAAAAGCCACTGTTTTGTTACAGCTGTATGGTACTGCCCATCCTGGAAGTGTCTTAAGGACAGTTTTCCTTTCTAGGAATCCAAATGCTGAGAAAGACTGAGAGGTTGTCTGACCTCCTCTTCCCTCTGCAGCTGGACCAGCTATCCCATGAACATTTCTGACAGGCACTTGCTTAAACTCCTCGTAAAACCTCCTGAGACTGGTACATTAACAGGTTTGTCTTGTGTTTTGACTAGTAACTATAAGGGAATGCTTGAGTGGTTTGAAAATGCATGTTTAATTTGGATAGTCTGAAAACCAAATGGAATACAAGCATTTCTGTCGCTTTTAAAAAACTTTCCACAGCGCTTTTTGAAACATAAAATTTCAGTCTTGATCCAGATTTGCATTGCCACAGTAAGTGTTCAAAACTCATGAGTCAATGCCCACCCACAAATGAAATTGGCTTAAAAGCCCATTTTCTTAAAAATAAGACATTTAGAGAGGATGGGTAGGTGGTTGGTTATTTGCCATCTGTTTTCTGAGCTTTTAGGAGGCCTTCCTTTCATATTTACAAGCATTTGCCACACAGAAGAATTGAAAACTTGCTTAAAAAATATAAAAGATGGGATTCTTACTGCAGCCCCTTGACTTTGGCAGCTGAAAAACGTATTGAAGGATTTGTAATGAAATAAGGAAAATCAGCAACACCTAATTCGCCTGACAGCAATCTTCTCTGTGTTACAGCTTTGTAGAGGAACAAACTCTATACATCTGTACATACAGATCCCCTCATATTTTATATATTTGGTACATTTTGAAGAAGGTTGGAGAAAAGTATCGCATGCAAACCTTATCCATCTCAAAAAAGCTCTTCATTGTAGATTGCTAGCTTCAGCTCACTTCTCTGTTTTTTAAGGTAATTAATGTATAATAACGCTTGTTAACAGGCAAGTGCTGCCTGCACTCCCAGGCCCTAGCAGGTTGAGTCTCATGGCAGAGAGGAATTTATTTTTAAATATAAAGATTGCAGGACACTAACAATTCAGTGTTGTCATGGATTTGTCACACTTGGCTAGATCTTGGTAATTAAAGGAAAGTTTTGACAAACAAGTAGTTTGCTTAATTTTAATGGTCCGTGGTTAGGAGTTCTAGGATAAACTTGCTTGTTAGAGACTCTATTTCTTCTGGTGAATATATTACTGTGTTGTTGACAGGCCAAGCAACTTCGACTACAACTCCCCTTTTATGTAGTGCCTTGCAGTCAGCTGCTGGACTTGTTGGGTGTGCAGTTCCACCAACTTGCAAGTTTACTGAAGTGCTGTATTAAATTCACATTGCAGGTAGCATTTACCCACAGCTCTGAGTAACCCTTATGGAAGTGCAGTCCATGGGAGGCCGTGTGTAGTAAAGGAAGTCATTCTTTCTAACAGTAACCAATGAATGACACGACATTCTGTTGGAGAACCAGCTCATTAGATTCCATCCTAAAAAAGTTTTTAGGATGAGGCTCTGAAGAACCTGGAAATGCATTTCTAAACGTTGTGGCCATACTGGTGCAGAGACATGTTTGCATTCTGATTGACATAAGGTTCCTGGGCCACACAGGCCTCTTAGCCAGCGAGTGACACTCTGTGGAAGCATACAGAGCCATCAAGCACTGCAGTTTCTCTCTGTGGAAGGCTTGCACTGGTCGTGGAGGAGCTGGTGGCGAGCTTTACTGGGAACAAATGTGGTACGCCCAGCAAGAGCATTCTGTGTCAGCACTAGAAGCAGGAATTGCTTCCCCGAGCAGCTCGTTAGGTATCTCACCTAAGTTCTCACCTCAGTTCTGTCAGCAGTTAATGGAGAAAGACAGGTACCTGGAGCACATCCCTCCCATCCTAGCACATTTGACAAAAACAGATGAACCGGTTCCTGCTTAATCAAGCACTCTGCGTTCTAGAAGAAGTTCAGTGAGATCATACCAACAAAGACTACCAGGACACAAGTGCACTCAGAGGGGAAGAATTAAAGCTGCTAAGCTTAATCCAAATTAGCATGTTTCTTAACATTATAGGTGCAGGACCTTGAAACTTTTATAATGTTCTTACAATATTTTACAGGCATGAGATATTTATTTTAAACTCACTGTATGGGAAATTTAAATTGATGCCATTTTAGCTAATATAATTTGGGGAGTGGGGGTGTTTCTTTTTGTGATTTCATTTAGTACATGTTCAGCTTCTAGAGACAGCATGTTGTTCAGAGCATGTTTTTGCTCTCCAAAGCCTCAGCCTGCAGCATGGATTCCTTTATTTGATGCAATGCAGCAAGCTGGAAGGGCTTTACCTGGATGCTGTGGGTCCCGGTATGAGCTGTTAGATGCCGCCAAGCAGCCTCCTGACATGCCTGGTCAGCACAACGCCAAGCCCTGTGTGCAGCCCCGCCTGGCACAGAGGCTGCCCAGCATGAAGAGCCATGGTGGGTACAGGCTGGCTCGCGGTCCCATTTCGCTGCCTGAGCTTCATGTCCCAGCAAGGAGAGCAAGAGGTAGCACTGGAAGAGTGCTGGAGAGGTGGGACTGAAAGCTGGTGAAGATGAGATACAGCTGAAACGATACGTGACTCAGTGACATGTCATCCCCAGCTTATAGGAAGAAGGGAAGACAGAGCTTGGGCACATGTAAACACACTTGTAAAATGAAACACTTCATGGGAAAAACAGCCTCTTCACCCCAGTTACCAACATCTTGAAGTGCTGTAGGTAGTATGAGACATTAATGCTGGTCCTAATTCTGTTGACTGCCCCTCATGTCTAGGGTAAGATTTGACCTTTTGCAGACTTGCTACTTCTTCGCAGCATTTTCTCTCTACCCTCCAAATCTCATTCTGTTATTTTGCATTGGACTTTCCTGCTCTGCATCCTTTCATCTCTTTTTATGCAGAAGTTAAAGTTCCTTGTGGGCAGAGATGCTTATTTGTCTGTTATAATTTATCCACTGTATGGGAATCACATAGTTATATAAAGCAGTAATCCTATTAATAGCAGAGAAGGCAGCAACTTCTCTTTCAAACTTTTAATACAAATTCTCTACCAATTTAAATGGAAGCACGATCCATAATTAAGGTGGCACAGTCTTATGTACAGAAGGAATATTGAATCACAGTGAAAAATGCAGGAAAAAGAAGCAGTAAAACCATGTCTACCCACAGAGAATATAAATGCAGCCACACAAATCCTGTAAATGATCCTTGGTCAGGTACACGCTTACAGCTTGGTATTGGCTCAGGCAGGATTAATGTGAACTGAAAGACAAAACCAGCAAACATTACTGGGGCAACAGCGTAGGAAAAGTTTAGGACACATCCCCCCTCCTCCCCCGCTATAACAAGGAATTTATCATTCTTCATTAATGAATGGCTGGTAACATATGTGTGTGAAAGCAGCAGTTAAAAATTGGCCAGCAAGAAGTGCCAAGTGATGGTTATCTGAGTTTATGTTTTCTGGCTCTGGCAACCAAGGGCTGTCTAGGCTTCTGAAGAAATAAATGCTAACGATGACATACCCAGCACCATCTCTTCAAGAGATGGTACTGATGATGGACATCAACGCTGCCTGGAAGACAACTCTTCTTTTTTAAGGCAAGTCCTAAAAGCAGGGGAGGGTAGGAAGAAGAGAAAGGGTTGTACACAGCTAGAATTAGCCTGTAGTTTATCAAAACCTTGTATAGTTTCTAAGCCTGTTCAAGGATGACCTTTTACTAAGTGAGGAGAAAGGACATGTTGTGCAGATCTAGTATCTAGCCTACAATGCTTACTGCAGAACTTAAAAAAAGCATGGTGGGAAGGGGCCAGGTATCTACTAATGTATCAAATTTAAATTGTCAAATTAAGAAGGCCTAAACTGTAATTCTATTTATTTACTTATCATTACGTGATATAACATTCTCTTCCACATCCTGAAGGTCATTAACACAGTATATTTATTTTGGCTTCTCAGTGAAGTTGAACATCCAGTACTGTGCCTCTTGCAAGCACATAACACGAAGAAAAACCTCACTAATTCCTGCTGCCAAGAACCTATCAAAGCGCAACCAAACTGCATATGGTTTGACTGTGGTAAAATGTTTGCACCTTGCCTACACTACAGGTGTATCTTTACTGGAAGAAATATCCCCAACTAGGTGTCAAGGGCTGGATAAAATCCTCTCTGGAGGAACCTGAGCGCCTGGTAGAAAGAGCTGTCCTCAGCTGGCTCCAGTTTGATTCCTCTATCTCATATCCTGTGCCTTAAACGCGAGTCACATTCATTGTTGTGGTGCACAATTCCGATCCACTTACATATTTTCCTCCCGCAATTACGAAGCAGTGAGGAAAACAATTTGACCAACAGCACTGTAGTTACAAAATCCACAGTTGCATGAGACAAATTCCTGAATTTAGCATTGCAAGCTGATACCCTTAAAATAAACATTAAAATATTAGGCACTGCACAGTTTGGCCTGTGTTTACTGGGACTTAGGTGATGGGCAAAGCATCGACTCTAATCCTGCAAAAAAACCTCTGGACTATCTGTTCCCAAATCAAAGTCCCAGCCCTGGTCCTCTGGTTGCACTCTGGCTAGTAGGATTTTGAACTCCCTGGGATTTCTGCCGGGAAGTCAAGCTTCACATTGGTGCGTAGTGGGTCAGGTCCCAAAGCCAGGGCCCTGTATCTGAGCAGGAATGGAGATGTTTGCTATGAAGTGGCACACGATGTTTGAACGATGGGGTGTGCAACTGAGGAATTAAATGTGAGATGATAAAGAAAAGGCAAGCCAGCAATAACCTGACTAGTCCCCCCATTTCGGGAGGATTTCTTTTGCTGTATAGTTGAAGTCCAGATGTGAATTTCAGAGATGAGATACACTGATTACTGTACAAGATTACTACAGTATCGTGATTATGTGTTTTGTGGAGTTGAAAGAACCTTTCCTATAGTTGATGTTATTTAAGAAAATGTATTTGTTGGACTCAATCTCTTGAGGTCCCTTCCAACCCCTACAATTCTGTGATTCTGTGATTTAGTACTAATTTGAATGTACTTTTTAAAGAGAAGATTGTGCATAGGGGTGAAGCAGGAAATATGTATTTTAAAATAAGCTCATGCGTCTCTAGTGCAATTACTTGGCTGATGCACTTGTGTCTCTTTAGAGAATTCTCTGATGACAGGAAAGTCACTGCAAGATGGATTTGATCTGGCTGTTGCGTATTTTTTGAAGAGGCAGGAACTACAGGAAATTTTCCTAACTTGAAAGCCCTTCTATGCAGCATTCAGTGATCTCTCAGGCAGGACCAAAAAAGCAAGTATGGCAGCAAGGCTCTCCTCCCAGATTCAGGCATTTCCTCCCTATCGAGTCCTGGGGCTGCTGCGATTCAAGCAGCCCCCACCCCACCTCGCTGGACCAAGGGTACACGCAGTCACAGGCATAAGAGGTGTTGCATTTATTCCCTCAGAGGCCACCTTAAGAAAACAAAAATCAGAACCAATGAGCAAAGTCTCCACTGATTGTACATGTTCCAAATAGGTTACAAACATCTAGTTTAAAAGCTTGTCTCTGTTAGTGTTGTGCCTCTTTTAAACAGGCTGAGGAAAAGAAACAGTGATTGTTTTCACCAGTTTTGTTGGAGGTTAATAAGCACTTTGGCAGGTGCTGGTCTTCATCTGTAAAAAAGAAAGAAAATTTAGTATGTAAGTCTACCACATCAGTGAAACTTGCTGTAAGCAGGGGCTGTGAACTATGTGGCACTTCATCTGCAGATCTCCACGTGCTTTCCAAAAAGAAGGGCTGTTTCTGCACTCCTACTGCTGGGAAAACAGTGGTGAAGAGGTGCAGTGACTTGGCCAAAAGTCACACAGCTGGCCAGTGTCAAAACTGTGGATAAATCCCAGGACTAATTCTTTATCCCAGACACTGTCTCAAAATAAATAACACAGAGAATTGTGCAACGGAGTGTACTCTCGGGAACAGTGGCAGAACATGAGATGAAAATAGATATAACAAACTGAAATACTGGGAGGTAATTAGATTTAAGCCAAGAAAATAACCATGGAAGTGTATGTGAGATTAAACATCATGCTGTAGAGAAACTTTGCATTGTCAAGGCAAAGTTTGTATTATTAAAACATAGTACATTTTCTGGCTATGTTATTTTCTAGATTATGTCTCTGTGTCATGTCTTTTTCTCTTTCTTTTTTTTTTTTTTTTAAATTGTCAAAGGTAGCAACAACAACTACAGCCCTGAAAAGATAATTTCCCAAAACACAGCTTCTGGAAGTAGAACAGATATAGATCTGTAGACTGAAGATTGTTACCAGTCCACGCTAGCTAGCGAGTTCTGAGTCTTGCTTTGTCAAGTGATTCCATGCTCTCGCCAACAGAGCGTGCAGGTGGAAGCTAACTGCTGTGGCAGGCGCTATGGTGTACGGCCCTCTTGAGCTGCAGGTGTCTTGGAGCATCCCCAACCCAGCTGGATGTCCCTCGGCCTGTGTGTTTGGACACTACTGCAAATTCGTGCTCTTCAGCTCCTTGCTCTGCCTAGGCTGTGCAGCTGACCGTACAGTCCTGGCACAAATGGCTGGCAGACAGATCTCCCACAAGCTTAGTTTGCAGCTCTAGCATTTTGAGTACTCTGAGCTTCATTCATTCCCTCAGAAAATTGGTGAAAGCAGTTAGTCCAGAAGGAGTCAGCTCCTTCAGCCCTGGGCAGTAGAAAAAATGCATGGATAGAGCTAAAATAATTAACATCTTGTTTCATTTGTCTCCAATTTTTTCCTCACTACTTGTCACCATTCTTTTTCATAGGATTCTCCTGCAAACCCCTCTGAATTTAGGCTAGTGCACACAAATCACAGACAGGCTCTGATACTCATCCTGCTTCTTCTGGTTTTCTTCCCAACAGCCTGCAAGACTTTCTGCTTATCTCTTCAGGCCAGTCATACCTCTAAAATAACCTCATCAAGTGACTGAAATCCCTCAACATGAAGTATGTTGCTTAGCTACCTCCAAGCTGAAGGTCAGGCTTAAAAACTACTCTGCCCTGGGTTGCAGCCGCCTACCTTTTGGGTTCCATGTGAACAGATCGTTAAGGTTTAATGACAGCTGGCCAGCCGTTAGCCAGGAGCCCTTGGAAACAAAGCCTGGCAGGAGGATGTGCGCCAAGAGCGGAGTCATCCAGAGAAGAGCTTACATCACACACACTCAGGTATGAAGATGTGAATATTGAAGGGGCTGGGCTGGATTCCTTAAATCATTGTATGTGTTATCCCAGGGTATGGGGTTAGCTCCCTTGCTGAAGCTTCCCCACAGCAGCAGCAGCACGAGGCACAAGTGGTTAAGCATCCCAGGGCTATGCTCCCCTGCCCTGTGCTGCAGCACGGAGACCAGTCCCTCTCAGAGGCACTGGGATTGCCATGCAGCGAGCTTGTGGGGCGTGATGTTACCTGGGTAGGAGAGGGCCAGGTGCTGCCCATGTCTTGCTCAGGCAGGAGGCTCTCTCCTTGCAGGAGTGCCAGGGATCCAGCTCCAGCGCGCACGTTCCCCGGAACGCCGTATGAATTATGGATGAGTCAGCCAGAATTTTTCCATGCGCTTCCGCTGCTGCACAGCGCTCATCGCCAACTGAGCTGTGGTTTTCAACCACTGTCTGGGCCTTCTAACGCTTCTCACATTTTTTAACAAAAATTAAATAAATAAAATGCTCTGGGTTTTCTGACAGAGTGCCCCCGTGGCAGGGCACGGTGAATCCCGGTGCTTCTGCAGTGTCAGGCCCCCACGTCCATAGCGTTTTGCTGAATAGCCGAGCATGTGTTAGAAATCATTTGGTCCTTTCTGCCTGCTTTGCTCCTCTGTCCCTCCCACTAGCTGAGTGTATCGACAGAGTCAATTAGAAGAGACAGCAGCAATGCTGAAACTGATTTGAATTTCAACCAGGATCCACTAGCAACTACAGACAGCTGAGGGCAGGCACTTACCCAAGGACTGCCCATGTATGCTAAAAGTCTTCTCTTTTTTATTTATTTCAGATCCAGGTTAATTTCTGTTTAGCAAATGTTGATTTCTTTTGCTCTTCTTTGAGTGTACGCAATGCATGTGGCCTTAATTTGTGATGATCATGGAAAAGAAACAGTTCAGTTCTGGAAATATTTGCTATGAGACAAAGCACAGGATCCTCCTACAACGGCATTTGATGAGTCCTCTCAAAGCCTGTAAGCTTTTGTAAATGCTTGCAGTGATAAAGCAGCACTGATGTCAAACTATGAGAGACTAAGTATTAATTCCAGCCTTATTATAAATTTCTATTATCTGCATTCAAGTTCCATCTAGAAGTCCCAATCAAGACAGGCTTCAGCTGTGCTAAACACTCCATCCAGAGAGATGACTGCTTGTGCTTTAAAGCACTTGGTGTCTAAACAGACAATGTGAAATAAACTGGTGTGAAGGCAAAGAAATGAAAGATCCCTACCAAGTCTTTACCCAGACACAATCAGTAGACTGCTTGACTGCATTCAATGGTGACCCAACTCTATGTTTATCTTCAGACAGCCTGAAAACTCATTGATTTTAATGGGAGAGAATCACAGGAGTATTATTCCCTGAATCCACATATGATCCCTGAATCCAGCCCTGAGCAGGACTTTGAAAGATCAATTATGTGTTGTTTTACAGCCTAACGTGGCAGAGATGGTGCGGGAAGGAAAACAGGACAATCGTGCTTTCAGGAAGGCTATAACCAGCCCAGCGTCTCCTGGAATTGCCCGCAGCAGTGAAAGGGCTCTTGATTTGCACAATCCTCCCTTAAGAGCTATTCAAATGCAGATGTACCAGTCAGCTCTTCAGAGTTTTCTGAGCTCGGCTAGTTGCGTTTGGCACTAGTTATATAGTGTATCATCTAAGTTGTGTCACTTCATGACACCTTTGCCATCGTAATTAAAAGGGCTCCTGCAGCTGTTAAGCCAGAATACCATCCAAGCAAAATACTGTGATGAAGTTAATTGAACTTTACCCTGAACTACTCTATCCACCTCATTTCTAGCTTTCCTCTCCTGCCACGGGGTGTGGCTGTCTTTGTCCATAGGATGACAGAACCCCTTGCAGTTAAAGACCCACACAGCCTACTGTTTATCCTCCAGTTCCCTCTTAAGTCTTCTTTTAAATTAACTTGAGAAGGATGTTAAGTCTCTTACCATAAATCAGCTGTGCTTAGATATCACGTAACTCTTATTGCTCCTTTGTGAAGCCTAAATTGTCAACATCATTCTTCTCAAGTGTGGGCGCCAGAACAAGAGACACCATTCCCTTAAAATTACTGTAATTTCATCTCTTTACTCCTACAGGGAGGTATTCCACATCTAGGGATCACATCAGCCTCCTTAGTCACGGCATTGATCTGGCAGCTCCTGTGCTGCGGGTTGCCCACATGACTGACGAGGTTCGTTGCTAATTCTTGGAATCCTGTGATTCACTCAAAGCTGCCTGTGCTGCTGCAGCGAGCACTCCTGCAAGCCTGAGACTAGAAGTCACGTCAAGTCACCCCTTGGTTTTCTGCCTGTTGACCACGTCAGCGGAGCACAGGCAGTGAGGTGTGCAGCGATTCCTCTGCGGATCGCTGCTTACACATTCCCGTCGCCCTGTGGAAGCAACCCACCCCCTTTAGTCTGTATTGGGCTGAAACACGCCCACTTTGCCATGCAAGGGTCCCGTAGGCCAAGGTGTCCCGTGGGACACAGTGAGGACACAACGTCACTGGAGAGGAGCAGGCTCCTTTCTTTAGAGATATGAGTATCTCTTAACTAAGCAAACAGCTAAAAGGTGGTAATTTAAGAACAGCTGTCTATTCTCCTTTCAAAACATACATAGAGCGCTATGTTAAGAAACCCATGTAACAATGTGAGGTCTCTACTTGCACATTTATTTACCCACAAGATGTTATTGTACTATTTAAAGTTTAGACAAGAACAAATGAAAGGATCACAGAAGTAGTTGTTGCAGGTATTATAACACTATGATGTAAACCGACACAACAGAATGCCTTTAGTTTGACAAGCAAGGTTTTAATTACCAGATTTGAAGACAAAATAGTTGTTCTGATTGTTTGAATAATCTATCAGGTTTTCTAGCTTAGATATATGTTGGATCTAAGTAAAATTATAATGTTTGTGCGGGATATAAGCATATGGCAAAAGACTTGAGTGTGCAACGCTTCTCTGCTTTTAAGTTGTCTGAGATTACAGACCCGGGATCCACCAAGATGAAAAGACAGTAGGTTGGTTCATGAGGCCTGGGAATAGGTTGCTGCAATGTGGATTTAGCTCTTTGCCAACTGATAAAGCATGGAGGGAAAGAAAAAAGACGACACACAGACACACACAAAAATGTGTCACTGTGAGGTCACCGCAAGCCAGAGCAGAGTGTGCCAAAAGTTTTCTGAGGGAACTTTGTTGAAAGGATATAAAAAGCCACCCTCACTTCATTTACACCAACAAACCGGAACACGAAATCCGGCATAGCTTACATATTTGCATCTTAATAATTGTGCTGAACACTGAAACAGCGCTATCAGTCTTAATGCAGAACTGTACCGGAGCCAATCCAATTAAGAAAAGAGCAACACATGCTCTGGGTCAGCGTGGAGGTGCTTCATCACGCCTAACTGGGACAGTCCGGGGACTCTGCCTGTCTGCAGTCTTTGTGTTCTGATTTCAGGTAAGAAATCGCTGTTACCGAATGTCTCGGTGGATGTGCAGCTGAACTGACAGGCCCATGTCATACACCTTCCCGAGATGAGAAGGCAGGGAGTTACAAAAACTCAACCTTTCCCATTTCCCTCTTTGAAAAATCAGGTAGCTGGAGGCGGAATCAGTCCCACCGTGTCTGCCTGACATCCAGGAGTGAGGAACAGAGGTATTTTCCTCAGATGTGGAGCATGGATCAGCGCCGAGCATGGATCCTTCAGTGCTGCGGGGTACGGCGTGAGGATGCCACCAAGCCTAACAACTCTCTGATGCCAAATGGGGCAGCCCTGCCCCCCTGCTGTGATCCCATGGTGGGATGGATGGCTCACCTCCCTAAATCAGCAAAAATACTGCTCACCCTCTCTGGCAGAGTTAGATTTTTAGTAGTTTAGGTCCCTTGAAATCCTCGCTGTGAGAAAAGATGAGGACTCCAGTGCCACAGGAAGGGAAGCTGCTGGGGTGCATGGCTAAGGAGGAGGTGGAGTGGGATCCCCCTTTTGGCAGCGAGTAATTATTGTATCAGGTGAACGGAGCTGTCTGATCCCACCGTGGTCCTGACAGGCTGGGGGTGCACTCAGAGGCACAGAAAGCTTGAGCAGGGGAACGCAAAAGACAGCCCTCCTCTCACAGCCGTTGGTTTAGTTGTGAGATCCAACTTGCAACTAAAGGAGTGGTTTCCTGTGACTTGGAGGAGGAGCAGAAGGCTTCAAAGTCTCAAACCCCAGCCCAAAGAAGACTCAGAAGACAGGCAAGGGAAAACACGCAGATACTGATTATTTTGTCCAGATCTGCATATTCCTTGAGCTGCTTCAGTAGGACATGATCAGTGGTAGCACTCCTCAAACACGTCTGCCCAATTCCTTCCACAACCATGCGTCCATGGGGAGATGCTCTGTGCTCAGAGGCTCAAGTGTTACTTCACAGGAAGGGAGGAACAAAACCTGCACTTGAGCTAATGGGAGCATGAGGTAAATGGAGGAGACAGTATGTTTTGGGAGATTTTAGGAGCCAAGCTGTAAAAGGTCTCATTTCCAGAGAAGGGTAACAGAGGGTTTCTGTGCAAGAAACCAGGGATAGAGCCAGCTCTGCGAGCTGCTCAGATTAAACACAGTGGGAGAACACACAGACCCGATACAGCAGGAGCTAACCACCACTACCTGGGAGCAGGACTGTGTGATAACTGCAGGGCTTAGCTCCACCTGGTTTTTGTCGTAATTTTTCCTTGGTGAAATATTCAGAGCCATTTGGGTTCAGCCCACCTCTGTATTTCCCAGCTGAACTGAAATATCACATGCACACCTCCCCCCAAGTCCTCCCACCCAACAGTGCCTCATTTACTTTAGGGGGAAAAATGATTTGCAGCCACTGGCCCTATTTTTCCTGTTACAAAATCATTTATCAGTATGCTAGACTTCTCCTGCTGAGCTAACCCACATTAATAAAGCCAGATGCAAATTAGGTGCTTGTCTCTGCTGACCCTGACTTTGAAAACTGGTTTTTCTTTCCCCGTTTCTGATCCCTGACAAGAGAGACACAGACGTAAGCTTAGAAGTCAGCAGGTACATCTGCCTGTCTGTCAAGTGACCTGGATCCCACTTTTCATTACACAGACTTTCAGTACAGTGGATACTGAGGACTGGAGAGGCTGTAGGAAATGACAGATGATGCCAATTAGGATAATTAGATAGTTCCATATTCCTCTACGAAAATCTTTCCTTCCTTTCCATCTTTCTCCTTACGGTTGATTTTTCCATTCCATCTTGCTGGTTTGTCTGAAAAGCAGCTTTGACACTAAAGGATGAATGTACATCAGTCAGGTTTCAGACAGTGGAAAGAGCAGTCCCCAAGAAGGCCTTCCCTACCCACGGTGGCAAGATCTTTCTCCTTTGACTTCTCCTTTGCAAGACTGCACAGACCAATTCCTACAGATACTGACTCACACCACCTCTCTTTCACATGCTCCTAACACTTCTCTCTCATTCCCTCCACCCTTCAGAGCCCCGCTAACTTCCCTAGCGTGCACACTGTTATTCTCAATATTCACAACACTTCCCCATTTCCTGGCTCATCTCTCACCAAGACTAATACCACAACTCAGATACAGCCTGTACTTCCAAGCCTCTTTTCTACTGTCTTGCATTTCTCACATTCTGCTACCTACTCTCACTGCACCACTGAAATGGCTCTCGTGACTTCTGCTTCCTTAAATGATGTTGTCTTTATTTATATCTCCACTGATCCCTGTCTCTTACTTTTGTCATCCCTCTGCCAACTTTATATCTTTCCTCTCAACACTTTCTCTCCTTGGCTTTCACAACTCCATCCTCACTTCTCCCTTTTGACAGCTGAGGCTTCCTTTTCCATTCCTATTCGCCATGGAAATCTCAGCAGGCTTTTTCTCTTCTGCCTCTCCCTATGCATCAGTCCCCAGTCACGTTGGCAGCGTTGTGTATCAGTGACGTGTTGTCGTGGTTTAACCTGGCAGTCAGCTAAAACAACCACACTGCTGTTCTCTGACTCCCCCAACCCCCACCGTGGGATGGGGAAGAGAATCAAAACCAAAAAGGTAAAATTCATGGGTTGAGATAAAGACAGTTTAACAGGGCAGCAAAACAACACAACAGTAACAAAAAAACAATATACAAAACAAGCGATGCACAGCACAGGCACTCACAACCCAGAGCTGATGCTCAGTTAGTTCTGGAGCCATGTTGCCTCCCAGCCACCCCCTCACCCCCCTCCCCAGTTATATACTACGATGTTCATATGGTATGGGATACCCCTTCGGCCGGTTTGTGTCAGCTTCTCCTGGTTGTGTCCCCTCCCAGCTTCTTGGGTGGTTCCCAACTTCTTGACATGGCAGCATGAGAAGCTGAGAAGTCCCCTGATTGCTTGGCAACAACTAAAACATTGATGTGTTAACAACATTATCCTAATCCTAAATACAACACTATACCCGCTGCTAGGAAGAAAATTAACTCTACCCCTGCCAAAACCAGCATAGTCTGCATTTATCTTGGTCTTTTCATCCATCCAGTCCTACATTTTAGCCATTATGTCTTCTTGGGGAAGTGTCTTTGCCAATTTGACTTCCACATGGCTGCTGCTGAAGTTCTGAGGAGCCCCCTGAAGCGCTACTCCAATCCCTCTCCTCTGTATATAACCATTGTCCTTCCTTTTGTCTTACCCCACTGCTCAGACTAATCAAAGCCAGTCTAACCCCACGGCAGCCAGACCATGTTCGAGCTTTGCAACCTTTTATCTCAAAGTCACAGCACTCCTGTATGTTCCCCCCTATATCCATATGGGAGATACCCACAAGAGCTCTCCCTGCTATGGCAAACTGAAAGTCAATACAATTATTCTTGGCCATTTCCTCACCCGTTTAAACCCCTCCCCTGATTCCCTCTTTTGCCATTATTAAACTTTTACTTTTCTTCCCCCTTCAGTCACACCCTTCTTCTGACCACTTTTACTTATTGTTCTGTGCATTTCTTACTCTGTTTTATCAGTGATGCAAGCATTAATCCTTGTGAAATCTGCTGACACTCCTTGTTTCATACTTTTCATTCTGCCTGAATAGCTGTAATACAAATAGTGAAACCTGGGGAAGCTATCTTCCCCCTCCACCCTGCCCCTTTCTGGTAAACTTGGGGAAAAAAAAATGAGTTAGGAAACTGGAATTAATTCCTAATTTTACAGCAGGGGAAAAAGAAAAGCAAGCAAGACCAACAGTGACTAAAGAAAAATTTGATAAAACTAAAAAAAAACCCTGTTTTGGCAATTGTTCCCCTGCCCCAAGGGATTAAAAAGAGCAATGAACACATAAACAGAAGCTGATGACATCTAGCAATCACAAATATAGGAGAGGATCAATTAACTGCAATGAAACAAGTATTAAAGCATTTTTAAGTACAGTATGTGGCATAGAAATTGTGGGTGCACTGCACTGAGAAAGGAAGACAATGGATGAGGTGGGTTTACTAGTCTAACAGCTTTTTTGCCCAGTCCAGCAATTCCATAATCTGTCTGAACTTCTGCCTAGCGCTTTCTCATTTAGAGCTTCATCCTCAGTGCTGTTGTGTGTAGCGCTGTTAATGCCGAGCTGAACAAAGACACTTTGCAAATTTGGAGTCCTAGAGCCTGATACTCTGTAGATAGATGTAGCTCTCCCCCTCTACCGTAAGCCATGTGAGCGCTCGTACGTGCGGACGATAACCGGTCCCATAACAACTGTAGTGACGCTTCTGTCCAATGCACAAAGCAAGGAGCAGAAAGTTTGGATACACCTAACGATGAGTTGTCTCTCCTGCAGTTTTTTTAATCAATTATCACCTCTGAATTCCAAGCAGGACGAGCGAGCTGCAAAGTGTATCGATACAGAACATACCTGTGATCAAACACTGCCCCGAGCATGGCGCTTTGTGCCAGCAGAGCCTGTAGGCCAAAGGATGGACATGACAGGAGAGAACACAACAAAGCTATGCAAGGAGAGGGGCGCAGAAGAGAAGGCCTGGGGTGCAGAAATACAATTAGTAGTTGGTTTAGTCACACACAGAGCCAGAGAGGATGCTTTCTGAGTAAACATGCTTACCTGTCAAATGACGAACCAGAAGAGCTTCTCTCCTGTATGGAGAACAGCAGGGCACCTGAAACAAAAGTTGTGTGTGTGAGGGGTTTTCTAAAACTGGTCAATGAAATTTCTCTTACCTGGGGGGATTTTTCTCATGCTGTTTTTACACGGAGAACTACGCACTGTGCAATGACATCAATGTAATTAAACCGCCCTAAGTTCCTATTTCAGAGAGTCTGATAAGCTGTACAAAAGGGACTTGCACCAGCCTACTCCCATTGCATGTCACTATAGCAGGGTGGATAACATACACATTTTTCGAGGTATGAAATTCTCTCCTTGGTGCTCAAAGATAAAACAGGGAAATCAAACACCGCCTCAACAGGGGCTGGCAGCACTGCAGTGTTTGCAGGGAGAAGAAAGCAGCGCTCCCTGGAGAAGGGGGCTCCTGGCAGCACAGGGAGGTTCCCCTGTACCAGGAGGCTCTGGGAGGTGCCTGCTGTGGGGAGGGAAGCCACAGCCCAGAGAAAGTGGGGAGAGGGACAGGGGGTCCTTGCTGTCAGCCACTTCCCAGGCTGGACCCAGGAGAGAAAAGCAAACTCACTGGACATCAGTGGAGAAGCTAAAAAGCCGGAGGGCTGTGCGAGGTCCTACCTGGCTGTAAGGCAGGAGTCTGGAGATGCCGGGCTGGAGAATGATGGCTGGTGGCCTAGAGGAGGCTGAAAGGAAACGTCTCCTGTAACTCTTCTGGATAGCTGTGAGGGGGTGTGCAGGGAATCAAGGCACTCCCTGGCAGCTGTACAACTATTTCGGTCATTAAAAATAAATCCTAGCCTCCCCTCCCCATGACATAGGCCAAGACAAAGTGACTCAGTCTCTCTCTACAGGAGTAGATCTCAAAGCAAAACATAATCTCATTAGCACAATAACATAGGTTACTCATCCACAGGCTCCTTACAGATCTCCTTCTCTCTCTCTATTTAATCCCCAAATGCTTTACTCTAAATTATGACTGCTGCCAGAGCTATTCAAGAGACTTCATCTCCCCAGAGTTTGCATTCCTGGATTAAAAATTGCCGCAAGCCAGCTTTTCTGCCTTTGTGAGCAAGGGGAAAGGTTTCAGCTCATGCCACTCAAAAGCCACTTTC
This sequence comes from Hypotaenidia okinawae, assembly GCA_027925045.1. Lineage (NCBI taxonomy): Eukaryota > Metazoa > Chordata > Aves > Gruiformes > Rallidae > Hypotaenidia > Hypotaenidia okinawae. The sequence goes on from BSDF01000002.1 coordinate 67,444,678, forward strand.
TTATTTCCTGTTAGGCACCTGCCATGACAGAAAAACGTTGTTACTTGAACCACACAGGGAAGGGCTGGGAAGAGTCTGAAGCGCTGCTCTGCACTCAGCTGTAGGTCTTAATTGCTTAAATGAACGTAAACCAAAAGCAAGTGGCTGCAAACAGTTGAATTGCACTGGGCAAGGCCTCTGAAGCCCTCTCTTTTTTCATCTTGGCACTTTTGAGTAACAATTCTGGCACAGCCACGACAACCAGCAAGTTAAAAAAAATTAAACCAAAAAAAAAGGAAAAGAGAAAAGATTACTTATAAATGATGGGATGGGAGACAATGTAAACCAGTCTGACTAGGTGTGACTGTGCAAACATTGACAGACTGTAGCAAGTTACTGCAAAAATTGTAGAGAAAAATCCCATCCCCTTCGCCGCTGCCCTGGGCAAAGCGCTGCTCTAAGCAGGATCCGCTCAACTCAGCCACACAGGCCCATTACTGGGGTGCAGGCCTTGCCGGTGGGTGGATTTTAGCCCTTCAGTGACACATTTGAGACGCTTGCTTTGAAAGCAGACCTAAGTGGCTAGACTGCAAGCATACCGATGGGTTAGGTTTGACTCAATGTAAAATTTCTTAGCAGTTAAGCTGATGAGTGGAGCTAATTCATTAGCCACCGTACACAACAGAAGTTCTGTTTTAGCCTTGGAACACATAAATGCCAGGTGAACAAAATCAGAAAGTCTTAAAATTAAGGCTCCTCTGGTCCTCCAGACACGCCCAATCAAATGAAACCAACAGTGTACCAGGAACAAAAGAGTATGTTTCATCTGCATTTTTGGCCAAGCTACCTTGGAGAACTGATCCATATCGTGTACAAAGAGCCCGTAAAAACTTCCTTCTAAAATTATAACAACAGAAGAAATTAGGTCAGCTACTAAAGAGTAGGTCGGATATAATCAAGTTATGGCACCCCTGGGACACAAAAGGTAGCGCTTTTTTGCATTTGCATTTCGTCAACTCACGCAGCTTATTGCTGTGGGAGGAATTCAAGGCAAATAACACCAAGACAGGATTTGCCAGAACACTGAAAAACTGTTTGATCATTAATCGCATTTGCTAAGACTGCGATTAGGGTAATTGCTCTGTATTTCTTTTCACAAACCCATTGTCCACAGGGGGATCAGGAAGGACCATCCCCTACCCCCACAAAGTGCTGCTCAGCTCAGTTGGCTCTTTGTGCCTTTTCATTTTTTTGTGTTTCCCCCTGAAGCATCAAATCCTTGCTCCCAAAAAGGCACAATACTAATGGCTGGGTACCCAGTAGCCCGGTGGTAGGATCTAAAAAGTAATATCTGTTTCATTGTAATTGTATCTCATGTTCTTTCCAGGTGGCTAGTTATTCTTCGGAGTGGTTTTTCAAAGCGGTTAGCAGTGGGGACATTCAGCTGGGGTTTGGAGGGACTTCCATAAAAGCCACGCTTCTCAAACACTACCTAGCATTTGAAAACACCTCTTTGCTGCGGCGTGGCTAGCGGCAACAATAGCGCCGGAGGTCTCGTGGCGTGTCAGTGGCCATGTCATGTATTAACGCTGTCCTTCCCCCGCCAGTTTGGCTCGAGCTTCCTCTTTATTTTTCCTTGCACAACTGCATAAAAAGGTTCTTGTCTGAATCTGGAGCGATGTTGGAGAACTCAGTTTTAATTACTAGCACATGCATTTCTGTGACACATATCCCTGTGGAATCTGGGCATTGCTGTTTTAATTTAGAAGCGCTGATATCATTATAATGAGCATAATACAGACCTTAGACTACATAAGACAGAAAGAAGAGCAGAGCTTCTGTTCCCTCTCCCTGCAGATTAAAAACTCCCTTGGATGCTACAGCATTCTTTTGAACAGCGGCTGTAAAAGTTTTTTGTGGGCTTTTTTGGGTTTTTTTGTTTCCCCTCCCTGCTTATTATTTCAACAAGTACATATAAAATGTGCTCAGTTTACAAGAAAACACAAAAATCCTGTTCTTCCTGTCAGTGCTACAAGCTCATCCTATGCTTCAGAAATCCACTGGATTCTTTCCCTCTCAGATCATCGGCTACAAGGGTTCTGTAGGGTAAATTTATGCCTTGTTTACATTGCACAACAATGCTGTCTTCAGGTTCTGCTCACAGTGTGTGTGCACAACATGGAACTGCATCCAGCTCATTTGCTCTCTCTCTGTTATGTTGTTTCCGAAGAGCCAAGAGGATTAAAAAAAAAAAAGCAGCAAACATTTGATGTTGTTATTAAACCCAGTTCATCTGACTTAAAGTAAACAAAGTAATAAATCTGTTAAGAAATAAGATGCAACTTTTACAGTTACACTCCAGGAGAGACCCATGCCTTAGGGATGAAAGAAACTGAGGAGTTTTATGCCAGAGGCATTCCCAAGAAAGGTAAGGAGGTATGCAAATAGAAATCTAATCTGGTTCTGACGTATGTGCTCGGGCAGAAAGCTATTGTTAGACAAACATGTTGTTCCTGAGCAGCAGAACTAACGAAGCCTGATTTCCTACGGATTTGTGTCCTTTGTCCCACATCTCTTTCTCCTTCACCACAATAATCCCAGCTCTCCTCATGCCTCCAATGACACTGTCACTACCAAGAGATGAGAAACTCTGGGACTAGTTTGGAGCTATAAAAACACTCGCTGCCGGCACGTGTGTGCTGACTGGCCAGCTGGCTGGCGAGCAACATGTAATGGCCAAGATCCTCTTGCCTTTTCTTCAGTTGAGGCAGTAACCTGAGACTCTGTCCCTTATCCTGCTGCCAGATTTCATGAAATGTTTAAAGAAGAATAATAATGTCTAACGTTATCGCTCCTTCAACTTTAGTCAAAATCTGATTTATCATAGGGTTACAAACGTTATTAGGTACCGTACAAGCACTGATTGCGTAAGCTTTGTTTCCACAGGAAACTAGATTCAGAAGTTCAGCTACTTTTCACTTCTTAAAAAACAAAAGAACCCAACAGAGCTAATTAGGAAGTTTTTCCTCAGTCATTTTCAGCTGCAATAGAAATGGTGACTGACCTGCCATCTCACACTAAAAGTTAATGTCTGATTTATTTTTTTTAATAAAGAAATGTATGAGAGCTTCTATTGCTGCTGCTAACACCGAGACCTTTTATATGGATAAACACTTCCAGTCTACCGCACAATTGTTATTACCCCTTTCCAAAGGAAAACACACTGCCTTCTCTGTGGTCTGCTCTCTGTGCACCTCTCCATTCCCACATTTAGGAGAGCTCCACTGGACTGCATCCACAGGCTGCCTGGACTTTAGACTACATTGAGCAATAAACATTGTCTGCTCCGCATGCTCCCTCTGGCATATTTGCTTGAATCATGACCTTATGTTTTGGGTTTGCTGTTTATTCCAGTTTCTTCAATACACACTCCCACTGCTGCTTCGCCCAGCTGCCAATTAAGAACCTTCCTTTCAAGGGCCTTATCTATTTCTCCCCAGGAAACCTAAACAAAGAAGTAAATAACTGAGGACTGTAAGCTTGCACCTCCCAGATCACTTAAGTTCCTCTCCCCATCACACCTTAACATCTCCAGTTCAGCAGCTCTTCTACTGACCCAGGGCTGGGTAACAGCAGACGTGTGTCACTTCACCAGAGGCAAAACATGGTTCTGGCAGCAGCGTGGAGCCATAGCATGGGAACACTGAGGGTTGCAGTGCAGCGTGGGGACACCTGGGATCTGGATGATCACCAGCAGCTGGAGTCAGTGAACAGAAAAGGAGCAGACACCGTGTCTACTGTCAATATCAAGAAAGACTTCTATTTTATCTGCTTCCCCTTAAAATGGCTGCAACTTCCTATCCCTCACAGTTGGACTGAGGCCAGGTCCTTGAAATACCGCTCCACATCTCCCTGCAAGAGGTCGCGCAGGACCAGGACAGTGAGGAGCAGCAGAGGTACCCTGGAAGGCACCCAGACTGAAGGGGAGTAAGTCACTGAGGCTGTGGTGAAAGGAGCCTGGCTTTTGCTGTAAGGGAAGGTGAGGATTGTAGAGGGAGGTCGAGAAGACTAAAACAACCAAATTGCTTACAGGCTTAGGATTTTGGCAGACGTGCCCTTTGCCCTTCCTGCACACGTGCACACAGATACATATACACACATTTACCTCTTCTCCCCTTTGGACTTCTGGGAGCAGGGCAGGAGATCCATCAAGGTACAGTGAGATAAGAGAGCACCCAGGCTAAAGACTCACCCTGGGATTGTTTGTCTGACAAGGACCTAACAGAAAGGGAGGATAATTGAAGTGCAAATTATCTTTAGCTATAATTAGATGTTCACATATATTAAAAATATCTTTAAAGAAATTTAAAAGACGATTTCAAGAGAAAATAAGGCTTAGTGCACTTCAGAATTTAGATGGTTTCCCTTTCAAACTCATGCTATATTGAGGGGAGTCTTTGCATTGTCTTGAGTTTTACAGTAAATCATCTCAGATGCACTGGCAGAAGAGTAGAAGAATAAAAAAAATACTTAAAAAACCTCATGTTTTACACTCATTGAACACTAGGGCACAACATGTGTTTTTTGATCTACTGAAATTACTGTAAAAAGATGCTGATGTAGACCTGACAGTCCTGACACTTGAACCAATAGATAAAATGTTTTAGCTACAATTCTGCAAGTTTCCAGCTAGCCAGAAAACAAAAGGCATTTCCCTCCAGTGTTGATAGAAACCTACAACAGAGGTTAAGTTCCCTCTGGAGCCCGGTCTATGTTAACATAAGCACCACACACATATAATGTGACCATGCTGGTTTGTGCTAGTCTTCCAACCAGATTTTTTTCTTGCTGCTTCCACTGGACCACTATTCCAAAAGCTAAATTCTCTGGTAGTCAGGAATATCTTTGGTTTCCATCCTGAGTGTACTTCAGGCAAGTCATGTCCTTCACCTTAAATAATTCTTCCTTTTTCTTGTGTTTGCTACTCTAACATAGTACCCTTGATAGCATTCCCAGAGTCATCTTAGCTTCAGAGTTCATTTGTTAAGCTAAAAAATCATGTTCCTGAACATCCTAGCAGTCCTTCTGCAGAACACTTACAGTTTGAATTGGTCTTTCTTGAACACTGGTGAACAGAATTCTTTTCGTCTTGCCCTCATGTTACTTCTTAACAGCATTATCTTTGTACCTACAAGTTAGATTACATGAAACCTCAAGTCAAGATCGATGATAGCTATTGCATTTCTTTTGCTTACAAAGTTTTTTATACAGTTATTACCAAAGAAAGCTGAAGAATAAGTCTAGCCCAATCTACTCTTGGTAAAACTATGCTTCTTTCTGTGCAATTTTCTTTCCTTTATATTATTTGAACTCCCTCCATCCCATGCTACTGGAGGTAGCAATCCATGGTAAATTCAATTGGATGTCCTAGGGAAAGAGCTCAGACAATCCTAATTGTCATACAAATCAAATGTGGCTTCTTTAGTCTGACTAGTTGACTAACAATTGATCACATACCAAAAAGAACGAAATCAAGATTCAGGCAACAGCCTGTGTCAGTGCAAGAAGCAAAGGCTGCGTAGCACCGCGCTGTGCTTGGCCGTGTTTATCAATCTCCATCAGAAACGCTAGTTACATATTTGATGAGCAGCTTCATCGATCTGAACTCTACAGTAGCAGAGGCCACAAAAAAAAAAAAAAAAAAAGGAAAAAGAAAAAGCACAACCCGCACACGGGTCTCTCGGGACAAGGTTTAAATAGAGCCAATCTATTATGCTGGCCAGCTAGGGACTCATTACTGAATTCACCACGCTCTGTCTTTGGAAAGGCTAGAATCCATTCCGGGAGAAAAGCCCTTCAGCCCTCGGGATCCCAGCAAAAGATTAGAGCGTCCTTTTATCATTCAGCAGTCCTATTTCATCCCCACTGCAAAAAAGATTATGCCAAGGCCCATTGTCTCCTATCCTCAGGCAGGCTGGGATCTCTTCTGAGAGGGCAAAATTTTTAAGTGCTTACAGCGCCGATAGGAAGGGCTGTGAAAGCCAGGCAGGCACCGCCTCTTTCTGCTTTTAAAAGCTGGATTTCCCTGTATAATCATTCCAGCAGGAGATGGAATTCGGAGGACTCATCCGAGTGTGGGACAGCAAGGCACAAAGGCTGACACTTCCCCTGTCCCCCACATGGAGCAGAAAACGAGGCAGCTCCTTTCTCTGGCAGTGCAGATCTCTTTCCCAGCAACAGAATTGCTATACTGAAACCCATGTGATGATTTGATGCTGACATAATGCTTCCCTATCATCTCTGAACATGGGAACTTCAGCACAGACCTGTTAAACCATCCTTGCTCACATAGCTGCTGTCCAAAATTGCCTCGTAACTTAGCAACTAACTTGCTACCTGCTCTCACTCATAGGTCTTCCTTCCCATTACCATTTCTCAAGTTGCTCCCTTTCATTATGTGGATGTATTTCAAATGTTTTCTGCCTCATTTGCAGTGCTTCAAGAAGCAACTGACTTTTCCTGGTTTGGGCTATCTCTTTGCAGTAATTCTGTCTCATGAGCATCGCTACAGCTCAGTCTGACTTTGACTTCTCACATCACCTAGCCCACCTGTAACTTCAGTGAGGGCAACTAGCAAGGGACCATCACCCTCCAGTAGTTTGCAAATGGGGCTCAAACATGGTAGGTTAGAGAAACATAGCTAAGAGAGCTAAAACACAGCCAACCCCCACCACACACATTTATGTTCTGATTCACACACCAAGCCTAACCAGCTTGTGTAAGACTTCATGCGTTTGCAGCACAGCATTCTGTCCCAGGACAAGAGGGAAGTCCACAAAGCGAGCCTCCGTTTGCCAGACTAACACACTGCTACCACCAGATAAAGGAAGAGGCAGCAACACACGCTGCCAAGGCAGTTGTTCAACAGCTGCCTGCCTCTATTGCTGGGTTCTGTCCAAGAGCAAGGAGGAACTGCATGCCTTAACCTTCATTTGTGGACTGAAGGAACTGGCTTTGCTTATGTTTTCTTTCGCTGTTGCTACAGTCTTATCTATTCGGTATCTCAGATATTTATACAGTACACAGACTTCTAGCACCTCGCAGTTTTTTTCCTCCCCTTATATTTGTATCTGTTTATACATGATCCTGTGGCTTGTTTTATTCAGAGGTAGTTGAGTACTTCAGGGTCTTGTGGTTTTGCTGTATGTGGTGATGTACTAACAGTCTAGAGAAATATTTAAATTGCTACTTGAAATATAATTTGTACAAAAAACTTAAACAAGCATCAATCAGAAGATGGATCGTGAAACCTTCACATAAATAAGGCTTTAACTTCAGCGAACAAGTAAAGGCTTGCCAGAGAGCCTTTGGCCATGTTTTAATGCATTAAGCACTGTTTCATTAAGAAATACATTAAAGCCTTTATTAAGAACAAACTGAAAACCAACCCTTCCCTCCTCCAAATTTCTCTACAACCTTAAGGGGAGAAAAAGGAAAAAAAGCTTGAAAACAATGTGCAAACTACAAATGATATATGGGAGACCCCAAAATGTATTTCTTAAATGACTTTGAGTATTTGAAGCTAGGAAGTGTGAAGGAAAATGAGCTAGGAGAGCCCAAGTACAGAACCATGCTTTTTTTTTATTATTCCTCTTCTGTTAGGTAACCACAGAAAAAGAAAATACCTTTAAAAAACCTGGCATTTATGTAAATGGAGATGAGGTTTCTATTAAACATTTACCTTTCACAGTGAGCATATTTTTGCTTTGTTCACTGATGACTACAGCCATTTTCTCTATCAAACAGGATTAGCTTCCTTAGACATTCCCAACCCCACAGTTAACCACACTTTATGAATCATCAATTTCATAACTTGTCAGGCATGGTCTGACACCTCAGGGCAGACAAGGGACCCTGTTTCAACCAAGACAAGTTAACTGCTTAACAGCTTAGCAAACAATATACTGTTAAATTTTCTCAAGTCCTGGATGCATTTTTACTGAATAGGAAAGAGAGCAAGCAGTATCTCAGCGTAGCTTTTTTAAGAGCTGTGGTCACGGGTATCCCCAAATCAGATTATTAAATCGAAACAATTCACATAGAGGAGGGTGTCGCAATGCATAGGTGAGAAGGTGGTTAGGAGGATTAAAAATCCCAACAACCCACAGCCCAGAAGCTTCTTTAAAAAAAAAAAAAACCAAACAAAAAACCCCAAACACTTAATTTTTAAACAAGGTTCGTTTTTAGAGGAAACAAAAATACTAAGATCTCTGCAAGAATTTTTCCTATGGACTTCTGGTAGTATGAGCCTTATTTTGTGCCTTTCCCCTCCCCCTCAACTTCCCAGAACCCAGTACTTCTGCAGGGTACTGCAATGTAACACTTGAGACAAGGTAACTACCTATATCAAAGAACAACAGTGAATGAGAATGCAAAAGCCACATGCAGCATCCACACCAGACATGCTCAGTCTCATCTGTGCATCATCAGTCACTATTTTTTTTTAAATATAGGCTCATGTCTGTAGCTTTATCTGGTCTTAAAAGCTCAGTGATGTGTTCAGTAGCCAAGATAAGGCGTCAGTTAGTGCCTCGGCCTTGCTGGCGTCTAAGGAACACAAGGGAACTCTGCATGTAAATCACAAGGCTCTAGAATTGACTTCTTTGAAAGCTGTGATATAAGAGATTATCAAAATCTCCAGACGCTATCTGGATCTGGTAAGTCATCTTTAAAGGGAGCTTCTGAAGCGTCCTTTGTATCTACTAATTTCTTGCATCTCTTGTGTAATTTCTTGCATCTTTGCAAATTCATAATGCTCAGTACACCTTTGCCCCAAGAAAACAGATCCTGGGTAAAGACAGGAGAATGATTTGGAGTGACACAAATTATTCTGGACAAAATCAGGATCAAACGTGACATATTTAATAGCTGCCTATTCATGGAGTAACACGCATAGCTGACAGTCCTATATAAGAGGACTACAAGACAAAGAACAAAGGAGATAGACCAAAGGATGCTGGAGAGTTAAGGTACAAACACTATAAACTGAGTATTCCCTTCATGCTGAGAAACCTGCCCTGCTTTTTGTCCCACTCCCTGCCAAGATAGCCATTACTCACCCTATCAGTTCTGAAGCAAACCCTGGAGCTCTGTCTACAAGCTTGATTTGACCAAATTCAATTGCCTGTTCTAAGTATGCCATTAGTATATTCACATAGCATACAAAGTTCTCACTGGAAGCATGCCGTTTACCTGCAAGAAAAACCCCACCAAACCACAACACACCACTCTTTTTTCCCCCCTCATTACATTTTTACTGCTGAACAGGAGGAGATCATGCACAAGTAGCATTAGTCATGACTTGAATCAAGCTGATAGGATCATAGAATCATAGAATCATAGGGGTTGGAAGAGACCTTGAGAGATCATCGGGTCCAACCCCCTGCCAAAGCAGCTCCCTAGCTCATATTGCACAGGGAGGCGTCCAGACGGGTCTTGAATATCTCCAGAGAAGGAGAATCCACAACCCCCCTGGGCAGCCTGTCCCAGGGCTCTGTCACCCTCACTGTGAAAAAGTTCTTCCACATGTTGGTGCGGAACTTCCTATGCTCCAACTTGCAGCCATTGCCCCTTGTCCTGTCTCCACAGACCACTGAAAAGGGGCTGGCCAATTCCCCCTGCATCCCATGCTTAAGATATTTATAAACATTAATTAGGTCCCCTCTTAGTCTTCTCTTCTCAAGGCTGAACAGTCCCAGCTCACTCAGTCTTTCCTCATAGGAGAGATGCTCCAGGCCCTTAATCATCTCTGTAGCCCTCCTCTGGACTCTCTCCAGGAGATCCCTGTCCTTTTTATACCAGGGAGCCCAGAACTGGACACAATACTCCAGGTGGGGCCTGAGCAGGGCAGAGTAGAGGGGGAGGATCACCTCCTTTGACCTGCTGGCCACACTCCTCCTGATGCACCTCAGGATCCCACTGGCTCTCTTAGCCACCAGGGCACACTGCTGGCTCATGGCCAACCTGTCATCCACCAGGACCCCCAGGTCCTTCTCCACTGAGCTCTTCTCCAGCAGGTCATCCCCCAGCCTGTACTGATACAAACGGTTGTTCCTTCCCAGGTGCAAGACTCTACACTTGCTTTTGTTGAACCTCATTAGGTTTCTCCCTGCCCAGCTCTCCAGCCTGTCCAGGTCTCGCTGGATGGCAGTGCAGTGTCCTGTGTGTCAGCCACTCCTCCCAGCTTTGTATCATCAGCACTTGCTGAGGGTGGATGCTATTCCCTTATCAAGGTCGTCAATGAAGATATTAAACAGGACTGGACCCAACACCGAGCCCTGGGGAACACCGCTAGTCACAGGCCTCCAGTCAGATTCTGCTCCACCGATCACAACCCTCTGGGCTCGGTCCCACAGCCAATTCTCAACCCACCTCACTGTCCTCTCATCTATCCCATGCTCTCTCAGCTTTGCTATCAGGATGTCATGGGAGACAGTATCAAAAGCCTTGCTGAAGTCAAGGTAGATGACATCCACTGCTCTCCATCCATCCACCCAGCTGGTGATGAGATCATAGAAGGCTATGAGATTGGTTGAGCATGATCTCCCCTTGGTGAATCCATGCTGACTACTCCTCATGACCTTCTTCTCTTCCAATTGCTTGGAGATGGCATCCAGAACAAGCTGTTCCATCACCTTTCCAGGGACAGAAGTGAGGCTGACTGGCCTATAGTTGCTAGGATCCTCCTTCTTGCCCTTTTTAAAGACTGGAGTGACATTGGCTATCCTCCAGTTCTCAGGCACTTCTGTTCTCCAAGACCTGTTGAAGATGATAGAGAGCGGCTCAGCAATCACTTCTGCCAGCTCCCTCAGCACACATGGATGCATCCCATCCAGGCCCATGGATTTATGTGCATTAATCCCTTTGAGATGCTCCTGGACCACCCCCAACTCAACCAGAGGGAAGATCTTCATTTCCCAAACACTCCTACTTTCATCCAGTGTCTGTGGGTCCCAGGGGGCCTTTGAGGTGAAGACCGAAGCAAAGAAGGCATTCAGTATCTCCACCTTCTCTGTATCCCCCGTTACCAGGACACCCTCCTCATTCAGCAAGGGACCTACATTATCCCTGGTCATCTTCTTACTATTCACATATCTAAAAAAACCCTTTTTATTATCCTTTATGTCCCTTGCCAGCTTCATTTCCAAATGGGCTTTAGCCTTCCTAGTTGCGACCCTACAGGCCCTGACAACATTCCTGTATTCTCCCCAGGTGCTCAGACCATTTTACACAATTCATAGACCTTCTGCTTCCTTTTGAGTTTACTCATTAGCTCCCTGCTCATCCATGCAGGTCTTCTGCCTCTCTTTCCTGATTTCTTGCTCAAAGGGACGCACAGGTCCTGCGCTTGGAAGAAGTGCTGTTTAAATGCTAGCCAGCTCTCACAGGCTCCCATTCCTTCTAACAGCATAGCCCACAGGATAGCTCCTATTAGGTTGCAGAGGAGATCAAAGTTAGCTCTTCCAAAATTCAGGGTAGCTATCCTACTTTTTGGCTTGCTTCTTCCACTCAGGATCTTGAACTCAACCATTTCATGGTCACTTTGTCCTAAGCTGCCCCCGACCTTCACTTCCCTAACGAGCCCATCCTTGTTAGTGAAAACAAGGTCCAGCACCCGCCCTCCCCTTGTAGGCTCCTGCACCATCTGTAGCAGGGAATTGCAGAAATTGTCTGGACTGCATACAACTGGCCGTGTTGCTTGCCCAGCAAATATCTGGATAGTTGAAGTCCCCCATAAGGACCAGTGCCTGGGATCTCGAGGCTACTTCTAACTGCTTATAGAATGCACTATCAACCCGCTCCTCTTGATCAGGGGGCCTATAGTACACACCCACAACAGTGTCGCTCATACTAGCCTGCCCCTTGATTCTTACCCACAAGCACTCAACTGATGGTTCATCCTTCCCCAGGTGGAGCTCAATACATTCTAGCTGCTCTCTAACATAAAGAGCAACTCCTCCACCTTGCCTCCCTAGCCTGTCTTTCCTAAAAAGCACATAGCCATCCATGACAGCGTGCCAGTCATCCAGGCTGTCCCACCACATCTCTGTGATTGCAATGAGCTCGTGACCCTGCGACTGCACAAAGATCTCTAATTCTTCCTGTTTGTTCCCCATGCTACGTGCATTTGTATAAAGCCATTTTAGTGGGGCAGCAGATGCAGGTATCCTCAACAGATCACAGCAAGATTTCAGACAGGGGATGGGCAATAGTGGCTCCACTGAGGAGTCCTCAGGGCAATCCACAGAATTTTCCCTACTGTCACGTGGAACAACATCCCCAAGTCCATCACTGTGCTGTTGGCATTTACCTTCTTCCACCATCAACTCACGTCATGTCTCCCAAAGCACTTGCCTGACCCCAGCAGCCTTCATAATATCCCCTTCCCCCTTCCTAACTAGTTTAAAGCATGATCAATGAGCCCTGCCATCTCCTGGGCAAGGATCTGCTTTCCCCTTGGGGACAGGTGAGCCCCATCAGCAGTAATCATGCCAGGAGCAGAGTACACCATCCCTTGGTCAAAAACCCCAAAGTTCCTATGCTGGCACCAGCCTTTCAGCCACTCGTTCAACTCATGGGTTCTCCTGACCTGCTCTGAACCCCTCATCCCACTAGTAGGGATAGAGGAAAATAGTGTTTGAGCCCCCCCCCCCAACAAAGCGCCCTAGGTCCCAGAATTCCCTTTTGATAGAGCGCAGGCTACACTTCGTGATTGCCTCCCTGCCTGCTTGAACTATCAATAATGGGTAGTAGTCAGAGGATCTTACCAGCCCTGGGAGCCTTCTGGTAATGTCTCTGACCCGGGCTCCAGGGAGGTAACACACCTCCCTGTGCGTAGGGCCTGGTCTACATATAGGGCACTCTGTCCCCCTGAGGAGGGAATCCCCTACCACAACTACCCTTCTCTCTTGCTTAACAGAGGCAGTCTCAAGGCATGCAGCCAATTGCCTCACTCTAGGCTTCCGCTTCCTCTGAGGCAGAGGGGCTGCATTCATCCCCTCACTTACCTAAATGCAGTGGGGAACCTGGTGCAGTTGTAAGAGTTTGATAGAGTGCATATAGGAGCGGCGAAGGGAGGTACGGTATGTGAAATACTGCCACACAACAGGGATAAATACTGGCCCCAAATTGGTATTTGCTGCAATACTTCGTTACTGACTTCCAGTATTTTGTTTTTGATACCAGCTGGGCATCCTTCCAGGAGAATTGGAATCTTCTTTCTTGTAATGGACAGATTTCAAAGGAACACTATGCAAGCAGTAGTATCTTCCTTCTGTGATCTTAATCTAGTTATAAACCTGCATGCTAAGGATAAAAGGCCATTGCTCGGACACCAAATTCAAGCATAAAGCAAAGAAACAATATTACAGCTTTAAAATGTGTGACAATACGGTGAAAAATGTGGTTTGAGCCAAACCTGTCTTTCTTAACAAAGATAGACCCTTTATCTCCAAGAGCGTAGGCGCTTGTTTCTGATTAGAGCAAACCACAGTATTCCAGGCACATACGTGACTACAAATGAACTTTCAGTTTAGGGGCTGAAGAAAATCAGTTGCTTGTACAGAAAAGCTTTACTCTCAAGACAACAACGAAATACCCCACCCCACAACAAAAAGCCCTATAAACTCCAGATCCCTGTAACTAAAGGAAAAATAATTAAAAGAAAGCCACCATTGTCCAACCAATCAATAAATTCCAAATACAACTTTTCCAAATACGTTTAAAAAATAATTAATTTCACAGTGTACTTATTCCTTGAAAAGACACTTTACACAACAGCTTTGATAAATATTGGATTGTCTAGCAGACTTGTGATCTTTTTGTAAATCATATCAAAGGTAGTCCACTTGATTCCTGAAAACTCAGTAGGAGATGCAAAAGTAAGTCTTGCTCACACCTTGCAACCAGTAGCTCAAAATAACCAGACACAGGAATTTAGCTCACTTTGATGATTAAAAAATAACAACCTTCCCCCTGCCCCCCCCAAAATACTCCACCAGTTCTCCTGTGTGGGGCCTACAGATGGTAGCAAGAGTAAGAATGGAACAAAGTCCGCTGAAGCAGTCTGTCTCGGTATCTAGAAGGTAAAAGCATGTCTCTCCAAAGTAAATAGGAACTGTTAATAGCTGCGCAGAGCTAGGATTTCAACGTTTAGGAGAAGGTGGGTTAACTGAATATTCACAACTAGAGTAAGGCTTATTCTATTAAACCAAAACATTTGAAGCTAGAAAAATTGAAGCAGATTTCATACCTACATTAAAAATGTGTTTCAGTTTGTCAGCTCATGGGTTTAAGTACAGCTCCACAACTTTCTGGGAAACGAATGATGCAACCAACACTTCCAATAGAGAAAGGGCTAGACAGCATGTGATTAAACAGTAATAAAACACTTGAAGCAAACAATTTAGCTAATACATACCAGTGAAAAGGAGACAGCTCCCTTACGGATTTTTACTGAAAACAGGAGGGAAAGCAAGATAAAGAAGCAGTTAAATTCAGTATACTCCCACTAACATATTCCAAGTAAATACAGTTTTGTAAGAACTCGGATCTTGACTTGTTCTGCAAAACAAAGAAGCTTTTAGAGCAACTTGGGTGTTCCAGCAAATGGAATGATTCTCAACCTCCTTCCCCAAAAGGAAACAAATCCTTAAAGAACCTCTTGTCCTTGCCACACGAACATGGAAGGTCTCAGGGAAAACTCACAACAGGTTTTAGATTAGGCAGGCTGCTACTCTTACATGCTCTCAGGAGAGATGGGCTCTTCCTGAAAGCAAATCAGAGCTGGAGTGCAGCTTTAGCTGCATCCTCTGTTCTTGCAAACTCACTTAGAGAGCCTAAGAGATCTTAACACATATAAATTAAGCTCTTTCTTTTATATTTTTTTTCTTGCCAGGCAGGAAATGAACAGATATGTTTCTGAATCAAGGGGGAGCTACTGCAGGTTTTCACAGCTGAATTGGTTTTATTGTAAACCAGTCCCATGTATCTGTCACTTGTATCTTTTGAAAGAGCTCTGCATGTTTTGATTTTTAATTTGGAGTCACAGAACTAAGGAGTATTTATATATGTTTAGAATTGCTACTGATTCAAATTAGAGACAAGATACAGCATGATAGAGTCTTACAAAAAATACTTGGAGAATTGTCAACTTAGGTCTCCTATTTATAAATTTCATGATCACTTGACACTCAACAGTTGCTTTTCAAGATACATCATGCACTACTAAGTATTTGCTTCTCACCTGTACCAAAAGGCTCATTCTTTGCGTTTAAATCTGTCTTCAAAAGAATTTGTGTCTGAAAATATATGGAGGGATTTTCTACCTTTTTGGAATGTCAGTAAATACATGTGGTACACAAGATGAGACTGTGTTAGAAGGATTGCTAAACTGATCTTTAAAATCAGAGGAAATCGAAGAAGAGTCTGCATCTATGCACATAAGAGTTACAAGCTTTTACACCACACTTGAAGACTTTATGGGCTAAGAACTAATAATTATGTTCTATTTATAGTATCCTTTTTCCTGAATGACATAGTGACTTTATTCCTTGTTTAGAACACTCACCAAGAAGTGCTGGCTTGCCTGACACTGCTAATTCCAGGATGCTGCTGCTCTATAATCTCTCACTTCCTCCTTCCACCTGCCCTGAAAAGAAAATTATTTGTATAGCATGTATTTTTAGCAGGACAGAATATATTTAAAATTAGTTCTAAATAGTTGTTTTAGCAACCTTCTATCAGATGCTCAGACTTACAGTCAAAGATGTACTAATTACACAGACACATCTAGAATCATCTGTCCTAGAAAGATAATAACCAACACTAAATTCCAAATATTAAATTATTGCTTGTCTAATCTGAGAAAGTGTCAGGTCCTATAAGTTAGTACAAAATACTACTTGTCTGCAGGGACAGGACAAGGGGCAATGGCTGCAAGTTGGAGCACAAGAAGTTCCGCACCAACATGCAGAAGAATTTCTACACAGTGAGGGTGACAGAGCCCTGGCACAGGCTGCCCAGGGAGGTGGTGGAGTCTCCTTCTCTGGACGCCTCCCTGTGCAATATGATCTAGGGAGCCTGCTTTGGCAGGGGGTTGGACCCAATGATCTCTGGAGGTCCCTTCCAACCCCTACAATTTCATGAATCTGTGAATATTTCTTTAAACAAAAAGGTGAAGATCTTGAATATCAATCCATTTAATTTAAAGGGGCTGTTAAGTTAGTCCAAAATAGTATCTTTCCTGACATTACTGGGTTTATTCCTTCAGTGTGTTAGAGGGGCTGTCAACTGCTAATTCTTAGCTTAAAAGAAGTCCTATTAGCAGTGACTTACCTTTAAACAAGAAGATTAAATCCAAAGTAAAAAGTGGCATTTATAAAAAAACTCATCATACTTATGAAATACTCAAAATTCTTTATTTCAGGCCAGTATGGTGGTGTTACAGCATCCATTTCTTCCTCTGCACTTGCACATGATTGAAGTTGGCACCCAAGTGAAATGGCTATTACAGCACAGGCACAATGTAGCCCAACCACTCTGCTTTCATTAAGCAAAGCCATGTTTGTGCTCTAACAGCAGTTATTACCAGTGCATAGATTGTTCTCTCCTCCCAAGAGCAAGCAAGAAAGGCAAATGTCCCTTAACTGAAAGGACACAGATGGCAGCTCTGTCACTAAAGCAGTTACTTTATCAGTGGAGGAATGACAGATATCTGGATACACTGGACATCTGCCTTCACTGCTCTGAGCTGCGCTTAGTAGTTCACATGGGCTTGCTCAGAGCTGGATTAAACATCCTTGCATGTCTCCATTCTACTTTCATTATTATAATCACTGTCAAAAGTTCCACATTTGAAGAACCAGTATGTTTATTTTTTTAGGTAAAATACCAAAAAATCTACAGAAGACTGTCTGTATTGCAGTTCCCTCGCCTAAGACCCTGCTTTGCAATCACCATTTAAAATCTCATTCTCTCCCAGGAGCATCAATTCCCTACCATCACGAAGGCAGCACCAGAGAAATGTTGTATCACTTGACTGTAAATTAACACTAGTGCATATTAATGCATTTCTAACTTCCAGTTACAGTGGCAACGTTAATTAGCAAATGGAATGGGTATCAGACACTTAGATGTACCAAAGACAAGCTAGTCACAGAGACCTCTACAAATGTATTACGAACAAAACTGGCAACCAACACTGCTGTCAGTACACGGTGCGCAGAACGTGACCGACTGGACAGCCACCAGGCAAACCCACTGGTAACTGTAATGTTATAAAAATAGCAAACCAAATATTTGATATAGTAACTGTGTGAGCCAGTGATAGAAGGAGGGAAGTAAGCGTGATTTGCTTAACACAGGTTCTACTTAGACAAGAGTGCCTCCAAGCCACGAAACACGTAGCTTCAGGTTTTCATTAACAATCAAGACTGCGGTCTGGTAACAGGCGACTGACTCCGGCCAGCATGTCTGAATAGGCAAGGGGAGGTTATTTCCACAGGTCCTTCCCTACAGCACGCAGCCCCGTGGGGTGGGTGGGAATGCCAGTCTCGCCTTACGTGACGCTCTGCAGCAGCACGGTGTATGGAGGGAAATGGCAAGTGTGCGTGCGCCATGCTTTCATCAGAGGTAAGTCCCAAAATATGCACTATATGCGTACAGTTTGTTCCTAGGCACATCTTTGGTTACATTCTCAATGCAGTCTGCTTTACAAAAAAATAAATAAAACAGTCAAGATTTGGTTGAAGTCCAGGCAAAGATAAAACTTCTTTTTTTCTTTTTTTTTTTTTTTTTTTCCAGAAACCAAAAGAGTAGAAGTTCCTTTAAATTGGTGGTTTATTATATCCATAAACGATAAAATCCCAGTGCTACAGTAAGGCATGTAAATACTGAACCTGCAAGAGAATTAAAATGGGGAGGGAAATGGAGACATGAAATCATTAGGTCTCAGATCATTACTTCAGTAAGCTATATACACATCTTGCCACAATACTGAAAGTATAACCACCACCCCTTCCCCATATGTGAGAAAATAAGGGTTTTGATTTACAACAAACAATTTCAAGGTGGAAGAGCACAAAGATGACAAGCAAGGAAAGCAAAAGGAATGCATTAAAACTGGGCTGGAAAACTATCACGCAGCTAAAGAAAGCCGCAGTTGCTTACCATTCCAGAAAAGATTGGTTACAGTTGTAAAGTGAGGAAATGAGTAACAGGACTATTAAGGCACAGTCAAGTACTCACCAAGCAAACAAATGAAAGCTATCTTTAATGAGGCTTATCAGTTTGCAATTTTTTTTACATTTCTATTTAAATGAAACCAGCTTTTGGTTTCTATGTATAAAAACAAAAGATTTTTGCCATTGTTTCCAACAGGAGTACTTCAAACACAATGCAAATTTTTAAATTTTTTTTTTTTCTCCAGGCAGAGTTCAGCATGTTTTGGAGTAGGGAAGGGGGGCGAGGGGGAGTTTCCTCCCATTTTAATAAATTGCCTTTTATTTTACGGTAATGGTTCTCTGTGAAGGGTATGCCTGAAGTACTATGTACTATGAATAGACGTGATTGTACTTGTGACAAAATCCACTGTGAAAGAATAATCAGAAAATCTAAATCAGAATAATAGTTTTCTACTGCAAATATGCTCACTTAATAGCGCTGCATACTCAGTAACAAAATGTCAAAATATTAAAGTTACCTAGGGCAATAATGTAGGGACACACACTTCTGTATTTGCATTTTTGTAAAGCAAATGCCTGAAAAATGGAAGTTTAAAGAATATGTAGTGCTGAACAGGCAGAAAAGGTGAATGTTGCTTATAGATCTCCATCAGACAGATGATGAAATCCTAGAAATCCATGCAGCAGTCTGCTTTTATAAACTAAGTCAGGCCCAAAAGAATTTGTTGGCCCTTGTTAACAGGCAGTCTTTTACATTTGTCATATTATTATTATTATTATTAGAGTACAAAGCATCAGGAAACCAGAGTGATATACTAGCCTATGCAAAACAAAGTTGGAAGTCACAGGAAATTGTCTGGGTTAAGTACAACTAAAACTGCTAATCACCACCCCAGACTATTTCAAGTATTTTTTTATTTTTTTTAATCAGGGCCTATAGGAATACAGGAAATTGAGAAGTTGCCAAATACTTAACAATGTTTAACAGCTTTTCCAGAGACACCCATCAGATTCCTTACCTGCTAAGTACTTAATATTATCAAGTTTGTGCGACTCGAGCATTGTTTTCAGATCTGCAACTTCTGTGTCTATTTTTCTGTCTGTTTGGGTCAGAGCTCGATCTTGCTGGGCATGCTAAAAAAAAAACAAAGCAACAAAATGATGCAATTTGAACATTCAAGTTTATTTAATAATTTGACCCATCTCTTCAAGTGGTATTTTTGGTTCCTCCTTAAATATATGTTCTCTTTGAATGCAAATTAACAAGTTCCTTCCTAGGTGAAGATGAAAACTGGTGAACTTGGGAAGTTTGTAAGATTAACTGTTCCTTAACATATAAACTAGAAAGCGACAGAAGTAGATGCCTTCTTATCTCAACCTAGCAACTGTAAATATTAACTTCAACCTGTCATTTAGCCCACCAATATTAAAGTTACTGTTCAACTACAAGAGCTACTGAGAAGTCTTAAAAGCCTCTTGTGACAAAACCATACCAGACCATACAGATTTATGGATCATTAAAAAAAAAAAAGAGAATTGTTCTTCTGATGTAAATAAAAGCATATCTTCATCTTGTAATGATTTCTACCACAAAACCAGATACAGACAAATTCAGAATCTGATTATGACAGAAGACAGAACTTCTGTAAAAAAAGGAGGGATAGCATTATTACTCTGAAGAGACTGAAAGATCAAACTTGTAAAGTGGGAGCAGCAGCTGCTTAGCTGCTGATATTTTCAAATCTGGACTTCTGAAACACAGTTAATGATTTACTACTAGATGTCTTCCTAGGAATAATTCCCTATACTACAGAAAGGAAACAAAAATAAGAGGAAGTGCTTGGTAAAAATCCCCTCTAAAATGGAAGCTACGTAATCTAGTGATGCATTTCAGTATCACTCAACATGGAGGAGCAGGGGATTAATTTCACAAACTAACAGTAAGAGTAGAATTCTATCCAGAGAAAAGAGTACAAGCATGAACTTTCAAACCAATGTGACCACTGAGCAATATATGTATACATGCAGAGGGTCTAATAATATGTATGAAAACCTGTGTATTCTGTAGACATTTCAGGTAGCTGTGCATAGAGAAATAAACACACGATAACATTTTGTACATTCATGTGTCAAAAGACATCAACAACTCCAGAAAGAATACCAGGTCTATAACAAAAGTATGAGAAGATTTGCTGTGTAATGATCAGCTACCAAGTTCTTACCAATTCCACTATTTCTGTCCTCATTTCAAGTAGTTTTCTTTCATTGAGTGAGTACTGGAGGGAGAAGAAAAAAAAAAAAAAAGATAAACATGACATTGCCATTAAACTTTTCCCCCCACTCTTAAAAGCATATCTCACTGTTTCCCAATTCTGTAGAGCATTGAATCCAGAAAAGATTATTGTCTGACAATGCTTGGGAGACAGAAAAGCACAATTTAGACAGGTATTCATCCACACCTCTGAACTATAAAGCACAAGAAGTCCATCAGACACTCATCTTCTGCAAAAACTGTCTATATTAATAAGCAGCTGGGAAAAAAACCTGGCAGATTTGCATCTCTGAGAAACCTGTGATACTAAACAGTAACTCTGGAACAGGTAACTAATCCATTGAGCACACAAGTGCAATTAAGACTGAACCATCTACTTTCTTCAGGAAGGGGAGTACAGTTTTCAAACTGCTTGGATAGTCGCACTCAGAGTTGTGGTCAATGGCTCAATGTCCAAGAGGTGGCCAGTTGCAAGTGGTGTTTCTCAGGGTCAATTTTGGGATTGGCATTATGTAACAACTTTGTCAGCAACATGGGCAATGGGATTGAGAGCACCCTTAGCAAGTCTGCACGTGACACCATGGGCAGGGACATCCTCCACTAGACCAGGCTGCCCAAAGCCCCATCCAGCCTGGCCTTGGACACTGCCAGGGAGGGGGCAGCCACAGCTTCTCTGGGCAGCCTGTGCCAGGGCCTCACCACCCTCACAGGGAAGAATTTATTCCTAATATCAAATCTAAATCTACCCTCCTTCAGCTTAAAGCCACAACCCCTTGTCCTACCACACTCTAAGCTCTTGTAACTAGTCTCCAGATCACTTATAGGCCCCCTTTAGGTACTGGAAGACTGCAATAAGGTCTCTGTAATGGCTGAGCAGCTGAGCAGCTGCTGGCTCACCCCTCCACTGGCAGGGTGTTCATGGACAAGTTGGCTGGAGCTTTGGGCAACCTGGTCTAGTGGAGGGTGTCCCTGCCCGTGGCAGGGTGGTTGGAATTAGATAAATTTCAAGGTCCCTTCTAACCCAAACCATTTTATGATTAAAGACTGCTCACATCAGCATTGACAAGTTCAGAAATTCTCCTTAATACTTATTCCAAGCAAAACTGAACGTTAGGAACATTTTACTTAGAGCTTCAAGTTAAATCAATTTAAACTTAGGACACTTCTTTTCTCTACAGTAACTTAGTAAGACTGCAGAGTAACCTTTAATTATCCTGAATTTTATTCTGGAAAGCCAGGTATTCAGTCCTAAGTCACCTTACAAATGAAGTAAATATTATAATGATGCTCTGCATACTACAGACAATACTAATTAGGTCTCTGCTCCCAACTCAGGACATACGCTGTAAACTGCTTCCCACCCACCTGTCTTTTTCCTTTTCTGCTCATGAGCGGCAGAGCTGGCAACTGGAGGGTGGGGGGAAGAAAAGAGCAGTTTTCATAGAACCAATGAAATTGCAGTTGCACAACAGACTACAAAGTCGGTCAACTTTCTGAAGAGAACGTTGACATGCACAGTTTGCTTTTCCTGGGAGGCTGTCAAAATAACACAGTGTTCTGCATGACAGACAGAGTGAAGGTTCCCGGATCCTACATGAATATACAAGAATACACTAGTGTCTCATTTATCACAGGTGAAGTGGTTTTAAATACATTTTATAAGCTTGAAGCTTTGCAATTCTTATGATCTACAAAGTTAATGTATTTCATATGATGCTTTCTTAAAAAATTAGTATTAAATATTAACCCTTAAACAAGAATTTTACCTACTCGGATTGCACTTTATTCAGGGATCTACAATGGGACAACAGACTGCCAGTCATTATACCAAATTACTGACCCAGCTGTTACCTGAACTAGTCATTGTGAAAATCTGTGAGAGAACAGAACATAAATGATAACTACATGAACAGGTCTTATTGCCTAGACTAGAGATAAATATTATGTCTTCATTACACACCTGCCAAAAAGGACTGAATAAAAAACAGTATTAATGGAAAACTGTCATTAAAAGATCCTTCAATTTAGAAGATGCAATTTCTTTAAGATCCTAAAAGGTACTAAAAAAATATCTATGGATATAGAACTCCATTTAGAGTGCTACATATAATTAAAAAACTTGTTAATCTTTTAATTCTTCATTCACGTGATTCTAATTTGAGCTCACATCAATTCAGTTCTACCAGATATTACAAAGTTCTAAATGATCTGAACAAGTATCAACTGCAATTAAAAAAAATGACAACTTTCTTCACAATAGATATTTCTTGACAAATTATGCTATAAATTCCCTATCTATAGGGAAATGAAACATTTTCAATGATGATAAATATAATGAAATGTGTAAACTTAATTGTTAAAATAGAGGAATATATGAACTAATAACATAGAAAACCTCTAGACAACTACTCAGCATATTTAGATTAAATATCAAATATATTAAAGTGTAATGTACTAACCTGATACTAAACCAGTACCAATATAGACATAAAAAACCCAAACATGGCACCTTGTACTATAGCAGCAAGTAGTATAGTAACCTGGATTGACTGTATTGTGAAGCTGAATGATAATATACATCAGTATGAAAATGCTCTTTTGGTAAGATGCTCTTACCCAAATTTGGACATTGCTCAGTGTTGAGAACTGTCTAGAATAAAGTAACCAAAACTTACCAATTCTTTTACTCTGCTCTTCTCTAGGTTTAGGTTTAATTTGTTATCTGCACGAACTTTGGTAATTTCATCCTAATGAGAAAAAAATGATAAAGCAACAAGCAAATTTTCTATTTAATCACAAA
This sequence comes from Hypotaenidia okinawae, assembly GCA_027925045.1. NCBI lineage: Eukaryota > Metazoa > Chordata > Aves > Gruiformes > Rallidae > Hypotaenidia > Hypotaenidia okinawae. The sequence goes on from BSDF01000002.1 coordinate 67,467,971, forward strand.
CAGAAAAAACAGACAAATATATTGTGCCTTTCTTTACACACCTCAGGAATAAAGCTTCTTTTCAATTAGCATACATAATTTTCAGAAGTGTATGTATTCCTATTCTTCCCTTGGAAATACTCATGTTCTACAGTATGAACTAGAGCTTAGAATCAGAAACTAACCATTGCTTTTAGAACCAAAACACTGAGAACAGCACTTAATTAAGAGCACATCTTTCTATAAATGCTGGGAATGTTTCTTATATCCCGTAACACCCTCTGACTTCTAGAAATCCATGCCTAGATACACCTGTAATTTGGACTTTCTCCATGATGGAACCCTGATGCTCAAAACAACTTTAAAAGCCGTTTCTAACATTCCAGTGTAAAAGAAAAACTGTTTCCCATGACTACAGCTAGGCCTTTCAGAAAAAGCTACAGGCATTTTCAAAGTCAGGAAATGTTTAATATGCTTTTCAATGTCTAACTTTCTAAAACTACCATAACTTATACACTTGAATTTTACTTCATCAATAGCTGTAATTCCTGCTTTTCTTGGTGACAGCTGCCATTTTAATGCAACCTCCTGGCAGGAATTCCAGCCAGCTGACAGTTTGTCATGAGGCAAACTGCTGATCAGATGAATGTGTGGGAGAAGCAATAGACTGCTGATGTTCTGGGAGATTCTACTATTAAAACTAAGTAAGCATCTCTCAAATAGGCCAATGTCAACCAGTCAAGAGTTCATTAAGTTAGTACGAACAATAATTAGACTCAATTTCTATGTTTGAATTTTTGAACTTTAACTGGTTTTTAATTAGATGTCATTACAACACCATACATCACAGTTTAATGAAGCAAAATTTAGAAATGCCTTTTTCTTAATGTTTTAGTGCCCTGTGCCCTTTTGTCTAGAGGGACAACTAGGAGCAAACATAAAATAACTTGCTCCTGTGAGAATTACAATTAAAAGTTAAATTCACAGACATCTAACTTTTTAGAAAAGATCACTCAGATACTTGATGCTCTACCGGTAGATTACGCTTACTCATTCATATGCAACTAAAATCATAAAATAAAAAATTAGATGCCAAATGTATTTTAAATGGTATTCTGAAAACCCAGCTGCATTAAGCACTTTATAGCACAGTATGAAACATGCAGGACTAGTCTTGAGAAACTCATGCTCTCCTTTCAAGCTGACAGCGCAAAGGGAAATTGAAGGGAATAAGAAAGAACACTGGCAAGGAGGCATTAGGCTGAGTTTGACTACACTGTCAGCTAGCTCAACAAGTCCTGGCCAAATGGCTTTCACAGACAAATCCTAGGGCAGGCAGAGTGCTCCTGCTCCATCCTTACAACTGAGAAGGGCATTTCAGCAGGAAACAGCAGTTCTCAAGTCAGTTGTCCATACTCCCTAAAACCTGCTAGTGTTTCCCAGTTTCCAATCCAAATCACTCTTGCAAGAATGTTTGTTTCTGTGTACAGCCTACTTATGATTCCACGCCCATTGAAATAATAGTTTTTAAGCCAATCTTCGTTTTGATAGTAGAAGGATGTTTGGAGTGCTATTCAAGACAAACCATAAGGAACAGAAACACAGTATTGATGCTTTAAACACGGTAAGAATGAGGATCAGTATGATAATCAACAGAGTGAGTTTTCTATAGAGTGTCTGTTTTCAGACCGTTTTGGGTCATTCTAGACAGCTAACAGATAAGTCTTCAGAGAAAAAACCAAACAAAACCCCAAACTAATTAGTATGTGCAGGAATTTTAAAACTATATTGCATCTTTAACATGCAACAGGCAGCCCTAAATGCAGAACTTCACTGGCCTTGACCATGACATAGCAGTCACTTTCTGAATTAATGACATGTAAATGAAAAAAATACATGAAGCTTTTCTTCACTTCTTGTACTATTCACAGTTCTCTGTCATCTTAAATTAAGCACGCACGAAATTCTCTTTGCTGCAGCCCACAGTGTACCATCAACTGCAATTTCAGTATCATATCATAACAATTAAGCAAAAGTTTTCAAACAAAAATTTGAAAGCAACTTTTTTTTTTCTTAAGGTGAACTAGACAAGTGTTAATTCTTAATTATATTGGTATGGTATCTTACCATGACTTGCTTCTTTATCTGCTGGAGTTCAAGTTTTATTTTCTGTGAGCATAGAAAAAAATTGTACACTTTATTACTGTATATAAAATCACATAATCTTTTTATAGTAATGAATTTGCATGATAAGTAACAATTACTGTAATTCCTGATGTGAAATGGAAGGCTGACCGAGCACAGTTTAACTCCACCCGCAGTATAGATATATGCATGTCTATACACAAGCATCTTAATTCAGTACCATGCATTTCCAAGCACAAGACAGATGCTGACAATGTCCCACAGCAGAGGAGGTAGCCAAATGCATGGAACAGGTTACTTAACAAGGCCAAGGGAAGTCATTGTTTCCCCAAATTCAGCATTTGCAAGCCTGCACTGCAAATGCTGTGTCCAGTTTTGGATTCCCTGGTAAAAGACAGATGTTGACATAATGGAAAGTCCAGTGGAGGGCCATGAAGATGATGGGGGGCTGGAGTACACTATGTTGGGGGTGGAAGGTGAGGAGGAGAGCAAGCTGGGTTTTTTAGTTCTAAGAAGAGATGGCCTCTCTGGTTTATCACTGTTCCAGTGTTTTATCACCCTTAGAGTAAAAAGGGTTTTCTTAAGTTTAAATAGAATTTCCCACACTTTGATCTGTGCCAATGACCTATTGTTCTGTCACTGGACAACATCAGAAGAGCCTGTGTGTCTTCTTTATAGCCTCCCTGTAAATATCTGTATACACTGATAAGATCCTCTCTCAACCTTCTCCAGGTCAAGCAGTCCCAGCTCTGGCCATCTTTCCTCGGTGTGTGGGTGTGGGTGGGTGGGGGTGGGGAGGGTGTGTACATGCTCTGAACATGCTCTGAACTGGACTTTTGTAAGCTGCTTGACCCTTCTATGCAAAGAATTTATACTCATAATAAAATTTACACTCCTCTTGGAATAGCACTTTCCAAGAGAGTACTTTTTACCTCATTTTCTGAACGAAGGGCTGAAAATTCACTTTTTTCCAAAATTATCATGTCCTTTTTCACACCACCAATATGGGACATTACTTGCTGGAGTGCAATTTCCTTTAAAAGAGGAAAGAGAAAACTCAAAAACACACCATACTGTAATGCTTTTTCTCATCTGTGCCTACAAATATGATGGGCTATTTTGGTACACTGAAATATTTAATTCAACAATTTCATATTGATTATCAGTTTCAGAAAGCAAGATAAATTAAGAGACAGTGACCAAATAAGCAAGTTATGCTCAAACACTGGTCATTTTTCAACAAAATTAGCAGTGCTACCACAGATCAGAATAATTCAAGTAATAGCCTAGTAAATAGTTTCTTCCAAGTCTTTGATTCTTAAGCTAGCAAAGGCATTGCAGAGAGAATGGCCTCTGAGCTAAATGAGGAAAATTGGCTTCCAGGCCAAAACTTATCAGTGCAGCCACCCTACACTACCCACACATGCACGCAGAGACTGCCTTTCTGAAGATCTGCCTCTAAGTCGTCCCTTGCTTTTGACTCCAGGCTAAGAACCCTACGAATCTGACACAGTATCTCAACTTTACTTTTCTCAGGAAATGCTATTCTAAGTTGCAGCATTATATTTCTAAGTGGCATCTGGAGATGCCTCACCAGGCAACCTGAAAAGATTGAAAGAAAATAGGTCAGCATAGTGAACATATTTTTTTAAAAAATCTACAGAAAGAGTACTGCCACGGACACCTCTTCTTTTACTCTCTGATGTCTTCAGCTTGCTTTTGTTCTCTCCCCTCTTCAGTGAGCTCAGAAAACAGAGCAGATTCTTCCATATTCTTTCTCATTTCTATACATACACATATACATTTTTTCCCCCAGTATTTATATAACTACAGCAATATCTTCTCCATTCCCAACTATGTTCTAATGCTAATAGGTACATACACAGTATTCCAAACTTTCTTCAAATTCTTCGTTTTCTTTTTGCATAAGCCCTTGTGCACTCAAAGGCTGTAAAGTTTACCACACTGCCTGAAGTTCACAGTACACACACACCTCCTGAGCTGCTACTATCCTAGCATGCTGTACAAACCTGCACATTTGAAATTTAATGGCAGAAAGTCACCTGAGGGTCAAATCAGTCTCAGAAAACATCTATCATCAACAACAATGCTTAATCCAGCACAGAACAAAGGAAAACATGTTTAGTTTCATTCAAAAAAGCTGGGTATAGAAGGTAACTGAGCTTGCTTCTATTGCTTACTGTAAAACACAATCAACCATGGTTGCTAACGGTCCCCTAAACATTGCATTCCTCGATTGAGCATGCAACGAATTCGGCGCAGCAGGAGGAAGCACTCCCACACCTGCTTTGCCTGGAAATCTAAAAGCTCGGCAGGATGGTCTGAATCCTCCCTAGATGGATGATGCTGGAAGTTCCAGATATCCCACTTCTTAATGAGATGCCCTACTGGCAAGGGTATTATACCACAGTCACTGCTGTTTTCTCATGTTTTAAGACAGCAGCCTCATTACTATGAAGTAAGTTAGAGCTTGTGTTCAGAAGGTGACCTGGGGCTGTGAACCCCAGTTCCACAGAGCAGCTCAAGAGATCGCACTGCAGCGATGTCCCTTGTCAGCGCTATTTGTCCAGCTTATGTGTCAGGGAATTCCAGCATACCAGATACTGTAAATCCCATTCAGAGATGATGAAGTTCCACATGCAGCAAATCATGCCATACTCTGAATTTTAGTTTCATATCTGGAGCCAGATGCCCAAGGGTTCAATGTGGCAATATTCAATGCAATCGTGTCCAATTCCTTACATGGATCTACCTACCTTTGTATGACCTGACAAAGACCCCACCCCTCCTCCCCACCCCCAAAATAAATACAGCCAGTATTGGAACAAGCCTTGCCTCCAGCCACAATTATTCATTAAAACAATCACTCCCTCACAAAGTCAAAGCTAACAATTCCGTACAGTTGAACACAATTTCCCAGTAGCCAGGAAGGATCTCTGTAGATATTCAGCATTTTCAGTCCATTTCCAAGCAAGTTTTCTTCACTTCCTCCCACCAAGATGCTGAGATACTGAGATTTCAGTATCAGCATTGAAGCTATACCTCTTCCTGTTTCTTATCAGTGTGTGCAGCTACACCCATTGTGCCCTAAAAATATCATGCAGAAAAAGAAATTCAGCTCAGTTCCAATACAATTAAATGTCACTGTGACACAATGAGATAAATAAAAAGGTACCACTAACAGGGTGGTAAATAACTGAGGGAATCTGTGCTCCCCTGTTACAAGTCTACAAAACTATTGTTGAAACTATTCAAATCCGTGCACACAATACCTCCTATGTCTAAAAGCCTTCTCGGTAATTCTATTTCATGCTACAGTAAACTTCAAGCTAAAAAAACACCTGTGGTTAGCACACCAGCTCACAGTACCTAGATCTCAAGGCCCACCACAACACTTCTGTTAAGTATCTGATAAACTGAAGACAAATTTCACAAACTCAAGATAATAATTCACTAGCCAACAGATACACAGGGATGTTTGTTCTTCACCTCCAAACTTTTAAAACACAGCATCTAACAGCAATAAACAGCAACACATAATTTGTAGCAGGCTTACTAGGTTTCAATTTAATCCCACCATTGCCTCTGCTCTAACCTGCTGTACTTTGGTGACCATGTCCTTGTAAATCATATCCAGGTTGGTGTTCATAATTTTCACTAATGCAGATACAATGACCTCCGACTGCTGAGTAGTGAACCCTAAGCAAAACAAAATGCAACGACATTCAGAGACAAACCAAAACGTGGACAGTTTACAGCAATGCCACTTGCTAATACTCAGCACTACGTGAAAACAAATGTCAGTTGTAAAATACAGTAAAACATACTCCTCTTGTCCCAGCACTACCAAAAGAACACAACCAGTCAGTACATCCAAGTTCCTCTACCCCAACCCAGTACAGCTGTTTGTTTAGTACAGCACTATTACAGTATCAGTAGGATAAACACTGGAAATTTTCTAGAAGTACTATGAAATCTCATCTTTCACCTGTGGCTACTTGGGTAAGCAAGAATTCTCACCCCGAAAAGCAGGTGTTTTCTCTCACTATACTATAAATCATCAGTACCACTGGAGATGTGCAAAAGTCAACAACTGAAAACAGAGCCAGCTGCTCTGATTTCAGGCCTACCAGCCACTAAGTCCTTATTAGAAACCTTTCAGCTGAACATATTGGGAACTATTGTAAAACACCGTCCCTAGAAATACTCTCAGCTTTCAAAACGTGGGTGTAAAAGCGTCAGGCGCAAGATTCAATCGCTATGAAACACTTCACCAGAGCAGGATTGTTTCAAACTAGGTAGCAGGTAAACATCAGAAAGCACATAGGAGGCCCAATGGATTTGCTTTCAACAGCTGAGCTGACGCAACAGTTTGTCATCACCAAAAGGAAGAGATACTTATCCCTCCTCCTGACACTTCCTGTGTGTCCCGGTGCTCACACAACTGCTCTGTGAGCTCATTAAACTAGCATCTCAGAATACTAATCAATCAAAAGAGCTGAAGAGTTTTCAGAGAGTTAGGCTGACACATGGAAAGAGATGAAAGCACATGGCAGGGGAAAGGGACAGGGACCTCTCCTCTCCTTTTCAGGGATGGAAAGCTGTCAGAATTCAATTCAACTGTACTTACCCTCATGTTAAGGTACCTTTCCTACTTCAGCTACATTAGCATGAATCCAAAATAACCTATTCCCTGTGTTTTAGAAGAAGAGCAGCCATACTTTATAGTATACTATGTCCTATCCTAAAAGCTGCATTTTACACAGTAATCCATATTCAATCCTGTTATCATACATTGTTGTATATTCAAGGTGCTACATACTAAATACATAGGAATGCAACTAATACTTTTAAATTACTACCTTGAAAACTCTGGGGTTTACTCTTAATTCCTAGAATTTAATTTCTCTTTAGCATTTTTAATTACCACTAGGACAATAAATTATTCCAATTAAAGATATATAAGCTGTTTCCTTTTCAAAGTAGAGAAATCCTACATGTTCTTACCCAGTATATATATAAAACTAAAAAATATTAATCAAAAATATAAAATTAAAAATATAAAAAATAAATCTAGAAAATTAAAACACATAACATGGAAGTTGTAACTTCCCATCAGGGAAAAGAAACGAACTTGGAAACAAACAAAAAAAAAACCCCACTCATGGAATTACATTAAAAACAGCTACCCATTTCTAGTAAATTACCATTTTCTTCCAAGAGGCAGACCAGGGCATGAGTGTCAAAAAAAGCTTCCTATTTCCCAACAAGGAAATACTCCCTTTGCTTTGTAAAGATGATGATGTGGAGATGCTTACATCTGGAAAAACAAACCAAAACAAAATGATATTATTTTTTTAAAAAAAATATTTAATCAGCATGTTTGCTTTCCAGGAGTTCCCTTCCTATCCCAAGTATTTTTAATTTATGATAAAATATCATATTGCATGTCGAGATTATCACAGCTTGCTTGGAACTGAAAAGCTAGCTGACTAACAAGATCCTTGCTGACTAACAAGATCCTTGACTAACAAGAGCTTGAAAGCAGAACAGAACATTACTGGTGCAATTCTCTCCAAGAATATAATGTCTTAGAAAAATCCCACCAGGTGTCAGAATCTTAAAGTTGTTCCTTTTCCATCACCAGCACAAGCAGTGGAAGCCCCAAGCACTGCAAAGCTTTGAGGCCTAAATCCACAGGCTCTTTCCATTCTTTGTTAAGGAAACAGATGTTCACTGGTAGCCCTTCAGCCAAAAAGTAAATCGTTCACAATGTGCCCTTTGGCGATATTACAGAGAATGTTTCTGACACTGAATGCAAGCCTAAAACAGCATAATGTCCCCTTGGCCACTATCTGTGTAAACGAGCTGACAGGAAGAATGCAAGGCAAATTACCACGAGGGAGGAGCTCTCTGCCCTCCCTTACTCAAGGGTCAGTATATAAGGATATCATCAGTTCTTTCTTCAGGGCAGAAAAGCAAGCCCTAACAGAACCACAGAATCAAAGAACCACTAGGCTGGAAAAGACCTTCAAGATCACTGTTCCCGTCCTAAGCTAAACCATATCCCTGAGCACCTCATCTACCCTTTTTTTTAAACACAGCCAAGGATGCTGACTCAACCCCCTCCCTGGGCAGCCTGTTACAGGCCTTGGCAGTGAATTTTTTTCCTAACATCTAATCTGTCCCTGCCCTGGAACAGCTTGAGCCCATTGCCCCTTGTCCTATCTCCTGTCACCTGGCTGAAGAGACTATCGCCCACCTCTCTACAGACTCCTTTCGGGTAGTTGTAGGTGGTGATAAGGTCTCCCCTCAGCCTCCTCTTCTCCAGGCTAAACATCCCCAGCTCCCTCAGCCGCTCCTCGTAAGGCTTGCTCTCCAGCCCCTTCACCAGCCTGGTTGCCCTTCTCTGGACACTGTACCAGAGTACCCCTCGGGGCAGCTTCGCATGCCGCACCCCTCGCAGGCTCCGGGCTCCCCAGGGAGAGTGGGGGACGCCACACCGCTGGCGCCCAGGGTCAGCTGAGGTGACGGGGACACGCACCTCTCCCCTCCCCTGCCCGCCCTTCGCGCCAGCCTCCGCGCTCTCACCCCGCTCCCCGACGCTGCTCTCCCTCCCGCTCCCGCCGAAGCGCCTTCCCCACCCCGCGGGGCCGCTGACGCCCGCGCCGGAGCCCGGCCCCGTGGCCGGCCGCTGCCATCCGCCGAGGCAGCGCCGCCCGGAGGAGAGGGGCCCACGGCGATCGATTGAGGCGGCGGCGGGTAGGAGGGCGCCGTCCGCGCCACGCGGCCGCAGCAGCAGCAGCGCCCGCCTCCCGCCGCTCACAGCCGTGGCCGCCGCCGCCTGGCCCCTGGCCATTGCCGCGCCACCCGGTCCCGATCGACGGAAGGTGGAAGGAAACCGCTGCTGCGGCTACCGCCGCCGCTACTGGAATGCCATTGCTGAGCGCCCACGGTCCCGGCCTCTCACTTCCGCCTCCGGCACATGGCAAAAGACGCAAGTGACGCCGCGACCGGCGGCGGTAGATTTTATGGCTCACGTGGCGGCCGTGGCGAAAAGACCGGCGCGGGCGGGCGGACTCGGCCCGCCGGGCACTCAGGCTCTCCCGGTGCCCTCCTCGGGGCCGCGGTGGTACCGGCATCCTCCGGCGCCCCTTGGCCGCGGCCCTGAAGCGCTGGGGTGCAGGGAGTTAGAGATTAACGGCACAGGCTCTGCCAGCCGTCATGCAGCGATGGCCCTGCTATTTCCAACCTTTATTTAAGTGCAAAAAAGAGTAATTCAGCATGTTGGTCCTGGCACAGCAAGACGGGCACAATCCAGTGCCCGCTGTACAACGTGAGACCCCTTCCTGAGTAACAGCTTGCTTCACTCTGGGCAAAGAGAAGCCTTTATTAGTAAAAAGCACAGTTTGGACAAACCTTGTCATTCTGTCATAGAATCATAGAATGGTCTGGGTTGGAAGGGGCCCCAAGGATCATACAGTTTCGACCCCCTGCCACTGGCAGGGCCACCAACCTCCAGGCCTGGATCTATACAAGGTTGCCCAGAGCCCCATCCAACCTGGCCTTGAACACCTCTAGGGATGGGGCATCCACCCCCTCTCTGGGCAGCCTGTTCCAGTACCTCACCACTCTCTCTGTAAAGAACTTCCCCCAATATCTAATCTAAACTTTCCCTCCTTTAGCTTCAATCCATTCCCCCTTGTCCTGCCATTGCCTACCCTTTAAAAAGATGATTCCCCTCCTGTTTATATGCTCTCTTCAGGTACTGGAAGGCTGCAATGAGGTCCCCCCTCAGCCTTCTCTTCTCTAGGCTGAATAAGCAAAGCTCCCTCAACCTCTCTTCGTAGGGGAGGTGCTCCAGCCCTCTAATCATCTTTGTGGCCCTCCTCTGAGCCCTCTCCAACAGTTCCACATCTTCCACATCCACAGTACTCCAGATGAGGCCTCATGGGACAAGGGAAGAGTAGAGAGGGACAATCACCTCCTTGTCCCTGCTGGCCACTCCTGATGGAGACCAGGACAGCACTGTCCTTCGAAGCTACAAGAGCACACTGCTGGCTCATGTTAAGTTTCTTATCCACCATGACACCCAGGCCCCGGTCTTTCTCTGCAGGGCTACTCTCAAGTAGCTCTTCTCCTAGTCTGCATACATGTCTGGGATTCCTCCAGCCCAAGTGCAAGACCTCACACTTCGCAGTGTTGAACCTCATTAGGTTCACCTGGGCCCATCTTTCAAGCCTGTCAAGATCCCTCTGGATGGCTTTCTTTCCTTCTGTGGTGTCAACCACACCACCCAGCTTCAGCAAACTTGCAGAGGGTACACTCAATTCCATCATCAATGTCATTGATAAAAATGTTAAAGAGCACCAGTCCCAAGACAGACCCCTGGGGGACATCACTTGTTACTGGCCTCCACCTGGACATAGAGCCATGAGTCATGAGACGAGATTTTGGGTTTCAAAGTTACTAGCCAAGTAAATTGCAGAACAGGGCAACTCGATGGATCTAAGAATCTGGAGCTTTAATCATTAAGTAATTGCTGGAACCATTAGAGTTGGTAAAGTCTCCTATGCTTGCAGTTCAGCTGAAAACAGGGGTGTGCTTTTTCCTTATGTGCTCTGTTTCCAAAGCAAACGTACTTATTATTTGTAGGTAATTAATATGAGAAGGAAGCAGTTCTCCCCCCACATTGTCATTTTCCGCAGGCAGCGCATATTTCAGAGCAAGCTTTGCTTACTTCTTTTTTCCTGTTGTGTACATGTTCACAAAAAGCCAGCTTCTCCCCAGAATTGATAGTTATGGTAAATCAGCGTGAACATGGGATGATTCAGGTGTTATCTGTATAAACACAAAGGTAGGTGAGCTGCCGTGGCACGTAGCAGCAACAGAGCAGCACGGCTTGTCATGGCAGCTGAGACGATTGTGCGTACACAAGGCCAGTGTCTGTAGGAGCGATTCCTTCTAGCTGCTGTGGTGATAAAGTCGAATAATCTATCAGAGTTACTTCAGTGTATTGGAAAGATATTACTCCATGCACAGATTAATCTGGCACAAATTGCACTGTACAAATTCTGGGACATTGGTAGGTTCACCCACACGGCCCTGTTTTTCACTAGAAGTGAAAGCAGACACTTGCCTAATGCTCATCACATCTGCTTGGCTGTTGTATGCAAGTTGCCTGGTGTTAGCACAGCAGCAACTCCTGACTTTTGAGAGTCTGCAGGCACTTGTCTTTTCATCTATGCATGATTCAGAAATTGGTGCAGTGTGATTTCTTTGATACTTTCTTCAGTGATCCATTTCAAAGCCCTGCTCTTGCTACAGCAATTGAAAGGAGAAATTGTGACTACTGAAGTATCTCCTTTTATATCAGCCACCGGTTTGCATTTTGCAGTTGATTTCTGCACTTGGATACGTTGGCAGATAACGTATGTGAGAAGTGCTGTACAGATGGAGGCTGCAATTGCAACTGGAGTCTGTCCATTCAGGCTCAAATGCACCCACGCCTGCTGGCTATCACACAGCATCGTTTTCCATCTTCTCTTAAGGAAGCAAACTCACTACCGCTAGCAACAGGGATCTAGTGCAACCCACTTTCTATTTTTGAGTCAGAGCTCAACTCGTTCTTTTTTTTTCCCCTTTTGTGGTGGTTTGACCCTGGCTGGAGGCCAGATGCCCACCAAAGTCAGTCTATCACTCCTCTTTTTAGCTGGACAGGGGAGAAAATATATATTGAGAGGGTTAGGAGTTGAGATAAGGACAGGGAGAGATCATTCCACAATCAGTGTCACAGGCAAAACAGACTCAGCACAGAATAAAGGAAAGAAAACTCTCTAATTTATTACACAATACTACACACCCAGTTAAACCAGAGTTGGATAATGAGAAATGCAACCAGATCTTAAAATATCTTCCCCCACCCCTGCCTTCTCAGCAGACTTAAATTTAGTCATGATTTCTCTCTGTTCTCCCAACCTAGGGTGGCATGGGAGTGGGGGAAAATGGGGTTTCAGCCAGTTCCTCACAAGTTTTTCTTCTTAGCGGGGGGGGGGGGGGGAACAGGGAGAGGTGGGGGATTCCTCACACCCTTCCCCTGCTACACCGTGGGGTCCCACCCATGGGAGACAGTCCTTCACAAACTTCTCCAACTTCTGTGACTCTGTGTAACATGAGTCCTTTCCCATAGGGCTTCAGCTCTTCACCAGCTGCCTGGCCCAGTGTGGGTCACTTCTATGGGGTGCAATCATAAAATGTCTCTCAGTCTCTCAGGCCCAGGCTGCTCCAGCCTGGTTCCCCACAGAGTCACAAGCTCAACTCACACACACACACACACACACACTCCCCCAGCAACCTGCTCTGGCATGGGCCTCTGTCTCTCTCTCTCCACAGGCTGCAGGTCCTGCCAGGGGCTTGCTCCAACACAGGTCATAGCATCTTCCGTATGTGTCCAGCGGCTCCAGCATGGGCCCTCTCCACAGGCTGCAGGTGGGGTCTCTGTTCCCCATCCTCTTCCATGGGCTGGGGGGGTCACCCGCTCCACCATGGTCTTCTCCACAGGCTACAGGGGAATCTCTCCTCCAGCACCTGGAGCACCTCCTCCCCCTCTTCTTCACTGACCTTGGTGTCTGCAGCATTCCTTACATCTTCTCACTGCCTTCTCTGGTGGCAAAAAGTGACTGCTTGCATTTTTTTCCCTCCTAAATGTGATTCCCAGAGGTGCTATGACCGTTGCTGATGGACTGGGCCTTGGTTAGCAGCGGGTCTAGCCTTGAGCCGGCTGGTGTTTGCTCTGTTGGGCCTGCGGGAAGCTTCTAGCTGCTCCTTCTTGCAGAAGCCACCCCTGCAGCCTCCACTTCTCCACCAGAACCCCGCCACGCAAAATCACACCACTTTTCCAGTGTCATCTTCCAGATCCTCTGTTTCTGTCTTCTCCCTGTTGAAGATCATTGAGGATACACTAGCCAGCAGTTTGATTCACTGAGTTCTGAAGGCAGCTTCAGTAGGCTGCAGGAGCTTCAGAGCTATCTGCTTGGGTAACTGGGCATCAGGGACTAATTCCTGCACAAAGAGGTATAAGCAGAGCAGTCACAAGCCAGGAGTGACAAACAACTTCCTGCTATCTCATGATTCCAGGTTGCTTAATGCTTGGCTTTCATCTATGCCTTGCCCCATGGAAGTCCTCCTTAGGCACTTAAATGAAACACCTGCTGACAGTTACATGGGTGGTATCCTGAAAACTTTGTCCTTGCAGGGACACAGTATATTCATTGCTACATGGAGCTGTAGCTCCCTTGGTTGTTGTGAAATCTGCAGTGAAGGATTGAGAAGCAGTGGATGACCTTAAAAACTTGGGTAGCAGAAATGGCAAAGGTATGCAAAGTGCAAAATAAGGACTAGTAACAACATCTGCTACACTTATAGGGGAGGGTAAAGAGAGCTCTGAGAGGTATTGCTCATCCATCAATGTGGTACGGCTGCAAGGAAAGCAAAGGTATATCAGGTAGGGTCTTTTCAGTGGTTCACATGGCAAGTTGCATTGACCTTTGAGTTAAATGTCATTTCAAATATAAACTATAGTTCTGGTCACTCTGATACAGGAAAGATGAATTCATATTCAAGCCCGGCATCCTAGTGTCAAAAGGATAATTAAGGGGAGTGAAGAGTCTTTTCTGTTGCAAGTGATTAAAAAGTGATTGGCTGGTTTAGTTTAGCAAAGCAAAGCTTGAGAGGGGACCTTGCTTCTATCTATAAACAAAGTAGGAGTGTAAAAATAGGCAGAGAAAGAAAAAAGAACTGTTTATGTGGAAGAATATTACTGATAAAGGAACACTTGGTGTAAAGGGGCCATAAATAAATGTAGATTGGAAAGTAAAATGGTTTTACTCAACAGAACAGACCTTGTGAAAAGCTTCCCAACAGGAATCAGGAGGGATCAAGTAACTCAAATCAGTGTTTAGATGGATGTGTTTGACTTGTGAAAGGGATTTTAGGATGCAGTTACCTGTAATAGCAAGGGACTGGTTTCTGTGCCTTTGCATTAATTTTCCACTGAGGAGGTCTTTCAGTTTTCCCCCTCAAGCATCTGGGACTTGCCATTGTCAGAGAATGACTAATGAGCTAAAAGGACCTCAGGTGCAATCCAAAATAGCATTGGATAGTCCTGTTACTTACTTCAAATGTTTTAACACAGTGACTGTATAGAGTTGAGGGGGATTAACAGCTGTCATGGGTGATGAGTACCCCAAACTGCTCTTAAGTCTAAATGGGAAAAGCTAAAAATCTCCCAGGCTGGAGAAGAATGAGAGCCACCAGTGCATGAATGCTTTCCCACTTTGAAGGGATTAAAAAAAAAAAAGGGGGGGGGGAGGGAGGGGGGCGCTATAACAGCATTCAAATGAATATGCAAATTATAAGATGTATTTGGAGTCAGTTCACTGCTGTTACCTCAGGGATGCATGTGCCTCAGTGATTTTAAAGCGAAGGTGGCACCCAACGTACTGAGGATGGAAAACAAAGTGATGTCATTTTTCTTGTCCGTGGCAGATAATCTTTTTAAGTGTTCACATTCTTCCCCCATTCTTTTCAGGTGGATGTCTATGTGAAGTCCTTCCTCTGTTAGTTCGTTTTCTATTTAGTGGAGAAATAAACGATGGCTGTGTCATGTCTTCCCTTTAATTTGTTTCCATAGGAATTACAGGTACATTATTTGTAGTCACCAAGGGGTAAAGCTAAAATGATCCTACCCGTAGATGGCAGTAACTGCTAATAGTGCTGGCTGCCGCTGCCACTCCAGTTCAAAGTCTTAGGACCCAGACAAGGTTTAAACCAATTGACCTGATCCCCTAAATTGCTAAACAGTCATTTCAGGGATCTTAAAATGGGGTCACGCACCAAGCTCCTTGCAGAAACCACCAGCAGAATGTGCCTCCCTGGAAGCTGATTCAATTGCCAGAAATAACCCTACCGTGATTTCTTGAAGGAAGGAGGTATCATAATTATTCAAGTGCTACGGCTGACTGCAATAAGAAATGGCATTTATATTAGAATATTAAATCTTGCTATGCTCTCATCAGACGTGTTTTACCTGTAGAATGAACAGATAATGCTGTCTGTGTTTAAAGCTATGAAAGCTGAGTGCCTTACAATGGAGAACAATTTGGACCAATATCCCTTCCTGCCAACCTTGTATACAAAATGCTGATGTATTTGCCACCTTTGACTACATAGAGGCAGAGGAAATTATTCTCATGGCACAAAAGGGCAGCATGTAGCTGCTCCTAACAGCTGTATGCAGGAAGACAGAAGTAAAGGAGGAGATTGTCTATATGACTTGCTTGTTTTCTCTTTTATCTTTATGCATAGAGAAACACATACGTTGCAAATAAGAATTTCATGCCCCTACAACCCTGGTCTTCCCTCCTAAAGGAGTCCTGCTGTGGGACTGTCCGGAAGAACTTTCCTTGCTGCCTTTTTAATTGCTCCGTGGAGATCTGGCTCATACTGATGGAAGATTCAGAACAAAATATAGATTTCCAAGCAAGTGAATAGGGGAGAAGTAGATGGGAGTTTTGGGGTCACCTCTGCAGGAAGGAGAGAAGCTAAGGATGGTTGTGCATTGGCTTTTTAACTTTCTGGAAATGCATTTATTATTTACATTTTTTTCCCCAGATATGTCAGGCAGGGCAGTGCAAATATACAAGACAAAGTCATCAGCCTACGCCTGCTTTTTAAGAAGGACATAATATGTTGCGAAGAGGATTAGGATCAAGAGCAGTGTGATGGTATGTGCGAGGATGCATACGCAATCTGGGTGTGTTGCCAGCAATTGTAAAGCGTTACCACTGTCATATGAGGGATGGTAAAACTGTAGTGGCCTCTGGCATAGCAGGCATTGTATGCATCGCAGAAGGTGTGGGTTTGAGGGAAGATTTCAAAGAGGAGGCAGAGTAGAGGCTTTTCTGGAGTAGTCCGGGAATGTCTCCCAGGCATAAATGTGTGAAAGAAAGATTACAGGAGTCAGAAGGCAGTACTGGCAGATTACAATGTAACCCCACCCGCACCCCCTACTCCCAAGGGGATGAACTCAAAGGTTTAAAAAACAGAGTGAGGCTGCATTGTGAATATGTGAGCAATACAGAGCTGAAGCTCTTCAGACTGTGAGTGATGCAGCTGGGAGAGCGATGGGGAAGGACACTAAAAGGGTCTGGAGACACCAGAATAAGGGTCGGGGGAGTGGTGGTAGCTGTGATGTTTGGAAATGGGCTGAGGGGATGAAACAGGTGTCAGGAAAACTTCAGGATGTAAAGAAAGGCAGAGGCTGATGTAGGGAAGGGAAATGGAGGTGAAAAGTGGATGGCCGTTACTTGCTGTTCATTATCCTGTGAGGTATTTAAGCAGTGAATCAATTATGATACCAAGCAATTGTGTAGATAATGAGTTAAGCAATGAAGCAGTTATACAGCAAATCATTTCTGGTATTAAATAAAAATGGGGAGAATCAACAGCAATATGAATCAATTATGCAGAGAACTATTACCAAAGTCAGTCAGTTAAGTAGAGAAACAGTTACACAGCAAGAGAATGAATAAATTAATTATGGAGTGGGACCATTATGTTGAGAATTAATTATGCACAGTCTTCCTCTGTGATAAGGGGCATGTCTGAGGGAGCTTCACAGACGGGAAAAAAATCCAAAGCAAAACCATAAAAATAGACACAAAGCTAATGAAGATACAAGCCCTGCACCAGTTCTCGTCCACTATGTGACATCCTCTCCTGTGTATGTTTGGGCTAGTCTCACCCCTGTTGCAGTAGGTGCTGAAGCCATTGCAGAAACAGAGGAGAGGAAGCCTGTGTCTCCACTGTGCATTCTGTCACCACAGTCAGGTAGGTGAGACGAAGGGAGTTCAGAGATCACAGAATCACAGAATGTTAGGAGTTGTAAGGGACCTCAGAAGATCATCTAGTCCAATCCCCCTGCCAGAGCAGGATCACTTAGACTAAATCACACAGGAACACATCCAAGCGGGTTTTAAATGTCTCCAGAGAAGGAGACTCCACAGTCTCTCTGGGCAGCCTGTGCCAGTGCTCTATCACCCTCACAGTCAAAACGTTTCTCACTATATTCACTTGGAACTTCCTGTGCTCCAGCTTGTACCCATTGCCCCTTGTCCTATCACTGGCCATCACTCAGAAGAGCCTGGCTCCATCCTCCTGACTCTCACCCTTTACCTATTTATAAACATTAATAAGGTCATCCCTCAGTTTCCTCCAAGCTAAAGAGGCCCAGCTCCCTCAGCCTCTCCTCATAAGGAAGATGTTCTGCTCCCTTAATCATCTTGGTGGCCCTGTGCTGGACTCTTTCAAGGAGTTCTGTGTCTTTCTTGAACTGAGGAGCCCAAAACTGGACACAATATTCCAGGTACGGTCTCACCAGCGCAGAGCAGAGGGGTAGAAGGACCTCTCTTGACCTACTAACCACACCCCTTCTAATACACCCCAGGGTGCCATTGGCTTTCTTAGCCATGGGAGCACATTGCTGGCTCATGGTCGTCCTACGGTCCACCAGGACCCCCAGGTCCCTTCCAGCTACACTGCTCTCCAACAGGACGGTCCTCAAACTATACTGGTACCTGGGGTGGTTCTTCCCTAGATACAAGACCCTACACTTGCCCTTGTTAAATCTCATTAAATTTCTCCCCACCCAGCTCTCCAGCCTCAATCCACCTCACTGCTCTACCGTCTGGACCAGATGACTTTATGGCTCTGACAAGAGGGTAGAAGGAGCCCATGGTCTTTGGAGCCATCTGACCTGCACACCAAGAGGCTTAGGGCTCTTCATGGCCCCAGGATTACTCAGGGTCGAACTTAAAACTTTTTGGCATGCTTTCTGTGACTGACTTTTGTCTGTTCCCACCTCTGTAAAACAGGTGTCAACCATCAGCATTTCCGTGTTGTCAGCTCTCTGCAGTTAGAGCTGGATGAAAAACAACCTGCCTTTTGGATGTGACACTCTCTGATGGTGTCAGATGTAAGTATTCTGCTTCAAGAAAAGGCTGCCTTACCTTGAACAAATAAAAATACAAGACAGACCACAAGGTGGTGGAAAAGAAATTTCTAAGTCTCCATTCCTGCAGTACCAGTGAAGTATACTGATTTACGTATTGGCCACAGTATGTTGTATCATTTCTTTGTTTCAGTGTTTTTCATGCTCACAAAAAAACCCTCCAAAAAACAACAAAATCCCTTCAAGAGAGAAAGGAATCTGTAACATCCTTGAGAGAGCAACATATTTTACCAGCTAAGTGCTCAAAACGCCTTACCCAGACAACACTTCTGTCTAATTCTATGATATATTGGCTTGACTGCTGGACCCAACCCAGAATAAATGCTGAGCTAGATGTCTTCCAGCTATTACCTGGTGCAAATCTGGGCACTAGCTGTATTCTTGAAATGGATGGTAAAATATCACTCCTGCTGCTCCCATTTCCCCGCCCCTCCAACATTAAGGATGTTATTTCCCACAAGAGCTCAGAGTCGTCTGTCTTAACCAAAGACTTGCCCTTTGAACAGTGCTGCAATGCAAGCACATGATATTTAGGTCTAAAACATTTGTTTCACACAAGCAAAGAAACATGTATGTTCAAATGCAGAAATTACTGCCTCAATTCAACAAGGTTTTAATATCATATTTGTTGGTTAGAGAGGAAGGCAGTGATACGGTATGTTCTTAAGTTAGAGTGTTTGACTTACTAGGATTGGTTTTGGTTACCAATGAAGTGCAAGGTTAAGATATAGTATAAACATGTGAATAACGATTTACATGTTCTTAGCAAAAGTAATTGTGAAGCTAGTAACATCAATTTCTTAATACATTAGCCAATAATGTTAAAAAAACTTAGAAATATTTGAAATAGAAAAATGTGACATTACAGTAAGTTCAAAGGAAAATGGGATCTGCTGGAGCAGCAGCAGGTTGATGTAGTTGGTTACTATGTCTCCTTTTTCCTGTTCAGCCATGGTAAAAATGCTGTAAACTAATGTTCTCAGCTGACAATAGAGAACATTAACTTTAGCTTTTGGTATTTTTTCATATGTCTGGCTTTCTGTCATCATTTCAGTGCAGCACATCAGGATCGAATCTAGCACATGCAATCAGTATTAATCGCACCAGGTAATCACTATGGCAATGTAACCAGGTCCTTCTGTTGAGACTGGGAGCTGCTGAAATTGGCACTGCCTTCATGAGGACCTAGCTATGCATTTGGGAATTATACAGATAGAGTATACACGTAAGAATGTAAAACATTCTCCATGGAAAATATTCAGAAACTATAAAGGCAAGAGATGCAACTTTATCTGTGTTAGTCTGCAGCTTGTACCTTTCTTAAATTAGAGGACCTCATGGGGCAAAGCTGCCAGTCATAACTCAACGTTTCCTCTTTTTTTCTTTATTTCTCTAAGATATGTGACCTGGAAACAGTATTCTTCAGATTCTAACACAGGTGCTTCATGCTGATCATGGCACCCGTATAGATAATTTTTATCAGGTTTATCAGGTCTCTAGATTTTCCTTCAGCCTTTTCAGTCCTGTTTCTTTTCTCCAGTTGCCTTCCGACTGAGTAGAAGACAGTTGCACTAGCAAAAACATGTGTTGAAGGGGCATCCTTGGAGACTCAGTTGAATGATAGTGCCTACGTCTCCTTCTGATGGGCATGCTTAGGAGAAAGGAGGACCTTTCTCAACCTCTTTCCCCTTCCCCCTCAGAGAGACCTTTGGGCCTCGTTGGCCTAGTTGGGAACTCCTGACCTCCAGCCTTGCAGATTGCCAGATTCTGCCTGAACTTGCAGAGGCCCAATTAGTGTTGGAGATGCTTCTCTTTTTTTGTCTCCTAATGACTGCCGATGCTCTAGGCTTCAAGATTTCTTTGTGAGGTGGGCAGGCAGGTTTTTCAGTGCATGCTGACTACATCATTCTGCGCAAAACTCACATTTCCATTTCATTCAGAAACCAGCAAACCGCTGTCATACTCTGTGTAAAACAGCTCAAACTGGCTCTTTGCTCTGAAAACAGGTTTTCAACACCATCAGTTTGTTTCTTTCACTGCTGCTTCTTTCCAGACATCTGCCTCCTAGAATTATCTTCTATTAGATCTTTGGAGTCCGTTTGGCTAGATTTAATCTCGTGTTATTGGTTTAATGCAACATTAATGTTAAACCCTCTTTGATTCTTATTACCCCCTCCCTCCCCCACAAATGATTTAAGAGGCTTAAAACTGAAAGTAATGTATATACCTCAAGACAAGGATGCAGAAGCCCTAAATGTCTGCTATTGGAATCTGAGCTGCAGCGACATCTGACTGTTGATCTCTGGCAACACCAATCAGTGTTCAAAGACTTCTAAGGCTGTAGTGACAGGGAGGAAAATTTTCCAACATGAGTTTGGAGGAAAAAAAGCGTGTGTTACAGTCTTGTTTACAAAAATGTAGACAAGGGAGGCTAAACAACCATGTTACCTATCATATGACTCCGCCAGGGTTTTTTCCCCTCGAGGCATCAATCAATGTCTTTGATTGTAGTTGTGGTTTAAGAAATTGCTTACCTCAATTTAGCTCTGACCTGTCTCCTAGCAGCCTCCAGTAGTGGCAGATGTCTTTAGTAGACCAGGACTAGAAGCTGGCTGTGGACCCAAGGCTCTGTGGTTGATAATTATCAGCATCTTGTAGGATACTGTTAAATGTAACCTCTTGTTTGATCCAAATGATTCTTTTTCCCTCCATGGAAAAATGCCGACACTGTAGTCTGGAGGTGAAGAATTCCCCCTTTGTGTAATACTCCATAGGAACTATAGATTGACCAAGCTGGTTACAGAGATCTTTTCTGTACAGCTGTGGAGCTTCAGTGCAGAACACTTTAGCTTCCAGGCAGCTGTCTGTTAACTGACACTGAAGAGCTGTGAAGACAAGGCCAACCCAAAGGCCTTGAAGACATGCAATTGAACACCTTCTGAGCCTGAAGGCATTACTTGTCTCTAAGCAATGACTCTACAAACTCTGAAAAGTGCCTGTGAGGACTGTGGTGTACTTTCTGAAATGCTGGTTATCTGTGAAGAAGTCACACATACCTAATGAGGGCTCAGAGAAGACAGTTCTTCCAGGGGGTGGTGCATAGGCAAGGCAGAAAAGAGCATAAACTCATTTAAAAATTCCAGATGTTACCTAATGCTTTGTTTCTTCTAATCATCACTTAAGTATGAGATCTGGTCATAGACTTCCCCAGGGAGGTGACATAAATGAACAGAAATTGACTGGCCGTCTGGGCTGAGACTGGTTGCTCTACAGAGCATTGTAGACTCATCTAAAAATAGGGGTCTTTCACCTCTACAGCTGGCATGAAGACTGATCTCTGCTTGGGCGCGCTTGGAGTGACTCACAGGAGGACTGAGATACAATTAACTTTATAACCATAAAAATGACAGAAAAGCAACGCCTGTTTAATTGGAAAGGCATTAACATGTATAGCTCACCTGGAGCTTTCCAAAAATAAATACCGTGAAGCCAAAGGACCTAGAAGAAAACATCTTTAAATTGTGATGGGTAACTACACAGAAAGGAAATTACCAACAGCAAACCTCCATCTCCTTAGACCACAGTTCCTTTTTCAATAAAACACATACCTCCCAGGGAACACAACTTCTCCTCCCTACCCCAAAGCTGTTATAAATGGAGACCGTGGCTGGAAGAAGAAAGTAACAGGCTTCCTTTTTGTTAATGAACACTGGCGTAACTTACGGCATTTCACAAGGTTTCCAGATGGAAGAAAGCAGTTCAATAAAAGATTTTGAATCAGTAAGGTCATTTGGGGACATAATTATCTGTGAAAGACATTGCAGTTTTTTGGCAATATATGAAAAGAGATTACAGTTTTGGGTGCCTGGTTTCTGGTGGGGGTTTTTTTGAGGTAGGTCCCGCTTGTGCAGAAACCTTTCTCCCCCACACTGTTCTTTAATTGTCAAATTTTGTTGCATTTAAGAAAAGTACACATTGTAACAGATGGCAAAAATGCTGTTGAATAATTTTAATAATAGCAGAAAGCTAATTGCTTGTCATCAGAAAATTCCTTTTCTAGAACTGGCAGAAACCCTACAGAATATCCATGTTGATGCTAGAAGGGCTCAAGCTAGTCAATTTGATAAAAATCTGACAAAAGTAGTCTGTAGAATCTTAGAAATATTAGTACCTAATTGATGTGGAATGCTGTCAGTGTACCTGAATGAAATAACTGAACTTAAGGAGATGGAACTTGTTTCAGTTGTGACTCAGCCATCAGATGAGGAGAGGTGCTCTGGCTTTTGGGAGTTTTTTTTATTAGTTTATACACACTGGAGACTTTCATTTTACATCTTTTATTTGAGAGTATTATGTAGAGATTTACCCTGCCTGCTAAACATTAATGAATGCTCTTTTTGGCACCACTGTGAGAAATGGCAATATTATTATAATTCACATATTATGGATGTAATGCCCCTGAATTATAATCAGTGACTGGTTTTTTGGGTATAATTTTGATAATGAGGACAATTCTCTGCAATTCAGTTGGCAAGTACAAACTCATTACGTATTTAAGTTATCTCACTTTTCGCTAAGATACTGTGAATGGCTGAAGAAGTTTGAAATGTTTTGCTCTATTTGCTTTTCTCCTAAAGGAATGGCAAACCCAGCCACTAAATCTAAAACTCAGTTCAGTTCCTTAAACTTTGGCCTTACCTTTCTTGCTGCTGAAATGGGGCCATTTCTGGGCACTGGTTTGATACCGAAGCAGGTTCCAGGTGTGGGAGTTTTGATCTTGTGAAATTCTCTAGGCTCCCCTTGCCCTACCTCCCACACCGTAATTGCTGTGGTTCTGAAGAACATCTGATGCCAACCTTGAGGCGATGCAAGTGGGGTCTCCAGCATCAGCAATGGCTCTGCCTGGCTTGTCCTTCTGAACACCTCCTCCCAAATCTAGGGTGAGCATGTCCTTAGGTAGCTCATGACATCTCATACAGCACACCAGTAAGTGAGACAGATGTGGATGCATTTAAAAATAAAAACAAACAAACAAGGTAAAAAGGTACTTTATACTTAAAACAAAACAAGCTAAATATCACTTCTGAGGAAGATCACTCAATTTGCAGTGCCTGACAAAACCGATCAGCCTGAATGACTAAGCCATCACATCTTTCCAGAGTACAATGCTGGGTTCACAAAAAACATCACCCAGAAGATGATTTTAAAACTTTCAGCAGAACTAGTTCCATAAAGTATTTAGATTTTTCATATAACTGTAATCCAGAGAAACACTTTGAACCACAACAGGAGCAGATAGCCATCATTTCTAACTTAAGAGAGAGACTCCAAACTAGGAACAACCCAATATTTTTTGCTGTATCCTTACTTTCATGCACAGCTGTTCATGGGAAAATGGTCACAATGTTTCATATTCAGCATGAGTCTTGTCCTTTTATTTTGATATACTGGCTATACAAATAGCTGGAAGAATAGATTTAACTTATTGATTGATAGGAACACGGAGGAGCAATATGGGGAATCTCACACACACTGATACCACCCCTCTTTGCTGTGCCAAGAAAGTCTCTTGAAATGCCAAGTTCTTCCTCAGAGTTTATGTCTGGTCTTCAGGCTCTGGAAATCTTCCGAGTTCTCACAGTCTGAAAGAGCTCATATCGGTTGACTCTCTGGGCACAGTATTAAGGCCCTCATTTTTCCTTGAGCAGGACCGTGACAGGGGCAGAACCTCGCTGGTACAGAAATGTGATTCCAGCTTTTCATTTGCCAAGTGTATTTTTAACTACTTATTCTGAGTGGCTGCTCTGCACTTTGGGTTAGTGTTATTTTTATAATTTGTAGCTGTGTAGAAGGTGCTGAGGGTGCACTTCCAGAACCCTTTTGTACATATGCAGAAATAATGAATAAATAAATAAATACTCCTTTCACATGACCTCGTTAAGACCAAAGCCAAATTCCTACAAGGGAAAGCCAGCTGAGCAGAATTTTCCAAGTGCCTTTATTATGACATTATTTCTATTCCCGTTGCCTCCCGGGGTCCTAGTCCAGACCGGGACATTACGATGCTAAGTGCAAGACAGAAATAAAAAGGATGTCTTTGCTCCAAGGGGCTTTTATAACAGCAGTGGTCGAAATGGAGCAATGTCTGCCAGTGGGACCCAGGAGCATTTTTCCAGGCGTGGAAGCGTGTATCAGCACTTTCTTTTTACGCAGGCTCAAGGACAGATGGGATCGGTGCGGTGACATCTGAAGCTCCGTTTCAGCTACTGTGTATAAGCTCCTAAGTGCTTCGGGAAAGCCAAGCTGTATGCTTGCTGTACTTTGAAGAGGTAAGTTAAAAACCAAATGCTAATCAGCCGACTATGCAGAGATGAAGTGGGGACAGTCAGCCCAGGTTTCCAAGTCAGCATTGCTAAGGGATTTTGCTTATGTAAACACTTGCCATCATGCTTTCCGTGTCTACAACCATCTGAAATTTCGCATAGCTGCAGACTGAACATCTGCATAAATCTGAATGAAGGATTTAGAAAACAAATAAGAAGATTATGTGGCAAAACTGCATCTTTGTTGCAGCATTTTGGAGCTCAGACACAAAAAAATCAGACACATTGTATGAAACTAACAATACAAAATTGTGGTTTCAATACATATCATCCATCTGGATGTTAAATTTTATCACCTGTACCTTCAGGCTTGAGCTGAAGGTGATGCACTGCTGAGAGCAAGGAAATACTATGGATCGTTAAACTAGTGTTAAAGGCACTGCCTTGTTCTGATGTGTGGACACAATTTGTGGAGGCAAAGGTGAAATGGGCTCATCACTCAAATCTCAGAGTGGCGATGATGCAGACGAGTGGGCTCGCTGGAGCCCCATGGTTTTTCACTAGCCCAAAAGTGATAGCTGTGCTTTTGTTAAGAGAGGTTTTAGCTGATGGGTCCCTGTGGTAAATGACGCCTTTCACATTCGCAGGGGTGCAGGAGACTTCAGGGTCCTACAAGTTGAACGTTTATTCAGGCAACCATGCCTACACCTCGGCTCTTTTGTGATTCACTCCCAGGCTGTGATCGTGCCCTGATGTGTGCCCTTCTTCGTGTATGTAACATGAAGGTACAAAAGTGCTTCTGGCTTGGAGGTAAACAAGCATGTGTCTTCTGTATCAAAAGGAGGAATAAAAAGTCTCTCCAAGGTAATTTTACAAATTGACAAGATTACATATTGGCAAGATGCATGCACTGTTAAAATGGCAAAGTCACACCTGTTGTTGTCTCCCATGGCTGCACAGGTGGGGCATACCTTCCAGGAAATAACCTTCCCCACCCTGGCATCCTGCTTCCCTTACTTCCCCAGGGACTGGGGGAATCCCTTTAACGGGGAAGCAAAGTCAGAAGTCTGGTAGCCGAGAGACTGGATAGCAGGGAAGGACTAGAAAGCGAGTGACAGGTTTAAATGGATGCTCTTTCAGAGCCCTGACCCTTCTCTTTACATTAGTGGCACTCAGTGATGTCAGGCCCCATTGCCAGAGAATGCAACCAAATGCAAAGACAGTTTCCACAAAATCTCGGTTTTTACCCAATTGGGTAAAGTGAAAATATTTTTTTGATTGACCAGAATCAAAACTTGTTAGGCTAAATCAAAGCTAAACTAAATAATTAAATTCTAGATCAGAGCAAGACAAATCTGGGCTGTTAATACTGGTGTTTCACATCAACCAGTTTCTCTCTCGATCGGGATCTCTGCCTAGTCAAACCCCAGGACTATACTGTAATTTACCCGTAGGTTGCACCAGCCCTGACAAGTTCATTAGCTGGAGTGTAGATGTGCAGCTTGGAGGTAACTGGTGGGTTAAAACTACAGATGAAGAGCCGTGGGCATTTGCAGCAGTCCAACATTCTGGAGAGTTTCAGAGAATGAGCAAAACCCCCCATGTTTTAAATACAGTAAAAATACCAGGGAACTATGTCTCTGTTTTGTTTTTTTTCTTGGCACTTTCTTTCACCAGCCAGCTGGTAATACTGGTGTTCATACTGTACATGCAATTTTTTCCAGAGGATATTTCTTTAAAAAAAGAGAGGTCGTGTTTAAAAATACGGTTGAAATGAGTGACTCATGAGCAAATATCAGCAGGCCCCTATTTCAGGGTGGCAATTAGATGACTGCTTTTGTAGTGCTGGGGTGGTTGACAACACGCGGTTGAAATCACTACTGGCCTCCTTTGCTTCTTCCTCCATTAGCTTCTATTGTCTTTAACGTAAGCCTCAGTAATTCTTCCACTGATTTGAATAAATAATAATTACAGTTCAGTAATCCTTGCTATAGCATAGCCTAATTAGTCTCTGTAGCTGACTGAAGCTTTTTAATCATGAAGATAGAAATGAATTAAATATCAGATAAACAAAAACCCCCCATAAAACAGCCTTCATCATAAAAATGTTTCTCAAGGGACTCTGGAAAAAAATTAACTATTAAAAAAAAACATTTTAACTTCTTTTCCTAGGTGATTGCCAATTCTTAATTTGTTGATATTTTTATTTTGCTCTTTCGGGCCCCAAGTGGAAGATGGACCATGCCTTGAAATGTAGATAACATTTTTATCTCCAAGTAATCTTCTCCTAGGAATGATGCTGCATGCATAAAACATCTGACATACAATAGACCAAACTAAGCCCTTGTACAAGTCTATTAAAGTCAATGGAGTTACACTAAGAATGAAGTTGGCCCGATGAAGTATTCTGAAGAACAATGCGAAGCCTATCAGATTACTCACAAGAAAAAAGAATACCAGTGCTGCACAGTTGGACAATTTAATCCTATTTTCATTTCGGCTCGAAAGCTTCTGGCTTGCTAATTTCTATTCTGCATAGGTTTTTATACTGCAGTCACCACCACAATACCCAACTACCTTCCACTAATACATCAAGCACCGTGACTAACGTCTGGTACATGTTTGTTTTCTCATCTTCTCCAGTGCAATAGGAAGTTCTGTTTACAATGAATCATTACCAGGAGGGAAAGGTATTTGTCCATTAAGACTATCAGAAAAAGGAAGCAGCATTTTTTTACAGAGACAATCAAATACTCAGGGGGAAAACACGACCCTTTTCTACCCTTCAGAAGTAACAGCTTTAGACTTAGAATGTTTAAAAAGTACTTCCTGCAGATGTCCCAGAAAGAACACTACACAACATGAATGCATCTGTAATTCCTTTCTGTACCCAGAATTGTTTCGAGGCAAAATCCTGCGAGTTGTCGAGTCAGTAGGAATCAGAGCGAGTCACCTCTTTGTGGAAGATGCTTGGCTGCTTCCGAGACTGGCAGGTTGGGAGCAGAGCAGGAGGGGAGAGTTTAAGGCTTGGCCCGTGGGGTGGTCAAGTGCCAGCTGGTGTTAGGCAGCAGGAACATGAATGCTGCCCCTCTTCATCCAGAATGGGAAGGAGTTGAGTAAACCGTTCACACAATGAAATCAGAAATGAAGGAGAAACCTTAGGATTTGAGTAATCCCCCTTGTGAATGGGTAGCATACATCACCCAAGACACAGAAAGAAATCTTAAAAAAAGGAAAGGGAAAAAAAAAGGATGAAGAAGTGGTCAAAATAGTGGAACTGCCAGGCTGCACCAAGTTGCTTAAAATCATGTGTGCAGCCAAGGCTCCGTCCGGGCTTGGTTCTTTCCATACATCTAACAGATAAATCATGTTCTTGTTTGACCATCTACAGTTGAATCTTATACTTCAAATGTACATGAAATCTATCAAGCACAGGAGTTATTACTCTCTAATTTGAATTAAATTGAGTAACATCTGTGCAGAGAAGTTAATTGCACAGATTTTTTTGTGGTCTTTATGTGAAACATTTCCTCTTTTCCATTTGAGAAGCAAGGCTGCTTTTGTTAGCTCTGCAGATAACCACTGTTTAAATTCATGCCTACTGGTAGTATCTTCTTTGTAAGGTTTTTTTTTCCCATCAGGTGTTTATGTGGGTTTGACTCCCATCTTCTCACACAGGGCTGCAAGAAAATGCCCCTGGTTTCTCCTAATAGTCATTTGCTTGGGTAAGAGTGTTTCTGTTCCAGCCCTTTCATCAGGCTCTGCCTTTCCCTGTGGAGTTCAGGTGCTCCTGTGAGTCCCATCACTGTAACTGCAAAAGTATCTGTTGGCTTTGGATTATCTGCAATACAATTTATTTGAGTCAGATTTTTTAAAAGACAGTAGTAATTCAAACAAAAATCAGGGCGAAAGAACTGGGAATCTTAAATGCAAGATGAAGCTGTCTCCAAACTAATCTATGTTGGAAGAGTGTCCAGAAATGGTTCAAACCACTCCAATGAGCTGTCTTCTAGACACAAGTTTTTTCATCTGGCACTGAATAATTAACAGCTCCAAGAGCCCACAAGTGTATTCTGCTAGCAGGCAGAATCAGTCTGGCTCCCGAGGAGGTGGTTGGCATCACAGAGAAACCGAAGCTGATGAAACAAAATGGGAGTTAGTGGCAGCAGTGCCTTTCCACCTAGAGCTCATCTCAGTCACACTTCTGCAACTCCAAGGATGCCACGGAGCACAGAAACTTGCCTGATGACTGAAACCTCGCAGTCGGTGCTCTCAAATGACAAATGCGTGTACTTCAGACAACCTGGGGTTTATTTCAGTAGTATCTGTACCTCTGAGTCCCGTATTTTGCCATCAAACCAACCCACGTGATCGGTATTCGTAAACTTCTGTGATAACTGCTACAAACATCACATTACAACAGGACCTGGGTCTTCTGCTGGTAACATGAGTGTTGACTTCTGAGGGAGCTACAACCACGGAAGAACGCCCACCTCAAACCACCTTTCCTATTTGCTTTAGCTTGATGTATTTTCCCGGTTTACTATTCTCCCAATTACGTTAGAGAGGAAAATGCATTCTTCTCCTTGCTCTAACAATTATACTGACTCTGTGTTCTGGATAGAAAGAGCCACTGCTGTATCTTGCACTGTTTTTATCCTTGCTGGTGAAAGAAGCAGGCGAAATTCTTAAAAATCAACTGAATCCAGAAGTCCCGAGCTAAAGGCAGGAAAATTTCAAGAAACAATTAGAACCCGTTTTGAAAAAGCAAAGACATAAAGCACAGCAGACAGACTAAGTTGGCTTTTATCCCCTGTGCTCCAGCCCCTGCTTTTTGATTTGTGACCCTTCAGTGAGGTAAAAGAAACTTTCTATCAAAAATATCCCTATTGCTTAGGCAGTATAATAACCTGCAATCTACAGGCTTTCAGGCCTCGGAGGGGTTAGGTAAGCGCCTTTTGTTCACCTCCTCACTCTCGATCATTTTCATTCTAAGCCCCTGAGACAGAATGTCACAGAAATCTATGTGTTGATTTCTATTTGAGCTGAATTAGCCAGTGCTTAGTGGTATAGACCTGTCTGTTGCCATCCTTAAAGATCTCCATAGTGAGGAGCAGTGCCTCCCTGATTTCCACCTCTTCTGTTGCCACCAGCCACACGAATAAAGGACTCCAAGATGCGCTCCATCTATTGTCAAAAGCGTTTTGTTTTTACACGTTCCACATAAAATTTGATGCTGAACTGTAAAAAGGCAAACGACTGCGGTCAGGTGGGTGGATTGATCTTATCATAATGTTATGGCAGTTTGCTTCCTTGTTTTACGGCTTGAAGTGTGACGGTCGCATTGCGCCGCTGCAGAAGCGCCGCAGGAGGCTGTCAGGATGCGTGGCGGCATTTAGCACACGTGGAAAGGGAAGAGGCTGCGTATCGCTGCTGGAGCCTTAAGGGGGAAAAGAGGGATGATCTAAAAAATCCCCCAAAGGCTCATTAAGCAGCACTCTATTTGCGCATTAGTGCATTGTGCTAAATTTACTTCCTAATTTTGATGTCAACAGCGACCAGTACTAATGAAAAGCTTATGCAACATCAGGGTTTAGTAAAATAAAAATACAAATTAAAAAAAATCAGTTAAAACAGTTAGATTACACCGAACTGTAATTAGCATTTCAGAATGACACAAGACTGTAATTAACAGTTCAGTGTTACAAACACTATCAAAGGGCAACAGAGGACACATTTACAGTATCTACAAACACCATTGCTACCACAGGTTTAGTATCATGTATTTTTTCCCTTCTACTAATGGCTCAAATGGCTTAGATAAGCTAGATGCCAGTAGGGAAATCTGGCCAGATGAATGTTATCTACTGAGTCCTGGTTCAAGACTGGTCTTAAGCTGCTGCTTAAACTCACCTCTCCTTAAAAATAAATTTCTTAAACATATGTTTGACAGTGTGCTAAGATCGGCAGCATGCATAGGAATATTTTCACCCCCTGGATATAGCAGGCATCCGATGCATTCATTCCCCCACCCAGGGAAAAGAAACAAGGAAAAACCTATTGGTGACTTAGGTTACATCAGGCATGTCACATACTACTGGAAGTCACACCTTGGTGTAGTGTGATGCCCAAGAGCAGAGGGACCCTACAGCTCCCCACTCACGAGGGAGCCATATGCCCCACACAGGTCTGGGGAGCGTTCCTCTGTTTAGGAGTCCTGCAGTGACCAGAGTGGTTTCGGTACCAATACCTGCACGCTTAGCAATGGTAGTTTTCATTCTTGTTCTTTCTGTGCTACCTGGCGGTATTCCCTGAAAGGCTTCGTGCTATCACAGGGCTCAGACAGATCACTGGTCCTACCCACATCTCTGCTCACGGAACATGAGCTGTCATCTCCGGTTTCCAATTAAGGTGCTGTAGGGGGACCAATAGCAGGAGCTTCTGGCATGCTGAACTACTGCAGCTTTTGTCGGCTTGGGGAATTCAAAGGCAAAGCCATACAACAAAGCTACTGGAAGAAAAAAATATTCATGAACGTCGCTTTCAGCAGCTGTTTGTTAAAAGGACTATGTACAGTTGAAAGAAAAAATGCATACCTGAAGTATTTTTAACTTACAGTTTGCTACATACAGTAGATAAATTGTTAGCGCAAAAGGATGTTAAATATACTCACAGCACTCTTTTGATCTTTAGTTTTCCCTTTCCTCTATCCCTTCTGGTATTTGAGGGTGGAAATAGAGGAGTTAATTGTGATTTGACGCAGATGCGGTGCCTGCCATGGTTTTACACACAAACACGTTGCTGGTGGGGATGTCCATACTGGGGGCAGCGGAAACACTTGTTGTCCACTGTAAAGACTGAGCTTTATTCCCCATGCAAAAAGTAATAGATCCATGGATGCAGAAAAGCTTCACTCACATCAGGAACTTCAGAGAAGCAAATCCATCGCCGTCCTTACGAATATGTTTTTTTCAAACCAACCACATCTGCCCTCACAGTGTCCTTCGATGTTTCAGACTCTGCATGGTAGCCTTAAATGACTTTTAAAAATGTAATTTTCACATTCTTGTTTGTTTTGACTGATTTCTTGGTACAATATAAAGTACTTGTGAGAAACAATCCTTCTCTGTCAGACAAAGTCACCAAAATAAACATCCCTTGATTTGTGCTTGGCAGCAGTTGAAAAAAACTCTGTCAATAGGAAATGTCTCTTGCTGCTGAGACATTTGGCTATTAAATAAATCTTAGGTGATTTTTTTCCAGGAGCATGCAACTCCTACAGTGTATTTTTTCCTAGTAGATTTTTCCATTTATGCTTTTACCTTCACCTTGGTTTTCTCCTTTATCATAAAGAATATAATTTTTTTTCAAAATTTCAGAGACAAAATTGTGGTGGGAGTACTGGGTAGACCTGCGTCACCATTCAGTATCTATACCCTGAATGCCAGGTTGGTTAAAGCAAATGCTGGATCCAAACCTGGACCAGGATGTTACTCTGGTAACGCTGTGCAGTACCCATTCCAATCTCCATTTGGTTAGTCATCCTTTGAGGTGTGTAAATACCCAGCTTTGCTCCCTCTCAGTAGTCTCCCACATCTGTCATCTTTGCTTATGAGATTTTTTTTTTATATGAGCAAGTCACAAATACCATACTATTACCCCAGATGTAGAATGTCTACTGTTTCTCCTTTAACCACAAGGCCCATTACCTTGCTGTAGAAGGAAATTAGGTTGCCAAAATTTGCTCTTAAGAAGGCTCCTCCCTTACTCTTTGAGACCTTCAGACAAGCAAGTGACTTGACCAGGGGAGCCACAGAAAGCTGCAGAGCGCTGACCACTCAGCAACTCCCTGCTCCCACCCACTCCACCTCTAAAAAACCAAACATACAAACCTGGGCTTTTCCTTCTTCCTGGTATCTCTTCTATCCTCCTTCAATTTTTGAAGAGGAGCACTGGCAGACCTGAGACTGAGATTTAGCAGGATCCTTAGCTTAGGAAGAGCTCACCTGAGATGCCTGACTGGAGATCCTCCAAGCTAGCCAGTGACCAGATGACTTCTTCTTGCCCTATTTTACCTGTTATTACTATTAATTTTATGAGCCATTTGCTCACAGCCAACCTTTCCTTAAGGAAGACTGATGCTAAGAAGAGTATTTGCAGAAGGCTTTCCAGTTCACAAGGAGCCTCAAGTATGTAGTATCCACCTCCCAGTTTTGTCTCCCCACCACGCAGCTTTCCCTGCTCATTACACATCACTGACCCCTCTGGGGACACCTGCTACGCCACTTCCCTTTGCTTCCCTGCAGATGTTGCCATACTCTTTTGGAGTAGTGAAGCACTGGAGCATCAGTGTCCATGTTATCCCATTTGCTGTATCCTGGTTTAGGAACCACCACCAACCAGCTGCGAAGAGGTTTGAGAGATCAACGTTTAGTCTGGAGGTGAGCTCACAAGGACGAGCAGCACTCATGGTACAGGCTGCTGGGACGGCCAGTTGCAGAAATGGCACAGGATACGCACCTTCCTCTTCTTATTTCACTGTGTCCAGAAACCTTGGGACTCCTGGGGTGTTCAAAATTGCAGTTACATTTTTCTCTTAGAACAATCACGTGCATCTCAGATGAATTTACCCCAATCCTACACATGTGTAAACAATGTAAAACCTATGCATGGGCATTTAGGCACTGCAGGCATCTGTGCTACACGCTACTGTGAAGATTCACCACCCCAGCTTTTTTAATCGACAGCGATCCGCAACACCGTGCAAATTGCAAGCATCTGTCATCGCTCCGCTGAGGAGAATCTTCAGAGACATATCAATTTAAAGAGATAAACAAGCCATGAATTATTTTTGGGGAACAGCAACCTCTCCAGTGGTGCTCTGCAAGCAGGGAAAGGCCAAGTCTAAATTAATTGCCTCAAGCATTCTGTTTGAATTAGTCAGTGAGATCTAGGTGCAGTATTTCGCCTAGTGGTTTGGGGGCTGTGCCTTGTGCGGAACTGAAGCTTATACATCGAACCAAAACCAGAAGTGGGATGGAAGGAGCAGGACATGGCTGCAACATCTTGAGAAACCCAGCAGAGAGGCAGGCAGGGGCAGCAGAGGGAGCTGGGAAAGACAGGGAAGGAGAGCTAAGGGGCTGGCAATGGGGAGGGACTGGAGGAGCTGCTTGCAGGCTTCGGGTGGCTTCTGGGGCCACCAGTGCCCAAGCGCAAGTCATGCAGCACAGAAGATGATAAAGCTGCAGCAGGCGATGTGGGGTGTTGAAGAGAAAGCTCTCACCGAGCCCAGTCTCATGGCTGCAGGTCAGTGGCACACCACCAGCACAAGGCCCTGCAGCAGGGGAGAATGCTTCGTGTAACTCCAGCCACTTATGCTGGGTAAATACACACAGCGCTACGCTGGGCACTCAACGCTCTGTTCTCTTCCTGTTTATGGGGAGACAGGGCTTCTTCACTGGCTGCAGTGTAACAACCACCCCTTTCTCCCCGATAGTCACAAGGCTCTTCCTCCTAATTCTCTCTTCAAAGCAGGCTCAGATTGCTTGGTAGGATTTCCCAGAGGTGCTTGGCACCAAACAGGTCCGTTGTATCTCTTTGGTCAAGGAGACAGCCATGATTTACGTTTCATACAAGCAGACACAGCTGGGAGGCTGCATTTTTCAAGAAACATCTCTAAATGTCATCATTGTTCAAGGCCTGGGAGACACAGCCTTCCCAGTCCTCCCCACCCCGTTGCTATAGGGACAGACGAACAACCAGGTGATGCTGAGGTACATTTCCCTGCTCCTTCCAGAGGCTCAGACCTAGGTGGAAATACCAATGCCTGGAGCAAAACTAACTGCTGAATAATTTGCCTTTCTAGTAATGTGTCAATGGCAAGAGGAACAGGTTTGCATCACTTTGCGATGTGTAAGCAGCTCCTGGTAGTCAAAGCTTCATTTATTTTCCTCTCTAGAGGGTCTATCAATGTTGGCTGAGTGCCAAAAGCTCAGCTTTTCAGATATCTAATAAAGCTGCTTCTCCTAAAGTTGTTTTGAGTTGTTTTTTACAGTGCTTTTATTGTTACAGTTCAAAGAAGAAATGAAGAACCTTGAGCAAAGATCACGCTCTCCCCATTTTCTTAGGTACTGCATTTGATTTCCTAAACCTATGCACCAGACTGCATGAGGAAAAAACAGGGGAAACACCTGAAATCCTGATGTGGTAAAAATGAGGCTGAGAAGGAACTTAACGTTTTGATTTCCTGTGGAAAAAACAAATGCCTACATTTTAATTTGAGCTTCCATTTCTGTATGAGAAAGACGGAAGGATGGTATCACCTCCACCTTTTTCCATGGATGGTTTCCTCCTAGCTGGGAGTGCGTTTAGCCCACAACTCAGGGTTCAAATTTCATCAAGTTCAGAGGCTCGCAAGCGCTGAAGATCCGAAAGGTTACCAGTTGCAGGCCAGCCCTCTGTTTAATAGAGAAAAAGGGAGCAAAGCACGGCAGGCAAGTTGTTGCAATCGGAGAAGCCGCTGTACAAGTTTCATATCCAACCATCGCTATGCCAAGGGCTTATCCATTCAAAACACGTTACACCAGTGGTCACATTCCGACTAGCACGAGTACATTGTCCTGTGTCACCCACTAGTGCAAGGTGGCGTATCACAGCCCTCAGAGTCGGGCCTCCTGTGCAGTCCGGCTCTGCCCGGAGCCTGCAGAGTTAGGCCGCATGCTTGCTCTCCCTTGTCCTGCCAAAAGGAGGAATTCTTCATGCTGGGGGAGCATGTGCTTTGCCAGGCAGCTGTGTTTCCCTGTGCACACGTGTGTGCAGATCACACCCATGTCCCCAGCAGCCAGGCTCTGCTGCTGCCTCTCTGGTAACCTGAGGGACAATCTGCAGCTTGCCTCCTTCAGAAGAGGCAAACGCTGTTGGGCTCAGGTTTTGGAGCTGCCTGTACTAAGGGTTTCCAGGCAAAAACATATTTATCTAAATCAGGAATTAGTCCCATGTTGTTAACAACTGCCAGTGGGCAAGGTCAGACAATGTGGGACTCTGACACAAAGTCCCCGCTCTGAGGGACCTTCCGCCTGCTACCTGGAATGCTCCTCTCACACATGCTGTCCTTTCATCTTAAAAACACGTGGTTGAATGGCCAGGTAGAAGTGTAGCTTTTGTTTAGAGTCTCACAACCTTC
Organism: Hypotaenidia okinawae; assembly: GCA_027925045.1. Lineage (NCBI taxonomy): Eukaryota > Metazoa > Chordata > Aves > Gruiformes > Rallidae > Hypotaenidia > Hypotaenidia okinawae. The sequence goes on from BSDF01000002.1 coordinate 67,503,690, forward strand.
CTTTAAACAGAATACGTTCTCACACAGTAAACAGAAATATTTTGTCCTATTTGGATAAAATACTGCGGAAAACCATCACATACTTGCCTTCAGTTGATTTCATAAACTGATCCAATGAACACCAGGAACAAAATCTGAAAGACTTCCAAATCCAGTCATTAAAAAATATGCTTATCATGACAAATCTTTACTGAAAAATTAAATTTTTATTGAGTGAAACAATTGCTTTTACATCAGCACTTCATCATTTCAGATAGGAATAGTTATACTTCTGCCATTTGCTACCATGTTGTAGTTTCTGCATCTGCAGGATTACGCTGTACATCATCGTTCCACTCCTGAAACGAAAGAGGCAAAACCAAGTCCCCACACTATGACTTTTCGTTGTAAAACTAAAACAGGCAATCACAGAAGGCAGAGTTACAGCAGTCAGGCGACTCTTGTAAAACTTGCACTACATCAGTAAGCCTCGAGCTGATCTGGAATTTAAAGCCAGTAGATTTTAGGAGCCAAAGGACAAAGTAAAGCAATAGATGTTTAAACCTTTTTGGGTTTTTGTTGGATCGAGAATCGCACGCTGCAGCGTGCTGGTAATTCACTGGAGCTCGCACACTTATTTTTCATGTTCTACCTGTCTTTGTGCAGTGTTTCTACAATCTCTCATCAAGTTGCATCCAGGAGCTTGCCCTCTCCACCCAAGCCCCAGTGTGTCATTAAGCCCCCTTTTTACAGCCTCGCTGACCAGGTTTTATTTAGCTATTGGTGTTTCATTGCCAAAACAAGCAAGCAAAAATCATCAGAGATTTGCAGCTGACCCTGGAAGCGCCATAAAATTCCTGAGTTTTGGCCTCAGAATTTTATTTGCTGAGAGAAAACAAGCCCTATCTAGTTTTAATGGAATGATAATGGTGTGGGGTTTTTTAAACTCAGGTTTTTTTAAGTAAAAGCAAGAACAAAGATGAAACATCAATGTAAAGTGCATCAACATGAAGAAGTTCTCCAGAGGCTGCAAGGAGTCTTCCTCAGGGCCCATCACAACAAATTGCTGATTCCCCAGCTTACATACCTGGGAGCTGAATGCAGAGGTTCCCTAACTTCTACTCTAACTGGTAGTATGAAAGTCTTAAGGTAAAGGGTTCACCCTCTAAACAGCATCATCATCATCACTAGTTGCCAGTCTCTCCTTTTCTGGGGATGGAGAAAGGAGAACATGAAAAAGGCCTACAAGCCATGAGGAATTAAAATATAAAGTAAAAAAAAATTAGAAAAATAAAAGTATTAGTATTCTTGCAATGAAAAGCTCCAGGCTGCAGTTTGGGATGGCTGCAGCAAGTGGGTGAGGTAGGCGCACTGCCATGGCAGAGAGAGAAGGCATCTTACAGCGCTTGCTGAGGAGCAGCTGCCCAGTCCAGCAGCCTCAGGCCATACATTGAATGGAGCGAAACTCCATACAGTCTATGGCATGACTAAATTACCCTCCCACACCCATGTAACCCAGGCCACTTAAACAGGCAGGCTGGACAGCATGGAACAAACAAGCCAGCACGTGTCTTTGCCCTCTGTGCAATGCACGACAGGTAAACTAACAACAGTCAGGTCTGACACCTCACACACGCCATCAATGACAGAGTGATTTCAGCAGCCATAGGAATACGGATGTCTTAACACAGTCACACTTCTTACGAACAAATGACACTAATTAGAACCTATTTCTGACGGCTTCGATCTACCTCAGAGCAAAAAGAAACCAGAAGTAGCAGTAGAAAAGGTTCATGAGAGCGCAATGAGCGGTGTCAGGCACAGAAAGGAGAGAGCAAATTGACTCGGATCTGCAGCCAAGGAGAAGCATGAGGGACAGAACAGCAACAGCAATATTTCTAGAGACAGATGAAGTTCTGGGGAGCATGGAGGAAAGAAGCAACACTCAATCAAGCCTCAGAATGGCTTTTCCTATCAGAAAAAGTAGGGGGATACGTAACTAGTACCTTAGGTGTTTTTAAGACAATGACCTTTCCCACGAAGTGTATAATTAAACTATGGAACTCACTGCTGTGGAATTTTATGGGTGCCAAGACTACAGATGGGTTAAAACCTACATTTAAAGGAATTCGCAGAAATCCCCAGGCAAGCATCAAAGCCACAGTCACAGATACAAAGGTCACCAAACTGCAGATTGACATAAAGGAGGAAGGACATTGATAACTCACGTGGGCTGCTCAACCGTTTTTATCACATGCATTTGCCACCAGCCAGTTACTGAGAGACCCTCCTTGAACCAGCAGCCCATCTGATCCAGGCTCAGCATTCTCATACAAAGCACATCACCGCATTTTAAGGATCTTTTAACTGCAAAACCGTATGAAGTCCATCTAAGGGTTTCCTTAGTCAGACTGCTTCTTCCTGGCACATTATGGCATATCTAATACACCATACTTAAATCTGCAGTGTGCTATTTCCATTGTCAAGACATGAGTCACTCCTCCACGCACAGATCCGATTCCAGCGGGGCAGTTGTAGCAGCATTGTTTCAAACTCTTCTCCTTAACACTGGATTGTTTGTTTTTCCTTCTGAACAAAGCTGCCAGCAAAAACTGCACTGCAGCAAGCGGCAATCACTCCAGCCTTGTCTCTCAACAGGTTGGGAGCTTTGACACAGCGTGGCTCTTGCACAGGAGGTTTGCTTTGCTTCCAAAGAGGGTGCTGAATCGCTCTTATTAAAATCATCCCCTTTTAGAAAGAAAAGCTCTGTCTAAAGAGGTTGCCTGTTTGCCTCAGCACCTCTTGAAATTTCAGTAATACCACCACGCACGCACTTGGTAAGCTACATTTCTTCAGCTTCCCTGGACATTTTTCACTCCCTAATGCAGAACAAGTGTCAGCCAGGACTTGCCAGGAAACACATCTACTCGTACCTGGCATCCCACCTCAGTGAACTATCAGCTGTTCAACAACCGGTTGCTTATCTCCTGCATTACTCGAGCAATGAGGGCTATTATGAATTACTCAGCCACCCTACGGAAGGGGTAAATGTGATACATTTCCCAGATTTCATGAGAGTTCACACAGTGGGTACGGAATGAAGGGATTACGTTATGCAAAAGGGAAAAAAGTAAATCAGGATCCGTGCAAAGGAAATATTTCCTAGCAAAGATGCCTATTAAATGGCTGAAAAGTCCCCTGTGGGAAGAGGTGGAGGCTTTGTCACTTGAGGTACTTAAAAACAGACAAGACAAAGCATTCATCTCTACAAGGGCAGAGGAAACTGATAAAGTGACTTATCTGGCTTTTTTCTACCCATCACTGGGTATGACTTCATGTGTTTTTGAAGATGCAAACCACATTTATATAGCACAAGAGGCAGAAATACAATAAAAGGAGTTTTAATTGTAGTGTTGCCCGACACAATGAAACTTGATTTAAAATGAAATTTATGCTGGCAATTCAGGCTGCAAGATGACTTCTCTTTGTTTAAGGTCAAGCAATGAAAGCTTAGCTACTGACACACACGTCTCTAAAAAGCTGATTTGCCATCCCCAGGCTGGGGATTTATTCTCTGTGCCAGAACTCTTTATGACGGTTAAACTTTTGATGAGGGGAGCTGATGCAGAAGACGCAACAGTGCTTTATAGAACAGTGGTGGAGTTTGGGGTTTGTGCCCAAGGTCTGGCAGACTTAGAAAATCCACGAGGAATCTCCAGCACTAAATATTTACTGATGTCACTCAAAGGATAACACCTAATCTGCTAGCATGAAAGTAAAAGTAGACTTCCAGAACAGTCTCTTTCCATTGCTTTGAATATCTTTAAATGATTTCCAAAATTCTCAGTAGTTCTTTCCCCCCAGTGTTGGTTGGTTTGGGTTTTTTTTTAAATCCTCAAAGACACTGCTCTATTTTAAAACAAAGCACAGTCTTGCTTTTTGCAGCAATATGAAGAAATGCAAGGGAGAAACATTAGGATAGTTAAAAGGAGCCTGTTTGAGAGTGGAAAACTAGACCTTTCACTACACCCATCACCCTTGCAGGAAGATGAAATCGTGACATAGAACTGCTGTAGGAGGTATCAAGACACATAACCAAAGTTAACTGTCAGGGAGGTAATGTAGGGGAGGGTGTCGAGTCAGGGTGGCCCTCAAACGCAGGACAGCTTCTCACTAGCTTTAGGCCAGCCCAGACAAGTTAGGACATAGCCACACACATTCCTTCCTTTGGCATAAAACCTTTTTGGTTTTGATCCCCCATGTTCCTTCTTGCACCCTGGCTGCAATTTGCCATCTTTTCAGTATTAATCTTGCGTGGGACTGGACTGAGCTGCAAACTCAGCGTAGTAGAAAAGCTTATTTCATTTCCTCACAGCTCCACATAGCCTCATCCCAGCAGAGGGGGCAGGAAAGCAACAGGGAAAAGCAAAGCGAAATGAGCCCTGGAGATGGTTAGAATTAGGAAAAACAATGGTTCCATTCCCTAATAACGAGGAACTCCATCAAACACAACATCATCCACCTTTGGGTAAACCTCCTCAGCCCCGCTTCCCCCAGCTGAAGTGACATGTAGCCAGAAAGCCATGTTTCCCTGTGCTCTACTTGTCTATTTGGCTGTGAGCTGCAGGATTCACCTGCTCCTTCAGGTAACAAAGCCCATTGGGAAAAGTGTCTATTCTTAGGCGCTTGTAAAACGCTGGTAACCCTGAAGTTTGCCAACAGTGTTATCAGGGCAAGAGTTGGACTTGCTTTCAGTGTTTTGTATCAGCATACCCAGCTTTGCAGGCATGTCATCAGCATGGTAGGACAAAGCTCACAGTGCACCTAAACCAGGGACATCAGCCCTTATTTTGGTCGATCCTGTTTGAAAGATTGTAGCTTTAAATAATTGATGTAACAAGAGGGAACACACCCAAATCTAAGGGTCTCTTTAAAGTTCAATACTTTGCCATTTGGAAAGCAAAAACACTCAAGTGTAGTAGCAGTAAGCAACAATTTTTAATTACTAAATGAATTTTAAAGCCCAGAAGGGTCAATATGGGAAACATTAAACTCTGCAGCTGTACTCCAGACTCCTTATTTAGAACGCAGCCCCTTCATCCCAGGCATAGACCCTTCCCTACGTTGCAGTTTCTCAGCCACAGCCCACCCCAGCCTTGTGTCCTGTTTATGGTCCCACAGACCCTGCTTTCCATGTGACCCACTCCCTGTTAACTGCCCTTTAGGCTCTGGACTCAGGTCGCGCTTGCAGGGGAGCTTCATCACTCCCTGGGTCCCACTCAGAGGACGGTCCAGCTCAGCACATCCTTCTTGACACAGTGCCCAGCAACTACTGCTGCATCATCCTGCCCCTGCCCTTGGGGGATGCCACCATATCATACTGTAGCTCAGCACCTGACAGGGATACAGTCTGTAACCATAGGATAAGGAGGAATTAATAAGAAAATCTAATTTAGGATAAAATAATCCTGTAATAATGAATCTATAACACTTTGTACCTGGCTGAGTCACATGTTTGGGCAAAGCAGGAATAAAATCCTACAGAAAGGGAATTGCCTTGATGTGCAGGCAGTATTTTATGACCACAGGAGCCATTATTCTTCAAGGGGAGAAAAAAAAGCCAGTGAAAGGGAAGGAGACACAGACAGGCAGGAATGCAGGACTTGATTCAAGCATTCTGACTTCAGCAGAGTTATTCCACTGCAGAGGACACCAGAGCTTTCAGTTCGTTAAGAGTGGTGGAGAATGAAAACAATGAAAAGAGCAATATATGACATTCTTCTAGCCTCAGTCACACAGCAAATAGCTTCTCCATGAGTAACTGAGGCTTACTCCTCCTGGCAATTCACAATGGCCATTCGAGAAGCGGCGTAAGAATTTCATGTGCCCAAAGCTGTAAGAGCCTGCTCTGGCTGAGCAGCAGAACAGCCATGCAGTGAATATGGGGTTTGCACACTGGCATCTTTCAGAGGGTTGGTATTGCAACACAGCCTAAATAACAGCATACATTGAACTGGGCAGCAGTCTCATACGTAGTGATGTGCAATAACACAGCCTTTATTTGTGCCACGATGCGCAACTGATGTCGCTGCAATCCTGCCAAGATTAGGCTCTGTTTTAAAAGAGTACAAAATACCTGGTGCTGGAGCTAAGATAATCTTGGTCAACTGAAAATCAACAGGAAAAGACAACAGGTAGCACTGTAGACGTTGTGCAGAGGTAATACATATATGTCACACATTTGCAAAACCTACTTCCTCTACTAGCCCTTTATTAGAGACAATATATTCAGACAACTTGAACAAATCCTAAAACATATCAATCCCTAACACTACAAACACATCTTTTCCCAAAGTCATGAAGTACTATAAAACCACGTGGGTTTCTATTTTTCTTGCTTTTTGACATGATTGTTGTTGGATACTTAAAATTTATGAGTTCACAGATGTCAAACCTTGCAGTATACCAGAACTGGAGATGATACCTCTTCGAACTATATGTGCTTTACCACAAACATTAAAAACAATTACTTAGGAATAGTCATTTCTAGGAATTCCGAAAATATTTTAGTTATAATGGTTATCAAGTCATCACAGAAAAGTCTGAAACATTTCCTTTAAATCATTCAGTACATAGGTCCATACACTTGAAAACTAGAATTTCACTATAAGTTTTCTTCTTACATATGTGTCTATATGTACATACACACACATATATATGTGCTGTTATAAAATGAGTGTCAAGAGAAGCAGGACCTTTACATTTCCACATTTTCCCCTGTTTGCAATAGGAATGAAACTGTAGATACCACCTGAGCCATCTACAAAAATGGGACCAGCTTGACTTCAAATCCTCTTGACAGACACAACAACTGCTTAGGTTCCACTTTCCCCCATCAGCATTTTTCATTCTTACCAAAGTCAGTTTGTTCTGAGGATATATTGTTAGGCCACACCTTCAGCCTTCAAGGCCACAAACCCCTCTCCCTCTTAGGGCTGCCTTGCAATTACTAAATCTTGTGCCTGACCCAAAAAACCCATACTTGCACTGCTCAACTCCTCCTCCTCGGCTGTTATCCTGCTGTGTACAGGAAACCCAGGTTTGCAGCTGTGGTGTTGACTAGGCATAGTTATACACATAAACATTAAATAGTTCTTAGTTTTGTGCTCTTCCAGTAGTTCAAAAATTAGCCTAAACCATGCAACATACAAGCAAGCCGTACAGGGCCTGATTCTATTTGTGGAATGGTAAATCATCACTAATTCCTCTGAACTCAGCTAATCAAGACATGCTAATTGCCACATCTAGAGTGCCATCAACTCACAACAGTGACAGAGGGAGTTAAGGGTACTAAAGGTTTTGAAGGACTATGAGCTATACAGCAGCTTTCCCAAAGTCATAGTACCTCCTTACAATGCTCATTCTGTGAACTCAGAAAGGAAAAAAATACAAACCAAAAGCCAACCTCACAACCTCCTCCCTGCTCCTCCTGCCCCCCAAAATACCACAAACCCCAAAAGCAACGGTTAACCATTTCAGATTGTTTCTGAAATTTGTATTAGTGGTTGAAGGTCCATTTCCTTATGATTGGGAGTAGAAATCTATCTTAACAGCTAAAGTCATATAAGCCAAATTCTCCAGTGTAGAGGTTCATGAAGTTGGTCATGCAGTTTATTAGGACTAATGGGTTGGAAACGTGGGGTGGGGGTGGAAACACTGGGAGAGAAGGTAACCGTACCAGAACATAGCTAGACAAGTCTGCAGAGCTGTGAACCCTCAAAGGGAAGCCCAAGGTGTATGCGTACTCAAGTAAGTGCACCTAGAGAAGAGCAAATGTGGCTGGGTCCCTGGCAATACTCATTAGCTGGAGTATCTCAGAAGGATCTGCAGCGATATGACAAGTAAAGTGGGGTTCTGTTTGGGGAAAACGTTTTGGAGACATTTTTAGCACGGTGGAAAAGAAAAACATTCCTCGTGTCACAGAATGCAAAAAGTCTGTACCCACTGGCCTCCCACAAATATTTTTCCTATAACAAGGACCAAAATAACCAATGGTAGCTTGTCTTGTTCCTCACAGAATATTAACTAGCAAAGTGATTTCAGTTGCTATAAATGGTAACGAATCATTAAAAAAAACAGGTATTCCAAAGCATGAGATGCTTCGGATGGAAAGATGCTGAACTATGACCTGGAAGATGCCTGTTATACTAATTTCTTCTAGGATGGATCCTGCAACCTTGACTGACACGACCAAGCCAATAGAAAGCAAAGGGCTACTCATTTGAATGGTGGCAGCAGCAGCAACACACCATGTTAGGCATTTTTGCTTTATCCCTTTCTACAGCTCAGCATTTCAAAAACAGCATGTGAATTTTATTTCCAATATTAAGCTTAAAAAAAAAGGAGGGAAGGGGGGAAAAAATCAAATCAAGTAGAAAAAAAAGGGATCGTATAACTAGGGCCTCTGCTTCCTTTTAGTGGGAAGGACAACAGTAAGAATAAATAAGAATGCAAAGACAGGATAAATCAACTATGCTACACATGTGGCAATATATCTTATTTTACTGTATTTGTTATCAAGATGACATGCAGTCTAGAACTTCATGGCAAACACACTGGCAAAAGCCATAGACCATGAGAATAACAAGGCTCGAGGGAACAAGGCTTACAAAGACAACCCCAAGGGTGACTTTCTTAGATACCAGTAAATAAATCCCTAAAGGCAAGGAACTAAAGTACAGCAGCCCTAGCAACCACACTAGCACCCGAATTGAGGTCTGGAAGAGCAAAGATGTGCAGTTCCACACTGTCCAGTTGTGGGACACAGTTGCAACAGAGTCAAAACTTGTAGGCCTGTAAAATTCCACCACAGGGGTTGAGTTCAGAGTCTGGGGACTTTCTCTTTGTACTTCCATGATTGTTATAACCAGGCAATTAGAAGAGGTGTGAGAAGGGCTAACCAGAGATGCCAACCGTTTGGGAGTCAGCAGCAGTTCCGTTGGGTTGTCTGGTAGGCACTTCTTTCCCTTTCCCCCACAAGCTAAATTCAGAAGGATGTTGTTGTCATCGGGAAGACTACTGACCTCATCGTCTGGCAGGCACGTTTCAAACCTGCAAAACGGGCACACTATGACTCCTTGTGGGGAATCACCGAAGTCTATGATCTTGCAAAGGCATTTGGCACACACTCTGTGACAACACTCCAGCACTTTTGGTTTTCTCTGCCGCAGGTTATAGCGGTTGTAACAGATCTTGCACTCAAGCTCATCCGAGCACTGGGTCTCCGCAGACTCCTCTGGTAGTTGACTGGTCATTTCTTCTGATGGTTTATTTGTCTTGCAGAAAGAGGAGTCAAAGGACAAAGAGATCACTCGGGTTTGTTTTAAAACTTCTTCCTGATGAGCGTATCACCCATCTCAAACAGGAAGAGAGGTGATGATGGTGTCAAAAAGCATCAGTAGGCATCCTCCGTTTTCAGCTTCTGCTGCGGACTGTGCGCTGTATGACCTCTTCTCCGAGCCAGGCATCCATCTGAAAAAGATGACATGGATTTTTTGTGGAAGAAAAGAAAAAGATGTAGCAGGTGAAATATTCAAGTTCCACTTTTTACAAACTTAGCTTCCTTTGCTAAAAATGCATCTAAGGTATTTCTTTTCTGTGGCAGATGGGGCCTACATAGCAGTCTTGCTGATAAAACTTAGTATCAAGCTGCACACATTTGTTTTTGACTTGCATCTTTGACTGCTTCAGCCCATGAAGTTCTCAGCAGAAGCTGCAATCTAATCACTGATCTGTGACCGTTTGTTTAAACTCTGGTTTACTATGGAAATGAGACCTGACCCCTGGAGATTTTAATCTTTCTTGGTAACTTGTGAGCCTGCTGTACAATTTCAAACAAATTGGCATAGGGGCAGCAGTACTGAAGAACACTAAGTTGCTAATAAAGTAGTGAACACTGGCAGTTGGATAGAGGAAAGGGAGTAATACCTACCAGTTATCTGGAAGGCCAGTGATCAGCCACGCTGACAGCTACTCTGCCACAGACTAGGGCAACACAGGGATAATCTGGTGATACTCTAGGGAAAGAGAGCGCTTTGGGGAGCACAGCAGGTATTGAATGGGGCTGGAGTTATCGTAAAGAGTTATATAGGAACCTAGATCAAATTTGGAAATGATCTGGATTTATTAATTTTGCTGCTTGTGGAAGAGCTCATTTCTCTGTCTCCACCTAGCTGCCGAACACCAATCACGAAAATAAGGGTTCTTTGGCTTGCAACAAATGTCTCCTTCAGTGCATGGTTCCTAGGATGAAGGTTAACACGTCTCTCAAGGGCATTTGCCAGATGCACTGGCTTTCCAGTGCTTTATGGCTGTGACAGCTGGTTCACACCTTGGCTAAAGAGAGGCCTGTAGCATGCTTGTGCTGCTGCACAACCATTCTGCGTGGGGTTTCTCCACCAGACCAGACCCATCAGCCTCACTTAAGCAAATGTATTGTCATATTTTGTAACTCTGCATTTTCACAACATCAGGAAACAATCCGTGTCTGATAAACAAAGCATTAACCAGGACTCTCTACACTGGGGGCCAATAATTACTGGCATTAACAAAACCAGCTCTGTCTGCCAGAAAACAAAAGCTTCCAGATTCAGGCATATGCTTGCTCGCAGAGGTGGGTGCGGCACTGCGTTCTGCAGGCTCTGAAACTCATTCCTTTACTGCCAGAGTAGCAAGGAACTTGCTGTGGCCAAATGGTGGGGGTCAGAGCTTGTGTGTCTTGCATTAACAATGAAACAAGGCACATGGAATATGAAAAAAGTGGCCTATGTCAGTAAACTTGTCTCTTGACTACTGGTTCTTAGTAAAAGTTTGCTCCCTTTCCCTTGGGAAGTTTTTTCTCACTCCCACAATTCAGCTGTTTGTCCTTTTATTGAGAACAAGGCAGGAATCTTTTAAGCAATGTGTTCTTTCTCTCAGTACATTTTACCTGCCAACCATCGGCTACTTTAAAGTCTTTCATGGGCCTCTTATTCCTACTGTGCTTTAAGGATTTTCCATCCCCCCTCTCAACTTTCTGCACAATATAGTTTAAGTCACATCGTTTCTAAAACTCACCTTCTGGATTTTTAAATAAAGATGTCATACTTCGGACAACACAGTAATGAAAAAACATGCCAACACAGCGAAGAAAAACACATATTTATCTAAGAATTTCCATGTCCCTCTCACCATTCAACTTTCTTAACATTCTTCCTGCCTGGTCCCAACAATTCTTTAGTGCTTTCCACATTTTCATCTCTGCCTTACTGTTGTTTTTGTTATTTGTACTGTGACTGTTTGCAGTGTGTTTGGTTAGGCAATGCAAACACAAGAAGGCTGATCCATATTTTCAGAGAGTGCAAGCTAAATATCTTATAGGAGACAAAAAGAACATCTTTTACAACTCTTATAACCTATTCTTTATCCTTGGTTACACTGTCTGCTTCCTTATTCATTTCTACTACTCTTTTTATTTCATTCCAGATATCATCTTCTAGAGGAGTTTTAGCCATATATAAATGTCACAAGACATTAACTTTCCAAAGGATGAAGAAGTCACAAAATGGACCTAAAAAAGGGAAATACCAGCCAGGCTACAGGGAGGCAAAGCACCACTGAAAAGTTAAGAAGCCAAACAAACCAAGCGTAGGTTTTGGACTTTTACATCTTGAGTCATTCATCTTGTGTACCTGAGGTGAATCAGGTTTACTAACACATCTGTGTTTCGCAGCTGGAAAAGGCTGAGCTATGCCATAAAACTAGTTTTCCGATTTAACTGAAAATCCTCCAGAAAGTGTGTCTACTTTTCACAGAAAATTATGGCCTTTCTCTGAAAGCTCCCAACTAGAAAATCCTTGTATTTTAGTGTCTATCTTTCTAATGAATGTTTCCAGGTTTAAAAAAAAGGGGGTAAAAATAAAAAGGAACAAAAAAGGCAAGCAGCCCGCTTTCCAGCCAGTTCTATTCAGACATGGATCACTTCTGCCTCAATCAGTTTCCAAATGAAAGTATTTTTCTGACTCTATCCCCTTTAAGTGGCAAAATTTAGCATTAATGTAAGGAGTACCAAGTCCCTGGGACTAGCTATGTCCCAGTTACTAAACTGGGACCAGTAACTTCATTTCCAAAAGATAAAAATCTTCCTATTGTAGTTTCTGTCATGAGCTAGTCCACAAATTATTTTCCATCTTTTTTTTTTAAATGTACTGTACAAGAAAGAGCTGCTTTCATCATCTTTCTCTCTTGCAGTCTCTTCAAAACATTCCCATCAGTAATAAAACATCATTGATTGCTTTTTCTTTGGCTACATTCAGATGTCTGATTTCTCCTTATGTGTTCTTAGCATGATTACTGCTTACTACTGTTCTTCATTTATACATCTTTTCCTTTGAAAATTAAAATTTAATCACTAATTCCTATTAATGCTATTCATACATTTTTTAACCTTCTTAGCTTGATGGTGGTTGGAGATGCTTACTCTTCTTTGCTTTCCCGATTTCTTAGGGAATATTCTATTTTTCCTTCTCAATATCCAATTTCCTGCTCATTTTTTCTCTGCTGAGAACTGACATCTTTTTGATCTTAATTAATGCTGCCCTGCTATTATATACACACTACATATACTTAAAGTTCTCCAATCAAAGACTTATTAAAACTGAGCATTTTAAAGAAAATTTTACTTCAAATTAGCCCAATTTCTTGAGAAATATGGCCAGCTACTCTTTCAAGAAACTTCTACTCTATGTAAAAAATTTTGTAACTTGTCTTTTGCGTGTCTCCCAATGGGTATTTATTGGAAGCAGGCAGAATAAGGAATTAAAGTAGGGACTAGATTAACTGCAGCCCCTCTGAATTCTGGTGCCCCACCAGAACCTGGAAATTCACATACTTCTAGTTGCTGTGTGTTGAAAGCAAGAGAAGATGCAGCGCTATGCAGAAAAAAAAGGGTTGTGTCTGTGTATCCACTCCTCTTCTGCTGTGAGGAGGTATGTCCGCCCTTATTACATGCTCCAGTACCCCATTAGAGACTGGGCTGCAATCTGCATGTTCTTTCTGACCTTGACGTCCAGAGGGCAGTCAAGTAAAAACTCCTGAGTTTTTACTCATCCTATGATGAGAATCCTTTCACTTAGTACAAGATGCTATTGACTTGAGATCAAAGTGAGGTCCCATGTCTATTTTTAAAGCACTGTGTTTATTTTTATTGATTCTGGTATTTCTCATTACTTTAAACTACTTCTTATGTCCGGTTTTCCACTTGAGCTTATTTATTTTTAAATGGGGTCTATCATGGGCATGTTTGATACCAACAGACACAACCTGTAAGTAGAGAAATTTCAATTAGGCATAAAAATCACAAGGTTTTTAAATATTGGGACAGGTGCCACGAAAGGTGGAAATGAATTCTCCAACCTTACAAACCTGACTGGATAAAACCCTGGTCAGGCCATTCTGCTTTGGGGAAAAGGGGACTGGACCCTTGATGAAGATACCTTCCAACCAGAATTACTCTATGATTCTTTTTTTGGTATCCTGAACTCACTTTATGTGGTTTTGTTTGAGAAGCTTTGTCCTTAATGAATAAAGAATCAGGCTGCTGGTTGCTTACATAGTTAAACATCTCTCCTAGTTAACAATTCTTTCATTTAATATATGAATTCCTTTCTAAAAGAAAGCCTAGATACCTGCTGTTCTGTCTTCCATAGAACCGGTCTGATCAATACAATCCAAATGCAGAACCTTTCATTCCCGTGTCTATCACATAGCTCACCGCAGCTTTCCAAACAAAATATAAACTACTAGACATGTACAATAACAACAGCATCCACTGCAGTTTATCCAAGAACAAGCACATCTGTTATACAAAAGGCAAGTGCCTGTTGTAGTAAGAGTGCTGTCTAAGCACTGCAGAAGTGAATCCATCAGTCCTGTTCACATCATGTTCCTGCTGCTGCTTGAGCTCTGACTCCCTCTCTTCCCCATCCCGGTGCCACCTGTCCTGTACCTTGCAGACTCCTTTATCTGACCCTTTTACTAGAAAAGGGAGAAAAGCTGAAGACAGGGAGGCATCTTCTGAATGGCAAAAGATCACCAGCAGTCCCTGCAGTGCTCCAGCTGACTGCTGAAGGGCACTCCCAGAAGCCAAGGGAATGTCCTCCAGGGCAAGAGGCCACTCACAGAACCCGACTGAACAAATAATAGCAAGCTCTTTGGTGTGACCCGGGCATGGCCAGACAGCCTGCAGCGGGATACTCCAAGGCCAAATAGGCCACTGTCCATCGATCAGTTTTCTACTACTCACTGCTGGGCTGCAGACTGCAGATTGCAGGCTGTCATCCCAGGCATGGAAAGAAAGGTGTTGTGCAACATGTTATGGCCCCTCTTTGCACTCATCTATCAAACGTTGTATAGACAAAGTGCTCTTACGAGAGGCCAAATGCAATTAGTTGTAGGTGAAACTCTCAATGAGACCTCAGTCCTGCTGACTGGGCAAAGGAGATGGGGAATTTGTGCTTCACCTCCCAGTCAAAGATGATGTTTGGCCAGTTTATCAAGCCAACCTTTTACCATTCATCTCACACTATTTTTTTCTGTGAAGGGAATTTGCCAGTATTTCATATGTAACCTAAAACACATACACAAGGTCAGTAAATGACCTCCCTAAGATATCATCCATGTTATGCCCCATCCATGGGGAACTACCCAACATGCAATATTTTCAAAAGTTTGTTAAGTTTCCTCCAAATGCAAGCCAAGTGTATTTAGAGAATAAGACAAGGGAAAAAATATAGAGAGAAGTAAATACAGAGAAACTTACTGTTCAAGAAAAAGAACTTCTTGCAAAGGTTCACTTGCACGGAACACAAGAAATTACTATTCTTCTCCACAAGGGCAAAACCTGGTGGAAAAGAGGGAAATAAAATTAGCAGAGCAAGGAGACTTTTCAGTCTGTTTTCTCTGAAAGAGAGGAAGTAGTCCAAATTCTCTAGTTTGGATGGAAATACCCATATGTTAAGATTTCTGTTTAGAGAAATGTATCGGGCAAATCCCATTTACTAAAATTATTTCTGTAAAATAATCCAGAATTATCTTTACAGATCTGTTGTTGATTTTAAGCCTCGTTCAATATTGTGCACCAAACACTCTGAAGTGCTATCTCTTCTAGCAACCACATATTCACAAACGTTAGCAATTCACTCAAAAAAAAAAAACCACCAAACCCAACCAACAGAAAAGCAAAGCAGCTAAAGATATAAACTCTGCTTTGAAAGAAGAGTTTTAGAAACATATCAAAATACTTTCCTTCACAAATCTCATAGGAGGTCTTTGATCACTTTTATTTTTCCAAACAAACTGCAGTCTATTCTCCAGCACAGACCAGAAAGGAACCATCTCCCGTGGACCACTGCATTCACATTCAAGCAGCTTTGCTGCATTCTGACTCAGCAGGAAATGACCATCGCACTAGGTTTTTCCAGCTTGGGCTAAACACAATGCAAAAAAAAAAAAAAAAAAAAAAACCCCAAACCCAACAAACCTAAACTGTTTTACTAATCTGACATTTGAATAGCCCACGTTCAAACTGCCAGCAGCTATCACATGTTCAACCTGTTTCACGCCACATTTCTGCCAACATTGGATGGGTTTTAACAATAGGCATTTCCCTGTCAAGTCCAATCAATGCCAGACTTTGCACAAGAGCTGCAGAATGGGACGTACTGATCCATGCTTGGTTTATAATCAGCTGCATAGGCTGCTATGAAAAGTGCCTCACTTCCTTTCACAAAAGCATGGTTTTCAATGGGATGGGTAGCAGGGTTTTTTCTCAAATAACCGTGCCTGAAAGAGAACCCCTGCAACATAGGGGGCAAATATTTTTGTATTACTGACCCCATCACAAAGGGCTAATACCAAATATAGAAGCGTTTTTATCAGAAGTTGTTGCAATATCTAGTGTCCCTGCCTTATCTCTCTCAATCCTCTACAACAGTATCCCAAGAAGTCAAAATATAAGCTTTTCATATTCAAGGTGGAGTTCATGGGTCTCTGATCATTTAGCATGAGAATCATCTAATGTGCCATCTTATATTAAAAATAACTGTTGATTTTAATATTTTTTAAGTGCTTTCATTATTTCCCCTGCCCTGGCAAATAAGCAGGGATATTTTAATCTAATACAGGGTTCGCTTTATTTAATATTGTGACACTGGCTCTTAGGGTTCTTTGTACATCCTTTGTGTGAGCATATTCAGTATCACCAGACTCCACTTCCTCTTTACAATATAATTTGCAGTACTTTTTTGTTATTCCAATAACTCACATTATGTGTCAGGTGGTAGTGGCAAATGGTATGAATAAACAGTGAATGCCTTACTGAAACCCAACTATCCTCAATGACTTTCCTTTCTAGCTGGAGGCTACTACAGTCTTGATATGAATCTTAAAACTGATTATCATGTGGAAATAAACCCATTTTATTAGTTAGGCTTGTAGACATAAGCAAAACCTTCCCCAATATTTCTTAAGAAGGATTTTTCCCTCATATATAATTCATAATCTATTTATATATGAATATGCTGAATGACTACTTAATGTGACATACGGTTGTGGGTTGCTTTGTAGCTGTTTTAAGAATAAAACTAATAAAGGACAAAGGATCTTATCTCTACAAAGCTGTCTTGATTTAAACATGCTATTAATTACACTAAATCAATCAGTAAAAAGAGATGTCCTGAAATTCTTATCTAAAATGGTAACATGAACTTTTGGAAGTAAGCTTAGTTAAACAGAATTTCTTCCTTTTAAAATTACTTTATATTGTTTCAGAACCTGCTTGCTTGGGCTGCTTTAGCATTTTCTCTTGTGCTGTTTTCTCACTGCCAGTGGCTTTTCTTTTATGACTCTGAAACGAAGAAATTATCTATTCCAATAAGAGTATAGTTCACAATAGAACTCATGACCTTAATATTGCTTTAGGGAAAGGTTAGACTCTTTCCTCTTTGGTAGCAGGGGCGGGTTTTGGCAGCTTTCTCAAAGAAGATGGGAGTTCTGCTTCTCTGCTTTAGTATTTGTCCTTTAGAAGCTCTTCTGAGAATTGAACAGACTGTAAGACATTGATTCTAGAATATGACTTGAAAAGATACAAAACTATAAATAAATAAAAAGCTTCCCAGTATTTCTTAATATAGGCATAAATGTTTAATCATATGACCTACAGATATGTCTAGCATTTATCTTTAAATGAGGCATTATTAAAAGCCAGTGATTTAATATTACCTTTCAGAATACCAAAGAAGATTACCTCATTTTGCACACTATTGTGTGCTTGAATGTAAGTAATTAAAATAAGTCCAGAAGTACAAGTAAATAGCCATTTCTTTCTTAATAAAGATGACTGATGTACTGGAAGATATTAAGCAATGTACACAAAATGTAAGATACCCAAAATATATAAAAATTCCTTTTCTTTGGACATATTTTCTGTTACATAGTTTGGGAGGGACCAGGTGAGACAAAATTACAGAAAATTAATCTTGATTACATCATTCAGTGAAAAATTTCTCTTCAAACAAGGGAATAATTTTAATGCATTATAATAAGTTCCAATTAACCTTCAAAATAAGATTTAAATAGAAAGTTTCCTAACGGAGCTGAAAATAATCCCGATAGTCCTAATGGAGTTGAAAATAATCCCAAAATATATGAGAAATGAAACTGTACTTCTTGCTTTTTCTATTCTCATTAAGAGCAATCTCTCTAATACTTCGGCAAGTTTAACTTGGTTCATCCTGTTTCAGACATTTTTGAGGATATGACTGTATAAAGATTTTACCAGATTATCTGTTTTATCTCAGTAGGGAACTGCAAACAGAATAAAAAAGGGTGGATGATTATATGTGGCAGTACTGATACGGAAGTCTACACAGTGGTCACATACATATTGATAACAAGGTTTTTTTCCTTTAACTACTGCTCAGAATTTGTGTTGTCACCCCACGTGGAAAAGAAAATAGTAAAAAAATAATGGCAGTTACTTCAGTCACAGTATGTTTGAAAACTGTATGTCAAAATAAGCCAAATCCAATACAGATTTCCAATTACAAACAACTTTTCAAGACCCGGTCTTCCAATAGGATATCCTTTCTGAAAACCTGGCAACCAAAATCTAATCTTGCTGGCGTTACAGATAGTCCCAGTAGCTTGAAAGGAAAAGGGAGGAGTCTGAGGAAACAATACTTTAACCTGGATATACTAAACTGTAATTTTAGTATTTAATGTAGTTCACTTAGAGCACACATCTAAAAATAGTTTTTGCTGGGATCAAAATGATATTTATTTTGGCAATATAGCAATAGTTGGCACATATTTCCTCCTCACTTGACATTATACTTTACTAGATCTGCAATGATGTGACCAAGATTATTTTTTTTTAAATCTTAGTAATCTATTTAAAGAAGAGTAAGCACAAGAAACGCCAGATGTTATGAAAAATATACTATTAGTTGATCTTGTTGACATGTGGTAAAGCTAAGTTGTATGGCTTTAATGGCATTAATGGGAACTGAATGATCCCAACAGTCAAATGTGAATGAGGAGACACTAACTTTGACTGTAACATGTATTGCCCTCTTACAAAATATTTGCTGGGAAAAGTTCATTAGGTCTGATTTATATACAAAGGAAACAATTTTAGAAGTGTGCTGAATTTGTTTTTAGCTGTGTGTTTCTTTTCAAGCACTTATTATTACCCTCACCAAACAGCCTTATTTTGGGCTAATTTTCAGAAGTGTTTTTCTTTGGCAACGAAAGATCCCTCAAATAATAAAAAATAAATACTTCTTGGTAGATTCTTGTACTGATTGTAGGTAAAATACAGTCTAGGACTTCTACAGTCTCAAGGAAATTTTTTTTTACTTTTTTTTTATTTGTTTGAGTACTTCTGCTGAAAATGAAGTGTCATTACTACAAGAACTCCACAAGAAGCATCACAGCAACTCTATTTCTGGCTACTTCTCCTTTCACAGCTGCATGGGCGCTGCAGGTATATATATACACTACAGATTGCAAAGAAAGAACAGTTACTGCCTGCATACACCCATCATTCTAGATGCTGGTACATGAAAGAAAATTGCAACTATTTAAAGAATAGATTAAAGGCGTTAATTTGTGTAAAATGGTATGCACAGCTTTTATCCTCTTAAACAAGAGTAACTTGGACTGCAGGTATCTTTGCAACTACTGTGAATAATCTGGGACTGTCAGAGCTCTGTGAAGCCATACAACATCAGTCTCCGAATCACTGGAGTGCTCACTAGTGAGATTTGCTTAACTCAGATTAATGCTTTTTTAAAGGATGTAAAATTTCAGCATGCTGATAGGAAACATTCTGCTTTTAACACATTTTTTATCACTGAAATGGGATTTTTTTTAGCCATTGTGAACTGCCAGTGAAAGGGTTTTGGTGCTACTGGATGGAGCATTTCAAGCAGAGAACAGAAGAATCCTCATGGGCTGAGAGTCTACACACAGCAGTAATACAGGGACTGCGGTCTGTAAGGAACCGGTTTGGTATGATGGCTTTCCCCAAAGGAAATCCTCTCCACTGGTAATATCAGTGTGTCCTTGAGAGTTAGCTTTGAAGAGCTAACTCTCCCATCCTACATCATAAAGTACACAGGAATCTGCTGAGGAAAAACTGAAATATTTCAAATATTTCAATTTTCCTCTGCTGAGGAAAAACTGGGTATTTCAAAAGGCACTATGGTCAACCAGGGGTTGCCCCAAGACTACTGCTACTTTTGGGAGCATGTTCAGGCTTGGGATGCTCCTCAGACTTGGATAAGAGGAACAGAAACAAGCAGGTAATTTATAAAAAGCCTGTATCAAAACTCAGTTAAGTATACCCTCACGTATGTTTCTGAAAGAAATATACTGCCAATCATGTTAATTGTCATCAACATGACTCGGCAAAGCAGTTGGGAAATGTGTTTCATCAAGAGTTGACTACTTTTGGAGCAAGGACAACCTGGACTTCCCAAATTTTCCCTCATCCCAAAGAGTAATAACACTGGTCAAGTCTCACAAACTTAACGGAGGGTATGAAACTCTTTTTGAGCAGAGCTACAGCATTTTTATGCAAGCTGTAGCTGTAACAAATGAAAAGCCAAACTAAATCAAAATGTTTGAAGTGTGCCAGTTGAGCAAATCCACTAAAGGAAAGCATTACTTCGGGAATTTTGGAAGTAATCAAGGCATATTCAGAAACACGGCTTCTCTATTAAGCTAATTAGAAAAAAAAAAAAAAGTAAAAGGAAAGAAAAAACCCAACCCTCAAAATGAGAAATCCCAAACCCAGATATAAGAACATAAAAGGAAATTTTAAAGGTTTAAGCACCAATAAAATCCATAGAGTCATGACACTTGTCTAGTCACCTGGTTTAGGGTAAATTAACAACTGAGACCAGATATTGATATTTTCTTTACTGTTAATAATGAACAGGGAGTTTACATTTAAGTGTTTTGCTGCATATAATACAAGACAAGAAAAACTAGAAAATGGAACACTAACAAGTTTTGCATTTCACTTAATGTGATATAAATTCCAACATCAACACAGCAGCTTTTCAGTGAGCATTCCCAAGGATATCAGGTTTTCTATACAATATCACAAATGAGCAGCTTGGCTGAGACTTATGGAATAAGGCAGGAAATGAAAAATGCTTTCCACATGCTATTAACTAAAAAAAAAAAGATAAAATAAAAAGGTAACCAAGAGCATCTCAAAATACCAGATGTTTTAAATGACAATTTCCTTTAAAATATTTTAAATAATTTCCTCTGCTCTGCTTTTGCTTAGGCAAGTGAATAGAAGCCTTCTGAATGTTCTACTACACAAGTGGGATTTTTCCAAAAAAAGGATACTAGAAAGATGAGTTAGTACGTGACCTTATTTACTCGACATCAGAGGATAGCACATATTTCACTATGGCTTCATTTCCATTGTGCTGAACTTGCACAATTTGTAAAGAACTGAAGATCTAGGAAAAAGGGACTACAGAAATGTACCAAGTGGAAAGTAAGAAGCATTAGTTTTCATTTCTGCTCTTGCTTTCCCATGGAAAGCTCCATGCCCAAAGGACCAGTCAGCATAGTGCTGGTCACCTACCAGACTAGTTTACAAAGTTACGAGAATGGCAATAATCATCAGAGCAAAAGGCAGCAGAGCATCCACTGTGAATCTATGACTTTTTCACATCTCTGCAAATACAGACCATGTAATTTGTAGCAAGTTCAAATACACCTTTTTCCTTGGCTTGGCTTCTTAACAGAAGGAGCTCTCTGTGAAACCGAATAAAATCCAGTTCTGGTCACTTCTCCAGGTTCAAATGATTACATACAGTGTTCCTTGAGGCTCATATTTGCCCTTCTCTGCCTTTGGAGAACTCTCTCAGGGAGTGCACCCTGAAGGACATGTCCCATTAATTGTGGTGTTTAGGTTTTGCAATAGTGAGTACTTTTAACTGCATTTCAGTGTTGATATAACTGAGCCAGGCCTGGTACTAGAAACAACCTAGCTACAGTAACATCCAGTTCTGGGTGAGCTGAATTTACCTGTTTCATTTATATACCATTTTCCACTCCATCGTCCTGTGCACCCTGTCTACAACCTGTACCCAGTATCTTGCCAACCTGTAACCAGCCACTGTACAGTGTGCAGCTACAGAAGACTGCATTTTGAAAGGTGATAGGAGATATCCTAGAAGACAGTAAAAGTTTCAGCTTTCGTGCTCAGAGTGTCTGAACTTAGGTGGGTCTCAGTTTGAACTGGGTGTCTCTGAGGATCAGTAACCACTGAAAATGGAAACCCAAAACTTTATACAAATGTTGCCTTTCACATCATGTCTGGCCATGTTGCTCCATACTGATGCCTTCTAAAATTCTGCCATGCCCATTAAATGCCTTGTGTGCTTGAAGCAACAAGGCATGGTAACAATTCATTAGACGAAGATACTGTAAACTGGATCCTTTCTGTGTAAATCAGGATTCAACCAAGTGAGACGCAATGCTTGGAAATTATTGGGGTAACAGGGAGAAAGCTGGTAAAATTAAGCACTAGAAGAATACTGTATTGATTTCTTGGTTCCTGTGTCACAGAATAAAAGCCTTTTCGATGTTTCTAAAATTTGTTAGTGCCTCATTTCTTCAGTTCCTAAATCTGTAATCCCTGCTAAGGTAAAAATAAGGTTGAATTGACTATGAAACTGACAGAAAAACCCCATTGATTTCTCCTTGGTTCTCTTATTGAAAAAAAAAATCTATTGTTTTTTTTTAATTGTGACATTATTAAATCTTTAAAGCAACTGTGCTTTATAATATGCAACTCCAACCAGTAAAGAACTATGATATCTAGTAATTAATAAAAAAACCTGTGGGATACTGTTCTCTACCCAAAAAGATATACTTCTTTTAATACACTGGGTTGTGCAGAAAGGAACAGACAAGATCTCAAGGACAGTGTTTTTGAATACATGAATTGTGGCAGCTCCACTGGCAGGATATCAAGTCTGAAGGACTTACTGATCGAACATTATGTGAATAAAGTATTTGGTACACTCAGACAGAGCTGGTATCATGTCCAAATTAGACATTACAGCCTCAGATGTGTCTGCAAATGTACCAGGTGGAACCACAGGGTTATTACACCAGTGGTTCTGAAGGAACTTCAGATCCCACTCGCCATCATAGCAATCCTTTAATATTTCACTCAGTAAGATTTCAACTTTGCACTCAGCAAAAAGAAACTAAGCACATCACGTTATAATTGTCTTTAAAGGCTGTAGGACATCTTGCAGTGCCACCATCATTAAGCACTAGGACTAAACGGAACAAAAAAGGACCTTCAAAGTGCCCACTATCTTTTCCAAGCACGCAGCAGTAAATCTTACTCTTGCTTACACATGTGCAAAGCCACTAAGCTCAATTCCATTGAGTTACCGATGTTGGATGAGCGTAACCCAGCACAGCATACAATTTACAAGATACCTATCTCAGAGTCTTGGGATCCTTGCAGAAGGAGACTTTGAATAAAGAGAAAAGAGAAGGCAGGTATGATGAATCTGAAAGAGTTTTATGTAGAGATTGGACAGAAGGAGGTAAATGCAAGTGAAGAAACTGTAGGAAAAATGGTTTCTGAATTGGTGTACTAAGGAACACAGCAGAAATCACATACAGGGGAGAAGGTCTGAATGTAATAAAAACAACAAGGTGAATTGTGGGGAGTTTCAAAGGTGCAGAATTATATGATTTAGGAAGATGGCCAAAAGAGATACAAGGAGTTTAGATAAGGGGAAGTAGGTTACAGGTTATATGTTACAAGTTACAGGAATCAAAGTAAGAATTGAGGCACAAGCAGAGGTGGAAAGAAAATTGTGTGTATTATACAAGCGTAGATGTCATGAAATGTTTGTACTAATCTAAATATGAAGAGGAGAAATGAGATATGGCTTCTCCTCCTCACCACAACGATAAGAATGAACATAATAAATAGTAACAGAATGATAAAGCAGGAAAATATGTAGGAACAGAACATGGAATTCATTTTGATACTGGAAATACCTGTAAAATAACTACAGTGAAATGTTAAGTGAACCAGCCAAAGCAAAATTCAGGATAAAACTGTTTTATTTTGTTGTTTAACCAAACTCTCTCACTATAAAGAACAACTGCAAGTGTTAGTAGCTATTAAAAATGTCCAACAAAAAACCAAACAAAATCCACCAAAACAAAACCCCACAAAACAACAAGAGAGAGTAGGGAGGAAGGAGAGTGATGCAGGGTAGAGATACATTCACAACATTTACTCCCTGAGTTGTCAGACCACCAACATGACAAATGGCTTGGTTCGTTTAACAGGGAATTCTATTAAGGGTAGAGGCCGTACCAGCAGTGGGCGATGGGGTCCACTGCAGGTCTTTTAGTGTTTTTTAAAGAAACAGTATTTTCTCAGGCAACAAGCAAACCAACAAGCACACGTCCTGGTCTGCAGCAGAGCTGAGAGACATGCATGATTTTGAGTAACACGCCTTCATTCTATATATATACAGCAACATTACAGCAGAGACAAATAAAGAGAGATTATTCCAGGCTCATACAGTCAGCTCAGCACTGACAAGATGAGGTCTGCAAACTGGGGAGTTCAGTCTGGGCACCATATTTTCTTTTAAGTGCATATATAATCTTCATTGTTTGTGATTGATCCTGTCTCAGTTGACAACTGAGATGACATTTCAATCCCAGCTCCCTGAAGCTCAGAGGTTTACAGCCTTCTGATTAAAAAGATCCACAGAATGGAATTTTTTGCAAGTGCAAGTTTATTTAGCAGATGGTCAAAATAACCCCTATTGGGAATATGAAACTAACTTTTATGCTCTGAAAATGCTGCTATTCTTTGGTTGCTTTTTTTTCTCTTTTGTACCTGCATGACTCAAATCCATTTTTTAAAAATACTACAAAGTTAATCCTCACTTGTGAGGACATGGGTAGTTGGAACAATGAAGTCAAAAAAAGTAAGATTTAAGAGAGGACCACAAAACTATACCAATCTTACCTCCTGTGCAGTGGAGACCATGAAACACAGTCCACTAATTACTGTATTAAGGTGACAGAATCACAGAATAATTTAAGAGATTGGAAGAAACCTCTGGAGGCCATTGGTTTCAAGCCTCACTTCCTGAAAAGTCTAGAAAACAATATTGCAACACTGTACCAACAGTTTAGTTAAACTTAATGTAAAATTTTACAGAATGGAAGGGTGTTTATCTCACCCCAACCACAAGCACCAAGGCAGATGTAATCAAATAGTCTGTCCAGCATTTGTAATAGAGATAAGATTCTTTGCAATGACATGGTGGACAAGGGATGCCAGCTATCCAGTCCTCATCCTAACTTCTGCTTTTTTAGGCTGGCAACAACATGCTGCTGCTAGATGTGCCTTTCTGTTTGCTTGCTTTTGGTGCCTAAAGACATCACTTCATCCTGTCCCACCTCTATGAGTCATCAGCATTTACTCAGTGACCTACCTCCTGATGTGGGTGTCTGGAGAAGCTGCATGCAGATGTGTGATATTATCAAGACAACTTCCTAATCAACAACAACCATTCATAAAGTCCTCCCATTATTACTTTTGTGCTTCCACACCCATATAATACCATTCATACCAATCAAGGTCCCCATTCCAATTCTCAACAAAGGCAGAAACAGATCTGAAGTTGTATTTCCTCAGGACCCTGTCCGTTTTAGTTCTGAATGTCTCCAGTGATGGAGATTCCACAACCCCCCTTGGCACCTGTTTCAAAGCCTAACTCACAGTGGAGAATTCAGTTATATCCCCTTCTTGGCCCTTTCACCAATTCGGAGCGCAGATCCAAGGCAACCTCTCATACCACACACATGAATACCCCACACACAGAGCAACCCCAAGATGATGAGGAGGGTCATCACAGCCACAAAAAGGAACAGTAAGCTGAGTAAAACAAAACTGAGGTTAGACAGGCATTGACATCTACGTCCTGTGGGCAGTACAGATCACTGCTGCTTGGAGAGTCAAAGCAACCTTAATACCCCCTTGACTTCCACAAGACCGTAAGAGTATACCTGCTTGGAAATGTTGGCTACTGCTATAAGATTTATTAAATTCTCCTGAGTCTGTTTTTGGCATGATGACGTTTACCTCTTACCTATACAGATTAGTCAGCTGGCTGACAGCTTGGGGTTTAGTTATTCCTGAGGGTGGCAGTCTCCTCTCTACCTCTACCATGCGGGTAGCCATTAAAGGAGCATCCTCAGTTTTAGAGAAGGTTCTTAATGCAATTTCTGTATGCCTGTCTTCATCCTGGGGCTCTAATTCATTACACATTCACAGAGCTATGAACAAACATAAAAAGAAACATGCAAGACTGGCCATTAATTCCTTTTATGGTAGTAGATAACAGTAAACGATAGATAGGAAGTGATAGTCAATGAGGTTCATCTGGCTGGTGGTCAGTCACTAGTAGGGTTCCCCAGGGTTCCATTTTAGGTCCAGTTCTTTTTAGTATTTTCATAAACAACTTGGACACAGGACTAGAGGGTGTCTTAAGCAAATTCACAGATGACACCAAATTGGGAGGAGCTGTTGACTGCATCGAGGGTAGAGAAGCCTTACAAAGGGACTTGGACAGATTAGAGAGCTGGGCAGTCACCAACGATATTAAGTTTAACAAAGGCAAGTGCTAGATTCTACACCTGGGAATGGGCAACCCTGGCTGCACATACAGACTGGGGGATGAGATGCTGGAGACCAGCCACACTGAGAGGGATTTCGGGGTCTTGGTCAACAGCAAGTTAAACATGAGCCCCCAGTGTGCCCAGGCCTTGGAGGGCCAACTGTATCCTGGGGTGCATCAAGCACGGCACTGCCAGATGGAGGGGTTTATCCCGCTCTACACTCTGCTGGTGCAGCCTCACCTCCAGTACTGGGTGCAGTTTTGGGCATCACAGTACAAGAGGGACACAAAACTATTCACGAGTGTCCAGAGAAGGGCAGCAAGGATGGTGAAGGGTCTGGAGGAGAAGTCTTATGAGGAGAGGCTGAAATCCCTTGGTTTGTTCAGCCTGGAGAAGAGGAGGCTGAGGGGAGAGCTCATCATGGTCTACAGCTTCCTGAACAAAGGGGCAGGGAGCCATCTGCTCTCTTTAGTGATCAGCGACAGAACCTGTGGGAACAGCATGAAGCTGTGACAGGGGAGGTTTAGGTGGGATATTAGGAAGAGGTTCTTTACTGAGAGGGTGGTTGGGCACTAGAACAGGCTCCCCAGGGAAGTGGCCACAGCACTGAGCTTGGCTGAGTTCCAGAAGCATCGGGACACTGTGCTCAGTCCCATGCTCTGACCTGGCTGGCCCTGTGTGGAGCCAGGAGTTGGACTCAATGATCCCTATGGGTCTCTTCCAGCTCAGGATCTTCTATGATTATATGAATCATACATGAACTGCACTACCAAATAAAGATAAATTTTATATGTATACATTTTTACATGAAAGGCCATATTTTCAGAAAATTTTCTTTGGTTTTTTGATTGTTCTGATTTTCAATTGCAGGTCTAACATACAGTGCATTTTCCAGGAAGGGTTACAGAGGAGAGAATGTACTGCCTCACACACTGTGCTTCCATGCTTCAGAATACATTGCTGTATATATTGGGGAAAATACAGATACATATGATACTTCAGGATAAAAGCCAAAATTGCAATTTTCACTTTGAAAATGAGCACTATTATCTCCTCACAAAAGAAACCACATCAGGTAGAATACTGTTGCTAGTGACTGTCATTCAACTGAAAAAGACACTGCTGCTGGAAATGCTCAATGTACTTCTTTGCACACTACATTGATAAATTAATGTTTTAATCTACAAGTAGCATCTGTACAATAATATTTAGCTAGATAACTTTATCTGATGTTTCAAGAAAAACTTCAGTCTTAGCTGTGCTCCACAGTTAGTATTCTAAAGGGATATTGGGCAGAGGGAGAAAGGGTAACACACACAAACACAGGCATCCCCCAGCTCTAAGCCCACTTCAGCCAGAGGACATAAACTGTCTGTATTTAAATGCTGATTCAAGACTGAAGAAAGATTTAATGGAATTATCTGGGAGTTACTTCAATAAAAGAGAAGCTCAGTTTAAACAATTTAAAGCTGGGACACAATGCCATTATCATAACGCCTCATATTAATTATTATATTTGCTCTCTCCAGCTTTTCATAATGATGGAACAATAACAATTACACAATGTGAGATATTCACCATTTAGCTAATTCACTCAGTCTAGGCAGGGGATCAAAGATGTCTCTACACTCTTCTATTCCTTAACAGTGGCCATTGTTGGTTCAAAATGTAACTAAGAAAAACTCTAGAACTGGTGTGACCCGTGCACTTCTGTCTGCCACATCCCAGCGCCTAAAAGCCAGCTGCAGGAATGCAAGGGCCACAACTGCAAACCTCAGCCTTTCCAGGGCAGCTGGCACTGTGGAGAGGCAGAACAGTGCTATATCACTTCAGCTCCTTTCCTTTAAGGCCTACAGGAGATCAAGGACCACCTATGGTGCAGCAGTGGCATTCTTCGCTTGTGTGCAAGAAAAATTGAGGGGAAAAAAAAGTTTCATGGACATCTGGAGCTGTACACAGGAAGTGATCTTTGCCAGTGTCTTCACTGGAACCAGCGGGTCTAACAGAACAGATCCCCAATCCCTGCCCGTTTCCTATCAACACAATTCATTCCCTGTAGTTTCCCCATTATAACTTTGCTCATCAGTGAATGTATGATGCTTGGTGTTTGCTGCCTGGCACACTGCATTTCTTTCTGCAGATGGGTGAATAACCATTCACATATCTGACTAGAGTCTTTCTTTTGCTAGAAATATGCAACTGGGTTTGTGTGGGGCAGCTGCTCGGTATTCGTGTGCCAGTCTGAGCAGCCTAGTATGTCATGGTGGACAAATGACTTCACTTCTGGAGCAGGCTTCACAGGAACTCTGTGGCTGCTTAGTGCTATGAACACTGCTGAAATTGCTTTCCTAAGATTTGTTCTTTTCTCAAAACAATATGATCTTGTACTATATGGATTCAGTTTGATTATTTTTCCTACAAGTCTTTCAGACACTGGCTATTATCTGAGCACTCTACATTCCTTCAGTGCATTCCCTAGAAAATTTGATCCAAACACTGCAATATCCTGGTAGTGCAAAGTCAGACATATTAACAAGCATACTGCCAGGACAGAAATTCATTCTCATCCACATGCCAGTCTACAAATCCTACTCCTAATTCATATTTTTCCCCCCAAAGACCCATATCTTCCATCTTTCCTGCCATAAAAGAACCAAAACAAACAAAACCCCATACAAAACCTAGCAATCCATTCCAATTCATTTCAACTCAAACTGATACCAAATACTATTAATCTCCTCTGGAATTTTCTGACATACCCCAAATTCTGCACAGTAAAGGTTGCATTCCATGTTTTCCATCAAAGATATTGCTAACATTTTAACAACAATTAACGGATCTGATCCATCAGCTATGTGCACTACTTTAACACACACACACTTGCAGACTTGAATTTCAATTTTATGTATATACAAACATCAAAGCAAATGTTGATTGAAGCTAATCCCTGCCCATTCTCCATGTGTCCCAATACCAAAAGTGTCAAGACAAGTATAACTCTTCAAACATGATCAAAAAAGCCCTGGGCCAGACAGAAGTAGCGGGGTGACGTTCACCTTACTTCTCAATACAGATAGTCATGTGCTGATCGCTGTATTTTTTTGTTTGTTTGAGTCCCAGGTGTTATTTGCCCTAGCATTATTTCACACTTCTTTTTATCAGTGCTTCAGTTAACACAGACAGGATCATAAATGAAAAGAGGTATGACAAAACTAAGTATAAAGACTGCTGCTGAAAGATGTGCAGAGAGAAGCAGTAAAAAGGAGGACACATCAAATATGCAGCAGGATTGGATTACTGCTTGCTACAAGTTACTATTTTACAGTCAGTGGGTAGAGGCTTTTTTTTTGTTTGTTTAGGACACCTGCATAGAATTATGTCCACAGCTGCTCTTTACTGGTCATACTGTGTGAAATTGTTTCTCTTCCTTGAGCAACAGGCAAACAAAAGGTGACAGGGATGAACTTGTTTGTACAGTAATTTACAGCACTGTGTGTAGCCAATTTCCACACATCTATCTGTGATGTCAATTTACACCCCTGATCTATCCAGCAAATATAAAAATACATGTGTGTCTATTTGCATAACGTAAAACATTAGGTCTCTCTTGAGAGGGTGGCGTAGATGTGTGTGTGCGTGCGGACTGGAGCCAGAGAAAACTCCAGTCACAGGGTAACGACTGTTACCCTCTCAAGAGACCCACAGGATTTCACATACACAGGCTGCATGAGCTATCTGTATACAAGACAGTGAGTCAAGCATCGTATTATCGTTATTAAAGCTGGAAACTGGCACTACTGACATTTCTTTTTATGAATAATCTTACTTTACTGAAACATAAAAATAGGCAGACAATTTTTATCAGGGAACAAAGTTCAAAAGGCTGTTAAACTTATTCACAGCCATATCTGAATGTGAAAACTGCATGAAAAAGAACCCTGGAAAGTTTCTTTCTACGTGTTATTGTGACATGCCTTCCTCCTCCTCATCCCAAAGTCAATGAGAATTCATATTTCAGTAAGACTATATCACTATGCGTTACTGAAGCCTAATCTTTTCGCTGATGAACACATTGGACTTATCCTCGGTACCTAAAAGCTACATTTCAGCATGAAGCAGATGCTGATGCCGTGTTACAATAAATTCATTTTAAAAAAAGCAGGTCCATCATGCATATATTGCCAGATCCATAAGGGCAGCACACTACAGGGGAACAACCTATCTTGAGAGATACACCAGAGGAAGGTAAGGAGACACCATTGCAGGTTTCTCCATTCCAGGATTGTAAAGTGCTTTAACTTGCCTGTCAGATAGCATAGATGAGCAAAGCACTCATGTAAGAGAATTTAATTTATTTTTAAGAGACAGATGACATAAAAGTTTTACTAGAAACTTAGCTTATTTGGGATTTTTGTGGGATCCATCGATATGCAATATTATTACTTTGGTTTTACATCACCTGCACACCATTAATTTTCAGCTCTGCTTCACTCTAAGTCTCATAAGAGTTGTTTCTCTATTTTCCCATTCAAGAAAGTGTCTCTCTTCAGGTCGCTACTTGAGCACACGTACAAGCATGCACATGCTTAATTTCTACTGAAAGTAGATGTATGCATGAGTGTAATCCTACTGCCTTAAGAAAATATATTCTAGGATATTATTTGCAAAATACAACATGTAAAATAGAGATGTGATGCTTGAAAAAGCATTTTGGTGAGCTTCCAGGGACCTACCTGCCAGCCATCAAGCTGGCTTACATCTCTGGGCTGGATACATTCATCCATCCATCACCAACAGTGTGACTGATAACAAAAACAGATGATTCATCATTGATATGTTCTCTGTTGTCTCTTTGTCCTGCCAGAGACGTGGTATATGACAATTAAAGTGTTAATATTTCAGGCTAAGAGAAACTTACAGTATAAAGAGGGAGGTTTTTATCTTACTGGATAGATACTTGTTCCTAATTTTTTAAAGACAGAGAGGGAAGGGACAGTAATTAAATTTTTCACTGTTAGCTGATTGATCTGTTGCTTAAATGAGCAGGTACCCATGCCTATCTTCAAGTGTAAAATACCACCTAATGACCAATGAAGAATAATGTAAGCTATCTAGTCAGAAGGCACTCTCCCTTTTGGTGTTTTTAGATAGACCTGACTAGTAAAACCATATTTCATTTCCAATTACTCAACAATCATAATTCAAGGTGTCGACCTTGATATGAATAGCACAAACATTAAGGACTTCTCACAGACCTATGGGGAGGATAAGACAACTTCAGGTCAGCTGTGGAGGGAACAGAAAGGAGATACACATTAGAATAAAATGCAGACAGTGCTTCCACCTAACAACAAGTTTTCTCAAGTGATAAAAAAAATGAGGAATTAAAATAAAACAGCATTTCTCTTTAATGCTAACATACTTTAGAGTTGGACTGTCATCATATCAGATTGCTATAGGGAAAGGTATTATGAATGAACTGTGAATGAAGCATGTAGATTAAAAATTGACAGGCATTTTTTCACCCTACCAGAAGGGATCATCAAATAGGCATGTTTTAAAGGGGGCAGGGGGCCTGAGGACTAGGCTAATGAGTGTTTTCACCACTGGACTTGAAGGAAATTTAAAATAACTCCTGATAAAATTTTATGGATTGCACAAAAATTTGTCAGAACAGTAAATAAAGAGGGTGGGATTATTTGGCAAACCAGGCTCATTCAAACAAAATGCACCTGAATACAAAGACAGTCTGAATTTATCAAACTTCCCCTTGAGAATGGGGAACTATCTAATGGAAAGGAAACAATCTGATAAAATATAGAATAACAGAATAGTTTGGGTTGTATGGACCTTTACAGGTCCTCCAAGCCCCCAGCAATGAGCAGGGACATACAGAAGTCACTGCGTCATGAGATTGTAGCAACATGGATTTAGCCTTGTGGGATGGGTGAGGAGGGAAGCATCTGCTTTTTACCTCCAGATGCCATTACCACTTATGCTTTGGTGAGAGTCAAACTAAGATATTTTGCACAGTTCTGATGTTCACATTTTATCAAGGATACTGAATGATTATAGACAGTTTCTCACAGAAACAGAGAGCAGTCACCAAGAAAAAAATATTCAGGAGCTGAATAAAACTCCTTCAAGTGAAGGCTTTAAAGAGCTCAATCTGTTTAGCTTATCAGAGAATGAGAGGCAACATGATTAGAGGAATGAAGCATCAGGTACAAAAGTGCTCTTTGATTTACTGGACACAGTAAAATGTTTGTA
Organism: Hypotaenidia okinawae; assembly: GCA_027925045.1. Classification (NCBI taxonomy): domain Eukaryota; kingdom Metazoa; phylum Chordata; class Aves; order Gruiformes; family Rallidae; genus Hypotaenidia; species Hypotaenidia okinawae. The sequence goes on from BSDF01000002.1 coordinate 67,536,243, forward strand.
ATATACTGAGAGCAAAGCCAAGTACTGGACTGCTACAAAACATCAGCTTTCCGTTGAATATATCTATCACAATACAGTTTTAGTCATACAATCACACATCATTTTCTTCCACAGGAAGCTTCATTGTGCATGCGAGATAGTCGGCAGTTATTTAGTGAATGCTTTGTTTAATTTGTGGCCCCACAACTCACTCATTGTACACCATTTAAACCTAGCACCAAACCCTGCACTGCTTCTCTCTTCGACTTTCATTTGGCTGTCACTTTTAACAGCATAGGAGTGTAATTCAGTGAACTGAAAAAAGATACAGGAAGATAAAAGCCCTCATTACACACACGTTATACAACACTCCACCTGGTCAAAGGGTGATTCAAACACCACCCAAAATTTCTGCTTAAGGCATGAGTAGAATTCTAGTCAAATAAGCTATATATCTTCAACACGGGTAGAGCACTGGTGAGCCTTTTTGAGGGTTACTTGTAGGAGTTGTTTAAAGAGCAAAAGGTCAGTATCATGTTGAGGTCTGAGTGGGTTTGTTTCCACCACAGACTCCTACTGTGGAGGTACCCCAGGCCTTCCCATCACATTTTAAGAGGCAAATGGCTTCTGCAGGTTCTTGGTAAACACCTCAGGGGTCACACCATACTTTCACATAAAACTATTCCACAGAAGAAGCTTCAAGGTCAGATGCTTTTTCATGCAGACTGTGATCAGATCACTGCTTGTGAGTCACCAAGGGGCTGAGTATTTCCTTTCTGTTCACAGAAGCACATCTCCTGCCTGAGATTTACAGGCTGGTTATCCATCTATCATCTGAAACAGTTTTCTTTCTTTGCCATGAAATGCCTGCCAAGATGAGTTCCCCTGCCGCAACACCACCTGCCCTGAAACTATTATGGAAAGGTTTTGGTTTCCTGACCAACACCTTTTTGCCACAGGCATGGCTGATGGAGCCTTGAAGGCTTACAAAAGGGGGCCTTAAAAGAAGCACTCAGCCCCAAACTGGGCCAACCTCTGGGAGGAACTAGAGCAGGCAGTCTAATACCTCTATGGATTTTCCTCTCCAAGTTTCACTCATGACTGACTCCTCATACCACCCCCAGGTAGCTCTGCCCCACTGTGCCCCTTGACTCCAGGGCTATGTCTCCATGATAGGCTACACATCAAACCCCACCCTGGTCCTCACTGCAGTCCCATCCACCTTCAGGTTTTTTTCAGGTTTCCCTATAGCTATTCTCAAGACCAGGTTGTTACATCCATTCCTTTCTACCAGGCTGCCATTCCTCCTAAAAATTTGGACAATTCCTAATTGGAAAGCTGAGAGAAGACAGTCCATCCCTGTACCTCCCCCAACTTTCTGAACATTGCAGCACCATCTTTCTAGATGCTACTTTCATGACACAATGCGTAACACTTATGAACCCGAGGCTTTCAGGGAATCACAACTTTGTTACACTTTGGATAAATTTCCTGGAAACAGCATGAGACATCAGGCAAATCCTTAATGAATTTCAAATCTCTGCTTAACACCTTGAAAATGCTGGAGCATCTCAGGTTTCTACACTACCTGAACTAAACTTAAATTGTTGCTGCGTAATTTAAGCTTTTACTGAATCTTTGGGTAGATCTTGTCCAGAGAATTAATAAAGGCTTCTGCCTGGAGAGTTAATAAAGACTTCTACCCATTTGGAAATTTACCAAAGTTAAGCCCTCACGTGAACATCCCCTCATTCCAAAATAATGGAGCTGTGAGCCAACATCAGATCTGAAAAATTGGATTCATCTGTTAATGGTGAAGATGATAAAATGGAAAAAGGAAAGTTATGCTTGATTATGGCATTCATTATGCCTAAAATGCTGTACTGCATCATTTCTGCAGGAAAACCAAGCTGAATGAAACGACAGAGGATTGCCTTTAAAAACTTGGAGAGCTGTAGTAGGTTAAAAGCTGCATATTTGCTACTACTTTATGTGTCTTTGCAAGCGGATTTGAAACCTAAGGTACATTTTTAGGAGGCCTGAGCTCTTTGCAGCTTACTAGAGCACTCTCACACTTGCAAATGTTTTCTTTATACTAGAAAGTCACAATTATCATATGTTACACTACTCTGAGGTACACATCTGCCTGTACTATACTCCTGTCAGAACAGGAATTTATATTGGATAGGAAGCGCCTCGGCACACAACACAGGCAAAAGCCACAGGAGAATTTCCCCAGGTTTGCTCTCGGAGGATCTCTAATACTCCTTAGCAACCCTGCTGGAAGGACTGAAATCACAACTTCTAGACAGCAGGTGGTAAGTGTCCCTGTATACTTGAAACAGCTGCTGGCTACAGCAAACAGACATACGTCTCCAGAAAGACACTTAACAGAGAGAGTCATCAAACCTAGGATAGGGACAAACACGTTAAACTCAGCCCGATTACAAAGCAAGCGGAATACTTGTGAGCAGACACCTGCAGTGGCCTTCTATCACCGTACAGAGTGCGTGGCTTTAGAAGATGCTTTCATGATAACTGGAGAACGAGAACAAGCTTCTATAAACCTAGTCTGGACTGAGGACCATCAGAAAGGTGTGAAATGACAGTCTGAGAGACTGTGATCAGACTACTAGAACTGTTTAGACCCTTAGACATCCTTATATACGTCAGACTATATTATGGAACATAACTATAGTGAGCAATCTCGCTCTTGCCTGGTACTGCCCCAACTACTACATTGGGTTTTGTCCCCTTCTGATAAACTCCATCACGCTGAGTTTGCAGTTGTTCCAATGGAACAATTTCAGGACTAAAATGTCATGTGGCAGCATAACCATAAATATTTTGCCTATCGGTTCCATTTTTGTTTTGAGTTTTGATGTTTTCTCATTCTCTGCCACTCAGCTAAGGGAATAGAAGTCCCCAGGTCTTTATTATACACAGCTGACCTCTTATTTCCTGCTAGGTGCATTCAATTTCAGATAGCCCAGAGTATGGTCTTGAAATGCTGTTTTCCATCATGCCAAGCTAATCTGAGGTCTCAATTTTTACACATTTAATCAACTCAAGAGTTTGATTTTCAGTGTTGCTTGAAAAACAGAGGTCATTCAGAAGGCTGTAACTTTTTCAACAAAACAACTGTTGTGACACTTCTGAAAGAAGTAAAGGACAAACACTTATATAAACACTGGGCAAAACACCACAATCAACACAATGAAGAAATTTGACCTTTAAAAAAAAAATCGGATTTCCACTATTGCTATATTTCTCATTTGAATTTCATATTGAGAAACGTTTAACCTTGATTAACCCTCACTTAAAACTTCATTTCAGTTATACCTCTCTTTTTAAGAGAAGCCTGTCTCCATTTTATACACTTCTTGTATTCATGATTGCTAAAGAGAGCTGCATCTTCTCTTTCCAATCTAGGAAATATTTTCATGTCATTTATTTAAATGGTATTAGTAGCTCCACTTTTCATATACACCTCAAACTCCTTCCAGTCAAAACTTAACCTTTGGGTTCTGATACCACCTTATGTAGAGTGTTTTAAATCTCAAATAATCTGATACTTACATTCCTATTACTTAAAATTTGACTTCTTGTCCACCTACTCAGTAACTATGATAGCCACACTCTCTTCATCTCACAATTTCCCCTTTTTTTTTTTGTTTTTCTTGTTCACATCCAAGAAGATTCCTATCTAGGGCATCCTGCTGGCTGCATACATGTCACAGTACAGTTCTGCCCATCAACCAGTTGATTTCCTCAATCACCCAACAATGAGCCATAATGGCTGCTCCTTAGGACCTCATCATGCAAGGTCAGCCGTTCTCTTATCGCCGGGGAGTTGCCCTGAATTTTAAACTTCTGCTGAAACGCATGGCTATTCATACGGCCACTGCCGTTCAGGTGTTACTCACACAAGCCCCTACAAGCATTCCCGAGACAACCGTCCAGCTAACGACCTTCCTGTTCACCCTCTGACATTATCTAAGAGCTAAGGGTGGCTAGTCCTCGACCCGAGATAAGCAAGCGTTTACCACCTCTACCATCTTAGCTTAGCTCTGACTCCTAATGAGCTGAGCTGACTCTGAAAGCTACAGACTCACTGACCTCACGGAAAACCTGTCGGTACACTTAACTCCCCAAAACAAGCAGTGATTTCTTGATTACTCTCCAACACCAGCCCTCCGTGATACATTATTTAAAAGAAGCAGCGTATTTTAAAGCTATCATCCCAGTCAGCATTACTTTATAAAGCTGAACAAATCAAACTTTGCGACCCCAAAATTTCCAGGGGGAGAGGAACATATTTCTATTAACAACAACAACAATTTTTTATTACCAAGGGTAATCTTAATTGAGGAGGGGCAGCGCCGTCCCCGGCGGAGGAGGCAAGCCAAGCCCACCGGTTGCAGCCCAGGGCGCGAAGCTCGCCCGTACCCTTCCCCCGCCAGGTGTGTGAGCTGGGCTGGGCTGAGCGGAGCTGACCCGCCGGGCCCACCCCGCCGGGCGGCGGTTCTCCATGAGCTCAACAGCCCCTGTGTCCCTGGCCCTGCCGAGGCAAAGTCGTAAAGGGGCCGCCACGGGCGTACCTGCGGCACCCCTCCCCGCTTCCCATCAGTTACCACGGACGCGGACAGAGGAACGGACGGGTGTCCCTCTCCCCCTCGGCCGCCCGCCGCCGCCCCTCAGGCGACGCTCGCCGCCCCTACGCCGCCCCGAGTCGCGCCTCAGGCGACGCCCGCCGCCGCCTGGCCCGCGGGAGAGCCTCTCCTGCAGCCGTTACCCGGTGGTAGGTCCCCGAGCCCCGCCGCCTGGCTGGGGGCGCCGCGGCCGCATGGCGATCACCCAGCTGCGGAGGGGGGGGCGGAGACCCCCGGGAAGCCCTTCATTCCTTACCTGTCGGCAGGCGGGCGGGATGTCTTCGGGAGAGGGAGCCTCGTCTCCCCTCAGCCCTGGCGCGGCAGCGGGCAGCCGGCTTTGTTACTACTCGGAAGAGCCGCGGATCAGCGCCGTCGCTATAGAAACTGGCTGCGCCTCGAAGCGACACTGGCGAGTGGCGGGAGGGAGGCGGGAGCCAGGCGGAGGTGTGGGGTGAGGAGGGAGCCGTTCATTCAGGAATATCCTGGCCTCTTCCTCCTCCTCCTTCTCCTCCGCCTGCAGCCAGCCTCCGGCACCGCCCAACCCGGCCCGGGGGTGGGAAGGCGCTTCGCTGCCTTCACCTCAACTTGCTTCACCGTGTCGGGAAGAACCCCCTCCCTCCGTCCAGGCACCTCCCGCCCCATTGCTACCGCCTATTCAGCGAGGCTTTCCCCCAGAAACACGCATAAGGATGCTCTCACACTCACTCCCCTGCACGCCCGCAAGGATCCGGGGAGCACCCACACCATGAAATAGCGGGGATTGGTCTGGATTCCTGCGCCTGCCCCCCGGCCTTTGCAGCCCAGTTGGTCCCAGACCATACCCGCAAAAATCGCCACAAACCCAGGAGCAAACTTTTTTACTAACAGTGTTCCATTTTTTCAAGTGACTTAGCTCCACGGCTTGTGGCGAAGAGCTGCTTTTGTGTGGGAATTTGCTGATGGGACCCCTCTGGATGGCAGCTCGTGGTTCCTGCAGCTAGACCCAAGGCTGTGGTGGGGGTTTTCACTGCTGCACGTTTCGTTTCATGCAGCAGGCCCTAAGGGATGAGGAAAAACTACGGCCTGTGCTGTGCCAGCAGCAAATGAAGGGAAGCACAGGTGTTGGAAGGAAGAGGAGGGAAAGGCTGACATGGATCAGAGTAAAGCAGCCTGGTGGGTGGGAGATACAATTGCACCCTGACACGAGTTTCAGGGTCTCCTTTATGTAATCCCAACTCTGGAGGATGGGTTGTTTTCCTACAGCAACAGCCTGTGGTGTGTCACAGAAGCCCTTCTTCATGTCCTTTCCATCTCCCTGCCTGGCATGATAAAAGCTGAGGCAGTCCATCCATTGAAGGCTCAGTGGTGTCGGTTTGTTGAATCTATTCTAATTTCTCTCCCTGAAATATTCTTACTCTCTCAGCAGTAGTAAAGTTGATGAAACATTCTTCAGAGTGCAAGGCGGATCTCTCCTTTTCTCTTTCCTTGGTTTGTATTCATTATATTGGCCTTCCATGTTTGCCAAACAGAAGAAACGCGAAGTGCAAGGTGCAATTCAGAGGTTGCATTATCCTTCGCAGCTATTGCCACTGCTAAGCTACTGGGGATGACTATTAAGTATCAGCACTGCAAGTCACTGTGAGCTGACGAATCTCTGCCAAGAGCTGCTGGCACACCGAAGAATATGCTCTTTAGGAAGAGTTTGCCAAAGACAAGAAAGACCCCCCACAGGAGCTCTTCACAAAACAATGTGACTTACAGCAGAACTGCTGGCAGACCCTAACACAGCCAAATGACAATGAAGGCAAAAATGAGGGAGACAGAAGGTTGGGTGTGAGAGACAGGGGGTCACCACGTAGTTATCTATCTGGTTTGCATGCTAAATACTAATTGTAGTGTTAAAAAAAAAAAAAGAGAGAAATCCAGTCAGAGCATAGCAGAACTGAATTGATGTTTTTTTGTTTGTTTCACCTTATAGTGAATTTGCTTGCTCTGAGGTGGAAAGAGTAACCCTAGAGAAGTGAAACATCTACCACATGCTGGATCTTATAGCGTAAGAGAAATTCTGCTCATTTTTCCTTTATATAAAAGAATACTTTTATCCTTTTAATCAAATGGAGTAGCAATATTCGTAATAAATACAGTTCTTTAAAGAAACCTGAAAGCTGGAAAGCAATTCGCATTCTAAAACCTTTTGGAAGAGTAAGGATGCATTTTAACTTAAGATGTATTTAGCAGAGAGAGAGTTTAGGGACAGAAATGTTGCTAGAAGAAATGGGTCATTGTTTTGACAGCAAGAAGCACAATGCTAAACGCTGTTGCTATGATGCCTATTCATTCTTCTTACAAAAGAATTTCATAGCACTTTCTCCCAGGTGGAAGCCCAGAAAGGGCTAGGAAACTGATAGGAAAGATTTATTTACTATCCAGTCTTCACTGATACAAAGCACCTGAGTAGTGATAGGAGTTTGTGTGTTCCTCGGGCTCCAAATCTTCAGTGCGATTTTACACACAGACTTCTAAACATGTTTCTCTCCCTAAGCTGGAGGTAAAGGATAGGATTTCCAGAAGGTGCAATTGAGACAATTGGGTGGTGTCTTAAAAGACTCACAGGTGGGCACCGTTGGATGTGTCTTAGCATTGTGCAGATATCAGTGTCCTGTAGATTATTTTTCCTGTTGAGATTATGATGATATTTTACTGACAGAGATGAGACAGTTCTGCAGGTGGATCACCTCTATCTTTGGGACAGGACCTTAGGCAGTGTATTGTTCTAGTGCTTGTAAAGGGGATTACTGGGTTTGTTGGTTGCTCAGGGATTTTTTGTTTGCTTGTTTGTTTTTTAAATTCTGTTTGAATTGCTTGCAATGTATTTACTTTTAACTAGCTTGGTGTCATTTGGATCTTAACTTTTGTAATAGCATTTACAAAATGGGGCACTAATTGCACATGTACCAAGTGGATGCTTGGGCTGTTTGTGACCGCAAACATTATTTCTATAGTTATAGTGAGGGTAGCAAAACACAAAAGGTATAACAGTCTTCCACTGTAGTAACAAATCAGGGTTAAATCAACATAGAATTTTGTAACATTTTAATACTAAGTTATCCTGCCTTTGTGTTTTGATATTTTGTCCCAATTTCTCCCAGTTTGGGTTAAGGACAATACTTTTAAAATCTACAACTGAAATGCCTTCTGACAACACTTTTTAAGAAACATGTACTTCCTTGGGGGAGGGTGACCAAATAAATAAATAAATGAATAAGAACATTTAAAAAAAAAAATCTGTGCTGATATGACCATCGCCAGCTTCTGACTCAGCGGTGACATGCGCGCCTATCTCAGCAGGGAGGATTTTTTCCAGTAGCACAGTGTACTGAGGGAATTCATCGTGGAACAGTGAGCAAGCGTTCACTTTTGCGTGGAGTTTTTGATGGTGTCCGCTCTCTTTTGCTGTTTGTCCTAGGTCCGAACACCATTCATCCCACCAGGCACTTATTCCCTCAGACAATTTGTTCCCTGCAGGCTGGGCAAAGTATCCTTAGTACAGCACTGAAAAGTCAAATAAAGAATGTTTCGACTGAAGGAACGAAACACATTCTTAGAACGCCATATTAAAACAAAAGATAATAAAATTGGAGTAAGGCTATTTAATACTAATATTATCATTACTGCTATTAATCTTAGGATTGTGGTGTGGCCTAGAGGCTCCACCAGTGCCAGGCATTGTATTCCCACAGGTCAAAAATGTAGGTAATATCTGCCCTGAGTTTACCTTAGAATTAAATGTTATTCCTGAGGGCCTGTAATGCCATTTGGGTAGTGGCAAGCTCAATGGGGCCTAGTTGAATTGCAGCCTTTTAGATATATGTAATATAAATTTTAAATAACGTAATAATTGTAATAATAATTCTGTCAGGAGGCAGTGCAAAACCACTTTCCTGTGTCTGCAGGCTAGCAGTCCTTTTGGAAACTGGAGACTTGGAAACCTGGAAAATGAGTTGAAATGGCAATTGAAGGAAGAAATAAAACATGAATATGCCAAAATAGGGGATGAACTCCTAGGTTCTGCCTTTAGGAAGGAAAATATGCTTTCTCCAGGGCTATATTTCAATTGTGTTTCCTCAGATTTATCCTTTCCCCCACTCCACCTTGGGCAGAAATGTGTATTTTACACCTTTGCTTGAGATTCCTGGATGTCCTGCAGAGACGAAGCTACAGCAGTACCAAAGGGACTCAAGTGCCAGATGGATGCAGGCCCTCTCCACCCAGCTCTGCCTACTGCTGCCTCTCTGAGCTGCTTCTCACAGGTGCCTTTGGCTGGGCAGAGCCACAGTGGCAGTAGCTGCAAGTGGTTGTAAGGGCTGAGTGACACAAAAAGGTTGTTGAGGGGAGGTGGGCTTAAGAAGGAGTACTGTAGTTCCCAGATCCATGGTATCTGGGGTACACACTTGGATTGCCAGCCTTTCTACAATTTTTTTTTGTTGTTTTATACCATACTGGAGAGACACTGGCATAAGGAAAATCAAATATGTGTAAATATATTCAGTCTCACAGCTGATCATTAACAAAATAATTGTGAGAGGTTTATAAAGGCTCCTATCCAAACTTGTGGTGGGCAGGGAAAGTACTGTTGAGTGTTCAAAACCATCAGACTATTACTATGATCTGGTTGACTTTCAACATGACCAAGCTCTTGCCTGCCCTTCACCACATAGAGCCATGGTGAGATATTACAGCTGCTCAGAACAAGTCAGTGAAGTAGCCTGCTGAGAAACAGGCAGTGTATGAGTTGAAGTGTGGTGCTATACCAGTATAGACACACTTGACTCTGTTGGTACTCCTTGTGTGGGTCAGCATAGATAGATCTCAAGTCTGCACACTTACAAACCTCCTGTATGGTATCCCAAGGAAACATGAGTTAAAAAGGCGTGTTAAAAATAGTGATCCAGAAAAGACTAAAATGATGTTCCAACATACAGATGGCATACCATTATTTAATTTTGCTTACTGTAGAAGAGCCTCAGAGGTAGTGAAGCCTAGCCTAAGTAGCTGAATAAACGCCACAGTGGCCAAAGGGATTAATGCTAGGAACACATAACTCTGGATGGCGGTTTTTGTGTGATTCACACAGCCTACTGGGATCTTAGTTGAGTTCAACTGCTTAGAATAAAAGATCCTGGCATTACTGTGGAAAGCTCAGTGGACAGCAGTGGGAAAGAAAAAAAATCAGACTGGAAACACTGTAATTCTGCCAGACCAGTTATTTGCTACATCTTGAATACTTCCTTCAGTTCTGGGAACTTGTCTGCAAAATAGATACAGCAGATACAAAGAACATCAGGAGGCAAGCAATGAAAATGATTAGAGGCTGAGAAGGAAGATTTTGTATCTGGAGAAATGGAAAAGATTGGACCTGTTTAGGCACGACATGAAGAAAGGACATGATAGAGCTTTACAAAAAACAATGAATGGCACAAAGAAGAGAAATCTTACATTTCTAGTTGCCTTTTTTTTAAATTTAAGAACAAGAGTTCATCCAGTGGAATTATAAAGATACCAATTTGAAAGTGATGAAAAGAAATAGTAGCTATTAGATTGAAAGCACTCACTGTTGCATGAGATAAAATTTAAAGAAAGGATTAGATTGTCTAAAACATGTGTAAAGGGATTAAACCCTTTATATTTCAGTGCATAAACCTGTCGTTAAGCCAGAGGGACAGAATGAGCGAGAGGGAAAGGAGCATTAACAGAAACTCCTTTTTGGGCAAATTATTGAATTTCTTGAAACATCTTCTGAAGCGTCTCCTGCTGGTGATTAGGGGGAGAAGAAATGACAACAGATTAGATTGGTTCTCACCTGCTATGCAGATTCACTTTTAGCTGATTCCTGTCTGAAAGCTGCTCAACTACAGTATTGTGCTGGAGCTAGTAACCCACTAGATGTTTTGTAGTTAACCCAGCTCCACGTATGTTGAACAAGTTTGTTGAAATAGATAGGAACTTACTAGGTGAAACCCAACAGAAGCTGGGTAATTTGGCGGCAGGCTATTTCTGTTTTTTAATATGTCACAACCCCCAGTCAATGACTCACTTTTGAAATTTTCACCTCAAACCTTCCAGTCATTGGTGATATGAACCTCCAAAATCTTAAAGCAGATGTTAGAATTATTTTTTTTTTAAATATATTATTCCTATTACTTTTGGCCATAATAAATTAGCCTAACCCATTTTACATATACATTTTTCATGTGGTAGGAATTCAGTGCAATGATATACTAAATGTGCTTGGCAAAAAAAGCAGGGACATCATATGTCTTGGGAAAGATAATAATGTGACAAGACTACATATATCCCAAGATGTTCAGCCAACTGAAAACTACTTATACCTCTCACAACCATTACTTAGATATAAACTCGAATCATGCTTAAATTTGATAGTGAATTAAGATGCCAATACTGCAGAGCACTGCTACATCTATTACCATCTTACTTTCTTACAACCCACATCATCCAAACAAGCCCTCAGGCTGAAGCTATCTGTTCAGTACACAGGAACTGCCATTTTTCCATGCTACATGTGCATTAAACCAGTCTGAGATTGTTCAAGTAGGTTGACCAACCTGTGCTACACTTTAACAGATGCAAAATGTGCCCATATTTTTTTGCCTCATGTTAAAAAAGAAACCCTAACCAAAACAGTTGCTGGTTCACAGCTGGAGTCTGTGCAGTAATTTGGTACCAGCAATGGCTGCTCCCCCTTGCATTTCCCATCCACATCATGAAATGCGACGGCTCAGCTAAAGCAAGTGCAGAACAGCATAATGATTGCATTTCAGTAGTCATTTGCCATCAACACTATCTATACAATGCTCTGTTGTTGGTTTGTTTGTTTTTTTTTAAACCAGGATGAATTTCCATAAAAGCATTCTTGAACCATTACACCTCAACCCCTTGCCCCCAGTAAGTGTAAGGAAAAAAGTACCAGTCAACTTTTCCTGGGATGTGATTCTGTGTCTAGCAATGGTGTGAAACTGCTAGAATTCACATTACGTGCTAGCTTCTTAGTTTTCTTGTGGTATACTAATTCCCAGAGGAAATGCATATTCTGTGTGATACAAAGGAGTAGGTAGGGTAATGTTAATTACACTGTGAAAAAGTATCAGAAGCCCTAATGCTTACAGCCTGTCTAATGACAGTTTGCTTCTTAAGGTTGAAAAAACTAAACCAAGAAAACCAAACATGGCAGCTTTTAGGTTAAAAAAATAAACTTCAGAAGCCAAAGAAAGACACCATAGCTTTTTCTGTCAGCTTCCTTTTTATTTTGAATGTATTCTTCTCTTGTTCATTGGTTAACTGCACATAAAAGAGTTAATGATACATATAATAAGAAAGCCACTGCAAGGCAGAATATTGTTGATTAAATGTTCCTGCATCACTAAGATTTGTAAGCCCCAATAGTAATTTCAGTATTTGAATCAATGATTTATTGTTAATTAGTTATTACTGCCCTAAAACTAGTTTTGCAGTATAATAAACTCTTTTGCTAAGTGTTGCTCGCCCTGTGGGAAAGTCATCCTTGCAGCAAAAGTCAATTGGAGAAACAAAGTGGTAAGTGAAGGCAAAACAAAATTTTGGAAGAGAGTTCCATGATTTGAAGTGAATATGAGGACAAGGGAAGAATTTCAGAAAGGTAGATGTTGGTTAGGAAAGTAAAATAAGGTTTTGAAGTATTATTTATCTATGAAAGAAGTCTACTGGTACAGTCTGTATTTAATTCAGAGACTTCCTTTACTATACCACATCATTTCAATATTTACCTGAAACCCACAACATAAAATCTAATTTTATTTGTCTGCTAAGGATCTTTTAGGCATTCCCTCTCCAATTCTACAGTTTGTGGAGACAGTACAGGGTATATCCACTATAGAGAGGCCTTACTTTCCAACTCATCTGTAATAACTAGGGTTGTATTTAGAATTGTAAATCACAGTGGAGACTTGTAATATAGAAGGAAGTACAGCATAGCTGCTTGTAAGTGAATCACGTGTGAATAGCCAGATACCTCTTTCTGGAGTTTGTGCCATTGCCACTGACAGCTGTTTGGTGCTCTGCCAAATAAAATTTGGGTAACCCTGGCAGAAGAGCAAGGGCCCCTAAAAATGTGATAGCTATTTTGCCAAACAAAACTTAATTTGAAAAGGATACAGATCTTGAGTATAAACAAGTAATGGAATGACTTTCCAATTCAGGGAATCTGCATTTATGGGGTATGTGAACATTTGGTTTTGGTTTGAATGTTGCATTGTTTCACTTGTTGATTGTCTGGAACTGCTGGTAGTACTGTAGCAAATGACATTTTAGATTGCACCCAAACGGTTGCAAACTCTTCCTTTGCAAACTCATCTAGAAAATAAGATGCTATCTGGGGAAAAAACCTGCACAACAACCCCAAAACAAATAACAGAATATTCTGAAAACTATTTTTATTGCATGATGCCCCATCTTAAAACATAACTTAGCATCTGACCTGTCATTTACGTTTTTCATGTTTCGATGGCTGGTTGAACAGACAAGGCTATTTTTTGCAACTTCATGGCACTTTAAGCTTAGGTGTGATGGGTTAGCTTTTGATTACTGGATTGATTCAGAAGTTTCAGGGAACATTTTCATAGTCAGCAGGAAAAACTTCATTGATGTGGATGAAAACCTGGGGTGGAGGGATGCACAAAGGCCATCAAAGGGTGGTATAGACCCTCACAGAGTTTTACACTGCAGAGTTAAAGAACAAGTGATTTAGTAGTCCCTACCACTTGAAGTCTTACTTCCTGCAGTCACACTGATTTTGCCCTTGTCAATACTGGATAAGAGTCTTGGTGAGCTTCTCACATATGTCCTACCCAGCTGTACCTAGAAACCCAGTGGGCTATCAGCGAGCAATGCATTTTCCCTCATTCACACTAGGGACAGGCTAGCATTTGCAATACACTTGCTAAAACTCTTGTTGATCAAAGAGCTAGCTGATGGCAGTTAAACATGTTAGTCTCAATACATTATGCATTTTGGCCCTATAACCCGGTTGCGTTCAAAACAGGAAAGGAAAGAACAGAAATTAATAAGAAATAGGAGAAGGGATAAAAACCAGAAGGGGTACACAGAGCTTCTGGCATGGAGGAAATGTAGATTTCTTGTATAACGTCCCACAGTGCAACACAGATCTGGCATGGAGGAAGCTTGAGCAACATGTGAAAGGTTCAGCAGTGGCCTTGGTGTGGAGAGGGGAGAAACAGGTAGCTGACTGGGTGAAAGAAACAGTGTTTGGGTAAGATTTTAGGAAATATGTGGGACATGGCATGAAAATATCACCTCTAAGGAGTGTGAGATGAATCTACTCTGGTGTGTGTGTGAGGAAATAGAGTACCTCAAATAGGACGCAAAAAGAAAATTATGAGCACGCAGGGCACATGAGGGAAAGGAGGGCTGCTGGCATCTGAAAGCAGAGGTGACACGTGGGAGACCTGTGGGGAGACGAACAGATGTGAGAAGCCTTGTCTACCTCAGACACCACAAGGAGAATGAGTCCTGAAAACAGCCACAGTGGTTGTAGTGAGTGTGTCATTTTTTTGCATTTGAGGGTCACCGCAGATTAGTACAAGACCAGAGTTATGATAGAATCATAGAATTGTCTTGGTTGGAAGGGACCATTTAGATCATCAAGTCCAACCGTCACCCTAACCTTCCATCCAGTACTAAACCGTGTTCCTCAGCACCACATCTAATGATCTTTTAAATACCTCCAGTGACAGACACTCCATCGCTTCCCCAGGCAGCCTGTTCCAATGCCTAACAGCCCTCTCTGTGAAGAAGTTTTTTCCTAATATCCAATCCAAACCTCCTCTGGTGTGACTTGAAGCCATTTCCCCTTGTCCTATCACCTGTCACTTACTAGGGAAAAAAGGGTAGTTGACTGAGTTATAATATCCAGTAATCTTTCACTGAAAGTTTCCTTGAGCTGTGTGGGAGACAAGAAGGATTCCAGGGCCCAAAGTGAGTCTTCAGTGCCGTTGCACTCAACTGTCATGCTTCAGCTCTTGGGATGGTATCTGTGTCCTTGAGGAAGGGTCCTATGACCTTGATACAAAGTGTGGGTATTGGAATACAACTGAAAATAGCATTATTTTACACAAGTGTGCCTTTTAAACACAAATAAACTTGTAAAACAATATATTATAATATATATTTAGATAATATGCCACAGCTATAACCCATTTTTTCAACTTTTGCCACCATGTCCCCACTTTTGAAAAAGTGAATAGTACAGCTACTGCTTGATTGGAAGGAATACATACTAATAAAAGTAAAGATTACACAAAGTAGCTTGACACATAAAGAGTTAGTGAAGTCTGGTTTTCCTTTTCAAAGCACTCTCATCCCAGGTAGGCTTATGTATTCCTAGCTATTGCCCAAATGCTAAATACAGGATTGTCAGCTTGGTATTTGCCCAAATAACAAAAAAGACATGCAAGTTTCCATAACAGCTCTATTTTCTTCCATCATAGGAGATATAGTGTTTATCTGGAGTTCTAAACTATTAGATCTGCTAAGTACTTTTGCATATTATTAGTTTTCTGAAGACAAGCAAGTCAGTGGATGGATGTAACAAAGCGAGCTTCCATTTAAACGAAGAAGGTTTTTAAGCAAAGTAGGAATACATCCTGAATACTTTGTATGTATTTATTGAAAATAACAGACTACCAGGTTTACAGTGGGTTATAAGATACTGATTTAGAATACTGTAAATTTGCAAAACTGATTCAATATCATTTAAAGGGAAATTCCACACTTAGGTAAGAAAGGAAAAAAATTGCTTTCATGTGATACATTTTTACATTTTAAAGGACAGATCTCCTCTTTGAAAGCAGCTTAGACGTTTAAATACTGGAAGTAGCCCCAGAGGAGATTAATTGATAACATGCAGATGAATGGGTCAATTGTACAAAAGATCTGATTTAATCACAGGGTTTCACATCTTTGTCACTTGGACAGAGCAATAAAGTTTATCATACCCTGTAGATGCCATCAGACACTTTGGCCTTGCTACAAACATGATGTCATCACCCTTGAAAGATTTCCTGTGTTCATTATTAGTCTATAGCATGGTTACAATGACAGCTTTTTGCTGCAACAGGTAATCAGAACCAGTATTTTTTCCCTCTGCTTTCTCCCTGTGCTTATGAGCACATCAATAACAGATATAAAGATCTAACGCATCAGTGGAGCTAACAGTAAAACTGACTTTTGAAAAAAATGCCAAAGCACTGCAATTCATCGTACTTGTACAAATTTTTATATCATGCAAATGTTTGCTTATCTGCTGCTACACCCGGGAAGCTGGACTTGAAGGGAAGAGGGCATTACACCTCTCTTGGTAGATAATACAGCGTTTTACACAGAAGATGTGGCAAGCAGCTCACAGGTATCTGTGTGGCTGTTCTGTAAACGAGGTGATAGAAGCAGCATTTCAAGAGAATCCTTGGTGAATGCTACAAAACCTGCAATTATACATACCCATCTTTAGGGGCGGCATTACAGGTCAGGGTTATACACATGCTTCCCAGATTGCCCAATCCAGGCAGGATAACCTAAAGGGAGCAGCTTGCTGATGTTCCTCTGCACACCTACAGTGTTGGGCCTACAAAATGAAACGTGCAATGTTGGAGTCAAGACACACAATGAAAACCAGGTCCTCTATTCCAATGAAAACTAACCGAATCTGGAAACGTTTCTAGCAATGTGGAGCTGGTGCAAGCAACTAGAAATTTTTCTAGAAGCAGCACTGAAGAGACTATTTTCTTATTCTTTTTTTTTTCCTCTACCTAATCAGCATTAAAAAGTCTTTGCCTGCCTAACCTCTGGTAAGGCTGCGTAGCGTGTTGTTGCCACCTAGAGTCAGTTCATCAAAACAGGAATTCTGCATGCCTTTTTTTCCTCTCCGCTTACAGGGATCCTCCAACATACCCCAACATCTCTCATCTTGTCACTTAGCAACACTTCTTCCCACCAGAAAAAAACCCCGCAAAACCAAAAGCATGTTTCCGACGAGGCAATCAAACCCATCAGTCACCTTTCCTTTTGATGGTGGAAGCACAGGTCTGGCCTCTTCGATTAATCCAACTCAGGAGCAGCAAGTGCATGTGGCTGCTGAGGTACTTGTTGGTGGGTAGTTTGGATCTAGGGCTACCATCCCATATTTTTTTTTCCTCTTCAAACCACACAGCTCAGATATCATCCCTTTTGGTCACACAGAGATTTGGGTACACAGCACATAGGGCCAGGAAGGAAATGAAATATGAAAATTAATGGAAAATAAAATCCCAGTAAAGATTCAAGAAGGGGTGCAGATTGACAACTCTCCTTTTGTGTAGGCGGAGCAATAAAACACTACACTGGACAATCAACCACCTGAAACACATTCAGTTTATCCACTTTTTACATTTTATACCCAGAGTAACAGAAAACCAGAAACCGAACAGAAGTTAGACCAAGATCCAAATATTTTTCTCACTGCTCGATCCTGCATCAATTTTTAATTAAAAAAAAATTAGAAATTATTTATACTCAAGTATCATCTTGGGGAATTCTAAAGCAACTACAGCTAGTGTCATCTTAAGAAAAGAAAGGAAAAAATAATAAATTGCTGTAATACCCATTCTGAAATCAACCATTCCTAGAGGAAGAGAATAAAGGAGAATAAAGGAGATTAAGAGATACTTGGGCCCTTTTTCACTGACATCCTGGTCCCTCTCACCTCCCACCTCTACCAGATAAACAGCCCCTAACACCATTTTTTGTAATCTGTAACTGCCAGATAAACAGCCCCTAACACCATCTTTCATAATCTCCTTTCACAGAGATAACTTACTTGATTCAAAACTTCACAAAGGTAACAAGGTAACAAGGGTGAAATAGTGCTCGAAAAAGTTAGGAAGTCATCTCAGGAGAAATGCTGATCTTCTAAATATAGATCTGTAATATTTTCCCCACGCATTTAGAAACTGTAGCTGAAAGGAGAAAAACGGGGGCTTCTGAAAAAGATCGGTTCCCTCAATTTCTTCAGCCCGAATATGCTTTTCAGAGCTGATTTCGAATTCTGCGAGAATAGATTTCCCTCTAACATCACTTGGTTTTGACATCTATTGTTCAGAGCCATCAAGAATATTTTATAATATAAACATTCTGCTTGGATTGTCAGTAGGATATGTCTCAGTCTTGATGGCATTTATAGCTACGTACTGAAATGTTTGTGGCATTTTACAATTCATATAATTCTGCTTTTTCGTGGAGGAGGTTTTGGGGAGGTTACTATTTTGTTGGCCACTTTAGACAGACAGCAGACAAATGCTCCTTTCTCTCCTGGAACCATGGCTAGGCTTCCCATGTCTTGTTATTCCCCATCTTAATTTAAGAAAATTGCTCAAACCAGCCAGCTGCAGTTGCACTCTCTATGGATGAAGGAGCAATAAAAAGATCTTCCTGAAGAAAAGTATTATTCTCTCCCTTTATTTCCCCCCAAACTGCACAGTTCCTTTCTGAAAGTGAGCATACTAGGTTTTTTAGCTTAAGCTGCACTTCACAGAATATTTTGTAAGGAGAGATCATCACAAACAAATGACACATCCGTTTGTCTGCGTTGCTTTGACATTTTGAACACTCATACAACACTAATTTCTCTTCTGCTTTTGAAATATATAGACTAAAGGTAAATACCCCAACCAATTCAGAGGGTGAGGAGGGAGCACAGTGAGCTTTTCAGTAATTCCTATCCGTGGTGACAGATCACAGCTTTTATTTAACCAGCCCATTCTTACTACTCTGTTTAGGGCCAGCATGGTGAGTTTTGAAGAGATGATTTTTCCCTGACATAATTGGCACAACTCTCTGAGGTAACCAGGACTCCACTGGAAGAAACAGAGTGCTTGCCCTGGGCATTTTAAAGCCAATGGCTTAGTGAGATTAGTTAAATGAGATGCTTTACAATAAGAGTACAGTGGCCCACAGGTATGGCAAAGCCATTTCAGACTTTAATTGGAAAGAAGCTTACGTCTTGCAAGAAGCATACTTCTCAGAAAGGCAGAACAGTAGGCATGGCTGGTAGTGGAAACCACTCAACTTGTAATTCTGCAGTGAAAGCTGCCAGACCAATTTTGTGAAAGACTTGGAAGTTTCCAAATTAAATAACACTGTAAGTAGAAAACCAGATGCTACCCTCTGCAGGCCACCAAACCAAAAAATTTCAAAGCATATATTTCAGCAGTTTGTAAAAGTTTAAATAGAAATAAACAAAAATTAATTTCTTTACAGGCTGCTTTATAAGCACTCATTACTAAAATTGGGAAAGCATGGAGCAGTTTGTTGATGGCTGGCTTGCTGAGAAACATTGACCTTTGGCTCAGGTATGCTCTCTAGAGTGTTTTTAATCTGCCTCGTAGGAAACATTCAAGCAGCATCTGTTCTTTCTCAAAAACACACGAACAAGTAAACCAAACCTCAAATCAATATAAAATGTAGATCTCATTATACTTTAAGTAGTCCTAAGGAAAAAATTACTCACAAATATTTATATTTAAAGCTTCAATTTCTCTGAGGAACAAACACATAAAGCAATAAGGCTTTCTAGCTGTTGAGAAGCTCGGCATCAGTACAGTCAGCAAGGTCTGTTCCTTCAAGTTTCCAAGTACAAGAAGGAAAAAGCTGATATGGGAAGTGGACAGAGTTAGGGACTAATTTATAAACTGGGGGGAGAGAGGGGAAGAGAAAGATAAGTGCAGTTTTGAAAAATCTGGAATCAAACGTGCAAAGCAAAACCTGTACTCCCTGAAAAATGTTTGTGTAAACCCTCCTGCCAAGTCCTGACCACCTTCAAGAATCACTCTTTCCCAGAGAAGACTGTCAAGGCATGGAGTCTAAGCAATGGCCACTTCTTTCTGAGCTCGTTTAGCTTCTCAGGCTGTTAGGGAGGCAGACTTGTGTAGAAATTAAATATAATCATCATACTAGAAGCTATCTGCTGGATATTAACAGGATTTACAAATCTGTGTTGCTACAAGCTTGAGTACTTTCTTAATACAATAATGTTTTGTGTCTCTGTCAACATCCATACAGCCATCTAGCTATTCCTGAGAAGTTTTGAATCCATTGGGCAATTTAAACTAAGATTAATAGACGAAGAGTGGCTTCAAAAATATTCAATTCCTACCAGTTTTGTGGAAATAAGTAGCTAAGGAGGGGAAAAATAGTGCATTAATGCTCCCTGTGGAAGGGAAGAGGGAGAAGCTCACCCTTTATTAAATGGTTGATTATCTAACTGAGCAGGAGCCATTAGTAATGATACTCATGGGATTACTTGCCATTTATTAACAGCTCCTCCTAGCATGTGTGCAGGGATCTCTGCAGTGCTAAACAACACCTCCAGAAGCAGTGCAAAGCTGGCATCAAGTGCAGGGCTGGCATCTTCTTATATCCATAGCTGTAATTTGCACTGTGGTTATGAGAGCACATGACCAAGATAATAATAATTAATTTTGATTACAGCAGATTAAGCTTAATTTTGGTATTCATTTTCCAGAGTGGACTTTTTCTTAATATGAGCAGAGATGATTAAAAGTCTTAGTTTTGGTCAATGACATTGGCATGGCCCTGAGGGCACCACCAACCCTGCCTGTTCCTGCCCAGCAATGCTGTGGCTCCCCCGACCCTGCTCAGGGCCGCATTTCAACCTCCCCTGTGCTCCACCCTCACCCTTCCCAGGACCCAGGACTCCCTTTCAGTCCCCCAGGGCTCTCAATCACTGCCTCAGAAATGCCACAGCAGTGCTGGTCCCCAGCTTCCCACATCCCTGTCCTGCCTGGCCATGGGCCACATCCTGGCCCATCCCCATCCCCATGGAGGTGCTGGATGAATGGAGCCAGGCTGCCCTGCCACCCTGGGATTTCCCCCTGGCTCTCACTGCACTCTGACAGCTATGATATAAAACTGCCGGTGCTCTCTGAACCATGTCAAGGGATTACATCCTGCCTCTGCTATTCAATCTGGCACTCAGTTCCCTAGAGGAAAGATAACAGACTAAGTGAACAAGCCTACAGAGTTTTAGTAAATCTCCAATGCCTTCTGCAAGCTAGTGCAACAATGGTTTGTGAAAAGCAGAGAAGAAGAGGTCTAAAGGCAAGCAAATTGGCCAAAGTGGTATCAAGGCTCTCCTGATGCTCTCTTGGCAGCTCCTGATGCTTGTCAGGTTAGGCTGTGGTGGCTCAGGATGTTTCTGACCTTAGCTGGTCACCTATGTAACTGAACTTGATAGGGATGAAGAAGGAGATCCCTTGGACACCAAAGTCTACATCCTAGTGAACTGAACTAGCCACAGTCACCTCAGTTTATGCCAGTATCTCAGTCTGGTGCCTATGGTGTGGGCACACTGCTATTTCTGACCAGCAAGTGACGGGTCAATAACTCATGGCAATGGGTGGGCAAGAGGAGTTTCTTAAAAGTCACCTTAGCATGAACCCCCAAGAGCTTGAGAGTCACAGCCCTTGGGACATAGGTCGGTTTAGTATCTTCAGATATTCGTCACTCCTTCCTCTTTTAAAAGGCCACCAAGTTGTCTCTACCCACACTGCTGCCTAGTTCCATTACACTTAGAAGAGCTATATTTGTCACAGCTCTAGCGAAAACTTTCTATTTTTCATTTCTCCATTTCTCAGTGCTCATCCTCCCACCACGCGTCACCTGTTTCCTCAGCCTCCCCCTCAAGACACAGTGGTTCCCCTTTCTGTTATGTGCATCAGCATGGTTACTAAAGGTTTTGCTGACAGCTGGGCTGAAGGAATGAGGGAGGGATGTGGGACCTGAGGTCTGGGATAACCTGTTATCCTATTGAAGAAAGTAGTTCCCAGGGACTTGATGGGCACTCAGATGAGCACGCTCCCTTGTCTAGTTATCCTGGTACCTCATCTCCAGACAAGCTGGACTGTTGGGGGAGGCAGCAGGCCTGCCAGCAACCTGACTCTCCTCACAGAAGACATAGGCCTTGACAATATCCTCATGTTCCTGTGAGACAGGAAAGTTACTCATGATGAAAGATTTTTGATAATCACATTCAAAAAACACAGCAGTCTTGAAGACACGGGTACAGACTGCCCTAAACCAAGAAGGAGTTGTGGGAAGGTATTTGGGAGTAAGTGAACATGTCATGAACCATCCATAATAAATGGTCGACACAGCAGGTGTGCAGATAGTTTTAGACATCAAAGGTAAACTAACAATGCTTAGCTATAAGATATGCTTATCAGAACCTGTTATAATTACTAACCAATCAGTTGGTGTGAACAGTGTATGTAACCAATTAGCAGTTTTCTATCTTGCCACGTTTGCAGTAACAAATGTACATAATCTGTGTGATTCCTCTCAATAAATGGCTTCACCTTAATTAATATCGAATTGCGTGTTGCCCATCGCTGATCTCTGCATATTGGTGTGTAATTTCCTATGCTCCAGCTTGAAGCCATTGCCCCTTGTCCTGTCTCTGCACTCCCTGGACTCCATCCTAGACTACCTCCCATGAAGCTGCTCTTCTAGACTTGACTACACACCTGGTACCTGGTGTTTCAGAGTCCTTCTTGAGTGTTGATGCTCTCCATTTTGCTGTTGCCTCCTAGGCCTTCTTGTCTTCCGTGAGTGTGGAGCTCTCAGGTGGTAGATCTTTGTTTTGAAACCTAAAGGAGAGTGAAGGACCAACTGGCAGTATATAGAAGAAATGTAACCAAAAGGACTGAACATATTTCAACCCCAGCCCTGCTTTCAGTATAAGGTCTCTTGTTTCCAAGATTCCTGGCTCCTGTGGAATGCCTCTACTCAGAGCAGTTGAACTGAAATGCTTGTAAAATGTCCTTCCAACCTAAATAAAGGGAAGATGCAAAGCGTACCTTGGGGCAAAGCAGGTATGTAGTTAACAGCTACATATCTCAGCATCCCTTGTATGAGTGCCTTTTGTTCTCACCTTCCCCAATCTGGGTGTGCCTGACAAGGAATAAGAGAGAACCTAGAGGCTTAGAGCAGGTCCAAAACAGTGGTGCTGGGTGGTATAAAAGGAGATTGCCAGAGGGGGAATTTGCCTGTCTCCTTGTTTTAGGTACCTGTATAGCTCTTCCTGGGGGCATCTGTGCCTGGAGCTGGGGAGGGAGCCCATCAGACCCCTACTAATCATAAGCACACTAAAGCAGCAGCTGGCTATTTAAATAGCGAGCAGGCGAGGAGTCCTCTGTGTGCTCCACTGAGTGCTATAAATCATTATTTACTCAACTCACAGGTAAAGACTATGCATATCCAGTGCCATTTGCCCAACATCCTAGTCCCTGAATTAGAAGATTTCGGGATAACTGGCAGTTACTTTAGTATCACCACCGAGCAATCCTACCTCCGGGCTTGTATAGCTGTTGAGGTAGGTGGAGGCTTTGTGATACCGGAAAGGACTGCGTGGTGATAAGACTGCTGCTTGCAGTATCTGCTTGCTGGGTGGTGTGGAATATCTGGGCAGGCTCTAAAGGAAGGCTTGAAGGAGCCTTTGGACACAGTGTATGGACAAATGACCTCAGGAAGGAAGGAGAGGGCTGATGGGGACAAAATGCACGCACAGTCAGATGGTAGGCTGTAAGCCAGGAGTTCCACAGTAGCTTCAGCTGGAATGCCTCCAATACCACAAGCAGGGCTGAACTGGGAGAAACAGGCAAATTCTCAACGAGTGGCCAGGAAATGGTTGGAGACAAAGGATTTGAACTTGTTAGGAAATGAGAAAACTTTCAGAATGTTTGTAGTTGGATACAGGTAAACTAAAATTAAACCAGTGACGGTACTTAAGAGGGTGTTGAGAGATTTTTTTAAATTGAAGGGAGAAGCTGACAAGTGCTAAAATGTGATTCAGGGTGGCACATATTCAGAGGAGGAAGTCAGGAAAGCTTTATCCTCCAGTGAATAACAATAATTTAGTGATGCTTAAATAGAAAGAAGGAAGAATACTCAAACACAGAGAGTCCCACAGTATGGGGGGTGGGAGGGGAAAGCTTCCTTACACAGGTACAAATGTAACAAACAAGATGGGAAAGCAAAAATGCTTGACTTTAAACATCTATAGTCTCATAACACATGTATCAGAAACTTGACCAGAAGAAGATAATTGATCAGATGCCTGATCAGGGTACAAACTATTAAAAAAAAAGTGACAGATGATGCAACAGCAATGGAGGTGGTAACATATTAGAGAAAGCTTTGTGCCAAATCAAATTAGCAAGCTAATTGTATTTAAAAATTGGCACATAACCTGACATTCCTGGCCTAAGTCAGTAGCATGCTATATCACAGGGTTAGATTAATTACACACTGTTATCTATTACACACTGAAGGAGATCAGAGTTGCTGATAGGGCAAGAAATGCAACAGCAACAGGAGATACCAATTTCCCCCGTGCATATTGGGCAAATGTCACACCAGGGATTGATGCTACAGAGAAAGAAGATAGTGTTGCTGCATGAAAGAGCCTACAAAAGAAAAGCCCTGATAAGATGCAAAACCTTGTTCAAAATGCCCTTGCTCATGGGGTTCTTCATAACAGTGACCACACTTAGATTCAGCATTCTTGCCCAGACAACAAAAGGCAAAAACCCCAGCTAGGATGGAATTACATAGAAATGAGGAACCTTGTTAAAAAGAAACTAAAATGGATGTCTGAAGGCTAAAATGCTTGCATGGCGACTATTTAAAAGTAACATGGAAGAGTACATTTGCTCTAAGCGTCTGTGTATGGACAAAGACTTTGGAAAGACCAAAAGGAAAGCTGACATGGCTAACAGCAGGATAAAGGAATTTATTAGAAGCAGAAGAAAATAGAAGTTATGTCCAAGAATGGAAAATAGAAAAAATCATAAACTTTGGCAAGCTAAATGAAAACCACAAGGTTAGCCATATAGAAACCCAGCAGTGATTTCCAAAGACATAAAGGTCCATCAGTAATGGCTCTGAAAAACATTAAGGCACCCTGGGACAAGAGAAGGAGTCATCTATTAAAAAGGGAGGATAAATGGCCAGGGTTCACATTTGAAGGAGGTCTCCAGTCATGTTTGAGGGGGTTTGTTCCTGGGCTCCTGCTGTTTAAACTGTTTATAAATGAATGGGAGAAGAGGACATATGGTGAGAAGGCAAGCTGGTGAAGGCACAAAGTTATTACATGTAGTAGGGGCGAGTTGTCTTAACTCTTTTCAGGCTAGACCTCAGTGTATGCCTGTGCTGATCTTACCCTCTGAATGACCTGGGGGAAGCCAAATGACTGAGGGGAACAACAAAGGAGAGAAAAGAGGAAGGTTGTGATCAAAGTATCAGAAATGTGTAGACAGGGAACCAGAAGAGGATGCAAGGCATGCCACCCTGAAGGCATATGAGGAGCCAGTGGACAGTGCCCATTGGTGCTATGCTGGGAGAGAGAAAGGAGAACGGAATAGATGTAGGCTCCACAGTCACCAGGACTCCGTCAGCAGGCTTCCTCTTTCTGCTGCTGGGGATGGTGGGGGAAGTTGATCAGGAAGTCCCATGACTCAGTGGGACCTCAGATGGTGAATGTATAAAAAAACCCACTCCACAACAAGAGGTCTTGGAGGCACTGGGAGGGGGGAGGCTGTAGCGTGACAGAGTTGGTCTGTGTGCATGGTCAAGCCCCCAGATGGCATGCAATGGTCAGAGCATGCCGTGAGACCTCCTGTTAGCATCCCTGTATGCCTCTTCCCAAGAGGATTTCCTGACTTACGTTCCTGGTGGACCATGGGGTCAGCTAGGAGTACAAAATGAGCTACCGGCGTCCTTCATTCTCTGACAATGTAAGAGGTTTCATATCATGTGTGCCTAAGGAGGATGTGCAGGCAGAGAAAATGGAAGAGATCATAAGGAAGTGCAAGCATTTCCACAGCACGATTTGGAGACAGACCAGCTAAAACTGTCTGGTTGAACATGGTAAGGAGATGCCAAAGGTCCAAGAGGGAACTCTGGAAGGATGGGACTATGTAAGGACTACTGTTATGGAATTCAGTGGAGACAGGTGGCAATAATCTGTTCCTTACCTTCTGAAGAAGGGAGCATGGATAACCCCACATGGAGGGCAAGCAACGGAGAGGCCACCAAAATCTGTAAACCATGGTCTAAGATGTCCCCAGTCCTGGCAACACTAGCACTATCAGCACATAGATGACAAAAGAAGAACTAGGGACCAGTTAAAATGAGATTTCAAAGCGCACCTCCAGCAGACACTGCAGTTAGAGTGCAGCACCTCGGCCTGCTTGGTGACCTGATAGCTCACTGTTGGAGACAAGATACTGAGCTAATGGAGCTTTATACAGCCTTATTCTACTTCTATAGATGCATGTATAAACATGGGATAAGTTCTTGCTCCCATTTGCTTAAAGGCAATTCCTAAACTCCTGGGCCAACAGTTTCTAAAGAGGCTTCTGATTTTGGTCACCTCCATTTTGGGTCACATTTCAGTTTCTGTGTGAGTTTGCCTAATCACTGCTTTGACAGACAGGGCTGGCACAACTCAAACAGCTCACTCCAAAGTCCAGGCATTTCAGAGGAGCGTCTGTTTGTGTATAATTAGTTGGATGTTATTTATTAAGCTGGCAGCAGGAGACAGGCTGTAGCACAAAGCTCTGCGCTGCCTAGCAGGTCACACTTCCAGTGTTTTGGTTCCTCAGTAGTGAAGGGTTGACACTGTTTAAACAGTGAAGGCAGACCCTGACCCAACATCTGCTGCGAAGGAGAGAAAAAGAAAGCTTTGCCCTTAAACTTTCCTAAGTTTAGTTTGTGAGTAATCTATGTACCTCTCACTAGCTGCAATCTGGGAGCTCTCCGTTGCTTTTAATTGTTGGTGTGGTGAGCGTCAAGACCCTAGCATGACAGGAAAGTAAACGCTGTGACTGCAGCTCTGCTGGGCCCCTCAAAACACACGGCTACGCCGTATTTGTGGCTGTGGAGTCTTCTGTTACTGTTCCTTCAGTTGACAGTGCCGCATTACACACAGTATATTATTTTTAAAATGTTTGTCTAATAAAACATGAAACAAAAGCTTTCCTGGCTTTGTCAGTTGAACCAAAGCAGATGGGCTTTATTGCTGTAAAGGAGATTAATAATAATAAAAAAATAAACAAACAACCTCCCTTCACCTGTGGCTTCACAATGGACATGAGCCACGTGGACAAACCTTGCCAAAACCAGGAACCTAAACACAGTGGAACAATGGTTATTTGATATCACATCCCATACAGAAAAATCTGTGCCTTGCCAGCAATGCTCCGTCTTAACCTTTGATTCTTCATTGTGGAGAGCTCTGGAGTCCTTGCAGAGACCCAGGTTGTTTGTTGGGGTTTCTTTTTAAAGCTCTCTGGTCCCTGATAAGCACGGATAGTCAGGGACAAATATATGAAATAAGAAGGATTCTGATACATCCTTTTGCATCCAATACACTGAAATTAAAAAAAAAAAAAGATCCACTACCCAAATACCTCATGGAGCCAATACCTATCTGGTTCAAGGAAAAAGGCTACTATTCCATGAACAGCATTCTCAAGGCTCTATTCACACTGAAAAAATACACAGTTTTGACTTTTTCACCTTATCCCATGAATCCATCCCACATCCTCGTGCTTCTAGCCTCATTTCCCACAGAGAATGAAATTTCTGTGATCATGCCATCTGGCTGTCTATCAGCCAGTATGTTCTGAACCTGCTTTCTATCAAACTGACAGAGGGATTGGGGCTCAAGGAGAATTAAGTGCCTCTGAAATTTATGAAAATCAGCATGTGGGTCAAAGTCAGAGACTCAAAGCGAGTGCCCTTGCTAAGGGAAAGGTAGGCAGAACGCAGCCGTTTTACACGCCGCTTGCTAATGTCAGTCATCACGTGTGCGGCTCTGGACGCACCAGAGCAGATGGCGCTTCTTGCTCAGCGAGATCGAGGGCTTACAGTCGGTGAAGCGAGCGGCACAGGAGATGGAAGGAGAGGAAGACGACACACCTGTAGGAAAGCTGGTCTCACTGGGTCTGCAGAAGAATGCGCTAAACGATAAACTTCCACTTACTCACAGAGCCATGCGGCTCCTGTGGTTTCTGAGGGCCCTGCAAGGATGTGGATCTGTTCCTTGTGGAGAAAGCTGACAGGCAATCACTGCATCTTCACTCCCACATTTGAACATGTCCCGCTGAGCTCCCATTGCTTCCTCTGCTCAGGACTGCAATAAAACTCAAGGCAACTTACAGGGCTTTGAAGACAATAGGTTCTCTTTGAAACCATACAAAGGATATTAAAAGTTAGGATGGAAAGTACAGCCTAGTTCAAAGTTTCCCTAAAGAAAAAATCCCAACCAGGGAAAGTTCAGAAGCAAAATTATTTCAGCTCCCCCAGAAAAGGGAGTTGTTTTGCTTTTCGTATCTTGCTCTCTTCACATACTCTGCTGTAGAACAACAGCTGAGTTTGGAGGAAAAGAGCTGTTTTGCTTGAAGCTCTGCCTCTCCTGGAGGAAGGGGCGGGGGAGAAGTGTATTTTTAAGAATCCTACCTCCTGTATTTTAACTAACTGAGGAAGAATGCTGTTTAACATCACCTTGGCAAGCGTGTGTGGCAGGCGTGTTTCCCAGATTAAAGTGAAGCCTGACCCCTTATGCTTACCTCAGCGCGCTTCTGCGTGGGCAAAGGTGTGACCTCAGTCTCAGGCACGCTGCAGCCCCTCCTCGTAACATCTGGTCAGGCTGTTTTGGGAAAGGTTGCTGTGGGTTGATTCCCCCAAGCAGAGGCAGGAGCATACTGCGGTTTGCTCACTGGGGGTTTCCCCACAATAAAAAGGCAGGTAGAGAAGGTTTTTGCCTCTGGATTGGTTCACGAAGAGTAAATATATAGCTCTGCAGGACTCAGAGGAAGAGGCGCTTGGGTGAAAGCTGAGTGCCCTTCTTGGAGGTGGGCTTGACGTGTGACTGACTCATAGGGGTGGGAGAGCCATCATTTTAGTGAAGAACAGATGTGAAAATATATTAACTGGAGCCCTCTTCTCTCCAAGATTTCCTTCAGCAAGCCCCTCTCACTTCTGTCTTCTCAAGGACTGTTTTTTCACACAGGAGAAATAACTGAGAGTTCAGAATTTGCTCTCCCTCTAGAGACATCCACTGGGATTAACATTTTACTTGTGCCTATCTTCTAAGAAATGGGTTGAGATCCTTGAAACTGGAGAACACAAGGAGGAAAAAAATAAATAAAGCTTAGAGCATGTTGTATTTACTATGCTGGTCAATGAAGAAAGGAGCAAAAAGCTTTAAAAATAAGTAGGCTATCTTAACAGTGAGGTCCCTGGTGAAATTACTGTCTGACTTTCCTCACAGAACAGATTGGGGTTTCTGAAAGTGTTACCCACCCACGGCGCTTACTTGTCTGAGTTGGGCTTTTGCATGCTGAGGGCTTGTCAAACAGACTTCTCCTTACAAAGCTCTCTAGAAGCGATTTGTCTTTAAGGTGCCCATCCTGATTTGGCTTCCAGGACCCTGGTTTTCAAAAGGGGCTGACCATACACTCTTCAACCATCAAAGCTCAGAAAAACTTGTCCTGCATGGCTGCTCTCCATCATGATCTCAGTAGCCTACAGACAGCAGCCAGAACTATTTTCCAAAAATAACACGTCAGCAGCTTTGAGTTTCATGATTTGTAAGTGCTTCTGTTATCAACTTCAGACTTCCTCAAAAATTCTCCAGGGGGAAACAACTTTTACATAGATCACAAGGAAAGGAATTTTTTTTATTATTTTTCAGCTTAGAGGGGATGTCCAAATGATTCCTCTTTTGGGAGCTGCCTTGGTTATTTTTACCTGAGGAAATTTTCCAGCTTATAATTAGGTAGAATTATGTCACTCCAGCTGCCCCATGCTTGTCCTGAAAGTTACAAAATACACTAAGAAGAGCTACTGCTTCTACATCAGGAGTGCCTAGATGAGGAGTTCTATAGAAATGCAGTCTGGGTTTCTCAGCTGTGCTGTGGATTCTTGCTTAGCCCTTAGACCCAAGTCACAGCCTCCTTGTGGCATTTGACCTAAGAACTTAAACATGGTTTCAGAAATGCCGCTGTACATAGACAGGCTTTGCATAGACACCGTTCAGTCAGAGCTGCAGAGAGAAGGTTGAGAGGGGAATTCGGGAGGCTGACAAATCCTTCCCCCTGCTGTTTTGTCACTCAGGCGAGATGAACGTTCTTTTAGTGCATATTCTGATGCCCTTCACGTCAACCCACAGTGCTCCATAATCAACCTTATTTCTGTTCACATCAACACAGAACCAGGGGGGCGGGAGGGGGAAAGGCACCCGAAGATCAAAAGGTAGGCAAGATGCTACTAGCACAGGCAGTTGCAGAAATGGGAGTGACCTAAGGGACTGAAGGGGAGGAGCTGGGTCCTAAACGTAGGGATTTTCCCCATGACGTGAGCTTCAAGATAAGCCATCTGGGGGATTTCCCAGGCTGCCTCCAGAAATATCACTCTATGAGCAGTAGCAGTTTCACTCTGCTTTCACAGTCCATCCTGTGAAGAGGCACGCTGCTATCGCTCTGGGATTTGAAGCAGCAAAAGCCATGCCTTTCATACTCTGCCCTCTGCTTATCATCCTGTGCAATGGTAAGTGGGTAGCTTGGCATTATCCTTAAGGTTTTCAACATCTTTTTGGTGGGGATACGTTGTGCAATGGCAGGAAGGATTTCCGAGGCAATCTCTTTTAAAAGTGTTGTGTACCTGTGCTTTGCAGTTTTGTCCTTGATCCACGGGGCTTCTCTGGTGATCCCAGATGTTGCTGTGAGATGTGCTGAAGAAGTGCTGCTGCCCTGTAAAGTTCTTCGGGACTCCTCAATCATCTACCAGACAGCAACTTGGTATAAAGTAAGGATAAAAAAATGTAAATCTTCAGTTACTTGAGCAGTCTGCTTTGCTTTCCTACCTGATGCTGGCTTCTGTTGTACAAAATGGCTTATTTGATGAAGAGACGTCAGCGCAACAGAGATAAGGCAGCAATGAAAGCATTTGAGCTGATCACGGAGAACAGGCATTCTCCCTGTCATTGTGATCCCTGAATTGCTCTTGGCCTGCTTTTCTATCTACTGCTGGCTTCCAGGGATCAGAAATCAGATGATGCCATGCCTGAAGCCTGACAAATACTACTCCAAAGAGGAGTCTTTCCAGAAGTTTTCTTCAGAGGGAGGAAAAAAAGTATTTAAACCTTGCAACATCAATGATGTTGTCCCTTGGTTAATCTCCCCCGAAACAGGAGCTGGGTTTTTTTTTTCTTTGAAATAGAAGAACTAAAGAAGTACTTGCTATTCTTTAGGAAGGTTTGGCTTGTGAGGGTAGGCATAAGGGCAGGGCACGAAGAAGGCAGATAGAGAGCTAGAAATTCTGAGTTATCTCTTTGCAGCCATGGAGTAAAAGTCACATCTTGACTGCCCTTGTTCCGAATTCCCATCTCCAAAGCAGGAGAGCCATGCTAACCTGCTGTTAGTGTGAGGGGCTTCAAAGATCAATCAGCTAGTGAGCATAAAAGTCCTGCTCAACACTTTCAAGATGAAATTTCTCATACAAAGAGGGGTAGAGATGCCCAGCAGTTGAAGAAGTGGCTGTTCATTTGCTGTATGGCACCATTTATCTGTATCACAGCGCATAGTTTCAGCTTACAGCATGAGCCAAATTAACGGTAAAAAAGGGAAGATTTTGTTCTCCTTGATTCCTCACTCCCAGCCATGCATTTCTGCTGCTTACCAGGGGTCAGTCCTAGGGGTCTTCTGACTGCCCTGTTGAGTCAGGTCTCTGCTGCCTGTTGTAATCAGAGAATATCCATCTACAAATAAAGATTTTGTGGGTTACAGAGCTGAATTACTTTCCCATGTGACAGGAGAGCAGAAGAAGGGAAGGGAAAAGCTCCTTTTTTCGGTGGGTGAGAGCAGTTGATTTATCTCTTCCAGAACATAAGGCCACAGCCTTGGCCTCCCCAACGGTTTGGTGAGATCATTTTAAAATTATGCTCTTCAGTAAGCCAAGAAAGCCCGTTATTAGATAGGACTTCTGCGGTTGAAACTTGCAATGGCTCTGAGTCAGGGCTGGTACAACAATGAGTATCTGACTACTCATGAGGTGACAACTGCAGCCCAAAGGCACCTAACTCTCCAAGAGCGGTTTCAAACATCTGAACATGTCAATGGGACCTGGGGTAGAGGTTTTGCTTTCTGCTTCAAAAGTTGGATAAGAACACTTGTTTTCCAAACAGATACACGCTAATAGTTCGAGGCCCCATTTTTCACCATGTAGGGGAGGCAGGGCAGGGGGCTTATTGCAGGCAAACCATACGGCCGGGTGGACCTGAAGGAGTTGAGCAGAAGTGGTAAGGGGCATGCATGGCAGGAATAAACAGACAGGTTGACTGAACCCCTGACAATCCTCCTTCAAACCAGTGTGGGAATTCAACAAAAACAGCTTCAGCAGACTGAGGTGTGGGAGGCCTCCAGAAGTACATCTTTCTGAGTTCAGTGGCAGCTGGGGGCGGCAGGCAGTAAAGAGGAGCCAAAGGCCATTGCCTTGATGAAAGAGGATAAGAAAACACTGTACACCAAATTCTGTGTTGTCTTGTAGCTCTTTGCAGGTCCATCCAGGCACAAAAGGACCTCTCATGCAGGGGGATGTTTGATGATGTGTTTTCTGTGTGCCCCTTCCTTGCTAGCCGTCATGAGCACAGCTTCCCATTGTAGCAGTCAGGCTGCTACAGCCCAGTCATTGCACATCCCCTGCCCTGTCCTGCCAAGCTCTTCTCCCTCCATGGTCTTCTCGCTCTTCCTGCTTCATCCTTTTTGCTCAGGAAAGGCTGTTCTTTCAGGATCCAGCATGCCATGACCTCATCCTTTTTTTTCCTCTGCTGGCACTGCTGAAATGACAAGAAGTAAAAAAATTCAGCAATCTTCAACTCCTGCCACCATCCTCAGGGGCTGACGGTACCATCTATGGTACAGCAGTCTTCTGGCTACTCCTCCCAGGAGAGGGGTGGCAAGTAAGGACTTGCAGTTAACGCAGCTCCTGATGATGCTGGTCCAAGCTGCAGTCACAGCTATGTTAGGAAAAGCACAGCACCAAAACTAAAAAGCCTGATTCTCAGAAGGAAAAAATTAATTTAGGCTCAGTGCTCTTCTACCTGTGGGACTACCAAAACAGGCAGCAGCTTGAAGCTCTCCTCTCTGCTGCTGTCCCCTCTCAGCACCACAAAAGGAAGGTGGGGGAATGGCAGAGTATGACTGGGCTACCCAACGCAGAGAATTAACCTGTTATTTAAAAAGCAACTACTGAAGGATTAATCAATAAACACCACGTATACCCCCAATGGGCTAATTAAAAGGTAATTCCAACAAATGGTATGAAATTTCAGACTGTAAAGTTCAAGCAGCTGTTAGGCTAAATCTTTTGTATGAGGTCACTTTGAACTATGCAGTAAATGCAAGCAATTAACCTTTGCTTCTGCTGCTTTAAAAAAATTATGGCGACAGAGTTACGGTGCCGCATGCGTAGCTGTCTGTGCAGGCTCCCCTGCTTACTGCTGGCACCTCTGCACGCTCTCACAAGTTAAAGGACTACTTTTAAATAGCTTGCTACAACCTGTTTAAAAAAGAAAGGAAAAATGCTATTTAAAGTACTTGCTTTTTAAGTTTCGTATGGATTAACTCAAAGGAGTTAATATTCTGGGGTCAAGATCCAACTGGAGGTAAAAAGGAAGGATTGCATCCAGCAGCTCTTGCGCTAATGTCTCATACTACAGAAAGATGTGCATGTGTTTAACCTGTGCCTTGGAACTAATTAGGTTATTTGCCTTGGAGCTAATTAGGTTATTTGCCTGTAGTTCTGTGCAGAATCAGGACCGGAGTCAGTCAGCTCAGCCAAAATGATTTTTACTTAGAAATACTTGGAGTAGGCAGGCCTGGCACACTGGGGAGAAGGCAGAGCACCAAGTCCTCTTCCGGCCCCTCCCCCAGTGCAGGTCTCATCACACTTGCTGGGTGGCCATAGAAAAATTAGAGTTCATGATTGTGATACCCTTTTAGCGTGCTTCATTTTAGGACTGCTGGTCAACCCACACGTCATAAATCCGTGTATGATCAGTGTGGAAGTTTGCCAGCTGAAAGCCGGGTAACTTTTGCATCAGCACCCAGGCACAATCAGGAATTGCATATGGAAATAACAGTTTGAATCTCCATGACCCACCTGTGAAACGAGAATCTGGGTAGTGAAACTTTACCTTACCTTTCTGCCTCACAGAGCTATTGAAAACTGAACAGTTTCTCTGTGTAGCACATTGAAAATGAGAACCACTTCATAAAGCCTCATAATTATCACTTTACATCCAGTTCGAAAATCAAAGTTGAAACACACACAAATGAAGACCCAGTGGATATTTCACTATTTTGTTCATGTGTTAGCCAGAACAGCCTTAACCTAAAACAAACCTTGAGGATGAGGAATAAAGGCTGTACTTCAGTGGAGAGAAGTCTGTTAACTTTGTAACAGTTCCCTGAAAAATATAAAATTGGGGCAGTATTAGAGGTGAAAGTCATATTACAAAGTAAGAATAAACCTTACAGACATTTAATATTAATGGCACCTTGCTTCAAAGGAAATTACTTTTGCTAAATGTGCATAGCTATTATTGATTAGTATAGGTTAGTGGCACAGTTGCTAAATTATTTCGGTCTAATTTCTAGCATACCCAAAGAGATGCAGTCAAATGCTCCTCAGGCATCTATTCAGTTCCAAGTAGCTCCAATGCATTGATGATTTAAACAGGAAGGGAGAAGCAGAAATGATTTCATGACCAAACCGATTCTTTAGCCTGACATGAGCTAGTGCTGGATGCCCTTTGCTAGAAAAAGCACCCCAGAACAGAGGCTGAGTCAGAGGGCTTTCCAGATGACTCACATTTGGTTCCTTTGCTGTTGTTTTGTGGATGAGCTTTGTTTTTTCTTCTTCCTGCCCCCTAAAGCGCAGTCAGAATTCACTCACATGTGTCCATGTGTCCATAACTTACGTCTTTTGTTTTTTTCAAATTTAACACTGGTATCTCTACACAACACTGTATAGGTACCATATGGATGTACCTTCAGCACTAATCAACTGCTAAAGTGCTTATGTGCTGAAAAAATACACCTATTAAGCGATTTCAGTGCAGTTGTGATTCATTATAGGCTGGCTATTGGGCATTGCCAGAATTCTAGACATTTGCTTCAGAAAATGAATACCTTTTGGCTGTGTATAGATTTTAGATCTCTTTAGCAGTCAGAAATTTCAACTTGGCCATTATTCCTGGTATAATTTTAAACAAAACCACTTTTACAATTAGCCCACCCTCAGAAAAAAAATAAGTTAACGTTAATACATTCCACCTTTAATCTGACATCAGTTTTGGAGCTGAGCCATTTTGTTTGGAAAAAAAAATCATTTATAGTAAGAGCGGATTATATTGGCACTTTGATTTACCTGTGAGCCAACACACCGCCTTAGTCTGGGGAAAGTTTGATGAGAAAAGGTATTTAATGAGAGCAGAGAACATGAGTTAACAACTGCTTGCTCTCACATGTACATGATAAAATTAAGTTTTAATTGATTAGTTGGGTGGTAAGTACTACAGCATGGGTGAATTGCCTTTGTTTAATGGCACTATCATGTAATGCTGTAGCAGTTTTAAGAACTGCAGCTCAAACCCAGCCAGCTAGGACTGAGGAAAGCATTCCTCATCTTTCTTTCTTCCACCTTGTTTTTAGTTCTCTGAAAAAGAAACAGTTGCTGAAGAGCACTTAAATTTTGGAGGCCTAATTATTCTACTTATTACTTGTAATTCATCCAGTCAGGGAACAGAAATGTATCAGCTCAGTGGTAATTTCAATCAAACCTATCTCATTTTAATATCCATTGTATCACCATCACTGTTCTTGCCAAAAAGCTCCAGGCTAGGAGAAACTTAACAGGAATCAGTCAATTGACTAGAGAATACCTGTGAGAAAATCACAGCCTCTTTAGACCAAGTGTTTCCAAGCTTTTGGGAACTAGAATAACTTTCAATTAAGCTCACTAAAAAAGGCAACTAGAACTGGTTGCTCAGGGCTGTGTCCAGTCAGGTTTTGAATATCTCCAAGGATGGAACCTCCCCACCTCCTCTGGGCAGCCTGTTCCAGTGCTCATCAACCCCTACAGTTAAAAAAAAAAAAGTTTAAAGATTTCTGTTCTGCTTAAATGGAATTTCCTGAATTTCAGTTTGTGTCTGTTGCCTCTTGATGTCACCGAGAAGTCTGGTTTCAGCTTCTTTATTGCCCGTGGCAATCAGTAAGATGCCCCTCAGCCTTGTCTCCTCCTGGCTGACCAGTCCCAGTTCTCCTAGCCTCTCCTCACTCATCAGTCAGATGCTTCAAATCTTTAATCATATTTGTGGACCTTTGCCAGACTCCCTCCAGTATGTCCATGTCTCTCCTGTACTGGGGAGCCTTGCACCAGACCCAGCATTCCCAGTTTCTCACCAGGGTTGAGTAGGATCACCTCTCTCCACCTGCTCAAGTCCTTCTGCCTACTGCAGCCCAGGAAGCTGTTGGCTTTCTTTGCCATAGGGGCAGGATACCAGGGCCTTCCCAGAAGGTTGTCCCCAGCCTGTTGTGGTGCCTGTGGTTATTCATTCCCAGACACAGAACTTGGTACTTCCATTCTCTGAACTTCATGAAGTTCCTGTTATCCCATGTCCCCAGCCTGTTGAAGTCCCTCTGGATGACAGCATGACCCTCTGCATATCAGTAACTTATCCCAATGCTGCATCATCTGCAAACTTGCTGGGCACATGCTCTATCCCAGTCATTAATGAAAGTGTTGGATGGCACCATCCCCGGGGGCAACATTTCCTCTCATGGAGGTACCAGAAAACAGACTCACCCCTCAGATGATTTCTGGAAAAGCCTGTCAGGGACATTGCTGCTGGCCAGTCCCTACGTGACGATAAGCATAAAGTCACATTTCTTTTGTTGTTTAATTTTCTTAATGGGTAGTTTTATGCAAGTAGGTGGAGTGATGCTGCCAGCCTGCAGATCCCCATTTCCCAGCAAAATTCTTGCTTCAGTGACCCCCAGCAGCCAGCACGGCAATGAGACACCTTTTACCCTTTTACGCAAACAGATTCAGTAGGATTTCTACTGGTGTACCCCTTCTTGAGTCACAATTTACCTCCTGGGTTTTGGTAAAGCCATTAAGAGCAAACACAGGAGCAGGAAAAGATCACCTCCCTTTTCTCCTCCCTTTGGAGGTAGAGAGCAGGGGGAGCCCGTGTGCATGCCACTGAGGTGGAAGAGAAATTAAATGCAAACGAACTGAACACGGGTGGAAAATACTTTGCTGATGATAAAAGAAGAGGACGGTCTCTACACAAGCGAGTTGCTGCCACCAACAGTGCTCACTTCCCTCCCTGTAAGCTTGTGTGGAATTAATTAGGTA
The DNA here is from genome assembly GCA_027925045.1 of Hypotaenidia okinawae. Lineage (NCBI taxonomy): Eukaryota > Metazoa > Chordata > Aves > Gruiformes > Rallidae > Hypotaenidia > Hypotaenidia okinawae. The sequence continues at coordinate 67,573,460 of BSDF01000002.1, forward strand.
AAACCCCTAGCACTTACCTTGGGCTGTGCTATCACCTGGAGGAGAGTTGGCATGAATTAGCACTGGATTATCATAGGAGCCTGAGCTGCGAAATGACCTGTCTGGTCAGAGTCTGCCAAGTAATTCACAGGAGGTGGCAAACAAAGTGGCATTTTAGTAATTTTAATTAAGTTGTGGGGCGGGGGAGAGAGGTTAGCTGGAATAGAGCAAGAGACAGAATGATGACCTTACTGAACATCTCGTGGTCTCCCTTTTACACGTCTGGGATATGGGGACACATAGTGCAAGTTTTCCTCGTGTGTTTCCTCCCTATTTAGAGAATTTTAAAAGGGAGGCATTGATTTGTCAATTTATTTAAAAAAAAAACCCCACGTATTTTAATAGGAGGTAAGCTTGCAGTGGGAAAAGGCTTGGTTCAGGCGTCAGGGAACGGGTCTCTGACCCCCGAGCGGGGATGGACAGGCTGCGCGTAGAGCCTGGAAAGATGCCACCAGATGTCCCTGTAGCCTAAAAGATGCAGGGAGGCTGCCGGGCACACCAGCACGTCCACGGACTGCCTTGCCTGCCTCAGCAAGGGGGAGATCTAACGGAGGGAGAGAGGAAAGCAAATCCTGAAACGATCCCACAGGTATGGCCCGCTCCTCCTTCTCCCCAGATGCAAAGGTTCGCGACCAGGCCCAAATAGCGACCGGTGTCTCCCCGACCGAGACTGCCTTCGGGTTAAGCCACAGAATAACTTCTCCTTCTGTTTTGGGGGAAGGCCCCGTTGGTGCTGCCTCACGGGCAGCGCTCTGCCTCACAGGGAACAGGGCCGCGCAGGGAGAAGTCCTGCTTGCTTGCAGGGCCACCCTCTCCGTACTCGCGATGGCAGCTGAGCACCTCCAGCAGCTCCGGAGGCAACAATCGATCCTGTCCCTCAGCGTCTCTACAGCGTAGGGAAGTTAAATCGTTTTCCAAAACTCTCAGTGGGAATCAGTGTGTGGTCAGGCATAGGGTACACGGGCTTAACGTGCTCCTCATATTAGCAGTGGTGATTATGATTACCTACAGAAAGATCAAAAAGTGTTTTCTGATTCCCAGGTCTCAGCCACAAGAATTACAGCACCATTTACCACCAGAGACAGCAATTATTTATGCTACCAGTGTATATATAGACAGGGAAAAAAACCCACCTAATTTTCTGTGTTTAGCTCAGCCCTCCTATCTGCATTTTAGGGCAAAGCAAAGGGCAGCCTGGCTGATTCTCTTTATTGCCCTGTGGGCAGTTTTAAATTTCACTGAGGAAGGGGGTGGTAAGGGAACGGAGAGTGGCAAAAATTACATCTGAGGGAGGTCAACTCTATCCACTTAACTGCTATTGACCCACTTGTAACCAGAGCTGAGCACAGGCTGGCTATTGGAATTCCTCCGTCCGCGACTCCAACAATGCACAGGGCATGAAAATATCTGAATCCCTGGAGCACAGTGAAGTCCCTGCAGCCTGAAAACCACCACAGATACCGCTTGTCTCATTGCTGCTTAGGGTTGAGAGCACAGTAAGAAAGAGAAGCTGGGGTAAATTTACTGGGGGTTTAAGAGGAAGAAGGCGCTTTCTTCCCTCTTGCTGGGTAAGTATGGAAAGCCCCAGGGAATTACTACTCTGTGTTTCAGTTGATGCACTAAAAAAACCCCAGACCTTTCTGAGAAAGGGTCTTTGCAGTTATGAAAATCTTGTGCTTTAGTCTGATTCCCCGGTTCCTGAAGGGTTCCCCAGCCTGGAGCCTGTTCTACACCATTTTAGGGCTGCAAAAGTAGCAAAGTGTAATGGAGCACGGGGCCCAGATTTCCCTCCAGACTCCCAAGTACACTTTCCTCGTGCAAACACATGAAAGGGAAACCAGATACTCCTAGGCTCAGTATGAGAAAATTGCATTAATCTTAACTTACAGTGTAACAGTTATACCCTGATGCAGTAGCTACGCCGATAGAAAATAAGCACCAACACGCAACACAGAAATGTGTCTATTAAAATAAAATAATAATAAAAAAGGCTTGGCTTATGTCAGTTACAGGTTTGGCAGAAAAGCTGAACCTTGGACTGTACAAGCTGGCTCTGGCTCCTCCAGTCCACAGAAAGCCTGAATTAATTAATCAGGAAACCTTCACGGAGGGCATGCTGCCTCGAATCCCAGGGAGCAACGTCAATGAATAAGAATGGACACAGGCTAATTCAAACCCTTCTCCCACCTTTCAAATCAAGTTAGTGATTTCTCTTTTCTTTGAGGTTCCCAGCCAATTGTCATTTTCAGTGCATCCTATCGCCCTGCAGTACAAACTGTTCTGGGAATAGACTTCATTCCTCCAGCAGCCTCTCAGCAATGCCAAGGAATGTAACTCTTCTGGTTACAATTAAGAAATTCAACATACAAATGCTCCCCAAGTGCACCAGAACCTGCCTGTGACCTTCACGCAACTGAATCTGAAGGAGTTGAAATAATTTTTTGTTCTTTGGTTCCAATAAAGAGTGGAGGGGAGGGGGTGGAGGGAAACCCCCACTCCTCCAGAGAGGTTCCATGGTTTCAGGGGTCAGCTGCATAGAAACTGGCACAGGGAAGGGCAGTTTCCAGGGCTGCATTCCCACAAGGAGCTCCGGGCTGCGGGGCTGCTGGGAGGATGCCAGCCGGCACTGGAAGAGCTGGCATTCTGCAGTGTGTGCTTGCTGGGTGGGCAGGTTTAATTCCTAGCAGTGCACAGCGGTAAGTCTGTCTGTTGTGACAAGCAGAGGTAGCAATGGAGCCTACCTGCCTGCTGCACCACTCTCCTGGGGACCTCTGGTCCCAAGAGCCACTGCTGAGCAACTGGGTAGGGCTGCCTCAGCTCCGACCTCATGGAATGTCTCTCTCTTTCCAGTTGAACTCTATTGGGGCCTCCACATAGACACTTTGAAAGCAAGCTCTACCGCTGCCTTTCATCATGTTGCATGTCTCCCTGGATGTGTTCGGGTGAGGCAGATTAAGAAGCTACTACAGAATAACCCTGTAGTATATAGTTAGAAATATGGTGTCTGTTTAGGAAAAAAAAAACCAAAACAAAAACCCAACTTTTTGATTGCGAGCATGAATGTGAGTTTATAAGGTTCCCCCAACATCTCTTCAGTCTCTGCATTTTCAGCCATCATCCTGCTTTAAAAGTCTCTCCCTTAAAACTCAGGATGACGCCGCTGCCCAAGACAAGAAATATATTTGTGTTTTCCAGATGGCTCGAGATGGCAAAGGGATAGCATGGAAAGTCCTTGATGTGGAATCTCAGTATCCAAAAGAACTTGGGGGGTCCCTGGAGCTCTCCAATGACACCTTTTCACTGAGGATCAAAAACACGACCAGCCGAAACAGCGGGACATACAAGTGCACTCTGGGGGAACAGAGCGGAGGACAGAACCTGAGCAGCACCATCACGTTACAAGTAACGGGTACGGTAGAGACTTCTGACTGTCCCATGCTCCATGGGGTGTTTCATGAAGGCAGCAGCTTAGAATTATTTTACACGTACCAGAACAACGTAACACATTGCTTTACATTTTAGGTTGCCCTGGAATAGAAGATGAAAAATTGAAAAAATACAAAGCTGAGCTTTTCATGCTGACCTGCCTTGGGATTTTTTACTTGCTGCTCATCTTTTTTACCTGTGTAAGTAATTCCCTTTCTTAGAAGCTAACAAAAACTTCCTCCTTCCCGTTTCCTCTGCTAGCATCACCTAACGCAGCTGGTCAGAAGTTGGCATTCATGCTTGATTTATGATCAAGTCCTTTAAATACAGGACATTTTCAAAGCCAGAGGAAACTCCAGGTGCCTGAGGAACACGAGATGGAGTCCTAAGGAGATAAAACATTTCACTGCACCCTGATTTAACCAAATCAGACTGCACCTCACTGTGCATTTCTGCTTCTAGTTAGCCTGAGTATAAGCTACTCTTCAGTTTCTGGGCACATCAACAGCTCTTCAGGTTTCGTACTTGGGAACAGCATTTTCCCAAGACAGAGGCACAGCCCCTAGGGTCCTTTCCCCACCTGTTGCATCCCTTTGTCTAGCGGCACAGTGGACAAATTCAAGTCCACTGATTCATTTGCCTCTGTTTCCATACCTGTAAATATGTAACAGCCCCATTTCAGATGGGTATTTTTGTAAAGCTCTGTCTTGGTAAACAGACATTTTGAGATCCTTGGAAGATACCCTCCTCAGGGTTTTATCTATACCCTTAATGCCAGCAGATAGTTCTGGGAAAGGCAGGGAGAGGAAGTACTTGAGAAGCTCAGTTCACAGAAGCAAATGTACACTTTGTGGTAGCAGTGAAGTCACCACCTCATGCAGAAAAACCAGGCAGCCTGCATCTCCTGGCTTAAAGGCAGCACGAGCCTCAGGACTCAGTGCAGTGCAATGCTGGCTGCATTTCTAATTAAAAACAAAACAATACCCACCCCAGCACTTCGGGAGGTCAAATTTAACTTTTGCTGCCTATTTCACATTTGCCTTCTTGTTTTGCTCCTCATCAGATGAATCAGAACTGTTGATTGGAGAATATCTAATTAGCTGCAGCTAAATGTAGCTTTTCATATATCTTCAGGGAGCAATTAAATTTATGCCTGTCTCTTTTTTCGATTGACAATCCTGCCAGTAATTTGTGCCATTCAGACTAAAGTTTGACAAGATAAATCTTGTAGGAATTTGTTAGGATGAAAGTATGAAAGCAAGGACATCACTCAGAAGAGACAGATGCCCCTGTTATGCTCAGTGTCCTAAAAGAATTTCAGATCTCTACAGAAAATTCTCCTTACAATACATTTGAAAAAGGTCCCAGTTTTAATTGTGTAGTTAAAGAAATGCAGAGCCTGTAGCAAAGATAACCACTCTGGCAGAATTATGCGTATCTTACTCTTGAGTGAGGTCCAGTCTCAGGTATCAACCCAGCTTTCATCAAAATTTAATACTGCCCTCATCTCACAAGTGAGCTTTGTTATTTAAAATGCCTGTTGAGTTCTTACAGGTTGCCTTGTCCTCTCCTTTACTGGAGGTTGTGTCTTATCTGAACGAAACTAAACAGCAACATCGCATTTAAGACTTGGTTGGCAGGACTGGGGCTGTCTTACTCTGGCAACTTGAAAATATTTTGGACACTGTCCTGTTTTGAAGGCAGGTAGAAGCACACTTGCAAGAGTTTGATGCAAGGCCTGTTTATATGAAAGCTTGAATTAAATACAGGTTTCTTCTCATGACCAAGACTTTGGTCCTATAAAGCTCCTTGACTTGGTAACACCAGTTTTTCTTTGTACTGGGTGCTTCTGCTAACAACCAAAGGAAAAAGACGTAATGAGCTATGGTTAGCAGGGAAAAAAAGCAAAACTTTCAAACTTAAAAAAAAAGAAAGAAAAGTTCTTCTCAGTTTTAAGCTTTCCTTTCTGTTTTCTCTTTTAGACATGCCTAAGAAAAGAAAGTATGTCTTCCAATTATCAAAAAAGCAGACCAGGTATGAAACACATGCTCACCCTCATCAATGTACACAAAGTGACAACCTGCCAGGATTTAAACAGCGACAGCACTTCCAAAGCAAAGCTTACTTCAAGCTCTGCCTAAGTTAACGTTGACAGCACGGTGGGCTCATCAGAAGACACGACATGAGCGAGGCGGCCGAGTAGTACAGAGAAGAAATAAATGCTACTGTGTGGCCTCATCAGAACAGCCCAGAAGTATCGGCAACCTGTCTCTGACCTGCTTGTGCCGGACAAGCCTGCGAAAAGCACTCACGCACTACAGCAACTTTTGGGAGTCAGGTGACTAAAAAATATCATTGCAGCTACACAACATTGCTACAGTACTGTTTGGAGGCTGGCATCAACTTTATTTCGCTCTGCTGTGCAGCCCTCTTGTTCTGAGCAAGAGCACGCCTATGACGCAGAGGCCAGGTTACAGGGAGGCCATGCCAGCACAAAGCTGAGGGATTAAGCTCTTCACTGAACTAATAGCTCTCATCTTTCAAAAGCAAACACAATAGGTGCTGCGGTACGGAAAGATAGATAAGCGTGTGGGGCTGCCTCTGTTCAGTGTTCTGAGCCCGCTTCTGGATGGAGTTCCTTTACTGCAAACGGGATGTAATTTGCTGCACGATCTTCAAGTAAGCTGCAGAGGTAACTTCACAATCTCAGCCTGGGTGAATCAAATCAAGATTTGTTTCTAAACCTGAGAGTGACAGATGGGCTGAAATGTAAGAAAGGAGAAAATATTCTTGAAATCTTCCCGGACCAAGAGGAACTTTCTATCTGTGAGAGAAGTGGGGTTGCAAGTGCCCCTACCCCTCCCCAACCAGCCCCTTTTACGGGGAAGTGGTGTCAGGCAGTGCAGAAAACAGCCTGGGCTAACTCAGCTTACCTGGGCTGGCTGCTTGGGGAGGATAACTCTGGACAGGCCAGAACCAGGACATGGGTCAATCCATTATTTCCTGAAGATTCATCCATGGGAATCCACGGGAAGTTTCAATGGGACTGTTAACCTTAAAGCAATGAAAGTAAGAATGAACCAGCCTGTGGTATATGAAGGACATGTAAAGATGTCTTATTTTGTGATTTATAAAAAGCCAAATGTATGCAATACCCTTGTCAGTCAAGTCATATAAGTGATGACCAGAGCCATGGCTTGGAAGAAATCAATACATCCCAAAGATACAGATGGTTAAGTCAGCTGTGAGATACAGGAATGGAAGACAAGGTATGAGGACCTGCTTTTGGTGCTGATGTTGTGTAGAATATGCTAAACAAGGACACGAGGACATGAGAAAAGCTGAACTCAGGCACACAGTATAAGGGAGAGAAGGCTTGTCCTCTTGGACCAGAGAAACCAAGAAAGATTCCAGAGTCTGAAATCAAGAGCCTCCCTTGTCAGGCTGCTGGTGGAGAAGGTGAAAAGAGGGGAGTCTAAAACGACTGTGGGCATTTACACCACAATGTGAGAATGCACAAGCACTTAAGAACAGAATCTTAAAAAAAAGAAAATTCCTTCAAGAGACAAGCCACAACATTAGAATTTTAAATGCCGCTTGGATTTCCAGGCTGTGACAAAGATGCTTTTTCCTGTAGTCCTTTGACTAATTTTGAAGTGCTGATGGGAGGAAAGCACTGTGCATCACTCAGTAGTGCCTCTGTGAGCTGGGCAGATGTGTCTGTTGATAGAGTCGAAGGGGTTCCTGACCAGAGGAACAGTTACAAGGGATATGCAATTTATGTATAGCATGGTAAATTAATGCAACATTTGCTTTTTTATAATCAATTTCTACATGTAAGCCTGTGTAACATACTTGAAATAAAAATAAAGAGAAAGCCTACCATTAGTTTTTGTGTGCCACATATGGCAACTAAACCCAGCAATACTCCGTATCAATCGCATTTTATTTTACAACCAACATAATTACATCAAATAATGTAGATGCCTGATCCAGCCTCTTCTGTGGGAGAGGGCACGTATGTGTGTAAAATTGATTAAGCAATGGATAATTTTATGCATTTCTAAGGAGCTCAGATAATTTAAATTGTTTTCCTCAAAATGTCACTTTCTGTCCAAAGTACATTCTATAGCACCTGTTCCCTGCTGACAGACAAGTCATTAAGGAAAATACAAGGGCATTTGAGTCTGCCCGTGGTCACTTTTAAACACAGCACACCATTGTGGGCAACCTGTCCATTTAGGCAGCAATAATACAAACTAAAGGTGCATATAAAATAACCAATCTAAGGTACATTAAGTTTTTCCCATTTGATCAGAAAGGCTTAATAATTGACAGTCTTGGCTTTTGTTGTGTTTTTTTTTTTTAAATGATTAAATTTTTTAGAGTGGACAAGAGGAAGAATGGGAAAATTCCATTGAAATGGATTGATAATTAATCAGCAGCAAAAGCCAAAACTTTAACAATTGTTTCTTCAGGTGTACAAATAGGATCAGATAGGACAGATTGGAGAGGAAAAAAAAAAGGGGGGGTCTTCGTATAAACAACTGTGACCATTATTTTTCCCACAAACCTGTCTACAATACAGAATGTTAGGCTCAATGCAACAACACTGGGAGTCAAATTTCAGGCTCAGAAGTTTCAGACTGGTTGATTCTGGGAATTAGCTGTAGGACCAGCTGCAAGGTAGAAGTTTTCAAGGCCACTTAAATGCATTAAAGAGTTTAGAAGAAGTAATCAGTGAGAAAGCCTTGTGCCAAGATGCTTGACCAAATCACAGAGCTGGAGAGAAACAAGCAACATCATAGAGTGATGAAGGTGCCTGCATGTAGGGGGCATAAAAGATGTAAGGAAACTGTTGTGGCATTGTAGAACAAAACTAACATTAGCTGGAAATATTACAAATGAGAACCAGACCATCAATAGATAAAAGCCAATATGTTACAGCAACTTCAGCACTAACAGGGAAGAAAAAAATAATAAAGCATCACATGTTTGCTGAAAATTTTGCAGCATGATCTAGGCATTTTTCAACATAGCATCTCAGAAGAGACAGTCCTTTCCTTGCAATATGGAGCTATTCATATTTCAAAAGTCACTGCCTCGGTCTAGCCCGGCACACGGGACAAGCCCACACGCCTTCTTTGGAGTCTAACACTTCATTATTAAAGGGAAGGTGGTGTGGATTGCACAATCGAGAGGCTGTTCTGATTACACAGATTAATTGCTTCGTTGGACTGAAAGTTTTGTGTATTTTCTACCACTCATTTATGCCTTTAGTTTTGTAAGATAGAGTCTAAAACCACGCATATTCTAGAACCATTCTTTGTAATACTTAAAATACTTTTTAGAATCAGGAATTCAATTAATCCAAATAAAGCCATAAGGTGGGAAATAACAAAGCTTTTATTTATAAAACAAAGACAAGACACCTGGAAATCAGAAAGCTCCTGAAGAGGCCTGGGTCAGAATCAGGAAGAGATCTGACATTTCCTGACTCTCCTCTGGCTGCCTTAATCACTGGAGCCTCCTCTCTAATATTTCTTGTAGGTTTTTATAAAATTTTTCATGTTTTCCCCCTACCCTCTGTAACCTGCATTTTTCTATTGTTTTGTCCAAGGGTGAACCATCTGCATTCAAAGATAACAATAAGCATTATACATTAAATTACTCTTATAGAGCATGTTTGTATGTCTGTGATTAAGGAGCATACAGAAAAAAACACACCACATGGGGAAATTACCCCAAAGAGTAATTGCAACAGTCATACACTGGAGCTAAATGAATATACAACATGGCAAGGAGGGAAAGCTAAAGGACGTAACAGAGAATGCAGAGCGTATGAATTACAGCCCTTTGCAAAGTCTGATTTTTGTGGCTAGCACATACACAGCAGATAACCCAGGCCAACAGTGACCTTGACAGCATCACAACACTAATGTTTCCTGCAAAAGCTGAATGGTTTTCAACCTATTTCTCCCAAGCAGGACCTACAAGTATACTTGCATTCAACAGCACAGACCAAAGTAATCCTAGGCATGGGGCTGTGAGTGATACGAACAGAACATGGCTCTTTGGGCATGCCGAATGCCTTCCTGCCTCCTTTCTTCTGCCCTTGATGGGACCGTTCCAGAGAGCACAGAGAGCATTTCCCTGGTGCATGTGTTCCTTTTCTTCCTATAATTGTCTTAAGCAGGGGATGCAGGGGGAATCAGCCAGCCCCTTTTCAGTGGTCTGTGGGGATAGGACAAGGGGCAATAGCTGCAAGTTGGAGCACAGGAAGTTCCGCATCAACATGTGGAAGAACTTCTACACAGTGAGGGTGACAGAGCCCTGGCACAGGCTGCCCAGGGAGGTGGTGGAGTCTCCTTCTCTGGAGATATTCAAGATCCGTCTGGACGCCTATCTGAGTGAAATGTCCTAGGGAGCTGCTTTGGCAGGGGGGTTGGACCCGATGATCTCTCGAGGTCCCTTCCAACCCCTACAATTCTATGATTCTATGATTCTGGTTCCCCATCTCGGCGCAGGGCTGAGTGGCCACGCAGCACAGAAGGGATCTAGCTCCAAGTCCACTGAGCAACCACAAGGATTTAATGACCTTCTCAACGAATACATCAGTCCCTTGGGACCCACAATTGATTTTCCTCATCTCTGTATGCGAAGACAACACTTCTACACAATGTTACAGCTATATGGCTAAAGGTAAGTCAGAAACTGTTTCCTCACACCTCTCAAGTAAATACTAGGAAAACATTAATTCTTAGCCATTTGTGGAACAAAGCACTGGGGAGATTAAAGAGTTACAGATAAACAGAATATCCACTTATTTTTTTTCCAGCTGATGGTCTGTTCTCTCTTAATTTTGCTGCCAAGACCAGTGTTTGCAGTACTCTGCTTTTCGCTGACTACAGCTGATACTACTTCTGCATAAAGCTGTGAGCAGAGTGCCATTAACTCTCCAGAGCAGTGACATAAATCCTGAAAAATCCACCAAGGGAATGGGTGGTGGCAAGACCAACACGGGTCACTGCAAGGACTGGTGGGTCCTTCAAAGGCTTCATCTAATGTCCAAGCCATATGAGTCTTCACACCCTTTGATGGATAAAGCTTGCTATGTTCCCGTGGCTGTGTTACAACTGCATCTGTTGTGCTGCAAACGGACAGCCAGGGCTGATTTTAAGTGTTTGCTCTGTCAAGAGATGGATGCCACAGTCAGTATTAAAAAAAAAACAAAAACAAAACAAACAAAGCACCCCCCTCAAAAAAATCCCAACAACAACAAAAAACCCTCCACCACAAACCAATCCCATGGACAGAGAGAAGGCAAGGGGTAACAACTAAGGTAAGAGACAGGTCCTAAGAGACCTGTGTGCCAGCACAAACACGGGCTTTGTTTTCTGCAGAATCTTCCAGTTGTTTCTGTGAAGGGAGCAAGAATGTTCTGTGGGGGTCAGGTTGGATTGTTTTTTAAAAAGTGTGCTTCAGTTTCCCTGTGTATAAAAGGAAGCAAATGAGTTCAAGCACTGTCTCACGTGAGAGGCAGGGAAACGACCATATTTATAACTTGTTGGGCCCATGGAGCTGAAAGGAACATTTTACCCAAGTTGTCCTTTGGGGAAGAGAACAGGAGCCTTGAATTGCTGGACATTAATTTTAAGGGGAAAAGGCCTCGCTGACAAGAGAAACTGGATTAATAAGAATTGTTAAGAAGAAAAACACAGGAATCTCTGTGAATGCTGGTGTCTAGACCAAGCACCTGTAACACAAATGTGTGACAGTTCCCACCCACTCCCTCTTGCTATTTTCATCCCATCTGAATTCCAGCTCTGCCAATTCACTCTAACATCTGTTCTCAGACTTGGTATCAACACTGATTTAATCACATTCCTTCCATCTACTGAGCTGGAAGTGTAGGGTTATGCAGGAGCCAGGAGAATTTAACCCGTTCCCTTTGTGAGGGCCAGCGAGCACGCCTCTCTTGCTACGTGCCTGCTGGTGTTCAGGTGGGCAGCAAAACCGACGGGGCTGCCTCACCTCCCCAGACGGAGAGTATGCTGAGTACATCACTGCCAAAATAACCTTGCAGTTACATATTGAGCATGACAGGTCTGGAAGGCCAGCAGCACCTGGGGGGTCTGAATAGGACTGGAAGGCCAGCAGATCAAATAGCTCTCCCTACTCAGCCCAGCACTCCTAAGACCACACTTACATACCTTGTCCAATTCTAGGCCCCCAAAACTGCCCCAAGGCAGTCAGGGCTAGAGCACTAGCCCTGAGAGGAGAGTCTGAGAGACTGGGGCTTGTTTAACCTGGAGAAAAGGCATGTTCAGGGAGACCTGGAAACAGTCCCCCCAGTGCATATGAGGAAGTTACCAAGAAGCCAGTGATGCGTAGTGGAGAGATGAAAGGCAATGAGCATAAGTTGAAATGAAGTAGTTCAAACAGGAATATTGTTTTCCCTGTGTGAAAAGCCAAGCTGTGGAACACGTAGTTCATAGAGGCTGTGGACTCTTCACCCTTCAGAGTTGTGTAAGGCCTAACTAGACAAAGCCCTAAGCAGCTTGGTCTGATCCCATAGCTCACCCTGCTTTGAGCATGAGGATGGACTAGAGACCTCCCGAGTTCTCTTCCCACCTCAATTAGCCTATGAATCTACACTGTTTATGGTCAGAGAACAATCATTTATCAGCACTCTTCAAGATGTTCATTGCAGTATGAATGGACCACTCCAAGAGATCTGCCCTCTGCCAGTAACAACCAAAGTTCTCACACAAGTTTTGTGGACTATGGTATGAAAAGTAGCTGTGGGATAGAAGAAAAACTATGGGCAAGTTGTGCCTCAAAAATGGACAACTAGTCCCTGTCTATTGGTTAAAGTCTAATAAAAATGCAGGTCCAAAATGCAGGGTTTTGGCTGGGGTTTTTTGTTGGCATTTTTTACAAAAAACTTGATTTTTAACTGTACCTGTTCACTCAAGGATATACAGGGCACTATTGGAGACATTTCCTTGTGTTCTGGCTTTTCTCAATATAAAACACTTCTGCTGGTGGCCCTTGCAGAAATTCAGTCTCCAGCACATCTCACACTTGAATTTTGGAAGTGTGCATTTAGTAAAGACAATTTCTGTCTGCATCCCATCCCTGGATCTATGACCTATCTGGGAACAATGGGCAAGCAACTGTACACTCACACATCAGCTCATGGGGCAGGCACATGGTCTCATCATTTGCTGATCCATGCAGCAGTCAGCCACACTGGGTTTTACTTGTAGATTAGAATAAATAAATAAAAATCTCCAAACCTGCGGCACAGTGTGGCGAAAGAGGCAGCCTCCTGTTTGCAAGGCAAAGCTACATCTCTCACATGGAGATGCTTGATCCAACCTTTGTCCTTGCAGGCATCAGGGCTTGTGGCTTGTTCAGCGGGAAGGTCGCTGCTGACGGAGCTGGAGCTGAAATGCTTTCCTGGCTAGGGGAGGCACATCACTCCCATCCTTCTGCTTGCAGCTGCACCCTTAACTTGCTAAAATCTGTGATTCCCAGATCAGATGCTTCAAGACACTGGTCCCAAGGATACATCCTTCAGCTAAAGCCCTGGACTTTCCTTTCTCAGGAAGCAAGATACTCAGGAACTCCTTATCACTGTTTTACTTTCTAGGGACAGTAGCAGGAAGCATAGGTTAAGGACTGTGGGATCCCCCGATATTATGATAAGTGCCCAGGATAAACAGATGCTCAGAGAGGGACTTTTTGGAGGTTGCCTGGTGCCCAAGCAGAAATGAGAGATTTGCATACTACAGCAGCACTGTAGAGCAATATCTACACGCAAATCAGGTTTCCAGGCCCTCTGTCCTACTTACTATACAAATACAGTCAAGTGGATTAAGATCCAGGCAATTGTGACTGGCTCATTGCTCTCTGCTTAAGGAGGACTAGTTAAAGCGCTCCTTTCCTTGGAAAAAGCAGAAACCTACTTCCTCTCACCCCCACCCCACATCAGTTAATGAAAGAGAAGCGACACTCCTGCAATGTTTACTATGGTTCCTGAACAACTAAATTTGGCAAAGTTTGCGATGACCCAAAGTAAGAGATTCTCCCCTCACTTTGTGCTTCCTGTCACCTAACCAGGTGTCAAATCTCTTGGGTTTGTCTTCTTGCAGCTTCTTTCCATTTCACTCCATCTTAACAGCTGTAAGTGTCTCTGGTAAATTGTGCTAGTACATTTCCATTAACATCAGCAAAAGGGAAAAAAAAAAAAAGTCAACTCTGCTGACAACAACTGTCGGTGTATGAAGATTAATCTTTATATAGCACGCAGAACGCGGATCTGTTCTACATCTTCCAGTACAGCCCGTACTTTGTTTCTACCCCTTCCCAACAATAGCTTTCATGCAAAGAAGACAGAGATTAAAATAAAAAAAACCCCCACCTCTGTATTTTAGCATTAATATGTTGACACTGCTATTCTTCCAGGCTTCACAATTTATGCTGCAGTTGGCAAACTATTTCTCTTTCTGTTAGCAGCAGAAGAGACAAGTGGAGTTACTCGCCCCAGGTTCCTAGAAAAGGCAAAATTAAGCTTTCCTCCTCTTTGAAGAAATACTCACAGGTTTAGCTCATTTACAACTTGCAGCATAGAAGGAGTTAAAGCATTTAGCCACATTAAATAGCAATGCAGAACCAAATGCATGGGAGGACTATCCTTGTGGCATAAACACGATGGCCTGACAAGTGTTAAAACTTTGTGTATGGTAGATTAGGGCTTTGAAAAACATCTCAGTTGGGAGCAATTTTGGAAAATTTTGAAGCACGAATTACTGACTCTCTCCTCCCCCTACTCCAAAGTGGTCTTTGAAGGTCACATTTTAGAGGGGAAAAAAAAAGTGTCAACACTTGACATACTCGATCCATCCATAAATGTAAATATGCCTGAACTGCAGTTGGATTTTTCTTTTACTAAAGAGCATGTGGAAGCAATTACCTGAATGTAAATGTGATAAAGAATGGATGAAATGCAAACCAAATGACACTTTATTACTTAATATAAAGAGACTGTTCTGCAAGATCAAAGTTGTGGAGCAACTTTGTATGTAATGGGCATCGCTGGAGAGACAGGCTTCAGAGGTTTGTTTAGAACATGGCTGCATTTTGATGAAATGCTAAGTAGATGAAATTGGGCTAAGTTTAAAAAGTTTCCCAGAGCCTGACCTGTGATCTTCAATAACATCTTTTCTCTCCTCCCACCTTCTCGCGCTCTGTGTTGTTCCCAGATGCTGTGAGTGTGGCAACAAGAACCTTTCCTAGTCTCATTGTGGCAGGGGACAACAACTCCTCTGTCCTAAGGTGACAAAGAAACGTCACCAGTGACACTGCCTGTGGACACCAGAGAGGAAAAGACCTTCTTAGTACATTTGCATCACACCCCTTGCACTGGGGCCTCTGTGTGCTCCAGCCATCACTACCCTGCCCAGTTGCTACCTCAGCACATATTTGTCCTTTGACTTAATAAAAATCAGGAAAGGCAGGAATAAAAGAACTGAAGCAGAGGAGAAACCTCAAGAGTAATTTTCAAGCATTTTCCTACCACAAGGCATTTAATAAAATACAATTCCCATTAGGAGACTGCTTTGTCCTCTGCCCCATTCTCCAATGTTAGTTTTACTTCTCTATCACTTTAAAAGTGATTAATATTTTTAAGAAGCTGTATGCAACAGACAAGGAGAAGGTATGTTAGGAAGATGGGCCAGGGTTTCTGCAAAACTCTGTAACAACATCTGAGATTGTCCTCTTGGCCTTGCCTTCCCTGCCATAGTCCTCCCTGCACAGGAGCTGCTGCCTCTTGCTTTTGCCCAGCTGTTGTTTCTGATCATGTAGATTGGGCCATCATCTTTGTCAGAAGCCTGTAGAGTATCTAGCACGATGATTGATAGTGCTGGGTCCAGCCATAACATAAATCAATGAGCAATAAAGTTAAGTATCCAAGTCATGCATGGAGAAAGCGACCTGACATTGGATTGTAAGCATTAATTAAAAAAAAAAAAAAAAAAAGTGCATTTCACTGGGAATTGTTGGCTCGTGAGTTATTGAAAGGATGAAAAAAAATAATGCAACTTAGAAAGAACGCACACAGAATTAATGCTGCTTATCTCCCACAGCATTAGCTCTTTAAAAGAAAACATATATGTTAAACTCCCAAAGAGACTATTTTCTTCTTTTTCAATTACAAGCAATAACAGGGAGCATTTTGTGAATGAGTCTGATGCTTATGCCTGAAATAAAACCCAGGGTGCTGTGCCTCATCTATAGTTATTTAACATTCTCATTAAAGAAAAGGAGCAACCACCAGCCAAAACAAAATCATGATAGAATCAGACATTTTCCCTTCTTATCAGTGAAGAATTGTTAAGGATTAATATTGAAAACTCATTGTCATGTGTTATTTTTACAGTGGCCACAGTGTTCAAAAGCAGCTTAGGGAACAAACATAAGACACACTTGGCACCTCAGAGAACACAGAGTTTACAGTCGCTTTGATCACACAAACACTAATTCTTTCATTTTAGAGGGGTCATTCACAGAAATATTAAAATGACACCAAGCACTTGCTCTGTCAGATCATAATTTAGATGCAACATGACACACTGCAAGACAAAAGAAAGATGGAAGAAGGTAACAACCAAATACCGCTCATCTGAGCGAGCTGTGGACTCATCCTGATGCTGTAGCAGCTTTTCTGGGGCCCCTTCTTCTCCTCTCCAGCTTGCTTGGAACCAGAGACCCAGAGAGAGGCAGGAACAACAGGATGAGGGCCAGGATAGGAGTTAAATTGCCAGCCCAAACAGTGCAATTTAGAGTAATGTCAATTTGGCAAAATCCACCATCAGCTGAGGGATTCCCTTTCTTACAGCAATAACTCAGCTTGCAAAAAGGACCTTAAATTCATGTTTAATTATTCCTTTCCGCCATTATCCATACCACCCCCTTTCCACCCCTAATTTAATTCCAAACCAAACAAATGAAGGATTTGAGGTTGCTCCCATGCTAATAGCTGAGTAACTCATCATTCGTTGCAACAGGAATGGGTTCGGGCCAACATCTCCCACTCGAGACCGATGCTGGGCTGGCAGCTCCTCGTTAGCTCATTAGCTTCATTACCTGTGGGTAACGGTCAAGTCAGAATAATTTGCTGTTATGTGGGTCGTATGCTTTGGAGCTCGTTTCGTGCCCTGCAGAGCACCAGCACATTGTTTCACCGACTGCTCCATTTTAAAAATAAAACCTGCTACTGCCGACACGCAGGCTCGCTCGGGGACACAGGCCGTGTTCCAAACGTGCCACGCGGCCACTCTTGTGCGAGCCTGGCCCCGTCTGTCCCTCACCCCAGAGCCATGTAAAAGCGCATCATCACCCCTCCGGATTATTGTATTTATTTGGGGGGTTTTCTTTAAGCTTTAGGGGTCTTTTCTGGCTTAATACTTGGGCTGTGAGGGGTTTTGTTCCTTTTCCAGGTTTGAGGTGGCAGTGATTTTTGCAAACATATAAGGTATTAGCTGTGGGGAGTGGGACTTCGGTTTAGGGTGCTGATAGCAAGCTCGGTGAGTTTGTACCAATGGATACCGAAGGGCAGGGCACATCTGCCACTAAACAGGCCCAAATAAACAGAGCTCATTTGGTCATGCCTTCCCCTCATATTCTCACTGGTGTAAATCTGCCTTCCCACAGGATTCGTTCACAGCTTCAGGTCCATAAAGCCAGAGCCTGCTCCCTGCACACAGTGCCATGCAGCAGCCTTGACTTCACACAGATGTAGCCATAAGCAGAGTCTGTCCCCAACCTCTGAATTTCTTAAGAAAATAAAGGGTTTAATTAGGAAGATAAGAAGCTGAAAAGCTCCTTACGACCGGAGCTGGAAGACCCTACATTTGCAAAATGCACCTCACCATTCTGAGTATGTATGTCTTAGCTGCCAGAATTATCGACCTGAGAGACAGGTTCCAGGAGTTTGTTAATTAGAATCACAGAATTATAGAATGGTTTGGTTTCGAAGGAACCTTAAAGATCATCAAACTGCATCCCTCCTGCCATGGGCAGCGACACCTCTCACTAGACCAGGCTGCTTAAGATGACATCCAACCTGGGCTTGGACACCGCCAGGGAGGGAGCAGCCACCACTTCCCTGGGCAACCTGTTCCAAAGATATCCTGGTGTCTGTTGTGTCCCCTGCAGTCTGATGGCAGTCCACCAAAAGAATGGTCTGGATGGCCTCACTGATACTAGCATTTAGTTACTGAACCTGGATGCAAGAGGGTGCTGGTGGGGAGAGACCAGGACTGGGCACTGCTCAGGAGACAGGATTTGGAGCAGCATGTTGCTGAGGTAGCTGGAGAAGGCGCTCTATCATCCTCTGACTTCAGATGCTTTTTTCTGCCCTTAAAACAATTGCTATCCCTGGCAAGTGCAGTCAAGTCAAATATTAGACACACTTCTGTAACCAACTGCTTGTCAGCCCACCATGTGCCAAGAGGAGCTGCGGTATCTGTCCTCCACAGCTGTGGAAATGCAATTGTATTGTGGAGAGGCAATCTTTAGTCACTTGGAAATTCACCATTTCCTTTCCTTTTAAAAGAATTTTCAGGATTTTCTTTTTTCTTTTCTTTTCTTTTTTTTTTTTCCCTGGGTGACAAGAGCTTTCTTTAAAATAAAGCAAAACAAAACAGGTTCATCTCCAAGGAGATGTAAGAAGCAGCTCTGGGGAAAACTAACACAGTCTCAGCTAACAGTATGAACATGTGACAGAAGGCTGCGATTGCACATGTGCTGTCTCTACCGTGTGCAGTGTGGCCAGGGGGTGTCCCAGGCTCCATAATGGCTCCAGGTATCCTTTTGGGACACCTCACTGTTCTCACCTGCTTTGTACAGCCACGCCACAGCTTCAGAAAGTGGACTTCGTCCTCTCTTAAACTTGACATCCGCTGCCTAATTGTGTGAGGACGTAGCCCCGTGTCTGCAACATCACAGCCATTTCCATGATGAATTGGATTTGTCAGTCTCTGGGCTGTGGTCTTATAATGTGCTATATTATTAAGTTTCTTTGCCTTAAGTTGCCAGCTAATGGAATAACCTTTTTGTCTTTATTAGAAAGAGTCCCCAGCTTTATTAAGTTACATAATTTACAACCAATAGCGTAATCAATAAAACATCAACAAACACATAACCTTAGACAAACCTCACATATTGATTTCTTTAAACATTCTCACAAAGCCTGCCTTTGGCCGAAATAAACCCCATTCAGTCCCAGTGGCAACCCCCAAAAAAACACTTAACGCAGTAAGGTGTGGGTGCTAGAGAGCAAATCGAATTGGCTTCTTTGGAAATAAAGTTGGGTCTCTGCTGGCCTCTGTGGATCAACCTCAGAATGGGTTTTTTTTTGCATTTTGGAGGGAAGCTCCCATTTTGCCTTTTGTGCCTCACCTTTACAAAGCAAAGTAGTTACCACACAGTTAAAAATCAGCATAAATCTCTTAGCATGGACAAAAAATGGATATCACAGAACCTGTATTAGCTGGCGATGCTTAACCTTGGGGCTTCCCAGGTAGACTGTAACTAGCTGTGGCAGTACTGAGCTTGACCTAGCCCTGTGTCTGCATCAGGTAGGAAGTTGTTTTTAACATTGGGCAAGCAACTCGCTTTTCTAACACAACACCTCGTGTAAATATATTTTCCAACTGTAAAAAAAGAGCTTCTGATGTCTCTTGAGTGCGGTTTAGTGGATGATACTGATATACCTGCAGTTATGCTTTTGATGCAATCAGGAGAGCTAGTGTTTTATTATCCCTATCTCTATTTTCAAGACGGTAGGAAAAAAAACCCCAACCCCTCAACCCATCAGACACTGTCTGCCAGGGAATCTACGTGCATTATCGCACGACAGAATTGCACTAATGATAATTTCACAGGTAATTTACAACTAAGCTGGAGGAAGTAGCAGAAAAAGCATCGCAAGGAACATTCCCACACAAGCAAGGATGTGGAGCAGACATGCATCTGCTCCATCTTCACTTCCAGTGATTTGGTGAAGGCATATACATAATTTCTGGAACAATTAAGTGCTTAATCTTTTTGTAACCCATATCCTCTAGCGGTACATTTATGTAAGAAAATTTTATGGATTTTGCTTTTCTTTAAAACCAGATTCATCTATTCATTTTGCAGGACTTTGAAAGGTTTCCTTTTCAAAAGGGATGCAGGCGAGGTGGAGGAATAAAGCTTCCCAGCAAATGTTGGGGACTAGTGTGCAGTGTTCCCACGTCCCCTTTGGAGACTTTATCATTTAACAGCCACAACTCCCCTTTATTAGATCACTATAAAACAAGTGCCTGGAGGGAGTCAGAAATGAATTGAATTTTGTAGATTTAAATGATTGTGTGGGACCTTTTTGGTTTAATATATACCCTGGAGAGGTTTGCTACCAGAACTTGGGAACTTTATAATAAGAATAATTCCTTAGCTAGAGATCTTTATCTTGTTACATTAATGATTCACTGGGGGGTTATACTGGAAAATGAAGGGAAATTTTTAAAAAGGCTATTAGATCAAATGTTCTTATGGAGATACATATGGAGATGGTCAACAAAGATTTACAGGCCGGCGAGATGAGAAGTTTACTGCCTTTGTGCGGTACATACAGGGCAGCCGGTCAGTGAGAATGAGGTCCTCTCTGCGCTGTTGCTCAGTGCTGTCTCCAGCTCACCATCAACATGCAACAAGGTAAGGCTTTGCAGGCTGACTCCCACCTGTGCTCTGCAAAATACATGTGTAGCAGGGGAATTCATGTAACAGCGATTGTAACAACCTCAGCTCTGTCGGTATAGGCCAAACCCTGCATCCAGGCCTATATTTTTTACATCTCTGCCTTTACCCCAGAGGTTTCACAGCCCTATTGTTCAGCTCCAGTGTGGCCACATCAGCCCCAGCACATACTATTTATGGCGCCCACAGTTCTTGCTGGATTTGGTGACCATTCAAGATCTCTAAATAGCAACCGTGTGGTCTCCAAGGATTTGCCATTCGGAGAATGCAGATTCTGCTCGTACTTTGCCCATACAAAACACTTACCATGTTTCTGCCATTTATAGTTGCCACTGTAAAGGGCTTTGTCAAGCCAGGCTCCTGTATCACACGGCTTTACCTGTATCATGACCCACCAGTTTTTAATTATAGTATTAGGGAATTGAAGGATCAACTACAATCCTCACGACTGAAGCTAACCATCCAAAAATAACAAGGCAATTAGTAACATGCAGAGAGGCACTTCAGGCCTGAGAAGGGTGACTTTTTTTTCTTTTTTTAATACAGCTAGGATGAATTCCTATTGACAGTCAAGAGAAATGAAAGTTGAACAAACCTGTAGCCTTTGAAAATCCAAGTAAAAATGGAAAGAAATGGGGAACGCAGGAACATGCGCTTGCACTTGGCTATCAAGTCTTCGACAGGATCTGAGAAGAAACTGTTGGTAATGGATATATTTATTGCCATAGCTAGTGCCTGCATGTTAAACATGACAGTGATGAAAGAGAAAGCGTGTCTGTAACGGGTGAAAGGTCATTCCCTTGGCCACTTCCTCTCTCCTGTGTGCAAAGGTCCAGAGATATCTGTAGAGCTGGATTTAAGAGCCCCAGGGACATTTGTGGAGAAGAGTTCAAGGATAAACTCCAGTGCAAGAGATATGAGAAGAACATCTATAGCAGTGCTCTGTAGCTCGGTGGGAACTGAGGAAATCCCATAGCTCTTGGGATCAAATCTCCGGAGAATGATTTTGGGATAAACCTGGACATAGAGGCCTCCACGCTTAAGGTTTTTACGAAGGCAGAATGACAGCGTTGTGAAGAGTGTAATATGCACTTTACTTGGTATAGATCTGGAAAAAAATGTCAAAGGAAGTGAATTTAAATTCCTCCAAATGCAATTAGAGATGACAAGATTTCTCATGGTGAGAGACTGCATTCAGGCAAAAGCTAAAAGTTCCCATCCAGTTCATAAAGCCTTAGGTAGCTATTGGTAATATGAATTAAATTAATCAAAATGGGTAAAAGCTAATGATCCTCTTGGGAGCAAAATCAGCTCCTTAATGAAAGAAACGGAGTTCAGAAATTGTAATAGAATATTAGCAGATGTGCCCTTTGGAAATTATAAATTTGCAAAAGCCCCTTATGTAGATATTAGTTTGAGTCAAATTATCACTAAATCTGACCCTGGAGATGTGCTGTGAATACGCGCACTGCAATCTGTTCAGGAGGACCTGGCATCCTCTGTCAGCAGCTCTGCTGGGCTGGGTTGGGTTGGGTGCCACAGAGCGCTCTCCCAGGTTATAGCGACAAGGCACAACAGGACCGAAAACTTCTACTTGTAATCTGCTAAGGTCTTGCTAAGGAGTCCCACGGCCTCCTGTGGCCTCTGGGTTGGTGAGAATAATTATCCTACGGGAGAGACTTTTAGGAAGACTCACATTTCAGTAGGAGATAGTTAGTCCTTGTCCTTGTGGCCATCACAGGCAATGGATATTGTGTTCCTGATGTGGGTCACTGCCTTGAAACCAAAGCATGAAGGACAGTTTATCGGTTTGGATCCACATGTGGAGAGGAGCAAGAGACTCATCAGAGATCCAAGACATGTCAAAGTCACAGAAAGCAAACAAAATCTCAGAAAACAAACAAACAAAAACATGATTAATTGCTCGTGTTGAGACTACAAAGAATTTATTACATGTTTTTATGGCTCTTTCCAGCCAAGAACTTTTCTCAGCCATTTATGGAAAACATAAAAGCCACTGGGAGTTAAATAGGATAAAAACTAGATTTAAATCATCCTCGCACATGCTGCTCACATCAGCATACAGCTGTTTTTCAGCATTTGGAGTCCTTGAAACTTTCAAGCCATTTAGAACAGCATGTGATCCGTATGAAAAATAGCGCAGGCTTTCTTTTTATAAAAAGAAATCACGCTCCGGGGTGCTGGATGTAGGGACTCCAGAAGCCAAGAAAGATGTTTGAAATGCTTATTGGCATTCCAGGACCCAGAAAACTCTTCCTGCCTCACGCTATCTTGTAGCAATGCTGATGCCTCCATCCTGGGAACAAAATGAGGAAGACATTCCCCCTGATGCAGATGGCTAATGTACAGCACAAAGCATGCTTGAGTACCCGATGTGAGGACATAATGTGCATAGTTTAGGGAATGAGATCCCCCTTTTAGTTTTGTATTTATAGCATAAGCAGTGGCACTGTAAGCTCCCTTATAATGTCCTGCCAAAGTCGATTCAACTCTGCTTGGAGTTTGCAGGCTCCACTCAATAATCCACTGACCGTAAAAGGATCCTCAACAGGGGAAAATCCAAAGCCCCCGGGACAGTAAAGCCTCCCCCCATCCCAGAAGTTAACAACTCCTAATTTGCAGAAATAAAAAGGCAAGTATAAAAAAAACCCCACAACATTAGAAAAGGAGAGGGGGAAAAAGACAGGCCCAAAACACCCCATGGGCAGTTCTCAGAGAAGAAATACGCTATATCCTCAAAAACTGTGAACAACTGGGAGAAAGAGGGGCAGGGTTGAGAACAGAGGGTCTGGGATAGTGCTTGAGGTCATGCCATCAGAGGCAGAAATGTGTGATTCTCTGGGGCTCCATCTGGAAGGGCTTTGCAGAGGTGGATGGAGATGCAGGCACTTTTCAGATAGGCAAACCGAAAGAGAAAGAAAATCGAGTAACTTTGCCCAAATTTTAAGGAAGAAGATCCCTGTTTCTTAAAGATCTTTCTGGTTTCAAAAGTTGACTTTATTCTGAATTGCAAGGAAACCCCAGAAGTCTGAAATTCGCAGCAAAGGGGAATTAAAAAAAACACCTCAATGTATTTCAAGTTGATTGGCAGGTTTTGTTGTAATAGAAACTGAAACATTCTGTTTTGACTTTGACTTTTTAATGTTAATATTATGTTGTGGCAAAAAAAAATCTAATACAAAGCTGGAAAAAAATGCAAGGCAGAAAGTAGTTTCAAAATAAAAAAACTAGAATGGGATGTTTCAACACTACCCTGTCAGTACTTTTCCTACTGATTTTCTTCCAGAAGTCTGCTGAAAGCCATCCTCTTTGCAAAGTATTTTGATTTCTGATGGCAGTATAGATCTTTTGCAATCTTTATGACTAACCATGCCAAGAACAAAACTCTGACAACTTGCTTCACCATCTAAGGACACATTTTAAATGTAAGAATACTTTCAGACTAGAAGAACCATTTGTGCCATCAGCAAAGAGACTTTTTTCCAGGCCATACTGAGCCTGACATGAAATTAATATGGGCCAGCGTGTCTTAGTCACTGTTAGTCCTGAGTTGCCTAAGCTGTTTTTGAACCTGGTTTTAGTTGACATCTGCAACGTTCAGCAGCAAAGAGTCACAAACTTTGAGAGTTTATAGATATTAAGGGATAAAAATGCTTTTGTTCATTTCAGCCTTTTCATTGGATACATCAAGGGTCTCGTACTGACAGAAATAATATATCATCATTCCCCATTTGCCCAGTTCACATCACTGTCAAATTTGTGGACTTTGATAATTCTCCCTCAAAAGTTGTCTCATATTTCATTATCCTGAGAAATTTTACCTTTTCTGCAGAATTTGTCACTTTGTGATACACAGAGCAAGGGCAAGAACTTTGCTGCCCAGTAACTTCCCTCCCTGCCATGTCCCTTGCCCTGTGGACTCCATTCTTTCCTTAAAATCTGTGGCAAGAGATCATGTCAAAACTTAAAGTTGTGAAACATTGTTTGTTACCTACCAGCTGGATCACATTTATTCAGGTAGTCTCTCACTCTCTGATATGTTTTAAAGGTAAGGCTTTGCAAACTCTGTGAAGTTCTTCCCCACCAACATACATGTATTTTTGTGTCTGTGAACTCTGCTTATGAGTGTTCATACAAGTTTGACTTGTCTTTGATGGAGGTTTACTGATCTGTAGTTCCCAGTGATGCCTACAGTCATCGGTAAAGACTGGTGACACGTTTGCCATGTGTCTCTGGGAAGGGGAATGATAGGTTACATGCCACAATTAGTTGTGAGGTAATTTCATACTGGAATTCCATTATAGCTCTTCAGTGACCTTTGCCTTGCTCTTGTGTGATTTGTTCAGCAATCCCTTCTACTGACACTTCTGTTTTCAACAGTTCCTCAGGCTCCTCAGCATCAAATAGAGTTCTGGTGTGACACCCTGTTTCACAGGTAGTGAATAGCAAGACTAATAATGAATTTCCTCTTTCCATAGCGACCCTGCCTCTCCTGAATACCCCATCTGCTTCTTGATCATCTGCTGGTTTCATTCTTTTCCTGTATCAAAGGTGGTTGTGTTTGTTAATGCTGATTCAGTGGCCATTATCATCACTGGCACCTTTTTATGCTCTTGGCAAAGATCTCCTGCAAATCTTTTTGTATCGATTAATTTAGCTTTACATTTAGCATGCAAGATTTTCTCTCTTCTACCTTTCTCCTTTAAATGCTTATGCTATTTCTAACAGTTTTCTGCTACTAAAAACCAGAGAGGTTTTCTGAAGGGTTGTTTGTGTGTTTAGCGTGGCATCTGCAGTCTTCTTGCTGTCAGAAGACAGCAAGACATGACATGCCCCTTCTATTTTTCTGTCCATGGGTATGTTCATTATTAAAACACATTTGATAACAAATAAAGGAACTTGCTGTTGATATTTAGCACATGTATTACTCTAGGGTTATTTTGTGACTAGTGCCACCTGAGGAGTATAAAATGTTAATAGCTATTGGATCAGTTAAATTTCTCTGTCAGTTGTTGACATTTTTATTCCACCACTGTAAGCTGAAAGAGAATAAATGCAATAAATCCCTGATAAAACACCCTTTGGTCTCCTAGTCTGGTGACTTATCCTCAAATCTGTAACACTTTTAAACCATCTAACTTGCTTTTCCTAGTCCAGAAATCACAAAATCTGGATTATTTTTCTAGCTTTCTTACAGATTTCCATCATCAAGCAATCCCGTGTATCCAGTGAGAATGGCATCACTTCCTTACTTCAGAGACATAGCTAGCGTGAGGACATGTATGGTAACATGAGCCACAGAGATACCAGCTCAGTGCATGCTACGTGTGAGAAAGTTTTTCATCTCCCCCTCCCCATCATGTGATACTTACTTGCTTTGGAGGTTTCCAAACCTCAGCCCCTTTATCTACTTATTCTGTGAAAATGGAGTCTACTTGCAGAGATGTAAGCCCTGACACCTGTGAAAATATATTCATACCTGCTGCTAAGGATTGCCTATTGTTCGCTGTGTTTGGGAAGAGAAATAATTTTTGTTGAAATGAACAAACTTGCCCTGGAGCCCAGGGAAACACTGGAGACAAGTTCATACATAATAGGAGGGGCTGAGACTCCTGCAGTTCGAGGTTTTATGATTCCTATGAACTGCCCCAGGGTGGGAATTGGAGAGTTTGTGAGCCTGGACTGAACCAGAGAACAATGTCTCCCCAGCTGTGAAGCCTGGGGGAGGGGGACACCACAGCTGAGAAGCACCCAGCCAGTTCCAGAAGATCTCACAGGGCGGGTGCACAAGCAGAGCTTAAAAGCAGCCTATAGACAACTTTCGTTTATGGCCACCTGCCAGTACCTAAGGGGCTTTCTGGCAGCAAACAACTGCTCGTTCCTCCTCACCTAGGTAGAGAGGCTTTCTCCTTTGGTAAGGTGCTCCTGCGCTGGGTGGTGCTAAGAGTTTTGTGGGGCCATGTCTATGCAGCATAGGCTGCTCTGATCTCTGCTTGGGCTTGAGCTGCCTTCACCTGCACCACAGTATGACAAAACGCCACCCCAGTGACCCACCGCTGCAGAGGCAGTGTCTGGGACTCAGATAATTTGGAGGACCTAGCCCAAAATGCTCATTATGGAGCACTTCACAAACATGAAACCTTCTGGAAGTTTGATTTAGTGCTCACTGTAACAGCACTGCCTCCAAGGAGCTCTGGGTTCCTAAGACAGTCTTGGAGACCCCTAGAAATTACCTAGGTCTCGCACAGGGCTGAGAGGAACAGCTAGAAAGAGTCATCTGCACTGGGAAATGCATGCTGTCTATTCCCATTAGAAACAACACTGTATTATTTTTATATATATATATATTAGCAAAAAGTGTTTTTAAAAGGGTCAGTAACTCACAGATGCAGAGAGAATAATTTACTAAAGTATGTGCTGCTTTGTTCATCTGGAGACCCTCTGGGCAAAAAAACATCAAGGATAACAAGCTCGCTAAATACTAATACTCATAATCATAAAAAATTACATGCATGATTAAAATATCTGTTTCAAGGCACTCTTACATTTGCTAATAAAAGCCTGCTTATGAATATCAAAATACAATTTTCCATATGAAAAGGACTGGCAAAAAAACCCCAAATGACATCTTAACTTTATTTGCAGTGACCTTGCAAGAGTTCTATAAATCTGACACCCCCCACCCATCCTTTAAATGCATTGAATGTATCTAAATGATTTAGAAGAGGGTGTCAGATGTGAGGTACCAATGGGTGTTGGGAGTGCCAGAACTGGAGAGATAAAAAGTGAATAATGAACAACCACGTAACCGGATTCAGGTTGAAGCGGATCTTTCAGGCAAGTGGGCCAGTAAATAGAAAATGCCATTTTAATTAGACAAACGTTACATAATAAATCTAGAGGCAGTGAGCCAGCACAGCGAGAGTACATTTCAAGCAGAGGAGTAATTCCAAGTTAGCTGACCAGGAAAGGAGTGTTCTCCAGGGGTTACTTCAGCAAAGCTCTCCAAGCCATCTGGCCCAAGCCTGACTCCACCACCAAAGATAAAGGGAGGCTGGATGAAGCAGAGAAGAGGCTACAAACCAGGAGAAAGGATTAGCATTTCCGCACAAGGTGGGGCTCTTCTTCATTTGAAGCACCCTTATACACACACACTGCCCTGAAGTGGGTACAGCCCCAGTCAGACAGGTTGACTGGCAGAGTTTTCGAAAATGACTTATGAAAGGCTCCTGGAGTAGGGGATCTGCTCAGGGGAGAAGCACACCCTTTCTAGCAACCAAAAGAAATCATCCAGGTGATCAAAGAGCAGGGCTGTCCTAACTGCACCATGGTGAGCAACCTGTAACCAGAACTGAGGACACTCTGCTCCCAACCCTGTGTGGCTTGCTGCACAACACCTCTCTGGGGGAGGATTTCCAGGGTCTAATGTCTCCCCTGGAGAGCAACCTTTGTGTTCCTCCAAAATCCATGACACACTGTGCCTTTTCAATCCCTTAGCTCATGGTTTCACCAGCTGATCCCAGAAACACATAGATGAGAAGAAGGGGAGACCAGACACTCAGACCACTCTCAGTCTTTGCCTTTTTCTCAAGCCTCCACCACAACACCCCTGGCATACTGTAAAAAAAGGCACTGCCATCCTCCTGACGCCCCATCAGACATTTAACCCATGCGTAACAGTAGCACAGTCTGGGGTTGGAACGTAAGGGGGGATAAAAGCTCCTAGCTACTATGGGCTAATCACTCATCCCCTTTAGGGCAGACAAGGGAGACTTCTGCAAGGCAGTCAGGGTGTAGCCGAGCATTGTACTTTCAGCATATGGACCATTTAAATTCCTAGCAAAAAAGAACAGTTTAAACCACTTGGTGCTCGGGTAGGATTTCTGCCATCTGGTGCCCCATATCTTCTCCTGGCAGAAGCTGAGGTTGGATGCAGATCTAGGACAGTAATTGTAGTGTCATTTCCATACAAATGGTTTGCAAATGGTGAGCTGGGGGCAGGCCCATCAGAAAGCATTTGCCTTTCCCCTGCCATTTGCAGTGTATCAAGAGTCCAAAGGAAAGAAGGGACCCTCCCGATAATATTATCAGTGAATCCACAGCTGAAGACTGAACCAGGAATACTGAAAATGTCGTTCCTTTCTGATAGGAGAAACACTCCTTGTGACCTGAGAGGAGGTTACTGTTCCGGTCACGGGTGGGGTTTAAGGTTCAGAAGCAGAGTCTGGCTCCAGCTCATTCTGTAATGACTGACAAGAAACAAACGTTAAGACAACCGCAAAGTCACAGACAAAACATCATAACTGACATACTTTAATACACAGAAGGAACCCCACGGTTCATAATAATAACTGCTGCCTCTAGAGTAAGGCCCCTACGTGTGGTCTAGAGCCGCCCTCAAGCAGAGATCCCTCTTCATGTGACCCTGAGGCCCAGCACACGGGATCAGCAGGCACACACTCATGATCTGAGGTCCTTCTTGAACAAGGGTGCTTTACAAGGGTCTTGTCCTCCTGATGCCTATGAGGCTACCTGTGTAACCTGGTTCCTCAAATAATTTACACAGGTAAAATGCAGCTCTTAATTTTTCTTCTTCTTAGGCTCACAAGTACATACATCATTCCCTCCTCCCCACCCCAGAAAGGATCTCTCTATCAGACTGATGTTGCTAGCTGCGCAACAGCAGCAGTTCCCAGGAATGAGTATGCCAGGAGAACATGAAACTCATGGATTGAATTGGATGGACCAAACCAGGTGGGATGAATGCTGTTCCCACCCTCCAGCACCTTCCTACAGACCTCTCCACCACTTCCTTTGGTTACAAAGATGGGCTACACGGGGGTCACTGGACAAGCACTTCTCTACGCTATGACTTGAGGAACCCCAGCCCATTTTGTTCCCAAAGGCTTTTTTGTTTTAGGGTACTTTTTGGTGTAGATGGACAGAGAAGACTTCTCCATGTGTGGTCTACAGCACTCTCCCAGTTAAGAATGTGTTGAGGAGCATTCCCTCTGTTCTGTTAAAATCTCCCACCTATCCTAATATCTATACAGTTATTAAAAGCTCCAGGGTTTTGTGAAATGTTTTTTTATTAACAGATATGAGAGAACGGAGCTTTTGTTCAAGAGCTAAAACACCCAGGTAAAACCTGAAGGACCTTTACTATTGATGCCTGCAAGAAGTTTTCCACCAGAGACAGCTGAACAAGGAAACTGACACAGATAATATTGCTAAGGGTGGAGAGGTGGGAAGAAAACAGAGCCCTGAAAACAAAACCTTTCATGATTCTTTACACCTAAAATCCAAACAAGTGGCAAAAAGCGCAGAAACCGCTTTTTTTTTTTTTCCCCACTTGTGTTTTGTGTCCCATATAATCCTAGGTGTAAACCTGGCACCAGAACAACAACAAATATATCTGCATGCCAAATGATTATCACACGCACTTCACCTCCAGTGAAATATCAGTGGATCAGTAAGACAGCGGAAAAAGGGCTGAAGCTTTTATAAATACATCCACCAAGCTTTTCTGTTTACTTTTTCAACTTCTGCTGCCTTTCCACTGAGGTACAGCAGTGTCACTTATAATTCCCTGAGGATACGTTAGATAAATACACAGCTTATTTAAGCAGCCCTACCATCCATTTGGAGCAGATGAAAGCTTCCTACCAGCTGGAAGGTGTTTGTTGTAACCCCCTGTACAGCCCCCCTCACTCCCCCTCTGCCCTTCAGAGGCTGCCGGAGGGTTTTCACAAGGCATCTGGTATGGTCCTTGCGTGACATGCTGGCTGGGGGAAAAGACCCGTGTCTTGGGTGGTGTTTGCAGTAAGAGCAGCTGTGGCTCAGCACTTCCTTAACATATACTGTAACCCAACTGCTGTCTGTTCGCTTCCAACGAATTTCTCCATTTGTGGCTCTTGTGGGGTTTAAAATCGCATTAATGGGCCCTCGATGCTTTTCTTTTTCTGTGACAAGGCTAAATAAAACAAATGAAATGATCCTCAAGCCTCTCCACCTCACGTCCTTTCGTTCAAAGGTCCTTAGATATCTTCCCTTGACTTCAAATATCCTGGAATAACGTGTTATTCTGACCTGAATCTTGTTATATTTTGTGGTTTTCCTTAGAACTCGAGCTACTGGAGAATATCAGGTTCCATTAAAAATATTTTTGAAGTACCTAAGTGTTTTCAGAGAACAGCTTGAAAGCACAATTTGAGTGCAAGCTAAGAGATCAGCAGCCAGGTCTTAAAATGAAGTCGCGCACAGCCTTTAGCTATTAAGATGAGCTCTGCAGCACTCTCTTCCCCTCTGAACACTTGCTGTTGGATCAGCTGCAAGTCCCCCTCGGCAAAAGTCCTGGCCTATGGAGACAAAGAGATTTCACCCAAGACTGGGGCAGTTTTGGTAAAGTGGCTATCACGATATCCCTTGTATAATGAAGTCTGTGGTTATAAACAAAGGTGTTATCAAAGTATTTCTGACTAGGAATTTTTCTTTTCTAGGAATCAATATGTTTCTTCCACCTGGATTTAACAGGAAAAAGAAATCCCAGCTGTAGTCTCGGTTCGCTCGTGGCTAGACAGTGCAAGTTCAGGTTCCCTATTAAATGCCATATGTTCAGAGACACTTCTGTGGAGCTCTGCTGACTTTCCTCTCTGAGGTCTTCAGCCCAGCTTTGATTCATTCCACAGAAGCACACAGCTGGCTTTCCACCTTTCCACCAGTGCTCATTCCCAAAAAATACTGCTAATCAACCTGGGGTTGACAGCAAGCTTATTACTGGGCTGTGGTGGTTTGGCCATGTGTGTGTGTGTGTGTGCCCCCACCATCTTTTCTGTCTCTCCATCTTTCCTCTCCCTCTGTCAGAGTGACAGTCACCATCTCGGGGATCTGGCACAAAAGGCTGGAGCAGCATGATGTGGCTGATACAGGCAAGAAGCCAGAACATTTTGTGTAGGTTAACTGTCCTCCTAGGCAGAAAGCATCCCTCAGCTCAGACATATGCCAGCAGCCAGCCATTCCTCTGCCCCTCCTCCCCTCCCCAGCTATTCCTCCCACTCAGACTTTCATGCTCGGCCCAAGTTGATTAAAACATTTCTGTCATTAAAAAAAAAAGGAAAAAAAAAGAAAGACAGAAAGAAAAAGGGGTGTTTGTGAAATTTCCTTGCAGCTGCTGCTCCTGTCAGCCATCAAGTTGCTTTTAAACTCTCCCTGATAGAAAGCAGCAGTGTGCTCTGGCTTTCCCTTCCTTGCTGCTCAAGTGCTCCTGCACACAGATATTTCCATGCCAGAGCCATCCAGAGGAGCATCCTTCTCTGCTGCCTCCTTCCGGTTGCCCACAGCTGGGCACACAGAAGGTGATGATGTCTTTCCCCTTTGCATTAGAGCCATGGCAAAACCCTGCACAGGAGGCTACCACCCCTCTCCTACTCTGTTTCTGATACATTGAGAGACAGGCGTGAGCAAAGCCTGTTGTTGGGAATATCTCTGAGCTCCAAGTGATGCTTTTTTGCAGAATGGGGATTTGAATCCAGATGTGGAGCACACAGCTTGCACGTGTCCTTGAAGCAATCTAAGCCTAAACCACACACCTATATCATACCTCACCATTCCCAGGGCCTGAAGAACCCAACCTGAGCTTTATGGCCTTGAGCTGTTATATTGAACACAAGAAAGTTATTCGACTTATCCTCTCTGCTTGAGAGCAAACATCAACCCTCCACGCAATAGTCTGCATGAGCAGCTGATGACCTCCAATGGAAAAAAGGGAAGTGGGATTTACTGTTGCTTTGATGGTAAAATATTACGTTTTACAAATAATAACAAAATACTTGTCTGTCCGTGTGTGTCTGCCCACCCCCCCAAAAAAAAAAGAGACACATGCATGGTATGTCACCTTATCAATTCTGCACTTCCTTTTTCAACCTCCTTGTTCTTTTTCTTATAAAGTCTTTTTTGAAAGCTGGAGAGGGACTAGTTAGAAGGGCATGGAGTGATAGGACAAGGGGGAATGGCTTTAAGCTGAAGGAGGGTAGGTTTAGATCAGATAACAACAAGAAATTCTTTACCGTGAGAGCGGTGAGGCCCTGGCACAGGCTGCCCAGAGAAGCTGTGGCTGCCCCCTCCCTGACAGTGTCCAAGGCCAGGCTGGACGGGGCTTTGGGCAGCCTGGTCTAGTGGAGGGTGTCCCTGCCCATGGCAGGGGGTCGGAGCTAGACAGTCTTTGAGGTCTCTTCCAACCCAAACTAGCCTGTGATTTTGTCCTGTCTGCATGGCCCTGGTTCACTTCATGTTGGTAAGATTTGGTTTCATAAGGAGGGAAAGCCCTGGTGTAATCCAAAATACATGAATTAAATAGTCTTTCAGTCCTACACAATTTGAAAGGCTTAAAAAAGATGACAAAAAAGCCAACTGATGTTTGAAAAATCATGTGCTGCCCTTAAATCCTTGGTTTTGTTTGTCCTTCTACAGTTCAAGGAACAGGTAACTGAGATCTAAGTTTGGTACCTTATGTATGGTAACTCACACTTTCAAAATTCAATAGAAGAACGATGGTTCTCAACTTCAGGTATCTCAGATAGAGCTCCATCTTCATAGGCCAGTCAGCCAATCTTCCTAAAAAGAGAAAATTCATTTGTTAAGAGTTAACCAGCCATTCCACAAGCCAAACTGAATAATTTTTCCATGGCTGAGACATTGAAAACCAGTAATATTATAAGATTAAACAGATAGGAAAAGGAACAAACTGTTTAGTTGTTGCAACAAGGCTAACAAAACTTTTGCTATTTCTTTGTTAATTTGCTAATAAAATGTGGACTCCAAAATGTCTGTTGCACAACTTGCCATCCTAAAGGTGAACTTCTGAGCTTCTCAAACCACGAGAATTGCACTTATTTCAATGTTAATTAAATGACAATCCATTCAAAATTTCTTCTAAGAAAAATATACAGGGGAAGAAAGTTAAAATCAAATGACAGGTTTCTTCTGCTAAAAGTATGTTTCATTTTACTCCCAATTTAAAAACCATAATAAAAATACATCCTAAAGGACAAGAAAATGAAAGTGGGGTTTACTTAATTCTAAAATACTAGAAATAAAGTGTTCTTATGTATTCAAGACAATTTTTCTTCAATTATTTTTCTAAACAAAGCATTCTCATCTCATGCTAACAAAGTATCACTGCACATTTTTGGGTATTTTGATACAACAGCTCTTTCCAGGCACGAAAATTTACTCTGGGCAACACCAGGCCAGCTGAAACTGCATGTGTGAAGGCACAGATGGGCAGGTGTCTCTTGACTAACAGGTCACAGGCCAAACTTTGCCCTTGTAGGATCTAAAGGGATAGATACATATGACTGCTGGAAAAATGGTTAATGCAAGTGCCAGCTGACCCATTCCAGCAGTGAGCAGGTTGATGATGGAATTACCCAAATGACTGCCTGATGAAAGGATGCATTTGTTCAAAGCACATTTGCCTAGCTTGCTAATCTCTGTAGATATCCTGTTGGGAAATCCTTTGAATCCAATACCTGATAAATGAATTTGGCAAGTGCATAAACATCCCGCAAGCCTCTTGCTGCAATAGGATGCACCTGTTACAGGAATGCTGCCGTGCGTTCATTTTCACACAGTACCATTGCTCTTTAAAAATGGGTTTTGATGATGGAGTGAGAAAAGCTGTTACCAAAACTAACGGTACGTCAAACGAAGAGTCACCACCCATATGCTTGGATGCAGCCCAAGAAGAGCCTGGCTGCCATGGGCCAGGCTCACTGCGCGTCCCTCCTCTCCGGGCGGCAGAGTCCACTGGAGGCAGCAACCCTGCCCAAAATGCAGACAGCCAGGTCTGTGAATTCAGCTTCTCATACTCAAGATCTGTGTGAGTTTTATTTACCCCAGGTGTGTCAGCCAGACAAAGGGAGATGCAGCAAGGCTAGGTAGGTAGCAGGGTTGTTTGCTGCTTGGCGATGGAGAGGCATTACAGGCGCAGTTTAGGATTTTCTGCTGCTTTGCAAAGTATTCTGTAATGTTTCCTGTGAAAACCAGCAAGCATCATGAATGTTCCTTGGTGAATAAAAATCCACCTTGCTGACAAGGACTTGAGCAAGTAGGCATCAGATTATTGGCAATGAATTTTATGACTTTGACTTTAACAACTGTGCTTCATGGCTGCTTTGATCACATAATTAATATTCCAGAGAGGTTGCCTCAGTGTGGAGATCAGCTTCAGCAAAGGACTCTGCACAGGGCTGGTGAAAGAGAGAGAGAGAGAAGAGAGCAGAAATTCCCCAAGCATACCAGAAGGCTCATGAGGACACACCATGTCGGACACAGGAGGGGAAGTGCTGGACAGACTTTCCAGATCATTGTTCTAGCAAATGTGTTCACCAGCAGAGCTGTTGCTACACCACGGTTAATAACATTCATGGAAGGTCACCTCTACATTGGTAACAATGATCATCAGGGTTTTTTGAGGCATGTATCAAAAGCCAGTTTCTTAACTGAGGAAGGACACCAACTCCTGTACCTATGTCCACTGAAAAACTGAAAGCCAGAGCTTACATTTCAGACCATCCAGGGGTCAACTACATGCAGAGAAATAATTTGCTGTCTAGCAGCTGAATGCAGTAAAACAGTAAAGTTTTCATAGGTAATTTGCAAACTAAAGAGAGGCTAAATTAATTGAATTAATTATTTCCTATGAATCATTCACTCTTCCCTCATTAACAGGAGCTTGAGTACTTGGCTCCTTCTGCAGTGTCTCCATGGTGGCCCCTAAGGGTCAGAGTCCCTGAGAAATACATCATTTTACTTTCAAATGTGTTTTCATTAAGTTATAGTCAGAAATAACAACAAGAGAGTTAGTCTGTGGAAGAAAGGAGGGGAAATTATCAAGGGGACTTAGTAGCAGTTGAACTTCAATTAGGGATGGCATTCGGGGTCTTCGCAGAAATATTTGGGTGCTTATCTGAGCTCCTGCTCACACCACCTGGATGAAGGGTTTCTCAAAAGCTCCCCCCTTCCAGATGCCACAATTCCCCTAATTAATCCTCCTTTGGACTCCATAACCCCACAGCTATCGCACACACTGGCATCTCCCAGGATTGCTGCAAACATTATTAACCTGTACATTAGAACAGTTGCCAGGAAATGAGAGGGCAGGCATGGATTAGCTGGCAGCAGAGGGATGGAGGGATGAGGGAACATGAGTTCCCTCATGGATACTGGCAGATGAGCATCTGCTTATGCAGCATGTTACACAGTCATAGCAATGCAGCACCTTCCCTGTCCCCACTTCCAGTCAGGTTAGAGAAGCCTTGATGCCATCACTGAAAAGGTTTTAGCTGCAGGCATTGTGTTTTTTATTTTTGTTTGCTGGGTTTTGGTTGGTTTTGGTTTGGTTTTTTTTTTTTTAATGGCTGCATCTAACATGGGAATCTCTGTCTGACATTACAGTAAAGCATTTGCTTTACTGATAAAATAAAGTGTTTGCTTCTCTGTAATCCTCTGGGCTGGTGGATTATGGTGGAGAAGCGGACAGTCCAGTTCCCTTGCTGGAGGTGAGACTCTCTGCTGCAAGACCTAAGGGTCATCCAGAGGATTTGTCTGTGGGTGAGGAGAGAGGGAAAGAGGAGGGGGAAGTAACAGGGGGCTGGCTGAAGCCACCCATCTTCAGTTTGGAAAACAGAGCAGCAGCAAAGAGTTAAGCCAAGATCTTGGATGTCAAAGAGCAGTTTACTCCTAGCTCAGGCCAGTAAACATTTGGGAATTTTCAAGGTTTTGCTCATTCTCCAGCAAGCCTCAACAGATTTTTTTTCTTGACCTATTAACGACTTCCACTGCACTGAGTGCCCCAGGGCCCTAACCCACATCAGACACAATAATTAGGCAAGGCAGACCAAAGGAGGGAAGGGAAATGGCGATGCAGGGGAGGCCCACGGGTCTCAGCAAAGTGGCTGTCTCTGACCTGCTGCAGAAGAAGCAGGGAGCGGGTCTCCTGGCATGATGTGAAGCGGCCTCTGCCACCTCATCTGCAGTCCGATGCCGCGCCGTGTTAAGCATCAACACGTGTTGCATGCCAAGAGCAGTTAAATCCTCTGCAGAGATAGGCACAGCAGGCAGCTGGGCTCTCCTATGGCTGGTCGCAGCTTGGCAGGGCATTTGAAGGAGCTTGGGTTTTTGCTGTTTTTCAGCAGGCTGGGGTTTCTTTTCTGTCTGTTGATAAGAGAGGGAGTCCAAGGGGAGATTTTAAGGGGAAAAAAAGCTCACACACAAAGATCATTTCCTCTTATAAAAGGACCCTGGGAACAAGATAACTGTTACAGTGATTGGAGAGAAACAAAATTAAAACAAAAGTAATTTCTCTGTAAAAATTAGGAGGATTATGCTCCTGGAAAAGCCCCTTGTCCCTTTACCCAGCAGTCAACCAGAGTTCAAAGTAATTAATATTAAAGTATCCATGTAATAGGATGTGTAGAATCCAGTTATAAATACAGATTGCATTATAAAAACATCTTCTGACAAGAGATAAAATTATAGGTACAGAAATCAGAACCACTCTTCCAGAGAGTATACATGATTATGTCTAATCTGGGCAAGCCATTGAAGGAGTATATTGGTAGCAGAGCAATTCTAAATAGGCCAGTGTGTTTCCTTGCTTCCTCTGGTATTGTTCCGTTTACTATGGAGACTTCTTGCATAGGGACAGGAGAAGAATCAGGCTATACGTCCTGCAACAAATACATGAGCATACAGGCAAAGTGGAAGCAACTTTGCTCACTGATTCTCTGCTGTCTGTAGCTTGTATTGTCCTGACCTCATTCTGAATCGTAACCTCACTGCACTCAGTGCCACACAAACACACAGGATGACCTGCTTTGTTATTTAGCTTGAAAGTTTACTGGCTTTTCTTTTAACCAAAAAAGGCACAGAGTGACTCAGGAATTTTTCCCCTTTTCAAGGAGGCTTAAATGTTAGGTGTGTGCATGCAGATATACTTCCAACACTGAAAAATAATTTGGGAGGGGAAGCAAGAAGCTTGGACCAGTTCCTCTAGATGATGGGTTTATGGCAAGTGTGGTCTGAGCTCTCTGCTTTGGAAATAAGATCAAATCCATATGCTTGCCTTTCCATAGAAACATGCCTATACTCTCAGGTTCTGCTTTGCTCCAGGCAGGTTGGTGCTGATATTGAAATTCAAATTCTTCAGAACACCACTACAAGAAGTATTATTCTGGCCAATTTAAGGGATGCAGGAAGATCATGCCCTGCGTCTGTCAAAGGGCATCGTTTTACATCAGTGCTGTCTCTCAAAAACTGAAGCAGAAGCTGCAAAGATCAACATGAAGGAGTATGCAGAAATACCTTGACTCGTTACAAACTTCACTTAATAGCTTGTTACTGAAGATGGAGAACTGCTCAAGAGGGAGAGGATCTGCATTTCTGAAGTGCCAGGCTTTAGTGGCGCTTTATTATTGCAAGTGATACTGCTACAGTCCAAGCATTCCTTTGAGCTGCACAACGGTGTCTGGACAGGAGTCTGATTTAAGACTTTTTTTTTCAGATAGCCAACTGGACATCCAAACAAAGCTTCTCAAGACAAAGGTTTTTTTTTAAAAAAATCCACATTCTTCTCTTTCATATTGATTTTCCCTCTTCTTTAGTGTAATAAGTACAACAGACTGTCCTGTTCTATTTGTTGTCCCTAATCTCTTTCTCTGGGCTCAAAAGCTAATCACAAGATACAGGGGTCTGTTTTTTCCTCTTCTCAACTGTTCTGTCTTTCTCTATCATGCAATTAAATGCAAGAGTCATGGAAATATTTCTAGTTTGCATTTGGCTTTAGAAATCAAGCTGCGTGTATATCAAAGTGGCTTTTCATACAATTTACTAATAAACACCGAATTTGATTCAGTAAATACTCTAGAGACCTGAGATGTTTTAAATACCTGCATAAAGTTATATAATGTGCATAAGTGCTTTTTTCATTGCAAATGACCTAAAGTTATTCAAGTACTTTCTTCAGTACAAATCTCAATGTGCAATATAAAAACAACAACAACATCCATTATGCTAATATTCTTCCTAACTTAATAAAAAGAGGGTTTTGCATGCTGCTTCTAAGCTAGGGAACTACCTGTGCCAACTGAAGTGCTGCTTATTACCTTCTTTTCAGAGTCAAAACATCTCTCTAGGCTTGGTAGTTAAACTTATGTTAAAAGGCTTTTGTGGTTGTCCACAACATTTGATGTTTATTCTTAATTCCCAGAGACATTAAATTCAGACTTGGTAGATGCAGATGATTGAGGGGATATCCAACTTGAAACTCCTGCAACTGTATGAACATGTTCTTCCTTACTTTATATCTCATCAGCCTGATGAAAGTGTGGTTTTCATTATCTTGCCCTTGACTTGTGTGATTTTGCAGATAACATTTCCAGTGCTGGCCACATTAAAAAACAAAACAAAACACCCCAGCCAAACAAAAACCCAAGCAAACAAAAACTTACCACATGAGCAAGAAAGTTGGGAAAGACTTTCCAGATTCATATAATAGAATTTTTAATCTCAACTTCACAGACTTAGGCCAGGGGCAAATCTGCCCCTCACACTTGGAAATGATGCAGAAAGAGTAACCAGGGTTCAGAACTGCCCAATATTTCTTTGCCTTCTTTACCATCCTCATTCTTGCCATACCTAAAGGTATAGTCATCCTGCAGTATCTTTGGCAGTAGGTCACAGGATGAGACATTATCTAAAACAAAAAAATCCTGGCTTCTATAAGGAAATAATTTTCTAGGCAGAATAGTCTATCTACACAAGAAAAATAATACCAAACTCTGCATATTTGAGTACTGGCAGCTGTGGCCCACTCTCTGTGTTGTACAGTTACCAGCTACAGGCTGCATAGGACGGAGACCATCATGCCTTTGGGCCAAGGTTCTTGCTGACCTGACAGCACCACCATCCCCACAACTTGCACTGCAGCCATTTGTCATGACTCCCAGCTGCAGCAACTCCCCTCCTTTCCAGTCCCAATTTCCTTTAGCATTTTATATTTTTCCTATCTTTTCAGGTGCTTTAGTCTGCCTTCCCATTTCTGGTGCCCCAGGGTGCAAAGTTCTGCTCTTAGAAGCCCCCTGCTAACATCAGCTTCCCCCACCTTCATTATCTGCCTGCCCCTCTCAAACTCATGCATTTACTAATCCCACCAAAGCCCCTTCTTAGTTGGAGCTCCCCCCAAATCAGCAGCTACTTGAATAAGGAAGAGAGAGGGCAGAAGAGCAGCCTAGGAGTTGCCTTAAGATGGCATTGCTAGCTGCAACCTGCAATACCCAGGTGGTCAGAGTCAGGCTAAAAGATCTGTGTTGCAGGTTGTACAGAATAGGCAGAGAATACGAACTGGGTTAGTTTCCACACCACTGAAGGCACCTGGATAAAATATGCTAAAAGTAAATTCTCCAGTTAGATGCTTATGAAGTATTTGCTGGAGCAGAAAAGTTGCAAAAAGAATTCAGACAATAATTAGAAATAATGTCAAGTGTTGCACAGAAAGGACAGACTCCCTCATGTTAACTTATAACAAAGAATTCAGCAGGCTTTGTACCACCTTAGGCTACTTTGACAGTTAAACATGAGCCCTCAGTGTGCCCAGGCAGCCAGGAGGGACAGCTGTATCCTGGGGTGCATCAAGCACGGCATTACCAGCTTGTCCCGCTCTACATTGCACTGGTGTGACCTCACCTCCGGTACTGGGTGCAGTTTTGGGTGCCACAATACAAGAGGGACACAAAACTATTGGAGAGTGTCCAGAGGAGGGCAATGAGGATGGTGAAGGGTCTGGTGGGGAAGTCTTATGAGGAGAGGCTAAAGTCCCTTGGTTTGTTCAGCCTGGAGGAAAGGAAACTGAGGGGAGAGCTCGTCATGGTCTATAGCTTCTTGATGAGGGGAACAAAGGGGTAGAGAGTGATCTCCTCTCTTTGGTGACCAGTGATAGGGCCCGAGGAAGCAGCATGAAGCTGTGACAGGGAAGGTTTAGGTTGGATATTAGGAAGAGGCTCTTTACTGAGAGGGTGGTCGGGCACTGGAACAGACTCTGCAGGGAAGTGGTCACAGCACCCAGCTTGACTGAGTACAGTAAGTGTCAGGATGATGCTGAGTGATTAGAGAGACTAATCACTCAGTCACATGCTCTGACCTGGCTGGCCCTGTGTGGAGCCAGGAGGTGGACTTTATGATCCTTATAGGTCCCTTCCAGCTCAGGATATTCTATGATTCTATGACTTCCATCAACAGAAGTTACATAGCACAAGCACAAAAATATTAAATCATCTACTTATTTTTCAGGTTGTCTTTTTGTCACCTGTCCTCCACTGAAAAAATAATACAGTAGCAATATCATAGCTACTGGTATCATCTACCTTTGAAATGAAGCACTATAGTGCTTCTGAAAGCACTGAGAAGCAACAGCAAGGTCCTGCAAAGCTAGCTGCTAGCATAAGAAGTGGTTCCTGCTGTAAGTCTTACTGCTTGAGAAGAAATCATCTGTAGCCTTAATTTACAAGCATTAAAAAAAAACAGGGCTGCCCTTAACATGTCATGCATTCCAGTTCAGAAAAAAAGAAGCTCTATCTATGATTTGATATGAAATAGGGGTGCACTGGTTTATTTTAACCCCCAAGGTTTACATATAGACTTAATGAGATGTGAAGAGATTGACACAAGAGGAATCAAAGTTGACATTCCTCACCTTGAACAAAGCTGATCCCTTCAGGCACAAAAACCAAACAAAAGGGCCTTTTAGTTGAACCAAAGAGTGGCAGAGCAGCCTCAGCTCCCCTGCAACCAGATCCTGGGGGCTTCTCCCACTGACAGCCTCAGGAGCACCCCGCCTTCTGCTGGCCCACTCCGTGCACCACCAGCTGCAGTGAGAAGCCTCACTGAGGGACACCAGTGGCCCAGAAAGCCCCAACACATACCTCCCCAACAAAATCAAATGTCATTCTTTCCTAATGAGTAAGGCTCTTTATACTGACGAGGTTTATTCATCCCAGCTGCTTTGAGGGGTTGTTTTTTCCTGTCTACCTGAAAATAGCTTGGCTGTTTCTGTGGAATATTTACATCTAAACTTTAGCAAAGCTAAAGCCACTTATCCTTAGCTTGCATTATTTATTTCCCAGCCAGGACGTGGAAACAAATGCAGTGATCATCGTCTGCCCCTAGTCACTTTTTCCTTGCCAAAATGTTGCTGAGCCATTTCCACAGAGCTGCTCTCTTTCCCCGGCCCCTCTCAGCTTTTCCCCACTTGTATTTAACGTCTGCCCTACTAATGTGATTACGTGAAACTCTGAAAGATAAACTTTACTGAAACAGGCATGCCTGACAAATAGCCAGAGAGCACCACTGACACCCAAACGTGGAGACGAGCAAACTACATTACCATACCCGCTGGATCGCATAGAAAGCACGTCTTTGACGGGCACACGTGACATGCTAAGAAGATTAAAACAAGAGATGAGAATAAATGACAGGGAGCAGAGAAAACAAAGTAGAGGGGGGCTGGGTGTCTCAGGGGGTGCATAATGGGATAGAGAGATTTTCAGCTCGAGGTCAGTCGCCTGAATCCGACACAGGCTCACAGCAGCTGAGCTCTCGCAGCCCCTCAGATGCCATTGAGTGATTGGCACTAACTGATATGAAATAAGTTGTTAGCTCAGGTTTATCCCCAAAGGAATAATCATCAGACCTCTTCATCCAGAAACACAGCCTCCCATGCCTCATTCCTTACCTTCTATGGGTGAGACAAGCCTGGTCCTGCCAGCTACCCAAGTCCCTGTCACTGTGTTTGGTTGGTGCAGCACTGCAAACAGTGAGCATCAGCCAGGCAACTTAGGAGAG
The DNA here is from genome assembly GCA_027925045.1 of Hypotaenidia okinawae. NCBI lineage: Eukaryota > Metazoa > Chordata > Aves > Gruiformes > Rallidae > Hypotaenidia > Hypotaenidia okinawae. The sequence goes on from BSDF01000002.1 coordinate 67,615,652, forward strand.
GTGAGTCCAGACCCAGCCAGTCACGAAGTGGAATGGAGAGCGGACATTCTGTCTGCCTCTGAGCACCGGGCGGCAATGCAAGGATGATGCTTTGCAGACACCCGATAGGGATCCACTGCCAGAGCAATTCTGTTTTTCTAAGGAAGAAGGTGAAAAAAAAAGTGTGATTGGGAACTTTATTGCCCCCAAATTAGGAGTGTGGAGATGCTGAGGATTTCCTGCAGTACAGAAAATCTGAATGATTTCATTTTGGATGTAGTGAAGGAGTATTTCTTGTTGAAAAGCTGAGGTGACATATTTTTGTTCTGACCTGTTCCACTCGATTTGCCTGACATTCACTCAGGAAAGTAATAAGAAGTTCAGGTGTTTCTCACAATAACAATGCAGCATAGATTTCAGAAAACCAGTTTCAAACAAAAATTAACAATCTCGTAGCAAAATGTAACAAAATGTCCAGTTTTGTCTGAGTTGCTCTTGAGGAAATACGTTGACAAATTACCACAAAAATTAAGATGGGACCAAAAAGCTTTTTATTTCTGCAAAGTGTGCAATTAAAAAAAAAACAAAAAACCAAGACAAATGTTTTAAACAGGCTCTTTTCCCCAAACCAGTGTTTAATCCCATCACACGCCACAGCCTTTCTGCACGATACATCACACAAGTCGTTTTAGGTGAAATCCGAGCCCCTCTAAGGACAGGCTGGGGAGTTCATCTGTGGATTTCAGCGTAGCCTGGATTCCTCTCCAAATCCATGCGTTGTAAATCCTTGATTGTAAAGAAAGGATAATGGAACCTTCTGTAATGGACGGGGAGTTGCTGTACAGCAATTAAGGAAAACAAACGAATGAGAAACTCTGCTTTCAGCTTTTATTGCCTATATGGGCTGGCATTGCCCATAATGTTGTAGAGGGAAAAACAAAGGCACATCCTTGCCAGTATGGCTCTTCCCAGTCTAGGTGCATTTTGGTGAGAGAATAGCATCCTTGTCCCATGCTGCTTCAGTGCTCCCACCTACCGTTGAGAGGGACAGAGAAGGTGGTTCTTTCACCACAGATTTAGGGTTGCTGACAGCAAGCAGGAGCAGTTCAACCAGTGCACCAGAGGCTGGGAGGTGGTGCACGTTGTCAGGTTTTGGTCTAGAAGCAGCCAGGTGTTGCTGCATGCTGCCTGGCTGCCTGGTTGGTTGTAACAAGGTGAACCCTGAAAGTTGTTAGCTGACAATTAGAAGAGCCAGACAGGAAAGGCAGATAACGAAGCAGGGACCTGAGATGTGCAGCGCTGGCCATGGGTGCTCTGCCTCACAGTGCTGATGATGGACGCTGGGAACAGCCTGGGCTAGTGAGCGAATTTGAGTCCTTCTGGCGAGCTTAGCTGTGGGCTGCTTGCTGAGATGGTGGGGATGGAAGCTGAAGTCACCAGGGTACCCCTGGAGCATTCACCAGTGCCCAGCTAAGCTTAATGCAAAAGCAAAGGTCCCCTTGGCCTGTGGAACCTCCGGAAGTGGAGTACTAGTTATTGTGGTGGGGGGAAAAGCAGGTGGCAAGATCCCCTCTGAGTTTCACTTGTGGCTAGCTGAGAGCAGCATCTGAACAGCCCCCGCTGTAAAGTACAGAGTGGGTTGTTTTCTATGTGCTTTGGATTTTGGATTTTACCAGGAGACATGAGAAACCAAGAGGGAAAGAAAAGCAGGGCAGTTTGTCATCTGCGAATCACGTTATCTTATAATGGCTTTAGAACTTATTTCTATATGATACAAATCAGAGAAGTCGTCAAACTGATGTTAAGGAACTGTGCCTGGGTGTGCTCACGCATGTATATGCCTAGGTGTGCATACATGCTTGACCTTGTGTGTTCCTACGTGCACGCGAGTGCAAGCTGTGCTACTGCTTCTCTTAATTCTCCTTTGTTAAGGTACAGTAGATCAGTTTAACATCAACTAAGCCTATGTATCAAAAGCATCCAAGAGTTTGGGAAGTAAATGCAGTGGTGCTGAGATTGTGATGCCCGAGCCACCAGGAGCCACACGTGGAACCTGAACTCCCTGTTGTCACGTAGAGGACGTGGCTACTTGTTGGGAACCCAGCCAGACCCCTGTAACAAAAAGTTGACATTAAACACTATGATGTGCAAATCTGACCAAAATCAGGTGATCTAACAGCTGCTGTCGACAACAAACCAGGCCAAATTTGTAGCATTTAAGTCAAGACACTTTGTATATAACTAGTTCAGGATTTATCAAATGTAAATCTATGCCATAGCTAGTAGCCACATAAACCTCCCTATGCCACGAACAATTTTAGCTGGATGATCAAAGCAACTGCTTGTTCCACTTAGGGATTTTTCCAAGGCCTTGCTGTAAGCGATTTGAATCAAGATGTGCCGTTCCTGAGTAGAGCATAGCCCCACGTAAGGAGGGACAAGGATGCTATTGGTGGCTACGTGCCCCCGTCTAAGTTCACAGATCATAATCTAAAGCTGGCTGGAGATTGACAGCTCCATTTCCCAGTAGCTTTCAAAGCCTTGAAATTGGTTTTCACCCTTCCTGGGAACAAAAATAAAAAGGTTTCAACTTTTTTAATGGAAATGTAACAGCATCAGAAGAGTCATTTGGGGGTCCAAATTTTCATCTTCTCTTTCAGAAAAGAAGGAGGTCAGGACATGGAGAAAGGTCGTGAGAAACTGGGTTCTTGCAGTTGCGCTCCTAAGCTCAGAGAAACACTTCTCCCATCTAATGGGAACCTGGTTTCCAACATCCACAGCTATTACTCAAAGCTCCAGGTTAGCAAGGAAGTTTCTCCCTGTCTTTGGTCTGTTTCTTTTCCTCCAGCCACTAAACGAAAAATGTAATCAAATGCAATTAATTGCAGGAAAATTTCACTCGGTTGCATGTGTTTGGAGCCTCTTTGCCGTCAGCCCAGCCCCAGATGATGGGATTATCCGTGCTTATTAATATGATTCCATTTAACTCTGCTGCTGCTTGATATTCTGAGGCACGAAAATTTGTGCAGCAAAGCCTGTTTCGTGGTGAAAAAAATGCCTCTGCTCCATAAAGTCTTTTGCACGCTCCAAGCTTTATTGCCTTTCCTCTGTGCATCTCAAGTACAGGCTTAAGCCCTTGCAGGATTGGAGCCAAACTGCACCGAATTCCTGTGCGGTCTGTTAATGTTGCTGACACACAACATGCTCCAGACTGATGCGAGCCCGTCAAGTCTCAGTTGCTGCTCTTCATGTCCCCACCTGCCCTGCTGTTTGACACCCCACGGATTCGGAGTCTCAGCTCCTCCAGGCCTTCCCCAGTTAGGAACTGTATCTCCAGGTCATCACCTGGCAGGTAGTTTTTTGTCCTTCTTTGCGTGATAACTTCAATCTGGTTGATTTCTTACCATTCCAGTACCTGAAGGGAGCATACAAACAGGAGGGGAATCAACTTTTTCAAAAGGTAGACAATGGCAGGACAAGGGGGAATGGATTGAAGCTAAAGGAGGGAAGGTTTAGATTAGATATTAGGGGGAAGTTCTTTACAGAGAGAGTGGTGAGGTGCTGGAACAGGCTGCCCAGAGAGGTGGTGGATGCCCCAGCCCTGGATGAGTTCAAGACCAGGTTGGATGGGGCTCTGGGCAACCTTGTGTAGATCCAGGCCTGGAGGTTGGTGGCCCTGCCAGTGGCAGGGGGTTGGAACTGTATGATGCTTGGGGTCCCTTCCAACCCATGCCATTCTATGATTCTATGATTCACTACCCAGAGAGAGAGAAAAAAATGTAATAAATTAAAGTCTTCTTAGGAAATTAAATAGTCTTGAAAAGACAATCAGCTGGATTAGGAAACAAAGATAAGCTTCAGAACAGCAAGTCTGGAGACTTAACTGCCATATGTCTATGGCAGTTAACTCTCCCCTCCTGTGACATCATCATTGCATACATCATCACAAGCCACTGCACTTGCTGTGTGCCCTGAGCCCATGCTATGGTGCAGATAAATGCTAGCATTTCCTTCAGAGGCATTCGCTCTCAAATGGCTGTAACACAGCCTGGCTCCTGTTCAAAATGGGGCCAGAAAAGATGGCATCTGGCATGGGACTGTTCTACGCTATTTACATGGCAATACACAAAGGTCAAGCTGTTTCCTGAGGATCCGGGACCGGCTGATGTCCTGTGCAGATGCCTAATTCCTCAGGATTCCTAATTCCTCCCTTTTCTGTCATGTGCTGCTCTCGGGCATGGTGGGTTGTTTGGCTGCCTCTAGCCTCCCACCCCCAAATCAAAGCCTATTACTAGTGGTAACCACATTCTGACAAACTCCATTCATGCCTATTTTTAATAGAATCTGCTTCAGAGGCAGTGACAGTTGCAATTAGCCCGGATGCTTTTGGGAAGGTAATGGACAGGATGGATCCTTGTAAGATCTGAGGATCTAGTGGGAACAGAGTTGGTAGGACTCTAGATTTAGTCAAGTACTGCCCTGGTCACTTCCAGCCTATAGCTAAATAAGGAATTATGGAGACATACGGAGAGAAGAGTTGAGGAGCTTGAGATCTGAAACGTTCCCATGCCCCCTGCTCTCTGACCAGGAGAAAGTCACATTTAATATCTTGGTCTTCTTATTTATATAATAGAGAGAGAAACACAGGCTCATGTTTGCTAAACCCTGAGATTAGAAAGGAAGGGTAGTAAATATGGGGCAATCTACTCTGACTGAAATGCAGCTTTAAAAAAAAAACCCTTTCAAATAGCAATCTAATGCACATTATATGTGTCTCTATATATGCCATAATAGCTTTTAGAAATACATGTCATGGCCTTTATTTATGATTTAATTGTGCTGGTGTCATCATGACGTGATTTCATTTGAATTACAACTCCAATGGGAAATCGACGTGTCACCTCAAAGACAGGCAAAGTCTTCGGGGGACAGTATAAGAGAGAGAGGCAATCTGGGAAGGAGATTTCAGAGCTGTGGCAAAATTAATGTGATCTGGTATAGTGGCTGGAGCTAAGTGACACGTTTGACTTCCTATAATGATCTATAGCAACCCTGTTTGGAAATATTCTTGGGTTTTTTTCTTGTCTTCTCCCATGATGCGGCTCAACCTCCAACCGCCTCATCCTTTACCCCATGGGAATCGCCAATCTAATTTTCAATGCCAGTACTTTCACGGTACAGCTCATTAACCTCATAGCTGAAAACCCAAGTTCACACAAAGTAAGTTAAGTAAGTATTTTTGTGCATCTCTGAGAAAGAGTAAAAAAGGGGCAGAAAGAGGCATAATAATAAAATAATAAAATGTTTCTTCTACTGCAGCAAGACTCTGAATAAATACTGCAGCTTGTAATTCTGCCACCCGAGGAAGACATAAGAAAAATAAATAAATACACAAGAGAGATCTCAAAGACATTAAATAGCCAAAATTTTGGTAGCACTCTATTGCCAGATACAGCTACTGTATTACTCCTTGTCATACTGCTGTTTCTTTGTCTATAAATTCTGTGAGAATTAAAACATTCAGAAAGAGGCTTGGCCTAAATATAGTTAAAATGCCAAATGACTGGACGTGAGCCCAGGCAAAGGAGTCTTTGCTTCATTTCTTCTTGAAAGGGTCACTGAAGACAAAGGTTGGCAAAGGACACGGCTGCGACATGCAATGCTGTTTTTGTTCACAATTCCATTATTTATTCTAGCATTTATAAAAGGTATTCTTTACAGTGTATCTGGGGATATATAAAAAATGTAAATCTACAAGTATTACAAACCTCTTCAGACTATTTCCTTGGAAGAAAACTCTTTATGCTCCTCACAATAGCTGCTCTGTAAGGCAGAAATGGAGGAAGCAGACAGGCTTAGTATCGCGGGCTCATGCTTTTTTTCAGACCAATGGAAAAAGGAAATTCCAACAATTGGGACCACCATACCCCAGCAGTGTCTCTTTTACAGCCCCAGATTTTAAGTCTAACCTGTATCGCTCACGGCTGTAATAACTGTTCTAGGCACTTCCTGCTCTTGCCATCATGCCCTGCCAAAGCCACATGGCTCACAGAGACATCACCCACAGCCTGAACTGCTTCCACAGAGACAAGGAGCCCGGTGCAGACACCAGTGCGGTCATTTAATAGACTTTCTTTAATTAACAGTGCTAAGCAAGCAGAAAAGCATGCTTCAAGGACTGTGCTGCCCAGAGTAAGCTGCAGGCATCACAAGTAGTCCGTCACAAAGGAAGGATGAAGCAGGAGGAAACTACACTCAGCCCCCACCTCAATTCTACCTGGGAGACCAGGAGAAGGAGAGAACATGTCTACGCATCTTCTTTCCCCAACTATAATGTTTTAGCACCCTGACTCAGGCCTACCCCTGTGCAAACTTTATTCCTCTGGCTTAGCAGCACTCTTGAGAAAAGCTAGCCAGAGCCAAACAAGCAAAGTTGTTGCAATTTGATAAATCATTGCAAATATAGTTCATATGTAGTAGTAGTTTTATATTTGTAAATATCTCAGGAAGATGTTGGAATTAAAAAATCAGTTATTATAGAATGGTACAGTATCTCAAAAATGGACAGAGGACTACGTTGACATCTTTGAAAGGTAATGGCTTTTAACCATCTGTAACACACTTCTTATGCCTGTAATGTCCTGACACCTATTAATCATTTATTAAACTTCTTAAACATCACCCCTGTTTAAAAATCCATGGGCTAAATAAATCCATGGGAATTACAAGGAGCAAAGAGAACATGAAGAGAAAACACTGATTTCATGAAGAAGTATTCCTAATGTTTCTAGCAATTTCTCACAGTAGTAAAGGTATTAAAATAAGGGCCAAGACTGGGAATTTGCTGGACTCGCTGGACTGAGGGCAGTGCCGCAAACCAACACCAGAAAATCTGGGAAAAAATTGTTTTGTTTTTTTAGTAATTTTTTTTTTCCAGTGTAGCATATTAACCCAGGGAGAGACTGTTGTGCTGCTTAATACTGGAAAGTTTGAAGATACATGTGTTTTCTGAAAAGCCCGAGTTTTTGACAAATATTTGTCACCTGGAAAATAGCACCTCTTAATCAGTCAGACAAGGTGCTGGTGGATGAAACACAACATGCTGTTCCTGCAGAAAACAGGAGATGAGTTGCCACATCAAACTCAGATCTCTCACACTGCAGCACAAGAATATGACTAATAGGTTCGGTCAAAATATTTACATTTAAAAATATTAATTTGCTTCTCCCCAAGAGGTTCTCTAAGCCTTAATGCATTGCTATTTTTATTTCTTTGATTCATATCCTGGTAACTCTAAACAAACATGGGCTTTCACATTTACAATCTAAACATCCATTAAAACCACATATCATGTAACTCCCTGCTTCCTTTTCCTATCCACCTTATTGTTTGGACCCGTGAGCTGGGGACACGTCTGACCTGCTTGGTGGTGAAGCCCCTAATTTCAACTCTCGAGCGTTCAAACCTGAGGAACAAGCCAGTACTTCACTTACATAGTATTTCTGCAAACTATTTCTACCCAGAAAGGATGTCATGCTGTTAGATTTGGAGATGACACACATTGCTGTTTTCCAGGAGCTAACGGAGAAAGGGGCAATATGGAGAAGAGTGAAAAGCACAAGCTCCCTCCCTTGTGTGGTTATCCTCCAGCTGTGCTGGGTTACTGGTGGTCCCAGAATAAGATACCTGACGTTGTTTCCTGGTGGAAAAGACTACTTAGTTTGCAGACTTCTCAGTGGATTATCTGGATAGAGCCGCAGGCAAACCCCTAAGGGTGACTGCTTCGGGGACATGCCAGATGCAGGTTGAATTTGGGCTATTTCAGTGTGTTCGTTCATTCTCCATCAGCGTGTCTGCCCTCTTTTCAGTCTCCATGTGCCATCTCAGTATCATCTGATAGACAAGAGCTGTCCTACTGGTGACCTTTTTTGTCTCTGATACCACTCTGAAGGATGGCCTTGGGAAAGGAACCAAACCCAGAGGGCAACTGTGCAAAATGTACTTAGAGATTTTTAAATCCTCTCACTCAAATTAAAAGTGGATTAAGTACAATCCTGGGCAGTTACTAATCCAATGGATATTAATTCTAACATTATTCATAGAATTATCGCAAAATAGATGCAATCTGATCATATAAACAATACCAGTTCCAAATCAAGTGTCATGTTAAAATCAAATCACATCAAGATCTATCTCTAAACTTTTGTGTAGCAGGGAAACCTGTCAGGGGAAACCACCAGCTCCCCTTTCTATCAGTTTATGAGCTCTTTTGTGAAAGACTCGTCCCAGAAAATTGTCACCGAAAGGCCCCAGGAAAAAACTTCTGGACACTTAGGAAAGGTTTCTGTTCCTATGTCTGTAGGATCACACCCATCCCACCAATGCCAGAGTAGTGGCAATGCATGCCAGGCCCAAGAACACCATAAAATGATTTATATAGCAGGTTTGAGAGCTGTTTTTTGTTGACTGCATGCTTAAACCTTGCATGTGGCAATTTTTTTTTCTCCACTCGAAACATAACCTATCTGCTATGAAGGCAAAAAAAAAATGTTTTAATGAATTAAGTCAGCCCTTTTGATGCATCCCTGAATAGACACCTGAGATTTACATGAAGCTTATCACATGGTTACTTTATCTTCCATTTTTGTTAACGGCTCCTAACAAGGTTATTTCAGAAAACAGCAGCTTCATCCTATGGGCCCTGCTTCCCAAGGCAGTGAGAACAAATTGTACCCCTGCAGCTTCCAAGTTTTCCACAACACTGGTGTGGCCAGGGCTGCCAGTGGGGTTGTGGAGTGGCAATGAGCACTGCAGCTTGAAAAACGATGCACAACTGGGCCTCCTGGCTGAAGGCTTGCAGAGGCTTCCCCCACTACTCCCCTCCACCAAAATGAAGGGCAGAATGATGGAAAGGCGTGACGGCCCTGCTCTGCATCACATGTCACTCATCAAGCTGGGGCACAACCGACAGGAATGGCTTTAAAAACTGCCAGTTGCTTCTTCCCCACTGCTCAGGAGCTGTTCCTGAGCCCTCTCAGAGGTCTGCACCCCCGAATGCAGGGGAGTGCTGTGCCTGTACCCGCCTCACTTGCTCCCAGGTGCAACCTAAAATAGAATAATAAATTGCACATGTGAGATCCTTGCACGTCTTTATAAGGTATACAGACGCACAAAAGGATTTGTTCCTGATCTGCTAGGTTGTAAGAATTTAATAAAGGTACTTAGAACCACTGCCTTTTGCTCCCTACAAGGGCATTCCTGTTAAGGTTTTTATTTTTTGTGTGTTCTAGAGGATTAGTGGGGTTAATGATAATGCAAATGCAGTGAACTACTGTCAGAGGACATGTTAGCAGGACATGCCCTGCACACCCATCTGCTTGTGTTCCCGGATAAGAGCAGTACTGTTGGTGTTATGGGAGGTTTCCCATTACCCAGGGTATGCACCCGCCTTTGGGGACCAGGCAACCTCCTGAAATGAGGATATAAAATGTGAAAACGGTTCCACTCAAACCGTTACAAGTTTTGGGGATCACTTTTGTGCTAGAGCACCTGGCAGAAGCTCGTGCCCATGAGACATGGCAGTGGGGATGAAGAACAGCCACATCCCCTCTCATGGCCGCCCTGATGCCCATGCCACTGCTGCAATATGGAGGGACATCTCTGTGGCTTGAAGGGGTGTTAGAAAGGAACAGAAAGGAAACAAAACGCATCACCTGATCCGATCGATCTGACCAATATGTGGGGACCTGTCTTTAGGTGCCAGTGGTAAAAAAAAGTGCAGCATCGATAATTGATGTTGATGTGAGGTGGGGCATAAGTTTCAAGGTCTTCAAGCAGGAAAGCCTCTGGAAACATAGGGTGTTAATCACCTACTTAGGAACAGCAGGAGAGACCGGGTTAACTGTGAAAATACTTAAGGCTGTCTCCACCTTGCAAAAATTTAGCCCTCATTTTTATGACAAAAGATTTGCTCAGCTGCAAGTGTCAGCAACAGCATTCCTCACTCCAGGTATTTGTCTAGTATAATTAAGTGTGGAGCAGGGTATAACGTAGCTGAAATGCAATATAAATTAATCCTACATTCATAGTGTGTAGTCACAAGAGCACGTATTCATTACTCCTCAATTTTTTAAGCATATTTCGGCACTTTTCTGCAACAATCTCTTATTTCTCTGGTTCTTTGCCTGAAAAGTAAATTCCAGCCAGCCATTTATGAACGTTTTCAATCTACAGCATTGCTGAGCCCCTATATATCTCCTCCACTTCCATGAGGTGCATACAGTGTATTTTTTCCACTCGGTAGGAAAAGAGATGAGCAGTGCGTTTGCTCCTGCAGCTGTTGATTGTGCGGAGAGGAGGCTGCTGCAGTTTTCCCAAAGGGAGCTTAGCAAGGTTCCTTTTCATTTCTTGTTTTGTGGCCTGCCTCTTCAGGCAGCAATTCACTCAGCACCTTGACCATGAATCCCTTGTAAATGGGCATTTGCTCAGTCTGTTTTTAGGCACAGTACTTAACACTGGTCTTAGGACGTTTCTAATTACTGAACGAGGGGCACCGTGTGACAGGTTTATAGTATATTATACTGGGGGTGGGCCAAGTTGTAACAACATTTTGGGTCAGGCCAGGGTCTCAAGAGATCATTAAAATCTGAAGCAGGCCACTTGACGGTAAATGCCAGCGCAGAACTGAATTTGATTCCCATAGTTCTGAAAGAAAAAGAAAGCCAACTCATTAGCTAGCTGCCCAGGCTAGTTTCATACAGCATTATTACTTTGTTCTTTTATCTGGCACAACGATGTGTTTGGATATTTACTGGTTGTTAGAAAAGGCCAAGGCAAAGAAATCATCACGTGCTGGTGGAAATCATGCTCTGGCTGGTGATAAAGCATTTATTTTCTATGGCACATTTTTAACATCGACACTACCAAAAAAGGAATAAAAAAGGGAGATCTGTTACATGAAAGATAAGGACTAATCAGCTGGCTTCCATAAATTCATAATCTTTGATCCTTTGCCCAAATTTATACCAAATTTGCCGAGATCAGCATTTTCACTTCCCCTTTGCAAACAGCTCCTCTGCATTACAGGAGACACTAGTAGGCACGGCTTGACAGCGTCTCCAAAGACATTCAGCAAGCACATCTTGGGGCCCATCACTGCTGCTTCTGTGCTTCTTTAATGCGACTGGGCTAAAACCCAGGGCAGCTAAAAACGATGCCTTTTCTGGGTAAAAAGAACTGGTTTAGAGGTATGTGGAGAAATACGACTTATTTTCATTAATATATTCCTGTTTGCTAAGTTATTTCCATAAGTTTCTAAATCAAAGAAGATACATACGACTATGTATTTGAAGACTGTTCTATAGGAAGATGGATAAAATGGGCCTAAGTTAACAAAACAACTTTGTCTTATCCCTTGCCTGCATCTGAAAGCTATAAATAGGAAACTAAATAAATTGAAAGTGAGACAGAAAGGACTGGACCAAGCCATGAGGTTTGCATCTAGATATGAATCCTCTCCAAGTTGCTGAAAGCAAATTGCAAATGGATTTTTGAATTCAATTTAGAGAAATAAGGCTAGGAAGTCTTGCCAGGGTCATACGGAAAGGGTCGCTGGAAAGCTACTTACTCAAAATAAAAGCATCCATTCTAATGCAACTTGCTCGGTATTAAGGTGATTAACTCATCCTTCCCCCTGACTCTTCCCTTTTCTCATAAGCATTCCTGCATTTTTAAAATTTTTTTTTTTGGACCTGTGCCTTCACCTCCTGGCTGCTCTGGTCTTGTCACAGTGCATCCCCTGGCAGCTGTTTCTCCTGTGGATGACTTACACTCATCCGTGAGCCTGTGGCCACCTCTCACCTCCCGATGTCAGCTCTCTGGGGTAAGGACCTTCTCTATTGCCCTGCACAACAGTGACTCATTCATGGGTGGGCTCAGTGAAGGCAAATGATTAGGCAGCGATAAATCATTAATGCTGCAGGGAATGGCTCCAATGGGATGAACCAACACAACACCTTACTGGTAAGCTTGTGCCCACCTCCCACCTCTCCTCTCCATCCCTGCTCCCACGGCCAACTGGTGCCTCCAGCACCCATCCCACCCACGCTTTAACGGGGAAGGAGAACAAGCAAGCAGCTGGAGACAGGCAGAAGGGGAGAGGCAGAGAAGTAGGGGGTGAGCAAGCCACCAGCCACCAGCACTAAGCCCTGAGATGGGTGGAACTGTAACCTTGCAGAGGAAAACAGACCCTGGGAAATCAGACAGGGCTTTTTCTTCTCAGAGGCCTAAAATTAAAGCACCCAGAAACACACGAAGCTATGCCTAAGTGAAAAACCAAGTCAGCAGAACAAAGCCAATTTAAAACAACTAAGTAGGTTCAGTCCCTGAAGCTCATGAGTTACCGGCACAAAGTCTCCCCCTCCGTACCTTAGATTTTCCCGAGGATCATTTCCACTGCCTTGTTCTGCAGCACTTTTGCACTGGTGCACTGTAAGGTCCCCTTGCAGAGTGAGACCTGACAGACTCGGAAGCTGAGAATTACGCTCTTTGCTCTCACGGTTTATCTTCCAAGTGGGGCAGCGGGCTCTTTCAGTGCCAAAAAAGGGAATATCAAATTAATCCAGGAATGCACTGGAGCGCTTGGCACATCTACAGCAAAAAATCTGGCTGAGCTCAGTCACAAATCACAGAGCTCCTTGCTTTTTTTTCTTTTTTCATTTTTATTTTTTTGCCTGTTCGTTAGACACTCTGTATTTTGCTGTTAGTGCTGACAAAGTAGCCAACCTTTCCTAAGCCTGCAAAGAGTTAACCTTGGCTAAACAACAGAAGGAGGGGAGAAGGCAAAAGACAGCTCGAAGGGTGGAATTAAATCCCAGCGCTATTAAAACGAGTAAGGTCAGTATCGCTGCTTGTTGAGCTCATAACAAGCCCTAGATTTTCCAAGCGTTTTCTATGACCTTGTCTAATCCAAGCAAGGTGCTCTTGTAGTGGGTTACACTTCTATAGAAAGAGATTGGAAGTGAAAGGGAAGAGAGAGAGGGAGGAGAGGGAGAGGGAGCTTGAGCCTCACACTGCAAAGGATTACAGCACGTGCAGTTTTATTTCATGGTCTGCCAAATGCCCCTTGCTGTGTCTCTGAATGGAAAATGGGATAGAAGAGTGAGCTGGAATTTACAGGGCCTTTGAAAAGCAACTGGTGTCAGCATGTGCTCCAAATATGCCAAGTACTTCTTTCAATAGAGAGAAGGCCTCTTTTGGCTTTTACAGGGCACATGACAGTAGGCAGAAGACAACAAACATTGCTCTGCTGCGACCCTAACAGAGAGAGAAATCTTCCCACATCTCCCCAGCTACGAGGCAAACAGGAGGAAATACGATCGCAGCTATTTTTGTCCTGCATGCTTCTCACGGCGATGCTGCCGCCAACATCTGCTAAATTACAGCTTTAAAGCCTCACCTTTCTCAGACAAGATGGGAACACGGTGTGGTTTGCCGGGTTCTCACTGGGTGCTCGAGGCAGTGGGTGTAGGCTGTGTCCCAGTTTTTTTTCCCACAATTTTGTTTGTTTCTTGAGGTAAAACCTCTGTCTCATACGTAACCTTCCACCCCGTGGTTTCCAGCACCGACCTCAAGAGGTGAGAGCTGGCAGCAGGAACACATCCGTTGTATGGGTATCCTATGCGGCAGGGCTGCGACCTTAGCCTGACCGCATGGGTAGAAAGGGTCTTGCTGGTTTTGAAAAAGCTTTTGGCTGAACAAAGGCTTGCACAAAGTAAAGCAGAGCAGCGTGTGTAAGCACCCTTCCTACTGGAAGACAAAGCCCAATCCAGAGGACATGCCATGAGCTGCGAGAAGAAGTGAGCCCTGGGGTAGCTGCTAGGCAGAAGAGAACGATTCAGGAAGAACGATACCCATGTGTTTATAGGGAGGTTATATGTTATTATTCCTTCTCCTCATGAGCTTCATTTATTGCTTTTGGAATGGGATAAAGAGAAGAAAATTTGGACTTAAAAATAACTTGCACAGTCTGATGTACAAAGATAATATACATGACAGCCTAAGATACAGATTACGGGAACACAGAAACATATATTTAATTATGTATTATTTTTAGACACAGAAGAAGTATAGAGAGCCTGCTCCAAGCAGGGGAGTAACTGCACTTGGGAGTCATTTACCTGTCTTCAAAAAAAACTAAGTGACATTCATGAGTACCCTTCGCATGAGGCTTTGGGCACCCCCTCCCTTTTTGCTTGAAGGAGAATCAAGCATAGGCTTACAGTACTTGGCTGGATGGTGGCCCAGCTCATTTCAAGATCTAGCCCCAAGCAAAGCGCGTGCTTCTTCCTACAGGCCTAAAAAGGCCCACGTGGTCAGAAGCTTCCCTCTTTGTAGCAGCGCCCTGCTTCTATGGCAGTTGCTGAGCTGTTAAGTTCTTTAAAGGATGTCACTGCAGATGATTCACTTTCAGTCACCACAGGCCTAAATGCAACGTTAAAAGAGACGTGTGCATGTTTGTGTGTGTGTCCGTATTTGTGGCGGCCTTGGTGCAAATGGGAACCAATACTGGTGAAAATGAATCTGAAGAGGTTTGTGTTTCATTTGGCAAAACTTTGACTCCAACGAAATGTGGTATCACAGTACCTTGCAACGGACAGAACTAGAGTTATAGTGTGAAAGAGTTGAATGGGACGGTGGGTATGTCTGAAAGTGGTCTTCACACTTTACAATACCAATACGTTGTTTGTCTGTCCCCTTCTGTATTTAACATAAAGTTTCAGCCATGAAGTGCGGTCATGACAACACACTGCTGATACTATTTGAGATATGGAGCACAAAAGGACAAAATTTCAAGGGAAAGTAAGTGATGAAGATGACAGGCAAACACAACAGCTAAAGGTGCAGCAGCATCCTACAAAGGCTTTTCTGTCTCGTTTTCCAGAGCCCAGTGCTGTCAGCATACTTTAACGGTTAAGTTTCTCCACATTAGTGCGTGGTTGCTATGATCAGAGTACAGGAAACGGCTCACCGTGCCATCCACACCGGTGACAGGTTTTACAGCGTGTGCCTTACATTTAAGTCTGCTCCGTATGAGCACAGATGTTACACAGGTAGCATACTGTATACACAGCTATGCAAATATATGTATATATAAATTTCATATTTGTTTCTCCCACTGTGTTATATGGAGCTAGGCACTGGTAAAACACCTATCTGGGCTCGAAAAGAAAATGTTTTTCTTACAGCTACATGCTTGCTCTCCACCTTAACTCAGCCTTGAAATTCTTGCATCTGAAGAAGGAAACCAACATCTAGTGTGCTTTAGTATCTGACTACCAGCAGCTCACGTGTGTTCAGGTTATGAGCTTCCCAGAGCCTCCTGAAAGACACCTCCCCGGTTATTCCCAGCAGCTTTAGAGGAGGCCAGACGCCAGGCTTGCACTTTAGATGTGCCCAGAGTTCCCCCACGACGGCACCACCATGCAGAGCAATTCCACAGTCCCCCCTTTGTGACTGTCTCTCCATAACAAACCTCGGTCTAGATGGGACCAGGCTAAAAATTCCCATCTCGCTGCTCCAGCCAGACAGCATTTATCATCACCTTGAATGTAATGCTAGCTTGAGACCTCCAAATAAATGAATTGGTGCAGCTAAAGCTCTGCTGAGAGCTTGCTACGCTCTGGTCAGGCTCTGTCAGCTTCTGGGAAAAAAACAACTTGCTTTTCAGAAAAGTCTCTGTTTGTCAATAGAAAATAAAGTCTAAGTCATAAACCACACTGGGCAGAGGTCAGGGTGGAGGATCCTCAATGGGGCGTCAGAGAATTGCTTGCCTGCTAGTGTCCTTCCTGACAGGCTTTTTGCTGATCCCACTTGAATTTGGGAGGGGAAGGACAGGGAGGAAAGGGGTAAACATTTCTCACTGGATAGCAGACAGGCCACTGCACAGCCGCGCTCTCTGAGTAGGAAACCCTGCCTGAGCAAAACAGAACCACAATCAGGCAGCTTCTCCTCATTTAAAGGAGCTCAGCTTATTTGTAACAAGAATTAGCTTTTCTTGTAAACCCCAGGCATGGGTAGCTTTTCTCTCTTTCGCCGATCCCGTTCCTTGCATTGGTTAATGAACTGCTGTCCTGCCTTGTTGCCCCATCCCTACAGAGCACAGGTGCGTAGCACAGCCCGGGCCTGCTGTTTCAGCATCCCGAGGGACTATTCCAGCTGCACAGCCTCAGCCAGAAGATGAAAGCCTGACCGATCCGATTTAACAAGTGGGAGTCTAAATTCTCCCTCCCTCCCTCTCTCTTCCCCTCTCTCCTTTCTTTCTTTCTGGAGGTTTCCAGCAAGCAGGGATTACAGGAGTAGGATTTTGGAAGGCACCTGACACACAATAACTTTTATAACACAAGCCTGGGCAGGCAACCAGCACCCCTTGCTGCCTGGGCTCTGCAAACACTGCCAAGTAAAAGAAAACTGCTCGTGCCAATAAGCAGTTTGATCTTTATGAGTTTTCAGAGCCATTCCCCATAAACCCAAGGGCTCTCTGGGACTAAGGGAGCGCTCAATCACATGAGGTTGAGAAGTCAGCAGGGTCCAGAGGACATTTGGCACCTTGTGGGATCGGAGCCTTCCCTTTGCTATTGACCCCAATGGTGACGCTGTCTCACCCATGACATCCATCGTGGCTGGTGGCACGGGCCCAGCTGACCACAGTAAGGCTAGGTTGTATTTGGAAATATGCCAGGTCTCAGGGTTCATTATCCTTTGGAAATCGGAGGGTGGGAGTGAGAGGAAAAAAGAACCTACGGGAACCTTGACCACTTTAACAGCAGCAGGGCAATATTTAATTCTCAATCAAGTACCTAAAACAGACTTCAAAGGGCATTTAAACTGACAGTTTTATTTTCTTGGGGAGTAGGAGGAAAGATGAATAAGCAAAGAGTCAGATCTTTCTCAAAATAATTGCAGTCTTGACATATCTAAATTAGTTTGTAAAAGAAAATTCAGGGGCAGCTGATCTTATTAATTAGAGATGCACCAGGACTGTAATACCCAGTTACTCAAAGGCAGCCTGGAGCTAGTAAAATAAAATAAAACAAATCTTCCTTCTTCTCCAGTGAATTCAGAACATACTCCCCTCCCTCTCCCCTATCCCCATTTTAAGTAAAACTCATAACAAATGCCTTCAGTTTGGAGGGGGAAGGGAAGAAATGTCTATTAAAAACATGTCATGAGTTCCTCCTCCCACCTTACATGTTTCATTGCGTTTATGATGGATTGCACTGTCGTACATGTAATAGGTTTTGTTACAAATGAGTGAGAAAACAAGCATTTAAAAAAGCATTACTTAAAGACTATTAAAATCCTTTGATATTGGTTTGGTGGTGGTGGTTTTTAGGGGTCTTTTTTAAGATGAAAATAAGCAGTATTCTTTCTGGCTAGGCTTGCAGATGCTCCTTCTCCACTGCCACAATTTTTCCTTGCGGTACTGAGCTGCCCCTGAGCAGAGCACTCTGTGTGCTCGGGAGGGGAGCCTCCACCTTGGGGAACTCAGAACCCAAACAGGTGGGAGAAGAAACCCAAGGGGTAGGAGAAGTGTGGCACTGAGCCTTAGGTTGCCTAAAGTCACACAGGACATCACTGCCAGGCCATGGGACTGGGGCAGAGCTGTATGTTGGTGTGGTAGATAGGCACAAGCACAGTTCTGCCCCTAAGAGCTGTGCCAGGTTTGAGCTGTGCTGGGGCTGCAGGCACCCCAGGGTCGAAACACCCACACAGGATTGAAAAGCATGTGTCATGACTGCATAGCATCTCTGACACATGTCCCTGGGGTTCTGAAGGGCACTGGCTTCTCCTTTTATGTTTGAAACTTACATTCAGATAAAAACATGCTCCATTTCCCCCCAGAGTGAAAATCTTCAGGGAAGTAACGGAGCTAGAACAGAAAATAAACTTGCTCATCCTTTCCTGCCTTCTACTCATGATGGATGGCTGGTAATGGATAGAAAAATAAAACTGTCTGTAGGCTTGTTTGGGCTTAGATAGCCACGCAATCCTTCTTGCTTTTGGAGCTCAAGGAGAAGACACTAGGAATGAAGAAGCCGTGTCTCTTTCTTCTTCATAAAAGCCAGGCAGTTGGCAGTAGTTTCCCTCCCCGGGCCGCCTATGTCAGGGAGATCAAGACTAAACAGAGAGGGCAAAGAACAGCTCC
The DNA here is from genome assembly GCA_027925045.1 of Hypotaenidia okinawae. Lineage (NCBI taxonomy): Eukaryota > Metazoa > Chordata > Aves > Gruiformes > Rallidae > Hypotaenidia > Hypotaenidia okinawae. The sequence continues at coordinate 67,633,836 of BSDF01000002.1, forward strand.
TTCCAAAACAGAGGCGTCCATTTAAGAGGGAGATGCTTTGCATGGCTGTGTAGGCAATAAACTAACTGGACAAGTCAGCAGCTGTTGAGCTCATGCAGCTCATTTACTAAAATATTTAGGATTAGAAATATAGTTAAAACTATCAGTCCTAGTGAGGGAGGCAGGAAATGTCTTTGCTCTTCTCATCTCTCTTTGCTGTAACTGAATTACAGCTTACTCATTTTCCTTCATTAGTCCAAAGACTTCCAAACTGCCCTGATCTGCCACAGCCAGGAACTGCAGGCCTGATCCTCAAGAAAGTAAGAACAGGTATTTGGAAATAAAGGTGGGGGGAAAGCACATCCCACATCCTGCCCCTAAGGCCTCCCTGTTGCTCAGGAAGCATCACCAGAGGGGCAGGTGGAATTTTTGGGATCCCCTTAGGAAAACAGTGCACTGCGCTATCCCAACTGATGCAACAACAAAATATTTAAGCAATGTTTATTAAGGCTACAGGACCTGAGGAGGTGGACTTGTGATACACCACGCTGCGGACACAGCAAGAGGCGACTTGCTGGAGGTGAAGGCATCCCAGGCTACCAAAGGAAAAGAGTGAATGGCCAACCCACCATCCCAGGAAGAAAAAAGCTGTCTTTTCCTATGAACCTTAAACAGGGTTTTCACAACTACTGAGAAAAGAAGACTGAGACAGGACCTTATTAATGTTTATAAATATCTTAAGTGTGGAACACAGGGGGAAATGACCAGCCTCTTTTCAATGGTCTGTGGGGACAGGACAAGGGGCAATGGCTTCAAGCTGGAGCATAGGAAATTACACACCAATATGCAGAGATCAGCGATGGGCAACACGCAATTCGATATGAATTAAGGTGAAGCCATTTATTGAGAGGAATCACACAGATTATGTACATTTGTTACTGCAAACGTAGCAAGATAGAAAACTGCTAATTGGTTACATACACTGTTCACACCAACTGATTGGTTAGTAATTATAACAGGTTCTGATAAGCATACCTTATAGCTAAGCATTGTTAGTTTACCTTTGATGTCTAAAACTATCTGCACACCTGCTGTGTCGACCATTTATTATGGATGGTTCATGACATGTTCACTTACTCCCAAAGACTTTCCCACAACTCCTTCTTGGTTTAGGGCAGTCTGTACCCCTGTCTTCAAGGCCACTGTGTTTTCTGAATGTGATTATCAAAAACCTTTCAGCATGAGTAACTTTCCTGTCTCACAGGAACATGAGGATATTGTCAAGGCCTATGTCTTCTGTGAGGAGAGTCAGGTTGCTGGCAGGCCTGCTGCCTCCCCCAACACCAATATGCAGAAGAACTTTTTCACAGTAAGGGTGACAGAGCCCTGGAATAGGCTGCCCAGGGGGTTGTGGAGTCTCCTTCTCTGGAGATATTCAAGACCCATCGGGACACCTACCTGTGCAACCTGTCCTAAGGAACCTGCTTTGGCAAGGGGGTTGGACTCAATGATCTCTTGAGGTCACTTCCAACCCCTACAATTGTGTGATTCTGTGATTCTGTGAAAGTCTTTTGAACACAGCACAGATATCTCCCTTGGTGCTGGAGTCAAAAGTCAGACCAGGGCTGGTGAGGCTGCAAGGGACATGTTCCCTTACATGCTACCAGTGCATATGGATGTGACCGTAGTAAAAGAGAGGTAATTTGTCAAGAACCTGTCAAAATCCTTAACAGAAGTTAATTATTACAGAGCATAATTGAGTTCCGGGGTAGTAAACCACATAAACTAACCAGAAATGCACTGGTACACAAAGCACAAGAAAAGCACTTCCCAATTTGTTGAGATACCTGGGGGGTGGGGGGTGGAGGGGTGGTGTGTGCAGTTGTCCCATTCAGTTGGACTCTGTCACCCCAACACTTAGTCAGGAACTGCTTGTAAGGACCAAGCAAATGGCTCCTAGCACTCAAGGCTGCAGTCATTCTTTTTCCCAAGAATATCATCCATCTTTAAGCTTCTAATCCTCATGCTTGCGGAGTTAAACTTGTCTCACACAAACCTGAGAAGTTCAGAGAGTAGTTGTTTTTTGGTTTCTTTAAACTAGCAGAACTCAAGCTTCAAACCCAGTCTGTTATCTATTTTTGAAACATATATTTATGAATTTTAAGCAAATACATGAGCTTGCAGGGAAGCTTTTTGACATAGCTTTTGAATGCTGATGTTAGTAACATTGATCTAGAGAGGATATTAAACAGGAGCAAAGAAGGACTGCTGCTGGAGCATGCTTTCACAGTGACTGATACTGTATCTGTCCAGCTGTGAAAACGAGGGGTTGTATATACATGTACATACCCTTCTGAATAAATAAATAATGTTTTAAAAATAAACCTCATTAATACATGGACTCCAGTTGTCAGGGATGGTGGGAGTACAAAACCTATTAAAAGCCCAAAGTTCCTAGAAATGCTGTCCAATGTTGGACACTGTTAATCATAAAAAATTGTTTGCTCTCTGTGGAATGCCCAGGTGAGTTTCACAGAAGCAGCAAGACAAAAGGCAAACCTTTCTACACAGCCACGTTGCTTTTCTTGGATTTCTTTCAAATGTAAAATGAAAACAAATTCCCATACCCAGGAAGCTGCAGCAAATTCTGGATGTCGGCTATGAGTCTGTCTTGTGTGTTTGTGATGGAAGCCTCAGCCCAGGAAACTTCCAGCACGTGCTTGAGCCCCTTTTCCAAATGTTTTCTTACAGTAGAGTTGTGAACCCTTTTGGGGACAGAAACCCTGAGACTAAAGAAGGAGAAAAGGATGTAAAAAAGGCACTGCAAACGTCATCTTCCTCGTAAAATGCTTTACTACAAAAGGAAAAAAAAATACAACTCCCCACACATACACCCTTATTGTGGTATATAATAATGGTTTGCAGGGCAAAGAAAAAAAGACTTGTGGAAATTGCTCTTCAAGGAGCTGCCTTGGAGAACAAACTGAAAGATAGAGAGGTGATTGCCATTTGTTATAAAGAGGCATTTATTAACAGTATTTCTGCCACAAAATACTCAGGTTTTTCAGAGGATCATCCCTAAGTTCTGGAGGTGGATCAGCCATGGTGAGGAACACCCTGAGAACCTTTGCAGCTGCCCCAGCTGCAGCAACAGCATCAGACACAGCACCTGCGCAGCAATTAGAGACTCAAGCATTCACTAACACACAAGGATGGACCTTCTCACTTCCTCAAGGTGGTTCCTTCATTTGTGACCAAAATTAAAGTATATTTCATTATCCCATGAGACTCCTGCTTGTGTGCTCCAGCCACGGTGATGGATGGTGATGCCACCCTTGGGTGCTCAGGTTGAAGCACCTGTGCAGCAGGACCTGGGGTTGGGGGGTGGGGGGCGGGGCGCGGGCAGGCAGGGTATGAGCATCCTTTCCTGCCTGGGAACAGGCCAGGGCTCCCTCCCCTTTCCATTCACCAGCAGGGTGCAACTGTAGCCCAGCAAGCTGGATTTTGGTAGCTGGAAATAAATACCCTCCCTAAAGTTGGGGGCAGAGGGATGCCCTCCACAAGCTGAAGGGGATCTGGCATGTCTCCCTGGCAATGGAGGCGGTCGCCATGGAAACTTCGGGACTGCACACATCAACAGATTTTAACATGTTGGCAGTTCGGGAAGTGACTGTTTAGGCATTCCAATTAGGCTGGATATTTACACGTTTAAAGGTATCAAGTGCCTAAAATAAAAATAAAAAACCCCAGGAAGATCTATCTGGGAGAGCCTGAGCAGTGCCAAATTAGAAAACAAGCCCTAAATATAGCCTTAACAGAGGCCCATTTGAAAAACAGTGTCTAAACATAAGGAGGAAAGAGGATCAAAGAAGGAAAATGAAACTTCCATGGAAAACAAACGAGGCGCTTCCCACGGCCTGGCAGTGGGTGACACCACCCTGCCCCATACCCTGCGGCAGGTCTGTCCCCAACCCTAGTGTGGGGAGGCAGCCACAGCCAAGGCTACCCCATGCATCTTCTCCAGATCCCCAGAGGACCTCCCACGTCCCTGAGCAGCTTTGGCTGCAGCCAGCCTCCACCTGTGAAACGCAACAGGTTCAGTGCTCTTCATGTCCCTCGGCTTGGTAGGGTCTCTGCTGCACCCCATTTTCAGTGTGCCACAGGCCTTCTCATCTACTAGGAAGAAGATAAAGGATGTGACAGAGGGGGTTGGAGGCACATTGACTATGGGGCTTTATCTCCGGGGATGGCAGTGAGAAGCTGTGGGGTACATGCTTTAACCAGAGCCTTCAGCTAATAAGATCAGCTTTGACCAGATAACCAACGCTGACTTTTAAATTGCCATTTTAAGTGTCAGGCTCAGCAGCTCCTGGGGGAGCATATAAAGCAGTTCACACCTCTCAGACCTTTTGTTTCACAGCATAACCGTCTTTACACCTAATTCAGGTTCCCAAGGTGTTTATTTACAACTGGCTAAAGCTAGAGACATGGAGGCAGATCTCTGAACTATAAAGTAATAATTAAAAAGGACCCTTGCAAACTTTAATCCTGGAACACGGTTGTGTTTTGACAGGGTGCAAGCTCTGTGCCTGCTGAGTATGACAGTCCTCCTGCCGCAATTAGAGGGATGACTGTGCGCACTGTTGCTGGGGAAGAGGAAACTGCTTCCAAATCAAGGAAAGTCTGAAATAATTTAATCACGCTGGGTTAGTGTCTCCACACAGGCAGGGGAGAGGGAAGATTCCTGGCCACAGACATCAGCTTCAAATTTCTGACTGTTTTCCTCGCAGCCTTGTCCACACGCCAGTCCTCATTCTGGCAGAGGCCACTCTCACCCTGACCCGTTGGCAGTTCCCACAAACCCATTGTGGGCTTCTCCCCAGACTTTCTCCCCTTCCCTCCCACCACCGCAAATTCACAGTATCTATTTGTGCCTTCCTCACCATTTGTGCCAAGTCCAGACCTAACACCCCCCATCCCTAAGCCACTTGTCACCCCCAACTACTGCTCGTACCCTTGCCATTGCCCCTTGCCCCAAACTCCCTCCTAGGTGACTCCTTGCACATGCCCCAAAGCCACTCACACACCCTCCCATCTCTTAATGACAGAAACCTGAATTTCTGAGTGCCTCATCTTGGTCAAAGGTCAGGGTGCTGCTGCTTCGTCTTGAAATTCCTCAGCCCGTAAGCCATCCATAAATCACACAACTGAGGGCAACTTGTGGGTCAGTATCTCCTGTCCCAGTCTGCCAACCTGATGACCATAGCCACCCTGCCTCTTACACCTCTCTTAGCTATCATTTCAGGATCAAGATACCATGCAGTGGTTTCTGTGGGCTCCACCAGCCACCTATATCTGCTTCATCTTGTCCTCACACTGTGAGCTTCTCAGAACAGTGGCACTCTTTTGACTTCACTCAGGCTGACCTTGGCTACTTGTCACCCCTAGGAATTTACATTGTGATAGCCATCTCAAATTAGCCACCTTGGCATAAAAATGCAAGGCCTGTCCTTAACACTCCCTCCCTCCCTCCCCCTCCCCCTCTCCTCTCCTCTCCTCTCCTCTCCTCTCCTCTCCTCTCCTCTCCTCTCCTCTCCTCTCCTCTCCTCTCCTCTCCTCTCCTCTCCTCTCCTCTCCTCTCCTCTCCTCTCCCTCTCCTCTCCTCTCCTCTCCTCTCCTCTCCCTCTCCTCTCCTCTCCCTCTCCTCTCCTCTCCTCTCCTCTCCTCTCCTCTCCTCTCCTCTCCTCTCCTCTCCTCTCCTCTCCTCTCCTCTCCTCTCCCTCTCCCTCTCCTCTCCTCTCCTCTCCTCTCCCTCTCCTCTCCTCCCCTCCCCTCCCCTCCCCTCCCCTCCCCTCCCCTCCCCTCCCCTCCCCTCCCCTCCCCTTCCCTTCCCTTCCCTTCCCTTCCCTTCCTTCCTTTCCCTCCCTTTCTTTCCTTTCCTTTCTTTCCTCTCTTTCCTTTCTTCTTTCTCTCTGTCTTTCCACATACCTTTCCTGCTTAATTAACTACCATATCAATAAGCCAATGAAATTACATGAATTTGCATTTACATAATCAAATCTATTTAAAATCAATCTAATTAAATCAGTGCATACCTCTAATGTAGACATTTAAACCAGTGTAATCCTTACATGCACTGTTTTTAGCTAGCATTGATAAATCACCGTAAACTGATTTAAGCAAAGGATTAAATTGGTTTATGTGCATCTAATTAAGATGTTTGTACAGGTTTAACTAGACCCACGTTAAACTGATTTCTTGACGGTGGTGCAAAATTTTTGAATAAACAAAGCTTTGGCTTTCCCTTCACTTCCCTTGTAAGTCCCAAGTCATGGTCTGCAGGCCATTCACTGACAGGGTCTGAAGAGCCGACAGATCACATGCTGCTAATGACCCCCAGCTCGTTTCCAGGCTTTCAGTCTCTTTATTGCTAGGAGGAACTTCAGGTCAGTTAAAACAGCAGGAGAGAAGGAGGACCAGTCAACCTAACCTGACCTCTGTCGCATGGACTCACTGGTCTGGTGAGGCTATGTGAGTAACCCCAGCGAATGCCTCTCCCAACATCTTTTAGTGCTCACCACACCACAGCTCTCAGATCCTCTCCTGTGAACATTCCTTACGAGTCAGTTAAATGGGGGGATGGCTCATTTAATACCAGAACAGCACCATGCTCACTCCCCTGAAAGCCATATTGAGAACCTACTGTTCCTCCAGACTGAGCATGCATGAGAATCACTGCTGGAGGAGACAAGAAAGGCTTTCTAATTTGTAGACCCTACTTTCAGTGTTTCCTTAAGAGTGTTAGAAATCCTTCTCTTTCACACCAGGTTCCGCGTCTGCTGGACACTTCTAAATGTATCTTTTTAATTCCAAGATCATTTCAATTGCACTTCAGTTCATTTTTTGTAGGTTACTTATTTTAAAAAAAAAAAAAAAGGAGAAGGAAAAAAGCCGGTCTGGGGATGATATCTTCTTGCCACACTATTTTAGCTATTGTATTTCATCTGTATTATCTGGTATCTAAGGGCTTTGTTTGACTCAGCTGTAGCCTTTCAGAGCTTCTGAATGAAGACAAGGAAAGTCAGGAATTAATCTTTATGCTAAAGCTTTTTAAGCCATTTCAATTGCAGCATTTCTTAACCTATAATTTGGCATAATATTGTGGGGTGCATCATGCTGTGGAACTAACTGTTCTTAAATTGTTCTATTTTAACTAGTGAATTTCTCCATTTTAAGGTTATGTCATGGTGAAAAACAGTCTTAATTTTAATGAAACAAATATTTTTCTCTCCTCGTGTTTCTATGGTGAGTGTATCAGCCTAAAGCCTTGAGGGTGCTGCTCTTTTTCACAACAGAATGTCTCAGTCATAATTTAATCATTCGGTTGCACAGAGTAAATCTGTAGTCCAAATTATTCTAAAGTGGCTGCCTAGCAGGAGGGACATTTATGTCCATTATACTTTCTTTCCCAAGCCATGGCTAAGCACAACTAGCAGAAGCGACAGAGTTTTATAGCCTTAGCTTGCAGGAAGGTCATTCGACTGATCAAGGTACACAAAGATGACCAAAAAGGTGAGTGTTGGATCCCTTTCCAGCTTAACAAAATATGGGTACTGCTCTTCATGTCCATGGGAAAACCCAGAAGTTGCACAAAGCTGTGGGTGCGAAGGCCAGGTGCAGATACACCTGTGCTCTGACTTGGGAACAATGTTTTCCTCTCGATGCTATTGTCTTAGTCTTTGCACGCATGATACTTCTAATCCACTTGCCAGCGTGTGCTCAATGCAAAATGATCTGAAGAGGTATTTACCCTTGCCGCTTTGCAGGCAAGCAGGGATTTATGTCTGCAGAACAGGAAATTCCCTGTAATGGCCAATGTCTCATGCCATTAAATGGGCTGTTGAACATTGCTAAACTTACTCAGAAGGAGTTAAAATCCCTGCATTGCCTACTGTGATTCGTTACAACGATGACTTCCTTCTTGCTTGAAGGAGAGGGTATTTAGACCTCAAAACCAACAGGTGACAGAACCTGGAAATAAGATAATCGAAGCATAAAGTTCATCCCACGACTCAGAAAATTATTGCCTTTGTGAGTCTGCCCTACCCATGGCAGCAATCTTCGCCCCTAAACCCGAGCACAGAGTACTCGCTGAGCACCAGTGCGAGTACAATTAAATCGGGAGTAAATCACATGTTAAAAACTCTCCGCGTGCTTACGTACCTGGGCGTCCCAGCCAGCGAGGCTGGGATGAACAGTTGTGGAGGAATTCAGCTTGTACCTGCAGCACACAACCACCTGAGCACAGCACACGTGCTCGTAAGCCGCACTTTTTTCCAAATTCCCCCAGCTGCTCCCTAACAAAAGTTGTCAGATTCAGCAGACGGCAAATCAGGTAGGCACAACACAGAAACCTTCTTGAAAATCTGCCAAAACAGAATCATCTCGAGATCTAGCTGCCACTTAGTGCACAGACTGGTTTGTATGACAGGGACGCAGACGAAGCCATGCAAAGCAAACAGCTTCATCCGGATGCGTTTCCAATCAACTCACCTGAATCCTCAATCATAGATGAAACCAGGGTTTAGCAGAGTCCTCTAAAAAACTAAAAGCAGATCAAGAAATGCCCTATAAGCTGGTGAAATAAATCTTAGTGGGGAATCGAGGTTTATGCTAATCTGAGAGGGCTCCTTAGCACATGTACTTTCATGCTTATTGCTGCTTTTTCAAGGGTACATTTTATAATGTCCCTTTATGCAAGGGGAAGCTGAGCCCTGTGCAGGAGATCACTGACGGAGCAGAGTCTATCCCCCGTACCCAGTACCCATCTCATTGGAAGATGTTATCTACTCCTGCTCCAGTACTTCAGAGTTAGGTGGTATTTAGACACGTCACCTGCAGTTTCCAAAACCTGTTGACCTTAAGCCCACTGGCTTATTTGGAGATTTGTCCTTTGAAAAAGTCTCATTTATTGACAGCTTTGGCTATGCCTCAGCTAGGATACAGTTTGCTTTCAAAAAATATATCTATGTACTGTTTTAAGCCTCTGGTGTAGGCAGAGTAAGTTACCTTTTGATTTCACGACTATGCATCATAGAAGTGATGCCATATAAGCAATATATATATAGATGTAAGTAATACAGATATTTATGTATACATAAACATATTATAATTTTCTAGGTAAGCAGCACACCACACACACACCCCTTTATACCTATAGACATACAAACAAACACCTACCATTCAAAATAACCCAAAAGCTCCATCAGTTTGGTGCATGACTATCCAGGTACTTTGTGTTCCAAGTGCTGCTCAAGGTGTGAAACTTTGTCACTGTGATTTATTTGAGAAATAAAACCCTGCAAATCCTGCTGTTTGTATCAACCAGTGGGATTTTTCCTTGCTCTACCCACTCCTCAGTGCTGCCTCTAACCCACAGTAGCCTAGGCACTATTATACTGTTCCCCTAACCTTCAAATCCTCAGTTTATTATAATAATTTGCCTTTTGGCTCACTGCCATATTCTCTGTGCAACTCAAGAACCTTGTACCACTGATACCTCTGGGAGTTTCTTTGCGGACAGGAGCACTGGAAATCCCCCATACAATAAGCTTTTCTTAGCTTTCATTCAGCAGTGGAGCATCTGAAATTCCAGTACCTTATGTCAAACCTAGAAACTTCCAGGACTAAAAGTCATTTTGTTTTGTTTTATTTTATTTTATTTTATTTTATTTTATTTTATTTTATTTTAATTCTCCTTCTGGCTGTTGCTAGATCCTTCTAGCGGGAAGGGAGAAGGAAACCCTTATTGTCTAATCAAGCCTCTGTGAAGATCTCATCCTAACTCCTGCTTGTTAGAGAGCAGTTTAAGCCATGAGACCCTAAAGCTTTATATACCTTCCTGGGAGCACTAGTTTTAACAATAACCTCTCTTGATAGTCTTTTGCATATAAATGTGCAATCCCTATCTGAAAGTTGCTGAAATCTTGGCCTTCGTGATTTCCCCTGGTAACCACGTTTTTCACATGCTTTATGAGGAAAACCCCTTTTACCACTTTTGAATTTACCACCTTTAATTTCAGTGAGTATTTCAGCATTTTTATTTTAGCGTCTGGGGAAGAGACTCTCTCTCCCATTCAAATTTCTCTATGCTGTTCTTTCTTTCATAAACTTTTATCTTGAGCCCTCTTGTTTATCTTCTTCCCAAATGAAACAACCTCAGTCTTTTCGAGCATGTAATGTCACATGATGTAGTACAAGACCAGCATCTATCTAAGCAGTGGCAGATAGAAAACATGGAAAAGAATCCTGAATTTAAACACGCACACTGCACCATCTGCTATAAATTGTGAGAAGTCAATTAAAAAGTTCTTTAGCCAGTATCAGTAATGGGTAATGGGAGCGTTTACTTGATTGCTAATGGCTGGGTTTACAAGATGTCTCAAAGCATCGGTTGCAAGGGTTGGCAGCAGCACAGCATTAGGACTGTGATCATCACTATAAATTAAGTTTATGTTGATATAATTAGCAGTTGCAAGCTAAAGTAATATTTATATTGATCCTACTAAAATCAATACTGCACCAGTGAAAACAGACTCCCAAAGTTCATGTGGCCTGTGTCACGGGATTCCAGCTGTGTGCTTGCTCTGAAAAACGGGAAGATGGAGAAGCCCAGCAGTTCAGCTCTGCAGGGGCAAAGCCTGCTCCTTCATGTCCTTTCTGAGGGCAGGGGGAACAGGGAAGCCCCTGGGCCAGTCCAGCCCCGAATACAACACAAGAGTTGTAAGAAAAGCAGGGTGGGATGTTCATGTGTGTCTGCTTTAGCCCTTCCCTGACTAAATTGATTTCAGTGCGCTAAAAACACAGCGAGTTGCTCCCTCGAAGCCTGTTACGCAAGGATTAAGAAGAGGGAGCCTGCAGCATCACCACCAGCCTGGAAGTGCACAAGAGAAGAGGAGATTGCCATCCTTCTGTCTCTGGTGTGTACCTGTGCTTGATCAGTTTGCTCAGGAGGGAGCTGATTCTCAAAACCGTATCGTTGGCTATTCTTCACCTCTCCCAGAGAGCTGTCTCTTTGTTTAACAGGCATTTAAAACTTTGTGCTTTGGGTTCTCCAAAACCGTCTCACAAGATGTCCTTTCACTTTGGTACATACTCCAGCTCTGGCAGAAGTTTACATTAAACCTCAGCTTAATTGCACCACATTAATAACATTTATACTGCAGGAATAGCTACAGGCCCCAACTTAGCCGGGGCCCTCTGGTGCCAGCGCCGCTACAAAGAGCAAGTTAATAATAGCCCTCAGAGCAAACAACTCACTGTCTTAACTCGAGGCATCTAAGGTACAGGGCTTGCCCAGACAAGTCACAAGTTATATTTCTGTGACTCCTCGAGGGGCTAAGTTGCCGGTTACTGGGGAGCTGCTGCGTTACTAGAAAACCCAACTGAGTGCCCAGAGTCTCATGCAAGAACCAGCTGCAGGCCTGTCCCCAGGTGCCTGGGCTGAAGGCAGCTCCCCACAGCACTGCCGCCCACCAGCACAGCACACCACACCAAGCCAGGCCCAGCCCAGGCTATGCCTTGCCTTTGGACTAGACCTTGAGTTTTGTAACTGCTGAACAAAGGAGAGGGGTATGTAGCAACAGCATCGTCTTTTCTGATTGCATCTGATTGCTACGATGTGACGTATGAAGAAGAAATTATCAAAAAAACCCCAAAACAAAACCAACCAACCCACAACACATAATTATTTTAAATTAAAACAGCTAAAAGGTAAAACAACAACAATTGGGCTGAGTACACGTTTTCATTTGGAACAAAAACAGGAAGCTAAACTCTCTGCTGGCCAAACTCCACTCAAGTCTATGTTTTGCCAGAGAAGAATTTGGCTCGATGTTTCCCGAACAGCAATAATAAAGCAATAGATTTATTGCCTAAGTAAAAGAGCAGACGCTGCTTTATGTATTTTGGTGCTCTGCTCCCAAAGCCTTCCTCCAGGTGAGCCCTGTACAGCTGTGATGACACAGTGCTGGTCCCTCAGGAACATGCTGATGATTGTCAGACGAATGAAACCAGTCAAATCAGCTTCAGGCAAAACAGAAAGCAAATCTGCAGTTAAAGTTCCAGGTAAAAACACAACTATGATAGCGGGAGGACTTACGATCATCCTGCCAGGTTTTACTGAGTGTGACACAGAGAAGAGCATGGTTTGGATAAAGGGATGCCATCTACCACTAAGTAGCAATATCAGAAATAACCCCTTTACCACCGTGTACCTTCACGGGCATGGTTGACATCACATGCACAGAGGCAGCTCTGACAAGAGCCCAGCATCTGTGTCACTGACTCCATCGCGCAGCCCACATGCAGGTTTTTCTGCCTGCATCTGCTCTTCTACTTGGACAGTAAATCTGTTTCACTGTTAACACTGCTGTTCAGGGAGCCTGAGCTTCACTGAGGCTTCCTGGCAGTTCACCCACAACCTTTTTGTGGGTGAACTGCCAGAACATGGTGCAAGAGGAGGTCTTTGGTGAAAATGCAGCACACCCGATTTGTTTATGCCTAAAGAGAAAGGACTGAAAGTGTAAAAAACACAGCTGTCCATGGGTGCAGGAATGCAAACACTAATTCCCAGTCACGGAGGTTGAGCTTCTTGGAGACAGCTCTAAGGTGGTGCGAGCATGGGCGTCTGAGCCATGGCACTGCCATGGTCCCCGCAGCTCAGAGGAAAGCAGGAAGAGCCAAAGTGTGATTTGGCTGTGATCCCACCCAATCGGCTGTACCTCCTTCCAGAGCGGAGCGGCCATGGGCCTCTGCTGAGTCACCAGGGAAAGCTGACGGGGGTCTGCCAATTGCAGCCTCCGCTATTTTCACACCAACAAGGCCAACTGATAATATTGGGAAATTATGATTTCAGCTGTTTCAAGGTCCATAGCATTTTATTCACTCTCTTAAAATATAACCAGGGGAGCAATTCTGAGCCTTGTTAATCAGAAAGGGCCTTTTAAAGTGTCACACTGTCAATATAAAACTTTATTAAAGTGCATTGTAAATGCCAGTTTTAGACAACTAGCGTATTTTAATAATGTTTTTAAATGCAATCTTACTTTTACCTTTGCTAATGAAAGGCAGATAACAGAGATCATAAAAAAGTGTGGAGATGTGACCCTCATCTGTGGGGCTGGAAATATCCCTTCAGCACCAGCCCCCCAACCTGCAGCCTGGAGGTCTGACTCTGCTCTGGCTGCCAGCTTCTGTGGCTCTGCTGAGACCAGGGAGAGGGGTAGTAGGCAACTTAACAGGTGTATAATCCATGAGCAAGGGGATATTCCAGGATTTAAAAGGGGCTTTTCAGTGTTATGGTCAATGGCAGTGTCTTTACCTTGCTGCAGTAACAAAGGTATTTCAGACCCCAAGCTAGCAGTTGCACTGTTCAGCAGAGTCTCATTCAGACATCGCCTGGCTGCAGCCTAGATTCAAAGGCTGTCTCCTAACACAGCAAATTAAACCTCTTCCCCTGACAGTAAGCAAACAGCAGCAGAGGGTGGCAAGCACTCTCTGATGCACATGGCTCTTGCGTACCTGGTGCTTTTGCACCCCTGTGAACCAGCCTTTCCCAGCACTCTGAACCTGGAACTGTCTGGGCTTTCCCAGCTGATGCCTGCAAACCAGAAGTTAGTGCGCTTCACCCAGGGAAATACTGCTGAATGGAAGTGCTGGGCCTTCGCTGTTTAGCTAATTATTCATGCACGATAACTACACGATAAAAGCATTATACTGATATGAAAAAAATGGGGCTAATCACAAACCACTTCCTGCTTATGAAGAAGTTGGAAGGAAGTCTGTAAACAAAGACCAGTGTGACCCCAGTGTTCTTTACTCTCCCCACATATCTCAGAGGTGAGACATGACATGTTCCAGAGATAGAAAATGAGGAGATGACATAGACATGGACAAACACACACACACACACACACACACACTCATCATGCAGGAAACTTTGCTGGCATATAGTGTTTTCTATGATTAAAGTGTGGAAGTCAATATAGGAAAATTTAGGACTGAAATAGGTCCTGATTTCTAAATAAATTGCGGCTGAAAAAATGCCCAGCCCTGTGCAGACCATGGCTTCCTGCCTAAATAGGGACCAACAGACACGACCACAGCTAACTGAGGACTTTGCATGGCAGCCAGTTCCTGCAGTCAGGAGGCTCTGTTGCTGCATAGATACTTATCCAGAGGATGTTTGTGAGCATCTCTGAGGATCTGGTTGCACTTGGAAGTTGCCATTGCTCATTTCTGGATTAAATTTGACTTTGTGTGGGGATAAAAAGCCTTTTCCTTCCAAATCATAAATATCTTACTTTCTTCCCTGGCTCTCTTTTTCCCCTCAGGTGATCTGGCAGTCTCAGCCTGCTCCAGCTAACTGTTGCAAACAGATGTATTTTGGCATGGAACAAGCTCCTCTGCAACAGGCTGGAGATGGGACACCGCTCCATTTTCGGCAAACGGCTTCACTCCTGGCAATCATCCCACTGGCGTTGCACGCTGCCCTGTGCTCCCCCAGCCTCTGGACCTGCTCATCTCTGGTGCGTTGAAGACAGGGGGATCAGGAAAGGGCTGCATGAGGAGGAAGAAATGGAGGGGTGGACGGCTTGTAGCGGGTGCTGGGGACATTGCCATCAGGCACAGAGGAGTGCACAATATCCAGCCCTTACCCCCTCATTTGCCTTTACACACACACACACACCCCTCCCAGGAGGGTGAAAGGGCATTTTATAAATACAATTACAAAACTGTTGGGATCAATACCATGAGGCAGATGGATAGCTCAGCAGAAACAGATAGATTAGATGGTGAGATAAAATAGATTAGTCAAATTGATCCAGGGCTGGTGAGATAAGGCCCTTCTGGAGCAGGAGGCAATGGTGCACAGGAAGGATGCCTCTGTGACCCTCATACCCCTCCACTGCTTTCCCGTCTCCTCTCCCTTCGTACAGCTTCATGCTACAGTGAACCAGAAGAACAACAAAAAAAGAAAAAAGGAGGAAAAAGCAGAGATAAACACCATTACACGACTCAAAGCCTTCTCCTCCCCATTCCCCTTCGTCCCCCACCTCCCAGGAGCTGAGCAGGAGCTTTCAGATGGGTGCTTTTCTTCTCCTTTTAAAGTCGGGATCCCAAAGTTTACTACTGACAAGAAGAACAATAGAAGGAGCAGGGAACTGCGGGTTTAAGTCCAACAAAAATGGGGCTTGCTGCCGAGCACTCCCATTCCTGAGAACAAGTGTGGTATGAAAACACTGGCTCGAATTATTGAGGCACATCTAGAAGAACTGCATGAAACCTCATTTCACTAGGAAGCTCAGTGGAGATGTGCGCCTTGTATACGTGTACTGGCCTTTCATTTTCATTGCAACATGTCTGCCCACACAAATTCCTCCAGCAAATCTATTGAGAATGACACATACCTGTCCATCAAAACCCAAGGAAATAATAGCAACTACTCCCTGTGTATCACATAGCCAATTTACCGTTGCAGGAGAAATCTTAACTTTTGGAACACTTTTCGAGTGCCAAATTTCACAATACATACAGCTTTATATTTAAATTCCTTTTACTCCTTTTTTTTTATCCCCCAAGGGAAAAAAGGAAGAGAAAATGAAAAATCCAGAGACGCTGTTTTTATAAACACAGTACCATCAGCGACACTTGTAAATTCTTTTACCTTTGGCTGTTTGGCTCACACGACTGCCATGCTGCATGTTACAAAAAAGCCACTTTTGAGAAGAGAACAACATGCCACATTTTTTCAATCCCAAAGTGCCCAGCGGCCTGTGCCACAGCCAGGAATAAATGATGGCTATTCAGCAAGGCTGGGGGAGACAACCCAGCCCTGCTTTATGCCCTGAAGGACTGAGGCCTTTGAGTGTGGATTTTGCCCAGTGGTCAGGGCCTGATTTGTCCAAAAGCCCTAATGAAGTGCCTTATTTCACCTTAGAGCAGCCCAGGGATTTGCATCCTCCACTCGGTCCCCCCTCTGCCGTCTCTTTTTACCTCATGGCAAGCCGGTTTAAGGGGCTCAGCCGGGAGAAAACCAACTGTGCCGCAACAAGAGAAGCACCCGGTGCCACTTCAGCCCACTGAGGTGGCTCGCTGCCGGATGAGACAGAGCCAGATGGGAGGGGATGGGTAGCCAGGGACAAGAGAGGTATGGGAAGAGTAACATTGCCCCTTTGAGCAGCTCATAGGCGATTAGTTCAGCTTAGCTATAGCCTTAAATGACACCCTAAGCCTTAAAGGGCCCAGATCAGGAGTCTGGCATGAGGAAGTGATACACTCAGTCCCAGGTCTTGCAGTGAGGTTTGTTATTCCCTTATAAAACAGCACCAGTTAGAAACATTGAACTTATGACTAATTTCCTTACAAAGAGAGACTGAATTTATCAAAGTTCTCTTCTGAAAGGAAAGACTGGACAAAAAAAAACAGAGTCACAAGTCAAAATACTCCTACCCAGAAATCTTAAAACCGTAGTGCTGCACGGTGCTCAAGAGACCCTCGACCAGAGCCCTGCCCTGAGGCAAGATCAGCTGTGCTCGGTTTTCCCTGACAAACATTTCTCTGGCCTCCAATGATGAAGATGTTGCCCTAGGAAGAGGTTAGCCAAAAGTCTCATGCTTCTGTTCTCCTCCCCCACGGCTCAGGCTGCTCAGACCACATCTCCCAGAATACGTGCAGTTGCTGTGAGCAGAGGCAGAAGCTGGTTTCATCAGGAAAACTCTGTGAAGAGCATTGTGGAAGCCCTGGTACCTCTGGACAGTCGAAACCCTTCAGCAGCACAAGCACATGGAGAAATCTGCAGTGTGGCAGTGCAGCCACAATGAAGTGCATTTGGAGGACTGGCCTAAATATTTTTGGATTTTGACACCGGGCACTGCTTTACCAGTGCTAACTGTCTCAGCCACAGCTATCAGGTAAGGACATGTAAGAAGCCCATAGCTATCACCTTCTGTCGCACATATGGATTGCCACAGTCTCCCGCTGTTGGAAAAGTCAGTGCACAAGTAATTTTTGTTGCTGGCTGACTTGAGCAGCTGGTAGCCCAGAAGGTATGGAAAGTGGCTTTTGCCCCTGCATCGAGCAGAAGTGTGCAGTGAGTCTCCACGTGATTGGTGGAGCTGCTTCTTGGCCAATGTTGACAGGCAGAGCAGTATTTTGTTCTCCAGAATTTTAAGCTGCAGAGAACCTAAGCTATTATATTAAAAATATATCTGGTTATATAATAAATTGAAACTCTCCCTCCCCCCTTTACAAATATGGTTTCTATCTTTTTCAGAGCAGTTAATACCCAGAAAAAGTTATGCTGGGGAAAAAAAAGAAAGGCTAGTCAGCTGTTTGAAGGTGTGACATCTATGAAAGAAGCCAAGTCAGAGAAGTCTAAGTGATTAAAGTGGCCAAGTTAAACAAGATACAATTAAAGCCACTGCTTCCCCACCATCTCCCCAAAACCTCCAAGTAAGGCTTTATGAATCCTAGGGGACCAGGTTAGCCCTAATTGTATCTTGTTTAAGTTGGCCAATTAAACAGCAAACTCTTCTCAGAGTTGGCCCAGCCTGCAGATATCACACCTTCTTTGCTTCTGACTGCTTTCTTCACTTTTTGAATATATATACCATATATTTTTATTAGCTCTTGGGAATGTGTTTCTAAAAATGCCCTTTGGTTTGCAACTACACGAACAGTATTTTCAACTGTATGCCGTTTCCCTGGAACAGTGGGAATTGTCACCTCGAGCTGTGACACCCTTGCTCTTTAAAGGGTGGACATCGATTGACTTTTCAGAAGGTTTTGGGAAAGGACGAGAAACACCTCTCTCCTCAAGTCCCCACTCAGAGCAGCCTGGAACTGAGCTGAATGTGAGGAAAGTGAGCTGGCTCTGCAGATACTTAGGACGGACAGAGTTACTTTTCAGAAGAGACAAAGGATAAAATCTGAATAGAGGGAGAGGGAACTGCTCTTCCTCTGGGATCAGCAAGAGAGAAACAGCCTCCTTCCCCTCAAGATTATCAAAAGATGGAAGACGTGGGGATTTTGTAACTGCTTTGCAGTAATTAATTAAACCCAAGGTTTGGAATTGTATATAACTCCATTAATAAAACACACACAATGTTTTCAGAGGCCAGACTGGTCTTCTGCCTGCAACAGGATGTTTTGTTTTGATCTGTGTTAGAGTGGAGGGAACCTTCATTGCGGTTATGTGAACATCTCAGACAAGGATCTGAAGCTTCAGAAGCTCATTTAGTGCTAAATTTTACTAGTGGCTGCTCCACATTTGCATGAGGACTACATGCTGCACGTAAGATCAGCCTCAAAAGACCCCCAGGTCAGGGGAAGTCCTTAACTGTCTATTAAACAAAATGATGTACAAATACTTGACTCACAGAGGAACAATGTAATCGTTCTTCCTCCTTTGGAGAGGGGGAAATGGGCAAAGTGATGAGAAAAGCTGACGACAGAGGCATACCGAGCCACAAAGCAGCATCACACCACCACACGATGCCACAAATGGGCACATCTAGAGGGACAACAGGTCCTGCTCTCAGGCAGGGGAAGAGAAAGGGTCATCCACAGCTTTAACCCCAGCTCTGTTCAAGGCTCATCTCAAGCAAGTGTCTCCAACTCAGTTTTCCGTAAGTAACACAGGGACAAAGCTTCCATAACTCACCGAGGAGCGGCAGCTGGTAATATTTGCTTAGCATCTTGAAAAAGTCAGGTGCCACACAAAGGCATACGGGACACCAGCAACATATCTATAGCACTTCCTGAGTACCAAGAAGAGCACGTGCCTTTGTCCAGGGGCACAGCACCATCACAATCAGGCACCTGATGAATTATGAATGATTAGGAAACACTCTACTGCTTTGCCTTCCATTTCTTAAAATCAAACCGCTGCGGATAAACTTGATTATGAGTACATTTGGAAAATGTTTTGATTGCTGTTTGCTGAAGTTTCCTAGGCATTAAAATGCTAAAGAGTTAAAAAAAACCACAACCTTCCCCCCGACGCATGACAAGATGCCTGAGGAAGTACGCTGAGTTATGCAGAACAGCAATAATGTTACATCTGATGAGAGAGCTTCACCCGCTCGTGTAGGGGAATCACCAGATGGCACTGTAACAACACAGAGCTTTCCAAATTCTTTCTCTAACTGGGCATGAACTGCTGGGTTAATGAAGAAACAATACCTTCTTGTTATTGTGAGTAAGTAGCTTTGGGGGTGGTGGTGAGAGGGGGAGCTATGAGAGGTGGTTGTTGCTTCTGACCTACCTTCACCTAAAAAGTTAGGCTGCCCCATGGATGGTAACTCTGTACCTGCCTGGATGTTGCTTGAGTCACTCTGGCTTATTTGTACATCTGAATAAAGAAGGTACACTAACAGTCTCTGTCATCTTCGTTTCATCTTTTGCAGGATTTTAAAACAAATTTTTAGCAGGGAATTTCTCTCTCTCTCTCTCTCTCTATATATATATATACATATATAAAAACATATATAGTTGTATGTGCACTCCATCAGAAGAGGGGTGGCCAGCAGGGATAGGGAGGTGATTGTCCCTCTCTACTCTGCCCTCATGAGGACCCACGTGGAGCACTGTGTCTAGATCTTGGGGCCCCAATACAAGAAAGATGTGCAACTGTTGGAGAGGGTTCAGAGGAGGGCCACGAAGAGGATTAGAGGGCTGGAGCACCTCCCCTACAAAGAGAGGCTGAGGTGGCTGGGCTTGTTCAGCCTAGAGAAGAGAAGACTGAGGGGGGACCTCATTGCGGCCTTCCAGTACCTGAAGGGAGCATACAAGCAGGAGGGGAATCAACTTTTTCAAAAGGTAGACAATGGCAGGACAAGGGGGAATGGATTGAAGCTAAAGGAAGGAAGGTTTAGATTAGATATTGGGGGGAAGTTCTTTACAGGGAGAGTGGTGAGGTGCTGGAACAGGCTGCCCAGAGAGGTGGTGGATGCCCCATCCCTGGACGTGTTCAAGGCCAGGTTGGATGGGGCCCTGGGCCACCTTGTGTAGATCCAGGCCTGGAGGTTGGTGGCCCTGCCTATGATGGGGGGTTGGAACACTATGATCCTTGGGGTCCCTTCCAGCCCAGACCATTCTATGATTCTATGTATGTATGTATGTATGCACAGACCTATATGTATGGCCAATATTTGAATGAATCGAAACACAGAGAGTTCCCTAAGGTTATGAAGCGAGGCAGTGCCAGAGCAAGAAATGGAAGCCAAGAAAACTCTCTAATAAGCAGCTGTAACAGAAGTACCTTATTCTTGTGTGAGTCACTAACATGTACTTACTCTGATAACAACACGTTCTTGAAGAGAGTCTCGGTTTTGATTTATGTCACAGTTTCAGTAAATATAGAGGAGCTTCCAAATCTGCCTATATAAATCCTAGAAATCTCATGTATTTTAATCAGAAAATTTGGAAAAAATAGAAAAAAGGAGCTTCCGTTTCTCCCCCTGCATCCCCCCTTTATCTTTTTTTTACCTTATTAATACAGTGCTCTGGCATAAGGCTGTATTTTGAACTGTGCTGGAGCAATGAGCACTTCTGAGGCCTGTTTATGACATGATATAATTAATATTAGGGAGGAATTAAAGGAGATTTAGAGAAAAAAATATTGTACGCATTTGGAGTTAAATAACAATTTGGACTCATTAAAACAGATTTCCATTTGTGACTAATTTTATTCCTGGTTACAAAGGCCATCATTTGTCTGAGCAAAGATGAAAAAGTAGCTGTTAACATAGTGCAAATGAGAGTGAAATTGGAAGGGACATGTATGTTAATGAGCATCCCAGTGCCCTACAGTGCGCAAAAGCAGGGTGGGGGGAAGAAAGAAAGATTCCCCTGATATTGTTGAAAAGCTAATGATTATTTGACATGGCAAGAAATGCACTGAACCTGCAACCTGTTTTACATGAAGATAGAGTTGTTTGCAGGATCAGGGGCTACCTCAGAGCACTTTGAGGACTGTACTGATGTCTTGGTAGGATATTAATTATTCATTTGCAGTTTTGAAAATAATTTCATTTCCTTGCAAGGGAAGATCTGGCAAGGAGTGGCCATTAAACTGTGCACTTAGAACCTACCCTGGGTACATGAGCTCTGGCGTCTGTATATGGCCTAGCTAAATCCCTGGATGAATGTGCAAGTTGTGTATTGCTTCCATCAATGCTGAACATAACATTGGGTTTGGGAATAAGCAGACAGGGTGACCACGTTTCATGTGGATTTATGCAGTGCACACACTCATCAAAGCCAGAGGGACTCCATCGTCCTAAAGCCCAAAGAGAATTTCAGCTACCAGAGTTGCACTAAAGCTGCACAGTGTGGTTGTACCTATGGGACTCCAGTACCAAAACTCCCTTTTAGTTAAAGAAAACTAACTGAAAACAAGGATGCTCAAGTTCCCTCTTGCCAATGGCTAAGGCACTTGGACATAAAAGAGACAGGAGGAGCCCTGCCCCCCCCCCATTTTAAACAGGAGCAGACCCACCCCTTTTGAACAGAAAGCCCGTAAGCAGGACAGCAGTGCTGACAACAGGCAGAAGATGTACAGGAAGGACACCATTTGCTGGTACCGGAAAAGAACTCTGTTCTGTGAGTGCCCACTGGCACCTTAGCTGTTCTGTGTGCAGCCCCATGGGTGCCCTGTTCACGCCCACAAAGAAACAAACAAACCATTCTGACAGTTCTCTGCCCATAGCAGAAATGCAAACCATCCCCTTCTACTTGGAAGATACTGTGGAAAGTTTGCCTTGAATTGCTGGTCAGAGCTGTTTGCCAACAGCCTGAATTTGCAATGGATCCCTCGTCTGGGGCACCCTCTCTCTGCTGCCAGGGTAGGAGAAGTGGCACTCTGAGCTCAAAAAACCCCCAAACCTGGTCAGGAGTTAAGCCTGGGAAGGCATTTCTACTCTCTCCCAAGCAGAAAGAGAGCTCTTGGACACTCAGCCAGCCTAAAAAGCATTATTACCTCTAAAGCAACTGGTTTGCCTGGTTGCTGAAAATAAATGGAGGTCAGTAATGTCTCAATCCAAGCTGCTCTATTGTTTTAAACATTGCTGTGTTTATTTCACCCCTCCCCATTCATTATGCAAAGAAGCACTGCGAGATAAACAAGAAGCATGAATAGTTGTGTGGAGCCTGCCAGAATTCCCAAATATTTCATATTTTGGCCCCCGGGATGAATTCAGTCTCCAGACCACCTAACTAGAGAATGAGCTAGATGTTGTAAGTGTGTTTTGGCCAAGATTACAAAAACTTTTGAGTTAAAATAATTTTGCAGTGCTCTGCTAGCAAAATTTCCTCAGCATCCTTCTATCTTTTCAGATCACACCTTGCCAGGGTGGTCTCGTGCTTGCACACCAGCCAACAGCCGATGGAAACACTGATTCAGTGGGTGGCCTTTGCCGTGTCTGGCAGACATAGAGCCCTTAGAGACCCCCTGGGTACCCATCAAGGTAACAGACAGCCATCACCCTGCCAAAGGGCTTGGAGATAGAGAGCCAGGCTCAATAAGGGGTTTAACTGACACTGCTCCCAAGCAGTTGTGCAATCAAATGGCCTTCCTTCAAGCTTCATCATCTGTATTGTGCAATTGTTGAACAGGTAAGTGTGGCACAGACAGACAATTCATGTGACGCAGTCCAGGCAAGTGAGCCATTTACTGGGACATGCAGTTTAGCCGTGTCAATTACAGGATAATTTTCCTAAGGACCACATCCACAAGGCACCAGTCTTACCAGCACAGCATTAGATGCACCACTCTGCTGAGAAAAACTTGTTTCCTCCCTTTTTCATATTCCTTTCTCCTCCACCTTTAACACCACCGCCTTCCTCTGTGCTCTGTGCAGGTGCAGTTTGCCAGGCTGCTTCATCCCTTCCCTGATGTGAAATTAATTCTTGCCTTCAGCAGAGTCCACAGGCTACTCATATGCTCCTGATTTTGCTTCCCTTTCTTTGTGTTTTCTAATTCGGTGTTCTTTCCACGGCTGGTCTCTAGCAGGCTTATTTTAGAAGGAGTTTCTCCTTCTTTTGTGTTCACTGGATTTCTTGCACCAGCTAGGAAGAAATACTCTGGAAATTCTGATTTATAGTGTTGTCTTACATTCTCTCCAGATTACATATTTTTCTACACCAAAGCAATAAGCTGTTAAAGTTGCTATATCTAAAAGCTTGGTATTTCCATTCAACTGTCTGCATGGACATACAGCTCCCCAACTCCACGAAAGGATTTAAAGTGATGACGTCAATCAAATGCTGGCGGCACATCTTCATGGCAATTGTTTTACTGTGATCGAAACTGTTGTACATAGTGCCCATGTTTCAGTCAACATTCACAAATGCTCTGTTTCTGTCACTGTATTGATGTGTGGTTGCTCATCCTCCCTGGCTGAAAAACGAGAGGGAAAAGCTCTGGTTGCGTTCCCATGCTAAGTTGCATAAACACAGCATTTCCCGAGAACTGAGAGGGAGTTTGCAGCTTCATCTTGGAGAAGGAGAGAGTGAAGATGTGTGTCCCCCTCTAAAACTCACCGCTCTCAGTTCAGGCAAGTCGTGGCAGAAAAGTCCAGTAGAGAAAGAAACCCTTTTAAGTTAAGAGGCTCCTTTTTCGCTGTGAAAATTCCGATAGGCACTGCTACCTTCTCCTGCAGCGGATGGGCACGCAAAGCAGCACCACGTTAGCAGATCTACAAAAGACTTTACAGGACACAGACAGCAAATACACTGGTGAGCCTGAAAACCAAAGAAAGAACCAGGCAGAAAAACAAAACAAAGCGTTGAAGAAAAGAGCCAGCACGATCGCAGGCCACACTTCCTACCACCCGTCTCTCTGAGAAACTGAAACCGTCCTCACTTGCTTCTCAGCCAAGGTATCGGAAATCACATTAGGCGTTCCCCTAAACGATGAATGTTGCCTTTTACCTTAGTTTCTACAGATAAACAAGAAAAGTTGCATTACTGGTATTTATGCCGCTATCATCACATCTACTGGAACTAGAGAGCCCATGAGGCTTCCCCAGGGAAACAAACTGTTTCCACAGCTCTGCACCAAGATATTTCTGCGCTGAATCCACCTCTCCACGTTGAGTCTCCCTCCCCTCACGCAGTCACACACACGAGCGCACGTGCAGAGCCAAGGGTCCTGCCCTGAAGAGGGAAAAAACCCAAACCCAAACACAATAGGCATCACTTCAGCTTTGCACTGCAATTTGCCTTTCACTGCTTAGATAGCAGCATGAATAACAACGCCCTGAGACCTGGTCCAGTGGAGGTGCTTCACAGCCGGAATATGAAGCCCCACATGAGCCATGGAGGGAGGAAGGAGGGCTTTCGGCTCCCTTGTTTGAGGATAGGGCAAGGCTGGCTCCTCGCAAAGTTTACATGGAATCACCGCGGGAGTTACAGAAAAGAAAGATAACATACGCTGTCGCGGAGGCTCTTTCTCAGCACATCCTTGTCCCAGGCACACATTTATTTCTTTATCTGACTTTAAAAACCAAAAAAACCCAACAGAGACACCCCCCCCAGCTTTTTCACAAACAATTCAGCAGCACACAAAAACACTGCTTAATACTTGCAGAAGGCAGGCAGGTTTACCTTTATTTCCAGCTGACAGGACTGGTCTGACCAGGGGCCATGCATCAGTAATCCAATGTTGTTATTGTTACTAAGTTGTCCTAAAGAAAGTTGGAGGCAGTTTATCTTTTACAGCACTCCTTTCTAATGAATTGGCAACACATCTGACTTGGGTCCTTGTACAGGGCCTCCCTTGAGCCCTCTCACCCCTACTTGTTACGGGCTTCCTGCTGATTTACAGCAAAACTTTGACATTTGGTCTGCTCCTTAATAAGGGCCCGTGACATTGCCCAGGTATGAAAAAGGGAAATAAAATTATGTGGGTTAAAAATGATATAGTTCTTTGAAGGTGGAGACAGCAGAACAGGGCTTCAAAGTCCAGAGAGAAAAACGATACCCACAGAAGGCTCTTTGTTCAGACGGCTTGGCTGGCATAAATCTCCAGGCTGCAGGCCTTTATACCACCTTAATTATTTGAAACTCATTTATCATTTGAGAGTCAAATAATTAGAAATGGTGCAAAGAAACAGAGAAGAAGGCGTCAGCAGGCAGGAGAAGGAAAAAAAAAGTGGGGGGACGGATGGAAGAAACAGATACCATAGGCCATTCAATTGGGTGATTTTGAACAGGAAAACCTTTTTGAATTATCTTGATAAGGTGACTTGAGTAATTCCTGAATTCTGGGGGAAAGCAAACAAGGCCCCTTTATTGTTTCTATTAGAAGAGTACCAGAAACCTGTGGGCTGCAAGGGAGCACACAAACTTAGCAAAGGAGATTGGAATTAAGCATCAGAGCCAGGATGACTCCCTGAAATTTCCTTTCAAAACAAACAAACAAACAAAGGCAGCGCCGTTCAGGAGCACTGCCTACAATGCAACGCAGCATCACAGCTCTCCGGTGTCAGAGGCCTCAAACAGAGCGTAGGTGTTCTCACACGCAGTAAATGCCAACCTAATTGAGTTCCTGCACCACAGCGCGAGCAATGCCATCATCAAGCACTTCGTTCAAAATTTCCTGAAGAGCTTAAATCCTGCCCTGACTTAGCCTTTTTTTTTTGTTATTGTTGGGTTTTTTTTTCCCCTTGCAAAACCACCAACTTCAAAAGGATTGTATGTGTTAGCAGTGGAAAGAGTGTGTCTCTTGCTGGGTGGTACTTTATTGGTCTGGCCAGGAGCCAGTGCAAAAGTAACCCGGTGTTGTTATTGTTATTCAAATGTGCTGAAGTTCTTCTATAGAATTATATAGCAATGTTCCCTTGCCTTGTTCTTAATGTACTATTTCTCTGCTTTCTAGAAAATGTTAATACAAAATCAAGTTGGGCACGGCTTTTATGGAGAAAATCTGTGCCTCTCTGATATGACCTGTGTATGTAGACAGGTGGCAACAAACAGTGGATAAAGGCAAGGTTATCACTCTGTTTTCACTTATGAAAGTTCCCTAGAAACAGAGAAAAGGATGGGAGGGGGAAGAGGGTGGAGGGGAAAAAAAAAAAAGAAAAAAAAAAAAGTATGAAGCTGGCTAAGAAACAGAAAACACACACGAGGAATGAATTTCCAGAGTTACACAATAGGATTTGCGTTATCAGGTACAGGGGTCAACATGCTGTAGCAACAGGTGCCAAAGAGATCGCACAGAGATTTCCAATGGCCCCCAGGAGGATGGAGAAGGAGGAGCAGCAAAGCATCTGTGAGAGGCAGCTGCTCCTTGCTCCCACCAAGCTCAAACCCGAGGGGAGCTGGGAGCTGAGGGTGTATGTCCTCCAGCCCCATGTCCTTCCTTATCTCATGCCAATCTGTCAATGGGTGAAATTTTGCCTTGTTGAGCAACATTGTTTGGTGCCTGCAGAGCTCCTACAGCTGTTTTTAAACTGTAATTTGGAAAACAAGCACTGCCTGGTATGCCACCCCGGGCCCTCTGAGCCGATGACTAGCTTGGAGAGATAAGAAGAAGAGGAAAAAGGCTCCAGGGCTGCCTGTGAGGGACTGGAGAGACGATCAGGACAGGAGGCACACTGATAGAGAACCGCTGCTGGTTTTGGTGGACACCTGCTGGGACCATGAGCAGTGGCCCAGGTCAGGGAAGAGATGCTCAGGTGCTCAAGACACCAAGTAATGGGAGCAAATACCCTGCAGCAGAGGTCTGGGCTCAATGTGGTCTCTAGTCCCGAACTGGAAGCCTTAGTGCCAGGGCCAAACGGCACAAGTGTTGGGTTCGGTGTCCGACCCTGGCTGTGCTTCCCCTCCCGGTAGCTGTGCCTCCAGCTTGCTTTGCAACCCCCTCCTCCTTACCCTCTTCCTCCACGCAATGACCCCCTGTGCTAAAAATACCCCCTGCGGCACTTGGTACAATAGATAAGCCTGGCAAAGCTCTTGTGGGAGACGCTGTGGCTTCACATCTGCTTGTTAAAAATATCACATATTATTAAGGGGGAAAAAAAAAAGTTTCTTGTGACTAATTTCAACAGCAAACCATATGGTCTTTTTACTTCTCCTGCACTCATAATAATTAAATGGCTAATTTCCCCTCTTAAACTACCTTCGGCCCACAGAAAGAAACAAAGGAAATCACAGCTATTCAGCTACAAAACATCTTGTTAAAGCACAGCAAAGAGTTATGCAATTAACCCCACAAAAGCCGGAATTTCACAGTTATATCTAACACTCTGAGTTAACAAGAACAAGCTTTAAATTGAGCCTTTTTTTTTTTCCTCCTGTTGCTGTTGTTTCTGTTTGCTGGCACGGCAGTCACAGCTAAGGTCAGGTGTCAGGCCAGATTTAAGCCATAAATGTCTGTCTCCTTGTTTTTTTTGTGAGCCCGACTCAGCGCCTTACTGTGATTTAAATCAGCTGGTGGGTGCCTTGAAGGAGACTTCCATCAGACCGGGAAACAAAGACTATGATGGCTCGCACCGCACAAGCACTCATCATCTCTGGTATCATCTCCGTACTGCAGCAGGAGTCCCCAACGCTGGTGCGCTGCCTGTGCAACCCACGCGTTTCAGAGCTTCGTTTCGGGGTGACTCGGGCCTCGCCGACAGCAGCTGCCAGCTCCTGCCTGCCCAGCCCCACCACGCTCCTCTGCCATGCACCTGCGGCAGAAACGCCCAATTCTTTGCAGTCCCACTTTGGAGTCTGTCAGGCCATGCCCTGGGAGCAGCAGGATGCTGCTAGGGGCTTTTGAAATTTGCTGGGCGGGGTGGGTGCAAAGCAGCAAGGTGCCCTTCTCTGTGACACAGATTCAAGGAGAATACTGCAAAATGTGCCTGACGTGAAGCACATTTAGGTAAAAGGAGCTGGGATGGTCCTAGAGAGATTATTACTAAGTTATCTGAGCAGGTGCTTGAAGCAGACAAGCACTCCTTCGTGCAGCCAGCCAAAGCCTGTTTAAGGAGGCCACACTGCTCCTGGGTGACAGTTTGATGCGTTTAAAAAAAGGGTAGATGAGGTACTTAGGGATATGGTTTAGTTTAGGATGGGAACGGTTGGACTTGATTATCTTGAAGGTCTTTTCCAACCTTGTGATTCTGTGATTTGAGCATCGTCTCTTCTTTATGGGGCGTGCGGCTCAGTGGCTGCCCCCAAAGGTGGCGACTTTGCCACAAAGCCAGAAGCACCCACGTTATCTTTCTGTTATCCTCTGTCCCTCCCGTTCCTGCAGCATGGGTTCCTGTGCTGGTGGAGCCCCAGGACCCCTGTGAGGGACAGCGGGATGGTGCACAGGCACACATCCCCAGTACCCAGCCAGGCAATGAGCTCTGCTAGAGGAGCAGCAGTTGCAGGGAGGAGGATGCTGATGGCACGGTAGGATGGGTGGAAACGTAATCGCGTTCAATGAGACAGAACAACATTTCTGAACTCGACTGCAGAGGTGAGGGTGCCCGTTTCACCCGCCATAATCTGAGTGAGTGCTCAGACTGGCATTTAGGAGATTAAAACGGGTATTTGGGTACCTAAATGCCTGTCTGAAAATTAAAATTTAGAACTGGGTGCCTTCATTTAGACAATCGGGTTTGAAAATTAGAGTGAGAGATTGCATGCCTGAGTATAATTTAGAGCACGGACTCATTACAGATATTTTTATTGTTTAAGAAAATCTTTCCTGACTGGAAACAAGGCAATGACCAAGACTGTAAGGCTGGAGAAAACTATGATGGTGCTGGGCAATTTTCTTGATAAGATGAGTCACTAGATGACACTTTGCATAATAATATGACGGACTGAACGTTTCCATGCTACATTTTAATTTTCTGGCTTGCTAAAGCCTATTATGGGCTGGTGCCAGGCAGCCCTCAGACCATAAAGCTAACGAGGGCCTTCCTAAAGTACCTGCCTTCCTGATAAGGCAGGTGGCCATTAGCTATGTCTCATGCATCCAAGCAGAAGGAAAATAAAAGCAGAGGGAAGAAGCAAGCGGAAAAAGGACGACCGCAGAGCAACACACAGAGAGGGAGGGAGCTGGGCCCTGGGAACTGGCATGGGGAAGATGTGGTGAAGAAGAGGCATTGTACATGGGATAAGGGTAACAAGGTGGGATACTAAGAGATAAAAAAGGGCGAACAAAGTAGCAGATGGGAATCGAGATAAAGACTGGTGACAAAATAAGTGTGGGAGCAGAGAGGAAAAGATTGAGGAGCTGGGGAAGATGGAGCAGAGAAGGAGAGAGAAGAACAGGAGAGTGCCACTTGGGAGGAATTAGAAGCTAATTATACACTCATAAATTCATAGCAATATAAAATACCAATATTTCGGTCTGGAAGAATGCTCCACGTGTTTTCCCAAGCAGCAGCCATCACAGTGAAGAGAGAAAAAAGAACAGGGGAGAGCAGACAACACGACTGCGTGTTTCAAGTTGGTTTCTTGTATTTCAGAGAGTTTATTTATGTATCTAGCATGAAATATAAAAACATAGAATAACATCTTTTGATTATGCTATGAGGTGCAGTCACCACTGATTAAAGAATTGAATTTAGGAGGAGATGCAGCACTCTGTACAAATAGAAAATAGCTGATTTAGATTTCTTACGTTACAGCATTTACCTATCCCTGTTTAAGAAAACAAATACACACATCCATTGGCATTTTCTTGACCATTTATCAGCAGTTGTCCCCCTGATGTGGATCTAAATATTCTTTTTTTTTCCCCTGCGATTTCTTTCTTTATGCTCCAGCTGGAAAATGTCCAAGAATGCGAGCTTTATCACAAAACTCACGCAAATTACTTGCACCAGCACAGTTGCAGGGTTGTGGTTTGGGTCGTTGGGTTGGGTTTTTTTTAATTCATTTTCTGGATGACTTGTTAGTTTTCGGTGAAAGCAGCCAATTCCAGTTAGGTTGGCTGTGACAGCCACACCATGTGGACGGCAAGAGTCAAGGGAAGCTTCTCTTTGTCCAGCCCATCAGCACCCACTGGCATTTAAGCAGATGTTCCACCTCTACAGAAACATACATACCCTGCAAGTCGCTAAAATACTTAGGTCCTGCAGATCTGCGATGATTTCACTCCCACTGTGTTTGGCCTCGAGCATCACTTGGAAGACCACGTATCTGTGTGGATGGTGTTAGCCTTTCCTTTGTGAAAGCAGATAAATAGGGCAGATGACAGAGTGTGCAAAACGGCTGTTCCCTCATCCTATTCTTCCCTCCCTGCAGACGCAGGAATCTCCAGACCTCAGGATGGTTGCAAGAGAGCCCAGCAGATTCTCAGGAGCAGGTGCACATGCACTGTTTGAAATAGGAAAGGAGGAGATCAAATACTGAGGAACTTTATTCTTTCTTTGCTTACTGCCCTTTGTAGCTACCACTGCCTAAGATGAGAGCAGAGCAGCCTAGTTTAATATTAAAACACAAGACAGCAGTCGTAGAAGTGCCATGTAGGTAATGCCTACTGATGACTTCTGACCAGCAAAGAGAGTCAGATAGTCTGGGCACAAAGGAAATTTTTTAGCCTTTCTCTGCTGCGGAGGCGTACCATGTTTCTGCTGTGGCTGTTGGGAGTATTGTGCTTAGAAAGCAGTGCTCCAGGGCCACATAATGATGCCAGAAACAATCGACTTTAGGAGTGGGGTATGAAGACTCAAAGAATTAGTGAATGTGTAAATCCATGGGATGGTGGGATACAGCACCTTACTGTCGCTTACAGATGCTAACAGAAAATTACTGGGTGCAAATGGATTTCTAATTATAGCCTACTCCTCCACAGCTAACATATTGCCAGCATTATCTTCACAAAACAATTCCACTTTCCCTTAGGGATACCTACTTCTGTTTTGGAAAAAGAAATCACAGTTGCTTGGAATCAGGAACACAGCAAAGTCATAGCAACAGGACAAATTAATCTAATTTAACAATGAGATTGGTCATTTTTTAAAGGTGAAAATCAGTTTACAATTTCCATCTGTCCCCATGGAAGTCAAAATATGTTTTGACTTTCACATCTATGTCTGACAATCATAATCCATAATACAAATGGTAATAAAATTTCCCTGCCCTATGACAAAAAGGTACCCAGAAACACAGGCAAGCGTTCAGCGGTTCCCTCTCCCACCTCACCAAACGTGGATGTTTAAGTCAGATTCTACTGCCCAAACCTGCCACAGACAGACTCTGCAGCACCTAAATGCATTTGCTCTTTAAAATGTGATTTTTTTGGGGCTCCTAGTTGCAGGTTCTCATCTTGGCAAACTTGGAAGCAGAACAAGCGGAGCTGTTGTAACACACAGCACATTTGGCTTCTTCTCCAAGGGTCGGCATCTGATTTCTGTGCAGAAAGTGATGTGTGTAGCTTCACAGCTGCTCTCTGCAGCCATTTAGTGGCCTCTCTACACTGCTACTTGTTTTGGAGAAACTGGAAGTCTTTGCTGAAACACAGTCTTTACAACTGGAAGTCTTTGCTGAAAAGTCATGTACAACATTCCCATGGCTGTGGTGAGTAAAAGCTTTGCTGGAAAAACAGGTACAGAGCATTATCATGACAAGCATTGCTAATCCTCTGCTTCCATCAGCACTTAGATTTGCCCAAAATCAACAAGACCAAGCGGAGAGGTGAAAGACATAACTCAGGCGTATCCCACCCAACACCAGGGTAGAAAGTGCCAGCAGAAAATCTTGGAATTCCTAAGCTGAATTTTTCTTAAAGGATCAAGGCTAACAATTTCATTTTTTTTATTGATTGTCTCTTCCATTCTGAGGTCCTTGAATGAAGAGCATTTTATAAATGTAAATTTGATGGACTGGTACATTTATATTCATGAGAACGTAGCTGGAACTAAGCAGGTTAGTGTTAGTTTACACTCCAATTTTGTCAATAATAATCAGGAAAAGGAGGGATTAATGGCTTACCCTTATAATCTAATCATATCAATGCTACCCACTAACCTGGACAATACAAGAACACATCTGTTATGTCAGGCTTGCATAAGCAATGATTTTCCAAATCTGCAGTTCTCATTTAGAAGATGCTGTGTGGGCTTTGGCACCCATTTTCATCTACCGCTTGCTGCAGAAACATTTACGTATAGTAACATGCCAGCAATTCAGGGTTCACATCACTGAGGGGGATAAATTTTGAAGGTGAACAAGTAATGGATAAATTTACACAACTGAACTACAGGTAGACAACAGGTAGACAAAATATAAAATGAGAAAAGAAATTGTAATGCAGCGGGGTTCAAGACCATTTGCCTAGGCAGGACTCACAAAAAAGTGCATTTATGCCACTTGCTAAGCCCCAACCCCTCCCCAAGCAGCAAGATCCACGCTAAGAGCCTTCCATGTAGCACAGCTACTCTGGTGGTCCGCTGACATCACTTGCCATAGGAGCACTGATGCACCCCATACGTTGATACTTTATCACTCAGGCTGTCTGACCTGCTCCGGAGCAGAAGCACAAACACAGGGATAACACGGGCAGCCACCAGCACCCTGTCTGCGTTACCAGTTCATGGTAGGTGGCCCTACCTCTGATTGCCCCAGTGCTGCTGTCACTGGCAGCAGGACAACAGCAGGAGCAATATTATCCCATCGCTCAATCTCTAGACCATCCATTTTCCATGTCTTCATAATTTATTTATCTTTTAATTGAACTAGTATCTAACCCAACTTCCCCCGCAGTTGTTGGGTAGAAGATAGACCTTCTGGCTCTAGCTGGAGACAGTGCTGTGACCACTATGGGGAGGAAGTGTGCATCGAGCCTGACATCTGTCAGAGCCTGTAGCCTTCTGCCTGTCTGTGCCAGGAAACGCAGTCCAATTTCTGCGCTCCTGTGGTCTAACTGACAGGCTGATTTCTCAAGCCTCTTCGTAACTCTTGATGCTGACATCCTTCTTTCTCAGGGATGCTGCTTACGAGTCAAACGGATATTGCAGCTCTGAGGCTGGTGGTGTAGAGGTGAGCAGCGGCTCTTGCCTTGATGCTTCTGGCCCCGATTTTTACAAAGGGCAGTGGGGATGCGGGCCGCGGCAGGCGTTGCTGCTGCTGCTCCTTTCACCAGAGACCGGGAAATGGCTGGAGTTAGATGACACCACAGTAAAAACGTGGCTACTCGGACAACCTCAGGCCCCCAAGAGCCACTGCCACCCGCACAGATAGACGGGAACTAATGAAATAGCGGGAAACGAATGCCCGTGTGTACCTGGAATTGTGTTATATTACATCAGCGCACAAGCGGCCCGAGTGACCTCGCGGAGCACTTGTGCGATGAGAACACCCTCGTGAAGCTACAGCTGTTTTGAACTATTAAACGTTCATAAGCCAGACATGATTTCCCTGCAATGCATCTGCTAAATGAGTGGCTACGTATTGCATTAGCATTCCCAGATGCCCTCCCTCGGCTCAAGCAGCCTGGGGGTAAAAAAGGCAGGAAGGCTCCGGGATGCACTTCTGTGCCTGAGAACTGCAGCTCAAATCACCCTAATTGTTTGTTAGATGAACAATGATCTCTAATTAACATTGTTAAAATGTCATCAATGATCACTAATTAACATTGTTAAAAAATTGTTAACAAAGGAAATTTAACAATATCTTAATTAGGAAGGATTTCTAATTTGTGATATAGAGCATGTTAGACAAACAAGGCACAACTCTCCCTTTGTTTTTCAGCTCTGCAGCAGGAGAGATTACATGATATGACACAACACATTCTGCGTTTATCATTCTACGTCCCCAACACACTTCTGTTGTATAATTACAGCCGGGGCTAATTTTACCTGTGTTATTGTTTGCCCTGTAATTTAGAGAGAATAGACCACGTTGGTGCTGTGTGATTTAGTCTGGGCAGTCAGTTGGCTTTTTTCCACAGGACTGCTGCTCACACATTACTGCAATGAAGTGCACGCATTGCAAAATAAAAAGAACCTTTTCAGTGTTTTAATTTACTTAATGATACGGTGTGAGGGTGGCAGCTTTCTTCAGGTTTTCTTTTTCTAAATGTAATTTATCCACAGCCACTAACCATTCAGGGCTGCGTTCTACTTCAAAGCTACTGTACATTGCTGGAAAAAAGTCCCCTCCTATTATCTATTACTTAATTATTAAAAAGCATCTACTCTGTTTTCATAAATTATCTATGTATCGGGGACATTTGGCTCACGAGGAGGAGAGACGCATCCGTGCACACAGGCTTGGGGAAATTACAGTGTTAATTATTCCTGATGGAAAATCAGGAATAAATAAAAAAACCCTAAGGTATTTCAGATGGACCTGGAGTCAGAAACTGAAAAGGTTTTCAGAACTTCCATAGGAAATCATCTTTAAAAGTAGCACTTGCCTTGGTTACACTCTTCCAGGCAGAATACTCTAAATATCTGACATCGCCCCCAAAGGGAGCAGATTTATTGCATAATGCCAAAGTCTGTCTCTAGCAGACTCCTGTTACCAGAGCAGGAGGAGCTTTATTTGCACGTTCATTTTGGTGGAACCGATGTACAGACCCTGCCTGTAAAGAAATACAGCTGAATGGTTACGGCTCTGCTTGTTTTTATACATAGGAATATAAAGAATCCCTGCTTCAGCACAGGTCTACCCATCTGGTCTAGACTAATGCCGTACGTTGTGTGGCAACCATCTGCTTGGGGCGGTGGATCACCCTTCCTTTTCTCCCTTTACATGGTGCCTCTGGTCTGTTTCCATCCTCTACCATCCTCCTTCTGAAGGACTGGGAAAACTTTAAGTCACTTTTGGATGGAAATAGCCTTTGGGGCCCCTGCCTTCTTCTCAAACATGCTCACCACGGCCTCAAAAGCAACCTGATGGGGACTGAGAGACATTGTGCTTCCTAAAAGCCCATTGCCCAGGAAGGCTGAAAATAAAGGAATCCGTTGCAGGCCCCCTGCATTAACCCCGGTACTGCCTCAGGCTGTGTTCAGCCCCCAGGGATGAATGTTGCACAGGTCCACAGCATGCTGCTGGTGCTGCTGATGCTGGGAGTGTTCTGAGGAGTGGACGGCTCCTTCAGTCCCTCAACAAACACATGAAGACACGGGGCTGTCCTGCTCCCTACGCCAGTGACCACTCTCGCACGTGAGATGGGACAACTCCTTGCCCCAAAACCCTCAGCGTACAGCCTGGTGGTTACAGCACTTTGCCAGAAAATGACAAATACGGGTTCAGATTTCCCCCAGGTGCAAGGGAAGTCAAATTTCTGATGTTTCCCTTTGCCAAACGCTGTGCCTGGGGTTTCACCGAAGGTTTCCTGTCCCATGTTTTGTTTTCGGATTTTGGTTTAGCAAGGAGGGAAGGGGGGAAAAAAAGAAAAAGAAAAAAAGAAAAAGAAAAAGAAAAGAAAAAAGTTAAAGTTCTGTTCATTGCTATTTTTCTTTTTTAATTCCTTGCTTGCTTGGGGAATAATACCACTAAAGTAATTATTCTCAAGGTCTTGTTTTGCCTTCCTACAGTGTTACTGCTAATTCAATAACACTTGTTTTCTTAGCTATGACATTGTTTGGGTGTAGTTACACAGGGACACTTACTCTGTCCCTTCTCTCTGTGCTTATTGCACCCTCATGAAACGTGTTGCCTTAATGCATAAAGCCATTCTGATGTTTGTTGTCAGTTAAGTCTTCTAAAAAAAACCCAACCCCCAAACTCTGCCTTTTTTAGGCCATTGTCAAAGTGGCAGTCTGATGTACTTTTTCTAGGAAGTTCTTTTTCAGACTCAGTTGACCACATAAGTACTGAAAACAACATGTTATTTTAATTTGGCTTCTGAGAAAGTTTTGTGTTGTGGCTTTTTTTTCCAAACAACACCATTTTAAACTCTGTTCCTGAATTACCCTGTTTGCTAGCTACTCCTTTTTCTGCTTCAGATTCTATAATTATATTCTGAGGATATCCTTCTGAAAGGATAACACAAAGTTTTAAGTATGCCTAAATTGAAAGGGTCCTTCACACATGAGACCATATAAACAACATTTTTATTCCTATCAGGCACACCTTTATATCTCAAAATGCTCTATCTGGTTTTCAACGTTCTCCTCTGACTCCCTGCATTTTGCTATGTGACCTCTTACTTCTTCAGCCTCTTCTGTATGCCCCTCATCACGTTACGTAGCTGGGACTATTGTCACATCTTTAGCCATATGCACGATGGAGATGCCCATCTTCACAGTTAGATGAGCCGCCTTGATTTAAACAGCCCCTAAGATCCTGTCCTTCCCCCCGCCCCTGGCCCTGTTCTGACATTGTTGCCAAATGGTAGGTTGTGCTGGGTCTTAAGCATTCAGGAGAACATCCTTCCTTGTCCTCATGCCATAACCCAGTTTCAGTGGTCTGTTTGTACCTCTCTGACTGTAGATGTCAAAACCAGCAGTGAAAAACTGTTTTGAGAAAATATTCACTCTCTTGTCCCCCCACCGCCCATACCCGTGCCTTAGGCTTGATATAGAAATAAAGGAAAATTTTAGGAAAAAATGAGAAAAAAATAATTATGTGGGTTACATCATCACATTGAAGGGATGATAGAATCACAGAATATCCTGAGTTGGAGGGCATCCATAAGGATCATCAAGTCCAACTCCCAATACTCAGACTATGGTTTCCAATTAGACTTTTCCTGCTGCACACCGAATTATTTTCTATGTAGTTAGCGCATCAAATTGAGTTACTGTTTTCAAAATCATTCTATATTGTCATTCCAATTCCTGTACATCACAGATGAAATTTAGAGCTGATCCCTAATACGATGCTACATTAACTACATTATCAACGGCACACAAAAGCACAAGAGGCATCTATGAACATCACACTGATTTTCCAGAATTATTCTGTACAAACCCAAAGGTTCACAGCAGCTGCATTATTAGCTTTCTGTAATATAGCAGTGCCTTTTGTTTATATATGAACCCTATAATACCTCCTATTTTCAGGACTTTACTGTCCCTTGTATTTTAGTGATGGCAAATACCCCTGAAGTGCATTAGTGCACAAAACAGGGGGCTCTGAGAGCAGGAATTTTAAGTCTGTTGAGAAGAACTGACACGCTACGTCCGCATGCCTAGCACTGTTTTACACACCATCGCTAAATCTACATAACACAGTTCAGATTCGTGAGGAAATAAAGAAAATATTGCTTTTTTAAAAACAAGTAACTACTGTAGCTTTCAGTTTTCCCCCTCATGTTCAAACAGGGACAGAGACAGGAAGACTATGTGAGATTTTTCTTTTTTTCCTCACATTATCAATATTTCCAGAAATTTCAAACAATTACGGTTTACCAGAAAGAGGTGGATGAGAGTGCTGGGTAAGGGTGCGTCGTGCTCAGTAAGACTGGGATTAGCATGCAGCGCTCCCCCTGCGCTACCAACACATGCCTTCTTCAGGGAACTACATAGTAGCAAAGCCAGCCTTAGCAAACTGCTGTTTCAACAGAAAATAAGGGGAATATATTTCAGCTCCTTTCACCAAACTCCCTAATGCACTCTATGCACACTTACCATCATAGAAATGTACTGAAATAAAAGATAGTATGAATACAATGGTTAATTATAAGATGATGAAGCTACATAAGAATAAATGTAAGGTAGTAATAATGAACCTGAAAAAGACGTAGCATATGCACACATTGCAGACAGATGGGAAAGACAACATTGAAACTACTGGAAGGCAATGTAGGATGGCAATAAAGGCTCATCTGTGTCACCATCAGCCACAGCCGGTGTAGGAACAGGAAAGCAAAACAGTTTCAGGTGCAACACATTGAATTCCATTTGAAACAGGAAAGGCAACACAGGGGTCAACAGGCTATCTAAAAAAAAACAACCCACATGAAATGAATGGCTTTGTTTGCTTTTTGTGTTTATACGTTTCTTCATGGACTGCAATTCCTTGGCAATCTTCATCTTCAAGCTTCACTTTATGTTCAGATCTATTTCTAACATAAAAATAATGAGCTATATGCCTTCTCTAACACTTTAGGAAGATTTTCAACTGTTGACTGTCATTCCATGTTTGTATCACATTCTCTTTTCCTCTTAAGCAGATTCAACCTTATGTATGTCTCGTGAATACCTGTCTCTTTCATCAAATGCAGCTTTCCATCCAAGGAAAGGATGGTGTTACTCCCTGAGTTACACCATCATCTTCTTCCTCAAACCCTCTGGAGCAGTGAGTGCACTCTGGAGCAGTGAGTGCAGCCCTTCTGCATGGCTTTCCAAACACCATTAATTGTCTTGCTGGTTAGGGAGTCCCACACAGCAAGAAGGTTTTCCAACTCATGGCAGACATTGAAACTCTTCCAAAACTCGCTCAACCAGTGTCTTGTTTGCCTTGTTCGTTACTCCAGGTAGTCTGTCGTAAATAAAACATTTTAGAGTTAGCCATTGTTCCTTGAGCTGGTGGTTGCATGACTGGTGTGGTGGCAAAAATGCAGCTCAAGCATTTGAGTGCAAATCACCTGGGTCAGGTAGATGGATAAATGTGTTACTGATGATCACCAAGGTTTGCAATGCTGAAAATACTGGAAACCACCCATGTACTTTTATTTGAAAGCTAGTGAACATGTGGCCCACATAGGTCACATAGGCCTTCAATACCCTTGGGTATTCCCCACAACATGTAAGCTGGGCTGTGTCTTGCAGCCTTAGTCCTGGCACACATTTCTCCCCTGAAGGAATAAAGGTTCTTGGCAGCATGGGTTTCCAAAAGAGTTCTCCTTCAGCTATATAGACCACCCACTGTTGTGTGTAGCAATGCTGTGTAAATTTTCACTGATTTGTGCCAAGTAATACCAGAGCATAGTGGGAGAAAGCTCTGTTTTTCATCCTCCATCTGCACTGAGCACATTTTTTGGTCAATGGCTTCCTCATATGACCAGTTATTTTCATGGATACACCACTTGAGTTTTGCACTGTTTTTCAATGAGTCAGTATTTCAGTTTATTGATCTTACGCTACATTCATTCTCCAATCCTCACAACCAAGAGCTGATGTAGATCCACCATTTGCCCATGTTCTTTGCATTTCCATCTTTGTTTCGAAGGATAATAGCTTTTGGGGACTTTTTATTGATATTTTCTGTTGGGGTTGAAACACGCTTTTTCAATGCCACCAGGAGATGTGTGCTGGAAGACTGTAAAGTAGTAGAAATCTCCTAAACTGCACAAATGTGAACACCTTCAGCCCTGCAAATTCACCTGTAGCCCACAATCTGTCTTGTGCCGCAGCTGAAGCCCATGGTGTGTGCTGCCATACTATCACAATTCTTTGCAGTTTCCAATCTTTTCTTAGTTTGTAGTTGCATGTTTTCCATAAACCATCCCTAAATCCTACTCAGTGCTTCTGAATTTGGTAGTGGGGAAAGGAAAGGGGCTTTAAAATAGCGAATGTGTGGAATCAGCAAGGTGGAAACTTTATTTTCTGAGGGACATTTGTGAGAGCCGAGCAGATGCAAGTGAGGTGCCGGGTTTGCTGAGCATGCAGCTCCTGTGTGCCATTAGGGTGGGCTGCTGAAGGAGCAGCAGACAAAGAGCAGTGGCTACAAGAGAGAGAGATACTACCTTATTTTCCAGGCCCTCTGGAAAAGCTCAGGTTGAGAGCTGCTAGCGAGCTGTCCCATTGCCCTTGCAAAATGATATTGCTGGGTTGGCACTGCATGGCAGAACGAGCTCCCACTGAAGTCCTGGGGCAAGGTCACAGACCTGTGAAATTAAACCCCAAAGGCAGCCTGGTCTCAAGGCTTCTCCCCAGAACAGGAAAGAAACATGATGGCAAGTCTATGTGAAGGTGTCACCTTCTATAGTTGAAATCAACTAAAATTTGATTTCCAAGTGGAAGATTAAAGTAAACCTTGGAAGATGACTATAGGTCTAAAAATACATAAATTCTTAGAAACCTTCCCAAACTCTTCCAAAATAACCATTTTCTGATGATGCAGCAACCTGTCCACTGGGGGATAATTTATAGGTGTTGTTTCAGGGAAAAAAAAAACAATGTAGAGGCAGAGAAGAAATATTACTTAGGAAAATAATAAATGTCTCCTGTATTTTGCCTGTTGAAAAGGCAAATTCCACTTTTGACATTCTTCCCAGAGCCACTTTAAAGGCAACCTACAGACTCAATGGGGAGATAGTAAACACTAAATCACAATTACCTCATAAAAGCAGAGCCTGTTTCTCTGAATGCCTCAGATCCGGCTTTGCTTCACAAAAAAATATCATAAATCTATTGTGTTCTACCCAGGTTTATTTAAGGCCAATTAGTGCTGGTATTAAAAGGAATAAGAAAGAAAAACAGAAACAACACCTTCCAAACTTTGCTGTCATTCATATAGATGTGAAACCCTGATTCTCTGCTCTCATTAAGGAGCTGTTCATTAGAGGACAGCATGTTCCAGAAGAGCTGAGGTCTTACATTAACAGTGAACTATGGAAAATCTCTCCCATTTGGCAGCCCACATTAACATTTCTTCTGTGAAGGGATTTCTTTTTAATGCAATCTAGTGCTGTATGTGTTACTGTACAGAAGAAAAAAATAATATTTTTCAACACAATCTTGACTTGGCTTTAATATCCCACAGGGTGACATCTGACACTGCACTGAGAGAATAACACCTCTCTGGGTAATCTTTCCAACAGAGACTGAAAATGAGCAGTCTGTGCCATTAATACGGCCAATGTAATTAGCAGAGCAGTATGACTGATTTTTTAATTTTTTTTTTTTTAAAATCAACATTTCCTAAAGCTATTTCTCTAACTGAAGTTACTGAAGTTATTCTAGCCCGTGGAGCCAGGAGAAGCTAAACTTGAACATGCCCAAATAGGTTGCAGTTATGAAGTACAGGTAGGGAGATCAAAGGTAACATAGCTGCCTGCTTTGGACATGATTTCTGAATAAAGCTAATTGCCCAGTTACCCAGAATTTTAAAAATATGTTTCTAGGTGAAATCAGTTATGCCACAATAATGTTTCAAAGGCAAAGGAGCCTTTTTGTGTGTATGGGGCGGGGGGGGGGGGAGTGTTAAGAAAAAAAATGAAAGGAATTTTGAGTTGTCCTTTGTTAGCAGAGAGCCAAAACTCTGGGGAGAAGAGTACCCATATTGTATGTTCAGGTATGCTGGGACTCTGGGTTTGATTAGTTTGGATATAACCACATGACTATCACACCTCTATGTATTCTGCTTATGTGGGAGAGAGATCAGTGACACAGATATATCATGTCATACCATGGAAATCACCAGAGGCGACTTCAGTAAGAGCTGGAACCAGTCAATGGTGCTTACCTGGACACAACTGGGTGCCTTAGTCAGGGCTGTGCTGGGAAAGGCAATTGGTAAGTGGTGTGGGTTTTCATGGCAAAGTTTGTGTAGGAATGCAGGGGTGGCTTCTGCAGGGGGCAGATAGAAGCTTCCCCTAGGCCCAACAGAGTAAACACCAGCCAGCTCAAGGATGGACCTGCTGCTGGCCAAGGCCAAGCCCATCAGCAACAGTCACAGCACCTCTGGGATAGCATATTTAAGAGGAAAAAAAATAATTGGCAGCTTTTTGCTGCCAGAGGAGGGAGTGTGTAGGATGTAAGGAACTGTGCAGACACCAAGGTCAGTGAGGAAGGGGGAGGAACTGCTCCAGGTGCCAGAAAGAGAGATTCTCCTGCAGCCCGTGGAGAAGACCATGGTGGAGCAAGTGTCCCCTGCAGCCTATGGAAGATGATGGGGAGCAGAGACTCCACAGCCTGTGGAGAGACCCTATGCTGGAGCAGGTGGAGACATATGGAAGATGCTGTGACCCACATTGGAGCAAGCCTCTGGAAGGACATATAGCCTGTGGAGAGAGAGAGAGAGAGAGAGATGGAGGCCCATGCTAGAGCAGGTTTGCTGGGCAGACTTTGAGACTCTGGGGGGACCAGGCTGGAGCAGCCTGGGCCTGAGAGACAGCACCTCATGTAAGTGACCCATGTTAGGGCAGCTGGTAAAGAGCTGAAGCCCCGTGGAAAAGGACTTGAGTTGGAGGAGTTCATGGAGGACTAGCTCCCATAGGTGGGACCCCACGCTGGAGCAGGGGAAAGGTGTGAGGAATGCTCCCAACGACTAAGAAGGAAAAAACTCATGAGGAGCTGACCAAAACCCCCATTCCTCATTTCCCCCTGTGACACCTGAGGGGGAAGAAGGGAGAGAAATCATGAATAAAGTTAAGCCTGGGAAGAAGGGAGGGGTGGGTGGTGCTGTTTTGAGATCTGGTTGTACTTCTCATTATCCTACTCTGGTTTCACTCTGCCTGTCTGTGAGTCTGTTTTGCCTGCAATGCTGATTGTGGAATGATCTCTCCCTGTCCTTATCTCAACTCCCAAGCCTCTCAATATATATTTTCTCCCCTGTCCAGCTGAGAAGAGCAGTGATAGAGCAACTTATGTGGGCATCTGGCCTCCAGACAAGGTTAGATCACCACAGTGAGTATGATGATGGCTGTTGGAACATGGAGGGCTGGATGTGGCTGATGCCTGCTCTTATCTTCTGGAAGGATAAAGGATTGGCAGCAGCATGTCCTGTGATGTTCAAACCACACTGGTTTTCGGCAAAAAAGACAGTCCCGTTTCCTTACAAAATACAGATGCTGTGGCAGGGTCCTCTCTTTTCAAAAAAATATGCAAGCCCCTGGGGATTAGGCTGACCTTCCACATGCAGTACAGTTGATTCAAGGCTGTCAGATCTGTATTCAGAAGTATGAATGCACAAATTTCATTTTGAAGCATAGCTAGTGAAAGGGAATGAATACACCTAGATAAATGCAAAAGTCCTGACTGGAAAGTAGATTATTACAGCAAAAGACACAGGTGTTAAGGAAAACCTGATAAACAGCCTATACGTTACTAATAATTACTATCTCTTCTCACTGGGAGAAGTGATCATAAGTACATTCTACATTTCAAATACCTAGTGCAGAGAGGCTAAAGGAGCAGCATCATTAGGACTGTACTGATCATTACGCTTCAGCATTGTTCTGCAGGATTATTATTTCAAGACGTC
This sequence comes from Hypotaenidia okinawae, assembly GCA_027925045.1. NCBI lineage: Eukaryota > Metazoa > Chordata > Aves > Gruiformes > Rallidae > Hypotaenidia > Hypotaenidia okinawae. Next base: position 67,676,910 of record BSDF01000002.1, read on the forward strand.
TGTACTGAACAGCCTTTAAAAAAACCAAACCTAAGAGAAGGGAAACATCCGCGGCTGAAGATGGTTGCACATGAGATGTGTTAAAAAAGGTAGGCTGGGTTTGGCGCTGGCACATTGATAAGGAAGGTTGCCTGTGCTGTCGAGAGCAAACAGGCAGCAGTGGCCAAGCTGAGCCCTTGGTCCTTTGGAGATAAGTCTCTTCAGCAGAGCAGCACCAAGTCTTGTGGGTCCAGGTAGTGGGTCCAGTCTGGTGGGTCAGCAGGAGTAAGGTTCCAGGGTCTGATGGACTAGTCCCAGGTGCAAAGTCAAGGGAGTTGTTTCCCCTGGATTCCCACCAGTGGGTGGATTTGACTTTATTTGTACTTCTACTTTTGACTTGGTACAAAAAACCTGATTAACCACTCTGCCTGGAAAATTAATGTACTTCCTGTCACACACAACCTTCAGACAAGCTTTGATGGACTTCTTCATATGTGATCAAATTTTTAGTTTCACGAAGATAGGCTGCACAGTCTCTGATCTCTTGTTATGCAAGGTGTGGTTTCTGCTGAGTTCTGGATGAGGAGTACAGAAAGAAAACTGTCTGTCTGCTTTGATCCTTGATTATGGCAGTTCTTGGCCCAGAACAGTTTCCCAGAAAATAAAATATTACAACTAGGCTGAAATTAATTTCTCTCTCTTTCAAATATAATTTTAAAAGTTTGTATAAAGTTTAATTACCTTAATTCAGCAATGGCACAAAAAAGTGAGTTACCTTTAAGCTGCACTAAATGCAATATTCCTTTTTTGCTTCCTTTATCACACCATAAATGGGTGTAGGTGAGAGGGAAAACTCTTATCATTTTCCCCAGGAACAATATAAATTTTTATCTGTTAATGTTTTAATGTTTATCAGTTAATTATAGATCTTTATCCACATAATCTTTATCAATTAAGCATTCCAAATGCAAAAAAGTATTAGCACATATTCAAATTACGATGCATTAATATGTAAAATTCCCCTAAAAGATTTATTTTTCACATTTCCATTTTTTTAAAAGCATATTAGCAAACACCATCAATATCATATTTGCTCACATGACGGCATCATGCTGTGATTAAAGTCCTTGATTTGCCACAGCCAATGGACTGCCAGCAGCCTTAGAGCTGTCATCCTCACACTGGAGACATGCGGTGGGGAGAGGGAAGTTGAGGAGGAAGAAGGGTGATGAGTGCAGAAAATATACTTCCATGAAGAAAGAAAATAACATCATCAGATAAAATAAAAAAGGCTATGAAAATACATACTTAGCAGCCTGAGAAAAAAAAAATGCATTGAACCACTGTGACTGAACAGTGAGTAATGGCTTAATGAGCTTAATAAGGAAAAAGTGCCAAACCACTAAAAAATAATAGCCCTGAGAAATACTCACAATTCATGTTGGCCTGCCCTGGTCACTAAGATGCAGGTGAGAAGAAATCAAGACTGCCTATACCCATATGTGTAATATTTTCTTCAGAAGGCTCTGCACAGAAGAAAATGCTGTCAACAAGTTAGGGCACCGTGTTTGTTTTTTCACATTAAACATAAACAAACTCAGATAAGATTGAAGGGTCTTATTCGGAGTGATGGAACCCAGGAGGTCCCAAGTCTAACCCCTTGCTCAAGCATGGCCAGCAATGGGATTAGACTAGGTTGCTCAGGGCTTTTCCAGTCTGGTCTTGAAAACCTCTGAAGATGGAGACTGCACAGTCTCTGCAAGTAAGCTCTTCCACTGCTTGGCTGTCCTCAGGAAAAAAGGTGCTCCCTTAACATTTAAGCTCCTCAGGCTATCAGTGTTTTGTAAGTGCCTGGCATAACAGTGTCCATGTGTCCACCCAGGATCTACTACAACCTTAGTAAACCAAGGCAAAATGCCAGTGATGATGACAGAAATGTACATTGATAACACTGTTATGCTGTGGAGTTTAGCCCTCATCTTCTTAGCAGGTTGTGGTGGTATGACCCTAGCTGGAGGCCAGATGCCCACCAAAGCTGGTCTATCACTCCCCTTTTCATCTGGACAGGGGAGAAAATAAATATTGAGAGGCTCAGGAGTTGAGATAAGGACAGGAAGAGATCATTCTGCAATCAGCATCACGGGCAAAACAGACTCAACACAAAATAAAATGCATCTTATATTACCACACCCATACACCCTCCATCAGAAGAGGGGTGGCCAGCAGGGATAGGGAGGTGATTGTCCCTCTCTACTCTGCCCTCATGAGGACCCACGTGGAGCACTGTGTCCAGATCTTGGGGCCCCAATACAAGACAGATGTGGAACTGTTGGAGAGGGCTCCAAGGAGGGCCACGAAGATGATTAGAGGGCTGGAGCACCTCCCCTACAAAGAGAGGCTGAGGTGGCTGGGCTTGTTCAGCCTGGAGAAGAAAGACTGACGGGGGACCTCATTGCAGCCTTGCAGTACCTGAAGGGAGCATACAAACAGGAGGGGAATCAACTTTTTCAAAAGGTAGACAATGGCAGGACAAGGGGGAATGGATTAAAACTAAAGGAGAGAAGGTTTAGATTAGATATTAGGGGGAAGTTTTTTACAGAGAGAGTGGTGGGGTGCTGGAACAGGCTGCCCAGAGAGGTGGTGGATGCCCCATCCCTGGACGTGTTCAAGGCCAGGTTGGATGGGGTTCTGGGCAACCTTGTATAGATCCAGGCCTGGAGGTTGGTGGCCCTGCCTGTGGCAGGGGGGTTGGACCTCTATGATCCTTGGGGTCCCTTCCAATCCATGCCATTCTATGATTCTATGATTCTATTGAAGTACCCCATTGAGAAATAAAGCCAGATCTTAAAACACCTCCACCCACTCCTCCCTTCTTCCAGGGCTCAATTTTTTTCAAGATTTCTCCCTTCCTCCCCACCTCCGCCTTGGTGGCACATGGGGCAGGTGGGGAATGGGGGTTTTGGTCAGTTGCTCACAAGTTGTTTCTGCTGGTCCTTCTTTCTTAGGGGGAGGATTCCTCACACTCTTCCCCTGCTGCAGCCACAGGAGACAGTCCTCCATGAACTTCTCTAACATGAGTCCTTTCCCATTGGGCTTCAGCTCTTTCCGAACTGCCCCAGCACTTCCACGGGGTACAGATGTTCAGAAATAGGCTGCTCCAGCATGGGGTCCCCTAGGGGGTCACAAGTTTACCCAGGAAACCTGCTCCAGCCTGGGCCACTCCATGGGCTGCAGGTCCTATCAGGAGCTTGCTCCAGTGCAGGCTTCCTGCAGGGTCACAGCATCCTCCATGTATCACCACCTTTTCCAGCATGGGATCCTCCACAGGCTGCAGGTGGGATCTCTATTTCCCATCATCTTCCATGAGTTGCAGGGGGATAGCCTGCTTCTGCACAGGCTGCAGGGGAATCTTTCTCTCTGGCACCTGGAGCACCTCCTCCCCCCCTTCTTCACTGACCTTGGTGCCTGCAGAGTTTCTTACATCTTCTCACTCCCTTCTCTGGCAGCAAAAAGCTGCCACTTGTGGGGTTTTTTCCTTCTTATCACGGAGATGCTGTGACCGTTGCTGATGGGCCTTGGTCAGTGGCAGGTCTGTCCTTGAGCCAGCTGGTATTTGTTCTGTCGGGCCTAGAGGAAGCTTCTAGCTGCTTCTTGAAGAAGCCACCCCTGCAGCCAGCCTCCCCTCCTTCCCCCAAAGTCTTGCCACGAAAAACCCACAACACGGGTGCATGAAAAAGTGACTGAGTCCTGTTTAGCTGGAAGTTTTGAGTGTGAGCATGAGGGCTCAGAGTCCCCTGTGCAGCTCCAGCATCTCTCCCACTGTTTCTCTTTTGGCACAGGCAACAAACTTGCTGTGCTCACCTGCTCACCTTCCAGCCCCAGCATCACGCTGTGTCCTCATCCCTCACACTACATCCTTGTTCCTCTACCTGCTTTCTGTGGACAGTCTGAAGGGAAATAAACACCTACCATGCAAGCTGACAGGAGTCAGCCTAAGGACCTGGAAGTAACAGCTCAGTAACATTCAGTTGAAGGACTTACGTTGTGTGGGTACTGACACTTAATGATAACGGCGACTAATTATTTCACTGCTGATCACAGCATAAGCCTCTTGTAAGCCTTATCCATTGAAACTGAATATCTTAAGAACTAGAGGTAGATGCCACCCCCACTGGTATATGTCTGCTCTCTCCAATAGATTTTCTGGAATTGTGCTTACTTCAAGTTCAAACTATTTCAAGCAATTAAGTTCCAGGAGTTGTCTTGTAACGGCAAGTCCTTCCAGAATTAAATTGATTTTTCGATCACATCAGTTCCTAGGGGTCATAATCAGGAGAGATAAATGTTGCCCTAGGCACCGCACAACTTCCAAGAGTTATCCCCTCTGGAGATCTGTGTGACCCACACCTTTATTTGTTTTACCAAATGTAAACAGCCCCACTAGAGACCATGCAAAAAGGGCCAGGTACTGAGCATGTTTGTCTTGCTTGCTCACAAAGACAGCTCCACAGTTTTCTTGATCCAGCAGCGTGACTAACACAGAGTGTCTTCATTTACCGAGGGAGGACCCATCTGTACTGACACGGGGTAGAAGAATTACAAGCTGCTGGAGTACAATGCACCGATGTAATTAGTTCACTTGTAGCTGGCCCCTTGATTTAACTAATTGCTGCTGGTTATACCCACTGGCCCCAAGCAGTCCTCCCCAGAAGGAAGCAGGCAGATCCCTGCCTGCCCCCGTGCATCCCAGGCGAGCGGCAGCATCCTGCCCTCCCACTCCTCTGCGGGTCTGGGGCAGCAAGATCCCCAGCCCCCCAGTCCCCCACTTTCCCTCCCAGCCAAGCTGATCCAGCAGGCATCCTTCCCCCACTCCTTCCCCATCCCCGGGTGAGGCTGACAGATCAGGCACTCTGCCAGCATCCGAGAGAAAATTACGGTCACACATGCTTGAAGTTGAGAGAAAACGTGTGGGATTTATTTTATTTTGGGGGGGAAGAGAGGCAGGAGAGGGACTGGAAGGCTTTTAAGCAGTCAAGGCCTCTGACAAAACAGGATTGAAAGCTATGCACCATATTTCATATAATTCAAGGCTGGACCGCATGCATGTGTTATTAGTTCTCAAAATCATTGTGTACGGCAATTTCTCCATCCCCAGTGAGCTTTTCTGGCCAGGAGGCCAAAGGAATAGATGGTACTGAGCCAAAGCAGTTTAAATTTTTTTCCTGAAGGAGGGAGAAATTTAGAACAGAGAGCAAGAAGGACTCTTCTTTGAGGACATGACAGCCTCTGCTAACATTTCCTAAATTTTCTAGTGTCTTCCTCTCTGAATTTTCTTTTTGTTGGGAAATCCCTCCTTCCCCTCTCCTCAATTTGGGGACAAATTAACATCAGGACAAAGCGGTCTTTCTCCCCTCAGTAGTGCTCAACTCTCACCTCTCCAGGGCAGTTATCATTCAGCAACAGGACTGCAACAGTCAGGGATGCTCTGACAGATTCCTAGGGTCCTCGCAAATCAGGAGAAATCCGTTACCACAGCTTTGACAGATGTCTTACACTCATCTCTGGAGCTTAGGAGGGAGGTGAGGGAGGAGGAAAAAGGAGGAGGAGGAGATCTGAAAGCTTTTCAAAGGCTATTCAAACAGAGGCTTTTTTTTTTTTTTTTTAATTAAATAAGGCGAGAAATTAAGGTTGGGAAAATACTTTAAACCAAAACGTTTATAAATTTATAGCTACACTTTAACCACAGCTTTATTTCTCTGTCTGTCTCACACCATGTTTCCATTATTGTCAGGAGAATGAACCGCATGCATGCCAAATCAGGTCATTCACAAATATAGAACGAACGTCTGTCATTACAGATTTACCACTCCGACTACGGCATATCCCTTCTGTCTATAAAAATCCTGATCCATTAGCAGGGCAAGCTCTCTGCATGTCAGCCCTTTAACACCCCATGCATCCCAACAAACTGGTGGTACGTCCTTTCTTCAACAGCCCAGCCTACACTTTTGCTCCAAAAATGATGGCAGGACGTACGGGTGATACCCATCAACTCTACAACAAAGCCAAACTTCTTCATGCAGAAATTCCCACCATGCTGAATCCTGTGTGAGCTCTGCACAGCTAAGCCCCAAACCAACCGTCACCGTCACCCTCTCACCTTCTTTAGAGAGGATATAAAGTTGCTGATGCACAGAAAGGAATATCTAGAGACTTGCCCAGAGTCCTCTCGGTTGTACTGTGGAGCAAAGGAGAGCCCAGGTCTCCAGACTGCTGGGTGCCCTGGCTGCCTCGAGAGGCGTGGGTCAGCCTAATGCTGAGGCGCTTCCTCGGACCCATGCAGCTTCAAGATGGACCCATCAGTCTAAATGCGCTCTCACAAGCTGCTCTGCAGTCACCCAGAATTTCAGAAATGACCCTAAACCAGCAACATTTGGGGATTCTGTAAAACAAAGCCTCACCTCAGTGCAAAGGTTGATTTTCACTGTGAAACACTGACAGTCAGTCAGGAATCGAGTTCATGCTGGACAAAGCAAGCTTTTCCTATGGGGAACTTCAGCAAGGGAAGACCGAGGCTCATATTTCCAAACTTCTTAAGAACTAAACCTAAGTCTTGCTGAAGTGCTTAAAGACACTTGATTAATGAGGAATTTTTTTCATATTCACACAGGAAATCTGTCGCAGAGCACATCTTCCAAGATCAAGATTAATGTCCCAATGAATAAACCGACCTCTCCTTTCCGGTCACACCAGCATCTCACAGTGATGCCTCAACTTCTCACAGTGTAGAGTATCTGCTTTCCATTTTGGAATGCACAAATGTTCTTCCAACAAGTACCCCCCAATTAGAGAAAACAAACCAAACCAAATTATTCATAAAAAGAGAGAATACATTACTTTGTCTGGGAAATTCCATGTGGGTACAAATCTGTGCATCGTACAATGCAGCCAGTCTGAAATCCAAATTTTAACTTGAAAATCTCCATTGCTTTATTTGCTGTCATGGAGAGCAATTAGGTTTTCTCCAGTGGACAAGTCACTGCTGTTAGATTGTCACAAGTGCTAGTATCCACAGTTCAAACAGCACGGTGGATAAAGCACCTGTTTAAGGCACCGCAGTTAAACCTTTATGGATTTGTAGTTTTATTTTAGAGCTTCAAGGGATTTTTCATTTTTAAAAGGAAAAGAAGAAAGCACAAAGTGTGCATTTACTGACGACAATGAAGCTGACAATGTACAAGATTCCAGCTAAAGCTAAGCCTCTCTACAAATCACTTATAATCTAATAGGCAGACGTGCAGAATACAGAAGGGGAAGGGGGTGGGCAAAAGATTCAAGAACTTACTCAAGTTTGTTCCATTTCCTGAGGAAATCGCAGGAGAACTGGCTCTTTAATGGGGATTAAAAGGGAAAGAACAGTAGCATGGCAACTAAGGAGGGAAGCAAATACTGCGCATGGAGAGAGCATTACAGAAAAAGGCAGGGGGAAGGCAAGTAGCCGCGGTGTTGCCCGGGCAGCAATACCATGTACGGCCATGTGTAACACAGCCTTGGGTTTCTTCCTCCCCTTTCCTTCCTGCCTGCCAGGAATTCATAACGTGGTTGCTGGCTTGGCTGTCCAGCGGTTCTTCAAGCTCCCCACGAGCTGATTCATGCTGAGCGACAGGTTTCGTGACAGACTGCAGTCGGTATGTCCACACACGGGCACAGTAACATCCACAAAGGCAGGCCACAAAGCAAGCTTGGCTCTAGATCCAGTGCTCAATGCCGGGGAGAGGAAGGGAGGGCAGAAAAGCTGTAGGAACGGGCCCCAGCAGGGTGCCCTGGCTTTAACACCCTCATGCCTGCCAGAGGAGAGGGGAGCCTGAAATATGAATGCTTTGTTAGAAATCAAATGAATAAACCTCCTAGGTTATAAACAGGTCATATAATAAACCCACCAAAGAACTCAAAGGCTGCTCTGCATTCCAGAGGGGAAGAATATAAAGATAAGGGGACGAGTGAAGGACAGAGACCTCAGCTGCAAATCCTGATTTTGTGCTTCCGTGCCAATGCCACTCTTACATGAAAGCCTTTCAAGACCCACTGGTTTTCAGATTACTTATCGGTATTTCCGACTAAACAACGAAGTACAGTAAACAATGCTAATGCGCTAAGTCAGCTGCGGTGCAGTTAGGCTTATGAACATAAACAGACAGGCCACTAAACCAACCGGAGGAGCTCTTCCACCAAGATACACGGATGCTGTCTAGAGCTGATGACAGATGGTTTTAGAGCAGGTCAGGCATGTGGTATCTATGTAGCATCTTGTATCATATGGAAAGCAAATTCTCTTTCACGCAGTTTGCTCCAGCTGAAGAAAAAAAATCCTTCCGATTTTATCGCCACATCGTCTTCTGATCCCCAAAGGTGACAACAAATTAGCATCATGTCCTTCTAATTCACAGTGATAACCTTCCTCAGAAACACAGGGATGGATGGTGAAAGTATAAAGTGTCTTGTTTTAGCGGACATACTTTAGTTAATTTGCAAATACCCCTGCTTACAAACGTTCCTCTCAGTCCAGCAGTCTCCCCACTCTTCACCGTGTCCCTCAGTAAGGCCATGCTGAGGCTTCCCCCATAAACCAAGGCTGGGCAAGTAACTCTGGTGCTAGAGAGAGGACAACGGTGGAGAACACATCTGCATATTATGCTCACACCACCTGGCCAGTCTGCCTTGACACTGTCTCTGAAAGGAAACCTTCTAGCTGGGGGTGTCTTTGCAACACCTGCAAAATTTTTATGTTGGGGGGCAACAGGATACGTGTTTGCTAGGAAAAGAAGATCCCTAACACATTTCAGATGCTAATGACATTCAGCTGGTATTAGTCCAGGTCAGTGATGAGCTCCTGAGAAAGCAGAAAGACTGTGCTACCCATTTTCAATCCCCTGAGCTGCTCAATCCCACGATAATGTCATTTCTGAAACAGCCCCAATGGAGCATAAAAGCAGCAGGCAGGACAGAAGGCGTCAAATGCTAATAGCCACTCCTTAACAGAAGAAAGAGTCTAATCCCAGGCTTTGAAAAGCACTCAATCCCTGCATGCTAAAAAGAGGTATGCCTGAGAGCTCTAGCCCCTGTGTGCCAGAGGACACGGGACAGCAGATGCATGTGTACCTGGAAGTCCATGAGGAAACCTGATGTTCCCAGGCTTTCTGAAGCACAATTAAACCAGACCTCTGTTTCCAGGGCACTGCCAAGTAAGTGGCTTGTTTGAACTTGGCTCAATCAGGAATTGAAAACACGGAAAAGAAAATAAGAGCAAGAGGCCGGATGAGGCTCTGCAAGAGAATTCAAGTCGGGCAGATTTATGGAAACCTTGTTTCCATATGGATCAGTCCTGCTGCCTCCAGAGCTCCAGCGGCAGCAATCAATGGAAACAATGCTAGCTCCGGCGGATGTCTGCGTGCTTGGGGGAAAAAAATACCCAACCAACCAACCAACCCACGTATATGTGTTTTTACATAGAGGCTAAATAAATAGAAGCGCAGAACTGGGGTGGCTTCCTTGTTCCTTTGCTGCAGCAGGCATCCCACCCCGGGGGACACGAGGCTCAGCTCTGTTGTACAGCTGCGCTGGTGGGAGGAATCAAAAGAGCGAGCTGATTTACTGAGTTATGAAACGGTGACATACTCTGCATGAAAATGAAAGGAAATATATCTGGGCAGGCAGCGAGAGCAAGGCAATTTGGGGGGGCGGAGGAGGGATGATGGTGGTGGGAGGGAAAAAGCAGCGTCGTTAGATCGACGGTCATACAGTTACAAAGGCAAATGGATTTACAGGACGGGCGAGGAGAACTCTTGTCCCATCTCTGTATAAGTATCAAACCGTTTCTAACCCTGTGACACTTAAAACACCTGGTAGCAATGAAGCATGCCACCCCCTCCACAGATCCCTCTGTGAGTGTATGTGCGTGCGTGCACATACATACATCTGGGAATTATTGATCTTCAGCAAATAATGGGGATGAGGTTAAATTTGAGTGTGGGAACAAACTGGTGACATCGGTGGTGTAATACAAAGAATAGAGCTGGAAAGAGTCATGGTGCTCCTCTCTGTCATCCACACCTTGGGGGTTACACTGCAGCCAAAAATGGGCATGGCCTGCACTCTTCCTTCACTTGCCACTTTCTGAATCTAGCATCTGCAAGCTTCAAAGAGGAAGGAAATTTCATTTCTACTGGTTGGACTGCTGAGTAAGAGGGAAAAATCTGCCACTGAAGCAGAAGACAAATAAATCCAAAAAAGGGGTGGAACAGCTTTATTTCCAAACAGCATAAGAAATCAAGTTTTAGGAAAATGCTTCATCTTCACAGGGAAAAGCACTTTCTTCTTTATCCAGATCTTTAATCGTGCCCCCATTCCCCACCCTTGGCACCTGGCCACGTCTTATCCTGCATAAAACAAAGTGCTGCCTCTTTCAAGAACACTTCCTCCTCCTGATTAATTCAGCAGTGCATCCACAGCTTTCCCTAGAGTTTTTCCATGGGAGCAGCTGAGCTAGGCTCAGAGATAACTAGCGCATCTCTTACTCTACATAAATTGGAAGCCGGACATCCAGAGCTGATTTAGACAAGCAGGCAAATCTGACAGTAAACAAGGCACAGGGAATGATGCATGTAACACCAAAGACAGATTAAGGAAGAGGCCACCCGAGCAATACATTTGTCTCACGTAAGGCTTTAAAGCTGTTATAAAATGCAAACCAAACCAAATGAACCTGAAAATTTGATATCAAGATCTCTGTCCAGTGATGGAGATGTTAAAGCCTGTGACCATCCCTTGCTCAGTACTGGGAAGCAAGTTTCAGTGGTGGCTGATGGGGAGGCAAAAGCTGAGTGGGACATCCTGAACACAGCACCTTCCTTTGAGAAAAAAGCTGGGGTCCAATAACAAGGTCGATGCTTAGAGCTGGAGTTTTGGCAGCCAAGCTGGGATCTGCTGCTTTCGTTTGGTTAAGAGTTTCACAGGAGAGTTCACACACCCTGGCACAGAGGGTAACAGAGGTCCAACAGACAACAGAATGAGTTTGGGATTTCAGAGAGCCAGGACAAACTTCATGATATGTGGGGCAACCAGCTCAAGTCCTCCAGTGCCCTTGTTGCCCTCAGAAAACCAGGCAGTTGCAATTCTCTTTCTCAAAAGCATGTTGTGATGATGATACATTATAAATTGGGATATGATTATGGTTATGGGGGCCATAAGATAGGCAGGCTTAAGAGATAGGCAGACACCCAATATATCTCTCTAGCTTATATAAATGGATCCCTGAGGGCAATAAGCATGAATAACTTATGAACTGTCAATACATCTGTGCCATGAAGAGAAAAATACTGTGAGTTTTTCTCACTGTAACCTCCAAAGTCAATATTCACGTATATATGGATGGACCAGTTCATAATGGGGAAATTAGCTTGTAGGTGTACATATGACAGTGGAAAAAGTAAGGGGGGAGAAAAATAGGAATCTCCACCTGTATTTCAAGCAAGAAAAGAAGCTTAGATCCCCTGTTTAGAACTGGCTGATATGGTGCTGCAAGATCCAGCTTTAGGACTGTTTGTCCTGCAAGTAAATCCAGGTTAATGTGTGACTGCAACACATGCATATAAACAGAAAACTGACAGGAAAGGAGGAAGATAATACATAGTTTTGAAGCGTCCCTCTTCCTCTCCTCCACAATTATATTTTCATATGGTGGTTTTGCATCCATCTAAGACAAACATGTGCAAATGGGGTAGGCCCTAAGGCTCTAAGATAACCCAAGTGAAAAGAAAACATATGAATGCACATGCAAATGCTATGGTAAGTAACATATGTTTTAGATACTGCTGAGATCATATGTTGATATGAACTAACACAAACCTCTGCTTTTCATCAGGGACTGTACTCGCTACACATAGGTAATCTATATAAAAATACAGCATGGTTTAGATCTATGTGAAATGCATGTCATTTACACATGGCGAATGTTCAGAGGGGGAAAGGTTAAAGAGAAAACATACATGGAATCACTGCTACAAAATGGTTCTGCCTTCGCAGCAGCCTCGCTCGCTTTCCCCTCATCTGGCAGAGCACATCAGGTTCTGCTACTCATGAAATCTTCCAGTTCCTTTTTTTAAAAAAAGTGTATTTACTTATTAATGTCTATGTGGCAGACAGAGGATGCATTTCTCCCTAAAACCTGGGAATGGAAAAGTTTTGGGCAAGTCACAAAGTAGGGAGTTACAACCCAGTGCTAAGTAAGGGAGGCAGGATACACAGCTTTGTGAAAGCAGCATCGTTTCCCCACACAAAGCTGCCTGCTTCACTGCATGCATTTGGTTTAGGACGATCACTGGAACTTGCTCAAGTCTAGTGAGCAGGACTTGACTGATTGATTTTTTTTGTTGCAAGAAATTTTTTTTTCCTCCTCTGCATGCTGCAGAATATCAGCAGAATAACCTGAGTTGATTGCAAACAGAATTTAGATTCCAGACCTAAACAGCTCCAGCCTCTGCCAGGCATCTGAATCTAGATCCCAATCTCTCGCGGTAGCCTGTGCTAAAATGGAATTGTTTGAAGGGGTTTGTACAGAGCCCTATCCCACCAGAACATGTTGTTCTGTAAAATCAAGACACTTTACAAAATCAAGAAGTATCTTAAAATTACGATTAGGAAGAAACACAAGAAAATATGTGTCTGTCTCCAAGGAAGCTGTTTAGATACCTCTAAGGAAACTGTTGACTTCAGAAATCCTGAATTTTCTTTCTGAGGGTTTTCTTGCTCTGCAGAGCACCACTAAATCTCAGAACCCTTAGTGAAACAGCATACATGTCTTCTAGCCACTTCTAAGAGAAGTATAAATAAAATACTGCAAAGAACATAATTGTGCCTGCTTATATAATATACAAAACTCTTGGAACTCAGGAAAAGATAAATTAATGTGACACTACTGGAAATGAATGAAAGATCTTCTACTGCTTTGAAGTTAGTAAGAGTCTATATGCATTTTTTTAGCTGAGGTTACGTTACATAAAACCATATTAAAACAGTACTTCAAATACTCATTTTTCATTTAAGAGAGAGATGGGCATAGGACTCCTGAAGCAATATTTGGAACAACAGTTTTCCCAAATATCATGCTTGAATGATTCCAGTTTCATTTTGCTACCCCCTACTACTCAACTAGGCCATCTTGCAGATATATGGTGTATGTGATGGCAATTTAGACTGCTTTCAGAAGCCTTTAAAAAGTATGCACAGAGCTCCGAGCCTCGGCAGTAAAGTTTGCTTGCTACTCCCTGATCACCTCTTCAAAACTCATTTTTTTATTCAGGGAGTGGGCAGGGACAGACCCTCAGCTAGTGTGAAACAGCACTCTTTTTGTGATCTTCAGCCATCTTCAGTTTTTGGCACCCCAGAACGGTTCAGGTGGAGGAAAAAGGCCCGTGTACTACCAATTTAAGTAGGCCTTGTTTTCTTAGTTACTTTTTGCAGACTCTCTTGAAGCAGTCCACAGGGCCCTGAGGGATCGACAGACCACAGGCTGAAAACCACATTTCAGTAGAGCTGCACCAATTTACAGCAGATTAAAACCCCAGGTTTTTAAAGCTGGCCAATGGCAACCAAATTAAATAGCTGAACAGGAAGCACTGCAGGAGGATTGCACACGGTGGGTTTTGCCCAGCTCGGGTTTATGTTGGAAGGGTGGAACACTGTTCCACCCCTCTTCTTGCCTGGGGGCAATAAAAGGTTCCTGCAAAACTGAATCCTTAATTTAAAACAAATTTGAGGCATAGTAATTTCTGGCTCACACTAATGCCTACCAGCTCCAACAGAGTTGCAGAGAGTGGTCCAGTACAGGTAACAGCCGTAAGTTTATTGCCCTTCTGTGCTGTGAAGACAGCCTTTGAAGGCACAAGCTAAGCATGCCACAGTGCCAAGGCTGCATGAGAGCAACTGAAATGACACCGATGTCTGAAGCAAAGCAGCAGACCCTCTCGCCGCCCTAAAGCTGCAGAACAAGCAGCAGCTGCCATGTTTGCTGATGAGTTAACTAGTCAGGGCTGTAGGTATGAGATCCACACTTTCCTCTCCCTTCTGTTTTTCCACGCTCAGTCCCACTGGCTGAGATGTGGTGTACCACATCACTCACAGCTTTTTCTGGTTACTGGTTTTAGCAGTTCCCCTCTGGTCCTGCCTAAATCTCATAGCCAGGTCTAATTTCACAGCATCAGTCTCTGTTTCTGCCCTGCCTTTCATAGTGTCAGTGGGGACAGTGAGACCTGGTTTTCCAATTCCTTGTCCTAACCCTCATCATTCCTGCCTTTTGCCTGGCTCTGGCTCCAGCCCAGCATTTGGCCCACCCTAGTTTGGGGCACCAAAACTCACATTTGCTCACAATTGATTGCTCTTGGAGGGTCCATGACCGATTGTCAAGGAGGACCTAAAGTGTCCAAGGGGGAACAAGAATTAGAAGAAGCTAGAGCAGGAAAAATTGACCAGAGAACGGGAATGGAAATGGTGAAGGGGAATCATTGTTCATGGAAGGAGATCTGGCTGAGAGACAGGTATGGGAAAAGCCCTTGCTAAAGGGAGGAGAGCAGTGGCTGCTGCAGTATTACTGTCACCTGCCCCATTCAGAAGGGAGAGGTTTGATGGGGTGGGGAAGGAGAAACCCGGCTAAGGAGGAAGCAGGCAGGCAGGAGGGGTGACCTGACAAAGGAGTTTGGGGTCTGTGCACAGACAGCAGTAGTACTAATTAATGGGAAAAGATGGCCAGGGAGAAATGGCACGGGGGTTGGGTTGTGTCTGTGCTGGAGAAGAAGGTATGGGAGAGGGGAAGAGCAGAATCCAGCATGTGCTGAAGCCCATGACAGAGGCCAGACACCCTGACGTAGCCATGCTTGTGGGGGAGACCTGCCCTGCCAGGCTCCCGAAAAAACCTGTCAGCCTTTTCAGCCCTGTACAGTGCGAAAGGATTTCCTAGTAATAGCACAAATTCAGTAGACAAATACCTCACCATTATTCTAGCATTTTTCACACCCAAGAGGATCTTTAGCTGTAGATCGGCAGTGGCACGGACTCTCGCTTTTTGATTAATCTTTTATACCATCTGCTCTCCCTCCACCTATCCATCATCTTGCTGCCCGAGTGATGATTACTTCAGAGTGCAAATCACCTAACATCATTCTGGCTGATAAATTATATATGAAGGACAGGACATGGTGAGTAAGACTGAACCCAGCGACATCAGCTGAAGTCTGGGGATAAGTAAGGATGCTCAGATACCCTAATGCCTGGCACACTTGAAAATACACAGATTAGATTAGATGGACAGGCTCCAGCAGAGTTAGTCCAGGTTTACACAGGTGGAAGTGAGATCAGAATTGGCCTTCAGTCCGTGGAAAAACTTCACCAGTTTATGAAAGGAAATTTCATGCATGTGGAAAAGAGCCTATCCTTAATTAATCACATGGAAAATACTAAAAATATAGACAAACAAGCAACATTGGCAGCTTCACTCTACGCTAGTGTCATCTCTGAGGTATACACCTGCATGGCAGCTCCTGGTGTTGGTTTATCACCTTTCTATCTGGGGAAAAAGAATCTACTTCATTTTTCTTGGTTTTTTTCTCCCCCCTTTACCTGCATAAATGAAAAAAAGCGTGAAAGAACAGCTTGAGCTGAACTGCAGGCCGACTGAAGGGAACTGCTGACAAGAAGCACTGAAGATGGGCTCCTTGCGTGGCAGTGATGAATGCCACCCCTTCCTGGCTGTCAGCAGAGAGAGACGATGAGTGAAGCTGTGGGCAACATACACTTGGGCCGAGGGGGGGGGCATTGGTGGTGAATACCTGCAGTGTGGACTCCACAGGCATTGTGGGCTTTTGCCTGGAAGGTGAAGATGATAACAGGAGATATTCTGCTGTGTTTTTTATCCATCACCAAATTGCCAAATGCAGAGGTAAGGAATGGAACTAGAGAAAAGATGGCGTTCTTCCATTGGGAGGGATATCAGAAGCAGGGACTTTTCAAGGGACTGAACCGTGTCTAACACCGCTGATTCTGCATCAAGTCACAGGCAAGCTTGATAAAACCAGCCAAGATGTTTCTTCCCTCGCTTTGTGAGTTCTCCACATGTCAAGGCTAACCTTTATTTTCCTTTAAATACTTTCCAACCTTTTTTTTTTCCTCCTTTGGAAACAACCTACAGAGTGTAAAACCAATTATGGAGGCTGCAAATTATCACTGTAACATCCCCCAGAGACATGAAGTAAAGCACACTTCCGGCTGCTGCCACCTGTGGCTGATCCCTGAGGTCAGTGGAAGGACTCCCCAAGGGCAGGCAACTCATTATGCACGGTAGGGAGCCAGGCAACAGCGTTTTCTGCTTATGGTGGGAGGTCACAGCAAGCTTCCACCCCGCTGGGTGCAGGTGTCTGGGCTGGTCCCTCCATCTCTATCTGTGCATGGCTGGCTGAGCCAGTCAGTAATTCTGGAGGTTTTTGGAGTCTCTGTTGACCCTACTGCCTTCAGGGAGCACCTACCAATACAGTGGGAACACAACTTTGCCACCTAACCCACCAACTACAGCCACACATAGCAGCTGGTCACAGGCCTACAGACCTGTCAGAAACCACAGGTTGTGTACAGTGTTACACCACACTTTCTTACCAGCGCTGGCCAGGGGAAGTGACCAGACCTGCCAGGTGGTCTGTGAAGTCACACGTCTTAAGACATCTAATCAAACCTGACATCCCTTTCAGGGCTCTGGCTCAGCCTGAGTGTAACCTGTCTGGAGAAGCTGCAGGAGAACTGCACCTCTTGGTCTTGCCATGTCTATCTCCTAAAGGAAGCTGCTCTGTGCTGGAGACAGACTTCTGGGAGAGGCCCTCTAACACCAGGGCATAAACTTTACTGGGGACCAAGGGGCAGGATTAGACTTCTCCATTTTCAGTTCTTTGCCTTCTCAAAACTGACTCATCACAAATAAATATCCACAAATGAAAAAGAAAGGCCTAAAGATAAAACCTTCCCACTAACCCTTTCCTCTCTAACCCAAAAGTAAAACCCACCTCCACCCATGCAGCTCTCCCACTGGGGAAAGAATGAAAGGAAGAGTGCATCATGGCTGTGGCCACATGATTCAATGCATTAGTGGAAGACGTTCAGGTGAATCAGAGCTCTGAGATGTACCTAGAAATGCATTCTGGAAGGCAGCAATAGCCACACAGTCACTGTGTGTAAGTACAAGGCACTTTTTGGGGGAGTGGTGGGAAAGGAAACTTGAAATTACACCAGTCACTCAAAACATTATATCCTTCAGAACTCAAGGGAGATACAGAATGAGGGAAGGAAGGACCCACCAGGCAATGGGGCTTCTTTCTGATTCTCCTGAAATTGAAGAAACATCCCTGGATGCCTAGGTTCTGGCATTATACTTCCCCAAGAAGGAAAAGTGTGAGTTCAGGGATGCTCTGACAACAGCGGGAGTCCATTTTAGACCACTCTGTGAGAACAAGGGAGGCTTTCTGTGCCTAATCACATGGGAGAGATCTGTTCCGACATCCTGAAACGCTTCAAATAGTACTTGCTTCTAATGGGATATACACTGGGTACAATTAATGTCTCTGATTGCAACACTTCAGTGAACCCCCCTTCAAAGCACGACTTGTGCCATTTAGGAGAGAACTGTGAATAAGAAATAAAAACAAGTAGATGCTTTCATCTAATTCTCGTACTACTACCCTTGTAAAATGTTGAAACTAAAAATATGTGAACAATATTGCTATCTGAACATCAGGTTCATATTTTCTTGAATAATTGAAACCAGCATATCTGAGAATATTCAAAATACGTGAAACACATTTCAAATTTTGCAGTAGATGAAGTTCCCAATCTATTTTTGTTTTAAATGCCACTCAGATGGTTTTATTTTTCCTACTGAAGAAAAAAATACGGACTTCATTATTTAAGCTTCTGGTATCCAAAACTACCATAAAGAGTCAGCTGCCAAGGGCTTGCATTGCCCATGGTTTGGGACCTTTGCCAAAACTGTATATTACCAAAACAAATCTAGCCCAGCACAGGAGAGAATGGAATGGTTCAGTTTGAGAAAACACATTGGTCCTTCGTTGCATAAAATGTGACAAAAACTCACCACTGAATCTGAACACCCCACAATTATGGAGTGTCCCAAACACACATGTTGTTTGGTTTGAGAAAACTCAAGGCAAGGAAGCTTGAACGCTCTATTTGGGGGGAGGGGGTGTTAGCAGATTTTGTCGCATCAAGCATTTGCATCAGACTTGGACTGCTAGCCCCATTAGATCTAGCATTCCTTCCTCTACTTGTTTGTAGCTATATAAGGGGTAGAGTTTCTCAAACCCACACTTTAATAGGAAAAAGACCATATCATATCAAGTTTATGGGGGCACCAGAGAGAGAGGCTAACTGTGGGGGCTTCCAGCTTGCTCTTACTGACTGAGAA
This sequence comes from Hypotaenidia okinawae, assembly GCA_027925045.1. NCBI lineage: Eukaryota > Metazoa > Chordata > Aves > Gruiformes > Rallidae > Hypotaenidia > Hypotaenidia okinawae. The sequence goes on from BSDF01000002.1 coordinate 67,695,403, forward strand.
TAACACATGGCATTCTACCGCCTCCCCCAAGGAATGAATGCAAACACATTTGTCTTTTTCCAACCCTTTAGGAAGGACAAAGCTCGCCTGTGGGGCACTTTATTTTTGAGAATAGTGCTGCTGTTAAAGTGCCTGCGAAGGAGAGAGTCGGAGATGTGTTTTACATTAAGCACTTGATCTGCCCATTGTAGAGATCATTTAATTCTGTCTGACTCTGCCTCCTGTGGCCATGGCCTGGCTTGTGTAGATACTTGTCCTCTCCTCCTTGCTGACAGCTTTATTCTTGCAGCAAAGTGAAGCTGTCATGGGAGGCCATCACCAGGGAAGGAGCAGTGACCTCTCAGGTGGTTGGGATCAGCACCAGGCAGGGTAAGACAGACAAGTGCTGTCTGCTTCCCCCTCACATGGGAGTTGGTCTCAGGAGTACCAGGCACTGAATTAGCAGAGACCTCATCTTTCAGTTCATGTTGTCTAATGCAAGATCAGTGGGGCATAAAGTTTCTATTATCTATGTTTTAATAATGGATGAACCTCCCCTCCTCCTGCTCCAAAAAGCCCTACATATAACCCTGCTCTAGGCACATGATGCAGCTGGTCCTTTGTTTGCTCAGCATCTTCCAGATGGGTATCCGGTGCCACCTGAGCTGAGTGGGCTCAGGGAACTTTTTGCTACTTGCATTTGATTTCAGACACTGCAGGCTCCCCCTTCTGAGCACGGTTTTATTTAGAGGGTATCCATTTTGCATTTGTGTCAGCCCAGAGGATGACCAAGGGATAAAAAGCATGCTCCTGAAGCTCTGCATTTTCAACTTGACTACCTTACTTATCACTTACCTATTGACCAGCTATCAAGGATGCCAGAAGCGCTATTTTTCTGGGTGACAGAAGTCCATTCAGACAATAGGTCCTCAGATTTGGATCTCCAAATCTGGATCATTTCAAAGGACTTCCTGCCAGGTTGCAGAAGGATGAACAGTGAAGCTGCTACTGTGATGGGCTTATCACCCTTTATGATGGCTTTTGTCAAGACCAGGACACTGTCTCCTAAGATGCAGTTAATTTGGAGGCCCAGGTTATTAGCAGATTGTTAAGAAAATGCTAGAAACAATTGAGAGATTCATCATTATTACACAAAAGTACTGCACTTCCAAAAAAAATTATGTGCAAATTTTTAACTGAAGACAAAAAAAATATCAAACTCCAAACAGGCACAGAAGCAGAGAGAATTGGAATAGAAGTGTTATGGTTGGCCTATAGAGAATGAGTGAGAATGGTGAGGTGGGAAAGCAGCAGAAGGAGCGACAGAAGGTTTTGCTGGCACCCAGATCTGCAGGTCATCAAAATCACAGCACACCCATGTGCCTTATCTGAGGAGAACCAGGTAGGGAAAACAATGGGCTGCCTAAAAAAAAAAGGGGCAGCGGTTAAGAGATGGTGATGAAGGAGATCAAGAACAAGGCTGGAGATGTAAGACATCCAGACACAGAGATGAAAGACTGTGAGTGAACCCTAATGACTCACAGGATGGAGAGATGAAAGTTCCTATTCACTGTAAGCTCCTGAGGAGTTCAAAAGGCTTGTGAATATGTGAGTAGGGGAGTGTGAGCAAGTAAAATGTGTTTGTTTTATAATAAAACCACTTGCCTTTTCTGCGAAGTCTCACTTGGAACTTTGCTACAATTGCAATGCTGTTTGCTACAGAACGCGTGCTGTTATGGCAGATAACATGGTGCAGTGGGTACATTTACAAAACTATTTCTGAATGTTTAAGAGTTCATTCAAGTATCTGTGTGGTACAGCTCCAACCTCCATCACTTACAATTTCTAGGGACACCACCCCCTCCCCCCCCCCCGCCATGATGCATATACATTTATGTATGCATAGAGCATATGTGGATGTTGGGAGTCCTCAACTGACAAAGAAACCCAACAGGGGATACAAGAAGTGTTCTCTGTTCCTTGTGCCAGTCATTGCTGGGGGTGCACCACCCTCCTGGTTAGCATCAGATGGATAGTTCCATGCAGTGCTTAGAATGACTTCTGCATTCAGATCAAGGTGAGGACCTAATAATTTCTTCCTGACTATGCTTGATGGCACTGAGCCATAAACTTCAACGTTTTGAGGCTCCAAATTCACTTCTTTATCTTGGGCCATACACAACAAACACTTTGACTGCTGTCCTAACAACTGTGGATTTCTAGTTCTTTTTGTGGGGAAAACACCAGAACATTTTCTACTAAACAATTCATCCCAAAAAAACCCACAAATAAAACTCATTTATTTGGTTCAGAAATGTCAATCAAGAAAAGAATTATAGACCTGCCTTGTTTTCAAATACGATCTGTATGACAGAGGACTAATCAATAGCCTACCATTCCCAAAGCACATTGCAGAAATCATGTCCAATTTTCTGACTCTCAGACACACACATACACCAAAAAATCTCACACAGTCAATTTTAATAGTGAAATGGCTATACTTGTATCTTCCAAACAAGATTATATTATCAGAGGAACGCAGAGAAGACAGAAATTGAACTCATCTCAAGCAAAGCAGGACAGAAGGGGAATGGCACATGGCCAGCTGGGGATGTTACAGCCTGATTCCATCTGCACTCAAGAAAGTGACCTCCTTCCCTAGGATGCTGGATGTGTCCCACGGAGACTGTCAACAATAAGGTCTAGACAGAAATCCTCCCTCTTTAATTCCCAGAGCTTCAATTTGCAATGAAGCAAATGTGACAACTATTGGATAAATGGTAAGATGGTTCTAGTATAAAGTGCATACTCAGGTTGTGTTCCCCCCTCCCTTCCCCCTGCTGCTGGAAAACCCCACACATTTGTTCAGAGGGAATTAAAAACTTCAACTCTCTGTTACAGCTGAAGGCACAGCGCCTGGTATTACTGGCATATGCTGGTACCTACAGTCCACGGCACCAGAAGAGGTCAGATACAACTTGTGCCTCCACCAGCAGTGGTACCACTAAAACGGGGGAAGTACAGAGCCATTTTAATGGGACAATAAGAACCAACAACACACCAAATGCATCGCCCTTCACTCCAAGAGACCCAATGGAGCATAGCTAAAGGAATGGCCCTGCTGGTCCTCAAAGCAAATCCACTGCAAATACATTTGGGAAAAGTTAAAATCAAGTCAACAGGTTACATTCCCTTATTTGGTAGTGGGATTTGCTGGGAATTGGGTGCACCTTTTGGTTGGTTTTCATCTGTGTCCTGTCACAAGACGGGCCCTGTGCAGTGGGATATCAGTGGCTGAACCACCTCTTCCTCCATTTCTCTATCCACCCACTTTGACCAGCTGTGTAGGTTCAACTTTTTGTTTTTACCAGTAAAATGCGGCTAGCTGAAAAAAATTAAGATGGCAAGCCAGAGCAGGGCCCCCTTTTTGGTTTTGCTCGTTATTTTTCTTTCAGTAGCAACTGACATTTTAGGCTTGTCCTCTATTTTGTTGCCTGCAACATAAGTTCAGGGGGGAGATGCAATTATTACTTTAGAGGCTTATTGGGTCCAGTACTTACGGTTTGTCTCCCTGTGAAGAGGTGCTGAGTCAGAAGTTTAATGGAGACATTCTTACAAGTGAGACAAAAGTTATCAGTACAGTCAATCATAAACCCAAATTTACCTATTCTCACCTAAGTGAACGAGCAGGAAGGTTTGATCATCTTTTTATTTACCACTACAAGATCAAATCAGTTGAATTTGTCTGTGTCTCACAGGAGAGACATCTTGCTCTAATGTTGCAGAACTAAGTATCTACAAAATTGACTTAGAAAAATCAGGTGCTTGGAGTCCATAAATTCAGAGCATTTATGCAAGTCAGTAAGTGCCAAAGCCAAATTACTAAGTTGGAATTTTTTTCCCCAAGTGATCACTCAAGCCTCAACTCTTCAGATTTTACCTACATGTTTTTGCACACTGATGGGTTCAGATACAAATAAGTATAATGATCAGGCTTTTTGTGGTTAAACTTAACTCCAAGAGCCCAAATATCATCTTACATCTGCTGTAGGCTTGGTCTTACAGATATCTCTCCAGTACAGGGATGCAGGAGAACTACCTAGAATTTTTTAAAGGTGCCTGCCTCATAAGTTAATGGGAATCCTTTTAAGCAGAAGCTGTAGTCAGTTCTTTCTCTTCTCAGCAGTCCAGGAAAAGGAGGACAACTTATTGATGCTCGTGGCCTCACTCAATACAGTATAACTCTCTAGAACGTCTATGGGAGTTATGAGTGTGCAATAATTACATGGCTGGGACTTTATAAAGAGAGCAATAACATTAGTAAAACAGCAAGGCTAATTTGCTATTCAGGGTTTGGGTTTTTTTTTTCCTAAGTCATATTTAATTACTATCCTTGTTTCCTTGCCCACCACCCTTTCCTCCCCCTCTTCCTCTCTGAAGAGCTGTGGAATTTCGACGCTAAAGGAGAAGCTGATTATGCTGCACGCTGGCACCGAGCTGTCCAGGCTACACACAAAAGATCATGAATAGGCAGGCGTGTACTTGCTCTAAATATAGTTCAGGCGCTACTTAGGCATTTAGAATCAAAGATCTGCTACTAGCAACAAGTCCTCCAAAAGCGTGCGATTTGGCATGCCTAGAGCTGTTAAGTGGATGCAGGCAAAAAACTGCTGAAGTTATGGGGAAAGAATATGAAGGGTGCTAATTGCCATCTGCCAATGCCTCAGAAAAAAAGTCTTTGCGATAGACTTTCAGCATGGGAAAATGTAATAGCAGCAACAAAGTGTTTACAGGAGAATACTTCTAACAAAGCAAGAAGCGCTCAGACTTAAGAGACACCTGGCAGCAGGGGAAAATGCTTCTGTGCTATAAATCAAACATTAATGCTTCTGCACCCATGTGCATCTGTTACTTTTTATTCTTGAGGACCCATGGTTGCAAGGTCCCCCTCTGAAATAAGAATTGGTGAAGTAACAACAAAAGGGTTGTTTTCCACAGCATCTTGTGCTGGGATTTCTTCTTCCACAATTGCATTTTTAGTGGACAATCAGATCTGAATACAAGATGCTCTACATCCATCATACACCTCCACCCTGATGGCCCTGCAGCAAACTGGGTAGTCTGTACACCTCTCCCCGTGTTTGCTCAGTGAAATGGAATATTTTAGGCTCTCTGAAGTATACTCTTGGTAACAGTGATTGGCCTTTAAATCAACCAGTAGGGATACTACCCTTTCCATGCTGGGTGCCTCACTTTCCCAGTCACATATGTATGCTGCAGGGTGTACTAGAGGAAGGAGAAGGAGATCAGCTGGGGAAGTTTGCCAGACATTTTCCCCCTTGAATGATTAGAGAGTGTCTTGGCTTCTTACATGATAACATTAACTCAAAAATAGAGGACTCTCTTCTCACCTTTTGCCCTTGACTCCTAGAAATGTTTGTGTGGCTTTTTTTCATATATTACACAAATAATGTGGACCCTCAGCTCCAAAAGTACAAGGGGTTTCCCAGGTAGAAACATGCGTGCAGTCTTTGTGGCACACACATGCAGTGATTCCCATGGTTCTGGGGCTGTCAGATTGACATGTTCGTTAAGCGTGATCTTCTTTTGACTGACATGCTTAGTAGGCGTTTGTCAGGAAAGCAACCTGACAGATGGCCCACTTCTAGTCAGGCACTGTTTCCAGGCAGAAACTCGGAAGCCTTAATCTTTCTGGGACTGGTCACTTGAGAAGTCATACCTGCACTGCGTTCAAGTATTCCATAGTTATAGCTACATGTATTCAAGCACCTGAAGTCCTCAATGAGCTCCACTGCCATCCAGCAAGAAGGCCAACAGCTACCTGCTCTTGAAACAGGCCATGCCAGATCCAGATGAAGCTCTGGAGCAGCCGGCTTCTGGAGCAAGCAAAATGACCCCAGAGTAAACCCAGATCTGGTTAACCACGAGAGGGAGACAAACTCACATGTGTGGCCATTACTTGCCCCTGGGTTGCAGGAGGTCCAGTTGAGAACTTGGCAGTCAAACTTTGGTGAAGAGCATGCCACAGTAGCAGGTCTCACAGGGTGCTTGCTACCTCAGTCTCCAGGGATAGCCAAGCCATGTGAGAAATTGTCCAAAGCGGATGGAGGACACAAAGACATTGCCTTTTCTTCCTGGAACCAGCTTGGAAGGTATTCTCCATCAAGCTGCAGTTGTTGGTCTTACCTGATGGCCATCCCAGGTTTTCCTTGACTGAAGGAGTTGGACTCATGGGGCAAGAAGGGCAGCAAAAGCAGGCTGTAGGGACATTCAAGCACTACAAGGATGAGCATGGCATAAAGGCTGAGATAGTTCAGATTAGATAAAACAGAGTGCTAGAGAAAAGAGAGGATATGAAGCAGATCTGGAAAAACAGTCTAGGAAAAATAGAGTTCCAGCCTGGCTATGGTCTATCTGCACAGAAAAGTATTTCACAGAGAAGGAAATTGCCTTGCAATCGTCTTAAATGCATGAAGAACAGGCAAGTCACAGCTGAGCCTTTAGCAAATGCTTTAGACAGGCTGAGCCAAAGACAAACAAATGTAGACAAACCTGAAGTCTGATACCCAAGTACTACTTCTTTTCTCATCACCAAGCCTTTAAAGAATTAGGGAATGGATCCAACTACTATGTGTGCTACGTGAAATCCATGGTTACACCTTAAACTCCAGTTTCCCTAGGAGGATACGTTTTAGACAGGTTCAAACTTTTTGATCTATGTTCATGTCTCATTATAAGGAAAATTCTATATTTTCAAATGTTTTCACCACTGGCAAACAGAAAGATCCAACAATTAAATCAACATGAAAAATATTTTTTCTTCCATAGCTGAAACAAGCCAATTGGATCAACTGTCCTACTTCTGGTATTAAATTAAGAAAATGAAGTTTAATTTAGATCAAGCAGGAAGCAGACATGTTAATATTTCAGTGGGGTAAAGCTGGCATTTCATCTGACTTTACAGTTGCTTTTCTCTTTTCTTTTTGAGAAACACAAAAGTTTTCGGGATGAAGAAAATCAAGCCTCGCTTCCTGTAACAGAAGTGCCATAAGCTACCACCAAGTATCTTCTTAAGGAGCAAAGTTACCTGTATCTGATTACAGAATATCTTCCGTGATGATGTACAGACCTGAAGATGAAGATGGTGTGAAGTGGCACTTGCCTACTCCATCATTAGAAGAACTCATGGTTCTTGAAATCCCTTCAGCTCAGTGAGGCTGAGAGGAAAGGCTGGGGGAAGGACAAGAAGCAGCTTCAAAGAGATGCTGCAGCAATCCTGCGTATTTCCTTAGGTGAAGGTCTCACTTGGTTTTTTTTAAGATTGTGACACGGGGGTTTTCCTGAAGCTGATTCAAACACTGAGGCCTCAGCTCTAGATGGAGTTGCATTTTTACACCTGGCTTGGCAAGCAGGTGTGATCTTCTTTTCATTGGTCTCATGACACTTAATCAATGCCTTTGTCACCTGCAGATTAAGCTGGTGCAATACATCGTAAAAGGTTGTTAAATTCACTCATCATTCAGAAACATCTTTTAGTACCTGATACTGACACCAGGCCTTGTTTCACAGAAGTACAGTATTGTAAAGTCATGGTCTGAAGACACCTTCATTTTCTGGCAGTTCCCCGCATAAAATGACATATAAGCTCCTAAGTGATTTGGGACACGGCAACCAATGGAACTTGCCTTCCCTAAACTTCATTTGCTGCTATAGTAGCTGTCGCCTCTACTGGTACATATAAACAGGTCAGGGACATGCATGACATGGACTGACCTCATGGGGTTTCTAGGCACCTTGTGGAGCCCCTCTAACACTGAGATGTAATTACTTTGGGGTTTGTGTACAGGGAGCAAGAATACTTGAAAAACACCTGCAGTGCTGGGAGTGCCACTGCCTCCCAGGGCAGTATATTCACAGCATGGGCATGTGGTCTCTACACAGCAGTGAGGCATGAACCCAAACTGACTGCCAGGTCCTCCAGGATGTGTCGGGTAGAGAGAGCTAACCCTGTCACAGCCTGACCCACACTATCTCTATATACACAGAGAACAGTTCCAGAGCCCCAAACTATGTCTGGGCACTGTTTCATAGAGGGTTACGCCACATAACTTTGCTTCTCAGTTGTTTTAGCAATGTGGATTCTGGAGATGCTTACGCTTGCAGACCTCTTGTTCAAGGTGACTTGATCCAATCCCTGTTTTTAAAAGATGCTGGCAACAAAGTAGGAGTCCTTGATCCAACAGAGAATGTTCACTTTTACAAGTGACCTGTGGTGGGATGGTATGGAAGGGATTTGACCGATTGCTTTCAAAACATTTATGTAATGAAAATTTTCAAGGACCCTTCTGCCACTGCAGGAAGTTAGACTGAAAGAAAGCTAAGGCTGCATTAGTACTAGAAAAAGGTGAACAAAATGACACAGGTAACTACAATCCTGACAGCCCAGATAAAATAATGGAGAAGCCAATACAAGATTCAATTAATAAGGACTAAAGGGAAGATAATTAAAAATGCCAATCAAGGTTATGAAACAGACCTCATCTGACTAACCTATAATTTTGTTTTGATGAGACTGTAATTTTGGCTTATAAAAGTAATAGTATTGATGTAATATAATACACTTTAGCTTCCATGAGACTTAAAACCAAACCAATATTTTCATTAGGAATTTGGAACAATGGAAATTATTACAATGCATATGAAATGTGAGATGAACATGGCTCATGAATGGCAATAAATGGAGAAAACATCATTGAGTGGGTTTGCTTCCACGGAGACCCAGCTGGAATCTCACCCCTGCCCTACATGACTTTTTCCAGACAGGTAAGACAACAAAAGATAACAACCAAACTTATTTGAAAAGCTTGCAGATAAGAGGAAGATTGTGGGAGTGACGCACAACTGAAGATGACGTGTCACCCAGACAGCACCCCCTGCAAAAGTGCATTTAAACATGATGAAAAATGCCATCGCATGTATTCTCTAGGCATAAGGAATGAAGGCCTCATCCCGCCCAAATGCTCCTAAGTAGGTAGCTGTGCTGGTAAATTGAGATGGGTTCAGAGAAAAGCCAAAGGAAAATGCATTAGAAAATAAATCGAGTTAAAAGATACATGTGGCTCAATCTATTTAGCTTAAAATAGGTGGAGGGGGTGAGAGTAGTCAATAGCCAAAGAGAAATTTAGCAAGAGAGGCCACAGGCCAGATCAAAGTCTAGAGGTGTGGCTAGACACAGTGGCACTAAAAATAAGATCCAGGCTTCAAAAGAAAAATTTTATATCCCTGGATTTCTAAAACGTATCTTAAACTCAAGAAGGACCATTTTACAAAATAAAAGAACTCATCAAGGCATGGATTATGGTCAGCCTAGATTATCACATAAACCAATAACCAATGGTTATTGTGATAATCACACAATCAACAAACAATAACAATAACAAACCAATGTCTGTATAACCTAGGGATGGCCAGTTATTCATAACATGGGGCAATTGGCTGCAGCTCCTTACAATATTTTACAGCAGGCACCCTGAGTCAGGCTTGTGACCATACACATGCCCAGGGCTCAAGTTACTGTTTTGAAGAGATGCAAAGGAGAATCGATGTGCACTGGGAAGGTGCTATGGGACAAAACTGTGTTCACTGATGCTTTTGTATGAAGAAATGTCAAATGAGATGCTGGTCCTAATGAGTCAGGCAACACATATGCATTCTACAAGAGCTGAGCCAAGCTCACAGGTGGGTGGGTCAAGACCAGGTGGTCAGATAGACTTCATAGCACTGCAGGTGGAAAACAGGACCACTAGGCAAGGCCAAAGATGAAGTCTGAGGTGCATGGAGGAAACCAGTGCAGATCTCCCCGACACTGCAGCACCTGTCCCAGCCTCACAATTCCTAATGCTTACATTCATCTGCTGCTGCAGGCTGATGAGCAAGCTGCTCTCCTGCCCGGCAAGCAAAGGCCTTCCATGGCCTCCCAGGTTTGTCATTCCTCCCCTCTCTGATGCTAACACTTCCCTTTAACGTCCCCCAGGTCAGCAACACTGCCCTCAGGCAGGAGATGGCACGGAGCACTGCTCTTCCACTGCACCTCAGTGCTCTAAGAGTGCTCTCCACCCTGCTCCTGAGTCTGATCTTATTTGTGCTGCGTTACTATGAATCACACAAACACACTTGATCTGCCCCCTCCCACAGTGCACGCTACACGCAAACGCCTTAAAGACATTTGTTAACGCAAGTGGCAATTTTAGAACTGCCATGTATGGGTGGTGTGTGCTCCTCCACTACATGAGCTGTTTATCAATCATTTAATTGGGATGTCTTGGTCTTCACCCAGATGGTCCCTTTCAGCAGATAGCATTGTGTTTTAAAACTTTGGATAATTATAGCCCTGTAAATGGAGAGTGCAAGATTTGTTGGCTGCAGCCAGCTCATCTTTCTTCTGTAACAGCCTCATTGTCTAGTCATTGCCTTATTCACAATGGGAAGAGATCCATGCAAATGGAGACACCCATTTAAAGACGCTCTTCAGCTGGGTAAACAGTAGCAGGAGCCTAGCTGATAGTAAATCCAGAAAGGATTAAAATCTATCAGTAAGTTTGACTCTGATGTTTTTCTTCCCTTCCTTCCCAGGGCACACAAAGTAGAAGGGAATGAACCTAGCATCTATGCTGTTCTGTTAGCTGATTTAAAACATTTAAATCCTGTCTGCACCGGCCAACAATACCCTGTCAGCACTTTGCTGCTTTTTCCTTTTAAACAAAACCAATTAACAAGATTCCTGAGGGAAATGGGTCCATCATTTCTCTGTTGTTTCCCTCCATAACGCAGTGGTGAAAATGCAGCTCCAAGCAAGACTCAGGCATTTTTACCAGCACATGGCCTGCTCCTCTCAGATCAGCAAGGGAAGCTCAGCTTGAGGGGTCCCCAGGCCCTCTCAGCTGGGCTCCCTCCTGCCTTGCTCTCTCTTAGGGGGAGGAGGGATTGGGGGGTGGAGGGGTTGGGGAGGGAACAGCAGTTCTGCTGTGCTCCCAGCAATGCCACCCTCCTCTTCTGGCCCCTAAACAGCTCCTTGAAGCCACTGCTGGTTGGCATCAGCCCATGTCCTCCGCATCACATCACAACACTGAGGGACTTCCCGGCTCTGAAGTTTAAAAATTACCTTTGTCAAAAGGGAAGATAAATCTCTAAACAAATTGATGGAAGGCAATAGCAGAGCGCTGATGCGGCATTATGTCTTTCAAAGACAAGAGTTAATGCATACAAGTCAAAACAGCTGCTATTCAGATTCTGTGGTGCCCTCCAGTGAGGGAGGTCCCTGGCTGTAACCTGGACCCAGGGTGCCTGGATTTGTTTAAGGACACCTCAGTTAAAGGGAAACCTTCAACTCGAATAAAACATAAAAATCTCAAACCCAAACCATTCTGCTTATTGCATTAAAGAAAAATCTGAACTCCTGTTTCTTTCAGAGGTATGACAGGTCAGGAAAAACTATGAATGTGCTGTGTTTTTATTGCTTTGCAAACCAAATTTTCTGATCGCCGTAAGATTCCATGGATGGCTGGAGAACAGGCTGTAACCGTAAGAGTCAGAGGAAAAAACATTTTTCATCAGCCTCCATCTTTGTTTACAACTTAACTTGTTTAGGAAAACACCCATCTGTAAAAACATCCACATAAAAGATTTAGCATTCCACTTGATTATGAGACAAAGGAGCCTGGAGCTCACCTCTGAAACCTTAGTGCAAAACCACAGGGCATCAAAATCAGCATATATATTTTTAAGGTTTACATAAGATACAGAAAAACTTTAAAAGAAACCTTTACTGCCTTCTCCCTGTTAATTTGTTGTTGTTTTGGAGCATATGCAAAGTTTACAGACCCTGATTACCACTTATGCAGAAGGGGTTTTTTCCCTCCCAGTCAAGACTCTGCGAGAAAAGCTTACTTAATTTAGGATTTGGACTTACTCAAAAACTTGCAGATAAAGCTGTGAGTTAACCACAGGGTTTAAGTGGCAATGAAGTATACTCAAGAGATGATGTATTAGGGCTGGGCATGAGAACGTTAACAGTGCTTTCTATGTAAATTTCCTTCCACAAAACCTTCTCAGAAAAGCTACGCACACAAATTAACAATAGGTGGCTTTTAAGGCAACAGTTGAGAAGTTCACCAGAAAGGTACCAACTTCACAAAGACTTAAGCATATGAGTAACTCCTCTGAGTCAGTGTCTTGTCACACAATGCACCACGCTAAATTTAGGCAGGAACTAGGTTACAGGCTTCAGATTGTCAAAGAGTTCTCAGAGCAATCCATTTCTATTCATACCATCGTCACAAGTGACCCCACTGACTACACCTTCTTGAAAGCCTCATATGACACGCTAAGAACAAAACTTAAAGGAATTACTCAAATCCATGTGTTCCTGCATGGCATTTATCTGAGCAGCATCTTGTTGCCTCCCACCACTGTATTAAGCAACATGACTAACATCAGTCACGTATCTACTCCCATCATCTCTCGCCTGAGGTAGAAGCGTGCACAGGGGAGTCTTCCGTTTCGGCCTACGTGTGCAAGCGCATGCATCCGCGCTCACGCCTGGCTGCTGATGTCAGAGAGAAAAACCCCAAAGAAGGGGGAGCAGACTGTAATGTGAGTTGTGATTTCTCAACTATGTCAAGGAGGTTTTTGCACAGAGAAAGCCTGCCTGCCTATCACTGTCCTGACTTCAGTGGGGCTGGTTACCATGCTTCAGTCTTTGTGACACTGCAACCTTGCTGGTTCATGGCTCATGCCAGATTTCTAAAACTGAAAATTATCACTGTGTTATCTTTTGTAGGGCATTGTTTCACAAGTACAGTATCTTTATTACATATGTTATTTATTTCCACTGATAGCGGAAAAAGGAAAGTCGAGATTCACCCACTATTGTTCCCAACTAAACACTTTGTTTACATAATGTTGGAAAACTGTAACAAAATCAACTAGAAAAAAAAACAGGTTGCTCCATATGAGAATATAGTTTCCTTCTGCTTAATCTCAGGCTTTATATTTAATTTACTTGAAACAGATTGCTTTATTAGGAGTTACACTGAATTTTGTTCATGGCACATGTTAAATAAAATGAGTTCCCTGTAGAAGGAAAAAAAATGTTTATCAGAAAAACAAAGGGGTTTATTATTGTTGCTAAGTCAGTTCAAACAGCAGCGAGTTTAAACAAACATAGCATTGACATCACTTGTTACTTATAAAATGTTGAAGTTTGCCCTAATAGCCGATAAATAAAATAAAATCCCTGTGTTTGCCTAATAACAACTCAGTGCATTCTCAAACATCTTTTTTTTTTTCTTCTCAGTGATTAGGCTGCTTCAAAACTAATGAAAATGTTTTATTGTATTTTGAACAGAATAATGCTAGACACTAATGGCAGTAATTTGAGAGTGGCAACCGAGGATATTGGATAGTAGCATGCAATTAAATAACTTTTTAATATATCAGAATTTTAACAATAGTAGCATATATTTCATTCAATCTTATCCCAAGTGGTTTGTATTTCACCTCAAACACGCAAAACAAGCTTTCAGTCACTATTGTTTTGAAGTACCTTTGCAGGGCTGCAAATTCACAGCCATTCGCTAAAATGCACAGCTCATTTCTCACCCTTATTTTGGCTGGGGTTTTGTTCATTCTTAACTGATACAGCTCTCACACACTGTATCTGAAAGCAAACAGAGCGATCCCAAGATACCATCACAGGAAACACCCTGGAATAAAAAGAAAAAGGAGAATTTAGCAAACACTTGCTTTTCTCTAGCACTAATTAGGTGGAATCTCCTCGAGATTAATAAGTAACAGTTGACTGTCTGGAAGAGGGTAGAAAAAGGTGGGGGCAGCAGCTGCTTTTCTTAACCAGGCTGAGTGGAACAGGCCAACCACTATTTTGCAGAGGTGTGCAAAAATTGACAGATTTCACCTTAACCCCTTTGAGCTTGTAGGAGAGTGCTGGTCTGAAGCTCCAGCTACATACACCAGCTTATCCTCTCCTCCTTTAATCAGGCACCCCTCCACATCAGTTTGACCTTTGGTTTCATAAATTAAAAATGCTTGAGGAACTTAAGGGCTTTTAAAAGCCTTTTTGCAATCAAGAGATCTGCTAGATACAGCCAGGCTGACCATTAACTCAGGCAGACCAGAGCCAGGCGCTCAGGGGAGGCGGGGGTGCTACTCGCATGTGCATCACATACAAACCTCATCAGAGCTTTCCTGCCCTGCTTGCTCCTCGCACCCCTGGCCTCAGCTGCCCTCCCCTGACTTACCCTCGCAGGAGGCCCTCGTAAACAGAGATAAGCGGACTTCAAAAAGCCCAGATTTTTTTTGGGTAAGTGCCTGAAAGTTCAGAAACCAGCTTGGAAGCACAGTGAGAATAGGCTGTCTTGGGAGGTGGCCAAACATTCTCCAGCGAGCTGGGCTATAAACACTTCAAGAATAGCCTCTCTGGTAGTATTTTGGTGGTGTTTGTTTCTCATCCTGTCTGGCTGGGAAAGTAAAGTATCGCAAAAACAAAGACTCGGGAATAAATCTGCAAGCCTGATTCTCTCTGGTCGTGTGCCTGAGCCCTGCTGGCTTTGCCCATGTTGCATACCCCAGGCAGGGGGGCAGGTGGTGATGACGCAGTGTGAGCTTGGTGTTTAGGGGCAGTGAGTACATTACGGTTAAGCCAACTAAAAGCTGCCTGCCACCCAGGACAGGCCTCCTTCCCCTTTGTCTTGCTCTTTATACCAGTGCTAAACCAACAGACAACTAAGCCTACTGAAAATAAAGAGGAAGCAGATAAATTTTGCTGCTCAAATTCCCTCTGTCAGCTCGCCATGGAGGTCGGATGTGGACCAGATCAGGAGTTGGAATTTGCAAAGCTGGGGACAGAAGAGAGGGAGGGGGACCAACCATGCTCAGCAGGAGCCAGCTATAAATGTGAAGCCACAGCCAGAGACCTTCAATGTTAAGTTAAATCCTCTTCTTGTTGAATGGAAACAAATTCTTCTCTGCTTTTAGGAACTGAGATGAGTCATCGTATTCATTCAGCCTGCAGTTGAAACCAGCTCCTCATTCTGAAGTTCACTTCCAGCTTGATCTAGGGCATCATCAGCTCAGAGCATTCACTCTGTTGTGAGCAATGATCCGGACAAGTGTTACTGCATTGCTCCATCTTGGGGCAAATCCTACCATGGTCACTGCTCAAGGCACGCGTTTACCATGAGTGGCAGTGCACCCTGGGGGTGACGCAGACATCACCATGAACAAGGCCAAGGCAGGACAACAGAGCAAACAGAGCAGATGGAGAAAACAGCAGCCCTGGACAACAAAGCAAATGCTTCCAGGAAGAGAGGAGCGTATGAAACCTGTCTGGTGTGTCTCACGCTTGGTTGGCACCAGAGGTTGAACGAGCTGCCTGCATTGCACGCGCCGGCAATCGCTGTGTGGTTTCTCAGCAGCCTGGGGGCTCTGCAACCATCTAGTGAGACGCGAGTGCAGGCAGAGAGGATATCACTCTCGCACTGATCCACCCTCAAATGGGCACTTGTCCCCTTCCCTCACCCCTTCTCTCTGTGAGCCAGACCTAGGGCTCCTCTGACCCTCTCATTTGAGCTAGAACAACTGGGCAATCTGGAAGAAAATCGAGCCAAAAATGCCCAAGAAGTGAACAGCTTTCTGACCAGTTGGACCTTTAGATCTTGCCATGCAGTCAGGACACAGGTGCGACCCTCTGGCCTCCGCTTCACACCAGCTGGGGCTGGAGGGGCCAGCCAGGCCCACATCTCCTCACACGCTCTGTGGCAGCAAGGACCCAGGCTCTGTGGGGGCTGCAGCCTCCCTGGGATGTTTCCTCCAAGCTGTGCACAGACCACTGGAGCCTCTTTTCAAGGGGAAGAGGTTCTGAACGTGAGCGCCATTAGAAACTGTCATTACCTGAACAGGTTGTGTCAGTGGAAGCAGGGCATCACTGCCAGTTGCCCTCATCCTCCAGTTTCAGAGCGAGTATCATCCCCCAGATAACATGGAAGTGGTTTCAGGCAGCCAGGCCCTGCACCCTCTGCCAGGAAGCCAGGTAGAAGCTCCGGCCCACCAGGTACAAGAACATCAGCAATGGCAGACACCTCTCTCCTCTGCTGGGAGACTCCCCTTCAAAACAAGATCCTAATCTTGCCTGCCTCTTCCGAAGCGAGTGCTTGAGCTTGCGGACGAGAAGAGCTTGTGGTGAAGTTATTTATAGCTGCAGCAGCTTCCGCAACAGCAAATAGTAACAGTGCAACCTGAAACTGAGCCAAGCAAAAGTATTTTTCATTGAAAAATAGATGACAGTTTGTTTATACTATAGTAGAGGAAAGGACTATGAAAACCAGCCGTGGCGGCAGCAGGTTTTCAGAGGGCAATGTCTTGGGTTGGGTTGTTGGCCCTCATTTTGGATGCCTACCAGTACTCTATTACAGCAAAAGTCTAAACTCTCGGCAGTCTCTGAGCAGTGGGCCCTGTGGTAAATGCAACTTGGGTCCCTGCCGTCCCAAAAAACACCTTCATGAAGCTGTGGTATGTCTGGAGGGTCTCAGCCCTGGCTCCAGCAAGAGCTCATCACAGGCACACCAGCCACTGCCCTTTCCTGCAGCCCAGAAGGCTATCTGCAGAAGGAAACATCCTTGTTTCAGGTCAAACATGTTCCCTGAGTGCATTTGCAGGCAGGATGCTGCTGCCAGACCTTGGCCAACCATCTCCACACTCCACCATCTCCAGGTAACATCTACAGTGCCTGCAGAAGCACGTCTTCCCCTCCCTACCTCTCTCAGCTTCTCCCTTAAGCAAGGCTAAATATGCTCGCCTGCCTCTGCAGTGTCGGGATGCTTCAAGATCTGCGGTTGTAAAAGCTGTGCAGGAAAGCAGTGGGGGTTATTTCATTACTTATTCATTCCTTGATGTTGCAACCTTCTCTCAATTGGAATTTGCAGTCCTTGAAGACGGCTCACTGGGTCATCTGATGATGTTAGTAAGACATTATCGCTTCCCCTTCCCTTCCCTCCCTGCTGCACGCACGTGGAGGCCGTGTGAGAGGAAGCGAGGTTGCTCACACACACGTTCAGCTGAATCAAGCACGGACTGCCCCCACGCCTGCCGCCCGCCCGGCATCGCTCGCCCACCTGGCACCGCCCCCTCAAGAGGAGAGGCTTTTGCACCTACAGAAAGGAGAAGGCGGCTGAGCACTTCTCCATAAGAGGAAAAAACTGCACAGATTTAACAAATCCCCTGTGATATTCAGCTGATGGGGGGAGGGGGTGGGAAATCTATTTTTTCTGTGACCCTTCTAGGCTTCTGTGCTTTGGTACGCTGCTGTCAGCGCCCTCCCCAAAACTGCCAGAGGACTCACCTGTCTTTCTACCACGTAGAGGTCCGCTAAGCGACGACCTATTTAACCCATGCCTCCACCCAAGGGGAATGCAGAACTGGGTGCTGACCCCCTCCCCTGCCTTGGAGGGGCAGTGCTTGCTGAGGCACTGTTGGACCTGGGGAGAGGTAAGGCTGGGGCCAGGGTCAGGGCCGAGGCTGTGAGGGAAACACGCACACCTGCATTGCTGGGGAGGCAGGGATACCTCTTCCTCCTGTTTGATAACTGGCATGTGAAGTGATGGCTATTTTTCAGTAGCTGTTAAGGGAGTTTACAGAAAGGGGATACAAACTGATGAGGAGGACTTTTTTTTTCCTCCTCACTGTGGCAGTCATCCTTGTTTCATGAGACACCTTTGAAAATATATTTAGTGTTATACTGCTCTGTAAAGTGAGAAAGCATTTATTATTCTCACTTAGCAGTCAGGAGCAGGAGGAAGCAAAAAGATCAGGTTGTGCTTTTTTGCCTTTTTTGGTTTTTGGGTTTTTTTAAGTGACTACTTAATTTGGACATCTCCATTTCTGAGGGCCTAATTTCAGCCAGCTCTCCTATTACAGAATCATAGGGGTTGGAAGGGACCTCAAGAGATCATTGGGTCCAACCCCCTGCCAAAGCAGCTCCCTAGCTCATATTGCACAGGGAGGTGTCCAGACGGGTCTTGAATATCTCCAGAGAAGGAGACTCCACAACCCCCCTGGGCAGCCTGTCCCAGGGCTCTGTCACCCTCACTGTGAAAAAGTTCTTTCACATGTTGGTGTGGAACTTCCTGTCTCCACAGACCGCTGAAAAGGGGTCGGCCATTTCCCCCTGCATCCCCTGCTTAAGATATTTATAAACATTAATAAGGTCCCCCCTTAGTCTTCTTTTCTCAGGGCTGAACAGTCCCAGCTCACTCAGCCTTTCCTCATAGGAGAGATGCTCCAGGCCCTTAATCATCTTCGTAGCCCTCCTCTGGACTCTCTCCAGGAGATGCCTGTCTTTTTTATACCAGGGAGCCCAGAACTGGACACAATACTCCAGGTGGGGCCTGACCAGGGCAGAGTAGAGGGGGAGGATCACCTCCTTTGACCTGCTGGCCACACTCCTCCTGATGCAGCCCAGGATCCCACTGGCTCTCTTAGCCACCAGGGCACACTGCTGGCTCATGGCCAACCTGTCATCCACCAGGACCCCCAGGTCCTTCTCCACAGAGCTCTTCTCCAGCAGGTCATCCCCCAGCCTGTACTGATAGAAACGGTTGTTCCTTCCCAGGTGCAAGACTCTACACTTGCTTTTGTTGAACCTCATCTGGTTTCTCTCTGCCCAGCTTTCCAGCCTGTCCAGGTCTCGCTGGATGGCAGCGCAGTGTTCCTGCATGTTCTCCTCCAAGGGAAAAGGAAAGAATCATACCCAAGGCAGCCAGGAGCACTGACACATCTACCTGAGGTGTGGTCATCCACCGTCTGGCCTACATGAGGGTACTGGATTCTCCATCATCTCTGAGTTCCCTGGAGCTCTTGTAAGGCTGAGATGCATGCAAGGATCCACCCAGGAATATCTGACTTCAGCTGGTGTCGGGGAAGCGCAGCATGGCAGCAAGTCTCACAGGCATGGCAGTACAACAGATGCTGATGTCAGTGAGGAAGATACATGACATTGTCTATCAATACCATAGGATAGGCGTTCCCAAAGTCCAGTTTACAGCCTGATTGAGACCTGCATTATGGACCTTACTCAATGTTTTAGAGGGCCTGGAGGATCCCACAAGTGAGAGATTGCTCCCACATTCACACTCTCATGAGAGTGGCCGGGAATGCTGTTCTCAAAACCCCTTCTCATGTTCTCACAGCAAGTAACAGCTGTGACAGCCAGAGGGGAGCTGCGTGTTAAAGATCAAGGGTCCTCCTAAACCAGTGAGCCTCTCAGACTAGGATTTATGGCATGCTCAGCCCACATCCCTGCCAGTCCCTTTGACTCCCAGTCCAACCAACCAGACACCTATAAGCAGACAGGTCATCTCCAGGGCTCCAGCTGCAATCCAAGGGAAATCTTGAACCACCAGTTTAGACCCTCTGGGTCTTACTTTAAGCTGCACTTCAATTATGGGAGAGGTGGGAAGGTGATACATGCTGCCTGGAACAAAAAGGGTGAAGGACTGTGAGTCATTCAAGGCCAGCACATGCTGCAAAAGAAGTTTGAAAACCTCCTGACCCCCAGCATTTATTATCCATTACAGTTGCTCATGCAGTCCCACTGGGAAAAGATCCTCTGACATAAAACACTCCTATATTTTGGGTAGATACAAACAAAACAACAGCTTACCCTGCACTGAAATTGCTCTTTTTTCCTCTGCAATCTTGGAAGCCTTTAATTCTGAAGCCAGATTTGCCCTCAAAGCGATTGTATTTCCAGTGCAGGTGAGATGTTGGTTTGAATTATTGACTCACACCTTTATGAAGCACACAGGATCAGGAGAGCTGCTGGAAATTTTGTGAACTGAGCTCTGCTTGCAGCTCTGCCAGAAAAATGCAGCTCAAGTTTCATTATATGTGTTCACAGCCTGATAACTCATTACAGGCCAGGGATAATATAAAATAAAACCACAAAGTGATAAACAGTGGAGTAACATAAGTAACTCTGAAGCAGAAGAAACACGATATATCAAGAGTAAGGCTAGCCTAACGAAAGATCTTCAATAAGGGGAAAGACCTGTGAGCTGGCCTGTAAGCTCTGCACATCTGTGCTCCTAAGAAGTGGCCTACGATCAGCTCCAGTTCCTCAATTTCCACATCATTTGTAAGGACAAACCTTGGATGGAAACGGGCCAGGTAACTCTGCAGTGATTTCACCTGCTGATATACAACCTGCAAGAGCAGCCAATGAGCAGAGCTGAGTGACAATCACATTGTTGGTCCCTGCTGGAGTTGCTGTCATATTTAATATTTTAATATTTAACATTCATAAAGGAATGGAAAAAACCCCAAATCTACAAGCAAAAATTTGAGGATGGGGAAAAGGGAAAGAGAAAAGTCAGAGCTGTTCAATCAAAATACTTGGGAGGTTTCCAAGTGTCTCCCCTCCAGTTTCACAACTGGACACATTTGTTTTACTGTAAATTAATTTGGAATGTGAAACAAAAAAGTTTCCAACTTGGAGAAGTAATTTCCAACTTAGTTTTGAAATGAGGTAACTGAAAAAAAAAAAACCCCACAACTTTTCCTTTCCTTGGTGTTTTCCCTATGATAAGAGGAATCCAGGGATGTGTTGGGGAGAGACTTGGCCTTTTCCTATAACCAGGCTATTTTTTTTCTCCAGTGTGAGAAGTGTCTGTATTTGCAAAGGCTAGTTCGGGGAGCAGCTTGTGTGCACAGAGAAGGGAAGAGCTGCCCTGTCCATGAAAGGGTATGGACTGTCTTGAGCCCTGGGTAGGTCTTGGTGGCTGCAGATGTACAAAAAAAACGTCTTACACATAGTTTGGAAGTGGGAAACAGGAGATACAAATACAAGATCAATATCAAACCATTTACATGTGTGTAAGAAACAAGAAAGGCTGGGGAATACCTTATCCTTAACAAAAAAAATGCACTATTCCTGCGGTGAGAGCATAGGCAGACCTGGTCCTGTGGCAGACATGGCCTGCGAAAGTCACCTGAAGAGCAAAAACACCTCCTCCTCCCAGGCCCCTCGCAGGTGCTCCACGTGTTAGATGTGTCATGACTGTCACTGCACTGGAACATGAGGCTGCACTGTGGTGAGCACTCCAGTGGTCCCACGTGGCAGGTCATTTCCATCTCATGGCACTTCATAGAATCACAGCGTAGTTTGGGTTGGAAAGGATCTCAAAGATCATCTAGTTCCAACCCCCTGTCATGGGCAGGGACACTCTCCACTAAACCAGGTTGCCCAAAGCCCCATCCAGCCTGGCCTTGGACACTGCCAGGGAGGGGGCAGCCACAGCTTCTCTGGGCAGCCTGTACCAGGGCCTCACCGCCACTCTCACTGGGAAGAATTTATTTCCTTCTATCTAATCTGTATCTACCCTCTTTCAGTTTAAAGCCATTCCCCCTTGTCCTGTCACTCCATGCCCTTGCAAACAGTCCCTCCCCAGCTTTCCTGTAGGACCCTTAGGTACCAGGAGGCTGCTCTAAGGTGTCCTCAGAGTCTTCTCCAGGCTGAATAAGCCCAACTCTGAGCCTATTTTCATAGGAGAGATATTCCAGCTCTCTGATCATCCTCATGGCCCTCCTCTGGACTCACTCCAAGAGGTCCATGTCTTTCTTGTTCTGGGACCCCCAGAGCTGGATACAGCACTCCAGGTGGGGTCTCACAAGAACAGAGTAGAGGAGGAGATACAGTTGGCTTTCTGGACGGCAAGGGCACATTGCTCGCTCATGTTGATTTTCTCAACCATCAACACCCCCAAGTCCTTTTCCTCAGGGCTGGTCCCAACCCATTCTCCACCCAGCCAGGAGTGGTGCTTGGGATTGCCCCAACCCACGTGCAGGACCTTGCACTTGACCTTGTTGAACTTCATCATGATCACATGGGCCCATAAGCTTGTTAAGGTCGCTCTGGATGTCATCCCTTCCCTCCAGCGTGTTGGCTACATCACACAGATTGGTGTCATCAACAAACTTGCTGAGGATGCACTCAATCCCATTGTCCATGTCACCAACAACAATGCTAAACATCACCAGTCCTGATACTGACCCCTGAGGAACGTCACATGTCACTGGTCCCCACTTGGGCATTGAGCCATTGACTGCAAGTCTTGGGGTACAACCATCCAGCCAATTCCTATTGAGTGGTCTGCCCATAAAAACCATTTTAGAGACAAAGACAGTGTCAAATGATTTGCACAAGTCCAGATAGATGACATCACTTGGTCTTCCCTTATCCACCAATGTTGTAACCCTGTTGTAGAAAGCCACTCAATTTGTTAGGTGTGATTTACCCTTAGTGAAGCCATATTGGCTTTCACCAATTCCCTCCTTATTTTCCATGTGTCTTAGCACAGTGTCCAGGAGGATCTGTTGAGCACAGAGGTGAGACTGACTGGCTTGTAGCTCCTTAGGTCTTCCACTTTTCCCTTTTTAAAAACAGGCGTTACATTTCCCCTTTTCCAGCCAGCAGGGACTTCACTGGATTGACATGACTTCTCAAATACGATATAGAGTGGCTTAGCAACTTCATCTGGTAGTTCCCTCAGGATCCATGGATGCATCAATCTCATCAGGTCCCATGGACTTGTACACCTTCAGGTTGCTTTGACAGTCTCAAACCTGATCCCCTATAGTGGGCAGTTCTTCATTCTCCTAGTCCCTGCCTTTGCCTTCCAAGACGTAGGCGGCGTGGCTAGATAATTTTCTGGTGAAGACTGAAGCAAATACCATTGAGTACATTGCTCCTGAGCTTGGAGGAGGTGATCCTTGAGTAGTAGCCAGCTTTGTTGTTCCCCTCTTTCCTCTGAGGTTTTGTCCCATGGTACTCTACCAAGCAGATCCCTGAAGAGGCCAAAGTCTGCTCTCCTGACATCCACGGTAGCGAACTCACCGTGTGCCCTTCTCGCTGCCCAAAGGGTCTTGACCTCTGCTATTTCACTGTCTCTTGGGCTGCACATTCCCCACCAGCCCCTCCTTGTTGGTGAGAACAAGGTCCAGCATGGCATCTCTCCTCGGCACTTGCCCAAGCACACAAGCTGATTCACCAACAACATGCTGTCCTATGACCTAGTGTGTGAACACAGAGTGTCAGAGGCCTTTCTATAGCCCTGGTCTTTCTTCAGCTGTTATAATCCAGAGCAAAATGCGTACATATGTGTTCATGTCAAGTTAAGATAAATCAAGATCAGCATCATTTTCATCCTGCCTGGCTCATGGTAGCAGCAACAAACTAACAAGTCCTAACCCCAGAGCTGTGAACATTTTGTTGTTAGCACCACTGGTGATTTATAAGGAATTAAGCAAAATGCTGCATGTGCTGGATGGCCTCGATGCAGAAACAGGAGATAAAATACATCGGTGTTTATCCACTACCTCAGGAAGGGGTTGGGGGTGGGAAAGAAGGTATTTTTGCATCGTGGTCATGTGAAAGGCAAATTTCATATGGATTTTGATGCAGGCCCATAAGTCAGTCTATATTCCCTCTAAAAGTTCATGGTCCTTAGCAAACCCCTCAGTGAACCACGGCTGAGCTTAGAGATTGTAAAGAAACCTGAAACCAAGCAAGTTTCAACTAATTGCACATTTTGCTGTGAACATTTTGCTCAGGTCTAACTAGTTTGTTTGGGAGTTTAGGCAAGTACAACCGTGTCCTTCGGGAGAAAAAAGAAAGTGCTTTGAGAAATCACAAGTACTACACAAAAAGTAATTACCAAAAAATCTTCACCTAGTTCTAAATTGTTCCCTGCTCTGTCTTCATCGTACTACTTGCAAGGTTTCAGTTCAGGTAAGGATTCAGCTTTCTTTTCAACCCCTGATTTTCACTCGTTCCTGCTTTCTTCCCCTCAGGAAGCTGGGAGTGCTGGCCTTAGTCGAGGCATGGCTGGCTTCCTTGCTTTTGTTCAGGGAGGCGTTGGTTCAATGTTCGGTTTCAGAGGCACGGTAGTCAAGCAGTAGGAGGAAAGCCTTCTCTCTCCTCACTGCAAAACAAAAATAAAATTAAGAAATCACCTTGCAAGAACCATTAAAACCTGCTAGGCCTCACAAATAAATTCCCACTCTTCCCGATCTGCCCGTGCCCGCCTCGCTTTTCTGGTCTTGTAATTACAGCGGGAGCGCTTTGAAGTAGAACCTGCTCTAAAGGTTTCACTCCACAGTGCTCAAAACACAAACACACAGTCCGTGCCTACAGCCCACGGCCGTGCCCACATCAGAACTTCCAGGGTGGATCTCCATCAGGCTGAAGTCCCAGTGGCATTTAACAGGGCAGGTCTGGAACCCCAGCGCTGGTGCCCTTAGCAGACCGGAGGTGCAGCCCCGCTGCCCTGCCAGCTCCACTGCATACGGGCAGGTTGCTGCCTGCCTCCCTGGTGCAGCTGCAGGGCCCTTGGGGAGGTCTGGGGTAAACCTCAGAGCCAGAAATTAATGAAGGGCAGGGAGCCACAGCGTGCTGGTAGTTCTGGTGTGCCCAGTGCTGTGGCCAGGGCAGCAGGATAGCAGGTCTAGCTGCCTGCCCTCACCCCAGCTGCTTCGTGGCCCCAGTACTATGGAATCTTGAAATAAAATGCTGAAAATGGTACAATAGCTGCAAAATATTTCTCCCCTTTAGCAAAGCACAGACCTTCCCACCGATATCCCAAGCATGCAGTCCTGGCCCCCTCCCTTGCCCCCAAAGTGCACATCAGCTTTTAGCTCTTGCAGGGACTTGAGCGGGTAAGGGGGAGCAGGATGGAGATACAAGGGCAAAGGGTCAGTCATGTGCTCCTTCACCAGGTGGGACTCCCCAGCCCAGGCTTAGGGAGGCTTTCCTCCCACCCACCCTCCCACCACAGCCTCCCTTGGGCGCCAGGGGAGGACAGGAGGGAAGCAGCCCTTGGCCCCGTTTTCCCGGCATCTCTGCTGAGATGGCGCTTTCGCCTGCTGAGCGTGATGACGGGTGGGTTTCCCCACACCTCTGCAAAAGTTGTTTTTGCAAAGGCTGCTTTCCTTAGCACAGCATTTAAAAGCAGAAGTTATCAGGGCATAAATCATCCCATGACTTGTTGCGAAGCCTGTGAGAAAAGATAAAGGCAAGACAGTTTGACAAACCGTTTGGAGAGGGAGGAGGAAGGAGAGGGCAAGGGGGGAAGCAAAGGAGGGAGCCACAGTGTCGACCCTGCTTGGATTATGTCATAGGTCAGCCAAAAGGATGCAAATAAGATCAAGACACTGTTTCCAAACTTTCTGAGGCTGGCTACAGCTACACATACCCGCTGCAGAGCTGGGCGTAATAAATACTGCACTAACAGCAAGCATTACATCACATAAAGGGAAAAGCCAGCAGATGAACTCACACCATAAAACCTTACCTTGGTATCAAGCCAAGCCCAAGCAGACAACCCCGTTATTACAGAGTTGACAGAGCTCTGTGCATTGCTTCACCCTTCCACTTCCCACCACCTCCTCCAACACAGACAACCCTTCCCTGCTCCCCCACTCCCCCGTGCTCTTGCAGTCCCGCCAGCGACTGTCCCAGGCACCATAACTGGCCACACAGTGCAAAACAGCAACCCAAACATCTGGCAAATCTTAAAAATATGCTCCTCTCTTTCCAGAATACTTTCCTCACAGCAGCTCCAGTTTGTTTTTCTAATTTTCCTAGTGAATTTATTGACCATTAAGGGCTATGAGTGACAGACCAAAATTTATAGCCACAGTGGGTCTGATTCACATTTACATTAAGGCTCTCTTATGTCTGTTGCAAAGTACTGAGAGCCTTGAAGTGGGCCTGAATTTTGCTTAGGACACTAAAAATGCTTTTCATGGCAAAAGGAGAGTTGAAAGCTAAGTCCGTGCCCAGTGTCTCTCCACTGAATTTCCCAAAAGCCAGTACAGGCGATAGTGGGGGATACAGTGACACTGGAGTGTGACTAAGATCCCAGCACCTCCATCCTCGCTTTTCAGGACCCTGGTAAGGATAAGAAGCACAGCAGCCCTTCCTGCTGCCTGGCCCAGCACAGCTACTGCCAGTGAGCCTTGGTCCCCCCACACAACAGCAGGCATAGCAGCAGGCACTGCAGCCTGCAGCCTGGTTCTGCCTTGACATCCTACAGTGCCGTGACACGGCTTTCTCCAGTGGGCTTCTGAGGGCAGATGAAATAAAATACTGGGATCAAGATGAGCCAAACTGGCCTACTGGGGCCTTTTCTCTCTAATATCTTCATCCTGTCAAAATTATACTTGATTGTGTTTTGTTATTGTTTTTTCTAACTTTCACCCCTGCCTTGGCAGTTCCATCTGGTAGGTCATATTCTTCTCTCTGATTGCCTTTTGGATAAAAACATGCTCACTGGGGCCTGCTTGGAATTAGTTTTTCTTTTTATTTCCACTAGATGCTCAGCTCTCAGCTCCATAGTTTCCCTGACTTAACAGAGATGGGGTCAACCCACCTTAGCCTTCCTGGCATATGCATTCAAGTACCGATTCCCATGTGCTACAATAACCCCATTACATATTGTCCTGGTTTCAGTCAGGATAGAGTTAATTTCATTTGTAACAGCTGATGGAATGCTGTGTTTGGGAGTTAAAATGAAAGCAGCGCTGATAACACCCTGATGTTCTTAGTTGCAGTCAGACAGTCAAGGACTTTCTTAGCTTCTTCTATTTCTCTATTCTTGAGAAAGGAGGGGCGAAGCCAGGACAGGTGACCCAGATGGGCCAAAGAGAGTATTCCATGCCAATTACGTCCTGCCTAGATATAACGGGGGGCTGTTGGGAAGAAGAAGGGGGGCGGTCTCGGGACGCGTGCTTCTTGGGGGGACGGTCGGTTCCGGGACAGCTCTGGGTGGTACGGCCTGAGTTGTGTGGTTCGGTGAGAAACTGCATTGTGTATCAATAGTTTCATATTCTTTTGCTATAAAGTCCTGTTAGCATTGTTATATTTTATCTTTCTGTTATTTTAGTAAACTATCCTTATCCCAACCCACGGGCCTCTTAGTTTCTTGGTTTTGGAGTTATTTGTCCCTTCCTTTTCCCTTCCCTTGTTCCCCCCTTTTTCCCTTTTTCCCTGCTCTTTTACTTTAAGGAGCAGGCAGCTGCGTGGATCTCGGCCCACAGCCGGAGTGAAACCACGACACATATTTAACCATCTTCAAGGGGGGGTCATTTACAGAGTCTTAAACTGAAAAGTGCAAGTTTCATATAATCCTCTTGCATGTACACTTGTGCAGATATTAAATCAGCAACAATAGAAGAGAAAAAAACCCCAAACCATCTTGGCTATGTCCCCAGGACATTCTTCGCAGACTGATGATGTACATCTGCCTTAACTGTCTGGGTCTGAAATAATTAAAGTCCATTCTTCTTTCCCTCCCATTAATTTCATTGAGTATCTGGAAACACTTTTTTTGTTTAGAATTTTATGCCTGCCTTTTAAGAACACCATCCCAAATAACCTCGTTTTCACCTCCCACAATTACAGCAACCTGACCCACACACGAGTGGCCGAAATGCTACTGGCTACTGCACAGTTGCCACTGACACCCACTGATGCTCTGTTATGTTATGACAGGGTGGAAGAGAAAGATTTCCCATCTCTAAATGGCTGTGACAAGGCCTCTTTCCACATCGCACCTCCGGCTTGCTCTGTGTACAGTAGCAATATTCAAAGGTCTGGAGGCTTCCCAAAGTGTGTACAGGCAGGGCTGCAATGCAAACCCTCTCCTGGGCACAAAGATGACAAACTGGCTCAAGGGAAGGAGGACTTGGGTGACCAACAAGTTCACAAGCCGGTTGATGGGTAAATTGTAGATGCTAGTCCCAGTACACTTTTTGGAGCTCTTAAGGTGGCAGAGGAAAACAAAACAAAGCAGGAAGTGTTTTAAGGATGTTTTTAGTTAGCTAGCTGGTGTGTGGCAACCGCATGTCATGGTGATAGGCCCCAGGGAGCCAAAATCGTCACCTGTACGGAAGAGGGACCAACACCCTGTGGGACCCGTGCAGCTCTGCATCTCTCTCTGTGTGAGCTGAGGCCAAGCAATGCGCTGATGAAGTGAGCAGAGGGCACAGACCCCAGCAGTGCAGAAAAGGTATTCTTAAGATCATCTTAAAAAGCCCTCTTTTCTGGTGGGAAGCCTGAGAAAAAAGTGGTCTCCTCCAACTCTCTTATCCGTCTCAGCTTGCATTTCTTTTCTCCTTCCTTATCTGTCTCTTCCCCGGATACTCCTATGGACATCACAGTGGGAAAGTACTATTTCTGACCTCTGTCCCAATGTCTGGGAAGGAAGGGAGGAAGGCTGACTACAATAGAGATGCTGGCTTAGGGAAACAGCAATACACCCCTTCAAACATTTAAAACCTTCTATTCTAACTGAGAAATATTACCTCTTCCCCAGACAGGACACCAGGTAAATGTAGAATTTTTTTTTTCAAGCAATAACCTGAAAAATAGCAATCCCCAACCCATTTTTTATTTCGCCCAACCTCTGTTTCCTTGCTCATACATGTCAATATTTACAAGCTCTACCACTTCTTGGATTATTTATTTTCCCTGGTCTATTTCACTCAGTGAAAAATCTCTCCAGCTCGGGACTTGACAGTTTGTTGCTGATATCCATCTTTATTAACTTCACTGCTGCAAAAAACTACCAACAACAACATATAGCTGTAAAAAAAAAACCCAACAAACCAAACCAAAACAAAAATCAACCAAAACCAGACAAACCCAAACAAGCTCAAGATGATGCTTAAATCTGGCAGAGGAAAAAAATTCTCCAAAAAGAGCCAGTGGTTTCAGTGCTACACATTTTTGTATGGATGTCACTGAAAGGCACTTCTCCCTCCACTTCATTAGCAGTCAGTAAATTCACTGACAATCAACAAGAGAGCTGCTGTCACCACACCTGAGGGGATGGTGGGGAGGGTCGCTCTTCTCTCCTTGCCTCCCTGCACTGCACTTTTTTCTGCTTCGGGGCAGGACCAAAAGGGCTCAGAGCTGCCAGGCTCCCTCTCATCACCCCCAGTGAGTTCTGACACGTGGGAGCCTGACAGACAGTGACAATCCTTCTGGATGGCTTTTAAATTTGGCCTTTGAAGGACAACGAACCGCACGCTTTTAAAACATTCCCTGCAATGTATGATGATGAAAAAGGTTTCTCCCTTCTTCTTAGACAGACCAGGGCTGAGGCACACCTCCACTTTGCCGCTCACCACCACCACCACCACCAAGGGGCACACCAAGATACTCTGGATTTTGCCAAGGCGTTTTAGCATGTCTCAGATGGAAATTGCTGCTCTCCAAGTGGAGCTGCCAGAACAACAGCCTGTGCCGGTGGGTCTGATTCTCTTCAGCGCAACATCCACCAGCTTGGCTCAAGTGAAGGATTTGTGGGAGCCTGGCTGCCTTTGCACCAAAATGAATCAGAGCCCACCTCCATATTACATCCGCTGCTTAGAATGTGGGGGCAGAGACATCTTTAATCAATCTGGCTAGATTGAGCACATCCCTTCACATTTTCCCTCTCCTGTGCTTTCTGAGCCAGAGCACAAGTCTGGTGTGCAGAGAGCCCTTTAGGCTGGCTCTTTTCATCTCTCTGTCCAGACTACAGACTAATCTTAAAAACAAACAAAGCCTCCAGCCCTGATAGCGGCAGAGATAACCTTCCCACCACAAACCACCTCCCAGCTGCACAGGGGTAGGCAGAGAAGCGAGGGGAGGTGGTGGGGAGCTGGTTTTGGTCTATGAACACCTGCTCTCACAACCTCCTCAAGACCTGGTCAGTTTGACCACAGTCACCAGCCAAGCCCTTAGAGCCACCAAATGCTGTATTGTCATGAAAGAGTGTCTTCAAACCATCCTGCTGCCTTGCTATGAACAGAGCTCAAAGGCTTGCCCCATCCTAACCTGAGAGACCCCTGGGGCAATAGCAAGCCATGGGACACTGTGAAACACTCACAGAACCAGCAGGGCAGCTCAAACCTCCTGAGGTTTGCTAACACAGGTCAGCTTCCCCACTGCGAAAGCAAGCGCTGGTTCCTGAGTGTGGGCACGCCTGAGAGAGGGCTCGACTAAACCAGCTGGCACCACATTAAGCCTTAGCCAGACCATGGCCCGACCAAACAGACAGGAGAGCTGCCATCCGCAGTTCGCTGCTCTGCTCGCAAGCTGCTGGATGCTACTTCTGCTACCCTTAGCCTTGTGAGACCTGTGGTCTGTACCTATGCTTCTTTGGAAGCAGCCATGTGCCTGGGTAGAAAACACACTTTTCTGTGAGCTCCTATATTATCCCTTCTCAGTGGTGCTGTCTGCAGTGGGAGGGACAGAAAGCCAAAGGGTCTGGCTGGCACCCCAGAAGCACAGGCTCATGTGGGCTGACAGGTCATATAGCACAATGTATATGTTTCCAGTTTGGCAGACACTCACTCCAAAGGGTTTCCAAATTTCCTCTCTAGCCTCCTGTGACAGCCTTGGATTAATTTTGTCTGGAACAGAATATTTATTGCCTTTGAGTCACAGTGGTTTGCTTATCTGCTCTACATCTTGAACCCAAAGTTCAGGTAATGTTTAGATGTTGCCTTTCTTATCAGTTCACTGTGGAAATACCCTGGCGAGACCCTGTTTCTTCCCACTGGCTGCCCGTTACTTTTTACTTCTCAGCCACACCAATCCTACCAGTAAGCCCTTTCAAAAGGCCAGCTGTGGTTGCGGGGGCTGTAGGAAGTTGCTGGTATGGGTGGTAAGATTCACAGCACTCCTGATGCTTCCTGTGAACCTTTCAGGCATGCGAAAGCCAAAATATCGAAACAAGAACCTCCAAGTTTTTTTAATGAGATCAGCTTGATACCCAGGGACCTGACTCTGCCTCAGTGGCTTTAGCTCTGGTTTATGGCCAAAGCTTCAAGAAATCTGTTTCCCAGTTCCCCATTCGGACGCAGCTGAAATCCCACCAGCATGGTCCATCCTGGGAGCGGGCTGTGTCTCTGCGCTGTGGGACCTGGCGCTGGCCCAGATGGCAGGAGCGCTGTGAGAGAGGCCGCTCTCGCACGGTTCTCATCACTTTGGGCAGAGGTTAGTTCGCGGGATTTGGCATCTTCAGACCCAAGCCTAGGCAATTCAACTCAGACTAAATCTGTTGCCTAAACCTAATTTGGATCTAATTGTAAATGGCTCTGGACAGCCCTGGAGAGCGTGGGAGATTTTATCCTTTCTGCCTGAGAAAAGCTACTGCAAACGCTGCGTTGTCAGGTAGCCCATATGTTTGTTTGTTTGCCTGCTTGCTTCCTCAGTCCCTTTCTGATTAATTTCTTGATGGATAGTTATGCCTGGCTTCAGTGACAGGTCCTTCCCGCCAGCAGCACTGTTTGAGGACCCCTGTAAGCGGCTCAGTGGGATGTGTGATTGGAGGAAGGGGGAGGCAAGCAACAACCTAAAGCTCTTCCCCCTCCGAGGCTGCCGAAGACACCGCGGGGCTGCGGAGGAATTTTTCCGCTGAGCTGGAAAGTTGCCCCCACGCTTCAGCGCGGAGTCATCTCAGCGGCACGCACCACGCAGGGGAAGGACTGGCTTTGAGTCAGAGCTGCGCAGAGCCCAGCAGCTGTGTGCTTTACGTAGCGCCGTGTCTGCGAGCGTGAGTCTCTGCCTGAGGTCAGCGTTGCTCACAGCCGCGCACGGTCGCGGCGCTCCCAGGCGCGGGCACCCGCGGTGGTTGGGGATGCGATGGGTTGTGGTAATTTATTATTTTAAATGAAGGGTTTATTTCGGGAGCTCAGTGGTTTATTTCCCATCCTTTCTGACTCATTAAGTCAGGTGAGCCACCTCTATTATTTACTTATACTTCTACATTTCAAGGGCAGGAACTAAATTGATATTTGTATCAGCTGAGCACCTTCAGAGGCCAAGCTCCCACATTTATCTGCCTGCTTAGCTAGGGATTTATCTTGCATTCGCACCCACACTATGCGAGAGCCCCCTCGACAGTCAGTGGAGCAACAGGTTGTTGACAATTATTTCACAACCAGCATCTAGCTCCTGTGTCCTGTGCTTGTCAATTACTACGGGTGCTCTAACGGAAAAGAAAATCGCTTAGGCACATCTCAGTTGGCATATTTGTTTGGAAACACAGCTGGAAAAGAAAAAATATTGCAAGAAACTTGTGAAGCTTGAGGAGTGGAAGTGTTCCCATATCACAAAAAGAGACGTTGCTCATTCACAGAGTGGCTTAGAGAACAGGGAAAACTACTGATAAACATTTTTTTTAAAGTCAGCATCAAAATGATGACCAAAAAAGGCCAGCTAACCTCTATTTCAACTTTCACCATATTTCCTTTCCATGTGAGAGGAAAGAGGGGGTTTCAAAGATGATATCCCCCCCCAAAGCACTTAATCAGAGATTTACAAACCAGTAAATCAAAGGAGACTGTGAAATTCCAGCCAGAGAAGCAAACATCGAGATTAAGTGGATTAGTCTACTGTACAGGAATCCAAGGAATGCAGCCCGCATGTGCTTTTGTTGTGGATTACTCAGCAGCAACGTTATGGTTTTACATCTCCCAGGAACATATGGGCATGTGCACTTGTGCAAACCAACAAGCAGCAGCAGTCCCTAAGCCACCGCTTCGCTGAACTGGCTCTGCTGACTTCAGCAGGTACAGCGTTTTCCAGGGAGAGGAGGAAAGAACCTGAACGTTTTGCTGCATCAGTCAGAAACGAAGCAGCAAACAAACTACTTGTACCAGAAGCAGCATCCCCTCAGCTCACAAAGGCATCTCCCTTTAACCATTAACCATCCACCTGTTAAGGATCCAATAAAACCCCTCAAGTTCAGACACTGAAAAACTTTAGGAAGGTCAGGTCCTGATGGAAACTCGGCGGCTCTGGGGTGCAAAATTATGCTGGGCTTTATAGCCTGCCTGGACTGTAGAAAGAGGGTGGGTGGAACCACAGGGAAGAAGCAGTAGATGATGGATAAATGAACAAACTATTACTAGCCAGAGTTAACAGTTTGTATTAGCAGTCAGTAATAAATAATTAATATAGCCCTAGGAGATATAAAGCCACTGACACGGTATCTCACATTTGGCTCTAAATGGAACTCAAGATAACCTACTTTGAACAGTAATGTGTTCACAGTATGTGGGAATTAACTGCTCAATGTAATAAGTACTATTGAATTTCCCATCTCCGTACAGATAAAGGGCAACTGCCACCAAAAAACACAGTAATAACAGTAACCAAATGATAAAAAACGCAAACAAACCTGCTTTTCATTACATCCTTAAAATGTTATAGGTTAAAATAATCTTAAAAGGGTTTAAAAAACAGCAATTAAATCTTTCCATTTATGTTTTCCAAGACTGCAGCTGAGAAAACGAAAGAGGCCTAAGTGCCATACCGTGCTAGCCTTGCTAATAACTCTCTGTGAAAAATCTCATTAATTCAGTCTGGCTCTTCAGATCAGCCGCTAAGACCTTGTATTGTCAGTCATCCTCTGGCCTTTTCAGGATTTCCATAGCCTAACTAGCAGAGTCTCCATGGAAACCATGCAGTCATGCTTTGCACATCCCCAGAACTTTTTGTTCCTGACAAAGCTTGAAAAATCACATGCAGCATGGAGAGTTTAACACAGTGAACTAAACCCTGACCCACACTTATAAATGATAAACCCCAGCATACCAGCTTTATTATAAATGATTTCCTTACAAGATACTTAGCCAAGCCAGCAAAATGCTGAACCAGACAACATTAAGAGGAATGCAGCTCCAGAGAGAGGAAACAAACAAACTGAAGTGAAAGACAAGAGTTTTGGGCTAGTTCTGCCTCCTTTGAAAGTACTGGAAGCGCACAGGTATAGAAACAAGCAGAGAGCAGGAAGGGTGCTTTGAAGTTGCCTTTCCCTGAAAATGGTATCCAATAGCCCTCTGAAGAGGACTCATCTCTCTTGTGACCTTGTGTCAGGACGGTGCTGATTCACTTACCTGTGAAGCCCACCTGGCAGAGGCAGCAAGGAGCAGGAGCCGGATCTCCGGCCCTGTGTCTGCGTTATGTCCCTGAGTCCCTGCCTGCACCTGGGATAGACCTGGCCTAACACCACCTCCTCTGGCCCGGGAGCAGGCATTTGGGTCAATACACCAAAACCAGCACCAGAGGTGGTGGCGGCACTGCCCTCAAAATGAGATTCTCTGCCTTGAAACTGGGATTCATCAGGCACGGAGCGTGCACATGCATCTGATGGAGGGTAAGAGGTTGGCAACCCACTCAGCAGCCGGGCTGCCTTTGGCCCAAGCCTGGACGCTTCCCACCAGGCTCTGCCAGGATGACCAGGGTCATTGGCCATTGATTACACTGACTCTCCTCATTCCTGCTGATGTGTGGAGGGAATACTCACACCAGCAGCCCCACTACCCAATATAAAGTGTTTATTATAATCAGTGGGGAAGGGACAATCAGCCAGCCACTGCCCTCCAGAAATGAGTGCCATAGAAAGCCCCACTGCACGGCCAGCGCCTGGCTGTCACTTGTTCCATGGCACCACGGGAGCCCTGTGGCATTTTGCCTCTCTCCTCCCAAGCAGTGCTGCCGGTCCCCGCTTGTGGGAACAGCTGTACCAAGATGCTCTCTACGTGGGAAGACCAGCCAGAGTCAGAAAGGTCACATGCGGAGAAGGAGTCACCGCAGGGCAAACTCGCGTTACTGCAGTGAATTCTCAGCGCTGCTGCAGATGAGCAACCACCCTCTCTGCACAGTGTCTGGGTTTGTGAGAAAAGAAGTGACTCATAGCTGAGGGTCATGCTGCAATCTGGGAGGACTGCCAGGGGAGGGAGAGCGCCACGCTCAGCCTGATGCATGGTGAGCTCACTCCTTACATGGTGCGGAAGATACAATCCTCCACAAGAGGACCAGAGGGCCCTGGGTGGGCTGAACCGGTCATTTGGGAGCTGGCAGCAGCCTGCTTCCAGCCCAGAGTTGCAAATAACGAGTTTAGGATTAGGAAGTCAGCCTTGCATGGGACAGCTCGGGAGGTGTTTGGCACACACAGT
Source organism: Hypotaenidia okinawae (assembly GCA_027925045.1). Taxonomy (NCBI): domain Eukaryota; kingdom Metazoa; phylum Chordata; class Aves; order Gruiformes; family Rallidae; genus Hypotaenidia; species Hypotaenidia okinawae. Next base: position 67,730,485 of record BSDF01000002.1, read on the forward strand.
CCCTCCCTGGTGGGATGTGGGAGGTCAGAGCAGGCTTTGTTTCCATGGGTTCCCCCAGTGCTTCACTACAACGGATGGAAAACATTTCCCCACCTTCTCCTCCCACAGTGAGGACTGGTGCATAATCAGCAGGAAGTTTTGTATCTCTGGGGCCTTTCAGAGGACAACCTCAGGCACAGGAGCCAGCAAGGCGTGGGACAAGCAGGCCTGATAGATGTCGCCCAAGCTGTCTGGGACCCTCTGTGGCTGGCCCTGTACAGGGCAGCAGAATTACCTTGCCACTGCTGGTTTTTCTCAGGCAGCGTAAGCTGATGCTCTCTCTCTCAAAGCCATTCACCACCAATGCCAACCATCTGCTTCACTCACCACCCAAGCAGCTGCTGCTTGGCTGCAGAGCACACAAGCAGGTAGGGTACCTGAGTGGTGGAAACCGCAGGTCTTCACCTTCGGGCAGACGTCCAGTCCCTCTTCCCTGGTGAGAACCTTGCTGTGCCCTGCACATTATTGGCAAGGCCAGAAGAAGCAGGTGGCATTGGACTGGAGCAAGAACCTGAGTGGAATTGCTGCCACCACCACTTGTGGCAGATTCTATTTGTTCGCATGACCATGAGGACTGAGAGGACCAGACCTCCAGGGACATCACTAGGAGACGATTCTATGCAAATGCCTCAGCTGCTGCTTGCTGTGCTATGAAACTGTACATGTGTTGGATTAAAAACAATGAAACATCTTTGCATCTCTTGCTCTGACCTCTTGCTTCCCTCAGCTTTGCCCCTCTTGCAGCCGGGGACAAGAGCCTCTGGCAGCCCGGGAGCTGTGGCAGCCTGAAGCGCTGCCTGGAATGCCCCAGAAATTCTAATGTCTGTTTATCTGCTCAATACGGCATGAAGTACAGCCACCCACAAAAATGCATATGTTATTCGTATTAAATACACATTATACGTATTAAAATATAAGACAACAACACGTGCCAGTCGCACTCAGCTCCTGTCCCTCCTCCTGGGGCACACCAGCATGTTGATGGATCAGGGAAGATGACACCTGAGCTCAGTAAATACCTTCTGACTACATTCTATGGTGGCCTCAGATGATTCCCAACCCAGGACAGAGCCAAATCTTTCTTCATTGCATCAGCTCTTCCCAGTTTCCATGCTTTCTTTGCTACGTATTAGCCACCTTCACTCTGAGGCAGTCCACCTTGAAGTGGAGTGAGACCCTCCCTCAGCAAGAATATCTAAAATAAGTGGTGGCTTTCCTTTTCAGACAGACAAACAACTTCCCTCTGCCATATCACTGTCCTCTTGCCTAATCTGGAAGAGCAGTGGCAGGTTTGACATGCAGGCTTCTGGGAGAGGGTATTCTCCAGATGAGTAGCTTTTTCTTTGCCATTATATTGTGGTTTAACCCGTTCAGCAGCTAAGGCAACCACACAGCTCACTCTCCTCAACAGTGGGAAGGGGGAAGGAATCAAAAAGAAAACGGTAAAGACAAAGACAGTTCCCTAGAACAGAAAAGGATAATGATAACAATAATACAGATTATACACAAAACAAGTGATGGACAGCAGAACTGCTGACCACCCAGAGCTGATGCTCAGTTCCTGAACCATGCTGCCTCCTGGCCAACTCCTCCATTTATATACTGACCATGACATCATATGGTATGGAATATCCCTTTGGCCAGTCTGGATCAGCTGTCCTGGCTGTGTTCCCTCCCAGCTTCTTGGGCACCCCCCAGCTTCTACTTGCATGCCTGTATGAGAAGTTAAAAGTCCTTGACTGCTTGGCAACAACTGAAACATCAGTGTGTTATCAACATAATTCTCATCCTAAATCCAAAGCACAGCACTATACCTGCTGCTAGGAAGAAAATTAACTCTATCCTTGCTACAACCAGGACACATTAGCTCTGAGCAGAGTGGAGAAAGGCTGTTAATGGGCAATGGGAAGCTGTGCTGGTGCAGTCCCCAATGACACAGTGGGAGGTGGATCAGCCAAGGCTGACAATCCTGCTGCCTACTGCTCTGACTCTTCCCAGGCAACTCTTCCATGTGACACTGGGACACCCATCTGTGCCACAACAGGTCTGCAAAAGTACCTCCATGACCAAAATAGGGCATCCAAGCCCATGTGCCCTGGCCCCACTACTGCACAATGTGTTTGGACAAAGAGGTCCTGAAGAAGAGCAACAGACTGTGACAGGTCAGCAGAGATTCCAGCCATCTGTGTCAATATCTGAGGGTGACAATTCAGGATCCTCAGTTGCAGCTCAGTAACTCTAAGATACCAGCCATGGTTCAAATGATGATTACCAAAAGGACAATGGAAAGCCTGTGAACAATAAGCTACTGAAATTAGAATGAGCAAGGACTAATCTTCTGCTCTGCTACTACAGCTGCAGAAACTGCAGCCATTCAGTTCTAGATGAAATGTGGTTCTCAGCCTGGGACATGGCTGTAGTCCTTGTCTTTTGCCTTGGTCAGAGCAAACAAAGCTGAGCACTGCAAGGTGACACTGGTCCTCAAGAAGGGCCAGTGTTGGATAGTCATTGCTTTCTAGTCAGCAATGCTAGATCTGTTCTTCAAGAAAGTGTTCAGAGCTTGACAGCATACCACAAAAAAAGACTGAAACAGGCAGAGAAAGCACTGATTCTATCCAAAAGCTGGTTGCTCACCTAGTCTCAGCTTGCCCCTTGCCCACTGCTTCCATCCCTTCAGGAGCCACCTCCCACACAAAGCCCCTGATGTCATCTGCAGACCACTCATTCACGCTGAAAGTGGTAAAACATGTCCAAGCAAAGGGGATGTTCGGCTGCCAGATCTTCCAGAAGTCACCTGCCTGCTGTCCTAGGGTGCAGGGGAACTGCCAGCAGAGAGGAACAGTCCCAAACTTGTCACCACTGCTCTCTGCTTCTCTGAGACTGTGTCTCAGGCTCTGAATAGCCACAGATCCCACTGGTGTCTAAGCTGAGGCATTTGCACAGAAATAATGTGATAGATCACGTCAGTTCAGACACTGACAATCCAAACCTGCTGCATAGAAGCCTTTTCCTATGAGTTTTTTTATTTTCATGCAGGCCCAGTTTGGATTGTGGTAGACAAGGCAAGGGGAAACCAATCACTTCTTACATGGGCTCTGAGTTAGACCTTCCTCAGCTCTGCAACACCAGGTTGTTAAAATTCCTGGATATACATGGCAAAATCCAAGCAGGATGCCCACAGGATTTGTGCTTTTGTAAAAAGGAGACTGTCACAGTGACTTGACCTTGCATATAAAAAAGAAGGTGTCACGTGTGGGGCATCCCGGAACATAGACCTATCTCCCAATCTGCAGAAGAAAAAGGGAGGCAAGAATGGGCAGATGAGATGGCCACTGAGCTGACTGTGGGAGGTCCATGTTGGAGGACAAGCGGAGACAAGACAGCAGGAATTACACCAAGTCCAGATGAAAATTACCTCCCTTCAGGATCTTTTCAACAAATTTAAACCAGGAACAAACATGAACCCCAGTTCAGCAATTTTTGTCATAGGGCTCCTGTGGTTTTGATCTAGCAGTAGATATCCTACAACCTTGCAGAAGCACAGCCTGACACTCCTTGTAGAAATGAGCAGGCTATTTACCTTTTCTCTGACTTCACTTTCTCCATCTTGACAACGTTAATAGCAGATGCTTTATCAAGCCTTTCATAAAACTGTTTATTGGTAAAGCACTTGAAGAGCAATGTATGATGGTCATCCTCATCCATTTCCCTCTGGAAGCAATAGGAGTTACTGATTTTTCAAGTTAAAGTTTCATCAGTGGTTAGGTTCTGTGAGAGTTAAATATTATCCTAAATTGAACCAGCAGCTAAGCAAACAGATGATAAGCTTTTAGTGAACTCAGGAGTAGTATAGAATAAAAAAAAACTCCAATGTACTTTATCTACAGGTGTGCAATGTTTATTCTCTTCCATGAAGTTGTAACTAAACTTTGCAGTTGGCTCTACAGTGACTCAGTTTTGTCAGGGGTGCAGTTTGGCTCCTTTTTGGCCAGGCAAAAGGCAAACAGGTCTAATGAAAAACCACCTTGAGCTGTCTGCTTTTTCACTAGTTCTGTTAGCAGTCAAAATCTGGACCATGCTTAATTTTACAAAGTCCAGCGACAGCTACACTTGGTGCACCTCTATTATGAACAGCGTCTGATTAGCTTCCACTGTTGTAAGAAATATTCTTTTCTTTCTACACCTTAGATACTTCACAGATAAATTCATCAGCGAGGAATAAAGAGAGAGGAGAAACTCTTCACAAAGCTCCAAGGAGAGCCTCTGGGTCTTGCATAACACTTTGAGGCTCAGGCTCATTTCCAAATGCTTTCCAAACATACAGAGAGTTGAAAACTCATCACAACGAGGTGACAGTGGGATGCCAGATCTCCATCTACCTTAGATGTTGCCCTCCACTTGCACTCAGGCTCACTAAGGTGCATCTTACCTGCTATGCATGCTCAGAAGACACAGACACTACTTGGATATGGCTTAGGGTATCTCCAAAAGTATTTCCACACTGAAAAAGGAGTTTCTCATTTCTAAATATTAATAGAAGCATAATAGCTGAAGCACTATGGAGCCAAAATCCAGGAGCTAAGAATTATCTTGCAGCCATCTAAAAATGCCATTAAGAAGAAAGCTCTCCCGAACCTCAGAAATCTATTCATCTTCTTTGTGGAAAGGCTGTAAGCTAGGCAAAAATACTTTTCTGGTAAGTTCCTCTGTAACCGTAAAATCCACGTGCCTCCCTCTTCGTATTGCGTGTTCCCTTCTCAGCATCCGTTCTGGGCATTCAACTGGAAGATGCTGGTATGAACTTGTATGCCAAGGAGAAGCACAGATCCAAGCTGAAGATTAATGCCAAGCACGCTCCAAGGAGGCTGTGCAGTTCACATTCTGTAGCTGGCATGCTAGACCGCTGGCTGAAAACTGGGCCTCAGCATTCAGGTGCTCACCCCGTAAGCAGATGTAGCACTAAGGAATTTTGAAGGTGGGTCTGGTCTTCAGACAGAAAAGATGGTCATCAGAAAAAAACCGGGAGAACCAAGGAAAAAACAAACAAAAGAAAAGGGAAAAAAATCTTGAAAAATCACATATCCTTTTTACATTTCACACAGAGCAGGTTTTCTTGTGGGTTTCAACACCCAGCTGCTTCCAGGAACAGAACAGACATGCACGTGCCTGCAAAGCAAAACACAGCTGGAGAGCTAATTTTAGGCCTACCAGTCTTGGCAATATCCCTTTAACAAATCAAGAATGTACAATTTTCAGGCATATGTACAAACACCAAATTCTTACAGTTAATTTAGATGGCTGTTCATGCAGTTTGGCCCAGGTACCACCAGCTGTGCCTGCCACCCTTAAGTATGGCAAGATTGCCTCCTCCTATGCACAATGCAGTTCTCATGTCTACGAAATCCAAAAAAGCATCTCTCAGACAACAGCTATCCCTCAGCAGAAAGGAAAAGCTAGGTTTCAAAACTATTTTCTGGTGAAACTGCAGCAACGTTCATCCATCATAAGGCTGCTGGGTGATTCTCTCATTCAAAGAAAAAAATATTAACATTTAAGGAAAGAAATAACTGGCAATAGGATTTCTGAAAGGACAAGACCACCAGTTGCAGTCAAGATTTTTTAAGGAGGGCATTATCTCTGTTAAATGGAAAATTTTCCATTCAGGTTCTGTTTGTACTGCAGATGGAAAGACCTGTTTGGAATTTGATTTGAAGGTTGTAAATGAAGAATATTAAATGGATGTTAAACCTTTCACTCAAACCCTGGAGATACTGAGGGGATTGATCTTTTGCTCATAGTAGGCAAACTAACTTTCTTTCAGCATTGGCTATGTGTTCAATTACCTAGAAGCATTAGTGCCAGGATTCAGAAGAAGATGAGGCAAGCTTATAAAACACACCTGGTTTTACCTACCTGAAATTTGTTGGTACTTCCTGACTCTGTCAATGATTCCTTTCAACTCACGGTGTGGCAACTCACTCTGCACTGGCGGTAAAGGGACATGCCCTCTGGTACCAAAGGGCTGGTTCAGAGCACTCCAGCTGAAGCCTCCCCAAAGGGTCCTCTATTGGAAACTTGGTGGGAATATGGCATCAAACCACCCTTTAAAACTTGGGTGTGCCAACTGTCCTTCTTGCATCACTGAGGTACTCTAAAAAACAGATCTTCCCAGTGCCCCGACCACAGATGCCACCAAAGTAAAGCCATAATTGTTTTTCCCTCTATTTCCAGTTGCCAGCTCACCTAACATGGGGGGCACTCACTGCTCACAACAGTATGAACACAGGCAGCAGATTCATCAAGTCAGCCAAAAAATGGAGCAAGCCAAACGATACGGTGAACAGCTGTGATCAAGCACACTAAACATTACACAGAAAACATAATACAGTGCCTTTTGTCAGCTCAACACAAATTAAAGTGCAAAAGTGACTGGGACATGATGGATTCCTGCCCTAAGTGATACATCTGCATTTTGAGGAAATGGGTAAAATCAAAAGCTAGGTGCGCAACTCCGCTGTCTGCCCCACTAGTTCCAGTTCAGGCTTGCTCCAAACAAGACACTTCTGTAAACTCTTCTCTGACTGCTAGGTAAGAACTTGCATGAGCACTAAAGGTAATCTCAAATATATCTTTCCTTCCTTTTTTTTTCTCTTCCTTAACACCGGAGGCATCTGTCCCATCATTTATGTGAGAAACAGACCGGATAATTTATGGAAACAAAAATAGTCTACTGAATTGAAATAAAATGCTTCAATATGTGGCAATAATAATGAACAAAATAAATTCTGTCATCACACAGACACAGAGTTTTACCAAAAAAATGCGCCCACGCCCAGAGCAAATGAAAATATTAATTCCATATGAAACCACCTCCCCAACAAATGAGATAAGAAAAGCAGACCCTTTTGACAGTCCATGTGTTAAGAGATCTCAGGATTAAGCAATGCCTTCATCCTTGTAAAACACTATTACCTAATTCATTTCTAACAGACAGGAGCATTTAACATGGTAGCGTGCATTCATCGGGCAAAGCAACGCTTGAAGCAGTCTGAGGCATGCGCTCTAATGAAAGTCACATTTCAGCTCTGCTCCCAGGCTGAACTAAAAACAAAACCCCAAAAAAGGTGAAATTATTTAATGCTGATTTTCTGCAATTGTGGTTGTTAATTGAGCAATTTGCCAGATAGAGCAAATATTGAAAAGTGTCTCCTATTGTTACCATCTCCCCCGAGGTGCTGTCTCCCAAACTTGACCCAGCTTGCAGTAGACATATTTCTGTTGAAAGGGAGTGCTAATACAGGTATGTATGAGAACCTCTCTTGCCAATGAGCTAGTCACAGGCTATTCCCTAAGTCCAGCACATTTTGAAATTTCATTCAAAAATCTGAATAGTTAAACATTTATAGTTTGGGAGTTAGGGGGCGGGGGGGGGGCAGAGTTTGTTTGTTTGTGTTTTTTAATGCAAGTTCAAATCAGCTCAAGATGATCAGGCATTCCTGAGTCAGTGTGAGCCATCTCCAGCGGAATGAACACACTGCACCGAAGTTATCTGCACCAGTTTAAAAGAGAAGCCTAGTCCAAAATTCAGATCAAAAATTTAAATAAATAAATTTAAATGTAAATAAATATATGGAAATTTAAATAAATTAATACTTTTAAATATGCCAGCTGCTTGGGTGGTTCTTCTTAGTACTTTGATCTAGAGTATTGGAAGATTGTTTCTAAAACTAGTTGCAGCGCATATGAGATCTGGCATCTATTTTGCCCAACGGGATGCAGAGAAAGGTGCTAAGAGAACTCAGTAAAGATCAGATCTTTTAACTTGGTGAGGATGCTGAAAAGACAGAGAAGATATAGTTAAGATTGTATTTTTTAAATAAGAAAATCTCTGATGGTTTGACTGCTATCATTTCACTCAAGCCTAAACATAATCTCTGCTATACTTTTTGTCTCACTTTTTTTTTTTTAAGTGCTTGTTTTACCTTAAAAATACTGATTTCAAAATGAAAAAAACCACCAAACTTTTATTTCAAAATCTAAAAGTAGGTAATATTTCATTTTTAATATGTTGAAATGAAATATTTTTAGGAATCAAAGGGTTCTCTTCCCTTCCCCGGCAGTGATTTGGTGTGGCAGTTCCTTCTGACAGACAGACTCATAGTCAGATGGAGACAGCCAAGAGCGCTGCTCTTATTTCAAATAGATTTGCTCCATGTAATCACCCTGTTAGAGGCATTTCAAGGTACGGCTTGGTGCCAAGTGCCACTGTTGTCTTTAATTGTGTTCTTACCCAAAACCAATAACTTAACCTGAGTAATTTTTCACAAATATGAACAAAATGTGCACAGAAGGATGCTGACAAAATAACTTCCCAACTTTGCTAATGCTAAGGTTCTGATGCCTAGGCTCCATCATTTTGACCAGTGCTTGGCTGAGCAGTGAACATCTGAAGACAACTGCTACAGGGCTGGCACAAGATGACTTTAAAAAACAACCCAAAAAACAAGTGGCTGGTCTGGGCTCCATAAAGACACATGAAAAATAAGCAAGAGATCGGTGGAACTGAGCTCTTCCAAAGCTAGACCGGGGTTCTTCTTATGGGAGAGGTATCCTCACGCTCTCACGTACATCCTACCATTTTCATAGCAGAGCCTTTGGTTTTGATCCCAACCAAGCAACCAAACCATGCTTCGGCTCCTCAGGTTTTATTGAATGAAATGAAAGGACTCCGTGTATCTAAAGGGGGCCTCCAAAAGTGAGCTGAGTGTAAGCCTGTGCTATGCATGGGACCACAGTGCCAGAGGTAAGCATCGCCCATGTATTCGCACAGATGGGTTATTAACTTCAAGAACCTAATTATGTCAATTTAAATGTCAACATTTTTAATGATGTCACCGCCTGCTATTTTAGCAGAAGCATCCAGCTTCTGTGGCTTGGGAATTTGGGGTTGCACGTCTCTTGTTTTGTCTTTGGTCCTACATGACAGCTGAGACACCTTCAGCTGCCAAAATTTCTAACTTCTAACTTTCGACTTTGGCACCCCTCCACGATGCATTTTAATTTATTTCTATATCTATTTGCCAGCCCATTGGAAATCATCAGTTTAGAGGCAACATAAAATTAACGTCAAATTAGACAACAAGGAAAGCTATACCATTTCTTTTGCTCCCTTCTATGCTCACTCAACAAAAGAAGCCACACAGCTTATTATCTGCTGTAGTCAAAGACACCCAATCCCTGGACCTTGCAGCAGAAGGCACTTTGCCACTGGATAAAAGGGAACGTGGGGGTTTTTTAGCTTACAGAAATTCCTAGTGAATTCTGGTCACGTCAATAGGGATTTCTTTCCCAACTCTGTATTTTTTTAAGGTACATAATTTTTCCTTTTCCCATGTTATGGTTCTACCCTTCTGTTTTTATAACCTGCAGGAAGCATATTTCAAAAATATTTATTAGCTTATTAAATCAAATTACCCTTGCTCCTGCTGGACCAAGTTTTACAGAGTGCCCACAAAAAAAAAATAAAATCAAAGAGCCTGTGCTGCAGCGACAATTTGTAGTGATGGCAGAGAACGCTAGTCCTTAATCTTTTTAATTAGCAATTGCAAATACTTCAATTTACTAAATCAGAAACTATTGGCAAGAATTGCTCTGTCTGCTCAAGTTCTGTGGCTCAAGAGTGGAAGGGAACACAGACTCAAGGAAGACTGGCCAAAATGAGTAAGCGTTTCTATTGGAAGCTCCTAGTACAATGATCAGAAATGATACAGTTAAACACTGTCGACCTGTAAATACCAGTAACTGTGCTTCACATTTAAAAAGCCATTCAGGTAAACGAGAGGATTTTACATTTCTCTTTCTGCTGGCTCTTGGCTCCCTGTGGACTTGATGAGTTTGGGTAAGGAGAAGAGCACCTCTTGATGTGCCTACCACATCACACAACAACAGAGGTCAGCTTGTTGTATAGTCAGCTGTCTCCAACCCCAACTACCCTCATAGGGTAGCTGAGAGGTCACACTGTGGCTTTACTTCTCTGCTAGCGAATGCTGTTGTCATATTAAATAATGAAACTTTTTAAGCACCTTTTTTGTCATCCTGATGAGTCAGACATACAACAGGATATATATTTGCACAGCATTTGATTTTAAAATTAACACTTACATGCTGGAGAAAGCAGAAAAACATGCAGTAAGTCAGGGAAGAGGTCTTAAATCCTCAAGGTGCTGTTCGGGTTTCTATATATACTGTCCATGTCTATATAGCTATATACGTATGCACACAAGAATATGAAACCAAGAGTCCAGCACTAAGAAAAGGAAATTAACTAACACTTCAAATTTTAACTCAAATTCAGAAGTCCAAAACTGCCTGGGAGAAGAGTTCCTGAATTCCAGACTTTTGTAGCTGATTACAAGTAGGTTCACACATGGTAAAATTAGAATTGATTTTAAAATCACTTATACATGCACTCAACTTGGAATTTGGGAGGTGGGGGAGAGGGGGTAGCAGAAAGAGGTGCAGAGATAAAAGTTCTCTTTGCCTCCAGCATTAAACCAGGAAGAGTGGAGGGGTGGGGGTGTCCTGCTTTTTTTGCATTTTCCCACTTTTCAAGTTTCATATTATAAACTCAGGGGTTGCACATTTTCACTGCATCCCCCTCAATAAACGAAGTCAGTTAAACAGTGTTTTGTAAACTTTTGAAAAGTGAAAACCTGGGGCTTCAAAGAAAGACTTGATTCCTTTTCATTTTCCTCACCCTTCCTGTAAGTGCATTTCTAGTTAGCTTCTTGATTTGAAAACCTGTCAGCTTAATGAAGAGCAGAAACAAAGGCTCTCCTTAGGCCTTGCATTAGAAATAAGGAAAACATGGCATCGGATCCCTGCCTTTTTGGCATCGCAGCCATAGAGGAAGTCAAGATAGTCCTTGCTACATCCACGTTACAGTAGTTTAACATAAAACCTGACAGGGTGCCAGAGGAACAAGGGACAAGACACCTGTGTGTTGAGGACAGTCTTGCCCTGCTCTCCCACCAGCTGCCCCATCTAGGCCAGCCTGTACCACCAGCCTGCACTGCCAGGCTGGATGCATGGCCAACCCCTGCAGATCTGGTTAAAGCTGAAATCTGCTTGTCCCCACCTAAAAATATTTACAGCAGATCCACCAGTATAAAATCTTATTCTGAAAAATACATCAGAAGGGAGGGGGCTAAATCCTTAGGTGGGCGATGCCCAGCCAGCTCGGTGTCCTGAGCCGGGACCCAGGGGCTCGGGGAAGCCGTAGGACAGTGGAACAACAGTGGGCAGGATGGCAAAACCACCCGTGGAAACCCCTGGGGTAGAGACCCAAGGGAGGAGAACAGCTGCGGGTATTCGGCAGTTATCTGTGATGCTGTCCTGCCTCCTTGCCCTTCCCGTGCTACCAGCACTGTGCTTCTGCAATGGGTGCCTGAGGAACGGGGAAAGGAGGCTGGAAGTTGGGTGCAGCCTGCGCAGGAAGAGAAATTAAAGCTGACACCAGGCAGTCTGGTGTTACAGCCGTCTGCATTCCTATTGATCTGAAGGCTTAGTCTGCATTCTGGCTTTATCAGCCAGTGGCATCAAGACTGCCATCTCTTCTCTCTCATCCTCCTAACCTGGAAAACACTTCTGAGGGTGCTGAGAGACAGTTATCAAAGATCCACTGCCTAAGAAAAGAACAACATGCCTCAGAAGAAACAGCTGCCTGGCACCTTTGAAGAAAGTTTCCTGACACTTTTTCTATTTAATTAAAAAAAAAAGAAAAAAAAAAAAAAAAGAAAAGAAGCTCAATATATACATGATGTTTCGCCTTGCAGATCATTTCAGAACCGCGTCTGACAGTGGTGGATTATAATGAACCTCTTATCAAGACGTTGCCAGCTCGAGACAGACAATGTGTGTATGTATACGTGTAGATCCCAGTCTTGTTAACATCAGAGAGTGAAAGGGGTGGTGTGAGGGAAGATTTATTTCAGGGAATTATCCGCATACACAAAACAAAGCAAAACAAGCCTGCATCTTTTGCATCGAGGTTGGTTTGGTTTTTTTTTTGCTCCCGATCAGCTGGTAAACTGGGAGCGCTGACCCAAGGAAAGGGCTGATGAAAGGCTGGTCTTCCCAGATTTCACTCAGTTTGAATTAATTATTCCTCTTCTATAGTTTGGCTTTGATTGGTTTTTTGTTTGGGATTTTTTTTTTTTGTGCAACAGCTATCTCAAGGAACAAAATTAAAGAACAACGGAACAAAAACCAGGCGGCTATGTCAAAACGGGCTTCCACCTTCCTGCATCGCTGTTGTAGTTTTACAACGGCATAAACACAACTTCATGTGGGGAGAGAGGGTTTAAACAACAGCATCACATTTAGGCAAAACTATAACCTGTCTCTTATACCATCATATGGCATACAGAGGTGAAAGGATGCCCTGGTTGAGGCTATCAAAACTACTGTGTGTGCGTCGCTAAGAGGTAAAGCAGGAGCAGGCTCTTAAAGGTTGTGCTCTCACCCAGTCACCTTAAAAGGGGCTCAAAGCAAAGCTGCATTTAAGCCCAAAATACTATAGTTGGCCTGCTATTGAATATTTAACATTAAAATTCTGGGCCACAGAGCTAGACTGTGATGCTATGGAGGCTGGCATTCCGTGGCAGAAGACACGGAACCACAACTGTCGTGCTGTTACTGTTCCTGATATTAATTCTTATTGATGAGGACTGCTTACAAAAATAGATAAACCCCAGATATTTCCTGTGAATCTCACGACTGGCGGGTGGGTTCAGATAACATGGAAACCCAAACAATCTATGGATCAGCAAGGTTTTACCTAGTCAGATGTAAGCTCCTTAGCTCAACTCTAATATTTATGATAGGCTTAATCCAGTAAACAGATAAATTGGTATAAGCGTGAAAGACCACACAACTGCATGTAGGCAATAAAGACCACACACGTACCTCTTTTCAGGCTTAGGGCTTTAGAAAAATAAGGATGTGCCAAAAAATTTAGACTATTGGACTGAACAAATAAATAGTGGTCATTAGAGTTGAATAATGGACCACAAATCCAAACAAATAGTTAAACTCACCAGGCAAAAGCTTCCATAGTTTATTTTAGCATTGCTTTAACATCACTTTCGTGCTAACATAATGGGTGAAATCGTAATTCCTTTCCAATCTATAGGAAGTTCTGTCATTGATTTCTTTGGGGCAAGAATTTGACCCTATGATTTATAGCATACAAGAACTGCAGCAGCTCTCTATGTGAATCTATTCCAAGTCGAATAAATGCAACCCAAGTAGTAAACGGCAAGAAACACAACTGAAAAAGATAAGTCCATATTAAATATGCAAACTCCAAGGCAGAAAAAGGTCTTGCTTTAAGCATAATTTAAACCACTCTGAAAGACCCATGAAGGTATCAGAAAGCTCAGATTCTTCTTTCTAAACCTTTCTGTATTCTTGGAAATACCAGGCTAAATCTTGCTGATGTGAAAAGTGCTCACTGGTTTTAGCAGAAGTTTACTCTGGACATCAAGACCAAAGCATTCTTCTGAATTCTATATTGGAGTAAAATAGTTCAAACTTGTGGTCCTTGAGCTCTAGCTCTGTAGGGTTAGTGAGAGACAAGTGAGAAGAGCAAACCAATTATCAGAGAACTTAATCTCCTGCTCAGAAGTCTGTGCCTGTACAGGAACCTTCTCTAAAGGTAAATAAACTGAAAAAGAAGTTGCAAAGCACTGAAGTAGTTTAAATGGAAAAACCACAGGACAGTCATACAGCTTGCTACTCAGACAGCCATATTAGGCAATTCCAATAGTAATTTCTGGCCTCATCATATAACTGTAGCACAGGCAGTGATATCCTAGGATGTACTGTGTTCAGTTTTGGGCCTCTCACTACAAGAAAGACATTGAGGTGCTGGAGCATGTCCAGAGAAGGGCAACAAAGCTGGTGAAGGGTCTAGAGTACAAGTCTTATGAGGAACGTTTGAGGGAACTGGGGTTGTTCAGCCTGGAGAAAAGGATGCTGAGGGGAGACCTTATTGCTCTCCTGAGAGGAGGTTTGTGTGAAGTGGGTATTGGACTCTTCTCCCAAGTAACAAGCCACAGGACAAGAGAAAATCTCCTCAAGTTGCACCAGGGGAGGTTTAAATTGGATATTAGGAAAAATTTCTTCCCTGAAAGGGTTGTCAATCATTGGAACAAGCTGCCCAAGGAAGTGGTTGATTCACCATCCCTGGAGGTATTTAAAAGACATGTAGCTGTGGTGCTTTGTCACAGTCTAGTGGTGGACTTGGCAGTGCTGGGTTAATGGTTGGACTTGATGATCCTAAAGGTCTTTTCCAACCAAAACAATTCTATGATTCCATATAAAATCCTACGGTTATTGCACTATTCCACATCTCTAATTAAACCTTATCTGCCCAAAGTGTTCCTACATTACTGGATATATGTAAGTGAGAAACTTGGTATTTGCACAGAGCTTTGTACATTCAAAAAGCTTTGCAAACAATAATGAACTAAGTCTCCCAAATACCACGTGTGGGAAGCAGAGAAATTATGAATCCCACGTTTACAGGTAAGGAAAGTGAAGCACACACTTAGATGCTCATGGTCATGCAGATATTCATAGAAGATGACGGGAGCTGCAGATCCATAGTGCAGCATAATTCATGTCAACTGCCCATCCCTCCTCTTAGCAGAAAACTGTCACACACAATAGCACAACACTACTGAGTAAAATGCTGAAGTGTGCAAAGGGGCAGAGAAGTCATGCTAAAACCCTATGTGATTTAGATGACCACATACAGCAGCAATAATTACTTTTCAAGTGTAGCACCTGCCCCAATTGTATTATCACAAATGAAGGTATATATACTTTTTAATTAACTAGTAATTTCTGATACTTCACCTTCAGGCCCAGCGAAGCCAAAGCTGGTACCAAGCCACTTCTTCAGTGCTGGTAGTCAGCATTTGAAGACTATCTTTACAGTTACCGACCAGCAACCAGAGAAGCCTTGTGAAGTGAAAAGGAGAAAATTAACTTTCCTAATGAAATAGTATAAACTTTCTCTATCAGAGTATCAATAATTTGTTCTTTGGTAATACCTCCCACAGCATTGCCAGCTTTCATTACCTGATTATGTCTTGCAAGTTAATTGTGCGTTTGCTTTTTTGAAATATTATTTCACCCCCTCCTCCTATTGCATTAAATTGCCATTCTTACTCTCCAAAATGGTTGCCACCTCCTGAAAGGACCAGTGGGGCAGAAACCATGACTTGGCCTTGCTGCACAGGCTGCTTCATCTTCACAGTCTGTTGTAAAGGAAAGAAACACTGCCTTTTGGAAAGAGCATTTATTATTCATGGGCTATGGGCTTAGCAGATAGAGCTCCGATTGTAGCTGGCGCTTTATGTCCATGTAAACAGGATACAAGTCTCTCCTTAGCACATAAGTGTATGGTTAAATAAAACAGAGGAGCAAAATAGGTGGTAACTCCACAACCTTTGGTGTTTGCACCTGCTCAGGGCACTCAATCCCACAACACCAGCCAGCTAAGCCCAGTTATTTTTGCAAGGTGTCTGGTACACTGGGAAGGAGGGAAAAGAGCTTCAAGGTGAAAGGCTGACAGGAAGAAGGGCCAGCAGACTCTTCAGGCTCTTATTTGGGGTTCCTTCTTGCATGAGAACCAAGGTAGGGTTTTCACTAAAGGCCTTCGTTAAGGAGGAAAGATAATGACAGAAGTGATATGAGCATGCGTCCTGGGCTGAGCAACTTATTCTCAGGCTGCAACGGGAACAGAAAAATAACCCTAGAAGCACGTAGGGGAGGTTGGCCTCTGTTGTTTAAAGACGGATGAGGTCAAAGAGCAGCGAAACAGCAGCTCCTTGAGCACTGTACAACAGGAGAGGCAAGAAAATGGAGGTTGCTCTGTGTGTGCATGTGCACATCTGAGAGTACTCAACGTGAATTATTGGCACCCTGAGCAGAAAAACAGATCCCAAAAGCAACATTTAACACCATGGGTTTCAGTCCTCTGATACCTCAAAGTAACCACCTCACATAAGTAACCACCTTTGTTTAAGCAACTCGGTTCCATACCAAAATCAATGAGGGTATTTGCTCCAGCTCCTACAGGATGGCAGCTCTGGAGCCTCTATCCAGGGCAGCTGGGAAGTCTTTGCTAAATTTCACCTGCACCCAGTTAACACCATTTTATACTTCTGCCAGCACTGTCCTTCGGCTCCTCTTCCCATTACTGAGCCCTGTATCTTTTTAGGCAAAATGCAGCTTAAATTTTATTTTCTTAGATTAACCAATTTCTAATTGCCTCCTGAGAGATAAACTTCCTATTTTCCCAGTTGCCTGAGCCACCCATCTGTGCTCTGGTTCGAGTTTCAGTTTTGCCCGTAGAGATGACCAGAACCAGACAAAGCCTCCTAAACTGAAGCCCAGTGGACTAATACTCTTCTCCTCCCCCTCTTTGCAGGAAATCATCCATCAGATACATCTTTGCACTTTACACTTTTTCTTTCCTCTGATCAAATCACTTCAGAGGTTCACTGACATTCTCTGATTGACTAATAGTCCAGTCGTGTCTTTCTCCTTCTCTGTCATTTACAATTGATGGATTCCCATTTTAACATAAATTCTTATTAGCCCCTAAGTGATTGCCCATGCCATTACATTCTATCACTCAGCTCCTCAAGATCTCATCTCGTGTTGCTGAAGGATATTACATTAATCCCTTGCATTAGGGTTGTGTCCCAAATTTATCATCAGGAAGAGTACTACTTTTTAAAGTTATGAGGTGATTATACACACAGGTGGGTGGCTTTATAAAAAACAAAAAGAAAAACAAAAACAAAGGGAAGGTCACAGTTAAGATGAAAAAGGTCATCTGACTATCCATTTTTAAGCCTTTGGTGTAAGACTGCCTGTACCTAGCTCTTAGTTTTTAGAGTGTTTGGCAACACTGCTTCCCCCTGTAGAACATAAGTCCTTTACCGCAGTCAGGAAATTACCACCTCATCAGTTCTGAGACATCATCGTTCCCATCTCCCTGTTATGTGGAAGAATGAGAGGCAGAGAGACATTAAACACTTTGTCCAAGGTTTCCTGAACAGCTCTAGGCTGAGGGTGCTAATGTCTGAAGACTCTCCTTCCTCTGGAGAGACCCTTCTTCCAAATCTGGCCCACTGAGAGCTGACCTGCTCCCTCCTCCTCTCTCTCTTCATCCAACCTCTATTCAGGTTTGACTCTCAATTAATCATGAGAGATACCTGGGCTTGAAAGAGTCGACAAGAAACAAATGGCCAAGTGTCCTTCAGCGCGGTGGGGGTGGAGGACGTGAATATTGTGGCAGATTCAAAGGAACAGCTTGAAAGCAGCTGGAGATCTTTGCAAAAAAAAAAACCAACCAACCCACAAAACCATCACCCTGTGCACCACACACACACAGAGCAGCTGCACAGAGGGTGCCATGTGCAATATTAATTATCGGCATGTTATGGAAGGCAATATTCAACGTTTCCAGTGCAAAGCATTTGGGATAGGAGCAGCCAGTGACACTATTTCACACTCCCCTACACACCTCCACTAGGACTTGATTTAACATTATAAGGTTCCAAGTCTGTCAAGCTGTGACAATTTGTATGAGTGAGATTTTGGATGTCTCACTGAAATACGCATCACAAACCACCCCTCCCCGCTCCCCTCAACATACCCTTCATCGCAAGCTGCAGAGATTTCAAAGTCTGCCTTGAAAGATGAATAATAAAAGTAAGGGAGTGTCCCTAAAACAAATCAAACTTGGCAGGGCTAAGTTTCCTTGTGAAATTAATTTTTAGCATCTTCTCTCCAGTGGCCTGCCTCAGCTGTCTCCCTCTGTGCACAGTTAATGATCTTGTTGAGCAGATAACCAATCTCTGGTTGATTTACAAGGCCTTTTATTGTCTGAACTGTCTATAATTTTTTAATAGAGTTTCAGTTGATATTGCAGTAAAACGAGGTTCATTTTACATATTTAATGAAAAAGTGAAAACAAGCCAATAAAGATACCAAAGGACCAATTTGCCAAACTGTTCCACGCGGGCTGAAATGTCTTACATGCCAAGTATCTGCAAAGCAAAAGCACAGTCTGTCTACAATAAGTCTTGTGCTCAACAAAAACGAAAACCAAGTATCAGGCTTAACACCTCTTTCACACCATGAATCGCTGATAGGTTTCCCCCAACTTCATTGGAAGGATTTGTCCCTTTCTGCTTCTAAGCTACCAAGGGTAGCTATGTTAGCAGGGCAGCGTGAAGGTTTTAGTTGCGCTCTGCACCAAGAGCCTTACCTGATGGGAGCACAAAGTGTCAATACCTGAACGCATCCTCCTGCACCAATGTAACACAGCACAATAGACACCACGCCAGGGAGGCACGGACCAGGAGCTGGGGTGTTTTAACGTGATTGATTATGTGCTGTGCATGCACAAATGAAGCCGGGGAGTAGGGAGAGCACGTATTCTACATCACAGATAAGTCAGGATTTCCACTGGTGTCAAGTAAAACACACGGGAGCCTGAGGAAATGCTTGGTTATTCGTCACAAACCCCAGGATAATGCACCTGAAAAAGTGTTACTAAGAAAACAGCGTATGTCAGTTCCTGATTGCTCATCCCTCTCCCCTTGGATGGAGGCAGTCCCAGAGGCTGAGGTGATGTGAGGTGCAGCCCTAAGGCACCATCAGCCCACAGGACCAAGGCTGGTGCTTGTCTTCAGCATTGCATGCACAGAGGCCCCAAAGCTCGATCGCTCATGCTACTAGGTTTCCAGACAGGCTCTCCAGCACGCCTTTAATCCAAGGAACACATGGAACACCAAACACCAGACTCATGGGACGCTGGACAAGCATCCAAGACAAGTTTCTGACCATAAGAGTACAGTCAGGGGGAGGGGGCGATGCACACAAACTGGTAGGGCTTTCTAGATGGGGGTTTGCAGCCATCTTTTTCTCCATGTCACCCCTGTATTTTTTTAAGCTGCTGCACACTGTTGTTGCCTTATGGTGATTACTTTTACTGCCAGCAGAGTCTTTTGCATATTAGCAGCGATTAATCCCATTGCATCAGCCAGCTTAATTGGGGTAGGCTGTTCTGATTCCCAACCTCTGTCGTCTGCTCCTTCCCCCTCTCCCATCCCATGATGTTTAAGGGATGTACCAAATCTATAGTGTTTCTACATCTGAATGGAGCATATAAAAGCTATTTGGTCGGACCTGGTTAATTGGGGGGACTTGCGGTTTAGCGGTTAGGAACAGGCCTAATCAGGGATAGAGGAGGAAGGAGGGAAGGCGGGGGAGGGGGCGGGGGGGGGGGGTGTTCTTTTTTATGAAAATGTGGACCTCCCTACAGTAATTCCCGTTCAGCTGCTGCCTCACAGATGGACCTTTTAATTGAATTTTCTTACAGGCCTGAGGGAGGGAGTTCATTTCAGGTCAGGTGAGGCAATTGAAGTGAATCTAATAGCTCTAGTTTCTTTTCATCCCAAGCAGAGGGAAGTGTGTTGTTTTGTTTTTCTCCTCTCCCCCCTTCCCCCACTCTTTCAGCTCGGCTAAAAAGTTTCAATTAAAAATTGAAACACACACATGGTGATTTCCAAGGGTTTGTTGTCTTCATTTTGCCACAAGTGGCAGCAAGGTCAGCAATGGGAGAAATCTGAAGCAGTTTGCATCCTGTTCGGGTTTTGTTCCCTGCACAAGGAAGAAGAATGCAATGTGTGCAATGTTCACAAAAGCATCCTCTTCTCTTGTGCTGGCAAACCTAAGTAACTTCTTCCAGATCGAGCAACCTTTTGTGGATGAGTTACCAAATTACTCATCCCTGTAGCATTTTTTTTTTCTTTTACTGCTATGAAGCTTTCCAGGCACAGGAGTCCCTGCCTCAATAGGTTTGTATTTAAAATAGTGAAAAATAAGGGAAAGCCGTCCCAAATGCAGCAAACTCGAGCAAAATTTGCTATGCCAGCTTCACCTGAGAAAGGTTGGACTTAAAACTTAAGTGGTGTGAACATAGCTTATTCCACCAGGAAGTCCCTCCCGTGTTGATTTCCCATCTTGCAAAGTTTTCCAGAGCCAAAGAAGCCATGCCAGCAGTAGGACATTTATCCTGGCACAATACAGAGTTTTTCCATGAAGCAATGCTGCAAAATTTTCTGGTGCAGAGCGTGCCTTTGGCACTTGAGACCACATCAAGCGTATGGTCTCCTCTTAGCCCAGGGTAGGTACAAGTCCGCAGAGAGGCACAGGCAGAGAGGACCATCAGGTACAAGGTACAAGAGTTGACCTTGTCCTCTGGGAACGTTGCCACCAGCAACAGTGGAGCCAGGATGGCTTCCTGGGAGTTTTGACAGCAAAGCAGGCAGGATTTTCTCAAGAGACCATCTGGTCACCTACGGCTGAGGCAGGCAGAAAACAGGATGCCACTCCAGGTCAATCACAGAGAAGGATGGGGACCTGCAGGGTGAAAGGAACAGAGATCCAGAGGCCAGAGCAGAGCCTGAGAAGTGCTGAGCAGCTTGCAGGGAGAGGAAGATGGGTGCGCTGTGGTCAGAGTGGTCTGGTCAAGAAGTGATGCTTTCACTTGGCTGTAAGCCGTTTTTGGCACACTATCACTTCAACCTTAGATATGCTTCCTTAGCCAGTGTACAAGGCTGTCAGATGTCCCTTCCTTCTTAGTCATGGTGGTGTCAGGTGTGGGCTAGGAGGGCTGCTGACCTTTCAAGGTGAGCAGCAGCTTCACACTGCTGCTTAGACAAAGGCAACTTGAGCCAAGTGCAGCATGAGGGATTGGATAGCCATCCTGGACATGGCACCAGCCCAAAAGGCAAGCACAGTTGCTCCAAACAGGAGACCGTGCTGCCTGCAGCTGTGCTGCCTTTAGGAGCATTTCTCCCCTCCTTCAGCTCAGCTTCAGACCTCTGAGGAGTAACAAATCTGGGGCTCCTCAAGGAGCCTCTGAACAAACACATTGCCCCCGGCCTTAAATTCTCTGTACAACAGTTTGCACCCTCACTGAAAAACCAAGGGGATCAGCACACTCAGAAAGTTTGAAACCACCTCCTTAAGGATTGTTCTGATGAAAAGATGATGCCCATGTCTCATTTTGTTGCTTTCACACTAATATAAACAAGGAAATCCAGAAGTGCCGGTGGTTTCTCGTGTAGGAGAGCTGAGCCCAGGCAAGCATCAAGGCAAACTGTCCCACCACCTTACTCACTCAAGATGGCTAGCAGAGCTGCTGAAAAATGCTTCATCTGAAGATTTACAAAATACAAAATAGGAGAGGGACGAGGAAAGAGAGACACTGCAGAGCGGATAGCTAAAAGCTAGTGCATATAGCAAGAAGTTGCTGCAAATGTGAATCATGTTGCTGATACAGGCTTTTCAGGTCATCAGTTTCTAAGAAAAAGCAGAGCACTCCCAAATGAGCGTGCAGAGATGCTTATTCAGACAATCTCAGAGAAGGCCACAACCGACGGAACAGAAAGATACCCACCATAAAATGCATATTGACCAGATCTCTTCACGGCTTTATTTCATTTCTGGTAAATTGCTTTGGTCACAATTTGTAAGTAAAAATAAATCACACCTTCTCTCAATATATTCATATGTTTTAATACTTCATGTTGTAGTGACACTTCTTTTCTAAACGCGGCTTCATTTAATTTTAAATTTCAAACGCCAAAGCTGCAATGAAATTACTTTGAAACTTTTTTGAAAAGGGAAGATCTCACTTGACACATCTATGCTTGCAATATCAAATAGCAAACATCTGTATGCGTGTAAAGCAAATGCTGGTATCTGTGTAAAGCTAAGCTAAACCATAGGCTAAAATAGCTCCTTTTGCTGTTGGGTCCTTTGTCTTAAACCATTCTCAGGGTTGTAAGAGAAGTACACCTAGCACATGGCTTCCCTGCTGGTGTTGCACACACCATCTCATTGACGGCTTCTTTTTTTTTGTTTCCCCTTTTTCTTTTTTTAAGAGCCAGCAACACACAGAAGAGCAGCTTGGCCAGTGAGGCCTGGGCGCAGATTAAATTTAGGGAGTGGGTCCGACAGAAGCTTTGGGACTTCCTTATTGCTATTCCCTTTATACAGACCCATTTAGAGGCCCCAAGTGGAAACAAAGGTAGTAAGCCACTGCATCCCTGCTGCCAGGAAAAAGGAGGGGTGGTTTAATCAGCCATCCATGTTGCACCGTAGCAGAAGGGGCAAAAAAGCACACATTTAGGACCAGATGCTTCTCCTTTAGATGAAAGGATGATTAAAGCACTTGTGCTGAAAACTGCAGTGATCCCAGTGTTACAAATACAGCAGTGCATGTCTGACCCTGCCCTTTCAAAAGCACACAGACTCCGCGGCTGTGGCAAGGGTATACAGAGGTGAGAAGGGGGAAAAAAACAGCATCAGGGAACACGCAGCTAACAAGCTCAGCCCAGGTCTGAAAATTTAAATGCTGCATTTTGGTCCTCTCAGGAAACCCGCTTCATTTTCAGAGCATACCACGGGCGCCCTAAAACTTTTCTACCCAGAAAGAAATGCCGCTGACTAAATCCCTGTGTGGGATTAACTATGAGCAGCATTATCTGGATCTGTCTTGAGAGACCCACGTTTCCATGCATAACCAGAAAGATTTCTTCCAAATGGAAGGCAGAATTCAGAAAGAAACGCTGCCCCGTTACAAACAGTCACCTGAATACTACAAGACAGCTGCCTCCAAGGAGTCAAACACATGCAGGGGACAGTGTTGGGGAGCTACCATAGTTCTCGCTGCAAGAGCTGGGTTGTTTCCTACAGCACCCCTTCAGCACCTATAGCAGCTTGCAGAAGGCTTTAACATACTGCACTAGAAATGCCAGCTGGACAAACATCACAGTCATTCTCTAAAAAACATTATTTTAATATATTATTTTTAACTTTATATATTGAAAGGGCCCTTGCTGCCTTGCCAGCTTAAAGAAAAAAGGAAGAAAAAAACAGAACAAATTGACAGTTTTCCTCATTGTTCTCTCCATTGTTAAGCATCCACGCCCATAAAGCTGTCACGTACTGATAGAAAGGGTTACATCTTTACATGTGGGACATCTCATCTTGCTGGATCCCGAAACAGCTGTGCTACAGAAGTTGTCTCAAGCAAAGGGCAGTTGTAGAGGTTTCTCAAAAACAGAATTTGTAGAAGCAAAGCAGAAGGCAAAACTGTTTCTGGGCACTGAAATCCATACATAAATGAGAGCACACGATGTGACATGCACCATTCAAAGACTAATAGACCGGTCTGCTCAGTCCAGAAACTCTAAACGCTTCTGTCAAATGCATTTCCCATATAATAGTCTTCTAGAGATGCAAAGAACTAATTATAGGAAGCACCTAATAATGGGAAACATAAGCTTTAAAATTGCTAATAGATGAAAGTCAGGGAGCTAGGAGACTGAATCTTTTGCATCAGGCATTTCTTTTCTTTTGAAATTTCAGTGTGCAGGGATGAGAAAAATGGGTACAGTTTCCCTTTACATGACAGGAACAATAATTGAGTAGGATTATATGTCATCCATGAAAATACCATATTTATGCCTCATTGTAATCCATTCATTGGTTTATGGATCCGAAGTCCCAGGGGTAGTGTCACAAATCCGCATAATGTCCCCGAGTAGTGGATTTTGCATTTGGATCTGTGATGGAGCTGGCGGACACAGAAAATGACACGTAGCCAGACAGCTCCCAGGAGAGCGCACAGCCAGGCACACCAAACACGGCGGCCGGTCCACAGCTCAGGTGGGAAACACAACCTTTGGCTCCCGGTCTGCCAGCTTCAGAGAGGTACTCTGACCTACAGAGCGGCCGTCAGAGATTTTACACATCTACCAGCGACAAGCATCGAGGGTGGCTACGTTATAACTTGTATGTCACATGGGGCCATTTCTGCTTTTGCCTAAAGATGGCAGAAGCCCAAGCCTAATTTCATTTGCTGGACTATCTAGAAATATCACTACAACCGAATCTCATAAACCAGAGACCCGTCATTATTGCTTTCTTCATACATTAGGAGCAATCCCAAAGTAGCACAGTAACACTGATAACCCTCCCCTGTAGAAGATTTCCTGTGTGGCTTTGTACAAGATCTATACTCCAACTTCCCCCAGGAAATTAAAGGTTTGTGTTTTTTCCTGGCAATGCTTTCCTTATCCTTTTAGGTTATACATTTCCTGAGACAAAGACAATTTTTTCATTTCATGCCCGCACCAGACTCAGCTAGGCTCCGGTCTTGGGCCAAGTTTTAAGGCTATATCATAACAGTGATTAAAAATAAATAAATAAAAGTAATTGACAAGACTTTATAGCCCCCGCTCATATAGATTACATATGTCTGCTGGTAGAGGGAGGTGCACTTTGGTAAAAAGCTTTCCTCATAAATCATTAATTAGGTATTTACAAAGGTCTCAGCTGCCAAACCCTTGAAGCTTCACAGTCTTTAATGAAGACAAGAGGAGCAGTTAAAGAAGTTGTCACATTTCCTTAGACATGCATCTCAAACAAAGATATTGGGTGTTGGTCTGTTACTGAAAGTGAAGTGAAATAGTAAAATTCTCCATCCAGTGTGCTGGCTTGATTGTCAACAGAAACTCAGTCCTACGCTGCAGCTACAGCTGACATCGAAAAGACTGTAACTGCGATGTGAAATTGAGCAACAACTACTGTGCTACAGCTCAACAGGCTCAAGCAGGGAGCAACAGCCTAGTGCAGCATCCTTCTGAAGCGTTTATGCCTGAAGTGCAGCTTTAGGGCAAAACCTCAGCCGGGTGTGTTATGCAGTAACATCCCCATCACAGGCAGCGGGGTTTCTGCAAACCACCCTCCCCACACCCCCCTTCACCCGTACTGAGGCAGAAAGTGCCAAGGATCTGCCCACAGTTATCACTGCAGCCAAGCTAGCGAGAGGCAGCTACATGGTTTTCAAGATGAAATGCCCTCATCCTTAAAGTTTAAGTTCAAAATCAAACAAGTAATTTCATAGCAGCAGTCTTAAATGTATCATGATCTCAAAGAACACTAGAACCTGAGCGACAATTAGTCCGGTTACTCCGGTACCACTAGCAAGAAGGCCCCAGGACCAATATGTGGACTCAGCTAGTGTCAGTGCTAAAGCAGGTAACCCTCTCCTGGCTGTCTTGGTTAGCCCTCTCATCTATGATCACTACATACCATATTTGATGCCTGAGGTCTTCAATTTTTGTTATTGCCATGAGAACCTGGAGAATAAGACAGAGCACTCTTTTAAAAGAGGAGTCCAAGCTGAAAATGATTCCCAAGTAATGAGTGGAAAGACTGATGGGAGAGAAAAAAGGAAGCAGCAATTGAATGGTGCAACCTTCAATTTCCCAGCTTATTTGCTTTACCTTTTCCTAAACGAAGATATTTTTAAAGATTGAATTATCTAAATGCATTAACTATCTTGGAACTTGTATTCCTAGTATATATACGGCTCTTGTTGCACCCTTTCATTTCACTTGGGTCACCTGATGGTTAACGTACCATCTATTTCAGTCACTACAAAACTTGAAGAATATTACCTTTCAAAGGAGAGTTTTGATCTCAGTAGCAGCAAACACTTATGTAGCAGTATAAGTGAAGCAAGAGTGCTGGTGTCAGCCTCAGAACTGCAGGAAGATCTCTGCACTGCAAGATGTCCAGCTGCATCCGGCATGCCTCATGCACAGGACCAAGCATGATGTAAAGGAAGCCCATCTGAGCAGGAGAACCTTTCAGGAAGACACATAAATTCATTATTAGAATTGTATTTGAAGTTTTTGCCCAGTTACACCAGTTCTGTACCTGCTAAACAGATAAATAGAGGACATCGGTCTCTCAGGTACGAACCCACCTGGTGTGCTGTCTTTGTTTAAAAAAAATAAAATAGAGAAGCCAATGCCATTTCATAAAGGTGTTATAGAAAGCTATAAGCATATATATGCATAGGTGCTGTGCACAGGGCAGAGTGAAAAAAAGCTGTCATTCTGGCCTCTCAGGGGCTTGGGAAGGTGTTCAGCCTTATGTAGGATAACATTTGCCTTAATTGATTTCTTCAGAACTATCCTGAGCACTGGAAAAAGGGGAGTGAATGGCTCAGGTGGGTCTCTGAAGAAGGCACACCCCCACCCCCAATTTTCTTCCAGTTTCCATCACAGCTTTGCGATCCACACCTCAGACACCAAATCTTGTGTGTCCTCCCCACCAGGGCCCGGGGGCTTCACCCCAAACCTTAGGTGGGTGCACCTGGCAAGGAGCCGGCACTGCAAGGGTTAAAAAGTGCACTTTTCTACGCAGAAGGCTGGCCTGACTCCATTGAAGCCATTAGTCTATTGTCTAAATCCCTCCTAGTTTTGAGGATTACAGAACAAATACATTGTAATGGCTCCGTAGGAACCCTGCCCGTGGGGTCACCCTGACTTTAGCTTGTGCATTATGTCCCAAGTGACAAAAATCGAAGCCCGTTAAATGCTCCATGAATGTGAAATGTCCAGTGTTTGAATCTCAGAAGGTTTGCAGCCCTACAGTTTGTCTTGAACACACCGGCATCCCCAGCGTAAACTGATGAGCGCGCTCCAGCCGGCTCCAGCCGCACCAGGCAGATTCAGGTACTTGCAGATTTATACCTGCTCAGTGTGCACTGGGCTGGGGCTCGTCCAGCTTTATGCGTTACACATAGAGCACATCCAACAAAGACACATGTAAATTCTGCAGGGAAAAAAAAACCAACCCTCTTCTACCAAAGGAAAATCTTTAGGAAAAAAAGTTGGTCTAATAAGACACTCAGAGACCCATCAGAGCCGATTGACACCAAATAATAACTACAAAATTCCTCTGCATTTGCCTCCTGCTGAGTGAGACATTAATGGAATTTATGAGCAAGGAGAATAAGTTAAAAACTTATCAGAGTCCCTCCAAGACTGTCACCTGACAAAGCAGCTTGAAGCAACTCTTAGTTTACAAAAAAAAAGTCATCCCTTCACTCTCCGTGCAAATCTGTGCAAGAAGAATCTCTGCAGCCTCACCCTCTGCTCTGCCTCACTCTGTCCTCTTCTTATTTTTGTCCTTTTTTCTTTGTAAGCCTGCAGAGCTTTGTGTCTACTTGAAACTGCCCAACTTTGACAGGTAAATTCTGGCACATTTACCTACTGCTCAGCATACTCTGCATTCGTTGGATTTTCACTAGACATTTTGGTCAAGATTTTTCTTCTATCAAGGGAATTTCCATTCCTAGCAGAAAGAGAGACCCCAGCAGTTCCCACTGAAGGGTGGAAGAGTAAAGGAATATAACTGGATTAAAACGCTGCTGTATAGTATTTGGAAGAGTTAATAACAGCTGGAAAATACTGACACTTTTACAGACACATAAACATACGCTACAGTATTTGGCTGTTTGTTTTGTGGGTTGTGTGGCATTTTAATTTTTTTTTAATAGATGTATTCATGAAATGATTGTGGGCTTTTAAAAATTATTTTATTTGCTTTTTTGTTACTTATCCTCCAGGGAATAATACGCTGCGCTCTCTCTCCTAAGTACAAACCTTAGACACTGCAGAAGAAATAAGCAGATATTCTGTTAAATTACAGCTGAAGAAACACTTGACAAAGTTATATTTCAAAGTGTGATACCAAGGGCTCATCTTTCCTCCTGCTGAATGCACTTTTACATTAGAAAGTTTATTATTTTGAAGAAACTCCCTGAGTTTATCCTTTGTGCATTTACTGAAAAAAAAACCCCACCCAAAACCAAGAAAAAGCACCCCAAAAAACCCCACCCAAACCAAAACACAAAACCAAATATTGCTTTCCAAGCTAAGGCTTTGCAAAACTGCACAGCAGTGGATATTTTCAGCCAATTTGACATCTAGCTACACTAATACTGTAACACAGCCTTATCCCACTGGGGATGGGCATGTGCTGAAGGTTCTCTCATCACCAGAAATTATTCCCCCTCTTGCCTCGATGCTGAGTTTAGATGCATCTAATCTCCTTCTCTCAAAGATCATATGAAATAGCAACCTTGCTGGGGAAAGAAGGAAAAAAAAAAAAGCAACCAAAAAAAAGAGAAGTTGTCTTTATATCCCCATTTCTTGCACACCCAGTGGCAGCAGCACAATGCCCGTGCTGCCGGGGCCGTGTGCGTACCCACCGCACAGCTCACCAAGTTCCTACCGCTGCCGGACTCGGGAGCCAAGTGAAGAGCAAGATCACAAGCCACTCACGCTGCAGCCATTTCATTCCAACCCCGCACTCCATTTCTCCTTACTATGGACAAGCCCATGTTTATTAAGGGACTCCATTTGTCTTTCCCCTGCCTCCATCTTGCTGCAATTTTATGTTTTTTGTCCTCCAGGGCCCTAGCAGCAGCTGGCATGCTATTTCCTTCTGAGGTATAGCCAAATAATGGCCCTTTGGAGGGGGTTCCGTTTCATCTCTTTTCCCCATATGTTCCTTTCAATTGAGGGGTTTAATACACTCATTTTCACAGTAGCTATCTAAGTGTTTTTCCTTTTCTGCCTCTATTACTGAAATGAATAAATGTGCACAAGCCAATGAGGCACAAGAGCCAGGTCAATATACCAAAGCTTTATTTTGGGATTGTTTTTTTTTTTTTCCAGGGGACCTGGAATGAGCAGGAATTAGCCTTGCCCAAAAGTTGATCCCACAATCTGGAGCATAGGGAAGTTATTTGTGCTTACATGAGACAAGAAAACAGTCTTCCTCTGACAGCATAGGAGTGCTTTTTCCAAAAGGATGTGGCATCCCTGATGCAGATAGCATTTGCTGTAGTAAAGCTACTTCTTTTGGGCTACAATTTTTTTACCAAGATGACCATCCAGCAAAGCAGATGCAGGCAAACTTGGCAAGCACTATTAATGTAAACAGATAGATGGATAATGCTGGAAATATCGGGGCAGGAACAAACAATAATAAACGAAGCTTGCAAATGTGTACAGCTGTGCCATCCACACCCTCCTGTTATAACCTGGACTAGGAAATGTTTTACAGCTGAAAGTGTTTCAGTGTAACTGGATCCACATCGAGGAGCTTAATTGGTTTAAAATATACATTGATGCATGCAAATTGCTATGTACCTGTACATAAAGCAGAAAAATAAAGGGTCAAGGGAAGGGAGGGAGAAACCTGATAAGAGAAGCTGACAGGTGGTAGCAAAATGTACGCTGCATCCTCCCCCCACCTGCCACAGATGCCACAAGTGTTTTGTTTTGAACACTCCAGTAGCAGTGAACAGTTTGGAGGGACATGGAGCAAATCAACTCAGGGAAGCCATCTTCTAACAAGGAACGCGATGGAAGGGCATGCTTTGCCTGGGAGTTTGGGAAAGCAACACACAGGTGGCAAGAGACTGTCAGATCTCAGAAGAAAAAGCTAATGACTAGGCATCAGAAACGAGGAAGCCTGGGGTGCTAGAGCTGTCGCATGAATGATCCTCTGGGGTCCAACTGATTCCCTTTTCCGTACGTACCATCAGCAACACAGGCTCTCTCCTTCAGTCGGCCATCCATTTACATAAGACCTGTAAAAGCATCAGATCTTGGAGGCACCCACTGTTCCTTCAAGTTTGGCTGAAAACATTACATGGGTTCCAACTTTAGACAGTTGCACAGTGGCAATGTTATTTCCTAAGAAATAAAGGCAGACCAGTGCAAGGAATTGGGAAACTGCGGTGAAATAAAGAGCAAGCAAGGACACTTGAATCTGATGTGATGAAAGACATAGGCTGTGGTGGTATATGAGGAGGAGATTGACATGAGAAGAGCAGCAGATTTCAAAAGATAAATCTTTGCAGTGATGGGGCGGGGAATGAGAAAGTCGAGGAGGCCAAAAAGGAGAACGACAGCATCAATCCACAGGACCCAGACCACCACTGTCCACACCAATGTGATCAACATGAGCAGAGTTAGGTTTTACTTTGTGGTAAAAGCAAGAAAGCATTCACTAACCTGTCCAAAACTGCTGCAGCCTGTTCTGGTGAGACATGAAAATGCTCGCTGCCAAATGCCAGGTGTCACGCTTTTCCTGCACAGCACTAGGAATCACAGATCTTTATTTACGGACTGCACGAACAGGTCATTCAGAATAGCCCAAATTCACGTCCCAGAGAGATTAGAGCCTCAAGAGGGTTTGCATGAACACGCTTGGAAATATCTGAGGAACACCAAGATGCATTTCTTACACCATTCAGAACTGACTTTGCTGCTCAGTTTGCACTCCCTGCAGCATGGCTTGTGAAGAGAAAACAAATGGCATACCAGACCACACAGAGAAGCAATATGGTTACCAGCGAAACATTTATTAGCTTTGGAAAAGAAACACAAAGGCTTCTTTTCAGAATTTCGCCCTCTCCTTGCTATCCTCCCCTCATGTACATAATTTTCCTTGCCCAGACTGTTATTCTGCAAATATCCGCTGCACAAAGTTATAGTGTATTTAAAGCTGCATTTTATAACTAAATCCCATTCCCATCATTTAAAAGTAACTATCCTACTTCTCAAAAGCAAGACAAGAAACGAACGTCCAGAATAGGCTCTAACCATACTACATGTCCTTAATTTATCCTCATTGGCTGAGGTCACCTCATCACTCAGAAGAACTGTATCCAAGTGAAGACAAGGGGATGGGAAATATAGCCACCCACACCAAGTAACAATACATTCCATTTCCTCTGCAGTACTATTACGTATTTGCTCATACTTTTCATTTATATTCCCTTAGCTCCCACTGGCCGGGCTTTTAATATTTCTTGCACCAAAGGTTCTCCAGATTCTTTTTTGCTTCCTACCCAACACTGCCCATTCCCTCTGTAGTTTGTGCCCTCTCACTTCATCCCGTTCCCCTCACTCTCCCCTTCTCTTCCCTCCTCTCTCCAGCTGCAGCAGCTCTTTCTGTTGCTCTGGCACAGAATCATAGGGTGGAAGCTGAATAATAAACACACATAACACACCAAACCGCTACTCAATCAGCATGCACGCTGTCAGTACATACGCTGACTACCCATCTATTTCCAGAGATCCCAAAAGAGCTAAGGAGGTTTATGCTATTGATACATTGTGGAAAGAGGGAAAATTCCCATCAGAGGCCTTAAATGCCTCCACAGCACTGCAGACGATTGTCAGCCCCTTTCAGACTCCACTGCACTTCCAAGGTTTGCGCAATTTTCCAGCTCGCCCAGATTTTACATCCAAATGAAAGGCCTCAACTCCCGCTCTCTTTGCTGGAATCAAGCAGCCTGGAAGGAGCCTTCACAAATAGCGAGCATAATGCCAAGGAGAGCGAAGAATAACCAAGGAGACAACTCACTGCATTGGCTCCTCCATTTCTCTGGCAGGACTCCCTGGCTTCGCTCAGAATATGACTGACTTTGTTGCTTTCAACATTTTCTTCCATTTCGAAATATTTTACTCATTAGCAATCCTCCTTATGCTCAGAACAGGAGATAGCAATCAAGTTCTCCTCTTCCTAACTGCTAAATGCCTTGATGCTGGTGCTTGAAAAGCTACCCTCTCCTACCATGCTTATCTTACCAGGATTTTTGCTGTTCTTGCTTCACCCCTCCTTTCTGGCAAACCTCACCTGCCCTCAGACATTTGAGTACTGTTTTCTGGGCTGACAATTCATACATACAGCCCTTTGCCATTAGGATAATCGCCCATCCTGAGCCCTGCCTCTCGTGTCACGCATCTTCCCACCAGCTTTCACGTGCCTATTTCAGTCAGCCCTTCCTGCTCCAGATTCTTCCAAATTCATTTTTGACTCACTCCTCTATTTTCCTCTACAAAGTCTGCCTGTATCCCAAATATGGATGCTTCTTCAGCCTCAACATCATCCTAAAGCCCCCTTCTGGGTTTCATCCTCACAAATGTGTCTTTTGTTTGGGCCTTCACTTATTCTACCTTGTTCCTGAAACATCTTTGGGGCTCTTTCACGTGCAGTATTCAATTCCAGTCCACACTAGAGACAACTGCCGGAACTGTTTCCCTTTCATCTCCATTTCAGCCTGGTAAAACTCCCTTCACCAAACCACACTGGTCACTCCTCATCTGTAGCAGGGACGAACATAAGCATCCAATTTCTAAATTCAAAGCCTTCTAGTCCAGTCTCTCCTTGTTCTGACATGCTCCAATATGTCACTTGATGTAGCCTATGTAGCCTGTCCCTTTTTAGGCCTTTCCTCAGCTACCCAGTAGTGTCTCCCATCTCATTGTCGTGGTTCAGGTTGCTGGTACCCACATCTAGTAACGAGCATCTAACCCCATAAACATTTTACTATCAACATCATTTCTTGGCAGATGTTGCAGTGCTGATGAACTGCCCACTAAAACAAAGCCTACAGAAGGTAAGGCACCTTCCTTCCCAAACCAGTCGTACAGAAAAGCATTCTCCTTACCACAGTGAAAACTGACTCTCCAAGAACAACTACTCTACGGAAACCTCTAACGCTGGCAGCATCCCTTTCGATGAGGGCTTGCTACCAGCCCGAGGGAGGCAGTCACCATGCAGCAAGAACATCACACCGTGTCAGCAATAAGGCTAAAAAGCCAACCTTCTTTTTCCTCTTCCAAGTAGTTTGCTAGAAGACACAGAAAAGATGTGGTAGAGGTAAGTGTTAGAGCATTTCGTGATGTTGGCTGGATGTAACTGTGGCAACCAAGGACATGCCGCAAAAAGTAAGTCAGGATCTGCCAATCATTTATTGACTTTTCAGGCAAAAAAAGGCAAATGAGCCCCCCCACACCCCTATCTCATGTGAGTGCTTCTGTAAAACAAACCGCACAGACAAACAGGATTTGTAGGATCAAGCTGGACTGTTTCCAAAACACATACTCAGTGCAGAAAGCTACATGAAAAAGAATAGGTACTGAGGAGAACATGAGAGCTTACTGCCCTGACAAATCAACAATGAGAGTATCTGAGGGGAAAAAAAAGGTTGAGCTACTTAAGGCAATTTATTACTAAGATTTTTACAGGGATAATAGATAGACAAACCTATCCTACTGCAACTTAAATAAAATCAGAAACTAATCCACAAGGAGCTATGAAGAAAAAAACAATGCATCATAGTATAACTCACACACTGACACCTCATTTTAAATATCAGAAAAAGTCTGTGTTATTGACTAATCACTTCTGAAATGCCATTTCAAAAATGAAAACAGCATTTTTGCTCTACTAGAATGCAGAACAAATCTGTTTGAACTTCTTTGAGATATTCTTACAAATAGGTAACAGGAAAAAAAAAGGGGGGGCTTCCATTTTACTAAAGACTTTGCTTTTAGGCCAAGAGTTCGTTTTTTAATAGCCAAGTTTCAACAGAACATTATTTTTAATAGACAATATCAAAGCCTATATAACCAAAGGGCTATCAATGGAAGCAGCAATAGATGTCAACTTATAGTTATGTGAACACTATCATTTTGGGGGTGGCACTAAAACCCCCTGAGACCCAGTTCCAGACCTGAAAGACATTTCAACAAGTAAACTGTTGTTGGCTATGCCCCCTCTTCTCCCCTGGTGCCATAATCAACACATCACCATTCTCACCTCCCTTCTTAGGTTTTGACTCTTCTTTTCATATGGGAGCAGGATGATGTCCAATCCCTCACTGACAGCCACGCTGACACCCCAGGACTTTTCTCCCCATAGACTGAGCACGCAGGGTAAATCCTGTCTTTACCCACCTCTATGACCTGTTTTTTTCCGGTGCCCCACAGAGCCACTCCATTCCCCACTGCTACTCTGATGGCTCTCAAGTCCATGTACGAATTGGTTATTTCAATACCCACCCCATCTCTGATAAGGAGGGCAATTAGATTAGTTTACTGCAGGCAAAATCAATAGCAAGCATCTGGGGGGCAGATTAGCCATTGGTAATTAGAGCTTTTAGACATTATTCAAATAAAATGTATGAGGTTAATCAACCAAGGTGGAAAAAAATCCATAATATTCTAAGTCTGCCCTTGGTTTGTCAACCCAGCTTACTCTGGAATTAGAAATGGAATGAGATTCCAGAAATAAAGGCAAACTTTTCTAAACTGGGATAGAGAAGGGAAACGTTATTCACAGGGAGACAGGTATTTCTTTGCCAGATCACAGGTACAACACTGGTTTCTAGCCACCTAACCCAATTTGCAAAGTATTGGAGAATTTACTTGAATAAATGTGCCAAAAAAAATGGAGTCATGTATTTTGATTCTCCTTATTCTTTAGGAATTGATTTAGTTACAGCCATTTATTTTTCAAAAGACAAATTTTAAAATTGTAGAATTATATACGTAACTAACCAGCTATAACCCCACAGCAACATTTTACCAAATTAGACATTCATTTATATTCATTTAAATAGTTTGGGTTTTTTTTTTTTTAAATCTGCATATTTAGCATGTAAATGTCTGTTTCAATACATACTTCACACGTTAATTTTCAGGCCACATAATGAATTACTTCAATATCTTCAGATTAGATTGCAATTAGATAATATTGTTCAAATGTGAACAATACATTTTCAGGGTAGCTTCCTTTGAGTGCTCATCTATAGAACATTTTGCTTAATAGGAATTTCGACTATAGACTGTTGGAATTCTTATTTCTGAAAAGGGTTATTTCTCTGGAAAATTAAATATCTTTTTATCATATTCTTAAGTAGTGATCTACAGTACAGTATGAAGATGAGTATGTCATCTGTAATATGAACATGAGATGAACATATCATACACAGTACGTTTTTAAAAAGTCTTCCTGAGTCTCAACAAACTAATAACACAGAAAAGTTATCACATTTTACATGTCTAAAACCAAATCATTTCTTCTTCTAAGTAGAATTACAGAAAGTGCAAGTGGGCACACACACAATTTAAAGATGCTTTCTACTTCAGAGATAGAACAATGATTTATTTATTTATGGTCACGGAAAACATAAATCAACAACACAAAGCCTGCACCAGGACCCCACTGTCCAATTCTGAGCTGTGCAGTTTAGCACAAGCAGCCTAAATTAGCCAAACAACTCAGATTAATTTTTCCTAAACCACCTGGACTGAAGCACATCCTTCCAATATTTGAACTGAAGCATAGTTCATTTTTAAGTATATATCCAAGTGCTTCGGTGAACCAGGGATTGATGAGGACCAAGCAGAGGGAAAAGGGAGAAGCCAGAGTCCCACTTGGGTCTCTGTGCCCAGAGGATTCAGGCCCAAGCCTAGGGTCTGACTTTCTGCCTCGTTTAAATTAGGGTTCAACAGCAACTCCTTCATGAATATACCTTAAACCTTGGTGCAAAACAATGGAGACCAAACCCTATCCACACCGTCACCCTTGTGAATAACTGAAAATGAAAGGACCCCAGCAATATGAAGGAGCCTTAAATGACCCCAAGCTGATGCTGCTATGTATAGCTTATGTGTGAAAAAGCAATCAGGCAGGCAACAAATTTCCTAATTCCCTACAGTTCTTTGTGGTTTTGGGCAGGCAGAATCGGATGCCTGCCAGCATGTGGGATGCTTGTCACTGCCAGCCTGAAAAACAGACTGAAAACAGGTTTGGGTTAAACTGAAGGTGGTTTTTAAGATCAGCCTCTGAAATCACAGAGCCACAGAACATTAGGAGTTGGAAGGGACCTCAAACGATCATCTAGTCCCACTCCCCTGCCAGAGCAGGATCACCCAGACTAAATCACAGAGTGACGCATCCAGGCAGGTTTTGAATGACTCCAGAGAAGGAGACTCTACAACCTCTCTGGGCAGCCTGTGCCAGAGCTCTGTCACCCTCACTGTGAAAATGTTTCTCCATATATTCACATGGAACTTCCTGTGCTCCAGCTTGTACCCATTGCCCCTTGTCCTATCACTGGACCTCACTCAGGAGAGCCTGGCTCCACCCTCCTGACTCTTGCCCTTTACATATTTATAAAAATTAATAAGGTCACCCCTCAGTCTCCTCCAAGCTAAAGAGGTCTGGCTCCCTCAGCCTCTCCTCATAAGGAAGGTGTTGCACTCCCTCCATCATAATGATGACACTGAGATGATACCGAGCAGTGGAGCAGCCCTCTCTTCTCTGCACAGACACCGTGCATGCTGGGGGATGCCTCACCTACACACAAACAACAAACAATGTGTAGGTACAGTTCACAGTCCCACAGATGGACAGTCTGAGAGGTGGCTGAGGGTTAGAGTGAGAAACCAGTGCCCCTGCCACATGCTGCTTACTGGTCTGCTGGGCCATCCTCTGCATCTAGGTACACACTTTTTTTTTTTTTTCTAATTTCTTTACCTTTTGTGTCACCTTTTTAGTTTGTTTTGGCTTTTTTTTTTAGTAGACTACAGCACATATTCCAGCTATTTACAACTGCAGGGTTTTTTCTAATATCTTCTCTTCTTTACAAAGCAGATGCTTTTGAACCCACAAATGTAAATACCAATTTCAAGATGGTTGAGCCCCTCCTTGGCATCTCACATGCATATTCTCTCATAGGGGTTTGGTACAGACAGGAGGACATTTCATGACAGAGCAGAGTAAGACCGTTAGGCATTACACTAGCATAAACAGCATCAGAAACAATTTTACTTTTAAAAATAAATTTCCATGAGAAACTAGGATCTCTGGTAACACATTTGCTCCATAATCCATTTTTGTTTCTTTGGCTGCATTACACCTAACAACACAGCTCTTAGAAAAATTTCTTTCCAAAGACTGGAGTACTCAATTGTGGGATGTATCTCCAGCCCTCTCAAAAATAAGCAGAAGGGATATCTTTGTGAAGCCAGGCACCCACAACTAAGACCACTGGCTGCTTTAAAAGTTGACCAGGGATCCTGTACCAGTGGAGTGCCATCTTGGATAGAGCTCACGGTCTGGGAACATGGGAAACCAGTGCTCCTGAGCAGTATTCTTGATATCTGTTTGCAGAGGCCCCCATGGCTGCCAGGAAGTAAAGAAAGGGACAAAGAGAACCAAATGTTAAGGTTCACAAAACATCACAGGTCTATAACAGTTTATGCCCTACTGCAGCATCTTCAGCATTTACCCCTATATACATAAAATGGAACTTTCTTGCCTTTTGGCAGCTGGACATACACAATAAAGAGCAAAGATTCTGAATCTGACAACTGAGTGAAATTCCTCACCTTCACCTAAATAAACTGTTTTTCCTGAGTGCTTTATCAGGGGAGGGTACTCCCTCGGGAATCTCTATGTAACGCCTAAGATTTTGCAGGAAACTTGGAAACTGTGAACTCCAGTGAACAAAATCCTTTACCTTCAGTTCACTGAAACTCTGTGAACCAAACTCAGTAATCTCTCAAAATACTGGAACAGCAATACACAGATAAACCAACTCTTCCTGTAACCACTGGCAATCCATCAGATAGATTTGAAATACAATTCCTCTCATTCGGTACAGGTCCTAAATTCTTTTATTTGACAACAATAGGAGTTACATAATTCAACAGATCAAAGCTCTAAGAAATTCCTAACAACTTTTTGAGTTACAGCAAGTAATTAAAAAGACAGCAACTAAAAAAAAAACCCAAACAAAAAAAACCCCTCACCAACCCCATACTTTAGGGTTTCACCTGGTAGAAAACATCAGGAGATAGATTCCCAGTCCTGAGAGATTTTTCACACTGACAAAACATTTTCTGGTCCAAATTAGAACAATATTAAAAGTCTTAATAAGATAGTCTGAATTCTGTTTGGTTCAGACAAAAATGTAAATTTGCCTAATTGTGAAGGGTTACACTGGTACTTGTTACACAATTCATAGAATTGCAAAACCACACTCATCACATCAGTTTAGCAATTATAAACCACACTTTTTCTTCCTTAAAAAAACCCCACAACCTTCCAAACCTCTCTCTCATCCAAGAAGTTCCAGCTGACAAACAGGCACTTTCCAGTGAAAATCATTATGCTAATTTTTTTCAGTCATGTTCTCCATAGGTTTGAAATCCATCTGTCCTGAGGGTTTACAGCTACACACAGACAGTGCAGTAAAAATAAGACTACTGAAAAAATCCAACCTGGACAGATTTACCATCCTCCCTTGTCTTTCCTTCTCTTCTCTGGTGACCTTAGCTTCTTATTTTACATAGAGGCGTCCTGTGGAAACTGGTCTGGGGAGAGGGTCTGCAGGGAATCCCCTTAGGAAAAACCTGCATTTAGCTGTGGCCAGTAAAACCTCTCAGGAAATACTGAGCACTACATGAAGTGTAACGCTCTCAAACGAGGACCCTGCAATGGGACTTACATGTCTACCAACTATTAAAAAGGTCAGACTCAGTAGAAATATGGAGTTTCATGAGATTATAATTTTTCTCCTCTCACTAACCTGCACCACAGGCTATAAATTACTTCTTCCTCCTGGTTTTCCCATAGGAAACAGCCACATTACCAACGCTCTCTTTATGGGCATCCCCTCTGCTTCACAGGTGCCAACACATATTCTCTCAGTTTAGCTTATTAACATTTCCAGCTAATCTCAGAACAATTGTTCTCAACCTGGATTTTCCTTTGATGCCTGGTGCTTCTCTGCTTTAGTCCTTATTAAGGACTTGCACGTGCCAGAGAGCTGCTGCTTCCTTCCGAGAGGACAGGGCTGCCCCAAGGAAAGGTCCCACCTGTCCGGTAAACCCTGCCTTGCTCCGGTGCTGAACATCTACCACCAAGCCGAGAGGCAGCTTAGGTGCAAAGGGTTAATATGTCCCCTAAACCCCACCACGTTAAACAGTATTTCACAAGGTCTAAGGTAGCTTATAGTCTTTACCGTAACTTAATTGCTCGTTGGCTAATTACAACCGTCACAATGGCTGGCCACCACACCGCTGCTACACAGAGTTGAAAGAGCGCACTTCTCCGCACGACTTGGATCATGTAGTTCAGTCAGTTCCCATCATCCCTTTGTCCCTTGTATGTCTGACATGTGGATGAAACCTTCCCTATTGTGCCTTCTCTTTTCTGGGAGAACAAAGGGGAGCTGACAATGAAGTGGCTGCCAGCCCATTGCCACAGTCCATATATCCATGCAGCTGTCATTACGTAGTCAAAGCAGCCGTGCTAGCAAGAGAGAATAAGCAGCCTATGCGAAAGACAAGTGGGCTTAGCTAAAAAAGCTATACTATCATCTACAGTACACATACTGCTATTAATACACTATTAAAGAGAGGGGGAAAAATCCCCACATGTAACCCTGTGACCTCGGGAACTTTGGTAGCAAAGTGCACTTAAAGAGTAGGTTTGGAGGGATTCCAGAACACGTCCTCTGCCTCCAACTATCCTGAGCAGGCACCTAGCCCCTGCCCTAAAAATAAGCAAAGGCAATTGTGTCATTACGTAGGTATGCCTGATACCCAAGTTCTCCACTGAGGAATGCATAGGTTTGCTAAGGTAGTCAGGACTCCTCTTGTTGAGTGCTGACATGTCACATCAGTGGGTTTCTTGTTTACAGAAGTGGCAGATTGTTAATGCAAAGGCAATTTCCTGCATTACAACAAAATCCCATGATATATTTCAGTTGTTGAAAACTTGGAATGAAGCAACAGCTCTGTGATATGGAAATACCATGCCACTGAAAGCTAAGTGGTAACTGGAACTAAAGTTTATGAAGTCACGTAGCAAAAGAAAAAAAAAAAAGAAAATGAAAAAAAGGAGCTCCCTACATGAAATAAGGTCCCCTCTAGAACTACTTTTCACTTCCATCGGCAGCTGGTGAGAAGTATACAAGCCATAGGCTTGTTGTTCCTGGTTAAAGAAGAATGGAAATTCACGAGACATCTGTTCATGGTTGATCAGGATAAGATAAATCCTCAGAGAAAGCCCTTGTTTAATCGCTTGTAGAGCTCTTCGACACACAGAGGCTGTACACTAAAACACAAAGAATGGGGGAAGAAATGGAGATTGTATGCAGGACCAAGATCGGGGTCACCTGAGACCTTTGATGATGTTATACATCGACCTCCCCACCTTGGTAAAGTCATCTCAGCACTGAGTCAGTTTTCATTTGTAAAATGAGAATAATCATCTTTCTTTCTGGATTGCATATTGTTTCTTTGTGCTGCTGTTGTGGTTTTGTGTGGCTGGGTTCTGGTGGAGGAGGGGGCTGCAGGGGTGGCTTCTGCAAGAAGCAGCCAGCTCTCTGCAGGCCTGACAGAGCAAACACCAGCCGGCTCAAGGCCAGAGGCGTTGTTGACCAAGGCCGAGTCCATCAGGGACGGACACAGCACCTCTGGAAATCACATTTAGGAGAAAAAAACCCACTAGCAGCTGCTTTTTGCCACCAGAGAAGGGAGTGAGAAGTTGTAAAAACTTTGTCAACACCAAGGTCAATGAAGAAGAGGGGAAGGAGGCACTGTAGGTGATGGAGAGATTCCCCTGCAGCCTGTGGAGAAACTCATGAAGAAGAGATTCCCCCACAGCCCATGGAAGAGGATGGGGAGCAGAGACCTCACCTGCAGCCTATGGAGAAGCTCCACACTGGAGCGGGTGGAGACATATGGAAGATGCTGTGACCCACATTGGAGCAAGCTTCTGACAGGACCTGCAGCTCGTGGAGAGGCAGGCCCACACTGGAATAGGTTTGCTGGGGGCACTTGTGACTCCATATTAGACTAGGCTGGAGCAGTCTGTTCCTGAAGGTCTGCACCCCATGGAAGGGACCCACGCTGGGGTAGTTGGTGAAGAGCTGAAGCCCCGTGGGAAAGGACTCACATTGATGAAGTTCATGGAGGACTGGCTCCTGTGGGTGGGACCCCACTCTGGAGCAGGGGAAGGGTGTGAGGAATGCATCTCAATATGTATGTTCTCCCCTGTCCAGCTGAAAAGGGGAGTGATAGAGCGACTTTGGTGGGCATCTGGCCTCCAGCCAGGGTCAAACCAACACAATTGCCTTAATGTTTACACAGAGGCTCTAATGCTCTGGGACCCTTTGGATCTACCTGGACCCTGGCCAAGACTAACCCCATCACTCTCCAGCACTGCAGACACTGCACAGGGACGGGTCAGGGGCCAGCTGGGAGCACCTGTGCTCAATTGCCTGGTCAGTCCTGCTCTTGGACCCACAAAGCCACCCTGAAAATCTGGCTGGTTAGAGCAAGTCCAGCACCATATATCCATCCCTTCAGGTGCTTTGCAAATGTTTCATTGCCAGAAACAATAAAAGTTGTTGTGTAAGCTCAGGAAAAAAACTAAAACCCAGCACCTCACTCATTAAGATAATGCTCAGGCTGATCCTGAAGATTTCTGTGTTTTGGATGGGCCTTGGCATTGTCACAGCAAGAGGTGGGGCAGCTTTCCAGAGCTCTTACAGACTGGTGTCAACTACTGAGTCTGATCTCACATCATGCTTCCAGCAGAGAGTGTGGGGCCAAAAAAAGATTAAGAACACACATAAACTTGATACACAGCTGGTTCAGGCCACTGTTCTGTTCACACTCCTTCCTTTCCCTTGCAAAGCAACCTGCGTTCTCTGTGCCTCTATGTGGCTTCACAGAAATGTCTCATGGTCTCTCCCCACAGGGTCCTGGCTCCTTGCTTCCCATCTATGTTGTTCTCCCTGTGGCAAAGCTAAGGGTCTGGTGTTATGACAGTACAGGACCATTCAGCTGTAACCACTTTATGACATCATCTGCTTCACTGTATATTTCCTTGCTCAAGCATCCCTTCAGAATGGTGATGATCACATTGCCAGGCAACACCGCCACTCCCCTGCTGATCTCAGAAGTCTTCAGTTGCCACCACTTTCCCTGCCATTTTGAAGTAAATGACCCATGATCTCTTTGAGAATTTGGGTTGCTTCATCCATATTGCCTGTATCTTCACCTGCTGCCCTCTCCCAACCAGGGTGAAAATTTCCTCCTTACATCTCTTACATTTCAGGCAGCTCTTCTGCCTTACCTTTCTGCTTCAAAAAAATATATTTTCCTCATTGCTTCTAGCATCTCTTGATGCCATTTGTTCTATTTGGGTTTTTTTTTTTCTAATCATTCTTTACTGACAATATTTATACTTCATGCAAAAATTGTAAGCCAAAGTACATAACGGGAAAGAACATCATACTGTGATAATCGGGCTACTTCCTAGACAATGGAAAGCCCCCTTTACCTGTTTTTAGAAAGGG
This sequence comes from Hypotaenidia okinawae, assembly GCA_027925045.1. NCBI lineage: Eukaryota > Metazoa > Chordata > Aves > Gruiformes > Rallidae > Hypotaenidia > Hypotaenidia okinawae. The sequence continues at coordinate 67,772,732 of BSDF01000002.1, forward strand.
TTTTTCCAAGTTCTCAATGCAGGTAATAAAGTCACCATCACAACCCCAGAAGGAGGATTCAGGTTTGTCCTGAGGGGATTAGCATCTCGGCTCATGTTTCAAGCCTACTTATCAGGTTAAGCCCATCTTTGGCAGTGAGCTTCATTTTCCAAGCTAAACCCTTTTTCTTTCCCCTCCCTCCCCCAGGCCTCTGCCACACCATTATTTGTCCAGGATGGTCCCCGGTTATATGACAGCTTTGTACTTTCAGTAAACCCAAGAAAAGGCTTTCTTTTCTTATTCCAAGCTACTTAAGGTACACTGAAATAGAAAATGCTTTGTACAAGAATGTCACGCTGCCCTCCTCCAACCTCAGCAAAACACACGAGCACTGAGGTGATTTTCTCACCAGCTCTCATCTCTTCCTACAGAGATTTGCTTGCAAAGCAAGGGCTGTTTCAGTAAGCTGGAACGGGGACTTCATAGGTTTCGTTTTGAAGCATGAAAAACTGAAGTGTGATTTCTCCCCCCTCCCCCCCTTCTAACAGTTGTTCAATAATGTGGATTGGGGGTACAAGTACCTATGTGAGGGTGAAGGAGAGGAAGAATGAGTCATTTAGCTGCTTGGGTTTCCACTGGGGTCAATATGATCAAGACACAGTCTTGAAACAGAGAGAAGTTTTGCAAGAGCATTTCGTAGTCTACCAGACAAATGACACAGTGGTTGAAGCCGTAACAATTTATACCAGCATCAACAATGCTTTTGAGAAGTCATTTCTTTTGGAGGCGGGCAGAACTATTATCATTTGCTGGCAACTGCACCACTTGGGCAATAATGTCCTAACACAACACCCGCCCGTGTTTCCACAGGCAGCCAAGCCAGGCTAGTGGTTCATTGCTGCCGAAAAAGAGACCTCACTCCTCTCCTCCCATCTCTTCACATCAGCTTTAGCACCCATTGGAGACACCCGTGAGGGGGTTCAGCTCACTGGCCCTGCTGAGGACCATCTCGATCAGGTGGAGCAGCCAACTGAACCGGTTTGCAGCAGTGCCCCAAGAGCACCAGAGCTGGTGCAAGGTCAGAGGTGGGGGCACACCACCAGGAGATGGAAGTTTGGGGGGAGTGCTGGGAATTGCCTCTCCACATCATCCTGTCTTCTCATATTGAGCATCACATCTGAGGGCTGGGCGCTCTTTGTTACCCAAGAGGAGGGGCAAATTTTCAGCCACATGCTGTGGCAGACAGGATTCAATTTTGCCTGTGGTTTTTCCCAGAGGTAGAGCGAAGGGAGAAGATGAGGATGGATGCGTTAATGAAAAAGAAAGCCTCTGATAGCTTCTTACCATCTCTGGCAGCAAGGCCTTGCTGCTACCTAGGTTTACTGTTCTTGAATTCAGGGTTGTTGCTGCTGTCACGTTTGTTTTTTATTTGTTAGAGCAACACTTTAAAAGCCCAGAGTTGTACAGATTTCAGCAGAGGTCAAACAAATTGTTTGCATTTTTGCTATAAAAGGGGCGTGAGGGAGAGGGAGACAGATGGTAAATTGGCTGCTAGGAAGCAGAGCTTGAACTTTTTCAATCATGTCTCCCTCTTAATTCACAGCTGGCGAAACTCTCAGTTCTGCGGCAGGTCTTTCACTGGGCAGATCAAATCCAGCAGCACAGAAAACAAAACTCACCAGGAGCCACACAGGGTGAGAAATTATTTCCTAATAAAACTACAAAGCCCAGAACAATGACTGGGCAACACTGACATGTATTGTTGGCCTTTATCACAATCTCTTTATAAGCCTGGTTAAAGAACAGAGATGCAGTTGTCCTTTGATGTCTTCGTTCAAAGGACTTTACACCCGCTTCTACCAGTGATAAGCCAGGGAAGGGGAAGAAGAGAGCCTGAAACACAACAGAAAAGGCTTGGCAGATAAATACCTTGTTATACTTCTGTATTTCTGGAGACAGTACCATAAAAGATACAGCCACAGAAATCACAAATTGGATGTGACTCAAGCAGAGCAGCTTATGCCTGCAGCAGTCACTTCAGAGCCAAGAGCTTCTTGCACACTTACTGGCAGTTCACCTAGGGGAGACACAGAGGTAAACCTGCCCTTGCACCAGGGTTAGGCCCACTTAGAGGCTCCCCAGCACTTTTTCCTTGTGCTACACCAGCACGTAGCTGGGGCTTCCCAAATCCTCTCTGGTGGCTCCTCAGTCTCCAGTGCCCAGCTCTGTTGCAGTGAGCTGGGGGAGAGTTCATCTATTCATGCGCACAGCACCATCACTCTCACAGTTACAAATGCTTGCCAGGCATAGAGCAAAAACTTAGGGACAGCAACGAAGTAAATCTCTTATTTTTTTCCACAGTGACAACAAACTGCTGGAAGGTACGTGAATGAAAAGAACATGGCACCATCCCTGCCAGTTTCACAGTACAACATCATGCTTCCTTCTTGCTCTGTGCCCCTGCTATGAGACAGTAATTTTTGGCAAAGGTGCTGGAGGAGATAATGTTTGAAACAGTTAAATCTACCAGAGATCCTCTGTCAGAGCCCTAAATCCCATATTCAGCAGCAATGTAAACACTTAGCAGCCAAGGACCAGATGCTCTTGCAAATTCTGCTCCACATCATGCACTGAAAAACCTAGTGACTGCATTACGACACACTAAAAATAATCCCCCATTTGGAGGTTGCTGCTGCTGCAGAGTCAAGAGAAATTCCAGTTTGGATCCTGCTCTTGTTCATACAACACTAAATCTATACAACAGAGCATTGAGCCGCGCTGAGATCATGGGGACTTTTTTAGGTAACGATCAAATTAGCTGCCACAATATGAAGAGCCCAATAATCAGTCTGATCCCAGGTATTACCATCAACATTTTATTCCAGACACAAAGAGCATACAACTTAGCAAAGGTCAGACGTGAAGTATGTGCCAGACCTAAAAATTGAACCCATATGTCCCAAGTCCTAACCTTTCAGAGTGCAGAACTACTCCTCAGAGATGTTGTTGACCACAAAGCTGTGGTCACAGAGTGCAAAGAAACCTCACGTTTATTATCACGTCATGTTTGAAAACACAGTTTTGAAAACCGTCTGTAAATAAGGGCAAGTTTCTCAACAACATAGGCCAACCAAACAGATGTCACAGTTGTCTCAGTGTTTTCAGCATGTCTAGACACCACGTGGTAATTAACACCAGCAGACCATGCTTCCATACGTGTTAGGAAGAGCAGAGCCCAAGATGTGGTGGGTGTGCAGTGGAAGGATTTTGGGAAATGCAGATGAAGTCAGAGAGAGAGTCCAGCCCTTTCTCACGTCCTGCAAATAACTGTCTGAGCCTCAGCAGCACCCAATTAAGATGACAATTAAGACTGAGATAGACACCAACCACAACTCCTTTGTCAGGATCATTGTAAGGTGCTGCCAAAACACGAGCCTCCCTTGATTTCAAACACAGCCTGGCAAATGGCGGAAAGACAACTCCCAAGAGTAGCTGCAGCAAGCGCTCCAGCTTCTGCTTTGGAGCATACCAGTTTGGAAATTGTAGTAAAACCAAGAACAGGGATCGTGAGCTAAAGCTGTGAAGTATTATACTTCCTAAACCACACACAGGAAGGGGAAATGATGAGTCCTGGAGTTGCTGGCAGAGGAAAACTACGCGCTACTGGGACCCCGCCGGGAACAGCGTGGTGCTCCCAGCCCTCTGAAAGCTGGTGCTTCACGCCAGCGCTGACAGATACTGCACCCCTTCTGCTCATCCCACACTTGCCTGCTCAAAGCGGCATCCTGCTCCTCCTGAAAGTCCTGCTCTCCCTCCTCAGCCAGCCCCGAGCCTCACATGGTCAGACACGCACTGCAGATAGCGTTAGCCTTATGATTAGAGCTGTCTGCTGCGAGACACATTTTAAAATTCATGACCTTTCCCATCAAGGTTCAAAACCGGACTGGCCTGAAGATGAAAGACTGGCTTAGACTCCTGCTGTAAGCCGCTTCCCTTCCTTCCTCCCCCCAGCATTTCTCCTTCAGCATTTACTTCCAATTATTTTACAGGCTGTCTTCCATTAACCATGGTTTTAAAAATTGCTAATGAATTGAGGTAAATTAAAGTTCATCGGTATCTGAACCAAGCATGTGTTTCAACTTTCCAGTCATGCCTGACTATCAAAGGTATCTTCTTTTGTCAGGTAGAAGATGCTCTAGGAAGGCTGCAGCTGGCCAAAAGAGATAGAGCAGAGTTTTGAAGGGAGAAAAACAAGAGGGCTTACGTTGCCTGTGAAAGGAGAATTTGCAGAGGGATTGGCCGTAATACCAGTAAGGTGGAGGAGGGGGAGAAGAGAGGAGGAAATGCAAAACCAGCCACAGCACATGCATTGGCACTCACAGAGTCCTGGACACCTTGCCAATGGAAATTAAAGAGGAATGTGTTTGGTCCTTACCACAATTAGAAGCGACTGAACTAAAAAAATTTAAAAGAAATTTAAAAATCATCCTCTCAGTGGGATTGTTGTCATGAATTGTATTTTACCACTCACACGCACTCCCACTGCTGGCTTTTTCTCAAGGAAAATCCATGAGAATATGAATGCATTTTCCTAATTTACACTTTACAGACCAGGATGTTTCTGCCAGTTCCCAGCAACTGCATGAGCAGCGTTTTCTAGTCAGGCTGGCCAGAAAACAACAATTCATTTTTCAAGGTACTTCAGGACTGAAAACAAGACCTTCCAAATGCAAAAAGGGGATTCTCTTCAAATCTAAACCACGTGGGACCACTCAATGCCAGCCACCTGGCCAGGAGAAGGCCATGTGCGGCCTTTGCAGAGCTAGCTAGAGCACATAGTTCAGCAGAGAGGATGCCCCAAGTCATGGAGAAGCTGCAGATCGCCCTGGACAGCTGTGCTGCATGCATGCATGCTGCTCCTTTCCAGTGCTGTCACCCCAGCCCTGGAAAAAGCTCCCAGCCACTGGAGGGATGCCACTTGCTGGCTACAGGCAGATACCTTCCCATCATTGTCTTTTCCTTCCTTTCCCCACGCAGCATTTGTGGGCAGTGCACTGCATCTCCAGCTGACCCTTTCTTGGCCAAAGCACATGTCTGTGCTTGTCTCCTCTTCCCAGGATCACTGTCACTGATACAGGGGTACTTGGGCAGGAGCAGTCACAGATGGTAGTGGCTTCAGGGCCCTTAAAATAGCCACCATTGAGGTGATGCAGTGTAGAGCCATGCTCAGCCCACGTTACCTGCAAATGAAGGATGAAGCAGTAGTAAACACTTTCACAGGATTTAGCTGTTTCTTGAAAGCCATTACACAAGAACCTTCATGTGATCAACTTCTCCCTGTTCTTTTCTGGTGACTAAGCACATCTTCAGGGACAACCTCTATTACCATTCTTGGAGCTAGCAGTGGTAAAACACCCATGGGGATCTCTAGATGGCCTAGCAAGATGCACAGCCATCCAAGCTCTCCACTGATGTGGAACAGAGGAGTGCAGAGAAACACCTCCACGCTAGCCCTGGACCCATGCAGATTAGCAAAGCCATGAATAGTCACACCCCCCCGGCCCCCACGCTCCGCTCCCGCCCCCCCCCCCCCCCCCCCCCGAGAACCCAAGCAGCCAAAAAGTGCCTGGGGCCTGACCCTTGCATGCTGCTTAGCTGCTCTGAATGCAACAAAGCCTAACATATGTGCCTCTTGGCCTTGGTCACTGGTATTTGCAGATCCTGACATTTTCTCAGCTCTGGGACTAATAGTCCTTCTGCTCTCCCATCCTTTAAGACACAGCCTTCATGACTCCCACTGGTTTCCAGCCCTCCAGAGATGCAAATAGGACATGCTTGGAGGATGAGAAGCATATGGATCTTGTGCCATACCAAGCAGAGCAAGCCTTTAAGCACACCTCAGCTATTTAAAGTGAACAGTCGTGATATTGGAAACTCAGAGAACTGATGGAAGCACCTTAGGTCTCCGTGAGAACTTAGTCTTTCATCACTGATTTTCCTTTGCTGTCTCAAGATGCAGGCCTCAACAGTTCCTCAAAAGGACTGAAATTGGAGTGGCTTACTCCAGAGAGCATATGAGAAGTCTGTGGAGAGGAGAAGGCATCCAAAGAGAGACCGCGCAGCCAAGCTCTTCATCTCCAGGAGTTCCTGAATCTTCTTCCACTGAAACAGCATGCCTTTTCATATAATTGTATGTTTTATGTGATGATTTCAGTCCTGCTCTGCAACAACAGGTGCTCACCTGGCATCCCCTTTGTTCCTCTCTTCAGGTCAACTTCCTGAGAAGTCCTGGGATCCCTTCCATTGCAGTACAAGCTCATGGCCAGGGCTATTATGCCTTGCCCAGAGAGAATATATTATTTTCAGACAGAAAATAAACGTGATGAATTTTCTCTTGATGTTAGAGGAGACAGAGCTCCTTCCTCCTTGCTGGGTATCACAGAGAGAGCACCATCAGTCCCTCTTCTCCCCAGTAAGGGTGAGTTCTGCCCGTTGTTGGCAGGGTGGCACTACTAAGTCATGACCTCAAATAAGATAAAACTGAAAGAAGCAGAGATGATTTGTGAAGACCTGTGTCTCTATCCAGTTCAGCACGACGACCAAGGGCCGGCAGCACTGCGTATCACTGTGCAGATGTTGCACGAGGAGAGATTGGTTCATGTCAAACCAGGCCATCCAAAAGCACTTCCTTACCTCACCTAAGCAAGAATCCCCTTGCCATTATTCTGCATAACACAGGTTGAACCTACAGACAGGGGCAGTTACTGATGCCACAGCATCCGAGAAGCCTGCTGTCCTGGGAAGCACAGCAGGTAAAGGGGAATGGATTCACTTTGCTGAGTGGGAAGTTCAAATTTATCACACTTGATGTCTTGCCAGAGGTTCAGTGTTTATTGATGAACACCTCTCATGGGCTGGGTAGAGGATGGAGATGAAGGTCTGTCTCAGTATGCATTTCTGTGTGCTTTTTTCTACTTAATAAACAATGATTAAAAAGTTAATGCCAGTGCCTGTGTTTGCTGCCTTGAGCTTCCTGCCACACAGAGGTGGTATGGAGAGGAAGAACCAAACTTCTCAGGATAAAGACGACCAGAATGGACCACAGCTCAAAAGAGCCCCGCACAGAGATATGTGTCAAAAGAAGGAGCTGTGATATAAGTCACTGACAGTCCATTACATCCTCAGATCCATACATCTGCAAGCCAGGGCAAGCTGGGGACATGGCAAATGACACGGCACAAGGGGAACACCATGCCCAGTTGCTGGTGCTCCTTAAAACTGGCAATAAAGTCTCACAATCACCAAATAAGATGCAACTGACATAAACAAGGACAGCTTGCACTGACATGGGACTCTGACCCTTCAACATGTGAAGGGTAGCAAAGAAACACCCATGAAACAGACTGTTTCTATTCCCAAAGCCTCTTTTCAAGTGCCTATTACTTTAAAAAAGCCTGACTCCTCAGTTCCTTAGAGACTCCTGAAGTCCTTGAAGGTTAAAAAAAATTTAACAAAATCAGTCCTTACATGAAGGGAATATCCGATTTCTGTCCTGTAAAATACCTATTGTATAGCAGCAAAATATTCACACTTTGACACATATCCAGTTTCTGGCACTGCTGTGGCCCAGAATTGTCTTAATATTTTTGACATTCTTATAGTTCCACCACACCAGCTTGGTCCATACTACACTGTTTGGTAGAGGAAAACTTGCTTGGTTTTCCATTTTTTGCTGTTTTCAGAGTGTTCTTCAAAGACCTGAGTAAACACTGAACTTACCCAGATGACACTGTTGTGAACCGTACCTAAAAAACATGTTTTCCTGTTGTTCTCTGAGAATGGCTTTGGATCGAAACTACAGTGTCCCTAGTTCAGCCTGGGACAACTCAGTTGTTTATATCAAGGCAGGTGTCAGCAAAAAAGGAAGTCCCTAATAGAGTGACTGAGCAATGAGGAAACATCTAGATGTTCCAACTAGAGAGAAGGTAACTGTAGGCAGAGACCAGCCCAAAAGTCCTGGTAGCAAGCCTATGAAAGTCCAGGTCCAGCAGGCATCTGAGAGAAAGGCAAATGCCATCCACCCACATACACTCATGAAGGGGGATGTAAACATCAGACACCCATGAACTTGGAGCACAAATCTCAGAAGAAGAACAAGAAAGGATTAAAGATGCAAGTGCTAGGCTACACGAGATCCAAGTGGGCGTGCTGATCTGCCAATACACAGTGTCATAGCAAATCCCTATCAGGACTAAAGCTGGTATTCAGTTACCCCCACAACATTCTCTAAAACAGATTGACACAGTATCAGTGAGATACTTGTCTCATGTTGCTGAGGTGTTTCTAAGGTGATCCTAGACATCTTACCAGGGGTTTTATCCTAGCTGTAAAGGTACAGGTGATTCTACTGATTAGGGCACTGGCTTTTGATATTGGAGTCTCAGGTTGGCATTCCTGTCCTGAATTGAGCAGCAGCCACCTGATGCCATATTGTGATTCAGCAGTGATGTGGAAGTGATATACTAGAAAGATGCTAGCCAAACCCTTCCCTCCAAACAAAATCCAAACATATTTCACTATTAAGAAAGTTCAAACACTAACTTGGACAGGCAAAACAACTGACTTGTATTAGGAGATACATACAGTTTCTACCAAAATCAGTGTTTGCACCCACTTCCACCTGAGCATGGTTCTAAGAACCTGAGTATTTTTGTGGAGCAAGTAAAAAAGATAAGCCATGGTTTAGCCTACGTCCTTAACCCACTTGCTTTCATACTGGTATATTAGTGGATAATTTTCTTTTAAAATAAATTACTTGGAAAAAAAGAACACACTAAATGGAGAGCAAAGATGACACTGTATAGACTTTTGAAAATAGCCTAAAGAAATCTCAAACTTGGCAAGAGAACTCTATTCTCTATTAAACTCTGTGGGATGATTTGAAAGTCCAAAGAAGTTTGTATCATTCTCTCTCTCACAGAACTTGAAGCAATTTTCGTAGCCCCCTATTTAATTACCCTACACCCCTGCTGGTTTCTTCCTCATTACATTCAATATTTTTCAGATGGGATACCAGTATTTCATTGCCCTTTCATAAAATGGAAAATTGATTGCAAATTACATGTTTCCCCCATTATGGATATTTGATTTACTAGCAATCACAGTACAACACACCACCACTAAGGAAACTGCTGGATTTGGTCCAGAGGAAACTAAATGAGGTCCAAAACATTGAGTTCTTAAAACAAAAAAAATTTACACCTCTGTGTACGCCACAACATACTGACCTGACAGCCACAGGGCAAATTTCTTCCACTCCTGTGCAGATGGGATGCACTAGATGCCTTGTGTATGCCTTGTTCCCTATCACATGAAACAACTACTGCAGGAGCAGCAGCAACAGCCAAAGCTTCCTGATGCAGTTTGGCTGGAAGCCTTTGATCTACACCCAAAAAAAAAACCAAAAACAACAAACCAACCCAAAAAACCCCCCACCACTCCTGTACAAGGACCACCCCAATATCCTCAGCTCTTCAGCAGGTAGCTTCTCTGCTCTGAAGACAGCTGGAATGCCAGTCCACACAAACTGGGGGTTGGTGCAGATGCACCCACTGTGAAGCAACCGAAGGCGAGCGTTTACACCGAACAGCGAAGAGACATGGTGTCACCCGCTGCTTCTACAAAGCAAGGACTTGAAAACAGAGTCACTCTAGAAGGCAGGAAGCAACGTGCAGCGTTTGCTGCATCAGACACATGTCACACACCTTGGCACACATGTGTTTGTCAGGCCTACGTTTCCTCTTCCAATGGAAACCTTTAATTTTTGCATATAGGAACACGGTTCATATCTGTGTCCTCACCAGAGACTGAAACTGGGGAAATCTCAAACGACACTAGCAACCTCTTTACAGAGAGGAGATCATCGATGGCTTTTCCTGCATTTGTAAGAGATTTCTCTCAGCTCGTGCACTGATCACTTTCCAGGCTCGTTACAGTTCCTCTGTAACGAACAGCCACGTGCACCCTGCTGAGTAAGAAAAATCGAGCAGCAGAGAAGAGACTGTCTTTAGTGCAACCTGCTTTGGTTACCATCACCTGAGCTTGCCAGGTTTTTTCTGTCCTCGCCTCCTCTTCCACCTTTGAGTCTATTAACACCTCTAAAAAGAAGAAAAAAGGTCAAACTGTTCTCTCAAATTGGAACATTCCTGATAAATCCATTGTACATACAATATTAGGCCAGATCTGCATACCTCAGTGTGTGCCAAATTCTGCTTGTTTTGAAAATTCCATCTTCTCCTAATTTCATGAGCTACATGCTAGCTCCTGATAGGCCTTGAAGACCAGGGTGTCAGAGTTCCAGACAGTGACAAACAGCAGTGGGGCTGCAGCACTTGGTCTTAAAAAGTGTACAAGCTCCAGCACAACCCCAGCAAGGTGAAAATGTAGGTAGTATTAGCAAAAGGTGCCCCAGCTGCAGCCAGTTTCCTGCACAGGATATAATACCCTAGCAGCTAGAGAAGATCCTATCACTACAATAATTTTCATTTTAGAGCCTTTCACAACTATCACAAGGTAGGGATGCCACTCTCTGTTCTGCATTGGTACCCAGTAAGTGGCTGGGAACATATTATGAGCATGGAGCAAGTCCAGGGTGGGCAGAGGGAACTGAGACAGCCATGGAGCAGGTGTAGTCTGGCACCATGAAGCTACTTTGCAAAAGCCAGAGAGAGAGCAAGCAGAGCCCACATGTCCCGAGCATCAGTTCAGAGGCACAGTTGGGAAATGCTTGCTCTCAGGACCAGATGGAGGAGGCCCTGTGCTGTAGCAATAGGACTGTAAAGGGAAAGGGTTGGAAAAGCAAGGAGAAAGAAATCTCAGTCCTTGATCCCCACGGACAAAGCAGGCAGGGCACCCTGCCTGTGGAGGCACCGCTGCTTCGTGGCCCTTGGTGGCTGGTACACGTGGCTGAGGAGGAGCTTTGCACCCAGCTGTGCTCGTAGAAAGCCTGTGCACCACGATGGCAGCCTAGCATAAGCACTGCCCCAACCGGCACCACACGTGTCCCTGCTACACACAACTGTTCTGCCCGAGCCACATATTTCTACTTCATTTCCTAAGTTTTAGCTTATGTCTGGCAGATAAAACAGCATCCATCAATCAAGCTCAGTGAGGCTGTTATCTGCAAGAGCAATAATTCACCCTCTATAGTCTCTCCTCCAGCTGCCTCCTCAGTCCAACAAACTAAGCCAAACCATCCTGGAGCTCTCAGGACAGGCCCATATGCCCAGCATCTGGAGAAGGCACGCAGAGAGCACAGCCTGTGCCTTGCCAGGGCCATGGTAACTGTTGGAGGTTTTCTTCTCCGGCACAGCTTTGATCTGGATCCTCATGCAACCCATCAAAATGGGCAGATGGCAGCCACCCCCAGGCCCCAGCAGGAGCTCCCAGAAACCCTAGGACAGCATGAAAAATGCCACCTGGAAGAGCATCTCTTCTCACCTGTTCTGCAGAAAGGATCCCCAAGTGATGTGCATCCTGAGATGACAGATAACATTAATTGTTGGAAACTCTCCTGAACACTGTGTTACTGGGATCTTAAGTACATTATATAAGACACTATGGGTGTTATTAACAGCATCCAATATAAAAATGAATACTTAGCGGATCTTGCTACCAAAACGTCTCAGAAAATTTCATTAAGAGCAGTAAATTATGACAATGAGAGATAATTTTACAAGTGAAGGCCTGAAACCCTCTGCAATTTCATGCTATGTTTGAAAAAGTAGCAGAACATGGAAAATAAAATGCTCATAAATTTAAGCCACAGAAATTAAAGGCTACATGAAGATTAAATAATAACAGTGTGTAGAAGAAAAGCTACACAGACACACACACCAGTTTGAGGACTCATACCGCCTACGAGCAGGACTAACAAGAGGCCTAAGTGAAGCAAGAACTGCCTATGGCAATTTTCAAGCCTGCAAAATGACTAGTAGTGTTACCCATCCTTCTTCGCCTGTGCTAGCACCCCAGAGCCAGGGGGGCAGATGATGGACTGGGGCTGGAGGGACAGACACGCCCCAGCTGCCACGACTGCCTCATGGCTCCCTGTCTGCCAACAAGATCAGGGACCCCCCAGCAAGAACCATTCCTGCCCTGCCCGTGCCCACCTTCACCTGCCTCCTCCAGGACCTAGTCATCCTGACTCTGTGCCAGGTCCCGCCCCCACCCTTTACATGGAAACATTCAGTGTTGCCTGTGCAGCTGAAGAGTTTGAGCCCTTAACTATTGCTGTTTCAGAAATAACATTTGTGGGGCTGGGCCGCCAGAACAAACCATACCTTCCGCACTGATTTACTGCCTTTTATTTTCTTCTGGAGGAAAAAGGCAAAGCTGTGCCAATACTACATTACTCAGCTCTAAAACTGCTAGTCAGGTCACCACAAGACTTGTGCTCTTCCCATGGATCTGTTACCTTTTAACTCTGTGTTGTGGTTTAACCCAGCAGGCAGCTAAAACTACCACACAGCCATCAGCTTGCTCTACCTACCCCAGTGAGGTGGGGGAGAGACTTGAAAAAGGTAAGAGCCATGGGTTGAGATAAAGACTGTTTAATAGGACAGAAAAAAACCAAACAGAATACACAAAACAAGTGATGCACAGTACAGCTGCTGACCACCCAGAGCTGATGCTCAGGTCCTGAACCATGCTGCCTCCTGGCCAACTCCCTCAGTTATATACTGAACATATCATGTGGTATGGAATATCCCTTTGGCCAGTTTGGGTCAGCTGTCCTGGCTGTGTCCCCTCCCAGTTTCTTGGGTGCCCCCACCTTCTCCTTGGCAGGGCAGTTAGAGAAACCAAGAAGTCCGTGACTGCTTGGCAACAACTAAAACATCAGTGTGTTATCAGCATGATTTTCATCCTAAATGCAAAACCCACTGCTAGGAAGAAGATTCAATATTACCTTGCTACAACCAGGACACTTTGACCTGAGCAGACTGTTTAATCTCTATGTTGCAATGAGCTCACCTTTAAGACAGAAATTAGTCTATTCATATAAAGGGCTTTGCATGGAGGAGATGAAGGCATGGATTAAGTGAGTAACCATACAAAATTAATTTTGCACTTCAAAATGGAGGGGGCACCAACCTAGGCAGCCTTACACAAATGACTATGAATAAATACACATGCTTAAAACTCACTGTAAGAGGTAGTTCATACTTGAGTTGGAGAGAAAACGACAGTAAGATGATCAGCATAAAATGGATTGGGAGATGTTTGAAAGAGAGGTTTGAAAAAGAAGTGTGATTGGCATGCAGAAGGTGGGCAGATTTTTCCAGACACAGAAAGCAGCATGAGAAAGGCTTCCAGCGCCAAAGGAAACAAGATAAACGGCCTACCAAGCAAAGAAAAGTGAAAATGGGAGCTGTGTTTCCAGCAAGATAGATGTCACTGTTGCTCCCACAAAATATGTGCAAGTATTTTGCAACATCTGTTCTCAAAATGTCACTTTTCAACAAGAATGGGCATTGCCCGCATGTGCAAGAACCTAACGTGCACGTATTTGTATTTTGCATGGGCTCATCGTGTTGGTGCAACTAGAAACTGATGTTTGAAAATTTGGCCCCGAGTAGCTTCACTGGAAGCAGAATGCAGGCAGATTTTCATGAATCTCAATGTGCTTTATTTTTACGGCACTATCTTTGCTGAATCCAGCAGAAATACCATTACCATGATAAGCTCTGTTGCGTAGCGTGCCTAACCAACCCATATAAAAAGCAGGGAACCTTAATTATACATTGGAATTAATTTATATATTAGCAGACTGTAGGTCACACAATACCTATAGTGTTGAATATCAATAGTATAACCAAACATCATAGCAGGATTGCCACTTCTTGAAGCTGCCATCACATCATACAGGAGTGCTGGCTGGTCAGAAAGCTGGGACAAGAAACAAAATGAAGAAGAGGAGCAGATAGAGGATGTGTTTGCAGAAAGAGCTTGTGGATCATAGCTATGGAGAAGTCTGAACAGCATCAGAAAAAAAACAGACTGAACTAGGACTTTACTGGGCAGACCAATAGGTCCCAAATTTCATAAAGACCCACCACGCTCTCTCCACAAGATTTCTGCCTCAAGCAGCTTGGAGGCACTGAGCATGAACCATCTGGGCCAGCAAAGGCAACTGCTCTGTGTATTGCTCCCATCTTGCCCGTCACAAAATGGAGGAACTGAGACTGGAGATTGCAGTAGGAGAAAGGAAAGCAGGCAAAAGCTGATCTGGGGAGCTATATCTGCCTGCTATGGGACTAGGAAGGCCCCTTAGACCAAGTGGCTTTTTGGACTTTACCAATGCATAGCTCAAATACTTCTTCTGAACTTGACAGAATCATTTCATAGAATCACAGACAGGTTTGGGTTGGAAGGGACCTTAAAAATCATCTAGTTCCAATCCCCCTGTCATGGGCAGGGACATCTCTCTACCAGATCAGGTTCCCAAAGTCCCATCCAACCTTGGACGCTGCCAGGGAGGGGGCAGCCACAGCTTCTCTGGGCAGCCTGTGCCAGGGCCTCATCACGCTCAGACATAAGGAAGAACTCCTTTACCATAACCGAAATCTACCCTCTTCCAGTTTAAAGCCATTACCTCCTGTGCTATCACTCCACTCCTGGAAAACCAGTCCCTCTCCGTTTTTCCTACAGGCCCCCTTTAAGTACTGCAAGGCTGCTATCAGGTCTCCCTGGAAGCTGAGCAACAGCAGCTGAAATGGAAGTCACTGGGCTGTATAAAATGCAGATGTAGGAACAAGGTGATAAACAGAAAGTAGACTGGAAAAAAAGAAAAAAGGTGTCTAAACCTTGCATTCACTTTGACCTTGATCCTGCACTCTTTGCTGCTGCTTCCACTTACAACATGAAAGTGATGCTCTTCCATCTCATTGTTCTACTATGAAAATAAACCCATCAATATTTTTAAAGCATTCAGGATACTGTCATGCTGAATGACAGCAAAAACCCTCTGAGGAAATTAATAACTCTGTCTTCGGTGCAGTATCTGAATAGGATACTGGAATTAAGGGATCAGCTCCTACCTGCCCTGTTAGAAAATGATGAAGAAAACCTACTAAAGAGCTGCTTAGCGAATGAGGACTGTCAGTCCCATTGCCTGAATGAGGTGCCATCCTGTGAAGCCATCTGCAATCGTGACCTTAAAGCCTGTCCCATAATGCACCTCTGCAAGGCAGCCAAGTTGAAGCCACTCTGGCAGCTCAGCCATGGCAGGGGTTTCGGCAGGGCCTGGCAGTGTGGGATGCAAAGGTCCACATGCACAACACCGGATGACCAACTATGGAAAAACACCCCTGTCTCCAACACAGCAGAATTTCATTCTCTACGCTTTCACTGAAAAGCGTATCCCCCTCACACATTCACAGCCTATGCAAAACAAAATGCCCATCACGCAGAACAGCAGGAGCACTGGGACAAGCTAAGACATGTGGGGATGGAAGGGGCTGAGCGGCAACAGGCAACTCATCTGGCCAGAGGGGAAACCCCCAGGAAGCAAAGCCGAGGGGAACAACCCTGAGGCACAGGCAGGGAAGCTCAGTGGTACAGGAGAATGGGAGCTAAAGCGAAGATGAGGTCAGGCAGCACGGAGCAGTGCTGGGGGAAAAGTAGTCTCAGAAGGGGTAGCTGGCAGCAGCCGGGGAAACGGCACCCTCTGGGAAACAAGGTATGCAATTAAATCATGCCTGTGTAAAACGTCTCTTAAAAGCCTAAAAGCTCTGACAGGGAGGAAGAGTGAGACCCCTTCTTAAAATTACTCCCAGAAACATCTCAGCCATGAAACTCTACTGACTGATGTTAAAAGCCTGTACAGGAAGGCTACGAGCAGGGCTCATCCAGGCAGGCACAGGAATCCAGGTGAGAAGTGGGCAGCAATCTGGCAGAGGATGTCATGAAGCCAAATTTTTCCCTGTCGTTCCTGGCATCCCCCAACTCCTCTCCAAGGCAATATGGCTTTTCCCATCCTTGTCCTGAAGGCAGCAGCACACGGAGCCCTACCTCGCTCTTGGGGCAGGACACCCAGCCGACGCTCTCCAGGAAAGAAGTCAAACATCAGAACGAAGCAGAAATAAACCACCACAGGCTGAACCAAAAGAAGCTGCAACCTTGAGCCCCAGAGCAGAAGAGCCACAGCTGTTTCAAGGGCTGTGCCTGCTCCCTATTGTGAGCACAGTACATTTTTATATATAGATCTTGCTTTCAAAACGCCAGCCCTCTCCTAGGCCTGCACTTTGAGGTGATTGTTGCTATTTGTGAATAACTTGGGAATTAATTAATGTAAAGCCAACCAGCTTATAAATGGTTGGCATTGTGAACAGCCCCAGAATCATGGGGAGAGCAGTTTATGTGGTCAGAGCCACATTCAGTGCTGTATGTCAAGGGAGAAGATTTATTATCACGGTAGGTCCATTTTCCAAAAGTTTGCAAGGGCTGCTTTATAGTGAAGGGGCACTGTTCACAGCACAGTCAGCACCTTTTTTTTTTCCTGGGGTGTATTATAAATCCTTACTAGGAGAAGGTGGGGGAGGGTTATTTAGGGAATGAATTCTCAGCATAGGAACAGCATAAATTATATATTTACTATGGAAAGAAAGAGGAAAGAAAACCAGAAACAAGCCTTTTTTAAAAAAAATAAAAAAGAATACAAAGTAGTAAACTTATTTTCTATCCTGATGACAAGAGTTGAACTCCCACATTACAGCTAATTAAATTAAATGAGCCTACTAAACTGGATTATAACCTATAAATATTTTTGGTTGCTTGCCTCCCTCAGAAACCATCTTTGATTTAAAAATATCACTGAATAAAAACAAATAGCTCATAATATGGTTTAGGTAGTTGATAATTAGAAGGAGGAGGAAGGAAAGGCATGTGTACTTTTTTATAAAAAGAGTCAGCTGGGTATTTTTAAATAAAAAACAATCCTGAATAGACCAAGGCGAAATGGAGAGTGGCAGCGGCCACCAATTTCCAAATGAAGTAGCAAGGTTGTGGTGGGCAAGGGGCTGGGAAGGGGAGCAGGGTGACTGTGGCCACGCATGGGGCCAAACAGTGTTTACTCTGGGGAGGGAGCATCATCAGGGCAAGCTGTGCTCTGAGAGAAGCCATTTGCATTTGGTCCCATCTGTACATGTGATGTTGCTAATTCAGGGCCCAGTGGGCACTGATGAAATGGCCAGGGTAGCGGGATGCCTCTTTCTATGCTCATCTCTGCCACTGATGGCTGCATGCCCTTGGGCACGTTCCCCAGCATCTGTGCCTGGAACAGCATCCGTGCCTGGAACAGCATCCTTCCTCCATCCTTACCTGAGGTGTCTCAATCTTCTCCAGCTCACTCCCTAATTTTACTTTCAGTCCATCACCTGTAGTAATTTGGCTACAGGTCCTTGGGGCTAGGGACAGCCCCTGTAGTTGTGATCAGCCTTATTGTCTGCTTTCCCAGTGGAGCTGGTGTGGAGGGGATGGAGCTGCTGGGCTTGGCTGAAGGTGACTGCCACAGAGCTCTCCTGTGTGCAAAACCACAGCTAATACCCATCTTACTCCATTTCCCAGTTGATACCCATGTCACTCCATTTCCCAGTCAGCACAATCCCCTCCTCTCACCACAGTTTTGGTTTTTTTTGCTGCAACTGGGATGCTCTAAGGCTCCTGGACATTCGTCATGGGGTTTTACCCCAAGATTCTAGTTCCACAGTGATACATGGATCTTGGTAACAGGGGGCATGCAAAGATATTCCTAAGTACCACCCTATGATTTGCCTGACAAATATTATACCAAGAAAAATATCTGTGTTGAATTTTCCCAGCTAAACTGCATGCGAATTACGATCTTTCCCTGAAAGCTTCGCTATTGTTGTGTTTTCTTGAAAAGAGAGTAAGAAACTATGATGATAGCAATAAAAATTATGATGTTGCATGCTCTCTTGCCTTTTACAGTGAAATTCCTAAAGCCATTTAATAATCACCCTGTATTTCTACATAGCACGGAAGAAAATGAAAGGTAAAGTGAAAGAAGCCAAAGAAATCCCATGAGGAAAACTTGAAAATCCATGCTTTTCCCAAAATGCAAGTGAGGAACCAGATAGCATAAAGTATATAAATGAGAGCAGCAGCTCTATTTCATGCTAGTTAGACCATCAGATGTAGAAACCATCATTGCCAAGAACTCCCATGTAGTTAGTTTTAAAAAGAAATCTCATATATGATGAAGTAATTTTGTGAAAAGATGTTTTTTGAATCACTTGTCTAGTGGGTTTCCATAGAAGCCATCCTGTTCTGAGAGCAGTCTAAGAGTCATGTTAAGATCCTGACACCATTCACAAGAGCTGGAAAATTCAGAAATTAAAGATACTGCTTGCTCCCTGGGTCACACATGAGCTCAGACTTAGTTGTGTTCAAATAGCACCTCTTTCTTTAGAGGAAGAAACTGACAAAAGCTTTGCACCCCTCTCTGATAACTATAAGAAAAAGAGGGGGGATTCGGGGGGGGCGAAGGAATAAACACTGTAGGACTGAACGGCGTGAAGGGCTTTTCTTCCTCTTCAGACACTTTGAATCACATGGGATTTCCCTCACATTTAAAAGGGGATTAAATGTAGCACTAAAAACACAACAAGGAAGTCTTTGCTATACTGTATTTGTTTTATTTGAGCTTCGTGACCAATAAGAGAACCATGCCTACCATGTCAACTACTTTTACCAACAAAAGCACAACTCTCCTGCACTGAGAACCTGAGCCACAAAGAGGTTTTCTCTGGCTCTTGAGCCCTATCCTCATCCATTGCCCCACAGCCAGCTGCCCAGGCTTTCGCATCCCTACCCCTTGTGCCCCACTACTGCCTGTCCCAGGACCAGTGTCTGGGGCACAAAGAGCCACACAAATGACAGAAATCCTCATCATGGAAGTGTCCCAGTGCTCCCTTGTCTCTCCTGTTGTGCATCACGGAGACCTGCCTCTCAGCATAGCACAGCACAGGTGTTAAGTGGTCATACAGAAGCTGTGGTGTCTGTCACAGGGAATTTGAACAAAGCCTTCTGAATCCATACAGAAGAGGACTCTTCCCCATCCATACAGAAGAGGAGGAAAGGGGGAGTGCAGTGAGAGACTTCAAATATCATCAGCTCCTCTGCTGCTAAATCGTCTCACAGTAGACTGAGGGGTAGAAATCATAGCTTCTTTCTGCTGCTAAGGAGAAATTCCAGCAAGTTGCTCTTATTTAAAAAAAAAAAAAAGTAAAAGAAAAAAAAAAAAGAGATGTTTAACTGAAGTATTATCAGAGATTTGGGAGTATTAAGAGCCTGTTCAGCTGTGCCCTTGTTAACAGATGTCCCCAGCAGTGAAATGCAATTAATATGGAGAGGATTTCTGGGGATGTGGGGATGGATAGGTCAACCAAATAATCCCACGTTAAAACTAGCGGGTTGTTAATAGTTAGTAGCCCAAGACAGTTCTGATACAAACATTTAGGTGGCACTTGGCTTGCTGAAAGGCTTTGTAACAAAATCAGTAAGCTTTTCACATCATAGTGGCACTGATGCTTCTGTAAAACCCTGGCAAGGAGCCTGCAAAGCCAAAAATGCCCTGCACTGCCACATTACACGCTAAGAACCACTTTTATCCCCTCTCTCCATTGCCTTCCTGAGCATCCTGGTCTTTACCCTCTCTCATCTTCTTTGATCTAGTTCTCAAGAGAAGAACATCTGATCCCAGTAATCTCAAAAGAGCAACAACAGTGGGAGGCCCATTAAATCTCATTTTCAGCTTGTCCTGAGAAATTGAGAGGAGGGAGAGGATGAACAAGAGAATCCTGAGCATGGGAGTTGCTGTAAATAAGGGAAAACAGAGGGCACATCAAAAGGGAAGAGGTTGTTGAAGGATCAGCGGTCCCAAGCTAGAGATTATTAAAGGGGATAGAGAGGGAGAGACGCCCCAGCTAGTTCTCCACAAGCAGCAAATGTCTGTGGTGAAGGAAGCATGAAATAAAATACTGGGAAAAGCCTGCACTAACACAACATCAAGATCGCAAGTGTGAATGCAAAGAGGCCTTTGAGGGCCATCATTACACATCCTGTGCATTAACACTGAAGTTGCACTAATGTAGGAGTTGGAAACCTGAACCCTTTCAATTATATTTGACTCCGGAGGCTCAGAGGCACACCTCCACACCCCAGGGCTTGGATGTCCCACAGAAGCCACAGAGAAAACTTGTCACACTCCAGTTGTGGGCAAACACAAGGGAGTTCTTTTGGCCAGTTTTAGTTTACAAAGATTTTTGGGAAATAACCTTGCTGGGCTAACTGCTAGCAGGGGAGACAAAATACAAGGTTCCTGGGGGTGGAGGGGAGGCTGAAGTAAATGAATCCCTGTATAATACAGTATTCAATAAGCCCATTTACTAGATGTCAGGAAATCAAGACACCGCTATGAATTCTGTAAACTCTTCTCTTAGAGCAATGATTCAGAGAAAGGGGTTTGTAGATTAAAAGAGACCACACAGGTTACTTCTGATCTTCAAAGCAAGTTTGGAGTTCAGATGACCTACACATTTGTAGATGAACAATCCTGGGAGGAACCTGACTCTGCACACAGTCTTGGCACAAGCCTGAAAAGCCACACGGCCAGGACCCCATCAGCACTTCCTCCGCTCCAGGGGCGCCAAGGCAGCTGATGAGGCTCAGCAACTTCTAGTGATTAAAGAAACAGGTGGAACAACATCACACTATCACCCGGGAACTTCGCACGCTTATTTTTCTGCTGCCCTCACACTCAGACACTTTCCTTTCATTCCCCTCCTCTCCTCCCCCGCCGCATCCATCATGAAAAATTAATTTCCCTTTACTGGAGTTCACAGGCAGGAGAGGAAGTTAAAAATAAACAGCTTGCATACATTCATTTGTATCGAGGGGGAAAAAAATCCCATCATTTCAGGCTTTGGTGTATCTAAAATTATGTAATCTTGTCCACTAGCGGGGTGGAAACATTTTAGCTGACAAACAGGGGTGCAGAGCAGACATACCGCTGGAAGCTTGAAATAGCAAGTGGCAGGCATTCAAATAAAATAACCATAGTGAAATGTAGAAGATTAGAAGGGAAAAGGACACAAACCAGCTATGACTTGACCTTGGTTTCAGTTTACTCCAGTTGAAACAACTGAGATACTTATAGCCCTAAGCCTCATCATTTAGTCAAGAATTGCCTGTGATGAAAGCAGTTGGAGGGAAACATTTTTACACACATTTGTCTGCTCTAATTTTCCTCCAGCTGCTGCCTTTCCAAATCTGATCTCCAGACAAACAGCATCAAGACAGGTGATTTAATAGACCGAGCTAAATTGAAACGACTCTGGCAGCCAGCGCACAGAAATGATATCCAGCTACCTCGGGTGAGGAGATCGCTCTGTGCTGGAGAATGAATGGGTAAGGGAGATAAGCCTTGGCTCAGGAGCTGTTGCTGGTGCCTCCTGGCTCTGCCACCTCAGCTGAAGACACAATGAGGACGACTGACAACTAGGGATGTCCTGCTCTGCCTGCTGCTCACCCCCATCTCCACCCCAGCCCAGCTCCCAAATTTGGGGTCACTGGGAAGGACTGCATTGCAATGTCATGATCGACATCCCCCTCAAATGGGGTGCTTGGGAACAAGGCAGTCCCTCACCCTTTCTACTTTTCTCTCCCATCATCTCCTCCTCCTCGCCACAGCTTCTTAGCACCAGGGCTTGCCCAAACCTGCAGAGGCTCTGTCAAGGAGCCCAGAAAACTGTCCCCACAAGAAAAGGGAAAGGGTGTCTCAGACAAGACAGCCCCCTGAAAAAAGGATGCAGGAGGAGAGCTGCACAGTGATGAGACAAGAGGGAATAGCTCACCATTGGATAAAGGCATCTGCAACATACACTGGACCCCTTGGCGTTCCACTGGAGATACCTTCTGTTCACTGTGCAGCCGTGACATCACCAGTGACAACGCCAGGGGAGAAACACAGACACTGTCCTTTCATCTGGGAATGGCTTCTACTTCATCTTTTATTTTTTTATAATTAGGTACTGAAACCAAGCAAGGGAACAGGCAAATCCCTGACTCAGTAGCAAAGCCTACTCAGACTGAAAGTTGCCATGCTTGCACTTCTCACTCAAGCAAGCTGACAGTATTTATGCACACATAGTGCCATGAACAACCACCGAGGCACCAGGCAGGAGGCAAGGATCATCCCCCACCACTTTTATAAACCTACCGCTTGCATTTCCCTCCCTGCTCCCCCCACCCCCCCATAGCATCATCCACTGTCCAGCAAAACCTCCTTCACACCTCGAAGGCGCTTGGGTATAACCAAAACTGTGCCTGCAGACAAGCAAGCAATTCCCCAGGAGAGTCCCTCGGCCTCGGCGCATTTCTGTTTTGCTGAAAGGTACAAGCCCTGCTGTTGATCCTGCATTTGTGTGGGAGCATGTTTGCATTCTTAAGAGCAGTGGTGCAAGTCACTTTCCCTGGGTATTATCATGAAAAGCTAGGTTTCCCCCAATTGCTTTTCTGTGCTTCACAAGATTGCCACTTTGGGTTTTGTGCCGGGGCAGCAGGGGTGAGATTAGCTTCCCAAAGAGAATTAAATCCATAAAAGAGGTAGAGGAGGGCCTGCTGGTGCTATTCAGGGGCACTGGGAAGATACACTCTTCTGCAGACGGAGCTTCAGAGCATGGCCCTCCTAACCTTTATTATTATTCTTTCACTGCCAGGGAAATTAATTGATCAAAGCAACCCAATTCTTGGCACAAATGCTTGAAGCTGAGAATCTGTTCAGACCTTGAGCTTACAGCCAGAAACCCCCTAAAGTCCCTAGCAGGTTTGCACTCAGCTTCTACAGGGAGCATGTCCCAGCACTGCAGTAAAGAGGCTGTGACAGAGAACACTGAGAGAGAGGGGGGAAAGGGCCGCTTAGACAAGCTCGTAAGGATTTGATTTCAAGTAGGCTGGCTTGGCTCAGAAAGGCTGGACAACTGGGATTGTCTGAACACTGCAAGACAGGAAGCCAGAGATGGCAATGGTGTGCTGCTGCTTCACCAAGGGTATCGAACCTCAGAAGCATCTCCAGCCCCGTGGTGTCACTTCATCACATTTATTTTAGCATGTGACAGGGCGAGTCCCCAACGGGGCTCTGAAGTCAGCACTACAAAGGTGGAGGAGGCGGCCGCTTCAGCGCTTCACCTGCTTCAAAGATGCCGCTCTCACGCTGTAAGCAACCACCTCAAAAACAGGGGAAGAGGCACAAAATGAAAGAATTGAAGTAAAGCTCCCATCCAAGGTAGGGGGAGCCATGGAGGACACACATCCATACAACGCCGCTGCCAGGCAGGCAGCTCCCTGGCAGTGCAGTTGCTGCGAGGGTTTGATGGGGAGCGCCTGGCCAGCGAGCAGCTCTCATCACTGGTGCAGACAGACTGCAGCAGCAGCCACCGAGGGTGGCTGGGACGCTGCCACCAACCCTTGCCTGCTTCTGCTGGCCCACAGCCCTGCCGGGACATTCTGACTGGGCTGCTTTGATTGCAGCTTGGCTGTTGCTGGTATCTATAAACACCACCCAAATTACATCTCCCCTTAAAACCCCAAGCGAGTTACTGAAACAGCCCAAGATCAAGAACACGGACCTGGCACAGCCCTAGCAGCAATTGGCAGGGGCAGGCTTTTAAAATTATCTACCTAAATATGGATTTCTAAGAGAGTAACCAGAAGTTAAAAGAGTGTAAACTGTTGTCATAAATATTTGAGTGAGATACAGACTGGAACAAGACTCTTTTGGTCTGCTGGCTGTAAAAGATGCCTTTTACACTTCCCAAACATCCTCTGTCACTCTCATTCCCCGCCCTTTCTTTGCTCCTGTGGCGTTTTCCAGCCTGACTTTATATAGAGTCGATGGCATCTGAAAGGAAAGCTGCGTATGTTTTATGCTCTTCCTAATTTGCAAGAAAAACAAATGTAAATCACACCTCACATTTGCAGTACTGCAAAAGAAAATGTTAGATTTAAGGCTCTGATAGGTACAACAGCAGAATCAAAAAGTACAGTCAGAGTGACTGGATACCAGACAATTTTTTTTTTTTTAATGTCTGCTTGGGAAAAAATAAAGGCTTGAATATGAAATACTATTTCCCCTTGACTCATTTAGCATTGTTTTACATTAAAAAGGAAAAACCTGCATTGTACAAAGCATGCAGCAAGCTGTGTGAGCGGTGTGTATGTTAGAGAAACGTACCGAGCATTGCTGCTTATTTATTAAAATTTTGATATGAGGTGAAACTCAATTTGGTTGATGTCAGCAGACTGCCTAATGAGGTCTCTAATTTTTTTAATTTTTTTTTAATTTTTAATGAAAGGGCAGCTTTATGCCTCCTCTAATCAGCTTGACAAAGGACATATAAGGATGCAAAGAGACATAAATATTATAGCAATTACCAATGAGAAACTCCACAGACAAATGCAGGAAGTAGCTGCAGATCTGTCTGCAGACATAATGGCTGAATATCATGGGTTACATGTTCTGCTGTAGAAAGGAAGGGCGTTTCATAACCCATAAACCACTTTGATCAAAATCTAAAACCAACCCCAAAACAGCAGCTCTATTCCCCCCAGACTCAGACACACTCAGAAAGTACCTGTGACTACGCATGGTCTATGTTCCAGTTTGCTAGTTCTGCGAGCACTGATGCGGCCCAGTTTGTGAGCTTTCTGCTTGGCCCACACCAGGACTTTCTCCTGATCTGGCGGACGGGTAAAACCGCCCTTCAGTCCCCAGCACAGATTCCCAGTCCCACAAAGAGCCTGAGAGGTGGCAGGAGCAACATCAAAGGTAGGTGCAAGGCAAGGTATCGCTACTCGCCTAGGAGTTGCTATGCAAATTAAATGATGCAATGTAAGGGTATGTTAATGCCTGTATTAAGCCTCTGAACATGCCCAGTGTGAACCGTTTCCAGAAGCCTAAGCAGATTCATTCTCAGCTGGAGTCTTGTATAATTAATAAAGGCACTGTGCCTTCTCTCCTGACCCAAGTGGCTGGGTACCAAACCATTTATAGCTTTATAGGTTAACACCAACATCCAAAACTGTATTGGCAGCTTGTGCAGATCCTGGCACATCAGTGTGATGTGTTCCCAGCGTGAAACACTACTTAATAAGCGGGTCACTGCATTCTGCATTAGCTTCAGTTTCTGAGTGGGCTCAACGTATAGCCCCATGTAGAGCATATTATGGCAACGACATCTCAAAGGGACAAAGGCATGGATAACTGAAGCAAAGTCCATTTGAAAAAGAAAAAGTAGCCCTGTTCTCACTGGAGATAAAGGTACTTTGAAAAGGGCACTGTCACTGTTCAGACATCCTGGAACATCCTTCAATCTAACTCACTGAAGCAGTTCACATGTGTTACAGGGAAAGATGGTTGCTCCTTTGTGCAACACAGCCCGTACAGATTCGGCCCACTCCTCCCACAACCCCACCAGCAACAATCCCCATTTGACCCACAAAGATGGGCAGCCCAGCTCGCTCTCAATTCCAGCCCCAAACTCAGTGAGCTCGTGGGACACTGCTTCTTCCCTGGAAGAGAGGGTTTGTAAGAGTAGAGGAGCGAATTTAGAAGTTACGGGCCCTTCTTTCAAGTGGAGGTTGCTGCCTGACCAGGAAGACTCTGTTGTGCGTGGGGCTCCACAGTTGAGTGCAGTCACCCCAGTTTTCAGGGAAGATGACTTGAAAGGTACCAGGCTGACTTTGCACTGTGAGGCATCAGAAAACCCAAATAATTACTCAGGTAGTTCTGTGCAGAGAAGAGTGTGAGATGCACACAAAGCTGAATGCTCACACTCAAGCAGTAGCATTTTAAGAAACAGAAATGGTACCTACCAGCAAAGACCAGTGTGCTCAAGTTCCCTGGGCCAGATAAAGTCATAAAGTAAAGGAATGATCTATCACATATGCACTGCATTAGAGTTCTTCATTAACAGAGGGACTAATCAATTTATGGAACTCATGAATCAGTAAAGCTATTACTTATAATGATTATTGGCAAATTAACATATCACAGTGTACTGACCCCGATCCATCTCCAGTGCACGCCTAGCCTCACACAGACAGCAAAAGGCCCAGCCCCACTCGCAGCATTTCCACTCTGCTCAGCTAGACCGGCTCCACTCCACACAGGGGATAAAAACCCGCTGCAGTCAGCCCCCCTGGTTTCCACTCTGGTAATCATACATGCACACAGACTGGGCTAAAGACGGTAAAGCAAAAAAAAAAAAAAGGTATGGAAGATCATAAGCCTTGGCCCCTGGCCGTAAGTTTTAATTCCACTCAAGGGTTACATATAAGCAGACCCAGTGGCTGGGTTCAACCCCTGAGAAAGAAAAAGGTCCCTTGCCAAATTCTGATGTTGATTCAGTTGGCCACT
The DNA here is from genome assembly GCA_027925045.1 of Hypotaenidia okinawae. NCBI lineage: Eukaryota > Metazoa > Chordata > Aves > Gruiformes > Rallidae > Hypotaenidia > Hypotaenidia okinawae. The sequence goes on from BSDF01000002.1 coordinate 67,799,208, forward strand.
TAATGCTTGCTCCCATTTTGAAGGTAACATAAACCAGTATATTACCTCGGACCCAGCTTTAGCCCAACTAGGATCCTAGTGAGGAGCAAGGCCTGTTTGCATGCTAACACCCCAGGGCCAGGCAGCCTGTGCTCCACCAGCACAGCAGTCTTAGAGGGTAAATCAACTGGAGTGGGACACATGCAAACACCTCCCTGCAAGATTAAAAAAAAAAAAGAAAAGAAAAAAAAGTGGTATTATTCAAGCTACACTCAACCACAGAGCACAGTAAGCCACATGTATAAAATGATTCTTTATTAGCAATCCTGTGGCTTTAAACCAGAGGAGACATGGGCTTTGAAATCCTAGAGACAGACGATCATTCCCTATTTAATTCTACTAGGCTTTTTCACATAGGCTTTTTACGGTCTAAACTGACATTCTTCTCTCTATTCATTACCACATTCCTGGCCTAAAAACTGTATGACAAGGGAAAGGAAGTGGAAAATTAGGTTACAGTGCAAACAAACATACTGAAAACATTGCACATTTAAAAATAAATTAACTTTAACTATACTTCGCAAAGGTTAACTTCATAGGTTTTATTATTAGAAAATATCAAAACACTGTTCATTTACTGCAGGGCTCTCCTGCCTGCTGCTTTGTTTCTGGGTCATGTAAGTGTCACAAAGGGTCAGCTCCACATTACTTACAAGCCACGCTTGCTTAACAAACTAATCCACAATCTTTCCAACATTCATCCACTATTAAGCGCTCTCACATAGGGTGTCCTCGACTTCAACGAGGCTCTCGCAGGTTCACCGACACAAGGAAGCTCCTACCAGCTGAGTCCTTGGCCCTCTGAACATAACGAGCAAAGGGGCCAGAAACTCCAGCCCACCTTAAGTCAACAATTCACTACTGAAATCAGAGGTAACGTGCTGCTCTAGACCAGTGGCAAACCCATCCTAGACATCAGTTATTTTGCTGTTATTACTGAATTTGGTTTTAATCAAAGGCTATCACTGGCTTTCCTCATTCCTCATAGCTTATTTCTGTCCTCAAACCAACAGTCCCACCAACACAAAGAGTGCCTAAAATCGCAGGATACGAGTGCAGGGCTCTGTACACTTCTCTGATTTCCAGAATGAGATTTTTTTTTTTTTGGCTGTTGGCTATGTCCAGATGCACTCCCCAGCTTCATGCTGACACCACAGCACCCAGCAGTGCTAATCCCTCTTTCCCTTCCTCAGCTCCTGGGAAGGGAATGTCTGTGGGAAGGGAATACAAGCACCAGAGATTCCTGCCCATTCCAGCCAGGTCCCCATTCGGGAAGGTCAGGGGATAACAAACACCACAACATGCTGTAGCATGAATCCACATTTCGTGTTTCCTCTTCCTGTGTGTTAAATTTGGACAATATTTGAGGTTACATGAGCCACAGAACCGGACCTTGCTGCGATGGGGAAGAAAGCCCCCTAAAATTAGCAGCCTGATTTGAGACAACACCTCAGACAAGATGACATAACTGGGGGAAAAATGCAGTTGTTTAGATCTTTTCAGGGTCTTAATGGGTTTCATCTTTGTGTGCAAGTTGTCAGGTGCCATCACTCCACAGCTCCCTCGTGCTGAAAGCTGCCTAGTCTCTTTACTAGAGCTACAAACATGCACATCTTAATCATCACCATCTTAAATGGACTCTACAGAATAAACCACAGAAGCCCAGCTGCAATATTTACGTTTCTACAATGAAAGTCCCCCAGGGGCAAAAAAAAAAAAAAAAGAGGTGGGGATGGGGAAGGCACCCTTTCTTTCCTTCTTCCTTCTGAGCTTTCAGTGCAATTACATTTGTAATGGTGAATTTATGATATCTTATGTTGCACACAATGAATACTCTATGTGGGTCACCAGATTTGATATGACACTGAAAAGAAAAAGTGGCTCACGGTTAAGCAGAGCTGGAGAACTGGATGGCCAAGTTTTTGTTCTGTCAAGCACCAACATTTCATCACCTTGAGGGCATTATTAAACTTGCCAACCCTTTTGCTCCTCTTATTAGTTAGACATTTCCTGGAGAACAGGAAAGGAGGAGGGGAAGAGCCACTAAAACATACTCACTCTCTAAAGACTTGAAGACATTTGTCCATTTTATGACTCTTACTTGTTCTTGCTCTCTCTGTTGTTCCTATTGTGCCTCTCCCCCATTTGGATTGTGTTGACATCATCACTCCTTTGTTATCTCCCTAAATTAGCTGTAATGAAGTCCTTTGAGCTACATGTGCGTGCCTTATTTTTTCGGTTTTCGCTTCTCTGAACCATCCCTATTCACTCTCCCTCACATTAGAGCCTCCCTTCCCCCAGCCCACAACACGCTTTCTAATCTGCTTTTCATTTGCTCCCTTTCACCTTTGGTTACCCAGTGGCCAATAGCCAGTGTACTTTACAAAATAAATGACATTATAACCGACTCTCACTGAGAAGTGACAGGTGCCCACATGGAAAAAGCTAAGCATTTAGAGCAGAAGCCATCTGAAATTTCAGCGCCCCAAAAACACAAGGACAAAGAGGGGAATCAAGAGGAGATAGAATGAAAAAAAAACAACCAAACTACCCAACCTAAAAGGGCACTTGTAATTTCTGGCACGTGCAAACAAGTCTAAGGCACATTTTTAGCTATAAAACCACTGGACTGCGGATCGTGTAGCCCTGCTACAACAGCCTGTCTGGCCATCTGACCGTCACCTGACTAGATTGGAAACTGGTTTTATGTTGTGTTTTTTGTAATCGCGGTATTTCACAGCACTTTACAGAAGAATGAGTTAGCATACTACAGCTATTATGCACTTAGCAATCGCACAGAGACAACCCTACATGTCTAGAATCAAGTTTATTGAGAAGCTGGTGGGCAGGGCAGACGGGTTATTCTCTGCCTTTTTGTTTTGAGAAGTGTCATGGATCTTTCAGCTAGCCTCTTGCGAGGCAATACAAAAGCTGGGCTGCGGCTTCAAAGGAAAGAAAGAAACAGCGTGTTTTTACTGATTGCTAGCTTGGCTTAAACCAGGTGACCAAGGACTCCATACCCCAAGAATTGCCTCCTATTCCCTATTAGGGTGACTGGAATATTTTCATAAGAGTGTGACTTTCATCGTCCTGAATCCACTTGAGAGTTGGCCTCGAAATATACACACAGTAGAATGATTCAAGCAGAAGCTGGAGAGGACTCCATCCCTGAATGGCCTCACTCTGTTAGCCATCTGGCTGGATATTTACATGCTTTTCTTTCACCCCTGCATGCACAAATGTGCGTGTGTACGTATAGGTAATGTCTCAGTGCAAGGCACACGTACCACATGTTACACTAGATCTTCCTTCACCGCATGCTTGCTGTAAGAGCAAAGCACAGTACTCCCCAGGATCCCTTCTGGAAGGTGGGCTGGTGTCAAGCCCCTCTCCAATTCCTTCTCTTTCTCTGCGAAGCATCTGACACACTGTCTTGGAGGGATGGGCCCAAACCTCCTGGAATTGGTCTCAGCCTCACACATCTCAACTGAGAAATGAGACAGGCCACCAGTGACTACATCTGGCCAATGTCCTGTCCTGGTAAAGCTATACTGGGCCCAACTAGCAAAAACCTTTATTTTGGCTGGAAGTTAACACAACCATTAACTCAAAACAGGCTCTACAGCTTGCAGCATAGGGTCACAGTAGGACCTGGAGCCTTATTTTTAACTGAAGTTCTTTATTGTGTTTTTCCTTGTTTAAATGAAATGCAAGATCAGCACTAGTAGTGTGCTATTTTTGAGTTGGTTTTTGGTGGTTTTTTTTTTCCAAATGTGGCTGTATTCAGTGTTTTTCTTATCGCTCCATTCCACAGTGGCTTTGTAATTCTCCTTGGTGTTTCCCAGGAGAGCCATAAATACCCTGCAAGACCCCCAGCAACATTTGTAATGGCAACCATTGGGAGGGGACCACAACTGCTAACATTAGATATTCTTCAATTTAGAAATAATAAGCACAAGAAAGGCAACATGGCCCAGCAAAATGGGAGTTTGAGAGACTCACCCTCCATGTCTGCCCCGCTTCCTCTTGCACTTTACCTAGCTCATCCTTTTAATTGTTAAGCAGTCGTCTCCCTTCTCTGAAGAGGACCTAGCACGTGGGGGCCCAACCACAGAACACCAGGAGCCTTTTGTATGAGACAGGTTTCGAGCCATACTGACAGCATGGCCATTTCCCAGCCACAGTACTAGCCTGCTTTTAAATGATGTATAATTCCTCCTACCCACCTTGGATTTCATGTAAGAAAGGCAATTCTCCAGCTGATATGGTTACGGTGAAACTTTCAAAACAAATACAATGCAGAAAGATGTTGTGACAAGTTACCTGCAAAGCAGGCAGATAATAGCTCTCAGAGGTCAATCTACTCCATTTACCCGAAAGAAGTGTTAACTCTTACATCTGATAAGAATATCAATGTCACTATTCAATATGTGACACATTCTCTTTGCAGAAATACAAAGACAATCCGTTTATCCATTAGTGCAGGGTGTCACATCAATTACTGGGATAGATACATCTGGGAAACTCAATTGCTCTCATAGATTTTTCCCCAAAGTTAAATTTGCATTTGCTCCAACCCCAAAAGAAGGAAGAACATCCCTTCCCTATCATTTAAAACCTTCACTGATGCACGAATAAGAAATCCCAGTCAACTTTCACAACTTCCCGGGTGCAAAATCCCTCAGTAGTGCCCCACCAGGCCCTGCTCCCCTGCAACTACAGGGCAAACACCTGCAGTTCAGAGATCTGCGTTACAACTGAAAGATGAAGACAGAGCATCAGGCGCTATTACGACTTAGCCCGTCCCTGTCCCCTCTAATGAGGGGCACACTTCAGGCATTATCATCGCCATCTCAGACACGGGAAGCTGTTACATTACGGATGCCTTTCTGCAGTAGAAGAGCAGAGCCTCGTATGTATCAGACAAGATTTGCATACAGGGGATGGAACATCATATGGAAGGATCAAAATGGTGACAGCAAACTAAAAGTACCAGCCTCCCTTCACATGCCACTCCCCCTCCCCAGGCTGAGTGCAGTAAAGCATGTCAAGCATTACTTTTGATGGACAACTGGGTGGGCAGTGTTCAGTTTAACAGCAGCAGTGCTGTGTATCTGGCCTTAGGGGAGCTGCAACCCTTCATGCCTAGTTTTTTTCACCACTGCAGGAGTGAACTCCTTCCCCCGCCCACCTCTGACAGAGATTTTCACTCGAGTGACAAAGCAGCACCCTCCAAAGCTGTGCTATTCCCACAGCTCTCCAGTCATCACAAAAGCTGGTATCTTCCCAGTTCTCACAGAATACTACTACCTCTGGCAAGAGGTGAATAGAGAGGGCGGTAAAACGGCTTTTGGGGACGCTGGAGCTGTATTAGATGTTTCTAACCTTGTTAGCCCAGCTTTATGGTTTAGCAGTCAAACTGAAACCCCCAAGGGCTGAGGCCTTTGACCAAACCTGCAGTTCCTTACACCTCTTAGGCAGTACCCTGGATCCATTTAAAACCATTATTTATTAGCCTCTGGAATCACAACTGACAGGATACCACAAGCAACGCTAACGCTGGCTTTCCCAGGACTGGCAGATGTCAGAAACACTCAAACTCTGCTGAGAAACTTCCATCGCACCAGATTTCTTCAAACCAGGGAATCCTACATAACTCACTCAACTTCTTCAAGAACAGCTTAGTTTCAGGGCCTGACCTTATCTGGAAAAAAGGTACCACAGAGGCAAATATGAGATGTAGTGTTTGAGAAGCAGCCAATTTTTTTTTCAGGCTACAGAAATACCTCATTCACTCTGTGTTTGCAGCCCAGGACTGTGTTTTACTCTACTTAAAGCAGTTCACTAAATAAGGGGGCTCATACTCTGCAGAAATGCTTTGAAAGGGCAAAAGGTAAGCTGGATTCGTTGATCTTTTCCCATCCTACACCCTCAGAGGAGGACCACTCTATAGAGTTTATCCATATATCAAACACCACACTGCAATTCCTGAGCTGATTTCAGCCTGCATCATTTCAGTTCCAAGCATATTGGCACAGTTAACGAAAACACACCCAAGAGCAAAGCGGCTCTGTTGCTAACATCTCACCATTTGCATGCAAAGTATGCACAGGCACATTAGTCACAGGGCTATACTGTAACCTAGGCACTTGCATGGTTTACTAGCACCAGGCGCGTTCCTTTAAAATTTGGAGGTTAGTGAAGGGATCCAAAAGATTTGGTTTCAGCTTGCTTGGGATGATAATTTCTGCTTGAGGAACATCTCCTGCTGCATAGGAAGTTCCACACCAACATGCGGAGGAACTTTCACACAGTGAGGGTGACAGAGCCCTGGCACAGGCTGTCCAGGGAGGTGGTGGAGTCTCCTTCTCTGGAGATATTCAAGACCCGTCTGGACGCCTCCCTGTGCAATATGAGCTAGGGAGCTGCTTTGGCAGGGGGGTTGGACCCAATGATCTCTCAGGGTCCCTTCCAACCCCTATGATTCTATGATTCCCCAAGCCTACCCCAGCCCTTTTCTGAGGGGATGAACAGGGATGGAAAACACATCCAAGAAATGGGATATCCAACCATACAAGCAACTTCCCAGGAGGCAGGAAACCCACCTTCAGTTCACTCCTCTGCCTCAGAGCCTGCACCCGCACCCCCAAAAGCATGCTCAAATCCCACGGTAGCTCGTTCCAGCTCTCCTGTTGATGTTAACCTCACCAGACATGAATATTTACCAGAGCTGCACAGTGATGTCAGTAGATATTTTGACTCAGATGTAGTTATTTCACCTGATGTGAAATAAGTGGGTGGGGGCTCACTATCGATGGCCCCCATTCCAGAATATTCAGTATGATGGTGAGTACTGAAGGATTCATTTGGCATGAACCACCCAAAACAGTCCTCCTACTTCAGCTGGGCAGTTGAACGGGGAAGAAGCAACCAAGCTTTTTGCAGAGCTCTGTTACTTGTATGTCACCTTGTCAAACACATTTTCTTAACTCTGAACTTCATTTTACCACCCATTTATTAATTATTGACTTCATAATCAAGCACTAACAAACAAGGCATTAAATAAACTGAGCAGCGGTACCAAGGCATTTGATAAACTAGAAATACCACATCAAAGGCTACAGTCTCATGGTAATACAAGTTCTAGTTAAAGGCCTCCCCACGCATATATGCCTTGATCTGTTAAGGTTATTAAAACGGCAAGCACAGCTGTATTTTTAATAAAATAATTAGCTCCTCCAGTCTGTTTTGAGTGATGTTCCTCATTTTAGATTCAATTTAAGCTCCATCCCATCCAAAGCAGCGTATGATTGCAAATTATCTATATCACAAATGAAAGTTACAGTGGTACTTAAAAACTAATTATTAACTCAACATTGTAATGGCTTGAGCCTGTAAGGCTCAGAGTCCTTGAAGCCCATTGTCATTCACAGACATCAAGGTGTCATACAGCCTCCTACAGAAAGCCGTGAGCTATAACCTTGCACCCAGCTGCAGAAATGTCCCCAGAAAGCCTGTGTCCAAACACACTTGATGTTCCCTATAGACGGCAGGCAGCCTCCACCTAGCACAAGTAGCTCTTGGTGAGCTTCTCTACAGCAGGGTTAGTTTAAGTAATAATAATATTTATATTATAAAGAACACTGTTTAAAAACACCTCCCACACAATGAAATTTCCTATTTTTAGAAGGAGGATGCCTGCACATCAGAAAAGGCGAGTAGCAAAGATCAGAACAGGGAGTTTGAAGTCACAACTCCCTTTGTAAGATTTGATTGGGGCTGGGGGTGTTCGGTTTCTGCTCAGTGGGGTTTGGTTTTGGTTTTTTTTTTTTAGTAATTCCCCATTTGCTAAGCACCTTTCCCATGGAAGTCAGCAGAAATCATGAAATCCCAAGCGAACTTGGTGAGTTCTGCCACAAGCACTCACTACTGTGAGTGTGGACTAAATATGCAGAACACAGTGTACTGAAAATGATCCCATCCGTACATAGCACATAGATCTCTGACTGACAGAAAGGGACCAAATTTAAGTTCCTCCCTGCCAGAGAGCACCTGATGAGCAGCACTGCTTGCTGCTCCATAAACATGAGTGTGGAGCTGCCCCAGTCCACACAGGGTTAGCAGGGCCTGGGGACTTTACCACTTAGAGGCAGCCTCTGGGCTCCTCCAGCTCCATGATCCCACCTCCAGCACAAGCATGCTTACCCTGGTATTGATCACCTCGCACAGTGGTGGGGGACCACAGTGCTTCAAGTAGGCAGGAAGAACTTAGAATCATAGAATCATTAAGGTTGAAAAGATAAAACCTCCAAGATCATCTAGTCCAACCACCTATATTACTTGCTAAACCATGTCCCTAAGAACCTCATCCAACCTTTCCTTAAATACCCTGAGGGACACTGACTCCACCACCTCCCTGGGCAACCCGTTCCAGTGCCTAACCACTCTTTCTGAGAAGAAATGTCTCCTAATTTCTAACCTGAACCTCTCCTGGTGCAACTTGCAGCCATTCCCTCTTGTCCTATCACTACTTACCTGCAAGAAGAGGCTGACCCCCAGCTCACCACAACCTCCTTTCACGTAGTTGTAGAGAGCAATAAGGTCTTGAAGCACTGCCCTAGAGAAGTACTGGCTAGAGAGACCTTCCCAGCTTGGGTAAGCATGCCACGCCAGTCCCCATCCTCCCTATAACTGGAAATATCATTTCTCACTCCTAGCACCGCGCCCTGCTTCAGGGCTGCCTCCCTGCCTGCAGAGGCAGGGCTTCGTGCTGGGAGTAAGAGAAAGAGCACTTTGGAAATCCCACTCAACCCACTTTCTGAATCTGGGACAAGTCATTAATTATTTTACGATAATAACGCCTGAGAGTCAAAGATGACTGAGCAGGCTGCTGGAATTAGAGGGTTTTATCACAGCAGCAAAATGGAGGGGTATTTAGGGTCTAATTGAAGTTTGATGGTCTTTGCTGCTGTTCCCCCTGATGGCGTTTCTTCCTGGCTTGTAGTGCACCGACCTTTCCTCGCTCCTTGTGGGGATGCGCAGCTCATGTCTGTAATAAAACCCCACATCCAGGGCCTTAAACAAAAATAAACTTTGCCCATTAAGCAGAGTCAGTAATCAGTGCTGTTTGAGTACTTTTCACAATTGGCAATTTTTGCACTTTGGCAATTTTATTCCCAGAGTCCAGAGGTAAGTAATATCTTGCCCTGGATAATATCTTGAGAAAGGTAAGGTGATTATAGAAATTGCTAAAATGGAAAAGGTGGCAGGTAATGGCATCAACATGAAGAAAGCACAAATTCCCCACAGACAGTGCATAACTGAAGAAAGGAAAATAGACTTTGCAATGGATGTACGCAATAAAGGCAGAAGAAAAGCTAATGCTCTCTCACAAAATCGGAGCTGGACTTGCAGAATTTATTGAGATACTGTTTATACACACACATCATCTTATTTCACCTCAAAGTGCTCTATACCGTAAGCAGCCTGCCAAGAATTAATAAAGAGAATATACGTATATTTCTCTGTATTTACTCTTTTCTGCCAGTATTTCACGTAAACAGACCAGAGGAAGGGGGGCTGGGGGGGAAAACACACACACACACAAATGAAATGGTTGAACGCTGTGCAATCCTTTAAAGTTTTTGGCTCCAAGAATTTTTGTTGCTGCCAAAAAAACAAAAAGGCAAAATGTTTTCACTCAAGCAATCAAACAGCACTCACATCCTATTTAAACTCTAGCAACGGACTGCCAGTGATGCTCCGTTCTAACACCAAAGGAGGGAAGATACACACAGACCTAAAAAGCCACTGGTGAGCTTTTTCACTTATCTGTTTATTCCTCTCAGGATCCTATGCACCAACAGAGGTTATATTCCTCCTTCACATGCTAGCTGTGCTAAACTTTTACAGCTTCCTGCACCCCTGAAAATGCATGCTAGCATTCAGCCACTTCCCTGTCAGTTACCCCGAGTGAGCCTGCACTGGAACCGATTTATTCCAGCCCCTTTTACGCTATTTCCCTGCAGACAGGCTGCAGGCAGCCGTGCTGAGAGCTCCCATTTTTCTTCCCACAATAGGTCATCAAAACAGCTTCTCAGTTTGTCAGCAGGCACCACGCATGTATCATAACGGATGGACTGGACCTGTCACGTAAAGGAAAATGCTGAAAAGATCAGTTTTCCCACTATAATATAACCCTGTCATATAAAACTGTTGCACTGATTATCCCAGAGGCTTCATACCATGACACATGAGTTCTCCCCCGTATTTTACCACCAGCATCTCCCTGAGGTTATTCTTTCCATATCTCAACAAATGTAAATCCTCAGGAATGGGAAACGCTTAGAGATTCATCCCTCCTGAGTTCATGCATCTTTCAGAAATCAAAAGGCAATCCTGGCGCACAACTTCATCAGAAAAACACACGCTTTCCTTTTGAAGGCTTCTGCAGAGAACATGTTACCAGAAGTACGTTGAGGTGGGCAGGAAACATCGCTTCTGTGATGTGAGACTTCAAAACAGAGAAAAATGTATTCTATTTTCTCAAGTCCTGCTTTTTGGGGTTGTTTTCTTTTTTTTTTTCTTCTTTTTTTTTTTTATTTCCCTGCCTGCAAAGCTGCTGCAGTTAGAGCTATCAGCTTTGTTTCATTCATAGGCCCTGGCCCAGCTCCAAAGGACAGGGATCTCTCAGATAATGCTGGATACTTTTTTTTAGGAGAGGTTTAAAAGCTCCACCAGGAACACAGTGGTCTGAAAGTTTGCCAAGAATCTGACTGACTTTATAAGCTCTATTAGTGGTCAGCCTCACTAGCAGAGTTTGTAACCACTGCCAAGCTGCTCTGGCTATAGTGAGGCATGCTGTTCTGGCTGCAGCTGATGCAGGCTAAGAGTGGTATTCCCCCTCCCTCCAGCTCTCCTCTACCTTGCCACCACCTTCCTGCCAAAAGTTACCACCCCCTTATATCTGACAGTGCTGCTTCACACGTAATCTCCCTCTCTGCCAGCTGTGTTCATACAAGCCGGGTTGAAAAACAGCGCGATTAGAAATGCTTCAGCTGACCGAGGCCATACGGCCAGGTGTGGGACAAGGGCGACTGAGGCAGGCAGGCAGGCTGGGAAGGCCACGAGCTGCAGCGGGTTGGACGACCAGGCAAGGTTCAAAGGCAGCAAGAAGCTCACTGGTGGGTCCCATTTCAGGAAGACCTGAAAGGAGAGGGCTCTGCTCTGGGAGGTTTCCAGCAGCTCCATCCAACAGAGCAAGGCTTTGACCACTGCAGAAGGCCGTTGCTCCTCCATTTCCAACACAATGACCAAAAATACACAGCCAAAACACTTCACACACCAAGACAAAACCTCTTGTTATCTCCAGGCAACTTTGCACACCAGGAATCTTGCATGTGTTTCTATTAATAGCAGTTACAGATTATCTAAAAGGAATGAGAGGCAGCTAATACTAAACTTGGTGCATGGGTTACTCTATAGATAAAGCATGTTGCCTGCTTTGTTGTACTCCAGCATAAACAGGAGATATTTAAAGAAAAACTTTAACAGTGCATTTGGGTGGTGCTTTCCTCCCTCTCACCCTACAAACATAAATTGCAGCCCTGCTCTTTCCTAAGATACACATTTCAGGAGCAGGAAAAGGAGAAGAGAGGACTGGGGCTGTATACCACCCCATCAGCGTAGCCCCACACAGCATAATGTATCCTGGGGCACACAGTGCAGTCCCCAGCCCTGCATTCTGACTACAGGATATGCTACAGTGACCAAAGCTATCCAAAGGTCCCCAAGGACATATGCCTACCACTGAGTGATCCCTTCCAAACCCTTTCTCCTGTGTAGATGCACAGAACTAGCTATCAGCCTTTATGGTAACACTCTAATTAAAACACGCAAAGCAGACAGATGATTCATAAGGAAACTTCCTCAACAATAACAAATATCCAACAGACATTGCTTGGACTGGCCATCTATCTCAACTATTAAATCATTAAAAAAAAAAAAAGAGAGCATGCTGAGATGCAGGCAGCCTTCAAAAGCCCCTTTATAATTCATCTTCTCCCACAGCCTACCACAACACTACTGTGGGCTAGCTGTACTTTTGACTAGTGCTTGGACTACTCTTTCTATACTAGCGGTAGTTTTCCCCAGGGCACCTCACACTGCCCTCCTCCCCACTGAGACACTGAAAAAGAATAAAAATCCAGCTATCTCTTTGCCACCATGGCTATGAGGTAACACTGTGCAAAAGACCTGTGCTTGTGAGAGAAGGCCCTCACACCCCAGAAGGAGGAGTGATGCCTTGTCATCATTGAAAAAAGCTAAGGATATTATACAGTAAATTAAGATGACTGCTGCATGGAGAAGCTCTTCCCTTACAAGACCCCCACGGGACCTCACACTGCAGCTCTTTCCATGGGACTTCATCTCACAATACAGCAGCAACAGATGATGCCACCATTAGGTGAAGCATCCTCCCCCAAGGGTAGAGCACCCTACCAACCAACTCACTCCCTTTCCCACTTCCAGGATCACCAGACTTCCTCAACAGCCTTTCCTCCTACAGGACAGCTCAGCTTTAAGCTGACAACTCCCCACAGGCAGGTCGGTCAGCCATGAGCCCTTGCACTTCTTCTCAATCAGAACAAGGACAATACCTTCCTGGCACAGAGAGGAAAGGAGAGAGACGTGATTTAAGGATGTGAAACCATGCCAGTATTGAGCACTGTGGGTACTGGAAGTCCCACAAATTTGTGGTTCTAGTAGTAATGATGGTGCCCAGTGTTGGTATGGTATCAGCACATCCAGCTGCTGTAGACGCACTCAGAAACCAAACCCTTGTGAACTATGAACTGCTGCCATCCTCTCAAGATGATTCACTCAGATGCTAAAACTTCAAATGTCACTACTGTTAACTCACTGCTCGGCAAAGCATGCAAGAAAGTCTGGGGAAGGATGGGTTAGGAAAGTCTGCACGATTCCTGTGAATCACAGCTCATTGTGGCAACACCAGTGAATAAGCTGTGCACCCACCACTTTTTCTTTGCCTTCAAGAAGCCGAACCCCAAAGCAAGCCATATGAGCCCATCTACAAAGGGCTTAGGCTTCAAAGTGAAGCCAAACCAAAGGAACCAAGCAGTGCTCATGGGCGCATTCCAAGCCCACAGAAGGAGAGCTCAAAGGGTCTCAAAACATTTGCACAAGGCAGTTTATCGTAAGAGAAACATATGATTTTCCAGCTGTAGCCCTCTTCACAGAGGCTTGAGGAACTCTTATTCACAAAGCTGACAGTACCAAAGGCTGAATTTCTGCTCCTCTCTGAGTCGATACTTTTAACATCCCTGCCTTGGATGAGCAGAATGGGAGCTTTCTCAGTACAGTTACCAAAGTCTCTCTCCAGTCTCTCTTCACCCAGCTTTGCATCTTACACCAGAGATGAAGGCACAGGCTCAATAGCAACAACGCTGTATGGAAGCAGAGTTTGCTGAGTTGACATTGTGCCAAACAGGCATGGTTTTGCTGAGGAGCATGCAACACGGCAGCTGTTCCTTCCTATGGAGTGTGGGTGAAAAAGCAGAGTGGAATCTCTATCAAATACAATGGAAGTAGAGATTCTGTGGTAATAAACCAGGAAGTTCTTGCTGCAGGCCAGAGAGTAAAAATTTATACACACCAATGGATGCAGAGCAGAGAGTATGGACAGAAGAAAATAATTTATGCTAAGTGCAAGATGTGCCATAGAGAAGGGAGCCATAGAGAAAAAGCCCTTCATTCTTTTTCAATTCTAAGGCTACTGTGACAACAATACAATTTTATTTAACACCATAGCTGTATTACCAAAGGGACTGAGAACTTTGAAAACTTGGAAACAGCGCAGCACTCCAATTCTTGCAATTTGAAAGAGTCTTGCCCATGGCTATAGGATGTTGTCAGTGAATAAATTGGATATGGTATCACTAGCCATGTCAAGGATATAAAACAAATGGGATAGGAGACAAATGCAAAACTATGGTAACACTCTGGTTTTGGATCGAGGTTATCAAGACTACCAAGCTGAAAAAAGAGGAGCTTTACAACACCTAATGAAGTGATGGTAAGGATAAGTGCCACAGCACTGTTGTTGGAGGTGCTGTACTAATGAAGGCATTGTATTTAAAGATCATATTTTTGCAAGTCCAGAGGCAAATCAATCTCACATCATTCCTGATGCTTTATTATAATTTGATCATTCTGGAATTACAGGAGCAACAGTTTGGTTGTTAAGACAGAAGTTAGCTGGTCAATACTTCAGTGGTGGTTTCAAAAGGAGGAACCACCAGGGTGGAGTCAATAGGTCTCTAATGTCAACCTACAGCCTTGGTTTTGTTACTATTGTAGAAAAACCTGGAGATGACTTCTTTGATTTTTATTTTTTTAACCCCTCAGGACCACATTCCCAGTGATGCCCTGTATTCCTTGCACTTCGCACCCTTCTCTCACTCAAAAAACATAAGCATACATCCATTCTGATGGGCTGGAGACTTCTGGATTTCTGCTCACCTACTTCAAAACTAGTATCTTATGGAATGGGCAATCTGGCCTAGATTAACTGCTACTTACTGTCCTGGTTTCAGCTGATAAGAGTTAATTTTCTTCTTAGCTAGCATTGGGTTTTTGGTTTTGGATTTGTGTTGAAGACAGTGTTGATAACATAGAGATGTTTTTGTTATATACAGATGGTTTTGGTATTACTGAGCAGTGCTTACACAGAGCCAAGGCCTTTACTGCTTCTCACCCCACCCCACCAGCAAGTTAGGAGGGGGCACAGCTGGTCCCAAATGACCAAAGGGATATTCTGTACCACACGGAGTTGTGTTGTTTATATAAAGCTGGGGAAAAGGAGGGAAATGGGGGACATTTGGAGGAATGCCCTTTGTCTTCCCAAGTCACCATTTCACATGATGGAGCCTTGTTTTCCTGGAGATGGCCAAACACCTGCCTGCCCATGGGAAGTGGGGAATGGATTCCTTGTCTCGCTTTGTTTGTGCGGCTTTTGCTTTACCTGTTAAGCTCCCTTCATCTCAACCCACAAGATTTCTCACTTTCACTCTTCTGATTCTCTCCCCATCCCACTGGGGTGAGGGGGGAGCAAACGAGAAGCTGCAGCTGCCAGCTGGGGTTGCACGACGACACCTTTCTCTTCAGCAAGCACTGCTGCCCACCACTCCAGGCAGATTTCACCTAGCCTGCGCTGCCAGAGTATTTGACATAATGGGCAGATGTATTCTCCATGAAGGATTTAAACCAAACCCTCTTATACATTATCATGATGTTGATGCTCAACATGGCTTCATTTGGTCTCATTTTCAGAGTATGTAACTCCAAAAAGATACTTCTTGTATTTAAATAATAGATAAATCAAAACATCCACTCATAGATTCCTTCAACGCCTTTCTCTGTCACTGAAGCACCATGCTCTGTATTGCCCTTTCCTTTTTGATAAGCTGGGAAGAAAATGAATCAAGAACATTTCAGACTTGTTTCTGGCACAAAAAAATCATGCAATCACCATTGATCTCTATTGCAGATATGAGAGTGATGCTTGGATACAGGCTCCAGTCGGAACAGCTCTTTTCAGTTCCCCACAGCACCAAAGTTATTTACCCTGGCAATGACAATCAGCATTTCCCCAATTCCCCAGCATCAAAGAACCTCTTACAGAGCTGAACAATCCTTCTGACAGACAGCTTTAGGGACAGGGGATTTCCTAAAATCCAACATCAATTTTGGGGGCTGCCCAGTCTCTGTGTGTACCTGTCATTAATTCCTTTTCCTCTCTAGGACAGCGTAAACCACCAGTGTGCCAGAGAGTTGCTGTTACCACACTCTGCAAAGGGCTGGCTTGTTTTCTGCTATGTTGAGGATCAGTATGAGAGTGCCCTTGAGCAGGTGCAGACCAGTGTCTCTTGTAAAGAAGTTATCACACCACCCCCCAGCATCTCCAAAGTAAATGCAGACAATAAGGAACTGCTATGCATTGGTAGGGGGTGGAGAAAGGCAGGACATTTATTCCATGTTAAGTCCTATAAAGGCATTGGTTAGGTTTATCAGCAATGGATGGATTTGGGGTTAGGATCATCAGGATAGGGGGATTTAAAGGGTCCCTTATTTCCAGTGTTCTTTCCCTTTTTCTGGTGCCTTTTTTTTAGCACAAGTAAATTAAAATTGTTGCTGCAGTATTGCTGACCCCTTTCACACAGGGCATCAAATCTCCAAAGAGTCCCTTAAAGCCCTGTCCTTTCCCAGTGCTGTATCCTATTAGTGCACTGACCCTTTGTGCATCCAGCAGAGCAGCTAACCAAAAAATGCCTTTGGAATCTGAAAGCTGCGGCACAAAGGCAGCCTTTGGGCTTGAATAGGGCAGAGTGGAGGGTTTATTCCTCCTTGGAGCAAGCTCTTCTCTCTGGCACAGGGGTTACGGCAGAGCAGGCGAGGAGAGAGTTTGGGCCCTTCAGCAGAAATAATTCTCCTATTAAAGAGGAAATAAATTGTAGTCTATACCATAGATTTCCCAAAACAGAGCTCTCATCAGCTGCCTTTGGTTGTGTAGGCAGCCTCAGATGTAGACAACTTCCCAAGCCTAGTTCATTGTGGGAGAAAAGCTCTGGGAAAAAACCACGGGTTTGAATTTGGATCAGAAAAACAGCAGTCCAGTTGTGTACCACAGAAGGGCATCCCATTCAGAATGAAATAAAGGGAGCACTTAAAAAACAAAGCGTCTTTCAGGTATTAGAGTTACAAAAGCTTTCTTGAAACATTCCTTCAACTGAAAAGATGGGAGCAGAGTGACTAGCAGCTCTTTCAAGCTAACTTTCAAATCAGCCAATGTGAGTTCAGAAAACAGCTTCTTCCTTTGTGTCTTCAAAAGTTTTGAGAAGAAGTGGGAGATATCTACATGCAGAGAGCGAATGGGTGTCCTAGATTATCTGGGACAACCTCAAAATGCAGTGACTGTTCTGATGAGCATAACTGCTCCTCAGGAAGAAAAGTCCAAGATGAAATGGCTTCCCAGAATAATGAATTATCTCTTCCAACGCATCACAAGTCAAGGGCCCTGAGCTCACAACTTCCTGTATCACAGTAGAAGACAGTTAAGACAGAGGTACTGAACCACATGGTGTCCTCCTACAGCCCCAATGCTTGCTTTCCTTTCCCTTCACCCATCCCACTAATGCATTTTTCATTCAAGACATTTTCTCAGTAAGAGATCTTGGGGGAAAAGGTGAAAGCTGAACTTCGGAAGGTTACTATCCTATCAGAAATGAGACCCCAATAGCCACAGCTGTGTTTAGCATTTCACCTGAAAGTTTTCATATAAACAATTTCATCTGCAGTTACGTTTCCCCTACCATCCCCACTGACAAAACTTTGTTCACAGGCCACTCAAGGCTTTAATTTCTCTTATCCTTTAATTCACGTGTTTAAGATAGGAATTAAAGAGTTAAAGATTGGATATCTACACCTATTACAATACTTCCCATAATCTGACTTTCACATTGTCATTACCACCTTCCTTCATCAGGTAACTTAGGAAGCCCTGAAAAGACTTTAGACAACAGGAGTCTTACAATGATACGTCTTTCACTCTGGTGAAAACAGAAGTCTGGTTTTCTTCTTTTCTCCATCTCAACACATATTATTTAACTACCTATGTAGTTGACTATGAGTATGTCTTCCTGCAGAAAACAGATTTTGGCATCTGGTCCATTCCCCATGATGAAGCCCAGAGGAATTTGCCCTCATGCAAATCCCTGGATCACCTTGGCTGCAAAGTAAGGATGGGACAAATCCCATGGAGCTCACACTGAGAATGCAGCACTCAGAAAAGCACTTGTGTTACAGAGGCTTTGGATTTTCCATAAGAGATTTTTAAAATACAGCCAAATAAAAAGATCCTTTAATCAACTTTGGTAACAGTACCTCATCTTCAAAATAAAAACTAAATGTGAACATGTTGTGTATATTTGCAGCTATTATTTGCTCCTGTAGCTGCAGAGAAAATAAAAAGATACATACTGTTGCCCCTGTGTGGTCTAAAAAATATACCTCGTACTAAGAGGTTAACTCCTTTAAGCAGAGTCAGGACATACATGGATAAAATAAGAATGCTGAGAGTAATGTAGTGAAAACAATTGACTCTTTATCCTCAATTGTGATAATAGAAATATTTGGAGGGAATTTAGAAACCGTCTGAGGGACAGCTAGATATGTTACTACTCTCAAGTTTTGTATCTGCACAGATCAAGACAAAAAAGGCTTTCCATAGTGATTAGTTGTTTCTCCTAGCAGCAGAACTTCTGCTTCTACAGGAAGTCCTGCCTTTTTCACAGCTCTGCACTCCCGTAAGCCTTCTCATACAAAGATGGGTTCTGCTCCCCCAACTATTCTGGGATGCTTCAGATCTCAGAGAAGGTGTTTGGACAGTAAAAGGAAGCAGCAGATTTTCACTCTCCCTTTTTTTTTGTTTTTTACTGCCTACGTTAGTCAGCTGTGCCCATACAGCATGTAACATTTGCATCATTAATAAACTAGCCTGCAAACATCCTCAGAGGCAGGAAAATGAACCCAAAGCATTGATTTCAAGCTTCAGTTGGAACAGGCACCCAACATCAACTGCACAAAATGAAAGTTGAAAGCCAAGGCCTTTGGCAACATCCACACACCAGTGTCTTTAGCAGAGGGCTTTTGCCTGGTTATGTTGGTTATCCCAGAACCACAAGTTACCACATCTCTGTCACACCAGCTTCATGACACTAGTTCAACAAAATCAGTACCGTTTCCGTAGCTGACTTGGCTTATGGACCACCAACGCTGGTCCACCCTTTCCCCTTCCAGCCTCCCCCACTGCAATCACAGCTTCAGTGAACACTGCAAACTCACAGCCATACTGAGGGACCTAAAAAGCTGTGAACAAACCTGGCTTGCAGCATGAAGTCAAGAACTGCTGCTAACAAAATCAAGACGTTTCACCCAGGACTGATACAAGCAGAATATAGTTTTTAGGAGTAATTTTCATTGACATCTGTCTCCTTACCAGGCACTTAATTAATTGCTGACCCAAGTGAGCAAGGTAGAGAGCAAACCCACCTCAAAATACACCCACTCCTGCACTCTCTATCTAGTAAATCTCCTGTTGCAGTTAAGTACTTCCTTCATTGCTAGAAAACAGGTGTGCAAATTTCTGTTATCTCAGGGTAAATACCACACTAGTGTTACCCTGATCTGAGCACACAAAGCCGAAAGGTAAACCCAAGCCTTCGCCAACATCTACATACCACTGACTCCAGCAGAGGCCTGTCACCCAGCTGCATTTGTTACGCCAGAACCACAGGACTCATTTTGCATCGTTTTCCATACAGTCAGTTTATTGAGGTCAACAGCAGACAGGCAGCACTGACCCTGGCATAAAGCCAGAGCTCTGTTGTGCCTGTGTCACAGGACAGGTCATAGGCACCAGTTACTTACCTTGGGGTTAAAAAAAGAAACACAAACAAGCAAACAATATCCTGTGATTCTTGGTTAAGAGCAAAGAGCCTCCTGCCTCAGAGCTGCTTCCCCTTCCTAGTGTATGGCAAAATAGAGAAAGGGGCAAAAGCACAGGCCAGAAGCCTAGTACGACTGACAGAAGAGCACCTCTGTGATCAATGCAACTGAAAAGGATGAGGCAGTTTTCATCACTATCTCAGAGCTGGCTGCTACAATCAGAAGTACGCTGTTCAGGCCTCACTCTGCAAGAGGCCTCATCTTTGACCCTCTTCTTGGTAATTATCCCCTCATCAGCTCACATCAAATGAGACTTATCAGGAGCTCCAGCTGCACTCAGTCACCATCTTGGTGTACACATCTCCTTCTGAGGACAAGCAGGCAGAAGCCAAAAATAGCTTTCTCATCTTATTTACACAACAACCATGAACACTGTAATAAACAAATAAGCTCTGATGAAGCTGCTTTATAAAATTACTTCAGATTTAAATATTTTATCTTCCACCAAGAAGGCTAAGCAGAAGTGCTAGCATTATCTTTAAAAGAATGACCGAAGAGAAAAATCATAGCTGCTTAATTATTTATTTCTAATGTGTGTGTGTGAATATTGAAGATAAGTGTGGAAAAAGAATTATTTTCCAGGGTTTTTTCCCCTTCAGTTCTTACATAAAAGTCCCAATCAAACATGTTTAATTCTTGCACTAGTTGGTACAAGCCATGCTTAAGTTCCACTGATCTTAATGAAACTTAGGCAAGCACTTAATTTATCTTTTAATTGAAATGTTTCCACAAATCAGACTGCACAACCAAAAACAAAATTAAAGTCCAAAAAAGGTAATCTACAACAGAAGTGTGATCCTTAGAGTGAAGGAGTTGACTCTTGGGGGGACTTGCTCTCTGCTTTGTCCAGACAGTCAGATCAGTAAGTTAAATGTCTACAGGGGAGACAGTCTTTATGATCCCATTGTATACAGGGAAGCTTCAGTTCAGGTTTTTGTTTCATGCAACATTTATTAAGCTTTCATTTCAAGCAGCTGATGGGTTTTAAGACCAAGACTTCTTGAAACAAGGTAGGAAAGCTCTCAGCCACCCATCTCTTCTCACAGATAACTTGCATCCAGGTCAATGAGCATACATGGAAAAAGGTGACTGGCATTACCTTATTGGCTAAAACTCTTGTGATGTCAATCTGTTTGGTATCAGGATTGAAGTGAGCAAGCTGCTACAGAAGATATTGTCACTCCTGCAGCTGGAGAAACCCCACACTGCAGACCCAGTGGGAAAAAAAATACCACACCAGCTCAGAAAAAGTATCAACACCTGATTGTTTCACAAAAGGTGAGCAATCATTAAAACCTCCAGAAGTAGCAGAGGAACTTGTGGGAAGATCCTAATTTTAATCTTTGGTGGCACTGTGAATGTCCTGATAAGCCCTGACTGCATTTATGGCAGCCATGAGCTTTATGCCAGTGAGCAGTCGCAGAGAACTCCTTCTGGTAGAGCTAACACAGACATCTGAGACAAGGACCAGGTCCTAACAGACAGATCAGGACCCCAAATCTCAGAGTCATTCATTTCCACTTAAAGTACTTCCTAAAATGTGAAAGGCTCAGAAACTGAGCATTGCATTTGCACGTTTCTGTGCCAGCACAACATAACATATGCTTGACACATCTAGAAACATTATGGTGCTGCTTCCATTTCCTGCCAACCACTACAACTCTTTCTTTTCCTTCCTGATTTTCAGTTTTGTGAATTGTTTCAGTGCAGAAAGAGGGAGAATAGAAGAGGACTTCAGTACCTGGGGAAAGAAAGTCTTTAGAGGAAAGAGGCAAAGCATGTGTTCTCAGGATCAGTTGGCAGAGGAGGCAGAAAATACCACAGAGCGTGACACAAACTGAGAAAAGATTTTGTACTTGCTTTTCATTTGTTCCCACAACAGATGTGTGGTGGCCTAGCTCAAATGCTCCATGAGGTAGCAGCCATTGCATATGCTTCCAGATCCGTGACAGCCTAGCTGAAGGCAAAATGTGCTGCTAGTCAAACACAAGTTGAGGAATCAGCGTAGTGGCTACAACCAGGATGGCTACACATCCTCAAAGTCCCTTCACAGCCTACAGAGAATAAGGGTCCTCTTCCACTCCCTTCAAGGCTAAAATTGCTTTGGGTTGTCTCTGCTACAAGCAACACTGGATTCAGGGTACATAGCAGTCTTGATAGACTTGGCATCCAATTTTAGGAAGACCACAAATGGAGGATCCACCCTTCAAACAGGTTCAGGTCTGAGAGACAGTCAAACATCTGAAAGATTTGATCTTTATCTAAAGGATTCAAACCATCTGAGCACCCCACAAGTCTGCACAAATGGACTGAACTCCCTAGAGAAAGCCCTTTCTCATGAAACTTTGCATATTTGCAACCCTGTCTTGGCAAGAAGTAACATGAGAGCAGACTCCCTCATGGTATTTTGGTATTTCTGATTCTAAACACAGACAGAACAAGATGATGGATTTCAATACATTATCTGAATTTATTAGACATACACATTTTAACCTTTTTCTGCCCAATTACAAACCAAATATTTTTGCACACAAACCTGGTAACTTTGATGTGATGGCTCAACTTTACTTAATACTTTAAAGCCTTACTTTTAGGCACTGAATTTTTGCTTGTTTCAAAAGTAAATGCATCACATTGCAAAGCTGTCTCTCTTCTCCTTCCAAAAAGTTCACCCACTTCCAAAAAGTTCATACCACTGCTCAATAGAAAAATAACAGTAAGACTCTGCTGACATTTCTACAACGAGAAGTCTTCTGCCTGTTAACACTAATGGCAAAGTAGCTCTAGCAGGGATTGATGGGAACCCATGTACTCTCAAAGGTCAAAGAGGGACTGGCACCTATAAATCTTAGGGCCAGTTTAAACAAAGTAATACCAGGCAGACTCTGGCCTGCCTGGGAAGCTAAAACAGTGTGATATTTAAAAAACCCAGCAAACAACAATCTAACAAAGGTGCAACCAAAACCAGAGAGATTAATACATTCCTCTTGACTGGCTCTAAGGGGAAAGACACATTCTAGAAAAGAATGAGAGAGGTTGCATATTTATATTCAGCAGCTACAGGAACAAAAAAAATAGTATTTTACCCAGAGTCTGATTCCTGAAGAGGCCCACAGTGGCAAAAATAGGATAATTGTCAAATAATAGCTCATGGTGTTCTCACAGTTTTTTTTTTTCCATGCTGCTAAAAGCAATCCACTCAATCAGCAGTTGGCTATCACTGAAATTCTCTCCTTCATCTCTGTATTCCTCTTAGGGAGTAGCAAATATAGGGCGCACAGCTCATAACTTTTGTTTTTTTCAAGCAAGAAAATTCTTATAAAAATGAAATAAGCCTCTGGTTTAATGGACATCAACTAACACAATAGCTATGCTGGGAACAAGAGATCTTGAAAAAATTTCCTCCATGACTATAGGAGTGATTCTCTCATTAAATGACTGTGGCGTGATTCCAGATGCAGAAAAGCCAGCTCCTTCATGATGGCTTTCTTGATTTTAGCTAATCCTCACAGACTATAGACTATTCTATATAAACTAATCAGCAAAGGGGCTCCTAGGGTGCAACACCTCACCCCTCAAAACTTGGATCTGTACCCAGTCACGCAAATGATTCTCATCCTACACAAAGGCACACGTTTGTGCACCCAATGCTAATTACCAGAAAGCCTTTACCACAGGCCTTCTGGGAAAGCAGTTATCTTCCATCTGCAGTTTCTTTTTTCAGCTGGTCTTCATAATCAGTTGGCTTCCCTATACCCCTGTTGATCACAGTCAATATTTCTATAGCACAGTCTATAAGGCTGCTTTAACGCAGCATGAGTCTGGACGTTTTCAACTTTTTCCACAGCCTCTTTGACAAAAGGTCATTCTTCCCTAAATATACCAAGGTGATACAGCCTGAAAATAATTCAGAACCCAACCTTCTCATTAAAAAAAAAAACCAAACCAAAACCAAGATTGGTTAAAATTGGAAAGAAAACTAGTTATATCTTGCATTTATTTTGTTTTAAACACATCCAGCAGACACATCTGCTAAAATGATGTGGTTCAGTTTGGGTTTATACAGCAAGAGAGTTCCTGCAATTGCAAAGACAAGGTCCTGTATAGCAGTCATCTTCTGTGCCTCTGTCTTCAGGCACCCTGTCAGAAGGGCAGTTTCTCCTTTCTGGAGCATTATTCTGTCTCATTGAAATAGCTATAATTCTGCCATGCTCCCTCACAGTTTCCACGGACCAGATATTCCTCTCCTCCTCTCAAGCCGCTGTGACATTATTATGCACAATCGCTGTGTTGTGCTCCATCCTGAAGGCAGCTAAGGTCTTTGAGGATTAAGAAAAGGTGCAAGGTAAATGTTAGATTTGTTATTACTTTAATTAGGTGTCCATCTACTAACAGCCTCTCACTAAAAGCATGAATTTAAAACTGGGTTGGTAAAACCAACTTCCTGCTCCAAACTGCCCATTGCCTGCCAGATACATCAGGAAATTAACTGGAGTCTGGGGAAATGAAAGACAAGGGAGGACTCTTTGACTGTACAGCAAAACATTAATGCAGAGAAGAAAGGGCTCCTTTCAGAACCAGCATCCTGGTTTTGTGGATCCCAAGTGTTTCATCCCTCAATCTACCACCTCATTCTTCAGAAGCCCAAATACCTGAAACATTTCTAGAACAAGGAATGGATGGAGTCAATCCTCCTTCTACCAACAGCTCCAAACACTGCCAGCACAATATGCCAGAGCTGTGAGCATTCCGTCTTCCCTTCCCCACTCCTTCCATGACAGACCACCAAAATGAAAAGTATTTCTGGGAAGCTACTGTGAAAGATAGTGACAATGGAGCAAAAGCCACAACTGGAGCACCAGCCAACAGTCCCACCTGACCAAGCTGATAAGAATTTCTCTTGAGCTAGCTACATTTACCCATAATTTGCAAACATTCTTAATTCATAAAGCAGCAATGATTCAGAAGTGATTATTGCCACATTACATCATTTTCTAAGAATAGCATCACAATGCAGCTGCTTGCTACATCTGTATTTTATGGATACTATCCACAAGTCAAGGAAAACTATTTTCTGCAAGGACCCACCAATTAACAACAAGCTGGGAGAGTAAAGATAAGCTAAACTGGGGACTGATTTACCCTTCACCTCTTATGAGTTACGCTTCTACCTGTTTAAAGCTCCAAGTGAGAGGAGCCTGGAACACTATTTGAAACAATTCATTTTAGTTTCCATCCCCAGATCCATCCTTTTCAATTTGGCATGGTGGGAAGATTCTCTGTAGAGGTGCAATACGAGTTGCTGCAAATCAGAACTCAGGTGCTTGGCAGGTATCTGCATCCAAAGTTCAGACAACACCTGGCTCTATTGTCCTGCCTGTAGCTAAAATGATTATTTTCTACCTACCATAAGTTCAAGGGAAGCAAAAACATAGACACCTAGCCAACAAGCATACAGGAGATTTACAGAAGCCACTGGGTCCTAAAACCCTCAAGCACTAAAGCAACTGAGTCTCAGAGTGCGGTGTGGTGATAAGCTAATTTGGCTTGCACTAGCTCCCCTCTCTTGCTCTTAGATAACCTTGTTTTCCTATCAATGATTTTAATAGTTTTGTGCTGAATAAAACATACCAGGTTTTCATGATTTTGCTTTACAATGTCATGTGATTTCTGTGTCTTTTTTGAGAGTTAACTATGTAATCCCCCTGTGGCAACTTTTTTCTATCAGAGGTTCTAATACTTAGGGAGACAATATCAAAATTATGCATATATTTCTGATTACGTAGAAAGCTGGCATTATTCAACTGCAATTCTTAGCCAAGAGAAGAATGGAAACTCCCTAAACCAAAGATGACTTTAAAAAAAAAGTAATTCCTTTCCATCATACAAGGTGTGGTGCATCTCAGGCTGCCCTTTTTTCACCTGGTTCTTCTGCTTTATGTCCATTCCCTGTGGACTGTCACACATGGGCCACTGCTCAATCCTCGTACCTCTGCCCATATGTTTAGGCTGTCATTAACATCACGTAAGAGACTAGCTGGAAGAGATGTACTCCAAGTAAAGCAGAGCCAGACCCCTTCTCCGCAGCCAAGCGCACTGTGCTGCCAGCACATCTGCTCTCCAACAAGCCAGCAAGCCTTAAGGTTATTTTGGGACCTGCATCTACGCTAAATGGCGGCATGGAGGTCCAGCAGTGTGAAACACAGTAAGGACTATGTAGCTGAAACCTGCAATTCAAAGACCAGTCAGCAAAAGAGCAACTAACCCCTGCAGAAACAGAAGGCAGACATGTTTTCAAGGAGACCAGACCCTGCAAGGTACTACCTCCTGATGCACTGAAGTGGAACAAGCACATACAAAAGACCCCCAAAAGGGGCACTTAAAGGAGACTCTCCAAGGCCCTCCCTGCAATATTGGCTGTGAAAAGCTTCCACCAAGAAAGCATGGCATGCAGTGACTTCAGGCTGTTGAACACCAGACATGGAGGGCACCAGAGCTGCCAGACTTTGTCCGTCTCCCAGGTGGAGAGGCAGCTGTCACCTTGCAGAGCTGCCTTATCCTTCAGGGAACAGATGAGACCTGCTCCCCAGAGTTCAGCCAACCCGCCATGCAGGGACATTTTGGCCTCTAGCTGCACAGGGAGCCATTTATGCCCTGTGGCAAGGAGAAGCTGCTTGCCTGGGTACCTGTGGCCCATAGGGCAGCAAGCCGCTTCACCCTGGGCTTGAGCGCACCTTCACAGCACTCTGAACTCACCCACCTGAGCACAGAGGAGTTTAGGGGGAGTAGACTGCCCTGTTGTGTTCAAGTGCCACCAACTAGTCCCCAGCCTTGATGCAACCCAGCAGATGCATTCCTAGAAGAGTAAAATATGGCTTTGGAGGTGGGGAGACACATCAGAAAGCCGCGGCTGACAACATTTAACCACCTCTCTGAACAGAAAAATTAGAATTGTGATAGCTAAAGGTGCAGGAGGCACCGCCCACTCCTCCCAGAGATGCACTGCAGCATTGCTGTCTATTCAGTGCTTAGAGAAGTGCCCCTGAGCTCCAGAGCACTCCTGGTCTTCTACAGAGCTACATGGCTGGCTCCTACAGGAACATACCACTCCCTCCTTCCTCATTTACGGTCTTACATCCATCCCAGCAACAACACTATTAACTGCTAGAATTGTTTACTCAACTGTGAAATCAGTAAAGACTATTAAGAGTGAGCAAGTCTTACTGATCACCCCTTGGCACTCTAGTCGACAATCAGCTTACGGATGAGAATCAAAGGAACAAAGTAATGAAAATCCTGAAACATGAGTACCTTAAACTCTAGGAAAGTTCAAGTCTCGGGCCTTTCTGCAGACTTTCACCAGGACATCAAGACACAACATCACCAAGAAAATACAGAAGATACCTAAGGAATAAAAACACTCATAGGGTCCATCAGCAACAGCCTTTCTCACCCCTTGAGTTTCCCCAAGGGCTACAACGCTCAGAAAAAGATCCTCCCTGCTGCAGTTTGCTGGAGTGCACAGCAGAGGCATTGCTGGCCAGGACCCAGACCCTGGAGAAGATTTCGGGTGTGCTGGGCTCCAGCCACAGTTGCCCCCACAGCCCTGCTCCCTCAGCAACAGCTCTGCTTTGCAGGAAGGTGATATTCTGACAGCCCATTGAAACTGTATGCAGAAGGCAAGTGTTTCACACTGTTACTTATGCAGATACTGAAAATACAGGCTCTGTGTGTGTGTGTCCCAAAAAAAAAATTAAACAATAAAATTGCTGTAGCCATCACATGAAACAAAAAAAAAAAAAACCCTAGCACTTTCCACAAAGCCATGAACTGGGATGTAAACAGTATAAAATTTTACTTTACATAAGTACATGATGTTATTGGAGCCATCCTGTACATCAAGATCTGACCAGAGTATAGTTACTATCTGCTGTTAGGTAGCCTATGATTTGCACATTACTTTTCATGGGCACATAAAAATAAATACTAAGACTTTACTCAAATAAGCTTTGGCTTCTAGATATTTAAAATTTAGATGCCAAGCTAAATAAAACAATTCTATCACAAATGTGTACCCAGTCTATTGTCTGAATGACCTTTCTGTTCATCACCTGAACAGAAATATACCTTCCATTTGTTTTGAGTCATATTCCAAAAACATACACATCTCAGTTCTACCATCACATCTTGGACCATAACAGCGTACAAGTCAAAATAGTTTCCATTTGTTTTCACTGGAGAAAGCACCCTTTCTTCTTTTTTTTTTCTTGCCAGTCTTTACACTCATATATCAAATGGTTTATAAAAGCATTACAGCTGCTGATTGACTAAGAATTATGTGCAACTCTTTCACTAAAATATCCTGTGTTTTTGACAATTCTCATTCCTACTCAGTTGCCTGTCACACCGACTTACGTTTGAGGCAAGGAGCACCTTTTAATATATGCACACAACCAAAACAAGCAGAGGCTCTAGGCGGTGGGATTCACTAAGCCCTACTGCAATATGAACAGCTAACAGCATATGCCTCTACCAGTTTTTGCTTACAAAAAATAGCTGTCCCACACTCAGAAGTATCGATCAGGGTCATCATCCAGTGAAGCATCGTGAGGATTTTCACTTATTTATCAAAACCCCAGCTATTTTATCTAAGAAATAACCAAATGAGAAACTTTGAAGAATGGTGTTAAATAATTCTTACAGAAGAAGCAGCCTGTAACAGAAAGCCAGTTACACCCTGGAAGGTCTCCTAGTAAGGACTAAGGAGTACAGCAAAACCACTGCACTTGACATGACAGGAAAACAAGCAGACAAAACTACTAAGACGTCTCCTGCATCCAGCTCTGATGAACTGTCACAGGGGAGGTCGGGTCATCCTGTAGCCAACAGTGTGCCAATAATTCCTATTAAATTCTGGTTAAAAAAATTCAACATCCAGGGGGGAAGAAGGGGGAGATCTTCCTTCAGCTATTGTTTCCTCTCCAAAGATCACTTTTTCAGCTAAAAGGATGGGGAAGAGGAAAGAAAGAAAGAGACTGGGTGAATAATGCTCCATGACTAATAGCCGTAGTCTGACCAGTCTGAAACAGCTTCAAGTACCCATGACCTTTTGGGGAGCCACAAGTTAGACACTAACAAAAACACATAACACAAACTCTCACACCCCCTTCCTTTTATCAAATGGGCGTTAGGATGAATAAGCTGACAAAAACAACATGGAAGTAATCTGCTGAGTAATTCCTCTAATATTCCACCGTGGGTTGGCTCTGAGAGTTTGAGGCACACAGCTACAAAGGCGCTGCACTGACTTTACTTCAGATGACAAATCCTCATTAATCACACACAAATACTACATGTTGCTCCACAGCTTACACAAATGTTCTCCTGGAGCAGCACTCAAGTCATTAACAAATCTGAGCCCTCCAATATATCTCATTACACAACTTCTCCGAGCCTACGTGAAAGCTCTCACCCAGCTCCTCCGCACACCCCACCCCCTCTTACCATCCCACAGGACTTCAGTCAGCGCAGGCATTCCCCACAGCATTTAAAGGCCTTCAGTATAAATCCTGCTTTCAGGAAGCAGCACACCAGTTAACTTGTACCTGTCCTGTTGATTAACACAAATCCACCCCAGGCTGTGGCATCATTAGATCAATCTTGGCAGATAACAGTAATAGTAACATCCAACTCTAACACAGTATTTTAGTACTTTTCATCAGGAGATCTTAAAGAAAGTCACTAACACTGTAGAGAGGGGTACAATATTTTTCTGTGGATCTTCCCTTCAGACCTTCACCTGCAAAGAAAGTGCTTGGCATCTTTCATACTGCTAGACCATGGAGACATCTTCCACTAAAGAAATGCATAGTGTTCCTGCATAAATGGACATGTAGTAATTCCTATGAATATAACTTTAAGTCACCAACAGACAAAAATCCATCATACAATTATAGTTGAAAAGGAGGGAATAATTTGCAGGACACAGTTTACTTAAGCCTTTTTCAACTCACGTAATATAAAAGTCATAGTCATTATTCCCAGATTTAGTTTAGCATTTGAAATTTCGTATGTTTTTACTCCAGAAATCACACTTTTTTTCCTCACACATTTCGTTTGACCCATATCTAGACTACGTGGTTAGACTTGCATTGAATGCTGCTTTATTTCATGAGTAGACAAGCACACAATTCTGGTTCAAAGACTGAAATTCACCAAAACATTTCTTGAAACAGTACATGTCAGAAAGCAGTATGATCTATTATATAGAGAAGGAAAAAAATACTATGCTGGTTACATTTTGAAAACATGCTGCCCAATTCTCACTCGATTGCATGATCACCAAAAAAAGTGCACCCTTAACTAGAACTAGCTAGTAAAGATAACTTGGTAAAGTTTGATTAAAAGTGCTCAAAACTCCTAATTAGCTGTAGAAATAAAATCACATTTAGATGCCTGAGTATTATTTAAGGAGCACTCAAGTTGAGAGCATTATGCTACCTTGGGGGAAAGCGGCTTAGGCTGAAGCAAGAACTGTGATGTGATATCTACCCAACCCTTTGGGAAAAGTCTGGCAGTGCATCCAAAGCCCACATCAAGCACACGCTTATTTAAGGCAAAATCCTAAAATCTGGATGCAACGAATAAAACATAAGGACAGCCTGAAATTTGAATATTCCTTCTCTAGAAAGGAAGCTTGTTTAAAATTGTGAGCAAAACTCAGGATCCTAGACCAGTGAAAACGCACGATGTGGACCTCATGGAGCTACAGAACCAACTACTGAAAAGGGAAGCAGAACTCTGAGGTACAGCCCAAGCGCTGAACACCAGAGGCCAAGACCGCTCCTGCCCCGGGGAAAGCTTAGGCAACAAGCATAGCTAAAATAACGCAGCAGCAGCACAACAGACTGTGGGGACCCTCACAACTGTGGACTCGTGAACGGGAGCAAGAAGCCACGGATGAGAACAAAAGAGGGATGGGGAAATGGATGTCTTCAAGAGGCTCTGACAATTCTGAAAATGAGAGGTGACAGGAAGGATTTTGAAGAGAGAAGTAAACAGACTGGAAGTCACAAACAGGAGAGCTGTCAGACAGCAACTGTTTGGATTTTAAATGAGCTCAGTGGGCAGAGAAGGGGAAAGATCATTGAACTGTTACCCATGAATGACAAGGATGGAAGTGGAGCACGGTAAGAAAGAAGACATCCAGCATATTTGGCAGCAATAGCTTTAGGAGGGTTTTGAACAGGGAACACTGGCAACTGATCCCGCTTAGTCTCTGACATGTATCAAAGAAGAGGGAGATGGGGATAAGTGGAAAAGCATCCAACCTAGGAGAAGAGATGAAGAAGAAAGAAGCACCAGAAAATTCAGCAAAGACAAGAGAGGAAAAACCCTTGGGCATGTGCAGAATTGCTGATGAAGTGTTTACTGATGAGTGGTGAAAGAATCTCATCATGTCAGCTCAGCGAGCTGGGAAAAGCACCTCAAGACTGCAAAAGGGCAGAAGCAGTCCCTAGAATAAAGGCAGCAAAAATGCAGGAGCTCGATGCATTCTTCAGAGAGCATTGGTAGTACAGTATGGGGAAGCTGAGAGGGAATGCTGCAGCAGAGACCATTGGGAATACAGAACCAATTCCTTCTATCTTGATCTGCAAAAGATACGTTTCTTCTCCTACCCACTCCAAAGAACAAGATCACCTTTTAATTTTAAAATTAAGCCTCTGAATATCTGGTAAGCACATCAGGTATCTAAGGGATAAAAGGACCTAAGAAAACTTGTGTGCTGTGGCTAAAAACCTTTCTAACTCCACAGGAAGGGTCTTAGCAAACGTCAGCTAACAAAAGACCAGTGATGGCCAGAAATGTATGCAGTGCTCCTGTTGATCCACCATGCCATTTGCTGAAGTAACACTTAGATCTCTCAAAAAACATTTGCCAACGGGTTTCATACCAACTGTTTGTCCTCTCAGAGTAATTTCAAAGTGACCCTCAAAAGATGGATCTCAAATAAAAGGGCTAGGACCACCAGCCACAGTTTACACCACATGCACTCTAGCACACTTGGCAGAGGAAAAGCCAGGGGAAGCCCTTCAGTTGCCATCAGGCTATTAGCTCCAGCATGACAACTCCAACCCCTTGTTGCTTTTGAAGTGCATAAAGACTCCCCTGCTTTGTAGCTGTGGTGCTGCTGGGCCTGTTCCTATTCAATAGGAGATTCTGCTACTACTGGGATTCAGTAATTCCGTAATTCTGAGCCTTGCTTACCTAGGGCAGGGCAGGAAGTTTTAAGCACGGTCAGTCAGGATGAGCAAAGTTCTGGTCTCTCAAACAAGAATGCCTAAGTGTTAGCTGCTACATCTAAAAAAACAGGCTCATACTACTCCACTATGGGCATCAAATGCAGTAAGGCATTTATAAACTCAACCATACTAAAACGGCCAGGCTGGTGCACCTGAACATGCCACACAATTAATGAAAGCATCTTCTCTCCTGCTGAGTCTACCCATCTCTCATGGCATCCAGTGCTCACCACTGGGCAGGAGCCACCTCCATCCTGATCCAGCAGACCCTAGCTCCCGAGCAGCCACTGTGACACAAGGTGCTCTGTCCTCCTCCCCACCACCGATGAGCCACACTGCGCTGAGCTAAGGAGAGCAGGCACCTTTTTCCTGCATAATGGAGCCTCTCAGCCCTATACAGATTAAGCACCCTGTAAGAGGAGCACTGGAAAATGCAAGGTGGTATTGTATTAGTGTCACTTAATGGTAACTGTCAATGATCGTGATGGAATAAATATGGAAAAGGAAATTACTGTAATTGATTGACAGTCTGGAAGCTTCCACATACAATCTAATGAGAGAGACCTGTGAGAAGCTGCTGTGGTAGAGGCTATTAATGCAAATCATATGCACCATGCCTGCTCTCTGAATTATGCAATGCCATGTGAATGTCTAATCTGTTTCACCAGGCTTGTCTCTATCCAGAAAGAGCATTCCGCTGACATGCTGATTAGTATATTAGGGGAGTTTTAGAAGTTCAGTGCTGGAGCGGGTGCCATCGCAGCGTTATTAATTTAGTTCAGAACAAAACAAACAGGTCTATACAGCCATCAAAATCACTACATAAGTCTACAAGATAAGTTTGTCACGGCTGATGGGAATTTGCAGGAATGCCTTGTGATACGTGGTAGGAGTTAACAAATAGATAAGGAGGATATCACTTTTCTAGGGAACTACTGTTGAGAACTCAGGAATTGAAGACAAGGCAAGAGTCTTGATATAGCTCCGTGGTATCTGGCATGGATTTTCAGAAAGAACATTGTGATAACAGAAACTGATGGGAAATTTAGAGGAGGTAGTTGGCATATTCATATTGCAGCAGTGCTACAGAAACACAAGGCAGCATACAAACAAGTTGCAAGATGGTGTCTGTCACGGGGTTTCTGAGCTAATACCATTGTATTTTGCCTCTAAAAATACACATATATACATCAAATGCCATTTAGATCAACGACAGAAATTATTTTGATGGAGTAATCACGGTCCTGGGGAACACTTGTCCTTTGTGCAAAGCCATAACACAATTAGCACCACAGTGTCTGTTGAAGGGAAGCACAGGTCTCGACCACAGACCTCACACAGTTTCAGATTAAGCTGGGGAAGTGAAGAAAGCTTGCATAAAGCTTCCCCTGCCTTCGCTGGCTCTCTCCCTGATTTCCAGCAAAGTAAAGTGACTTGACTTCAAGAAGAACTTGAGAGAAGGCGCTACAGTGTATACAGAATTCCTTACTACTTTCTAAAAATAACCATGATACAAGTCTGAAACCTAAATAATAAAGTTATCCCTGTGTTGTTCACTCTATATAAAATGAACACATAGAGCAGCTGTTTTGCCTCGATACTGCTTTCCTCAAAGGATCACTAGCTAGCTATGTCTGAAAACAGGTGGAGCATCCACAAACCCAGGGACAAAAGTGAAAAATGGCTGACAAACAGCTGTGTCTCAAGGTAATTGTTGCTCTCCTCTTATTATGCTAACAAACTCCCACAGCTTGTCCTTTTATACCTGCCCAGCACCTGTCAGGAGATGGGAAGGCTTCTTCATGCAGGGCAATGGCATGGTCACCCAGGACAAAGCTGGGCCTTCCAGGTGAACTAATATTGAAGGCACTTGCCTTCCCTCACATAAGGTAAAGAAAAGCATGTTTCTCGCTCCTCCTGGCCATGAGAGGCCTTGAGGTACCCTCATACCTCTTATGTAGAAAACAGGATAGACAGCGTGCAATAGATCATCAGAATCCTCTCCAGTGATCCATACTAGATTTGTTTTCCACCAGCTTGTCTGCAAAGTGCAAGAACAATAAACCTTCATTTTTCTGCAGGTGCTAAGATTTCAGAGAGTTATTACTCACACAGCAACAATACAAAGCAGCCTTGTTACAGTCTAGGGTTTATGGCACCTGGATATACCCAGGGACAGGATCTTGAAAATAAGAACACAGAATGAAGCAGGGGTTCATATTTGGCAAGTCAGCACCAGGGAAGGAGAGATTCACGTGGCATTGTAACATTACATACCCTTATAGGGAAAAGGTGCTGGAAGTCCTCCTGGGATTCAAGCACTCTTACTTTATTGGTGTTTTCTGTAGTACCACAGCACAGCCTCCAGCCATAGCAGCCATGCAAACACAGCATAAGGAAAGGGAACCCTTGCCCCAAAAGAATCACAAATACACCAACAGCCCCTCAGCAGAGGACATCAGCTTTCTGAGCTGGGGCCAATGATCAGCTCTGAGATTACATTTGGGCATTACTTCTGCAAGCACACAAGAAGCTGCCTTCACCCATGCAGGGAGACCATGGGCCAGGAGTCAGCTCCAAGCCGGACACAGAGCAGCCAGGCTCAGCAGGGCCCTGGGCAGAGGACCTGCCTCCTCGGGATCTGTACTTCAGCAGCACGATGGGCGGACCATAAGTTGCATCTTTGTAGGGAAATGGGATAAACACATTTGGAAGGCAGCAGTTTAAAATTCCTTCACAGTAATTTTGGAGAAGATGTAAATGTATGTTTGTAAGCGCTGAAGAAGACACAACTTCCTTAGAGCTACACAGCTCCCAAAGAAGTTGTAAGTACCTTGGGACCTGCAGACCTCCAGCTAGGGACAGAAGTACCTACCCTGGCACAACATGTTTTCCTGCTTTGTTTTGGTTTTATTTTTCTGCACCTCAGAGGCTGCTTTGGGAAGATACGGTTTAGGGATGTTTTGATCAGACTGGCCTTGTTAACAGAAACTATAAACTCTCTGACGTTTTGAATTCACACCACAGAAATTTGTTTCTTGGGGGGGTTGAATTTATCTGGGATGGATGCAGGGGGAGGAAAGGGGTTTTGCAGGAAAGAGAAAGCTTCTCTAGACTAGGAGGAATCATTTGCCATCCACAGGCCAACACTTTCAGATTTTTGCGAGATTAATGTTTTCAACATGTAGAAACACTCTGAGGGAAAGAAGTGTGCATGTTGCTTCTTTTAGCATCGAAGACTTCTCTCTTCTACTCACACAACAGACTGACTCTCTCTGTGCTCAATCAATGGGAAGCTCACGTTTGGGCAGGATAGGCCAGAACAGCAAAGTCTGGGTCTAGATTTCAATTGCTCCCAGAAGTACAGGCACACAAGGACTCAGACAGATGTGCAGCTAGTAGCCAGCTGTGAATTAACACTTCTCTGACATTGGGGCAGGCTAAGTTTCTATGGGAAAGCTGATCCTATACCTTAAACCACGTGGCACACTGCTCCACAGAGCCCAGTAATGAAGGAGGACGGTATTAACATTCCAATCAAAACATCCAGAAGGAGGAAAAGTACAACTGGTACTTCCAGCGTCAACTCCAATTAGGAGGAAATAGAAGCCACAGATGAGAAATAGGAAGCATCTGTATGTGAAAGCATACTTAGCTTTGAAGCTGGTGTGGGAATATTGGCTTAGTCCTTACTTTCCCCAAGTGTTATGTCATCTCATGTGTAATGTTGACACTTACAAGGATTACTTATTAAATAATTCCTTTACAAGCAACAGGGAATAATTCTGGCCTTTGATATAGACAGATTATGATCTCAGATGCTACTATAAAGATCTTATATTCATCTTAACAGGCTAAGCACATTAGGAACTAGGGAAGAAAATACATGAATGCAAAATATGGGAAGTAAACCAAAGAACAGGAAAATCAGAAAAGCCATGCTGAGCCACAGGTTTTAGTACCTGAGAGGGAAATTAAGAGATTAAATCAGTCCACACCATTCTTCATTTAAGTAAAAATTGTGTTCTATGCCAGTGTGGGCAAGAGGCTTTCTATTTTTTTTTTTTTTTTTTTAATTTATTTTTAAAACAGTTCCCCATTTTGGGACAGCAAAGTGAAAAAAAGGCTTTAAGAATAGCCTGCAGATGTCTAATTAACCTGACACTGCCCTCCGGTCAGGCAGAGCGAGTTCCCAATTACCTGCAGGTGCTTTATCCAGGTTATGGATGAAGCCTGGCACCACGCAGACACTCCCAGGCCAGCTCTGTATGGGTGCAGTGCTGCACGTACACTGCTCTCCCACTCCTCCTAGTCCTGGAGCAGGTTGGCCTGTTTCAAGGAGCACAGAGCCCAAGTTAATAAGCTTTGCCAGGCCTGAACTGGCTCTCTGAGGAGCTGGCCTGGATACTGCTGCTCTGCTGGAGAGCCAGAAGCATCAGGGGAGCACAGCACGTAGGCACCCATCACCAAAGGCTGTGAGCAGATTTGGGATACTGAAGCAGTCTCTTTCCCGGGGCTGTTTGTCTCAGGAGAGCTCATTACTCAGGCACAGGGATAGAGGAGCACAAGCCCACCAAGCTCAGGCCCTTGCACCCCACCTAGGGTGCTGTTACTATCCACATGTTGCAGAGCAGCCAGTAACTTCCTCACTACTGGGGTGTTCAGAACAGAAAAGAAATAGCTACAGGTGCTGAGCTGTACCCTGGGTGGTTTGTGCTGCAGTCTGTATTACAGCAGAGT
Source organism: Hypotaenidia okinawae (assembly GCA_027925045.1). Classification (NCBI taxonomy): domain Eukaryota; kingdom Metazoa; phylum Chordata; class Aves; order Gruiformes; family Rallidae; genus Hypotaenidia; species Hypotaenidia okinawae. The sequence continues at coordinate 67,835,873 of BSDF01000002.1, forward strand.
GACAGAAATCGGATTTGTGCCAAGAGTCCAAATTCACTGCTCAAATCAGGCCTGAAACAGAGCTGTAGAGCCTGAAGAACCTGGACCCAGCACAGCAGTCCACACAGTCTCAGCTTCCAGGAGAGGCAGCAAGATTCCTGTAACATCTTACAGCAAACTGAGATCTCCATGCCCAGAGTCTTGAATGGGCAGATGCAAGGGGTCAGATTATTCCTGTTACAGCATGGGCTCCAGGGAAATTGTACACAGGGTCACTTTGGCACCAACTTTTTTTTCCACCCCCCACGATGACTTTTTCCAAGCTGTCCCCATCTGAGCATCTGCTCTAACACGGATGTGGGGGAAAGACTCCTTGAGAAATAAGCTGAACCAAAAAGAAACAGCGCTAATTTAATTTGTTTTCTCAAACTGCAAATCCCGTACGAGCTTGAAGCAAATGAGGCATTAAAGCTGAGAAAATGCACTGAGGCCCTTCAGCAGCACTTCCTTCAGAGGAATGAGAATGGGAAAGGCCCTTTTCATACTGTCCCATTGTCCCAGCTAGGTGTTCGGCCCTGGAGCTCCAACTAGCAGCACAGTATGGGGTTACCCAGGGCAATGAGTGACAAACAATTTAAAACTTTTCCATAAATCTGAAAAACAAAGAGGCTTTTTATCTCTGCACTGAAAAGAGTAAATGAGCAGAGCCTCTATCCCCAAAGCCCACTGCATCAGCATGATCAGAGCAATCAAGCTGATGGCCTGACAGCAGACCTGCAGCAGGCAGCCCTGCTCTCACAGCAAAGAGAAATCGCTAAAGAAATCCTTCCCAGTTGCCTGTTACAAAAGGGAAGCCCTTCCCCCTGAACCCCAGTATCCTTCCTGCTGGCAAAAGTATGCTACCACTTCTCCTGCAAGTCATGTTGTCAAGAGGCATGGCTTCCTCAAACCCTAAGGGCCACAGCAACACGACAAAGGCAGAACTGGGCCCTCTATTAGCCTCCTCCTGAGCTCGAAAGAGAACCTCATGCTCTTTTATTACAGAGAAACAAGCCAGAAACACTTCTTTTTAACGCAGCAAGTGGAAGAGGAAAGCAAGAACAACTTTTCTTCCAACCTAGAGAGTGGCACAGAAGAGAGAATAAAGACTGAAATGACTGAAAGCCTGCAGAACATTTTATAAAACAGTTATTTTTCCCCCCAACAATGGTACTCTGTCCCTGACATGAATCAAAAATGTCACAAGGCAGTTTGGTGAGGCCGCATGTGAATGCTGGGTATTGAGCTGCAGCAGCTGCAGGCAGACTTTGTGGTTAACCCTGTGAGACTTTCACTGCTACAGCTGGCTTCGATTCTGTCGCTGCATCCAAGCAGCCGCTCCTTCCCACTGCGCTGCTGCTAAATATAATCACAGCCTTATCAGCATCTCCGTTTCATTCCACCACAGACATCACAGGACCGGTTCGATGGTGAAGACATCAAATTAAGAGATATATATTGCATATGAGCCTTCTTTCTTCTAAGGCCCTAAGTTTATGGTTTGATATACTTAACAGCCTAACAGCCCAAAGTGACCTGAACTCAGACCTGCGCTTATTCAGGAAGCATCAGTTCACTTGGCAAAATCTTGAAGAGGAGAATAAATCACCTTTGCCTTTGGAACATCTCTCCCCATGCCGCTCTGAAGCCTCCTGTAGGACACCAGTCCTAGGAGGTGCGTTGCCATTCCTTTACAGCCCAGATCTCCAAGACAGGCTACCCACCTGCATTTTTACCTCCATGGAATCCAGCTCTATCAGAGGACGCTCTTCCTAAAACTTTTGGCATAAACTATACTCTCCTTTTCTGCACTACCATCAGTAGAGTCCAACAAGGCAGTAAAGTTAGATTAGTGAAAAGCAAACACGTCTCAACTGTCATGAGAACTTCTGCAGTTCTTCAGGCGGCTGTTAGAAGCCTATGTTATTTTCAGCTTGCCTCTTGCACAGTTCTCTTCCTTGCAACATGCCTTCCCCACAGAAAAACGTTAAGGAAAAGAGAGCTAGGAGGAGCTAAGGAACACAAGCCTGGTTTTGCATGAGAAGTTTCAGTTTAAAAAAAACACACACCACCTTTAAAAGTTACACTTTTTCACAATCTGTATAAACTTCAAGCACCACATCTTTCCTAAGACAGCATTTTGAACAGAGCTCTGGACTAGCATCTTATAATAGGTTCAGAATTGCTCTAGTGACTCTGAAGTAAACCCCTCATGAAAAAAATATGGAATTGGTTTTAAAGGCAAATCAAAATAATTTAGCTTAGCACAGCAAGTTGCATGCACTGCTATGTACCAGCATAAGTCCTTGTATACTGATGAGTTTTATTACAGAGGTACAGACTACTGCAAAGAGGCAGTATATTGGACCAGTGCACAATTGGACTCAATCCCTGTGAGGGAAAAATTAGAAAACAAACCCAAAAATACTGCATTTCACCAATGGATTTGTACACACATGCAGATTTACTTATTAGGTCAAGCTCTATGCACTTGCATCAGCATAAGCCTGCCCAGGTTAAACAAGTATAAGATTCATTTGCTACTACAGAAGCAAGTTAAAACAAAGGCCTTATCATTCACTACCTGTGGTGACTGCAGGAAATTCTGCTGGGGTCCTACTTTCTGATTGTGTAATTATTTCCCTCTCCCTCCCCCTTACAGGAGAGGCTTGGCTTTCCATAGAAGTAAGGCTGCAGTCCTAATATTCTGTTGCTTTTTGCCACTGTGTGCATCATCATCATCATCTCGAGGTTCTGTTCCACTGCTGACACCTTCCCACCACCAGACTCCAAAGGGCATCCCGCTTGTCCTCAAGCCTGCCCTTTGGCCAATATTAACTTTCCAATGCAAATATGCAATGGATATTCTAATTATTTTTTTTTTTAAGACCAAGGCACTAGAAGATACACTTCACCATAAAACAGAAGGCCATTTGGATGTGTCCTCTCAAAACACCACGGTGCATGAGCATGCATTAGCAGCAGCAGCCATCCCCACTTTGTTCCGAGTTTTAACAGCAGAGGCAAGGAAAAAAAAAAAAGGGGCAAATTCCAATGCAGTCAAATTACTTGTGAGCACACACTATGTGTGCAGGATGGCAGGGCAGCCAGGAAAGCTCCTGCTTCTCTCCATCACCCCAGCCCTCTGACAGCGTTTTAGCCTGGAGCGTACCTAAGGGCTGCAGCACAGACTGCCCACGAGGAGCACAGCAACATGAAAAGCTTCGTTGCATCATTAGGCCACAATTTGTGCTAATCCCCCAAATTCTGTGGGAGAGTGTAAGCACCTAGGAAACAACCCGGCTCTAAAGGGAACTCATGGCTGGATTTAGGTTGCCTGTCATCCTTTCCCTTTACTTAATCCCTACCCCACCCCTCAGCCCTGTTTTCTTTACACTAGGAAAAAAAATTTAAAAGCCCTTCTTCCCTATTTCTAATGCAAGCCTCCTGACAGTAAGTGGCATTGTTTTAATAAGCCTTAGCAAAGCATGCCCATTTTTAATCAACCCCCTGGAAAAATTAAAAAATAGAGCCTGAGAAAGAACAAGAGAAAAGGGGACTCCAGGCTACACACAAGTGATCAAAAGTGAAACATGGTGCTAGTGTAAACTGTAGGGATCTGCTTGTGCCAAAACCAGCCCGTTATGCCCACCACAAAGCTCCAGCCTGGGGTCTGCAAATAAAATCAAGGAGAGAGGGACAGACAGGAGAAGGACACTCTTCTTGTAGTGACAGAGCAGAGCTCAGGAAGGAGGTCCCCTGCAGGCACTGTCTCCCCCAGACCTTCACCTCTCCATCACCAGGGCACCAGGCTATGCAAAGCTTGGAGGTCAAGCAGTAAGCACTACCAGAGGATCTATGGTAGATGTAGGTGGTCCCTTCTCTCTCTTTCTCCTCCCCTTCCTGATTTTGGCTTAGTGAACAATGCTTTGACATCCAGGAGCAGGGTTTTGTGCTCTGAGGGCTCCTGCCTTTCACGGGGGAGGCAGAGCTGAGAGCCTGACTTTCTGCAGGCTGGAAACTTCCCACAGCACCTTCTGGAGAAGAGGAAGGATGTAACCCAGGCAAAATCACTTTGATCGTACCCAGCAGCCTAAGCGCTCCTGCCTCCCGCACTGCAGGCAGATCTCTCCTCTATGCCTTTACCAGCAGATGCTACCCACTGCCCCACCTGACCTGGGTGACAGAGGTGGTCAGCACCAGCATCACCTCAGGTGCAACAAAGAAGAGAGGTGCAATTGCCCAGCAGCTTTTGGGCTATTTTTGAAGCTATCAACGCACCAAAAAGTAGATCAAGGTACCTGGAAGAATCCCAGGAATGAAAAGCAAACAGGTGACAGCTGAGCAGTACTGTCCCATCCAGGTGTCAGCATCAACCCACATTACCTCCCAGATCAGTAAGCCTAACAGCATGTTCAGATCGTGCATCTTCAGAAGCCTTCTATATGCCTTGCAAGATCCTCAAGGGCCAGGAGGCTGCTTGGTTCTTTGGGTTTGGAGCTTGACACCAAAAGGCTCTGGCTTTTTCCATAATGCAGTGAGACTGAAAAATGTCTTTTTAATCATAAAAAGGGTTTATACGTCACTTGACTAGACCAGCAGTTTTGTGTTACTGATAGTCTCTAAGCTTAGTCTACTCTGTGGCAGTGTGCTTCCTCACTTGGAAGCATACCATACTTACGTTGCTACTCCATCAGCATAACTTACACCTAGACTTACAGGCAAGCTCAGCAGTAACATCAACACCCAAAACCTGTTGAAATAAAATGATCATCATTTTCTCTGATGTCCAACTTCCTCACACCCCATCTCAAAGACTTTTGCTTGTGTATAATTTTTCAAGATGGACTTGCCCTGTGAAATCCATGGGGCAACTCACACAAGTCAAGGCAAAGCGCCTACAGTTCTGGAAACTTCAGCTGTGCAGCATCGGTGCATGAACTCAAGACAAGCCCCATCATTTGCAGAAGCATGCTTTAGGTTCACGCCTTCCACAAGGACAGGAGATACATAGTGCACTATATGACCAAACTACCTTAGTGCCTACACAGACATTTACGGGCTCCATACAAATTTCTACAACTTTGTTCTAAAAGATGTGCATTTTGCATATTTTAAAAAGATTATGGAACAGGTATTTCCAAGTTTAAAATGTTTGGATAATTATTTATCAGATTGCATAGACACGTGTCTGTCTAATTTTAAAAAAATATCGGCTTTCTGCTGTAATATAACACTTTAAAAGAGCCCAAGCCTCATCATACAAGCTTCTCAAAAACTGTATTAGTCAACTACCCATAACAAAAGCTACATTTCTCTGTAGTTTCCTAACATAAGAGCAGTAAAGAAAGGGTTAGCACACAACAGAGCTGTGTCAAATCTCTGACAGTTTCTGCATTCCAGATTTTGCTTTTATAAAAAGAAAAAATTTCAAACAAGGTTCTAGTTACCACAATGTTTTAACCCTGTTTGACATGGTAGCTGAGGAACAATCCAGCTTTATTCTAATCTGTTCAGAGGCTTCCCACGTTTTGTATGCTCCGCACAAGAACAAGTTATGGGACTCTGAAACAATCTAGGCAAATCACGTTAGAAAGGTTTCCTGCCACAAGTTTCAGGGAGAATATATTGGCTAATCACACACAAGGACTATGCCTGAGAAGCAAGAAGTTCATCAATAGTCATAAAAAGCAAAGAAGAAAAATACGTTATTCAAACAATGCAGTTGTAGCTGCAGGCTTTGGGGAGGATGGTTCATGCCTTTGTCCTGCCTGGCAACAGGAAGTTCTGGATGGTAGTTAAGCCTTCTAGACATTATTGCAAGAGAGATAAGTAGCAATTAAGAAAGGCCAGAATCCCACCGAAGTCAAGTTTTGCTATTGAAATAAAGCAACAAAGTGAAAAGTCAACAGATGTGTTTCGGTGGATTTGGATTTTCACAGGAAATATTTCCCAGATACTTCCTACATTATTTCTCTTTTACTGAAGCCGACCAAATTCTAGGGACAGCACATCCAAGAAAAATACCTACATACAATGAAACTCAACAAGGAAAAGTTTCCTTGCTTCAGTGAAGCTTAAAAGGCAGTTGAGGATAACTTTGTTTCTTACACCTTGAGATCAGACAGGGCATACATTTGCTCTGCCAACAGTCACACCTTTTTTGGACCATGTTACCATCATCAAGGGAAACCCCGATCTCTGCTCTGTTTCACTTCAGTGACTGGCAAGAAAACAAGGAAATCATTTTTAAAAGGCTTATTTCTCTACAGGGTTCCCACCCCACTGCCCCAGTTGCTAAACTGGCAGAGCCAGGGGACCATGCCTCAGGCCTGCACCGTGGTTGGTACCTTACCCACCCAAAAGGTCTTCCCCCATACCCAGCTCTTTACAGCAGAGGGACCACACTAGGTAAGGTACTCCTAAAGGACCATAGCTGGTCTGGCAACTCCAGCGTGGCGACCCACACTTAATAGCAGTAATTTTTGTCGTCATTAACTAGCAATTTAACAAGCAACAGAGAGGGAGATCTCAGGTGGGCTCCCACAAGCCTCCGACCTCCTGGCCATCGCAGTTCGTTGCTCATTAGGACAAGCACATCCTGCTCCGACCGGCACTGCCCTGCGCAGGGCTGATTTCACCAAGAGATGAGCGCTGCTCAGCTCCAGGCTGCTCGGCCGCAGCTTACCAGCCCCTCGCCCAAAGGCCACCGCGCTTACGGCGGTGGCCCCACCGCCCCCGCACGTTCCCCAGTCATTGTCCCGGTTCTCCTTCTGCAGAAGGGCCACGACTGCACTTTTCATCCCTGAGACGCGCCGCACGAATGGGGAGCGCAAGTCAAACAAAAGCTGCAGCCGCTCTGTTTGCGGGGGGAGAAAGATCAATGGGCTGCAGTGAAAGGGCAGGAAGCTGATGCGCGCACTGTAACTTGTCGCCCAAACGGTGAATGGTGCTATCCAGGCTGACAAAGGCTTCCCCCCTCACCCCCCCTTGCTCTTTTTTAATGAAGATTCCAGCGGAGAGAGTTATCGGTAGTTATCGACATGCCACGAAATGGGGAACATCAGCAAGTTTATTCAACTCTTTTGTTTGTTCTTGGAGAGTTAAAGCAGTGCTCGGGGCGGGGGGGGGGGGCAGGGCAGGTCTGAAGGGACCCTACGGGGCGGGGGAAGGACCCAAGAAAAAAAAAAATCACATAAGCAAAAAAGACAAAGTGTTAGGATAAATAAAACAAACCCGAGGAGCACGGATCTGAAGGCTTTACAACCCTGTTTCTTCAAGCACCTTTCCTGCGTTCAGGGGACATAGAGCATCCCAATGGACCGGCAAGAAAGAGCGCGGCCAACCTACGGAAACAGCTAACATCTCTTTATATCCATGCAAGGCCACCGCTGTGATAAGTCAGCCCTTAGGGCCCTATTAGAAGCACCACAGGTAGCGTTTACACGATTAGGCTCTTCTCCAGGTAGATCTGGAGCTTTTCAGGATGCTCTAGTCTGGTCACCATCTACACATCGGTGTTTACTGGGTACCATAAAAAGGGAGCCGTGCTCTGGTGGAAATACCACTGGATTCAAGTCTACTCATAATCAAAAGTGCATTGTTCTTCCACAGGTATTGTCCCCCTTCTCTCACCAAGGTTACACACACACATCACCACATAGTGAAACACCACTCACAGAAGGGTTCTCAAACCTCCAGATGTTTTAAAAACATGGTGATACAACTGACAGGAGAAAGGATGCTGCTGTGAAGAGAGGAAAATGTATATAAATATCCTATTCCAACACCTTTGTACTACATGAAACTGTCATACACCCTGTGTGTGTGCATTTGGGGGTTGGACCTGATGATCTCTTGAGGTCCCTTCCAACCCCTACAATTCTATGATTTGGCTTGAGCATCAAAAATAAGGCAGCCTAATATTTAGGTATAGTCCATACATTGTGCACACAGCATGCATCAGATGTGTGATCTGCAATGGTGGTAAAGAATTAAAACGGTATCGTGTGAGTAATGCCTAGTGTTTTGCAAACACGAGAAGTGAAAATCTTTTTGCTCTCCCAGGACTTCTTCACAATGCCCTATATATAAAATTTCAGACTCCGAATTCAAAGTGAAGCTTAGCACAGGGGAAATTGTGATTTTCCTTGAAGGCTCAAAGGAAAATTCAGGATTATATGAAAGACATAAGGTGAGTTATTGGTTACTTTATTCTTCAAAGGACTATAGAAACTGAGAGGACTGATGTCATGGGAAAGCCAAGTAATTGGTGAAAGTGTTTTTAAAAGGTTAACCCTTTCTTGTACTGCTTTTGGAGGACTGTAAGGAGACTTGATATTTCCTTCCTGATCGCTCTGTGCCAGAAGTACAATTCCTTGGGTTTATCGTTTGCAGTGAGCCCATTTTCCTACTTACCAGCCCCATTTTATACATTGATACAAAGCTGGTACCTGCAGCAGTCTAAACACAGCAACACATCAGCAAGAGTCGTCCTCCCCACTGAGGCCACATGTCTTATTGCGAAGCCACCAAGAGCCTTCCAGATCACCCTAACCTCCAAAGAGTCCCTGACAGCCAGGGTTGCAGACACACAGGCTACTGTCACTCTTGTTCATTCTGCATAAGCACTGCTTGCCTGAGCTCCCATCACAAAGGTGAATTAAACCAGAAGCATGTGGCAGTTACTCTGTTTGGCACCAAAATGACCATGCTTGAAAAGCAAACAAGTGATGCCTTGGCAACTGCCCCCCCACCCAGTTACCCTCTGATGTTGCATGCAGCCCACTCATCTTGCACAAGATGAACACAGAGGGAGGTATGCAAAGGCAGGTTTGAAGTAATTTCGTCCACATTCAGCTTTGCCCACCTCTGCCTCCTCCATCAGGCCTAGACAGAGCCAAAAGGAAGGTAAAAGCATGCTGCTCCCTGAGGATCTGCAGCATATGTCCATGCGCATAGGCAGCCAGAACTCAGTCCTCTTCCTATTCCTTCTTTTAATGAAAATTGACAGGCCAGGGCCTCCATTAGGGTTGCTTGCACCAGGCATAGAGAATGCGTAACAGTGACTCACTCCAAATAAAATGCACACAATCCTTTCATTTTACTTCATATATGAAGTGCTGCATGTGCAAGGCATTAATTTCAAATTCTATAAATTCCTTGGAACGCTCCCAGCTATACGTCACTTCGGGTTTTTCAATAATTACACAAATCAAAGTTATTATCTTCCAGATATAGTCGAGATGCATTTCATCTCTATACACATGGTGTCAAAAATAGCTACCCCTTAACATCTCTGAAGTGGGTGCTCCTTCCAGAATAAGAGTTTAACTTGACATGTTCAGCATAAGTGTATTTCCTGCCTCGATCCAACAGAACCTTCAGCTTTCTTTTGGAAGCAAAACAGTTGAATTGATCTTTTATACAGGGGGACAAATTTAATTTTCCGGCTCTGATTGTGAAAAGAATGCCTATTCAAGACAGCACTTAAGCCTTGAGGAAGTCAATGGGACCTAAACACATGTTTACAATTAACCATGTGCTTAAGCGGTGGTCTGAGCTGGGTGAATAAATGTGAAGTCAGTAGGTCTGCTTGCATAAGAAAGAATTACCAGTCTGGGAGAGAATTACAGAATTTGGCTATAAGAGGCTGGAGGATTAGTAACAAATGTGTCATTCCTGTAAGTAATTTACTTAAACCAAAGCCATGGCAGAGCTGTTTAGAGTATGCACTCAGATTAATTTGAAGGACAGACTTAGAACATAATTATCAACCAAGGACAACTGTAAATTTGTAATAATATATCAGAATCACCAACTGACTTTCAAATGAGATCCACAGAACCAAACATCCTGCTCAGATTTAATGAGTTCCAGCCTATTTCAGAGCCAGGTTGTGACTTCACAGAACACCAAGTAAGTAGCAATGCAGGCCAGAGAAGTAATTGCGGCTCAAAACAATGAGACCAAAGAGCGTGTGTAGGAGCCTCCAAACCCTTCCAAAATTATTTTTGTGGTAGTAGTTGAAAAAAAAAAAATATGAGAAGCCATCAACAGAGTTTCAGAGGTTTAAGTTCCCAACTCTCATTGACTGATAAGGGTCCTGTAGACCACCACACATTTCTCAGGGTACTCTCAAGATAACAGTGAGGATAAATCCCAGTATTTGCCACATTTAAAGAAATGCATTATGATTTCCAGGCAAGTTTATCATGTACATCACTTACCTTCCCTCTTCACAGGCTTGCTCAGTATTACTGACACATGAAGAGCTGGTACATCCACATTTGATGAATTTTCCTCCTTTGCTGATGTAACATAGGAGTGTACAAAGGGAATCATCTGCAGATGCTGCTCCTGCTGTGTAAGATCAATGAGAAGTTTTATAATTAGGATGACTTGGACCAAAAGACCTTTAGATTATTTTTTTATGTATCAGTGCTCCTATTGCACTTTTAATGCATTACAGTCATACCCGGCTATGGAGGGTGACCCTCCAAGCTGGACTGACACCACAAGTTAAAATCAACACCAATAGGAATTTGAAGAGCATACAAGTGACCACAGCTCTCCAAGGCAATGCATGGCTTCAGCAGCTCCTGCCCAGCTCACCCAAGAGCAGTTGCATCCCACTGTACCCATGCCAGATCACTGCTAGTCCTTGCAGGACCCTGGGGCAGCAGTAGGAGCCAGACCCGCCAGACATCTCCCCTGCTCTTCACCTTCTTCCCCAAGAGCAGCAGAAACAGCAGCCTGGGCGCCTGTGCTGGCTTTCCCCCTTTGCAACAGATAACACTGGTGTCCTTGTACTCAGAGCTGTATGTGACTATTCTAAGGCTTTTACAGGTAATAATCCAGCTCTGCAGGCTGTGACAGCTCTGGAAGTTACTAATTAATTCACCACAGCTGCTCTGCCCTCTCCACAGTAACTAAATCTGGTAAACATGTGGGTTGTCAGGGTAAGGAATGCAGGGCCCTGAGGTATGAGGAGGGATATACTATTTCCTCAAATTTTCCTCTACTGAGCTGAAGGTATACCTTTCCAGAGAGTCAACATGTTTTAGAAAAAAAAAAAAGCATTCCTTCAGTTGCCAAGGGCCTGTGCACACAGGCAGGGACAACATTACTGTCCCTGAAGCAACCTACAGGCACCAAAGCCCTGGCAAGGCCACTACCTTAGACCTATCTATGTGGCCTGAGCTTCCTAGGATAAGCTCCAGTATGATGTCCTTCCTGCAACCCTCTCAAATATGCCCAAGGGGAGGCCCTTTGCCTGCAGTACCAGCTGCCTTAGGCTCCCAGGACTCCAGTCACTTAAACAGACTTTCCCCAAGAATTTAGACATTACACACAGAGAACAGATTACAGCTTGTCTCAGAAACACAGGAAAATTGAAGCAGGTAATACTCCTGACCCCCAGCAAGTCAGGCAACATACCTTCTAAACAGCAACAAAACACCAATACCTATTTACCTGATGCTGTTCCTTCAGGACTGAGACATTTCTGAAGCTAACATCAATCTTCCACAGCACCAGAGAGCTTTTCCTCAGCACACAGTTCCACCCTTCCTGCTAAATCCCCCAACCCCTTTCCTGAACTCCTGAGGACCCTCTTTTAAAACAGGGCAGCCCATTTCAACTGACACAGCTGATCAGCATCAGCAGGTGACCAAACTCCCAGGCATATCCCCTGTTGCTTAATTACCTCCACCTCAGGCTTAAAAGACAGGTTAGGAGGCCTTCTCTTTTGCCCAAGCATGCTCTGAACCAAGGTGTGATCAACCAAACTTTGTTACCATTGCTTTAGGCTCTTAGGTGCAGACATTTCTCCTGCTGTTTGCTATGGGGTTTAGATCAGCAAAGAGAGAAGGCAAAGAAGTCTTATCCTTAACCCACAATTTGTAATCTGGTATGGAGATGCCCGGTTCAACATCAAACTCCCCAGAGCAATTCACCAATTTGTCAGACTGTATTTGCACAGATCAGAAGCCTCCTGATGAAGGTCTAGGTACACTCTCCCATTTTAAGGAGTCTTTGCTATGCCAGAGGTGGACAGAGAGTGGCATAAACCCTTGAGTTTCAGGGCTGATTGCTGCATGGTTGTGAGGGGTCAACAGTTTTCTCACTGGGCATGGGATGGGATGTGAGATGTGGAGGGCAGACTGAGTCTCTGCCATGCCTCTGCACTGCCAGCCTGACTCACATGCTGTGACCAGTGCTGGGCAGCCCTCACAGAGGAGCATACATCACACAGCTTCTGGCGAGCTTTGGATACACCAGATGCAGCTGGTCAGCAGGCTGATCAGTAGTATTTGGCACACAGACTCCCAAAGCCAGAGAAAAACCACAGTGCAGTTCTGGGAATATATGAGTTGTCAGCACCGCAGCAGGAGAGCAAGAGACAGGGATGAATGGAGGCCACTGAGCTGGTTAAATCTGTGCCTGCACACACAATGCCTGCCAGAGGACAGACCTACATGGGCAGGGGGTCTGGGGCATGAGGGCTCTGGCAGCTTGGCCAAGGACATGTGATGAGTCAGTGGCAGTCGGGTACCTGAAGAAGGGCATAGGATTATCACAGCAGAAGGGACATAAATCCCCTGGTTTTGAGTCCTCTCTCGTTGCCCCTACACAAAACAGCACATAGAGCCATAGCGTACCTTTCCCCGGCTTGCTTTCTCTCTTCCTTATTGTAAGAAAGACCCCTGGCTTCCAAAATGCAATATCTCTGCTCAGTGGGTCCCGTGCCCTTGTTTGCCTGCTCTCTTGCAAAACCCCTCTGTGCCAGAAGGCCAGGCATGTCGTGTCCCTCCGCTGCAGAAGCTGCTGCCGTCAGCGCTGCCTGTCACTTGGCACAAGTAGCAAAGAGCAGCGGGTACTTTTACTGTGTTTAAAGTGAACAGCCTGTTCTGGTTTTGGGCTGAATATAGGTGCCCAGGGTGGACACCCAGAGGAGGTGCTGCAGATATCCTTGGAGGGCTATTGCTCCAGCAGGCCAGCCAGGAGTCAAGTCACTTTGCAACATGAGCTGACACCTCCCAGAGCCCTCCTGAGATGCCTTCACATCTTCTGAACAGAAATGCATCCACTTTCAGCTTTCACTGTTATGCACAGTAGTCTGGTTTTAATTGTGCTATGGAGCTCTTCTGTATCTAAAATCTACCTGCAAGTTCTCCTGCAGGTGCACAATGGTGGGCTGTTGTGTTTGGCATCAGCTGAGGAGGCGGACCCTTGGAAAGGAGACTTCTGTGTCCTCTGTAGCATCATTTTTGGTCCTTCTCTGCAGAGGATGCACATGGCAATACCACATGTTGGGCAGTACAGAGCATGCAGATCATCCATTAATGTCTATGCAGGCAAGCTCCTTGTCACAGGATGCTGTGGGCGCTGGGGGTTGGCACAGGTTCAAAAGGCAACCAGGGAGATTCATTGCAAAGCCAGGCATGGAGGGCTAGTAGCTACAATGACTTTTATCCTAGGTCAGTCCCTGAGCCACAAATCTCTGCGGACTGGACAAAAGCTGTGCACGAGTAACGTGATCTGCTTGCCAGGTCCCTCTGTTTCATCTGTGCCAGCCATGCAGAGACCCAACACAGAGCTAGGTAGACTGCTGCTCTCAGCGAGGAACAAGGGAGTGGGGCCAGCATTTAACCAGTCTCTCCTTGCTCCAGACAGGTGTCTCATCTCCTAGGGGCCCTGGAAAGCAGGGTAGTTTTTTAGTCTTGCCAAGGATCTGGTCCTGCCAGCAGAAGGGGGAAAGCATGCCCCTGCACATGCATTCCCACTGCACCGCTGTGCTGCTGGCTCCCCTGGGGAAGGCAGGGATGCAGCTCCAGGGACCCCGCTGCCTGATGGCAGGGGGATAATGTGGATGCGTAACACTAATGACTGGCTGGGGCAATTTATTGAAGCTCTTTTGTGGCAGCTCATGCCCTGTGAAGACAAAAGACAGACTCGACACATTAGATCACCAAATTTAGGCCCTGACCTGAACTTTGAAATAAAGCTTCATCCAAGAGAGAAAAGCAAGGGAATGATGCAACCCTGTGCGCACACACGTGTGTGTGATCCAGACAACCTTCCTTTGCTGCAAACCACCGTCTCTCAGAGGGCATCTCACTGGCCAGCAGGATTAGGCACGTTCGGAGGCCCCAGGAGTCACACCAGCCGTTGGGATGTTTTACGAAGCAGAGTAAGCCCAATCCAAGACACGGCCCTGGGCTGCCAGCGCATTTCCCCCCTCCCGCTGACACGGGGGCTGGCAGGCTGACCAGAGAGGCCAGGGATGGAAAGGACCATGGAGAATAGACTCATTCCTCCCTGCCAGATTGCTTTGCCGCAAGTCATTGCCAAGCGCTTTTAACACCACGGCATTTGGAAAGAGCCCATGTGGCACATATAGGCTGCGCTAGAGACATATAGAGCAGTTTTCTGACCTGGCAGCAGGCACAGCGCCAGTGCTTTTATATACATTTTTTATTTTAATTTTTCTAATTTTGGCTACTTATTTATTTGCCTGTCCCACTTCTGAACAGGATCTTCTGACTAGTCATTTGTAATAACCCTGAAAGGCAGGAAACAGCATGTTCCCACACTGGAGACTAACCATGACATCACAACAACAACTGATAGGAAACATTCCCCCGCAGCTGCCCCAACAGCTCCACCCCACCAGCACACACAAACCAGCCCACCCAGCATTGGTCAGGACAACAAGGAGCCTCCCTGGTCACACACTCGCCAAAGACTGGACCGAAGGGAACTGGCAGCATTTCACACAGATGTGCATTTCCTGTGAAGCAGACAAAAGGCTGGACCGCCCGGGGAACATCAGCAGTATGAGCAAAGGCTCCCCCCTTGTTTCTCCTCCTGCCCCCAAGGGAAGGAGGTACCAAACATCATTTATCTGACAACTTGTGCTGAAAGGTCCCGTGTCCTCACTGTGTGCAGAAGGGCAGGAACAGAAGCAGCACAGGGCGAGTCAGGAAGGAGGTCTACAGGAGAGGGGGCGATGGAAATAGCCTGGAGATCTCTCATTGTGTGGTTATTGTTCTTAATCTGGCCCAGCTGATGGACCTTATCAAGCGTTGTTACTACACAGCACCTATTTCATGGCCATAAGTTGATCATTAAGCTTTTTAGGTAGCAGCTGTTCACATCATTAAAAATACCACCGGCAAACTCTGGCCATCTTAGCAGAGACACTGAGGATTTAATTGGAAAGGACACCATAAATATTCTCCTTTTGTCAGTCTAGATGATCTGCCCCAGCCAGGCCCAAGGCATATTGATGGAAAAGCTGCTGCCACCCTGTTCCTCATCTAGTGACGTTAGTCACCGGAGTAGTGAAAGCAACGCATCAATGACTGGTCTCGGGGAAATATTTCTTTAAATGATAAAGAATCCCCAGAAAACAATTAGCTAACACCTGCTGAACTGCCCACAGCCTGATTTATATCACCATTTAGAAAACTTTACATTTAAGAAAATATATCAAATGAGAGCTGGTATTTGGAAATACGCAAATTGAGGACTCTGAGCAGCAGATTTTTGCTACAGAGGAGGACAGCTAGTGCTTTTTTTGTTTTTCATAATCAAACAAGCCAGCTTTTCTGCAGCCCCTTCCTGAGAGATACGAGAAGGCTACTCCTCAAAGGAGCTTTGCTCTGGTAACAGAGGGAGTTAATAGGTTTTCTCACTAGAGATGCAAGTGAAGCAAGGTTCAGACTCAAATCACCTTATCTTCTGTGATGTCTCCCGCCCAGATTTCTATCAGATATTTCAGCTCTGGGTAAAGCCATCACCTTTGGAAAATAAACTGAAAGTAAAGAAGGGGGGTTGGTTATATAAATAATTTCCAGGGTTTTCGTCTCCCCTTCTCATTCCACCCACCAGACAGAAATTACCACATTAACCCCAAAACAGCAAATCACCCCCGAGTCCTGGGAAAGTCCCTGTAGCAAGGAAGTAGCCAGAATATTAGTTCAGAGAATCAATCTGTAGATGAATAAAATCTGCATACTTTATAGTACTCAGTGCTTGTTATTGTTTGAGTTCAGCAGTCAGAATCTGCCCATAAATATCACATCCATACCAGAAATTTTGCTGTACCAGAAGCTCTTTTTCTTTCCCCAGCCCTGCAGTCCTATCTCACTTAGACTTAGCTACGCATCCATTACTTTTTTCTCCATACAAGTATATTGGAATCACGTATATATATATATATTATAATGAAGGGTATGTTCCTAGTCTATCCATATTATACCACATACACATTTACTGTCTATATTCACACACTATACATAAATGTTGCTTTGTTTAGAAACATAACATATAAATATACCACATTGCTTTGCTGCTTCGGTCGTGAGTGGGTATGCTGAACTGCAGCTGTGAAAATAAGAGGAATAAAAGTTCATTTTGTATGTGTCATCACTTATTTTTTCCTGTTTATCCAGTAGCTCACTGTGTCAGAAAGGCTGCAAAGCATCCTCAGCTGTTGGTGTGAATTCACAAAGTTCCTGCAAAGTTCCATAGACTTTCCCAAGGCTTGCTCTTGCCTTAAATGCTCAGGAATTTGGTGGTCAAGGTTATGAACAAGAGGGCTGGGATTTTTTCACTCTACAAATAATCCATAGCACCCAGGATACTGGCTGAGCCCAGAGTATGCCTTAGGAGAAAAGTGAAAATGTTGCAAGATGAGCACATCCTCACCTGGGATGCCCCATCTGTTGGTGTGGCTTCTCCGGCCACCTTGGCCCCACCCCTGGTCACCCACCTCCTTCAACATCATCCGTCACCCCACGATCCTCCACTGCTCCCTGTTTGTACCAGGCTGCAGAACACCTCCTGGGGCACCAGTGCTACCGAAATCACCCCTCCACAAGCCCAAAACTTGAGCAGGGACTAGGCAGCAGCACTCCCATCACACAGCGTGGGCAAAGGGCCATGCTGGGTGTCACGTGCAGGCTAGGGCTATGGGGGAAATCTTCTCCCTCTGGAAAATTTGCACCTGTAGCCTAAGGCACAACCTGCATCCCATCTGCTTCATGGCTGTTCTGCATGCTGACGGCGGAAAAGGATGTCTGTGGATATTGCTTCTGACTTAGACGAATCACTCCAGCTACAGAGGCGTTTTAGGGCTGCATTTGCCTACGTGTGATGTGCACATGGAAGCAAGCTGAGCCTAGGTAAAGGCTTTGAATGTGTTCCTATGCTACAGGGACAAGCCCCAAAGTCACGTTTAGAGAGCATCAGTCCCTGATATTGAGTTGAGGCTGGTTATTAACTCTTGGGCCCAATCTTAGTGGCATGTTCTGCCACAGAGCAGTTGCACACAATGCATCCTAAGGCAAGAAAAAAGCAAATAAAAGGCTTTAGTCTTACTGCAAACGAAGCCAGGCAAGGCCAACACTGCTCCTGTGAAGGAAGAACACACACCCCTGTAGATAGTATTACCATTGAGACAGGCACTCTTAGGAAGATGCCAATTCCTATTTTTATGGGGGTTTGGGGTTTTTTTTCCATCAGTCATGTCTTGCCTTTCCATGTGAAGAAGGACTGAGCTGAGCAGAACCCAGGAGTAATTAACACATGACATCAAGCTCTGCTCACAAGAAGAAGGTGAGGAAATGCACTGGCTATTATGCAGAGACCTCAGAGATGAAGCAAGAGTCACACTAATGAAGGTGGGAAGGATGATGAACTCAGGCTCAGGAAGGTGAATAAAAGCATCAGGCTGAAGAAGCATGGCAGCAGTTTTAACCTAGCAGCTATCTTCTGAAACTGAAATTGGGATTAAAAACATGTTTATAATAAATGACAACCCCCCTGCAGCCCAGCAGCATTCATGTGGAGAATAGAGAGGGTTCTGGGCAGCATCAGTCACCAGGGAAGTAAGGGGCTGCAATGGGGTGGTAGAGCCCCACAGCTCAGGGCAAACCCCCTTAAGAAAGGGCAGAGGCATCACATCCCAGGTGGAGAGCTCTCCCCAAGGCTTATTGTCCATAAAACATAAAAAAGAATAAAAACAAGGACAGCGATTTGCGCCTTCAGCTGTTTGTTCTCACCAGCGACACCGCAGGGCAGTGAATGGCAACCCCGGCTATAAAATATGAGCTGACCCGAAAGGGAACTTTTTTCCTTTCTGCTTTTTTTCCTCAGCTGAGCCACCTACACAGAGCAATCACTTATCACCCCTGCTCCTGCTGCTCCAGCAAGTGACAGAGCTGGCAGTTCTGGAGGCATTAAGGTCCTGATCTTGCTCCCAGCAAAGTCAAAGGCAAAATTCCCCTTGTATGAAGGATCACAACTAATTTCCTGCAAACTTGATGAAGTTGTTCAAGCCAGCTTCCCAAAGCAAGCCAATGAATTTTTAAAACCACAGCTGGGGGTCTACTGTATTATAACGTGACCCGAGAGGGTAAAAATTGCTGCGGAGGTGAGTCCTCCTAGCTATTGTTTTAGGCTGCTGACTCAGGAAGACAGGGCTGCCTTGTTTCACATGTGAAAGGGCTTTTTTATTTATTTCAGGACCACACAGGCTAGAAGCAGCTTGGGGTTGTTGGTTTGGGCGGGGGGGGGGGCGGGGGGTGGGGGGAGGGGTTTGTCCGTCAACACAAACTTTGAGGAAACTCAGGATTCTCCAGAAGCTGCTTTCCGATGCCCTGGGACAGTGGGAGACTGGTGAGCCTCTTGCCAGGGCTGCCCATGCTGTTGCTTGAAACCACGGTGCCAGGGCTGCAGGTGCAGCTGGTAGAGCATCCCTAGAGGAGCTGGGCAATGGGAGTGACCTGGAGAAGATCAGAACCAGACCAGAGGGCACCGTGCAGGAAAATATGAGGGACAGACAAACTCAAAGAGGAAGCCAGAGCTGTGGTAGGCGTTGTGCAGTTCCGGTGAACTAGTAATCAATGCCAAAGAGGAAGGGAGTTGAGCCAGGATTCTGGTCTGGCTAAAGGGCCCCTGCTCCACAGAGGATGGAGGAGGGCCTCCAATGATGCACCACTGGTCTGCGCAGGTCTAGAAAGCCAGTGGCTGCTGAAGGTCGAAGCCATGGTGTACCGCTGTCTCAGCCAGCTCCATGCCCTCTCTAGGTCCCCTCAGCCCACAGACCCCCAGCAATTCCTATTGAAACAGAGACAGACCCCGGGTCTGACTGTGAATGCTGCTAATGGGGGCTGTTGCCTGAGTCTGTCTGATCAGTCCTGACTTAGTTCCACTTCAACACATGCAGGAATAAAATGAGCCTATTGCTTTCCTATCAGCAATTTATGGAACATTAGAGTCTGGATTGGCAAAAGTCCCACTTTGCTGAGAGCAAGATCAGGCTCTGGTGCAGCACTTCACGTACAATTACTTTTAATTCAGCTCAGTTACCAGTGAACTATAATATCTGCAAGAATTTTTAAATGGATCATTTTGTCAGGGTTGGGTTGTTTTTTTTTTCCTTACACTTGCTCTGCCTTAGACACTTGTCACCAATTTTATTTAATTAGCACCACAATTGTATTAACACCACATTTTTTTAAATTTAATTATGCTTCTGCAGTACCCCAGCTTGTTTCGTGCAATTAGCACTCTACTTTCATACAAATGAATCTCCCTGGAGAACCACATCGAAAATAGAGAAAAAGAGGAGACCTCATTTAGTGGAAATAACAACATCAACTGACTCTCTCTATATATACAGCCCTCGTATGTTGCCAAACATGCAATTTGAGGTTTGCGCCTCCCATACACGCAGAATGATCAAGCACTCTTCTCAGGAGCAAATCTGGTAATTTTATTTCATCGTGGCCTTTCTATCCTGGATGTAGCACAAAGAGTTAACTCTGTCTTCTGCTCTATCAGGCAATTTAATCTAGAGGACAGGAGGAAGACTGGTTCCTGTATCTGGTAAACATTTGCCTTATCAGGGAGAGTAACAGTGCCTCTAACAGCCCCTTCTCGCTTCCACTGCAGAGAATCTGAGGTGGATTTAGGGTGTTTAAAGCCACTGGCTGCTCAGTTCCTGTGATGCTCTTTCCCTGCCGAGGTTTTGTTTAGTGTTTTGACTGCCCTCCACATCAGCAGCGATGAACCTGAACCACTAACTTATTCCCCAGCTAGCTTACGGGGCGAGCAGCACAGCGCAGCTAATTCCCGCCGCAGGAGAAGCGGAGCAGGTGACTTTACCCACTACCCTTCTTTGAGCCGTGGTGTCGGAAGTGCGCCCCAGGAAGAAGTGTTTTGCCCAATTATTTGCTTCAAAGCTCTTTGTACCATCTTTTGTATTAATTTGCCATCGCCTGCCCTGAAGCGCGTCTCACCCAAGAGGAAGGCGTGTGGAAAGCCTGTGTGGTGTGAGAGCAGAGTGCAGGACCGAAGGGGTGTGCACACACCAAGACAGCCAAGTGTGTGGGGTGGGGTCCTGTGATTCGTCTGGAGCATCACAGCTGATGGACACTGCGGGGGGCAGTCAGCAATGCCAATGTAAGGAAAATGCCTTTGATACTTCCCTCGGAGACTGTTGAGCACAGCAGCAAAACTCTCCACCCACCCCAAATCTGGCGGGATGGCACAGTCACCTTGTCTTCAGGTGCCTCTCGAAGAGGCACTTGCTCCCGGGACAACTGCAGTTTATTGCACCAGCAGTTGAGCTGAGCAATCTAAGCAGGCTTGGCTAAAAGCCGCATGATGAAAAAGAGACAGAGGAATTTGTGCCCTTGGTCCGGCCCTAAAGCCACAGTGGTTTTCTGACAGCCTTCAGAGGGATGTGTTTGAGGAATCCAATCTATAGTAACTGCACGAGGCTTCTCCTGCAAAATGTTGTTCATGTCACAGAGGAGCTGGAAATAAATGCAGAGAAGGAGAGTTTGGGCAGTTTGGATGTTATCCCAGGTCCTTTTTGTCCTTCGGAATGGCACGAGAAAATTCACTCAAATACAATCCGCAACATTTACCATTTGATCAGAAATACTGTAAAATACAGCTTGTCTTACTGTTATGGCTTCCTCCACTTGCTCAAACTGTGATGGAGAACAGATACATGGAGAGGAGAGACACCAATGGAAAGCCAGTAAAAAAGCAGGGAAGAGTCAATCAGCCACACAGACCTGAAAACAGATCAAAGACCATATCAATGATTAACAGGAGTACATCAGGGGGGTTTAGTTTTTCAAAGCTTACTCTGAGCCAGTTGAAAGTGAAATGCAATGTGCTGCAACCTTCTGGTGTGTTTCAGAGCAAAAGAAAGTCCTATGTGCATACATCAGCTGCAGGCTCGGTATTTCTTTTTACAAATGATTTCTTGAAACTTTACCCTTTAGCTGGTCAATTTTCAGCATCTGACAGCCCTGCCCTAGCCAAGGCAACCTAACGGTCAAAGAAATTATCTCATTGGCATCACAGAGATGTGGCAGGATGGATCCTGTGACTGGGGTGTTGGAATGGAAGGATACAGCCTTTTTAGGAAGGACAGGGAGAGGGGATATCACCTTCTATGTCAATGACCAGGTGGAGTGCATAGAGATCTGCCTGGGGATGGATGAGGCACCAACCAAGAGCTTGTAAGTTATGCTTATAGAGCTTTACAGAATTAAAGGGAGGGCAGTGACAGGGGACACTACAGTGGGGGTCTGCTACAGGCCACTCAGCCAGGAAGATTGAGCAATTGAGGCCCCCCACAGACAGATAGAAACAGCCTCCTGTTCAGAAGCCCTCGTCCTTGTGGAGTACTTCAGTCATCCCAATATCTGTTGGAGAGGCAGGGCCTAAGAAATCCAGGAGGTTCCTGGAATGTGTCAATGATAAATTCCTTCCTCAAATGATGGAGGAGCCAACAAGGAGAGGTGCCATGTTAGACCTTGTTCTTACCAACAAGGAGGGGCTGGCGAGGAAGGTGGAGCTCAAGAGCAGCCTTGGCTGCAGTGACCATGAAATAGTGGAGTTCAAGATCCTTTAGGCAACAAGGAAGGTGTACATCAAGCTCATTACCCCACACTTCAGGAAAGCAGACTTTTGCCTCTTTGGGGATCTGCTTGATTGAGCATCAAACGTATCCTGGGCTGCATCAAAAGAGCCGTGAAGGGAGGAGATTCTCCCCCTCAAATTTGTTCTCATGAGACCCCACCTGGAGTGCTGCATCCAGCTCCAAGGTCCCCAGTACAAGAAAAACATGGAGCTGTTGAAGTGAGTCCAGAGGAGGACCACCGAGATGATCAGAGGGCTGGAGCACCTCTCCTATGAAGACAGGCTGAGAGAGTTGGGCTTGTTCAGCCTAGAGAAGAGAAGGCTCTGGGGAGACCTTAGAGCGGCCTTCCAGTACCTAAAGGGGGCCTGTAGAAAAGACAGAGAGGGACTGGTTACAAGGGCATGAAGTGATAAGACAAGGGTAATGGCTTTAAACTGAATGAGGGTAGATTTAGATTAGATATTAAGAAGAAATTCTTCTCTATGAGGGTGGTGAGGCCCTGGCACAGGCTGCCCAGAGAAGCTGTGGCTGCACCCTCCCTGGCAGTGTCCTAGGCCAGGCTGGATGGGGCTTTGGGCAGCCAGGTCTAGTGGAGGGTGTCCCTGCCCATGGCAGGGGGGTTGGAGCTAGGTGATTTTTAAGGTCCCTTCCAACACAAACCATTCTATGATTCTATAATTCCTGTGAAACAAAAGCCCAAGACTTGCTGTGATGTTGTCTGCATTCTGGGGTAGCTGAACATAAAAACAGTGTGAGAGTGACACTTGGCCTTGTCTTGTTCCACCAGACTTTATTTTGCTGGTTTGGCACCTTTCCATTTTAGCGTGTAAGACCAGTCCATGGTCACTTCCAGAATTCCTAAACGATTGGGGTTTCCTGTTTGAGTACAATGTGTGATCCATGCGACCTGCTTGCTCCACATAGCAGTAGTTGCATGATGTGTAGAGGGGACCCTCCCTTTGAACATTCAGCCCACCAGCAGTAGTTGGGCTTCAGTACCAACTATCTCCAGAGTAGCTCAAACCCCTTCATATGCTGCCAGTGTGTTTTTTTCAGGAGTATAACAGGCCTCTGTATCCCTGACTCCAAAACCATAGGGGTTGACCTCGAGTCTCCCCTGGTGCTTTCTGCCAGACAAGTGACTCCAGGTAGGGCCATTCTCCCCGACTGAGATGCAAAGCACATTTTTCACATTTTAAAATGCACATTTTAATATTCGACATCTCCTCAGTTTACTTAGTGACAGAGGAGCTTGGTAAGGTGGAGAGATTCGTGGTGTGGTGGAAAAGTATCCAGAAGTTCAGAAGATGTCTTCCCCACCATCCCTGAATACTTTCAGAAGGACATGGGGGTAGTGAGCAGCTTGGAAAGAACAATGTGCCAGTGGTACCAGTGCAGTCCTTGGTGTGGCCAACCTGCCAGCCCCACCAGCACAGTCCTTTTGTGGGAGTTGCCTTTTGTGGGTGGTGGGGGCAGAGGGGCCGTTTGCTGCCTGCCCTGGGCAGGCACTTGCATTTCTGAGATGTTCCAGTGGGCCGCAGAAGCAGGACACACCTTCACGCAGGAAGTCAGGAAAGCTTTAAAGCCACTTGTGCCTTTATGCTCCTTGCAAGCTATGCTACAGTTTGACCCAAAATCGGTCACTAGTCCTTCTCCCCCTGTGATCAGCCAAGTCAGCTAATACAGGCAGCTTATCTCTCTGTCTTCCAGTCCTCTCCCAGCCTGCAGCAGGATTGCCAGCGTGCATTAAAAAGGATTGTGCGGGGGGTTTTTCTGTTCCAGGCCAAGGTATAGACAAAGGCCATGTTTTCTGTAGTCAGTGTGAAATGATTCCCTTGTTTGTCATCTTTCTAAAGCTTGTTATCTGGCATGTTTGAGTGCATGTGAGTGGTCCAGTGAAGGGCAAAATGCCTACATGTGATCTCAGGTAGGCTCGAGCCAGCTTCCCTAGGACAACATGTCACCTTCAGATGTCCTCTGGGCAATGACTTTCCATCTCGCCCCACCTCTGGGCCAGCACTCTCAAGGATGGCTGAGGCCAGCATCACCCTCCCTCGGGTGCCCAGTGGAGGGGAGGTAACATTTCATCCCTCTTTGCTTGGCAAGCCAAGGAGGAGTACGTTACCCCAGCGCCTGGGGCAGCTGTGTTTCCCAGGCATTCCCACAGGCACCAGGAGAACAAAAGGCTGCAGCTCAGTGTCACGGTTTAGCGGTAATTATTCCCAGGAGACAATCCGTAAGGGCCTCGTCTATCCCAGGCATCCGCTTTGGTGGAAGCCAGCAATGATCTCACCAGCGGCAGAGGTCTTTAAGTGCAGACAGACAGAGTCACGCCAAAACACCGCTCATGTCTCCGCGGTTTGTCCCTCAGGCACGAGCCTTGAGGTGGAAGCTGTGCTGGGCAGTCCTGCACTCAGGGTCTGGTGTGACACAGATTGAAGGCCTCAGCGTGGCCAGTGTCAGTGCCTGCATACTGCATCCCCTTCTTCCCACCCTGGCAGGTGTCTACTCTTCTGACTGCTCAGATGCAAAGCACTGGGGCTGGGGTTTTTTGATTAAAACCCCACTGTGACCAGGGGGCTTCTGCCAGACGGGCATTCCAAGGCTCAGCCCCACGCCTGGATGCTACCTCCAGCTAAAGGGTTTCTCGTTAGCACATTAAAGTACTGCCAGCTAAAAAACCCTTGTTAGCACTTGCTGCACCGAGCAGTTGATCGCTTCAACAGCAGACCAGGCTACTTTAGAGATTAATGGCACAATCGTTCAGCTTTGTCCTTTCTATTTGTTAACTAGTTCGTTCTGCAAATAATAAATACGGCGGGGAGGGGGAACCCACAACCCTTTTCTCCTGTGAGGAGACAGGATTAGAATGACATCAAGTGGCTTTCAGCGTGACTTTGTGCAGTGTCAGGGTAGACATTCATACTGCAACACAATTATTCAGTCAATCCCACTCTCTGTGAAGTCAATGGATACTGTGCCAGGGACTTCAAAGGAAGAAAGATCATGCCCTCCTGTGCATTTTAGGGCTCTGACGGAGGTTGCTAAAAGTGGTTTTTAAACAAAGTAATCCCATTTATTTTTCAGAGGAGCATGCAGAAACACTAGACGTGCTAGCTGCTGAGGGAATTCCATTTTTTTCCCCAGTTAATTGTGTTCCGAAGCAGAACAAGGATGAAAACCAAGATCCTTTTTTAATCTTCTGTAAAATGAAAATTCTGAAACCCACAAAGCTCAGTTTGGATCAATGAAAACCTTGTTTTCCAGTCACATCAAAACATTTTTTTTTGGTTTGGATATCTGCTTCATAAAAGACTACCCTTTGTCATAGAGCATGCAAAGTAAATATTTCAGTGATGTTTTAGTTAAATGAGACACCAGAATGGTCCAGCCTGGCAAAGTCTGTAAAGAATGTCTGGACCACACTGAAACTTTTCACTCTGGGCTTTTTTTTTTGTAACTGAGATCCAGAATGGCTTGATTTTTCATTCCTTGATAGGAAAACAATGAAGTTTTTTGAGTAGTTCTAGCCGTCACCTACTAGCTCACAACTTGAATTAAAAGAACATTTACAAAGAGTTAACAAATGACCAACAGATACTGAAGACTTCCTAAAGACATGAATAGTATAACCATACAAGGGTTACAGAAATTGAGGGAAGCCCATTGACCTCCTGTCCTCTATAGTAATCAATTAACCATATACTAAACCATCTACTTATCCTGTATTAATTAACCATGGGTCCAGCTTAGCCTACCCCTCAATTAAAGGACAACCATTTATGCGAGAGCTACTTCGCACCAGTGCCTGGGGGTGACATTTCAGAAGTGAAGTCCAGCCTCCAAAAAGGCTTGCCCCCCATCTGGGGCAAAGCGCCCTGAACGAGACACTGAGTGAGATACCAGGAGGTTAATATAGCCCCTGCTCACATTGGGCAGGGCAATGCACTGGAGGAGACGACAAGATGCAAATGGGATGAGAGCAGGGGGAGAGATTTATGCCCCACCAGGTCACAAGGCTGGTAGTTCTCACACTATCCCAACTTAATGTACTGTTTAAACGCCACAGCAGCAAAAGCAAATAATCTGTCAAGAATTATTTTTTTTTAATAAACTGTAGAGTCCTGAGCAAAACTCTTCCCCGTCTGCAGTCCTCTGAGTTCCCCTGTCCCATGCTGGCCCCTGGTTTTGCAGCACAGGTGCTCTTCACGTGCATCAGGCAATGAAGCGGTGCCAGGGGTGCTGCTCAGCACTGTGAGGGGTGACTGTCAGCAATCCTACCCTCCACTACAGCAGCCTCTGCTTTGCCTTCATCTGTGAGCTGCAGAGCTCTGGCAACAACCTAGGATGTAGATATCTACGTACTTCTAGTATGAAGAGCCAGCTCCTTGTAATGACCCGTTTGGATGCCACTCTCTCACAAAAATGGGAACAAAAGATGGTCTCAAGCCTCGGGGGCAGTCAAGGGCTCGGCTGTTCAGAACAGCAATTTCCTACCCAGTGATAAAAAGAGAGCCAGAGAGGGGAAGATAACCCACCTCACAATTTACTGCCCCAAAACAGCCTCCTCAACTACAGGCACAACCATAATCACTGGTGAGAAGAAACACTCCCCGCTAACGTGTGAGAGTAATTTACAGCACGGCTCCCTTCCCAGCACCAGGGCTCTGGGCAGCCAGGAACACCGGCACATCAGCTCAGGGCTGCATCTCGTGGGACCGCATGTGGGTCAGAGGGGTATCTCATGGAAAGAAGGGTGCTTTCTCCTCCACTGACCTGACACTGTGCAGCTGCTGCATTTCAAAATGCATCCTGTTGAAACACAAATCGCAATTATGACAATGGCAATGAAGACCAGTACGCTGAAATAGTCTTAGCGCTTGAGATATCCCAGTTAATGTTTCTGGTTTGCAGAAATCGTAAGAGGCTTATTACATTAGCTCTGTTTCCTTGGTTAAGGAAAATCAGCTTTAAATCACTCTTCCCCGAGAGAGGGAAATGGAAGGTATAGGTGGCGTGTATTAGAAGAACTCAGGTTTCACCAAAATCAGTTTAAATCAACACTGAAATTTTCACCACAAATATTTGCTAAGTCATTTAAAAGGTGACATATATCTTTTTAAATTTTTCTCTCATGGAGGTTTGCTTCAGCTGTTACAGAACAGCTAAATAGTTTGCCATCTCTTCTAATGATTGCTAACATTATCATTACTTATGAACAGGACGTGCCAGGCTCGCGGTTCGACGTGAGAGGTCTAAAGTCATCTTTCAAAGTTAAATACCAAAGGCTTAATAGTCGGTATCTTTAGGAGGGGTTACAACACGTGCAAAGTTTAAAAAAGGAGTCCAGGAAGAAAGGTCTGTGCTGTGAAGAAACACTCCTACACTCTTATGAAGACTGTGGATAAATTCAGCGTCAATGCTCCTGTGTGCGGGCCTATATGTTTCCACAGAGCTGTGATGGCTCATACCATGTCTGAATTCAGAGCTACAAAATGGCACCAGTGCCATCACAGTTATTGTATAGTCTCCTCTTCCTATATCCTACCTTCTGGCACCCTAGGAGAAGCTACCTTCTGCCTCGCCACGTCCCTGTGTGTCTTTTCTGGGGCCTTATGCTACCTCTGGACCTACATAAGCAAACCCCTAAGTGCTGGGTCTGCAGCAGCATAGGCATCTCCCTGTGCCCCTCCAGCTGCAGGACCCGGTCTCCAGGTGGCAAGTTCCTCGGGCGAGTTTCCATGGGCCAGGTTGCTAAGGTCTGACCCTCCCAAACATAGGGGACAGAACTCCCCACCATGCTGTCTGCCAGAACCGCTCCCATTATATCTCAGCCTTGAGTAAAACATTCCAGCGTCTTCCAGGGAACGAGTTCACCTAGCTCTGAATGACTGTTCCCTTGCTGAAGAGACCCTTGGAAGCCTTAGACCCTTGAAATGACAGCTTCATTTAACAACTTGTATACTTCTATGCTACAATGATTGGTGTGAAACTGTACCCCTCCAGCTGCAGGACCAGGTCTCCAGGTGGCAAGTTCCCGGGCCAGGTTCCAGCACAAGATAATTGCCAGGAACTAAAAAACTATATCCCCTCACTCAAAGGTCAGGATTTGTACAGTACACATACATCTACTATCCTTTAAATGCTTTATTTGCTTGCGTTTGAAAGCAGCACATGCATGGGACAAATAATACCTGTATAGGATTTTAATGATAAAACTAATCATTTTATATGCTTCCCATGGAGTAATACAGCATCACAGTACCATGAGCCGACTGTCAGAGTTCTGCATTACACTTGACAGGCAGGTATCACTGTTTTTTGCAAAGTCAGCGTGGCTCAAGTCAATAAAACTAAAGTCACTACTCACAGCAGCGACAGCTTCATTTAACAGCATCACTAACAGTGAGGAAAAACTCCAACAGAACAGAAGGGTGAGGTAGGGCTCCATTTCCCACCTCTCAGTAGTCCATACACCATTCTCTATAAACATTCCCCCACAACAGGCCTGTTTTCTGCCAATTAACCCGTACTTGGGCTCATTCTCTAATTCTTATTTTGCTACAAAATCATTCCCATTTTATCACAGAATGGGAAACTGAGGTTTGGAAAGACAAAGAAAGGGAAAAAGAACCTTGCCCAACCTCTAAGATGGCACCGCAAAGAACAGATGGAACTTTTCCAGTCCTAGCAGACACAAAGCTCATAAAAAGTATCTATATGAAGTATTTCAGAACTTTTAATGACTGGCTGCTCTTGCCATCATTATTATGGAACTTTTCTGCTGCCACAGGTAAGTAACCACAGTGTCCCCAAGTGCAGCATCAAGGGGCAGCAAGACAAATTTGGTAAGAACGTGCAATGAGTAGAGCCACATCTCCATATCAGGTGAGGGATTCTGATCCAATATTTCCCCTCTGTTGTCTTTCTGGATATTTCTTGCATAAATACAAACACGTGTCATTCACCCTAAAGGTACTTTTCTTCCATCGATTGATTTATCATTTGTCTTTCTTCAGACAAATATCAGGTGGTTGGGTAATTTGCAGTTACTTTTAGAAACAGGTAATCATCCCATCAATAGAGCAGAGGTGGCTCGATAAAAGATGCTGCAAAAGGAATTAACTGGGTCCTGAATGAGTGAATTAATGGTTTACTAGTTCTTAATAAATCATCTGCTACTTCCTCACATATGTCATGGGAAAAGCTTCAAAGATGCCTAGAGAGCCAGATTTCCCCATCAGTGGCAAAGGCCACAAAGAAAACGACTTGCAGTTGAAGGTCTGGGAAGTAGGGGAGGAAATGGTAAGGTTGGGCTACTGCTGATGGGCAGCTGTATTCAAACCACAGGAGAGCACAGGTGAGGGGGGTGCCTGCTGTGTGGGTGCTCCAGGCTGTTGGGAGGAGGTGAAGGTGGCAGGGAAGACACTTGTATGGCATGACCCAGGCTCCATGAAGATCCTGGTGCCCTCTTGCACTGTTGGGAAACACCACAGGAATCCAGGAGCCAAACAGTGCCAGAACAAGCGAGTGTTGGCTAGAAGTTAATCACAGCCATCAAAGATGAGTGGTTACATGGACATGCCCATTTAAAATCAAGGAGGCGGTTGTTAGCTTCTGTAGCTCTTCAGAGAAGAGTTTGTGGGTGGAAAAGGACAGAAGCTCCTATAAAAGGCAAAACCAATCAAAACATTGTTTTGTTTTCTGAATGGCATGAGTAAAGCAAGCAAGAATAGATATCAGCCTCAGAACAACAAGAAACTTCACTGAAGTTCTCAATAGACTCAAGAAGAAAGTGCTGACCAGAGCCCTCTGACATATAAAATGTGTGTAAGTCAAGACACCCAGATTGTTCCTCTTTTACAGAACATGTAGTATTTCTTAGGACCCTCCAAAGAGGAAAGTAGGAAACAAACAACAAAAACAAATACCCAACAGACAAAACCCCTACTGTCACGGCTCCTTAAAATACAGCCCTTGTTTGATGTGAGCTAACTGTGATGTCCATGGCAGCAGTTGGACGTCATCGTAACCACACTGATGGTAACCCAGACTTCTTGGTGCTACTCATGAAAAGAACAGAACCTCTTCTTTGTGCTCACCAATAAACTGAACCCTGTGGTTGGAGAGGCAAGGGGTGACTTGCGCGTGAACCGGCGGCTCTGCTCAATCCCGCCGTGTTGCGTGGGAGAACGGTGCTGATGTATTTGTACAAGTGAAAGCTTCACTGCCTCAGACTGCTGCTGAAAATGAGAAAGATATTTCCATGCAACCTTTTAGACTAGCTTTCTTTTAATGTTTTTATTCTGTCCAATAACCTAAATCCAGCCTGTGATTTCATGTTCCTGGAGGTACTGTGAAAGTATAAAATAAACTCAAGGAGTTTACAGTCTAAACGTTGAGTCAAGAAGGGAGCAGATGAACATGCAAAGTGGGGAGCAGGGCTGAGATTAACCAGGGATAAAATACAGAGGAGGAAGAGGTGGGGTTAAAAGACTCAGCCCGATGAAACCCATACAAAAGCTAGAGGGAGATAAGAAGGTCCTCCAAAGGAGGTGTTGAAGGAGATTAAAGAGGCGGGAGGAGAGACAGAAAATGATAGCACCATGGAAGCCAAAGGAGAAGAAGGTTTCCAGAGGGGCAGTACAGGGGGCTGGTGGGCTGAGAGGAGAACATAGCAAGAAAGATTTGACTATGTCCCCACTGCCCTTTTCAATGTTTTTCGGTGAAAGTTCAGGGGTATCCATTGCTGCAAACCAGCAGGGGGAAAAGGGTTGTTGGTTTTGGGGTTTGATTTTGTTTTTCTTTAACAGGGATAGGGCTTGAGAGATTCCCTAGAGCGTACTCTCTTTATAATCCTTTTGGGATTAAATAACTCCAGACACATTTCCCCCAGGGCTGGATCCCCTTTCAGTTTGGCAGGCTAGATAGGCAGCTGCAACCTCTCCCTGCAGAGGGGGAGGATGTTAACTATCTCCTTGCCACAGATTGCACACCATGCCTGACATCCTTTTTAGCCCAGGATTGACCTGACTTTTACCCTTCTAGGCCGGCTACAACACGCAGAGTGGCAGAGGGGTGTGCTGCCATCCTTTGAGAAGGATGAAACTCCAGAGGACTTTGGTGTACCCAGACACCAAAGCAGGGGAAGCAAACAGGCTACTGAGCCTGGTTTCCAAATGTCAAGCTGAATACTGCAGCCATGGCTGCACAGCAGAGGGTTGAGGAGGGACGAGTGGTGCAAGCTAAAAAGGAAGCGAAAAGCATTTTGTGTAGGTGAACACTTTTCCTTCTGTAACTAATGCATTCATATATTCAGGACATTACTATACTAAACCACTGGAGATTGAGGTTTACTTTCCTGGTGTGTGGAAAAGAGGAATCTCCTCTTCTGCCCCAGTAAAACAAAGCACTCATGAGAACATGAAGCCGGATCGTCTCATTAGATAATGGAAGCTTAGCCCAAACCGTAAGGGTCACATTCATGAAGCTCAGCTGCATGGCACAAGTGCGGTCTGTTTCCATGGACTTCCCAGCATAACTCATGATGGGTCAGTCTATAAGGTGTGACTTGAAACCTGAACTTCCCTGCTTCAGAGATCACCAGATTTATTTCCTGACTAAAAAAAGACCCTATGACTTTACTCAGCGAGAAGAAAGCCAGCCTAACCCAAGTAAAAACCTCCTCCCTGTTATTTTAGTCTTTCTATTAGCAGCTTTGTTTTACCCCTCCTTTCAAGAAGATCCATGTTACAACATGCCCACTTACTTGGTTTTGGTGTTAGGTCTGCAGCTAACAATGAACCTGTCCAATATCTGCTGGGAGAAGGCAAA
Source organism: Hypotaenidia okinawae (assembly GCA_027925045.1). Lineage (NCBI taxonomy): Eukaryota > Metazoa > Chordata > Aves > Gruiformes > Rallidae > Hypotaenidia > Hypotaenidia okinawae. The sequence goes on from BSDF01000002.1 coordinate 67,867,680, forward strand.
CGTGACAAACCTGCAGTGGCGATACATTTAATTTTGCAGGGATGTGATGGGTAGTGGAGCAGGAAATCGCCTACTGAGACAAGAAGAGAGAATTGGAAACGAGTCCTTGTTCTCCCTGACAGTGCTACTGCGATGGGAGTAGCTGGTGTAATCATTTACCCAAGTCGCTAAACTTCATTAGTGAAAGATCAAGCAAACATCGTTAGAACCAGACCAGCCCCTGCTCTTTGCTGGCTTCATTTGGTGCTAGGAAGCAATCAAGCAGAAGGCACATTTTATTCTCATCTGAACTGGAATGTCCCCACCATGGGGACACGCATCCTTCTTCTTGCTTAAGCCAAGCTCCCATGCAGCACATGTGGGAACACAGCTATCACTGCTTCCTCTTTGCTGCTGAGACAGGGGGAAGGAGCATCTGCAAATTTATAAAAAGATTAAGTTGAGTTTAATGTTTCAGCAATACCAGCCATGCTGCGTGCAGTGTCACACGTGTGTGGCCCAGCACATCAGTCATTTACCTGGTGCTCCCCTCAGCATGGAGAGTCAGCACGAACCTCCAAGTATCAGGGGGCTGTAGCTTCCTCCTGGCCCACCTGTGATGGCCAAAGAGGTCATGGTTCCTTCCTGGAGGAAGGTTTTAGCCAGATTTTGCCTGACGTGCATTCAGGGAGTGAGCATGTTGAGCCGAGAGGGTGGACACCTCTGGACAGGAGGAAGGATGGGCAGCGCAGGGTGGTGCGGGTGGGCAGTGCAGCCCCTGCGACACCCGGAGAGGACAGAAGCCCATGGCACCTGCAAACTCATTTTTGTGCTTGAGGACGTGAGCACTTGATGACAGCAAGGGCTCATGTGCCTCCTTCCTGCAACAGGGTCTGCTTTGGCCCTGCTTTGCGCTGCAGATTCTCTGCAAATAGCAGGATCTTTATGTAAATGGCAGGTATATGTGTTTATTCTCTGTGGGCACAGAGTAAATCTAATTAAATCAGAAGGCTTCCAAAGTGCCATTAAGGCAAATCTGTGAAACATATTAAATTACACTCCCTCCATTTTCCTGTGGTTTTGGCCTCCCCATCTGAGGGATGGGAGTTCAGAGCAGATAAACCGATGGAAAGTTCCCCAATCTCCAAGGGAAGATGGGAGAACAAGTGGTCTGTTCGCATTTTCCCATAAGTATCACAGTAGCAGTCTGTGAGGGAAGGGTTTATTTTAGGAAGAGCTATTTTGAAAGCTAAAGTGTCACATCCTGGCTGGCTCTTTTCATGGTGTTACTATAATCATCCGGTTATGACAAGCTTAATGCAGAAAAAGCAACCTTTTTTTTTCCCCTTCCTTTTTTTAGGAAAAGAAACAATGTAACTGGCATATTTTTGGACAAAGGCTGTCATTTTATCTCTTTTTCAGCATTCTTTTTACTTTTCTCCGTCATCTAACCCTATTTATAAAGTGCCAGACATTAGATCTAGGAACTGCCTGTCCTTTTTGATGCAGAAGTCCGTGCTGGCAGCTCTGCCTAGCCCCACACGCTTGGGAGGGTTTTCTGAGTCTAGCATAGCAAGCGCCTTTCTGGCTCTCCAGAGTCACCCTGCTCTCATCCAGCTGTGGCCAGAGGCAGGAAACCATGGGCAGGCCCTGGCTGATGGGAACTCATCACCTCTGCTGTCTGAGCTAGTCACTCTCCAAAGCTGAACAATGCATCCAAAGATCAGAATCATCCCGCAGGTACCTGTTGCCAGGTTAGGAGCAAGGCTGCTTTCCCAGGGCAATGCAATTAGGCGGGCAGCTGTCTCGCTGCTGGGTCTGAGCTAGAGTTGCAGCTTAGCAGGCATGAGAGCAGGGGTGGGCAACCAGGCGGCTCATCCCACTGGTACCAGGCGGCTGGTCCCACTGGTACCAGGTACAGCAGTGGTCAGGTCCTGCATCTCCCTCCTCTGCTCTCCGGCTGGACTCCAGCTGAAGGCCAAGGTAGCTCAGAGCTGGACTAAAAGACTGGGTGTTTTCATGAAATAAAATGATTTTTGCAGTGGGAGTCGAAGCATTCATTCTGACTTAAACCGCATTTTCAGTGGACCAGACAGACAAACAAGACAAACACAGACTGCATCTTCCCTTGCGCTTAAGTATCCCCTGCTTTGAATTCAAAGGGCATAAGTAGGAAATTGATATACTTTCTAATTTATTGGAGGGAAGATAACTCTCGGAAAACCAAGGAGACTGCTCTCAATTTATGGGATGCGGGTGCCTTTAAACAGTGAGTGAGCGAATGTTGAAAGAGTCCTGCCTATAGAGCTACGTGCATTTAATATTCAGAAGACTCACAGGAGATGCTAAAGTGCCCTCAGCTCAGAAAATTAATAAAATATTATCTCATGAGTGAACTTCAAAAGCTTTGGCAGTTCCATTCATTCCACTTCAGATAAGCAGCCAAAATATTGCAATATCCTGCTAACCTCATGTGAAACATCCAGCTTTCTTTGGCCAGTAACATTAAGCTGGAAATGTGTGAACAATCTTTATTATTAAATATTTAGCCATTTAATCTGCTCTGTTGTGCCTCCCTATGTCTGGATCCAGTAATTCCTGCTTCTCAAGGCGGATCTGGGCCCAGATAGCTAGCAGGGCTTTCATGCAACGGCAAGCGTCTGAAGGAGCAGGATTTAAAGGTGGCTTTCGGGAAACCTTGCTGCTCTGTATTTCAGGGGAAAACTGTGCAGAGATCTCTCTTTCTGGGGCAGGAAGACCCCCAGTTTGGCTAGCAAGTGAAATGACCAAGTCTTGCAAGAGGACACCATCTGAGGAGAAGATGTTTTGGAGAGACCTTGGTCTTCAGTGGCTTTGCGCTAACCTTGTCCCCCAGCAGCCCATCTGTCCCTGTCTGGCTCAGGAGCAGCTTGAGCAGCCCTGGATCTGCGTCCTTGGTTATCTCTCCCTTCGCCGTTTTTTGTTGTGTGGGGTTTATTTCTTTCATTTTCCTTAGACAACTCTTGCCATAACAAATTACTGGCGATACTGGAATGCAAGCTTCCCTTTTGCCCCTTCCTCAGGAACCCCCAGCAAATGGCCACCTCTCTCTGCTTTCTGCTTGAAGAGAAGGTAATCTTAAGCAGTGGTGAATACATTCCCATAAATTCCCCTCTCCATGACTGGATGCTGCTGGGAGATAGGAGAGAGATCTATTTCTTGGCCATCAGTTCAACAAGAGGCAAAACCAGCCGATAGCCAGCATCATCTCAGGGCTGTCTGATTATCCACATGGCATCAGTTGTCTCTGTTAGCCCAGATATTCCCTTCACCCCAGCCCAAACTGACACTCTCATCAGTGTAGTCTACAGACAGAACAAAAATTAGATCCCCGCGGCATCCGATTTTCCTCTCATCCCGGCTGCCAGTCCCTCCTCGTGAGAAAGGGAGCCCAGGGGAAGCTTTATTAGTCTGTCGATGAACATAAAATGATAGTGCTTGCAGGACTGTCAATCCAGCACAAGTAATGAGTTAAATATATATATATTTATATTTAATTTCCAATTCATCAGTTATTCCCGACAGATGGAATCCTTGCATTTCAGGTCAACTTGACATCGCCAGCGCTCAAAGGTCCAAGTGAGCATTGCCAAATTTAATGAGCTGCAGTAACAATGTCTCCACATTATTGGACTAATTACTAGCTTCTGAAAAGAAAAGAAAAAAGGAGGGGGAGGAAGAGAAAAGAAAATCCTCTAAACAGATGAAACTTTAATTAACAGCATTTTGAGACGTTCCTTATTATGGAACAAACGCCACTTCAAAGTGAAAATAGCCCCTAGGTGGATAATAGATCTGGTGAAAGGTACAGTAGTCAATTTAGCAGTAACTTGCTTCACATGTACAGCTCTAAGCCTTCAGACTAACCAGACTTAGTGGCAGCAGCCAGCACATGCCCCTGCTCGTGCTGCAGAGTTTCCACTTCCACGGAGCGCAGACGGTCCCGGAAGGGTTTGGCACCAGGGCAGCCTGCTGCAGTCGGATCCCATCCATAAGCAAACACATGGTCACTTCAGCTGGTGGTGGCCAGTGACAGGGAAGGCCTGGCTACCGGAGTGGCTTGCGTTGAATTGCCCATGCAAGGGTTTGGGGTTTTTTTTTACATTAAAAAAAAATTATTTTAATTAAAAGTAGTGGCTACAGGCTTGTACTTCAGGTGGAAAGTACATGTTTGATTGAGGCCAGTGGAAATGTTGCACAGGAAACTTGTGGAACTAACAACAGAATTTAGCCCCAAATGAATGAAGCAAATCCAAGACTAATTTCTTCAAATTAACCTTCAGCAACTTGTGTTTCTCTCCCTCTCATACATACACACACACGCACACACATGCACACATTCATTCCCTTATCTAAACAGGAGCAGGGAAAAAATCCCAGCCTTCAAACTAGTCAAAATATTTTTCTTGTGAACTGAGAAGAAAAGAAAAGCAAGAGGTTTGTTGCTATTTCTACTTTCAAATACTGAGCACTGCTCAGATCTGCCATGATGAGGGGCCACGTCAGATCGACTAGATCAGGCAACAAGCAGGCTGCAAAAAACCCCTGCCGTTACCCTGAGGAGAACCTCCACGAATCCGTTCATACCTTGCCCACCTTGCACACGGGTGCAACCACCTTTACAAACCCTGCTGACTGAACTGCAGCCGCACCAACCCAGAGCAGGCTGGCACCTCCCTGCAATAAACTGGGGCGATCCAGGAAGTGCAAATCACGGGCGGCCTGCACTGGGAGCGCTTGGCTAATACAGCGATGTTTGCCTGCATTTAGGTGCATTCCCTGGACCTAGGGAGCCAAACTCAGCGCTCACTGACATCCCGTGCCGCCTTGCAGGAATCTCCCAGCCAACTGCTGCCCCCCAGGCAGGAGGCAGGGAGGGAGAAAACTTGGCATTGTCTGGCTGTGCAGAACGTGCGCTTGCTGTGAATTGAGCTTGAATATTGTCTGGAGGCTGGGGTGGAGGGGGGCGCGGGGAGGGAGGGTGGGGAAGGGGGAGACATCAGATTTATTTAGGCATATGGACATATCTCAATTTTCTCCTTGGTTTTGTTCCCACTTCTGCCCCGGTAGGCCCATTATTTCCCACTTCAGAATTAGCACTTCTGCCAGCAGAACATAAAGGCGACAGCTAAGGAAAGCTGCAGCCCCTGCCCTAGGAGCATTTTCTGCCCTAATATGGGACCTTAATTAAAGCCATTTACCTTGGGAATGAAACAGCAAGTGCTCGGCTGCCAGTATATGGAAACACAGGGGACTTGGTGAATCCACATTTCCCAGGATGCTGCCAAGGCACAGCCTGGTTTGGGGGGAGGGAGGTGGCGCGGGGTGGGGAGGGAAGGGCTGGGATGGAAGTGATCTCCACATCCCCAGCCCCAGCAGTGACCCTGCAGAGTTCTCCTGCTCACCTTCAGCACTGCCTTAGGTAACAGTGCTTATGCTGCCTTAGGTAGCTCTAGCTATGCATCACAGCTTGGGTTTTTTTCCTCTCCTAGGTCTCTACCCTGCCAAAGCAGCACATATTACATCCCAGCAAAAACAGATCAGCAGAATTTTTGCGCTTTGGTGGAGACCCAAGACCACACCAACAGCCGGGCCAGTCAGAATCCAGAATTTTGTAGTTTAATATGTGCTGCTATGGAGAGTTCACTTTATCATCACCTCTCCTATCCCCTTTGTCAAACTAAAACACTTTAAAAAGAGGTGGCAGCTAAGAGGCTGGTGGCTACGTTTAGCTGGAACAAGATTTGAGATTTTTGAGGGAAAACCCCTGGCTGCGAAGCACCTGGCTGATGCAATTTGAGGAAGAAATAGGCTTCTCCTTATCAGAAGAGGGATCCTGACGTCAGTGGGTATGTGGCTGTTGAGTTAACGAGAAGGAGGGGAATCACAGGACCTGCAAACCAAGGTATACACAAGGAGAATATACTGCAAAGCATGTCTGTGTCACAGGGGAGTGCTTTGTTGGTGGCTTCCATGCTGCGCTCAGCTCGTAGCTGTACAGTGGCTCTCACGGCCGTCTCCCTGCATGAGCCCATAAAGTAATTCTTGGACTAGTTCTAGCCCACTTAAGCTACAAATTTCCACATAACAACAAAGAGACGGCGGCCACCACGTAGACACATACAACTAGCTCCTGCTGTGTTCTCACGTCCAGCCCAAGCTGCTCATCCAAGTCATTTCAACCTGGGTTTGACGTATGAACCCAAAGTTTCCTTAGTCATCTGGCCTGTGGCCTTTTGTGAAACTTCATGCCAGTGCTCCTGTGCAGGTAGGAGCTGGTTCCTCTTCCAGCCATTGCAGCTTCTTCCAATGCCCTCAAGTTTACTTTTGCCCATGACTCTTAGGACACCCTCACTGCTGGAGTGGAAGCCTGCAAGGCAGTCTGCGGGCTCCAAACAGCTGACAGGTTTCCAGGCTTGTGGTTGCCAGCTTTTGGTACTGGAAATACCCCAACCAGTTTCTAAAGCACTGCACTAACCTGCCAGTCATCCACCTTATCCCCCTTCTGCTGGCTTCTTCAAGGCTTTTTTTTAAAAAAACAAAAAACCCACCAGTTGCAGACTGCAAATGCTTTTCCTAACACAGTGCTTCTTCCTCTGCTCACAGCTGAATACAGTCTGTGAAGACACTGCAGAAGTGGTGGGCTTGGCTGGAGAGCAGGTTGCAGGGCTGGTATCTCCTATGGCTGTTCAACCAGGCCAAGCAGTTGTATCTACACCGGCAATTCCTTTTCCCTGACCAAGGCCTGGGGGTGGCAGGAGGGTGGGGAGAGCTATGAGGTGTCCTGGAGGTCCCTCAAATCACCCACTCAGGACATTTGCTTCTGAGGCACCTTCTCTGCAAAGAGAGGAGGCCAATACTCACCTGGGAGGAGCGCTTAGCCAAACAGGTGGGTGTGTGTCATAGCAGGTATAAGCAGAGGCACTGCCAAATAACCAAAGTTTAAGCCTTAGGACAAAGAGAAGTCAGGTAGTACAGATATCCAAACTTGCAACCTTCCTGTACTTCTTTCTCCACGTGGTATACGCGGACTTCTCACAGCACAGACAAATGATGTGTGACCAGCCTCCTCCTGCTCTCACTCTTGATGCTTAAAAACCATTTATAAATTAGTCTCCCCCACCAAAGGACAAGAGAGAGATCCCTGGCACAATGTGCCTCTCCCAACCCTCTAGTTTCCCTGAGGCACAGCTCCACAACCTGGCTGTGAGCTTCAGCAGCTGTTTGCAAAATCTGCCCCTGAAATGCTGCATTTCAGGCTGGGGGTCTGACACACACGCTTGATTCTTGCCTACGTAGCTCTTACCCCCTGACTTGCTATGAAGAAGGGCAGAGGGAAGAGATGGATCAAACACGTGACATTGACAAAGGAGGTGCCTGCAACTTGATTTACTTCAAGTTCTTGAAAGCCTGTTACTGAATGTAAAGGAGGGATAAAAAACAAAAACAGTAATAAAAACCAACTAATGCATCCAATTTTTATGGCCAAAAATAAAGACACTGGAAGGCAGGCTTTTTAATGGCTATCATTTCTCCTGTGTTATTTGAAGATCCCCTTGTAAACGGGAATCCTGGGTCTGTTTTGCCATCTGTTCCCTCCACTCCTGCCTAGGAATCCTGAAAGGGTATTTATTGTATATGCAGGTTCAGTGAGGCCCACTTACTATAAACAAATACTGCATGAAATATGGTGGGGCCAGCTCTTTCTACAGTGCCTGTATTTATGAGGAAACTGTATAAAAACAAATATGTAATCTGGAAATAAACCTGTTAAATGAATAAAAAGTCCTATGGAGCAAAACATAATGATTAGCAGAGCCATTCAGTGAAAGACCCTGTTAAGGGAACACATCTGCTGTCATCCACTTTGCATCAGTGCTTCCCCCCGATAAAAATCCATCTAAAAGCAGCCATCAGAAAATCATGGGGGGGAGGAGGGGAGCTGGGAGAAGGAGAAGATGGTACAGCCTAAGAGCTATGAGGCCAACCACAGCACTTTTGCAGGTTCTTGAAAAGCAAGCCTCTTGAATCCTGCACCCTGCTGTCCACCAAATATAATCTATGTTATTTACAGCATGTGCTAGGTACGGATTACAGTCACTCAGCTGAAGGGGGAAAAGGGAAGAAAAATTTTAAAAAGGGAGCAAGAATTAAAAAAAAGAAAAAGAAGGAAGATCAGCAAAGCAACTGAGAGCCAGCACGGCACGCTGAACACAGATTCGAATGAAGAACTTGAGGAGCAATATGTTTGCGCACACATGCATAGCAAATCCTCTTTTGCTTCGGAGCAGTTGCACAGAGCCTGAACAGGGGTTCAACAGAAGAGCAGCGCAAGGCGGGTCTGCTATGGAAACACGGCTCAGTGACGATGTCCGACTGCCAGCCTCACTTATGTGCAACATGCACACGCAGGAAGTGCTATTCTAGCAACCCGTTCCTATTAACTCTATATTTACAGGCCCCGAGTAAAATCACAACCAGCTCCACACCCACTCCAGCCCTCCCACACGAACAGAGCCAGCTACAGGCACCGAGGCAACCGCACTTGTCACCCCCTCACCCCACGATTCACATTTTGCTCCAAGGTGTTCTGGGTATTTCCTATCTCGGTGTCTGCTTTCCGCCGTGGGCTGCCTGACTTTCCCCATGGAGCCGGTTATTAATATGCCCGTCTCTACCGATAACGCAAACGAAGTAGGTACGAGCTGATGCAACTCTGGAAAGCGCCGTACCAAACACTGATGCAACCCCCCTGAGAACCACAATTACTCCCCCGGAACACGTGGGATGAGGATGCCCTGCTTGTTTTCAGCTTGACTCTTGCATTCACCTTTGCCTGCCAGCACACAAAAAACCTGACAAAGCCCACGTCTTCCAAGTCGGCGGCTCGGAAAGGCTCTAGCTTTAGCCTCCCACTAACTACTCCCAGGTAGAAGCATTGCGCAGACAACGTGCTTCTCCTTCGTCGCGCGCGTGACTTCACGGTCAAACTGAAGTGCATCGCCTCGGTCCTGTTTTTACCATTGGGATCGTTTCTGCTTCTTGCCAATCAATCAAAGTAAAGCAATAAAACCTTCACCTCCGTCGCAAGGGAGACAACGCCTGAGCGTCGACCGGAGAGTCGAGTAGCAGATGACAGGCCTCTGGCTCCCTTTCCCACCCGGAGCATGGAGTAAGGCATCACACAGCATAATTTGAGTACTAACTGGCAAAACAGGCATCATCGTTTGCTTGAACATGCGCTCTGATGCTGGTGTACTGTTTGCAAACTGTTAACCAGCATAGACTCACTGCCTTCAGTGTATGAGAGATATACATAAAGGTTTAATGGATTTATATCATTACAGTTACTACTGCTGCTCACTGACACACTTGAGTATTTTTATTGCTTTTTCATAGCTGACATGATTCTGACGGCACGTAATTAAATATTTTACAAAGATAGGGTCTGATCCGACAACCTTTATGCACATGAATAATCCCATTATGTTCAGTGCCTCTACTCACGTACCCGAAGCAGACAAGGCTGGGTTCCTACTGCTACAAAAGTAAATTTTTATTCCCCTTCTCTATTCCCCTTTTGGGATTTTGATGGATTAATACTGGGGGGAGGGGAGGAAAGAGCCCTAAAACTCCTTCTCATTTATTTTGTGCATCGAAACCTTCACCTAGGACTCAAGGAAACTACAAGAGCACTGCTGTGGCAGTTATGTTTGGCCAGGGATGGAAAGAAGTAAGAGCTTGTGTTTTGTCATGGACTGAAAGACGTATTGCTTTTTCTGCCAGCCTGCGTCTCAGTGTGGTTTCCTGATGCTGATTAAGGACCAGGAGGGGGGATTTTTTTTTTATTTCAAGAATTCATGACTCACTTTAAAAAGCAGCGCATTTCAGGCATAAGGGGGATTGCCCGAACGGTTTCTTTTAAACATTATCTGCAAAATATGTCACGGTTATATGCTTCCTTCAAACTGATGTAAAATGCTGATGCACCAGTGTCCTCCAGGCTGTGACATCCTGATGCCCCAACACATCTACGTGTTCACAGGGATGTTTTGCTGGGCTCCAGAAAGAGGTGAGCCTGACCCAAAGCTGAAGATCTTTGTTACAAAACATGGCTGGGGATGAGCTGTCGTACAACCAGCTTTTCAAGTTCTGATTCAGATCTGAGCCCACGGACAAGCTTGTCCCAGGTGTGTTTTCCATCCTAGTCCTGGCATCTAGTGAAACCCATTGCTGCTCACCCAGAATATCCCAAAACAGTCAGGCAGAAGGGAAAAGGCACAGGTAGGCCTTTGGATCTGAAGTTCAGATTTCAATTCATTTGAAAGAAGTATTTCTAAACCATTGCAACCATCCTTTTTCCAGAAGTACAGCACAGACAAAGAGGGAGGGCACCTGGGCCACTGTGAACCCTGAAACAAAGCCTTGTGTCACTCTGCAATGCCTCTGCAGCCGAATGGTGGTGTTCTTCTAGAAACCAAATATGGGTTTATGGAAACAAACAGGCCTTTTCAATTGAAGCCTGCTGTGTTATTAGCTTAGTATGAAAATGAAGATATTGCAAAGCTGCACCTAATCTGCACCCAGGAAGCATTAAACCTGATGACAGCACTGCCCGAGCAGGAGGATGATGATGGCTGTCAGGCTTTCTGGAGCTCCGCTGGATTCGTAACTGTGAACATCACTAACCCGTAAGCCATGACACGAAGTGAAGGCCTTTCAGCACACAAAATGCAGGAGAGCTTTGGTGCCGGAGCAGGGACACAAAGCCCTTTCCCGGTCCTGTTTACTCAGCAGGGGTCACACCACAGGCTAATCCCATTACATCTCAGCTGCTGCACCCTTTGCAGGGAGGGACTGTTGTACCCCAGAGGGGTGCTTTGAAAACAAACCCAACCCAAATCTGAACTCCGCTCATGACAGCAATCATGAGTCTGTTTGGAGACCCAAACTGAAAGGAAAAGAACAAAAAAGTCACTTACAAATTATCTGACCCTGCAGTCCTGACCTGCTGGACGTACAGTATAGGAGCATTACCCTGTCCCAGCCACTAAGGCAAGAAAGGGGCTGCTGCTTATTTTGAGATTCATCAGCTGGGCTCTCTTCCCTCCCAACCAAAACCTCCTGTTTTTGCAGGATCTGTTCAGAAAAACCCAAACAAGTCTACCAGCCACCACTTAGTTTGCTCATCTTTATATTCTTGTCAGTGGGGTGAAACAGGCCATCAGACCTGTACCTCCTCTCCTTTCCTCCCCTGTGCAGAAGGAGACCCTCAAATTTGGCCTTCAGGCCTGCTTCCCTTGGCCTGCCACACTGCCGCCAAATTGCCATCAGGGACAAAATCACAAGTGCTGAAACGACAGGAGAAAGCTGATCCCACATGACATGCCAGGAAAAGACAACACACACCAAGGCCTCTGGAACACAGACACTCTCCTGGCTTCCCAGCCACGTGCAAGTTTATGGTCATTGAATGAAATACAGCTAAAGCATCCAGGCAAACGACTGCTTATCTGAAATTAATTAAACCACTGGACTTTTGTCTGTTCAAGAGCCACCTGACCACACTCCATGCTGCCTAGATTAAGTCCTGTCAGTATCCGAAGCACCTCAAGCAACATTAACCCTTCTGTTGGCTCTGCAAGGCAGGATGGACTTCAAGAAACTTTAAAGTAATCGTTACAGAAACACACAGATCAAGACCCTGTAGTGACCCCAGCACATGGATGTGTTACGGGCCTTTGATGGGCCAAGGGCAGTGCTCAAGGCAAGCGGAAGCAGGTAGTTAAGTGAGACATAAGGTTTACATGCCCATACGCACCTATGAATATGAACATATGGGTTTCTTTACATCCTGACCCTAGAGAACGGGCATAAAACTTGAAAGTTGCCACCTGGTTTCTGCAGTTACTTTTCCATTTAGGGATTAAACAACATCTAAACCCATGTGCGCATGTTTTTCTGTTGAAAATAGGCAGCACAGACGATTCCAAAGCCAGGAGATGGGTGTGAGAAAAAGGATTTCTAGTGACCCAGGGGGGAAAAAATAAATAATAAAAAAATAAAGGGATGAGTTTGGGCCTGCCAAACAGCTGGTTAAACTTCAGAGCTCAGACTAACGCTGAGGCCCGTCTGCCGCCAGCGGAGAAAGTACCTTCGCCTCTGCCTTCCTTTCTTTTTGCATGGCTCCCCCAACACACAGACACGCTGGAGGTGGGGTGCTCCATGCAGCCAGATCAAGGCTTGGCTCCTCACCTGCGTGAAAAAGCACCACACTTTTAAACACTGTTTTCCCAGAGAGGTACAGGGCTTCTGGTCAGAGGAGTGCTCAAATGCTTTTAATGCATTACCACTCCTTGCTTCAGCTGTTGATGGCTACTCCCTTCCCCTGGGCCTCGGCAGCCTGTACACGCTGCTAACCAACCCATGCTGCTAACCTACCCACACTGCTAACCTACCCAGGCCACCAGTCAACCCATGCTGCTAAGCGATCTGCAGCAGGGCAACCTGTGGCGGGCGTCTTGAGCCCACTTCAGCACGGTGCCAACCCAGCACTGCCTTTCTTGGCTGAGGTCCCGAGAAGATGCTGTAAGACCTATTAATCATAAACCCTGTTGATTAAATCCATCTAGCTATTGTGCTCAGCTACAACCAGGGGTGAAGGCTGTCCTGCAAACTGCTCTTGTCCCACGATCCAGCTGCCAAATCCAAGGGAAGAGCTCTTCTCCCTTGAGTTTGCTGCAGGACCTGGGTTTTCCACCTGCATAAAGCCAAGGTCTGATGTTGCCAGATGTGAGGTTTTTTGGGACTGTGGGACATGCTGAAAGTTTCCGCCAGGCCTTGAAGGAACATGCTAAATCCTTTGATCGTTTGCAGGGACAAGGAAAGAAAGATGGACCCTGTTCCAGAGCTGGGGGCTCCCTGCTTTGTGCCCTTGGAAAAGGGTATGCCGGGATCTTGAGCACAGGTCCAGAGCTATTCAAAAAATGAAAAACAAAAGATCTGTCGAACATTTCTTTGTTTCTATTCATAACCACAATTTCATTTGCATTGATGTTTCCTGACCAGTTCTCTCCTCAAAATAATTGACGAGGAAAAGATCAAGAGATGTAATTAAAAAAGAAACAAACAGAAAACAAAGGGAAGAGGGTAAATGGGCATGCGACTTTGGGTCAGAGAAGGAAGAGGAGCAGGTGGTGGAACTGATGAGGGAGATTTAATGAACTGCGATTGACTTCGAATAACAAAGGAGGAGGAACTTAATCCTACTGTTGGATCTGTACACATATGGACTTACCATAACAAATGGTAATCAATCTATCAGCCTTAAATTAAAGATAAGGTGGGCAGGAAGGAAAGGACAGAGTTTATTCCCTCCTCTCCCCCTCCTCCCCATCAAACTAAATCTGTTTGCGTGTGCCCACATCTGTGTTGTCAGCTAGCGTCTGCTCAACCAAAAAGCTCGCCTTCCCGCGCCACACCATGCCACTGTGGGCAGGCCTCTTTGGAGGCTGCCCTGGAAATTTAGGGTCCTGGTTGGCCCGATTCTGCAGCATGTTTCACGCAACAGCAATCAAGGCTCAGCAGCTTCAGGAATACACTCGTAGGGCTGCGTGTAAATGCTCGCTGAGCTTTAATCAGATGCACATCGCAGATAGTCCTGCGCGATAGAAAGCAGACCCGCCGACCCGCAGGCCTGCCAAGAATCGCCTCATCTGCAGTACAAGCATTTTTCCTCTTCTCTATCATTCTGGCCCTCAATTTCTTGTTCTAGGATGAGCTGCAGAAGCGTTCTGGGGTTTATATAGTATCTACTTGTTCCAAGCTGAAGGCAAGTTCACTGCACTAAATATAAACCCAGGTTTTATGAATCCTCAATTAAGTTTTCTGGGATAAAGTTTCTATTTTAAGGACCGGATCCTCTGCAGGGAGCTTACGTGGCTGGACACTCCTTTACCATATACTTGGCCAAGCATGGCTGTGCACGTGGGTTTCTCTGCAGGATTTACCCTAGAGTTGAGACATGGCAGGCAATTTCTCCCTGAAAAAAAATGCTTCTAATCCAGTGTCTCCAGGGCTAGTAACAAATGTTTATTTCTCCTTGACCAGCGGGGAGCAATTAACGAAAATCACTAGTGACATCCATTTAAATGAGCGAAAGCTCTTGAGTTAGAGGGTAGCACCAGGAGCTGGGAGATCTGTTTTCCTCTTTCTGCTATAACCTTTGCTTACCACTTCCCATTCCAGTATGTTCCAGTTATTCCAGAAGAATCCTGCCAGCCAAGCTGGGCGATGGCAGAGGTGTTCAGACACATGGGGTGGGAGCTGTATGGAGCTGTGGTTTGGGACAGGGGCTGGGTACCTGGGAGAGGCTGGGTCTGGCAGAGGGGACACAAGGAGGGCTTCCCATCCAGAGGCATTTCCACCAGAGCTATCTGAACAAAGCATTTGCCAATCAAAATAATTCAACCAGACCTCCTGTCAGGTTGGCTGAAGGGCAGGGCAGACACAGATGGACAAGGACACGATGTCAAGCCCTGCCACATCAAATCATCAAATCAGGAAAGGGGGAAGGGTTGTGAAAACAGAAACTTGTGAAATAGCCACCAAAGGTAAATTCCTGTCTCTATTTATAACTCTGCAAGAGGAGCAGGAGGGGGATGACCCGAGCACCAGCTTAAATATGACAATTCCTGTTTCCCTGCTTGCTCAGGTCCTCGTAACCTGTGCACTGACATCCGGGTGTTCCAGCTTCACAGCAGCTGAGGATCCCCCACCAAAAACACCACAGGGGTTGCCAGAGCAGAGAGGAACATCCCTCACCTGCAGCACAGGGCACACCAGCCAGTGGATGTCGTCCCACATGCACACACAGTCAGAGGGGTCCTCCCAGTCTGAGCAGGTCCTCTGTGCTGAGCTATTCCTGCCTCGCCATCAGGAGAGGGACTCAGCGTGTTGGATGGCAGTTGTAGGAATTTGTGATGCTGTAGGTTTATGCCAAGGAAGTACAGTCAACAGCTTAGCAAGTACTAACCCACAACGCTGTGGCATCTGGCCTCTGACTTTGATTCTCCTAACTTCCACATCCTAAATGGAATCGTACCTGGAGCGTGAATATGCACTACATGGGTGGTTTTGGTGCTTTTTGGGTACTAGGCAGGCTGACCAAGGGCGGCCTGCCCTCCTGCTAGGCTAGCAGGGGCTGAGCCCAGCCCCACAGCCACAGACTGCTGCACCCAGATCTCATTACTCCTCCTCCAAAGAGGGCAGTTCCCTCCGGCTTGCTGAAACATGACCACATAGCATCATGAGAGGTATCATTTATCAACAGCAGCTTTTGAGAAGACAGATGTTTTCCAGCGGGAGCACAGCACAGTATCACTCACCTGCTCCTGCAGAAGCAAACACCAGGCATTCTGGAGGAGCAGTCAGACATGCCTTGCCACGTGTGCGTTAGTAGGTTGCCGCCTCACAGCCCTCTGCTCCCTCCTGTTAGCAACCTCACTTTTACTCAGGCTTTTTTGCTAAAGGGGCTCTTCTCTTACTCATTGCTCATCGGGGGCCTGAAGCGAAGGACATCAACACTGAAGGAGGAGGGAGAAGGTCAAAGCGGAGATAGGCAGCGTGCAGTATCTCTCTTGGCCTTGCAGTTTTGGGACCTCTCCCCTCTTCTTTTCACCTATGAAAACCTGGCTGCACGCCACAGCATAATATAGCAATGGGGGAAAGAGAGGAAGAAGGCTTAACTTTTATTTATTTTAGTGCGATCATTAGGATTATGTCAGGGGGAAAAAGCATTAATACATAATCTTTTCCCTGTGCTATACAACACTGACTGCTTTTAATTTAGAATTAAATTGAAACACTCACTCAGAGCAGCTTTGAACAGCAGCCAAGGCCTTCTCTTGCATTGTACGAGCAGCTGGGTAGCCTTTCCACTCTCTCTTTTTTTTTTTTTTGTCCATGGTGCCTTTTTTCTGACCTGTACTGAGGGTTGGTCACCAAAGGTACTTGTCACCCTTCCACAAGTGCTCAGGGTCCCTTTGGCTTCGAGCTGGTAAATGGGACCCCCCCCCCACTGAAGCACATCACTGCAGCCCTCAATGAAGCAAACTCCACAGCTATAAGTATTTTGAAAGCTAAGTGAGAGAAGGGACATATTAAAAAACACACCAAAGCATACATTTAAAAAAAACAATAAATGCTAGATAGCAGCAATTTATTTTGTTTCTCAATGGTGTACATTATTTTGCACGCACTGTCAAGCATGCTGATACAGCAAGTTCACACAAGGAGAACACGGTTTGGAGGTATAAACAGGACAGACAAGGCTGGGTGGGGTAAAGCCAAATTTAGTTAAATGAACTGGTCATCTTGTTTTGTTCAGGCAACCAGCCTGCTCCAGACGGTTCTCACCAGGCCAATGAGAAAGGTGCCTCCGTCTCTCCCTGTTCATTTTAATCTATATAAATACTTGGTTTTGTCAGGCTAAAGAATCCACTGCAGACTCAAGCCTTAATTATTGGTATTCAGTGAAAGAAAGGGTAAGTTTAAATGGGGAGGGGGGATTGCCACCCTTTCAGCGCTGCTGTGAAGGGAGCTGTGCTTATCACAACAGGTGCAAAGGCCACTCACAAAAACAGCAGCAGTTCAGCACTGAAAGGCTAAGAAATTACTTATTCTCTTTGTCAGCTGCTCACACAAGAAGGGTAAAGGCTACTTGGAAGGAAGGAGAGAGGGTAAAAAGAAGGGTTAAAGTTTGTTGCAGCAAAAGATAGGAAGAAAAAGAAAAAGAAAAAAAAGATGAAGCGCACACAAGCCTGCAGGTTCACTGGAGATACTGGGAGATATGTTGGCCTTAAAAAATAATAAAATAAATAAAATAAAATAAAAAAAAAAAAAAAGAAAAGAAGCAGAAACAAAACTACATCCCCACATAGAGCAGGAATGAGCAGCACCAGCAGGCTGGGGACTGGGGGAAATTTTAACAGTCTACCACTCCAGTTGAATGGGGAGGGGAACAATGCCGGCTGAAAGCGCAGCATTCCTGCCCCTGCGCCCCCAGAAAGGGGCTGCACAGGTCTTTCTGGCAGCTCCCTTTAATTACGCTTTCTTGTATATGGCAATTCACAGCCAGCTCTAAGAATGTACTCATTCCCTGTCGGAGGGGTGATTAGTATACCACACCTATGGAGTCAACATACTGGGGGGAAAAAAAATTAAAAATTAAAAAAAAAAAAAAGTAAGCAAGCTCCTCTGATGAGAAGCCCACCGTTTGCAGGGCTCTTTTTTCCCTTGGATCCTTAGCTGGGTTTTCTTTCCTCCCCCTTTTAAGATAAGGCGTCAGAAGTAACTGAAACTAGAATTTCGTTTCATAACACCCCTCCATTAATCCCTAGATCTTTCTCAAGTGCTGCATAAATTTCACTCTCTCTTCGCAGAGCTCAAGATTTTTTTACATCTGGTGGATCTTATTTTCTAAGGGTGATGGTTCTGTTTATTTTAAGCAGGCCTGGAATGATGTGCAAACCAGCCATGCCTCTTAGATGCTGATTGTTCCCAGAACCAGATGGTCAAACCTTCCTCTTTCAAGACAGCTGACTCAAAGCCATAAAACACCAAAAATTAAAACAATCATCAACAACAACATCAAAAAACACCCTGTGGTGGGAAAAAAACATTTCAATGTTGGCACTGGGAGAGAGAAAAAAAAACAACTCAGAAAAAAGAGAGTGTTTGGTTTCCAGACCCTGGAGGTCCATCATGCAAAGGGGGAATTCACTCATCAGGAAGTTTCCACCAGCGACAAGCTAACTGGAGAAATTCCCCAGCTTTAAATACGACAGATGTTCGTACCTCTGCTACCCAGCAGCAGTAAAACACACCTGTGGTTGTTCTGGCTGCCCTGCTAAATGAATGGCGAGTTAGAGCACCACTGAACCTCAGTGATGTGAGTCTCCAATAGCCACTGCTGCCTTCACCATTTACAGCCGAACTCAAAGGGCTTCAACTTCATTTTTGCACTCTCAATAGTCTCTTGCCGTTCTTGTCCTTTCCAGGTCTTTTCTACTCACAACATGTCCTAGCTTAACTGAGCCACTTTGCTCTAGGCCCATGAAGGGCCACAATTAGGTGCAGCCTAAGGAGAATCACCACATCTTTTACAAGACCAAACGAAGTTTCCTATAGCAGGCCTAAGGCAACACAAGAGCTGGAGTAGCTTTACCAGCTACTAAGCCTGAGAAATCCTACAGAAGGTTTAATCATTCCAACATTAGATTGGAAGTGATCCTATGTGTACAGCCAACCATACACTGAAAGGCCACGGTTAGGCACTGAAAGGCCATAGTTGGGCACGGCCTAAGGAGAATCACCGCACCTTTTATGAGACCAAACGAAGTTTCCTATGGCAGGTGTAAGGCAACACAAGAGCTGGAGTAGCTTTACCAGCCAAACTAAGCCTGAGAAATCCTACAGCAAAGGTTTAATTGGTCCAACATTAGATTACAAGCGATCCTGTGTGTACAGCCAACTGGTTGGTTCTGGTTTAGCAGAACCAGTTCCTCCTCCCCACCTTGACCAAAATCAACATACATTTTCACACCACTGAAACTAAAATGAAAAATAAATTTTAAAAAAATTTTAAAAATAATAAATCACAGTCAGCTTATGGACAGAAACAAACAAGATACCACAAAGCAGCTTGTGAATTTTCCATGTAAAGGTGTGAAGTTAGAGCATATCGGCTGCTCTGCGGTGGCGGCTGGCACACAGGTTCCCACCCTGGCAGATAGAAGGTAGTTTTTTCATCTTTCACCTCTCTAGGGGAAAACAGACACACAAGAACTCTGAAAAAGCCAATCGCTTTCTCTTAAACCATGATAAGAAATAGGGCATCCAGGCTTCTCTTGTCGGTGTGTGACTCTCTGTCAACTAATTTTCCTTGACGTTTCATAATATTCTGTAAGAAGTATGTGAACCCAGCACGAAAAGACTGAGACTGTTGCAAGAAAGACAGTGAGCTCCTTTCAAACACTACAAGGGAAGGGCTTTAGACACTTTCAGAGTTTCTAATTCAATTTTCTACGGCTCTCAAAAATGGCAAAGTCACAGTTAAAGCATATGCACTCTGTGTCTGGACCACTGCAAACTTATGCTACATGTAAGACTAGATTTAACAGAAAAGGACATGGATGAGGCTCAACACTTGAGCTATATTCAGATTCTGAACTAAGTTAAACTACAAACATTTGATACAGTCAAGGCCTCAGTGCTAGTATTTAATGAGAACCCTCTGGTACTAGGTTGTAGAAGTCTTTCTATTCAGATTAAAGAGTTTTGAAGGCTGTTAGGACATACTTTTGCTCACAGTTATAACACAACAGGTAGAAAACTCGACTTGAGCACCTCCTTCTGCACATAAAAGCATTCACTGACAGTAACAGCAGAAATAATTGTGTACCCTCAAGAAGTATCTCAAAGTGTATTGTCATTTGCAAACAACTCCCCTAATACACATCAAGAAAATAACACAAAAAATTAAGTTGATAACGCTGATGAAGATATCGGTGCCATATGAACAGCTGAAGGTACCAAGTAAATGCCTGCTCTGTACTGGGGACATCGTCTATACCTGCAAAGTCCCCTGGACAAGAGGACTCTAATCTTCTTGCCACGTCTAGACACTGTCACAATGTAGGTGTTTAATAACAAGGACCACATGTGGGGGCACACGGCACTTGCTCTCAATGTCCCATATGCTGAAAAATATTTTCTGTGCTAATTGGCAAGGACTGCTGTTAATCCACCATACCATGGTTCCCTCACAAACCTCAGCAAAATCCACTTAACTTATATTCAGGCATACTTCAGAAAGTATTTGTCCTCTTTTGCATTGGGATTGGGAGAGACAGAGAGCGAGAGAGAAGGGGCAAGACAGAAATATTGGAAGTGTAGTGGGGCTTTAGTAAAACTTTGGAAGTCCCAGGAGAATGGTTAAGAGTCTGTGCTAAGGACAGCAACCAGTAATTAAAATCTTGATACAGCAACTCATTTCAGTTTATTTAAACACACTTAAAGATAAACATGAAGCATTTTGCTCAAACATTTTGAGAAATATGATCCTTAAGCAAGATTAACAAGTCTTTAATAACACTTGTGTTATGAAACGTCATTATAATCAAGCAGTAAATCAATAGTGCAGTAGCATATGCCGCAGATTCCAAGGGCTGTGCTTTGAGGAACAAAAGAAAGACTAATGTCCTCGTCTTTTACAACAGTGATACATGTTATATACCTACACTTACCTATGCCTGCACCTTTCACACAATGCCATTTTTGGGACCATTAGTCACCCCCGAGGCCATTTGTCTAAGTGATAAGGGGTATATGGAAAGAGATAGTGATTTTTTCCCCCTCCATTCTTTGTAACCTTCAGAGCAGGTTAAAGGCAAGACCCATCCCTGCTGACTGTCTGCCCACCCCAGTGCACTGTACTGGTTTGTTTTACAGCTCCCCGACCTCCTCCCCTTGCAACAGCAGCAGTCAGATCTGTGTGAGGCTACTTGGAGCACTCAGGAGACAGAAGAGCCCCTTCAAAAACCACTGATGCTCACCCAGTTTAGATCCAGGAGGGGCTGCCTGTGCCACAGCACCAGGGGTTGGGGAGGGGCAGGAGGGGGAGAACGTATGGACACACATGGATGCCCAGCCAAGGCCAGCGGATGGGGATAAGGGCAGAAATACAGCAACAGAGATTGAGCCAGAAGCGAAGCTGTCAGAGCTGTGAGATAATGCATGCATTCCCCTGCCTGGGCCAGGTTGAATTAGCACATCTGGGGCCCACATTTACCAGTGCTTCGGAGCACTTTTGCCATTAACACTAAAAACACATCCTGGAGGAAACTGGGACTAGAGATGAAGGAGGCGAGAGGGGAAATAAGACACCTTGCCTCCCCTCTCACCTTGTTCCTCCCTCCTCTCATACAGCTCCGAAACACTTGGCGACTTGAATGCTGTCAGTCTCCTTATGGGAGAAATATATTTATAGAAACCTCATCTCTGTGGCTGAACGCTTTCACGATACCAGATGTTGGAGGACACGAAGTTGATAAAATAAAGCATCGTGCAGGAAAGAGGGTCAAAATTATCTGCTGCCAGCAGGGAGAATTACAGCTTCACTGACTTCCATGGAGCAGCGCCAGCTCACCCCGGTGAGAACTGGGGCCAGCAAGCAGGTACAGACGTGAATCATCAGTCCCAGTGTGCCGTTTAGACAAGAAGACATTTGTCCTTTGCAGGGGAAATTTTGCTAGGAAGGGTTAATGCCTTCTCTTTTGAAAAACAGCACGACAGCTGCAGATGACATCAGATTTTCTGCCATACTGTTTTATATCAACGCACACGAAGCATCCAGAGACGACCAAGCACTGCTTGAGACTAATGAGAGCGATGGTCAAAGGTATTACAATAAATGATATAATTTAGAGATTTCTCGAGCATATTGTTGTGTTTAAGGGTAGGGACGTCTTCAAAATACCAGGGTACAAAATGCCAGGTAGAGCAAAAGCAGCAAGTGTTTCAGCACCTTTCTGGTAATCAACCCAGAAGAAACACGTGAAACTCTGGTACACATGAGAAACTCACCTGCTTTTAACTAAAGCCAGCAGCCCAGAAAGATGCCAGGGTGCATAACTGAAGGATCCACAGCACTGTATTTTAGCATTATGTAGCAAAGCCAAGGAGAAGTAGGTTAATTAAAACTCGTATGTCATTTCCATTCCCTCTGCATGTCTACAAGACTGTTGATTCTCACCATCTGAAAGAGATTCTCACCATCTGAAAGAGAGATTAATTGCTGCTCTTGGTTGGTGAGAATAAACACTACAAGAGATCAAGCTCCCTAGTGAAGCCTTCCCAGTTTTGCTTTTAAAGCCCAGTGGAACAGCTTGAAAGGGCTGCTTTTATCCGCATAGCCTTAAGACGCGAGCCTAGGGTGAAGTCCATTACCACTTGTCCACCGAAATTTTGCTGATGAACGTTTGTTGCCCGTTTCCATCAGCCACTGCTCAACACAGTCAGATTTTAGCCATAGATTAGGTTTAGGTGATTTGCTTCAAATAATCCCCTTTCTTCATCAATTGTGCCAGCACTGCGGCTGATGAAGTGATCCCGAAACAGGACCCGGAGAGACGCCGTATGGAGATAATGCATGTTTGCTCATTGGGATTTCAACATTGATGCGGTATTGTTGCTGAGATGAGGTCTAACAAAGGCTGTGCTGCCGCACTGCTCATGGGGCAGCCTGGAGATTGCCACCAAACTGCATTCTGTATTGCTGCAAGGTGGAGAGAAGCAATTTCTTCCCCTGCGCCAGGGATGGCAGCAATGTGTGTGGATAGCTGGCTGGCTATGACTGGCTTGAATTCGACATCACTTCCATTGTAGTTTGCCCTGGCTCTGACCAGGCCAAAGGTAACCTCCCCAAGCAGCCAGCACAGGTGAGCTGAGCCAGCCCAGGCTGTTTTCTACACCACCTGACATCACTCCCCCATAAGACGGATTGGCTGGGGAAGGGGAGGGGCTTGGTGCCTCTAGAACAGTCTAAGTGTGGCTGGGGTACTGGATTGGTTGGTCCTTGCGTCGGGCAGCACTCTGTAATCATCTGGTCAGTAAGGTACTCTGGGTGTGAGTGTAATTGGCCATGATTGTTCTACTTTTACCGTGCTTTTGTCAGCAAAGTGTCCTTATCCCAAACCACAGAGGCTCTGTCTGGTTCTCCTCCAGGAGCGAGTGAGTGGCATGTGGTGCTCAGCCACTGCTTGGGGCTGAATCACCACATGATTGTAGATGTGTTTTTAATTGCTAGGCACTTAGACTTGTAGAACCTAACAGGGACTACAATGTAGACACTTCCCGTTTACCAACTTCACTGCTTTCCTGCCCTTCAGTGCAACTACAGCTAAAAACCCGCGATGCTTTCCAACTGGATTGATAGCAGCAGCTCCTTCACCTCCAGAAACACATGGCCAACAAAACTGAATGGAATCTGAAGTGAGATGCAATCTGCCTACTGACAGTCCCCAGCCCACCTTACAGTGACACTGTGACATGTGCTGTTCATTCATCAAGGCCCAGGTGGGAATAGAGCAGTTGGGATGTGCATAATGCACCTGCAGGTTCCCCCAATTCCTGGCAGACGGCTGGTCCACAGCTCTGTGACCCAGCCCAGCAAAAAAAAGATGATAGGGAAAAATAATGTCTGTGGCAAAGTGAGACACTGCAAAATGAAATGCACCTCTGGGAGGCTTTGACCAACTCAGAGAGGTAATTTGTGCGTGCTACTGAACTATCCAACAGATGACAGGAGAGAGAGGCTATTTACAACAGGCCAAAAAAGTCAGGCATCCACTGCCTAGACTGCTGCCATTTCACGGCTGAAAACAGCTCACAAGGACCTTTTAGGAGGATAAAGTATTTATTGTATGAAATACAATGGTGATTGTATTTCACAGAGATTTGAAAACGAACACCCCTATTACTAAACACCTACCAGCAGTTGATGAAAGAGATTGGCCAGCCCTTCAGCAATAGAGGAAAGGTTAGCGAGACAAAAGAAATGGGGCTACACTGCTTGTGCAGTAGGGTGAGGAAGCTCCAGCCAGCGTGCATCTTCAGCAGGTTTTTCAGCTCCTGGAAGAGCCACATAATACTAAGGGGTTTGCCAGGGCTGTAGATCAGGCTCATGCTATTTTCAAAAATTAAATGTACAATACAGAAATTATGGAAGAAGAGTATTAAAAAAACACACCAAAAAACCCAACCCCACAACCAAACAAAATCTGTTTTGAAAATTTGGCTGACGCTTGTCTATAAATATAAAAAATTCAGAAGTTGGCTGTGCAGCATTTGTTAGTCACTTGAGTTACACATGGTGTGGATGAAGTGGATTTCAACTAAACACAAAGAAAATTAATTACTGTGGTATACTTTCAGTCAAAAAAAAATCTAGAAAAAGGACAGAGATTACAAGCAATGAATTTCTAAGAAGAGATAGTCTGAGGATACTTCTCCGTTAACACTATTGCTTATGTCTCTCAACCAGTTGTTTACCAGAATGCTTTAGTTCTCAAGAGATCTGGAGTGATGCAAAAAGCCTACCTCTCTTGCAGCATCTGTTTATGAAAGCTGTACCTGCTGCAGAGCCATCACAACAAAACAAATTTGGCCTCAGTGCCAGCATGCTCACCCTAAGAGTCACTTGAGGCAAAAGCTAGACCTGGAGTAATCAGTGGCAATCTCCATAAACATACCCAAGCTAAATGCCTCAGTAACACCAAGGCTGCTAAACCTAATGCGAAAACATGCAGAAGTTAAAGCAGTATCATCTGGGCATTTCTGGGCAGGTCAAGGTATATGCAGGACCTTCCCTCTTCCAATTCTTTGGGGAATGTAACCCCCATAACATTCATTTTGCGTACAGCCCAAATGCCAGACTGGTGCATTAAGGCCCAGCCCTATCTGTTTGCATATACTGCCCTTCTACTACTGCAAAAATATTAGGCTGACTCGATGGGGTAGGGAAGTAGTGTTTTGTGCCCGGTTCTGGCCCATGAGAGGTCAACAGGATTTTTTGCCTATGACTTAAAGACAGCAAGAACACTACTCTTACTGTAAAATAAAGGGAGACTGTTTGTTATCTTTGAGTGCATGTCGCTCTCTTACACTGCCCTCTCATTTGCTGCAATTCTCTTGGGTCCGTTTCTAATGCAAACACATACGCCAGCTCTGTCAAATTCAAATAATGGCAACTTCAAAAAAAAAATTCATAAATCCTTAGGCTTCTGAGTAAAGGAGAGCACATTAGTGACTTGCTAATCAATGCACGGAGCACAGACCCCTTTGCGAAGTGCTACAGTCTCTGTGGGAACACATTGCATATCATGAATTCTCCTCGGAAAGTTTTGGCTGTGAAATGACACACTGAGAATATGTAATTTATTTATCCCTACATCTTCACAACAGTGCAACTGCCAGTATTGGCAGGGCAGGAACCAGGTCCTAAATCCTATCCATCACTTTGAAAATGTCATTCTTTAATACCAGCCCGACAGCTCCAACACGCAGCCTCCCTGGAGATACTGTAGCCCTTGTACAAACAGACATGTCAAACATCCACTTCTGAAACTGCTTCTTCACCTCAAGGGCAAACTTGGGCTCCTTTAAGATCTAGAGTGTAACACAGGTATTAATTTTAATTTATTTATTTTTTAGGTATAATGCCTTTGTCTCCCAGAGACAAATCACACTCAGAGATATCCCAGTCCACAGAGAAGGTGGTCCTCACCTGGAGGCCATAAAAGAAGTGGCATTGTCCAGATTCCCTCCCCATAGAGCTTCCGATGGATGAGCACAGTTACTCGCTTGACTTTCAAGAAAGACACACTGCAGCAAAACACATTTTCCCCCTTGACCAGTGAAACATCTGGGATTGCCCCTAGGTGTCTGCAGACAGCAGACCTACACCCATCAGAGCAGTATTGCACACATGTCAAAACTCCAGCAAAGAGCACCAGCAGCAAGGTTAAATATCAGGCAGGGAGGTGCAACGCCAAATAAAAGGTGAGATCCAGGGGGAGGAGAAAGACAACAGCAATGCAGGATCCTGGGGTGCTCCTACTATACACACACACACACACACACACACACACACCCCCCAAGAGCTCCTCTGTGCTTTTGGTTTTAATTAACATTTGTTAACATATGGAGATATTTACCCAGAAGGAAGGTTGGTAGAGAGGTTACCAGAAACAGGCTCTCCCCCATTCCCCATCCCCTTCCCACTGGGTCACAGGGGCCAGCTCTCCAGCTGGTATAAATCTGCAGCGCTCCACTGATTTACACCAGCTGAGCATCTGGCTTCAAGACATTTCCGATCATATATAAAAAGAGCAGCAACGTGGTGCACTACTTACAAACCTCTCTCCTGAGCCGAGACTGGGGTCCTCACCTATGCCCTGCTTGGCCATGTTGCCCCAATGCCATGGCATCAGAGGAAGACATCCAGGCCTGCTCCTGGCCGCTGTCACCTGCAGAAAATAGGTGCAGGATCCCATCTCCTCTTACAAAATGGAGGTGGGAGAGAGGAGGAGAAAGGCCTACTTGCTCCTTTCCCCAATGGTGTGGTGAGTTAGTGAGCTCTGAAGGGGTCAGGTGTGGGAATGATTGGTGTCGGCCTTCAGCATCACATTTAACAGCTGAACGAAGGTTGCTTTTAATTTCTCCTAATAACAGAGCAAATGGCACCCGCTGCCGAGCCTTTGGCTTGCAAGGGCAAAGTTGCCATCCCCTACGGTGCAGGACACATTGCCAGGTCCTTGCATGGGCCCTGGGAAGAGTCAATGCAGTGCTGGCTACCCTCCTTGCAGCTTCTGGCAGAGAGCACCCACTTCCAGCCCATTCCTGCTGCCCCCCAGATCACCCCTGGCCCAAGCACACTGCTTGTTCAGCTTTCCAGCCACTTATTTAATGGAGAGGGATGTCTTCGCCCCTGAGTCTGGTGGAGTTGGTGTGTGCAGGGAAAGGAGCAGTCAGGCTTGCTCATTCAGGTCCTTGCCACCTCCCAAGGCTCAAATCACATATCCACCACAGACATTTTCAGTTCAACTTGCACTCGCAGCTCTTGCCAGTATTTCCAGCAAGTGGAAAGAAGGTGCCCTGTCCCCTTTGTTTTCCTGCAGTGCAGATCTGTGCCTTTGCACGAATGTTTTTGCCGATCTTCCTCTTGTTTTTTCTGAAGAAAAAGTGATTCACTTTATAGCAGTAAAGAAACTTCCATACAGCAGCACCTGCTGCCTCTGAAGGGAAGCACGGAAGAAGAAGAAAGGTCTCCAGTGAGAGCAACAGAAGAACAATTTGCTTGGCCATGATGGAAATGGTCAGGCTGACTGGTGTCACAGCTAACCATGAGGCCGGGAGATGGGCCCAGTTGCAGTTGGTTGCAGATCCTGCCATGGGTAAGGCTAGGAAAGGATGAGAACCTGAATCGGCAGCCAACCTATCTTCTCCAAGGCCACCACAGCAACTTTGTGTAGCTCTCCTGTGGCCAAGGAGAAGGTGGGATCACAATGCTCATTGCATTGCTGTATCCGTCTTGTTTCCTCACGGAGGTAACAAGCCATTTGGTTTTAAGGCAGGCAGGGGTGCAGCCTCAGCCCTGTGCCTCCCGAGGTCCCTGGGAGTTTTGCCACCGGCTTTACAGCCAGGCGGTCGGGGTCACTGTGCAGTTCTTAAGCAGCCCCTCTGGAATCACAGCCCTAGACTGCAATTAGTGCTGATTTATTCTGGGTGACCACAGTTCAACACAGACCAGTACTGGTCTGGCTGCCACAATTCATCCTTGAGATTTGCCAGTAAAGGCAGCAATTCTTTTGATCTTCCTAATAGAGAAAATTGGAGAGTGTACAATTAGCCTTTTTTTTTTTTTTTCCCCACTGCCATTTGGATATAACTGCAAGTAGTTGGAGAGGGAGCTCTGCTGGGAGCAGTCTGCTCCCTCCCTCCTGTTGGCCACCTTAAGGTGGAAGGATTCAAACGCTCCCGACTCCCGTCCCAAACATGTCAAACACATGTAGGGGGAAAGAGCTTGAAATGAGAGCGAGGGCACTGCCTGGGGCAAAAAGGACCAAGTGATAGAGGAAGGAGGGCACTGCCTGGGGCAGAAAGGACCGAGTGATAGAGGAATGCCTCGTACCATTTGACTGGAAAGCAGCTTGCTTTCCACAGCTCACACAGCTTGGCCTGGCAGGGATCTAGGTGTGACCCAGATCACTGGCTATGAACACCAGTTTCACAGCGGGATGAGAGAAGAGCCCGAAAGAGCTGTCCTTCCAGCTCCTTTGACTAGGAGCTGCTTGTTCACTGCCCCTCAGAGTGAGGCAGCTCAGAGGAGGGCAGCGGCTGAGCCATACTGTACCACCTCAGGACAAACACAGCAGCGAGCGGTCCACAGGATGTAAAGAAGCAGCGGGGAGTGGGGGGAAGAACATTTCTTTTGGGTACAGGAAATGAGAGATATCCAGGACACGCATCCCCCCGTACAAAGGATCTGCAGGGACAGTTGTCATTTATTCACACTCTCTGCATCGCCCTTGTCCTTGGAGGTGCTTTGTGCCTGCAATTCCGCATTGGGTCGATCTGCAGGCAAGATGTGACTACATGTGCTAAGTGCTGTAATGACAGTTCTCCTGGGCAGAGAGGAGCGAGGAGTGATCACAAGCCCTGTCTGAAGGGGGACAGATGGAAACAGAAGTCACCAGCCCAAGCAGTGGGCTAGGCAGCAAGGCTTGAACAGAAGCTGAGGCACGGGAGCGGGCTGGGGGCTCCTCCAGCAAACTCCCAGCAAATTAGTCCTGTGCTCCCACCCCCCAATATGGTCGTGATTATTTAAAAGCAGGGGAATACCAACCGTTACATCTGTACAAACACACCACAGGAAACCAAATTGTAAAGACATCAGCAATCAAGACCAGACTCTTGGTTTGTTTGTTAGATATCAACATCCACTGAAGACAGACCCGATCAGGGCTGTAATTGGCACAGCAGTAAATGTTCCCAGGGCGATGTGGAAGGTGAATAGGGCAAGGTGGGCAGAGAGAAAAGCTCGCCTCTCTGGGATCCCCTACTGCTTCAAGAACATCTTGCAACCTGTTGTGGAGCAAGGCAAAATTAAATTAGTGTGGGAAAGAGAAGGGTAACACGGACCCATCCCGGTCAGTGTCATTCGCTCTGGCATTTCACTTGACATTCATCCTGAAGTTCAAGCCAGGATGCTGCTAGAGAAGCCATTCAGCTGCAAACTCCTCTCTCCCCTTCTGAAAACATCAAATAAACATTACAGTATTACTTGCAACCAGAACTGTGCTTGCTGCTCCTCATGAGTCTTGCAACGTGTACGGCATACTTTTCCCACCAACAATGATAAAAGGTTGGTTGGTTGGTTGTCTGTTTGCTTTAATGATTAAACATTTATCCTATAGGGGATTTCTTCTTTGGAGGTTAAAATAATGAGAGAGACCAAAAATTTTTGAACAATTCACCTAATTTGGCCCAAATGTTCACATATCATCTCTGTTCTCAAATCTTGGGCACCAGTTAAACATCATACCTACTCTAAGACACCCAGTTATAATGCAAGCATTAGCATTTAGCACACATTTACTCAGAAGAAACAAGCCCATGCAAACTATATCTCAACTTCAAAAAAAAAAATAAATCCAGGAGACTCTCTTTTAAAAACCTCCAGGAGCAGACTTCCTTTAATGCTCTGAGTGCCTCCAAGTCATTCACAAATTAACAAGCACAGAGTATTAATAAACTGAGTAGCTTAAGATGTGCATGTGGTCTTACTCTCATGGGGGCAGGGGAAGGTAGAACCATGCCTTTCTGCATTAGAAGACCATACCAAACCCATAAGGCTGCAGGAAATTCAGCAGCCTGCTTTCCTCCAGTGGTCTCCCACTGTCACAGGCACCCTAAAAATAAGGGGGAAATTCTGTTTTATCTTTTGTTATCCACCCAGAGGGAAATCCATCTCTCCTGCGTGCTCTATGCCTCTGTAGTGCATCAAGCATTAGCACGTACAGGCATGAAATGCAGTGATAAGATTAATAGTAACAATATGTATTTCTTGCTATGAATGCATTCTTTTGCATCGAGACCTCAAGTAAGCTAATCACTTCAGTAAATACTTAAGAACATGCTGAAGCCAACGGGACTTAGGTGCTTTCCCTCACTGAGCCCTCAGTCCGTAACTATGAGCATCTATTTGATCTGTTCCCAAAATCCAGAAAATAGTAAGTGAATGCAGAACTCAACAGATTTCACCAGATCCCTCAATGCCAGAAACAGGGATGATCCTTGAAACTGGTAACAGTTTAAAACAGATAAGAAAAATTACCTTTTCTTACAGAGCAGGTAATGAATTCCGGGAATCTGTCCCTGCCCTGTCTCCCTTCCTGCCCCTTGGGGGGATGGAAGCAATGCTGCTACACCCCTTCATCTTTCCCAAACCTCAGTGATCATCATTCCCCAAACTAGGGAAACTCAACACAGCAGAGGGGACATCTGTGTGACTAGAGAGAAATGGGAAAAGTTGAGTCCCTTTAAGAACTAGAAAAGATACCAAAAAATAGATATCATGGTATTTCTCTCCTGCTTGGGGTGGTGGGGTGGTGGTGGTGGTGGTGGTGAGGAAGGGGGAGAACCTAAAAATAACAACAACAACAAATCCTAAACCAGTTTGCTCTAGTTATGATAATCAGGGCATAACATTTATATGAGAACATAAAATACAGCACACAGCTGTAAGTAAAACAATATGTGTGTTCCCAAATAATGGGAAAATAGTTTGCCAATAAGGATATATTTTGAGCAAATGAAAGATGACCTGGAATTGACTCTGGAGTAACAACTTGATTACTTATAAAAATAGGAGGTAGGGGAAAAGAAAAAGGCAGAGGAAGCAGTGGTTGGGAAGAGCCTGTGTTATGTGGTATTTGATGTATTTACTTTGAAAAGTTTCCTTTTGATGAATAATAAAAACAATGCCTTAACAGCCACCTTCAAGCCAAAAAATAAGATTGGCTAAGGATTTTACAACTAACATGGCTCTACTCACCCAGATTCTCCATGTCAGAAGGCCACGTTTAAGCTCAGATGGTGAAACCACCGGAGCAAAAGGGGTTGAATAAAGAACAATTGTCAAGGCAAAGGGAGGGAAGAGCATGTGGCACAGCTCCTTGAGAGAGTGCTCACCAGCTCTCCTGCCTGCAAATTGTTTCCATGCTGGTGCACAGAGCAACACACTAGTGTGCCTTGGAAAGGACCCAACGTGCTTACCAGCTAATGCATTTCTTTCTTTTAATATCCAAGGTGAGCTCAGTATTCATAAAAGTTCAAGACTGCCAGGCTTGTTGGCTGAAGCAATCCACCACTGCCAGTGAGACGTTTCCCCCCGCAGGCTGTAGGTCCTCCATGGGGATAAGGCAGAGCCGGCAGGTACGTGGCACAGGGAAGAGAGGGAACACCACAACCCCACACCGGGTTACTGCTGGGAATTATGTACACTTGCAAAATACTTGGGAGGAGCACTGTGATACAAGGCCCTGGGAAAAAGTCCACGGGTGGACGCTAGCACAGCCCCCTGGATCTGCCCAAGCGATTAATGCCCAAACTACACCTACCCTCCTTGACACCACCCCCAGTCCTCACCACTCAGGGACATCAATACTAATATAAAGCAAGCAGTGCTATAAAGCAAGAAAAAGAGGGAGAAACAACTCGTTTTACACCCGTTTCAAACTTCTCTACAATTAAAAAAACCTTTAGTGGGTTTCTCTTAACCCGGCTCTGATTTCACCCCTTTGAAATGAATCTCATCCTTGTCTCCCTTCTCCTTTCCCACATGTGTAATGGACCTTTTCCCTTTGGTGGTTCTCTCCACTTCAGGAACTTTGCCCCTCTCTCTCTCTCTCTCTCTCAACTTCTGAGCCATGTCCTTATTTTTAAATATCAGCCTAAAAGCCTTCCTCTCTAATCTCTATAGAATGCAGTACCATGATCAACTGCAATGCATTTCTGCCTAGCTCAAAAGCTGAGGGGCTTCCTTGAAAATACCTCAGACAATTGTTTTTATAGCAGTGAGGGAGCAAAGTTCAGGCCTTGTGCCGATTTCCAGCTAATCTGAACTTACATGAAAGCTCCCCATGATACACAAAGAAATATTTACTATATGAATTTAGGCAATGTTTCCTGCTTTGTAAAAACAAAGTGAGTGTTTGAGTTAGGTTTTCTGTCCAGTGGGTTTCTGATATATGGTGCTTGTTATGGCATCCTGACAGGTTTCTTCTTCACTTTCTCAGCTGGACCTGTTCACAGGAAAGAGGAGGACCGAGATTTATGAACTTAAAGCAGCATTTTGGTGCTTTACATGACTAATTCAACAAGGGTCAAGCGGTGAAAAGCAAGGAATGGAGGAACAAGTACAGAGGCAACACTGAGAAGTGAAGCCGATTAATTTTTCCCTTGGAAATACTAGAGAGAGGTTTGCTTTCCTTGGAGAACATGAGTTTGTAACGGAGATGTTGCCATCATTACTGGGATGGCTAAAATGTGGAGCACAACTACTTCATCTTTCATGCAGCTCTGTGTCCACAGAGGTTAAAGCCTTTAGAAAGCAATAAGCTAGCAGGACATCACAGTTATTAGACTGAGGTATTTTATCTCTTTCCTCTGGATACATCTATTAGCTGTGCATATGACTCTTCAAACAAAACCCTTTCCTACGTCTTCTTTTTGCATCCCTCTCTTTTGTTCTTTTATTGGTTTAAGCTGTAACTTACCAGGTCAAAAAAAATCATTCCCATTTTTATTCCAACTCTCTATAAGTACTAGGTCATACATATGTTAGGAGTAAGAACTAGGAGTAATTATTTGCCAAGGGCTGTCTTTCCCAGCAAAAAAAAAAAAGTAGCCATCATTTGTGCAGGGTTTTTTTAATAAAGTGGATGTCACCATGTGCACTGAGCAGAGAAAGGCCTCACCAGAAAGAAAAGAAATGGGAAGGAACCTTTTGGCACCTTGGCTTCAGTGAAGCCATATTTCAGAGGGCTTTTCAGCTATTGTTACCGGAGTGGGGGGAGAGGGGCTCCAAGTCACACTCATTCTCAAATCACTGATGATCCCTCATCACTTGACATTGGGCTCAGCACTCCCCTTGTTAGGGGGAGGTTGATGAGAAAAATACCCCTTCACTCAGCTACACTGAACTGCAGCATCCACAGCCCTAAAAAAGCAATCCAACTTGGATTAAAACCTGGATTTTCCTTCCCTACATACACCAGTACCTCTCACAGGGAAGATCCAGGTACCAACAAGTACTCAGATGATGACTGCCCCTGGGGCCTTTGCCATTTAGCCTATGAGCCCTTCTCTTTAATTCTGCCCATGGGTCGCCCCCGGGGGGCGGGGGATGAGGAGCAATGGCAACTGCAGAGTTATGTCAAAGTAGTTATGTCTTTGTCTTTGCTCCCCAGCCCGCTGCTGTGAATCACATTTCCTGCTTCCCAGGACCGCGCAGGTAAGCGGGTTCCTGAGCAGACACACCCAGCATGTGGCTGCAGCACTGCTCCCTTGCCTTTTTATTTTGGATTTTTTTGTTAAATACACCATTTCATGACACGTGCATTGTTGCTACGTGGTGACAAGCTTTTAACTAGTAAGGAAGAAGCTTTTACAATTGCATTTCTGAAAAGGCTCCAATTTCTTCCTCATAAAGATCCTTGGGATAAAAAGGAGATTAGCGTTCAGAAGTAAGTTAAATGAAAAATTGAGGCTGCTCAGAGGGAGATGTTAAAGGCTGACTAGCACAAAAGGGTGCTTTCTGGCAAACTTCTCGAAGCACTAAAAGAAAAGGGTCAAGAGTCATCTGCTTAAGTAATGATCTCCAAGGCAAAAATATTGGCTGGCCAATCCCATAACTACAATGGACTATTATATGTATGTTCTATAGGCTGAATGCATCAATTATACTCATCATGTGGCTTCTTGAACATGCTTAACTTGCTATTTCCTTTTATTCAATGTGATAGCACATAAATTAATGCAAAGGCATACATTAGAAGATTTTATACCTTCTCTGTTTTAAATTTTGAGGATCAGTGGTTTCACTATGAATAATTTAGAAGGAAAAACTTTCAAGGCTGGGGGGAGGGGAGGGCGGTGGTAGGGCACGTCTGTGTCTGCAAGAGAAGTTCTGTCCACTAACCACACTTATACAGGATGGGAAACAGCTTTGCCAATCAATAGAGCATCATAATTCCTCTCCTAACAGGAAATGAGGACTCAGTGCAATACTGCAGTTTTAATTTTAATGCAATTTAAAAGAAAAAAATACCCAACGCCAGATGCTCATCAGAAGACCATTAAATGTTATTGCTATATGCTTTTTCCCTTAGGAACTCTCATGGTTAAAAATCAACAATAAGAAGCAGTCTATACCCTTTTATAGTGAATCTCTTCAGCTGCAGTTCAGTTGAGGACTGACAGGTCACAAGACTCATCACAAGTTTGATTATTTCTCAATAGGCGAGCTGAGATGAGGATAATTGCTATGTTTTTACAGACCTCCTCACCACAGAGCCCCTTATGTTCCTTCCTTCAGCCTGATGAAATGTGGCTCAAAAACAGCTCTGTGTCCTTTCCATTTTCCCACCATCTTTTCCCAGATACATGGGCTGTTTCATTTCTCCTGGAGGACTGAGCACTGGCCCATTTGCATGCACGTGAACTCCTGCACCTACAGCCGGCGGGTGGCTGGCTGGATGGGTGGGTGGATGGAACAGACACACCTCTGAGCAGAGCTCCTGCACCAGCAGCCCTGCTCAACTGCCACCACTCTCCTCCTTCCCCATTCCACCACAGCAGGAGCTCTCCCTTCCAGCACACACCCCTCTGCTCACCTGGCGTGGAATCAGTGCTGGAAAAGTGGTGGTGGCAATGCTCCAAGATTCAGTACAGCAACATCCTCAGAGAGTTTGATGCACTGGTAGTCTGATTCCAGTCAGGCCGCAAAGCTGCTGCAAACTGAAATCAAGGGAAAAATCATGGCCGGTTCCTTAGAGGGTTGAGTCAGTGGTTTACCAAAAGGGAGAAACTCCAGAAATGAGGAAGGGTGGTCAGGACACACAGTAGTCAGGGCCTCTGAAGGTTCAGGTGGCTTTTTCTGCTCTACTGCAGCCACTTAGGGACCATCACTTAATAGCAGCAGTCTTAGGGACTAACAGTGTTATGTGAAATAGGGACTACGGTACCTCTCCATGTCACAGGGACGTGAGGATGGATAAACTAAAGATTGTGTGGTGTTCTAAACAGTGATCACATAAAAGCCTTACATTGACATTAAAATGGGGGGGGGGGGGGGGGGGGTGGGTCTATGTGAAGTATTTTCAAGCTCCATATACTCCAAAAAGGGCGATATGGAGTACCAACACCTCAACTCTGAATTTGAAGAGTCCCTTAATTCACAAATACGGATCTGCTCAGGCCTCTATAAGGTTTGGGGGGCCTTTGCAGAAATCATGCTTCACTGTTCACGCTTCTTTTCCTCTGCCTTCCAATAAACATGGAACACACTGACCCAAGAATCAGCGGTACCTTTCCTCCCAGAATCCCTGGGAAATGGAAGGGGTAATGTACCACAGGAAAAAGGAACACTGAAACCTCTCCAGATTCAACAAAGAGCGAGCCAGGACGCTTAGCATCACTCCTAAGCAGAAGAGCACAGACAGACAGACAGAGACACTTCTTAGGAACTGGCAACAACACAGTATATCCAACTCACAATTTGGAGAAATAAGTGGCTTGTGTTATCAAAGAAGCTGCTTTCTGTGAGGAAGCTGGTGTTCAAATAGTACCA
This sequence comes from Hypotaenidia okinawae, assembly GCA_027925045.1. Lineage (NCBI taxonomy): Eukaryota > Metazoa > Chordata > Aves > Gruiformes > Rallidae > Hypotaenidia > Hypotaenidia okinawae. Next base: position 67,903,171 of record BSDF01000002.1, read on the forward strand.
GTTTCATTTTCACAGCAGACATCTTTAAGCAGTCAGCTAAGTAACCCCAGTGCTGCAGTGAGAGTGCTGGGAATCTGCTAGGAAATTAAGCCAAACAGCTACAGCACCTCATCGCTAAGGAATAATTGAATACTTTGATATGATAATTGATTATCGTGCATTGATTAAAGCTAGCACAAGAGCATACACTCTCCAGATGACTTTCAGATTACAAAGCCACAAACTTCAAAGCTTATTTGGATGCACACAACAAAATACATTTTGTTATTTCCAGTGTAAAAAATGGTATCCTCATAAATGAGGCAAGAATTTTAAAACAGTGAATGGTGAAATGGCACAACATGAAATAAGGAACTAATCAATGCTATCAAAATGGCTTCAATCTGTCCTGAGGACTCTAATCATTTCCAGATGATAACATGGGACTGATTGGATGTCTCTGGCAGCAATTCTTATCAAGGCCTGATTATAACAACTACAATAGGAAGAAGAAAAATTGGTTGTAGAGGGTGGTTAAGAAGACCTAAAGAAATGTGCAAGCAGTTGCCCAGTTCAGTGTAAGTCTACCTGATCTGGTGGCTGCAAGTGAAGGCACCTAACTGCAGTTGGCCATTTCCAGCGGTGCTGAGATGCTTTTCATAAATTCAGGCAAGACACTCTGGAGAATAGTTTTACTTCATGGTAAAAGCAAGCCAATTTGCAAACACTTGTAATTTCTACAAACTAGCAAACCATCAGCAAGGCATCTTGACTTGCTTCCTGGTTTTAAAAGCCCTTTCAAGCTCTCCTTAATTGCACATTATTTTAATTGCCATGATTCTACCTCTAGAGCTGCGAGGGAACTGTGCAGTTCTTATTATTTATTTGTATTATTACTCCAGACGGGAATCAAGGCCACGTTTTCCTTGCCATCATGAGAAACTTTACAGAGATACAACGCTGCTCAAAGAGCTTTATCTAAATCTGCATGACCAGAGGCACCAGAGGAAACAGGTGGGCTACCAGAGAGCAACGGCAGCAGAAAGATTTTACAGAGCTCAAAGGAAAGCAGTGGGCTCAGTACAAAGTTAGGTCTTCAGCCCTAGCACTGCTGAAACCCAATACTGGAGCATGCAGCTCACATCATTCAAAATTTGGAGACTACCCAGCTTCTCTGAAGCTTCTTTAAGGTTAACCAGATTTCCTTGGGCAGGCCCTGCATTGCTCAGTTGTTTCACATCCTGTCAGAAGTATTCCCTGCAACATGGCTTGGATGCAGCCAGGTGGAATCGGGTATCTAGAGCGAGGCTGGCATTCCACTACACTGGAAAATCAAAACAAAGCTGAAGGGAGACAAAGTCATGTAAAGCGAGTACACAACATTGCACTTTCACTTTTTAATGAAAACTTACTTTCAGAATGAGCACGGACAAGACCAGTCACAAGCCACGTAATGCTGCTCAGTGAAGGTGCAAAATAACCACGTAAGAAGTGCTGGGGGCACAGGCGACTGCATCCGATGCACGAAGCTGTCTAAGGGGAATGCAAGCACTGCTCTTTGTTTCAGAGGTTTGGTCCAGGGGGTGCTACTCCTCAGAAAAGGACATGGGGACCTTCACAATGTCTGATGAGACAGAGAATTTTGGTCATCAGAGGAAGCTTATTCAAGATTAAAGAGAAGGCTGAAGCTCCTAAACACAGAAAGCAATAAAAAACTTTAAATGCTTCCTACGTTTGCCATCTGAAGTTCAACTCACATGTGAGAGAAAAGCACCAGAACTTCATTTAAATTCACGTTTCTGGCTTGATGGCTACACTCACTGGAACTTTTATAAAAGTACCTTCTGCAGATGTCATTGCAGAGAAAGACAACAGAGTCAGTGTCACCACTGTATCAGCATGGGGCAGTCCTAGTAGCTGAAATAGCATGACATGAAACAACCACGGGATCACAGAAGCTAACAACATCAGGTGGTATTCTCCACCAGGACCCTGTTACGCACTGGTGTGCAGCAACAGGAGGGTGAATCCATGCTGCAACAACTTCCCCTTTTAAACCGCAAAATGGACATCACTTGTGATGAGAACCTACTTTTAATTAATCCTTTCTCCCTTCATTCTTGTTTCAGTCACACCTTGTGCAACCCAGACTGAAATATTGTCAGCAAAAATCTGCACATCAACAAAATACCCATGATGCAGCCAGTCTGTCCATCAGTCACCCCCATTCCCTGGTCTCAGGGAAAGCATCAGTCCCTCCTCTGATAGGCACATGAGGCTTTACTTTTCACAGTTATCTGCAGATTTTTAATCAAAAGCGTGAAGCTTACTGCAGCAATTAAATGCATGAGTCATGTATTCACTCAATGGACAGCTTCCTACTTTGTCTTATTGCACACCAAGACCATAAAAGGAGCCTTGCAAGGAGGAAGTCATGGTGCCATGACTCTCTTCCAGGCGCCATGGAAGAGATTTGTAACCCAGCTTCGCTACAATTACACCCAAGTTCCTCCTGTGGCATCACCCAGGCTCAGACCCCTCTCCTCCTTCTCCTCATCTTCCTCATCATCATCTAAAGCAACTGCCAGATTTCCACAGGTGCTGCTGCTGCTACTGTGCATCCTCCTCCCTGGAAGTCCCAGCAGGATGGCACAGAGGCTGCCAGCCTCTTCCCACCCACTAGGAACTCACCAGTTTTTGCTTTTACAGCCCCATCCCACTGTGGGAGGACCTACAGAGCAATAAATGCATGGCCTGTCCACCCTCAGGGCCTGGAGAGCTTGTTGTGTGGTTGAGAGGAGAGGCAGAACTGCTTCTCTACTGCCCTGTGCCTCCCTGTGATGAAAACCCATTATGGTTATAAGGTTGTAAGTGTGTACTGCTAGGAAGGCTGAAGAGAAATTAATGCAGCGGGATTTGGAAGGACAAAGAAAACTGGTGTTGTGCTGTGATCGATGGTCATTGATCTGATGCTAATTAGTAAAAAAAAAACCCAACTTTTAAAATACTGGAATTACATATAATAGCTTTATTATTCATTCTAGCTTAGTACTTGTTCCTTAATGCATTTGACTCCAACTTTTAGCAAATACTTCTTATTAAACAATATTAAGTGTCTTTATAACACAATGAAAGGTGAGCAACTGAGCAAAATTGCTACCTCCTTTTCCCCTTTGTTCAGCTGAGCACTGCACTTTGCATGAGGAGATGCTTTGCAGGAGCTTTGGGATTTGGATCCCTAATGTCTCCTCATCTAATGTAAACATCTAAAAACCTCTAATCTTTTCTTTAATAAAGCTTCTTACAGACCTCTCAGAGCTGATTGTGTCTTGTGAAAATGAGTCAGCTTCCTGTGTGAAAGGAAAGTTTCTTTAACAGATCACCATGCCCTGTTTTCTGTTCTCTGGAAGTTTATGATGATGGTTTCTGCGAGTCCTTAAAATGAGTCCTCAGAATGCCTCCTTAGCCTGTGGCTTGTGGTGCCCTTTCATATGCCTCTGTTGCCTCTTTCTTACCTACTTCCATTGTAACCAGCCACAAACTTCACAATTTTTCATTGAAAGGGACAGCGTGTGGAAATGGTACACCTCAGGGTAGTGTGCACAGCGGCATTCAGAACCCACTCATGGGGAGGCCAATGATTAGAGCTGCATGTAGTGCCTGTCTCGGACAAATATGTGGACACGAATGATCATGGTGTTCCTGTCATCATCACAAAAACATTTTTTCCTCCAATCTTTCATAGCCCCACCCCAAAAACCTCAGAACTTAAAAATGCAAGAACATGATAGAGAAGGAGGACCCAATAACTGGACTTGCACCCATTTTCCACACCCAACTCAGCTATGAGAGGCTCTGCAAGCTCTGCACTATGGGTCTGCTCTAGCTAACAAGGGCCTGTGAAAGCTGTTGAGCCCATGCAGAAGAGAAGCTTTTATGATGGGCATCAACTAATTAGGTAGAGAGGTGGGAACGGTCAAAGCACCATAGCTGTAAGAACCTGCAGAAGCAGACAAGGAGAGTAGTAAAAATTAGATCCTTGGAAGTGGCATGTTTTAAACAGACTCAATTTTTCACAGGGCGTAACGTTGCAGAAGGTTGGAAAGGGCAGTTCACCAAAGTTGTAAGTTCCAGATATTAGTGAAAGACAAGAACTAAAGCAAAACCCAAAAACAACCTTTCCTTTGAGCCGGAATTGAACCAGCGACCTAAGGATTACTCTCTAGAGACAGCCTACAGTCCTCCGCTCTGCCAGCTGAGCTATCGAAGGAAGATGAAGAAGGAGTGCCAAGAATGAGTCAAGACCATATCAACAATAGCCTTAGGCTCTAATGGTCCTCCATATGTATTGCTTTTCACAACAGCAAAACAGCATCCAAACCCAAAAAGCACAAAACTAACTTTCCTGCAAAACTGGATTTTGGTTACAAAACTGCCAGCTTTCTGCCAATTAGTTCACAGCTCTTTGAAGGCTGTTGGTGGTGGTAGCATTAAGGTTGAAGTTCCCGTCATGACCCATATGAAATCTGTCTGCGGCTCGACAAAGAAATTTGCCCACTCTTTGGTGACCTTGCCATACTTCCTAAGCTGAGCTAGGAGAAGAGGGAGAACTCCCCTCCTCACAATTCCCCACAACACTTCCCCACTCCAGCCAAGTCCAATAACGAAACAGCAAACAAAACAGTTAACACCCTCCCCGACAGCTTCCATAGCAAATGCAGTGGAACAGACGAGAAGGATGAGATGAAACAACCCTTGAGGTTTTAATTCAAATCCCACCGACTCCCACAGTGCGTCTAACACCCCTCTCACACAGGTGAGGTTGCAAGGTCTGGTATTGCAACCGCAGGCCTCCACAAGCCCTGGGCCTGGGAGGTTGGACCCTTTGTGAATCACCCATGCGGGTGCAGCAGCTCACAGCTGTGGCAACTGAAAGCAAACTGCTTTTTGAATGACAGTGATTCACGGGCATCTCAGCTGTCTGAGAACCAGGGTGGGGCAAAAAGCTGTGAGCAGACACCCTGTTTGCCGAAACCATGCCATACTACTTGCAAATGGGAGTGTGTGCAGCAGTGTTACCTCAGTGCCCTACAGCATCCATAGCCCATGCTTACCTCCATGTCCTCCTTGTGACTCAACCCCGGTAACTGGGCTGCTTCAGCAAGTTTGTAGCCAGCATGCTGGGGGAAGTAATTATTGCTCCATATTTAGTGACCTTGCATTGGGAGCGCAGTGCCCTGCCGCGGCTCCCTGGTACAAGACCAATGAGGACATGCTGGAGCAAGCCCAGTGGAGGGCCACGAAGTGGGCATGGAGCTGGAGCAAGCAATTTAGGGGAAGCTGAGGGAACTGGGCTTGATCAGCTGTAAGAAGAGATGGGTAAATGGGGATTATGCTCCTGTCTGCAACTACCAACTGGGGGAGCATGGGAGAGGCAGGGCCAGGCTCTGCTTGGATGCACATAGCAAAAGGACAGAAGGCAACAGGCACAAGCTGCCACTGGAAAAAAATGTTATTAATATAAGGGATGAAAAATATCATGACAGTAAAAATCTTCACAAGTGCAAAAGTTGGCCAGAGGATTGAATTTCGACCTACAGAGATACTAAAAGTTTGACTGGACACAGCCCTGACCTAACTTTAAAGTCTATCTGCCTGGAATTTCCACAGACACCAAATCTGGAGCCTATGACATACACACCAATGACTACCAAGTCAGCAGATGCTCTGAAGGAAAGCATACAACTGTACAACAGAGACAGAACTGATGTCAGGGCAGTATCAGTGCTCCCTGGAGACAGAGGGCTTGGTGGAAAGGGGTCCTTGAAATACCTACATGTGAGAATGTGGAGTTAATCTTGTGCTGGAGAAAGAATGGCATAACAGATAACATGGGCCCACAGATCAACAAGCTCCTAAATCAGAGCAGATAGTGTAGACCCGACTCTCATCTTTTCCAGTCTGCAGACCCCTGCAGCATTTTCCAGGGATAGGGCTTTTCAAGCTCCTTTCAAGCAAATTTAAGCCTGTTGTCATGAATGTCCCTTATCTGAGTTACCTTTCACAGACCCCTTAAAACTAATTCACTAGTCCTGCCTATGCATTCAAGGACCTCAGAACTGAATATCGCTGCTCTATACAGTTTAACTTATTGGCACTGTCATCTAATCCAGTGGTGAGGTACCACGGACTGACTTTAGGGGAAGTATCACCATCTCTTTGCTGTCAAAATATGTTACTGGTGAAGATAACCCTAAACAACTTGTATTTTCCTGTAAGAAATCAGTGGCAGTTAAGTCAAGATAAAAATTCAAATGGGATCAGATAAAAACTGGATGCTGTTACTATCTATGCATGACCAAATGGGATGCAGAAAACAGTGTTGCCTTGACAATAAAAAGCATCTGAGTTCTCATTTTGTGGAACTTGCTAGCAGTGATGTATGGGTGATTTGTGAGAGATATGCTCCTAAACTAGAAATGTACCCCCAGGGCAGCTTTCCAAAGCAGATAGTCCTAGGAAACATTAATTAATTTTTTTCTTCTTTTTTTTTTTTTTTTTTTTGAACTTGGTAAGCTTTAAATGCTTAACAGAATTAAATTTTGGCATGGAGTTCATGAAAGATCTCTGATTATTTCGATTCTTTTAACCGATTAAATGAAGATACCAAGCTTTGAGAGCCATGTGACTGGAGCCCTGAGCTATATAAAGGGAACAGCTCACCTGTTTCATGTGGTGTAGAATAAGATGAAAGGAAAGGATGTAGCTTGAAAGCAGGATGGAGAACAGCCAGAGGTAAAGCTGGACTGTATAATTACACTTGGTAATGCTATGTGTTTTGTTAAGCTCAGATTAGCATATGATGGTCTCCAGTGTTTTGTATACTTACAGGCTGACTTTCTAACACGGCTTTAAATGGTTTAAAGGGTTGGGGTTTTTTTTCCATTGAAAAGGTTTAAAAAATCTGGTTGATTCTGAGGGACTTGGGGGGATTGTTTTCTTTTCTTTTGAGGTGGAGATACGCGCATGCTCTGAATACCAGCCTCAGACTGGACTCGAAATGAATTTGTAAAATATTAGTGTTGGCTTTAATTGTACCCGGCCCGTGTTGCACGCCACTGTTTGGCTGCTGTGGTTTCTGCATCACCAGGTAGTGATGAACTTCGGATATCTCGATCTGGCAGCCTTGTGCCACACCTCTGCAACAGAGGAGGTTTTCCTAAAGCAACTTGAATGGAGAGTCTGAAGCATCAGCGAAACAATCATCTCCCTCCGTCTACCTGTTAAAATTCAAGATAGAAATCTCTTTGGGACGGACTATCTCGGTACTTAAAAGGCTGAACAGTAGCTGGTACAACAGACCCCCCAGCCCTGTCTGACGCCCCCAGGCTCTATTGTGATGTAAATAATATGTACGACTCCTTGGGCCACCTTCAGAGACGACTTAAATAAATGTCCGGGTCAATGAATGCCAAGGGGCAGGAAGGTGGGAATGCAGAGGGAGAAGCACTGGGAGCGTACATTCACATAAGGGAAGTTCGATTGCATCGCTGCCGTGTGGGCTGCATTTCAGGAAACAGGGCGTCTGCAGGCCATTACTTACAGCTATCAGATTTTGTTGTGCACAGGGAACGCGCTGAACACATCTGATGCTGCACCATTATCAGCAGTAGCCATCCAGAGGAAAGTCTGCCTTGGGTATTCAAATCCTAAACTGTGTATGTTTATCCACTGGTATACCTAGCCTAATTTTGCAACATAACAACCTTAGAGGTCTGAGGTGGCTTTTAATACAAAAAATATTTTCTTTACAGCCAAGTTTTTCTAATTCCGTTTTCTTCCTGTGTATGGCCAGTTCTGTTAGCCAGACACGGAAGACCCCAAGTCAGTGCTCAGACATCGGATTCAGACTGTGCAGCCCTCTTCAAGCACGCCGTTTGGCACCAGCAGTGATCATACAAGGGCCTGAGAGCTCACCCCATGAGGGGCCATGGAAAGGCACAGCCTCCATGTAATGTCAAACTGTTCTTCAACTGAGATAAACGCTCAGCCAGGTAAATCAAGCTGCAAAATGCAGCAGGAGCATTCCTGCCTTCTCTCCCGCGAAGGGTTCTGTGTTTTGCCCTTCTTCTGGTGGAAGAAAAAATTAGTAATTTGTGAGTTCTGAGACAATGATCAGCCCTGAAGGTTTTGGTAATCGGGTGGCAATTAACCACAGTCAGGACATGACATTATTTAGATACAGTGGACTAGCTCCTAGCTGTGGTGAATCACATAAGTCATGGGAGGCCTGACCCCCGCCTAGTTTAGCTTAGTTTCCATCTAACAAGTACCACACTAGACTTTTGTTGTTTAAGCTCACCTAATCACCCATAGGCTCTCTATGTCCTCATCTCCTCCAGTCAGCAAAGGAGGGTATTTCTGATGAAGAACTTCCCCTTTTCAGCCCTGTTTCTCTTCCCCCGCCCCCATAAGTAAACACTGCTTTGCGATCACAGTGGTAAAGGCCAAGGTCTCACTCTTGGCTTCGGTGTCACCAAAACCCTGCATCATCAGGGGAAGGGCAGCAGTGCAGAGGACAAAAGCAGCACTATTTGGGACATGAGAGAGCCCACCGCCTCCCACAGCCCCTTCACTTCAGGAGGCAGCCCTTTCACCCAGCCGCTTCCCTTTCACTTGCTCATCAGGCCTCTCAAACTGTACAAGCCCTAATAAAATGAATCATGTGAAACATGTGTGTCATACATAATGAGGAGAGACTCAACTGCTGGAGAAAAAAAAAAAGAAGTGTGAAATTACAGTATGGGTGTGAGAGGGAGAGATACAAGCCCTCATTCCCCAGGAGGGAATTTGAAAGTGCATAATTCTTTCCATTCACAAGTGGTGTTTAAGGGGCAGTTTTTGGAAGCTAAGAGGAAGACCCAGAAGAAAAACAATAAAAATGAAACCAGTATTTCTGCTCTAAATATTCAGGACCCTTTTTTGATACTCCAGCCTGGTCTGATGCAGGGAGATGTACGTGTACAGCTCTGATGAACAGGTATGGTTGCTAATGTGTTCTTCTGCCCACGGCTAATGCTTTATCTAGACCTTTGAAAGCCAAACAGCAAACCCTTTAGAGCTCACCAAACAACAACAACAACAAAGTAAAATTAAAAAAGGGTCAGGTATGACCTTTTGCCTGGCTTTCCTCTTCATGGGAGAATTTAGCAGTCCTGGGCAAGGAGGAAACTTGCCTGTGTCAGGTCTGGCTGTGGTATGGGAGTCTCACTCACTCATGAGAATCTAATTTATTTTTAAAGAGCACTTTAATATAGCATAACAATATTACCACACATCTCGCTCAAGCAAAGAATTTTTCCAATCTATATTCAGTGCCAGATAGAGTGACTATAAAATGAGTTACTGTGCCTTAAATTTCTGCCTTGGCTATAGTGACAGGAAGCTAATTAGACAAACTCTGAACCTGTCTTCTGGACCCAAATCCACATTTCTTGGACGCGTGAGAATTTCCAGCTGCATGAGAGCTCACGCTTCTGGAGAGGGTTGGATGAAATAACAGGTAAAGGAACAGAGAATGATGGCCACTGTGGGGCCCAAACAAGTAAAGCAGCAGTGTTTAAACTCTTTTCCAGCTAAACTTTTAACACCTCACAGTGTGGCCAAAGTATGTTAGAAGCATGTCTCAGGCATGAATTCTGGGCTCAGACCACATGTAAAACTAAGCTCTAAACACAGCTTGACTTCTCCAGATTATTCTTAAATTCCAAAGACCAGCATATTGGAGGCAACTGCACATGCTAATCCTGATGGAGCAGACCATGTATTTTATAGTCCATGAAGCTACTGACCTTCTTGACTCCAGCAAGCTTTGCTGAGTGGTGATAGACCTGGACCTACCACAGCTCAGCAAGCCAGGGAAGAATAGTTTCAAACCTGACCTTCACTTCAGCCAACAGAAGCAAAAACCCTGCATCAGGAACGAGTGTTTTCTGATACCTCTTCTGCAAGCATGTGTTTCTCAGAAATTACTACCATCTTCTTAGAAGAAAGTCATCACTTCCTTATCAGAAGTTGGGCTTCAAACTATGCCCAGATATTATATAGTCCTCTTTTCCAGTAATCCCTCGGCTACATAGTCAGATCCAAACATTTCAGATATCACTAAGTACAAAACAGGGAGAAGAGCAGGGTTAATCTAGTGGATATGGTAGTGTCAGTTGGACTTGAAGATCTGAGAGTTCTTTTCCAACCTTTAAGATTTTATGATTCTATGAATGTCAAATTAGGTCTCAGGTTGAAATATCCTTTATGAAAGGGATAAAATTCGGAAGGTAGGAACAAATACATAAAATAATGGCTGCATTCCTACAGTCCACACAGTCCTTTTTCTTAGGTTAGGCTCAGCTTAAAAAAAAGCGGTACAGCACCCAGAGGGGAGGTGGACCAAAGGGTCTTATTGCTACAATTTTATGTGTATTATTTATATTACTATAGAACTCGGGGCCCTCAAATGGAGGTTAGTGTCCCATTGAACTAGGCACTATAAAAACAAACACCACAAAGCCAGTTTCCTGCTCCTGAGAGCTGATCTTTGCCCATTTCTCTGCAGCATCTGGCTAGAGCAGGACATAAGGAAGTGTATTAGGATGTACTGAATGTCATCTTATTTCTATACCCCTTGTCCTTCCTTAACCGACTGCTCCACTTCTGTTTGTTAACCTAACACATCACCTCAGTCTAAATTTAGTTTGTGAGCTTCTTAGACAAAAGCTTTCATGTCTTTTCATTTGTTCTGTTTTGGCTTTTTTCATTTTGCATGGTTTTGAGCCACACACAAAAAAAATATTGAAAACATTAAACAAAGGAACTTCTTTCTCTCTCTACAAAAAAAAATGGATATGATTATTTAAATGTGTATCTTAAAGTGTTATGATTTTGTACCTCTGTAGACTCTAATGTAATCCTGTGGATCAATGAGCATCACAACTGGTACGGTGATATAAATAAAATGTCTGGTCAACATGTATACATGCACCAAGCACTTCTCCAGATGACAGGCAGACAAAGGAGGTGTATCTGCAAATTCCTACTGGTTAAATACAAAAAAAGCTGCTCATATACTGCATTATGATTGATAAATTGGATTTGCAGGTCCCTGTAAAGACAGAGGAATGTGACAAAGTCAGGGCAATACAGTCTCGGCATCTCCACAACCTGGAAGGAAAGTGGGCATTCTCCCATCTCCACAGTCTTTTCTTCCAGGCCAGCCTCATGTCTACCTGAACGGAAAAGTCTGTACATCAACAGAGTAGTGCAGTAGGGTCCAACAGCTCTGCCACCACCCATCCATCCCGCATCTTATGTAACCCATTTGTGCTCTAGAAGCAGGGGGAGGAAAAAAAGAGGTATTTGTTTAAAAGACTGTACTGAAGAACTATAAACAATACGGGATGTTAGTTTACACAGAGTAGTGAGGGTACAGACAGTGTACTAGTGCAATTCACTTCTGTTCCCTCTCCAGGTCACGAGGATCTGCCCAGCTGTCAGCTTTACATACAGCAACTCTTTCTGCAGGCTTGCAAGCCACAAACTTACTCTGCCTAAGACAACGGCATGCATGAATAAGTCTCCAAAGAAACGAAGGACTCTCTCAAACATCACTCTGCTTCTTTTAAAGAGCAGCAGAGAGAGGTGGGATCAAAGCTTTGAAAGAATACCTCCAAGCAAGTGGAAAGCATGCAAACCTTGTGAGCGTGTTGCCTTCCCTGGCCCAGAGCGCCCCACTCCTGGGGAGGGATGGGGTGAGGGGAGCTCCTTCACAGTTCTGCAGCGAAGGCTGAGAGCTATTTGGATTAGATGAGGAATTTCAAGTGGAAAACATCTGAATGTGCATTGGAGCCTGTGTGAAGTTGAACTGTGTTTAAACAAATGCCTTCTTATAGTGCCTCCACAAGGTCCAATTCTAAAGGGGGAATAATAAGTAAGCCTCATTTTCCCTGCCATTGCAAACTTAAATGGGAACTTGTGGGGTTTTTTTCCTGCTCTGAAAGCAAGGAATCAGAAAAAAACCATGACAGCGACAGTATGATATGTTGTAAATAGCTTTGATGCTAAAGAAAAATAAACAAAAAAAATCATGTTGCAGCCATTTTAAGATTTCAGCTTCATTCTTCACCTCTGCCACAAAGCAGGCTTCTTCAACATGTGAAAAGAAGAACTCACACTTGCCAAGCGATTTCTGACCCAAATCCTAGAGGTATCCTCCATCTGCAGCAACAGACACCTCGCTGTGGTCTGTCATTACCTTCTGCTTGGTTTTCAACACCAGCTACCCTAGTTAATGAAAGAAGATGCAACCACTAAAGAAAATGAACGGATAACGTTTGCAGCGTTTCTGGGAAGCTTTGAGGAAGACTTCTCTAATATTGAATAAGCCAGAACACAGACCAATAATGACTGAGGCATGCATCTACAAGCCCGTTGCTTTAGCAAACTAAGTAAGCTCAGCTATTAGGAAAACAGACTGTATAAAGCCCAGGGGAGAGGATGTAAGGACAAGAGATGAAGGGGAGAGCTAACTGTTCAGTTTCTGTCACAGCACCACATCTACCTACTCAGCCTCTCTCTGCATGAAATAAATTTCATAGCCTGAAAGAGCTAGGCAGTCAGAAATATTTTTCCTATAGGAATAAAACTCAGCTCCACATCCGTAATGTTCTTCTATGTAAATGTTTGCATGCGGCCCTTCACATCTAAGGTTTCCAGCAATTCATGGTATTTAGCCAAATGCCATTCCCCTAAAGGGCAGCATATTTTTGTTCTTATAATCTTGCATGGAAATTGAAATGGACATATTTTAACATGGGAAAAGTAAACACGTTTCCCCTCAGCTAAGTGCTGCTGCATCACTGTGCTGGTGATGACGGCGGCCTGAAATTTTTCTCCCCGCATTCCTGACTGAGATTCAGAAACCTCCAAGGAAGAAAATTCCCCACAGAAAATTAAACCCCTCAATTTGACCTAGATGCTAGGCTGCAGGGATTGGATCTACTAAGCCAGACAATACAGACAGCACTGGTCTTATCAGCAAAGCTCCATCATTTTCTTCTTCATCAAGGCTCCCTATTTGATGTACTAAACTCCCATGTACCTATCACGTAAACATGCTGTACTTAAAATGCTTTTCTTTCTGAATAAACCATTCTCCTCTTTGAGGATCCACTTGGCCCAACATGAATGAAGCCTAAAAAGCTACTTAAAGTTTTGGGAGAATTCTTTGGATTTCCAGCTTCACATTTCAGTCACTGCAATGTTTGCATTAAGATGCTTGTCTGAGTTCTGCCCTGCAGGATTCAAAAAAAGAAAAATGTTCCTTTTGTACTGAACGCAACCAGTAGGTATTTAGCTCTTTCTTGTGTATTATGACAGTACCATCTGGCATTCATCTGCTGGGTACCTCAAGAGAATGTCCCCTTCCTACTTGCCTGTATGATGCCGGCCAAAATGATAAAGTACACCGAAAGTTAACTTCCTGTAATACGGTCTCTTGGCTTATCTTGAGTAAGACAATAGTTCCTTTATATTCTTGACTTTACATTTCACATGTTCATCCGCCTGCCTGGAAAACGGGGTCATAGGAGATTCTCGTGGGTCAGACATCTCCTAATGTGAAGCAAGGGATAATGCTAGCAAACTTAGTAACAACAATCTATAAGGCCAGTTGGCGATGCACATACAGAAGGAAACATGAAATAGAAATGGAAATTTGCCCAGTTAGATCTGTTCTGTTCCACTGAAATGCTTTGTACAGTGGAAGCATAAACAAACCACTGCTCTTAGAAGTCATGGTTCACCTGCTGACTCAAAAACTCAAAATGTCTGTCAACCAGCGTGAGAGAGGCCAAGGAGACTGTCTGTTTGGGTTTCTCTTTTGGTCTCAGCCTAATTTATCTTGTCAGTTCCAAGATCTCCATTCCTTTCTTGAAAGGACGATAAAGGAAGTTTGGTTTAGCCGTGCCCTCTAATTCTTTGATTATTTTTAAGCAAACAAACAAGAACTTCACATGGACCGGTTCAGATGGCCTAGTTCAGCTGCTGGGTAAAATTTTAAAGCTCCTATCAATACCAGGCCCCTCCTCAAACGGCAGTTCCTTCATCCCTTTCAGGATATATACTATAATACTCCCAACCTGCTTCTTGCAAACAGCCTTTTCAAGAGAAACAAGCCAGTCTTGAGCAATTAAGACCTATAGATCTCCCTTCACTTCCTTCAAAGCCATTGTGGAGGTGCAGCTGAAACCCATTAAATTCAATTGAGCCCAAATGGCCCATAAGTCATATGGAAACTTCCTCTGGGCTTTTAACAAAGAGCCTTGCTTTAAATTCCAAATTACAAACAAATTCAGTCTGTTCAGCTTTCACATAAAACATAAAAATTAAAGAAAACATACAGAGGAAAAGTTGCATCAAATCACAGGAGCATTATAAGAAAGTACAACCAGTTACTCTTGTTCTGAAGTTACATTCTTCAGTTAAAAATGTCACATTGAGTCACGACAATATTTTCTTTAGTCTGGACTGGAAGCATGCTTTATTCAGGGTACCACAAAGTAAAACCGGTGGCATTCACCACTCCATTCTCTTCTCTGACTTTTCGCCACAATGGATAAAAGCAACATATTTACATACATATACATAATATGTGTATATATAATATGTGCATTTGTATAATCATATCACACATAGCTAGCAGAATAGTCTCAGGTTCATATGCAAGAAGTACATAATAAACATTTATATACTGGTTAACATTAAGTATTACTTTATTGTGGGTCAGGTTTTTATGAAGTTGGCAAAATTATCAATGTAGCTTTATATTGGAACTCTCAATCTGTCCCAGATTAGGGATTAATGTATGTTTTGCAACATCATAAATCATCCATGCCATGAAAAGATCCAGGCAGATACTGAACTTGAAAATGATATTGTGAAATTGTTCCATAATACATCTTTATTCAGACTCCCCCATGGGACTGACATCCTGTAGAAGCCAAAAAAAGCCTCTATTTGAGGGTTAATTTCACCCTAAGGGCTCTTAGAATAACCAGAGGCCCACATCTCTTGTGACTTTGTATCAATTAATGTTTTTTACATTATTTCTAATAAGAACTTGATGAAAAAATATCCTGCTCTACCTATTCTATTTGGCACCCGAGTACCAAGTCAATATTTTCTAAAGATAATGGGCCTGAGAGGCAGACACAGGTGCATTACTGAGGCATGTGAAACTGAAACAAAAAGTAGCAGGCGTCCTTCATGACTAGTCAGGACAAGGCCGAGCACTGCTCTGAGCTGCAGAGGCTCCACAGCAGACTTCTGTGCAGATGCAATGGCTTTGCCATGGTGGGGCAACGTCCCCTAAATGCAGAGGGAGGGGGGTACCACTGCTGTAGGTCCATGAGGGCACTGGGACACCTGTCTATCAAACTGCTATGACTGAGGCAAGGACTTTTACCTCCTTCTCATGCCCCTGCGGCAAGTACAGCAAATCCTTTCAGCTGCCTTTGTACAAACCCACTGGGGAGGACACAGCTTTGGATATTGCAATGAAACAAGAAGCTGTTTTTCCCATTGCTGCTCCTCCCACTGTCCCAGTCCCTTCTCCTAAAGATGTATTCTTACTGCTCCCTCCATATCAGCCCAGTGCTGCTTCAACTCACCCAACAGGCAAAAGAGCAACTCAGCAAAAGCAAACACTTTGGCAACAAGCATGAAGATGGGCAGTGCAAAGGAAACAGGACTGCAAAGCCAAGTGCAGAAAAAGCAGGGCTGATTTATGGCAACAAAGAACAATCCACTCCATGGACCCACATACTGGAAGACATCAAGTTTGTTAAATTAGCAAAAGGGAAGGACAGCTGAAATGTGTTAGCCTGCATCTACGCCAATCCACTCCTTTCTCAACATCTTCAGAGAAACTCATTGGCATTTAAACCTCACTCCCAGGACAGCGATAACAGGAACTACAGAACTTCTAAGACTGTAACTGAGGTCTGGGAGTATTCAACAGACAACTAATTTCACAACAGTGAATGAAATAATACCAGTTGGGAAAGTTTGTTTGGGGGTGAAACCTAGAAGAAAAAAAAGATGCTGAAATACCTGTTTAGAAGAAGTATGTTCTCTGGTTGGTTTGCTTAATTGTCTGGAATTGCAGCCACCACAGGAACACCACAAATCTGGAAAAGGGCAGGCAGAACACCTTGAATTTCAAGTAAGAGGGAGAAGGAGAGGAGAATCACTCACTCTCCTCTGATTCCCTACTGTGAGGCAATGGCGAATTAAGACTGCCTGAGAAACCAAGCATGCTGAAATCACCCCTTCTGGTGGATAAAAGTTATCTGAGGACAAATGCATCCCCATAGCTGTAAAATGGTTACCCTAAGCTTCACAACCCTGAAAATGGTAAGAATTAAAGTAATGATAAAACCCCTTAAAAACACAAGCTGGTATTCTAGCCCAGTGGTAAGGAATACTCCAGTATAACTCACTCAGTATCATTTAAGGGGAGAGGTGCGGAATCTCAGGGTGAGCCTTTAGCAGTCAACACAGAAATGGCTATGGAGCCAGCACATCCCTGCCTGAACAACTCAAGTTGTCTTGGGTGGACCAAAACAGAAAAACACTGGCATAGGTCACTGCCAGGATACTTTTGTTTACAAGCTAACTCATGAATACTTTTTGAAGCAGTGTTTCTACCTTTTTTGTTTGTTTGTTTGTCTTTTCCAGAGAAAAAAGCCATGACTTCTAATTTGCAAGGGGATTTAAAAGTGATTGTGATTCATGGGGATTTACGGACATTTCTTAGGGAGTTTCTAAAGCCTGGCGTGTCTTCCCACAACTCCCAGGCAATGCAGTTAACAGTTTCTCATAGGTTGTTACTTCAGCATGTTCAGACCGGTGGTGGTGCAGACAGTCATACAGAAGCCTCCATCCCACCACTTGGGAGGAGCAGGACCCCCTACAGATGCTATCCAAAACTGTGCCTGAAATTGGGGAACTTGTGTGAAAAGCATTCTGCAGTGTAGACACAACCAGCGTTAACTGGAACAACAGTTACATCCTCTTTCCTTTTCTGTAGGTTGCTAATTTATAGAGAAACGGCATAGGACTGGATGCCAATGGAACAAACTGGGGTCAGAGGGGGTGCTCCCTCAAGGAAATGAACATTAGGACATTTCTTAAGCCAGAAGCACACCGATCACACCATTATACTTAACTGAAGAATTGTTTTGTGTTAATCCCAGTTTAGCCACTGAGATTTTCAGCTCCAACTAGTTACAGCAAGTAACACCCTGGAAAGCCCTGAGTGAGGCTTTCTCCCTCACATAGGACTCACTTCCAAGAGCTCTTTAAAGGTCAGTCCTTGAGCAATGCATTTAATGCACAAGAGCTGTGTGCTTTGCACAAGTGAAGGGAGACCTTCCGCTTTCTGCTTTCCAGCTGCTTTTACTGTCTGTTCACCCTCAACGTTGCCTTCAGTGATAAAGCTGAAAAAGCCCCACCCTTGCTCATTATCCTGACGATATTTAATTCTGACAGCGCACACGGTATACTTCATGAAATATGCAACCCTGTGACTAATGAGGTATTTGCACATAAGGGCAATATACAGTAAATTGCAGGGCAATAAAAGTAAAGGAAAAGCATGAACTGATCAGCCAGCTGTTAAAATGATGCAAAGTGTGTTTTTAAACGTATTGCGTTATCCCCAGATGCTGACTGGAATTCAATCCTGGCTCTTGCAGTAACGATTCACCTTAAAAAAACAACCCCAGCTATAGGTTTCCCTTTCTGTTACTACACATCAGCTTTTTACTTTTCAAATACTGATGAAAAGTTCACCTCTCTAGTACCTCCCTGCTTTCCACTCATCATGTAAGGAGAGCACTATTTTGATTTTATGTGTGTGATTGCGTCCGCTCCAGCGCTAAGCATCCTATCAGCATATGACCAAATAGCAAAGCTGACATTTTTGCTGTGATTACCCACAAAATGTGTTTCCTACCTCTGATTTACAAGAGCCCTATTCATGAGAAATGATTAATAGCTCACTAGCGCTGCCAAAAAGCACATAAATCTAGACATCCTCTATGCTCCTGACACGCGGCTCATCTCGTAGATATGTTCAGATCTCTCTTTCCCTCTCTCCCCCTTATCTGTGTCTGATCCCCAGTGGGCATACGCTGGTGCTGATTAGGCAACACGGTTGCTGACTGGGACAATCTTATGCTGATATTACTGATGGCATCCAATTAGAGGCTGCAGAAAGCAGTGTCCTTCCCCTGGCTTGTACTAGACAAGCATGATTAAGTGTTAAATGCCTTCTAAATTAACGGGCAACATTACCCACATGTGTCTGTTACAACTTATCAGGCTAAGAAACCAGCTTCGTTGCCAAGTTCTCCCTGTTTGCAGTTAGGCTCCCTGGTTGTAGACTAATAGAGCTGAGAAGAGGGCAAGCTGCATTCAAGCATACACCTGACTCAGCTGATGCTTAACTTATTCAACAAGGTTTCATACACTTAGTATTAAACATTCCTTCAAGTGCCCCACTCAGATGTGATAGATTTAAACAAGCACCGTCTGAAACAGGGCCCATGATATCATTCTCCCTGTCCTCAACACCCCACTCCCCCCACCCTGGTCTAATAAAAACTGATTCACAGTTCTCAAGCATCATTCTGCTGAAGATTCTAGAGCGTTTTGCAATTATTAAAGCACAGATTATACCATGCCTACCCATTTTATTCCATAATTTCAATGGGTCTGCTAGCACAGCAAGACACCCACTCAAAAAAAGTAGCTCATTGAGCCTACTATGTGAAGAGAATATCAAGGTTGCAGTGCTATCCCTACGTGTATCCACTGTGACACAAGTCTTTAATTGTAAGATCATGTTCTACATTACAAATAATACAGGGTACAACATGCCTTTTCCTTGTTGACTTTGATGCAGACAGGTTATAGCTTGCAATCATTTTTCATTCCTGCATTCACAATGTTCCCTGTTGTTACAATACAGAGCATTTTTCATGTAAGATACTACCACCAGACCCAGAATCATGCACAACTCCCACTGACTGCTCTGGAAACCCCAGATATTACCACAACTGTAATAAACATAAAAACATTTAAAAATCAATATTATTAATAATAAAATAATTACAAAAGAGCACTGTTTTCTCTAGGTGTGTTCTGATAATATTCTTGGCACTCATGTTCTGCTTTGGTTTTTTTTTTCCTTTTTAACTTCCTCATGCTTAATTACTGGCCAAAGCTTACAAATAGCTACCGAGTGTGCACACACCCTGAATTTTGCCAGGTCACACATTTTCAGCAGATCCTGTTTGCAGCTGAATTATTAGGCTTTATTACAGCACACGCTACATCTCAAGTAAATACTTAGAAAGAATTGCACCAATCTGAAGCGGTATCGTGTTGAGTTGGGCAATCCTTAGAAGTGTAAATAACTGCTTCATTCTCCAGGTACCCCATCTGCAAGCTGTCTGTTACTTTTTCGAAGTAACACATATGCTTTCTTTAAAGCAGTGCTCAACTCTTTCTTCAAAGAGTGAAGAGTGGCCTATATGATTTTCCTATCTGTGCCAAGGATAAGAATGTTATTCATGTTGCTTCTCTGGCTGTTGTATCACAAATTCTTTCAGAAGCAGAATATTTCATTACTGCTTCTTGCCATGACCTGATGCCGGGCTATGTATCCTGCAAAGCTGTACGTGCAGCACTAGCCATGGGCTACATCCAGGAGAAGGAAGTCTCTGATGACACAAGCAGGTGTTGGCTGCAGCTTTATTTTGTGCAATGATGCTTGCAAAGTACATAATCACACACATACACACACACAAAAGAAAAACCACCAACAAAAAACCCCAACCGACCCTTTTCTTGATCAGCATGCCCCAGCCTTCCCTGGCCAGTGACTCATAAACCCCAAAGGGCCCCAACTCTACACTTACTCCTAAGCCCGGTTTACTCCTAAGCCCCGCTTGCAGTTTCTTACCTGACTTATTCCTTCTGCTGCTTTAAGAACCAGTCTCTCAGGCTGCATAGCCTAATTCTGCTCAGCCTTTGCTTTGCTTGATTACTGCCTTTCTATGAGCAGCCAAAAAACTGTTTAAATATTCCTATCATTTAGCCCGAGGAAAGCTGTTTAGCACATTTAACATCTTTACCCAGATCTGAGACTTTCTGCAGATGTAAGAACTATCTGATGGCAGCCACTAACACCTTCCTTGTATAAAATATATATTCCTAAAAGAACAGCTACATGCAAAGTAAATAGAGAATTTTTCCATAAAACAACACAACTTGCTGCCCCAACTGCAAAAGAAGATTTAAAAAAAAACACGGTAAGATACAAATAATGAATAGTATTTTTTCACCCTCATTTCTATGATGAGTGAGAAGCAGAGCAGTTAAGTGTTAACTTTATCATCTTCCAGGCGGCAGAACCGATGCAAATGGAAACTGAGATGACACCCCTATCTACTGGGGATCTACCCACCTCTCACCTTTCTAGGTAATACCAAACCTTTGTTTAACTTCAGGACTGTGCTGAACAACCCAACACTGCATAGATCACACACAAAAAGACCCACCCCAAAAAAACTTTCCATGTATTTTTACCAGTCTCTATCTTTTCTTGGCCACTTCACAGCACACCAGCTTCCCTGATGTAACATCCCTTAGTGGTGTGCGTAGGAAACATTCTCTATCAGGGCTGGCTGCACTATCTAATTAGAGATCTCCCGACAGCACATCTTCAGTGTTTCATAATTACGTGACTCCCAGCATCAGCGATCCTCACTCAGCAGTTCCATGGGAGCTTCCTCAGTAGACATTTATCGTACTTCTTTTACTTTCATTCTTATTGCATCGTCAGACCAGTTTTCAGACACCCTTTTTTCCACAAGAGATGCTGCTTGTTGCTTTGGAGAATCATACTGAAAGAAGCACAGAGAGGAATGAATGACATTTGGGCTATTTCATTACAACTATAACCTCAAAGGTAA
Source organism: Hypotaenidia okinawae (assembly GCA_027925045.1). Taxonomy (NCBI): domain Eukaryota; kingdom Metazoa; phylum Chordata; class Aves; order Gruiformes; family Rallidae; genus Hypotaenidia; species Hypotaenidia okinawae. The sequence continues at coordinate 67,924,245 of BSDF01000002.1, forward strand.
GAGGAAAAGAGAGACACGTTTACAATAACTTTCATCCCTCTTGTCCACAAAAACATATTGTCAAATTACCTATTTGTGTTCCGGTGGTAGATTCATATTTACAAGAGCTCTTCTGCCTGTCTCTTTTTGTATAAGAAACTCAAGGTTTGGGCTGTCTTAAGGACTGGTCCACACTGGTTTATTCTATGGCTAACAAATGCATGATTTAACCAAGGAATCCCCAGATCAAGGAGGTGTAGGAATCAACACTCAACTTGACCTTATACTCCTCTGACAGGTGCTGCACTTTCACAGACATGAGTAGGACTAGAACAACTTTTGGAGAGGGGGAGGATTGAAATTCTTTTCATGGATCATTTGCTCTAACTTTACAAACTTTGTTCCTATTTACTTATGAAAACGAGTGCAAACAATATCTGAATTCAAATTACTGATAGAGAAAACCTTGATACACTGAGGTTTCATATGGTACTGTGCATATTTTGGTTCTGTGCGTTTTATTCTTAAATCAAAAGAGCAGTTTGTCTACCTGAACTTCATGATGACATTTTGGCAGTAAAGAAACTAATGGATTCTAGTATCCCGTAAGCCTTGAAATGTAAGAAGAGACTTTCTCTATCACTGTTTATTTTACAAGAGCATGTGTTTAAATCTCAAACACTTAATGAGAGCAGTGTATTCTCCCATCTGCTTGGCATATCTAAATGATACCAAATAAATCTTGACATGCTTTGGGATAATTTTATCATTAAATATTTTGCACACATCATCTCGACCCTTACACAGCTTGATGAAAAAAAAACCCAAAACAACCCCAAACAAACCTCCCCCCCAACAAATGAGTGACATAAAAGTTTTTTTTCTGAGCGAAGAGAGCCTTAATGACCTAAGCTCGATTTTCTTAAACAAAACAAACCGGCAAACAAACTAAACCCCCAAACCTTTAGCTTTCTGAATAAATGAATCCTAATTAAGTAAGGAAAGTAAAAGTTGGGTGGTTCTGGAATCAGCAGAATCAAAGCATTATTTAGCTAATACAACCAATTTTGTTAAACAAACTATACCTTTGTTCTGTAAATTTTGGAAGTTAGGCTTTGGACAGATGTTCCCTGCTGGATGCAGACATGCCAAGGGAAGGTTATAGCCACAGCTGTTGATCATCACTCCTTTGCAGAGGTTACTGTTCCCTCACATTTGCTGGCAGAGCTTGCTTACAAAAACACTCCCAAAGCCACTTGAAGTTAAAGTGAGTGGCGTTGCTCTTTAGACAGCTCAAGCTAACCAGCGCAGCTGCGGGAGGAGTTCCTGCCTGTCTGCACCTTTAAACTTCCACCGCTCACAAGACCGCAAGTTTTCACAACTTCTTGTCAGGGCAGAAGCTTTTCTCACATTTTTCTGTAGCACCAGAGATCAAATCCCAGATGCCACCTTTGAATATTTAGCCTTAAGTGCCTCCTAATTAAACACTGACAACCATGTTAACCGTGCTAGCGACTACAGTCCTGTGGCAAGCCTAGCTTTCTGCTTCGGTTAGCCTTCGAATCCCTTTTCCACCGAGCTCCTGGTCCTAGGAACAACAATCAAACTTTGTGTTATTTCACTGTGCAAAGGCATCCAAGCAGACCTGGATGCTACGGTGGCGACGCGCAGAATGCAGCCCGGATGCAGCGGTGATGGGCGGCACCAGGCTTCGGGCAGAATACAGTACTTCAGACCTGCTGCGATGCTCTAGACAACCTCCTCACCTTTCTCTGCTCTTTTCCCACCTCCAAAATAGTGAAACTCTCGCAGAGTTCTTTGAAAACGGAGTGGAAAGCGCTATGGGCTCGTGTATGATGATTGTCGTCAATACACATCCACTGCTCCTTGGCAAGTTGAAAAAAAAAAAGGACACTCCATCTCACAAATTATCCTTAACAGATAATTAGTGTTGGTATGTGAATGGCTATGACTTTAGAGTAAGGCAAGGTTTATTTTTGCATTCTTTTATAAGTAATACGATCTCTGAGTAAATTCCAATATATCTCCAATGAAGGGATGCGTTGAATTTTCAACTGGTTTTTGAGGGATTTTGTTTGTTTGTTTGTTTCATCTCCTGGCAGGATATTGGTTGAGCTGCCTAAAATGTCATTCACAGCAGGCTATTTATGTGATGACGTTTCTATCCAAGAGAAATTGCTATGTCTAACACCTTTTTCCTCTCCAAGGAAAAATATTATTCTGCAGACAAAACAGGAAGTGATCCAAGGGTTTAAGAAAAGAATTTACTGTTTCTTTCCTGCAGTGCAGAGCTACTTTCTTTTCATGCATTCATCTACCTACTCTACTGCTTGAGCTACAGATAATACCAAGTAGCAAATTATATGCTAAAATCATATTAAAAGAACATTACAGATACAAAGTCGATCACTCAAAACTTACAACCTTCCAAGATTTCCCAGACAATTGCATTTCAGGCCCCTTGGCATACATATTGCACGCAGGACTATGGATGACATTATTTTTTCCTAAGGCCATTTCCTCATTCAGTGGACAGATGAGATGCTAATTATTACACACATGAATGTTCAACATTTTTTTTTAATTCTTACTGCTCTCCAGGAGGCCCTGACCTGTGCTCAAGACTTGTTATGAAGACAGGATTATGAATGTCTGTTGACTTCCTGTTGTTCCACCCTTGTACTATTCGAGTGCTTTGCAAGCAAGACATCACACACGCGGGTTTGTGATTGGGGATGAGCTTCCCATCATTTCTACACATGAAGAGATCAAATAATGATAACCTGGAAAACAGTAGTTATCAAATGGCTTCACTTGAACTTCCACAATTAATTTTACTTTCCACCACACCTCTTTTGTGTTTTAACAGCTCTTGTGTATATGTGCTCGGACATTTGTAAAACCTGGACTCCCGCAACACTGGGACACGCTGCTGCTACTTCCCAGTCACTGAATTATTTCCCCAAACCATCAGAGCTTTTCAACAAAATGGATAGATCCATTTATTTTTCAGACAAGTGAAAAAGCAACACATTTCTCTTAAACTTGTTCTCACAAAAAAACCCCACCAAACCCATTTTTTTCTGAAGCTTTAGATATTCAGACAGATGCAGTCCCCCAGTCTGTATATTTTCAGTCCAAATAATATACATTTGACAAATTTATAACCAACTGAAAACAGGGTCTTGTGATGAAAAATGTCAAGCAAGCTTAACTATAGGTGGCATTCAGAGCCTTGCCTATAATTAATATCTCCTATGAGAAGTCTGCTGGTAATCCAGGTGAGGGAGGCAGCCCAACGACTCTGCATTAAGAGGTCTCATTCATTCCTCTGATGATTTGGAACAAGCTGGCATCAAATGATTTATGCCATGTAATCAGCGTTCACAACCTCAGCAGAGTACCTGAATACAGTGCAGAAACAAAATGAGCACCTGAACCTCCTTCTCCACATTCCTACATACGAACCACCAAGTCAGTGAATTATTACTGGGTAGGAAAGACGGAAAGGAAAACTTCACTTGCAAGCAAACCACTTCTAGGTACCTAGCTAGCTCGGGAAAAATACGTGACTTTGACCCAGCTAGTTTTTGCCCTAGTGAGTCACAGCCAGATCTGCCCTGATACAGCCAACAGTAATTACCAGACTCATGGTTGACTCTGTTCCACAAAGGAAAACACAAGAAAGGAAAAGGCCTTGTCCCTCATAAACTTGGCTCGGTTGTCATTGTAAAGAGCACCTTAAAACGTGACTGTCATTCACATTCCCCTTTGTCTTACTCTGCTAATGTTTCTAAAGCCAGCTTTTCTCCAGCTTGGTTCTTAGATCCGTGTCTATAGACTACATGAGTAAATCATTGCTCTATCACAGCTCGTTTACTCAACATGCTACAATGTATTGTAGTACCATAAAGGGCTAAGAAATCCTTGATGGTGTGAACTCCATAGTATACTACCACAGGTAGCAGAATCACTAAGTAATGGTAAAATACAATTGGTCTTTAACTGAATAATTATTTATTTCCCCCATGGAAGTAGAAGCATAAAAACATAGAAATGAAGACCAACACATTCAACTAGCTAGGGAGTGGTTAAATTAAAAAATTCTTTAAGTTAAAAAAAACCCCAAGTGCAATTTTTTAGCACTTATTTATGTTTTCAAGATTGTCCTGACATCTGTTCTTAAAAAGCACAATGAAAGGCATACTTTTAACTACAAACATTGATAAAATACGGCAATACTCTGTTTTTCCCTGCTGCAGAACTGCCAAGTAATAAGGATTTGCATGACTAAGCTTCTATTACGCTGACATATGCAAAAGTGAGGAACAATCATTCTTTCTCTTTTGACAACACTTAGAAGGGAAACACTCCTTTTACTCTCCTCTAGGACATGTTGGGCCTCAGACAAGATGAACTGTATTGTTCAACCAAATCAGTTTTTAAATGGATGTTTAAATGCTGAGTTCTCTTAAGCAGAGACACTTGGATGGTGACTTTATTACGTGAGCTAAAGGTCACTAGGGGTTCGACTAACACTTGCAAACACACAGTATTTCATTTGACATCTCTACACAGAAACCACCATGCAATTTGAAATCCACTTCTTTGAACCTTTGCAAAAACTTCCCTGTGGGAGTTGCATCTGTGTGCCCAACTGACTTGAAGTGACTGGCAGGTGCTCAACTACTCAAAAGAGTATGATTTATTAGCCTGAGCTTAAAAAGTTGCCTTATTTCAGAATTAAATTTCTACTTCTTTACGCAGTATCTTCCATTGTACTTCACAGTATATTGCAACTTAGACTTCAACATAGATCACACCAAAATGTAAAGAAAATGTAATTCTGGGCTAAGGTTCTCAAGGGTAACAAGGCATCGTTCCCTTTCTAGACACCTAATCCATATCACAATTTACAGCATACATCTACTTGAATGGCCATAAATTCAGATGTGTGTATCTCTGACCTGTCCAGAGCACCTTAGATACCACAATACAAAATAAGACATATCCTTCTAATTTCCAATTAAAAGACGGTATATTTTTAAAGATAAAACCGTCAGTTGCAAAATATTTGGAAACTGGCTATCAGAGTACAACTGTTATGTCATCTCTTCTTGTAATCTTGTGTAATCTCCCAGATAGCCTGTGGAAGACGGTATGAAAGAAGCATTTCCAGAGGAAGTATGCGATGTAGGAAGAGAGTTGGTTTTCACACACATCAACCTCCACCTCTCATCAGGAATTAAATGGACTTTAGATGGCAAACCCAGCTTGGCCAGCGATTACCATTGTTGACAAAAAGATCCGTTCAGAAAGTTACTGGGACTGTAATTAAAGTGTGGGGGTGAGGTGCCATGCAGCAGCACAGCCCAAACGCATTGCTGGTGCAATCGAACCTTTGATATCTCATTGCTGCATTCTGGATAAACATTCATTAATGGTAATCACCGGCTGCCATTTGCAGCTTAGTTTTGTACGTAATGAGGCTTAAATGATTGTGCTATCTGCCTCTTTCCATCTGTTTACCTCTTGCCACCGCTCCCTCCCTCTCTCCCCCAACCTCCCTCTCAGAAAACTTTCTGAGCTGTTGGCCAACCCAAATTAGGGGTTGTCTCTGAGGGAAAAGCAGGCAGAGCTCAGCTGCTGCATTTGGCAGCAACCAGTTGCCCAGCTAGTACCGGGCATGCACAGTGCTGGGCTAGGCAACGTGCACACTGCTCCTTTCATAATGGCATGCCGTAAAACAACTGGAGAAAGGTCAGCGTAGCGCACCGCGAAGAGGAAGGGACAAAGGACACCAAGCCAATGGAAAGAAACCACATTGTATTAGCCCCACTGCCCAGGCAATGATTTCTTTCAGTGGTGATTCTCCCCTACGTGGTCTGTTTGCATTAGGTTTGTATCATACCCATCAACTATCAGAGCAGCACAGGGGAGAATGCACTGATGAGGTGACAGGTTTGCTTTGCTATCAGTGACCTATCAGCAGGCACCTGGAACGACCAAAAGACGGAAATTACATGAGAAATAGAAAACAAATTAATAATTCCAAAATAAGGAAGTAAGCCTCGGTGCAAATCTTTCAACTATGCATCTACATTAAAAAAAAAAATAAAATCAGGCTACTTTTTTGCTTACTGTTTTTTCAGCAACTCACTGAGTATTATCTTAATGCCAAGAATAATAATTTTCCTTAAAACTTATTAATAGAGAGCAAGTGTCCAGAGGAGGAGACACATTTCCTTCCTCTCTCTTTGTTCCCCTACAGGGCCACTCTCCTCAAGCAGAGTCTCATTTGGTCTGGGATTTAGGCTGAGAAACTCACAATCACAAGAAAATCAGATAAATAAGAATAGAATTAACCCATGAATTAATTATTTAGTAATACTGTCTTCTAGATTAATGTCGTCTTTGGATTATCTGATGAATGCTGCAGTTAACTAACTTTCTTTTGATCCTCCTACTGGGAAAATAGAAAGGATGAGATGGCGGGGGTGGAAAGATAATTACACTCAAGACGATGACAGTATCTTATCCATACTAGGAAGGTTAAACCCAAGTAGTTCCTTCTCAAGACTCCTACTACCAAGTGGAGATGCCATTGCAAAGCTGTTCAGCCAGTTTCAAATTGGTACTTGTTCTCATGCTCTTGCGACACCTGGCATATGGTGAATACATTGAGACTCATAAAAAAACAGTGATTCATTGTTAATCATTCAGGAAAGAGCCAGAGATTCGTGGTAACCCTGTATTTCTGGAAAAGTATATCTACACCCCAGTTTTCACCTGTTTTATGAGACAGAAACTGCAGGTGAGGTTGAGAACAGAATCTGGATCCTGATCTACTGTACAAAATTTTGGGGAGTGTCACTGAAAGCCACAGTTAACCTGTATGATGAGCTGTGGAGATGCAAGCAGTAATCCTACAGTTAGGAAGACCTTCTGGCATGAAATGAGCACTTTTCAATGGTGGGCTCAGCCTTACACGGGCTTCATCCATGGGCTGAAATGGATCTCTTTTCTGTTTTGCATTGCTGCCTTCTGACCTCCTGGTTCGATGACACAATTACTTTTCACAGAACAATTACATGTCATGTGCACCTATTCCAGAAAAGTATGGATTTGTATTTGCAGAATGAACATTTTAAGTAACTTTTTTATTGAAAACTTGCCACTTCACTCTCCCACCTGTGAAGTTTCATAGTTAAATCTCAGGGTCTGAATTACATACTTTGATATCCCCGACAGGCTATTGTATCATTAAAAAAAAAGGCATGCTAATTACTTGTCTTGTTTAAAATAACTTCAGTGCTGCTCCAAGCTTAGCAGAAGAGATGTTCAGATTTAGCAGTCCGCTGCTTTCTCTCTTCTTGCCTCATCAACTCTGCTTAGCACCAGGAGTGGGGAAATCAAGAAGACAAGCCAGGCAAAGTGAGGCTGAGACTGTGGAAGAAGCAGAGCTCATAAAAGACACAGAAGGGCCAGCCTCACCATGTAGAACATAGAGGGACTGTGGAGGGGGTTGAGCAGGTCTTTGAGGGACAGCTGTGAGGGAGCATGTAGGATGGGGAGAAGACCTAGGACGTGAAAGCATGCAGAGCTGGTAAAGGAAGGCCAAAGCAAAAGGATAATCCAAAATGTCAATTCTTAGGGCACTGGAGAACATCCCCTCTGCTAACCCTTGATTGACACAGACCAGTCGTCCAGGCCTGCAGCTATCCCCTCTGTCCTGCAAGAGCACAGCATTTCTGCACCAAGTTATCAGCACACAGAAGGCTCGCAATGGAGCTGAAGGTTCACAATGGGGCATCATCCAAAGGCATGGAAGCTGCCCTCAGGAGCCAGTGCAAAAACACCAGGGACTCTCTTTGTCAGGCACTAGCCCTGTGCTGGGAAAAAAATTAAGTCCTAAGAGGCTGCACGTCCACATACTGCAGGTACAAAATGTAGAGCTAAGCATTATAAAGCCTTGGATGAAGCTGGGTAAGACCTCATGAATTTTGGGCAAGCTATGGATTTGAAACAGTACTTCACTGGGCCCAGGCTCAGTTCTGCTGTAAATCAGCACTTGGGAAACATCACCAACAGGTAAACAACGTTGTAAATTCTGCATCTTGGCATCTCTCTTCACTCCAGCACTTTGCATGTGGCACCAAAGACACTGAATTAAAATGGACCAAAAATTTAATAAACTTTAAAATTGTTCTCCTCCTTCCAGTTCATCAATTACATTAATAACACCATCAATATGCTAGAAGACAGATCTTTCTCTAAGTGAGTGAGATCTAAGCTTGTTTTCAACAAATTAAAACATGCCAATAAATTAAGGTATCGTATACATACAGGTATAAGCTTCATCAGGCCAGCAAAACTGCAAGTAACTGTGACTAAATTCAGCCTCCATATGCAGAGTACTGCCTGTATTTTTTAGTATTTTGTTAACAATGCAAAATATTGATGTATTGTTTAAACACATCTTCCAAAGAATACAGGAACAGTTGGAAAATCAAGAGATAGATGATGTGATAGGGAAGAAGTTTACATTTAGATCAGTCATGGTGCACCTCCTGGTTCTCTGGAAAATGTAAAAAGCAGGCAAGAGAGTTACATGGGGCAAGACTGCAAGGAGCACATAAGGCTGGTTTGTTCAAAAGTGCTTCCACAAAAGAAACAGCCATAGAGCTATCCAATCCAACCACACATCTGCTTCCAATTTTATAGTCTTCAGTGTCTTTGATGAAAATCCAATTTTTTTTTCCCAAAAGGAATTGTAGCAGTTGAATAAAGAAAGGTCTATTGATAAATCTAATGCATCTTTTACAGAATGTGATGCTTCAGGGGTTTGGCGGTTGGGGGGAGAAGGGGTTTGTCTCGTAATGTTGTGCTGCATCTCTAAAGCTCCCTTCATTTGTCACCACTTTCTAACCTACGAGGTGGTCTATTTAGAGCAAGAGTGAATCAGAGGCTCCAAGCTAGCCCTTTCCCCCCACCCCCAGAGTCCCCAGGCATCTTAGACTCTCCTCCTGCTAACCAGTCTGAGATTTTTTCCCTTTTTGCACACACTTTAAAGCAACGTGAAGTAGCACACACACAAGTCCACTTGACACCAGCCTGTCCTTTTGACACCCTCTCCAAAGACAGCAGCAAACAAATAACACTTCAGCAATAAATAGTTCTGATTTTAGTATGTTTGTTTCATAGACACCCACGGAAATTCTTTACGCTCCAATAAGCACTGCTCAGATAGTTCTTACAGTAATGCTAGCTAGCCCTACCTATGGGCTAGCTCTCATTCCAGTTGTATTAAACCCTTGGCCCTTTCAAAGTTAAGGGAAATCAACCGGGAGAAGACACACTGCTCCTGTTTCAAGGCACACAAAAACTTTGGACTCTCATCTGTCATCAGCTCACTATTTTCTGCTCTGCAACCTTGTTGCCAGAAACAGTCCCCAGGCTACACAGGACACATAGCTTTTCAGGGGGACTTGAAAGGTACTATAAATTGCCATCCCACACAATTGAGCCAGAAATGTGACTGGTGCAAGGATGCAAAATTCCACTGAAGTCAGGGGGCCTGCGCTCATTAATGTCAAGGCTTCATTACACTCATTAAAAAGTGAGCTGTCAGCTAAGCTATGCTCTGTGAACTCTTGTGGGATTTCCTGCCTTCTTAAGTTACGCATTTCCAGTTTACCTACGAGCCAAATCTAAATGTATGAATTTAAAATAAAGCGCATTTCTAGAGACATGCCTCATCACATGCTGCTCCCACTGTTAAAAACACCCAGAAATATAATGTTTTTTAGTATAAAAGCACACCTATCCTCCTAACCAACCTGAGTGGAGGAAAGGCAGAGCAGCACGCTTTGATGAGACAGGAAGGTCAGGTCAACCCTAGGACAAAGCCCTTGGTGCGAATCTTACCTTTTTTGTAATGTAAAATTCGTCAGGGTTGTACGAGTTAACCTGCTGCTTAAGAGGGACGGAAAAAACCCCAAACAACCCAAACAGCCCAATAACTTCTTTTCCTTTTCTGCAGCCAAGACAAAGCCACGAACGCTGCGGTACTAGTGCTAATTTACTTAACATCATTTCTTATTTGAGCACCTGTCTGCGGGTCTGTGGAAGCACTGGGACTGGATAATCCGCCGAATGATCTTTAATCAGACAGTAATATTAGGTGCTAATAGCTCTGATAAAGGGGCTGTTTAACCCAACTGTTAACACAACGGCGTGCCTGCCACAACGACTATTTCAACAATGCATTTGCCAGTCATATTAATTAAAACTAATTCCTTGCAGGCCACAGAAAGCAGAGAGTAAACCCACATGGAAAATGTCTAGGTTCTACCATGACAAATCACATTAAAGAAAAAAAAAATTAAAATTATCCTAAGGCAATGAAATTTGTCTCAGAAAATATACTCTCTTGGAAATTCTCAAACTGTAAATTCACGGCAAAGCTAAAAAGGCCTTTAATAGAGTCTTCTGAACGTGTAACTATATATCTGTGGCTCTACCCCGCGACTTCTTAGAAGTCATTAAAAGCTCCTAATAAGTCAAATACAAAGCAGTGAGCCTTGCTGAAGGTCCTGAGGTGACAGTTATTTACATGTCATTTAGGTGATTGTCCAAGACTAGAGTGGTTTAACTGACGCAGCACAGTTAAATCTCACAGATAGTTTAGCATGATTTTCTTTTTCACTTTCTATCTCTAGAGAGTTTAAATAAATTTTACATTTGTTAGGCCATGAAGCGGTAAATTCTTAACCCCCTGCACACAGATTTCAGGCATAAATCTTATAACTAATTCAGATGGAAAGTCTTAGTTAAGATGATACTCACAAACGCTGGCTTATTCTTTGGAAGTGATCAACTTTCAGAAAAGCCTTTGGCTCTCCAAAGGCCCTAATACATTACAAGGAATACAGGAAAAAGATACAATCTAAGCACTTCACTACGCAAATGAATCCCCAAGGGTATTTTGGTTAAGAGGTGAAATGCATCCAGGTTAACCCACACCCTTCCTTTTCTCTTGGAGTCTGTGAAAGTGTGGTGGGTTGACCCTGGTCGGAGGCCTGAAAGCTGCTCTATTGCTCCACTCCTCAGCTGGAGAAAATATAAGTAAAAGCTCGTTGAGTCAAAGTAAGGACAGGGAGAGATCACTCACCAGTTACCGTTGCAGGCAAAACAGTCTCAACTCAGGAAAATTAATTTAATTTATTAACCATCAAATCAGAGTAGGGTAATGAGAAAAAAAATATAAATCTTAAAACACCTCCCCTCCATCCCTCCTTTCTTCCCTGGCTCAGCTTCACTGTGTATTTCCCTACCTCCTCCCCTTCAGCTGCACAGGGGGATGAGGAATGGAAGTTGTGGTCAGTTCATCACATGTTGTTTCTGCTGTTCCTTCCTCCTCAGGGGGAGGACTCTTCACACTCTGCTCTAGTATGGGGTCCCTCCCATGGGAGACAGTCCTTTCCTACATGAAACCTTCCCAGAGGCTGCAGCTCTGTATGAACTGCTTCAGCATGGGTCCTTTCCATAGGGTGCAGACCTTCAGGAACAGACTGCTCCAGTGTGGGTCCCCCACAGGGTCACAAATTCCCCCAGCAAACCTGCTCCAGCATAGGCTTCTTTCTCCACAGGGCCACAGGTCCCACCAGGAGCCTGCTCCATCCTGGGCTTCCCACAGGGTCACAGCTGCCTTCGGGTGGATCTACCTGTACTGTGTGGGATCCTCCATGGGCTGCAGTTGGGTATCTGCTCCACCATCAACCTCCATGGGCTGCAGGGGGACAGCCTGCCTCACTGTGGTCTTCTCCATAGGCTTCAGAGGAAACTCTGTTCAGGTGCCTGGAGCTCCCCCTCCTTCACTGACCTTGGTGTCTGCAAAGTTGTTCCCTTGCATATGCTCACCCCTCTCTTAGGTTGCAGTTGCTCTTGTCCAGTTTTATTTTTCACTCCCTAAATAAGGTATCCTGGAGGCACTGCCACCATGAACGGCTTGGACTTGGCCAGCAATGGGTCCATCTTGGAATCAGCCAGCATTGGCTCTATCGGAGAAGGCGAAGCTTCTAGCAGCTTCTCATAGAAGGTACCCCTGCAGCACCCCCTACTCCAGACCTTGTCATGCAAACCCTACACAGAACGGAGAGACAGTGAGCAAAATGTGAAGTTATTAACAGTTATTAATTATGAACATAGACCCCAAAGCTGTACTCAGATATGACAAAGTACACATTTCTGCCAAGACCTGTACAGGTAAGAGCATGGGAGGTCAAAAGAGCGTTATAAAAAGGTATTCTCCAGAAATCTCTGCAATGCTCAAACACTCTTCCGCTAAACAGGATCAGCTGACACAAGCTTCAGAGATTGGTATGTTAAAGTTTTCTTGCCAGAATGTCAGTGCCAGATATGTGTAACTATCTCCAGGATAAAAAAGATTAAAAGCCATCTGGGCAGAGTCCTGGGCAACTTACCCTAAGTAACCCTGCTTGAACAGGTGGTTTAGACAAGATGACTATTAGAGATCACTTCCAACTCCAATCTTCCAACTCTGAAAAGAAAAAAAAAATCTATAAGGTGATATCCTAACTATTAACACCTACTCACCTGCCTCCCTGGGAAGTTAAGACAGGAAGTAAGTGTGTAAGAAGATGAGGCAGCAATCTTTCAAGAGCTGCATTCACTTTCACCAAATTAAACCTGATTCCCAAGTAGTTAGGAATATAAGCAATCTTTCCTTTACAGGATTTTTGCAAACCTTGAAGTATTATCTTAATGCAGTTTTGTTAAGTGAATTATTTATTAACTTGATACTCTCATTGATCAGCACAGAGAACTCCCACCGAAACAGTCAACTGGACTTCTGAGTGCAAATCAACTGCAAGCATTTAAAGAGATAGTCTTCCTTTGAAGCACACAGGAAACTCCTGTTAATTATCTCGCTAAAAAACCTGCAAAATAAAAACACCTTTTTGCTACACGTGTTTTGCTGTGGGTTTCAGTTTTAATCTGATTTACACTACACATTGCTGAAGTTAGCATGAACTTGGGTTAAGCTTTTTCACAAGATATAATCTGTTGTGACTGGCATTACCAAGTTCTTCACCATACGGGCTTCTAGTTTCTTTGATAATGCACTACTTCTGGAATCACTGCTCACTTCGTAAACCAAAGTAACTGTTACAGGACTTCAACATAATCTTTATTCTCAAATAAAGCATCTGCATTTAGATGCATTTAGACTCTTCTCTAAAGCTATTGTTTCATAATAGCTGTGTCAGTTTCTTTCTTTCCCCGTTTAGGTATGTTTTAAGCTTAGCTGGGCAGAATTTTAAACTCTCATTAGCAGAAAGCCAGGCTTTATTGTTTTATTAAGGTTTACAAGCTGATCACTTCCTGGTTCTTAGTAAATTTACAGCCCAACATTCAACAGACTGTAAATTGCTATATAGAATTATGTTAGCCAGGCCCTGGTTCGAGCTATTTTATTGTTCGGGAGGCAAATTAATTTCATCCTGGAGTTGATATTTTTTTTCCCCAGTGAAAATGCATTTAAGCCACTGGCACTGAGAATTAACAGAATCTTTGTATTTGTCAATAAGGCCGAGCAAGTGTTGATGCCTTCTGGAAGTAAACTTCTGTTAGAAATGCTGTTGGCATTCACTAAAAGGTAACAGTTTCTTAGAAACATAAAAAAGGACCCAAATTTTCCAGAGTACTTTCATTCAAGAATAGTCAAATCACCTTGCGCTTTTTCTTGATACCAACACAGCGCTGGTAAATCGTGTGGCCACAAACAATGATTGGTCATTAATTTGGACAGAAACATTTCAAATAGCAAAGAACAGACAACTGCCAATCACCGTGGTGGAAGGACCCAGACATAAGGCATTTCATTGATAATTATGTCAAGTATGGTGTTTCAACTGGTGGCCATTTTCTTTGTCTCTTTATCCTCAGACTTGAACAACATTCCAGATCCTGCCTGCATTCTGTATGGAGCCTGGCAATGGCTAGATCAAAGGTGTTACATGAAAATCAATTTAATGTGACAAGGCTTATGCTTAGGCTTTGCATTCAGTCATTTATTTACACTCTGTGTATAAAACTCTTTTAAAACAAGAATCTCTGGTATCTCCTAATCTTCCAAGTTGTTATTGAATGTATCGCCATCCTCACAGAGGCACCGGCATGAGTAAACCTGATCACAGACTAACTTTTTCCAGAAATACATCTGCTCTACTACCCTCATCAAAAGAGGGGTGCAAAGATGTCCAGGCCAATGAAGATTCAGCTACAAAAAAACCCACCCACCCAACCTACAGAAAAACACCCCCAAAAACCAAACCCACAGAAAACCGAAACAAACAAACAAAAAACCCCAACAAACCCAACTTGGCTTAAGAGCACATTCACATACTTTGGGATGACCAATGAACTACTCCCCTCACTTTAGTCTGCCTCAACACACTACTCTCCATTTTTCCTCCTCTGATGTAGCACAGAACAGTCTGCCATCTTGGCCCATCCTGAAAATTTGATCTTTGGCTACTGAAGAAACTTAGTCATGCCTGACCTTCCTTGTTGCCTTCCTGTAGCACATTAGGCTTATGCTATGTACTATTGATTCTAAGGTTTCTAAAACATTCTCAGAAATGTCTTCTGCCTACTACACAGGACATCTCACAGGGCACATTTTCTCTGCACCCTTCTGTAATCAACAATATATTTATTTATGGCCAACAGCTTGCAGAAACTAAACTGAAAGACTTTTGACTCTTTTCAATCTCACCTATCTATGTCAATACATTTTCAGGAGATATCAACCATGTCTCTTGTTTCAATGACATGTTTAAACATTGTGGTGGATGGCAGAATTCCTCTTTGGCAACCGTAAGTTATTTGGTTAAGAAAGGATCATATTTGTGTTTGTATTACAAAGAGAAGCCAGCAGTTTATGGCAGTGAATCCTTATTTTAACTTAATGGATGTTCTCTTTCAGGCATTATTGACCTGGTAGAAATTTCTAGACGCACAGATAGTAAAGAAGGCAGAGACCTTAATGTGGGAAGATGGAAACATACTGGAGAATTCCTGTAAGTCAGTTTGCACTGGACAGCAAAATGTCTACTAACACTGCTCAGGAAAAAGTAGATGCTTTGTAACATGAGACTCTGCATATTTGTTTCAGATTGCAAACATAAGAAATTATTAAGGAAAAAAAAAAGCTTCTTTGTAAATGTGATCAAAAGTTATAGGGATTTCTCTTACTAATTTCTTATGCTCTCTATATGCTTGTGCATAATATAACATAGAACTACACCCCAGAAACCGATTAGAAGCAGGGAAAAAGGTTACACATCTTTTCAGAAGTAGGTATGTGCATGAAAAGAAGAATGAAAGTTTTCTGGAAAGTACTTGAATGTTATTTTATTTATTAAAAGAAAATTACTTTGTTTAGAATTGCTGGATGACACATCTGCTTGCCATCTAATTCTCAGATTTTACCCATCAAACCCCAACATTCAGAGAGGTCCTGTACATTAATCATCCTTGTCCTGCAAAGACAACTTGAGTGGTCAGCTTCCAGTCCTGTTCTGAAGTGCAAATAGAAATTTTCTAACAGAATGATTTCCCATCAACAAACTCCAGCCAAAGACTAGGGATGTGAGGCTTCCTGGTCCTTCTGGCTTCACATCAGCTTGCAGGTGGGCAACCGAAGGCTGTATTTCATTTATTAAAACTATGAGGCACACTGGCAACGGGTCTGTATTTAGCAGGTACAGTGTTACAGAATATATAATACACAAAAGTACTATTCCACGGTGTGTTTTTCCTTGACTGAAAATGAAAGCCCTCTGCAAAATCAAGCTTTTCCTTTTTCTTACTCAGTTATAGTATACACCAATGCATAGCCTTCTTGAAGGAAAAGCTTCACTGACTGCAACAACTGGAAATTACACAAATACCGTTTTATATTACAGCCTACACAAAGCCCTCTGTAAAATCCTTTGATGGCTAACCGGTATTGAACTTCTTCAGATACCCAGAACATATTCCTGAACCTTGTTCCCTCTCCAATCCTGCCAAATTCAATTGGTTTTGTGAGTTCCCTGGCTTCCATCCCTCCAGCTAAGGGAGCTCAGCAGGAGACAAATGCAAGGTGATCATGGCTGTGCCGGCTGTCATTGTGTTAACAATTCTCAAGTGACAAATGAATACCTTCTCTTAAGTCATCCTCTCCTATGCATAAGGTTTGGGGTTTTTTTGGAGGGGGTGGCCACTATAGATGGCTCCTCTCCCAGGAGGCCTCAATCAATTTAAATCAACGTATTCCTAGAATTAATCTAGGTCATAACAAAATCTAGGGCAACATAAGGCATTCCTACATCATTCCCACACTTCAGTAGATGATGCTGCTTCCTGTAGTCAAAACCCAGACTCCTACAGTATAAAAATGATAATGGAGGTGGTGGGCTCATGATCTACGCACACCCATGCACCTGGGAACTACCAGTGAAGCAGCAAGGAAAGAAAACCAATTGAGATCACAGAGGTAAAAACCCTGTGGTATACAGTTTACTGCGTGCTTTGGCTATGATTTTAATAGTTTTGATTCTGCCTGCCCCCTTTGATTTCTATTAGTTGATTCCATCCACCCACTTTGATTTCTATGATGTGATTTTCATAGCTCTGTACACAAATGTGTGTGCATATTGGTATTACAAACACAGAAATTGAGCTGAAAACTCTCAAAGTGTTTACACTGTTCTCTTTTTCACATCCTAGGAAATAACAGCCACCATATATATAAATGGGTAAGCACTGAGGAATCTTAGCAAAATTCACCTGCTCTCTGCCATTCTTTCATTATTTGTTTCAATGAAAGATAAATTAAGTGATCCACAAACATAAAATGATACTGTGTGGTATCACAGTATCACTCAAGCTTTCGATTTTGATTCTGAAGTTCTCAGTTATTTCATACCATGGGATATTCCTGCCAAAGCCTGTATCTGAGCTGTGGCAGCAACTCTGAATTTTTAGTGATGCGTTAATGAAAAAAAAAAGCCTATTTCTGGCCTAAGATTGTATCCCCACCAGTGACAGTAGAGATATCCTCCAAAACATACCGATAATAATGACAATATTGGTTAAATTATCAGAATAGAAATGCAAAGCAAATGTGTGAATAGTTTACACATAAGTTATCCCTGAAACAAGGTGATTCTGGGAAGAGTCCAGAGCAGGGCTACGAAGATGATTAAGGGCCTGGAGCATCTCTCCTATGAGGAAAGGCTGAGTGAGCTGGGACTGTTCAGCCTTGAGAAAAGAAGACTAAGGGGGGACCTTATTAATGTTTATAAATATCTTAAGTATGGGATACATGGGGAAATGGCCAGCCCCTTTTCAGTGGTCTGTGGAGACAGGACAAGGGGCAATGGCTGCAAATTAGAGCACAGGAAGTTCCGCACCAACATGTGGAAGAACTTTTTCACAGTGAGGGTGACAGAGCCCTGGCACAGGCTGCCCAGGGGGTTGTGGAGTCTCCTTCTCTGGAGATACTCAAGACCCGTCTGGACGCCTCCCTGTGCAATATGAGCTAGGGAGCTGCTTTGGCAGGGGCGTTGGACCCGATGATCTCTTGAGGTCCCTTCCAACCCCTAAAAAAAATCTGTGATTTTTATTTTAACATTTTTCTATCTGAGATTCTGGCTTTTTGTAGGACTCTCCAGTATCAGTGATTTTGCCCTGCCTCTCCCTTTTCTTTTACTGTGCATCTGCCTTATACAAAGTGATATTTGTATGCCAGCAGGTAATATGCTTATGAAGTAGTCACCCAGGCCTGACAAGTACTGTAGTGTATTTCTTCTGAAAATTGCCCAAGGTGGGGTTATTTTGTCTGCTTTGACAAACTGTATATGCACTATCCACATTATGCTGTCACATCCACCTTAGGTTCATCAGTATCTTATTACAGATGCTGTTGTTTTCAAATCTAAATATAGTATGGAGAAAGCTAGCAAGCACACCAACCAACCTATCTTAGCAATAATTTTAAAACCAAAGCCTGAAACAGTGACACTGTGCAATAGTCTTCAGTGATTTTTTTTTAATATATATATAGCTGTGCTCTAATTCTTCAGAGAACAGAGGGAAACTTTGAAAAGGTGCTAATAGACCATGAATTTGTGGCAGTGTAGTTTGTAGCTGAACAGCTCCCACTTCAAGCTCCAGCAGGAAAAAAAAATGAGGGCACCACAGAAGTGAATTAAACGCCACACAAACAGTCCCAGCAACAACCAGGGCAGCAGCAGCTTATAAGATCAGCTTCATTTGGCAGGGTGCCCATCATACCATGACCTAAGAGAGCTGGGGCAGGAGGATATCTTATGGCTTGCAAAAAGAGGATGGGGCTGGCTGCCAGAGGGAGGGATGGAAGTAAAGGAAACATCGTTTAAGCCTATGTTGAATTTACCTTTTTTACAAAACAGTCACAGCAAACTTTTGGGTCTTTTAAATTTGTTTGGAGACAGAGTTCTTCTATAATTTATTTTAGATTGTTCACAAATACTCTCTCTGGATCAGCTGTACTACTGGGAGAGATTACTATTGCCATGCCCCTCCTCTTGCCTGGGGGTATTGTCCCCTCAAATCACTCAGAGATGCTTCTGTGCATTCTCCAAATGAGACCATGGTTCCATGACAGTCTAATCCCATCTTAACTAGGGCTGCCACAGTCCCTCTACCCCAGCTGCTGCCCTTTTCTGTGCCAGCAAGGGTGCCTGACTCGCCCCACGCTGAACTGGCTCTGAAAAGACAGAACTATTGAAAAATCCTAACACCTCCCTGCCAGTTCATCTCCCTGGGGAGTCAAACAAGCACCAGCGCTGGTGCAAGAGATGGGGTGGGGATATACATGATGTGAAGCCAGGCTGCAACAGCTCGGGTTTGAACCACATCTTGGAACCACACTCCAGGCTGGACTAGCCAATGCCTGCTATTTAAACTGCTTGTGCTGATCTAGCTCTTTCTGGCTGGCTGGTGTTTGGGAGTGGTCCTAAACAGAGCTCCCTCATCAGATCAGAAGGGGTGGTCAGCCTGCCCTCCCTACTGGTAACCCTTTCCTCAGATCCACTTCAAGGCAGGGTTTGGGGAAGTGGCCTCGTGTAATCCAGAAACCATACAAGGAGTTTCTGCTTTTTTGGTTTTTTTTGGCAGGGTGAGCATTGTTGAGCTGGGGCAAGCTCTACCTCAGTGCCAAAGCCAAGTACCTAAGCATCCCACAACAGCCAGGGCACTCTGAGAAGCTGTGATGAACTACCAGGATCCACATCCAATGTGAGACACGACCTGAACATAGAGAGATGTCAAGGAAAGGAAGAGACACATCAGAGTCTATCTAGACTGGAAATTGAAATAATTTCTCTTCCTTTCTGAATATTTTCCAGGTTTTCCATCAGATCTTGAGTAGTAAGGCAGTAAGCAAAGTGGTTTGGTACTTGCTGACTTGTTTGTACACACAATCACATCTGATTTGCATGCTGCAAGGAGAAGGGGAGTAACACACTATATGAAACAACAGACATATAATTAAGACAGTTTTACTACCTCCAAAGGTGACCTGCTTCTTTCTAGTAGTAGGTGCGGAATAGTTTAGAGCCAAAACTCTGGAGGACAAAATCAAGGATACCCAGATTAGGCATAGAGAGGGAGAATATCCCACAGGTTATATCTTGACTCTTTACTTGAAAGGTGGGTTTAATTGCCAGCTCTTACAGTCTTCCTTTACTACTTTGGTTTCACAAGTATTTAATCCTGCAGACCTACATACGTCTGTGAAGACCACAGTATCATGATGATAATGAGGCACATTAGGAACTGGAGATGCTCAGACAGCAGAGTGATGAGGACTATATAAAGGAATCAAGAGAGAAAAAAAAATCCTCAGTTCAAGGAATGAGAGAGGAAAGACTGGATTCACTGGGAAAAGCACTTGAGCTTCTGAGGAAACAAAGAGAGAAACCAGTTAAGTTAGAAGAAAACCCTGAAGCCACCTTTTAGATGTCAGTCTTGGTACTGGGAGGCAAGTCTATACCTACAAGTTCCCAGCCTGTGATGTTTCATTTACAGCAGCACATCTGAACAGTTGAGTGATGTGGCTTGGGAAAGGAGAGGGAGTAACATTGCTCAGATTTCAAATTGTGTGAGGCAGGAAAATATCTTAATAGCCTGGAACTAATGCAACGTTTCTGGCAGGGAGGGGAGAAAACAAAAACCATTTATACTGAGAAGGGAAGGAGGAAGAAGAAAGAAAGGTGTAGTCAGAGCTAAGGTCAGTAAAGCAAAAAGTCTAACCTATATCCTTGCAGAACTGCTTACTGGAGTGAAGGCACTAAACTAAAATTACTTAAAAAAATTCTTTTTAATAAATAAAACTCTTCAGTGACAGCCAGTCACTTATTGCCAATTGCTTTATTGCCAAATACCAATTCATATCTTAAACGTCTTTGGGTTGGGACAATTGTCCAGTTCAGAAAGTAATCCAGTGAACAACACATTTGCTCTTCATTCATAACATAATGGAGATCTGCGTAAGGAAAATGCTCTAAACTCTACTAACACTCAAGCCAAAAATGTTATCTGTCCCCCTGGGCCCTAACCCCCGAAAACAAGAAAACTGAGTTTCGCTTTTTCACTGTGTCTCAGGAAACATATAAAGATCTTCTCTGCTGGTTGCAGATGTGTTCTGTTTTTCCCTACATCTGAGCCTCTGAATCACTCTTAATAATAGGCAAAGGCTATTCATACCAAATGGGGAAGTTCTCACACACTATGATGATAAAGCATTTCATCCATTTGAATAAAAAAAAAAAAGAAAAAGAAAAAATACGCTACCCACAGAACTGCAACATCACATCATCCACACTTTGCTGAATGTTCACAGAACAACACTGGAAGTCATTGAAGTGTCAGATAGTGATTTCATCATGTGTCAGGCCTCGCACTAATAAATGATTCATCTTTCTCAGTTCTGACATCTCAAAGAATTAAGGAGGAGAAGAAAGAAATTAATAACCTTTAAAGTGAGAAGTACTCTTCTGATATTATACTTCCCAAGTAAACAGAAGCTTATGCACACACTAAGAATGGGTGCAGAATTTAACCTTCCATTTATCTGAAGTGTACTTTTGAGTTTTAAAAGCAAACCTATTACGGAAAAAAAAAGGTATCATGGAATTCCACATGTGTTTATCACCATAATACACAGAGGCAAATCGCTCAATTTACAAATATGAGATTTCAAACATCCCACCCCTTCAGCTTTGTGAACTGAAACTGGAATTGGGAAGAAATCTTTTCTGGTTTACACAGCAGTGATTAACAGTATGTTGGTGACAAGCTTGCCTCAACCTCGCAGTACTGATTACAGTTGCAAAAGCAAATGTAGCTCGTCTTGAAGGTGATGAGCGACTTACAATTGACTAATGGAAATGAGACTGGAAGGAAATGTGTCATTTTAATAAGAATTCAAATTAATGTTCTTTGATGCTTCATAAAGCCACCAGAACATCTTCCACTGATAACAGTAGCTCTCTTGGATGAACAGGACTAGCTAGTAATCCAACTTACTTCTCCCAGAAGGTAATTTAACTTTATGAACTTAAATACAGATCCAAACCAGGTAAGACACTACCATTTTTGGTTTACTAGGATGCTGAAGATATTAGAGGGAAGTTCTTTACAGAGAGAGTGGTGAGGTGCTGGAACAGGCTGCCCAGAGAGGTGGTGGGTGCCCCTTCCCTTGAGGTGTTCAAGACCAGGTTGGATGGGGCCCTGGGCAACCTCGTGTAGATCCAGGCCTGGAGGTTGGTGGCCCTGCCTGTGGCAGGGGGATTGCAGGTCTATGTTCCTTGGGGTCCCTTCCAACCCAAATCATTCTATGATTCTATGAGTTTCCAGTTAATTCTTTTTTATTCCAACAAAATGCAGTAGAGATACAGAGGTCTCAAATTCCTGCATCCTTTGTAAAAAATAAATAGCTAGGAGAAGAAAGAGATTCTAAAAAAGTGTCCTAACTGAAAAAGCTGTAACATGAATTTAAACCATATGAAGCATCAAAGAATCTACATGGGAGAGAGACCTAACAAATGACCCCACTGTAGGAAAAAAGAGACAATTATAATTCACTATGAAATCTTCAGACACCAACCTATGGATAACCAGGCCTTGCTGGTTCTGCCACTAATGGCAGCTCCTTTGGCTGTAGGAGGGTTTTTTTTCCCTTCATCAAGACAGCATCTATTCTAAACAAAACACTTCTATCAGTAGACTCAAAGCTGGAGGAGCATATGGATACAGAATTTATCCCACTTGGTTCCTCTCCTAGAGCGGAGAAAAGAATTAGATGAAGATGATAAAGTTCGGATTTGGACTCGAAGACTCATTCTCAGCAGAAATAATTAGGCTGGTAGGAAAACTGCTGGGGACAGAAAAGAGCCACAAGCCCCTGAGGTCTCACGTCTTAAGCAGGTATTTATTTCTTTGGCTCAATCAGAATATGCATGGCAGAGATACCGACATGATGAATGCAGTATGTGAAAGCAGTGATATACAAAAGCATACTATTATTCTTTGCTGTTACCCCACCTCTTGTTTTGTTAGAATTTATTTGGGCATCCTGGGTAAAGATGATGTCCAGTTTCTCCATCAGTTCGATTTAGCCTCTTCACTGTCAGCAGAGGAATGTAAAAGATGGCAATGAACATTTGTATGTAGGCAAATTTACATGGCTGAGGGGCAGGATTCCTGGATGATCAAAAAGAAAAGAAAATATTGAATACTTAAAACACTTTTACCATGAAAACGCCTTCTCCCCCTTCCCCCACTCTCTCCCCCATGTTAAATCAGGTAGAAAAGTGTGATAATATTAAGGCTTAATCCAATTTAAATAAATTATTTCCTTGTAAATGTTAAAACAATCATTACATGCATCATTTACCCCCTCCTCTGCCCATAGTCTTAAATTATGCTCCATTATATCCAGATGGAAAAAATATGCAGAAATGTTTCTTTAAACATCAGAAATTTTGTTTTTGATTATATTCAGAGGTAAAAGTCATTAAGGAGTCCTAGCAAAAAAAATAAAAATCTTAGAAAGCATTATGGGATTTTCTGTAGCATACTTAATTAAGAAATTTCTTTGCTAGGTTACCAACAATATTTTATTACAAGCTTAAGGTATAAGATCATTATGGCTCTCTGTCGTGCTTGGCAGCAAAGAAAGAACACATGCAAAGAACAATCTTGCTCTTACAATTAATTACAAATGTACAAATGAGTGATGTATCAGACCCTGTCTACACTGCATAGTCATGCATTTATAACCATTTCACCAAACACAGTTATTAAAAAGCATGCTTTGCATCTACAGTAGCTTGATACCACATCACAGCCACGGGTATTTATGTTTATTCATGCAGAGCTACCACCAGCCAGAACTCTGTGTATGTGTCAGGACATTTTAGCACAATCTGCATCAAATAACCAGTAGCACAGGTCTCTTCAGCTAGTTTCGGGGTTTTTGGTTTGTTTGTTTGTTTGTTTTTTTAGAGCACATAGACTGGAAGCACGCTGGGAGAAGGCAAGCCAGAAATCCATGGGTGGTGAGTCTTTAGCCACTGGCCAGTCTGGGTCAAATGGTGTGGTGACAATTACTCAACACGGAACTGAATTGCGTAGCAACCCATCCTGTTTATCCTGCACAGCCTCACTGTTCCAGAACACCTGTGCCACAGGTGGTATCAGGAATTCTCTTCCCACTGGTGACATAAGTGGCAGAGGGAGAAACACCTGAACTGTGGGCACTGCAAATTCCCTGGCTGCTGGTGGGCCTCACAGTTGGTGGGAGGACCCTACTTGCAGATTGCCAGTGTTAGAGCCCTGCAAGAACATTCCTGAAGCATAGCAACCTGCAGCACAAGGGGCAATGAGCAATGTTGGCACTGATGAATTCTCCCATCTAGAGAAGTCCATCCTAAATCCTCAAAAATCTCAGTTCATCCAGCTGGGTTACTGGATCACAGTGAGGTGCCAAGTCTAGGTCTCCCAAAAGGGTGGACTACAGATAGCTACGGAAGACAGAACAGTTCAAAGGGTGTCTACTTCAAGACTGAAACAAGCCATGAAGCAACCAGAAATCCCTGCTATGGCTACAAGGACACTGGCACCTGCAAACGCTCATCCCTGTAGCCATGGGACATGCCACACATTGCTCAGTTCATCTTCCCTGATTCATAGGATGAGCCATCTCATGGTCTAGATAGGCAAGATGATGTATTATGGTTTATGTTATGATTACATAAGTTATCAGGCACACACTTAGTAGAAAGGGCTACAAGGGCTGTTGCCCACACTTTCCATGACAGCTGCAGGCATCGTGTTCTCTTGTCAACTGATGGGAGAATGGTATAGGAACTCAATATGACAAGCATATTTTTAATTTACAGGCAACACTGAAAGCTTGTTAGTTAACGAGCACAACTGACTGGGTACACGTATGCTGCAAAGCTAGCTAAACTGCTTTGGGTACTAGAGGCAGGCTTGGCTTTCTGCACTAATTTACCATTGCAGAGAAGTAATCTGGGGGCAAACAACCATACTTTTCAGTGGGATAAATGAATACACTCTACTGCATCAGCTAGACTGACAGAGGTATTCAAATTGGCTTGTTCAAACCTAGCTTTGGTGCCCCTGCAATCTGCAATATAGATCTAACCTTTGTTTTTTGGAAATGACACAGGCAGAATGACTGTCACCTCATCGTCCGGCCTGTGGAGCCACAGGGAACCACTGCTACAGTAGATCTGGCAGGACTCAGCTGGAAGAGGGAAAAGAGGAGACACTGGGACGCTGTCCACAGGGCTTGCAGAGCTGCATGTGAACTTATGATCCTGGGGATGCAGGAACCTTATCAGTGCTCTACCCCACCCTCTTGGCAACACACAGGCTTCGCAAAACATGTTTCTATTGTGACCAGATATTCGCTTTAATAAACAAACTTTAATAAAACAAACAATTAAAAAAAAAAGCAGATCATCTCACAGCACAGTTACAGAGAACCACTCTCATGGGCCTGCGAACAATCTCTTTCCAGGCCAGGCACCAAGCAAGAATGAAGCCTGCCACAGCTGCTGGGAAGGAAGGGCTGGGCCCACTGGGACTCTGAAGTAAAACAGCTTGTTTTGCACACAGCTATTTCTTTGTGGACTGGTCAGCAGGAGGCATCATGGAAGCTAGCCTGTGACTTCAGCAAGCCCATTGCCTTCCTGAGTGCATTGTGTCCACATCAATGAAGAAGGCAAATCTTAAATTGTATCCAAATCCCTTAAAAATTACAATGACATTATGGACACTTGGTTGGGCTATCCTTTCTCTGTTGGTGTTATTCCTGATATTTGAAACCTAATTCAGCTTTTGCCACAACTCGCTCATACCCAGTATCCCTAATCTACAAACACTCAAGGATGATAATTCAGCTTCATTATCCATATTCCCTGAGCTCACATTTCATAAACTATAAGCACACTCAAGAAAGAATGACTCCTAAAAATAGCCAGCCATGCATATTTCCACTCTCTCTTCTGGAAAGCAGTTCAAAACCATAGGTCCTGCAGGTCCTTGTAGCACTTAGACTTGCTAACCTTGATAGCAGTGGGCAGTATCTTCAGGAACAGCTGGGTTTTATCTTAGCCTCTCACACCAAGCAACTACATACCATCAACCGTGTTTACATAGGCACTGCCGAGGACATAGCATGAACCAAAGAGAGCACAAATTCCAGCTCACATCAGCAGAAGACTTTGAAACTGCACATCCAAGGCCGGCACATATTACGAATTCAATAAAAAAAGAGACCACCACTGGAGTTATTGTTCCCACTATCATCATTAAGAAATAAACATACACAGGTTTGGGGCAGCAAAAGCTGTTACTAAGAACAAGCAAGTTGTTCTTGTACTTTATTTCCTACACTCTGCTCTTTGCTTTATGATTTTAGGGTCTCGACTGTGTGTGCTGGGGTACCTCAAGAACTAATCAAAAGGAACTGAGAACATCCAGCACCCTTCAGGATCAGGCCCATTTCAATGCTGTTTCTAGGCACTGAATTGTCTGATAACCCTCATTATGACTACAATAGTAATTCGCTAGTTCTGTCCTTTGAGTAGAAGCCCATCTATGCCTGCATAACTCGATTATTTATAAACATGGCCTTTTATTAAAAACACAGCCTCTACTGTGTTCAAAATGAATTCTACTTGGCTGTAATACAAATGATGTTTCAAATGTGTGAAATTCACACTTGTTGGTTACAAGGCAAAGTGATGGCTAAACTCTGGCTAGGAAACTGAATGCCAACAGCACTGACCCTGCCAGTGCTGGAGCCAAGCTCAAGGCCTGATTCACTACTTTTCCACGCTACTCATCAGCTGGAACCAGCTCTGGGAAACTGAGCTGTGGTGGGTTTTTTTCCCAACAAGAAAACCAAGTGTGTCCTATACTTGAGAGGAACGTCATTACTGCCTATAAAGATGGGCTCCAACATGCTATATCTCATCTCAGAGCCGTATGTACTCTCTCTTTGCAAATTAAGCCACCTCAAATAAGACAACCTAGAAAGGTCTTGATGTTGCCTGCTGCTAAGGCAAATGGCCCTGAAAGAGAGGCTCTGCCCAGGCAGCTGATGTACAGACAGGAAAGGCAGACATGCAAATCACAGGTTTGTGGGGCGGCACTGACTCAGCAAAGACTCTCCAGAGCCTCCAGTCTACCCTGGAGCACAAAAACCTGTGCTGCCTCTTCCCTTCCTCCCCCAAAATCATCCAGCTAGGCCCTGCCTCTTCCCAGCCACCTATTTCCTGACCATTTCCTCAGTCCTTTGCCCTTCTCACAATCTACCTGGCTCTTTGCATGCTTTCCAGTCCCACCCTCCACCTTCCTCTCTCAATTGTCCTGCATTTCCCATGCCACTTGCAGACACTGAAAAACTGGTAAGGCAATAATCTTTTCCTACCCTGCTCCAGCACTGCCCCATGGCTCTTTTGACCATGTTGGGCTTCCTGGGCTGCTACTTCCCAGCTGATTACACGCACACTGAACCGTTCCATGCCAGTGTGGGTGGGCCTACCCTTGCATAAAAGAAAACGCCAAAGCTGTCACAAAAATCTCCTCCCTTGCCCATACTAGCTAGGATTGTCCTCTGATTACAACCTAGACTGTGCTGGTCCCACAGCCTGATGTTCCCTGTGACTCAAAGCAAGTGTTACACTTTTCGTAAGACTGAGGAAAGGATGGAAGAAACACAGACTTTCAAATCAACACAGAGATGGTAGGAGAGGATGCAGAAAGACAGGATCAAGTATTTCTTTCAACCCCCTCTCCCGCCCACTAAGACACTTCTGTTCCCCTTCTTCCACATAGAGCTCTTACTTCAGCGTAAAATCACGGTATTTCAACCTCATAAACTGGTTAAAATTACTAACTTAACTAAGATATGCAAAATAAGAGTTTGTATAGCAACTTGCATTGAAACATAAAACAGCAGTTCACACCAGTTTGATCTTTTTCTTTCAAACTCGTGTGCTTTTGAGGTTTTCATTCAAGCTTGTGCACCTCAAGGGTTACTGTCCCACAGCCCTATTTCTCAACAGATGCAGGGCAACTTAGCAAACGGCAGTAAAGGCTGAACAATGTGGCAAGGACAAGCAACCTTACATTGCCAGCTGTAAAAAACAGTGAGTGAAATAAAATGCAAAGAGAAGAAAGGCTGGCATAGTACTAAATTCAGCAGAGAAAAGACAGACAAAGATGCACACGAAGAGATACTGCTTTTCCTGTAGTGCTTGCACCAAGAACATCATGACTGTCCACAAGTGATGTGTTTTCATCAGTTCTGTGAGCTCAAGGAATATTAACCCAGTTTTACAGATTGTAAACTGACACAGTCAGAAATTAAGATCTGAAGAGTCTCAAACTACCTAAAACCCAATTCTTGCCAGTACTAAGCACTGCATCAGTGTTCAAAGGAAACAGCTTCCAGCAGACTGGTGCAGATACCCATGTGCAGTCCTATGAGAACCTGTAAAATGAGGAACACAATGCAAGAGCTACAACAGGAACACTTAAGCAACCACAGACATTCTTATTTCCCCATCTCCTCTTCTACATTTTCAAGTGGGGGACTAAAGTATCCTGCAAACTAGGAGATTTGGATCAAAGAGCTATGATAGTCACAAGTCACAACTCATGACCCACCTGACAACTGTAGCTATTTCCGTACAAATTAGTAGTGCTAACCTGGCCACTATTAAAAGATTGATGTAAATGGCTTATGCAGCATCACACTCCTTGGCAGAGAATCAACCTCTCCAAAGAAACGTTCAGCTGCCTTAACAATGAGATTATGTCTTGCCTTCTTACATTCATAGGAACACTCTCCTTCAGCATGCACTCTTAATTCATCCCCAGAGCAGACTCGTTTAATACACTGAGTAAAAAGCAATCATCCCATGGTGGGGAAGGGGGAGAAGGTATGCAATCTATTTAAAGATTATTACAAAGCAATATATAGATGCATGGATGGAATTAAGATTGCATAAGCATTTCCTAATTCTGGCATTTTGTAACTTTTGAGTGCTTAACTTAGCCACTTTAATATCCTTTCGCTCCGACCATCTGTGTAGTGTCTGTCTGCACATGTACGTAAGGCTCACTCCAGGATCCTGGAGATGCTAGGCACCATGTCTCAATTGCACAGAGGACTTTAAATCACAGGCATAAATCTGTGGTGCACGAATCCAGACTCTTTGTGCACGTGGTACAGAATCTGCTACACCTGTAGATCTTACCAGCATGATGGCAGCTGTCTGTTGGGAAACCCTTAAGGCCAGACGCAGAGGCACTACCTTGCATGTACACCAGCTTAGCAGGTTGCATGATCTTTATGTTTGCATATATCTATATATTTAACTAATGTGTACATTTACGTATGTATTTACCAAGTAAAAAAGGCTATGGGGAAGCAGACAAACTGACTGCTACCAACTGGTTACTCATGTAAAAAGAAGTTCTGCTTCCCTCTTCTTCAAGGGGTTCATTCACAGCAGTAGCTATTTTCCTCTTAGATATGTACTATAACTCTAATATTCTACTCAGATATTACAGTAATGTGCTATGGGGCTTCTAAGAGCAATGCAAAACAATAAGGTAGAATATGAATACAGGAAAGATAGAATGTAAAACATGACAGAAGGAGGAGGGAAAGTCAAATTAGGGGGATGTATAAACCATAATGTCTGGTCTAGAGGTCAACTCAAGTCAGTTGCATGGTATCTACAGGCAGAGGCCCTTCTCTGATGCTCTCCATACCATTCTTACCTGCTACAAGAAAGAGTCTGTGGTAAAGTTCTGTCTTAAAAACTTGAAACAAAACGTGCTATACATTTGTATTGACATTTGTGGCACAAAAAGCTTCTCTGCAGGAATGTGCCTGGATTTTACAAACCTGGAGGGTCTACTTATACCGCCTCTTTTCCTCCTATATCAAGCTTCCAGGAAGCCATTCAAAAATGTGAGTTCCCCGTGCGTTACCACATCTCCACACATTCTAGAGCTTGAAGCAAGTTCTGTATCATACAGCACAAAGCTACAGGCCCTCTCCCACCTCATCTGTCCCAGTTTACAGAGCATTTTGCCTTTATCCACACAATAGATTAAAAGTCAGAAGTCAAAGGTGCATCTTTTTCAGATGCAACAAGCCCATTAAATGCTAGACAACTTAATCTTGTCTTTTCTGAGACAGGAATAATTCAGGTAAATACCTTTTCCTCAACTGTAATGTATCCAGAAGTTATTTTTATGAACTGGTAAGCAGCCATCTGTCCACAAACAATCACAGCCTGCCCCCAAGACAAGGCTCCTTTATGGCTGAACTTGTCTGGCATCATGCCCTTTGTTTCCTGACTGGTGAATTATGGCTCACCAATTCACCCCATCTTCTTTCTGCCTTCCCAGTACTGCTTGTGCCTATTGTTTTATCTGTTTGACAGAAAAGAAGAAACAAACAAAAAAACTGAAGAAAATGGTTGTGCTTTGGTTTATAGAAGATCCTAATTTTCCTTATGAAGTAAGGAAAATGTGTTCATTTTTATTTATTTGCTTTGACCAGCAACTGTACCAGGTCCTTCCCCATAAGATTACTGAAAATCTTGTCACAGAACTCCAAACAGACACCACAAACCTTTGTGCACGTGCATCTGCCTTCCAAGTTGCAGTGTCAAAAGCAGCAGTCCCTAATTAAAAAAAATAAGTGCATGAAGTCATACATAAGTGAGCAACGGTGAATGTTCTTTTCCTATAAGCTCAAAGAGATTTTCTCTCCGTTGAGATGTGAAGTAGGCAAGTATTATGAAAGCTTTAGTAGCTGAAGAGGTATCACCAAGCTTCCTTCTTAATGAAACCTCCTCTCACTTTGCACTGGAATTGTGTACTAGAGGATTATTTTATGTGCTAGGAAGTGACTGTATTTCATCTCTTGCTCAGAGATAACTGCACCTAGGACATTTAGCATACACAAGTCCAAAGGCACAATACATAAAGTGTGTTATTCTCATGCAAAGAAATAGTCCACAATATCACACATCCCCCCCAAAAGAAAACCAAACCAAACCAAAAATCATCAGACCAACCAACCAAACAAACCCTCAACACCAAAGCTCTTCGAACGGTAGTATCATCTGTCAGACCACTGAGCCTGTTCTGGCCTTTGTGAGTTGTTGAGAAGTTTGACCCCGGATAGCGATAAAAACTAATTGTAGCACACAAAAATCTAGTTTTGGGGCTTCTTTATACATACTTGTAAAAGGATTACATACAGTGAAGAAATGTGAGGAAACAAGGAAACTCTACTGTGCTCGTGTTAGCCACTCCTCAAACATTTTCATGGCACAATATAGCTGGAAGTGGTCAGGATGAAACAATTAAATTAGAGAAAAAATGTTATCAAATGTAATGGCAAACACTGACATCAGGAGCAGTTATTGTAGCACTAACTGCTATTGTATCGGCATTTAATTAATTTTGTAAACCAGTTTAGCTTCAGTATTTAAAAGGTCAGTCTCCAAAACGCATGCAAGCTAAAACTGAAAGAAAAGATCACCACAGATACACGATACTCAACATGTACATAATACGATGCTCTGTATAACAGGACACAAATGTAAATAGAGCCACGGATCTATGGAAAAGGTTT
Source organism: Hypotaenidia okinawae (assembly GCA_027925045.1). Lineage (NCBI taxonomy): Eukaryota > Metazoa > Chordata > Aves > Gruiformes > Rallidae > Hypotaenidia > Hypotaenidia okinawae. The sequence continues at coordinate 67,955,566 of BSDF01000002.1, forward strand.
CTGCCACCCAGCCTTGAGAAGAAAATTCATTAGTTTGCACTGACAGTAAGCTCTTGTTCAACACATGGCACAAAAGCCAGTAGCAAACATAGCAACACCAAGACTTAAGCACACTCGGGAAGTAATCTCCAAAGTGAGGGGGGAGGGGGAAGCAGTTAAGTTTTGCTACCTTGTGTTATTTGAGAAAAGCCAGGTAGGTTTGCTACAAGAACCTGTAGTTCAGTTGTTAACTTGGAGATTCGTTAATGACTATCTTTGTCTCTTCTGGCTTTCCAAAACTTCTCTTGGAGAGAGAGCATCACGGGCTGATCATTATTAATTGAAGAAAACCTGAGACAAAAGCGTTTTTTTCCAAGTATGTCCTAGACCGTCACACTACGCAAATACCTTAATAAAAATTAAGTGAGTGTAGGAAGCTAAACAGTCCTAAACCAAATGTGCATTATTCCAACTTAAAAGAACAAAAATCTCTCGTCGCACTTGCACTTAGAAATAATGTGTTTTCCTACAGGAGGCCTAAACAAAAGGCTTCAAATTATTAATTTGATGACAAGGAGTTAGATGAGGCCAAACACAGTCAGTTTTTATCAGTTTAACTCGTCATTAAATGGGGGGGAGGAAGCTCTAAAACAGTAGTAAGAATGAAGAAGTGCAAGGAAAATTAAAAAGCGCTTATATAACTTGACTTCTTTCAATTTAGTGTCTTAAACATGATTTGTGTCCTATTTCTAGGGCAAAGAGAGAACACCAGGCTGACTTATGGATGTGAGGAAGGATGGCCTCATGGTTAAGACTGAAGACTAAGAACCAGTACAAGAGGTTCTGGGGAAGCCCTGGGTGTCTTGACTTGCAGTACAGCCACCAAACATCTTTAGGCAAGTTTCTGCCCCTATGGAGCAGATAATACTCTCTGGAAAGGATCGTGTCATAAACTGCATCTAGAAGGGAGGGTAAAGTCCCTAAAGGGTAACATAAATGATGTTAATTGTCACAGAGGTACGTCACCTCATAGTTTGCAGTGAGCTGCCCAGAACAGCACAGGCATCCACCGAGTACAGCGATACCTCGCCAGGGAAACCATCAATTACCCTGCTTCCTCCCTACCCGGGGAAGAGACGGGAATCCACCATTACAGAACTGCTGTTATTTTCCCTGAAGCTGCATCTTCCGCTCGGTACCCAGTTCCGAGCATCTGCACTTCAGGGTTTTGCCCTGACATGGGATTTCTACGTCCCAGGAGTGCCCAGCTAGTTCAGCCGGCCCGGCGGCGGCCCGAGGGCGGCGCGGCCGGGCGGCGCTGCCCCGGCTCCCCGCGGCGCTTCAGCCACTCGGGGAGAACGCCCGCTCCTCCTGGGAAGCTGCTGGGCTCTCCGTGGCGTGCCTTAGCTCCGGCACGACCGGAGATTACCGCACAAACAGGTCATTCTCCGGCACGTCGTCCGGACCACCGGCCCGGCCCCGCCGCCGCTCGAGTCCCACGGGGCAGCCCTGCGCGGCGGCTGAGGCGTTTCGGAGGGAGGCAGGCGCGACCTTAGGATACCTTTGAGACACACCGAGCGAGCCTCGCACAGCACAGCCCGGGAGCCTGTCCTGAGCTGACACCGCCCGCTCGGCGGGCGGGAGGGCGGTCCCACGTCCGAGCCGGCCGCCTCCCCGGCGGCGCAGCCCACAGACACGAAGTTTCGTGCCGCCGCTTCCAAGCCCAACCCAACCCAGACATACTAATCCCCGCGCTCTCCCGGCTGCCTCCCGCGGCGCCTGCCTGCCTCCTCGCTCCCTGACAGCGATTCCCAATAAACTTCCCCTTCTCCTCCTCCCCCGCCGCCCCGCACTGTCGTGTCGCGCCGTACCGTCCCCCTCCATCTCCGCACCGGCACCCCGCAACGTCCCTTCACACACTCCCCCACCACCCGCTGCGACGGGTGATAGGGGCGGGGGGACGACATACGAGAGGAGGGGGAAACCAATGGCGAGAATTTGGGGAGGGGGGAGAGGGAGGAGGAGGAAAGAACGGACGAGCGTCGCGAAGGGGGTTCCACGCGTAGCAGCCAATCGGCGGCGGGCACGAGCGGGCGCGCGTGGCCCGCCGGGAGCTGTAGTTCCCTGCCGTCGCCATTTTGTGGTGAGGGAACTACAACTTTCCCGCGAGCGAGGACAATTCTCGGGCCGTGCGCGGAGCACCGCCGGCGAGGCCAGGTGGTGCCAGCGCGGCGGGTCCCGGTGCATGTCGCAGACGGGGGAGGCGCGGCGGGCGCAGGGAAGGAGCAGAAGGAGAGCCCTTGGCAGATGGGAGGAGAGAGGCCGCTGCGGGGCGGGGAAGGAGGGGGGGCGCAGGGCAGGGCGACTGAGTGCGCTGCACGGTGAGGGACCGTCGCCAAACTCCCCGCTCGGGTTGTGGCGCAGGGACAGTGGCGACCTTGGATGCCGGGTGGCCGCGCTTAAATACACCCCCCCCACACACACACAAAAAAAAGGAAAAAAAAAGAAAAGAAAAAAAAGAGGAGAGGTGGGGTGGGGGGCAGAAAGGAAGCGTGCGACGCCCACCCCGCACGAAGCGTTCAGCGAGGCCTGTTGCATGCGTTGAACACAGCGGGGGCCGGGCGTTGCGGCTCCCGTCCCGGTTGGGAGTTAACAGGCAGGCCCTAAGCGGTGTATGTATGTATGTATGTGTGTGTGCCCGTGTCCCTCTATATGTGTGTGTGTGTGTGTATATATATACACACACACGCGCGCACGCACACGCCGACATATATTACAAAAAAAAAAAAAAAAAAAAAGAGGGAAGGAGGAAAGGAGAAGAGAGAGAGAGAGAGAGAGAAAAAAAAAAGCCAGGTCCATTTAAAGTTGCTGCCGGAGAGCTGTTCTCATTGGTTAGGGGGAGCTGGAGGAGCGGAGACACACACGGTGCGTGCAGCCCTCGCTGCCGCCGCCGCCGCCGCCGCCGCTGCTGCCGCCGCCGCCGCCGCTGCCGGAGCCGCCGCCGCTGCTGGAGTTGTCTTCTTCTGCCGCTTCCCCTGCTGCAGCGGCACAAACGTGACTTCCAGCGTTCCGATTATTTATCTTCTCCTCTCGGCCCCTTTCCTCCTCCAAGATGTAACTACAGCTCTGACACTAAAAGGACCTGCAGATCGCTTAGGTGGCTTGAGAAAGAGAAAAAGGGGATATCAAGGGCGTCGGTTTTTTGTATTTTTTTTTGTGTTTAGGGGGAAATTTGCCATTATAATGTTTCACTAAAGTGATTTTTTTTGTTGTTTCCTTCGCATTCGTCTGTTTTTTTTTCTTCCCCCTTTTATTTTTTCGTCCCCCATTTCTCGGATTTATTGCTAGGAGAATCACATTGTGAGGAAAGAAAAGTCGGATTACAAGATACCACTACAAACAACCCCCTCCCCCCCACCCCGAGGATTTTTTTCGTGGTGTTTTTTTTTTTTTTTTAAAAAAAATAATTGTCGCGGCTTTAATTCATGAAGCAATTGTCCCCTTTTGCAATCAGAATTTGGATACCAGAATGAGCAAAGAAAGACCCAAGAGGAATATAATTCAAAAGAAATACGTAAGTGGTCATAACGTGTATATCATTTGACTCCCAGCTTTAGGAAATGGCAGTGAATGTCAAGTTTATAGCTAATCCTAGAGCTATAAGGCTTTGGAAACAAACGCGATGCCGAATTTTATTTTTGTGCGGTGTGGTGGGGGAGTTCCAGAGGGCCCCTTTTCAACGGGGAAACCGTCCATCCAGTTCGGTTATAAAACCAGATTTGTGTAGCGATTCCTCCAGTGAATAAATGTATTGACCTCAAATGACACAATCATAATCTAGTTTTAGATGAAAGGCGGGGAGGCTCGGGGGGGGGGGGGGGCCTGCCGCGGTAATGCCACGAAACTGCATTTCCGAGCGTTTTTATTAATGCTGCGCTTTTGCATGCGAAAGGAGGCGGCTTCCATTTATTCACTTTCGGTTATTGTTATTATTATTATTACTATCGTAATTATTAGTTTTTAAAATGCGATCCGCGTGTGCATGTGTCCGTGTGGTGAAGCGGCGGCGGCGGCTGTTGAAAGCCCTTTAAGTTGAAGCCGAGTGTCTGGTTATGGCGAGCTCGTTGCTCTCGCACTACCACATCCCATCTCTCCTGTACGCGATCGTTCGCTTCTCTTGCCTTGCGATAGACACCGAAACCAAGCCCGGGGATCGCCTGACGGCGAACGCGTTCCTCGGGGTTGACTTTAATAATGAAGGGGGGGGGAGAAGAAGGGGGGGGGGAGATGGGGGAAGCGGCGGGGGGGATGTTGGATATGGCTCGGTACAGTTTAAAAATAATTCATTAGGATGCCTCGAAAATTTGGGCTAATCCAGTGCAGCCCGGGCTGTATTCCTGCTTCGCTTTTATTCGACCGCTTAACCAATCCCTTGTAATTGTCTAATCCTTTAAACATATAAATGCGGACGGATAGTTGGATTTTTGTTCGTGCTCCAGTTACGTTTTGATTGGCGTGGGGGAGTTTTTCTTTTACGTTCGGGAAAAAAAAACCTGAGAGGATTAGCCAAATATGCAGTAGAGCGGATTGTGATTTTTGTCTGCACGTTAAAAGAAATAATTCTTCGTTTCGGTGTGTGTGTGTGTGCGCCTGTGTGTGAACACAAACCCAAATGGCTTTTGGGTGTGTTTGATGCGAAGCTTTAAAAGTTGTAGTTCATGTCGCGCCTGTCGACTGTGCCGATATTTTTTTTTCCCTTCCGGCGGGGTGTGTGTGTGTGTGGTGGTGTGTGTTTCTTGGCAGGGAGGGTGACCTTCGGGACACTTTCTCTCGCTATTATATAGATTTGGTAAAAACTGCAGTTGACTCCAGCTGACTGCCGCTATGGATTGCCCGCCCCGCTGAAACGCAGCCGCGGGGGGGGGGGGTGGTGGTGGGGAAGCGGGGTGTGTGTGTGGGGGAGCTGGAGCTGAGCGCTATTTCGGAGCCGGGCCCCCTCCTTCTCTCTCTCTCCCCCCCCCCCCCCCCCCCCCGAAATTTCCAAATTAAAATACATCCGCATTGCAGAGGAGCGGGGAGCCCGGGGCCGGCGAGTTTAAAGTATTGCATCGAAACGGGAACGGCGGGTGGAAAGTCTGGCGAAACACGCGAGGCGTCCACGTTTCCCAGGCAGGCAGACAAAAGCGGGGCGGGGGGGAGGGAGGGGGGGAGGAGGAAACCGCGGTGTTAATAATTAAGGGGGGGTGTGGGAAGAGGGGGCGTGTGTGGGGAGATTGCCCCAAATCACCGTCCCCGCGGGTTGGCGGGGGCGAACAATGCAGCGCCGTTCCCGCACCGCCGGGCAGAGGCTGGCCACGGCTACCGCCGGCCCCGCGCCCCGGGGGAAGGTAGGAGGGACGGGGGCCGAGCGCGGCGGGGGGCCAGCGTGCTGCGAGCTCCCCGGTCGCAACTTCGCGGTGCCGCTTCTTTATTTATTTTTCTAATAATCTTCCCCCCTTCCTTCCCCCTCCCCCCCCCCCGTGCCTTTTCCCACCCCGTGTTCATTTTTGGCAGGGGGCGGGGGCGCAGGCGGCGGTGCCGGCGGGGCGCGCTGGCGGCAGCAGCAACAGGTTGTGCCGGGGCTGTGACGGGAGCCCGCGGGCCGCCGGCCACGCCGCCGCCCGGCCAGGTTCGCCCTGCTCCCGTGACGTCACAAAGGGAAGGGCCTGCGCGCCGTGGAATCTTCATTGCCTCAGCGCTCCGGCCTCCCCCCTTCCCGTTTCGCGCCCCCCTCCGCCCCTGGCGTGACGTCAGAGCCGAGGCGGGCCGGCGGGGGCGGGGGAGGCCCCGGGGCAGCGCTCGGCGGCGATGCGGGGGAGGCGGCGGCCCGGCCCGGCCCCCGGCCAGGTGAGCAGGTGCGGGGCCGCCCGGCCCGGCCCTGCCGGTTTCTGGGTGGGAGGTTGGCAACCGCCGCATCGCGTGTCGGGGAGCGCCGGTCACGTCTCTCCGCGGGGGCGGCGGCGTGGAGACGCGGCGTGGCGATACGGGTGACACGTTTCCTCCTGCCCGTGACCTTCGGGCGCTGCGGCAGCCCGGCGGAGCACGCTAGGTCGCGGCGGCCGCCTCCTCCTCCTGCTCGCCGGTGCCAGCCGGGCCTTTTGTTGTCCGTCTGCGCGAGTACAGGTGTGACCGCCCGCCCCCGGGCCGGGGCCGTAACCTCACGTCCCAGTCACCGCGGAGGCCACTCGTGCCGGGTCGGGGGCTATTTCAGCACCGCCTCAGCACCCTCTTTTTCTCGGCGTCCAGCCAGGCTCGGCCCCACCGGTGACACCCCGCTCCCTTGGGGCGGGCGGTCCCCCGTTCGGGCGCTCGGGCACCGCTGCAGGTGACCCTGGAGAAGCGTCGCGGGAAGCTGGCAGTGGCCGAGGCAGGCCTCACCTCGCCACTGAACGGGCAGGGCCAGCCTCGCTGCCGGGCCGGCGCCGAACAATAGTCCGCCGAGCGTCGGGCCCGGCCTTGGGGCCCCTGGTGCTCGCAGCCCTGAGGTGAGGGGCTGCACTGGAGGTATGAAGCCCCGCCGTGAGGAGCCTGGGGTCCATCCGAGTGCCATCCCCGGCCCTCCCCTCCCCGCGCTGCACAAGCACCGAGGGCCGCTTCGGTGGCCCCGCTCCCCGCATCGCTGCGGGTTGTCATCGGGAGCCGAGCCTGTTCAGGCTGCTGCTTTTCGGCATTTGCGAAATGAGTTCTGAAAACAAAAAGGTGGTGAGAACAATGGAGTAAAGCCTGCGCGTTTCGGGCTGCCGTCGTGGGGCTTGGCTCCCCGCTTCCTAAGCGGCTGCAATTAAAAGTTCGCTTAAACTTCGAGAACGTTATCTTTTGCGGCCGATAACCCGGGAATGAGGAAATCCGTCTGTGTATCTCTCCCTCTGTGCTTTAAAAATGCTATCGCTTATTTTTTTGAAGAACTATGGCTGACTCATGCAAATCTTTCTTTTCGCTTTACCCTCCTCCTTCTCAAACATCTTTACATATCAAATATTGCCTTTTGGCTCAGGCCTCAGAAAACTGACAGCTTTGTAAAAGCATCAGCCGAGAAGCCAGACTGCGTTCAGTATGCGCTTGGAATTAATAGTTCTTAAATGAAAAGCTTTGAAGTCTTAAGGGTAATTTCACAGGTGCATTTTTCTGCCTGATTTTGTGATGCCGAATAGTAAATCTTCTGTTCTTCCCAGCTTAGGTCAGACCTGGATTACTGTCTTAAATACCTGCACAGTTCTGCCACGGTAGCAGATGGCAAAATATAATTAAGGAGTAATGTCACTACCATCGCCTCGTGTGATTTGTTTCCTTGTCCTTGCAGAGGTAAAAGTGCTGTAGTCTGCCATGAGGTGACACGCTTCACCTACAGACGGTCTCGTAAGCCCTTCAGACAGAGAGCTGGCAAAGCCTGCCCAGGATTAGCGTGTCAGGCATCCAAGGAGAGCTCCTGTGAGTGCTGCAGCTTTTGAAACAATACTCTGGCGTGCTTCAGGGGACTCGGGGAGCTTTTTTTTTCTTTTTGGAGGGGGTGATAACTGCAGAGCACCACCTCCTTCTGAGTAAGGGCTGTTAGTGTGCAGAGGTCCCGCCTTGGGCACCCCAGGGCTTCATCCTGACCCTGCTTTTTTTTTTTTTTCCTCTCTGCCTGAGTTTCCTCATTTCCTTCCCCCAGCCCCACAACTGACAGCACGCATTAAGTTTGACCACTTCCTACAAGGAATAATGTAAATACACTGGTGGCAGCAGAGGTAGTACTCAGTGTACATTGCATCTTATTTCAAATAGCCTTCCGGAGCTTTACTGTGCTGAGTCTTTTTCAGGCTTGCAGTAATGATTCTGGCAGCATAGCATGCTCAACTCAGGATTTTTTCCTTCAGCTAATGATACAAGGATGCTAACTGCACTTGAGATAGGAATTTGGGTTTGTCTTTACCTCTCCCTGGTCACCTGAGACTATAATGTTACATGGTAAGTGGTTATAGGACAGACTGTAACTAGAAGGTAGGAGTGTTTGGGGTTTTTTTTTTAAGGAATATTTACTTTTTGCTATCAACAAATTCTTTGCCCTGAGATACTTACTAATGGACTCGTGCTCACTCTGATCGACTGTGAGCCAAGAGTCTGTGTGAGATGCTGTCCAGAGTGAATTACAATGAACCAGGGCCCCTGTGAAGAGTTTCTAATGTTCATTAAGCACTTTCGCCTTCCCTTACAGGGCCTACAAAGCCTGTTTTAAAAATATATTACCTCTTCCTTTTCAGTAGACTTGAAATAACACTAATGTTATGCATATGCTAAAGTGTGGTATAAACGTCAGCTGAATCTGTAAGGCAGCAGCATTCCCTCCATTTTATTGTTTGATGAAACAGAAAGAAGTCTAAATTACTTGCCTGAAGCTACGTACTGTAACGGTGGCAGAGATGGAACTAATCTGTGTTTCTGCAGCCTCCTCCAATATTCTGCCCTGTAGCTTATGGGCTCTTGCTACGAGGCACTGCATCTGGTACACAGGGACTGCTTTATGCCACTCAAACTTTCTTGAAGGTTTTTTTCCCCCCTCTCCCCAGCTACGGTCTGGTCTGTGAGATTAACAGTATGTTTTTAACAGGATAATGGAAGATGCCTTTAACAGGAATACTCGGTTTTTGTTGTTTTTTTTTTTTTTTTGAGTGATGATCGTACCCTACAGCTGATACAGACCAGTTGATACTGTGATGACTCAGCTGTGGGAGTATTACGTAAAGTAGGTCAATTTTTAAATCTCGTAGTCTGAAGCTGAAGAGATGCCAGGTTTAAGACTTACGTTTTATTCATGCACTTTACTGGTATTTCCAGGTTTGAACATAACCGAAAGTTCTTGAGGAGGAGGGAAATGCTTTTTTTCGGGGGGAGGGGGTGGTGTTGGGGTGTGTGTGATTCGGGGTGGTTTATTGGCCATTTATATTGTAGTGACTGAACTCAATCAACTTGAACTTGAAGAGGGAGGGGAAACACCAGCTGCTTTCATTTCTTCAGTTTCCAGTTTGCAACACTCCAGTGAAAGGGAGGCTTAAAGGTAATTTTAAAGCAGGGAAAGGAAAAGCAGCGACACGTTTGTTATTTTTTTTTTATTAAAAGCACCCAGCTTTGTGTGATCTAGCAGATGTGGAATTTGCAGAGGAATATATGCATTGCTGCGAGATCCAAATTTGCATTTTAAACATTCTGGTCCCCCCCCAGTCCTTTGCATGGCTTTCTTCCCAACTCCAAATGTAAACCAAGTGTAAATGGTGCATTGTTTGCCTTAGGGGCCAGACAGTTTGAAAACAATAGTGCTGATGGATTTGACTGCCTCTGTATAAGATTAAGGGGACATTAACTTTCAAGTCTAATAATGCAAATTTCAGTGTTGCCAAACCCGAACTTCCCTTAAATGTTTCCTGATGGCCCTAAATGTCCCTATGCTATGGGCCGGAATTTCAGCTGACAGTTTTTTAGCTCTTCACCTTCAATACAAATACCCTTAACCTGTTGTTAGGGCTTTAGAGAAAAGGGACAATATACCTGGAGTTAATGTCATGAATGTGGGGTACAGTAGTTTTTATACTTAACTACCATTAAAAAAAAAAAAAAAATTAAGTGGTAGGAAGCCACCAGGAAACTTAAAAGCTGCAAATCGCTTGTAAAATTCAGGTCTAGTATGTGAGGAGTACTTGGCACTGAAATTCAGATACAGGAAATAATAAGCTTGCCAAAATGTATTTGGTGTTCTCTTAGATCTTTGATGGGTTGGTTGTTTTGCTGGCTCATTACTGCTGGGAATATTGGATGTGGTCCTTCCTGGGTTTTCAACCAGCAGGTTTTATTTGGGAACTCTTGGTTTTCATTTGTAGGGGTGGGTTTATTTCAGTCGGTCACAAAAGGAAGAAAGAGGGGAAAAAAAAAGATTTCTCAGTGAATCAGTAGGTAGAAGGTTTAAAACCATTTGCTGTTTCACTTGCTCGGGTTTCACACTTTCCCCCGTGTAATGACATCCTGTTCTGATGTTGTTCCTTCTGTAATCCGGCAGTGGCCTGGTGTTTCCAGTGGTGGGCTGTGGGAAAGGAATAAACCCTTCAATTATAGCAGCGAGGGCTCGTTTGAAAATATGCTAGCTCTCTTCCCCTCCATGTGTGCTTTCTTTTTGTCTGTTGCTTCCTTATGCAGGTGAAGGGTCTGGAGCTGTAAAATGCCCCTCTGCTTTGCTGGCCGGGTAAGCATAGCCACAACCGGTGGCAAAGCTGAGGGGTGGCTGAGAGCATTGCCACGCTTAACGCTGTGTCGAGGCTCTCGGATGGAGATGACAGCTCCCTGGGCTGCGAGCAGACGGATGGTTTGAGTGTACCCCATCTGCTCCCGTGCAAAGTTTGTCGGCTTAATTGATGCTGCTGCAGAAAGCTGTTCAGAGCGACCAGCTTGGCTGAGCACGGAAACTAGGGAAAAAAACCATTCAGGTGGAAACCATCCTTCCACTTGCTCACGTAGGAGAGAGTGACATCTGAATCTGCCTCAGCATTTCTGCAGCAAATGGCTCATCCCAGCCTGAAGCATCAAAAAAACCCATATCCCTCCTTTAATCAGGCATGGGATTGTGTGATTAAAAACACCCGTGGAAAACAAAACGAGAAACCCGTTCTAAGGTCTCCGTACGCTTTCTGCATCTAGGTCAGGCCTGTGGAGCAAGCGTAGTTTCTGGTGAGTTCAGTGCCTGTAGGATTGCTAGAGGTGCAGTCAGACATTTTGCCGCTGATGAAATCAGGTTAGCAAAAATACAGCGATACTACCAGAAGAGCTTATAATTGCATCACTTGCAGGGCATGGTTTAACCCTTCCTAAATGTATCCGTGCTGTAATGTGTAATCTGCTTGGTCTATCTGACTTGAGCTCCTGTGGTCTCTCCTGCCAAGTCCTTTCCTTGATTTGCTCGGCAAAAAGGCAGCTTTGGATCTGTGGCTTTTAACTTCCTAAGGGCTAGAAGAAATGCCAACAAGAAGAATCAAGTTGAGAACTGTGGCCTCCTGACGTGTTCCAGGAGGGCTTGTGGTATTTGTGTCCCTACACTGTGCTTTCAGTGCTTTGAGCTTGCCTTGCTGGTCTAACATCTTTTGGATGACGCGATGGTTGCAGGAGATTAGCGTGTTTTGGCACGCGCACGCTGTGATGACTGGCTAACGATATTTATAAAGTTCAAAAATAAACCATGGGAGCTCATCCTGACATAATCTACTAATCTTAGTTTTGCACTTTGATACTGTGTTGTCTGAGCCAAGTCAGGATAACTATATATTATGAGCAATTCACTTTTAGCTTTGCTTGCAGATTAGTTTTGAAGCAATGCATGCTTTTAAATTAAGAATGATGGGAGGGAATTTGGAGAAATTATTGGCTCTTTCAACTACATGCATATGGAAACCAGCTCTGTGCCTATTTTTAGGAAGATTTACGTGCGTGGGAGCAGAGATATGTGCTCCCCAATACTTCTGGACAATGTCGTGTATTTTGACTTGATGGTTTTTTCTTTCACTGCCCCACAAGAGTGAGACTGTACTACTCTGCCCTTTCCCCATATTAGGGGAAGGACTTTCCTCTTTGAGGGTTGTGCTTTCTTCTGGATTAAAAAATCTGCTACTGATCAGGGTAAACTTCAGTCTCGTGCTAAGCATCCTGCTAGTCATGCTGCGTTTTGGGGAGTCCAACCAAGACAGTAAGCTTTTGGGGCTCCTCAGTGACAAATTCACTTTTCCCTGGGTCTTTGCAAATCCATTTCAACAACTAACAACAATTTTCCATCTGCATTTGGGAATGGCCTGGATTTTTAAGAAACACAACAATGAACACATAAAGCATGCGAGTCAAGAGAATTGCAACGTATGAAGGTTTTTTTTGAGCTTGCAACTAATAAAGTGGATAGAAACCATGGCAAGAGTCTGTCCAATGTCTCACTCTGAGATGCTTATCAGTAGTTTTATTAGTTGTTATATTTAGCATATAATTTTTTTTGCTGTTCTAAAGCTCGGAATCTTTATGCCCAAAAAGTACATAGTCTAGAAATTGCATTTAAAGTTTTAAGTTGCTTCAGGCTACTACCATATGTTTATAGGGTTTTTTTTTTCCTTCTTTTTATAAGGTGCCTGTTAGGCAGACTGAGGGTGATTTGGAGAAGGGGATATATTTCCTTCTTTCTCGCCTTTTTTTATTTCATGGGTATTACTTTCAGCCAGTTTGTCCCACAGAATTCTTTTTGGTACATCAAAGTTGCAAGCCAAATCTCTCAGCCGCAGCATGCATGCTAAAAACCCTGCAATACAAATTTCCAACCCTGCACATATGCCAGATCAATTTCTAGCTGGGGAGAAAAAAAAAAAGGAAGAAAAAGGACTGCTTCTATTTCAGTTTCAGCCCACAAAACTTGGTCCAGACTTTGCTTGGCTCTGAGTTCTGTAAACTCAAAAAGGGTTTTCTGTTATTGTTTGTAAAGTTGACTGATAATGAAGTTGGTGTTGTACAGGGTTTCTTTTTGGGTGATGTTCCAAATGACTGACCTTAATATGAGTGTTTTTCATAGAAGGCTGACAGATGGATGCCTAAGATGGCTTTTCTGATTGATAGTATATCCCCTACACCCACACCCCCCACCCCCACGCACACCTTGAAGCATAGTGATAAAGACAAAAATTCTCATGGCCTGTTCCCATTGTGCAGGCTGGGTTTCTGAGCCCAGAGATCGTCCCTTTCTGTTTTGGATGTAAAAGCAGAAGTTGATGTGTTGGAATAGTATTTCCTCTAATAACTTATTGAAAGCTGTATTAGACCCGTGATTGTAAGAATAAGGTAGCCTTTCTGCTACTGAAGCCTTTCTAAGTTGGAAAAACTTTTACCAGTGTTAATTTTTTTTTGTTTCACTTGTTCGGCGTCTAATGGGGGACACACACAGTAATACCACTTTGTAAGACAAGAGGCTTGGTGTTACTTAAAAGGTGGAGTTACAGTGTAACTTGTGAATTATTGATAACTTGAAAGAAATAATGGTTGTCCTGATGGCACATAATTTTGAATTTGGCTTTTAAATTTGTCAGTTCTGTGGTGCCTTGAACTAATAAAAACTAGAAACCCAAAAAGTAGCTAAGAGAAGCTGTCCTGTTCTTTCCTGCTGTCTCCTTCCTATTTGTGTTGGATGTGTCCTGTGTGTAGCTCTTGCTTTCTGCCTTCGGTAACAACATTGTGAGTACGGAGCCCAGCAAGCTGCCTAAATACAGGCTTTTTTATGGTTGCTTTAAGCTTGCGCTGCACTGAAGGAAGCTGTTTGCCCTTCCCCTGGGTTGCCTATTCCCTCTGTCTTCTGCAGGCCAACATGTGTTGTAGGGTGATGGCCCCTGCCGCAGATCGTGGACTTCTGGGATAAAGCTGAACAGACAAAATAGGTTTGGGTCTTTTTGTGGGCTTTTTTTTTTTTTTTTTTTAATGTGGATTCACTTAATATTGCAGTTTGTGAGGTAGCTGTAAAAATACTCTGTCTGGAGAAGGTGGTGCAGGCACGCAAATGAAGTGGCAAGGGAGGGGTTTGATTGCTTCTGTTAGCAATAGTGTGAGCTTAAATGAGCTGTGAAATTATGACTAAATAGGAGTCAAGATATATGTTTTATTTCCTGGCAAACAAAATTAGCTGTCCTTGTCTGTTCTAAGGATTGTTTGGGCATGGATTTTGCTGCACTGTCCTGCTGCTGGAAGCATGGTGAACATTAAATAAGGTAGAAGCGAAGTTAGGCCGCGTGGATGAAAATGCAGCTGAAGATGTTTGTGCCTGTGGTCATGGTAGTGCCATAATTAATTTCCAAAGTCCTAAAGCGTGTTCAAAGAGGGTTAAAAATGTACTACTGGTTTTATGCTTGCCTAGATGCCATTTGAAAAATTTTAAACTTAAGCAAGATGAGAAAAAAAGGGGAAGAACGTAGCTGTGCTACTGGAAGCCAGGTTCTGCTGCTGACTGCGGCAGAAGTAGTACTCTCTTTAATTGAACAGTATGACCTCCACCATGGAAGTGAAGCCACTGTACTGTTCTAGTTTCTGCAGCAAGGATGTGCTTACAGAAGGGAGTTCCTCCAGAAATTTCCCGTGCCTTTATTTGGTTTATCTTGCACCATTGAGGAATAAATTTAGATGGCTTTTCCTCTTAAAACCATTCAATGTCTGTTGAATGTGCAAGCGAACTGAAGTGCTGATACGTTTTTGCCCCAAGTTCCCAAGTAGCACGAGAAGGCCAAACAGTATCAGAACAAGAAGTTTTAAAAAACCCTGAGGTTTCCTTTAATTACAGGGACATCGGGATACGGTATCGCATGCCTTTTTCTCACCACTGAAGCCAGCACTGGTGACACTGCTGATGCTTCCTTCATGGTGTAGTTCGCAGTGTGCTTTGGCCACGTCAGTGCAACTGTAGAGCTGCTTATGAAATCAAGTCCGTGAAATTATCTGGCTTAAAAAGTAGTTAATGCCAGTGCTCTCCTATCTTTAAACAGTCTGGTTTCAGTGCAAGCTTGCAAAGGTGCCTGCACAGCTAAAGGAGCGATGGGGCACAAGGACCTCTGTAGCGTTGCTGTGGATTAAAAAAGATGTGGAACTGTGCCCTCAGTTTCGATCCAGCAAGCCACAGTAGCACGTGCCTGTCTCAAATGTATGAATACTCTTACTGACGTCAATTGAAGTACTTGGAGCTGCTGAGTTAAGCACATGCAGAAGTGCTTTTCAGGGCTTGAGATTCTGCCATTCCTGCGTAAGAGTGTGTGCAAGTATTTGCAGGCAGGAATGTGAGTTCTCTGAGAGGGTGATAGCCCTTTAATGCTTTGAATGGCTTTGCTAGGTGCAGTCCTGCCTGTTTTCTTTTCTGAATTTTTTCTTTGTGCCTTTCCAGCATCTTAATACTTTATTATATATAGTGAGTGTTCTTTTTCTTTACCTAATCTTCATTATAATGTGTATAGTATAGACATTTTGCCTCTCCCACCCCCCTTGTCTTCTAGTCCAGTGCTTTTTCTCTCATTTCTGTGTGTTTCTCTGACAGGGCTCCTCTACCCATGTTGCCTCTGTCTGAGGGAAATTTCGATTTTATGAAGTTGCTGGCATCTCTTTGCAAGAAAGCAAGAGAGATTATGGTTGGTGGTTATTGTTGTTATTATTATTAATAATAATAATTTATTTTGCTGCAGGCCAAAGAGGGAGATGAGGAAAGGTTCCTGCAGTTCATTTTGGGGGCAGGTCCATAGGAAATACTTGGGAATGGGAGGGATTGCGCTGTTACTGCTTGTGTCTCAAACCTGTGTGCAGGATTTGAGTGTTGGTTATAGAAAATACTGGCTGTGTACTTGCATTATGCAGGGCTCAGCAAACTGTTAATGTGCAAATACCGCCAGCGAAAAGTAGAATGTGGCCTTGCTCAATCGTTTTTACAGTCCTTTTATGAACTTTTGGGAAATCAAATCCTGCTGATGTCAGCAGTCAGGAAAAGCTAATTTCATAATTCACATACATTACAGGCTTTTATTTATAAAACATTAATATTCATGCGCTTTCAGTCAAGAGCAGCGTTATGTGACACGACTGACCAGTCGTAAAGAACAGTGCACAGCTTCCATTACTGAAAGGATCTTTGCAGTTTCTGCCTGAGGTATGACCTTCCAAAATAACTAAAGGTGGTCAGATTTCTTCCAGGTTGGGTGGCAGACCGCGTGTAGTGACTTCTGTCACTTTGGAGAGCAAGAATAAAACTTTCACTGTAAATATATGAAGAAAAATATGGTCTCTTAAAGTCTTCTGGGTAATATAATTTCTTTAAATCATACTTAGTATTTAATTTTAATAATATTTCACCTGGCTCCAGTGAAAGTTGATGGTGCATTATGCAGAAGAAGGAAATGTGTTTATGATGTAGGTAATCATGTTTTTTCCCCCTCACAAGCATCTTTTCATATATTCTTGTTGATTCTTCTTCCTTTTGTGGTGTTGTTTTATGCCCGTTAGTGTTGCAGTCAAGGATGCACCGAAATTAATTCCTGTGGGCATTCTGGAAATTGCTGGTTCACTAATTTGGATGGAGGAGAGTAAAGGGATAAGCTGTTTGGTTTTTGTTTGTGTTTTTTTCCCCACCAACTTTCCTCAGATCCTTCCAGGGATGAGTCTGTTGTTTTCTCCCCTTACAGACATCTCATCTGTTAGTGTGTTATAAACCCTGGTCTACTCATGCCTAACATAGGCCACTCCTGCTCTGCTCTGCTCTGCCTCCTGGCCCAGATGGGACCAGTGGCGGCATTCCTGCATGCATGCCTGCCTGTATGTGTCCTGCTTTCCCTTCTGGAGTAGTATTGAGAGACATGCCACAGGGATTTCATGGCAAAGTCATTAGAAGCTTTTTAGAAGATCTTCCCCAC
Source organism: Hypotaenidia okinawae (assembly GCA_027925045.1). Taxonomy (NCBI): domain Eukaryota; kingdom Metazoa; phylum Chordata; class Aves; order Gruiformes; family Rallidae; genus Hypotaenidia; species Hypotaenidia okinawae. The sequence goes on from BSDF01000002.1 coordinate 67,972,002, forward strand.
CGCCCCGGATATGTGTTTTTTTCTTTCTTCCTATTCTCTTTTCTTTTTGTCCTTTTCATGTGCCCATTCACCTTGCATAATCAGGAAAGAGCAGGTATGTGCTACTGACTGAGGGACTGTCTGGTTACCAGCTCTGCAGAATCCTTCATGTGAGCTGTTTTTTCCAGAGGTGCTTCAGAGCATTGTCTTTTTATTGCCTGCATGATACACAGCATAACTGCAGATGCATCTGGGACTTTATCAGGGAAGCAGGGGTGTGCTCAGCTCTGGAAAGCTAACCTGCCCTTTGGCACGGTTTGTGAAACCAAGGTTAGCATAATGTGAGAAAAATAGCCAGGATATTTATCTCTGTTTGGAGTCCTGCTTGTGTAGAGGAGGGCTTGCACTGGGTTCCTGATCAGGTCCTACCGCTGTCCTTGTCTTTAGCCATATTGGCAATGTATTTTCTGCTTCTACTTTCATGTTCTCTCTCAGCATAGTGTTGTGGTCATGCCTTTGAAGACCAGCTACGGCTTGGCTGACAGGCATTATAGTTTTGAAGGAAAGTGCCTCTTCATCTTTTACAGTGCAAGAATAAACATCAGCACACCATGCGTTGTCTTTGGAAGAAGACTTTGAAGATGTCTGTTCTGGCATGCTTTTGAAGGTGTTCTGAAACTTGCTGTCAGCTGTCCTCTATATAGATGATTTATCAACATCCATGTTCCCATTGAGTAGTAAATAACATCTGGGCTGAAAGGTTATCGTTTTTCCTTAAAAGGCTTCATACTTTTGCACCAGTTATTCCTTTATTCCATGGTCTCCAAATGTCCAGGTATTTTTTTCCCACCAGACAAGACCCAGTATCTTAATCTGGAACCCATGTGTGACAAAGCTGAAGCGAAATATTGCATAGCACCAACTTTAAAAACTCATTACCTGGTAGAAGAATGCCATTGAGATAGGTGCAGCTGGTTTCCAAATTCCCAATCCACTGGACCTTCTCAATGTTTAGATCACTTCTTTCTATAAAAGCAAGATCTGCAAGTGATCTGAGGGACGTAATGCATAGTTTAATTACAACACACATGAGTCATGTTAACCACATACGTAAACCGGTGTAGTAAGAAAAGAGCAAAGTAATAGGTGATCTCTTGAGGCAGCCCATTGAAAGAAGAAGTAATATCTTACAATATGTTACGTACGTAAAAAAGAAGATTGACTAGGTGGCATTATTTGAGACAAAAGGCTGTAAGAAAATTCTGAGATTGTCTGACTGACCTCCTGTTCAGTTTAGAAACTAGGGCATCTAGTAAGGGAAATCTCAGGGCTATCAGAGCTCCTAATCCTGTCATAGATAAGAGAATATAAAACTGTCAAAAAACAGGGCGTTAAATCTTCATCTGCTAGGTTGCTGTCATTTGGATTGCCTTTTTTTTATTAAAAAAAATAATCGGTTTGGTATGTTCTTCAGGAGAGAATCGAAGAATATTTCCACAATGACACAACCTTTAGGTTCTTGAAGGTACAAGTTACCTGTAATAAAAATTTAGTTGCTGCTCTTGCATTCACAAATTTCATACTTAGTTCGTGCCGTAGGACAAGAAGACTCTGGAGCAAGTGTAACGCTGTTCAGCCTCACCTAGGGATCTTTTCCAGTGCTTGGCTTGTTTAAGACCTCTCTGAGTAAGCTCTCAGCTGTTCTGTGTTGGCTAGGTCCGTAATCTCACTGCTCTTTCTGTAGATCCACGTGCCTAGCTCTTCCTCGAATAGGTTGAAGATCCACTTTATTGTGACTTCTGATCAGTACCTCTGCCCATGTTTTCTTGGCACCGTGAGTCTCCCTGTTACTGTCAGCTTTAACTTTGTGGTGTGGAGCACCAATGCAGCTATTACTAGGCCTTATAAGCAGCCTACCTTTGGATGACTATCACTGTTGTGGTAAAAATGACGCAACGTTGGTTGCTCATTGATTTCTGCTTTTTGGCTGTCTTCCAGGATGAAATGTAACTTCATTACGCAAGAGTTTCAGGAGAGTACGGAGTTGTCCATTTATTTCCTTGGTTACTGAGGTGACAGCACGCCTTTGGAGGGTCATACGTTCAAAAGTTGCCCATTGGGTCTTCGTTCATTTTAGCCAAGTGTGCCGCAAAGTCTGAAGCTCATTTTCTTAATACCCCCACTTTTTTTTTTTCCCCCTTAAGTTTTTTACCCTTTGCGCCCTCCCTTCTGCCTTCCCTTCTCAGTTCTTCCTGCTGAAAGTAAAATGGGCCTGGGAACAGGGGCAATGCCACAACTAAAAAGAATTAGCTTTTTGCTGTTGTTGCTGGCTGTAATTTTGGTTTCTGCTAACAAGACTTCAGTATCTCTGGCTAGATGAGTTCTGCACTGTGGAGAAATGCACAGGTTTCAAAAGTGGTAAACGAAAGATATTTTTCATCTCTCTATTTCTGCTAACCATATCCTCCTACCTCTAAGTTAGCTGCTTATTTCCACATTGCTTCTTGTGACTTTGTTTTCCTCCTCCTGCTTCATCAGTGCTCTCCACTGCTCTTTTGTTACCTTTACTTTGGTAATCAGCATTTGGAAGTGCTCTGTGAAGTTGTCATCAGGAAGTCTATGTACTTAGCTGAGTAATCCTCTAGAAGGAGAAATGATGGGGGGAGGATGGGGAGGAGACAAACCACGCACAGTATTTGCTGATGTATACCTGAAATCAGAAAGTATATTTCTGCTGCGGTACCCAGAGAAATGGTTTCCTCGCATTGAGAAATTGTGATTGTTTTTCTTTTGTGTCGGTGGGATAGCACCTTGTAGTTGTCTTCTAGGTGTTTTACACAACTTAGTTGCTGTTCTTGCATGTCTCTGTGCAGTCCTGGAAAAATATGTGGTTTTGTGGTTCAGCCTTAAAGAAGCATTCTTAATAACTAATCAAGATGAGCTGAATAGGCTGTTTCAGAAGTTAGACAGCTTTATTTGGACTTAGGCAGCCTCCCTTGAAAACAGTGTTAAATGCAATGGAATAATGGAGATCCTGTTCTAAACCAATGTATTCTATAAGCACTCTTTTCCAATTATTTACTTTAAAATAACTTTTTCCAGGTATCTCCCAACTCTATTTTTTAGTACATATTTATGGACTTGAAAAGTGGAAAAATAATATAATTGATACCAGTCTAGATATTGCTGTTTTATGTGTTAAGCTGCTTGCTTTAGTCCCAGAAGAAACTTGTAGGCTTTCATCTAATACCACCGTTACATGCTTCCATTTCCTCTTAAGAGTCTTATCTCCCAATTCCTTCTGATTGCAAGATCAATAATTTTGAAAGTTATTTTCAATTTTAGCTGTTTGTGCTTTCATTTTATGGAAGTTTGTCATGTGTTCTACAACTTTAATGTGGCTGATTCCTTAATTTTGCCTTGTTTCCTACTTAAACTATGTTCTGTAATTACCTGATTCACTGTGGTTGTGTGTAAATGAAACTATGAAATCTGTTGTCAATTAGCAATCAAAGCGGTATCCATATTTTTAAATGTTATAAATTGCCTATTAGAGCTAATTTTCCAGGGCATCTCTATCTCTGTTCGTAATGTAATGCAGAATATTTTACAATAATGCCTAGGTTAACAATGATAGTCTTGCTGTATTGTGCAAAAAAGGCTTCTGTGCAGACCCAGCTGGGTTTCAGGCTTAATTCATTGCTCTATGGTGGGATCACCACAGCTGCTGTGGGGCCTTTACAAATGCAAAAAAGCTGTCAGTGTTTGTTTCATCAGATGCATAAGTGATGAGGCCAAGTTGAGGAATCCATTCCAGCGCGCGGTGTGCATGCTGGAGGCATTATTGTTTACAGAATTAGTGTCTTAATGCTTTAAAATACATGGTGCGTGTTTTGCCTTAGAGCAAAATATTTTTGGAGTAAGATGGTTCAAGGATCCTCTTCAATTCAGTCCCCTCTTCTAACAGCCTTTGCCCTGACTCATGGAAGTGTGTGTGTCTGAATTACTGCTGTGTACCTGCCTTGATCGCGAGTAATTCGGTTCTCCTCCTGTTTTGTGCATCTTCCTCGCCAGTGCTTTGATTACCGTAAGCAGTCACAATTAAATAATTGCACAGCTTTAATGCAGATTTCCACCCTCGCCCCTTTTCCCACCCACCCACCCCCCAAACTGTCGGCCGGAGGAGTTGCTGCTAACAGTCTCCTATGGTCACCAGAAGTCAGAGTACTTCTTTTGGCTGTCAAGGCTTGAACAAGGCTCCTTCCAGCCAATTAGACAGTAACGATGATTGGTTTCAGAGGGTGCTGCTTAAGAATGCAAAGCATGCCTCCATGGTGGGGCCGAGCACACGGTTCCTCTGCTAATTCTCCTTCCCTTTGCTTGAGGCTCCAGGAATGTAACAAGGAGCAGGGCTTTTGCTTGCGTGATGCCAGACTGGCTTTTGGAGGGGAGGTAGAAGCTGGGGGGAGGATGTGGTGGTGTACTTTCATGTCTTCAATTGTTTTTTCTCGGGGAACGTTCATGTGATCTTCCAGTCTTTGTTGCAGTCTGTTGGCTGCGTGTGTGAGGTTTCATTAGGGCATGCCACCCTTCCCCATATCATGTAACTCCACTGATAATAGGCATTGCAGGAATTTTAACTAATGTGCTGTTTAAGCTGTCGTTGCTATGATTTTATTAAATGTGCTTGCAGCGTGGAATTTTGCTAATGCTGTCAAGTGATCTGTTATGCAAATTCAATGTAGGAATGGGCTGGTGGGGATTTGTTGTCTGTATGTTGGAGACCTGTCTTTTGCATTTGGAAAAGAAATGAGCAAAACGGCATCAGCACAGGCTGCAGCTGGAATGCTCGGGCAGCCTTCGCTTTCCTGCTTGGGGGTGCAGGATTGTCACTGGAGGGTTTTGTTTGTAGGGAGGCATGCTTGTGGGCAGGCACTGCAGCAGGCACGTACGGAGCGAGTTGAACAACGTGAGGGCAGGGTAGCTCAGGCACAGTCGTATACAAATTAGATTATGAGATTTATTCTGGCTCATCTTCATGGCCGGGTAAAGCTGTGTTCTTGCTTAAGCTGTTCTGCCATAATGCAGGCAGATTCCTGTGCTGGAGCAAACGACATTTAGCTTGGTGCACGGCTGGTGGTATCCACGTTTGTTGGCTAAACCGTTGGCCTGTGGCTAAAGCAGCGCTTCTCCAGGCGTGATGTATGACGAGAACGGTCTCGAGTCCTGCTGGGTGAAGAGGAAAGGCAGGGAGTTTGGCTTCATCTCCAGATTTGCTGCTCCACTGCGGCATGTGAGCTGCTGTAGCCCAGCAGACATGAGAGGAGTAGTCTCTCTGTTATCTCCAGGCTCAAAACACGACCAGGCTCCTTTTCTCGTGCTGTGCCGGGGAGCAAGTAGCTCGCAGTGCGCTCCCCATGCCAGCTAGAACAGCAGCAGCAGCCGCCAAAAGTAATCCTCACCTGGCAGCCGTTGCCCCCTGTCCCTCCCTTTCCCGCACCTCATTTAGTCACTGTCAGTGCTACCATTTCATTCCCTTGGAGTCTCTGCTGCTATTTTATTATTTGGTGTTTGCCCTGGGGCTGGAGATGGTGTGGGAGGGCTGCTTTGGGGGTGCTGAGCAGGGTATGGCAGCAGCAAATGCTCAGCCACAACCTGGAGTTGCTGGGTCCGTCCCTGTAAATGGGGGGAAGAAAGATAGCGATGAAATGCATGGAATGATTGAAAGGGTGAAGCTGCAGCGTGGTGCTTTCTCTTTATAGAGATGGAAACGGGTTGAATGTTTTGGAGGGAGGTGGTTTTAAGAAAAAACAACCGCTCCTTGGTGAAAGGTCTGTCTGTTTTATAACATTATGGCCCTACACGGCCTTCTGGTGCGGCAGTTTGCCTTTGCACAGAGGGAAATAAAGTGTCTGAGCATGTCGTAGGGCATTTGTATTTTGGGCACACTGTGCAGGCAAGAGCAGCCTTTAGTGCCGGCACAGGCAAGGCAGAGCTGGGAGGCTGCTGTTCTTGGTGTGCACATGGTGCGGTGACTGGGCCACCACACCAATCCCCCAGCAGTGGAAATGTGCTTCTGTGAGGCGTGGATGTCCTCTCAGGCACCAAACGGCTGCCAGAGCTCCAGGAGGGGAGATTTGAGCTCATGATGTACCTGTCCCACTCCTCCCCGCCCCTGCAGATTGCTCCTGTGCCCTGTCTCCACGCAGAACAGCATGAAGTCGGACAGGGCTTCTGTGCTGCGGGAAACCCTAAGGAGAGGCCAAATTCTGTCCCCAATACCTGAGTGCTCCCTGGGTGAATGGGGAGCAGGCAAGCCCACTTCCCGAGGTCTCCATTTTTCCTCTGGTGCTCTGCTTTTCTGTAGGTTGTGTGGCAGAAACAAAGAAGCTGTGATTAAATCCAAAAGGTAGAAGGAGCGGGAAGGGAACGTACCTTTTTCCCTTTCTCTGCCAGGGCAGCAGGAGCAGACTGCTTAGTGGGATCTGGCTGCTTAAGCTGCCTGTGCTGCCCATCCTGGGGGTGGAGGCGGCTGCTGCTGCATTCCTGCCCACGGCAGCATCCTTGCTTCTCCCGCACGTCCCCGCTGACCCTTGAGTTTGAGCTCAGAGTTATTGCTGCTTTGTGGGACTATTCTAAAAATGAAACCAAATTAGGTTCGGTATATAATTTTTAAAAGGCATTGTTGTATAACTCCGGTTAGAAAACTCAGATTTTGAGCCAAATCAACTTCGTGGTTTCCTGTTGCCCTTTGGGTTGCTGGTGTCATGCCAAATCATGTTGGCAAAGAAGACACTTCAGTAATTACATATAGCCTTGGATACATTTAGCTGTCCCGAAAAATGCAGTAGTAATGTTTGAGGTATAATAAGCATTTTTATTATTCTTACTTATTAAGATTTCTCCCCCACTCTGATAGGTTAAGCCACTACTGAGGAGGCAATGGAAATTGGGATTTAAGCTCTGCATTTAGACTTGTAAATGCAGTGGCTTTGGAAATATTCCTGTCAGTGTTAATGCTGATGTTTGCTGTGCCAGTGTCAGGAATGTTATTTCATCCTAGGAGGCTGTGTTAAGCAATTGTCCCCTTGCTGGTGAATTGGCTCTTGATGGAGATTCAGAAGAGCTAATTTTAATTAGCCTTTGTTTGAAAACATTGCTCAATCTATTAATTGAGGTAGGTGCTACTTCCCCATGGACTTCTCACAGTGCTAATGCAAAACTGCTGGATGTTTGCTTTTTAAGCATACTTCTGTCCTATTTCTGCGAGGGACAGACAGTTGTGTGGCAAGGACTTCCTATTTAAAGAAGCACATGGTTAAAAATAGTCTATCAAAACTCTCTGGAAATTTGGATTTTGGATGAGGAACATGGAGGTAATATGGCATCACTAATGAAGCTCTGAGGCTTTGGAGGATACAGATTGTCCTCGGGGGAAAATGTTAGTGAGCACCAAAACCACTGATGCATGCTGTCTGAGGTGACACACGACTTTTTGCTTGACACCCACCATCGCTGGTGTGCTCACCTCTTCCTGTGGCAGTTTTAGCGCAGGACAGCACTGCTTTCTGTGCCTCGCTTGACAGAAGGCACGGTAATATGTGGTTGCCCAGTCTGCTTTTCTTTTCAGTAGCTTAGCTGACATCTGAGGCCAAGGGAAGTACGAAACAAACTCTGTAAAATCTTTCAGATGTTTTAATTAAAAGTGCTGGAAGTGGAGAATTACAGCTGCTTCTGTGACTAGGACCGCTTATTCAAACATGCAGCTTAACCGGTTAGACTGCAAGGTGGGAAATGCTGGAGATTGTGTTATCTGAATTAAGCAATTTTAATTTGGTCTTTCATCTGTATCATTACTGAGGGATATCCTGCAGGCTGGTTTAATGAACTCAATCTAGAGGTGTGTAGAGGCACATTTCTTTGCTTGACAGCAGCAAGATGGCATGCTATGACTGGCAGACATATCTTCAGCTTGTGTAATTGTCTGCTCTTGTCATATGATGACAAATGGAGCGATGATCATATTAAACAACAAAAAAGTTCAAAGTAACACGAAGGCTCTGAATAAACTCTTGGAATCAAAGAGCTTCTCACATGACAGCATGTCAGCATGGGTATTTTTAGCCTGAATTAATGCAGCTATAGGAAACTCCCCTCCCCCAGAGAAGTATTACTCTGTTAAGTTAAATGTCAGTCAGAATTTTTAGCCGAAATTCTCCACTTCCTACAGGTGTGGGAGCTTGTCTCGTCCACCCTCAGTCTACATTGCACATGCAGGCAAGGTAAAACCTGTCCCAGATCAGTAGGGTTGTTTTTAGGTTTTTGGGGTTTTTTTTTTTTTTTTTTTTAAAAAGGTAGTAAGTAAAGAATGTCTGTTGAGTGACTGGCAAATCTGATTTTTTTTTTTGAATGAGCCTCTTCCAAAACCAGCTGCAATAAGGATGACATTGTGCAGAAAAAATTCATCACGAACCGAGCATAGTACGTTTGAGGGGAATAGAAACTTCCTCCTTTTCCCTTTTATCTATCCAGTTTTCTCCCTTGTCATGGATATGAGCTGATGCACTTCTCTGCATTATTGTATGAGCTTTAAAGTTTTGCAGAAGAAACAATCTTTCTGACCAGACTGAAGTCAAGTGTTCCATGTAGAGAAATATTTTTCATTTTGGGAATGAGAAGATTCCGCAGAAAGGAAGGAAGCACTCTTCTGAAAATCTAGGGAAGGCGTTTCTAAACAAAAATGCAATTTTAGGGCATTGGGGTACAGGAGCTGCAAAGAGCTAAGGAGGCAGAAGCATTTTTTGTTTCCCCCTTTTGCCTTTCTTTCCATAGCAACTAGGACTGAGTATCATTAACCACAGTTAACTGTAGGGGAAAATGAACAGATTACCAGTGTTGTTCATTTCTTGATGCTTACAGTTCCACTTTGGTCAGGTTGGTATCTCTGCCATAGTTTTAATTAAAATTACCCGCTTTATTTGTGCATTTCATAGAAAATGGCTTTACTTCCAGGTTGCCGTCCTTGCTTGACAGCCCAGCTCCAGCAGTACTTCTTAGATGCTTTTCTCAGAAAAGACAGCTGCCCTGGAGCTGGGCTTTGTTGCCACGATGGATGCAGGGGAATGCAGAGTGCCCAGCCCAGAATTCAGCAGCATGCATCTCAAAATGGGTCTTAAATAACCCATCCTTTACCCCTTGTTTGTTGTTTAGGAAGTAGCAGGAAAATGCTTCATCTTTGTGATTTCTGAAGCATCTGCAGTTTACTTCTGGATTTGGAAATTTCTGCCATAGTCCTGCAGTGGTGTAATTGTAATGAGAGTAGAGCTTTGCACGTGCACACCTCAGTAGCTGGTACAGCAGGGACTCTCAATTTCACTAAAAAAGTGGTCTTAGTCAAAGGAGTGCCTATGTAAAAATAGCATGGCACTACTCAACAGTTAAACCTGTGTGAAATATGTCACTTCACTAAACCTGTGTGTATCAAGTCTCTTAATGCATAGACAAAGTTAATTTTTATTGGCCCTTTTATTCTTAACACTGTGCAACTGCCGCTTTCTACAGAAATTACATGTAGCTACGGCTTTGGTACAGGTATGACTAATGCCGTGTCTGTATCAAACTTCCTAACGTCCCATATTTTTCTTAAGTATAATTCTGTGCCTACTTTTGGATACAGTTCCCAGTCCATTTTTAAAAAACACATTAATATATCTTTTTCCCATACAGATGTGAGGCAGTGGAGCAGGATTCATTTTAGTCTTTCAGCCATTTAAATGTTGAATAAGCCTGAATCTTGGAGTTGTTGCTGCAGAAAAAACAGTTTGATTTGCCATCTCAGAGATAGAGAAAAATAATTTTACTCCTTCTGTACCAGCATGTTTTGGTCTGAAGGGCCACGGGGAGCTGGTAAACCCGGACTCTGCATTGCTGCCAGTGAGTATAAGTGTACCTTAAGAAGATCCTGCCTTAACTCTCTTCTCCATAGAGATGGAAACTCAAGAGTAGAGTTCATGTAGTCTAAAAAAGGCAATACAGCTAATTTGCTTGTTTTATGGTTTGAAAAATAGGCGGTAGATGAATCAGAGGTGCAATTCAACAGCTGGGCCGTTTGTGCAAAGATGACAGGGAAGATGGAGATTGGCTGTGGAGGGCTTTGATGCGTGGAACAGCAGAGAATAGGGAATCAGTGGAGAGACACAGAGATGGAAGTGACCAAGCCAACACAGTAGTTATAGAAATGGTTTCATTGAAGTAGTCTGATGGGATTCATCAGTGTGAAGCGAATGAGTATTGCGGTAATGGGGAAAGAAGAGAGTGAGAGTCTTTTGCATGGCATTTCAGTGCTGAGGAAGATTTGTGTCCCTGTGGGGTTTTGCAGGATGTATTGGCAAGATTTGTCCCTGGTGTGAATACTGGTGTCTGCGGAGGGGTTTGATAGCCACATTGCATTTTGAGTCTGGGGCAGTCAGACGGCAGGCTGTAGGGTGTTAAAAAGCTCCCCTGGCAGTTGTGTGCAGAAAGGTGGGTGCTGGTTCTATTATGACTCTTCCAACAGTAAGGGGAAGAGATGGTCTACTCTTAAATCAGTTGTCTGCATTTTGACTACAAAACAAAAGAATGCTGCAGGTTTACTGTGGTAAGCAGACAGTTGACTTAATTCACGCCCCAGTGACCATGTTGGTTTTAATCTGAGATTCATTTATATGTGAGCTGGTGGATTACGTGTGGTGGGTGCTATCGTTGACTGGTTTGCCAGCATGCAGTCAAGCGCTCTGGTTAACTCCACTCATCAGCCACTCACGTAATTGCCATGTGTTGGTCAAGGACGGTTGCGTTGTTGAGCAGTGTGAGTGAGGAGTTAGCTGTGCTGGAAAGGAAACGTCTTCCCTGGTCAGCCTCTCCTTTTCCCTACTTTTGTTACTAATGGAGTATACACGTGGGTGTATGTGTGTATGTATATATATAAATGTGGTGTCTGTGTATTTGTGTGTGACCCAGGGGAGGTGGTGTGAGCTTTCTAGCAGTTCGAGAGCTCAATGGGGAAGCTCCTGCAGGTTGATATGAGGCTCTCTTGAAAGATTTTTGCTGTCTTTCCTTAATCCATGTGACTTTAGATGGCTTTTACCCTTCTTTCTCTGTCCCTCATATTCTTGCTTCCCTTCTGCCATAGATAATGTACTTGAATTGTGGGCAGCAATATGGGATTATGGTGTCCCAGCTGGATTAGATAGCTGGCCTTACACTAGTCACCTCATACCTGGGACAAGAAGAGGTTGTAACCAGTATTGCATGCCATCTCATAAATCTTGTTTCAGGACTCTATAAACAAACGCATAAAACATTTGATTCTTCAAAATAATAAGCTACATCTTTTCTTCTGCCCCTCTGCTCATTCTCTTACCTTCCAGCTTCTGCCCTCACCTTTCCTCAGAAATTCTTTTTCATGGTTTCAGTGTAGAAATGAGTCTCTACACTTTCAGAGAAGACCTGGGAAATTCTTAGTCCCCTAGTTGATGCATTTTGGTGCATTACCACTATTTATTTTATGCAGGCTGACAGGACTCCCAAAGCTCTCCTGGATCACCCATCGATTCCGAGCTGGTTGCTACGGCCAACATACTGATTTGAGTATGAAAATGTGCTCATTTTGCAGCATAATTCATGAACTCTCACTGATCCCGAAGAGATCTGTGTGCATCAGATTTGTATAAATATTTTTTTTGGGGTGGAATCCTTTCCATTCTGTAGGCAGCGCTGTTTAATCAAAATGTCATAGCTGGTATCAAGTGGCAGGATTAGTCCTTGTTGTAGCCTACAGAGGAGAGGTTGAGTGCCTGGAGCATGTAAGCTGTACAGCCAAAACTCCTCTGCTGCCTACTTCAGTGTCATTTATAGAATTCTGAACTGTGTGCTAAAGAAGAATAAAGCAAACGTAAATGTATTATTGCTCCTATTATAACACTTCACTAGGATAAAGAGAGAGAGAAAAACTTCAATAGCTCTGATGATAGCCTGCCAGAGTAAATGTTGGCTCAGGAGCAACTGTGGTAATGTAGCTTTTTCTCTAAATCTGTTTGAGTTAAACGAGAGCTGGGCCAAGCTGGGAAATGAATTTCTGTGCAGTGCCGTCTCTGCCGCTTCCAGGGCGCTCCAGGTTCTGCAGTTTCCCTTGTCCTCTGCCTCCTTCCTCTGGTCTCAGGAGAGCTGAGCAGGTCAGGCCAGCCGCTCCACCTAACTTACCGGCAGCACTAGGATTTATATTTCGCCTGACACCAGCGGGGAGAAAGTGGTATCTGAGAAGGTGAAATTTTGTACTTAAATGTGGAGCTTATTAATAGCATGGTAAAATAATAATTTTAATTAAAAAAAAGCACAACATGGTGTGCAGAATGCAGGCTGGCATGGGTGTCTGATTCTTTGGTATCTGGCATCACTTCTGAGTCTGTGGGCACGAGTTCAGCTTTCATCTGGCCTTACAGCTAAGACACTCTCCTGCTTTTAGGACTATATAAATAGAGGAGCTGTTTATAGGCAGCTTCTGAAATACGTGGGGAAACAACCATTTTTAGAATTTTAATTTGAAACACATGTAGATGTGAGTTAAAATCTTATTTAGTCTTTTTTGGGAGCAGAGGGAGAAAAATGCCTGCAGTTGAAGACAAAGGGTTCCAGAGCCTGGGGAAAGATGTTCTCAGTGTCAGTGCTTGGGGGTGATGGTGATTGCTTTACCCTGACCTGGTGGGAGGTTTGCTGCTGCTTTTCAGTTCCTTTAAAATGGGTGGCTGAAGGAGAGACACATGGCAGTCTGCAGAATTTTTAGCACTGTTTTTTCTAGGTCGTAGATGTCAAGGAGAGGAGAGATGCCTATCAGACAGGAAGGTGCATGGGAGAGAGCTTGACTTTGGATTAAGTATTGTGATTGTTACAGCAAATGCTCTCTTTGCCTCTATTAATTTGTAACCAGAAACCAAGACACTTGGAAATCGACCAGTTTCAAACCTGAGCTTTTGATTGGAAACAAACAAAAATTATAGTTAACCTGGTAAAGATAGACCCACAGGCATTGCATGGGCTTGACCTGGTCTTGGACAGAAACAAAATGCAACACAAATTCCAAAGATGCCCTTGATCTGGGATTTTTGTGTCTGTGTTTGAAAATGATGGCTGTGTTTTCCTGGCATTTAAGAAAGCAGGAACTACAGGCATTTGTGGTATTCCCACTCTCATATAGTTTTGGGGTACCTTTATATCTTTAATCCTGCTCAAATTTCAGTTAATTGTGAGGCGGCATCTTCATCTGGTGGAAACTGGCCATTGAATTTTAATGGATCTCCTGAGTAAATTCCTCCGCGTGGGATTCTTTACTTTCAGTGCCCTGTACTAGGCAGTATGCCCAATGCTGTGACATAATTTGGTGGGACCAGGGGGAGAAAAGGAAGAAGGAGAGTGGAAAGGGCAGCTGAGACACAATGTATGCATACCAAAACAAAAAAAATTTAAATAAAATTGGAATCTTTTAAGGTAAAGGATGCTAAATAAATATACAGACAGGTAATTTACCATAGCATTGTAAAGTGTCGCTGTTCAGAAATCAGTTGTAGCAGGGAGGATTTGTTGGGGCTGTGCTGTTGCAGTATCGTTTTAATTTATATATGCTCCTTCCTAATAAAACGTGTCGGTACCAGTGTATGTTGGTGTGGTTTCCTGCCTCTCTTTCTCTTACAGCGTTCTAGCTGGAGACAGGATTGCAGCCTTGGGAACCTCTGTTTTGCACATGTCCGTGCACTGCTCACGAAGAAGCAATCGCTGTAACTCATAAATATGTGCAGTCGTCCTCCAAAGACATATAAAACATATTTGAGCTATAAGGCTGTACAAACATGAAGCAGTGCTGATGACGACATGCAAACCACGAGGGGGAAGCTTGACTGGCTCCATCCTTTTAGAACCTGGAAATGTTTGCATAGCCTTGTTGCTTGCCTGTGTTTTTATCTTGATAAATAGGTAGGTAGGTTGGTATCGAAGAGTTGAGTGAAACACTTTCTTCACCTGTATAATGTGTTTAATCCTGGCCTGTTGTCCAGCTTTTAGCTTCAAGGCTAGGCTGGTTTTCTCCACCTTGCTTTCTACAGCTGAAAAAAACCCAAACCTCAAATGGTTGTGAGCCTGGTTCCCAGTCTGCAGTGCTGCTCCTGTCGGACAGTGTGCAAAAAGAGCTATCTAGCCTAAAAGAAATGCTTGCGTATTACGTGGTGCAAGTTACATGCAGCTTCATAATCAGTGTGTTCTTGTGCCAGAAGTGGTTTAAGGGAATGTTGGGATTATGTGTGGAGTGAAGCTGGACATGATTATGGCCAGAAAATACAGTGCTGTGTTGTGTGAGGTAGACAATAAGTTTGGAGAGGGGTTAAAAATATTTTTCAAATGAATTTTCTTTCCTTCCTTTCCTGCTACTTCCTTTCTCACATTTGCTTTCTCAGGGCGGAGGAGGAGAAAAATTATTCTAATGCCTTTAATAATCTTCCTTTCTATATGTTTCCATGTTAAAACAATTCTGCATTACTCCAACTGTGAGCAGTGTTTGTTTGGTTTTTTTTTTTAAAATGTGATTGCAGTAAAAACTTGCAGTGGTCCTTCCCCTGTCCTGTCTTCTGATAATTACAGGAAAACTGTTTTGCCAAAGGCATGACTTCATACAGGTCCAATTTATCAGGAAAAGTTGCTTCAAAATTTTGTAAATTTGAGTGTGGATCTTGAGGCTGGAAGATGTAGTGGAGCTGAGGACTGGCCCTGCTGGCTCTTGGGACAAAACATTGGTTTGTTGAGGCAGAAACAAATCAGCATTGTCCCCATACCCAGTGAGAAATGACACGTAGTTGCTAATATGTTATCAATTAATGTATTATTAAATAGAGGATTTGAGAGCACATGTTGTATTATCTGCGATTTCCTGTGTTGGGGATGCTGAATGTTGCTTACAGCAGCCAGATGGAGTTAAGGTTGGTCCTGACTGCACCAAAGGTGCAAGCCTCCGACTGGAAAAGAGAACAACCATGAATATTTCCAAACATTTGGAGCTGGAGGCCATTGCCTGGCTGTGCAATGGGGAGATTCAGGGCTTTAAGAAGGATGCCACCACATGCCATGTGGTGAGGTATGCCAGGTGTCACGAGTTGACAAAACTGGTTTACTTGGTTTTGTGTCATTTAAGGGCAGGAGGATATATTTATTTTTTTTTTAACGGTGAATTTGGAACAGCATGTGATCTGCTTGTCCTTTCCGAGTCTCGCAGGAAAGCGTGACTGCATCTTTAATTTCCCCTGGGCACCACTGCCAGAAATAACTTGTGCAGCCCCAGAGCTGCCCCTCTAACCCACTTCTCTGCTCTGCCGGGCTGTCGCAAGTGGTGCCTCTGCCTCAGCATTCCAAAGGAGATGCAGCAGCAGTGATAGCTGAAGCATGCTAACTTTACCCTTCTCCTGAGTGGCTAGAAGGCTCTTTAGTCAGTGGACAGGACTCAACTGGAGTGTCAGCTGTGGTGTTTTTCTTTTAATGAAGTTTTACAAAATACTTGTCATGTTGTTCTGTCCCTCCTTTTCTTTATGAAAGGAGGTTGGCTGCTGGCGTGGTTCACTTGATAGACTTGTTGAATGTGTTAAAACCGGTTGTGGGTTCCTCTGGATGAGGTTTTGCTTTTGAACCATGTACATTGTGAGCTGGTAGAGGGCAAAGACGGCTCATTCCTTAATTTTTGCTGACTGTGTTATTCATGACTCTTCATTCGTGGAAGTGCTGAGAGGGAGAGCAGGGACAAAAAGAGCGCAAAAAGTTGCTGAAACCAGTCAGCTGGAGTGGTGGTGGAGGCTGTATTGACATTTGGAGTGTGTACTAGTGTTTGGGCTGACTTGCTACCAGTGAAAGCGATAGCTAGTTGGGACTTTCCTTTCTGAGAGACCTCTGTCTTCAGAAAGAGCTCCTGTTGTCACCTTGCGCTTCTGAGTATTTGCCACCGTACTGACGGGACAGTGGGTACCATCCCTGCAGGGGGGTATCTCAGAGCCTGGCAGCGCAGCTCGCACATGTCACATTTGTAAAATCAGATTTGAGTAAGAAAAAGTGTTAAACCAGCTTTGCTAACACCCCTACTTTGATTTAAAAGAAAGTATTTAAAAGGAAAATGTGCTTCATTGTAACAGCTGGATTTAAAAAAAAACCAACCCCATAACTGTTTAAGGTTCTCTTACTGTTTGTTTCTCTCCCTACAATGAAATGTAGACAAAGTTCAAGGGCAAGCCTGCCTTGCAGCAAATTTTGTTTGGTGTCATACCCTTTAAATTTAGTCTTAGAGAGAGTTCCTTAAGCAAATAATGGAGAGGTTTAAGGGACTAAAACCCAATAGACTTTTGAATGGAGTCTTTTTCGTCTTAGAATACGAAGAATTAATTCCTCTCGGTCTCTAAAAAGAAGAATAACGTTTGCTCTTCCTTCCAACTTGGCAGCTAAATGAAGATGGTGTAGTCAAAAGGAAGTGGCTACGAAAAGATGAAGCATATTGGTTGTGAATCTGCCAAAGGTGGCCAGCTGTATTGCTATTTTCAGTTAATTCTATGCACTTAGTCAGAGTTTTCACTTAAATTAAAGACTTAAAGGTATATTTAGTGATCGTTAAGCTCTGCTCTATAAAAGGGTTTGTTCCATGGTTGAGTAACGGGGGTGGCTGAGAAACAGAAGATAGGCAGCTAACCATTACTGTGCCTTTTTTCCTACTCTGAAATGCATTGGGTCCTTGTGATCTTCAGGGGTTTTAATTTGTACTTTGCAATAAATGCCTCTCGTGGTAGACCCACATCATTCCGTGTCTTGACTTTTTCTGTTTGGTGGGATTATTCCGGAAAGAGCAAGCCATCGAGAGCACTGTAGGAATACTTGTGTGAAAACTCTTGATACCAAAGCCTTGAGCTAAATACCCTGTGAGCAGACCTTCTGGTCTGGGTATCCCAGCTCGGTCTGGAGTAGAGGGTACGTGGGGTCAAAAGGCTGCTCATCATGCTCATCAGTTCCTCAGGCTTTTGGAAATACACTTTGCAGACCTGTTTCTAAGAGAAAAGGAAAATGGAAATAAATAAGGTTCTTACCTAAATATACAAAATGGGAAAGCTTGTCAAAGACTTAAGGGAATTTTTTTTTAAAAAAAAGGCAAGCAAGAAGTGGTGACTTGGGATTTATAAGGGCAACTAGGAAAGTGTATGTACAGCTTTTACACTTAAAAAATCTGCCAAGTCATTAAAAAAAACTTTGTCAGTAGGCACTCCTCCAGTCATTCCTGGAGTTTTTTTCCCCCTCTCCTCATTTCATGCCTTTATCTTTGTCTTAAATTCTGTGAAGTGATACCTTCCCACTGTCCTTAGTTGGTAAAGGCATCTCATAAGTTCTGAGCCCTACAAAATTTCAGGCATTCTCAACCACAGTGGGGTGCCTTAAAATGCTCTGAAAAAGATCAGGTTTTTGTCAGGAGCCAGCAAATTCCTTTTACAATGTGGGCAAGGCAGCAGCCGCAGCCTGTTGGCATCTGTGGGGATGAGTCAGGGTACCCTAATCCTCCAGAATTAAGTAATGCATTCTCAGCCGGTGCCCTTGCATCATTCCTGCTGCTCTCCATCAGATGGACTGTCCTCAGCTTAGCATCGAGGTGTGCTTTTGACTTTGCTCCCACAAGGGCATGTAAAAAAGGAAACAGCCTCCCCCGTGCAGCAGCACAATAAATATCCTGGCAGGTCTCAGTCCATAAACTCTGTTATAATCTCGCAGTTTATGGCTATCTTGTTACTTGTCAAGAAAACCACGAGCAAATCTTTTGTCAGGGAATGTGAAATGCTAAGTAGGGAAATGCAAAAGCACAGTTGGGTTTTTTTGTTTTGTTTTGTTTTTAGGAGGCTCGTATTGATCGCCTTGCACCAGAAATTGAAATGGGTGATCTGTGGTGTGTTTGAAGCGTGACTGAGAGCATTTGCGCTCTGCTGATTTATTCTGCAGAGGCGCGGGTTTGGTTAGTGTTGCCGTAGCACTGCTGCAAGCTGTGGTGGCGGGCTGCCTTCCTTAAGAAGTAGTCTGTGGTCCTCAAGGTTGCTCCTGCACTCGGTGGAGCTGGCGAGATGTCCCATGTCTTGTGGAGCAGGACTGTAGGAATTGGCTGACCTGCGAGTGTTCATGCACCAGTGTGGCTGATGGCTGCTGAAAGAGTACATCTTCCCTGCTCTCTGTGCCCCTCCCCCTCCACCTCATTTTTGATCATGGATACATCCCTTGAAGATACAGGGGATGTTTTTGACAGCCCTGCCAGGATAGCATTGGGTAAACCTTTGCAGAATAGATGTGCTGAACTAGTTAAAACCAACAAGCAAAAGTGCATGTATATTCATTTTAAGTTAGCATTTAATTGTATTATACTAGAACTGAGTGTTAGACAGTTTGGCATTCTCTAATAGTTGGTTAGCAAAGTCTTTTCCTCCCATCAAAAATATCTTTCCAGTTGGATCGCCTTCTGTTTATTTGTTTGCTTGTGTTTTGATCTTGAAAGACAAAATAGCTGTTCATTGCACAACAAAATAGCTGGATATAGTTTCTCGAAATGCGTGCTTAGAGGGTAGGAAGTCTTGTCTTCCTCAAGTCTGTCTTGGGTTTAAAGCATACTAATAATGAAACTACTCTCGATGGGGGCAAGGCAGACTCTGTGGGCAAACTTGCATGAACCCGAGGTGGCTCGGTGAAGAGTGTGCGGCAACGGTTGAAGCAAATGGCTGAGCACGAGGAGATGGGTTTGCTTCCTTCGCTGCAGCAACTGGAACCGAAATTAATTTTAAACAGCTCGCTTGCTTTTCAAATCTGGGACGTGTCTCCCTTTACTTCGGAGATCTGAGAAAGCAAGCTTTAGAAAACAAAAAGCATTGTTCCTGGTAAGGAACCGTCAATCGGTCCGTCATGGTTTTCAGTTGTTTCCGTGATTATGCTTGTGAAAGAGATTAAAATACTTCCCTTTTATTATCAGCAAAGTGAATTCCCCTGCTGCCCCTTCTCACAAAGCCTGGCTCAGCAATGCCTTCTCCTTCACTTTCTGTTCCAGCCGGTCTGTATGTGGCAAAATTTGTTTTAAATTCACCGTCTTGGCGGTGGGGTTAAGTTTGGAGTTCTCTCACTTCTGCCAGACTCCCCATCATTGTCTGGAGAGCTTAAGTATAATTGCTGCTTCTGGTTTTATGAATATTTTTCGGAGCATTCTTCACATTAGTAAAACCACAGAGCATATCAGTAAAGCTGTGCACTGAAATGCAGTTTGTGGGGTTTTCTCTCTGGTCTTTTTATTGTTGTTCTTAACGTGTTTCTCCTATCTTTTCTCTGAAAGCAGCTCTGTGGTCAGGAATGCTTATCGTGTTGTATTTGGTCTGACTTTTCATGGTTTAAACAAGCATTTTTTTAAAATGTTGTTGGACAGTAAGTGAGGATGTTTTCTCATTGCCTCACTACATGCGGAGTTCCCATCTACTGTGCCTTTTGTGCACTTGCAAGGCAATTTGAAGCCAAAATATGAAGCTGATGTTGCTATTTATATTACTTTAGCAGACTCGTTGCCTATGGCATTTTTTTCTCCAACGCACTGAACAGAGAGAGTGTGTGAAGAGTTTAGCATATTGAAACCGAAGACCCACATACACCTTGTGTAATTTTCGATTACTTAGCGATTGATCCGGGAATCCTGTGTTTGAACAGCCCGGTTTAAAGAGGCGCTGTCTGTTCTTGCCCTGCCTCAAGCCATAAACTCTCCCAATGGCTGAGACCCAACATGAGGTTCTCCTTAACCTGTGTACAGGCAGGAGACTAGGGACAGCATTGAGAGCCAGTAACTCTGTTCCGACCCCATCCTGTTTGAAGTTACAAATTAAATCTACAATCCAGTCGTGGGACAAGAGGAGCCTGCCTGTCACTGGGGGTGCTGGTGGCAGTGGCACTGGAGCTGCAAGGTTCTCTAAGCGCCACATCACATCCCCACCCAGGAGTCTGGCTGCACCTATTGTGATTTACAGCTCTATGTCTGCATTCTCAGCTTGGGACAATTTTGAGGAAAGGTTGGTCAACGTGCTGCTAATGAACTGTTCGCAGTAATACAGCAAGCGCCTGGGTTCAGCACTCTGAGTGGGGTCCGAGGCTCATATAATTAGCATTAATGTTAGGTATGGAACGCCCTGGTATCAGCTGACTTATCTCATTACGACCGATTGCTGTTTCATGAATCCAATAAAACGTGAGTTTTTGAGACGGGGTAGTGAGGGTGAGAGGAAGGCGTGAAATTAGATTAGAATCTACAGACTGGCTACCATGCCCCCATCCAAAGCAGTGTCCAGGCATCTCTTTCACAGAAAGCATGGGCTTTGTTTTTTGAGGGGTCTGAGCCAGAATAGTACCGTTCTGGGAAAGGCCTTCTATCGTGCCCTTAAAAAGGTGTATTTTTTTCAACTTCCTTTACTGAAATCTGGAGCTTCTGACTCAACCGTAGTGAGCGATTTAACCAAGCAATTACGCAGTGTTTTGAAATACTGAGAATTCTGCGTCGGTCTGATCTCCTTTTGCTCCTGGAACACGTTTCCATGATGCGCACCAGCGACTTCGTGACTGCAGCGTGGAGCTGAGCTGCGTGACGACACCCGCGCTGGCAGGGAAAGGGGTGACTGTACTGCCCGCTGTGACAGCAGCCGGGCAGAGATGAGTTGCTTGAGAAAGCACTTACTGCTAATCTCCTGACTCGGTTGTAATTTAAAATCCTTCTCCAAACCACCTTTTTTCTTGTTTTAATTGGTAATTTTTTACTCATAAAGGAAATGAAACCTCAGGCAGATTGAGGAATGCAGCGCACGCTCCTGGAAGAAACAGAGTAACTGCTGAAAGACAGAGCATGAAATACAGTCAGTGCTAAGACACTAGGGTTGGTGAGCAGGAGGAAGGGCTTGGCCTGATCCCTGCGCTTGTCAGAGCTTTTAAGCAAGGCAAGAATGAACACGCCGTAGGGTTATAGAGTGTCTGAGGTTATACCTGCCGCGAAAGAGCAGATTAGCATGCTGTGGTATTTCATTTGAGGTTTCAAAAAGTTATCATATCCGGATAGCAAACCCGTGTATAGAAACCTACTGCTGTTTGTTCATGAAGTCATTTCCTTCATACTGAGGCCTTTATGAGAAAACCTAGTATGCTCTCCAAGATGGGCCTTACTAAGTACTGTCTTCATTCATAAAGGGAAGAAATGTATGGGTTGGGTTTTTTTTTTTTTAAAGCATCCTCAGAGTCTCTAAATCTGTGATGCTTTCACAACAGGAGGATTGACAGATGACTAAGTGGATTTCCCCGTTACTTTTTACATCATTTCACAGATTATGAATAGTTTCCATAGGATGAATTTTTTTCATGCTGCCGAGTAGTTCAAGTGGAAGAATGGCTAGTAATAGCAACTGTGCCTGGTACACACAGGGCCTTGTAGTCTCTTCAGTTACATTCAATATAAATACTGTAGGACAGTCGTACTCTTGTGAGTCCTCGCTGTCCTTTGGGTAGTTCCTTATGCCCTATAAATATATACAAGCACTCTCCTAATTCTCACAATCTCATGTGTCCTGGGCACAGATCTGGAGACACAAAGCACCCTGTTTATCCTGACTTTACTCCAGGGTGCTCTGAGAAATAGCTGTCTCCTTTAAACCCAGGGTGTCAGTGTCCTTGCTCTTGAGCTGAGGTGATGAGTTTAGCTCCCTGGCTCCTTACTATCAGACAACTTCCTCTTCCTTATTTAAAAAAAAAAAATTGAATAGAAGTCTGTATGAAATGCAGATTATTTTTCAGAAAACCTTGTCATGTTCCTCAACCAAACAATTAATTGTTTTGCTCGTTCATGATACTTCGCCTATGTAGAAGCATACTGACTGCATTTCATAAGCCAACTGAATTGGGCTCACAATGGGAGAGAGTTAGGCTTTCATCATTAGCGGTGTAGGTCTCAGTAACAGGCATTTAGTGAGTATTTGTGGCCCTTTGCTGGCTAGGGCATTTGATGTTGCTGTTTCAGCAGCAGTGGTGCAGTGGGCCCAGTAGTGCTCTGTGTTGATGCATGGAGGGCGTGCAGGGAAGCTTTCATTTTCTCCTCTGCCAGTACTTGGCTTTGGGGGAATAATGGGCAGAATCTGCTTGCCACGTTTTGCTAGTAGCTGCTACATAACTTTTGTAGTCGGTGTTGTTCTCCTGTGGGTCTGCGTGGTCTTAGGGGGTGTTGTCAGTCAAAAGCAGCTCCTTGGGAAGGACATCTATAGTAACTGAAGGTGGAAAACAAACACAAGACACTGTCTTACCTATTAGGGCTCCATCATCTCCTCGGCATGGGGTTGGTTTTTTTTGTCTGCTAGGGTAAGAATTGTGTGTGCCTATCTATTTGTTCAATTTGTAGTGCCTACTTGGGTTTTCTCAATGTGTTGTAATTCTGAGAAGGTATAGTATCTTGAGTTTTTAGTTTTGTGCCTGTTACATTGTAATTCAGAAAGTTGATGTTACTGAGTGAAAGTTAAATAAGTTCGTGTGGTTTGGAATATTTGTTAAGCATCATATGTGCTACAGAGCCTCCAGGCATTTTAGGAATAAGCTACTTTCCAGGACCTCTGATGACATCCAGATAATACATGATATTGGCCAGAGGTAAAGCTGCCTCTTTTTAACAAACTGTTGCAAATTTCCACTACTTGCCTTGGAGGAAACCTGTCCTTTGGGAAATGGAAATTTATTTGGGACTCATTCCAAGATAGAGTTATGTTCAAACCTTTGCTTCAGTCTGGAAAGAAACACAGACAAGAAGAATATAATTTTAATGAGTACAAGATGCCGGCAAAGTGCTGCTCCGAGTTCATCAGTAAATGAACTGTCCCAACCCTGGCAGCAGTATCTGGCTGATTTGTCTCCATCAAAGGGCCTGGCGTGGGGTCAACAGGACCCAAACCCCACTGGCGGCGGGATGGTTTTCTGATGGATGAGTGTGCTGAAGCAGCTGAAGGCAGGAGCTGGGGCGGGGGTGTGCACGGGAGGTGAGAGGGAGGGTTTGGCTGCTGTTGGGAAAGATGTGATGATTTGACAGTTTTGCTGTGGTGGAAATGGGTGTTTTGGGTGAGATTCATCAGTTGCTTTGGCCTGTGGAGACATCTGATGAGACCAGAGCCAGTGGAGAAGGGGCGTGCAGGGTGATTCTGGGACTAGGAGGAAGGGGAAAGTGAGGGGAGGAGAAGGAAAAAGAGGAACAGAAGAGGTCCATTCGTTTGAGGGTGCTCCCTGGACCGGATGGCCAGCCTGTTGCTGTGTTCCTACAGGCCAGCTCTTTCTTGAAATCCCTGCTATGTCCTGCACCCCCAGGACCAGGAGGGGGAAGGATGCCATGGGAGGACTAGCTATTTCCAGTTGTCAGCAAGAAAGGATAAGCAGATAGAGGACAGACAGGAAAGTGGAGCAAATTTTTTGTTGTAGCCTGCTCACATTAATGAGAGGAGTTGCGAGGCGCCTGTGTACTAGTTTTGATTTTGCTAAGCCAACTGATCTGTAAAAGCAGAGAGTAAATCCATTTTCCCCCCACTACTTTAGTAATTGGCAGAAGGCAGAAAGTCATTGTTGACTGAGAATAAACAGATTTCAGGCATTCCTAGACTGAGAAACCTGCTTAGCTTTCTAAAATGGGTCTCCCTGGTGCTCTGCTAAAAGCTTAATTGGCTGACATTTTGTATGTGAGAGATTTACTCTTCTGGCCTAAATTGAGTTATTTTGTGTAAATGTTTTTGTGGGGTTTATAAAATATTCTCCTCAGAACATACATGTGTGTGTAAACTCTGTGGACTGTTTCTTTTGAAAGAGTAATAACGAGTACTAGATGTTGTGGCTTTGGCACACAGAGGATAATTTAACATGGAATTCAGTTTACACTTTTAGTTAACCTCGTAAGGGATTTTGTTGGTTAAAAACTAAATATCTACTTTCTTTTTTCTTTTTCCCCTGAAAAAGCAGCTGCTAAGATACAGTCTTCCTGTAATTATGAAAAATGATGGCTGTGCTGGTCATACCGAATATTGGGGATGGACAGCCCACTCTTAAGGATGACATTCTAAACTGTGTAACCGCGGGGGCATCGCCATTCCATGTACAGTGCAAGACTTTGGGAGCACTTGGACCCTTTATGAGTTGCCAGATCCCATCAGGAAGGAGTTAATGTCATCACAAGCCATTCTTATTACGCGCTTTGACAGCGGCCGGACTGTCTCCTCCTCTCTTCCTTGCAGTGCTTGAAAGTCATCTCGCACACTTCCTCGCTCTGTTTTTAATACGTTGTAATTAGTATTTTCATTCAAGCTTTAAAATTCCTTGGAGATTTGCCTAGGAGAGGGCTGTGCACTTTTAACCCAACTGCAGGAAAGGGATCTGCATCGTATTAACCG
This sequence comes from Hypotaenidia okinawae, assembly GCA_027925045.1. Classification (NCBI taxonomy): domain Eukaryota; kingdom Metazoa; phylum Chordata; class Aves; order Gruiformes; family Rallidae; genus Hypotaenidia; species Hypotaenidia okinawae. The sequence goes on from BSDF01000002.1 coordinate 67,996,481, forward strand.
TGAAATTTGCAGGTCAGCTTTGGAATTTCAATATTTGGTGTTTATAACTTGCTGCCTGGTTTGGGCTCTTTTGTTTCGCATTAATTTCCACCTCTTGTGCTCCCAAACGTGACTCTGCGTCTCTTCCCACCCCCTCCTTGGATCCAAGTGCTTACTCCATCCAAATAGATGAACTTTCTTGGCAGGAGTACGCAGAGCTGCAGAGTTGCTACTTGGGGCTGTGCTGGTGATCTGGAATGAGTTTTAAACATTAAAGCTTGTTTACATTCAGATTTGACAAGGGCTCCCCTTGGACCTTTTTTTTGTATGCTGTTAGTACAGTTGATGTCTAGTACAGTAAAGCTGCCCCTGTGCCTCACCCCCCGCCCCCAACTGTAGGTGCCCAGCAGTCTGGGTTGATGCTGCACTGAGGATGGAGAAGCCTAATTTCTTGGGGAACTGGGGCATGTATGGTGGCTTTGACTGTGTCATCCTGCTCCACGTAGCTTGTGAACTTGTCCGGTTCCTAACCAGGAGATGATTAGAGTCCTTCAGATAATTCACCATTTTGTTTTTTTCTGATGGAAGTGAGCTGGAGAAATCCCAAAGCTGGTGGCCCCATGAGCAGAAAGGCAAGCAAAACTCAGCAGCTGTCTCCATGCTTGATTGCGTCTGTCCCTCCTGCCCAGTGACTGCAGGAGAGACTCTGGCTCATCCAGGAAAGCTGGCAGGGATGGAGGGAGGCTGTCTCATTGCTGCAGCCAGAGGAGCAGAGGAACTTCGGGAGCAAAGGCCATGGAGCCAGGGGAGAGCCCTGCTCCCTTGCCCACCAGCCCCAGCTGTAGATGCTGGGATTGAAAACATACAGCACAGTTGCAGTGACAATTGTTTTATGCAAGATCTGGACTGGTTTAGGAAAACAGTAATGTCTCTGGAAATTGTCAAAGGTGCCAGCTGTGTAAAATGGGCGGGTTGAGTCAGAGAGGCTGGGCTGCGGCAGGGCCCCAGGGGAAGGAGGGTGGCAGCAGAAAGGGCCCTGGTCTTGCTCCTGACTGGCTTTTTCACTTCCCTGGTGAGGGGAAAAGAAGAGCCTCAGCCAAAGGTTGTGGTCATATGTGTTATTAAGAAGGTGGCTACAACAGGCCCATTTTATAAATGTTTAATGGTGGCAGTTCATGCTCTCTGCATGTCGGTCTGTGCCCTAGCAGGGTATGCTGATCTCGCATGCCCTCAGCCGCCTCTTAGCCTTGGAATAACACAACCCATCCCATCGGCCTGGTTGTGCCAGGAAATGCTTCGGCGTTGCCGCATGCTGGGGAAAAAGTAATCCCAAGTATAGTCCTTCCCTGTCTGCCAGGGGACCACTGGGAGGTTTTTGTGGGGCACTGCTTTCCCTGCTTTGCTGTGAACGGCTTCTGCGGTGCCTGCCCTGTGCGGCAGCCTCTTCTGGAGTAGGAGCTTCCAAACACTGTGAACCCAGGGCTGCCACTCTGTAGCTTGGATCAGGAAATAAAATATGTGCCTGAAGGCATTCAGTCTTCTGGGGTAAATACTGCATTATTAACTCCAAAAGGTTAGTAATTGGAACTGTAGATGGAAATGAGATAAACAAAGTCCGTATATTAAGATGTTAACTAGAACCTGGAATGTGCTTTTTTGAAGTTAAATGGTATGGTTTGAGCCAGACTGGTGGCTCGCTTCGGCCTAGAGGGGTGAGTCCTGCTCCCTCCTCCTTCCTCATCTGCTTTGAGTTGCTGCTATCTGCTCTGCCCGTCATATCAGCTCTGTCTGCGCAGTGAATGTGATCAATTTGTCGATTTGTTAGAAACCCAATCCAAAATAGAACAAAGAGGGAGGAGTGGGGATGCAGAGGAGGAAGCAGGCAGGACCGTGAGCACAGCAGGCTTGCTCGATTACACTGTCACCACACCCTTGGACAAACACAGGCTCCCTGACTGACATAAATCATCCCTTGGCCTTTCATTTGGTCAGCATCATAGCCCTCCTGAGAAGCAGCGGGCATGCCGGCTGACTCACGCTATGGGATGCCAAAGCCTTCCTGTGATGCCGATGCATGGCTCTGCACACAGATGTGATCTGACCTGGTTTTGCTTTCCAGCCTCTTTCCACAAGCCATGGCTGTGTTGCAGCCTTAGGGACTGAGCATTGTACCTAGCATCCTGGATGAGCTGCAGGAGTGAAGGTGAAATCTGTGGCTTCTGTCCTTATTGGTAGTTGCTCTGTAGATGTTCCAAAGATGACTAGTATGTAGTAGAGAATATAACTACATGGTTTGGCAGAGAATATAATTTATTATAGAATTGTTAAAGCAGTTAATAAACTAATACCCATCAAAAATTGAATGGTTTATATTACAGAAAGAACACCTGGCCAAAATTTGATGGATTATTTAGGCTCTGTAAAAAGTACCAATGTTTCCTGTTGTTTCCCAGATGATTTTTTGACAAGGGTTATGTTCTGTGACAGCAAATAGTAGCACACATGGTAGTCCATTAAGCTGATCTGTGGTGAGCCTGTGAAAGTGCTTGTTGAGTCTGATAGCCTCTTCATGTCAGTTACGGGTTGACCTAGGTGCCATGCAGGGAAGAGGCTGTGAGAATGCTGCGAGACTGACCTAACCAGTCACAAATGTGGTGCTACTGTGGGTGTTGTAAGGGCTTCTGTTGTATCCAGAAATTACAGCTTGTGTCATTACGTTTTGGTAACATGCTGCTTAAGTAAATGAGGGAACTGGGAGCTTACCACTGTGAGCATGTTCATTTTGTTGATAAGCTCCTGGAAGCAGTAGCAGGCATGAACTTGCTCCTGTACCTGTGTCGTGCGCTGCACGCAAAGTTCCTGTGGTTTGCATGCCACTGAAGTCTGGTGCATCCAACACACCCATGCATGCAGGTTTGGTTGGGTGGGTGGGCCCTTCCCTGTGTGGCCTCCCCCATCACCAGAAGATCTTGTAGCCTGGTAGAGGTAAGGATTTAACTGGTCCGCTATTTTCACTTTGGAGCTTTGGACTGAATGGTTTCTGCCCCCTCTCCCTTCAGAGTATTATATGCTTTGAACTTTTGCAATGTCTCCCATGAAAAGACCTTCATGGAGTTTTGCAGCCATTACTTCCTCCTACGAATCTTGTCAGGCTGTCAGGGAGTATGACCATCCTTCTGTAAATAAGGAGTGCAGCATACAGAGCAACTTCCTGGGAGTCACACGCAAACACAAGGCATGAGCTTTTCCCAGACCTCCTCCTTGCTGTTGGGTTTTTACGTCGTGGCTGTCCATCCTGCTGACACTGGCAGAGTCCTCTTCTGTGGAGCTGGAGTTGAGCAGAGCCGTCCGGCTGTGTAAAGCTGGGGGATGCTGTGTTTGAGGTGCAAGGTGTTTTCCTTCCTTGTGCAGTTGGCAAGCCATGTCACAAGCAGCGAATCTGTCATGGCAGCCTCGCTATCCCCACCCTCTTCAGTGTACGCAAAAAGGGGTTGGGATGGAGGAAATACATTCTGCTCTCTCAACAACTTGTGTTAATCATAAGCAGTGATGTCACAAATTAGATGCTTCCTCCTTCTATTTCCTCCATAGTTCCTGGAATAGACTCTGAATGGTGTCTTGTCTCATACCGCGGTAAATCAGCCCTGAACAAAGGTGTTATGAACAGGACTACCCACAGATGTCATGGGAAGGAACGAAAAATTGCAAGGCTTTACTTTCATGCTATTGTTGCAGAACTTCTTTTTCTCTTTCCTTCGTAAATGATTCAAAGCTCTAAGGAGGGTAACATCCTCTTTTTAAAACCTGCCATCAAACAGAAAGGAAGTGTACAATGCAAACAAAAACCCAAATTCTGTTTAGGTAACAATGACCTGTCTTTTAAGTTGTCCACGGTGTGTGGTCCACAGAGCTAAAGTAGCTTCTGTTTAATTTATAATATGCACATGCTTTGCAGAGTACATCAGGGAAAAAAAGAAAGGGTGGGGGGAGGGAGAAGAAGAAAAAAACCCCAAACCCAAAAAAACCTTGTGGAAGAGGGGGGCATTTGAAGCAAACTGACAGACTGTTTATTACGCAGCGTATAACTTACCAAATGGCTTCATTTTTCTTAGTGGTCCAGACTTGTCACTTCCATTTGGCAAACTCCAACGCTGCGAAGTCTGAAAGCAGCTATTATTGGCTTCTGCCTGAACTGTGCTCAGCTCGTATAAATTTGGTGTCTGATCTTTTATAATGAGATTAATAAATATTTATTTAAGCAGACCAAATATCGCCAGGCCTTTCCTACAAAATGTGAATTTGAACGCAGTGCAAGGTTTTCAGGTAGGCATGTGATTGCTTAAATATGTATAATTTAGCTTCACACATTTATACCTGCTGCTTTTTTTACCTCCTCAGTACCCCTCTCTGTTCTGCAGTGCTGTATGTAAAATATGTAGCCAAACATACAGGCAGGGACTGTTTGTTATTAGATAATCGTGTTAAGAATGTGCAAAACGGGGTGGTTTTAATGTGGAAGAGAACAAACAAGGTACCTCTTGTTCAGCACAGCGTGCGCCTTTTCATTTTACTTGGGCCCATCACTCCAGTGTATTAGGTATATTAAGGGTTTAAACTGTGTACAGCGTGGACAGTCCTGCTGAATCTGTTGAAAGATGCTTCTCAATTCCATCCTTCCCCCGATCCTTTCCTGTAAAAAGACCAGCTGTCCCATAGCATGGTGCCATTGGTTTACCGATAGTGTGTGTGTGGAAAGGACTTTCGGGGTGCTGTTGGAAGGGGTGTTGTGCTTAATGAGAGCGAGTGAAGTGTGGCCTCTGGGTTACCCTGATGCTCCATCACTGCCAGTTCTCAGATTTGGGCTCAGCCAATGTGATTTTCTGTTCTCAGACGGGACTGTGGGGCTGTTTGGCAGCTGGCTGTGCAGCCAAGCGTGGGGGTTTTCAAGGGTAATGCAACATGCCAGGCTGGCAATGTGCCCTGTGAGGGACGGGGGAGTCTGTTTGCCCTCCCAGCTGCACAGCCTCGGCTCCTGCAGCACCCCAGTGTCTTGTCCTGCCCCTCTCCTTGCCAGAGGTGTCACCCCGGCCTGGTTTAGAAAGAGGGAGGGGATGCCTGAAAGAAGTTGGCAGGGAAATAGGGAAGAATACTCACTCTGGATCCTCAGAAGTTGCCGGGTATTGGGCTACGTTTTTCTTCCTGTTTCCTTCTACCTTCCAGGAGGTTGTAACTCACCCTCTGCTCTTTCCCAATAACTCCCTAAGGCTGTTGTCCCTCATCCCTGAGCGTGTCTCTGCAGTGCCTGTTTCATGAATGTTAGGCAAATGCAGTGTTGGAGATGATGTTCCTGAAGGACTCCACATGTTCAGTCCTCTCTGCAAACCTCCTCAGATTGGAGCTTGGGAGTGGAAGGTGGGAAGGGAAGCGTATACATGGTCCCACCTTCCCCAGGCTCCCATCCAGGAGGTACCAAACTTTGTCTCAGAGGAGGTTTCAACATTGGATGAATCACATTGTTACATAATACCTTAGGAGCTAAAATTTTCTGCTGTCAGTTCTCTGGTATCCTTCAGCCTGAATGAATGATTCCTCCTTCCTGCAGGAAGGCTAGAGACATGTATATGATTCCTCCACGTCTTGCTATCAGAGGTAGCTGGGAGATTCAGAGTGTACCACGTGTTAGTAATTTGCCATTCTTTTTTCCTTGCCTTTATGACACCTGTCCTGTTGCCTGATAAGGGAATTTATCTGTAACACCAGTTCTTCCCGTATTTGTAGTTCTCCTCTGTGGTTGTCCCCTGTTGCTCGTGAATTTCCAAAGATTTCCCTTTGAAGTCCAGGAAAGCTTTTATTTTAAGAATGCTCTGAGGAGTTCAGAAAGGCTGAAGCTTGTGGTCCACATGCATGGAGTTTAAATCTGTGTGGTAGGTTTAGGCTGTTAAAACTTCTCCTTTATGTTGTGGTAAGTAGGAAGACTATGTTTTGATCTTCTGTGTGCCATTCTCCCTAATGTCTGATGTCAGGGGACTTGCATTTGGATTTTTCCTTTTGTTTTTCCTAGGAGAGAGAAAAAACAAACAACATAAAATAGCCCCCAAAAGATGAAGTCAAACAGATTCCTCAGCAGTTGTGCTTCAGGAAATTCTGGGAGAGACTTGATGTGTATTGAAACCTCTCGAATCTCTTATGAGAGGGGGAGTGATGCAGGTTGAAGGCATTCTCGTACTCCTGCATCTTCACCAGTCACTGGTGGAGAGGGGAAAAGCAGCACACAGCTATGCAGTGTGAATAAACTCCTCTCTCATAGGTCCTCCAGCTCTTGCCTCTCCAGATAGTTTGCCGCTCTGCACTCCAAGGGTCTCCAGGAGCCTTCCAGGGAGAATGAGAACTCACAATTTGTGCATACTTAAACACAAGGCAGAGCCCTACCAATCCACCCTCTGAATTTTCTTGACAAGGTTTCTTTGTGTATTGTAAAGAAACAAAGGACCTAAGGTAATTTTTCTACCTACACTGCCAATTTTCTTTATGCATGCTACCTTTAAGGCAGATTCACAGGGAAGGCATTTTTGGCATCAGTCAGTGTGAGTCAGCAAAACTTTCCATCGATGTACACAAGTCCTGACAAAACCTGCATTTCAGTCACTGCTTTTGATGCACACCAGGGCTCCGGTGAAAGTGGATTTCTTTCTGCTTGGCCACCTCTGCCATTACAAGAACGTGACAGGAGGAAGAGTTTAGTTTTCTGTTGTTTTTGGGGCAAAATGCAGAACTGGTTTCTTTAATTTATCCCTGCGGATAATGTGGTAGTTCATCCTGACCCAGAACATTTCTTCCAATTTTACTTCTTTGGTTCTGGGTGAGCATTGTGTCTTTGCAGAGCAGGATTTACATAAGCTGGATATTAGAACGGATGTCAATTTTTTTGAATGTAACTTCAAAGAATAAGAAAAACAGAATGTTCTTTCCTCTATTTTGGAGCTAAAAATATTTATCGCATCTTGAGGTTTCTGGTCTTTTTTTTAAAATGAAATCAGAATATTTAATCTTTTGGTTAGCACTGCCCCTGGCATTCATTACTGGAGGCCATTTGATCAAATGCATGTTCAGGCTAGGTCAGAAAGGAGTTTTGTACATCTTTACCTGCCATTCATTCGCTGAGTACGGGACATTGATAGCCTTATTTGGGCCAGGACAGCGCTTGGTTGCTAGGTCTTTTAAGCTACTTCCCACAGATTTTGATTTAAAATATGCATAACTAATAGAAGAGCTCTTGGAACACAGTATGTATTTAAAACCCTGTAATAATTTGTTTCTGGTTGGTACACAAGGCACATGGCCTGTTTATCATGGCTCCTAGTTAGTGGCTGCTCCCGTTAGAAGGGTCCCTGTAGCAGTGGGTGGGGTATGTGAGAGCAGAGGGAACAACTATGGGAGAGGTGGAAAAGGTCTTTAATTCTGTTGTCATGTTGTCCCATGTCCCCCCACCTTCTGCTCCCGCCCCCCCCCCCCCCGAGTCCAGATCTCTGATGCTAATGCTCGTTGTAGAGGGAGGCTGCTCCTGTAGTGCAGCGTGATTGCAGAGGACTTGGTTGTGTACAGATATTTTTACTGGTTTCTCTATGATTATGAATGTTAACTCGTGCCACTAATACAGTAACCACCTTGTGCTCTTAGGAGAAGCTGTATGGACCATTTAGGAATTACCTGTCTTTCCTCTGATACAAATAATGGGTTTAAGATATGCAGCTTCCCCCTCCCCCCCTTCTTCGTTTTCTGTTTGTGCAAACCCCAACTGAATATGTTTTCCTTTAAAAATCCCTTAGCAGTAGAGACACTTGTGTGTTGCAACAGTTCAGAGACAAATGCTGCTGCTCTTAATACTTCTGTGACCTGGGAATAAGTCTTAGAGAGCAATACTTAACATTTCCCCTGCTTTAACTAGGGGCAGCAGTGATATTGCTAAGCTTGGTTACAGAGCTCCGGAGGAGATGCATTTGCCTTCCTTTTTTAAAAGGGTCTTCCTTTTTCATTTTTAAAAAATGGGAGTTATGTTTCCCCTTTTCCTGTCTGTGGGAGCTTCCCCAGACTGCCATGACTTCTTAAAGGTGATGGAGAGTGACTTAGCCACTTCATCTGCCAGTTCCCTCAGGATCTGTGGATACATCTCCTTAGGTCTCATGGACTTGTGCACCTTAAGGTTTCTAAGATATTCTTGAACCTCATCATCTCCTACAGTGAGCAGTTCTTCATTCTGCCAGTCCCTGCCTTTGCCCTCTGTGACCTGGGCGGTATTGCTAGAGTCCTTGCTGGTGAAGACCAAGGCAAAACATATTTTGAGTACCTCAGCCTTCTCCATATCCTGGGTGACCAGGTCTCCTATTCTATTCCAGAGGGGACACACACTTTCCCTAGTCTGCCTTTTATCAGTGACATACCTACAGAAGCTTTCCTTGTTGCCCTTGATGCCTCTGGCCAAATTCAGTTCCACCAGAGCTTTAGCTTTAGCCTGTCTGATCAGCCAGCCCACTCTCACTTCTATGACCCAAACTGGAAAATCTTTATCATTTTGGAGAGCTACATTTGTGGCTATCATAACATCTTACCCCCAACTTTGATGTTTGGGCAGGTCCGGTGCCTGGGATGGCAGTAAGTGCCAGGGGCAAGGCTGCTGGGCGGTACCAATGTTAATTAAAAGCAGTAGGTAATAGGCACAGGGTGGATGCAGGCCACGGTGTGGCCGTGGAGGTGGCAGTGGGCAAGAGCAGGAGGAGTGCTGTCGTGCCGCATTATCTCAGGGAGCTCTGTGTGCAGCGACGGACTTACCACACTCGTGTCTTCCCACTGCCTTGTGAATGAAAAAGAAAGTAAAATAAAAAAAGTAATTGTCAGTGTTGTCCCAACACATTGTTGTGGCCTTCCCAAGACAGAGCAGTGTGATCTTTGTTTGCTTTTAGGAAGCGCAGGCTCGTGCTGGCAAGGGGTAGAGTTGAGGAAGGAGGATGTGGGCTTGAGAGCTGGAACTGGCTTGACAGGCTTGGACTTAAAGCTTTTTATTTTAAATAGGGGATGCTGGTCCTTAGTAGTTAGACACTTCTAGGCTCGTTGTTCTTGAGCAAATAATAAAGTAAAGAATAAATTGTTAAAGCCAGCCGAAAAGGTGTCTGGGGCCGTCCGTGTTAGCCAGTTGCAGCACTTCTTTCCCCGCTGACTTCAGAAGCCGTGCTTTCCTCTCCCGCGGCAGAGCTGGGTTAGCAGTCACCGGCACCACGTTTCCGCTGTGTGCCTCTGGATTCCCGAGCCAGTTGTTTGCACCACGAGTCTCTTTCTGGGGCAGCCTGCATGGCAGGGTGGAAGGGGTTTGTGTGTGTGTGTGTAAAGGCCTGAGCTGTCATTCCTTTCTACGCGCTGTGAGGTATGGAAATATAATTATTGGTGTTTACATAGGAGGAAGTGGAAGCACAGAGCTGGTTCTGTGTGAGGCCGGCTGGGAAAGCTGGGGCAGGCTGGGATGAGAAACACCACCACCCGGTGTCCCTCTCCAGCCCTTGAGGGACAGCATGGTGTGCAGGGCTGGCTGGCTCGGCGGGCACACGAGGGGAGATGCAAAGGTGGCTGGGACAGAGAGTATTCGGCCAAAAATGTTTATCGTTCAGAATCAGTGGCATCATTTATTTAGTGTGTTATTTTGGGTGGGTTTGCTCCCTGTTTTCTTCTTGCAAAGGCACTATGCACGAAGTTTAAAGATTCATGAGATCCCCTCTTTGCTGTTTTACACCGAATTTGCCCAAACACAAAGGCATCTCCTCCGTTTTAAAAATGAGTGTACATAGGGTTCCTCACATTCGAACAGTCGCAAACTTTAATGCTGAAAAACCTCAGCCTGAAAGGAAACCTTTTTATAGTCTCCACGTGAGGGAATATAAATAGATCTGTAGATTGAAGGGCTCTTTCATCCCCTGTCTGGAGCAGCCGGGACTGCGGCTGCTTGTGCTGTGGAGCTGGTGGGTTTGCAGATTCCTTGGGAGCTGGGGAAGCCAATTAAGGGAAAAGCAGTTTCTCCTTTAAAGTACAATGCAGTATATATACCTTTTCAGATGCCTACTCCCTTCCTCCCCACACCTTTTCTTTTTGGTGGAGGGTATTTAATGAACAAGTCCCACGCCACTTTGAACAAAACCACCACCATTCTTCTTCTTCTTCCCCCCCCCCCTTTTTTTTTTTTTTTGCTTTTTCATGGAAACTGTGACTCATAAAATATTTTAATCCCTGTTATTGAGCATAATTAAAATGAAGATTGTTCCCTGGCAGTGTGTTTTTGATTTAAGAACTCTTCATACTGTGAGTACTCTCTCCATTGAAGAATGACATATAATAAGTTGATGAAATTAGAAGTTTTGTAAGACACTGTAATCATAACCTTTTCTTACGTAAATTAAAATATTTTGTAATTTTTAATTTTCTTTGCTTTTACACACAGAGACACATCATTTGAAGATGTACGAAGCCCATTAACCTATTGGTTTAGAAAGGGAGATGAGGAAAAAATAGCATTGTCTTTAGACAGTGTTGAATGCTCACAGCAGTTGTGATTTCAGATGAGGAAGGTGTGTTTCTGAAGGACCACAGGGAAGTTGCCTGATGCATTCTGGTTAAAAGAGAACAGATGAGCATCAATCTCTTAACTACGCCCAAAAAACATGGTGTTAGGTGGGCATAGGCCTGGAGGAGAAGTGGTGGCTTTGGCCCTTGGTGACCATGTCCCAGTCCTTGGCCAGGAGCTTTGTGCCTTCAGACTCCGGAGCTACTGAGTTTGCTGGGAGAGGAGGGTGGTGTGTGCAGCTTGTTAACAACCACACGCCATGTCTTCTTCTGGGGTTTCTTCCTGGGGACTCCTTAGGGTGTTGTGTGTCCTCCTTCATTCCAACACATGTGGGTCCTGTCACTTGCTGATGGGTATGGCCGTGGCCCTAAATTTGTACATACAGCTTCTGCAAAAAGAAAACAAAACCCCACAAACAAACAAAAAGTGAGGGGGGGAAAGACAGTGCAAAGAGAGCAGATGCTTGCAGCACCCTGTCTGTGTGTGTAGCTTTCACTTACAGCTTTTCTTCTTGCCCTTAAAACGCTAAGCTGCCTTAGAGCGAGAGCAACTGCCTTAGGAGCTGCATGGTCCCACGTACTATACACACCGCTGGGGAATGAAGGCAGACCACAAAACACACGCGAGCATAAATCCTTCAAGTTTGTAATTAAAAATACCAAGCATTTTTCTCTCCTTCTCAAGCACCACTGTTTTGCATGCAACAAGGTTAGGATGGAGAATTTTTTTCTTTCTTTTAAAATTGTCTGCACCATGGCTGTAAACTCATAAAGGGTAGAGGTTTCATTAGAAACCATCCAATTTAAAAGGGAACTGGGCGGGAGGTAGGAAACAATGCCGAGTGGGATGCCTAAATTGCTCAGGATGTTGTAAATAAGGCTGCCGCCTTTTGATCTTGTGAAGGGTCGCGGAGATGCCGTTGCTTTGACCAAAGGATGTTGGAGACAAGTGGCAAGAAATCAACCACCTTCCATCCTGTTTTCCACTGCCATTACTTGGCTTAGGGCTGGTGTTATTAAGGAGGTGTAAGGAAGCAGCTCAGACAAGGCTTCCCTTTAGGGTCTTGTTGTCGCTAGAGAATTAGAAAGCATGTTTGTTTCTGGTCTGTTCAGATGTTTTATGGCAGCCCGTTGTGCACTGCCTGCTTCGGCGGGCTACTGGCTCTCATTAGGCATAATGTCAGGCTGCTGCTTAGGCAGGAAAGGAGATGAAAGCCTGTGCATAACTGCGGAGCCTGGATGAAAAGTTCATATGGGGAGATTGCCTGTGCCTCGCACGGGGAAGAAAATCCCTTGCGTAAAGACCTCGTGCAGCTGAGGAAGCAGGGAACTCTGTCTCTGCGTGTCTACATGTACACATTCATTTATATATCTACGTATTCAAGTATTTGTTTATACAGACAACAAAATGTAATGCATGCATAAGGTGGGTTTCTTCATAAATGCTTTCAAATCTATATTTTTGGACAAAGATTTTGGGGGAGGCAGTTATTTCAAGGATCTCAATTAAGCTGAAGCCTGAGAGAAACTCATCTCTGGCTTTTGGTGAAGACGTTTAGAGGGGAACAAAGAGCACCCTGTCTCAGCATACCTCTGCCTGCCATGCATCAGGGAGGCAGAAGTGGCTTTTAACGCCACCCACATCCGTGGCCATATCCTGCATAGAAACTGCAGCTTTCCCTGCTCTCGTGGGCACGTTACTTGCTTCTCCACCTTCCCATCCCACCAGGGAGGAAGAGCTTTTGGTTTACACCACGGAGAAATGTGAGGCTTTCTCTGCCTGCCGGTTACCTTGCCTTTGCACTGCGGCGGTTCGAAAAAGCAGCTGACGGGCTGCGGCTCCTCTGTGGCGCGAGGGCAGCCGGGTCTGCTTGAACCAGCCTCAGCTCGGGGCAAATGCCTTCTGACATCGCAGTGCCGTGATCGTTTGAAGACACCTTCTGACGCTGAAGCATTGCTGTACCTTGCCTTACGTGGCACGATGTGAGCACGGGTTGTTGCAAGGATTAGTTTTGGGTCGGTCTTTGGATAGGTTGGGTTTGTTTTCTTTTAACATACAAGAGATTTTCTGCATTATTTAGACAACTGGATGGGGGAATTAGTTTATGAAAAATAATCACTTCCTGTTGAGATAATATCATATCTTTGTAGCAAATATAGTAAACTGGTTTCGTAAACCTCACTGGTTATTTACAGAAGCAATCTTTTCAAATATTGGTGAGGTCGTAAACTAGAAAACCTGATGCTAATCTGTGCTAAATCCCAGTGAAGCTGGGAACAGAAAATACTTCCAAGCATTTACTAGAAAGGTACATATTGGATGTGAATAATCACATTCTGATAATCATGGTTTTTTTGTGAGCTACTGTATTTTAACTCGTCTGGGGTCCATTATGGTGCGGTTCATAAACAAGATGGAACTATGTGGCTAATAACATGAAATGTTTCCTACTTTGATCTAATCAGAAGCCTGTCTTGAGCTGCTGGTTTAGATCTTCATCAGAGGAGAGGAGGATGTCGGAAACAAGTCCTTTAAGTGTTTCTCTCTTGGCAATTAGCCACAGGAGCTCCATTATTACTTTTTGCCTGGATCAAATGAGGTCAATGGCATGAGCTTCCTGCATGAGGTCTTTCTCAGAAGCAGCAGCAGACAGTAATTGCCAGCATCTCCATCCTGCAGGTCTCTGTCCCGACAGTGGCCACGGGACGCAGTCTAGAAGCGGGTGAGGGTTAGGAAAAGAGGACGAAGGACTTTGGGGCCACTGAGGGAAGCGGCAGTGTGACCATATTGCTTTGCATTAGGATAAATATTAATAGCTTTCAGAAGGTTGTGATGGTGGCGGTACGAGAACAAGACTCGCAGAAGGGGAGGCCTGTCCACTTTAAAATGATGAAAATACCACCCATCTGAAGTTCAGCTCAATTTTTTACCTCATTACTCTAAGAAAAGGAAAATTGCCTCAATGTTGATTTTAAAATGAATGCAATAAAAGCAGTGCCTGCACATATACCTGTGCAAATACGCAAACCTAAGGCTCTTTTTCCCCTATCTTAAAATGAATTTCCACTGCATTAAATCTGTGAATCAAAAGAAAATTATTTAGGCCTGTAATCATGAATTCACGTGTCGACTATTCCCTTGAAGCATCCTTGAGAGTTCCCTTAGCACCAGCCTGTGTCCTGATGAGGGATCCTGGGCAGATGCATGTGCCAGCATCATCTTTGGCAAACGTATGTGTTCTGTATTAATAGTAGTGTTATTCATTGACTTTCAGCTCTGTGGAATAACAGTAGAAATGAGAAAATTGTAGATTTGATAATGATCTATTGATGTGTCAGCTTTACCCCTGTGACCTATCATGTAGTTTCTGCTATGCAGTATAATTAAGTTGCCTCATCAAATGAGGCAATAGTCCTATCAATATAAAGCTTTTAAGAAAAAATAATATTCAAATATGCAAATACTTCATGTAGCAGTAAACCGTGTATTTAATTAGTACTGCTAAGAAGAATTTGGTTTGTGGAGGATTATTAATTTTGTTTGTAGAAAATTCTGGTTGAACTTGAGTCCATCTGTTGTGATGGGTGAAGTTTTTCTTGTTTTAAAAGTCAGAGGGTTTATTTTCAGTTGGTCAGTGTCTTCTGGAGCTGGGATGTATTAAATGGAGCCCAGTGCTTACCTGAGCTCCTGGCCCCAGGGGCGGGCTATTTTCTAAAAGCATCTGGTGACAGGCATTTGCATTTGGACTCTGGCATATCCTTTAAATTGGTACATTCGCCTTGGAGGTCCAGCTAGATGGTTTTAGTTGCTTTTATAGTCCTTCCCTTCCAAAAGAGAGACACACACCCCACTGCAGTGGCTCAGGAGAACAACCTGGAGCGTTTTTTTCTCGTGCGAGAGACGAATGCTGGGATGCAGCAGAGCAGGGCGAGGAATTGGAGATGTGGCCTGAGCTTAGACATGGTGCCCACCTGCGTACCTTGACACACCCTAACGAGGTGATTCTAGGCAGAGTTGAGGAAAGGAGCAATATCAGTTTGTGGAAATCCAGTGTGAAGTGCTTGCACAGCCTTTGTGGAGGTTTTTAGAAGTCTTTTGGATCCTGATGCTATTCGCCCCTGTGAGAAAATCAGATTTCATTTTGAAACCTGTGTTTCCAGCTCCTGTGGAAATAGAGGAAAGTTTGAAAAATGTCAACCCGTGTGACTGAACCAAAAGGTTAAAAAAACCAACAAAAGAAAACCCCCGTAGGAACAGAGCCCAGAGTCTTTTCAGTCTTTATGAAATCTGAAAGTACAGTATTAGTTTGGGAACCCTGCGTGCAATTAAGGAATCCTTTGAACTGATGGGCTGGTGTAATAAAATAGCATTGAGAAAAGAAAGGCAGAGAAATCCTCAAGAAAAAGAGAAACGTACAATAAAATCTCAGGGAAGCAATAAAATGGCTTCAGTCTTTCGGTACGCTGATGCTGGTGGCTAAAGATAATCTAGCACTTGTTGCTGAGGAGTGTGGTTTTCTGATGAGCTGATTTTAAGAAATGAGGATATGAAATACTTAGAGGATATTGTCTTCTGTCTCTGAAAGGGAAGATAGCATCTCTCTCATACAGGCTGGTTGAAATTTTAATTAAACGCGAGCCAAAAAGCACTGCTGACTAGACGAAAGCAAATTCATTTAGAGACTGAAGAGACCGAGGGCGAGGGATTTCTATGTGAGGGAGATAAGGGAACATTATTTAATATGTTTATGCCACGTCTGTCGTCGAGATACTTACTAGGAGATTTCGGCATATAAAAACTGTGTTTCAGTTGGGGTGTACTTGTCAGAGATACCAGGTGCGGAGGGGTCAGCAGGTAGGGAAGCAACACGCTTGGTATGGGAAGGAAAATCCTGGCGAAGGGGGAACAATCGCTGTCTCCTCTCCTGCCATGCCGCCTTTTCCTCCTGCCTCCTTCGTTTGACGGGGTTGGCAGCCGTGTGCGAGCAAACACTCTGTAATTTCTGTTTTGGTAATTCCTCCTCCCCACCCTCGGCTTTCTGTCATATGTGGCTCCAACCTCTGATTTATACTGCATGGCTGCTCGCAATTACTGCTGCAGGGGGGCCGGGGCAGGCTCCGGGGAGGCACGTCGCCTGGCACTGGCCGGGCACAATACAGCGAAGGATGGAGCGTGGGAGCTGTCGGAGCCTCTGTGCCGCCGCCGATCGGCGTTACAGGGGTAACTGACAGAGTGCCTGCTCCAGTACAGAGAACAATGTTTAAGCATGATTGCGATGATGTGTTGAAATAAACTCTGTTATGATTATGCTGCTACATTCTTGGCAGGCTTACCATAAACCGCAGTGTGTTTTTTGGTGTGTACGTGGCTTTTTTTCGTTCCTCTCCCCCTCCCCCCTCCTTCTCCTAGGGGTAAGCAGATTAGTTAATGCCTGCCTTTCACGAGCAGAGGCTTTCATCCTTAATGCTGGGGTTAAACTCCATTCAAGCTGTCTATAGCCTGTGAAGGTCACGCTACCATTTTGATTTCCTCTCCCTGCCTTAGGAGTTCCTGCAGGAGCAGGTCCAGGAGAGTGATTCGGAGCTTGAGACTGACCCCATGCCCTCCCCCCAGCTCTATGTGAGGGATGCTCTTGTGCCCCTAAGTGGCCTTTCAGAAGGAGGATTTTTGGGGTTTCGGGGTGGTGGTGTTTTATTTTTCCTTTCCTCAGAGCCACACCTCAGCCCCTTCATGGTGCTTGTGAGCACGTTATTGAACACTCGGGTCTGAAGGCAGCAGAAGTAGGATATGTGTTTCTCTCCCCACTCAAGACCTTATTGCTTGAATTTAACAGGCAGCTGACTCTTGCCTGGTATGCCCAAGCAAAATGAGTTGCCCTGAAATAGCTTCCTCCTCCTCCTCCGAGGTCTTGTGCTGCAGAGGACACCGCTAACTTGAACCTTTCAGGTATTTAAATACACGGAGGCTGGACCAGGCTACCTTTCCCCTTCCCTCCCCATCACAGCACTGCCACTGTCTCGCCCACTGGCTGCCTGAGCATCCGCCATCTGGTCCCAAAAACCGAATTAGAGCAGTGCGTTGTTTTAATTATTTTCTGCTTGTGTGGTCAGGAGGTTATTTGGTCTGGTGAGCTCTACGCCAGGGCCTTTCTCTCATTAATACCACCTTGCGCACATCCTGCGTGAGTAATCCACTTGTGTGGCCGGCTCTTGATACGACACAGTGGCCAGTATTTACAATTACAAGAGGAAGCTGTTATATGTGGATTACCCTGTATTTTTCTCCGGTGATGGTAATTACCTACATAAATTTCAACTTAATCCTAGGACTGAAGTCTTGCTAAAAATACACACATAAAAATTCCATTATCCAGAAATATATTTGGGTCACTTAAGTTTATAAATTGTATTTATTGAAGAGCCTCTTTTCTGGTGCAGAGGAATCCTGCCGGAGTCTTTGGCCGCAAAGCCTCCTGGGCTTAAGAAAAGGCGCAGGACTTGACAGGAGAAGGGAGCAAAAGCTGCAAATAAGAAAAATAGTTTTGTCAGCTTGTGGGACGAGGGATCATTTTTCACTTGAACAGACAAAGCAAACGCTTACAACTGAAGCATTAAAGCTGGAAATGCCTTTGCAAGGCACTGTGCACAGCTGTCAGGTTTTTTGTGTGTCCTTCTTGGAGACTGGCAATGAAGGCAAGGCATCAGGAGATCACAGGCAGGGAAACTCCTCCTGCTCCTCCAAATCTCAACAGGTAGGCAGCATCTTCAGAAACGCCATTGTCCTCTCATCGATATGTGCTGTACTGCAGCAGCTCTGTACGATGCAGAAACATGGACAGGGCAGGGGTTTGTTTCAGACTGGGTTCCATTGGCCTTCTCTGTTTCAGGGAAACAAGCCCTAAGGGGATGATACCGCTGGAGGAGAATGGAGTGGTAATTATAGGGGCACTGTGCTCTGAATTTGGCTGAGACTTTTGAAGCCATCCATGCCTCCAGCTACTGCCATAGCGGTGCCAGCTCCTTCACAGCTTTGGAGCTGCAGTGAAAGTGAAGTCCTACCAGGCACCTCCTCAAGTTCCTGTGAGTGCATTCATGCTGGGGATCAAGAGGGGACTTCTTGCACTTCTAAGAGTGAGAATAGCCACTCGTGTTGGTGCAGGATTAAGCTGACATGCCTCCAAATCACCGCGGGGCTTCTGAGTGTCAGTTCTTAGGCAGTATGTTCAGCGACAGCCCTTTCAAAAGGAGTCAGTCCTCTGAGTAGATCTGCAAGAGTTCCATGTCACCAAATAGCAGTTTGAAACAGTGGAGATTTCTTACATCTCTCAGGAAGCTAAATAGCACAAATTCCTAGGGCTTCTGTAATAAAGTGGCCTGACATTTCTATAGTGATTTCTGTTTTGTATTTAATAGCAGAGTTCCTCTGAGGGATGCTGTTCATAGGCCCTAATCATACAGAAACGTGGAAGGGAGGTGGGGGGAGGCGCGAAGTTGAGTGAACGCAAAATCTTTGCGTGAATAGACGAGTGAACTCCATGTCATCGGCATGCTGCCGAGCCCTTGGGCAGTTTGTGGTTGGTGGTGGGGCAGGAAGGAAGTTCAGACTCTGCAATTGAGCGAGGCGGCCCAGGCTGCGCAGCGGGCCGATGCAGAGCCGCTTCTGCAACAGCCGCGGGAACGGTGGGACACACAAGGCTAAGTTGCAAGGAAGCGTGTTCTTGTGTTCTTGGGAAGTTAATGGGGAGGTTTGCCTGTAGGCTTCAGCGTGCATTTTAAAAAAGAACCCAACAAAAAGGGTTTGTGGCTATTGAATTCCCTTACTGCCACCGCTTCAGATCCGCAGGATGCGAACCAGGGTTCAGGGAATTAATCTTTAATTTCTGGAGTTGGTATTGGTCATATATAGGTATGCTCATGTTAAGGAACCTCATCTGATTTTGTTGTGGGGTTTTTGGGTTTTGGGGGGTTTAGGGACTTGTTTTTAATACTGCATCTTAAATGAGTGCTTCTAGTCTTGAAATTTTACACTGAATTCAGCAGAAGCTACTTCTAGCCGTTTCCCTTCAAAGCTGTGTTACAACCAACTGTTCTTTCTCCATTTTTCTCCTGACAGCTTAGTTTTGAGGCTACAACATATTTTAAGTTTTCTAGAAGAGTAACTAGAAGTACTTGGACATCTTAGTTTGATACAGCACTTTTCAAAGGACTATTGCAACTTAATGCCTTTGCATGTAGGCTTTCATGCCAATGCATGCTGGCTGAAAGGAAAAATTATTTGGAAATAGTACGTTTGGGTGTTTCAGAAATGTCCTTATGTATGGTGGTAGATAAAATATTAAAGACTTACTGTCCTCATTAAGCACCTGTTCAAAAATGTATACATTTGATATATCTAACAATGGAAATCTTCCATGTAAGTTTGTCTGAACCCGGCAGATGTTTTCACTTTTAAGGTATTTTAAAAGAACATCATGAAAACAGCAAGAATTATCTCATAGTATTATACCGGAAGACGTTTATTATTCCTTGTAACGTTGCTGGTTCCTTCTTACATATCTTTCCAGATGGACCAAAAATATTTTTCGTCTATTCAGCAGTTCACTACTGGCTCAGAAATGTGGTATCGCAACAGTTGGTCTGTAAGAATAACCTCCACTGAAAATCCTTATGTTTGAAAAGTAAAAAAACCTTTGCTTTTCTTAAACCTCCATTTTGAGGTCAAATTTGCCCCAAGCCAGCTCTTAAAAAGCCTCTAAGAACTGCAGTTTAAGTTAATTTGTGAAAATACGGGCATTTAGACAAAGTAATTAAGTATTTTTTTTAAACTGGAAAAAAGTGACTTTTTTTTTTCTTCGATACTCAGGGGTCGAGTATACCACTGCTAGATGCACTGTGGTCTGAAACCTTGAATGACGTGCTCGCCGTGGAACAGAGCCCTGAAAATACAAGTTTTATAAGGGGAATGTTGGCGCAACACGAACTTTATTAATACTTGCGGTCAATCTGCTGTAATGTTTAAAATCCCTAGTTTCCATGTTACTTTGTAAATACAGCTTTGCCTGGTTTGCTTGAAGATTGACCCTTTGTGACTTTTCGGATTTGTGCACGCTTCTACTTTTACTTGGGCTCTTTTCTTTTAAGAAAAACATTGGGGGGGGGAGGGCATTGACTAAGATTTGAGATAAGAAACACTGAGTTTGCCTGCATCATTTTGATTTCTCTGAAGATAATGCAGATATTTAGTAAGACAGCCCTAAAATAGCTGGTGGTTTGTTGGTTTTTTCGTTCTTTTTTTTTTTTTTTTTTTTTGGAGCCTCTTCAATAAGTAGAGCGTTTGCAAATCAGTCTTGGCAGGAGAGTAGACACTGAAACACCTGACACTTCAGTTCATCTCTGTTGAGAAAACATTATATTTTGAAAGGTAAAACGTTTCATTAAGATGCTGTGTTCTAGTTGTAAATACTGTCTGGGAGGCAGGCTCGGAGGTGGTTTGACTGTGTTGGGCTGCGTAGAAAGCCTGTGCCTGCACTTCTCCTGGCAGCTCCTGCCTTGTGAGGTGTGGGAGGCATCCGTTGGCAAATCTGCTTGAGAGGGAGAGTTTAAGGAGGGCTCTTTCCCAGGGCAGCTGATGCAGTGATGTCTGTGGGTCTTTATTGGACACCATTGAATTAAAGCATCTGTATCTCTGTGGTATAAGGTCGCAGGAAAATTGAATTCTTGGTGATGCTCATCACAGTCAATGGCAAAATGTAGGGGATCCTGTTGCCTTTCTCTCCCTTGAATATGGTGCTTTCTGTTCTGCTGAAGGATGCCTTCCATGTAAGGTCAAGCTGACATCTTATCTTTAAGTCCTCCTTCCCTTCAGGGTATCATCAAGCATTCAACTTACAAATCCTCTAAATCTTTCTGAGGTGTTTTCCTATGAGTGTTTTAAAAAGTTTACGTAATCTCTGTGAGAGAGGCTTCCACTAAGCTGGCACACCTTGTGTCTGATTAAACCCTGGCTTCATGCTTGAAGGACAGCTTGGCTAGCTTCACAAATCCACCGGGATCTCCCGTTGGAGATACAACAGTCAACTTGAGTGATGTATTTTTTTGTCTTCTCCTATTTTATGATGTGGGGGGAAAGGAAGTTGCAGTGTATGTACCAGAGGGTGAAGTCTGGCAACCAGTTTGGGGGAGGGGGAAATAAAATTGGCAGATACCCGTCATTAGACACATAATTAGCGTTTCAGTGTTTTTGTATTTCTTTATTTTGCCTTCTTCCTTGCCCAAGCAATTTGTGCCTTGTAATCCCTGCTGTAGAGGCCCACTCAGCTTTGGATAGAGCATTTACACCCATGAAGCAATCCCTGCATTGGTTCCCATGCTGGTGAATTAATTTCCTTGTAAGTATATTCCCTCTGACTATGAAAGAACTTGGCTTCTTTCTTCTGTCCCTCTCTCCTCTCTACCACTGCATGAGTTGCATCTGCCAGCCTGGTTTTTCTTCTAGCTTTATTGTGACCTGGATGTTTGGTCCTTTGTCTCCAGTGACATCAACGTGTCTTCTTCAGGATACTTGGGGTTTTTTTTTCCCTAGGCTCCTGGGCTTTTTTGGTCTGGTAATTGGTTGTGTTCACTGCTCTGAGCAGAGGCAGTGATGGCTGGGGAGCGGGATGCAGCAGGGACTGGTGCGTTCCTCAGTGACTGGGTTAAACCCCTGAGGCTGAAACTCTGGAGCTTCATTCGTGACGCGGTAGGTAGGATGATGCCGCTGTAGGATGATGCCGCTGTAGGATGATGCCGCTGTAGGATGATGCTGAAGAGCTGCGGCCTTGGGGTTAGTGCCCACTTCATACAGCTCAGTCCAACTCAGGCATGTTTTACTTTAGATGGACTGCAGTGCCCCTCCATTTTGTTGTCCTTCCCCAAGGAGTTGTGACACGGAGTTACAAGGAGCAGTTGACGTGGAGTTTGTGTTGCAGGGCAGGCAGAGAGAGAGCGTGTGTGTCTGTCTGTCTGTCTCCTGGCCCAATTTTTATGGGAAGACAGCAGGGTATTGGCTTCCCATGCCCCGCTAGTAGTGCTGGTTACCATCCTCTTGGCTTGCACCTCACACAAGTGTGTGCACCCCAGATCTGCCTGGTTCTGTGCACAGAGACCCTCATCATTCTTGGGAGAGTCTAAGATTACATCTATCTCCTCCAAGATGTCCCCAGGGCCTTTCTTCAGTTGTTCATCTTAAACTGTTTGCTGCCATCATCGCAGTGTTACATCATAGGGACTTACTGTGCTATATTTATAATTGTATATAGGTCTCATATATATATATATGAACATTTTTATTAAACCAAGCCCTGGAAAATGTTTATATAGCTGGTTCTATTATGTGGCGCCTTTGCACTAACTGTCCTTTCTTTCCATTTGGTGGTGGTGGTTATTGTTGTAGGTGCACTCCCTTTGCGTACCTGGTTTTACTCTGTCCTGTCCTACCATGATGTCTCTGGTTGCGCAGCAGCCTGCTGTGATGGGGTTCGAGTCATTGTTTGCATCTTGGGGGCAGTTTTAAGGCAACGGGTAATGTTGGTAGAGACAAGGGATCTGACAATAAAATTTATTTCTTGCTTTCTGTTCTGTTGACTTAACCAGCAGCGTGTTACCTGGTCGAGCTCAGCTGTGATAAAGTACAGCTACCTCCTCGGCAGTTAGGTAGTTAAAGAGTTCCTCCATCTTGTCTTCCATGCCTCCATCTCATCTTCCAGCGTGGCAAAAGTAAAGCGAGACAGGTGGCCTGGAGGGAATGAGAGGCATGGCAATGTGCAGAGGATTTTTAATGTTACGTGCTTTAATGCAGAGGGAGATGAGAGAAATATTTTAAACCCAAACCTTTCTGCTTCTGTGCATTGACTCCCTAATTAATTTTGCAGTGACACCCTTTGAAATTCTCATTAGAAGTGGCTTTTGGCCTCATCCATAAAATTACCTTTCGGAGACTGAAGTTTGATACAGAGTTAGAAGGAATTTGTTCACTACTCAGTAATATTTAAACGGTGAGCTTTAAATTTTGATTAATACAGCAAAGAACACTCTGTTTGATTTTGGTTGGCTTTTCTTCTGTTTGGTTGGTTGGTTTTGGTGTGTCCAGAGTAGGAGAAGTTTGGGATTAAAATCTGGATCACCGGTAGATAGTTGATGCTGTAATTCCTGCTCTGCTGTTGGTGAAAATGTTAATAGCAGACAGGCTGCGGTTGTTATTTTTTCCCATCATGTGAAAATGTGCCCGTTGAGCAGATAACTGTATGCACAGGCATCTGGAGAGAGATGTTTTAACGCATACACACACATGCTACTTCTTTTTTGGGCTTTTCTCAACAGTATTGTGGTTGTGCGGCCTGTACCCAGCCTCCCAAGCTTCTTCCATCCAACCCCGTGTCCCTGTGGGATGGGTCAGACGGAGGAAGGCTGCTTGCCCCCTGTGTACTCCGGCTCTGGATTTTCCCATGTGCTGCTTTCCCATGTGCAAGTGCAGGTTACAAAAGCCGAGGCCTTGAGAAAATCACTGTCGCCTTCCCGGCGGTTTGGTACCGGGGATTTGACCTAGCAAACATCTGGCTGTTGCTGGAGATAGAATGAGTAAAAGGCAGAGTCGAGGTGCTGCCTGAGTTGTTTGGAGTTTTGTGCTGGTCGTTGCCTGGGTGCAGGGACCAGGGGGACGGACTATAAACGATGTGAAGAGGTGCAAAGATTGTGGCGTAGGATTTGGGATGTGATTTCCCAGTTGATGTGAGTCAGCCTGAGAGCTGCTTCTCCCCTCCTTGCTGGCAGCTTCTCCCCCTTCCTCTTTTTACAGTCGGTATTTTGCTACAAATAAATGTGGGAATAATTCAGTGGAGAGCAAGGAGCCTCCCTGTCAGGAACAGCCTGCTTTTACATCAGCTTAAGCCAAGCATGAAACATCCCCATAAGTTTTATCATCACTGGAAGCTTTCCTTCCAAAGGTATTTATGGAAATGAACTAATTAATGGGGAAAAACCCCAACTGCAAGCAACAATTGAAAACCATTTGAATTGAAACATGTTTTTTCTCCAAGGGTATATTTTTTTTTTGGTTTGGTGGTGGTGGGGAGGAGCTGGTAAAAGCTAAGGAGACGTGATTTCAGCCATGCCATGGGAGAGCCATCTCTGAAACTCAAATGCCCAGGGAGAGAAAAACCAACAAAACAACAGCAAAAAAACTCCCTGAGGTGGTTTTAGCATGACACTGGACCGCGTGTTGCTTGTACAGACCCTTTTGTTAGCATCTTGTTTTACTCCAGTAAAATAGTTATCTCATTTAAGTGGCATAAAAATAATTTAAATGTTTCTATCTTTTGAAAGACTTGGGGAAGTGGTAGTAGTTTTATTTTGAGGCAGTATATAAAAGAATAAAAATACCATGATGCTGTAAAAGTTATGTTAAAGTACATTACTGGAATGAGCTGGAAAAATGGTGCAAGTAGGGCAGCATTGATACTCTGTCCGTTACTCCTGTTAAGAACAAACATACTTTTGTATATGTAAGCAGATTGTGTTGAGATTTGTATCTCCTCAGCCCATCCGTTCAGTTTGGAAAAGGTTTGGGAGGCAGAAGCTTTTCTCTGGAAGGGCCTTGTTTGTGTGGCAGAGATGAAGCTGCTGTGTGGAGGATGCTCAGCACCATGCTCCCAAGTGCAGAGATGGGGATGTTCTTGGGATGGAGCCTGATAGGCGAGTTAAGCCAGGAGGTTGGAAATCTCCCTCTGCTGTTCAGGGCTTGAAGGGTGAGGCCTCAGTGTTGGGCCAGTGCTGACATCTGAACGGAGGGATAACACAGAGGCCAGTGTAGCGCAAGGAGCAAGCACATGGTCCTCATGCTCCCAAAGCAGATGACTGCCAAGTTAGCAGGCAATCCCACTTTAGGTGAGGTTTCTGAGCTAAATTTTTCCCTTTAGTCTTCATTACACGAGCCCTTGTAAAACAGAGAGGCAACCAATGCATAAATACGCTGCACCCTGATGCGCCTTAAAGGGACCTAATCGGGCTAATGTTAACCTGGCCCAGAGAACAAAAAAAGCTGGTGTGTTGGGAAGTGCCTCAGAGATGGCTTACTGGTATTCAGATTGCAGCCAAGTGAGTGTTTTCTACTGATACACTTCAATAACACGAGGTTCGTGTTATCTAGTGGTCCAGACCATAGGGAGCGCAAGAGCTATAGGGGTTTTTTATGTCTGACCTGCAAGGTGGTTACAGGTCTCTCCTTTCTTTACTTCACTGATAGTGTTGCTGGAAGACAAAGTAAGTTTTTTCTTCTTTTATTTCTTGTACTGGTCTAGCAAGTGTTGTTTTGTCTGCCCCTTTAAATGATGGGGTTTTGCAGTTAAAACTTTGTGCTGTGTGGCTCGCCCGTCCCTCCAATATTCAGCAGATGTTTCTAAGAGTTAATGTCGCTTCTCAGTTATCTTTGACAGAAGCAGAGTCTGTTCAACATCAGAGGGTTTAGACTAATGCACATTGATCTTGGCAGGGAGAATGCAGGCTCCTTGAGCTCACTAGGCAGTACAGGCCTGCGAATTGTTGTATTAACAAGCCAATTAATTAATAAGCAGGAAATTGATGTACCCCCTCAGGCAGTATGCACTGATACTATATTCTTAGGTTTTTAAACATAGATGTTGCTTTAATATGTAACATGAAGCACCCTCCATGCCGTTAAGGTCGAAGCGAGGAAAAGCTTTTCACCTTTCTTTTCAGAGACCAAGCTCTTTCTGACCATCGTACCTGCCAAGAATTGGTCTCCCAGCACTTTCCTCCTCTGCCAGCTTTGCAAATTTTCCCAAGGAAGCAGCAGCAGAAGAGAAAAGACCATTTACCTGCTATGTGGAGTAGCGTAATGGGCTATTTCTCTGCAGCCTAACTACCTGCTGCTGTTTAATAAGCTTTTCGAAGTTTAATTTTGGTGCTTTAGAGATGCAGCAGCAGGCAGTTGCCCAGAGGTGTCCAGGTGTGCTGGGAGCAGTGTGGGGGCTTAGGTTGGTTGCCCTTTGGGAAGCCAAGTCCCTCCTGTGCCAGCGCTGGGATGGGGAGAGGGCTTTTTTTTCGGGCTTGAGACATGGCAATATCTGGGCAAGAGAAAGTGAAATATCAGATTTGGGATTGTGTTTGCTTTTGTTTCTTGTCAGTGTTTTTCTACCACCCAGGAATGTGCAGGATCAATCTAATCTGGTTTTTGTTTAGTAGCTCGAAGCTCCTCTATGGAACTCAGGTTTTTTGTGGGTACTGTGCATCTGCAAGAAGTAAAATTCAAGTCATGATACACTTTGAATTAAGAATATTTCTCTGTAAATGGCTTGTATCTCTGGAGAAAATTTGATCCTCAGTGGTAAGCAAGCCAATATAAATCTCATGCACTTGAGAAATAAATCACCTGAGTTTATAAACTAGATTCCTTTCTACGGTTGTGGTAACTTGGTTTGAAAGAGTTAGTTAAAATTGTGAAGTGAGCCTGTAGACCATAGGGGGTTTTATGTACCTGTCCAAAGGAAATTAACTTTTGTTTGCAGTTGGCTGACTTTCTCAGTATTATAATTGGCTATCACAGAATTCTGTACTCCAAATTTAGTAAATTCCTAAGGAATAAATCGGGCATAATTTTTTGCGAGAAGGAGTGTGAGGTTCAGATGGTTGCTTTCATAACCATCCTCATTTAAACTGAACCAAAACAACAGGGCAGGAGGAGTGACAGCACTGCAACTTTGCCATTGCCTCACCATCCACCGGTGTCTGCAAGATGGGTTAGGTTTGAGTTTTGGCTTTTTTTTTCCCCCTCCTTTTCTGCAGGGAGGCTTAATGTGGAAGCCCACACTATTGGCACATGCAGCTCTCCAGGCTGACTCTGCCTTCAAAGCACTGCAGAAATGCCACGTTCCAGAAGACTTTTTTTCCCGTCAGGAGGGTATTGCTGCTACGCTTCCTCCCTTTCTTCAGAGAGGTGGTGGAAAATGGCAAACTATAAATCAAAGGCAGGTTTTTGTGCAAGGGGCTTTGGTGTCACCCTGAGACTGGGTGGACAGCATCCAGCCAGCCATCCTCCCTTCCAGGTGACCGTGTCTATCCAGCCCAATCTGGTGCTTCCGCCTTGCGCCAGCTCTGTTACTCCTTGGGCCGCTCTGTGAAACGCGTTGCCTGCATTGAAAATAAGCATGCAGAGAAGAAGCCCCTTGAGCAAGAAGCAGTTGTGATGGAGTCCCTTGTGGTGTGAGGAGGAGGAGGAGGAGAAGGAAACAAACACCCCCTCCCTCCCCCCTTCCGCCCGAACCCACAGGTGTGTGCAGAGCTCAGCTGCAGTGCTGTCACTGTCCAAAGGTGGGCTGGGGCTTTCTCCATCTCCCTTTCCAGGTCATGCCTGGAGCAGAGGAACAGGGGGCAGTTGTCCTAAATAACTGGGAGTTGAAACTGAAAGTCAGCAGTAGGCACTGAACCACAGCAGAAACACCTTAAATATGAGGCAGCATTAAGAATTAATTTCGGAGCTGTCCTGGGTGAAAAAAGGAGCAGAATTTCTTATTCTGCTGAAATGATGGGGGACCCACCTTCCAGTTAACACCAGTGATAAATGTTGGACTGGTTTGTATTAAAAATGCTTTAATCTGATTTGGCCCCATTAATTTTTAAACTAGCAGAGGAGGTCATTAAATCACAAGTCCCTTTTTTGTTATAAATGCTTGCACCTCCGTGTTCCCTCTGCTTCCCCAGATTCTGCTTCTAATTAGAGCGGTGATGTGGTTCATGGCTTGTCAAGCAGATTAATGTGCTTTTGAAATCTGGGTTCTGGGTTTCTTTTTTCTTTCTTTTTATTTTTTTTTTCTTTCCCTTTCTTCCTTCTTCCCCTATAGCTGCCTGCTTGTCTTCCTGGGTTGGTTTGGTTCTTTTTTTGGGGGGGGAGGATGTGGGGGCTGTTGTTACAGCACCTGTATACAGAGCCTGTGAAAAGGTTTTGGCTCCTACTGTGCAGGCTTGGAGAGCCAGGGGGAGGGGAGGAGAAGAGCTTGAAAGAAATCTGCTCTTTACAAAATGACACATTCATCGGCGTTTCCCCTCGCATTTTGAGTGACGTGCATGCTTTTTCTGATGGTGTGGATGTGTTCCGAGATTTAAAAACCTGCAAACCTTCCTCCCCCTCCCTCCCCCGCTTCTGTTCTCTCATGGATGGGACCATCCCTGCTTTCTCCATCCCTGCTTTCTCCATCCCTGCTTTTTCCTGACTGAACTCAAATGTGACGGGTCTCACATCGGTGGGGAGCAACTTTTTCGGTACCAGGGGCCTGAACTGGCACCTTGTCAGGAGCCTGAGGGTTGTGCTTGATTTGCATACAAATTTACATTGGAGTTTAATTGGAGGTAAATGTTTTTTATTTATAGAGCTCTGCAAGCATACACAGAGATTTACTTAAAAAAACAACCAAAGCAACGGACACCAAACCCCCAAACCCACCTGCCTCACAGTTGTGTGTGGGATTATGGTTATAAATGGGGCTCGGACCCCATCAAATCAACAGGCCCAGAGATCCCATTGCCCCCTTTGTCCCAGGTCTCTGTGTTCGTGGTTCCCTTCCAGCCTGCAGCGGCCCCATCCCTGCAGTCCCTGCCTTGCCCCATCCATCCCCGCTTGCTCCCAAAAGGAGTAGAGGGACCCTCTGCCACGAAGCAGGGCTGTTTGAGACTCGCTTCAGAGCCCACCCTGCTGCTCTTCTTATCTGCCAGCAGCCTGTTCTGTTGCTGTAGTCCTTGGTCATGGAGTTACAAGCTGTAGCCCGGAGACAAATGAGTGTCTTCCTCTCTTAGGTGATATACAGGCCCGGTAGGCTCCGTAGGCAGCTTGCTGGAAGATAAAATTAATTTTTTGAGTAATGCACATTGGAAGGAATAATCTGAATGAGACATGCATGTTACTGGGTTATAAATTAACTGTAACTACTGTGGAAAAAAGATACAGGCATCACCCAGCCCGGCTCTCACCAACCCTTTTCATGTTCTGCTGCAGCCTGTGTTGCCAGTCAAACAGAAATAAAATAAACTGGTGCAGAACAGAATAAAATATAATTACGAAATTTCTCTGTTGTTCTTACAGAGTTCATCGGTCAGCTCTAAACCTGTTCAGTTTTCACTCGTTTCAGAATACCAATGGAATAAAAAGCTGGCCAGAAATGAATCACGCAGTGAATACAGGGCTGGGATTTAAATTTAATTTTATTTTTTAAATGTAGTTGGGAGGTGGAATTGAAGAGATCAAGATGAAAAGGTAAAACGCTTGTGAGGTGTAGGCAGGTGGGTTTAATGAAGGAATGCGTAAGCTGCTTACGTATGGGTAGAAATTAAATGGCAGGAGCGTGCAACATAATAAGCCGTACAGAAGGAGTAAATGGAGCGCTGCTGTATTTAACCTTGCTGTACAATAGGTCGTCCTGCTTCTCTTGTGGCTCCAGCAAGACTTCTGACACGATCCTTTAACAAGGGCAGGGGCGAGCATGGTGCAAGCAGGCATTTAAGTCAAAATAAAAGGCAATGTTCAAAATGGTTAAAGGGAATTTTGTTTTCACGGTGAATAATTAAACTGAGAACTGATTGCCTTCTGTGCAGGAACATCCGTGGCTCTTCATAGATCTGCCTTCATCCCCTGCAACGTGCTGTTCATTAAAATAGACAAACAAAAGCTCGGAGCGCACGCTAACCATTTTTCCTTAATCAGGTTCCCTGGGTTTTTTTAGGCTCTGGCTTTGGATTTGGGGCCATCTAGTAAAATGGCTGTGGTAGCTCCATGGTCTTGTCTTCTGAGCTGTTCCTGAGTAGCAGAAGCTCTCACGAAGAAATGTAGTGTGGCCAAGAGCGTGCAGAGGAAAGGAGGAAGATAAAAGCATTGTGAGCCTGAAAACATGCATCTACTCAAATACAGAGATTAGAATCTAAAGAATGTGAAGGGTTTGAGAGTGAAATGTGCATTTAAATATATTTTTTTAAATTTTATGTTTATGCATTTATCAACTAAATTACCTTGCTCTTCATCAGATTGCGCTGAAAAAACCTTCTCTCTTAGACAATCCACATCTGTGTCTGTAATAAGTACATGCAAATCAGTAATAATATCGACTCTCTAGGTTAAACAGAATTTAATTTGCTGGATCAGAGGTAAAAAGAGAGAACAAAGCTGCAGCACAAGAAATGATTTTGTTGATCTGGTGGCTCCGCTCAGGTTTCTGTTGCAGGGCCAGTGTGTCTGGGTGTGGGTCACAGCAACCTATAACATCGAATAGCCCAGTGCATAGTAGAAACTGCAGGAAACTAATGAGCAAAACCTGAAACGTTTCTAGGAAGTAATTTCCCCACCCTCCTGTTTTTCTGTCGGTTTTTCCTGGGGGGCAGGAAGATGTGTCCCCTTTAAAGTCACCTCACTATGTAACTTGGATGGGAAGCTTAACTGCTGAGGTGCTGGGGAAGTAAACAGAGTGCTCCCAGTGAGGAGAACCAGTACCTCGGTGGTCAGTGAGCTGGTTTTGCTCTTCCCGAATCTGACAGAGACTGAGCGTGACAGTCTGCAGCGTGAATGGGTGGCAGGACCCTTGGGAAGGAGGATGAGTTACCCGCAGCCTGTCGCTTTGTGCTTGAGGGACTCCTGGTGTCCCCCTCCGTTGGGAGAAGGAAAGCCTAACAAATTCTTGCTGGCAAGCTGTCTCTCTTTTCTGTGCCTCAGTAGATGTATCCTATAGGCGCTCTGCTATGCATGGGAATGGCTGCTTGCCATCAGTTTATTTGAATTACAGTAGAAGTGGTTTTTGGGGGTTTCTTTTGTTTTTAAAGAAAAGATCCCAAATCGTCTGAACGCATCACCCGAGATGCTTTATGGTTTTGCTTTTCAAAGGTGTTTCTGCTTCGGCTTGCGCGGTGCTGTGGTTTGCTGGCACCGTGAGATGCCCCTATGCTGTCAGGACTGGTTTTGTTCTGCTCCATGAAATATTGACGTTCCTGGTGCTGGCTTTTGCTGGTGTTAGCACGCATGGGACTGGCGGGGTTGGCGGTGCGAGGGGAAGCCTGATTAAAGGTTTGCCACATGTTGCTCATCTGCGTGAGTTTTCTTTGTTCTGGGACTTTGGGCAATCCTGTGTATCTGGCAGTAGTTCTGGGCTGTGAGAACAGGGTCTGTCTGTCTTCCTTGATTCTCTTGGAAATGCGTGTGGTTTCTTTAATGTAGTAATTTTATTGAACAATTTTAAATGCAGTTCATACGTGTATATTATATGTGTATACTTGTTAAAAAGGAAAAAAAAAAGTAGTAGTAATTCTTTCCAGAAGGGGAAGGAAAAAGGAAGAAACACATTCAAACTGAAATACTATTTTCCCAAGGGATTTTCATAGCTGTTGAAGTAATTCTTTCTGTGTGTTTTCCTTCTGTGTAACATGCATGCCTTCTCTCTTTTTAACTCCAAGATGTAAATTACTGCCATTACCTTCTGTATTCCTTAGGATTTTTGAAACATTTGTCTCAAGTAAAATGCTAAGTGCCCCCAGTAGCCCCTGAAGCCTACTAGAAGTTGTGACTGGTTTCCCAACATCTCCTGGCATTTATGCCAGCAGGCAGTTTTTGCCCTTACTTATGTTAAGTACATCTTAGCAACATTAGGCCTGTAGTGAATTATGCCTGGCAGAAATCTTACTGAGAATGGATAAAACTGTTTTAAAAAAAATTAGTAATAAAATGGTCTGTAGCTCACCAGGTTTTGGTGACTCTGGAAATTGCCTGATAGAGTTCTGCAGTCTTAGAGACTCTTCAGGTAGAGATTTTGGTCTTGAAAAGTTACAAAATCCAAATTGCTATTCAGTAATCCCTGTTTCATCTAGAAGTAGTGGTTCAGAGGAAAGATGTAAAAGATCATTGCAGCCTGGTATTTTTATGTCTACAGGGAAAAAAAATCCCACCCCACAGCCAACAAACTCCTGTGTTAAAAAAATAAGTATTTCTGAGCTCTTTGAGACCTGAGCATCATGTTGCGGCTCTGAGGAAAGTACAGCTGGAGTGTTAAGAGAAGCAGCTGTGGGGAAATAATTGAATGGAAAGGTTTAGCTTCATTATTTGGGGTGGAAGGTGCTTTTTGGACTTAAAGGCACAGACCAGCACTTTCAGGTTGAGTGAAAAAAGTAGTCATCTACGGAGTTTATCTCTCCAGGAATGGAAAAACAATCTCAGGTGCATATGTCACGGATAGATGCAATGACGTGAATGTTTGAACCAAGTTTTTCTAGAAAACAAGTGAAAAAGATTTGAAAGTATTTGTGATCTTCATGTTTTTCTAGTAAAAGGCCAAATACATTTGTCCTGTTTATTTCATGGGTTTCCGAATAAAGCTAACCCTGCCAAAGAGGGGTACGTACTCTGGTGCCCAATATGAGTAACCTTTCTGGTTGGCAGGATCTGGCTGGGACCCATAAGCTATGATTCATTAGATTGAAATTAACATCTATTTCTCACTTCTTCTCTTCTCCAACAGGCAGTGGTGTTAGGTAGATTATTTTGTTCTTTCTAGTGTCAAAAACGCAGTGTGTCAGCCGCAAACACTGTAGGGTATTTTAAGTTCTCCCACCACCCAAAGGTAGATTAATTTAAAAAAAACCAGACTTTTTACTGTTTTCTATTTTGCGGATCAGTTATGAAAGTGTTTGCAAAAATCAAGACAAACCAGTCTTTCCAGAGGAAATACGATATTTAACGGGATTTTCCCCATTACATGTTGTGGTCTGGCTTTGGGGACAGTTACACATCAGCTTACGAGTTTCGGCCTCCTTGCTGTAACACGTAGTGGTGCCACCACCACCTCCTAACCTACTCGTTGGGAATCTCTGATGTCCACATCCTACACAGTTACTGGCCTCCACGACTTGACACCAGAAATGTTTCGAGTGGGACTTCTGGGGACCTCCCTGTGGCACTGAGCCACTGCAGAAAACACTATGTAGAGGTAAAGAAATGTAAGGATCGATTTCTGCTGTTGTTAATGAAGCAGTGCCTGGAGGTACTGAAGCCTGGGGAGGTTGAGGGGGAACTCAGAATACTTCTAGAAGAACCATACTGATTTCACATGTCTTTCCTTTTAATCCAGCCCTCTAGCTGACTGTGGTTAATTCCTCATAATAAGTTACCTAATTTGATGGAATGGTGAAGAAGGGCCTTGAGATGAAATGCATCCTCTTTGAGAAGTACTGTTCCATTCCTAGCAAGTGGTTCAGTGTAAAGGCTAGGTTGAAAATAAAAAAAGTAAAAAGAGCAAAGCTGTCACAGAAATAAAGCTGGATTCTGGCACTGGGTGGCTTTAGAAGTGAAGTTTTGGACAAAGTTTATAGGTCTTGGCTTGCCAGAGGTAAGAGTTGTTGCTGTGGAACAGCTGAATGAAAGGAAGGATACCATAAAGGGAAATTAAACCCGCGAAGAAAATGCCAACACTTCTTTTTTCATTCCTCCTGCAGCCTGCAGCTCTGTATCAGCTAAACAAAGAAAACAATGCGAGGGACTCAAAAAGCAATTTCCAACTTCCAGCTCTGTTTTTAATCTTGTGCATCCTTCCGGGTTTCCTTGCCAACACCTAAAGTCCCTACAAGTGCTAAAACGTGTGGCACTAATCATACATAACAAAGTTCTCTTGATAAAGTCGTATGCGCCAAGGCAAAAAAAAGCATCAGCAGCTTTGCCAGAGCTGGAATCCCCGCTGCTCTCTCGCTTCCCAGGCAGGCCTGAAGGAAATGCCCTGTTCGGATCTAATGTGTCCCCTCATGTGATGGCCATCCTCAGGGGTCATTAAGATGGGAGCACGTTGCAATCCATGAGGTCTTCCTCAATGCACATGTGTTGAGGCGGGTGTGCAGGTGCCCCAGTGCTGCCTGAGGACCTGAGGAGAGGGCTGGCTGGGCTGGGCTGGCTGCCAGCTTGAGAGCCGCCTTCCTTGCTTCAGAAACAGCTTGGTTACTGGGGCAGGAAAGAGTCAGGTAAAATGTATTTGGTATCCTTATAATTAATTATGGCTTTTTAGTTGTTTTGTGCTTTTCTTTTTCAAGCTCAGCTCTATTACTACTCAGTAGCCACATGTATATTCAGAGTAGCACAATTTTTTGACATTGCCTGCTTCCCTTCAGCCTGACTTTCTGCTGAAATACTTAAATATACCCCACCATATCCACTTCCCCGACATCGTGGGAGTATTATATATGTTTCTCAGTAAAGTCCTCAGCTGATGAAAAATCTCCCTGACTTCTGCCTTTCACTTCCGCGTCTGACTTCCAGAGTCTATCACATGTCTTGTTGGATGTATATGCCTTCCAATTTTAAAAGGCTGAAAAAGGTCCCTGGCCCCCTAGCTGTTAAGGTTATGTGTGGTGGTTGGTGTGTCTGTGGGGTTATTATTTTTGTGCCACATGTAAGGGTTTTCAGGTGAATTAAAGTGTAACGACACCAAGTTTGTTGCATCCTACTTAGAGATTTCTGTTTTTATCAGTCCGTTGTTCCAGCAGTGTTGGTAATCGTCTCGCGATGAGGGACTGGGGAACTCTCAGAACTGCACTGCAGAATCCTGCAATTGGTTCTCGCCACCCTAGGCTCCTCCTTTGTTTCTAATTATGTTGTTTCCACAGCAAGAAGTCTTTTTGCATTGCTATTAATGGGGACAGGGAAGTTAATCACATTTGCAGACCTGTGCCTATCCTCCGTCATTTTTCTCACCACTCCCAGAGCTCCAGTTCCTCTTCTGCGTACCTTGGCCCATCCTGAGCAGCTCCGTAGCCCATCTGGTTTTCATCCACCTGCAAAATTTTTATCTCCCCTATGAGGAAAGGCTGAGAAGATTGGGACTGTTCAGCCTTGAGAAGAGAAGACTAAGGGGGGACCTAATTAATGTTTACAATTATCTCAAGCAGGGGATGCAGGGGGAATCAGCCAGCCCCTTTTCAGTGGTCTGTGGAGACAGGACAAGGGGCAATGGCTGCAAGTTGGAGCATAGGAAGTTCCGCACCAACATGCGGAGAAACTTTTTCACAGTGAGGGTGACAGAGCCCTGGCACAGGCTGCCCAGGGAGGTGGTGGAGTCTCCTTCTCTGGAGATATTCAAGACCCGTCTGGATGCCTATCTCAGTGAAATGTCCTAGGGAGCCTGCTTTGGCAGGGGGGTTGGACCCGATGATCTCTCGAGGTCCCTTCCAACCCCTACAATTCTATGATTCTATGATTCTATGAAAAGGCAACCTCTGTACTCCAGCCTTGGTGCTGGAACTGGAGGGTCCCAGGGTCTGCGTGGAACCACAGGGCCAGGCAAAGCTTAGATGGGATCTTTAAAAATGTGTTTTCCTGAATGCAAGGTGGGTTACAGGGGCTGGCTTACAGTCCTCTTTTGCATCCGAGGCAGGGCTGTTGGACCTGCATCTCCTCATTTGATTTGGTTTGTAAACGATGTACACAAAGTAGTAGTACCAGTAGTACCAGTAGTAGTATGAAGGTGTGATTTCAGCAGGGATGGGCATTACCTGCTCTGCCTTTAACCTAGTGGCAGAGGTGTAAAAGGAGGTGAAAGGTGTGAGGATGCAGCGGTGTGGGTTGCAGCCCGGGCCAACAACTGGAATACAAGCCCTCTGGGGATTTCCCAAAGTAAGTGGCGGTTTGCTAGCTGAGGCTGAAGCCTGTGCCATCACATCCTTATTGCTGCTCTTACTTGAAACGAGCTTGAAAACCTTCACAAAACTAGATGTACGTGAAGCTGTCTCACAGGTTGCTGGCCTATTGCAGTAAGAGAAGATGTTTTCCATACAGCTGGGTCTGGAGGGAGCTCAGTCCGTGTCTAAAGACGAAGTGGGCTCTTGCCCCCTGGGTGTCTTGGCATCAGCGTGGAGGCAGGGCTTGCTCCTCGTGTTAGACCAGATTGATGTTCTGCATTTTTGTATGAGTCCAGGAATGTTTCTGACATGGAAGGAATAAAAGGTTTGCTGTGACCTTCTCCAAGCTCCAGCAGGACCAGCAACATGAAATCAGCTTCAGGACTTTCTTCTTTTTTTTTTTTTAAACAGTTGCTATTTGGGAGGGTTGGGAATTGGGCACAGAAGAAAAGGTGTGACACCTTGAAATAGGTAGTAGTTAATGTCATCTTCTCTCTGGCCTTCACAGATGACCTCATTTCCCCGCAGCTTTGACTTCTCTCTCCAGTCACACTACCCAGTTGATTCTTGATCTTGCTAGCTGGCTATTACCATGGCTTCCTTATTCTAAGACTGTTAATGCCTAAGCAACGCTGTGTATCTATAATGCT
The DNA here is from genome assembly GCA_027925045.1 of Hypotaenidia okinawae. NCBI lineage: Eukaryota > Metazoa > Chordata > Aves > Gruiformes > Rallidae > Hypotaenidia > Hypotaenidia okinawae. Next base: position 68,032,390 of record BSDF01000002.1, read on the forward strand.
GAATTGCCCTCCCCTATCCCCACCCCCCAGCGACAATCAGACAGTTTTTTAAAGGCTTTTTTTGTGTTAAAATGATTGGGGGAAAAAAAGCTTTTTTGACTTTTTCAGATATAACCCCTTCCATTTCAGTGGATGCCACTAGACGTGGTGGTTCTTGATTTAAATTCTAATGCAATAATTTTTGAAATCTGTTTTATATACTTATGGTGTACACTTGAAAACAGCAAAGCTGGTATGGAATGGCAAATATATATTTTGTAGGCAGCTAGGTGCTTGTTGCTTGAGTTTATAGCAAATAATTCCTGGTGAATTTGCAGCGCTTGTTGCTGAAGGTCAAATTACTAGAGTGACTCCCTGAGATATTCCTCCCTTATGTTTCCAGCGTTGCTGAAATGTCATCTGCTTGGACCTGTTCTAACTGAAAGGCGCATCCTGCTTTTGTTACAAAGGCTGTCAGCATTTCCGTAGTGCAGGGAAACGTCCCCTAAATGCAGTTGACTTGTGCTAAGTGCTAGGCAGCAGGTAATGAGCTCCACACTCCAAGGCTGATGTCACTTGTCGCTCTTCTGATGAGTGCACTGAGAGGGACCTCGTGCAGCTTCCTTTAGGGAAAGCACAATTTGGTGGAAACTGTTCCTTTTATACTTTCTTTTAGGTGGGCCTTTCTGTGTGCTGCACACGCGCATTGCTCCATTTTCTGTTTGTGGTTGATTTCTTTAGATGATCCTGTCCAGAAACTGTCTTGTCACAATAGCTCAAAAACCCTTAGGCAAAAGTATGTGAGAAGGAGATTGACTGGGACAGCCATCAGAAGACAGAATGGGCCCCAGTCACCCTACATATAGTATTTATGAACTCCACCTTGCAGATGTTCTGGTGTTTTGATTTAATTTCCAGTTCTATCCAGATTCTAGAATAAACTGCAAAGCCCTTTGCTCTAAATGACCTGTTTCTTTGACCTCAGAAGGGAGACACATTTTAAAGTGGGTATTACTGTTGTGAAGTACTTCTTGTTTGTTCAGTTTATTAAGGAAAAAAATAGAAATAATTTCTTCTGTTAGATGGAGAAGAATCAGGCCAGTGTTAGTCTATCTGTATGTCTTCATTCATAGTTACTGTGTCATGTTAGAAACTGAGTCATGCACTCTTGATTGATAGGAGATCTCAGAATTTGCTGATGTGAAAATAAAAAGATTATTTGAAATTTCTGGTTGAAGTCGCCTCTTTCCCTGGTTCCTAATTCATGAAGAAATACATGTAAAAGATTTACTAACCCTGACCTAAGTCTGTGCTCTCTTAGTTGAACTAAGATGCCCCCTAGCCCTTGCTCTCTTTGTCCATAAAGGCAAGGGCTGTGAAGTCTTCACACGCAGGAGATGTTTGAAAGGGAGTATGTGTTTTGGAGTCCTTGATGTGTAAGCTTTGGCCGGCTTGCTCAGAAACCCGGTGTAAGATTTTAGAAGTTGTATTTGTAGGTGCTTCGACGCCCTTTCACCATTTTTTGTGGGATTTCTAGCAGTTACGTGCCTTGCCCCCCTCTCCCTTCATTTCCTCTTCCTTCCTGAGAGCTCAGTGCTGGTAGGTGCCTGCCAATCTGTTGCAAGAAAATCTGGGAAAATTACGGCAGAGCCTAAGTTGCTTTGCAGCCGTCTCGAGCGCTGCTCTCAGCGGAGACTGGGAGTACGCGAGCAGAAATCCGGCGTGCTCTGTTAGAGAGGAGAAGAGAAATGCTGGTGGCCAGCAGAAGGCTTTGGGTCATGCTTGTGCTACCCAAGGTGCGAGGAGGGGCGAGGCAAGGATGCAGTGAAGGGACCTGGGCATGGGAAGGAGACTGGTGCGTTCCCATAATCCTTCTGCCTTTTGCTGTCAGCTTCATGATCCACCAGCAGATCTCAAGGAAATTGGAAAGAGAGGTGGGATTCTCAAAGGTAACTCCTGCAAGTGCCGTGGCTGAGCTGAGGAGCAAGAGGGAAGCTGGTAGCCCTTCCCAGAGGAACACTGGCCAATAACTGGCCATCAGGTGCCGTGTGCTGTCCGGTAGGAAGCATGGTGCCAGGAGAGCCAAGCACATGGGTTCACACGGAGTCAGGTCTCATTAATTCAGCTGCTAACAGAGCAGCTTGTTTTAATTAAGTCAAATTTATGTCTATGAACACGGTGTGCAAGATAAATCTTTCAATTTTGTCTCGCTTGGTGCGGCAGCCAGGGAAGCTGCTGTGAGAGCATCACCCTGCCTGTTCCCCGTCAGCGGATGGGAGAGTGCCCGTGTTTCCAAAACAGCACCCGAGCCTGAGTCTGATAAACGAGTAATTAAACAGCCCTGCTTTTATTGCTCAGATGCAGCAGCTGGGTGCTGTAAGACGCTTGGCTACAATGGAGAGATGCTCGTTCCATTTACTAATTGATTTTGCTTTTGAACTTCTGTAATGGTTTTATTTTCAGCTACGTGTAGCAATAGAGATAAGAGGGAGAGGGAAGGAAACAGAGCAAAAAAGCAAGTGAAGCCATTTTGTTTCCTCCTTTCCGGGCTGGTTCCCCCCATGCCAGCATGGACATCGCTGCAGGCAGGCTCGTGTGCACCTCCCTCCCCGATAGCAGGGGGCTCTAGGGAGACTGGTGCTCTGCCTCCTGCCGCTTCCACACCCCTATGTGACCAGCCTCTGGAGCAGAGTAGCATTGAGGGTTGGGTAGTGGAATGGGTGGGTTTCTGGTGCTTGGGTGTGATAGCTACGGTTGTGCTTGTGGTTTGCTGGGGAATCTGTGTGAAGGCACAAGGGGATGAGCAAGGCTTTGTTCCTGAGAAGTGAAACCTCGCTGAACTGCTCCCAGTGTGGTTTGGGGAACTCGAGTTTCAGCTCAAGCAGAAATACACTTTGTCTTTTCCTCTCTTTCAAGAAATTAGAGAAATGGTGAAGCATAAAGTTTAGGGAATTAACCTATTCGAAGTGTTTGGGATGCGCCATGGGGGGAAATGGTGGGTACGTTTTCAACAGCCGCATGGGTCTCCTTCCCAATATCCCTCTGTGCTTGATGTCTCCCCATCCTTGTCCATAACCACTGCTCTGGCTGCAGTCCTTCCATCCGTTTGGGAGGACCCTTTTCTGGATACCCATTTCAATGTCTGTCCTCCCCTCCTTTCCTGGCTGTAGCAGCTCTTCAAGGTGAGCCTGAGGATCCACACCAGCTACCTGTGGCCGTGCCAATCGCTGTCAGAAACTCTTCCCACTACCCAGGCAAGCGCTGGTCTGCTGGTCCTGAGCTTTGGCCCATTTGTGGTTGGCCCATGCTGTGCATAGGATCCTCTCGTTTAGATGCAAACGCCTGTAGTAGCAGCAGCAGCAGCAGCAGCAAAGTCCCTCTCTCTGAGCATCACCTAGTCCCGGTTAATTAATGTGTCCGGGATCTTAAAACTGTTTTCTAAATTAAAGTAAGATTTATTATGGGACCTGATGGTGGTGCCATCTGCATCGTAGAAGGTGCTGTGTCCTTGACTGCTGCTCCTGGCCAAGCTGTGTTTCTGGTTATGTATGTCTGCAGAGCAATGCAAAGGGGTGATCTCAGCAAGCACGCCTCAGCTTTGGGAAAGTCCATGTAAAAATGATTAGTTTGTGGGTGAAATTGGATGTGGCATTCAGCAGCAGCTTACTGAATGCAGCATCGTAGTGTTAAATCCCTTGACGTCTGTGACTGTTAGATTTAGTTCTTCACACCCAGACGCACCCCTTGGGTGTCCCAGTGCTGGGCTGGCCTTTCACCCAGCCTTGCTCTCCTGTGCTTCCCAGCTCAGCAGGTCTCTGCCTAACAGCACACTGCACACCAAAGCCTGGGTGGGTATTGTCCAAAGGTAAAGATCGTTCCCTGAGTTGGTGTTTCGCCTGAACCAACGGCTTTAGTCAAGCCTACTCTCACCTCCAAAATTTTTGGTCCTATTTCTCTGAATCTTTTTTGTTTGTCCCATTAGTATTTCATGCTTCTAACCTGCCCAAAGCAAAATACATTCTTTCTGCACTAGTAACCTTGTTTGTTGGTTTGTTTTCCTCTTAGTGCCCTTCCCTTCTCAGTCCTTCTGGAGGTGAATTTTGAGCTTTTCCTTTTCCCTCTCCCATTTTCCAAGTGCTGGGAGTTTTCAGGTCAGAAGACCTTTCTGCTCCAGGATTAAGGGTTTTATTGTTACAGGAAGCAGAGTTTTTTGTGGGGATCTTCCTCAGGTGCCATCCCTGGTAAGAGTTACTGGGCAGAAACAGAGAAAAAAGGGGCAAAGGGAGTGCCTGGTTTCAAACTTTGTGGTTTATGGCTTTTTGTCCTCCTTTTCATTGCCAGGATTTTCTGTGTGTATGTTTGGTCACAGGGCCGAGTCTCTCCCCAATGAGATGTGCTGTCAAATGCACTAGATTGTTTAATAATTGAGTAACTTTACAGCATTTTGATTTTCCTACTTTTTCATATTTTAAATTTTTTTCCAATCTGTAAATCACTTTCTGCCCCTTCATACTTTTGGCACTGTGTCTTTTTGGCAGGGTAGCTGGAGCAAAAGGATCTCTTAACTTAGGAGGTAAATATTTTCCTCTTCCCCTCGAACATTTGAACACCCCAGCTTTATTCTTGCGCATTTTTTTTCCCCCTGCTATCTGAGATTGGCCACAGAAGCTAAACACTGGGGGAGCTGAATGAGATTACAGCATCTCTTTGGTAACCTTTCTTAGTGAATGGGCAGTTGATCTGCCCATAATGCAAAGCACTTAATGTATTGAAGCATCTAAGAAAGCAAGCTACTAGTTCACCACTCAGAGTTCAATTCCCGGATAATAACATTTATTTATAGGGAATAAAGAGTTAGTTCTGCGATGGCAAAGTAGATATTGTCACTCAAAGCATGGTCTTTTTATTAACCTCAGATTTATATGGTTAAGTAATCGTTGTATTAGTAGCATTTCTTGAGTGGTAAGGGGGGTGTGGGGGAGCCTGTGAACAACGTGCTGCCTGTTTATTTCTCTGTACTAGGCTGGGGACGGTAAATTGGCCCGCTCTCACGGGGCTGCAAGCCCTTGCGAGCTTGAGCTCAGCAGCCTGGAGCCTGAGGTGCTGCAACTCATGGGCAATCCGTGCCATCTCATTTCTCTGTGTGGACATCAGTCTGTCCTTCCCCATGCACAGCGAAAGGTGGGGGAAAGACTGTACAAAAGTGCTGTGGACCAAATCTTGGTTCTTTTGAATAAGCTGGCTGACAGAAATGGCTGCTTTTTGGCTGTTTGTTTATGGGTGTCTTTGACTTTCTGTGGAAGCCAGACATACTTCTCCAGGACCAAATTCATGACTCTTGGTAGTGACACATACAGAATGCTTGGACATACTTTTTTTTTTTCCTTAGTATGATACTGTTCTTGTTCAGGTTTTGAAACGAAGGAAAATTCTGCTAATATTTCCATTTCTACTTTGTTCTTCCAATTTTCATAACATTTAAAATTAGAAATGTCATAAACTTGGTATGAGGCTAAGAGCTTGTTACAAAATAAGACAGGAGGATATTCGTAAAAGGAAAAATATTTAATCTGTCTTCTTCATGGCCATTTTCTTAAACCCGATGTAAACATGGTGAAATTGAATGAATATCTATTAAGCAGGCTCCTCTGCTTTCACCTCACGTACTGAACAGACAATTGATGGCATATTTCCAGCTGGCAGAGCTGTGGAAAGGTAGCATGCGACTTCAACTCCATTCTACCCCCCTTTTTCAACATATGATTGTGCAAGTCTAACTAAATTCACTGGAGAGTAAATATTCATTCAGTATGTAAAATAAAGAATAAATCTGCGGGTTGGATTCAGTGAGTAAACAGATTATCGCACTACAGGGTTTTCTTCAATACAGCGGGTGCTCTAGACGCACAGATTTTTCAAAGCTGATGTGATGATCAACTTGGTATCAACTGTTGGAGTGGATATGAAGTCCCATAAGTCTCATTTTCACTTTTTAGGGGTTTTTTTTTTTCTGGGGAGGAGGGAAGAGTCAGGAAAAAAGGGATTTGCACAGTATTTCCTATGTCAAAAACCCAGTCCATTTAAATCTGTTGCCTTTTTCAGAGATAGTGAAAAAAAAATGACTGTTTTGGTGGCTGGCTTTTTTCCCATATAAGGTACTTTGTTTGGGACCAATAATGGTGTTTTCGTTTCTGCTGGTCGCCTCTTGATCATGTTTTCCCAGGCATTAGCTGCTTGTCTGAGCATTAGCAGCTTCTCATGGCCTTCCTCTTGTAAAATAGTAGGAGGTGATAATCTGGCCCAAATAAACAAGTAACCAACTCTGGAAGGGGTGTGTGCTCCTGTGTGTGTGAAATCCTGCCTTTCCCCTCTGGAAATAGCTCTGGTACCCTTGGGGCTATTGCGCTGCCTGGGGACATCACAGCGTCCTAGGAGTGCTTCAGACCTCAGCAGTGCCATGGGTGTGCAGTCTGTGAGCAACACCAGCTTCCCAAATTTTGAGTGGAGACCTTCTGTAAGACTCTGTGCTGGGAGTGTATAGCTCTCAGTGCAGACCACGCTGGTTGTAGGGTATTTTAAGACCAAGGTGCGTTTCTACCATGCTTTCCCCTGTGAACATTGGCGCCTAGTGGAAAGAGCTCGCATCAATGCAAAACAAGCCTTGTGACTGCTTTGTGGTTTAGTTTAGTCACATACCAGAGACAAAAAATCATTGAATTGCTCTTTCCTGACATGTACTCCTTGAATGGAGTTGGTGTAAATTTAGTCAGTTCACTTTGTTGAGTATCGAGAGCAGTGTGATATGTAAATAAAGCTTTATCAGACGAGATAGATTTAAAATTCCACAGTTGGCGAGGAAGCGTTAGCAGTATAATATAATACAAATATTTACACAGTAACTTCTAAGTCTTCAATAAGTGCTTAGTATTTGAAATATGTGTTGTGAAAACATTGACTGATTAAGCTGTACCATTGCTGCTACATCTGTATGCAGCAACTTGTGATGGTTGGGACGCTGCAGTCACAGGGAGGAGGAGGAGGAGCAGGTCACCTAGCAATGCAAAGGCATTTAAGCAAATAGCTTTTTTTTTTTTTTTTTAAATTTCATTAGGATTCAGCACGAGTGAGGCATATGTATCTCCATCCCTGTGTCCTGCTGGAGCCACTGCTCCCACAAGCTGTTGCGTTCATGTGATGTGACTGGATGTGATCACGTGCCCAGTGCATCTATGACCGCTCCTGTAGCAAAATTCAGCTACCGACTTTGTGCCTGCCTGCAATGGGGGAGTGTAGTCATTACTAGTCTGTCCCTCGCCCTTCTATCTGTCAGGGAAATTTGATAAGCAATTGCTGCAGACTTGTAAGAATGGATCGTTAATCTTCTGCCTGCACGCAGTTTCACAGGAGCAGTGCTGGGCTCTAGTTGGCCCACTTGTTTTGCTGGAAGGGACCTTGAGAGATCATCGGGTCCAACCCCCTGCCAAAGCAGGCTCCTTAGCTCATATTGCACAGGGAGGCGTCCAGACGGGTCTTGAATATCTCCAGAGAAGGAGACTCCACCACCTCCCTGGACAGCCTGTCCCAGGGCTCTGTCACCCTCACTGTAGAAATTCTTCCAGATGTTGGTGCGGAGCTTCCTGTGCTCCAACTTGCAGCCATTGCCCCTTGTCCTGTCTCCACAGGCCACTGAAAAGGGCCAATTCCCCCTGCATCCCATGCTTAAGATATTTATAAACATTAATTAGGTCCCCCCTTAGTTTTCTCTTCTCAAGACTGAACAGTCCCAGCTCACTCAGCCTTTCCTCATAGGGGAGATGCTCCAGGCCCTTAATCATCTCCGTAGCCCTCCTCTGGACTCTCTCCAGGAGATCCCTGTCCTTTTTATACCAGGGAGCCCAGAACTGGACACAATACTCCAGGTGGGGCCTGAGCAGGGCAGAGTAGACGGGGAGGATCACCTCCTTTGACCTGCTGGCCACACTCCTCCTGATGCACCCCAGGATCCCATTGGCTCTCTTAGCCACCAGGGCACACTGCTGGCTCATGGCCAACCTGTCATCTACCAGGACCCCCAGGTCCTTCTCCACAGAGCTCTTCTCCAGCAGGTCATCCCCCAGCCTGTACTGATACAAACGGTTGTTCCTTCCCAGGTGCAAGACTCTACACTTGCTTTTGTTGAACTTCATCTGGTTTCTCCCTGCCCAGCTCTCCAGCCTGTCCAGGTCTCGCTGGATGGCAGCGCAGTGTCCTGTGTGTCAGCCACTCCTCCCAGCTTTGTATCATCAGTTTATTGCAGGTGGGGTGGGTATGGTCTGTCCTTGAAGTTGCAGTCTTGATCGCAGTCTGCCTTCAAAGCCATAACTTCACTGTGGCCTTGCTTGGCCCTAGGCTAGATGTGATCTGGCATTTCCTGGACTGTTTTGGCGTAAAGGTGTTGTTGATGAGCTCTGCTCTGCCTGGGCTCCCTGTAACAATTTCACTCAAACCATTCACTTCCACAGAGAAGCTAGCAGACAGCTTTCACCCAGCCCACAGCCTTTTCCCTAGAGAGGGAAGGATGAAACGATGTGGCTGGTGGTGTGGGAAACCGAGCCGAAGTAACAAAATTCTGCCTCTATCCCTGCTGCAGCCTAATGCCAGCACCTGATGCTGGTGATGAGTGAGGAGGTGTCTGTCAGCCTCTGCTTCTGCCTGTGCTCCAGGCAGCTGCTTGGGCTAAGCTCTAGCAAGGCTGTGTGGGATGGAGAGGTGCCCTGAAACCTGAACTTAGTGTTTGTTCCTGGTACAGTTGGGGGCTTTTCTGTCCCTGTCAATTGTGCTCGTAACACACAAAAGTTTTGTGGGAGGAAGGTGAAACAGCAGGTGATTTTGTGAAAAGTGGGTGCTGCTCAGGATGGTTTAGCAGGTGAGTGACGGGCTGTGAAGCCCACCTGCAAAGTCTGTCTTCAAGGTAAGGCTGCAATGCCTGCCCGTCCCATCAGCTCAGACAGGATGATTACAGTGACCTTAACGTGATGCAAACGAAGAGGGATGGGGTTTGCAGGGAGATGATGCAATTCTCTTACAGCTCATGATATTTTTGCAAGGCTAAGAGCAAATAATCTTGAAATGAGCTGGCAGTTTTATGATTGGGTTTTATGAGCTTTTATGATGTTTATAATCTGACATTGAACTTGCAGTTTAAGAGGTGAAAGGTTTAAAGGAACACAGTAGCAAAGGCGTACCACTAAATTTCTTCTGGATGTAATTTTAACGCACATCTTAGATGCCTCCCTGACATGTGGTGGGTTTGCTGAAGTGCAGGCCATGCAGTTCGCAGTGTGTGTCACTGAGCACAATTGAGTCCGGCCTTATCTCATGTTCAATGTGAGGAAGAATTGAAGAGAAAACAGGAGACAGGACAAGGGGCAATGGCTGCAAGTTGGAGCACAGGAAGTTCCGCACCAACATGCGGAAGAACTTTTACACAGTGAGGGTGACAGAGCCCTGGCACAGGCTGCCCAGGGGGGTTGTGGAGTCTCCTTCTCTGGAGATATTCAAGACCCGTCTGGACGCCTATCTGAGTGAAATGTCCTAGGGAGCTGCTTTGGCAGGGGGTTGGACCCGATGATCTCTCAAGGTCCCTTCCAACCCCTATGATTATATGATTCTATGATTCTATGATTTTGCCTTCTTGAAGGAAAGGCCCGGACTGGATGGAGGCAACCGCCTTGTGCAGCATAACTGCCTGGGTCCCAAAAGGCAGCCATAGCGTTTCCATTTAAACCCCAACCACAGAAATACTGTTCCCTGCCCGCGCCTACTTGTTTTCTTGGGTGTTTGTCTGATACCAGTAAAAAAATCTCAAGTCCCCTGCAATCCACAAACTGGAATTCTTAAACCATGGGACTTTTGGAGAAAATGAACAATTTTGTCTGCTCCTTCTCTTGTGATTCTGCATCTGCTTCTTTTGCTGGACGTGTGCTTCAGCGGTCCTGCCCACGGGTGTTTGTATAGGTATGGCGCGGGCCTGTTCCTACTTGAGCCATCCGTTTCTGTGCCTCTGCATTAATCTCGTGTTGCTCTGTGGGGCCCGGTGAGCTGCAGGTTACCTGCTGTCTGGCTTTCTGTGGTTTCTGTTACCCACCGTGCTGTATTTGTCTCCCGGTTCTTCGATTTGTAATGTTTTGCCTTTGATTGCTGCAGAAGGCATAAACAAGCCTGTCAACAGCCTTGTTTAGCATGCAGATTCTGTGGGGGTGGCTGGCAGCCTCAGACCCTAAAATAGATCTAGCAATGAACTGAGCGGCTTAAAACCCTGAGAATTTAATTTGATCTTTCTCGTTGCCTTAAATATTGGGAGTGAATGAGGATTTCTCTAGCAGAACAGAAGGTGAACATGTTGGTATGTGACAGTAATAGAAGAAGGGTCCAGACCTGCTGTCATTGAGATGCTCTTCTGCGATCAGAGACTTGGCTTGGGTGCTGGGTCAGGGCTCATCTGCTGTACTTCGCCATACCTGGGGAGGGGAGTGCTGTACCTGCTGTTTTTACAGAATCTGTGGGGGGTTGCTCTGAAAAGCCTCCCTGGATCCTGTCATGGGACAGTCACTCCAAAGCAGTTGCTCACGGTTTTAGCATCTGTTTTGTGCCAACTTCATGAAGGGAGAAAAGGAGCTGAAGAATCATCCGTGGGTTCTTTTTTCCTCCTTTCCTTTCTCTTTTTTTTTTTTTTTTTCTTTTCCTTTTTCATGTAGCACCATGCAGTTTGTAATATCATAGCTGGGGTTTTCAGTTGTGGTGGTGTGAAGGTAACAATGATTTGGCTTTGACGTGCCGTAACAGCTGCAGAATTCATTGGAGCTTAGAAGCCTGTGAGTTATAGCTGTGATGCCATTTACAGCTTTTATGGAAGAGCTCTTAAATTTGTGAAACGTGTTACTTTTTGAAGTGCATTATATTTGTAATTTGAATTCTCTAAAATCCCGTTGAGGGCGGGGGGGAAGCTTTGAAAATCCCCCTCTGCCTGTGCGAAAAACTCAGGGAACTCTTTACCAGGCGGGGGCGGGGGGGGGTGGGGGGGGGTGGGGGAAGCAAGTCCCTTAAATTGAGTGATAGAACACATAGATGGATTTGTAAGTGCTAAAATGTCAATTAGTGCACTTAAAAGCTTAATGGCTGTCTTTGATGTGCTTCTAATATCTTCAGTAAAGTTTGAATGTTGCCATTGATCAGGGAGTTGAGGAGGGATGAGGGAATTGAAGGCTAACCCAAACAGTTCCACAGCAGAAGGGCTTGTTCTGTGCTGGCGAGGACACCTGGCACCCCACCTGAACATCTCCCCTGCCCTGGTGCTGTGCCACTCAGCACCAACTGAGAGATCCAAAGGAAAAATGATTATGCTGCTATTTTGAAAGTTCTCATGGAGACTTGCTATGTAAAAAAAAAAAAAAAAAAAAAAAAGAATAAAAGGAAGGAGGGGGGAAAGGAATAGATCATGGAAAGGTAGAAATGCAATTATGCTTATTCTGCATCAGTTTAACACAGATCCAGTTGTCGCAAAACACCTGTGTGCAGCTAGGAAAGCCTCTATCTCCGTAAGAAAGAACTTCTTTCCCACTCCCTTTTTCTCCACAAAACCTCCCAGCTGCCCCTTATGTTCTCAATTTAACAGGTGTGGCTTCAGAAATCAGCCCAGGTCTTGAAGTTCCCAGTAGCCACTGCTTCTTACTCCTCCTCCCTTATGTTTTAAACTGCAGCAAGAGGTGGAGGTTGTGTGTGGTGGGATAGTGTTTTTGCTGAGCTCTGTCTGAGATTCTTGACTTTGGTACCCTGAGCAATCTGCTGCAACTTCAATTCCAGGTAATGGTCTTTACCCTCCTCTGGCACTGGTTATTTGGAAAAATGTTCTGCAGGCCTTCTGGGAAGTCACTGGGATGCTTTTATCTGATTTGTTACTGAGCAATTGCCTCATGGAGCAAATGCCAGTTTTATTATTTGCTTCCCTGTGCTTCTAAAATACCACAATTTGTTTGCTGACTGGTATTTTGGAAGTCAAATGCATTTACTTCTGAAAGGTGAGCTTGGTAAAGCTTTAGTGTGTAGGTTTTCTCTGATTATATATCTTATCTTTGTGCAGAAAATTTGCTGATGTAACTAAACTGACCTGAAAATACATTTGGAGTAGTTTTAGAGTATCCCCATATGTCTTCTTTACTTGGCTTATGAGAGAAGAGCGCACAGGTTTAGTCTACTTCTCCCAGCTTCAGCGGATACTTCCCCCCTCCCTCCCCTGCCTCCTGTTTTAAAGGATATTTTGCCAGTTGGGAAGGTAAGATCAAAAAGGATCTGATAAAAATCTCACGTTTTGGGCAATACATAAAGCAAAATCAACATGTCATGCTCTTAGTGCAGTATCAGTGTGTCCATCCCATCCCATGAGCCTCTGTCGATGTAACTGATGTAGTTCCCTATCCGGCCCAGTAAAATGTACTTGGCTCCCATATCCTGAGATTCCCCAGCAATAGGTTCAGCATGTTTGGCTCTGTTACTACCCCTCCTGGGCTTAAAGTCTGATAAGATGGGTTGGGTGTTGTTTATGGGGTTTTGTTGTTTTTTTTTTTTTTAAACTAAATCTTCTTTTAAGTCCGGTGACTGGCTACATGAGGGGCCTCCCGTAGGCTAATGTGAAAGAGGAGGAAACCAAGTTAAACATTTCCAAGCTATAAGGCAAGGGACTTCTTGCATCATGCATACCTGCTCTGGGTCAAATTGTGCAAGTTACACTGTGGGTGGAGTTTGCCATGCCCTGCCTTTGGCAATGCCATCCGCCCCACTGCTAGCCATGGCCTTCTTGCCAGGGCTTTGGTGACAGAGCTCCTCATGCAAGCATGTTCTACTGTACTGCTGTCAAGGGGAGTAAGGTGAGCCAAAACCTCCTGTTTCATCTGTTTAAACCAGCCCAAAACACTGGAAAGGTTTAAATGGGAACAAGTGGGATGCTTGGCTTGGCACAGCATCATCCAGATTTGGTGACCTTCCTAAGTCTGCAAGAGGTTCTCCATCCCCAGCCTCAAGCCTGTGAAGGTATCATGTTCCTGATGGGCACAGCTACATTAAACAGCATTGCTTAAGCTAGATAGGCTTTGGGCCAGTTTGTTTATTTCACTGAGGGAACAATGTAATTTTGGCAGATGCAGGTTTTTGCTGGTATGTACAGCCGTTTTCCTGAGAAAGCAAGTAGATGAGCAGATGTTTTCCTATTCCAGGTCAGGCTTCATCATCAAGGTACCAAAATCCTACCAAAGAAATGACATGAGTGCTGATTTCCTGTGGTGCTTGTGAGGATAAGTGCTAAACATATCAGCGGTACTCCAGCTTCTCTAAAATACTGATACTGCTGACCTTTCAGATGCTGTGAGGTGCCAAAAAATTGGGTCTCTTTAAATCCCCCAGATATAGTGAAGGCAAACTCACCAGTTGGGTCTTTCTCTCTTCCCTGCCACCTTGACACTATTTTGGCATGAAGAAGTGGTTACTGTTTTTCAAGGAAAGGATCAGGCTTTTCAGTTTGAGGGTTGAAAAAGGCCTTAAGATAATTAGTAATATCCAGAAGGACTGGATTAGCCATATTAAACTTCACATCTGTAGGTCTTATTAGCAGACATTTAAACAGCAGAAAATGCATTTTTATTGGACTGAATTCATATGGCCGCACACTGGAGCTTGAACACCTTATAAAAATATGAACTGAATCAAAATGAAATTAATTAGAAAGAATATATTTGAATTTAATTATATAGAGTGGCTGAATATTCTCTGTGTATACTGGGTTTTATGTGTCTATCTGAAGTGTACTTGGAGAGTTTTAATTAGAACTGGAGACAGAGTAAGAATATTGGGAATGTGAAATTTATAAATGGCAGTGATTTTCAGCTAGGAGTGCAGAGGTTTTTTGGAGCTTGTTACCATTTCTCGCTTCTCTTTTTCCCCTCTTCTTAATAAGCTACTTTTATGTTCAAATTAATGCCAGATCCTGGAGAAAAAAAAAAATCCTGCTGTGGCTCTTGGTCTTCTGCAGCGTGATCAGAGTTGTCAGATCCACAGCTGCAGGAGATTTTTACCTTTGTGTGTTTAATGGCTCGTACTGCTCTGTTCTTTGATGGTACCATTTAACCATAGACATGCAGGGCTGTGGATGGCACAGGACATGTGGATGCCTTGACTACTGCCTCAGATGTTGGACATGCCAAGACTCAAAGAGCTGATTTGGCAGCTGCCCAGCAGATTTTTATAAAGGCTCAGTTGGTGGCCAGAAACCCAGGCTGTCAGAGTTGTGTTATGCAATAAATTGTTTTTCAGCAGAAGTTTCTAATCCAATTTCAGCTGTAGTTTCTTCGTAGTCTGTAATCAAAGATAAGTAGACATTATTTCACAGTGTTTCAGGGAAGGGAAGACACGCAGAGCGTGAGTGTCCCCTGTGAGGTCGGTCTGTTTGTTTTTCTATTAAAAGGATTTAGACCTGTTCACCTATATGGGAAATGATGCTTAAATTATTTTGGTTTCCTCCCAGAAGGTATGTATGTGTCTGTATACAAAGTACCCTTTCAAACATAATGCAGTGTGCATTTTGGGAGGCATTTCTTTTTTAAAATTTATTTTAAGAGAGCACCTAAAAAGGAATTTATCAACTCAGAGCCTTTGCTTGGGCATAAATTAGCTACAAGTGGTGGTCAGACAGAAGTTTGTACTTTGTCAGGCTGTGGCCTATCTGAAATGTTGCAAGCCCTGTCCCTCTTTAACAGATAACGCCCTGTGTGTTTCCTCTTCGCTCCCCATAGGTAAACTATTCATTTTAGAAAAAGTGGGTATGGTTCATCTGAATGCAGTGAGATACTTGAGTTTTATCATAGTTACATTAAAGCAAAGGGATTTTAATTTCCTGAATACCATCTGCGATGCCCTCCTTGTCTTACAGTGACTGTCATGGTTTGGTGTCATTATGGGCTTGTATCCCTCCAAATGTGGGTTGCTGCTTAAAGGGCCGGTCCTGCCTTTATCTCTGCCCCAGCAGTAGCTCCCCTATGGCCACATGTACAGTAGTAAGGGAGCTGGTCTGGCTGAAAACGATCATTTGCTGTGAGACTTTGACTCCTTTCTCCAGTAAAGCTGGTCTAATGGCTGCCTAAGGGCTAGTGCTGGTATCAGGGTTGGGGCAGGCACATCCTATGTGATGGCAGGTGAAAGAAATCATTTAAGCTGGTTACCAAAACTGTTCCCCCACTCTGAATAGGTATCTTGTACCTTCACATCTCTTTCTTCCAGCATTCTACCACCTTTGGCTTTTTGCGGCTTACTTCTGCATGGTGCTGGCTTGTCAGAGCCCAGAACTCTGGGCCTGTGTTTGCAAAATGTTTGATTAGGTCTGGCCTAAGGAAGTTACAGCTGTGGAGACACTGCTGCTGGTGAGAGGTGACTTGAGTCGAAGCCTTAAATAAGGAAATTTCAGACCTGGCTTTACTCTGAATTTACTCTGAAGGCTCTCTGTTTGGGATTAGGCTTTTTTAAAGTGTTTATCCTGTGTTGTGCTTTAACCCCAGCTGGCAGCTAAGCTATTCCCTTGCAGTGGAAGGGAGCACCCCTCCCAACCCCCAGCAGGATGGGGAGAGAATCAGAAGAGTGAGAAAACTCATGGGTTGAGATAAAGGCAGTTTAATGGGTAAAGCAAAAGCTGTGCACACAAGCAAAGCAAGACAAGGAATTCCTTCAGCTCTAGCTTCCTATGGGCAGGCAGGTGTTCAGCCATCTCCAGGAAAGCAAGGCTTCATCATGTGACTCGGGAAGACAAACTCCATCACTCCCAGTGGTCCCTCCTCTCTTCTTTTGCCCCCAGCTTTATATGCTGAGCACAACACCATATGGTATGGAATATCCCTTTGGTCAGTTGGGGTCAGCTGTCCTGTCTGTGTCCCCTCCCAACTCCTTGTGCACCTCCAGCCTGCTCACTGGTGGGGTGGGGTGAGAAGCAGTATAGACCTTGGCTCTCTGTCTAAGCACTGCTCAGCAATGAAGAAAATGTCTCTCTGTATTATCAACACTTGAAGCACAAATCCCCAAACCATAGCTCCATAGCAGCTACTACAGAGAAAATTAACTCTGTCCCAGCCAAAACCAGCTCATTGTGGCAGCCCCACATGGGAAACAGTTGATGTCTGGTAAGCTTTCACTAGTTTCGTACTGAGTGGTAGTTTTCTAGAGGTGCAGAAATATCACTGAGGCCTCTGAGTTTATGCAAAAGAAAAGTCACAAAGGTGCTATTTTTAACGATTTCATTATTAGACCTAAGACAAAATGATGAACTGTTTTTAATGCCTCAATTCTGGGAGCCTGTATGTGTGGGAAACTTTGATTATGACTCTCTTACCCTAATATATTCTCGCAAGAGCAGGTTGAATCTCACTAGGCTCAAAAGTGCCTGAGGCCTTTAGTGACCCAAAATCCAGAGTGTTTCTCTATGGTGCTTTGCTTGCATGAATTTGGCCTGAAAGGAGGAGGTGAACCTCCTCTATGCATCAGGAGCTGGTGAATGAGCGTGGACCAAGGGGGAGACTGCAGGGGATGAAAGCTGCCATAGAAGTGCTTAAAGCAGGAAGAGACATGTTTTCTTTCCCTGCTTCGTTTCTTTGTCATGTTAACATTGGTTCTGCCAGTCAGGAGCTATATTGTAATGCATGTTATTTGGGGAGGTTTTCTGGAAGTACAAGGGAAAAAGTCACTATGATTACCAGATACTTAAATGCTATAACAGAACCATTAATAAAGAAATTTTTCCCTTTCTTCATGTTAGTTAGCACGTTTTTAAAACATGACCTATTTTCCCAAACTAGACAGAACGGATTACATTTTCCAGAAGGCATGAGTCACTGTACTATAAAGTCTCCAAGCCATATCAATCTTCATCAGCTTAAGCCATTCATGAGTCTTTATTTTTTTCCTCACTGAATATAAGCAGTTTGTTTTAAATGAGAAACTGCTATATCCTCTCTGGATAGTTAAATATGATTAAAAGGTTAAATCTTAAGTAAGTGTGAACTTCCTTCTCAGAGGAGAAGGGAATGGAGGGACCTTGATGGAAAGCAAAGGCATAATACTGTGGATACATATGGGTATATATCCAGTTTGCAGGATGCTATGCTTGGCTATTGGAAGTCCAGGCAGCATGATAGTTGCCAGAAGCAGCAGAAGGTCTTTATTTATATAGCTTCAGTTAAATACATTAAAGTCTGGTTTCAAATCATTACCCTGGAAGTTCAAACCTTTGCTAGGAGTTTCTGCACCTAGAACGGTTTCCGCCGTCTGGGCATGGTGTGGCCTGTTGCTCCTGCGAGTTCTGGAGAGATGGAGTTTGCATTGATGGGCTGACAAGCGGGGCTTTCCTCTGTGAGTAGGATGCACGTTCAGGGTGCTGAGAAGGTTGACGGGACTTTGTGATACAATGGAGACCTCTGCTAATGCAGAGGAAGTACGCGTGTTGGTACAGTATTAAGACTTTGCACTTTCTCACCAGGTTCACACCGTGCCATATGCGTAGTGAGGAAGTCGGCTTTTTAAATGAATAAGCTTGCTGATGGTACTTAGTGGTGGTAACTCGCCCGAGGCTGCCCACATCTTCCAGCCTTGGGTGGCATATCTTTAAGTTTTCCACTGCTTTCTTTTAGGTCTGGCTTTTAGAGAAAGCCAGGTATAACTTTTTTGCATTGATAATACACTGCCAAAAGGCAAAAATCTGTTGCAGGTCTTGAATCTAGTCAACAAACATTTCTGTTTTGGTCCTTCAGCAGAAAAGTAATTTATATGATCTCTGAAAATGTGTTGCCTGTTTTTCATGCAAAAGACAGATTTTTGTTTTGTTGCTAACTAAACACAGAAAAAACCCACCCTTTGAAATAGTTCTCCTTCAAAAATATCCTTGAGGAAAGGGTAGCAACTTGTGGTTTATTTTTCCCCTTGCTTCAAAATGACCTTCTCACGTCTGCAGGAAGGACTCTCTGGGGGCTGTTGAACCATGAAAGCATATTCATTTCGGGCATTGGGTGCCACAGTGATTTTTAACTGAGCGTTGGCTGCAGCACTGGAAGAAGAAAAAAAGAGAGGGTTTGTGTTTTGTTGTTTTGCTTTCTGCAACCTGGCATGAAGAATGGGGTCAGGAGATGCGTGCTTGGGAAAGACCCAAAGAGAGAACTGGAAATGTGCCAGCCACACTGAGTCATAACACATGCTCATAAGTATCTTTGTACCTTACAAAGTCATGACTTTTCAAATAAAACCATCACTGCTATTACAGTATTTATATAAAACAAATACAGTGGAGTGCTGCATGCATTCTCCCTTGTCCCAGCTCTGTTTTACCCTGTGAACTGTGTGACTCCTGTTTGCTTAAGGCAAGGCTGAGCTGGGCTGAAGCATGCTGTATCTGGTGGTGAATGAACAGAGAAGGTTGAGTCATGCGTACACATATGCTTCTGCTGCTTCTTGTGTAGCAGAGCAGCATGTAGCAGCGCTTTCTACTTCAGTGTGACATTTCACCTACCCAGGAGTCAGTGTGAAGTCCACATCTCATTTCTACCTACTTTGCTGGGTTTTAGTTGGTTGGTTATTGGGGTTTTTTGTTTTGTTTGAGGGTTTGGGCATAACTTCAGAAATTAGAGGACTGCATGCGGGCCACACATGACAGGTAGGCAGCTGAAATGCAGTAAGCAAATCCTCAGCTGTAGGTGAATGGTGAAAGATATGTGTGATAGACATTTTTATGTCCTTGCAAATATATGTATTTTATATGTTGATGTGCATTATTTATAGATACCTATGTATTTGAGTATGCAATATAATTTAGTTTATACACACATATGCTAGTATATGTATTGCATGTACTGCAGCCAGCTAGTGTGTTAGAGGGCTGCTCTTGTATCCATGAGGTAGCACCTTGTGCTGGTACGTGCCGTGTAGGTAAATGTAGGTTGCTCCCTTCTTCTCCATCCCCTCAGACTGAACTTGCTGAACTGCTGCTTTGCTGAACTGTAGCTGAGATTCGAATATGTATGTGCGATGTGTGGTTCTCCAGAATAGCATAACAGGGAAGGCAGCGTGATTAATTTTAACAGCTTAAGGCAAATGTTGCAGTTCTGTTTCTTAATTCTGCCCCAGGGCTTCTCTGGTTGTTTGCGTCTGTTACTCCTTTACTGAGTTTACAAGCTAATTTTCTGTTAGATTGGGAAGCGGAAATCATCTTGGCTGACCCACACAGTGAAGGCTACTGGCTTGTGGTGATGAACCTACGGTTTAAGATGTTACACAGTTCTTTTTTGGGTCTAAGTCAATAATGGACAATCCATTAGTTCCCCATAAGTTGTTTCAATGGCTAATTACTTGCACAGTTGCAGAAATTGTTCTTTAATTCTGTCGCACATTTTTCTGTATTCGAGTTCCAGCTGTTGGATGATATTATACCCCTCTCTGCCAGCCTCAAGAGCCATCTATTATCAAATTTCTACTCCCTGTGGAAATATTTAAAGGCAGTAATTGAGTCAGTCCTTTTGAGTTTTTGTTTGTTTTTAAGAAGTTACATAGATTACATTCCTCAAGGCTTTCACTTCCAAACGGTTCTGGGTGCGTGTGTATGTTGTTTTGCTGAAGTGAGATAACTCTTCCAGTTGTTGGCAGCACGAGTGCAGAGTAGGACGCATGGCGGCTCTCCCTCCGCTGGCATGACGTGGCAGAGATGATCTGACCCATGTAATTATGGTGAAACGTGTCAGGAGCTGGAGCTGCATTGCCAGTGGAGCTGCAGCTCAGCTGGGCTCACAGTCAGCCACTCTCCAGCTTGTGGCCGCTTTTGTGCTGCGTGCTCAGGACAGGGGAAGATGCCATCCACAATTGTGAAATATTTTCTATGCCTCTGTATACAGAGCTGAGTGAATGCAGGTATTTGCAGCAGCGTAACTACTTAATTTCCTGACTTTGGATAATGTGGGAATGTGGGGTTGGAGAACTTGAGGTCCTTTTCCCTCCTTTCCCTTCAAGCTGAGTGACAAGTGTGGGCAAAGCATACAACAGAGCGGCATAGGCAGGACAGTGGCTGCAGCCTCGGCATGATGGGGCTGGCAGGAGCTCTGGTGTAGAGAGACTCTCCTGTGTGCTTTTCTGTTGCAACTGCTGCTGTTGTGGAGGGGGTGGGTGAAGCCAATTCAGAGTTTTACAGCTCCACAAATGGAATGTGATGTGAAATGTTGCCAATGGAAGTCTTTGCTCCTGGTGCCTGTCTGGTGGCACGATGGCCTATACAGCCCCCCAGCCTGTGGGAAGGCAGGAGCGTCTCAGCTGGCACCAGGAAGATACCTTGGCAGCTTCATCCCTCAGAAAACAGGGTGCTGGGTTATAACCCATCCTTTTGTGTGTCCAGTACCTCAGGCTGGGGAGATGGAGGTGGCTTCAGGCTGCTTGCAGAAATACTTTGTCAGTGTGGCCTAGACCTGCAGCTCTCTGGTGTGTGGTGATCATCTTCCCTCCTACAAGAGGGACTGTAACTGGCATGTCCCAGGGTATGGCTTGTACCTGCCAGAGGTCACTTAAGCACTGCTGTTGGCCACTTGGTCAGCAAATGCCAATTGAAAGATCAATCCTGTCAGCAGGTTTCACCCTGTCACTGCTCAAACAGCAAATGCTGCTGTGTGCTTCTTGCAGTAAGCTTTCATGACAAAGTAGAATTCATGTCTTTGTTCTTTGAATTTTTTCGATGTGTCTTTAGCAGGGGGAAAAAAAAAAAAGACCAGTGGGATCAGGAACTGATGGATGTTTCCATGTGACTTCTAGTCCCTCAAGTGTTGCAGGGTCTGGTGGATGAAGTGGTTCATGGCTTCAGGATGGCCCTGGTGTTTGGCAGCAGAGAGGCTTGGGTTGACAGGGGCTAAGGAAAGTGGCACATCTCTGAGTACAGCTTATGTTCTCTGGGCTTGATCTTTACATGTGTCTTGGGTGTGCCTGGCTTGAAGTATGTGTAAATACAGGTAGATGCTTTTGTTTCCTCTTATAAGGGTTTCTGTATGGCTTGTCTAAGCTTCAGAGTCAGAAGCAGTGTGCCTGACCAGAAGGCTCTTTGTCCTCTTCCTTATGTTTGCTGTGCATTATGTTAGGAATATGTATAAAAACAGTGTCTGCAGTTCTGTGTCTGTAACACAAATGGGTGCCTGAGGTGTTTATGACTGTTTCCTAAGTAAGCACAAGTCCCTTCAGGATTTAATCAGTAGTTGCTGTGATGACAGAAATGCGTGACATCTTGCCAGGGCCTTTGTTAGTGGGGTTCCTGTCTCGGTTTCCTCTCTGTACCTACCAGTCAGGGGGAACCAAAATGGGGCATCTTAGGACAAGCTTTGTTAAAAGTTGCACAGGCTGTAGCCTTCCTGTGTTTAGTGTCGCTTCTGGTGAGGGCTGAAGTGGTGTTGGCAGCAAAATGGTAAGCTGGTGATGTTTGTGTAAACTTTTGTTGACAAAATAGCTGGATTCTAGTCCTTTTAAAATGCTTGCCTGCCTGGAGATTTTTTTTTTTTTGGTTGCTGTGGGTGTTGAGTTTCAAAGTTTGCTTTCTTGGCCCTGAGCTGCCTGCACTTTAAAGCTCTCTGGGCATAGCTCAGCCTTGTTCAAAGTATAGTAGCTTGTCCCTTGAGCAAAACACGTAGCTGGCTGCCAAAATGCCGGCTGCTTTCACTGCACTAATTGTGTTGCCTCTCTTCACTGCACCCCTTCCCAATTTGTCATATTTTTGATCACAATTTAGCAGCTGAAAGCCAGTATCTCACTAGAGTAGCAAAGGAATCACTATCAGTGGTCACCTTAAACTGTGCTGTTTTATTTATTTTTTTTTAATAGTTAATGGTATTGGTCACTCCTTTGATGCAGGATGAATGGTATGAATTCTCCTGTCTTCCTTCTGTCGGAGATTGTTGATGGGGCTTTTTGGGGTTGTCACTGTGCTGTGGTATAGCTTCCTGAATAAGGCCTGCCTAGAAATGTTAATATTTTTGCTTGGTAGTCATGTAACCCATAAGGAATTCAAGGGCAAGAATGCTCAAATAGTGATTTCTTTTTTTCTTTTTTTTTAAAGACCCCAAGACAATTATAGGGCTTATGAAAATATGATGACTTACCTGATCTCACTTATGTCTTTATATCAATTTGCTGACTTAATTTATTTGAATGCTAAAGGCTTTAGGGAAATGCTTTTCCAGGAAATTAATCTTTTAACGAAAGCAAGTACTAAATATGACATACGCTAGTATTCCTTTTGACAATATAGCACTTGTCTCCTAAAAATAAAGTAGGAAACATATGCCCTGTGGGCCAAATTCCACTTTGCTTTATGCTGAAATAAATTCAGAATAACTGCATTGTTATCAATGTACAACTTCATTGTAACACTGCAATAAATGCACTAAACCAGAGAAAAAAAAGCCCTGAGCCAAGAGACACAAGCCAAGGCAAAAATGGCAACAAGAAGAAGAGTCGGTTCACAAGACTTATGTCTTCAATTTCTGCAGAGTTCGATTTAGTGGGGTCCCCCTTTTAATTATCTGGGAGAACACTTCCTGACTGTGATAAATTTCTCCATAAGGGATTCATTATGAGGATTTTGGAGAGTAAGTTTCACCTCCTGCCTAACACCTGGTATGCGGCTACTGCTGTTTGCAGGATAAAGGATAAGAGGGGCTAATGCGCTGATGTGATGATAATAGTTATGTTTATGTTCGCTGTTAAAGTTGGTTGAGTTGAGGTTGCATTTTGTTACACAACATTTTTATTCAGCTTCTCTGGGTTTTTTTCCCCCTTTTTTAAATTGCAAATGATCTGTGTAGCCCTAGGCTCTTGGGGTTTGTTTGTTTTTGTTTGATTCGCGCAACTAATGTCTCCTTTCCATTTCCGTCTTTAGGATGACAGCGATGGGATTCCCTGGTCAGAGGAGAGGGTGGTGCGGAAGGTCCTTTATTTATCTCTGAAGGAGTTCAAGAACTCACAGAAGCGGCAACACGGCGATGGCATTAGCGGGAGTCTCAAGGCGGTAAACGGTGAGCTGCCCCTGCAATACGGCTGGAAGGACTCAGCCCTGTTCAGTGCGGTGTGTCTACTGCAGTGAGGAAGGAGACCAGTGCACCATCTGGCACCCACTGTGCCCTTTTGATCTGTACTGAACAACTTGTTTCTGAAGTGCTTATAATGCCGGGTTTGAACAATCCATATGTTTCAGTTTCTGGTGAACTGACTGAGGTGTGGGGATCAGTGTGGAGGGTGGGCGTCAGGCAGGAGGCCAGGGACAAGCTGTTGTTCCGTAGAGAAGGAGGCTTTTCTGTTTGGTCTGCTCCCTGATGTGCTGAGTAGGTCGACGGAGAAGGTACCCATTTAAAGGTGGTTGGCTTCAGTTATTTTGGGGAAGGACAGTTGAACAGAATTTACCTACTCTATATCATTTAGATGCTAACCAGCATCCGTATCTCTGGAGTGATCTCAGTTGACACTGCCTATTGTCCAGGGTGAAGTTGTATAGGATTTGCATAAAAAAATTTAAAGGACTGAGAGGACACAAACATCGTTTAAAAATTTTAAAAGCAGACTCAGGCAAGCCTAGATGACA
Organism: Hypotaenidia okinawae; assembly: GCA_027925045.1. Taxonomy (NCBI): domain Eukaryota; kingdom Metazoa; phylum Chordata; class Aves; order Gruiformes; family Rallidae; genus Hypotaenidia; species Hypotaenidia okinawae. The sequence continues at coordinate 68,056,025 of BSDF01000002.1, forward strand.
GGGGCTTCAAAGGAGTTTAATTTTATTTTCTGTAATTCTTTGGCCAGTTGTTATCTGTTGCTCTCCCTTCCCTTACAGCTTGCTTTAAAAAGCCACGGTGTCCTGAGAGGTGAATATAAAGTGCTTCTCTTTCAGATTCGCTCCCTGACACAGGACCCTTTCTTGAAAAGGCTTTGTCATGCTGGCTTGAGCCTTGAAAGTGATGACTAGGATTCAGATTTCTGGGCAGGCTTACGGTTTTCTCTTCACTGACAAGAGCTTATTTGTTTCTCTATGGAGGTTTATGGCAGCTCCTTTTAGGCATGTGCATAACTATACATGTGCTAATGCATTACAGCGGCAGCTGGGTGCTTGTTTGGTAGGTTATTCATATTTATATGTAGCTTGTGTTTTTGACATGGTGAGTCAAATTTCACTGCGTTTTCACTGAGTGTTATTGCCGACAAGGCAAAACCTAGGGGAATGGCTGGATAACGATGGGCAGCAGGATAAAGTTACTGTATTGCATAAGCAATTGCAAACTCCTTAATGTGATTAAAGAAGACCCCAGACTTCTGAGTTCAGCAATAATATCAAATACCGATCTGATGGGAAGGGGCATCTAGCTTTAGCAGCAAGCCATTAATAAGCTTGGAGGTGTACACAAAACAGCGCTGGCTTTTTTCCCTCCAACACCTCTGCATCATCGATCTTCTGTCAAACACAATTTCTCTTGGAAAGTTTCTTATTCCATTGTGGGGGTTTTGTTTAGTCAAAGGAAAAAAGTCTAAAGGCGTGAAGCACAATAATCGTGTGTAAGGAGGCTTTGATGGTGTGCCAGGTTACAGGATGACTGAGGTTTTTATGGTGTCTAGTTTCTCCAAAGGCAGCTGAGATGAAAAGTGAGTTGGCTGGGAATGCTGTGTTGATGCAGGTACCAGACGTGAAGCATGCCACCGGCTTCCTCTGGCAGTGGCAGGCCTCGCGCTTTAGAGCAGCTTGCCTCTCACATTGAGAACTGAGTGTTCAGTGCTTTACCTCCTTCACGGAAGTAGGTGATTAGTTTTTTGCGGGTTTGGGGTTCTTTAGAGCTGGAATGATCCTCGATGTTACTCTTTCTGTTTGCCAAGTGAGTCTTGAAATGCTCTGCCTCAGCGCTGCTGTATTTTGCTGTCCAAAAGCTTTTGTAATATACCGGTATTTGGAGGAATGTTTCATTATCCAGAGGGGAAAAAAGTTGCAAAAGGGAGGAGGATTGATGCTGTGCAGTGACATTAAGGAAGTCTTTTTAAATATATAACTTGTTCATTAAATCTTAACACCCCTCCACCCCTCACTCAAGACGTAGCCATGTACTTTCAAATCCCACAGGCCTCTGTGGACTGAGGAAAAAGGTCATCCTAAGAAATTACCAAGCTATTCTGAGTTTAGAGAAACAGAATATTTTAAAGGTGAGCCTTAGATCTGTGACTACATACTGTTGAAGTAAAAATGTCCTTTGTTCCAACATGCAGACCACAACCATAGTTTCTTGCATGTTACTCCAAAAGGTAGTGTGCAGCTAAATACAGTGTTATGTGAGTGATCTCTTTATTAATATTTAGCACCCACAGGTCTTGGGGAGGGGACGGGGGAATCTAGCTGAAATAGTTTGAAGTTAAATGTGTTCAGTGCCTCTGCAAAGGTGGGGTTAGGGTGCTTTGCCTTGCAAACATACAGGGAAGTGTAAGGCTTGCTTTGGACAACCCTGTGACCATCCCTAAGGAACTTTAAAGGGTGTTGCTCCTTCAGCTGTGGAAAATCGGTCACCTTCCAGTATGTGGCAGATGTAACCATTTCCAGGGGTTCAAGGGGGGTTCAAGCTCTCTGAGCTCCCTTCTCAATGTATTGGTCTAGTGTACCTCTGAGAGCTCACAGGCCTGTGTTACTAGGTAGCAGGATTTGATCTTAGTGCCACCATCTGTAGTGCAGAGAGAGTTTCTTTGTTCTGGTTGTAACTGTCATTTCTTAAATTTATTTATACACTTGCAACCTGTAGATTCCTTTCAGTAGAAAGTACTTACTCTTGGCAGTAGAGGATGGTAAAATATGTACCAACCCCTTGCAACTGGGGTCTTTTAAGATGTTTTTGTGTATTTGAAATGGCTGAAGTTGCTACAAAAGTTGCTTTGCCAGCATTTGCCAAACTGCAACTAAACTTTATGAAAATCATCTGTGGCATTTCAGGTGGTGAGTAGAATCATAGAATGGTTTTGGTTGGAAAAGACCTTCAGGATCATAGAGTCCAACCATCTATCCAGACCCGCTAGGTGCAAAACTAGACCATGTCACCAAGTACAACATCTGCTCTTTTAAACACCTCCAGGGATGGTGACTCAACCACCTCCCTGGGCAGCCTGTTCCAGTATCTGATGGTACTACATTTGTGATGTGGTAGCTGGAATAATGGTGCCTCTTTGATTGACAGTGCACAAAGCAAGTTCATTTTAAATGTGAGAAATGAACCCATTAACAAGAATCTCTTCTGTACTAAAGTTTCTGCAAGATAAAAGATGGGCTGCTGGTGGCACAGAGACAATCAACTTCCACGCCACTCCTGAATAAAAATAAAGTAAAATAAAAAAATTCAAGTTACTTTTGGAGGTTATATGTATTATAAAACTGTGGCCATCTCCTCCTGACTATTAAAGATATTTGCTATCATGAAAACAATCCTGCCACTTTGAGTTTGTGGGTGTGAAACCCTGTTCCTTAGGTGGTTCTGATTAAAGCAGCCAAGTTTTGTTTGGGGGTGGTGTTAATGTTTGCAAATCTCTCTATTCTTTAAGGTTTTTTGTATCTCCTTTTTGCCTGATCATTTTTGCTTGCATGTTTGTGCTGCTAGTTATTTTTCATCCTAAAAGTTTTTCTTTCTTTACTCTTTATTTCCTCACACCCACCCACCCACTCCCAAGTAGAAGGTTTTCAGAGAAAGGCAAGTGGGTGTGTTACAGCTGTTGTATGCGTGGATATAACGCATGTGTGTTTGTGTTGACTCTAGACACTTGCAGAGTGCAGAATGACACACTACAGTATGCCTTTGTTTGCTATGTGTTCCTCTCCAGTGTGTGGGAATGTAAAATCTGAAGGAGGTGCTTCAACAGGTTGTCAAGAAACCCTCTTGCAGCCCTAAATGGGATACTGGAAGTCTGATATGGAAACAAGGTCGTGCTCTGGAAAACCCAGAGGGACCGGGACCTCTTTAGTGATTTTGATTACTGCTGCCTGTCATTTGTGTTAGGATTTTCAGAATAGGGATTGGTGTTTGGAATTGTGATACCAGTTTTACAGAGATCCTCGTCTAAAAGGAAAACTGGTTCCCTTGGGAAATTGTTCTCCTCTGGTGTAGCTTAGAATGGGAGATAAGGCTGTAAAAAAAGGCAATGAAAGATGTAATTATTGTTTGTATTCTGTTTATGAGAATAGATGTAGTACCCTCAAATGACTATGTTATAAAACCAAATTTTTGTGACGTAAGTTTTTAAATGATATTTTTCAAAGCCTGTGATAAGAAATCAGGCACACAGAAATACTGGGGTTTCATTAATGGAGAAAGTGGCAAAGTGTTTTTTTTAATTTTTAATGGTAAAATAATCTACAGAGGTGACAAACCAGACTTTAGAATTACCCATGCAGATAGTGTGTTTTAACCAGCTATACTTTGTTCTAGAAAGGTGTCATGGCAGTTTCTACATGTGCCAGCTAGGTTAAGCTTCTGGCAAGCATGATCTAGGAGGGAAGCCAAAAGTACACAAGGGAGTGCTTTGGTTTGAGGTAGAAGTTTGAAGTCTTACTCATTGAGTAAATAGAGATAAGTAAAAGTGTGTAAGTGTTCTCTTCTGAGATATTTCACCTTATGTTTAGGGTTAAAGCCGTTTACTCATTATATGTGTGCTCTTAAAACAGAGAAGGAATGATGTCAGCATTCTGATGGGGGTGGTGGTTGGTCCACAGTTGGCTGTAGTGCCCCTTCCTCCCTTGTTCCGGTTTGCTGCAGCCCTCGGCTGTTCCCAAGCTGATGTGGCTTCTGTTGGGGACTTGTATTTTCCAAAAATGAAATGTCTGCATGGAGAGGCAGGAGCCTCTGAGACAGCCTGCAGCAGGACCACCGTGCCAGACCCAGCGGCGGCAGCCTGCTTTGACGCCCGGGCTTGCCCATGGCTTGGCTGCTGTGCTGGCTGGCCAGGCCGGCTGGAGCAGGCAGCAGTGCCATCTGGAAACAGCTATTTTTCTCATGCTGTGTGGATTTTCAAGTGTTTCCTCCCTGCTGTGTAGGGATTTTTGTTGATGTTCCCCAGCAAGCCATGTTGAAACAAAGGTGCCTGGTGGTAGGGTGGTGTGGGGCTGGGTTCATCTGCTTCCAACTTGTTGATGAAGCCTCTTTTCCTTGGCTGTGTAGATGATACCCCAGGCATGGTGTAAAACTTGTGACAGACATAGGAATGCCTAAACACAGCTGAGCTGGGTGCTTCAGCTCAGCGCCGCGTGTTATTTGCCAAAAGCCAACTATGTGGGGGAGGCAGCAGCTGCCAGCAGGGCAACAGTGTCTTCTCTGGGCCTAGGCCATGTCTCTTCTCCCTCTGTTACGTGGATGGAAACGCAGCAACCCTCAGGGAAGTGCTGCTGTCTCAGCTGCGCCACTGCGTGCCCGAAGCGGTGCATGCCTCCTTCCTCCCTGGTACAGCCACGTAGGCCGGACCACCGTCCCACTTTTAATTTTGAAGAAGAAAGTCACTCTCTTCATTCACTGTGATGGTTGAAATAGAGTGGTAACTTCATCTCTTTTTTTATTTCTGAAGGCTACAATTAAATACTGGAAGAAGGTTTTATGCTAACGTTTGTCAAGGGAGCTTTTCACTCTATCAGTGATGTGAAATTGTGTTTGTTGACAGTGGGTAATGTCTGTCTGTCTCCTCAGCTTTAGTAGAAGATTGTAAGTGTGCCAAGGACCCGTGTCTGTGTAAGTGGATTTTAAAAATGCATTTACAGAAACAGAAATACCTCTTTCAACTTTGCAATATTTCCCCTTTACGTTCAGAGTAAACAGCCTTTTTGGCTAGTTTTAAACTGTGATTAAATATAGATGTTTTCAACTAAAAGGTTCAGAAAATAAGCATTTGAGCAGATTTGTCATGGCACTCAACATCACTTTCACTTTGGTGCTTGCTGTCAAGTGAATTTAAAGATTAACAAATAAATAACAGGATACTGGGGTTGGGCTCCATTGAAAATTTCCAAATCTCTTTTCCTTTCTTTGTTTTTTTTTGAACAGAATTAATTTTCAAGCCTGCCAGGCTTGAAAATTGTTCATTGGCTGACATGGGATCTTTTTGCCCTTCCATCATCACCACTTATAAAAAATCTGCTGGCCAAATTGTGCCCCCAGTGATCTCTACCCAATTCGACTGTCCGAATTGTGCTCCCGTGTTAATGATTTCAGTGTTTGGCAAGACTGTCAGAACATTTTCTCTTGCAGGACAACTGTCATCCTCTGGTTTTCTTTTTTCCCTTCCCTTTTTCCCCTCAAAGAGAAGAAGTGGATGTTACTTTAATCAGAGAAACAGTGGAATTGTGTAATTAATTTTCTTAAAGCTTCATTTCATGGTCATCTGAAAAGAGTTGCTGTTGCCCCAAGTGCATTTCTAGTCAAAGTAATTCTAAAAATAATTTTACCTCCCTGCATATTGCTAATTGTAGGTAATAGAAAATGAAAATGGCGATGAATAGTCTGCAGAGGCGTGTGCATAATCTGTAGGAGACCAAGTTATTGTAGGTCTAAAATACAGTGAGGAAAGGTGGAAAGAGTTGGCTGATGGGTCTAATCCCCCCTTCACCTCCTGTCTCATGCTGGCTTGGCCATTTGTCTGCCCATGCAGTACAGCTGGTTCAGCAGACTAAAGTGGCGGAACACTAGCCCAGAAAAATGAATTAAAAAAAAATAAATTTTAGTTTAATTAACTATACAGGTTCATCAAGAGGCCAGGTCAGCACCAAGTGCTCATTTGGTGGCGATTTGGGGACAGAAAACCTTGACTGAAAGCTGGAGGAGGAGACTGAACTCTTCATCCCTTTTGATAGTAGCAAGCTGCTTGGTTGGCACGGTCACTTTGTCTAACCAGAGTGGTAGGATTGGTGCAGTTGTCTCATGTAACCACAGCCTGGGATGCTAGAAGGGACAACAGCAGCCAGAAATAGGAGCAAAAAAAGGTACAGCTTAAGAACTGGTTGAAAAGTGCTTCCCAAGCATAGGAGTTGGATACATGTATTTAAGAAAACAAAAAAACCACCTCAAAATAAAAATTGACCACACCACTGATACAGTGGTGAAACTCAGTGCATGGACTGTTCATGAAACAAAGCTTTGCCTTAACCCCAGTTTTCTTCTCTTAGACTCAGAGAGCAGTTTTCTTCTCTTAGACTCAGGGCCACTGCATAGCTGCTGCCTTGGATTTATTGTTTGCTTTACCAGTCCACAGGGCACCTGTGAGTGTGGACAAGCAAACTGCTTCATTCTGTCTTTAGCAGCCATAGAATTCCTAGCCAGCTTAAATTTGCACCCTGGCATGTTTTTATCTGGCAGGTGCAGCCAAAAAGGTGGTGGTGGTTTTTACCTTGCAAGACTGCCAGCTCTGTCAGAAATTGTACCTTTTGTCACTTCTAGTTTGCTTATTTTAGAAATGAGAGTAAGATAATTTATGCAAAGCTGCTTTTTGCACTGTAATATTGGGAATCTAAAGTGGTACACCTAACTCAACCATTTCTTTGGTTGGCAAGTGAGGGTATTTAAATTTTTTAGGGTTTTTTTTATTACTATAAATTTACTGGTATGTTAAGAATCACAGGGATCTGCTTAGAGCCTCATCCTTCAAACTGACCAGCTGGGGTGGGTGAAATTAGTGCCAGTGATCTGCTGAGATATGAGAACTGGTGGTTGGTGATGATAACTTGCTCCTGTTGCTGAGCTGTATTAAGGTAATTAAAACAAAAGTCACACAGCTGCTAAAGGTGGTATAAATGACAGAGTTCTACAGCTTGATTTCTCTGGTGGATCACGCCATCAAAAAGGATGGAAAACTTGCACGAAGTGCGGACACAAAGCGGATATGGAGGCAGCAATCCAACAGGAAAAGTGAGCAGAATGCATCTCTGCTTAAGAGCAATAGTTCTTAGAAGGCATGGGGGCAGGGAGAGAGGTACTTTACCTCTTTCTGTCTGACTGATGCCCAGTGCTTATCATTGTTGATATTTTAGTGTTTACTAACATGCTCTAGTGGACTGGACCAGAGTTCTGTGGGTTGGCATTCATAGCTGCTGTTGTAAAGGGGATTTAAATCTCAGTATTCCTGTTGCTCCCCCATTGCCCATGATTGGCAGAAGGAAACTGTGCATTAAATAATGAGTATTTTTAATTTGAAGGACAGACAATAAGGGATAAAACCAGAAAAGCAGCAGGGAAAGAAATCGTCAGTCATTGAAATAGCACACTCTGTTAAGAAAATAGGAATGTAACAGGAAATAAAATCAGTGTCACACATGAGAGAGGAGTTTCAGTCATACACACAGACTGTATAATACCAGTTGCTGTAGTAAGTTCTAGGAAAACACATTTTTTGAAACTGTCTGCTCTTGGCTTTGAATTAGACTTTCACTACTTATTTTTATGCTATGGCTTTGAGCTCTTAGTGCAAAGCTACCTTCAGTGGAGTGATTTCAGAGTAGTACAATGCATTTACAGTCTTCAGGGGCCTGTCTTGTGTCGTAGAGCCTCCACAGCAGCTTTTCCCTGACATGGGGGCCACTTTAGAAATGGCTTTTGCTGTTTGAAAGAGTGGAAAGAGTTTGAGAAGTATTTGGTCCAGCTGGATGTTCCTAAGGCCATCAGGCTGTGTTTAAATCAGAGCAGATGTCATGTGTGCTGTAAACCTTATCACCTCAACCCTGGCAGTGAGGTGGTCTTAAAAGAAAAAGTAGAGACTAGTGACAGATGGCTGTAGCTGATGATGGGCACAGTAATCACTCCTCCAAGTTGCCTGACACAGCTGCAGACACACCTTCCCTCTCACCTCAAATACTCCCTCCATTACCTGTGTTCCCAGGCTTTGACTCGCACAGTGTGCCTCTTGCCACCAACAGGGACTTGTGGGGCCTTGTAGTGACAGAGAGGGTAAAGGGAAAATGTCAGCAGGTGGGCATTGCAGTATTTTTGGGTGTCGTCAGCGCTTGTTTGAATGTAAAACTTCTGCTGTGAAAAAGCAAGGAAATCAAGTCACCTTTTTGAGCAGCAAAACTCTTCAGGAATCGGTCACGTTCATTTCATGGCTCCTACCGGCCTGTGGGAGAGGCCTTGCAAGGCCATGAAATGAACGTGACCCATGGGTCGGTTTGCTTTCGGGGGTCGTTTTGATTTAAAGTCCTCCAGAAACAGTTCTGAAATAAGTGCTGCTGATGAGAGAGAGGTTCATCACCTAGCAGATACTTCTTACCCGTGCTTGTGGGTGAATGTTTTCTGGAGAATAAATATAGCTCAGCACGGGTACTGTTCAGACGTAGCAGATTGCTCTGCTTCGTAATAAATGCGCATGCATTTTAAAATCTTCTTGTGTGTGTCTGACTAGCATGGATTTATTACAGGCAGTTAATGGGATGTTGTATCCAGAATTAGATGAATACACCTGTTCAGTAACCTGCCTTTGGTGTCCTTTATTTCCCAATTTAAAGGGATTTAATACTGCGAAGGGGGTGTCCAGTCAGAGGTGTAGCTGTAGAAGTGCTGCGCTTAGGGTGACAGGCAATGAGAGTGACAAGCCTGACTCACAAGTGCTGTTTCTGGTACATCTGAAGGAGTTTACAGCTATGAGAACTAAATTTGCTCTGATTTTCCACCTTTATTCATCCTGTTTTCTCCCTTCACAAGACTCGGTGAGCGGTGCAGTTGCAGTCGGGACCGTGTGATGTTTCGTATCTGTCCACTAAGAGGCTAACTCGTTCCAGATAAGCCTCGAACAGACAACATTCATTTTTTACTTTGCTCTGAATTTCCTGTGCTTTGTTCTGCATGTGTTTGTGAAAGACTGCGTTATCTCTGAAAGCCTTCATCTTGTTTTCTTTACTCAAGCTATATGCTAAAATGGAAAAAGGGAAGAGATGGAAGGAGCCCAGCTAGAGTAATCTGCCAAGGATCCCACAGAGGGACCAAGCTGGCAAACTCCTGAAACCTCTTCAGCTGACCTCTGGTGCAATTTGGGAAGCCAGGAGATAAGCCACTTTTCCTGCAAAAGATTCTGGTTCAGCCAGCTGTTATGAGTAATGCCCCAAGACTGCATCAGTATTTAATTGCATTTTTCTTCCCTCATCTATCTTTGGTAGCGAAGACCTTGGAAAATAGTTCAGTTCAGCCTCTTCCTAGATTTTGTGTGTGTAAACAGACATGTTAAAGGTAAATCACACCTTGACACACTGCTTCAGCCAGGTTGCCTCAAAAGCAGGTACTTCCTAGGAAACCTGTAAAAGGTGAAAGCATTTCATGGCCAACTCTTTTAAAGATCCTCTCTTTGCTGTGGCTGCAAGGCACCCCCCAGTGTTGTTATGTCATGCCTGCTGCATGTGTGGAGAGAGTGGAAGAAGCTTAAAAGTGATGAAAATGGCACAGAGAAGGGAGTACAGTCTCCCCTCCCCTTTCTTCTCAATGTGGGAATTTTCTTTCTACTGCTGGGCAGAAGTGTGATCACTATGTTAGCAAGAGAGTTCTGCAGCAATGGCAGAAGTGTGTCCTCTCATGCACGACGTTGAGAAAAGGCCTCTGGGTTGCACTGATGCATAGAGATGCAGGTTTATCAGATGGGAGAGAGTTGAAGAGGAATTTCATTCCTCTCTGTCTTTTCCTGACCCATGCTCCTTTGCTGTGGGATTTCACTTCAGAGCCTCGAGCCATCTCTCGCTCTCTGGCCCTGTGTGCCAGAAGGAAGCAGGAGGGTTGCACAGAGCCTCAAAACTGAGGTGTGATACGGGAGTGGGCTGGGGAGAGGCATATTCCTGTTCTGCAGTCTGCACGGAGGACTCTATTCCCTTTCCCTGCTGTCGGTTCCTGTGGTGCATCTGTCCAGGAACAAGCTCTTTCTCTTCCAAGAGGAAGAGTCCCAGCTCTTCTCTTCTAATGTGATGATCAATGTGATAGGACAGTAAGCAAATAACTTCATTGTTTTGCCAAAGTAATAAAAGCCTGGTGCTTTCTACAGTAATTGTTCTTCCTCTCTACATCTTGTGAGGTCAGCAGCAATTGCCTCCAGGTGGGAGTCATGAATAAAGGATAGAAGTTATCAGAATGTGCCTTGAATTCCAAATATTCTTGAAACAAAGTTGTTGCTATTCTTCTCCCTGCTTCCCAAAATCAATTGAAGATGGCCTTTTGTGCAGCAACTATGCCTGTGCTTAGGGACTACTTGTCAAGTTTTATTTAGATGGAAACCTGTCCCAGAAGCTTTACCTCATCTCATTGTCCTGCAGGGATGAACTTCAAATGCCAGTTTACATTTGCCTGCAAATGACCTTCTCTAATTGAAATGGACAAGGCTGTCTTAGCTAAGTAGATAAACACAGCCCATTTGCAATTGTAGATTTAAATGCACTCTTTTATAGATTACCTTTGCACAGTATGGTGGTGTCCCTGAATATTTAAAGTCTCATTAACAAGGGAGCAGAATTGAGGAGTAGAAGTTCTTTGTGAAAGGGAAGTTTTTGAGCCATGAGCTGATGTTGATCTCACCTAGGCTGGAGGAAGACTGACTGGTACAAAGTTCTCTTTATGCCAGTGTGGAAGGGGCTTCAATAAAAGTGGTGTGTAAAATCTTGAAGGTTGATTAACATCCAAAGCATAACACTGTGTTATATACAAATACTCTGCTCATAGAGTAAACGTACTGTTGGTTAATGCATTGCTTAGTGCAGAAAACTACCTTTCTTTCTGTTCTGGATCTAGGCATCTGCCATTAACAGCCTGGAAAGCAGTATGGTGTGGTTTGTTCTTTTATAAAACAATAATTTACTGATTGGAAAGTGGAGTCTAAGATACTGTTTATGAACTTGAGTATTGGGGTTTATGGGGAAGGTGGTTTTGCAGTCCTTCAGTTTCCCTGGTGTAGCTGGATGTTGAGATGACGGTGGATTATTACCTGGCTGGATCAAAGTTATAACTGTTAAGAAAATTTCTATTTAAAGCTTCTCAAATCATCTTGGACTAGGTTGGGATAGTCTCATGAAAACTAAATTTGCAGGAAAACTTGGAACAGATACTGCTGAGAAAGGAAAGCACAAACTGAAGTAATCTGTCTCCTTCCAGGATAAATTCTGCCAGAGGAAGTACTCAAACTTTAGCAAGGTTTTAAGAGAACAGCTTTCAGCTTTTGTCCAGTGATTGCTTTCCCTCATGACCTCAGTTGACCAGGTGGTTTTTCAGGCAACAAGGGACCAGAGTGTAAACTGAAGGAGATGGTATTTTCCATGTTGACTCAGTTTCTCTTTTATTTGGGCTGAAATTAATGGAAAAGTACAGTTTTGGAGTTGTCATGAGAAGACTTCAGTTCCTTAAAGCACTAAGTGTGTTAGGAAAGGGACCTCATTAAGCTTTTGATTTGTTTTTATTGTATCAAAAAAATACTGCTGTCCTGCACCTTGAAGGAAGAAGTTAAGGAAAGTCGAGTACTCCTCATCCCCAGAGTTTGGGAGCAGGCAGTAGTGCTGAGTTCACAAGGATTTGGGAAAATCTTCCAGTATGAAGATGGGGAAGTACTCTCTACAGGGGACAGGTTTTGTCCCATGTGGCCCCTTGGGAGCAGAAGAGTGTTTTTGGAAGGCAGCACCTACATTAACAGGGAACGTTTTGCTCTAACCCGGGTGGGTATGTATCAAATGAAAACAGGACTTCAGAGGAATTAGCTGCTGATACGTAAAGACTATTAATTATGTAAAAAGGGTGCCCCTTCTTCCCCCACCTCCCTTGCCCCCAGCTTACAGCTTAGTTGAACATCAGTAGTCTTTTGAAGAAGAAACTAGGTATGGCCCTCTGACTGAGACCTTAACACAGAGCTCAAGCCTTGGATTCCATTTCCAATGGAGCTCACACATCCATTGGAAAACTTAGAGGTAGGATGATTTAGTCAGAAACTACAGTAAAAAGCAAAGGGAAAGCTGCTGGAACCTCACAGGGTGCAGAGCTTCCCATGATGCACACTTCACCTCCACACTCCCCAAAAAATTCACTGAAGCACAACCTATATTTTAAGACTGTATGAGCTACAGTTTTACTTTATGTACTAACCAGTGATGTGCAGCAGATGTTGCTGGACACATTTTGAGACATCTGTAGAAACAGAGCATCTCAAACCTGATACCTCCCCAACACACTGATGTGGGGCTTCCTTCTGAATTGCAGAGAAACTCCTCCCAGTCCAAATCTAGCTGCATCGTCTGCTGCTGGAGCCTGTTGTGAGGGATATTCCTATGTGTACCACTTACTCTGTGAAATGTGGGTCAGGATTTTTAGCTTATGAGTGCTCACGGGGCGAATAATTCTCAGACACTTCCATGTTAAAGCCAGAGAATTAGGACTCCCTCTATTTCTGTTTGCCTGTACTCTTCGTTGTCTGTCGTCATCCTTTTTCCTCTCTTAATTTGGAAGGAGGAAAGAGTGGCTTCCTGTTTCTCCCTGTACTTTTCCTTTCCAGCTACCTGTGTTTTTCATTCTGTCTTTGTCCTCTTGTTTTCTGTGCCGCCTTTGAAGCGGGAGGGTCCGTTCCTGTGCTATGCTGTGAGGACAACTCCAGGCTGCTTTCTGTGTGCTCAGTGTTACAGCTGTGGAGATAATAAATGTCATCTTTTCTTTTTCTCCCCTACCCTCCACCCCCTTCACCCCCCACCCTCACCCCTCAACTCCTGGGCCAGAGCAAATTTGCCTTAGTATTTGGAGAAAAGGTCTATAATAAGCACTGGGAACATGCTGGTAAAAAGCATCAGCATGGTATACCAGCTCAGTTGGGGTACTGACTGTACATTAATTCTCTAACTTATAATTAGCTATATTAAATTCCAATTTTCTGAAAGGAGCCATTATCAAATAACATTCTGTTTGAAATCTCAAAGAAACATAAGGAATGAAAGCTTAGTCCTCTTACGCTTTCATCTTTCAGAAGCAATCCCTATCTCCACATCTTGACCTACATTTTCTTTTTACCCTCTCCAAGAAACATTGTGTGGATTTAATGTCTCAGAAGGGAGGTAAGGATTTTATGCATGTGTATGTGTTGACATATAAAGTTTGGGGAAAACAATGAAGCCTTCATGTCCCTGGTGACTTTTTTTAAACTTGAAAGTGTTTTCCATAATATCTCTGAGGTAGATTTTAAGCTCAGAAAAAAATTTAATGTAGAAAGTCCACCCCATTCCTTTACAAATGGTCTGCTTTCATCTATCCAGCTTCTGCAGTAGCCTTTCCTGATTTTTATATAGAAGTAGAAGAAAAAATTTGACTCTGCATTCTTCTCATATCCTGCTCACCACTTGGGATCCAGGCACACAATTTCTTACCATTAAATAGGATTGGGGGGCTTTTTTTTTCTTTGCTTTTTTTTTGAGGAGGAAGGGGAGAGGTGTTTAAAGTGATGGTTTTGTTCACAGTAATTCTCACCCTTACTGTGTGGCTGTTTGGTGTTATTAGTAAACAGTTTCACATGGGAGTTAAACCTTGACCTGGGTGGCCCGGGCATATGAAGAAGCCAGGGCTGTCAGTGCATCAAGCATCTGGGGCAGGGTATGGACTAATCAAGATCCCAGCTTTGATGTTGATGACAGTGATAATTCATGCTCTGTGTACTGTCCCTCTTCCAAAATGCAGCTCAACGTACCTGCCGTGCTGCTTTCCCATCAGATTGGTCCATCCTCCCCTGTCCTGAGGGAGGCTCCAGTGCCCATGGCATGGTTAACAACATCCTTCTTGCCTCATCCCACCCCATGGGGCTGTGGTTTTGTAAAGCAGGACCCCCTCTTCTACTGCTACAGCTTTGCCCTGTATAGGGCCAAGCAGAGGAGTTGTCCTGTTTGTTCACTACGTGGTTTTTGGAAGTGGGTTGGGGTTTTGTGGATTATCTTGGGTTTTTTTCCCCACTTAAAACAGATGCAGTGCTAAGCAGGTGTTAAACATTAATAATATTTAATAGTGTTTGTAGCTTGCGTTCGGCTTAGTACAGATGCTTTGAAAAATAGTGTAGGGAATTCTCTAACTGCAGGAAGATTTCTGTTGCCTGAACTGTTTCAGCTTTTCATAGGGTAGGGTACTGGGAATATATGGAAGGATCCTAGTCTTCACTTTGGTCTCTTCCTTCTCCCTCCTCCCACTTCCCCATCAGTATTGTCACATCATCCTGAAATACAGCTACGCAGGGTTGGTTTTTTTTTTTGTTAAAATATCAGTATTGTAGTTTTGGCTGTAAATCAGGTTGGTTTTTTTCCCCTGATTGTAGTATAGACGCATCCTCTTGGGTATATTTTGAAAGCTCGCTTACTGTTTTCACCCTGCATTTCTATTCTGTTCCACTGCACGCGCCTCCCACCCCTCACCCCTATTTCTCTGTTGCTGTACTTAAAACAAGAAACATGCTAAGGGGTATCAGCCTTCAGTTACATTAATGGATGGAAGGAAAACTCTGGGCAATTAATGCTAAGCTTTTTTGGGAAAAAAACCCTGTAATTAAAAAATTACAAGATAATACTTTATCTCTCTTGCTTACATGGAAAGATAAAATCCTTAAATGCACATCACTGTAAAGTCTTGATTGTATAAATGTGTGTTGACGGTCATTCCAAGGTTTCTGTTAAAGACAGGAAGCAGCTGATGTTGTTTCACTTCCACTTCTGATGCCCCAAAACATGAGCAAAACCCCTAGCAGAATATTTAATGGTGATGGAATTTCTTTAACTCCTCTGGGGGGTGGTGTGGCGGGAAGTCGCCTTAACATTTCAGAAGCCCTTTTTCCAGCATAAGGTTTTCAAGTGCCTGGCCCCCTACCCCAGCTCTCATCTCTTCCCCCCGTGGTTTGCCTGTAGAGCTCACAAAAGGGAGGTGAAAGTAAGGTTAAGCTGCTGGTCTCAAGAGCTAGAAATAGAGATGGAAATTGCTTGGCATACAAGGAGCATTTCCTTAAAGGCTGTTACAGCACTGGTGTTTCATATGCCGAGGCTTTGGAGAGCTGCATTAATGCTGGTGAGAATCGTCCCCCGATTAAAATGAGAACAGTCTCTGCGTGTTCTGAGGCAGGTGGCTGAAGTTCACATTGTCTGATGCCATTAAGCTTGTGTCACTCTTGCTTTGCCCTGTGCGTCATTCCTGTGGCGAGATACTTAGAGCTCTGTTGACGGCTGGCCCACGCTCCTCCTGCTCCGTCCCCTCTCCAGGCCTGCTCTGCAGTCACCGCAGCACTGGAGCCGGCCTGGGAGGGCAGGGGTTTCTCCTAGGCAGCTTCCACCTCTGGATTTCTTTGCTGGCCTGTTCCATTTCCTTGCCCGTGCCTGGCAGGCAGACTGCTGCTTTCCATCAGAGAGACGCCCGCCAGCCCCTGCCGCTGCTGTCGGCCTGGCCCAGGAGATCCTTACCTGAGGCAAGGGCTTAGTGCTGGAACAGAGGTGAAATGTCATTGCTCCCGTGCACGCATGTGGCAGAACAATGTGTGCGTTCGCCTTGCACCTGTGACTTCAGTTTGCAGCAGTTGGTCTCAACGTTTTACTGTCACGAGCCTTCTCTCCCCTGACGGTAACGCCGCAAGCAGGTTACAGGGGGCTGAGTCAAAAACGGTGGAGGAGCTCTTCATCCCACACATGAAGGGTGTACTCCTCTGACCTTTAATTTAAGAAAGTGAAGAAATGATGCTTGCTCACCTGCCTGCCCCCACAAAAAACCAAAACAAAATCCCTTCCCCCTGGGAAGGGAGGGGAGGGGTCAATACAGTTCTGCAAGCACAGATTTCACAGAAAGGTAGGTGAACATAGGTGGGATTTATTTTTTTGGCCACCTGTTTTTAAAAATATGTTTGAAGTATGTTTGTTTACTGTATAGAAAAAAATAACTTGATGGCCACATTTGCTGATAAAATCTTGCTAAATATTAAAAAAAACAACAAATGTATATTTTTATAATTAATCAAAGTAGATATAAAACCAGTGACAAGGAGGAAGGCATCCTAAAAGTTCAAAGGCTGAATTTTGGGGGCTTTCCAGGTGTTTGAGTTTGTGGTTTTTTTACAGTGCCTTGTAGCTGCTTTCTGTGAAGGAGAGTAAATAAATGGTACAGCGGGTGGATGGTGTCAAGAAGAAGGGTTCACTCCCAGGATAAGCAGCTGCTGGCTTTGCCCTGCAGAGAATCACCTTTGCCTATTCTCAGAGAGGCACTGGGCATCGTGGATGAAATCTGGGGTTACAGAGAAAAGCCTGGGAGACCAATGGCTTAAAAAAAAAAGTGTTTCAGAATCACTCAAGCAGCTTTCTTCCCTCCCCTCCTCCTGCAGTATTATAGAGCCTTATGCTGGCGTGGTTGTCAAGCCTACGTTAAGGCTCTCAACAGATATTTGAGCGCTCAGGCTGGCAGGGAATTGGAAATTTGGCTGCAAGCGGTGCCGGCGCATCCCTAGCGCTGCAGGAGGCAGCTTGTCTCCCTGCTGTGTCGAGCTGCCAGCGGTCCAGCCGGACTGCCCTGTCTCTTGAGGCAGGGGAGAGTTGTCTGTGCCTTGTTGAAGAGGCCAAGGTGTTAAGTTAGAACTCCCTATGGCCTGCTCTGGGTTGTTTTTATTTGGTTTTGTTTGTGGTTTGTTTTGGTTTTTTTTTTAAGTCATTGGATATTTAATTGCTCTAAGCTCTGAGATCGTAATTCAAACGCTTAGTAGAAAGAGGTGGCTTGCCAGGAGGAGGAAAAAAAAAAATCCTTGTCAGCAAAAGAGGTTGACAGCTTGACTCCTGGAGCCTGCTGATGGATGATCTCAGAGTTAGGGAGGGCATGTTCACTAAAAAGTTATTGAAAATGTGGAGTGGAAGTAATTAAAATGGTTTAATTCAAGTATCTGTCATATGTAACTTGAGTTCTTGTAGAACATCTACCATTTAGCTCAATTATTTTTTCCCAGGACAGGAGGAGGGCATTTCCCCTCCTTTCCTTTGATTGAAAGCTCAGAGAATCACCAGTGAAGAGAGGGCTGGATCTGTACCCAGGGCTGCTGGCTGTGTGGGAGGGTCACTGCTGCTGCATCGCCAGGCAGTGTGTTCTTGCAGCAGACAAGATCTTCATAGCTCATGTCACGTCAAGAGAAAAAAGTGTTTCTTCTGTCTGTCTGGAGGGCTGCCCATGCTCCTGGCAAAAGTCATGAAAGGCAAATCCTCAATGACATGCATTAAAATACCAAATGGGACGATGCAATTAGAAGTATGTCATTCAGCGTTTGCCTTTCATGGCTTTTGTCACACAGGGGCAGAATTAGAGACAATTAAGCAGAAGATAACCTCCCCAAAAGGGCTTCAAGGCTCTTCTCTTGTCCTTTTTCAATCCTTTCTCTTATGCCAGGCTGCTGTGCGAGAACCCTCCTCATGTTAGAGAGCCTGGTGTTTTGCTTGCTTTTGAGGTGCATGTAGAAATCAACCCCCACATTTATTCCTCTGATTTGTGTGATTTAATTCAGTTTATTGGAGAAAGAAGTCACTCAGCTCAGGCTGCCTGTGCCTCCCAATTGCAAATGGAGGAGTGTGAGGGTTATTGATGGTGCTGTGCCACAGGTTTTAGTGCCTGCTGCCAGCTCCACCCTCCTCTGAAAGGCTGGGCTCCCACCAGAGGGCACAGCGGAGGGATGGCCCGGTCCCTGCCCGCTGCTGGCAGTGGCTGTCTGGGGGGAGGAAGATGCTGGCTGGCTGTGACACCAGTTTCAGAAATGGGCCTTTTGTCACCTCCATCTACCAAGATTTTTGCCCAGCCAGTTTGTGTGATCCCTCACCACAGATCAGAAGCAACTGTGCTTTGTTAGAGGAAAACCGTGTAGCAAACATTCATCAAGATGCTGGTTTGCTGTTGTAGATACACGCTTTTCAACTTACACAGCCTGTAAGGGTTTCCTGGAAATCGTTAGCAACCCCTGCTAAGTGCCTGGGTTTTTAGCTGCACCTCTCTGCTTTTCCAGGCTCCTAAGTATTCGTTGCTAGCAGTGAGGCATTGCATGCCTTTTATATTTCCCTTGTTCTTTTATTTGCACATTCACATGTTCTATTTTCTTCCAATTAGCAGGCTCTTCCTTGCTTCACTCTGTTTGACTTTACTTCCTTTCCTCCTCCTTCATTAATACTCTGTGGAGACACAATTGCTAATTTTTACTTTCTAGTGTAGAATAGCTGTTGTCTGGAGACATGCTCTTGGCATAGCTTTCCTTCTCATGTTGCTTAAAATACCAGAATGCCTTTATTAATCCATATGCCCTCCCTCCCTTTGCTAATCTGTGTGGTCCTTCAGTGCCAAGGTTGGGTCCTTTGTCCATCCATTTGTAGTGGAAGCTTAACTCTGAAATGGGGTAAGGACTCTAAAAGCAGATCCTAGTGATTCTGAGGTGTGGGGGAAATAATTGACTAAAAAATGGGGCTGCTGTAGTGGTGCATTTCAGTTAAGATTATACAAGTGATTCAGAATAGGGAGGAGTGGCCCTCATTTGGTGCTCACATAAAGATGGCAAAGAGGTGATGTGCACACTAACTTGCTTTACTTATTTCTTATTTACCCAAATGATCCATGCTTTCTCACTCAGATGAACGAATGGGCAAAAATACTTCAGAAACTGAGTCAGTAACTTTTCTCCAAGTAACTGTTAAATTGATTTAAAGTGAATAAAAGTGGAAGAAACAAAACATTTTAAAATTGAATGCTTGCTTTCACGAGCATGTCAAAAGCTGCCTTGACTTTCTCCTCTTGTGGGATATTTGCCTACTGGTTCTTCATTCAGCCATAAAGTCCCCCAGAAAAGACAGGATAAACAGGACATGATGGTTTCGGCATAAAAGCCAAAGAATAATTTATTCATATGTCACTGATAATTTCGTTAAATCTTGAGAGTTTAGACTTTACTGTTTCGCAGTGGTTATGCCCATTTTTCTATCACTGATATCCTTGAACTAAATAGAGATAAATTATACTTGTGGATCTGCTTGTGCCTCTGACTTAAAGATGCACGTTTAACTCTGTTTCCAGATTGCATGTGTTGCTACCAAATGAGAGAAGATGTCCTGTAGGACAGATGTTCCTGGCATAGCTGCAAATCAAAGGGCACTTGTTCCCCTCAGGGAGAAATAAAGCCTCTCTGTCCTGTGCCAAAATCAACGTGAGGCACACACCACTGAAGGTTTTTAATAATAACACCATGTCTTGTCATGCTTACCGTCTGTACCCCTCCCTTGGGTTTCATTCACTGTGGCTGTTGATTTCACTACCTTTTTTTTCAGGTGGGTGAGACCGGGCAGGGGAGATGACCTCTCCTCTGGTGCCTCTGGGCAGAGTCCAGATCCCCACATCCTAACCAAGCCCTCTTCCTGGAGGTGGTGTTCCCTTGCTTCTGGCAAAGGGCTTTATGCCGTCCCTCCCCATGTCTCTGAACAGCAGAGGTTTACAGGATCTTGCACGTGGTGTCCCCTTGTTCTTCAGAGTTTTCTGACTGTAGCCAAAAGGGGTCTGGGGGACAGAAGTGGATTCAACCTGCAGATCAAATACTGTGACTCCTTGGCAACATGCAGGAAGAGTACAAGGTCCTCATCTCCACAGCGCTAACAGAGGCTGCTTACAGCACTATAAAGTTGTCTTCCTGTTTGTCAAAACTTAATGGCTTTTACTCAGCCTGGTACCTACTTACTGGGAGAGCTGCTGCTCTCGCCTTATCATACACCTCTGGGGGCAACTGGCAGTTCAACAGCACAAAGGTGCTGATACAACAGAGAGGGAGCAGCTGGTACGGTGGTGGCCACCAGCTTTCTTTCCTCCGCTCTGTTCTGCTTCATTCAGGACAGCCCTAACTTTTAGGTCTTGGGGCAGCTGTTCCTTGGGTTATATGTGTGTGTCTCTGCCCCTGTGACATTATGCCATCCCTCCCCTCCCCCCCCCCCCCCCCCCAAAAAAAATCAGATCTTTTGAGGTAGCTGTTTGTGGTTTTAAGCTCTGACTTAGCTCTCTGCATTTGGAGGAAAGGCATTTAGGAGAAAGTTATTTGTTCCCTCAGCTTTTTTGGAGTGAGTATTACTGCTGCTATCTCTTCACTTATATAAGAACACATCTACCCTGCTATTCAGCCTGCCTGGTACTCTTCCCTCCTGCATGCAGGCCAGACCACTGCGGAGCCCAGGCTGATGGCCACCCTTCTGCTTCATAAAGAAGGTGCCAGAAGGGGTTGTGTGTCTTGTCTGGGGGGACCAGGGGGTCACAGTTTTAACTGTGTCCTAAAAGTCAAAAAAATCTTTTTTAGTCAGAGAGGTGTGTCCCTTTGAATATATTTTTTTCCTCTTTGTACAAACCTAAAATAACAGAAGTACAGACTTCAGGTGTGTTTTCTCAGTAAATGTTTTTTATTAAAATGTCTTCCAGATGCATATTTCATAAATAAAATTGAAGCTTGAAGTATGTCTTGTGGCCTGGGGTAGTTTCCTAGCAGAATTAAATTAGGTTCATCTTTGACTGTTATATTTTTGTTTCTACCAGTTTAATTCTACCACCCCCAGGAACCAGCCCCCTCCAAATGAAAACAAACCAAAACACCCTTAGAAGTGTTGTGTTGAAACACCAGAACAATATAATTTCAATTAATGTTGCAAATGGGTACCTGATAATGGGTTCATATGCAGGAAACAGTCACATAAACATCTTTGGTTGCTTAATAGCAATTTTGGATGGAGATGTAATGGGAGTAAGGAGCTGCTTTCAACCTGTATTATTTAATCAGTTCTCTTTGGTGATCTTGTCTTTTGACAGGCTGACAAACACATCTTGTGCTATAATGTCATTCATGCTTGGCTTCCATAGTAATGATGTATATCTACATATAAAAGCACTCTTCTAGTCATTTATGAAGACTGTACAAGCTATTTGCTAACAGACTTTGGCATAACAGTACTGCTTTCTGCATATGCTCCGTTATGTACCACAATCAACCTAATGTCCAGTGGCTTGTCATCTGAAAAGCCCACGTACCGTTAATTACCATCATGGTGCAAACAGAGCATCGTGTGGTGTAAACAGTGACTGTTTCATGCGGTGGGTTGGGTTTTTTTAATTTATTTAGAGGCAGAAAACTGTCTTGGTTTTCACATTACCAAATAAGATTAAAATAGCATTGTCTCTGACAGCTATCCTTAAAAAAAAAAAAAAAAAGGAAGACAGGGAATTGGTATCTCTTACCCCAGAGAAAAATGTTTTGGTTTGGTTTTAAATTATGTTACTATCATGAAAACCCAATTCTTTCGTCTCTAAGACAACCATGGCATGAAAATAGGCCTTATTTTCAAGGCGTGTTGTCTGTTTAATATGTAATGTGATACCTTGTCATGCTGTGACAATGTGACAGATGGCATTTGCACTATAAAACTAAATTATCTTTTATGCATAGCTATACAACAGCTAAATACAGTAACTCTGTACAGTATGCTGATTAATGCAGGCTGCAGATGTTTTAGATACCACTATGTTTTAACTTGGCATCAGATGATTAATGGTTTTATTTAACGTGCTTACCAAGACTTTGGGGAGTGTTTCAGTACGTAGGCCAGGATGTGAGGGTGGTTTTGGTAGAAGATAAATTTAGGCTAACAGGCAACGGGATGTGAATTTGTATTGTATTGCAGCTCTGTTACTTCTGGAAAATGGGTGAGGACTAATCATTAATGATACTTTGCAAGTAGATGTGTATAAAGTTATAGCTCATAATAAACTGTTAAGTCCTGTAGTTCTTAGGCTGAAGGAAAATAAGAGGTGTAGGTGAGACAGCAGCTTATTATATGTGGATTTTCATACTGAACACTACCTGCATGAAACTCGATGGCCGGAGTAAATATTTAGGGGGCTGAAGGTAGTAACTTTTTCTCCCTCTGCGTTTTAGGCATAGAACTGGTCAGTGGGCTGTCACCATGTGGTTACACCTGTTAGAAATGCCAAATAGTCCTAAGAAAGGACTCGAGGTAGACACGTTAGTGAAGCAGTAATTAATTTATTATACGTTCTTGCAAGAGCAGGTGACCCAAAAGTAGGCACACCTTGGGCAGAGTTTGTTACATTTTTATACCTTATTCCCGTGTGAAATCCCACCCCCTGTTATTTTGAAAGTTTACTGGCATCAATCAAGGCGCCTCATTTACAATAGTATGTCTGGCAGATTCATGTTTCCTGTGAGTGAGGAAAATCAGTATGTATGGACTTACATAACGCTTCTTGTCTGGGACAGTTGCTTACTGGCAGGTACTTGCCTTTATCTTAACTTTCCCGGTAACTGACAAAGGCCTACGGTTGAGGAATTGAAAAGCTCATACAGGTTTTTGTATCAAGACTCCACACCGTTGATGTGGTAATTTGTCAGTTTTGAGCCACATATCTTTTGAGTTCCAACCCATGGCCTCAGTCACGTTTTAACTCTTTCCAGGATTATCTTTTAGCAACAGTATGCTTATCCTAAAATTCCTTACAAAGAATTCCTAATGAGGCAACCTTAATTCCCAAGTCAGAAAAGTATACAATACAAAATTTCAATCTGCAAAAGCAACAATTCAGCATTTTCCACACACCCAAGAGTCTGTGTTCAGGTGGCGCAAACTTTTCAGACCGTGGTTCACCCCTGACGTTTCTAACCCAGGAATTAAACCCCTTGCTTTCTAACATCTGTGGCAGCTCCCCTAAATGGGAAACTGCGAAAAAAAGAAAACTCTAAATAAACCACCTGTGGCTGAAGTTTGGACAGGGATGCTACTCGGTCAGAGAAGAAGGCTTTAGCTCTGTGCCTATGTAACTACAATCCGTGCTGCTGCGTGCTCTCATAAATAACGGGCTGGCCCAGCACGGTGAAAATGCTGCCTCAAGTAAATACACTTCTTTTAATTTCTTGTAACTTGTGTGTGTTTGTTTGTTTTGCCAATTGCCCTGGAAACTGGGCCTTTGTACCAGCCCGGAGCAATTCAGCTTACAGGGATCAGGGAGGAATGCAAGGAGGGGGGCATGCCCAGGGGGAGGCAAGCGCGGCATCTCTTGGCAGTGGGAATTGGGTGTCCCTGTGTGGTCGAGAAGCACCCGGGAGCAGTTGTGTACATCACACATAGCTGAGACCTGCAGTATGTCTCCCCAGCCCAGCACTGTGCAGACCTGCTGACATTAGGTTTTCATCCCATAAAAAGCTGTGGATATGGTCATGCTGAATTCCCCCTTATTTAAGTCAGTTAATGCTTTTGATATCTTTGGCTTGCGTTTGTGTGGTGTTGACTGCTGATTTTTCTAACATCATGGCTTTGTGGACTGCCTGTGACTGTGAGAACTAGCTGGAAATAGAATTGGATGTGTTTCTTTTCCTAAGCTGCCTTAGGACTGGGAAACAGTAACGTAAAATAGGTATTGCTGTCTTGTTGGAAGAACATGGAAATGCTTATGCTCAGATGCCTTGTTGCCATTAGAGTAAGTGATGTAGAAATAGTGTTTTGGAAACATTGGGAAAGTGGTTGCGTGAAGGGACTGTGTTCAGCTAACCACATGGTACTGAGATTTGTTCAGATGCTCCCCTTTGGTTTTCTGATTATTCAGTAACTTTAATAGCAAAGGTCCTGCCAGTAATTGTCGTCTTTCTTACTCTTAAAAGCCAGCTAACCCCAAACCACCCTCCCTTGCGTTTTCTTCCATCTTCCCTTAACGTTGCTGCTTTCTGCTTCTCTCTTCCTCCCTCCTTTGTTTTCATCCTATGTATCTCTGCTTAGGGGGTGCTTTAGTGTGTGGTGCATTCCCAGCTGCTGTGACTTTGCATCACACGTTCAGGTGCTTCAAAGACCAGCCCTGCACATGCCTGTCAGCCATCTTTCCAGATGACCAGAGATGGGCTACACCGTAGCTTGAGAACAGAGGTGCAGGTGGCTGCTAAAAGTGTGTGTGTTGCCCAAACCAGTAAGGCTAGCAAATCAGTACCAAAATAAATTAAGCCTTGCCTGTGCTGGAGTAGGCTATTAGGAGAAGTGATCCACTTGAGTCAGTGCAAGCCCCCTGAAGTAAGCTTATTTAAGCAGATTTAACTGTTCTTTACAGACACACACACACACGGCTTGTTGCTTGAAGAAGGCTCAGTAAGACCCCCTCTCAGGCAACAGCTACAGTCAAGAAGCAAAGGGGACAGTGAGATGCAGTGGGAACAGGAGGCCATTACACCCTGCAAAGGCTGTAAAGCTGTGATAGGCACGTTCTGACTGGATCATCCTGGAGGGTATGGCTTAGCTCGCTGCAGAGCTCCTCCTGCATGTGGAAAACCAAACTAACTTATAGCCACAAACTTGAAAATATTCAGGGTGTGGAAATCAAATAAAAGGGAGACTATAGAAGTCTCTTTAATAATGACTGGGGTGCCCGAGGCAGGAATGGCTTTTCTGCCTTCTTCAGTTTGTAACAGAATGGATGTAATATTTAAACTTGTTGCTTGTTCTCAATGCAGTTAGAAATTGATAAATGGATTTTTAAATTGGTCTTTTTTGGTCTTTTTAAGCAGCATGTAACTGAAATTGCTGTTTGCTATTGCAGTGTATGCAGAAGTTTAAAAAAGCAGTCAGTGAAACTGTGAAGTTGGCATTTATGTGGGTAAGATACATTTTAGAAAGAACGTTAAGATCTCCGTGGTTCAGTTTTAAGCTACCCTTTATAATTACTAGGAATTAGTTATTAGCCTCTCTCTAAAAGTATCTAGTCTTGATCAGTTAGAGCCAGTACAGTGTATTTAAGGGAACACAGATGTCATTTGATATGCAAGTTCATGTATTTCTGACTTAAATAATTCATTATTACTGACTTAGTTAAAGCAGTGTTTATTCAGTGTCTTTGAGCCGTTCAGTGTTGCAGTTACTTTTAAACTTTGCCAGCAAATATGTGCTGCTTTATTCGGTATATAAATTATTATTTCACCTAAGTAATCTTAGTGTATGAAATCCTATACTGATTTATAATCCATGTTGCTGTACTTTGAAATTTAATTTTAATGATGTGTAGGATGGGTTTTAAAAATATTTAAATATCTAATTTTACTTTTAAAACAGACACTTCATATTACGAGAATAAAGTAAATTTTTATTAACCCTGATATATTCTGCCTAGTTATTCAGGCTTTGGGTTGGTCCCAAGTCCAGCTGCTGGGGAAGAAGGCAGTGAGAGCTACAGCTGAAATGAGCCCAGTGGGCAAGGGCCAGGCAACCACTGCCAGCTCTCCAGTAGCTGAGAACATAACTGGTCACGGGCTTTGCCATGAGCCAGTGCTCGCTGGCATCGTGACTTTAGAGGCTGAAGGGCACATCTGTGGAAAAGGAGTAAAGGAACTATTTGTCCCTTTGATTTTATTTGGCTCCTGATGGCATGCTGGTTCCTCAGACTTTTGCTGGGTGCTCTGAAGTAGCCTGGATTGCAGAGTGGTTCTGCTCTTCAGACTTCCTTGGCTGCTTTTACCTCTTTATATCCACACACAATTGCAGCACTTAGCTTTTAAGAAACATGAATGCTTGCTGCTTCCTGTAGCTTGGTTGACTTTGGAGAGTCAAACCCACATGGATGGACATTTGCCGGACTCTGTCCCAGCAGTACACCAGCAGACCTCCATGTCCTGTTGGTTGCACTGGTGCCAACTCATTCATGGTGATGGGAGTGCTCAAGTGTCACAGATTCACAGAATGGTTGAGGTTGGAAGGGATCTCTGGAGATCATCTAATCCCCAACCCCTCTGCTAAAGCAGGATCATCTTGAGCATGTTGCACAGGATCACATCCGGGTGGGAGACTCCACAACCTCTCTGGGCTGCCTGTTGCAGTGCTTTGCCACCCTCACCATAAAGAAGTTTTTTCTCATGTTCAGATGGAACTTCCTCTGTTTCAGTTTGTGCCTGTTGCCCTTGTCACTGAACATGACTGAGAAGAATCTGGCCCCATTCTCTAGACATCCACCCTTTAGATACTTTTAAGTATGGATCCTCTCTCACTCTTCTCCAGGCTAAACAGGGCCAGCTCTCTCAGCCTTTCCTCATACGAGAGATGCTCCAGTCCCCTCATCATCTCTCTAGTTCTCTGCTGGACTCTCTCCACTAGTTCCATGTCTCTTTTGAAATGGGGAGCGCAGAGCTGGACACGTATTCCAGATGTGGACCCACCAGGGCAGAGTAGAAGGGGAGGATAATCTTCCTCAGCCTTCTGGCCATATTTTTAATGCATCTCAGGACAACATTGACCTTCTTAGCTGTAAGAGTACAGTGCTAGCTTGTGGAGAGCTGCTTGTCCACCAGGACTCCCAGGTCCTTCTCCACAGAGCTGCTTCCCAGCAGGTCAACCCTTAACCTGTACTGGTGCTTGGGCTTATTTCTCCTTAGGTGCAGGACCCTATACTCGGTCACTTGGTACAACTGCACAGTCCCCACCCTGTCCTGGCACCTCCAGACTGTCTATAGCTCCTGACAGATGCGCAGCAGCAAAGGTCGTGGTTTATCGCGGTTAGAGATAGCAGGAATGGTGTCTGAAGGAAAAGGCATCTGGGGGCAAGCTGAATGCATTTGATATAAAAATGATTGAGTGGCAATAAACTTTATAACAGCCTGCTTCAGCATGTGCTTTCTCTCCAGTGCTTGGAAGGAGTCTACAGACTGTGGCTGTCTGTGCCATTCGTCACTTCGGAGCGGATTTTGCAGTTATGCTGGCCCTGACAACCTGTGGAACACGACACCCGTTCCCATTATTTATCAGTATCTCTCATGCATAGTTTCATGCCTCTATTTTAGGACACTTGCTTTAATTGGTTTCAGCTGACAATCGTTAACTTTAGTTATCAGTGATATTAACTCCATTTTGGGATGGCGCTGCTGCTGCTGCTGAAGGCTAGCAGACAAACGGATATTTTTCCTATAAGGGACGCAAGTCATGCTTGTCTCCTGAGCATGCTGATGGTTTGGCAGAGGGAAGGGATGAATAGAAATTGCCTTCCAAGTGCGAACAAGGTGACACCTCAAAAGGTGACTTTTCTTGACTTTTATTCTTCAGGTTGCTATATAGGGCAAGTCTCCAGAACAAATACTGCTTTTAGAACACCTAATCAAATTCTGCCGTAAGAGTTAAGGTGCTGACTATTGGGCCTCAAATGATACGCTTGATTTAGACTTCTGTGGAGTTTAAAAATTGTAAATTTTATCAGCAGTGGTTTCATGGAAAAGCGCAAAGCTAAAGTTGAAACTTTCTTAAGAATAAGCTTAGGCACTAGGGCTTCTGATGAGGAACTGAGCAGAGGAATATAATCAACTGAATGTTTTTTAAAAGGTTGTCTTCATTTCCCTGGGAATGCCTTGAAGGCATGCTGTCACCCCGTGTCGTATCATTGTGCTACATTACAAACCTTGTAGTAGCATCGTGTGCTGATACTGAAATTTGTATTATTTGTTGGGTCACAGTTTGAGATCTCTTTAATGGAAAGAATCGACAGAAATTTAACAAAAGGGGAATGAAAATGTAAATCGGGTCATTTAACTTCTCCCTGCCAGTCTCAGGCTGGTAGGAAGAGACATTTTAATGCAAAAATTAGTGCTTAGTTTCAGCTTTTGCTGTGTGGATTCCATATTAGGAAGAAAAAATTGACTTACCAGCTCACTGCATCTTCCCCACAAAAAAGTTCCAGCCTTCTGCTTGGTAGTTTAAAAGGGAGTACAAAAGCTGCGGCATGTGGCCACCATGTAGCCACTGCTGACTCCCAGCCAAGAGAAATTTGGTGGGGTTCAGAATGAGTAAGAGCAAACTTTCTTTGGAAAAAGAGAATGATACGATGTACTGCTATGATGCAGGTTTTGGATTAGGCTGTTTAAAAAAAGGGCAGAGTGATTAGATTGGAATGTAGATTGGAATTAGATTGCTGACAGATTTGAGCGCCTGCTGGCAGAGGATTTATTGCACTCACTCTAGTGCCCAAGCGAGCAGTGAATAAATGGCCTTGCAGGGTGCTAGCACTTGGCCATGGCTGTAGCCCAGGCACCGGTGCTTGGAGCAGACAGCTTGCCAGAGTAGGTGCCTTGCTCTGGTTATGCTTTGGTGTCCCTTTGAAGGTGAGTTTGGGTTGAATGCTTGGTTACGCCAGGAGTAAGTGCGCTGATGGTGCTGTACAGGGATTTTCCCAAAAACAGAGTTCTGAAATGGTGTAGTGCTGATGCAGCACTGGTGGAAAGGTTGGAACTGCTGTTACTAGTAAGCGTTATTGGCTTAGTACTCTTGAGCCTTGCTGCCCAGCTTATCCTGGAGTAAGTCAGCCCCCTCCCTGTTTTCTTTTCTGAGGTGTGATTATAGAAAGGGAGACTGAAATGACCAAGGGAGTCCTGCGAGTGTTTCTCTGACAAAATAAAGCTGTGAAACAAAGCTTTGTTATGCTGTTTGCAGGAGTATTTTGGTGAAGAGATGGGAAAGCATTCTCCTGGATAAAATTGCAGCTCCTCTGGTAATAAGCTCTTAAAACACTGAATAAATATTGAGCTGATAAAATTCTTGGTAATTTTCCTCCCTCTCATCCAAAAGCCTACTGAAAATGATGTTACTATTTTAATTCTTCCTTAAGTCCAAGTGGCTTCACTGTGTGTCTGCTGTTGTTTGTAAGAGTCAAATTATATTACTCATTTGAGTAGAAGATGCAGAATACTTTACATTATGCCTGTATAGGACCCAGTTATTTCTTCCATCTACGTGATTCTGCTTGCTGTAGTATTTCTCCAGGAGAGGAACGGCATGAAAGGGAAGGCAGCTGTGGCAGACATTTCCCCTGCCTTCTGTACCTCTGTTGGCAGTTTAAGGTTTCTGTACATTTGAGTGACATTTGGCTAGAAGAACCAAAGCTCAGTAACAGATGTTTGATGTTCACCCCTTTGGGATTAGGATATTCTTTTTTCCTTTTAAAAAAAGGATCATAAATTGCAGTAGTTGGAGCCAGCAGAACGAAGAGCCAAGGCCACAAGAAAGTGACCAAATGGCACCTTAATTTTATATTGATCTACAGAGAAACACAAAAAGCTTTCATCTATGCCAGTCAACAGGAATTAGGTAAATCAGGGGTCAGTTTATGAATCTTAAGCTGTGTCTCTCTCTTTGAGTAAGGGATGTGACATGATTATGATACGATTCCAAACACCTGTGGTGTAGCTATTGAGGATCAGGGGTTTACAGTTAACCAGACTGGAAACACATGATCATGTGGGTTCTTACTGGATACCTCCACGCAGAATCGATGTTACTGGTGCCTCTCTTAGCAAGAGGGCTGCTTGGGGCGTCAACTCTCTGCTATGTGTGTCACGTGGGAATGTGTATTAAATCCAGTCGGCGCGGGTAACACAGCTTTTGAATATTGTGTACCGCTTTGTCGTGTTTGCAGGACTTCTCACTAATGGCCCATCTAAAGGATTAGGACCGGGATCAGAACAGCTGGAGAATGAGAAGGATGATGCATCGCAAGTGTCCTCAACGAGCAACGATGTTAGTTCTTCAGATTTTGAAGAAGGGCCCTCGAGGAAAAGGTCAGTAGTGCGTTGTGGTTGAAGTGTACGGCCTTTCTGCTCTGTCCTTTTTGTGTTAGGAGATGGTCACACATCATGCCCTACCATAAGCAGACTTTGTAATGTGGGGTCCTTCTAGTAACAGTGAGGATATAGTGAATTTTGCTTCATCCATTTGTATAGATGGCTCTTGTTGTTTTGGAAAGCATGGAAAGTTTTCAGTAGGTGATTGCTAAATTAAATGCCTTAATACTCCCTCCCTTCACCTCAGCTTTAGTCTCTTGGGGCATATCAATGTGTACGTCCTTATAATTTCATGGAAAGCATCACTAAAGTAATTAGAGTTAATGTTTTCAACTTTCTGTGAATGAAACCTGGTGAAGCTAAAACAAAAAAACAAATACTTCTGAGAAGAGAAGCTGGACAGTAAAAGCAGTGTGGTAGCTATCAGTTGCAGAGGATTACTTTGAGGTACTGCTGTGACAAGCTGCCTCATCTTTTCTAGAAGTCAGTTAGGAGGTCCTTGTTGGATTTTTACGAGTTCTTATCCCGAATGTGCAAAATGTGGGTTAAAATCATAGTACTCAAGCCAATCTATCATAGAAAATATGCTGAGAATGTAGGAGGGTGGGAGTTGTCCTCCATATGAAGTAAGAACCAAAACAGGCTATCTAAAAAATGCCATTAGAGAGATGCAGAAATGGAAAATGCTTTCTCAGTATTTTTCCTTTGCACTCCTTGCATCCTAGTCCCAAGCCAAAAATGAATCATGAAATAAACTTCACTTTCAAACAGAAGTATTATTCCTGTTTTCTGCATGACCTTACAATTCCTCTGAGAGGCCTAATGAGGTGAGGAGGGTGGTGCTTTCCTGGACACCCTCCTGCTCCCGTGCTCCCCATCCCTAGTTTCCACCACCTTTTCTAACCCTGGGCAACAAACTCAAAGTCTAGTTAATATACCTACTTAGCTCCACCAGTGTATCAGAATAAAATTTGTATTGTCTTCCATACCGGTAAAATTTTTGTAAGGCTTATTGCATCCTACTGCTGGACAGGGGAAAAATATTTGTACGTTTATTTTTGGCTTTATGAGATATAATGGAGGGTTGAAAATTATTTTTGCTTAGAAATGTAGGTTATATTGACTGTAGGTGTGATCCTGGGAGTCAGTGCTCATCATTTCATGATGTTGCCACTGTTGCTTGTGTGTTATCTTAAGGAATTTTTGCTGCTTTCAGCACTGGCTTTGTGCCCTCGTTCCTCAACCTTGCTGACAACCACTTGCAGGGTCACACCATGAGTAGGTTGGAGATGCTTAGAATAAAAAATAATAGGAAGAGGAATACGGACTGAGGCTTTTTGCCAGGGTTCTCTATTTTTAACCTGTGTGAGTTTTCATCTCTCCTTCACAGCACGGCTGCAGGAGCAGCTGCCAGTGCATCCAAGGGGGCACCTCCTTTCTCTCTTGGGGCTGTCAAGGGGCAGGAGGACTTGTCCCTTACACTGTCCTTGCTTCTGGTGGTCTGTACAGCACAGCTTCAGAAATGAGTGGGATTGCTATGTTACTAGTCACAAGAAACTGCATTTGAGTATTGTGGGTGAATTATTTTATAATTTAAAAAAACTTAAAGTATTTGTAATTTTTTTAATTTTAAAAAAATATTTTCTTTTGGCTGTGGGAATTCAGGCGCTTGAGCAGCAGCTCGGGGGTTCAGGCCCAATAATAAGGAACCCAGTGACTTTGGTACTTTCCTGGATAAAACCAAAACAAACCTTAAAAAACAGAAGCTGAGCTGAAACGTTGCATTCTGGCTTTTGTGGAAGGCTCAGCATCATTTCAGTTCTTCATGCATCAACTGTTGAAATTATAACATCTGCTGCTGCAGTTGCTGTGAAGGAGAACGTTCTTGTTCTGTTTCCATTTACACCCAACACAGACTTTTATCTACTTTTTTCCCCTCCCCCAGCTTCCTCTGCAAACAAGTATCTTCTGGACTCCTCCTCTTATGTCTGTATTGCAGCATGTTCAGTGTTCTGTTTTGGTTTTTTTGTTTTCTTTAGCTGAATATGTAATGTGTCTTCAATCCAGGTCATCTTGGAATCCCACATAAAGTTGTGCTGGGAACATTGCATGGACAAAGCATAAGCAGGAGGATGAGAAGGAGGGATGGGACTGAAATGGTGTCTTAAAAGTCCACCATCTCAACTCATCGGGCTTTGAAAAGTTGCGTCCTCCTTGTCTTCCCCCCATGCTTCCTGCAAAGCAGACGTTTCCATCCCCTGCTCAGCTGCCTGTGCAATGGCAACGTTGTTCAAATGTGTGTTTTAATACATGGTAGCTTTAGCATGTACTTCATACAGTGTCTCCCCCTCCCCAAAACAAGTATTTGTCTTCATGAAATACTGGGATTGACAGCTGGTGGTGTATGCAGTGAGATGATTTTAGGGATAGATGCACTTAGCAAAGCATGTGTTTGGAACTTGCTCTGTGTAATACAGTGAGTTTTGAGTACCAGGTTTCCTGTGATGTTTGAACTGTGCGTGTATATGTTACCATTTAATTTTCTTATGGGTTGTGGGGTTTTGCTGTTTCTTTGATTTGTTTTGGTGTGGTGGTTAGGTTTTGATTGCTTTCTGGGGGTTTGGTAAGGCAGGAATGTTTCTTTGGAAACTTGAACTTCTCATCTTCTGGAAAAGTAGGTCATCTGTACTTCATACCAGTGATGGAAACACAAACTGTGTGAAGCAAGTAAGCATAGTAAGTAAGGGAGGCTGTTGTAAGGGACTCCGGTTGGTCTAACCTTGCAGTTCTTCAGTGTAATGCCAGGCTGGTGCTGTGGAGGCAAACAGGCTCTTGCTAGCTGTTGTGCCGCTGCAATCTTCTGGCCCCCAGGTTGGTCAATTTGGAAGATTGGTCTGGCAGTGTTTTACCTCCTGCCTAGAGCAGGTCACATTATATAAATGGAATAGAAGAGGGCCATGAAGATCATCAGAGGGCTGGAGCACCTCTCCTATGAAGATAAGTGAGAGAGTTGGGCATGTTCGGCCTGGAAAAGAGAAGGCTCTGGGGAGATCTTATAGTGGCCTTCCAGTACCTAAAGGGGCCTACAGGAAAGATGGAGAGGGACTATTTCGTTATCAGGGGGTATAGTGATAGCACAAGGGGTAATGACTTGAAACTGAAAGAAGGTAAATTTAGATTACATAACTGGAAGAAATTCTTTACCGTGAGAGCGGTGAGGCCCTGGTACAGGCTGCCCAGAGAAGCTGTGGCTGCTCCCTCCCTGGCAGTGTCCAAGGCCAGGCTGGATGGGGCTTTGGGCAGCCTGGTCTAGTGGAGGGTGTCCCTGCCCATGGTAGGGGGTGGAGCTAGATGGTCTCTGAGGTCCCTTCCAACCCAAACAAGTCTGTGATTCTAAATGTTCTTGCATGTGTGCAGCATCTGTATGTTTAATTTGCATTCATCTTCCAGTCTCAGAGGTAATTTTCAGAAGGGCCTGGATGAACAGCGAGTGCCAATTCTCACAGCAAGCTGGGTGAAGGGTGAGTTTGCTAGCAGTTAGCATCGCCTTGTAGCCTCGCTATGCTATGCCAGCCATCGCTGGTGTAGGTTTTCCTTGGGTCAAAACTAGGCAGTGGATGCTCCCAGTGAGTTACTGGTCAGCTGGCTTTGTTGCAGATAGGTAGGTGCTGACAAGTATCTGTGGGGGAGCTGAATCCTTACCAGCC
Organism: Hypotaenidia okinawae; assembly: GCA_027925045.1. Classification (NCBI taxonomy): domain Eukaryota; kingdom Metazoa; phylum Chordata; class Aves; order Gruiformes; family Rallidae; genus Hypotaenidia; species Hypotaenidia okinawae. The sequence continues at coordinate 68,089,542 of BSDF01000002.1, forward strand.
TGCCTGTGAAGAAACTACTAGGGAATGCTCCTCATTTCACAGGCGCATGCTGAGCTGCGTAACACAACAGTCAGCCCCCAGCCATGCGCTCCTTTGGGTTTCAGTTTCAACCCCTTTCCTAGTAACGAGGCTTGATTGAAGAGAGCTGCATGTGCCATAAAGAGAGCATCACGGTAGGAGGAAGGAGATTGCTGTTCAGGTGAAAGTATGCTGATTTAATATAATGCTGCAGATTTTGTTCAGAAACTTACTTAGATACTTTGATGGACCAGGCTTTTGAATGGTTTGGCCTGGTGCTGTTAGGCTTCAAATGGCTCCAACTAGTCTTTGTGGGTACTTTGTCAGTAATTAACACCTTTGCTCTCTGGGGACTGTTGGAAGCTTCCTACACAGCCAGGTTTGCAGCCAATGAGGAAAGTCTGGTCTCCGTTTCTTTTTAAGTGTAATGTTTTAGATTGGAGCAGAAATCAGGGAGCAGTACTACAAGTATGCAGCCTGCCTTTTGTGAAGCCACAGGCTTCAGCTGCGGTAGCTTGGTGGTAAGGAGGAAAAGAAATACATGTGGAGCTTTGCCTGTGCTGTCTCCAGATTGGTCCAAAAACTGAAAACCCTGTTTACAGAATAAATGGGATTTGGGGGGTGGGGATTGACAGCAGCTGTAGCAGTAATCCCAGGACTTCAAAATACTTGAGTGTACACTTAAAAAAATGGAAAATATTTCCTTGGATGCCAGCTGTGTGTATTACTAGTGACCAGGTCTAGGGGAAAGCAGGGGGATCCTACTTTTGGGCGGTAAAGAGGTGTCCATGTTATTGTGACCTTTGGCAAAAGCTAATCATTCAGATGTTACGCCAAAGATTTGCTGTGTGATGGGCTGCTGTCTTAATTGCCGTCCAAGTGAGAGCAGTTGCTAGTTTGCTCAGTGCTGTTGGGAGGGATGCACAAAAGTGTTGGTATACAGGCTTGATAAGGTTGGGTGGTCTTCACTGGGTAAAGATCGTGCATTTTCAAAACCCATAAAAAGGTAACTGCTGAAGGAGAAGTGTAATGTCAGTATAGTTCCATGTTCTTGTAATGAATCTCCAGTTTCCAGCTGTGGTTCTCGGCTGAGGAAGTCAATAGGCAACAGGGCAAAGGTGTTTGGTTACTGTGCTGGATACTCATGCATTTTTATGGACAACTCTTAACACTACAACCACTGGCAATTAATAACATCGTGCAGAGACAGCTATATGTTTTCTAGCAACAGTTGCTCACCTTACCCAAGAAGAGACATGTGCAGCACAGACGTGATGTGACAGTATGTTAATCTTTGGTGATGGTAGGCTATTGCTTGTTTCCTGTTACTAATCAGATGGCTACTCATTCACATGGCCCCCTTCCCAGAAATTCACGCAGGGAATTGCCAAATGCACAAATGCTTTTATCCTTTATTGTAATGGTCTGTTAATAGAAGGCTGGGAGAAGTGAGAGAAGGCTGACTGATTTTAGTAGTGGTTAAGCTTTAAACGTTAGAATATTTTTTCTCTATTAAAGGGGACAAAAGGGTTGGTTTGGTTTAGAAGAGAAACAGAGTTGAAGAAACTTTCCCTCCCTTTGCAGGAGTTGCAGAGTGCGGGTGCAAGTTCCCCCTGCGGCATGCCTCATCCCCTGTCTCTCCCCCATGAGCAAGGGTGTGCTCAGCTCTTGGGAGCCAATGCTTTGTCCAGCTCTGCTACCAGGAAGGTTAATGGCAGCCCGAGAAAGGCACGACCTGCTGGGGAGCAGTAGTGTTTTAAGCCACCACAGTTAGATTGGCCAGAAATTGCTTATTAGGAATCTTCTGAGGCCTTTAATTAATACAGCAGCTTTCTGCTAACGGGCTCAAGCATGTGACAATCAGAAGTGTGGTTGTGTGCTACAGCAGAGCCAATCTGTGGGATGTGCTCCTACCCCTCACCTCACGCTGGCTCCTGGCTGCCTGCTCTATTTTTGCATTGGTCTCTCTTGAATGCCAATTTAACTCCCTGAATTGGCTCGCTGTGGGGCAAGATGAGCGTCCAAGTTTGTCAAGTGAAAAGATGGGAGCATGTGGCCAGGGAGGGGAGGCAGGTACACTGGTCTCCTTTGGCTTGGTTGGTGGCTGCACAGCTGCTAGGCTGGCAGAGCTTTGTCGCACCCTCAGCATCAAAAAAAAAAAAAAAAAGGCCAGTTCAGGAGGGGTAAGCTTCTGTGTATTAGGCAAGCTGCTAATTTAAACGGTTGTTTCTAGCAATACATCCTTTACAACTTGAGCTGCTAAAGACCTTCTTGCAGCAGAGCTGTCAAAAGATTGAGGGGGCTCAGAGTTTGGTTGGTTTGTTTGTTGGTGTGTTGTGCTTTTTTTTTTGGTTGGGTTTTTTTTGCCAAATTGTTTTTATAGCTAATAATGAATGGTCTCTTTAGCACCAGACTTAGCACCTTCCATGGAAGACGTAGAACAAGGTCAATCCCATTCCCACATTTGTAAGCTTGTGAGGAATTTCTAGTCGGTATTGTAGGTGATGGAGAGAGCAGTGTATTATGAGTCAGGTGTGAAAGTGGGAGACTGCTGGTAATGTCAAAGTGTTTTTCCAGGACCTTTTCAGTGAATAGTCTCTTCGCTAATTGAAACACTATATAATGTATTTGTGTTCAGCTACTGCCTGCTATGACATAATGTAATCCCATTTATCAACCAGGTGCTCCTATTATTTTTTGCTAATTTCAGTAGGCTATGCAATTCTGTGCTAGTTGTTTACTTAAGAACTACGTTAATCCCCAATAAAACCAAAATGGCAGTAAGATTTATGTATCATAAATTTAATTTAATTTTTTTTACCCCCTCTGGAAATTCTGATATGAGTGGAATATATTTTTAGTGCAGCACATTTATATTTAAATAATAAGCCTTGTAAAGAAAGCAATAGCAGTCCATTGGAGTGGATTTGCACAGGAATAAGAAAAAGACAGATTACCTGCTTTATAATGCAAGTCAAGGGGATCATTCTGTGTAGTTTGAAAAGGAAAAAAAAAACCTCAGGTGATTAATGTTCTTTCAATATTTTCATAAGGAACATACCAGAGTTGTTGACATGCATTCTTCTGTCTGATGGGCAAGGCTATAACAAGGTACAGGAATCGGGGAATGCTTAAGTTTGTGGGTAGACAGCTATGTAAACAACTTGTCTGAGCAGTGATTTAATGATTATGGAAGTATGATTTATAGCAGCTGAGAAGTGGCACGTAGTGTCCACCTCAAACTCCCTTGTCCTCACCTGCCACCTTCTCTGCTGAAGTCAGTGTTGCAGGAGATCTTCATGACCTTGAGCTCCAGCTCGTCCCCTGAGGGACCAGGGAAGTTTCCAAAGCTCTATTGGATGGGTGCACTTGTTTCTGTGGTTCTGTGTATGGCAAACCCTCTCTCAGCTGCTTGATAACCCATCCCTAATGTCATTTACTTTAACCTGCTGTGTATGACAGGCCAGATCTCAACTGCTTAAATACCAGGGAGTGGTTGCTCTGAACCCTTCTAGGAAATAACTAATTTTGCACCCAAAAATGCTTTTTTTCCCCCCATCAAGCTTGTGTGTCAATGTGAAAGAAGATTTGTTCCCACATAAAAGATCATGTAAGTCTCTAGCTTGACATTTGGGGTAATGTAACTCTTTGTCACATCTGACTTTTTTCCTGTCATTTTCCATGTGCATCTGTGCTGTTGCTTGGCCTTCTCTTAACCTTGATGTTACAGTCCAGCTACTGACTGACGGCTCAGCCCAGTGCTCAGACTGCTGCACCGAGACCTGAGAGAGAGGAGCCACCTCTCTGATTTGATCCTTTTTAGAACCTTCTTGACTTTGTTCCCCTCTGAAAATTATCCATCACTGTTCTGTCCAGAGAGAAGGCATTTATGGACAAGCTACTTAGGTGGCATTTCAAAAAGACAGGTTGGTATTAAAACCATTTTCCCTCAAGGACTGTATCTACGCTGCTAGTGAGGTGGTTTTTTTCCTTCCCAAAGCCCCATGCTACTTTAGAAGAAATGTCACATGTGGTAGATGTTCCCAGGGATTTTGTCATGTCAGCAGAGATGGACTCATTGCTGTGCCCATAGATGTTTCTGGCTGTTGCTGCTATTTCAAAACCAGGCCACCTCATTCTAAATGGTGGAGACATGGATAACTTGAAATATGTATGGTTTTTATTTGGGTTGTGTTACCTTCATAGATAAAATACTGCATCCTCACCAAACACACACTGAGGTTTCTGAGATCTCCTACAGCTTTGTCTGCACACTCCATGAATCAATTTCTATGACCCTGTGGGGGTTTTTTGGGGAGGGAACAACCCAAGCCAAACACTTGCATGTATCATAAATAGGTGTCTGTCTTCTTATTCCTCCATTCATAATTCCATCAAATTGAATTTAAAATCAAAGACACAAGAAACAAAAACCAAAACAAAGACATGTAATTGTATTTTGAAGATCCTGGCAATGCCATGATCTTTTTTCCCTGTTATTTAAAAAAAAATTGGGGTTCTATTTACAAATTTTGATTCCTATAAATTAGCTTTGCAGTAATTTTATTCATTTAGAAAGAGATTACTTAATGAGAAAACATTCAGAACCATCAAGCATTGGTAAGATTTAAGAATTAAATGAAATAGATGTAGTTTCTTGCATAAAATTAAAATCTGAGCTTAAAAAGATGTCAACAGACAAAAATAATTCTATCAGGAATAAGAAGCCAAGAACGGAAAAGCAGAAACCTGTTCCTGAAATAAAGATATAAAATGCTGTAATATTTGGCAGTAAGTAGTTCAAAATTGAACTTAGTTACAATTTCATGAAGAAAGACTACTTTTTAGTTGTCTTTTGAAGGTTTAGGAAACAAAGGATATTGGAAGAGAAGAATAGTCTGAAGATTCTTGGTATTTCCCACTTTGTACTAATAGCTGGCTCCTAATCTGGTCTCCCGTTTGGAATGAAAGGATGTTTTGCTGGAAGAAATGTTTCATGTAGTTGTGGAAGTCTGGATGTGGTTTAGTAAGATGCATTACTGCAGCTTCTCCAGTCTCTAAATTTGATCTCAGAACTGATCTTTCTGCTAAGCACTGTAAGACCCAGTTTGTGTTTCAACTGATACTTAAGCATACGCTGTGAGGGTGGCAGAGCACTGGCACAGGCTGCCCAGAGAGGTTGTGGAGTCTCCTTCTCTGGAGACACTCAAAACCCACCTGGACATGTTCCTGTGTGACCTAATCTAGGTGGTCCTGCTCTGGCGGGGCTGTTGGACTAAATGATCTCCAGAGGTCCCTTCCAACCCCTAACATTCTGTGATAGCGGTGGTGGAAGCACCTAATTTCTTTTATATGGACATTTGGAGATTTACCGTGGGGTGTTTGCATACAACATAATTTCTGCTATAATGCTGTGTTTTGTATGTGTGCTGAGTTAAAAGCCAGCTTGGGTAGGAATACTGTTGTCCTGTGTGCTCTGCAAAGATAATGATACTGGAAAAACAAACAGAGCAATATTCCAGTAATTCAAAGTGGATGTGTGTCCTAACATTGAGTTTTAATTATACTTGGGGGATTTTGGGAGGGATTTTTTTGTAAGTATTTGAAGATTGTATCAATACTGCATGCTAGTTTGGCATACACTAAACTATAGGAAATCTTACTCTGTATTTATTCCTGAGGCTGATCTGGACCGGGTGTTAATGGTGGGAATATGTTATTGACCAGTTCCTTGCAAATGGCAGTGTGAGCTACTGCTGATTCACCAAAACTGGCCCCAGCCAGAATGGCAGTGTTGTTATGGGTCAGACTGAAGCAAATGTTACCCCAGGTAGGGAGCGGTTCTCAAAACTCCCAGATGGATGAGAGAGGTGTGGGGTGGTGTGAGTACTGGAAGCTTGGAACTGTTAGAGTTCTAACTCTGAACTGAATTTGGAAAGCACAGGTATTTTTTCCTGTACATATCTTCTCAGGTCTCTTGTGTTGATAGAAAAATCACAGATGCTACAACACAGCCTAGCTTACGCTGGTATAGTGCTTTTCCTTTATTTTCTTAGTTAGCATCCAGTGCCACAGAATTTCCTGAGGGAAGCTATTATTTTTCCTTCTTAACCTGAAAATCTTTTTTTACTATTTTAATGGTATGCTTATTGTTAAATAATTTGTACAGTAATGGCTGTGTCATCATCATGGTTTGATTTTATGCTTTCCTTCTTTGCTTTTCTCTCTTTGGTATTTGTTCTTGGATCTGGTTAAATAAACTGAAGCTTAAAGGATCATTGACCATGTGGCAAATTATTTGCAAGGGTTTTTTTGCAAACCAACCCCCCTCCACATCCACCCCTCACCCTCCCCCCTTACAGCCTATTTCCACTGGTAGCATCCCTCTTTCAGCTTTCAGACAAGTTCTCCCCTGAGTTTCATAGTGGTAGTTACTATGGAGATGACTGTCCACTCTTCCTCTTCTCCCTTGCCCTCCTCCTTTCCTGGAGTTCCTGCAGCTGTTATTTATTTTTCCAATAAAGTCAGTAGAATGTGTCCAGACCTCCTTTCTGATACCTCTCCTATTGCAACATGCCGTTGGCCTGTGAGGCTCTCATGTTCGCGAAATCCTGCAGATACTTGTTAAAATGAATGAACGATTTGGAGTTGTGACTGGAGTGAGGAGATCCCTAGTTAAAAGGGTCACTTCTGGAGCTAGTATCTGATTTCATCTTTCTTTGCAGTTGAAGAGCTGTTTGCTGGAGTCATAATTCTGCAAAATGAATTAACTGGTAATGTGTGTGTATGTGTGTGCATGCTGAGTGTCTCAGATCGCCTTTAGGATTTATTTATTTTAAATGGCAACTTTTGGAATTCAGTATAAACACACTCTGGTGCAAGTTAAAATTTCTCTGATGGAAAAAGGAAAACTTGAGACAACACATCATTAGCCTTTGAAGCCTGAGCGACGACTTTTCTTTGCACCTCATGATAATTTTGAGAGCCCTTCATACAGCTTGATATACTCCAGCTTTAACACAGAAACGTGGATGTTTGGGTAGTTGGCTATTATGAAGGATATTTTCCTTTGCATGTGTGCTATTGCATTTCTGAACCCCTCATCTTGGGGAAGCATTGTTTCACTTGGTGTCAGTGGTTTGTTGAGCGGCTTAAGAGATTTGAAATGTACTCTCCAACCAGGAAGTTCTACTGTAACTACCTGAGGGGATGTCCTGCCCAGATAGCTGGTGTAGCTGCACCGTTTTGATGAACACTTGTTTCTTACGTTAGCTACATCTTCAAAGGTTTTCCTTTTTTCTTTAGGGAAATCTTGCCCTAGATGATTATGAATTGCGATGTTGTACAGTTTTCCTTTGGCCCGCTGAGCACCATCTTCTGCGGCTTCCCATGATCAGGATCCTACTGAGAAGTCCCTCAGTTTTACAACTGCATAAACACCCTACCTTGGGCTGTTGGTCAGATAATGCAAATCACTTGGTCTCCTGTGGAGTGCACTGGGTTGAGATTACAGCCTGGTGGCTTGCTATGCAACCAGGGGATAAGGAGCTTCCCTGACCAGGTTTGAGTGGTCTCTGGCACAGTTTGTCACCCAGCAAAAGCAAAGGCAGATGATTAGTGGGACTAGATTAGTGGGACTGGTCTCAGGGACAGCTCCCCTGGACACCTCAGAGGTAGCTGTGGGAGAAAGATGGGAGGAGAAACATCAGCCCCTCAAGGGTGGTGGCAGGGTACCCTGATCAGCTCAGTGCTCTGGGGTTGCTCTTGTATTTATTCCAGGCAAGCAAACGCCGTGTCTCTTTTGGTTATTCCTCTTCCCTGGTGAGGTGAGGGAGAGACTCTGAAACCCTTTGTATTTTGTCTTCTGTGCTCTTTTATTATGCCTTAGATTATTCCTGGCCCTGTGACAATTTGTTCTGCAAGTTGTCAAGCAAAATGTGTATTTAAAAATAAATTACTCTAAAATTTTAATCAACTCTTTTTTTAGAAGGGACTCTCATGTTTTTCTTTTGCATACGTCTAGTTTGCTGTGAAAGTGAGCAGCTGGGACTTTCTTGATTACTTCTATTTTTAGTGTTGTTGTCTTTACACCTGCATAGTGCAAATCATGAAGTTTGCTTAAAAGGGATTGAGAAATCTGTCAGCCCCCCTGACTTGTAGGTCAGAAGCCTGAAACCAAGCTGGCCTGCTAATTGTGATACCTTGGCGTGCTTGGATTTTGTGTGTTTGTCTTACACTAGAAAAATTGACTGCTATTGATTTTTCTTGAAATCTAGTTCATCCCAGCGGGTTGATTTGTAAGAGAACAAGACAAACAAGGTGTGGCAGAGTTTCCAGGAAACCCTGCTTTTATGTCTCTAGGCCTATGAAATCCTCTCATTAGCTGAAAATGAGATTCTAAGCATTGAGTCATACCTAGGCAAACGTTACTGTGCAGTCAAGGTTTGTTCTTTATCAGTTCTAGTTCATTTCTGTTACGTAGAGGTCTCGTCGTCAGATGTACTCAATGCGTGTGCGGCACGCTGTACCCGTTTACAAGTATTTAATTGCTTCCAGTTTCCAGATGGACAGCAAAATAAACTTTAAAGGTGAATCAGATGAGAAATGGAAAAACAGGGGAGATAGCATTTGAGTAAAGGCCACGGCATTCTTATCAGGGGAACTAACTGGAGTAATTCAGAAAAAGACCACATGGAAAAAAATACTGTTTCTTCCTTGAAGCTTCCAGTTGTAGGACCCTTACCAGAACACACATTTGTTCCTTTTTGTGCAATAAAACCACAGTGCCTTCTAGTAACCTAGGTACAGAGTAGGGAAGATGCAAGTTACGGTTCTTGCCATACTGTGTGGCCTTGCACATCATCTAATCACTGTATCTTTCTTTTGTCTTCAAAATTATTTGGCAGAGATTTGAGGGATTTAAGATCAGGGCTATGTTTGTTTATTGCTTTGAAGAGGAAAAGTAAATTATATTATTTATATGTTTTATCTATATGCGTGTGTGTCTATTTTTGGATGCATTTATCTCAACTTCCTTGTTCTTATATTAAATTAACATAGATATTCACAAACAAACATAAATAGAAATTATCTCCCTGAAGGAGGATTTTGAGATTGCTTTATCAGCACAGCTGCATTAAAGTCCATTTTTAAATAACAGCAGTTAACTCCTGGATCCACTGAAAGACAGTATTTAGTTATTTCTGATTTCAGTGGGTTACATATTTTCCCAAGATGCCTACAGGTTGAAGAATGCTATAAATTAAGAGCCCCTAGTTTTGACTGCACTTGGAGTAGTCCTGCTTAACATCTGTCTATTCTTCAGCAAAGAGTCTTGTTATTTTTCCTTTTCAATTATGTCATGCTATGTATGTTGGAGTTTTACACCACAGAATGAGCCATCAGAAAGTGATGCTGCTTGGTCTATGCTGTATATATCCCCTGGCTCTTCCCTTGGCTTGTGTCAGCTTGATGCCCCTGTTTGAGGTTGGTCAGTGTGAACTCTGAGAAATGAAGTCTTTATTGAATGGATGGGTGCTGATCTGGGTTTCATACTTGTTGGGTACTTCGTTATTTTAGCGGCAGAAAAGATGTCCTCTTCACCTGCAGCATTGCTCATCCAAAACCTTTTGCACCAAGTATGGTGTTGAAGGTCCTACTTGCATCATTCCCTCTGAGGCTACAGCTTATGTGCAAGGTTACTAATTCAGTGGGAGTACAAAGAGTGTGTGCCATTCATAGTAAAAATGGAATAATCTCTCCTTTACATTATTATTCAGCATTACAGGGTAATTAAATGAAAAAAGCCCCAATTACAAAAGTACCCCCTGGGTTTCTAAGCCATATTGTGTTCCTCTCTTTTTCAGCGATAGAAACTTCCCAATATGGAGCTTTATTCCAAATTATGGTCACCAGTTTTCACTTCTGAGTTGCATCTTCTTGAGCACTGGTTCCCCACCCCCTACTCTGAAACTGTCCAGTTGCAGTAAATTTAACTGCTTTAGTTGTTTGTTGTGTGTCATTCTTTGGTGTTATATGGTGTCTTCAGATGAAGGCTTCAGATTGATTTGCTTCTCTATCAGGTTTTTACGTGCAGTTCAAAGCCCTTTGCCAGCCAGGGGATGCAGCTGTATGCTAATTCCCCAGTTCCTAACAAAACACTGACAGGTCACTGCTGAAATACTCAGTCTGCTTACCGTGGAGGAAGAAAGTTTCTGGGCTGAGATGGGTGAGAAAGGCAAGGTCTGGCTGTTTCTCGTTCTTGTTTCTTCTCAACTCTTGAGAGGAAGATCCTTGCCCTGGAACAGAGCTCTGGTGGTGTTAGAAATGCAGCTCTGTCACATCATTATTTCTAATTTTTAACATGAAAAAGGCAAGTTAAAAGGGAATCTGTTAGAAGTTCTTGTTACTGTCTTCTAAAAGGAAGTGTCAATTTAATCTTCATATACCCTATCTTTATATAACAAGTTTTAAAGGCTCTTCGAGCTCAAGTAGGGTTTGACAGGAGGACAGACAACAATATTTCAGTATCTGGGCAGATTTCCAGACCCTGATACTATCCGCTTGTTTTGATCTCTCCTGTCCTCAGGAGCTTTTTTTTTTTTCCTCCAAGACTCTTCTCACCACTCAGGGACACAATTTTTAGAACTTGTCATCCCCAACTTAAAAAGCAAGCTGACAATAACTTCTTTAAGTGGAGGCTGAAGGACACACACACCTTCAAGCTTTTGTGGGTTTTTTCTATTATAAAATGGAAATCTTTGAGTCAGGCACCTTTTTTGGGGCTGGGAAATGATGGGAAGCTTCTAGCAACGTGCTTACAGAAGAAAAAATATTTTTTTCTACTGGGAAGTAGTAATGCAAGGGAAGGGTAGTGTCTGTGCAGAGGTTTGCTTCCCCGTTTGCCCCTTCAATATTATAGTGGGTACTGTGGAAATCAAGAAGGCAGGACATCAAAGGGCATTTGTTGAGGATGTAAGGCAGTGGTTCCAAATATAATGAAGAAAGAAGGAAATCTTCTCTTGCCCTCCTGGATTCTCTTCCCCAACCTTTCTTTCCCACCCCCGCCCCCCAATAAGTAATAAGGGTAGCAGAGTTTCTTTCGCTTTTTCCACTCAGGTTCTTGTTTTTAACATAGTATGAAGAATGTTTTGCTCTTCTGAGGTAACCCCTTCTGAGGATTTGCTGTAACTTTTATATAAAAAGCACCAAACCCTTTAGTCCTTAAAAGATAAAACCATTTCCTGTTTGTATTCCTCTCTGTCCTCCTTTAGTGATAATTGGCTGGTGCAGGATGCATGAATCGGTTGATGACTTTTCTGCTTTGTTTTCTTCCTTTGTTTCTCTCTTTGGGCCATCCCAACCTTTTCTCCTGAGGTGTTTTTCTGCTAGGTTTTATTCAATAGATTCTGTGAGGTTTCCCAATACAAGCCTTAATGAAAACAAATGTTTACGGCATTTCCCGACCATTGGGTGAGCTGCTGGTATCTTTAATTACGAAGGGCTTGGAGATGGAGGAGGAAACCCACCGGTCTCATTTGCCTTATTGGCAACAAAGGGGTCCCAGGACTGTTTGTGCTTGGCTCATTCGGCTGGCTCTGCTTTGCAGACAAGTGAGACTTTCTGAGCATTTGAATACAGTTTATTCTATCAATTAAAAAAGGACAAAACAAAACCTGTCTCTTACATTGCTTAAATACCTATTAAGCCCATGAACAGAATACTAATTTAGGTGACTCTGTATAATGAGCTCTAAATTTCTGAGTCATGTCGGCCATGGAACCTTTTAACGAGGACGTGGAAAACCCCACAAAAAAAACTAATGTCAGTCTCAGTTCCTTAATTATTTTAATGAGTGCAGAAATGAAAAGCTCCAAAGCATTCTGTCGCAGTGGTTATTTTCCAGATTGAATATCAGAGGGAGGATTTATGAAGGTCTCCAGCTACATTGCTGAGGTGGATGAAGAAGGTCTGAGCACTGGCAATACTCCACAGCACACCTCATCAGCTGACAAGCCCTTGGGAGTTCTTCAGTGGGATGAGATGAGATGGCTTTTTGTGTTTCTTCTCTCCACTCCCCTCCCCATTTACCCCCTCCCTCTATATGTATGCCAGTACATATAAATCAGTTTTAGCTGGTGTAGAAAGGGGGTGTCACAGTGCAGAGCTGCACTCTACCAGCTCAATAGATAGGCAGAGGTAATAGCTGAGGTGCATACTTGAGTCATTTACCCCTGGATGGGTGTCACTTTGAGTTCATGTGGATTTTAATTAGGTGATGCAGCGATGCTGGAAGCAGCCTGCATTTCAAAACCTGGATGTTACTTGAATGTCATTTATTCTTCTTTAATACACCCATGAGTTACTTGATTCTGCTACACAGTCCCTGTAGAAGATGCTGCTGAGCGCAGTGACAGCTTGTACTCTCTCCGTGCATCACAGGAAGCGCCCTGCTCATTCCTCTGGAAAATGCTGTTGTATAATGCAGAGCGGTGCTTCGCCATGTCGGCCAGGGGATCGCCCACCCCTCTGCTGGGAGGGCTGCATTAGCGAGTCGGGTATTTTAAGGTTTAGAATTTGGCATTACTTAATGATACGTGAAACGGAACTTAATGCGTTTATCGCCGCTTTAAATTTTCCAGCCTCTCACAATGAACGTCCCACAGTGTGAGCTTCATTTTCTCCGTAGCCTATATTGTGTTTATTTGTAAATGTGCTCATTTATACTGGGGAGAGAAAAATAAACGCAAGGATCCTTGAGAAATGCCAGCTAATAAGAGATAAGACAGTTGTGTTTTCTGGTAAACAATGAACGTAGTAAAACTGGTGATGCTCTACAGGCATCTTGTGTTATTGATGAAAACAAACTGCTTGCTGACATCTGCAGCAACCAGCCCCTGACTAGTGGCATCTCAGAGCCCTCCTGTGCCATGTGTTAGGCAGAATTGCTGGAGTTCCCATTGTGGAAGTTGCTATTTTTAAAGGGTTTTGTGTTCTGGTGGGGGCTTTTTTCATCCGCTTTCCTTAAAGTGTGTTATGTTTTCTTGCAGATTTATCTTCCTTGTAGGAAATAAGGGAATAGGTGTTCTTTTCTCAGAGATGGTATTAAAAGTCATAGCTATTTCTTTTGGATAGCTGATTACTGTATTTATCTAAAGCCCCTTTGAATAAGGCTTGCAGTCTGTCTGTGCTGCTCTGGAATAGCATTTCACATTCTGCAGAGCTTCACTGCTCCTCTTAAAGAGCCCACCCGCTCTCTCCCACATCCCACTGCCTGACACAGAAGCCACTCTCACTTCCCCAGGCCAGGAACGTTCTCTGCTTCCTGAGCCAGATTGGCTTTGGTATCGCCTCTTCTCCAGTGGGTTGCTCTTAAGTGCTGGGAAACTTGGGTTTAGCCCACATTTTTCCTGTAGCTCCTGTTACCCTACTGTGTTGGAAAGCTGATTTATTCAGTTTTCCTAATTATACTGCTATGTGGACAGTATTTGTAGTCCAGTATTTTTCTCCCCGGGTTTTTTTTCTGTCATTCTATAAATTAAGGTGCTGGAGTTTTTGTTTGTATTTCTTGTCTAGAAGCATGACAAGTTGAGGAAGGGGAGTGTAGCACTTTGTTTTATAGTAGCATTCAAATAATATATTTAAAAAAGGATGAACCCCAGCTTTTGATACATCTGAATTTCCGTTGCAGCTGTTTAGATTGGGGAGATTGGTCTTCTGGGTCAGCTAGATCCAAAGGCTGTGCCTTGCACGTGATTGTCTTTCACAAAATGGAATGAGGAGTGTGCAAATAATGTGAAGAAATACTTGTAGAAAGTTCCCTGCTATCTGCTGAGATGGGGGTGTGGTGTAAGGGCTGTCCTGACTTGGGACTCCTCTCCTTGTAACCCAGGAAACCTCATGGCTGCTGCAGTGGGCGTTGACACTGCACATCTCTGCTGCTCTTGGCTTGTTGAAGAAAACACAGCTCACTGTATTATTCCCCGCTTCTTTTTATTCCCTCCTGCTTTTTGCCTTGAAACCTCATTTCTCAGGGAAGTGATTGTCCGTAATAATTGTCTGCTAAATCCTTCTCAAGGAAGTGCTCAGCATTAACTGAGTCATCTTTGACACTCCTAATGCTGGGTGAAGACCTGAGTGACAACAGCTGCTTTGCTTTGCGCCTGCACTTACAGGGTGATAGCACTCCATTAGTTTCATTTGGATTAGGAAAACCTGTTTTAAAAGGCTAGAGCTGGAAAAGGGGTTAAACTCTGAGGCATGTTTTGCAGGTATTAAGGTGTCTGGTTCACTGATTTTGGTAGGATGGGTTCCTTACTAAGTCTGGAGGAGTGCTGAGTTTTGTTTTTTGATTATTTGTAAAGCTTTTCTTTCCCCTCAGGGAAGGGAAAAGGTATGTAAAATTACGATGGTTTATTATCTCATTAAATTATGAAATACCTTCTGCAAAGCTTATTACAGTAATCTAAAAATCAGCTATTCCTATTTCTGATCTTTGTCTCCAATCCTTTCCTTTTTATTGCAGATAACACACGTGTGTATGTGCGTGCATGTGTATCTGCATGTATAAAACACTGAATAAAGTAAAATTTACCTATACAGCATAATTTTATTCAGCTTAAAGCTTTGGGCACCAGACCAGTCATGTCAAGCTGGCTAATGTCACACAGTGGTTATGAAGGGGGATATCGTTAGTGACCCAGTTAATTTCTAGTGTAGCTTCTGATCTTGCAGATTTATAGAACAGTGATACCTGGAAGAGCTGGAAAACTTTTAAAGCTGCCTGGCTGTGAAGAGTCCCTCATGGGTGGGGGGAGTCTTGGTGAATGCACTCAAATAAAGATTAGCACGTTCAACAAGACTCATATGTAGATTTTGAAGCCCATATGAGACCATGGACATCTCCATATTGTCCATACAGATTCAAAATGTGAAGTTGGGAGTCAAGACCTTTTCTTGAAGTACAGGATTTGAATATTTAGAGATGGAATTGTAGCTTTAGATTTCTTCCTAAGACTAAATCTGACTCCATCTGCAGTAGAAAACCATCACAGAAAGCAGGTCGTGGAGTAGGTGGGCTGGAATCTGGGTTAGCTTTAGAAGCGATTTTGGATTTACTGGTCCAAAATGATTCAAGTCTTAGTGGTGGTGCTTTGCTGAGATTTCTAGATGGCTTATGTTAATTTAACTTAAGATGCAGCTTTTAAACTAATGAAGTTAAACTGGCACAAGAGGCTGTATGGACAGGCTGTCTTTTTGATTTATCTGTCAACAAGGCATTGGTTTAACCTACTCTTAACCCATAACAGTCCACATGGATTTGAACTGATTTAACAAAACTTATTTAATTAAATTGGGGCAATCTTGTGTTGCCAGCAAGGCCTCAGGAGAAGCATCTCTAGTTCTGCCTTTTGGCATTTTCTTCCCTTGGTAATGGTGTGATAAAAGATGCATTTATTTTATTTGTTGACTTTGTTGACTTAATTTTCACCTTCAAGCTATTAAGATTTCCTTTAATGCTGAGGGCAGTCACTGACGCAACCCATTGTGGTTGCATTTGTTTGGTATTTTGAGCAGTAGCCCTAGCTGCTGAACCCATAATTAATACAATTTAAAATAGAAAACATACTCGGGGGGATTTATGAAATCCTCCACGTATTTGTTTACCTGTGGCTCTGCTGTTAGCTGGCTATGAAAAGGATTGCATATGTTGTCGGGTATCTGCAGTTTTCCCATCAGGCACATAGCCGACTGCATTGCCGTTCTCTCCTCAGTCGCCCGGCCCGTGTGGGGGTTTCCATCTTATTTTCAGGTAACTTCCACTTTCCTGAACACACCAACGGCTCCTTGCGCTCCGTCGCAGTGTTTTACTCCCTTTATTGCTCCTGGCCTTATTGCCTGCTTTCTCTTATTGCTCAAGTGCTCTTTCCAATTTCACTTCTTGCGTTCTCCAGCGGGGCTGCGTGCGGCGTTCTCACCCCTTGCCTTTCAGATGCACGGCTTTTGAGAGCTAAATGAACTGGTGCCGGGAGTTCATCAAACGTTCGCTGGCAGGCCCAGCTGAAGTAATTGCCAATTTCTGGCTTGCTCCTGCGCGGGAGCGCTCTGACACGACCTACTGCACGGCCGTGTGGCAAACCAGCCTCAGGTCCTCATCCGATTTAAACAGGCACGGGTGCACGTACACGCCGTTTTTCTCAGGATTTTAATCCTTCCGCCTGCCCTCCTTTCAGTCTAATTTCAGGCTGGGAAAGGGGCAGAAAAGTAAAGAGATTTGCCTGAGGACACTCACGGTAAATCAGCGACCAAACATTGGCCCAGTGCTGTTGAGAAGAGACATTGGGAAGCACCGGAGGGTTGTAGGCCTTTTTGGACAGATCTACAAGACACTGTTTAGAGAGGTGGTTTCCTTGCTGAGGGGCCTCCTCTCCCCCAAAGCTGGAGCCACAGCTGACAGGGCTGCTACTGATGGGCTGTGGCAGAGGCAGTTTTGACTCCTGTGGAGTTTGAGAGGTGACAGCTATAGCAATGGGCCGGAACCTCTCTTGTAAGACTGAAAAATGCAGATCTGGGAAGAAGTTTAAGCTTAGGTATGCAACCTGATCCTCCGTAACAGACTGCAAACAGAATAGAAGTGCCAGGATGCAGGAAGGAGCAAGGTGTGAACTTGGGGCTGTCACATTTAAGGCTTGGTGTTGTAGTTCATATTTGAGCCCTGTGTAGAAGAGGTGTAGAACAGGCTGACGTGTGTGTGCACATACATCAGGAAGTATTTAAGTGCCAGGTTGAGATTGTAATGCACCTTGGTAAGAGGAAGGTATCTCGTTGCCTGTCATAGAGCAGGTTACTGGCAGGTTAAAATGGCTGAAGATACTTTCCTCTCCAAGTATGAAATTAATTATCAGAGTGTGTTTAGATTAATGGGGGAACGTATCCCTGAGGTGGCTGTAAGCGTGTCTTCCTGTAAACTACAACTCACCTGCTCTCGGGGCATTGCTTTGCTCTTTCTGTCAGACAGACCCTTGGGCTGGGTGCTGGCATGAGGTGCTCGTCAGACACACCTGATTAGTGGCAGGGCAGGGCAGCCACCCCTTGGGGGACACTTCCAGAGGAGCCCGGTGCGAGCCAGTGTGCAGGGCTGGCCGCTGCCAAGCAGTATGCTTCAACCCATAGGGGTCTTAGATCAGCAAATGTTCAACTTTCATGCAGCATCACTGTCAGTGTGATTCTGTCGCATCTGGAATGTTGTCATCTCCTTCCTATTTTAAACCTTTGTAAGCTGGGGCTTTGCTTATGATGGAACAAAAGTGCAGGAAACCAGACTTCATTGCTTCAAAAAATAAAAAAAGAAAAAGCAGGGCAAGGGGGAGATCCCGAGGTTATCTAGTAAAAAAAAAAATTCAGAAAACCAAACTCAAACCATGCACACAAAACAAAAACAAAACTAAAAGCAAACAAAAAAGTCCCACACACCCAAATTTGTTTTCCTGGCTTCAAATTCTTCATGGAAACTAGGCTCCTTGTTCAGAAGGGTTGACAGCAAAGGGGACTACACTGGCATTGCTGCCAGGCACGTTTTCTGTTGAAGTTTTACAGTTCAGTAACTAATGTGTTCCTCAGTCAGCTTAGGGTGATCTTAATTTGAGCTGCTACTGGCAAAGGCAGCCCTGTTCTTCCCTCCCGTGAGTTCTTGGCACCTCTTTTGTGCCGACACCAGCACTCCTGTGCTTACGAAACCCAACCTGACAAAGAAAAAAATCAACCTATAAGTTAATTTTCAGCTAGATTGACTTCCTCAGTCAGCTGATTATGTGGTCTCAGGAGCTCTAGTGCTGGCCTAAGCAGGAACGTGTGACTGGAGGTGAAGGGAAGAACATATACCATACCTTTTCTCTGCAGCAGCCCTCGCTGAGATCAGTTAAAAACCAAACTAAGCCCCCTCATTCAGGGCTGAAAGGTTCAGGTGAGACAATGCAGTGCTTTGCTGCTCCAGAGAGGTATGGTTGTACTCCTTTCACCCTGCTCCCACCTGGGCAGTGCTGTCCATTCCTTCTTGGTCCGAGTCCACATGGAGTGCAGGACTAGAAGGAACGTGACCTTCTCCTTCCCCTGTCAGCAAGCTCTTAGATTGTCTGGGTTGTACCAGCCAATGTTGGGCAACCTGCCATTCACGTACCACCAAATGCTAAGAAAGTAAGGAGGGTGATGGGGAAGGTGAATAATTTATAAATCTCCCTCCTCTGTGAACAAAGTCTTCTCAGAGGGACTGTATTTTTGTGTCTGGCTGGACAGATCTGTGGCGTGTACACACAGTGTGGGGGGGTGGGTTTTTTTAAACTACGATTACCTGGTACCAAAATAAGTTTGATATGCACTGTATCTCTTTACTTGGAGTCTCCTGGGGCAGGGGGTGGGAGGTGGGGGGCACCACGCATGCAGCAAAGCAGCAAGGGAGTATTGAATACTTGCTACTGCAGGTAAAGAAAGCAAGCCTGCGGGGAAGTCTACAGATTGTGGTGGCACAGGAATTGTTACCATAGTTTCCATCCATATCATTAGTTCCCAACTACTTTATCTGGCATTCAGGAGGAAGAGAAAGACAGTGTGCTCTGGCAGCCCAGCCAGACCCCTCTCAAGGGATTTAGCCTCCCTCAAAGATGAGGTGCAGGGTGAATAGCCTGTTTCCTTTTCAGGCCAGTTTGACTGGTAGCAGGATGTGGCATGGCTTGAAAGAAGGCATGAACAGAGTTACTGGGACAATTGACTGCGTCTGCCTGATTGACTTGCAAGAATGGGCTGTGTGACTCCTGGGGAGGAAGCCTGCAGAGGGTCACGGTTTGCGTCCAAGAGAAACTTAATGCAACAGATTAAAATGGTGTAGGAAAAGAGAAGAGACCGATAAGTGGAGATAGTGTCTCCACTAAAAGGTACCGTCTTTTATCTTCAGAATTATATAAGAATAGTAGAAGTTAAACATCATGGTATACAGATTTTTAAAAAAAATGTTTTTTTCCTCCCCTGGATAGCTTGTTTGTGTGTTTATATTTAGGAGCCCTTCTTGGCAAGAGAGTGATTGTGATTGATGGGTGTTTTATGCAAAAGTGATCACTTTGCTGCTTATCAGAAGAAAGTCTGTGCAGCAGATATAGGATGTCTTGTGTCTGTCTTTCTTTTCTCAGTATGTGCCTAAACTTGGTAGCTCTGCAAGAGATGTTGAATCCCTGGAAGAGGGGGCTTTGAAGGGCCCACCCCAGGTTTCAGGTGTGGTTAAACTGCGACCTGCACCTTCTGCACAAGGTTAAAATGCCCACAGCAGTATGGAATGGGTGACTTGATCACTTCCTGCCAGTGGGTGGGAATGCGCACTCAAACGGTAGGGATTAATGGGGGACTTAATTGAACAGGAAGTTGCTCAGCCATTCAGATGGTGGCTAAAACAGCCCCAACGCTGTTACTCTGACACCTCTGCCAGGAGTAATCATCTCTGGCTTTATGGCTAGTGCAGGTTGCTTTAGGGCAAAGGTGAAAGGTTACAAGATTTGAAGTACAAGTGTTTTTCTGAGATTGGAAAACAGGACTGAAATGATTTGTAAAATAACTTAAAAAAACCAACCAACCAAAAAAAAAAACCCAACAAAAAACCAACACCAAAACCAAGCTGCTCCAATAAAACAGAGAATCTTCTTCCAGTCGTACAGCTTTGATCTTACATTCCGTTGAGTTTTAGCAGCTGGTCAGATTACTTAGGGAGAGCGCTGCTGATCTCTCTGGTGTTACTTGGCATATCATTCACCATTCAGTCTAAATCTGCAAACGTTTTAAAGAGGAATATGGAACAAAGGCCATAGCTGAATTTATCAGGAGCTGGGGTTTCGGGTACTGCCCGAGGGCATCAACACGAGTAAGGAAGTGGGAAGCTCTGTCATCTGAACCATGCTGGTTTTGTGTAATGTCTCCTGGTAGGGAATTAAATGGGTTTTGCAGATGTACCTCCCATGTCTGAGAAAGCTGAACATGAGACTATTGGAGTTGCAAGGTGTGTGGTGTTAAAACTAGCTTTGACTTCTGTGTAATTAAATGGGGAAGAAAACATTCAAGTTGTCTGAAAATGTGCAGGTTTTAACGTTCTGTAAGAAGGGCCAAAAAGGCTTCTGAAAAAAATACCTTTACTGACTATCAGAAGACCAGGAGCATTGCTCTTCCCTCTTCCAGACGCACTGAGTCCGGGCATCCCGACGGTGCAGGCTCCTTGTGGGTAGGTGGAGGCAGCGCAAGGGAGCTGAGCTGGAAATCCCACCCGCCGTCCTGCATGGAAGGTGAAGGCAGAGTTCCCCGTGACTCCTTCCAATGTACAGGGCAGGGTTTAACGTTTCTAGTTTTGTGGTCTGCTCCTTGAAGAAGAGTTTGTCACGACCTAATACGCGCTCAGACATCTGCGAATGATTATTAAAAACCAAGCAAATGTGAACAAGCTCGTTTGGATTTGGTGTTGTCCCCTCCCTGTCCCATTCTGTCCCCCTGTTCCCTGTCACCACCACCCCCTCCCCCGCCCCCCCCACTGCTCTGGCTTTGCTTTTTTATTTTCTGGCATGTGATGATGCGCTTCTCTTGTGCAGCAGCTTGGCATATAATGGCAAGCCTGCCTTAGAGTCACTCCTTGGTGGTGTGCTTCCTGTAAAACTTGTAAGTATGGGGTGGTGGGTTTGCCACTTCTCACCTCATGTAAATCTTGGGTCACACTACCAGGAAAGAGGGGAAGCCCCCATTTCTGGATGTAGGGATTGATAACCCAAACCTCCATTTGATGAGCACTTCTGTAGGTGTCTGTGCTTAGCTGTTCTTGGGAAGCAGATTGTGGGCACTCCAGTGAAGAGATCCAAGTTGCAGATGGAGGTGAGAGTGGCTCAGGAGCAGAAGTAAACTGCACAGGGGGCAGCATGAGGAGGAGTCAGCAGCTGTTGAAGCTGAAATAAGTGCTCATCAAAGGGCACTCAGTACTGCTCTGCACTAATGTGGTGACTCCTACTGTTGCTTAGTCCCACAGAGTCAACTTGCCTGCCTGTTCTAGTATCACAAGCTGTCTCCAGTGAGCAATCTCTGCAGCATGCATAGCCTGATGGAACAGCAAGGAGAGAGATGAATCCAGGATGCAGCGACCCCCCAGCCCCTTTCCCCAGTGGACTGCTGCCATACATTCCCGATTCTTGTCCCTTCTTGGTGGGAATTCTTCTGCATTACTATGCATATTTGTAGCTTGTGTGAGTATATCTGAGCTTGCCCAATTGAATGCTGTTGGCTGTGGTGACAAAGGTGTCAGCAATAACTAGGACCTTGGGAGGAACATTGTAGGACATCTGCAGTGTAGTTCTTAAATTTCCATGTGAATTGACGAATTTGAGGGATTAGCCTGGGTGGCTTTATGCAGCCTACAGTGCGCCTGCAGTGTCAACACAGCTGGACTACAACCCATCACCGTCAAAGGTTAAAGTACCTGTGGTTGTGCTCTTACACTAGAAATGAAACTAAAAATGGGAATTTTTAAGAACCCTTGCAGGACAAAGGAAGGGTGGCACCACCTGTCTTCAGTATTCAGAAAGATCTCTTCTGCCATCTATTGCCATATACAGCTCACCACATGCCCATACAGAGGAGAAAAATTCCTGTCCAATCTCAGGTGGTCAACGCTGGAGAAAGTGGGATTAAAAGAGCTATTGTCTAGCTGAAATAGATTGTCCAGATTCTACACTTAGAGAGGAATACGCTTTTGGACCGGGACTTGGGTACAATCTGTAGAGCGGTTGCTATAGTGTGGCAAGGCAGATAACTGTAGGAAAACAACTTCTTCGGAGCTTCATTCAGCTGCCATAATCTCATTTGGTCATGTTCTCACTGCTTCTCCCTGGACAGCAGCTAATGAACCTTCCTTGCCATGGCCACCATCATGTGGGATAGGTGGAAGCGTGTGAATATTTGATGGTAATAAATGTACTTAGATCTAAACCAACCTTTCTCCAGCTTTTGAAGGCTGGGGTGAAAGTATCTCATCATTGATATGCTTGAAGGTAGGTATGTGGTTTCATAATTGTATTTTGCTGCAGTTGCACCTCGGTAACTCAGGGTACTGTTTTGGTCTGAACGTGATGAGAGTTTGCAAACCTGTGTACAGCGCTGCAGTGATGCAAATTGCGTGCAGTAAGAGAAGACTCTTCCTGCATCAGGTCCAACCAAAGCCAGTTACAGCAGTAGGATGAGAGAAGACATGTTCCTGGAAAAGAGCTGCAAGCTTGACAAATTACACTTGGTTTTTTGGGTTGTTTCTTCTTGTTCTTTGCTTTCGTGTATGTTGAGGTCTATGGAGGGGACTCAAGTTCCCACTGAGAAATCCTACTCATTCATCAGGGTAGCATCAGTGTGCCCTGGACACCATGGATGCTTCAGGACAAAAACCCCAGGGCATTCAGCACTCAGTGTGATTTCTCCCTCTCAAAGTTATCTAGACCACTGAAACTTCTGCAGCCATAGCTGAAATCTGAATGCAGTGTTAGTTTTCTGCACATTCTTCTGTATCTAGTATGGTTCTCAGCCTTGCAGGGAAGGTCTGCATCCCTGTGTCACTGTGGCTGCTCATGTGTGTGAGGCAGAGTTCATGTGGGCCATGTATATGGTGGCTGGAGTTGTCCTGTTCCTCAACAGCTCATGTGGTGGTGGGTGATAAACAGTGTCCAGCAGCTTTTCAGACCTCCCACCTAGCCCAAGGCTATCCCATACCTTGTTTTAACAGCCAGCACTTAACATGTGTAAGTATCTCTGTTAAACCACATGAAGAGGGGCAGCTTTGGGAACTGCAAATACCTTCTTGTGATTGGTCAGCATGGTCCAGAAAAATAAGTGATTCCAGAATTAATGATAATTTCAGCGGTTTGTTGCGAACAAGTTTAAGTTGCTGCTGTACTTTGAACTAGTCATTAAGTGTATGGGTTAGCTCAATTATCATTCGTTAAATGTCCTTCCTAAGCACCTTTCCATCCTATGCTGGAGAGGGGGGTCTCAGAAACCAACTCTTCCTCATTTCAAAGAAACACAACCAAACAAAAACCCAAAGGAGAAAGTGCATCCATTCGGTGTGGCTAAAGTTTTAGAGCAGGAAGTGTTATTTGTGGAAAAGTGCCCTGCTATGCTTGAACCATCAAGGACTGAGTGGATGGGCTTGGTATTTTGATTTAATTTGTTCACTTGAGAATTTAAGTGTGGTTTGAAGTTGTTTTACTAATGTAGGCTGAATTTTAAGTTTTAGGACAACAGCGTATGAAAAGATGGGGCGAATAAAGGGCTCGGTAAAAATAACTGGGGGGAAGTGCTGTGTTCAACCTTGCTAGAATGTTTTAGTTACTGAAAATTAACCCAGATTCTTCTAATCAGATGACAGTGTTACACATTTTACTCTTACTGAGTAATACAGATCTGGGCTGTGTCTTGCAAATGATTTTGAAGGAGTCATGTCTTAAGTGCCGAAGCATGTGGTCACTCTGTTAGCTGCACTTGGTGCCTGCATGGATGGGAGCAACCGTATCTCTTTACCTTCTAGTTTTTCCCTGGTGCAAACAAGTGTGGAGGCACAGGTGACTGAATCTCAATTTCCACTACTGCAGACTTGCTGGCAGTAGTGACCGAGCTGCCATGCTGTTGAAATGGGCAGAAAATAGCACCCCAGAAACTCAGGGGGTGTGGGAGAGGGAATGCAGTTCAAAGGAGTCCTCTGTACGCCTGCTCTCTGCTCTTGGTGTGATGCTGTCGATTCACCTGAAGTTTTAAGTTGGGACACTGTGGTTGCCATGGTATGTGAATACATATGGATGGATTGAAACATTGCCTAGAGCTACCAGTGCTAATGTTGGCACTAGTGTGTGCTTCAGTGAGAGACTGCAAGATCTCCTTGAATTCTGAGGCAGTCTGCCCAGCTTTCCCTACCTAACGCCCCCATATTTTTGCTTATCCAAGTAATGCTTACTCACATATTTTTTGGGGAAAAATTTTTTCAAAGTTTTGGCAGTGTTGATATAGATGACTTGTTGGTCTGGGTTTTGGAGCCCTGTTGTGATCCTCTCAAAGGTTACTATTTAGAGTGAATGCCTTGGGCTTATTCTTGGGACTGAAACAGATCTTAGCTGTGCTTCCTGCTGGTGCATGTGATGGTGGTGAGGATTTCCCAGTAGTCCTCTGAAGGATGATACCTCCAGCACCAAGTTTTGCATGCTCACCTTGGGCTTGCCTAGAAATGCCTGTCATACTGTTGATTTTGTTTGAGCTGGAAATTACACACTTGATAATAATCTGATCTGCAGTAGATGCCTGACTATTAAAGCCTAAATTACTTGCAGAATGTATCTTCAGCCTACCACTGTCAGATATGCCTTAATAAATGAAGCTGCATAAACAAATGTCTCTGCATACAGACTCGTGGTGTGCTAGACCAAGTGTCATGTACAGTGCAATTAAACTGAACATGTATGTTGTCTGTCATCTTCGAGGAGAACAAAAGATGGTGCCCTTCAAACCTGATCCAGGGCTGGGTAGGGAGAAATAAAACTCAAGAGATAACTATTTTGTTAAGCCAGCGAAGTGTCATAGTAAAGATACAACTTGGGGACATGGCAGAACAGAGTGGTCAGCATGAAAGCAAAAATCAGTGATGTAGGGTGCCTCTCTGTGCTAGAGTCCTTGCTGTGGTGGGTGCTAGGGGCTGATAGGAGAGTCGCAGTGCTCGGCTGTGACTGTGTGTAGCTGTATGGGACAGCCAGGTTGAGACAGCAGTATGGGAAAGGTCCTGCAGAACTTGGCTCAGTTGTGTCTGTGTGAGGACAAACCCCTGAATGGAAGAAAGCAACCCATATACAGTGCACTGAATTTCTGCTGCCCAGAGTGAGAGGGGTAATACTGAAAGAGATCCAGGAACATCAAAACCTAACTGAGCAGTAGGAAGAAACCCAAAGATTTCCTGTTTAAAGATATGTTTTGATAGAGGATGGTTCCTCAACAGCTAGCTTTAAATCAGGTAGTAAGCAAATCTGTATTTCTAAATACCTGTGCAGTGCTTTGTGAAAACTATCACCAATTCATCACTGGTAGGTAGTAGCAACTTTAATGTGATAAAAGTAAATATCTACAAATACTTACATGGCAGTTTCTCAGGAGAGGTAACAAAAGCAAAATAACAAAACACTGCGGCTGCTTTTGGAAAGACAGAGGTGTAGATTCCTTCACTTTAGCTTGCAGACTATTTAATCACAAAAACGATGATGCTCAAGCAACTATGTAAGCTACAGTTCCTATAGAGTTTGGAAATCTAATTCTATTTGTGCCAGTATAAAGAAGGACAAACATCAGGCAACAGAAAAGCAGGACATGACAAAGGCAGAAATGCAGTGCAAGGAGTTAAGTGCAAAGTGGTGAGACCAAACTGCAAGTGAATATTGTAGTATCTAACAAGCAGGAAGTTTTATGAAAACCTGCAGATTTGCTGGACATCAGAAAATGTTTTGCAAATCTCTTCTCAGTTAAGATGCTTCAATATGAAGCAGCCTCTGGAATTTATTACAAATAGATTAGTATGAATTCATATGTATATATGAAAACCCAATTGCACATGTTGGCCTTTGCGTATGTTTTATAGTACTTAGGCTTTGTTTTCACTTAGGAGTTACAGAGTAATAAACTGGAAATAGTTAGATCTTTGTACTGATTTAAAACTAAATCTTGCATACTGATAATGTAATACTTGGTTTGCAGCTAACATAGCATGCACTGCTATGTAGAGTATTAACATTTACTAAATTTACCCCAGACTGGTATTACTAGCCTGAGCTTTGCTTTGCAAAGAAAAGGCTGCCTTTGTGTAGTTGGTGTTTTCTAACACCTAAACATGTTCTTTTCTGCAAGCTAAAGTAATGGTGCTAGGATATTCTATTTTAGAAGATGTTTCTGAAGTATTTTTAGCTAACACAAACCTC
This sequence comes from Hypotaenidia okinawae, assembly GCA_027925045.1. Classification (NCBI taxonomy): domain Eukaryota; kingdom Metazoa; phylum Chordata; class Aves; order Gruiformes; family Rallidae; genus Hypotaenidia; species Hypotaenidia okinawae. The sequence continues at coordinate 68,115,566 of BSDF01000002.1, forward strand.
TGGTGTTTTGATTCTAAAGAATGCATTTTTGCTTGTAATACTCAAATAAAAATAAATTCCAGTCTAGAAAGGCTTCAGAAAGAATATTTTGTGTTGGAGAGAAATGTTTTCCAGCCTAGTCTGAGTTTGTACAATCGGGATATGTTTACTGTGGAGTTCTAGTCTCCAGGTGTCATTAGCGGTCTCAGACCTAAACAGTCGGTTCAGCAAAGAGAAGTGTGTTAAAGGAGGTGATTTTCCTTAGGCTGCTGCTGTCTTGATGTGTCATAGGTAAGTGTTTAAAGCCTTTCAAAAGCAGTAGAAGGAAAACAACATTCTTTTGAGAGAAGGGGAATTAACGTTTGTTTTTAAATAGTCTTGATACTTCTGACTGCGTGTTGGGTATTTACATGGTATTTAGATGTGGTAATATTGTGAGTTCTTCCCTCATCCTCTGCCTTCTTGCAAAGGTTTTTCTGTGTGCATACTTGCAAGTCTTACAAAGTATGTACCCCTTTGATGAGGACAGAGCAAGCAATTTATTTTGAGGATGCAGAGAAGATTTTTGTTACTCATTTTGCTGCTTGTGCCATTCCGTCTCCGGTTGCCAAATGCATGCTAAATAGGTCATTCCAGCAGAAATCCTTGTCTTAAGAAGCAAGGTGAAAAGCTACACTGGTGGTTCTATGTGTTTATCATACAAAACCTCTTTCTGAGCACTTTTATCGCTTTCTTACCCATTCTGCCTCACTCAGAAGTGGGTATGACAGGCTGCTGAGCTTGATCTGATGTTAACTTGGGGTGGGGGGAAGTGCCTTCTTTTTTTGGCAGCAGCTTCACACTTCTATTGGATTAATCATAACGTGAAAACATACCCAAAATAATTTGGTTTATGCTTCTAGAGCCTTTCATGAGGACATACGAGGTTATGAAGATGCATACACTCCTTCACAAGGAAACAGTTTTGCGAATACGGGCAACAACTTAAATGTACATGCTTTTCCTTTGCTGGCTCATCTTTGAAACAGGTCATCTTTTCCCAGATCTGGAGGAAAGGCTGCTTCCAAGCTTGGCTCTTGTTTCCTAATGTCAGTGCCTCATCCAAGTAGTTACAGAATAGCTTGTTTCTGACTGCTCTGTACATCCTTGGGCATTGAAGTAGAAGCCATGCACATGCCTGTCCAAGCCCAGAGCAGCAGTTGCTGCAGAAGACTAAAGGGTGCTGCAGTCACAAGAGAGTGCTTTCATTTACTAGCGTTCATAAATGGAGTGGGTGATGCTCATGCCCTGTAACTGTTCAGGGGTTTAATAAATTAAAAAAAAAAAAGGGTATTTCATAAGAAGCAGCCTAGTTTTGGGGCACTGCTGAGCTCAAACCAAGCAGGAGGAAGTACAGAAAACTTCAGCAGAGGTGTGAGAAACATCTTGGACATGTCTGACCATATAGCAGCAAGTTTGCACAGCCTCCCCAGGAAGCAGCAAAAGTTCACAGTTGTAGCTCGATGGTGGGTAGAGGGAAGGCTTGGCATTGTCACTGTCCTCAGGAAAAGGAAGGGCCCCTGGGGGAGCATGGTGGGCAGTGGAGAGCTGATGGTGCTGATGGGCCAGGCTGCAGAAGCAGGCAAGCAAAATGGCAGGCAATTGTTTGTACTGGATACTGGGGAAGGACAGCCAGTGTATTTTCAAAGACAGACTGAACCAGAAATACTTTGAATTCACTAATTCTATGTCTATGCTGACCCTACAAGTCATTCTCTAATCCTCTTCCACTACCTAGGGACCGATAATAAGAACGCTGCCAACAGCCGTGGCTGATTCTTGCCGCGAAGGGTTAATTTTGAACCATGAAACAGGCTTAGCATTTGTTTTTTTTGGGGTGGTAGTCATTGTGGAGTCCTCCCCAGCTGCTTATCTTTGATCAAATGAGATGTGAGCAGGTAGTTTTAGAGATGCAGTGAGTGGATAGTGTATGTGTTTAACATCCAAGCTAAGGAAACACATTGATTGGGGGGGGTGTGTGGTGTGTGGAACATCACTGTGGAGATGAGTGGCAGGCAGGGTTGCTTGCTAACCTTGATCGTCTGTTTTTGTCACGAGAATGTACTTTTCGTGCAGAACAGAAGCCAACACAAAGCATTTTTCTCTGGCCACGTGTGGTTTTTGGTGATTGTTGGTTGAAATTAAAATCCCATTCATCCTGTGTGAGAGTCCTTCCTCAGCTCAAAGGAGCAGGGCTTTGCAAAGCAATCTGAGTAATTTTGGGGATATGCAGTCAGATCTAGAGAAGACCGTCATTCCAGAAAGAAAATTGCTCATAGATAGGATGAAATATATGTGTTCAATAGTCTTTTCGTTCCAGTTCACAAATTATAAGCACCATGATTAAAAAAAAGTTAAAACCACCACATTATATTTGCCATTCAGAGGAAAATAAGCAGTAAGAATTGCTGGTAGGTTTTTGTTGTTCGTGGAGCTGGGTGGGGTGGGTAGTGAGGACATGGGCAGTTTTTATACAGAGTTGAGGGAGAAAAATGCTGAATGGTACTTTTGTTCTCTGCTGTCATTAGTGTGTGTGTATGTGTACAAACACTGCTGGGATTTTCTTTTTTTCCCCTTTTCTGTTTTAGCCACAAAATTGCAGAAGTATAAAATACAGTAACTAACCTCTTCTTACCCGATTATTTAAGTTTAAGGTCCATGAAAAAGAAGAGGATTGACAATTAAGTGTTTCATCCACACCAAATGATAACTGAGCTTTCCTTAAGTCATAACAGTCAAGGCCGCTGTGGAGAGACAAGACCTGGCTTCTCCCTTAGTGTTATTTGATATGTGTTTCAGTTTGACATTATGTAAATACTCTGCTATTAGAGAAGAAAATGACATAAAATTGCATCCTTTCTCAATGAGGTTTTAAGTTCTTTCAGTAGCTTCTCTCCGTTTTGAAGCTGTAATAAAGATCATAATTAGAATCCCAGTTGCTTAAGTGAGAAATTAGCATGTTCTTAAATGCTGAGCTGAGCCAGGTTCCCAGCGAGACCCCCTCCGGGTATCTCTCCTGCCCCAAAGCGTTTTCCCTAATACCAATTTGCGTTCTAGACGTATTAAAGAAAATCATATTCATTGCCACCTAGCAGTTAATCAGAGCCTTCAGATAGGCTTGAAATAATTTGCAGCCTGACTGCCAAAACCACCTGCACCCATTCGTTTCCTACAGCCGTACCCAGGCATGCTCTAAAACTTACAGGAAAGCATCAGTCCATTACCCAGGGCCAGGACTGAGACCAATTCTCTCCGTGCTTGTCCTTACTCTTACAGATTGGTCACAAATATGACTTACCCTCACCTGGGACCTCTTTGCTTACTATCTTACAGGCTGCAGCCAAGGGAACAGTAATCTAATGGCTTTTATCTGGTATTTTCCCTCTCAAAAATATCTTTCTCTGAAGATTTTGATTTCGTTTTGTAGCACTGGGCACTAACACAGATACTTTATCTATTAATATATATTTTCGCATGTAAATAAGATTCTAGCAGATTGGAATAAATTAAAACCTTAATGGGACTAAAATAAACCTAATTTGTAAATTAATTAAAAACAAGAAGCAAAGAACACTAACACTTAAAAAAAAAAAAGAAGACATTTTCGTGGTGCAAACCACAGATTTAATTTCCAAATAAGTGAATGGTAAACTGTAATTGTATGATGTACAAGAAAATAATCAGAACATATGAAATAGCAGTCACAGATTTTATAGGCAAGATGTTCCCTTTCTGGTTTTCCAAATAGTTGCAGAAGGATACCAAAGGGTAAAGCAAATAGAACACTGTCTTCACAATTGACCCACGTAGGAATATGACTTTGGTGTGAGACGGATTCAGATCTCTCTCTTTCTCTCTCTCTCTCTCTTTTTTTTTTAATTGGGAATTTTGATGTTCCGATGTCTGTCCTACAAGTCCTGCCTAACGTGCTTCTGATGTGCTCTTGTTTCCACAGGCCAAGGCTGCAAGCACAAAGGAAGTTTGCTCAGTCCCAGCCAAACAGCCCCAGCACAACTCCAATAAAGATAGTGGAGCCGTTATTACCCCCTCCCGCCACTCAGATTTCTGACCTCTCCAAAAGGAAGCCCAAGACAGAAGATTTTCTCACGTTCCTCTGTCTTAGAGGTAGGAATTTTGAAGTAGCCTGGGGATGGCAACGAGGCACACAGTACGATTCAAAGAACAGCCGTAGCGCCGCACGCTGAGTAGGCACTAGACAAATGTACTGGTGCTACACTTGAATATATTGTGTGCATTTCAACTCTCAGCAATTTGACTGTATCTGCAGCAGGAGCATTCGAGTTCATGGTTGTAAAGACCATAAAATGAGGCTGGTAATAGTGAAAAAGGAAATTTCTTTTATGCTTAGCACTCTGTTATCCTGAATGGGGTTTTGTCTAGCTCTCTCAAGTCCTCCCTATCCTCCTTTGTTTTGTCTGACTATAAACTGAAGAAGTGCTTAACTTGCCTCTGAGTACTTGTTCCTACGAGAGGCGAAATACGGGTTGGAAATTCCACTTCTCTACTTACTCACTGTCCTTTATTGTTCAACCTGAGTGAGGCTTTTCATCTGGCAGTGGGTGGCAGGGTCGCCCTTGTTCTTAGCTGCCCTGAGCACCAGATTGTTCCCATGGTGATAGTTAAACCAGGTGAGCTCTTCCACTCAGCAACCCAAGTGCAGAGGAGGCATCTGAAGTGGTGCAGCGAGATAACCGAATTACCTCACGGAAACAGGTGCCTCAGCCTGGCTGGAGCTCTGTGGTGTAGAGCTGGGATCACTGGTGTGTGTCTGCGAGCCTGTGTGTCAGAGTTGGGGACCTCAGCCTGAGGTACCGCTGACTGTCCACATTAGTCTAATGAAGGAGATGTTACCCAATTGGTCATTTTTCATGGGACTTTCATAGCCCCGTGTCCCAGGTCATGTACTGAAGACAGCATCGTTCAGTTTCATCTCCCAGTGGTCATGTTAGCTCTTGTGGTGTCTCTCTCTTTTTGTGGGTGCCCACCCCCTCCCTTTAGCTAGTCTCTGCTCCATCCTTCATGTGCTGGAATGATGTCTCTTGCTGGTTTTTGTCCCATTACCCGCTGAAAGAGCCTGTGTTTGTTACAGCTAAGGCTTGTCTGCAAAAGTCTTGCCTAGTGGATTGAATCCTTCAAAGCTTGTGTTTAAGTTCCCCTTTGTAGTTCTGAGGTATCTGCTGCATCTGTGAGCAGCACTGGTCAACACCACTTGTAGCTTCCTGCTGAGGCTCTCTCACCTTAGTGCAGCATGGTTTGATTCGCACCTACCCCCTCTTCCTCTATTCTGTGAGATTTTAGGCTAGCGGTAGCTTTAGAGTGGTTGCTAATTTATCTTTTTTTTGACACTGGTCCAATATGGAGCCTCCATGCTGTTGGGACTTCTGGTAAAGTGGGTGGGTGGAGGGGATGGAGGGGGGTGGTTTGTTAGCTTTTGTGTTTGTGTAGAGGATTGTGAGGAGAGGAATCTAATGGAGTTTAAAGTGGCATTGCAGTCCTCTGAAATTTAATCTGTGGAAATGTATTTCTAATTTAGTCTGCTGTGAGGTTGATCAGTCTGTTGGCAGCATGTCACTGCTGTGATCTGGGCCAACTGCCACAGTTGTTGGTGGGAAAATTCAGATGGGGGGTGTGTGTGTGTATGTGTGTGTGAGCACACATGGCTGCATTCACACACTTGTTTCCACTGCTTGCTAACCAAGCATGTGTTATTTATAGCTTTGAAGGCACTTGTGCTTAAAGAAAGGCAACCTGTGTGGGGATGTGGCTTACCTCCATTTTTATTTCCTACTGTCTCTTTGCATTCTGCTGTAACAATGCAAATGGGAAGCAGGGTACTTTTGTCCTATTCCACTGCTTCATTCAGGTTTGCTGAGGTTTTTTGTGCATGGAATTTTTTTTTTCCATTTTATTTTATTTTAATCGGTGGCTGTTTAGATCTTGCACCTGTAATTTTCTTCTTTGTTATTCATCTGTAGAATAATTGATGTTTTGTACTGTCAATTAAGAACTTGCAATTCATCCCTAATTTCTTCAGTATGCAGGAGTACTCACGTATTGCAGACAACACGTGCGCTCAGACAGCAAGATCCCAATTACAATTATATTGAAAACCACGAGGGAAAATCTGGTCTGAGTGCCACACATGGCATGTGCTTGGTCTGCTTAAGCAGGCTGAAGAAAAGCAGAAAGGGGAAACTGTCAGCTCTCTGTTTCATCACCTTCACAAGCTTATTGTTCCATTACCCCTGTATAAAACCTGGAAAGAGCCAGTAAAAATGGGAGGGGGTGACGAGGCATCCACATGCACAGACATATATATGACATCTTGAACATCAGTTACCTGGATGCATTTCTGGAGGAGGAGAGCGAGTGTGGCTTGGAGGGACAAGAAGTGGGGTTGTTGAGATTGTATTAGCACTGTTCTGGCTTCAGTGTCTGACCTGATGTATCCCTGAGGAAGTCCTGGCTGCCTGAGATTGTGCCCATTTTGTCCCTCAGGAGGTTTAGCTCCGGTGATTCTCTTTCTGTTGGTGTGCACAGTGCAAAAAAAGGAGATGTAAGCTGGTTCTTAATATGCTTGCAGGGTGTTCATGGATTAGCTCGGTGCAGTGTCCAGTTACAGAAAGGTTCCACAAGTGACCTTCCAGGGCACTGTCAGGCTTAGTTTGGTTCTGCTCTTCTGGTGGTAGGTACCCAGTGAGCTTGGAGAGGGAAGAGCTGGCAGCTTGCTTAAGCCCTGCACAGGGAAGGCTGTGAGGGTTTTTGTTTGGTTGTTTTTTTTTTTTAAAGGTTTTAGTTTCATTTTGAACCTCTGTGCTGTTATTTAATGAAGTGTTGAGGGATTCAAAATGAGTTGCGTGGTGGGACGTGTGGTTGTTCTGACTTCTGTCCAGATTTGTCTGTCCAGCCCTGGCTGTTTGCACTTTCACAAGGATATGAGACGTCGAGTTGCATGGAAATAAGAGCACGATCACAGCAGGGTGGAAGTTCAGCTTTCTGACAATTGTTTAGTAGTAAGGGATAGTAGTGAGAAGATCCAGGACAGTAAATCCCCATGTTTGTGTAAATCTTTTTTTTAAAGGTCAGGCTCTTTTAGGTCCTACTCTTTCAAAATATTCTTGATAATATAGTCCCTGCATTCATGATGAAAGCTTTTCTTCAGCAGGGAAGTCTTCTCTAGGATTGGTGGGCGAAACAGCTCCATGGTCCTGCCCCTGTCCTTGTCCCACCACGCCCAGCAGCAGTGTCAGAAGCGCAGTGTAAATGTTGTTGCGCCATGTCCGTGTGTACTTTCATTCTTTTATTTTTAAACAGAGAAATTTAAAAATCCCATCACCACCACAACGCTCTTCAGTGTTCTGGGGGGCTTATTTTAAGTGGCAGCAGCAGCTGAATTCACTGAGCGGTGGAACAGCACAATGATGTGGCAATGGGGAAGAAAGGTCCTTGACATGTCTAAGGTGTTATGCTTAGGAAAAGAAGTCCCGTTTACTTAGGACATGTGTCGGAAAACCTCATACTTCAAATCACTTATATTCACTTTTTAAAAAAAGCATCTTCTAATTTCAAACGGAGGTAATTTAACCAAGATGACCTGCTTGGTTTCATTATCCAGAATGCGAGGGGCTTTAGATGTCTTTTTAATTAGTTTGTTTTTTGAACCCTCGATTTGATAATACAATGTACTAATTACTTCTTAAAAGGTAAGCAGAGCAGAATGAAAAAGCTGTAACAGCTGATGAATATCTGAGCACCCTGGAATACATCTTACTGACCAGACTTGGCAAGGCTCCCTGCTTTCTATTATTTTAAAACCCTTCTTTTTTTTTTTTTTTTCCCCTTCTTTTTCTTTTTTTTTTTTTTCCCCTGCTCCAAAATTTGACCTAGAATTTCCAACACAAGAAGGAAGGGAATAGCACAGATATCTCTGAAGTGTTTGTCTGCAGCATTCTTATCTTTAAATAGCTTCTTTGAAGAAGCCAATATGCCCTTTGCCAGAGGCGTAATTAGTATCTTTCAGCAGTGTAGCTACGAGCGTGTCATCTCCACGTGGTTGTACAACAGCTTTCGCTTTTACTATATTTTCTGCCTCTGATCAAATTTTTCTTACTAGCCTTTGTTGCAGTGCATTTAAGTTACCTTTACCCCCCGTAATTATTTACAGGTTAAAAATATTGTGAGTGAAACAGCACAGGGCTGAGGAGGGAAGGAAAAACAACTCCCCTTGAGCAGCGGATCTTTGGCAAAAGGTGATAACAAGAAGGCTGTGATTAGGAGCCTACATTTTAAGAAGTTTTCCCATGATCAATTTTCTAATTAAGCCATGCCTCTGGGAGTTAGATGCTAGAGAATTTCAGGGATTCCTAAATAAAGATGGTTTAATTGAGATCTCACGAACCGAGGGTTTTCAGGCTCTTCTAAAAACCGTTCTGCAAGGTGTGTGACTGCCCGTTTTCTCTGGGAACTGCCGTGACGTAGCGATACGACGCGTCCCTACGAATGGGCACATCTGAAATGGGAAATCTCAGTATAGCATGTTTGTCCAAACTGCAGTAACTTCTAAATCTCAGTGCCACGGTCCTCTTGCAGTTTGCTCTTAAACAGTTTTTTTCTTTAGAACACCTTGTTTAGTTGGTAAGTTCAGGGGCCTTTGATCCCAGTTTTCTCTCTTGTGTCTTACTAGGCGGTTTTTGTAGTGTCTGCACCAGGGGGTACCTACAGAGATTTTTCACTACAACAGGAGAGGCCCCAGACCCAGAAGCTTGACAGGTCTTAATTTTGGGCATGGTAGAAAATGACCATTAATTTGCACAGCTTTTAATAAGGTAGAAGGTACACTTGCCTGATAAACCAGTGTCAGTAGGTACCAGCCTTTATGAGAGGCGGTGGCAGCATCAGTCACATTCTTGAAGTCCCAGCCTTCCAAGGGAACATGTTGCCACTGTGGAGACACATTCACCAGACCAGAGTCAGCGGGTTAAGTAGCACAGCAGCTAGGTTAGGCAAAGCAATGAAACTCTTGATACTGTGCAAAAACGTGAGATGCTGTACAGTCTAGGTTAGTTTTCATAATTCCAAAATAATACTAAGACATGAAGATTTATGATAATTTGTGTAAAATACCAGAGAAACACTTTTTATCCATTTTGTTAAATCATCTGACGTTTGAGGCTGGAATTTTAGGATGGATTGAGAACACAAGAATAAATTTTGGAGTGTAGAAAATCAGTCAGACAAACCATTTAATAAAAATAAGTTTGTGTTTTGCAGCTATGATGTCACAGTTTCTAAGTTCTTTTTTAAAGCTAGGGGTGACACTGAGGTTTAAAAGAACAGGTATATATCATACATGCAACCATGTTGTCTACCTGTGGAGTATACTACTCTGGGTTTGTAACTCCTGCAGTGGTTTAGGATTAGAGTAATTTAATCAGTGTTGACAGGGAGAAGTGGCTATGCAAGCTCATGGTGAAAAGCACGCGTATAAAGTATGCAGAGAGAGCCTGGCAACAGATACCCTGGTGTTATTCCTTCCCAGGGGATGGGTGTGCTGGTGGAGGGCTGTCCCTCCAGGCATGCAGCGGAGAGTGCATCTCCACCTCAGTTTGTGCCTACTAGGCACAGCAAGTGATTTAAGAAACAGCAAGTGCTGCTGAGTGCAGGAGGAGAGTAGTGTGTGGGTGTGTAGTACTGCAGCTAAATCACAGTTTTACCATGCTTCCCATTTTGGGGTCCCTTTTAATGTTTGCAGTATCTACACTTGCAAAAAGACATGGGATGAAATCAGCTTGTTGAAACTGGAGACTAATCTTGCAGATCAGCCTTTGTATTTGCCACTGAGTTTCTATGAGTCCCTTAGCTTTCCTCTAAAGTGAGAAGTATTTAACTTTGTATATCAGTATTGACATAATTGGGCGTTGATTGTGGATGAGCTGCCAGCATAAAACGTGAGTGCTTTGAGAGCAACAGCAGTGCTTCAAAGCCACAGTGCCTGCAGCATTTGATACCCTGTGTGCGCAGCAAAGTGTTCTGGCAAAGGCAATTCCTGCCCTTCCTCCCAAACAGGAACCTGTGAGCCTACATCTGTAACCTGTGAACCTACCATAGGTTCAGTGCTCCCCCAGAAGGCTTATTTTATTCTAGGAACAGGACACCGATCTCTTGGGCCTGGTAGCCTTCTGGAAATAGCAGCATGGTGGCTTGGGATTTGCAGACTTGACTTGCTCGTGGTGGAGAGGAGCATAAAAGTTGGGGGTTGAAGTGTATGTGGGAGGGGTTGTTTTTGAGGTTTGCCTCTGAATCTAACCAGATTAGTGGAGGCAAATTGCTTTGAGATTGTCAGATAGGAACTGTAAATGTGAGAACTACTGCACTTGGGTTTTTTAATATTCAGTAGTCTCGCGCACTGATGACTTTTGTTGACCTTGGAAAGTGAACCTTCGATTATTTTTTTCCTGAAAGTTCACAAATTTCACCACCCTTACTCCGTTTTCCTAAAAAGAAACTCTTTTCTTGGGCTTTTTGCTTTTACCTCTGGCTTTGAAGACTGGACTGAGGGGAAAACGAGGCTTGCGTCATTGCACCGGCTGCTGAGTTATCGGTACCGCCAAGCCTCTTGTGATTTGTACAGTGGCAGAGGAAAGGAGGGAGAGTTTGAGCATCTGTGCTTGGGATGGCCTCTTCCCTGCTCTTGCTCAGGCACCAGGGAGCTCCCTCTGGGCCTGTTGCTGCAGGTGGAGTCAGGCAAGTGAGATACAATTGCTCTTTCCTATAGAGTTGATGCAGTTCGTTCCCTTTTAGCCTCGCTCTGTAAAACGACCGTAAAGTGCAGGCATAAATTACGTTTATTTGCACTGCAGGGACTTGGCGCTGTCCTGCCAAAAGGTAATAAGCAGGACATATAATAAATGAGAAGCAGGCCCTAAATTGTAAGCATTGAGATGCCAGTACGTCAGGAGCATTTGGGAGGCAAGGTTTTTCCACCTGCAGACCAGCCCCAAAATGGGGCCGTGTGTCAGAGGAGAAGCCAAAGCTTGGGATGCGTCTTGTTACAGTGCTTGGCATGCCATGCGTTTATCAGCTCAGGCTGAAGCCCCGCATACCTTGACCTGCCTTCTGCTTAAATCATTCCAATGTCTTGAGTGGTCTTAAGATTTTTCCAAAGCACATCTGGGTTATGTTTAATTGTTAGAAGGGAAAGAAAGAAGAAAGAAGAGAGAGGAGCTAGAGGGGGAGTTAGCGTAAATAATTCATGCAGAAGAATCCTCCAATTTTGCAGAAACCACAGCCCAAATTACAGAGAAGGCTCTTGGATTGAGATGATTTTTGTTGTGGTTGTAACATACCAGGGTTTGAATCCTGTCCAGATGAAAACATTTGGTTTGTACTTCAGTAAATATTGCAGAAGCACTGCCAGCTAATTCTGAAGAGTAATGAAATAGTGCTTTTGGCAAAGCGCATGCACTTTCCATACTTCTGATTCCACTCTTCAGATCCAAATTCGGAATTTTTAAAATATGTTTAGCTGGTCCAAGACAAAAGTTAATGTAATTTAATGAGAAACAAAATGTACCGTAATTTAGGAGGGAAAACTACACATTTGTCAAATAAAGAAATTTAATAACCTCATTAGTCCAATAAAATGGCTGAAAAAGAGTATCGTTTATTCTGTTAATCAGGCACTTGCTGCTGAGGTCAGTGCATCTGTAAGTACAGGTTGTGTAAGCATCAGTCCTGCCTACTGTTAGTAGCAAGCCTGAATTTTGCATGTGCAAGGAGTAACATCTTTCTGGGAAGACTGCTAAAAGCAGCACCGTGACTTAAAAAAAATATTTTACTTTGTACTTATTGTTATATAAGCGTCAAATTATTATAGCAGAGGACATAAAAATACATTTGTCATCCTTTCATATGCATTAGGCAACACTTTGTGTATAGTTGTGGTAATTGTTTTTCCTATATAGTTAGGTTTTCTTTTGTGTTGCGCTCACAATAGGAGGGAAGACAAAAATACTCAAGAGAGAATTTCAATAATGAAACTGCAGATACTGATGGAAACAGTTGCCAAACATACTTAAACCTCATTTTTTAAAGGGCTGAGCATCCTCCCTTTTTGTAATAATTCACAGCTCATTGTAACCATGATGAGTGAATTTGAAAAAGAAAAATCTCCATTAATGATTTTCTCGAAATTTGTCATGCACAGTAGCATCTGGTCACAGGAGCAGGAACTCCTCTGGTACTGTTGAGGAGAGGGTACCTGGGCATTTTGTTAGCTGTCCAAGCTTTCAGCAGGGCTTGCAATCTCTTAGTTGGCCACAGCAATTAGTTAGCCTTTCAAAATTGCATGTTGAGGGCCAGCTTTGGTGATTTGGCCTTCCCGCAGTGATGTGGAGGAGGGAGAGAGGGCTGGAAAGTTTCCTTCAGGGTGCTGCCTGGCCTTGGTCATAGCTTTTCTGGTCTTTACTGTGAGTTAACAGCAACTTGTTAAGTGGGAAAAGGTGAAGGACACGTGTCCAGATCAGGGCAGCAAGCCAACAGCACTATCAGACAGGTGCTCTTGTTAAATCTGCTCATTAGAAGGTGTCCTTCCCCATTTACTGTATTTGATACTATTTAAATCAGTAATTTTTCAGCATCTTCTGTTCCTGTTGCTCCTGCAGCCTGTGTCTGTCTGCTAACCTACCTCTCACCACTTGCCCCTTTCTCCAGCCCCAGCACATCTGAGCCCAGCTTTTCTTCTACACTGCTGCTCCTGCATCCCCTTTCCTCCAGCTTACTACTACTGCCATGGCTGCTCCTTCCTTTCCAACACGTGATTGCCTCATCCAGTTACCTGGTGATGGCATCTGCTTTTATGTAGATACTGATGCAAATGAACTCAACTGGGTGGGGGGAAAGGAAGGCATTTAGGAAGTGTGTACCTAGACCTCATCAGGACAGAACGTGACATGTGTGGCTCCTACAAGAGATTGGAAACATACTGTGTTTTATGTTTGGTTTAATAACATAAAGCAATATATTAGGCTGCACATTCAATAAGAAAAAGTGTGCATAGAAATTTTCCAAATCTTTACTTGAGAGCTTGTAACATTGCATTACAGTTACAGCATTTATTAATGGACTTTAATTTCCTTAGCCTAGGATTTTAATCTGAATCAGTTCCCTGCTCCGATTCACCACATGGCCTCACAAAAAAATTATACTGCCACAGTCAAGGTGGTGGCACAGGCGTAAGAACAAGAGGCCAGATTGGGGTAGATTGGGCTCTCTAGACCATTTTTGATGCCAAGAAAAATGTCCGTGTGGCCACAGGTAGCTTAGGTAGGTTCTTCTATGAAGTATCTTTGAAAGAAGTGGTGAGAAGCAAAATTTTATTTTCTAGATTACTGTCAGATTTGCTGAATGAGCAGGTTTTTCTGACACCTGCTGGTTGGGTGCATGGTAGGGTGGGTTTCTTAATGTGGATGGTTTCTGACATGCTTTCCCTGGGTGCTAGAGGGTTGCTCCCCTCCTTATCCCCCTTCATCCGCTGCAGCACCCGTGGTAGCAGCTGCCTGCACAACTTGGGGGCTCCCGGCACAGGAGGAGACTTGTAAAATTCAATACAGCCACAGGCTCTTGTAACTCTTGTGCAGATTATTTTCTGCTGTTTTCTTGGGGATGGAAAGTGAGGAGGGGGGATGGGGGGAGAGTTTTTTACTAGAGTGTGAGACCTGGCATGCACCAGCTCCTGGACACAGATGTTGACCTCTTACCGGAGCACTGCAGCTCTTCTCTTTTGCTGTCAGTTATTAATTAAATTCTAGTGTTGCTTTTTAGTTTACCCTGGTTAGGCTGTGAGAATCATGCCTTGTTGCTGGGAAGGGCGAGAGGAAGAGGAGGGATGATGGCCCATCGTTACTTTTCCTGTCTGGCTGGCAAAATGCGTGCAAGGATGGATTGGCACAGATGCCTCCTGGGTTTCTGTTGTCAAGTGTGTCCAGGCAGAGACAAAAATGTGCAGAGCAGTGTAGTGTTAATTCAAAAACCAAGCAAGGGCCTACAGCTGTATGTTCTATGACCGTGAGTGTGTATGCATGCATCTGGCCAACCTGCGGTTCTCCTTGTTCTCGTGCCATTTTGGAGGGGTTTTTGTCATACACCATGATAAATATCGGTGATACATGGAGAAACCTGAGAGCAACAATTCTTAGTGAGGTCTGTCTGTAAGGAAACCCACTATGTTCTTAACTTGAGATGAAGACAGGCCACATTTATGAAGAAGAGCAATATATTTTGTTATACCAACTGATACAGCTGGAAAAAATTTTCAACATCTCCAACAACCTTAGACATTTGTGGCTACAATAACACTATCTAGTATTGTTTATATAATTAGCAGCTTTGGGTAACAAATGTAGAGGTAAGCTTTGGGATCCTAGATGCATTCCTGCCTGGTTTTAGAGATGATGGGGGATATTGAGGACAGGAATCTTCATTATAATAAAGAAGGTGAGTTACTGCCTAGCTTCCACTGCCAACAGTGCAGCTTCACTTGTATGAGCTTCATTAGTTCCTCAGTCATAAGAAGTCTCACTTTCTTTCTCCATCAGAGGAGTTTGGGGGCGTTCTCTCAGCTCTTTGCTTTGTGTAAACCACCAGTGCACATCAGCCACTCACACATACACATGTTAGGTGTTGCCTAATGAACATAATTATTATTCTTTTAGCTTGAATGACATCAGTGTGTACTTACAAGCTTGTCTTTCCTTCAGTCTGTCCATAAAGGGACTTTAGAGTATCTGGATCTTGAGTGGCCTGTTTCAGTATTTTAAACTAGTTTTTTCTCAGCCTTTTGGATATGTTTAGCTACACAGACTTAAAGTGAAAATGGTTTTAACCAGCTCAACCCAGAGGTGTGAACAAATTCTCAGTATTTAAAGCTATTCCAGAACTGAAATAAAAGATGATAAAAATCATTCTGGTATAAAAAGCAAAGAAGAAAACTCAAAAGCTTTTAGATTTCTTTCAGTGTCTTCCATCCATAACAAAGCTCAAATAGAACAAAAATGCATGAGTCCAGCTTTCTCCTCCCTCTTCCCCCCCCCCCCTTTCTGTTTTGCAAGTCAACTTTAATAAATACTTAGGAAAGGCTACAGGGGGAGGAGGTGACCCAGACTGAACGCCAGCTTTTCTCTCAGGTCTCATATTGCAGAGCACTTAGTAAAGTGAGGGTTAGCAGGACTCTCCTGTGTTATTGGACATTGCTAGTTTAGTTTCTCTGGAAATGTACTTCCCAAGCAGCCCCAGCTGTCCCAGGAATGCAGTTTAACCATTGTTGTTCATAGTTCTCAATTGGAAAGAATTAAAAAATGTCATTCTGACCAAAGATTTATGCACTGAGAGATTAAATACCAGGAGTTGGGTGAAGTTTTTATCTGCTCTTGCACTTGGGTTAGACCCTCCCTTCCCTCTAAGTAGAATGCCACAGTACTATATTTTATTCCATGCTTTAAAATGAAAAAAGATTGCTATTGTAATAAAGACATTTGCATGGCAGATGATAATTTTTCTTCTGGTTGCTGTTGAAAGCTGACAAAAAAGCTCAAGGATGTGGAACTTGAGGAAAGACAAGGCTCAGAGAACAGACAGTGTATCTGGTATCCTATTTTGGTGTCTCATAAGGATAAAATTTCTGACTATTTCTCTAATTACAATAGATTTCAGTCTGTGTTTGAATCTAATTTTGAGGGTTCTCAACAGTAAGTTTCTTTCACTACCATCATTTGTCAATACATTAATGCACTGATGGTACCAGGCTTTGGATCCTGATTAGAACCGATGCATGGTACAGACTTACAGAGCTATTAACTTCTGAATATCAGACTTGGGTACCTAGATAGAAGGAAAAAGATCATTTGTTTTTCAGACAGCACTGGTTTAGAGTAACTGTTTTGGAGTCTTCTAGTTAGTTGCTGTTGAGACTTAAAGCTCCCATCCAAGCAGAATTAATAATGTACCTCTCAGCACCTCTTACCTACTGTGGTTGATTGCTTAGAGTGTGCCAAAAAGTGCTGGGCATAAAAAAAAGAAAGTTTTTTTTTTCTGTAAATTGCTAGAGCTCCTATGCCTTGAAATATGTCAACAGTCTCAATTTGATCATTAGTCTATATAAATACGAATGTATGGCATGCAGAAGGCTGTCCCCAAGCATAACCATATGTGTCTGTACATTGATGCCTAGGCTGGGTGGATTAATACGTATGCTGTTTCAGGGTGGGAGGGTGGGAAGAATCTTCATGCCATATGTGCTGCTGCAGTATTTCCCCATCTGCCCCAGGGCTACCACTGATGCACAGAATGGGGTGCTGGTGGGGAGCTTCTCTCTGCTTCTCCCCAAGGCAGCTGCAGTCCCAAAAGGGGCCCTTCTAGAGACCAAGAGCAAAGGTTTTTACAGGTGGGAGCTAAGCCCCATGCAGCTGCTCACTCGCTTCCCTGCAGTGGGATGGGGGAGAAAATTGGGAGGGTAAAAGGGAGAAAACTCATGGGTTGAGATAAGGACAGTTCAGTAGGTAAAGCAAAAGCTGTGCACACAAGCAAAGCAAGACAAGAAAGCCATTCCCCACTCTCCCTGGGCAGCCAGGTGTTCGGCCATCACCAAGAAAGCAGGGCTCCCATCATGTGTAACAGTGATTTGGGAAGACAAATGTCATTGGTCTGAAAGCCCCTGTTCCTCCTCCTTCCCACAGCTTCTACTGCTGAGCACACCATCATACAGTACGGAATATCATTGGTTGGGGTCAGCTGTCCTGGCTGTGCCCTGTCCCAGTTCTTGTTCACCCCCAGCCTGCTCACTGGTTGAGCAGCGTGACAAACAGAAAAAGAAAATGTTTTGATACCATTTAACCACTACTCAGCAGTACCTAAAACATCCCTGTGTTGTCAACAATATTTCGGTCACGAATCCAAAACGTAGACAGCCTCTACAAGCTACTGTAAGAAAATTAACTCCACCCCAGCTAAAACCAGTTCCCTTAGAAAGGATAGTTCAGCACAGAACCAGCCTATCCCTGTTTTTGTGCCATATTTAGGTATTCATTCATTAAAATGTAATTTTTGTAGTTAAGAATATTTTGTACAAGGCTGCTGGGAGCAGAGAATATGCAATCCAAAAACAAGCTTTAGTTATTTGTTGGCAACAGCAATGCCAACAGCTCAAAACCAAACAAAACATGAAATTGCTGTTCTGAAGAGCTTGAAGCCAGAAGTGTTTCCTAAGGAAGCACCAGCCAAATCACCGTTACCTCGTGTTGTTGGTCTGGAGCCCAGCTCTCTTCGTCCTTTGTCTTATTTAGCTACACGAAAATAATTGAAGCAATGAGTCCCCATTCTCCACTTCTACTGATTCTCTATTTCTTTCCCCATTCTTAACAAAAAAAAAGTATATTTTTGTTACTATGTAGAAGGCTTCCAGGACACCTGCTCCTCCAGGGAATAGACAGGAGACTTACTTCAAAATGGAAACTCTATGTGGCGTGGGGGAAAGTGTCTGTTAGCTGTCAGCGGTATCTGAACGTTTCACAATAGTCATTAGTTTGCTCCAGCCCCATTATGGGTCCTGATGCAGCGCAGGGAAACCTACACACTGTTGCATGACACACGTTAAAGACACATTATGCAGTCGTTATGTTTAAGTTATAACCCTGTGGTGGTGTTAAGCCTTTGAGTCCTCCCCTCTCTTTCATTGAACTGCGTGTTGTATCCCACCCTTGCCCAGACAAGGTGCGTGACGGGGAGCATCGTAGGGAGCAACCGAGACGGGGAGAAGCAGCACCTTCTGCTGCTGGGAGGAGCACCTGGGGAATCGGGGGACCTGTGCTCTTTTCTCCCCTTTGCTGGGGACCTGCAGGGCAAAATTAAGCCTCTCAATGCTTCCATTTTTCTCTTTATTTAAAACTGAGCCGGAATACGGCAAAGCATTGTGAACAATGCTGTGGAGGTCTGCAAAGCACTCTGAAGTTTAAATACTAGTATTTTATTGTAATAATAACCTAAAAATATTACTGGGGTGCAGATTGGTTTGTAAGTACTCTTTTTTTCTTGTTTGGAAAAGCTGTAAGCTTCTAGTTTGTGCGTTAAGACTTCAGTAAAGCACTTAAGCACGCATTTGAATTTAAGCATGTGCATTAGTCCTTTTCTGAATACATAAAGCTATTAATTAGGGCTTGTACAAGTCTGTTTGCTTGTCTAAAGTATGAATAGAATGTGCTTGGAGGGGGGAAACGCTGCTTTTCAAGCACATACATCTCCTGTTGGTAAAAATTAATAAATAAAACCCCTCCAGTTAGTCATGCACTAGTGTGACCTTCCATCTCCGAGTCTCCCTCTTCCCTTTCTATGTGTAACACCAAAGTGGGTTGTGATCAATACGGTTAGCATAGTGAGTGAATGTACTGATGCTAATAAGCCATTTCTTTATAATGATCAGGTTCTCCAGCCCTGCCCAGCAACATGGTATATTTTGGAAGCTCTCAGGATGATGAGGAAGAGGAGGAGGAGGAGGAGGAGACAGAGGACACAAAAACAGCCACAAACAATGCTTCATCATCATGCCAGTCAACTCCCAGGAAAGGAAAAACGCATAAACATGTACCAAATGGGCAAGGTAGGTCTGAAATAGTGTTGTTCTGCAACTGCCTTGTAATGAAATTTATGAGCTTGTGTGTTTAATCTTTGTCCGTTCTGGCTCTGAGTGAAAAAGGATATAGGCCATAATGGGCAAGTGGAATGAGATGTAGTAGCAGCATCTTCTGCTTTAACCTGTTTCTCTCGACAATCTGAACTCCCATCTGGGGCAGAACAGTAGCTGCAGGGGTGGAATTACATATATTTTTATATACACGCACATGCATATACTGTATATCCACACATACACATATACCGTTATTCTTTCTGTGGCTTTTTTGAGACTGAAGTTTAATGATTTTATTTTATCAAAGTTAAATATAAGCACTCATAAGTGTTATCAAAACATGTGACAGGGTCAGCACTTAATTTTTCACACGCAATATTGATACCACAATTCCAGTAGGTTAAGATACTACATTCATACTGTTTATGGAAAGATTTTGTAGAAGTTGTTCTTTCAAGCTTTGCAAATCAACAAAAGCTGTGTTCATTACACAGTCTTTCTGTCACGATGTCTCTGTGCCATATCTTTATAAATGGATCTGTGTATGTTGCAACATCACCTAGTGTAAAATGGAAGACCTAAAAGCCACACTGAAAACTTCCTGCTCCTGCTGTAACGCTCCCCTGCCACAGTCTTGTGTGTGATGTGGTTCCCTCTCCAGCAAGAACTCTTGTACCATAACAACCGTGTCCTCTCTGCCTCACATAATTTCAAAATGGAGCCAGCGCTCCCCATTCCTTTCCTCATTATTAGGTCACTGTGAAAGTCATTCCTTCTGGTGACTGTTCATTCCGCTCTTACTAGGAAAATGGAAAGGAAGATCTCTCTACAGACCTGAGCCTGCTGTTTTTTGTGCTACTCTGCATGAAGAAAAGAATACTAGATCCCAGTTACTTCATTGTGCTGGTCCTCATCTCTGTTTTTCAAAAGGGAGGCTTCTACAAAGGATGCCATTGTTACCTATAACAAAACCATTTTTCCTGACTATGTCTGAATCTGTTTTTCATTGCACAGCTGTTTCTGTGTAACCCCAGCCGGCAACTAAGCACCACACAGCAGCTCGCTCACTCCCACTGCACTGGGATGGGAGACAATTGGAATAGTAGAAATGAGAAAACTCGTGGGTTGAGATAAAGACAGTTTGATAGGTAAAGCCACACAAGCAAAGCAAAACAAGGAATTAGTTTGCCATTTCCCATGGGCAGGCAGGTGTTCACCTGACTCCAGGAAAGCAGGGCTCCATCACATGGAAGAGTTACTTGGGAAGACAAATGCCATCACTCCAAACATCCCCCCTTCCTAGCTCTTCCCACAGATTTGTATGCTGAGAATGACACCATATGGTATGGAATATACCTTTGGTCAGTTTGGGTCAGCTGTCCTGGCTGTGTTGTCCCAGTCCCAAGTCTTGTGCACCCCCAGCCTGCTCACTGGGGAGGTGAGGTGAGAAGCAGAAAAGGCCTTGACTCTGTGCAAGCACTGCTCAGGCAGTAAGGAAAACATCCCTGTGTTAACAGCGCTGTTTTCAGCACAAATCCAAACCACAGCCCCATACCAGCTACTACAGAGAAAATTAACTCTGTCCCACCCAAATCCCGCATGCTCTCCAACATGGGATCAGCTCAAATTCTCTCTTTTTGTGGAGCCATATGTGGAGAAGTGCAAGGGGACATTATGCCTAATAGCATTTCAACTGTCAGCTGTGAGCAGGAGCTTTAATGCTGTAAAAGCCATGGATCAAAACTTGGCACTTTGGATTGATTTCTAAGTAACCCCCCAAAATAACAGGCACAAAAGTCTACATATGGAAAATGAGATTGCACGTAACAGAACTGCTGCCTTAGAGTTTTAAATGTGATATATCATTACAAAAGGAGCCGATCTTGTTCCTTGAGAGTGTCCCAGATGGCAGCCACTTTGAAATTAGCTCAAAACCAGAGACACCTGAAATCTTAATTGGGGGTAAGTAAAGGCAAACTTAATGAGCCATCTAATGGCTTCATAATCTTTATCAATATAGATCAGAGCGAGCATAAATGAAGCTGCTGCTTTAATAGATCTGCAAAAGACCTTTATAAAATACATAGGAGACAATGTGAGATGTTTTGACAAAGGTGATGAAACAGGAATTCCCAGAGAAGGCAGCTGCTGCTTCTTCATTGTAATTTCTTTTTTTCTTCCTTTTTTTTAATTAAAATTTTCTTACCCAGGGGTATTCCCATTTTTCAGTGTCTGTTATTTTGGTTGACAGCCAATAGTATTTTTGTTTCCCGTGAATAAAGTAGGTTCTGGTTCATGTGTGTCTGTTTTAAACAAGACCACACACAAAGGCAGACCAGGGATGGGTACAGCAAATGAACTTAATCTAGCGTGAGAGTCTATTTTTAATGAATTAGAGTCTTTTGGTTTTAATATACAATGTGTAGTCAAGCACTTTGGACCTGAAAATGCTAAGCATTTGCTATGACATACAACAACAAAGCTTCAGAGCTTGATTAATGTCATTAGACAGTGTCAAATGATTGCTTCCTACTAAAATGAGGCCAGAACAACTTTCCTGGGCGAAGTCATTTGTCAGTATCCTCTTCTGATGCCAAAATGGGGCATTACTAGGGTTGCACACCAAACTGTTTGTAGTAACTTAGCCTGTTGAGCCACCTTTTGGACAGTTAGCTCAATCGAAAATGCATAAGTATGAGTAAGAAGCCCATATAACACATGGCATAGCTTGCTGCACAAACTGAAGCAATTCACTCAACTGATCTGTTGCTTTACAAACTTACTGCTTACACAGATCTATTTAAAGCATCAACATTTTGCCTGTACCTTTTCATCCTCCCTTCTTAGTTCCTCTGATGTGCCACGCACGTATCTGTTTCTTAAAGAGCCAAGTAAAATGTTTGGCAGGAGACGTGTTTATCCCCCACAGTCACGTGAGCGTGGAGAAGGGATACGTAGCAATGTGCAGGTCTTTCCTTCCTGCAGTATGTTAGTGCAGGCAGCCGTATTCTTGTGGTTAAACCATTTTTTGAGATACCGCTCTGGTTGCAAGAAGGTAAAATGGTAGAGCCATGTTCTTAAAAATTGGTTTCATATTGCTGCCAGAGTTCAACTGATTAGGCTGGGTCTGACAGATGTTAAGATAAGTCAGCAGCAGATAAAAGCTTGGTGATGCTTTTGCACCCTAGTTAGAAACTAGTGCTAGCTCTGGGTAACTTTCTGTCATGTTGTATGGGATGTTCTGCATGTAACTCTTACTGTCTTTCTCAGAGTGCTTAAACTGACAGTGAGTGGCTCTCACTGAGAGCAGATAGCGTCTGAAGACTTTCAGCTTTTGTTTGCAAGAGAACTGTTACCTTGTAATGTAGAGTAAAACATGTGAGTGGTTCTTACTTGCTTACGGATTGAAGTATGATTTTTTTCCCAGTACATGTCATAGATTAATTCAGGTCAGAGAAGACCCCAGGAGGCCATGTAGTCTGACCTCTTCTGCAAAATACTATTGATAGCTTCTCTGACAAATTCAGCAATAAAATTAGCAGGGGTTTGTGCTTTTAATTTTGTATGTGTTTTGAAGAAGGGAGATTTTTAGAAGCTTTCTAAAACTTGATGTGGAATTTTGGTCCTAATCAGAATGAATTTGAGTTAGAATTTAGAGTGGCGTTTAAACCAAATCACTTGGTCCCCATATAGATGCTGACTTCAAAAGTATATTTTCCCAGCTGAAAAACAGTATTTAGTTGGAATAGAGGAATCCCTCCTTCTGGATCTTACCTTTTTAAAGCACATAGTTCCCTTTTAACTTCAGACCTTTTGAGTAAGTTTGTAGTGAATTTCAAAATTGACATATGGAAAATTAGGGATGATAAGGTGCTGCATATTGCAGCAGATAGAGCAGGGATTCAGATGATGTGTTGTAATTGCACACTGGTTACTGACCCTTTGGGGAGTGTGGGTGTAGGAATCCTGTAGTTCCTGGTGTTTAGATCCAGTGCGCTCAGCTATGGGCCGCCCGCGTGCTGCTCAGATGAACATGCTTATTTTCCAGCTTACATTTTGTATGCATCTCAAATGTCCGTCAGTCTGTGTGAGGCTATTACACGGCTTTGAGCACAGGGAATTTGGTGGAGGAAGCCAGGTAGGAGCATTGGCTTAAACAATATGTTTTTTCTTCAGTGTAGCTGCCAGGTGTGGGGAGAGACTTCTCAACCCCAACCTGGATGACAGGGAATCTTGCCACCATGGAGGAGGAGGTGGAGAGCCATTGATCTATTAGAAAATGGACCTTATTCAAAGGGACGAGGGTGTCAGTCATCAGCTGCTGTGGGGTGACGTGCAGAGAAAGCAAGTTCTCCACAAGCGAGCTGTATTCGGCATCCCTGGAGGACAGGGAGGTCTGAATTACATCTCCCTGCCACTTTGAGGAAATTCCAAGCTGTAGGTAAGAGGGTAGGGTTAGGTCTCTGTTTCTTTAAAACTTAATTCTTTGAATTCCTCATGACTAAGTAAATCCTACTTTGGTTTTGTTCTGTGACACAATGTAAGCTTTTTCTAGAGGCTCCTGAAGGAAAATATTTGCAGGTGCCAAGTGTTTTGTTAGGCAGGCTGGGGTAAGGAGCTGGAAGATGCAGCTGGGGAGTTATCAGTCCCATCACAAGAGCAAAAGAGGATAGGCCTTACTCAACTTGAAAGGGCTTGTGGAGTGGAAAAGGGCCTCAGGAGGAGCAGGATACACAGATACAGTTGCGTAGACAACTCTGAAAACGGGTGCAGCAGGCAACAGTTCCTCTGATAATAGTTGGCTAACTTCCCTGAGAAGGGTGGTTGCAGGACTAGGTACTTCTCACACCAGCACAGCAGTTCAAAGGTAGAGACACGTGCGCATCTGGGCCAGTGTACGTGGGAATGTCATGTTTGTCTTTGGACACCTGATTGTAATAATTAAGCCCTAATTTACGTGTCGGAAAATGGAGTTCATCATCATTTGTAACCACACTTCTTCATGAAGAAGAGTCGTATTTCCATAACTGGAGCAAACCAGCCTCAGTGTGTCAGAAAACCTGCTGGGTCAGAAACGATTGCTGGTCCACGCTGTGTTTTGTTACCGTGGTCAGATAAAAACTGCTCTGCGTGCCTTCTGCCTGAAATGAGCAGGGGAGAAAATAGCGTGGGTGCCTTTTTCCTGGAGGCTCACATTTCAAAACAGATCTGGCAGTAGCACGTAGTAAGCAGGCATGGCTGGAAATCCTACACTCTGCTTCAGCGCTGGCTTTCTCGCTTACCAGAAATACAGGAGTATGTTGTGCTTCTCAATCTGCAATGGATAATTTAGCAGAGTAATTTCCCTACATGTGTAGTAACAAAGATGATGCAGGAAAAGATTGTAGATGGCTGGGTTGTTTTTTGGGTTTTTTTCCTTATTTCAGGATATAGTTCAATGCAGTGCTTGTACATCTCGGGCTTAAATGGCATATCTTTTACATACATTACCATTCGGGAGCGTGCTGAGACATCCTAATTTGTGATTGCAATTCCTTATTTAGCTTGGGGTTTTAACTAAATTCAGTATTTGTGGGTGGGTACGTAAGATGGAGTCTTAGGCTCATGCATCTTTTTCAGTGGAATTAATCCTGAAGAGGTAAACATTTAGAAGAAAAGTATTTTCTGCATCCAGCTAAAATGCAGAATGAGAAGATTTCAGGCAGAGTGCTACAATAGTTAATGGCTAGGCAATTATTTTGATGATTTACAGCCTTTTGTTGAAATACCATGGAACCAGTAATTGTTGCAATAAACATTTTTGCACATTTAATTTTTCTGCAAAAATATGTAACATGAAAATTACCTGTTTTGCAGTAATTTACATATTTAAATATGCAAATCAGGCACAACACATTTGGGGATTTGTGGATATTCAGTAGCTAGATGTATGACCTGTGGAGAAGAATAGGGGAGCTGGAAGTTGCTCAAAAAAATCAAATTGTTATCCTGGTGAGAGACTTGTGATAACAGACACACACTTCTTGTATGGACTTGCTGCTTAGCGAGTGACCCGTGCAATGTTGTTTGTGTCGTCATGGTTAGGTGAGAGTACTGAATTTGTGCTGAGGCGAGACGTTTGGTATTGAATCTTCGCAAACGGTGGCACGGTGCCTCATACCAATAACTCTCCTCTCAGTGGCCAAGTCTATTCCAGTGCGCCTAGGGTTTTGAGCAGCGTCACTGACAGTGTCAAAAAAGAAATTGGTGTTACCTGCCGCGGTTCCACTGTTTGGCTGCTGTTAGCATGCAGCTGTGGAAATTTAGTTGCAGAGCTGTCCACTGACACGCTGTATGGCATTGGGTTAGGGCTGGTGAAGCGTGGGAACAGCAGTACCACGCACATTCATACGATGTTGTGGTACCCTTTTCTCCTGAAGTACGCCTTTGCTCCCGACCTCGCGTAGGTAGATTGTGTTGCGGGGCTCCAGAAGACACTTTCTATCTCTGGCAGTGGCTTATAGAACTCTGAACATACCCAGTGCTTAAGGAAACCAGTTGGCAGTATTAAAATACTCAGGTTTATGGAAGCGGTTCGTTGTTTTAGTTCCTTCAGGAGAGGAAAAGAATTATTGCCTGGGTCCTTTAAGGCAGTTTGAGAGCCACATAAATGTTTTCACAGTGACTTAAAACTGAATTAAAGCCAGAGGAAGAATGTTTTTGTACAGTAACGGATACTTAATGCCAGAAAGTTGATTAATATTACATCTCTTCCCAAACATGATCTATGTAACAACATGAGGTTTGCATTGGAATAGCTGGCTCGGGTTCACAACATTGGCAAGCTCCCTTTTCTTCTTCTGAAAACAAAACTTCTCCCTTTCACTCTTATCTCCCTCCTCTGTTTTGGATACTTTTATGAACGCACAATCACTTGCTGTACATGGCATGAACTCTGCAACACGTGGCGTGTGTGTACATGTATGGCCTGTGCTTTTAGCTTCTAGACACTGCCATGAAGCAAAAGGGATCACACATCAGTAGTCTGCTGTCCCTGCAATGGACTGCCCTGTTATCTCTAGTATAAAATGTATCTGGTGCAGGAATAATCTCCAGGAGTGCTTGGGAAAGAAAGCTTTGCCTGTGGAGTCAGCTATTGGCTGAGCCTAGTCCAGTAACTCTGCTTACACAGTGGAAGCCTGATGATTGTACATATTATAAATAGGCTCCTAAATGGTTGGCTGGATGTATCCTATAAAATATTTGCGTGAAAATTAATTTGCAGGAATACTTCAGGAAAATTGCTGAAAACACAATAAATGTTTATAGCTCAGTACAGTGTCAATTCCTGTAGTAAATGCTTGGTTAATCTGTAGTAATTGAGCACATCTGTGGCTTTACTTGATCAAAAAAAAAAATAATTAGCCCTTTTTGTAACTGCACCCAGCACACACACACTTTGCACTGCTTTACGTAGGGATTCTGTATCGCAGTTTCAAGTGAGATACCCTGAAGTCTCTGCATGGGATACTTGGTGAATATTGGTGCCCTGGGGTGCTGTTCCCCTGACACAGAGAGTGCTGTGATGCATCCACGGGGATCACGCATGCCATAAGGTTTTGTTCTGCTGCCATAAATTATATCAGTGGTTTAAAGCTCCCCAGTGCTCACGAGTTTTGAATGTAGTGGTTCAGTTTCCTTCCATTTGATCACTGCTAGATGAAAGACCCACAAGTATTTCACTCTGGGACTCTTATTGTTTCAGCTTAATAATAATAGTAATTGCTTTAGAGGACGTGGCATTTTGACAACGAGCGTTCAGATACATATGGATAAAAGGATACCCATTTATTCTGTTTGAAGTGTCTGGACACTAATAATTTACTTGCACTTTTAATTATTTGTTGGTGGTGCTCTTACCTTTAAGTAAAAGCTGTTCTGGAAATGCAGAGCTAGTTAAAGTGGCATAAAATAATCATAATTCAAGCTTACAAAAGATTTCTGCCTTGATGGGAGTTTCACCACTCGTTGGTTGGGCTTTCTTTCTGGTTTTTAATGAAATTATTCCTTCAAGAGTGAAACCCTTATCAACTATACTCTCTCACTAGGTAAAAAATAACTCCAGCACGCACAATAGCCAATGTTCTGCTGTCTGTTATCTCTGGGAAGGGAGATTGTAGCTAGGCTTAGTTAAAGCATAAGGTACACCTCTGCTTTTCTGAATGCCTCAGAAATATTGAAGAGCTGGCAGACGTGAAGGGGAATGCAATTTGCTGCATAAGAAAGCACAAAAGAATTAGTAACTTTATTATTATATCATATTTGATCTCAGCAATATTAATGCAGAGTTTTGGGGTTTGGGAGAGTGTATGTTCTTGTTTGCTTTCCTTTGAAAAGTGGGTGTTTCTGCCTTATTACCAATTACTCTACAACAGTGAGATTTCTTGGGGGGACTTTTTGGTCTTTCCTGGTGAGTTCATATTTTCACTGAACTGTCTTACTGTTAGGGCCAGAGTTTAATCCTGTATTGCACTCTCTAAGCCTAAATAAAGTCTACATTTTCACTCAGATGGGAGCAAAACTGTAGTCCAGGAGACTTCCCATCTCCTTGAAAGCTTGGCTTATGATAGTGTTTTGTAATTAATCAAGCTAACATTTTGATACTTGTTGACATAGTGAATCCGAGAATTTTGCAGAACTTAACTATTGCAGAAAGGTTTATATACCTATCTGGCTGGATATAACAATATTCTAGGTGTTGGAAGAAACAAACACTGGTTTTATAGAAACTGATACCATCTCCTGTTTAACTAGAGACAGCTGGGCCAGGACTGGTGTGCGTCTACATCTCTCCCTTTTTATTGTGTTTTCAGGCTTTAAGCTTTTTAAGCTTTTCCTGTGAGACTGAACATTTTTCTCTCCCGTTTCTCTTCCCCCTTTCAAGAATCTTACAAATTAAGACAAAAGATAATTACTCAGAGGGTAAAACTGGCAGGGTTCCCACGACACTTAAAATTAATGAGCTGTTGCATATAAAATATACCTTGTCTCATGTTCACTGGGTTGGGGTTTTTTTGGGGTTTTTTGTGAACCATAAAAGTGCACAATTTGGCTTTTTGGCTGTGTTTTCTGTTTTAGTAATTTTCAGTATCTAAAGTGGCAAGTGAATACAGAAAACTAATCTCTCTGGCTTAATCTTTCCGTATGAGCAGATCAGTATATAACAATTTATTCCCTCCAAAGGCAAAATCTTCCTTGCAGTGATAAAATACATAGTAATGAACCAGCCATCAGTTGTTTGGGCTCTGTCTTATTAAAAATAAATAGTCGTGTTTCATGCATCTGTAGCACCTTCCATCTGATGTGAGAACTCCTTACAAAGGAGGATAAATGTATTGTCGTGAACTCCCTGAGAAGGGTTGGCAATTATTATCAGTTCCATCACTGGAAACGAGACATGGAGGTTACGTGACTTTTGCTGAAATCGGTGAGAAATCTTTGACTGGCTGGGGCAGCGTCAGTTGCTCCTGAGCTCGAGAGTAACAGAGCCACCAGGGAATTCATGGTGACTTTGCTACTGATGGCTTTTTCTCTCATTCTTACTCCTATGCAAGATAGGAGGAAGAACAATTGCCTTTTATTGCTATTTTTTTTTAAAATGTAGTCTGCTTCAACACTGTGACCAACTGGATATAAGTGACCTGAATAGCAAATTAGTCAAACTTGCTGGAGCCAAGCTTTGGAGGTATTGGTGGTGTGGTGTTTTGACCCTGGCTGGAGGCCAGATGCCCACCAAAGTTGTTCTATCACTCCCCTTTTCAGCTGGACAGGCGAGAAAATATATACTGAGAGGCTCAGGGGTCGAGATAAGGACAGGGAGAGATCATTCCGCAGTCAGCATCACAGGCAAAACAGACTCAACACGGAATAAAAAAATCTCTCTAATTTATTACACTGCACTGCACACACACAGTGAAGCCAGTCGGATAATAAGAAGTGCGACCAGATCTTAAAGCATCTCCCCTCACCCGTCTATTCTTAGCAGACTTCACTTTAGTCACAATTTCTCTCCCTTATCCCCCACCCAGGGTGGCACAGGGGGAAGAGGGAGGAATGGAGATTTCAGTCAGTTCCTCATGAGTTGTTTTCCTTCTTATCTGGGGAGGGGGCATTTCTCACACCTTTCCTCTGCTCCAGCATGGGGTCCCACCCACGGGAGCCAGTCCTCCATGAACTTCTCCAATGTGAGTCCTTTCCCACAGGGCTTCAGCTTTTCACCAGCTGCCCCAGCATGGGTCACTTCTATGGGGTGCAGTCTTAAATCATAGAATGTCTCTCAAGCCCAGACTGCTCCAGACTGGTGCTCCACCCCCCAGCAAACCTGCTCCAGCATGGGCCTCCCTCCCTCTCTCTCTCCACGGGCTGTAGGTTTTGGCAGGATCTTGCTCAAATGTGGGTCAGTGTCTTCCGTATGCCTCCACCAGCTCCAGTGTGGGGCCTCTCCACAGGCTGCAGGTGGGGTCTCTGCTCCCCATCCTCTTCCATGGGCTGCAAGGGGACACCCACTCCACCATGGTCTTCTCCATGGGCTGCTGGGGAATATTTCTCTCTGGTGTCGCCAGCGCCTCCTCCCCACTCTTCACTGGCCTTGGTGTCTGCACAGTTCCTTACATCTTCTCACTCCCTTCTCTGGTGGCAAAAACTGGCTGCTTTTGATTTTTTTTTTTTTCCTCATAAATGTGATTCCCAGAGGTGCTGTGACCATCCCTGATGGGCTCAGCCTTGGTCAGTGGTGGGTCTGGCCTTGAGCCAGCTGGTGTTTGCTCTGTCAGGCCTGCGGAGAGCTTCTGGCTGCTTCTTGCAGAAGCCACCCCTGCAGCCCCCTCCTCCACTAGAACCCAGCCACACAAAACCACAGCAGCTGGGAAGATAGATAGTTGTTTGGGGAGGTTTGGATGTAGATATCTACTTGAAAGCAGCCTAGATACCCTCTTTTGCCCAACAGGATTGTTGGTTTGTTATTACTCTATTGCTGCTGCTACTCCTGTACTATTACAGGACATGTGTAGAGACAGGTAAGCTTCACAACTTAGGTAAAAAGGTACATACTGTAAGTATATCATGTTTAGGGAAAAACTCAGGCTTTAATTTCACAGGAAAGCAATAACTTAATTTAGTTAATATTCCTAAACAGTGTGTGT
The DNA here is from genome assembly GCA_027925045.1 of Hypotaenidia okinawae. NCBI lineage: Eukaryota > Metazoa > Chordata > Aves > Gruiformes > Rallidae > Hypotaenidia > Hypotaenidia okinawae. The sequence goes on from BSDF01000002.1 coordinate 68,145,458, forward strand.
TATGTGTAATAAATATGATTTTTTTAGATGCTGTCATGACAATAAGTATTTATAAATTTTCTTATTTGCATCTTTTCCTAAAACATGGCAAATAAAGGCAGGGGTGTGAAAGCCAAGACTAGGTGAGTGGAGAAGGCAGGAGGGCACTTGCTACTCTGGGTGTTGGATCACCAGCCTCACGGACCTCTGTCAGGTGCTTCACTGAAGAGAGGGCAACACTGACATAAATTTACCACATTTTTGATAAACAAACAGAGAAATGTGGGGTTTTTTAACCTCAACTTTTTATGTGCATGTGCTCTGACAACGAAAGAGCAGGGAATGTTATTTAATAAATTCAGTGGAGGGACAGGAACAAAACTTGCTGAGGTAGACTTGTGCATGTTTGCATAATACTTACTGTACAAAAGAAGTGTTTCTGTTCTGTGCTTTTTCATCCCTTCACTTCAATGGAGGGTACTCAGCATAGATCCCAGCAATACTGCATACAATGTGCTCCAAATGGTTTTAGTATTTTCCTTCCTTTGCAGAAGTACCTTTCTCTATTTGCAGCTCATCTGGTATAGGCAAAGTGCTGTCAGTTTGATTCAGCAGTTTGGATATTGATGAAAACAAAACATGCTTTTTCATGGAATGCTTCCTTTCTTCTACATGAATGTAAAAATAAATCCCTTTTCTGTTTAGGTTATGTTTAGAATTCCTTCGCCGCAACAGCGAAAAGTTAATTAAAACTGTCATAAATAAAAATCAAACTGATAAATCTAAATTTAGGTCAATCAAAACAGTAATATACCTTGTATGTTTTAATTTGGATATTGGAGATAATGTGTGTTAACAAGCAAAGGAAATACTTCAGTAAATCTGTTCGTATAAAGAAATATGCAAAGTAGGTCTTCTATTTCTGTATTGGTTTCACTTTAGATACAAGAAGACACTAAATATCCAACACTGACAGCAGACAAATTTGGGTTGTTTTGAATGAAGAGTCTGGTCTTGTATGTGGTTGTTTTTGGGGGGTTTTCCTTCAATTGTTTTTTTTTTATTTGATTTTTTCCCCTTTTTTTCTTTTTCTTTTCTTTGTTGTTTTTTGGGTGGGTTTTTTTTTTTTTTACTTAATAGTCTGATTTTTCTCTCTTCTCAGTTTTCAATGGGTCCAGCAAATCATCGAAGGAGAAAGAACCTGCTCAGAAACACAAAAGCAAAGAGGCCACACCAGGGAAGGAGAGGAACAGCGAACATAAGGCTGAGAGCCGAAAAGACCAGGCTGCTGCTAATCACCACCCTACTACAAACACTGGCTCCTCCACGAAAGGGCTCACTGCTAACAACCACCATACACTTCATAGATCGGCTCAGGACTTAAGGAAACAGGTAATAAATTGCACTCTACTGTGGACACATGGGAAGCACAGACTTTTAAGGTGCTAGCTCCGTTTTCCACTGCCTGACATAGAACGAACATGGCAATCCTTAAGAGCATGCTCTGGGGACAGCAGGGAGTTAATTTTCAGTGAAAGAGAGAGAAAGAAAGAAGGAAAAAAGAAAAGTGATACATACATGGGAAGTCAGTATGATGCAGCATGCTTTACAATCCTGTCTTTATGTTACCCGGTCTGTACATATGAAAGGGTAAAGTTCACATTGCTATTTATCAAACCTTTCTGACTGGCACTCTTGTTGGCACCTCTGCTGACAGTGCCAAGGCTGGCAGCACGTGGAAGAATGAACTCCTTTTGTGTATGGCTAGTCAGCTCGGGTTATCTTAGAGGCTCACTGGCATTGCAGAGAAGCTGATGTTATGCTCAGGTCTCCTGCACTGCATGTAGGCAGCACAAACTTTGGAGGCTAGGAAAAGCGTTTTGCTGATGCATGAAGGAGGTGCTGTAGGACATTGCCTCCTTCACAGCGGGTGTACCAGTGGGGAGAAATTCAGACTTTTATGTTATCTGCTTAAAAACTAGGAACAAAAATTCAGCAAGGGGCTTGTCTCAGTCTGACTTGGTATTTGGGTGTGGAAGTTTAGCAGGCTAATCTTCTGGTGCTTATGACTGGTGTTTGGGCAAGATGCGTCTCCGTCTACTTTTGATGATTGGATCAAAGGACTCATAAAATAGCAACTGTCAAATTTTTTCTCAAAGACTTTCAAAATCCCTGGTCAGTGTTCTTGTACAGTACGGGGCTGTGTTAGCAGGGTACCGGTGGTAGGGCAGTGCAGTAGAGAAAACTTGCTACACTTGCAGCTTTTGCAGCAGTTAATTCTCAACAGGGCAATTAGAGACAGTCTTTATTTGCTGACATCTAAAGGTTTTTCTTCTAAGTAGACTCCCTTCATTGGAGCTAGAATTGCGGTCTTGTAGGGCTGTCAGGCCTTGAATGGCACCTCTCAATCATAGACTTGGAAATGAAGAGTGGCAAAAAGTGAAACAGTGGTATCTTGCCAAGGAGATCTTCCATGACCAGTGCTTCAGTGGCGTTTAGCTTCTCCTGAAATGCCTCCACTGGATTTGTATTAAATAAAATACGAGATCGTGAAGGCTATCTACAGTATATTTCTTTGTACCTCTGTAAGATTTCCCTTCTTTATTCTCCCATTTTTTCTTGAATGTCTGCCGCCCTTTTCATCCTTTTGGCTTTCTTTTTTCTGACCACCAGTGTCCTGTGGTCCTTGCTGTGACACAGTCTGCCATGAACTCTTCATGTTGAACAAGTTTTCCAAAGCGTAAGGATGCGCTTGATACTTAATTATTTTTAACTCCACTGGAATACTTTTGTGAAATGCTTTATCATTGAAGTATGGATGGTTAAACCTTGTGGAAGTCAACTGCTGTCACTTGTGAAGGTAGTTCTGAGAAGGGAGAAGACAGGTGTAGAAGAATTTTATCCCGATCCAAGTGGGATTTGCTTCGTAGAGTGTTAGATGTTTTCAATAGTTCTGTGCAAAATGGAGAGAACTCACACTAACAGAAGTACTTAACTTACCAGTTTAATGAAAATGTGGCTGTAACTAAAGGTGGATTATGCATTTTTGTCTGACAGGACTTAGCTTTGTGCAAAGCCTTAGACTTACCATTTACATGACATTTGCTATATTTCCTGCCCTTGTCCCAAGTCTTTGTTGCCATTTTCAGTATTTTCCAAAAGGAGAGTTGTTTTTCCCAGAGTGCCAGCTACATGTTCTTCTTCCTTCCAGTGTGCTTTTGCTCCTTGTTCACGTGCAATTACAGGGTTTATTTATATGTGTGTTTTTGTTTTGTTCAGTCTTACAGAAAATAAAGGCAGAAGACTAGAAATTACTGGAGATTTTCTTTTTTCCTCCTTCTTGCTTTCCTTTCCTGGTGTGCACTTGCACATGTCACGTGTTCCCTCTCTCTCTTTCTTCCTCCCTTGCTATCTTCCCAAATCCCCTACTTCAAAGGGATTGTGGGCAAAGGAAATGTAGTTCAATGAGGCCCTCTCTTGGCCTAATATGGTAATTTAGCTCTGCAAAATTCAGATTGACACACAAGTATTTTTCTGAATGAATTCGCGATGAGTTGCATACCTTGAATTTGTTTGGGACCAAAACTGTTGTTGGTATTGCTAATGTTGCTGTTATCACTGTGGTTGTTATCTAACAAGTTGTTTGTTGGCTTTATTTTGTGTGTATGCGTGTATGTGTCTGGAGGATGGATCCCAGGTGCTATGCGTAGGTGTGTATGTAGACCAGTTCAAATCCAACAAACAAATTGCTGCAAGACTATGTGCTGGTCCCATTTGCTTTTTAAAAGACAACAGAATTTAAAATCTGTCTTTTACTGCAAGGCAGGTGTTCAGTAAAGTGGAGAAAAGAAAGGTCTGAAGACAAATATATGTCAGCAGAACTGAGAAGGTAGCTGAAAAGCAAAGATAAAATTATTCGTATCCCTAGTTTCACCTTTAGCTCAAGACTATGAGTCATGTAAGGCTAATGTCAATCACTTTGTTACTATTTGAATTAAATTGACTTCTTTCTTATGCGCTCAGTGTAAGCACTGCCTCTGGATGGAGCTGTGGCATAGACCCCCATTTGGTGAACCTGCGCACCTGTCAGTGTGGCCAATTTTTTAGGCTGACTCTGTGTGTGTATGTTTGGTTTGGGGGGAGACATATCAACAGTAGAAAGGTAAGAAAATGCCTACCACAATTTCTTGTTTCTTTTGGTTCCAATCGTCTGATGGGTCCTCAGAGACAAGTACAGACCAGGAACATGTAGGTGTTGACTGACCAGCCAGAATTTCACATTTGTCAATGTGAAATCCTGAATCCACCTGTTGCTTTGATGGTGGGCTATGACCACATTGTTTGTTCCACTTGTTTCCAGCTGGAAGATGTTTGTTGCAGCCTATTCCTGTTTGAAGCGTGGTCTGTTCTGGTCTATATTATAATATTAAACATTATGCTATCCTTTCTGATAACACTTAACATTCCTGTGGGCATCTGGGGAGGGAAGAGGGAGAAGCACTTGAAAACCGTCGTGTTGTGTCTACTCTAGAAAGATGACGGTCCTGCAGAAGTTTTCAGCAGTCTTTGTTTCTTTTGGGGTCTCCTTCATTAGCAGTCAGAAATAAATCCTCAAAGCCAAGTGTTCTCTACTTCAGGACCTGTTTGTCGTTGGACTAAAGTCACTAAGTCTGAATAAAAAGCTCAAAATAGTGCTCTTATAACCTAGGATTGGAGGTTAGATAGCCAAAGCTTATGTACCTGTTCTGTTCAAGATTTGGCCTTGAGAGATCTAAGCTTTCATTGTACGGAGGTATTCTAACGACTCTGTCTAACAACTCTAAATGGTTGTGAGAAGTTGCTGTTTTCTTAATTAATTCAGTTTTCCAGAGGTTTGTATCTTGGCAGTTTTAATTCTGGCCTAAAGTTAATGGTGCCAGTAGCATGTTTTTCTTTGAAGAGGAGGAGCTGTGAGGATCTTGCCTTTCTCCAGGAACACTTTCTCCATGACTGTGTTTTTGTTCTCAGGCCCTGTGTCACCACCCCTTTCTGAAGGAGTGCCCTGGGTGACCCTTCAGACTTCTGGTGACAACTTCTTTTTTAATTTTTCTTTTAGATGATAGGAAAGCTGGAGTGACAAGGTGCCTCTGTACAGCCTGACTGCTCCCTCTGGGGTGTTGTCTTGGCTGTACCTGACAGCACAGTAATACAGCTATGCCCTTCTTGAACCTTCTGGGAAACCTCCCATAGAGGAGACTTCACAACACCCATTTGACAGCTTCTTCCATCTTTTTCTACTAATTAGAAAGTTCTCAAAGTTGTGCCTCAGATCATCTTTGTAGACAACTAAAGGTTCCCCCCTGCTTTTCCCAGTGAACACAGAAAGAACATTTACTCTCTCTTTTCAGAGGAGCTCCTTATGTGTCAGAAGATCATTACAGTCATCTCTTTCAGACTAAACAAGCCCAGCTCCCTTGGGTTTTCAGTGAAAGTCCTATTTCCATATACCCGAGCATTTAGTGTTCTTTTAGACTTGCTCCACTGCCTTATATTTTTTTTCCTAGTGTGAGCCTGATGCTGGGTGCTGTGCTCCTGTCCCTTGCTTTTGGCATTCTTAGTAATAGGTCTCAGAAAGAGATTTGTGTGCTTTGTACCACCATTGTGTTTTGCAGCTCGCTGTGGTTGCCAAATATTATTCCTCCCCAGCATGCATTTGATTTGTCCTTCCTAAGAATAGCAGCTACTTCCTTTTATTGTTAGAGTATTCTGAAACAAGTTCTTCAAGATTGCCTTTGACTTTCACCTTGTCACCAGGGTCCCTTCCAGGAGTGTGTCGCTGGCACGTTTTGCGATTACCCAAGTAGTAACGGGAAGTACTTGGTGGAAGGGAGGCCAAGACAAGTCCCAGCAGAAAGTCACCTGAAACACCTTCCCAGGGTGGCAGTGAACTATGACAATGATAACTTCTCTTGAGGATGACTTTCTTTAATCCCTTGTGAAGCTACTTTAGAGTAATTATGTCTCAGGAGGTGGTTTGATGGAATGTCACGTGGGGCAGTGACTGTAGCCCTACCGACGCAGAGGTGTGTGTTTGCTCAGCCAGGTGTCCGTTAGAAGATGATGAACTTAGCTTGATGTGCTATTTTTGACAAACTGTGGGTGGGGTGGGTTTTTTGTTTGTTTGCTTTTAGCATTATTTATAATTTGTGTGTTTACAAATAAGCTGTTTGATGATTTGTTCCAGAATTATTTTAGAGTTTAAAGTTAGGTAGACTCTGCCTGCCCTCCACTTCTCTCAAAGAGCCATGGTTTAAGTCATCTAGGTATACTTTAGCTTGCCGGAGTTCTCTAGCTGAACTAGCTGGAGTTCAGAACTAGTTAGAGTTGAAAACTAGAGCAAAGTGCTGCTAGCTCTTTCCTTAAAATTGGCTATGCTGTGTACCTGGTAAGTATTCAGTCAGTGGTGCTTTTGGTGAAGGCTAAGGCAAAAGTACAAATGCTTCAGCCCAAGTGTTGCATTTGAGTTTTGACCTTGCAAAGTGGCTGATTTCTGCTGGTCTTTGTTGTCTTTGTATTTTTAAGGTGTTTGTAAGGTTTTTGTGTATTACTTTTTGTGTTCCTTGCTAAGTGAAGTTTCTTTAGCTCGTTTGCCTTTCTGATTTTGCCCATGCGTGCTTTAGTTGCCCTCAGTCACATAATTGTGTTTCAACTTCTTACTGTGATTCTTAGAGTTCTAATTTTCCAGTCATTAGAGAACTTCATGAACTGGTGTAATGACCTGTGCTTTGTGTCCCTTCTCTGAGTGGGAATTGCTTTGGTTTGGGTTTTTTGCAGGTGTGTTTTCTTTTTGTTTGTTGGGTTGTGCAGTTTGGGTTTTTTTTTGTCTGCTGTCCTTTCTCTACTATTGTCACATCTTAGAATTGAAAACTCATTTAATGATCACTGTCCTCCAGATTACCTTCCCTTCCAATCAATTCTTCTCTATTAGTCTAGGTGAAATCTGTAATCGATGTTCCTGACTACTTACAAAGCCAGAGATGTTCGACGCTTGTTGTGGCTGCTGCAGACAGGAGACAATGTCTCTCTCACTACTCAGCATCTGCTCTGTGGTGTGAAAAAAGCTCTGTAAAAACCAAACCCAGGCTTCCGTTTCAAATGCAGAGCACTGCCTAAATTTCAAGGGAAATGGATAAATGCATTTATGTTAGCAAGTGTTTGCTTTCCAGATAATACCCCATACATCTTTGGGAAGCTCAAGGTAAAAACTCGTGTCATCAGTTAACTGGATTTTCTGTAAGTGTTCCTCCCTTGGAAGCACAGGAAGAACAAGAATATGGATGGGTTTTAAAAGGCTGTTACTCCTGCTCCTGGAGCACAGAGAAGGAAACGCACACAGTAAATGCATGTACATGCATGTGTGTGTATGCAGAATCCCCAGGTTCCAGGTCCTGTTCTCCAAGTCACATAATGCAAGACCGTAGCATTATTTTTTTGGCCTCTATTTGATCCTTACTTTAAAACATGTTACCCCTACTTTATAAGTGACTCACAATTCTTGCATTCATTTGAGAGAGGCTGTCATCCGTACTAATTTGGCAACTATTTTGAAATCCCACAGGAGTGGTGTTACCCACCTGAGCACTGATGTGGGGTAATGTACCTGTGTGTTTTCACTTAGAGTACTTTTATCAGTGTTCCTCATTTTTGGATATGTGTTTCTAAACTAAAGGTAGTTTAGGGATGTGAGACAACAACGTTTAAATGCTGACATTTGTTGGAGGTTTAAACTTTATTTTCTTAGTAGTGGAGCTTAGCTTTGGCAGTACAGAGCTGTCAAAATTTCCTTTGATGCCAAGGGTTGCTTTCATGCCTAACCTGTCTTTTATTTAAAATTTTAGTTTCGTAGTTGGGTTTAGGTGTCTAAGAGAAAACAGAGAAGTCCAGCAATGACAATATGATGTAATAAAACGTGTCAGCAAAACTGCCCAGATATCAAGCTTTTAAAAAAATGCATATACTGTACCTGTTTTTATTTCAAATTAATGAATTCAGCAACAAGATGCCTCCCAAGATTTAATATGTGTGACAGACTGGATCCTTCTTGGCCATCCTGATCTGTTGGGTGCATAATGTGTTCGATATATCATTTTTGTATGTATGTATGTATAGATGGGAGGTTGGTATGTGGGTGGGGTTCTTTGTTGTCTCTTTTTTTCTTTTCTTTATGCAGCTACAGTAGAGGGCATAATCTGGCTAGTTAGTCTGCTAAGCACTAGTAAAATGTGTTCACAGTCTTTAAGGGAAGTTGGGTGGGACAGAGAGAATGCCTGAGGGCCAGAGAAGGTGATATGCATTAGTTTCCAAGTCAGACTACCTGTGTTTTGTGATACCCTAACAGGCTTTCTGGTAGACAAGGAGGGGGTAGTGGAAGCAAGGGGCCTGACCCTTTTTAATGTCAGAGGCTTCATACCCTCTGAAAGCAAGATTGGCTTTCTGGGGACTTTTTTGGTGGTTCTTTTTTTTTTTCTTTTTCCTTTTAAAAGTTAAGTTCTGTTCTGTTCTGTTTGTTATAAATGCCCAGTGCCTCCTCTTGCCTGGGTGAAAATCAGTATATGAAGATTGTACGAAGGGGCCGGGAGTCAGGACTGCAGAGTGTGGTTGTCCAGCAACTGGGACGCTGTGGTTGAGCGGTAACGTTATTAATTTACTTCTCTGTTTTCTGTTTCCTTCCTTCTGCTCCCTCTGCAACACTCCTGGCATTGCAGGTTTCTAAAGTCAACGGGATCACTCGAATGTCATCTCCGAGTGCAAATGCAGCCAGTGCCAAAAAGATGAGAGAAGTCAGACCTTCACCGTCCAAAACTGTGAAGTACACTGCAACAGTGACAAAGGGAACTGTCACATACACCAAAGCCAAGAAAGAACTGGTCAAGGAAACCAAACTAAATCACCACAAACCCAGTTCACCTGTCAACCACACAATCTCAGGGAAAATAGAAAGTAGCAATGCAAAAACCCGCAAACAGGTGCTATCCCTTGGAGCATCCAAGTCTAACAATACCGCTGTTAATGGTGTAAAAGTCAATGGCAAGTTGAACCAAAAGACATGCACTAAGGAGGTGGGGAGACAGTTAAGGGAGGGGCTGCGCAATTCGAAAAGGAGGCTGGAAGAGATGAATCACATAGACAAAATACAGTCGCCCACCAAGAGAATGAAAGGGGCCGTCAACTTGGCAGAAGCTGCCAGCAAAAAGGCAGCTATAGAAAAGCCTTTGCTGAATGGACATCTTAAAAAGGAAGTGCCAGAGAAGAGTTTGGAAAGAAATAGGCCGAAAAGAGCCACTGCTGGAAAGAGTACGCCAGGGAAACAAGCACATGGCAAAACTGAAAATGCCTCCTGTGAAAATCGTTCTACCTCTCAAGCGGAGTCCTTGCACAAGCCACAAGACTCAATGGGAAAGCACGAAAAGGGCAGTAGTAAGTCTGGGTGGGGGATGCTGGGGGAGATTCCCATCCTTAGGCCCTCCACCAAGGAATTTCATGACCCACTGATATACATTGAGTCAGTCCGAGCTCAGGTAGAGAAGTATGGGATGTGCAGGGTGATTCCTCCTCCAGACTGGAGACCTGAGTGCAAGCTAAATGATGAAATGCGGTTTGTGACACAGATTCAGCACATACACAAGCTAGGCAGGCGCTGGGGACCCAACGTGCAGCGGCTGGCCTGTATCAAGAAGCACCTCAAATCTCAGGGCATTACCATGGACGAACTCCCACTCATAGGTAAGGGCTGTGGTTTCATTGGCCTTTTGCCGCTGCTTGTTAGCGTCCGTGTGCAACTTTATGCTCAGTTTGCCTTTATGCTTACCCAAACTCTTGTTCAGTTAACTGTGCAGAGCACCGGGTCTCTCTCTTTCTCCATCTGTCAGGCACAGTGCAGGTAGATTGTCGGGGAGCTTTCCTTGGGGCACTTTATCGCCACCTTTCTCCTTCCAGTTCTTTATTTCACTCAGGGGGAAAAAAAAAAGCGCTATGTGGGGTCTTGGTTTCTGGATTTCAGGATCTTCTCCTTTTCTGGCTGTTTTTGGTTGGGTTTTTTTTGTGGGTAGTACAACTACGGATGTCGATTGCCTCAGTTTAAGTGTTGCCTTGGAATATTTTTCGGACCTTTCCAAGAATGTTTTTGCAAAGAGGGTTGCACTGCTGCCAAGCTTGAATGCAAATATTCTCTCCCCCCTCCTTTAAAAGCATTTAACCAAGGAGGAAAGAAAATATCTCGGAACTGACTTCTATTTGGGTACTCAGACACTTAAAATCACAAATTTGCAGTGACCTGCTGACATTTAACAACCATTAAGTGTCAAGAATAGGCAGTAAAATGTGGTTGATTGCAAAATGGAGGTTTCATTATTTCTCCCAGCAGGTGTCTGCCAGGGCTAATGCCTGAGTGAGAATCACTTATTTAACAGAATTCTTGGTTTGTGGTCTGCTGTCAGATATGACACGTGACAAAAATGTGACAATAGTTTGTAAAAACATGACAACAGCAGCATACAAATGAACCAGGCAGTGAGCCCCCTCCATCTCGACTGCCTGTGCAGCCATAACAGAGTAAGAAACTCGCGGGTTTAATTTTTGTTAGCCCTCCCCTTTGGTTTTGAAGTGTTTTGAGGACAAGTGCTGCAGCTTGAGGCTAGAGTTTTGCCTTTGAGGCGTGATCCGATCAGAGGCAGCCACCAACACCTGCAGGGTTTAAAGGATGTGCTTTTCTGTTCAAACTGGTCACCATGTTTTTTCCTCCCCTTAAGTTTTTGAACTTACATTATGTCCCACCTATGGTAAGTGAGGCAAATGCGTAAAAACACAGGCAGAGAAGGCAGAGTTTATGGTGAAGAGGTGCAGGACAGAGAAATGACGGGATTTAAGGAGGAGGGACGAGGGTTACCTCCCTTCTGCAGGAGCCCTGCAGAAACGTTCAAGGAAATCTGAAAATTAAAACCACTCAAGCAGCAATAAGTGAACATTTTGTATGCCTAATGTATGCAACGGTTGTGTGCTAATAGAGAAGAATAATGAATTAAATTTACATTGGCGCAAGAGAGGAGAAAATGTGCAAGGCAGCTCGATTAATGCTCCTAGGACAATGTTAACTTTTTAATGAAATACCTTAAATCGGCATTAAGGTGGCATTACTGTTAATTATTTGTATTATTTAAGCACCTAAGAGCCTAATTAATAAGGAAGGGTTCTATTTTGCTGGGTGCTATACAGCTGGCGCAGTCGTCTCTCTTAAAATTTGCATCGTACGTATCCTTTCTGCAGTTAATTTCCTACCTCTCTCATGTTTAAAATTGAAAACAAAATGGAGAAAAGAAGCTGGAGATCATCAGTGTACAAAGATGAGAAATCTCTTGGCTCCAGCAGGAAGGATACAAAAGAATCTGTGGTGATAAATGCACGCGTATTTAAGTAGATATATGTACATATCCCTCATTCCAGGCCCAAATCATGCTTCTAGTGAACTAAGTGGGAGTTTTGCCAACGACCTGTGTAACTCCAGAGTATTCAACATGTACCTGAAGATTTAAGATCTCCTTTTTTTTCCAAAATGACCTTGCTCACCAGGCAATTAAATTTTTTCCAAACTTTGTAAAATTAAGACAATTGAAAAAGGCCAGGCACTATTTCTTCTGCATAACAGGTGCCAGATCTCTTATTTAACCCATTTTGCTGTGGAGGCTTACAAACAGGGTAAAAGCTCTCTTCCCCCCCGCCCCTCTGCTTCCCCTTCAGCCTTTCAAGGAAAGTTCAAGTAACATGCTTAGGTTGTTCCAAGAAAACATCAGCCTGAGATAGAAATGCTTCCAAAAGGTTGTGACTGTGTGAAATGGAATTATAATTGAGACCATTTTGTAACCCCTAGCTGTAGCTGGCCCTGTGGAGGATCTGCCAGATACACAAGGCTCCGCTTGAATCATGTGCTACTCAACCTCTAATATTGCGGAGTGATTATGAGCGATCATTCCATGATGCAGGAGAAAATCATATTTCTTAAATAGCTCATAAACAGTGTTGAAACTAGGGCCTTCAGCTGGATGTGTGCGCTATTTGCCCCACTGGAGAGCTCATATAACATTAAACTTGGACCACACTTCTTTGAAAGTTAAGGAATATGGTCCTCAGCTTTATGTAGGTCGCTGAACCCATTGGGACAGAAAGCAATCTTGAATTATGCCTTCAGCTTATTTGTGAACTGTGTATATAAACCACAAGACCAAAAAAGTAACAGCCTGTAATAGAGGCCAGCCTGAAAGTTGTTTCGTGGGGAAGATTAAAGAGGATCGAAAGAAAACCTTTGAAATTTAGGTCATGTTTTCCAATGATGCTGGCCTTTTCTCAGCTTCAAGACTTCCCCATTTTGACTTCCCATAAAATAAATTACTAAATTGAATAAATCTGCTGCTCCATGGCCCTGACTCCACCTTGCCTTACTCTTCAAAGCCTTCTCCATGATTTTAGCTGCAGCCAAAAACCATTGCCCTTTCTTCACGCCTTTGCCCAGTGCTGTGCAGGCAGCATTAGCGAGCAGCCTCAGGCGCTGGTCTGCTTCGGTCACAGCCGTTACCCCAAAATGTTTCACACTGGTTTACACTGCCGAGCTTCCCTCCGCACTGGGTTGGCACAAGTGGTGGAAGAGGGGAAAGCAGAAGGAGGAAGGAAAAATCAGGATCAGATATGAAGTGTCTGAGAGGCGGCACAGGGTAGTTTGAAGAAAGTAATGCTGCTTGCACTAGGTGATTGCACTTAAGATGCTGTAGCTGTGCATCCGACAGTAAGTATTACCATAATGCTGCTCCTTCCACTTCTCTGTTGTGTAATAGCATTGCTGAGTGCTCTGAAATGGCTGTGGCATAATGAGTTCTTACTTTTCTTGAAGAAAAAAGGGAAGGAGAGACAATGTAGTGTCAGGGATGTTGACACGAGTTTTGTATTAATTCTCTTTTTTTTTTCCCAGCAGCGCCCTGTTGAATTATAGGTGGTCTTTGGTCCATTTCTTCACTCTTTCTGCTGCTGATTTATTTCTGTGCTTTGAGAGTATTGATGATGTTTCTTTCATTGTTCCTCGCCCATTTGGCTGCTTTTTATGCTGCAGTTTGTATAATCCTCCATTTTTATTTTTTTACTGAAGTGTGAAATGTGCTAGTCATCGTACAAGATACAAAACCATAATGGAGTATGAAATATGGATGGCCTCAGACTGGAAGAATAATGTGTCTGGATTTTTTTAATGCAGTTGCAGGCACCAACCCCAAACAACCCCACTTCCCTTGGTTTTGGGGTGTATTTTTTTTTTGAGGATTTTTCTACCTGTAGGGAAACTACTTGTGTTACTGTTCTCCTTTTAAATACTGTTTGCAAAGTATTGGGCAGATGTTCAGTAATTGATGTGTCACTTCCCAAAAGGATAGGTACTTGTGGTTTTGATTGCCAGTACCCATCTTGACACTTGTTCTGGTTCTTCCTGGTATAAACCCAACTTGGGAGTGCTGGCAGGTGAGGGGGAGAGGGTTGGAGCATGCAGGCTTTTAAAGACCTGGGCAACTCTTCCCCAACCGCTGGGTTGGGTAATGGGCAGGAGAAAGACACATGTCAAGACATAGCCGAAGGTGCTCTGAAAAGGGAATGAAACACGTTGAGAGCAAATTTAACCATTGGGAAGGCTATTGCAAACAGCAAAACATGATCTGCTGAATGATTTAAGCTAGCAAAATAGTGGCATGTGCCTGTCTTTAGCAGGAGGCGTAATGAGATAGGGACAATCCTACTCTGGTACCCAAGTGACTGGAGCTGTATGGGTGGCACATCCTGTATGTGCCCTGCCTGGTAGTGTGCTTGACACAAACCACCTGCAGCTTTTCCTAACCTGCTTCTGTGTTTCCCTTTCCCCTCCTCTGCTGCCTGGCACACGTGGACTCCAGGGGGCTGCGAGCTTGACCTGGCCTGCTTCGTCCAGCTGATCAACGAGATGGGGGGATGCAGCAAGTGACTGACCTCAAGAAATGGAACAAGCTGGCAGACATGCTGCGCATCCCCAAAACTGCACAGGACAGGCTGGCCAAGCTGCAAGAAGCCTACTGCCAGTACTTGCTCTCCTATGACTCCCTCTCCCCTGAGGAGCACAAGAAACTGGAGAAGGAGGTCTTGCTGGAAAAGGAAATCTTGGAGAAGAGGAAAGGACCTTTGGAGGGACATTCGGAGAATGCCTACAAGTTCCATTCCTTGCCCCGGTTTGAGCCCAAAAATGGACTTATCAATGGTGTGGTTCACAAAAATGGCTTCCGCAACAAATTAAAAGAGGTCGACGTCCCACTGAAGACAGGCAGGCGGCGGCTCTTCGCTCAGGAAAAGGAGACCACAAAAGAGGATGAGGAAGAAGAGGAGGGAGTTCTTAGCGACTTACACAAGTGTATATACAAGGTAATGTGGCAGGCTCTGCCGATTTTGTTTTGCAGAACTGGTGGTGCTCTCATCTGGGTGGTATCCGGGTGCAAACCCAGCCAAGCTGCAGGGAGCCGAGGGGCTGCAGTGCCACCCCGAGGCATCAGCACAGCCAGCTGCTTGGGAAGGGGTGTGTGTGTGTGTTTCTGGTGGCTTTATCCTGATCTGCCTGGCTCTTGTGGGATGTCTGGAAAGGCTTGAAGGTGTTACTGTCATAACAAGATGCACTGGGCTCTTCTCCCCTTGTGAGAGTTCCCTGTATGGCTCTGCCCAGTTACCCTCACCAACAGAGTTTTTATTTTAATTTCCTAGTGATACTCAAAGTATATGTTCCGCCCTCTCATTCCTGCTTCTTCCAAGTCTCCTGGTGACTGAAGTAGTGCTCCACGTCAGAACTAACATTGTTAGAAATACTACTACGCTGAGAAAGGGCAAATTGAAATGCAAACAATATTTTCATCTGCGATGCCAGATTTTGCTCAGCACTAACGGTCACGTGGGAGCTCAGTCCTCCACATATCAAGTACATCCATTTATGAAGGAATGCAGACTCTTTCACTGTGTTTTATTTGGCTGTCTCCTTCCTACTCTAGAGCAGGACTTGGCACTGCAACTTGTAGTGCAATTCTGAGTTGTGTTGAATTGTGTAGCTGGGCTCTGAGAGAAATACGGCACTGAGTGTCTGTGCCCATAAAGGAATACGCTGTTCTTCCCCTTCCAGTCTCACTTCCATCACCAGGAAATGAAGCCAGATAGCCCAAAGTGGCTTATTGTTAAGCTATTTAGGGACTGCATGAGCTCATGACTCGAGCTTTAAAAGCTTGCTTCGGGTTTCTGTTGCAGCCTGTTACGATTTGTCAGCCCAAAAATTCTTTTACTCCAGGACTCCGACCTCAATCCTACCTTTGAAAAGCAATCTCTTTGCCATGCTGCTGTTGGAGAGCTGCTTATCTAATGACAGCAGCATTTGTAAATAGTGAAGTGGCATTTCTGTGCTTAATATCCTGTGCTTAATGATGTTAAATGAAAAATTTTATATAATTTACCCTGACTGCTGTCTGAACAGCCTCCCAATTTAGGGGGAAATACCTCTGTCTTTTCCAGTTCAAGTTCCAAGTTAAAGTTTAAAAGATACAGTGTAACTCAGAAAAGCAAGATTGGGATTTGTGATAAGTACCTTAATCAGACTTGGAAAATAAAAAAGGTAAGCAAGTAAAGCGCAGCTAGTATAACCAACCCGAGTCTGCTGAGCCCAGGCCTTGATACCAGAAGGCTGAGACCTCCCAGATTGCTGCTGCTGCTGCCCAAAAATCACTGACAGGCAGCATCACACCCTGCATGAGTCCAGCTATACTCGGTAGGAATACTTTCGTTCTGAGCATAGAAGCTGTTAGAGATGAGCAGCACTGAGCCTGTGGGCCAGTGCTCCCCCCACCCACCAAAGCAGCTGCAGCAGATGGAGCTGCTCAGGCAACATCTTGGGTTGCCTGCCATGGGGCCGGCAGCTTCCCGGACACTGGAGCTTGCCAGTTTGAATCCCATCCTGTTCTTTGTGGCGTGGAGTCTGGGGACTGCTGTCACAGGTGATGGACCAGGGAGGAAACCGGGAAATAGATCTGCAGTGTGTTTCTGAGAGATCCCTGCTGCGGTGTGCCCAGCGGGATGCCCAGTCAGTCCAAGTGCACAGAGAGGTGCATAGTTTCCTTTTCACAGCACTTGGGAGAAAGTAGAAGGACTGATGCAGGAGAACCAGTTATTTCACTTAGAGCAAGCCTCAAGGCATGGTAATAAAGAGATTATGAAACGATCTTGATGCACCAGAGCAACCCAGAAGACTAGTAAAATGACTGTACTTTGTCACTAGGGTTTTTAATAAGACTGAGATGAGGTGGTGCTGGCTCACAGCTTTAAGTAGAGGGTACTTCATGGCTTTTCATAGAACTAGCCTTTTAATCTGTCATTCTCTGTTTTTCTTGAATGATGGCATCCTTCTGTGCATATGTCTGTGGAGGGTGGGAGTGTTTCCTTACCTATTAACATGTTTCTAGGAAAACTTGAGATTTGTTTAACGGAACATATACTCTTGTTAGGTTTCCACAGATGATGGTATTGTAATGGTTCCTTTCTAAAGCACATTGCTAATTCCAATTAAAAATTAACACATACACACACACACCCCCCAAACCAAGCAAAAAAAAACCCATGCCTACCCCTTTGGTAAATGCCCAGGTCAGTAGATTGAGGGCTGGAGAAGAACATCTCAATCATATGGCAGTAGTCCAGTTTAGGCCATAAAGTCGATGCTTCAGATCACGAAGAGGCCATACCTTTTGGGTTTCACACAGCAATTTCTGCAGTCAGCACATGCTTGAGCTGAAACATGTTTTTAGAAAGAGACATCCCCTCTTCCAGGAGCAGTTACCGCCGTATCGCATGTCAAGGTTGGAGTAAATCTCTTTTGTGTTTGCCTGACTTTCTGCCAGCACTCCCAAATTATTTTCAATGTTGCTCCTTTGCAGGCTGTAAAACCTGCTGTGCTTTTAAGTGTCTGCTGCAGGCCGCTGCGCTTGCTTTCCTCACTCCTAAATGTATGGCTTTCTACCCGACTAATAAAAAGCCGTCATTTGTAAGTACGGGAAGTAAACTGCTGCCATCAAAGAAGGATCTGCTGCAAGATTTTCACTGCTCTTTCCCCAGTTGTAGCTCTGAAAATATTTTAAAAATCTGTACTGGAGCTGACTTAAAACAGCATTTGTTTCCATACAGAACAGCGTGAAGCCTAATTAGCAAACTGTTTAGAGGGACACGCAGAAGACATCACCAACACAAGTTTTTGTCTGCCCTCAACTGTCTCAGACATCCTGTGCTGAGCAATCTTCAGCTTGGCACCCAGCTTTTTTGGACTGTGCTTAACAGGGGGCCCTCCTCCCCGCCTGTGACTGCTGTGAAATATGTTATCTATCATATATTTACAGTTGCTTTAGCATCTTCAGCATTTGTAGTGTTGTGCTGTCCTTCTCTTGTGCCATCCCTCCAGGCTTGGTGCTGGTGGTGATGCTCTGGATTGGCTCTAACAGCTGATACAGAGGCCACGGAGAAGAATCAGGAGAGGAACTAGGAAATTCTGTTTCTTAAACCTTCCTCTGTCGTATTGTCACAGCAACAGAGACTCTCCTCTAGCTTGAAGCTCCCAGGACAGTTGTCAAACTGTTGAAATATTTTTTGAGGGCATTGAAAAGGGTACTTTTACTCTTCAGCAATTGATTTTTGTATTCTGCTTAAAATACTGTGTTACAGCATTTGAAATTATTGTCTGAGTTGGCATTAGAAAATTTTATGAGATCCCTGAGATTAAAAAAACCCTGAGGCCAACCAAACAGCATAAGCAGGCAACACCCCACCCCCCCTCCCAGGAGGGGAGACCTAAAAGATACCTGATTCTTGCCAGAGAGGAAGAAATGGCTATATACAGTTGTTAAGCGCTAAATGATCCTGTTTTTCCACTTCTCCACTTCCTTTTTTTCTGCTCGCTGTGTATCTACGAAGAGTATCTGTTAATCGTGGAAGATAAGCCCTTATTTTTCAGGGAAAGATGAGAGGAGGAGGCAGGCAACTGGCAGGAGGAAGCCGCTGCAGAGAGCATGTGTTGGTTTGTGAGCAGCGAGGTCTAGCTGAGGCGTAAGGACTGCTGGTGCGGGCCCTGCGTTTTACGAGAGGCTCTGTTGTAAAAGGCTGCCTCAATGAATGATTCACGAGGGCATTAAAAGATGAAGGAAATTGCTTATTGTATTGCAGAGCATCCAACTCTGAAGTTTATGGGAATCGGAGGGCCCCAGGCCCTGGGCATTTCACAAACTTTTTTGTTACAGCTAATTACGCTGCATTCAATTAAAAATGTGACAGCGCTACAACCGTAGGAGCATGGCAAAGTGATAGACTTGGCCTCTGGGGGGAAAGCTGCTTGTGTAGTTGTTTCTAGTTTACTCTCGGGCATAGTTCTGAAATCAAACACAAGAAAAGACTAAGGTGGTTGGCATATCTGTTTCATAATTGAAAAACAAGAGAGGTAACAGTCCGAGGAGTAAAACGTTAATTTACCCAGAGTTTTTAAGTCTGGAGTTGCTCAGACGGGCAACCAGGGGACAGGATGTCCGAGGAAGGAGTGATAGATCTGGCAAGGGGGCGAAGATATTTTTGACTTCATGTTTGCAGTGGTGCCCACAAACTGGTATGGCATCTGCAACTAGTGTGTTGCCTGCCACCTCTTGTGGCTGACAGCTTCTCAGGGTGCTTCCGCCCTGGAGTGGAGAAAACGGGGTAGGGATGTCCTTGTCTGGTCATCCCACTTGCTGCTTTCTGGGCTGAAAGGAGCAAGCAGGATCTCATGCCCGTGCCTTCAAGGCCTTCAGAGGATGCTTCCCAGAACATCTGGTATGTCTGAAAGACGGTATGCAGAAACTTAGGTATAGCTCAAGCAGAAAACCACGTCAGGTTCTCTTCTTGTACACCACCTGCAGAGTTCCAAGAAAGAGCACACTCATTTGGCAATTCTACTGTGTTTTTCTCTTCTCAGCTGTGTAATAACAGGCCCTGGTTCCTTGCTCTTGGGCTGCTTTTATTGAATTGAGCATAACTAGTTTTTGTAAGCAGGTGATTGTGGTAATCTTGGTAAACTCTACTTTTTGTGACCCCCTTCCATCAAATACAATACTAGTTTGATGCTGAATGTTTCTGTGAATTGCCTAAGGTGTTTTTCACCTGTTTTCAAAGTGGTCCTTTGATCACCTATTGGATTTGACTGTAAAATGCAGGTAGGGTTTCCTGCCTGTCATAGGAAGCTGGGCTATGTTGGTCATCAGTGTTTATCAAACATAGAGTGTACATGGATTTCTGGGAGCATTCACTTGGCCTTTTAGATGGTTGAGTTGGTGATTCAATGTGATGAAATTTCTTTTTCTTTTGAGGAATTTTCCCTCAGAGAAGAAATGAGCTTTAGACCCATGTGTATTCTAGAGACATTGTCATCTTTTCCCTTATCGTGATCTGGGCTTGAACATGTAAGGAAAAGAGTGAGGCCTGGGGGAACAGAGGCACATTTTTTTATTTTCACTTTGAATCTTATTTTCTTTTTCCACAGGGTAGGTCTGTTTCTTTAACAACCTTCTACCGAACAGCAAGAAACATCATGAACATGTGCTTCACAAAGGAGCCTACAGTAACTGAAGTGGAGGTGAGGCCAACACAAGGGGTGATAAAAGCTTGTATTTCAGGGGATTGAGTGTGAGGGCTCAGTATAGTTGGCGTTCAGGTATTGCCATAAGCAGTTTAAGGCTGGCTGGTGTGGGAGAAAAGTAAACGGTTGGATAGACATGGTACTGGTTCTTCCCTTTAAAATTTTCTGATGCTTTTAGTAAAGGTGTTGAACTGAGGGAGAGAAGGAAGTCTTAATCTGTCATGTGCTAAAGGACAGGAGCCAAGAAGATCTAATATCTGTCTTCTTAAGTCATTGTTGTTTTTAAGTATTCATATTCTTATTTTCAAGCAGTGTTTTATGTTTTATGAAAGCCCTCTAAAATTCTGGGATTTGTATTTCAATGAGAGAGATGCCTTGTTCAGTGAATTAAAAATGCATTACTGCTTTCTCTTCCTACAGCAAGAATACTGGCGGGTAGTGGAACAGAAAGATTGCCACGTAGCAGTGCATTGTGGAAAAGTAGATACCAACACCCACGGGAGCGGCTTTCCCGTGGGAAAATCTGAACCATTTTCAAGGTAAGACCACCAGATCCAACCTGCTCTGTCGCCTCGTGCCAGCTGCCCCATTGTGCTGAGGGGAGGTGGGGGTGTGAGGCTGGCAGGGCAGCTTGGCACTGGGGATGTTGGCACCAGGAATGTACACTGATGTGTGCCTGCCCCTTTGTCCCCCCTCAAACAGGCATGGGTGGAACCTCACAGTCCTTCCTAATAATACAGGATCCATCCTGCGACATCTTGGTGCTGTGCCTGGTAAGCAAGTCTTGTTTCTATGTTTCCAGCAGGTGTAAGTGTCCTCTGTGCATGGTCGTGTAGTCACCAAAGTCTGGTCCCTCTTTCGGGCCCCTCCTTTCACCAGCTGACCAAGTAGACACGCAGTTGTATGTAGCAAGTGGCATTTAGAGGAATGAAGGCGGGTGTGCAGATAAAGGATTAATGATTAGTTGAGCCCATGTACCTGGGAGGAACCAGCTGTGCTTGCAGGGTCCCTTTCTGGTATTGCCAGCACAGCAGTGTTCCTGCTTTGTGTTAGAGAGATGAAGGACAGAGCTGTGCAACTTCCTTACTTGCAAGCCTGGTCTGGAGTGCTGGGCGAAACAGCGCTTGAGCTTTCTAAATGAATTGTCACAGGTAGAGGACAGGTATGGTTGGACTTGACCTCAGAGGTCTTTTCCAACCTTGTGATTCTGCGAGTGCTCCACCTGCATATGTTCCATTGCAACTTACTGCTGGAAACATGAGCTGAAAGCCTAATTCAGTGTCCCGTGCAGGTGTTGAGCCTCAACAAACCAGCCAGGAAATGGGATGCCTATTTACAAGTTACATGTATGGTGTGAAGTAACCTCCTCCAATCAATGGCTCACTAAACTTGAGTTAGGGGTATTTGTAAATTCTCTAAAGAACAAAAAATTTTGCAGCTGTTAGAAAACAAACATCTTCAAAGGCACTATAATGGGCTGGTAGATATTTTGTTAGTGGAAAATGCTGAATTTGTTAAATTACTCTCTGAATTACTCACTCTGGTAGGAAGGGTCAGCTCGTGGGTAGAACAAGATTCCCAACTGAAATGTCCTCTGGAACTGTTTTTTAATGAGAACTGCAGTTACTTCAAACTCATTTTCAATCTCTTTGTTTTTAGGAGTGACAATTCCTTGGCTAAATATTGGCATGGTCTTTTCTACCTCATGCTGGTCTCGAGACCAAAATCACCTTCCATACATTGACTACTTACACACTGGTGCTGATTGCATTTGGTGGGTATTCCCATGTTTTGTTTGGTTTGCCTTCTCTGCCTGTAGTCTGGTGCTAACAGCAGCTGGTGTAGTACCATCTGCATGGATGAGCCTCTCCTAGAAGGCTCAGTGTGTGTGATTACAGATTTAAGGGAAAAACGTAGTATAAACTCCAGTGATGAAACACCCTTCCCTGGAAGAAGTTTTTCACTTTGTGTTCCGTATTCTATTCTGAGATATTTAGCAATGAACTGTTCCTGCTAGGCATAGGGTTTAATCTGTGGGAAGCTTTCATGACATGGAAGCTAAATGACAGCTCATCAAGGTAGGTTTTCCTCAGGCTGACAGACACACACGTGTCAGGCTAGCTCGGTATTGTCGCTTGTAAGATGATTGACTCCGTGCTCTGACTAAATAGGCACTGCTTTCTTATTTTACACAAAATATCTGGAACTCTCTATGTGCCAGGTCCCTGGTATTTTCTCTCAAAATAATTTTTTTTCATTAGTGTATGCTAATCATATTTATTGTGATTACACACATCATTCTAGTGTCTCTGGGTGGCCATCACCAGCGAGCTGTTAGCTACATTCCATATTTTGGAGACATTTCGTGCAAATGTGCTTAACGCTCAGCTTACTAATGGTTTGGAATATGGTGAATCCTTCCTGAATTCAGTGCACACGTAGCACTACAGTTGATGAGTTACACTGCAGTGGAAGTACAGCAGCTGAAGGAGGAATTAGAGGAAGCAGGTGCTGCTGGCATTGGTCTTCCTGACTAGGGAGGATCATTGGTGAGAGCAAGGAATGATAAGCAATATAACTGTTTCTTTATCAGAGAAAATGCAATAAATAAGAAAAGTTGATTAAATGGTGGCTGCCCCTGCCCCCCCCCCCCCCAGGTGAGAAGCTGGTTCGCTTTCAGCAGTTCCCCTTTTGAACCCTAAGGAAGCATTTTGCTCCTTGTGTGAAGAGAAAGGAGATAGGAGAAGGCCTGCAGGACCCTTCCGAAGCATCCAGGAATCCCCATGGTAGCAGTGGCAGTGTGTACTTCAGCCCTTACCTTTACCTCCTGTGTTTCTCAGCTGGTGCTGATGTCAGCAGGGCTGACCCAGCTGTCACTTGGAAGGCTCGTGGCCTGGAAAAAAGGGTTTGAAGTCTTGGAGGAAACCATTAAAACAGGAGCTCCTCTCTCTAAATATTACAAGCTTGTGAAATGTGAGTGATCGTACCAATGGGTAAAGTTAAACACTGAATTATGCTGCAGACCTAGGAGTTTTCTGTCACTTTGTGTCATGGGCAGTTCATGCCTCTTCCCCTTCTTCTGTGAATCGGGAATCTAATCTTCCTTAATAATACACTATTAGAACAAATTGCCAAGCAAGGTACATTGTCTTCAATCTTAGGTGAGTCTTTCTCCCTATGACATTCATCTAATCTTAAATGACAATAAATTCCAAACAGAAGACGTTCAGGAATGCCATAATTAAGTTCTGAGGCCACTCTTCTTACTGTGCATGTCAAAACATATGCCTTTTGGGACTGAAAAGGCTTGAATGCAGCCAGCCAGAGTTTTAGGAAAGACTTCTCTTTTTTTGTTTTTCCAAGCCAAGAAGAATAAAACCAAAGGCGGCATTTACTTTTTCTTGATGGGCTTACTATATGTGTAAGTACATAGCTCCAGATACACTCCTGATGGTGGCCTTGAAGAAGCAGAGCTAGTAAGCAGGAATAACTCCTAAGAAGGAAGAAGTGAAACTCCTTTGTCTGTAAAAGCCGTTCTTCGGCAAAGCTGCCAGGCTGGTTTCGGGCTACTATGCATTATTAGCTCATTACAATTTTTTAATATTGCAATAAAGTACTGAACTTTATTGAGGAAAAGAGTAATTTAATAACTCTAGGTCTGGTGTAATATCTGGAGTAGCCCTGACAGCATCGAGTTCAGTGGCTGTTTCAGCGATAATGAAGCAGCTGACTGGGCGCCAAAGCTCTGCTCTGGCTTGCCAAGTCCACCCAGCATCTAGAATTCTTCTCTTCCAAGGACAGATCCCTGCGGTGCTAAAACCAGTGGTGCTTCATTTACCCGTAGGTTGCTAGGTCACTGTCTAATCTCTCAGATTTACCTCCTGAAGAGGGAGCACGGGAGAACTCAATTTTCATGCAGGGCAGAGGTCGGTGACCTAACCTTTTTATTCAGGAAGAATCCTCAGTGCCCATTAAAAGCAGAAAATCTTGTGCTGCCCAAGACACTCAGAAGTCTGCGCTGGCTGCTCACTTCCCATCTTTATAAGTACATCAAGAATTGTGAGTGGAATTGCAGCATGTGCCTCAGCCCTGCCAGGAGTCATCTCTGCTGCTGCTCCTCTTCACACATCCTTCCTGCCCGTAGTTCTTCCTGGGCCCATCCTGTGAGGGATGGGCTGCTTGAATCTTGCAGCTGTTCCTGCTGTTTCCTGGTTTGAAAAGGAGAGAGCCAGCTCTGCTGTGTTCTGAATTTGAATTTAAAGTATTTTCATCACCACCACTTGAAGTCCATCGTTACAGTGTGACTTGAGCAATACTCTGCACACGTGCAGCCATGCTGCAGCTGTTACTGTCAGCAGTGCAGGTACTGCAAAGTGTTTGGTACACGGCACGCATTTAAAAGTGCTGCTGGGACTTGATCCTTCTCATGATGCTGTTCTTCCACTTCAACCTCTCTATAACCATGGGATTTCTTAGCAAAGTCCTAATCGTCGTCAGTGTGTATGTAAGGAGCCAGGCTACGTACACACCTGGGCAGCCAGCTCATTAGAGCCCTTCTTGTGGCTACTGTTAGCTGTGTGAGCTGATGTCATCTCTTCTGGTTCTTGGCTCCAAGATCAAAAAAGACAAATCAAAGGCATCGCCAGTGCAGTGAGCGGTAACGAGATGTTCAGATCCTAGGAAGTGCAGCCTCCCACAGACTAATCAAGAAGGATAGCTCAGCGTGACACATCCAAAGTTAATATTGGTGCATATTGGAAGCAAATACCCTGACAAGGTCTGTAAGGCCAGGAGAATGCTTATGAAATCAGTGGAGAGACTGGATGGATGACGAGGAAGCTGCACCCTTTCCTGAAGATCTTCCCAGATTCTTTCTCTTCTCTTCTTGCCAAGTTTGGAAAAACCTCTGTGTGTGTGTCTGGTGTGGGGACAGACAGGATCCTGGGAACAGGTATCTCGTGGGTGGACATAAACCGTTCTGGCAGGGTGCAAGCAAGAGTAGAGACTAATCATCACCATATCTCCTCCCCGCATCCAGCAAAATAGCAGTTCTGGGAACGTGTGAAGCTGAGACGTGAGACTCCTGCAGTACTTCTTGTCACTTCTGCGTAGGGAGCACTGCTGGCAGTGAACACTGAGGGGACAGCTGCTTCCTTGGCTTCTAAAGGAGAGGAGGATGTGCAGTCCAGCGGAGTTTTAAGTCTCTCTTGCTGCTTTGGCTGCTCTTAGTCAGGTCATTCTTAGACTGCAAGGGGGAGGAGGGATTTGGAATTAGTTTAGTAAGGAAGGCAGAAGGTCTTAGGTTACTTTGTGTACTTAAGAGTAAAGTTGATTTGTGGTTTCTTGATTGTTATGGGCAGGAAACTTTTACATGAAAACATTTCTTTGGTTGAGGCACAGGTAGTAAATGCAGCCATTTATGGTAAAGGTATAATAACATATATTGGTTCTTATGAGATGCAACCCTCTGGCCCTAACTGGCTGGTTTGGTGCTGCTGAATTATCATTCTAGTGCCGATTTCTGTCCTCTGATTTGACAGAGCTCTGGAGTTTTCACATTTCTGTTCTGGGGTATTTGTGTCCTTTGGCATCCAGCGAGCGCCGACAGACTGAGTCTAAATAAACAGCTTCCCGTGACTCCTCAGTGTTTTACTGAAAAGAATGGCATGAGAAAGCCCGTGTTTGATTTCTTTCTTTTAATCCATGTCCTGCTCTGAATTGCCTGTTACTGTGTAGCTGTGGACCATTATTTACTCCACAGTAAATCTTTCTTTTTCCCTCTGACAAAACACCAGGTATTGCATTCCTGCTGCGGAGGAGAACAAACTTGATGATGTGGTACATACCCTGCTGCAAGCCAATGGCACTCCAGGGCTGGAAATGCTTGAAAGTAACGTAATGGTAGGTTAGCACTGAGAGAGGTGTTCCCATTTGAGAACCCAAGGCTCATCAGAGGGCTGGGCAGTTGGGGATTTATTTTGGTTTTGTCTTAACACTGCAGTGATGCAGAGGCCATTGCTAAAATCTGGCTGCTTTCTGCTTGTGGCGTTTACCCATATGGCGTTTTTCTAAAAAGGCTCAAGTGATAATGTGATGAAATAAACCCAGTGCAATAAATGCACATTCCTTATGCTGTCTGTGATGCATTTCACCTCACAAAGGGAGTGTTTCATAATCAATTAATCCGCTGTGACTGACATTTTATGATGCCAGCATGAATATGAGAAGCCTAGAACATGTAAGGATTTCAAAGTCTTTTTGGCTCCCTCATTGATTTGGTGGATAACAATTTCCATTTAGTGCATTGAAGTGTAAAACTGGGAGCCCCCAGCTAAAACATCTCCCTCAGCTACCCACGCTGTACCTCTCTAATGGAAGTGTGGGTAGGAAGGTGGATTCAATGTCAAGCCTGCCTGGAAAAGATCTAGGCGCAAACCCAAAGGGCCCGCGTTCCTTTCTGTGGTGGCAGCGAGCATTGCTCTGAGGAGGCTTTGTGTCTGAGGTCGTTTGGCAACTGAAAGTTTAAACTGTTGGGTTCAGAAGAGCCACTTGTGAAATTCTCCCTCCAAGCCCTAAGCAGAAGCGGGGAGAGAGAAAGCCAGTGCAGCTGAGCTATAGCGGGGCGAGTAGCAGCGTCGTGGCAGTGAAGGGCATCTGATGGCAAAAGAAAGTTCTGATTGATTTGTTTTTCTGTTTTACTTTCATGTCTTTCTAGATCTCCCCAGAAATCTTGTGTAAGGAGGGGATCAGGGTGCACCGTACTGTACAGCAGAGCGGGCAGTTTGTTGTCTGTTTTCCTGGATCCTTTGTGTCTAAAGTGTGTTGTGGCTACAGTGTTTCTGAAACGGTGCACTTTGCTACCACCCAGTGGACAAGCATGGGCTTTAAAACAGCCAAGGTAAGTTGAGAAAAGGGAGGTAAAATGGATTCGCAGCCCTGCCATCTGTAACACCACAGCAAACCAGACATTCCGGGACTGGTAGTACTGGGAGACTAGTGCGACTGCGTCTGTCTTTGTGGACTGTTAAATGAAAGAAAGGAAACGGTTCTGCAAGGCGTAGGCCGGTCTGGTGTTCTCAGAAACGCGGCTGAGGTAATAATCGATGGCTAAAAAACTTCTGTGTATTAAAAACATTCAGAAGATTGTTATGCCTGCAGACTACTTTGCAAGGAAGCTTTTCAAAAATCCCTTCAGAGCCGGTGACAATATATTGTATTATGCTTACTGATTTGTTTTTTAAATGATGTTTTCTAGAACCATTAGAATCTCAGGTGCAAATATCTGAATAACTGTGCTTGTTAGCTCCTACAAAGGCAGAGCCGGTTAATACTCCCAGCTGCACTGCTTGTCTTGCTCTGCCCCTTCATTCAGGAAAAGCTGTTGATCAGGGCGATTTCAATTTTAAGTGACTTGAAATTCCTTAGGTTCACTGACCAGCCCCCTCTGGTACTACTAAGCTGTAAATAAACTTCCTTCCCCTTCCCTTTTCACACAATGGAGGCAGGTTGTCTGCAAAAACAGATGGGTTAATTGCCCAATCCTCATGGTTTTGGCTAGTTTTCTGTTCTGGGACAAAGAATATATGTCGCCAGTTGTGTTCTTAACCTCCTCAAATGGACTGTGGGTTACAGATGCTATTTTGGTAGTGTTTTATAGCTAGGCCACTAGTCAATTATCATTTACAGCTTCAGACCAAGTGGTTAGTGAGTAATTAAATGTAATATGTCCACAGTTAGGTTTTGGTTCTTTATGATTAACGGAATTCTTCCAACCTGGTTATACTAACTGTATATTAACTTAGTTTGAAATAAAAGGTTATTTTATTACAGATTTATTTTGGGGGAAGGTGGGGATTGTATATGTGTGTAGGTAAGGAATGAGAATCGTGAGCTAACGTTTTCTGTCTGAAGGTACACTATTACATTAACTCCATACGCTGTATTTATTGCTCTGCTGAACACTTGTTTGATATTGTGAAAACGCCACTCCTGTAAGAGACAGAAATCACTATGCAGCAATTAAAAAAGCTCTTCTTGGTGCCTCAAATTCTGAAGAACAGTTTCTTTTGGTTAATTTTCAAGAGCTTTGCACTGGGTAAACATAAACTGACCGAAAAGCCAGCAGATCCCAATCAGAGATAACCTACCTTGGGAACTGAAGTCACAGCTCTCTCAAACTTTACAAGAACCACAGATACATGTTTATATCAAAACACCTGTGGAAACACCTATGGCATTGTTCTTTGGGTTTGGTTTGGGTTTTATTTCCACCCTCTCCTTCCCTCAAACTATCCTGTGTTCTTAACTCCCGTACATTTTGGAAATTCTCCCTAGCTTCCTTCACTTTGACAAGGCATGTTGCCCTTTTCCAAGGCTGGGCCTGGGATGGTGCTTTTCAGAGGTCACGAGACGTTGCGTGTAACGAGCAAGATTCCCCTCTCGGATTGGTAACGGACTCCCTGACAAACAGCTGTCCTCCTGTCTGTTCTCCACAGCACAACTGAGGGTTTTAAGCTGTTTGATGCATTAACTTTGTTTCCCTTCTGTGATACTGTGACCGATTTTTTTTTTTTTTTATAGTGACTTTATATTACTAAACGATGTTGTTTCTGTATTGAATGGCTGCTCAGTCTCCTTTAATACATGTAAAAATGAAATTGTGCATCTGAACTGGCGTTGATTTCAGTTTATAAAGAGTCGGGATCCCTGTTGGAATACAAGAGTTTGTGTAAAGGGACAGGCAGGTTTCACCTAAACCATGAGTGGAAGTAGGTTGCTGCCTTTTACTTGTTACAGCTCTTGAAATTTCCAACAAAGGATGAGGAGAAGGTTTACAAGTCTGGTGGAAGAATTTGTGCTTGGAATGGCAAAGGCTAACTCCATACCCCTGAATAAGGCATTGGGCAAACTCAGTAAAAACTCACCTACGAAATGGAAAACCAGAGGTCGGGCTGGCTGAACACGCTCTGGTCTAGAGGTCGGGAAATAAGGAATGTCTAGGTTTAAAGCAGGGCCTACCACGAACTTGGTGGACAGAGGAGACTTGGCTGGTACTGTAATACAAGAGGAAGTAGTACATAGTACTCCGTCACCAGCGGCAGAATCCCCATGTCCACATCTTCCCACCCTAAATAGGAAAAGCATGGGATTGGCACTGTGCTCCAGACTGTCCAGCCAGGGTGCTGGCAGGGTCTTTATATGTATCCCCCAAGTTTTAATTGGGTGAGGAACGTGCCTTTAAAACACCACGCAGTTCCTATGGCAGAGCTGATCGTGTTGCTTTCAGCTGAACCCAGATGGGAAGAGGCGCTCCAGAAGTGTGTCTGGTGTGCTTCAGACGCAGGTGGTGGTGGTGGTGTGGCCACAGGACCAGGCTAGCCTGCTACCAAGTAAAGGCATTGGCATTACACATGGTGTCCTGTGGATGTTTGGGTCGTCTGTCGCACTGCACATCCATGCTTCCTGCTGTGCCCTCCTGGAGGTGTGTAGGCATAGCCGGTGTCCTACCAAAGGAGACAGAGAAGCGGTGAGGAGAGGACATACAATGGTAATGGGAAATGCTGCTGTCCTCCCCCTAGCCTAGGAATAGGGACTGTGTTGGAGTGTGGTGCCAGAGACAAAATGGATTCAGGGAGCAGCTAATTGGGAAATCCACACGAGAAGAAACTGTCGTCTCGCTTCTCAGCCAGGGTGGAGCCCAGTTCAAAACACGGCTATCAAATAGCTGCGCTGTGATGGTGAGCAGAGATTAAGACCCTTGAAAGAGCAGTAAAATGCAAAATGCCCACTACTGTGGTGTTTCATTTCAAAAGGCAGCCTCATGTAACACTGAGGAAGCTTGTTAAATTGAGAATGCAGAAGAAAGGGTTCTGTGCTTGCATGCGGCATGGAAATCGTTTAAAGATGCCACATCAGAGGCTCACAACACGTGCACGTTGCCTAGCGAAAGAATTTCAGAGGGCAGAGTTCCCCCCTAGACTTGGCCTGGCTGAACATTGTGAGAAAGGAGTCTGTTTGAAATGAGCCCAAAAAATCCCATTTGTGTCCAGAAGCTGAAAATGCCAATAAACCCACGGCTCTAGCAAGAGGCAGGGGAATACACACAAATGCAGACCAGAAAGAAGTTTTTGAAGAACAACTTGCTGAAGGCCGAAGTTAAAAAGGAATGTAGGAAAGAGTAAGACCTGGGCAATCAACATGGCCTTTGCAGTGAGGTCATGGCCCTGGGCCTCAAAACTTTTTGGAAGGTTGTTTGGCAAATGTTCCTGTTGACGGAGTCTGTGAGCATTTCTGGAAGACTTTTCATGATGTTCCTCAGCCAAAGGCTCTTAAAGAAATTCATCAGCTGAAGGATGAGGGGGAGTGATGGGGCACCAAAACCGTAACTGATTGAAGGAGAAGCAGAGGGTGGGAACAAATGGTCAGTTTTTATCACGGAGGGAGGTCTCTTTCTGCGTTCCTCAGGAACTTGTACCAAGACAGTTCAACATATCTGTAAATAGCCTACAAGGGGAACTAATAGCAAAACCAATCCTTTATGCTGAGGAAAGTCATGGTTATAAGAGCAAAAATTAAAGCTATGAGGTGTTACAGAAAGATTTAATCGTCAGTGAGACAGTGGGTTGCTAAATTTTAAATGACTCAGCAGTAAATATATAATCCTCATTTGACAGACCCAAGGATGGGCTCTAAATGAGCTCTTGCTGCTGGGAAAACTGGCCTTTGGATTTGTGTGGAGCTGCCAGCCAAGAGCTCCGGAGAGGCTTAATATAATCATTTATGTTGGGGCTTGGAAGTGGAGAACAGAGAACAAAGCAGAAAACTTGCTGTGGTGCTGGGTAGGCTCTTGGTATGGCCATAGCTTGAGTTACCTGTGCAATACCGAGTCCCTGACTGCAAAAGGAATATGGAGGAAAGCACGGCAGAGATTGGTATAAATTAGTCTCTGCATTAAATATGAGGGCTGCTCAGCCTGGAGAACTAATGACTGAGACACATACACGATAGGAGGATTGTATCACAAGTGGCAGGGTGATGGTAATTACAATATGGATGCTTACGTCTCTCAAAACATTGAAGAACCTGTCGTTACAAGAAGCAATCAGGCAGCAGGTCAAAAGCAAACACAAGTCAGTCTTAAAACGTATCCGTGTATTTCAGTGCTGTCGGGAAGAGAAAAGCACACGTGGACTCAGAAACCAGGATACACACCCGGATACAGCGAGTTGTGCTGAAAGCTGAGCACACCCGTCCTGGGCTCAGGAGGTCCCTGAGCTGCCAGCCCCCAGGAGCACACCTCACTTCTTTCTGTAGCCAGCTGCCATGGCCGTTGATCCCACCCGCGCCTGTTGCCTCTGCAGGCTTTAGATCTGGCTGGGAGTGGCTCCTCTCGTGCAGCCTCGGACAATGCACAAAGCAAACCCGACGTGCCACAACACATCCTGTTCCGCTCCTAAAATGCAGCTGTCCTGAGCCCAGGCAGGCTCCAGCAGAACCTGCCAAAGAATGCCCTTCTTGCCTCTGACCCTCTTCTGAAAGTTGTTTGTTCAGCAAAGGTTACTAAACCATTTGATTATAGATAAATAGAGAGGTAGGTAGGTAGATAGATAGTTAATTAGTTATCACATCAGTGGGTGGTTGTGACAACAGAAATGCCAACAACATGTAATTAGGGTGACAAAATAGGGCAGGAAAAAATTAAAGACAATTCTTTGGTTTTGTTTGTGCTAAGTAGGTATTTGGTGGGTTTAACTCTTAACCAAAATTCACCTTCACATTATGCCCCAGTGCTGGTGTCATTTGAAAGTTCTGACTCTTTATAAACCAAAACATACCTCTTTGATACTTGGGAAGCTCTAGACTTTCCCAGCTGCACAGTGCATTGGGAAATTTGCCTATGTAGGAGTTTTTGAAAGGGTTTAAGCCACCAAAGCCAGTCGGTTGGTAGCGATGGGAATGACAGGTGTTGCTTACAAAGGGAAGAACTGGTAACAGGCAGAACTGAGTCCCCCTCCTTTGCCTGCTGTCTCTGTCCCCGGACATCTGCCTGTTCTGCTAGTTGTCTTCTTGATGTTTTAAAAGATGCAAAATACTGGCTGTCCTGGGCTTCACGCAGGTCAGAAGATGAGGTCTTACCAGGGGGCTGGGAGTGCCAGTGGTGATTTGCTGAGCTGAAGTGGTTGGGTTACCTTGCTTGGCCTCCACAGTATTAGGGAGGGAATTGTGAGGTGTTTGCTGGCTGCTCCTCTTCAGTGAAGTGCATGCTAATCTCTGCCCAGGCAGCCTTCCTATTTTCTTGACATCTCAACGTCTTTTTCTTGACACTGTTTTCTTCACAGTGTCTTTTCCACTGATGAAGTTTTAATTTTCTTATTTGTAAAAGGTATACCTCAAGTGTGGTGACACTGGAGTTACCCGCGTTGTGCTTCACTCTCTCTGTATTAAGCTGTGGTTGGACTCGATGATCCAAAGGGTCTCTTCCAACCCAGGTGATTCTGTGATTCTATATGGAGGCTTCGCCTATCTAGGCTGAGAGAGTTGGGGTGGTTCAGCCTGGAGAAGGCTCCAGGAAGACCTTATAGCAGCCTTCCAGTACATGAAAGGGGCCTGTAGGAAAGCAGAGGAAGAACTGTTCAAGAGGACATGTAGCAGTAGGATGAAGGGTAATGGTTTTAAACTAGAAAAGGGGAGATTTAGGCTGGATATTAAGAACGAGTTCTTCAGTGAGCGTGGTGGATCACTGGAACAGGCTGCCCAGAGAGGCAGTGGAGGCCCCATCCCTGGAGATACTCAAGGTCAAGCTTGGTGGGGCTCTGAGCGACCTGATGTAGTGAAGATGTCCCTGCTTACTGCAGGGGGTTGGACTAGGTGGCCTTTAAAGGTCCCTTCTGACCTAACACATTCTGTGATTCCATAAATGTCACAGTAAAGCACTGAAGAAGAGGTAGCCTCACGGTTCGATTTCTCAGCATACACGCCGCCCTGTGTTGCTGCTGTTTTGCTCAGTTGGTGACTTTGAAGGAAAACAAAACATAAGATACAGCGGGCACCAGGGAAAGCGGGTGGCTGTCGCTGTGTGCTTGGTGCATCAGTTCACCCACAGCTCGTGCAGAAAATCTTCTTTCACACCCCTTTCAGCGGGAAGAGCCGGTTCAGCGCCGCGCTGGGGCACCTGGCTTCCCACTGAAAGGACCGAGCCCTTCTAATCAGTGATTACTTCCACAGGAAGCTCTGTGCTGGGTCTTTTTTTGGGCTATCGAAAGTGTCTCCTCTTAGTTGTTTTAAAAGGCTCTGTGGAATTCCTTCTAGGTAACTGTTTGGTTTTAAACTTGCTTAAGAGCTAATTTGGCAATTTCTGTCCCAGGAAATGAAGAGACGACGTATAGCCAAACCATTTTCAATGGAGAAGCTGCTTTATCAGATTGCAACAGCAGAAGCAAAGAAGGAAAACGGACCGACTCTGAGTACGATATCGTCACTTCTTGGAGAGCTCAGGTAACGAATGGGGGGGCTGCTGTACCTATTTTGTTTTCGTTGACAGACTCCAGAGGTGGATGACGTAAGTAACCATTTCAGACGCATGTCTTGCACCTACTTAACCCGGCAAAAGCCCAGCAAATGTACTTGAAGACAGCCAGACGTGGAAGAAGCAGTTTCCTTGGCTGTGTGTGATGTGAGCGTGCCCGTGGTTAGGATCTCTTACTCTGAGAATTCCCTACTTCGGGCACCTCCAAAGAATTAAAACTACGGTCTGCCCTGGGGTTTGGTTTTGTCGATTCTCGGTGCTGAGAGTCAAGACTTCCCGGTGGGTCAGGTGAGCGCTGCGGTGCCAGGCGGTTAAATACCTTTCTTCAGTTTTTCAGCCTCTTGGCATCAGCAGCCACTGTCAGTCCGTGGCTGCCACGGGCTGAGCACCAGGAACCCTTGTCATCAGCACCAGGATCCTTACGCTACAGCATTAGAAGGTACTCTGTATACGGAGAGTTGATTGAAACCAGAGTGAGTGAGCAGCTCAGGCGTGGGTGCTAACGCATCCTGCTTTAGAGCTTGAATGTTTTACAGAAAAAAAACAAGCCTTACGCTCCTTTTTCTCTCCAGTATTAATGAAAAATGTTTAAGGTTTCTCATAAGATAGGTAAAAAAAAAAAATATAATGTTGCCTGGCTTCCTGTGTAATGATCTTCTCTTTTGTTCCCTACCATGTAGTTGCTACCTATCTTTCAAGTTTGTGACAACTGGTACTCGAGATGTCAAGAAAGTTTTGATGAATGGAATCTACAAACTGTATTTAACTAACTAGCATGTTCATTTGGAAAATTCCCAGTGACATATTGAAGGGGAAAACAGCCCATGCGTTGTTTTAGTGTTGAGAAAGAGATACAAAGAGGTGCACTGACTGCTTTACCTGCAGCTGGCTCCCCTGTGAGAATAAACCACTTCCAAGTGCTTTTTTTTCCTTTTTTTCTTCTTTTTTCTTTTTTTTTTTTTCCCCTTGAAGAGGAAAAGTCCACAAGTGCGAAAGGTGAAACAGGAATGTTGGTGCTTGCTGTTAGACCTTCACATCGACCTCTATCAGAGTGGTTCTCAAACTTGTTCTTATGCTTAGGTTGGAATTCTCTGGAGGATCCCAGTCCTTCCTGTGCCGGCTTACGTAAAACAAAATCCCAAACAACACAACCTGAAAACACCCAAACCACCAAAGTGGAGCACTGTACCATTTTTTTCTCCTTTGTTTTGTTTTGCTTGTTTGTTCTGTGTCTTTTGCTGCCTCCTCTCCTGACCTGCCGTGGTTGCTCAGTTTGCCCATGCCATTTGCTTAGCTTGGCTCTCCACCCATCGTCAGCTGTGCCTGGTGGGAGCTTTTTTATCCTCCTGTTCCATCTGCTCAGCTCGCTCCACACTAGCTGTCTTCCACTCAGCTCCAACCTGACCTGCTCTCCTGATGCTGCATAGTTCAGCATAGGGAGTATTGTCCACCTTGCAGACGCTGTTGGTGAAGGGCAGCTTGGGGGCTTGGTCTTCACTCTTAATTGACATCTCCTCCTTTTTCCCCGGGTGTGCAGCGAGATCTTCCTCTTTTGGCACAGTCCCTTGCCCTGCTCCCCCTTCCCTGCCTGAAGCACCTCCTTGGTTCGGCTCTGCCTCCTGGTGAAGGTGGCTCTGTTACTCCTGGCAGTACCCGCCACTCCTCCTCAAGGTGGCTTTTGGCAACTTCAGGAATGGCAGTCCTGTTAGCCACATCTCCCGACTCCACACGGCCCGAGCACCCATTGACCTCCAGGAAGCACTCGGCAGTCCCCAGTTCTCTGTGGAGCAGTTTGAGAACCACTGGCTTGATACAGTGGTCACTGTTAAAATCCAAAGCTAGCTTCTGCAGTCAGGCAGCATTTTGGTGGTGCTGGGCTGCCTCTCACCATGCGTAGGGAATTGGCACCAGCCTCCAACAACTCCACTCAGGGCTTTGCTGTGTGCAGCTAAGGTTTCGGTGACGATCGTGGCAAGCGGGTGATGTGTATGTGGCTTTGTGGCGCTGTGAGGCGATGCCAGGGTCTAACTGCTTAAAATGTTTGCAGGGACACGGAGCTGAGGCAGCGGCGGCAGCTTTACGAGGCTGGGCTCCACTCTTCAGCGCGCTACGGCAGCCATGACAGCAGCAGCACGGGGATGGATGGGAAGAAAAAGCCTCGAAAGTGGTTGCAGTTAGAAACGTCGGAGAGGAGGTGTCAGATCTGCCAGCACCTGTGCTATCTCTCCATGGTGAGTAGCACCCCTGGCTCTGCTGGGGCACTGCCCTCCCCACCCCTGCCTGAACAGACTAGAAGCATTTGTGAGACTGCCCCTGGACGGCAGCATCCCGGTCACACACACGAGGGGCAGGGCTGGTGATGTGGGAACACTCGCTGCCTTAGGCAGTAGTGACAGAATACAACCGCTGGTGTCAGCTCGCTTCCCCCCGCTGTGCGGAAAGGATGAACCGGCTGCTGGGCTGCTCCCAGGTGCCCACGAGTGTGACTGCACTGCTCTAGGAGGGGGAACACAGATACCTGTAGGTTGCCAGCAGTAGTAACTCATGGCAGAACAGCTCTTGGGATGAGCTAGCAACTCAGATGTACGCCCCAAGTCTGGGGCACACAGCTACGGTCCCGGCTGCCCCCTGAGTTTCGGTGCAGGCCAAGTCGTGGGGTAGATGTACCCTGCCAGTCAAGCCAAGGTGCTGCTTGCCAGCCCCTACTGCACAAACAGAAGTCCTGCCTGTAAGCTTTTCTCCCTTCTTAGAGGCAACTGCCTACTGGCTCTTGAAGGCTTTTACCTGTACGCAGAACGCCTGGACACAGGGCAGTTTGATTAGGAATACCCAAGGCCCCTTCCACAGCCTCCCGTACCGCTGAATTCCAAGCTCAGACACTTCAGTAAACATCACATGGTGCATGCATGCCCGCATTCAGCCCTTTCTTCCTGACACTTTTGGCTGCTGGAGCTTACAAACATTAACGCTTCTAGCAGGACTGCGATGCAGCAGTGGTTAAATGGTGAGCTGTGGCTGTTTCCCTCCATGGGACGGAACACGCGGGGTTCGTATGCGTCCTTAGACCACTGAGCAGCTGCAACACAGTTAAGAAGGACTAGTTTGAAGTAACATTGAGTTTGTATTAAAGAAAAAAGCCCCAGTGGACCAACCTGAACCTCTTAATTCTGGTCCCTTGGCTCTGGAGGACAGGTCACCAAGGGAAGAACTCTTCTTTCTTGTCTTTGTCACTTCTTAGCAGTTCCAAAGGACAAAAAATCAACTTGGCCGCCAGGTTTGAAGCTGAATGTGCTTGGCAGGCAGCCAGCTGAGCACATGTGGGCTCTGCTGAAGGAGAGGGTAGCTGGGGAGTCTTGTGCCTGAGCCTCTGATGTCATCCTGACTTGAATCAGCATTTCTAGTAATGGCAAACAGCCGCTTCAGGAACTCTTTAGGCAACGTGTTAGGTATCTATAAAGCTTTGTGCATACGTCGCTGCTTGGGTTTGGCCTTTGTTACTAGCGGTGGGTTTTCTGAAAATTACACTGTGCCTATTTGCCAGCATTAGCACAGAAAGAGGGATGGACAGGTGCTGCTGCTGCTGCTTCCACAGTCTGAATGGTTTCACAGCGTGGAACACCACTTGTTTAACGCTGCCTCCCACTAACTGGTAGCAAAATAAAGGTTTTACTAATTCACAGGCTAAGGTAACGCAGCCACAGTTGGGAGCTCACTGCACTTCCTTCTCCCCCTGCCCTGCATTTCCATACAGGTTGTACAGGAGAACGAGAATGTTGTCTTCTGCTTGGAGTGTGCCCTGCGGCATGTGGAGAAACAGAAGTCGTGTCGGGGACTGAAAATGATGTACCGTTACGATGAGGTCTGTATGGCACAGCTTTGCCCTGGCAGGGGATTTAGCTCTGCTGTTGTCCTGTCGTGAGCTCAGGAAGTTGTGCTTTGCTTTTTTTGTGTTTTTTGGGGGGGAGTGGGGAAGAAGGTGCTTTGTTATCAGCTAAGTAAAAGAAATAGCAGGGAGCAGGATTATGAAGCTGAAACCCGATGCACAAACTGCATGAGTGTGGGTTATGGGGCAGAGAGTGCCATGGGGTGCAGCAGAACACGAGGCTCTGCTGTGACTGGCTCAGTGTGACAGCTCTGTGCTTTAGGAAAGCCTCTTCTTATTGGGGACTGAACATTCTCCAGTCCAGCCTCTGAGCCGGTTTTAAGGCAAACTTGTACACGAGAGGTTGGTCCAGCAATGGCTTCAAGCCAGTGAATCATCACAGGAGCCACGGTGGTGACTTAGGGCTGTGCCTGGGTGTTGGTGTATGTGGTCACCTGCTGAGGCAGCTCCACGGCTGCACAGTGTGTGCAGGGGTGGGAGGGGGTCATGTTGTTTGCCAGCTGGGGAGAGTGAAGCAGTGGGGGAAAGTACAGAACGAGCTCCTTGTGCTCAGTGCTGGCACAAGTGGGTTTTTGAACCAGGATTCTCTGCAGGACCTGATGCGGGCACAGAGAGGTGCTGGGACTGGGGGGGAACTGAAAGGTTAATGTCAGTCCAGGGGAGGCCTTGTGCCTTCATTCTTTAACTGTGGGCTCTGTCCTGGGGTCAAGTACTGTGGATAGAACCAAGCAGACCCTGAGAAATGCAGACAGCGGTGAAGCTGCCCTCGTATTCCTTAAACAAACAGCAAAGAGCTTTAGGCTGCTGTTGGGCAAAGTGAACAGATTCCTCTTTGTGATTGTTCTGCCCCCCGTCTGCACAGCTCTGTTAACGCTATGCTGGCCTTCCATTTCTGACCCCAGGGCCCCCCACCTGCTTTCTCCTTGCTTCCCCCCACCAATTAGGTGCTTTCCAGAGAAAGAGCCGATGCTAAATCGCGTTCCGTTTTTCCCTGCTTCCCAAACAGGAACAAATAATCAGTCTGGTCAATCAGATCTGTGGGAAAGTATCTGGTAAGAACGGCAGCATTGAGAACTGTATCAGCAAGCCTACACCAAAAAGAGGACCTCGTAAGAGAGCGACAGTCGATGTGCCATCATCTAGGCTTTCATCCTCCAGTTCATCCAAAAGTGCTTCAAGTTAATCCTGAAGATGCCAACACTCTCATTTTGTCAATTTATATATATTTTTTGTAATTATTATACCATAGTTTGGAGTACTTGCTGTAGAATACAAGCTGTCTTTGCACTAGCTCTAAAGAAGATTTTCTTCTGGTTTTAGAGAACTAATTTTGTTTTAGCATTAAACTGTTGGAATTTTTTTGTTTTGGTTTTTTTTTTTGTACTTAGACTAGATAGATACAGCAGTCTGGGTTTTTTTAAACTGCCGTACGGTCACTGTTTTAAAAACCGGCGAGGGGGC
Source organism: Hypotaenidia okinawae (assembly GCA_027925045.1). Lineage (NCBI taxonomy): Eukaryota > Metazoa > Chordata > Aves > Gruiformes > Rallidae > Hypotaenidia > Hypotaenidia okinawae. The sequence goes on from BSDF01000002.1 coordinate 68,184,017, forward strand.
TGATAAAATACTAATTTGTACTGTCCCTGTGGCTGAAGAAATTTAAAAAAAAGCCTTTTTTGGTAACTGTGAAGAAAAAGAAAAAAGGCTTTTAACCCATTTTTTGAATAGGTTATAAAGTTTGATGTGTTTTATAATTTGTTCTCCAGTCATGTGAGCAGATTTTTTCTAGAGGGGAAGGGATAGGAGACAAAAACTTGAAAGAAATTGCTTTACTTTGGCTGTCTTTTATTCTGTCACGGCGAGAGAGTTTTGTAATTTTTTAAATTGGAGAATACACACTTTCTTTTGGGAGGTTACGGCAGCTGAAGATGGACTTTGTTTCCTAACTGTAGGCAAAAGGAGGAGATTTGGAGTATGTTCTCTTTTACCAGCACATCACTATGCATCTGTTTTGAGGGGGAAAAAAAATAAAATTTAAAAAGTTTAAAAAAAAAAAAAAAAGGAGAAAAAAAAAAAAAAAGACTGCCTGCCTTGAGGAGTCACGTGAGGGAAAACTGTGCCTGATTTCATTAGGAAATCCATTCTGTTATTTTTTGGTGCTGTTGGCTACTTTATCAAAAAACCCTTCAATAGCATCCTTTAAAAGAAAAAAAACAAAAAAGAAGAAAAAAAAAAGAAGAAAAAAAAGAAAAAGTGATTGAAGCCATAAGTGCTTCTTTTGTCATAGACGTGCAATCTTTCTAACATTCCATTTCCATTCCACTGCTCTTTTTCACACCTTCACACACAGTCAAGCATTAACTTTTTGTTTTGAGTTCGTGTTGTTGTATCGATCACCTTTAGAGCCACTAGCAGGTCTGCATCTTTCTTTTGAATGTGAAAATGCATTTGCTTTTCATCTTGTCTAGTTTTATTTTTTTTTCCTCTTCATGTTGTAACAAAACAAAAACAAAAAAAAAAAAAAGAAAAAAAAAATCACACCTTTTGTACATATGCCTGTAAATTTTTTTAAATACTTGAGCCTTTTCTTGGGGTGGGGGGAGGGGCGGCGAGGAGACAAGATGAAGAAAAGCCTTACGTTTCACTTTCTTCATCGGTTGGATTGGATGCTTACAGGGTTTTTCTTGTAACATTTATAAGTGCTGCTTACATCACTGAACAACAACAAAAAATAATAATGGAGTAGCTGTTGCCCTTTTCTGGTTGTGTGTACAGTATGTGTGGAATAAAAAAGGGAAAATGTTTTCACAAACTGTTTTGTTTCGTAATTGAATTCAGCGATACCGTAGCTACCCATATTGCACTGAGCTTGCCAGTGGTGACTGTCAGGAAAGTCCTATAATACAATTTGTTGGTTGTTGTTGCAGAAGACTGAACTGTTTTGGAATATTTAACAATAACATAAACAGAGTCAAGTGTTTTCAAATGTGGTTGTCTGGTTTTTATGGCCTTGCTGTGTACTTTTCCCTCTTGACAGTAAACTTCTGACTATGGCTTACAGTTTGACATTTAATTTATTAGCGCTGCTCTGCTCTCTTTCCTTGTAAGGAAAGACTTCATGTTGTTTATTGCCAGTTTTTTGTTTACTTTCCAGGTTTGTACTACGAGGTTTAATAAAAAAACAAAACTTTTTTGGACATTTTGTCTGTCTTCTGGAAAGTGAGTGAGTAAAGCTAAAGCTCTCCTCCAAGACCAGTTTCTTTCAACAGCTTTCCTTTCCCAGAGAGGGGCCAGGAAACACACTGCCAGGCAAGGGGAACCGGAGCGTGTCCTGAAGGAGAGCGGCCGCTTCCCGAGCGGCAGCGGTAGGCGCCGCCTTCCTCCCCCAGCCTGGGCTTTCCTGGGGCAGGGCTGGGGAAGGGATCCGCACCCCAGCTCGTCCTTGTCCTTCTACTTACGCCGCCGTCTCTGATTACATTCCTTCCCTCCGCGCAGGAAGAGCAGGAGCCGGGAGCCTTCTCAAAGCAGAGCAGGTCCCTGCAAACAGAGCGTGAGACTCGACAACAAACAGGTGTTAGACATGGTCAGACCTGGAGCCCGGAGAGGAAAATGGCTGCAGGGAAAGAGCATCACTAGAGGTCCTATGGTTTACAAAATGTACTCACTGAATTTATAATTCACTGGGGTTTATTTTCCCGAGCTTGCAGTGCTGCAGTCAAACAGCTGTTACCACGAAAAAGTGAATTACACTGGTGCTCAGAATAAATAACCTTTTCTTCTTTCCCCCCACCTGCTGAATTAGTCTCCTCTGGTCGCTGTCACAGATGAAATACTTGGGTAATCAAGTAAAAGACAGGGTTGGGATAGAAATACTTTATTTTATCTTGAAAGAGGAGTAAGTTTATACAGTGCTAAGATACCTGCTCCACAAGGAGCGTTGACACTTCTTTAATGCATCTCTCCTCCTCTTCAGTTTGGGGGTGGGGTTTTTTTTTGTTTTGTTTTGGGGTTTTTATTTCTTCTTTAACATCTACAATAACTAAGTTGGTCCTGAACAAGAAGTGTGAGAGAGTAGATGCTGCTGCATTGGTAGACAAAGGCAGTAGGCAGACAGTAGGTAGTAAAGAGTAGAAAATAACTTTTCGGTTTGGTTTGGATCCTAAATCTTCAGTTGCAGCAGCTGAGAACATGCAAGGAACGATCTGGGTTTGGTTTTACATGTCCAGGCTAAGTGTTGCCATCGACCATTTAAAGGTTAGTGGTCAACAGAACTTGGATCTCTCCCCTTTACTTCTCTTATACATAGTATATACAACAGCTCCACTGCTCCCTGAGCCCAGGACTACCGTTAAAGTGTGTGTGCTTTAGGCATTTTTTTGTTCCCCCCTCCCCGTGTGTTTTAAAAACCAACCTCCCTCGCATGATGGGCGATGCTGTAAAAAGGCGGTATTACTAAGTAAAAAGATCTGGCTGTTCTGCTTGGTTAGCAAATCGTTACACAGGCAAGCTCTTCATTCACTGGTTCATTCATTCAGAAGTCATTCTTAAAGGATATGGTTTTAAGATTCAAATAGTTTGAGAGTCACTTTCATCACTAACATCCGAAGCAGCCTTTCTTTCAGCGACGGCGGCGAGAGCAGTGTCCACTTGAACCTCCTCTTCATCGGACTGAACGACGGGCGACTCGCCCTCGCTGGCCTCTTGGCTGGCGGAGTCGGTGCAGGTGGATGACAGCGACGACAGTTTCTGTCGCAACTCTGACTGGCTCGGAACCTGCAGGCTTATCTCATTCACGTAGGTGCTAGAGTCGGGCCCTTGGAGGTGGGAAAAGAACAGCAGCAGCAATCAAGCCCTGGCTCAGGAAGTGAAGGAGTCAGCGCCGTAACGCAGCCCGAGGCTGTGTCACCAGCTGCACTCCCGCTGCTTTCACCAAACACCACTGGAAACCCCTCCCAGCCACAACGCCCGGCTTCTCTGAAGCTGATCCCAAATACTCAAGCCCCCAGGCTGGTTTTGAGCCTTTCTGATCACATGCAAGCCCTTCGCCCCTATTGCTAAGGCTCAGGATGACATAAACGAAGGCTGCAGCACTGCTAAGGCCTGACTCTGTTAAGAGACACGGCTGATGTCATCTGCCTGTTGGCCAAGACCCCTGGATCCTCTGAACTCTTGACTTTGTGTCAAAGTCCATTCAGGCTTCAGCACATGCTGAGAATCGTCACCAAGGGGGAAACCCTCCAGACAAGCTCCATCCAACACCACGACACAAACATGGGTAAATTAAAAAAAGGTAACTGGGAGATAAGCAATACCAGTCACCTCCAGTTGGGACTAGAAGTTCAGATGCAGAAGCAAAACAGATTCTTGCCCACAGCATGAGAGAATTCCTCTCACGGTTAAGTTTTATCATGACTCAAGTGCAGAGGGATGGGATTTCAAGGCTATGCTTCCTCCATAACCCACACAAAAAGACTATTCAGCAAGTGCAGTGTTACGGTGTTGGCTTGCAGGTTGAGAGCAGATTTCAAAACCATCTTAGACCTTCTGCTCTGGTCACTTCCTGGCAGTAGGTAAGTAAGGAAGACAAAAAATAGGGAAACATCTAAACACTTTGTATGTGATCGGCCTTCCCCACTGTACCTAACGAGTTTCTGCAGTGCTGAGTAACTGTACTGAAAATGCTCTTAAAAATCTTATGGGATTTCATATAAAAAAGGTTTCAAGAGGGTCAGAGGGAAATGAGCTGATCACTACACCCCAGAGGTCTGCCATAGCTGTTTGCAGGTTCATGCTGCATCCCTCTATGATCTCTTACCAAGTATCTGAGATGAAGTGCAACACAAAAGCCATCAGGACAGCAGCCGGAGGCAACAGAAAGCTGCTTGTACTGACACTGCTTCTACTGACACTGCTGACTCCAGCAGCAATCTTACATTCTGGACCTGAACTTGTACACCAAGTAGTCACAGAATCACAGATGGGTTTGGGTTGGAAGGGACCTCAGAGACCATCTAGCTCCATCCACTGCCATGGGCAGGGACACCCTCCACTAGACCAGGCTGCCCAAAGCTCCATCCAACCTGGCCTTGGACACTGCCAGGGAGGGGCAGCCACAGCTTCTCTGGGCAGCCTATGCCAGGGCCTCACCACCCTCATGTAGTCCCGTATGTGACACTGTCCTAGCTTCTGTGGGACCCAGGAACTCCAGGGGGAACTGTGCCCTCAGCAGGTCTCCAGTTTCAGGAGGAGCTGACAAATATCTGGCATGACATTCACCACCTTCTAACTGCATCAGTCCAGGACATCTAGCAGGCCTACTGCGTTGCTTCCACCAGTAGCACGTAAATTTGTGCTTAACATGAGTGATGCCAGGAAGGTGTTTTTAAGGAAAGGCACCCATCGATGTTGTGCACACCAGCACGCATTAGATCACATCACAGAAGACAAGGTTTCTGGAGTGGCAGAGGAGAGTGAGTTTCTCAGTTCAACCTACTATCATGCAGTGCTTGAAAAACAATGACCATAAGCTGGCAATGTTTCTGGCAAGACAAAGTTGAAAACATTTTAATGTCTCAAGCTCATTTTCATTTGTGCCAGTTACTACAGTAACTTACCTGTACTCTAAGGGGTTCAGTAAAGTCGTAAGACAAATCTTGCCCTGACCAACCCAGTTCCTCACTTATGGCAACAGAAAGAGTTACCTAAAAGTCATCTCATTTTTCTGAGAATGAGGCTACCCTGTACTCGGTACTAGGGAGCAGGGTCCCCAAAGCAAGCACAGCAACCCCTTCTGCTCTGGAGGGAAAAGAATCCTCTGGAACCACACCACCACTACGCTGTTGTGACTGTAGAGGAATAAATCCTGCTGCAAGCCGACCCATTTGGGTTACAGTGCTGGGCCAGGACAGCACCGGTACGCGGTACGTCGGTGTCTGTGCACGTGCGTAGGCAATACATACCTACACCGTCTCCCCCTACACACCCCAACACGCTGCAGCACAAAATAACTGGAGGTTTTTTTCCAAGTTTACTTTGGGAAAAACCAACCCCACCCACTAGTGGCTGCGCTCCCTGAGATAATCCGGTTACAGTGTTTGTGGGTAAGATGCAGAGTGGCTTTGGCCAACACCTGCCAGAGACAGGTCAGGGGAAAGCTGCCCTACATGCTGCAGTAACTCACATGCTCAAAAACGACCAACTCCCATAACGCAGGAAGGGGATGCCTACCCAAATCCAGCCACCTGAATTTAGTTTTTGCAATCAAAGCCAAAACCCTTTAGTAGTTGAGCAGCCTTGACTACTTACCCTGAGCTTTTGATATTCACAGCAGGTAATTATCACCTTTACACATGGAGAGGAAGAAAACCACCCCAGGATATTATTAACATTTTTCTTTATATAGCCCAAAATATAGGATAGGATTTAAAGCATACGGTTTCTTCACTGTAAGTACTTCTATTAAACATATTTCAACCTGCATTCTCAAAAGAAATAAAAAGTATATTTAAAGGAGTTTCATCATCTCCCCCAAGAAAACTAATTTGGGTTCTTTTGGGAAAAGGCATTTTAGTGGGAAAGCTTTAAATTAAGAAAGCACACTTCCCTGGGGGACAAAGTATTACCAACTCCCTGCATTAAGCAGATCCCTCACCATGCTGCAACTTGTCAGAACGTAAATCTGGTTTTGTTCATCAGAACACGTATAGAGATTTGGATTAAGATTAAATTAATCCAACCTAACTAATATTAGTAGCACTAAGAAGGCTACACAAAAGTGCTGCATTATCAAAATCGCTATGCAGAAGCTTCCAGAACATTGTTAGCTTACTGCTGAGTTGAACCATGTCTCTGAGTATCTCTTCCTAATGATTTTACGTTACACAACTGGTGCAAATTTACTTCAAAATGTCAAAATTCTGGACAAATTCTAAGAAAGCAGCCTTAATAAAAACTAATTACGACAAGCTTTCTGTTGGCATTTGTTGAGATGCCCTCTGTTAACTTTATCTTGAGAAAACCACACCGTAAAAGCAGAAAGACCTCCCTCACCTATCCGTACCGTAACACACACAGCAGGAAGCTGTCGCAACCAGATAAAAAAAGAGACAGTCCAAGCAGCTTTGCAGCAAGCTTCCTTGTTCTGCCACTTACATGTTTTGAAAACCATTGATGAGAAATAGTCAATCTACATGAAGCGTGACATGTTATGAGATGCCACCATCTATGTCTCTAAGCACGCTGTCGTTACTAATACCATACCCAGCATGGGAGAAAGCATATTATTGTCTTCGCCTCCTGAGTTTAAAAAGACATCAAGCGCTTCTTGGTCTGACATGTCCATTAGGTCCATCTGCTCCAGCATGTCCACGTTCACCTCCATGGAAGACATACTTCCAATCGGTTCTGTAGTAAAAACAGTGCAGTGAGCAAACTGGGAGTCAGACACATCACGTTATTACCTACAAGGGCTTCAACAGCCACTACAACTGTGTGCATCAGTAATAATTAAACTAGATCCGGCAGGAGCGCACCCCCGTTAGCTAACTGCTCAGCAGCAACCTCAGCCCGAACCCAAGAGTACTCTGTGCAATCCTTGCTGTGAAACTCATGTCCATTAGGGCTTTGCAAACCAAAACATTTCTGGCAGCCACATTCACAGCAGGAGCACTGTCAGAAATACGCTGGGGCGGGCAGGGGCAAGACTGAACCTTTCCATTCCGTAACACTCCTCTCCGACCCCCTCTAGCAGAAATCTTTTAAGAGAAACCCAAGTGCATTCAAACATACAATCCCTAAGTGCTGATACACAAAGGGATGTGAAAATGCAGAAACAAGAATTAATGTTAACAGAAAGCAGCCGTTCTTCTTCCTCATTCAATCAATCTGTCTAATAAATGTCAGTAGTATGTAACACACAGTATGGCCAGTATCTTCTCTCAGCATGGGGTTTTCACATTATTAATGTGAAAATGACAATTCCCAAGGGAATTAAATACTTGGATGAACATCTTCTTCCTTGAACAACAAACCACACAAACAGAAGTTACAAGTTCGAGGTACTCAGATTTAAATCCAGCTGCTGCACATATTACATTAAATACTATAATGAACAGCTTAATGGTTTATCTAAATTTAATAGTTACACTATTAAAAGCCTTCATGTGCAAACTGAGAGGAAATCCTATCATGTGGTTATTGTTTTTTTTCCCCAAATATACTACAGCTGCAGGATCAAATCTTTCATAAAAACCGTTTCCTTGATATACATGGGTTCTATGTTATAAAGTTCAGAAAGTCAGGTATCCTAACCTGCTACCCCACCTGCAGTGCTAACCAGCAAGGGACAGTGCCCACTTTGAGCATCCTTTCTCTCTCTCTCTCCAAAGTAGAAGACCCAAACTCAATTCCTTCCTAAACCAAAGGAATTTAAAACTTCCACTTTGCAGAAGGCTGTCCTAGCAACCCATCTGGAGCATCTAGCAGATGAGCATTTATAGCAGTCGTGCAGAGAAACGGAAACCTTGGATTACATTCCCTGCTCCGACATCACAAATGGCAGCAGAACTGGTCTTGGAGCAGGGACAGAATCTCCACATTCCTTCCTGCCACATGAGTGGCACAATCCCCCGCTTGCGTGCTGTCTGGTCCTGTGGTCCCTGCATTTTGGCCCAACAGATGGGCACCTCCCACGCGGAGTGCCTGTGGTCTATGGCATAGCTAGTCAGGAGATGCCAGACTCGAGTCATCTCGTAACAAGGAGAGAGTTTAATCTGATCTCCCGTGCCCTCATCACATACTCCGTACGTCACACAGACAACGGAGGTAGCTACCACCTGGGGACTGTTTTGAAATACAACACTGAGCTTTCCTCTGCACTTCTGGAAACTTTTTTCTGAGGCACCTCCTGCCAGGTGACAACCCCAGGCTGTGGAACTCCAGGGACAGAAACAGCTACATCCATCTGTGTCTTTATAGCTACGATGTGCCCTTCAGCTGTGGAGAGAAGGGCTGTTCCAGATGCACCCCAATGCTTTGCAGTTCCTCAGACAACGAGCAGAGCATCTAACTGATTTTCTAAGTTGTCTATTTCTCCTGGAACCCAAAGTTTGTTTAAAGAGCTTATCTGAAGCTTCAATTCCACCAAGGAAGAATTTAGACACTGCAACATGTCAACTGTAAGCAGCAAAACCATTGCCCCCAAGTTGTGAGCTTGTGGGTTACACAGAAGGTATTTTAAAACTTGCCTCGCCTCTCTGCTATCTGCAAGTATCCTGTAGAAAGGTACTGCTCCATGTCCTGCTGGAAGGCTTCCTCGAAGAACTTCTGACGTTCCTTCAGCTTCATCTGCTGGGTGTGCTCCATATCCAGGACCTTCTGTGCATGTTCAGTATCTAGCTCAGCTGAGTGTAAAACAAACACACACATAAAACATTGCACATATATCCCCCCCACTCTCAGAATTTAAAAGCTACTGAACCAGTTCGATGCCAGCAGGTTGTTAGTCCAGGCTGGGAACATGGGCTGTTATAAAAGAAGGGTTCTGTGCTTTGCAACTGTATTTTCAAAGAGAGAGGATAAGGCTACTATGCCAGGCAGCATAACCTTCACATTGAAGTGGTTTCATAACTATTCATCCTGAGGCAAGGTGCAGATTCCTTAAACTGTATCAATGGCAGCACCTGAAAACACTGTCCATCTGCAGCTGGGAGTTCAGAATTCTGCCCAAAAGGAAGCGATCAGGGAATGATGCTTCTGCTGTCACACAGATCACAGGGGAAATACTTCCAGTTTGAACATGGCAGTGCCTCTCCACCACAGTGCAAGTGGAAAGGTATATATGTATACACATAAACACACACACATACATGTGTGTGCACATGCATGCAAGATGCTGTTACTGTCAGCCTCCGGATAGCCCGGAACACCCTTCTGAGGGCGTTACCCTATGTGTGAAGGCAGATACGCAGCCAGAGATGCTGTGAACGCACCCTGAGTGGCCAGTACAGAGATGCTATGAACACAGCCTGAGTGGACAGGAGGTAGGCAAACAGTACAGTCTACAAAGACAGCACCACACAGACACTGATATCAATATAGAGGGTCTTCTCTGCACACAGCAGCAAAGAACGTGCCAGAAGACGACGATGCAACCGACACCAAAAAAAGCCAAGCCAACGGCCATGCATTACGAATGTGGCACCAAGCAGAAGTGGCCAGCTTGCATAGCTTGTACAGACACACAGTGACAACTAAATGTGCTTAGGCACTTCTAGGCTGGGTCATTGGAACTTCCTTCCTCCCACAGTGGAACAAGTTCAGGCTGAATATCATTAGAAGAGCTCCTTCCTCCCTGTTTTGCTCTGTGGGAGTCACCAGCTGGCCAGAGGATGAAAAAAGAATCAAATCGTGCCATTTAGTCAAGTATAACATCTTCTGGAATAAAGAGATGAGATAGCTATTGAAGTAGTAACTCCAGGCAGAGCACTATTAGAATACAGTTTAGGAAAAAAATGCTTTTTTAGGAAAAAGTGCTTTTTTAGGAGGAATATATAAGCCAGAACACTTCCTCTCTGAGTTCTCTGTTCATTTTTCTAAAACAATAATAATAATAATGAGTGTTCTGCATACAATAAAAAAAATTAAAATTTGCTAGCTGGGCTGTTGATGGAAAGGATGGGGGCAGTGAGAAGAGCTGCTGCTCTGGGCTCTTCTGCCCATTAGGGGAAGCTCCAACAGATTTGCTGGGTAAAAAAAGGTCCAAGTTTCCACAGAGCAGCCAGACAGAGCTAGAGTATGGCACCCACATGGATGAATGCTGAAAGAGCGTAAGGGTTTGTAGGAGAAGCGTCGTATCAGTCTTCCAGGGAAAACATTCTGTTAGTGATATTTTGCAATAAGGAATTCATTAAAGGCATTTCCCATTATGGGTATGATTATCCAAATGCCAGAACGTGTTTTATTAAACCCAGCAAAAACATCAGAGCGCGGTAATTCACTCCGTTGCCTGCGTCAAGGTCACAGATCATACACAGAAGCAGCTGAGCTGTGATAGTTGCCGAAAGGAGCCATAAAACTGGACTGACACACTGGATACCCATTAAAACACCAGTAAATAAGCTAAAATCTTTTTTCTCAGAGCAGTTGTTAGAAGTATCACGTCAGCGTGTAACAAGGAACATGTTTTCCTTTAAGTCAACACATCTTTATTATCAATTACACAGCGGTGCACGGCAACTCGGCGTTCCTTGGAGCAATGCCTTTACTACGCTCCTGAACGATGAGCCATTATTAAGGACATTGTGCACGATGCAGAAATGCCATTCAATTGTACTAATAAAAGCCAGCGGCTGTGGCTGACAACAGAGATTTCCTGTCTTTCTCATAACATATTCTGACAGTTCTGCGCTCCACATTGGTACTTCCAGGTTATTTTTAACCCCAGAACAGAGATGGCATCCAAACCCGAGAGACTGACACAGCTTCTTTCCTAGCACTGCACCCTCTGGTTTCTCGTTTTGCCTAAAACGTCCTGTTAGCCATGGACATCGTCACCGGCCAAAGCGAACTGCCAACAGCTGCGCACTGTGCTGATGTGAGAAACTCAAAAGAGGCCAGCTGAAGAGCTGCCACAGGCTTGCTCTCCAAAGTCACTTACAGAGAGTTAACATCAAGAACCTCTGCTGCATGATTTCACGCTCTGCCAGGTGTAAGAGAAGTTGCTTGGCTAAGCAAATCCCAGCTGCTACAGGCGTGCTTTCCGCTTCTTGTCGGAAGCGCTAAGGATGGCTAGATGCAGCTAACGGTCTAACCCCAAACAACAGAAAGCGGGTGCATTGTCTCTTTTGCAAATTACGTTTTCCATAGTCCAAGTGGGGCTTTACATGTGTATAAAGCACTCAATAGAGCCAGCACCAAAGGATTTCTAAGATGGAGAAAAGTATCAGCCATCTACTCTCATATGCTGTTCATACCCACATGCAAATACTTAAATTAATGAGACCTGACACACTTAACATACTACCTCATTTTAACTCTCACCATCAAATTGCACCTTTGAATGAGTTACTGCACTACTTTTTGATTGCAATGCTGTGCACAAACAACAAAAACACCCCAAAAAACCAGACAAACTACTCAGAAAATTATAATTCACAATGAGATGCAGACTTATAGGAGCTGCCATGCTAACCTAAACACAAGGCAACTTTAGTTTCATGCCAGCTATGACTTTTAGGGGAACTGAACTAAAAGCAGGGAAAATACTTCTTAAAAATTGGAAACTCAAGTGGTGGCGTACATCCTTCTGCATAGACCCCCGACCAACCCAGAGCTTACCTCCCTCATAGCCACAGCACAACTTAGAGCCTGCCTCACCCAGAGCCCAAGCAAAGCAACAGCACTTGTCCACAAAACCTCTGCTTGCTAAACGCCCTCTCATTTTCTCTGGCATCGCTGAATGAAAAACTTGCACTCCTCCTCACCAGCCACCTATGTTTTGACCCATTACGGCTGCTATGCAAGCTCTGAAGCACAGAAGTCAGTCCTACCCTGGAAGCAGTCACCCCAGCCTGAAGTGGCCTCTGGGTATGTGCACCCCTACTGAGATGCTCTGCTGCCCTTGCCTCCTCTAGCCAGGTGAGGATTTGTCAGGGAAGTTTCAGGGGCCGACTGCTTCTCCAAATACCTTAGCTGCAGAAAAAGCACTTGTCACCATTCGTTTCTGTCCCCGTGGATCCTGCCTGTATCATCTATACCAAGCCAATTACAGTCATTAAAAAGGCTGCCAGTAAAAGTCAGTGGAGGAAAAAAACCACTTTAATGATAATAAAAACAAATCAGTGCCCGGAATGTAGTCCTTAATGCACTGATTTTCCCTATAGATGTTCTCCTCATCAACCTTTTTTCAGGGGAAGGAGGGGAGGAATCATCATATAGCTGTGCAAATAGGCCCAAAACCTAGAAAACAAGACAAGACTAGGAGTAGAATCTTATGTGGTGTATTGCCTGTGCTTTCGCGTCTTAATTTACCTTTCTGATATCTTTGTGCAGCCAGACTCTGCGCTAACCAGACACTGTATTCCTATTACAAGATCAATTTATTAAAGCCAGAACCTCAAGACAGATTACAAATACTTTATAAAGTCATTAAGAAACATTTACAACTATTTTTGGGAAAGACCCCCTGCCACCCCGTATCCGAAGTGTTTGAACAAGGCAGTAGAAGAATCTCAACTCCAAAGCAGCAAATTACAGCGGCTTACAACCACATGCCTCAAGTATAAATGACACCATTTTCTTATAACATTTACATGCCTGCTGCAGTAGCTAAGTTTTCAACCCAACCAACAAGCTAAATGACCATTTTATACCTGAATCTCAAACATTTTCCAGTTACACATAACAGATTTCTTGTATGGCTACAAATAAATCGAATTAGAAGAATGACCACCAAAAATGTTAAAAAGAAAAATCAGTAGTTGAAAACACTGGTTGTTTATATTGCTAGCACATTCCTTAGACCTAACATGAAAGATGGATTTTTGGTGCTTTCATGCCATTACACGATCAGTTTACTTTCCTTCAGTTAATTTATGAATCCATAAATGTATCTGGTCTAGGGAGAAAGAGACAGAGTAGAACAAAGACTGGAGCTTAGACTAAATGTCCTTTCCCACTCCGCTCCACTCCGCCCCCTACCCCACCTTAGTGCATCTGCATTTTGCAGACTCATTCAACAAGACCATAAAACAGATGCAAGTATTCTTTTCAGGGACTTTTGCTTTTACTAAAGATAATAAAGTCTCAAGCAGCTCTTCACTGAACTCACTCCAGGTTTTTGAGGTTCCTCCTCTACTGGGGGCGGGGAGCAAAACTGGATGTAACACATGCTGAGTAGGGGAGGATAATCCCTTCCCTTGATCTCCTGGACAGTTCCTGCTCTTACAGCCCAGGACGCTGAGGTCTCCCTTGTCACCCAGCTGTGCTGCCCACTCATGCCCAGGTTGCTGCGCACCGCAGCCTCAGGGCCCTTGCTCCCCAGCCACTCTGTCCGGGCTCGGTCTCGCAGCAGGGGCTCCTCCTGCTCAGGTGCTGAGCTTTGCACAGATGGAAATATATATTGAACTTCTTAAGGTTCCTGTCAGCCCACTCCTCCAACCCCTCTGGACAGCAGCCCTGCCCTCACCCTATCAACCAATGATCCCCCCACCCCGATTTGGCATCCTCTGCAAATTCAGCGAGAGTGCCCTCCATCACCTCCTCTGGGAGAGACCAGCCTGCTGCTTGCTGCCAGCCTGCGGGTAGACCCTGACCCATTAACCACTACCCGCCAAGCCAACCCGTTATTTCTCCATCCAGGTGCCCATCCATCCAGACTGTAACAGCATGATTTGGCTACAAGAACATTGTGTGAGACTGTCAGAACCCAGCAGTAAGCTGGCCACTAGCTCAACAACCGAAAGCCGGCAAGAAATAAAGCCGGGGATCGGCAGATAGCTAGCCAAGTTGCTTTCCAAGGAGCTTAGTAACTTACAGTTGCAACTGCCTCATTATATGCCCTTTTAAGTACAAATATCAAAGTGAGACAAGACACCGGGGAGCGCTTCAAAGAACGTAGTTTTTCTCAAAAATGTTTAAATTATTCTTGACAGACACTTTGATAATACGAGGGAGGAAGTTGAGAGCACTCTTGCACTATATTTTGCTGGGAAGTGGGGAGACACTGTTGGCAGAACTTGAAAAAAGAAATTAATTATGTGCAGTCTTTCCTCCAAATAGGAGTGAAAACAAAGCAAGTGGAACCTACAATATTTAACTGTTTTTAAACTCTGATTTAACAGTCTCTTTACAAAGTTTAAAGTAAAATTAAAAAAAAAAAAGTATTTCCAACAGCATATTCAAATAATTACAGTCCAAAAAATTAAGCCCTGGTACACCAGAATGCGAAGTCAGGACTTCACTGGACTTTGGTGAAAGAAAGACCATCTTGATTGGAAAAAACAGACATCATTCCAAGTGAGATTTAATGTCTGATGACTCTGCATTTTCATGAAGAGATATTTTACTAAGATTATGAAATCTATTTTTATAATTATTATTTTAATTAAAATATTTATTTACTAAAAAGGTCACTAAAAATGACTGCATGCATTCCTTGATAATTTCTAACTTATGTTTTTATAGATTGCATAAGAATATGAAATCTCTAATTAAGCCAGAAATAATCCAGCGAAGAGGAAAAGCAGTTGTACTGGTGCAAAGAAATTAGTTGTTAAGCTGCCCAATAAGCAATTTCAACAAGCTAGCTTACCTTTAGAAATTCCCTCTAAACAAAGAAATTGCTTACTTGAGGTCCTTGAAAAACAGAGAGTAAGCCTAAATCAACAGCAGAATAAACCAGTGAAAATAACCACCTGTGTTTGCCAACATCCCAGACACTAAACCAGCACCTGGAGGAAGCAGCAGCTTCCGACCAATGCGGCAGGAAACGCAGCCTGGGGAAAGGCTTCCACGTAACTCCAAACTTTATCTGGCTACCAGGAAATCATCACCATTAGGAGATGCTAAAAATACGCCCCACCAAGCAGCAAAAGAATCAGGTTCTCAAAAGGTAAAAACACCTAGGATTAAGAGAAAACAATCACACAATCTTTGTAATCATATGCCTCACAGTGTGTGAAAAGAGTATTGGAGTTCCACAGAATTAGGATCTTTTAGGTCAGATAAACAAAAGGTTATTGCATTTACATTTACTTTACTTTCATGGTTTTCTTCAGCTGTCTCCTTTTTAATGACTTGCAAAGTACAATGAGACCTTTCCAAGGCAGACCTGCAGCTTGCTACCGCAGAGGAGAATACACCCAAGCTACGGGCAGATTGCATCCAGTTTGGGGTTCTGAACAGTCAATGCAGCACACACTGTAACTAATGTAAGGGTTCAGACAAGCCTAGAACAGCCCAAGATAAAGATGCCTTCCTCCTATATGCAAAAGCTCAAATCCTGCCTTCTCCAACTTTGCAAGAGACAAAAACCAACCCAGAACATCCTGCATAGCAACCACACGGCAAGTTATATTTAGGGACTCACTTGCAAGGTGGCCCACAGTGGCATAATGGACCACTGGTTTGTAACAAGACTTCCTGTGGTTCAGAAATGGAAAGAATACTTTTGGTCATTTTAGTTCTCATTTAAAAACCATGCAGCTACCTGAGTGTCTTTGCCTACTTCTTGATTTTTTTTTTTAAATGAAGAGCAGACAAGTTTTCATGCCTAACGCGGTAATCATGAACAATTTTTAAATTCTTTCAATTGCTTTTAACTGTAGTTAAAATCATCATGGATATACTGTTCTAGAGCACATTACGTTTTTTTCCATGCTTGTTTCAGTATTTTCCTACCTTCAGATAGGCAAATGCATGTCTTGCAAAGTATGGCAGAGTTACAGCAAAAGCTTCAGTGGAGGAATTCTCTCCTCCAGGCCCACACTCGACAATTTCTGGGTTAACGAATCTACGATCCACCATCTTCCACTCCCTGGTTTGATTTATGTTCTCAAGAAGCCTAGGTGATGGTATCTGTCTTTCTAGAAGACAGGATTTCGTAATGTGGCTTCAGTAGGATGTGAGTACCACAAACCCTCCTCAACTTTCGCCAAGGACAGGCTCTGTTAGCAAGGGGGTCTTCTAACTCCCCTCTTCCTCCTTTAGTCAGGTTTCTATCCAACTGAAAGAGAAGAAAACGTGCCAAGGGAGGGATAACATTAAGGTGAAATTCCATAGTATAGAAGGTATAAACAAACTGCCAAGCATCTGAGCTCATGTTTGCTTACTGCCTCGCTATAAATCCACCATTTCTGGTATTGTAAGAACAATAATTCTGTTTGTCAGGTTTATTTATAGTGAAAATAAACACTTTGCAGCTTACTATGTCACATGTATCTCCAGTATATATAGGTTTATTAGTGAAGACAATCTGGCTTTAAAACCTAGCCGCACACTACAGGAAAAAACGCCATTATTGCAGAAATTATACTTGCAAACAGTCCAAATGACTCAACACTAGTCTGCTGTCATAGACACTGTATGTAATGCATGCACTCTCCAATTACGTTTTGTTCGGTCTCACCTCAAAATGTTCATTTTCAAATGGAAAAACTAATCGATAGCAAATCTAAACCCAAGGCACTTAAAATAGAAACCACGGCATTGCAGCTTTCTAATCCAGGCTTGCAAAAGCCCATGAAACCACCCCAAATAAGATGAATAACATCCCATCATAGGAGTACAAATGGATCTATCGAACACTGTAATTACTGTTTGCCATTCTGAAAAGGTATCCACTTCTGCTTTGAGACTGCAAAGCTCTCAAACGAAGACGAGCAAATGGTTTCTACTACTGTAGTACTGCCAATCTTAACATTTGCACAACTCAGATAGTTGCCTCCTAGACCAAATTATGTGCATGCACAGATACATAAATAAGTGATGAGATACTGGTCTGCTGTCATCACACATTGTGCACATGTTGAAAACATGGGTTCCGCAACATGGCAAATCCGTCAGCAGGCATCAACTTTTACTTGTCCCTGAGAATAACATCAAGCCCCAAACGCTTGCTTTAGTAAAAACTGTTCTTCACCCAAACTGTGACCATCTTCAGACACACAGGCTGGCAAAAACA
This sequence comes from Hypotaenidia okinawae, assembly GCA_027925045.1. Classification (NCBI taxonomy): domain Eukaryota; kingdom Metazoa; phylum Chordata; class Aves; order Gruiformes; family Rallidae; genus Hypotaenidia; species Hypotaenidia okinawae. The sequence continues at coordinate 68,201,079 of BSDF01000002.1, forward strand.
ATGCCATTCAGGGCTGAACTCAATCTGGCTGCAAAAACCTGAAGGTGAATCTGGTTTTGCATTCTTTCCTATTAATTGAAACAATGCTAAATGAGGACGTTTCATATTTATTTTTCAGATTAAGCAGTCTTCTGATCTGAATGTGTGATTTAAGCCTCACTCCCTGGAGGGAGTGGTAGGGCCTGCCAAAAGGTCCTTCCTACAAGCTCCAGAGCCCAAAAGCATGAGCTGTGGGTTCTGATCTGACTTTACATTGGGTAACATTATTTCTTGAAAAGCTTTTCAGGACAGAAACACTGAGGGGGCAGGGGGGTAGGGTATAAATTGCAAAGACTCCAACACTTACTGAAAAGTCAAAATACATGTTTTATTTTTCTATCTTCCCTATACACAGTTTGTTGAACTAATTGCTCTGCTTAGGCTGCCTGATGGAGGGGGACATCCCTCAAAATCCTCAAATTCTTTGATAAAGTTCCCAGGATGAACAATCAAATTTTAATACTGAGGCAATTTCTAGGTGGGAGAAGGGAATGCAGCAAAGGAAACCTATCAGCAGCTTTATTATTTCCAATTTTAGGAAACTAACACAGACATTTCACCAATCAACCTTGGAAATTCAAAACCCAATTTTCAATACTCATCATCAGCTATGTCTTCACAGGAGTCTGGAAACGGAGCAAAATCCTACTATTTCTCAGATAACACAGACCTCTCAATTTGGCTGACAGTGACATATGTCATACTCGAAGAGGGGCTGCTTTTATTTTTTATTTAAACACACACTTAGGTTAACATAAGTAGTGACTGCTCAATCAGAAATAGAAAAAAAATCACTACTTTTCCACAAAAAATTATGCAACCATTTGAAAGAGAATTTGATTTTTTCATATCTCTTCCACCTGGTAAGAAAGACATTCGGTATACATCATATAAATTGCATTTGATGACAGATCTGCTTTACAAATGCATGGCAAATAACACTGTGCAAGGATGAAACTTCTATGTTCATCAGAACTCTTAAACATTTTTATTCAACGGTGAAGGACACCATTTTCAAGTTCAAATTACACTTAAGGTATATTTGATGCTGGAAACCATTCAAAATCATCAGCCCTCTCTCATCTGAATCAGTCATCAAAAGAAGTTCTGAAAGCACAAAGCCCGTGAGAGTTCCTGCAATCAACTGCAAGATCTATTTCTCAGTTACCAGCAGTGGTTTTCTGTTAGTAAGAACTTGAGGGCTTTATTACTAAAATTTAAATGGGGCTTTTAACACAGCCTAAATTTCACACCTTAAACAAGGAACGAATATATCCCTTATTTCAACAAAAACAGATTCCACACACATATGTCTACCTGTTTGCACTGGGATCAATCAATACAAAAGGACCAGGGACTAACTACGAAAGGAATAAGTAGGGGAAAGCATTGGTTTGGGTTTTTTGGGGAAGGGCTTTTGTGGGTGTTCCCCTCCCTTATTTCTTTCTATTTTAAGCTAACAGGGGAAAAATTCTATAAATTAAACCTAGTAAGTTCAAGAAGTCAGAACTGCAGGACCGCCAATGAAATCACCCCCTTCCTCATGTAGAAGCCTAGTTTGTTTACAATGCCAAAATTCCATATACAGTCATAGATTTAAAAGATCATAAGCCAGTCATTACATCAGTAGCACACACAGAGTATTTGAAGTATTTATTTTCTCTTGACAACTTAGTCTATTTTCTCTTCCATTTCTGTCAAAACAACTTCTACAATACAAGTGAAAAATTGCTATTAATTCATGCTGTTACTGCTGGGTTTACTTCTCCATTCTTAGAAGTCAGCAAGAAGAAAAACGACCATCAGTTTACAAATCCAATCCAGCTCATGTCCCACAATGAATCACAGTAGAGACCTTTAGAAATCGTAGTGGTGACTAAACACTTTTGTTTGATGTGATTAGCAAAACAAGATCTGAAGTACCATTCACTCTAACAAAGCAGCATCCAGGAGCATCCAAACAGCCTTCACAAACAAACAAACGAAAAAAAGAAGAGGGGACTAATTTACCAGCAGACAGCTATCAGGGATGCTTTACCAGCTGAGGGAGTTTAAAATACATGAGATTCACTACACACGGACTATCAGTTATGTCAGTGCAACTTACTTTAAAAAGCCCTATTTGTTCTCAAATGCAAACCAAAGTTTTTAAAACTGAACATGCTATTTGCTAGTAAAACTAATGTGCAACATTAGCAATGGCATGTATTTCCCAGGTTTTTTATAATATAGTGAGAAAGATCTCTTCAAACTACATTATCATATTCCCTTACAACAGTGTTCAATTAAAGGGTTGCTTTTAAATCCAGCCAAATGGACAGTAACATCTATACAGGCACAATAAAAGGAAGATGATAACAAAGCCAACCAAATCATACTTCATTTCAAAGACTAAAATGTGGCTGAATATAAAAATTATTTTCAGAATATATGACTTTTCAGTTAAATGCCCTCATCTGCCATTAAGGAAAGGCATTATGGAACAGGAAATTTTCTGGTAAGTGCAGAAATATACATCTGTGTAGTTTTTCCACTGAACATTTTTATTTTTAAAACCAAAATGGCTTATGTGAAAAACAATTTAATTAGGGCATGGATTGTGATTCAGAAGTAAGGCAATTTTCAGTATGTCAGCTCTAAAGAAAGGATATCGGAGTTTTAAATATTTAATTAAATATTATAACCTTTCTTCCATGCACCTAGTTTTCATATACTCAAAAGTATTTGACTCTCCGCTTCATTTTTTGTAAATTTTTTTTACAAAAAAAAAAATGTTCTGAGCTATAGATCTTCAAAAAAAAAAAAAAGCAGCCGAGAAGTTCCAACTTGCCATATACTCCTTGTCTTTAAATTGCTCAGTTGTAAGAATAAAATGGAATCATTTTAAGATAAAACTTTTAGGAGAAAAAAAGAGCATTCTAAAAGATGATCTGCTTCCACTGGCTTGCTGACTCCTCTGTGTGCCACCTTCCAGTAGAATTGTTCTAAGTTGTTCTAACTTGCAACTTGAAATATTGAAGGTGGAACAAAGGTCATCTTTATACATAGTGTCAAAGCACTTCCATAATTTTGCTGCTAATTTTTAACAGTTTCTGCAACTTTGCTATGTTTATTTTTTAAAAAAAGTATTTAAGGACAAACCTTGAAGAGCAACCCATATGGCACAGGGAGATGGAAGGAAAACAAAAGCCCTACCTTCCTTACAGTCAGTAAACTACAACAGAAGAGTGTGCTTACTCTTTTTGTTTTGTTCAGCTCTGAGGAATGTCTCATGCTTTAAGTCTTCCAGGATTTCTGTGTTCCATATGGTAGTCAGTATTTGCTACTAGTAGGAAGCAAAGCTATCAGGTCACAACACATCAGTACTTTTCACATTTTCACTCTGACATTCAGATTTTTACCAGGCTTATTCTTTAAAGACAACTGGAACAAACTAGTGCATCAATGTTGGCAAAGTCAAAGGGGCCATCACACCCCCCTAAAAAGAATAAACCTGATTTTACAGTACCAGATGAAATTGGCACTGCCATACTGAGGAAACACTGGTGCCTGGGTGCAAAAATCAACTCTTCCAGACCAAACAATTCCAAAGAAACAACCCTTCTGGTGGTTTGTGCTTCTTTGTTTTTTAAAGAGGATCGGGTGTCACACATCCTCTTAAAGTTGGCACAGAACTGGTATCAGGTGTAAAGCCAGCAGCCACCCTACTGTCAGCTCCAGCTAAGGCTCTAACTGTGTTCCCTCAAAACTCAGCCAAAGCATCAATGGCAGCAGCAGCAGCCATGCAACAACAGTATCATTTTAACCAATGCCCATAGCAGTTCAGCCTGGTCTCACAGATAAACCGATTTCAGAAGTTTGCTATTGCAAATCAAACTGATTTAAATGACTGCAACATTTGTTGAGTACTGGTTTAAAAACGTTGTGCAAAAACTAGCAGGTCTCTTCTCATGTGTGCAAGATCTCAGTATATTCTGATTAATAGATTAATTCAATTAGTTGAGACTAATTAATTTATTTGGATTAAATACAGCTAGACAAGTTTCACCGGTTAACATAACTAACTAGGTCATCTGTATCCTCATAAAAATAGGGTAATTAACAGCTAAGACTTGTTCCTTATTTGATGTTCACAGTTTTACACCCGGCTTCTTATTAGGAGAAATGACCACTACAGCAGTATAAGACTTACTAGATCTGTGACCTGCTTAGCCCAACACCTCAACAGATATGTAACAAAGAGACATCCAGGCAGCAAACTAGGGAGAGGGTGGAGCAGATGCGTGATGTTACTAATGCATCAGTGGAGCACTAAACAAGAGAGAAATACATAAGGAAAGGAAATACAAAGAAAGATAAATGAAGATGGGGCAGAGGAGAAGGGCAACTTACAAGTCATATTGCTGAACAGAGCCACTAAATGAGATATGACCCTTTATCTGGGATTTCTCCAGTCTGGCAGAAGTTAAACAAGGTTTGAGTGGAAAAACGATACTAATGAAGAGAAAGAAATTTAAAACGGAGGCACAGAATGCTTTGCCACATTGAAACCAAACAACAAAACCAAAAAGCAATAATACCCTCCGTTACCAAAGGAATACACACTACCACAGCTATTCCTCCAAAGAAAAAACCAAGAGACCATAGGAAGAATTACAGTGAGAAAGCACATACTGCGTGAACATCAATGACTAAGCCTGACGCCTGTAGTAAAACCGAACTGACAGATGACACCTTGGATACAGTATCTTGTTCAAACAAAGAAAGAAAACCCACCTAAAGGATGCATCAACATCAAAGTGACCGTGAGGAGTGAATAAAAGCAGAAAGTCAGAAAGCTGATAAAAGCACTTACAAGGGAGAAGGGAAGGAGGAAGGAGGCTGACTGAAGGTGGAAGTCAATTAGGACTGTGAAACCTGTAAGATACATTTCCTATGAGATCATTCCTGTCTATGTACGCAGCTATATGAAATCTCTCTTGCACCCTCTCCCCCTACCTTCTTTTGTTCCAGCACATGGATGCCACGTAAGTCTTGAACTGCTCCTGATACATCTTGGGACAGCAAGCAGTTATTTGTGGCTGTGCTCCAATACAGTGTAAGATGAGGAATTAATTCCCCCGACATCTCTATCAATCAACTTCTGCCATTTATATGACCTTAAAAACATACATCTTTAGGCTAACTAGAAAACCAGAATACCTAGTTTATTATCTTTTCCTTATCTCTGGAATAAGGCCCTAATAATCAAATTTTAAAATTTTATTTTATAGAATATTTTAGCAGTAATTAGTAACAAGTATTTTAATCCTCACAAAATGCATGCACCTTTCCTATGCACCTTTTCCTAGTGTAAACATGCAGTTGTTTTCAGAAAAGTTAACTTTCTTAACTATTACTTTTATTTCTCTGAACAGCACCTCTGCATTAGGCACCATTTTCTATAGCACTGAAAAAGTGCTAAACCTTTACAACAGCTACAGGCACTCATGCCTGGTATAAATCCAAGAGTCTCTACAGAACTACACAGTGATTCTGAAAAAGAAAACAGAACTTATTTTTAAAGCATTAAGATAAACTGTAAGCATAGGTGTACTGATCCTACTCATTGGCCAATTTCCCCTCACTTTAAACAGCTAAGCTTGCATAAAGCGCCTCTCAAAAGCTACACTTCTACTAATTTTAAAGAAGAATATCATTAGAACACAATATGGCCTTTATTAAATATGAATTATTTGTTCACAACACAAGCAGCATGACAGTGGGAAAACATTGCCTTCAGGCCACCATTATATCTGCCCTGTTTCCTTCTTTTTTTCCCCTGTCATCATACATCTGCTTTGTCAGCCCCAACAGCATCCAATTTCCATGGACAAAGAGATTTGTTCTCTCCCTTTAGAACAACCAACAGTATTTTTATTTGATACTAACACAGAAATAAAATTATGAAGTTTAAGATTTAATTTTTCAACAGAACAAGGCAGAATGTTTCTTATCTCTTAGCCACTGCTGTGGACTTCAACAGATGACACCACATTTGATTTCACTGGCTTCAGACAGGGCAAAATTAGTTCCTGGTCACAAAGACCAACATTTATTTTTTAAATAAAAGATTAAATTTGATGGGAAAAGCTTACAAAGAATATGTGCTGCTCAGACTTTAGCATGCCTTTAAAAAAACCAAATGAGACTGGCAAGATAAGAGAGTGAAGGGCACAAGGCTTTAACACAGCAAGGAGATGATCTGTCCCAGGGGTTGGCTTAAAAGGGCCTTAGGAAGATGAAGAGCATCCATCACAGCTCTGAGTTCTTCCATGAGAAACACCAGAGGGACCACATCTGGTACACACACCACCCTCAATATCAGTTCCTGAATATGCAAAACATTATAAAGTCTTGAGATGGGGGTGGGAAGCAACCAAGAAATATTGTGGGGCATTCCTGTTCTATTGGGAAAGAATGATAGACCAGGAAGGTGCTCAGCAAGCACTGAACTTCAGCCTACTGTGATTCTCTTACAAACTATCAAATGTGTTTATAATAGTGACTATCCAAGGCTAATGAGAACTGAAGCATACATAAAGAATCAAAGCAACACCACTATTATAATTTCATGCTCTATAAAACTGTAGATGTTTAATAAAAAGCCTCCCGTTTGGAAACATGCTTACTGTTATTCTATTTCTTAAACTAGTTTTCATGAATGTCCTTTATTAAATAATTTCTCTTGACAACCTGTGTTTATATATGCAGTAAATACAGTAGTGCCATCAGTCTAACCATAAAGTGCTGAGATTGTGGTCCATGAGGAAAAAAAGCACTAGGACTTCATAATACAACACAACTGCATTTTCAAAATAAAGTTGGTAAAATTAGTGCACTATTCAAGAAAGCAAAAGTTCTTCACAACCAGCTATAAAAACCAGACAAGATTATAGACTTTCATAAAACATTAATCCTTTCTCTCTTCCTTTCTTTCACTCAAAAATCCAAATTATAAGATACACTGATAGTTTGTCTAGACATGTTCAGAACAAGGGATTTTTTACAGCATTAATTTGTTTTAAATAAAATGTATGTGTATATTTCATTAGTTTATTTTTACCAATTTTATTAATACCTATAGAGTCCCAATGTCAATATTAATAAAGACAGATGTGTAAGTGCCCACATAAGAACAAATATGTGGTACTCGATGTATTACAAATAATTTCACATAGGAACAGCTTAAGTATTCAAAAGCTAGAATGAATTGCATTTTGCTGAATAAGTTTGCAGGGTAGCAGTTTCCACTCACCATTCAAAATAGGTCAGAAATTATATACTTACATACCACTATTATAATCCATTTTTTAAAGTGAAAACTATAATCATATCAGCAGCTATTAAAGACAGATGGCCTGCTTTTTCCTAAAACTAGTTTAATGCTCTCTAAAGAGTAAATTGAATGATGACACTCTGCCTAGAGGAAAAAAGTTATCAGAAAAAGGCATGAGAGAGATTGCTTTTTATAAGCATGTGTGTATAGTAATGTATATGGAAATTAAAACAAGAAAAGCTGTTCTTAAACCCACAGGTAAAATGAAGAACATATTTATGGTGAAATAGCCTATAATAACATAGGTCACATCTGATGATTCTCTATTTGGAAATACTAGTTGTGATCAGATGAGGAGGTAGCGAGTTCTGTTCACAATTAAAGTGAGACTTCTTTTTCCAGCATTTCACACGTGATTTTGTTTTAAATATTCTACATATGCCATAGGTAATTGAAAAGATTTTGTCCTTCAACTTTATTCACCTATAGGAACAGGTTTGAAAGGCAGTAGTCAGCTAGTCAAATCAACAGTACTGGAAGTATAATATACATCCACTGAGTCATCAAGGTTATATAAACTGATAGAGCAAATTAATACCACTCTCCCCTCCCCTAGTCTCCCAAAATAAAAGATACTCAACTACTCAGTCATTACAAATTATATCTTTGTTTCAATGCCAGGAGGAAAAAAACCCAACAAAACAAAACAAAACCCATACTGCTGTCAGAACCCGGAAACTGAGCTACCCTCTCATTCAAGAGATCTGGAGGTCAGAGCTGAGGCTTATCAAGCAAGGCAGCACCCAGATGTGCCATTTGCACTTTCACTGCCCCTGCTGCACTCACCCTGAAGATGAAAACAAAACTTGTATTTTTTTCAGACCACCCCAAGATTTTGTAAAGATATGAAATGGGAAGCCCTGCAGCAAATCACTTCTCAGGTCTTACACAGACTGAACTGTACCTAGCCAAGAGGTAACAGTGCAAAAGAACAATATGAAATAGCTGAACTATAAAATATAGGTGAGCTATGTTCAGAAGTAGTCCCAAAAAATACTTCTCTAGGTATATGCACTTTTTGACTTGCAGATTTAACAATGTCAGTATGAACTTGGAGCCTCCTGAAGTGTAAGACTCCAAAGAGAAACAAAATACTTGTCCAATATAGTCTTAAAAAAGTCACAGCACAAAGAATTCTTAAAATAGAAGCTTGCAAAGCGCATTATATTGTCAGAGCAAATCTGTCTCCATCCCGCTAGAGATGCTAGCTCGGTGATCCGCATATAACTCCACCTATCTTTTAAGGCAAAAACTGTCCTAGTACCACTGCTTGTGGGCTTTAATGCAAAGTTCTGGCGACTGTCCAAGCCTCTGGAAGGGAGGGCACACTGCTTTTTAATTTTTCTTTTTAGGTCATGACATAAGAGATCACACTGATGTCCACTAACGCTCCATTTACAAACTCCAAGGGAAGACAACAACTTGTGCTTCCAGAAAAAAAAGGAAGGCACTTTAAAATCAATGACACATTGTACAGAAACTTCATGTTTAGGCAAGTTATCTAACACTTTCCACAGAGCTTAGCAAAACACAAAACTGAGAAAGTATCATGTACTGAATAGAATCGAAAACCAAGTATAAATCAAGCATATTTTTGTCCTAGCAAACAGAGATGGTTTAAAATGGAAATTTTGATTTTTTAAAAATGGAAATCAACAAATCAAAACCATATTATTTTTATAAAATTTTATCCTTTCCCCTGTGCTCAGAGCACAGAAAGGTATGTTCATTATAAAAATGACCAGGCTGAGCTAGCGACCAGAGCATTTTAAAGTTAGTACGTGATATTTGGAGCTTTTGCCATCTGTGAAGGAATGCAAATTGGGTTTGGGACTTGGGATGCGGTTAAGTCTTCTGGCAACGATAAAAATCAAAGAGCTTTCCCCAGATTTTTCTCAGGCTTGTCCTTTTGAACAAAGTGCATTGCGTGGCTTTATAGTGAACTCCTGACAGCGGCCTTTGCCAGCAGCCAGATGCCATATTGCATTCCATATCAAAATAGCAACTAAGAACGATGGGTAAGGAAATCACTGGAACACAGATCTAATTAACAGAATATGGCAAAATTGACATTTATATAACAAAGTTTCAGGTTAGTCATCAAAGACTAAATTTATACCACAGAGCTATTAATTCTCACCCTCTGCAGATAGAAGAGCAGTGGTTTCCAAGAAACTCACAAAACCAACAGCTTGTGAAAGAAACTTTTCTGCCCAGCAGATCTGAATAGAAGTTGCTCAAATACTGCTATGTTCCTCCTTCCCAGTGATTTGATGACTAGGGTAAGTGAGAAAACAACTGATGCTAGACAAAATAAGACTGAAGAGTATCACAACATAGGCAGACAATATTTCCAGTGCTTATAGGAATTAAGAAAGCTTCTTTGCCAAATTAATACTAGAACAGTTTAACACAATTAACAATTAGCTGTAGGCATATGAATTACTACAAAATGAAACCAGCCTCTTTTCTATGGTCTGTGGAGACAAGACAAGGGGCAATGGCCTCAAGCTGGAGCACAGGAAGTTCCGCACCAATATGTGGAAGAACTTTTTCACAGTGAAGGTGACAGAGCCCTGGGACAGGCTGCCCAGGGAGGTGGTGGAGTCTCCTTCTCTGGAGATATTCAAGACCCATCTGGATGCCTCCCTGTGCAATATGAGTTAGGGAGCCTGCTTTGGCAGGGGGGTTGGACCCGATGATCTCTCAAGGTCCCTTCCAACCCCTACGATTCTGTGATTCTGTATGAAACCCTCAAACCACCCCACCCCAACACACACTGGCCTTTCAGGGTTTTTTTCTCTTTTTCATTATGCCAATTCCTTCAACATGTTTACAAGCAGAAGTCTCCTTGCCCCTGCCTCCCTCCTCCATCAAGCAAGCCAGACTCTTCTGGCATGTTATGAAACAAGCTCTCATAACTCAATCGGTTCTCTAACACCTCTCCTCATTTGCAGCTGTCCACTGGAAATCTCATGACTGATCCATCCCTGGATGTTATCTACACCGTTCACTTTGGAATTAATGTCAATAGTTCATTTATCAAGTGTGACTTTGGGACAGAGATTGCTTTTCTACTATATCATTTTCACTCGATAACCTGACACTTGCAGAACTTTTTTTTGGAAGAAAAAAAAAATCTATACAATTATAATTTTCTGCATGTTTTATTACTGTTAAGAGTCACCTGTTCTAAACACTTAACCTTCATACTTGTGCTGCTGCCTGAACAAAACACAGAATGTCCAAGTTAAAACTGAACTAGGTCTAGTATGTATTTCTCAAAGGCTAATATTACAGACTCATATATAACTCGTATCTTCCTTAAGCATAACAATCATACTTAAAGAATGCTTTGCTTAAAGATGCTGGACTGTTTCTTCCATTCAAAAAGCAGCAGTGTACATGTTAAAACTGCCATAGTACTCACAATGTCGATTCAAAAAGCATCTATTTTTCAAGTATCTTGACTGAAAATATCGTCTTACGATTATCTTCCCATTTGAAATCTTGAGCTTTCAAGACCTGCAAAGAGGACTATACAGTAAGAATACTATCTTGTCTGAAATGAATTCATGATGTTTTTAATAATGTGTTAAAAATACCTTTAGACATGGTCTTGAATTTTATGATTTTCCTTGTAAAATAACTGACCTTCTTTTGTGTCAGAAATCCTCAGTTTCCAAATTTTCATGAGATATGACAAAATATAGTCTTCCTTTGTTCTGTGCTTGGTAAAACCTTTTGTTTTCTCTTGTAGTTAGTACACAATTCTTCCAAATACCAAATTCATTTTTTTTTGTCATGAGTATTAAGAAAATTAGTCTGAATAATCACTTCTTCAGTGGTACAAAAGCACCCTGACCACTATACAAGGACAGAGCAAGAGAGGGAGAGACAAGTCCATCTGCCAGATTTCTTTCCATCCTCCAGTTTTCATACCAGTTACGGCTCCCCAGAGATGCTGAAAATCAAAGACTCGGTTTTCTGTTCTGTCAGCCTTCCTACAGCTTTGCATCCAAAACATGTTTGGGTGTGATGAGAACCAGATACTCAGTGACTGGCAGCACAACCCTCTAAATATGTACCAAGAAGCAAACAGAGAAAATACATGTGTCACCCAAACTTCCTCCAGTCACACAGGTTTGTGGAGACAGAAGCTGAAGCTGCAGGTCCTTTCCTGAGGACCCTCTTCTCCAGCATCACAAGCTACTGTGCACATGAGACTGACTGCACAGACAACTAACCAGTGCTCTTTAAACCAAATGTAAAAAGCCACCCTTCTAGTTCCACCGTATGGTTAACTATGGCCTTTAGAATTATTACACTGCACCTAGGATCAAGGCTTAGGACAGTTGGGCCTCAAAAACTCAATCCCCACATCACTGGGAGCCACAAAAGCTGAATTTATCAAGTGCCACCAGATCCATCTCCTACTCATGCGAATGCACAAGACACTGAAAACCACACAAGGTATTTTTAGTTCTCTTCTCCGCTGAGCATGAGATTTCCAGTTTAATGTGATAACCAGAAGAGAGATAATAAATCTATGAGGATGTAAGATTATGATCCAAGTTAAAACCCTCTGAGCCAATGGAAACGTCAGTGCGCAAGGCCTGGAGTGATTACATAATCATCTAATTAAGCCAGAAATTTACCCCTATAAATGGCATTGTTTCTGTTTGATTTAAAATGAGACACAGCCAACTACATTTTGATCAAGTCTCATTTGTGTAATGTCAAAATAGCATTAGCTGGCTTCTACATAAAAGCAAAAAAGGGATGAGTGACATCCCCTCAAGATTTTTATTTTATCTTAATCCATGGAATAACCCAAGTGATTAAAAATGAAACAATGCATTCAGTTAGCCAAAACTGCCTCCTAACTTCTTTCAGCCCTAACTCATACACTCCACTAGAAATAATGGAATTTAGAAATATTACATACAAATGTTTGACTCGTTTTTAAAAAATAATTAATTTTTTAATGTATTTCTTTTTTATTATTCAATGCCATTTTCCAAAAGAATATTATTTCACCTGTTCAGTAAAAACAAATCACAAGGAGGATGCCCACTGACTACAACACTGCAGAAGTATGTTTGCACAGTTTTGGCTCTAATGCCTTGCTACAATTTAACATGGCACATAGAACACTTGCAAATAAAACAGGCAGAACTGTTTATCAGAATATCCACATTTTTGTTCCATTTACTGACCAGGAGTAAAGAAACATTCAGAATTCTTACACGCCCACATGCACACCTCAGCCACCCGCCCTTCCATCTGCATCATTAACATCTGATGAGAACAAGTATTTTAATACCACACTGCTGTGAAAGGCGGGACCGAGATTTATGTAAGGACATGTTATAAAGAAGGAATACATTATTTCTACTGCAGCTTTTAAAACAATTCTACTATTTCTCAATACTGTAAGGACCAAAATAGTATCATATTTATAGTACCACTATGGAAAGAAATAGTGCCATGTGGAGAAATACAAAAAGCATATAATCTATTACTGTACATTTATTTAGCTACCAAACTGATGAAATGTGTGCACTTACATTTATGTTTCTAACATATAATAAAATAGAAGCAGCAGGCCAAAAGAAAGAATACTGTCATTATAAACCTGTTCAAAATTTCATTCACACCAAGATGCAGTCACAGGCCACAAGAGCCTACAGCACTTGGTCTTTCCAGCACCCCAATATGTATTACAACTGGTCTTTAGAGAGAAGCAATCTTTTTAAAAGCCGGTAGATGAGTATTTCTTAATTTCTCATTAACTTCAGCCTACACAGATAGTGAGCAAACAGATTATCATAAAAGTAAAATAAGCCATCTTCAGTTTTTTTCTGTCAACAAGCCACTGAAGAAAATGCGATTAAAAACCCCATCAGAATAATCCTGGTTAGCACAGAGGTGCTAACCTTTCCAATATTAATGCTGATACCAAAGCTTCCAGTTACTGCTGCCTCTTACAGCAGTAGTTGGAGGACTGATATTGCTAAAGCTCACATTTCAGAAATATTCTCCAGTTCCATATTATAATCCTTATAGAAGTATAACTGTATAATTTCAAGTTTGGCCCCAGCCCCGTACACAAAATACTTATTCTAATGTCCAGACTATGATTGCAAATAAGGAAAAATAAAGTATTTTTAATCAATACAAATGTAAAGAGTTTTGTTTTTTCAAAGCAAAATATTCAAGTTTATTATTTAATGTGAGTATCAAATTTAGTGGTCAGAATTACAACTTGCAGGTAGAGCTCTGATAAAGGCATGCTCCAACAGGTTATTACAATAATACAATAGTTTTATTATATTTACTCTTAATAGCTAGTAAAAAAAACCCTATTTACTCTTATTTTTTGGTCCTGGATATCAACTGAAAAAGATCCACATGAACAGTAACAGAAAGAAAACCATTTCTAGTGGTTATATAAAAGAACATAAAAAGCAGAGTAGAAATGCACATCTTATTTCTAGTTCAACTAATGCATAGTTCTAAACATCATTAATTACAAATTAACAGCACAAAAATGTTATTAATTGTACTACTAAGAACACTTTCATATGACATAGGGTGCTTGCATTGATGCAAACAACATTAATTACTTGGGTTGAAAATACATATTTTCATCATTTATTTGTCATTTTATTTACCTAAGGGAAACTAAGAATTAGCATGACTGTATCTATACTAATGAATTCACTGCTCTGATTTTTTATCTTCAGATAATAATTATCTGTCTCCCCTCATCCTCTGGTATCACCCCACCCTCAGACAAGTCTGCTTGAATTTCAGCTAACAAGGTATCTGTGTATTTGTATTCTTCCTACTAACTCTAATTAATTTTACCTTGACAATAATGGGAAGCGACACACAAAAGCAAAGCCATAAACAAAAGCTCTGACAAAACAGACACTAAGTCACTATTTCCTTCAAATTGGCTAAATCAAGTTGATAATTAACCTCTCATTTATAGCACACCCTTTGCAAATCCGGCTGCAGCGATAACTGAGGAAATTAATTAAGCTAACTTTAATTTCATTTTGCATTTTACATCAGCTCAGCAAATTAAGCTGACAAATAATAAAGACGATAATAAAGTTCCACCTACGCGAATTCTTCTGAGTATTCTCAGGGGCTCCTGGAGATGACATGGCAGTAAGAAAGAAGCAAGTAAAAAGAAACAGGGTACTGGTCAAGTGCGAGCTCCAGTTACCAAGCAGCTCCGCTGATGTGCATCTTCACTGATGTAGAACAAAGACCGATGCTAGAAGGCTGCTTTTTCAAAGCAGCGGTAGCGCGGCTGCCAGTTTTCAGTGGGTCACTCACGCACAGATGCATACACATGGAGACTTCAACTCAGCGCCTTTCCAGAACCTGAACACAAGCTACCAAGCAGCTGGGCTACACCAGAAATGCACGCATGTATTTGGGAAGGTACCACATGCTGCTACATAAAGGGGTGCCTGAGAGAGAGAAATCTTCCCGGCAGGCTATAATTTGATGACATGCAGTTACAGCGTGTGTTTATTTGGCAGAGAGCTGGAAGCGTTTGGAAATTAGCGAGAAGCAAGGGAAAAGGTAGGAAACGGTTCCAAATTCTTTTTCTATTAAGTGATGTTCATAAGGCTCTCCCCTCAAAGTATTTTTCCTTAGCATGGCTTAGCTCAGATACCCCACAAACCAGATTACATACTATTCTTACTTCACACGTACAACATTAAAAATCTTGGATGTGATTTTTAAATTAATTAGGAGCAGTCTTCTCTACTGAAAACAGATTTTTTTTTTATATTACATATCCGGGCTACATTTTCATAAAAAACTAAACCCATGGCTATGCAGTTTAAAAAACCCTACAGAAATAGCAAATGACTGGGAATCTTTGGTTATGGTGATGCTGCAGTTACACAACGGTTCATTTATGTTTCAGAAATTGTAAGGCATTGCTCAGAATTTGGAACGCCAGCACACGTTACCCCTTCAGCTTAGGGGAACGTGCAGTGCTGCTGGAAACCATGATAGCCATAATGATTCCTTTCTTCTACTTGGAAAGATCACATTTTGAAAAGCTCCTCGATGACAATTTTCAAAGTAAAGCATGCAGACAAAAGGGAGTTACGTAACAAATGCTTCTCCAACCATCATCATTAGAGGAAAATTTACCACAAATGCGTGGGACTATGAAACCCAGGTTTGTTTCACTGGTGAAAACAACACCAAAAACACCTATGGGAAAGATTAGAAGAAGAATAGTAAAAATGGCGAGATAATCCTGCCGCCAGTCTGGACATTGGTAATTAAATGATGAATTCAAGTTTGAGCTGCTGAGAAAACAGGGGTCTATTTTTTTCCACATCAACGATTTAAGCATTACAGACAACTAAAATATTACACCTTTAGAAGTTTTCCTTTCTACATAAACCCAATATGACAGGACTTAACATTCCCACGATTTTCCTCCCTATTATCTACGGAGTTAGCTATTCACAGAAAATCTCTATTGTTACACTGGCCGCCTCCGCTCCTTACAAAACCAGGGGGCTGCAAGGAGGCTGACTCCAGCATAGGGCCAACTTCTGCCACCAACAAGACCTGTACCTGCACATCCAAAAGCCATAGTATTTTTAGCTGTGGTAATGTTAAAGTTGTTGTGTTCCATCTGATCTCCAAAAGGCTTTTTGACCTAGTGGAAAACTAGAATACAAAAAGAGGACTCAAGGAAAGAAAGAAAAAAAAATGTACTTAAATACATCAATATTAAAATTTATGGGGAGAATAAACTAGCTCCCTCAAAATACAAAGCAACATAAAATAGGATGAAAGAGCATAAGGGTGCCACATGAAAACCCCCACAATATTCTCTAAAAATACATGCAGATTAAGCAGAATTTTAAAACAAGAAAAAGGCATTTCTAGTTTCCACTCTCCCCCAGTCAGAATTAACATGAAAAAAACCCCTGATAAAACACAGTTTCACAAGGATGACAGCCATAATGTAAAATAAGGAAATCTACTTGAGGGAAGAGATTACAAACAGCACTATCCGTTTTGTAACACAATTTTACACTAGAGCCGAAGCGCACAACAAACAAAAAGCAAGCAACATTGAAAGCATTAAACCGGAAATGGTTTGGGGTGGGAGAAGTGAGAACCCCAAACTCAGTCTTTGATCAGATGAGTTCCAAGGGCACACAAGATTTGTTCCAAGAGAATCTGATAAACTAATTTGTCCGTAAATAATCTAGTAACTCTATAGCATCCCTTTCTAAAGTTCAGATCTCCTTCAGAAACTCCACTTCCTATTTTCAGCTTTGAAAACTGACCCATTTCCAATGCATATAGTCTCCTTAGAAATGGATGCCCCTTTACAACTTAGACCCACCCGAGCCTGTATTGCAACTATCAAAGCAGCTCTGGTTTTCCTACACCAGTTGAAAAGTAAGCCAAAACAGGAAGAGAGGAAATAATTTCTCATTGTACCAGATTACTAATTCAGTTGACAGTGCAGCCCCCCTTTTGCCAAATCATAATAAAATTGTAGTTAATTTTGTTTCTACAGTTCAAATACACTAAAAAACCACAACCCTTTTTCTTTCTTTCCATTGCAATGTAAATTTTATTTTCTGCATAGAGAATGCTGTCTTGTCAAACTTGACACTTGGGGATGTTTTCAAGGCAGGCATAAACAACCACCAAACAACCCCAACAAAAAAAAAAACCAAACCAACCAAACACAAACAAACAAACAAACAAAAAAAAACCCAAACAAAGCAGTCAGAAGTTAGAAGTAGCTACTAAAAATCTTTTAAAACATGTCCTGAGAGTGAAACAGATATGAGAGCCTGCAAACTTGAAAACACAAAAAGCAAAATCAAAAGCCAGGTAGCTACAAGGAGACTTTATAATTCATTGTTGTTCTCCAACTCTCTTTTACTATTACACGATAATGGGAGACTTAAGGAAGTATTTAAACTTGTTTGCCTCAAAGGTTGACTAGAAGTGCTCAAGTCTCAACTCTTTCCATTTGCAAAAGAATGGTTATGATATATGGGAGCCTTAGTCAAATTATGCCACAGACAATACAGAACACCTAAAGTTGCAAGGTTCTCTTTCCATAGCAAGGATGAGAAAGAAGCCAATAACACACATTATTAATTTGAAATCTACCAGAGTATTTTCAGCTCATAGCAAAATAGCAAGGAAAAACCTGAAATCTGAATACCCTTAGAACTTTAACTCCATCTTAGCTTTATTCCAATAGAATTAAGCAATTGTTTCCCAGCTGTTTTCTGGTACATTGTTGTGGTTTTATGTGGCAAGGTTCTGGTGGAGAACAGGGGGCTATAGGGGTGGCTTCTGCAAGAAGCAGCTAGAAGCTTCCCCTAGGCCTGACAGAGCAAACACCAGCTGGCTCAAGGCTGAACCTGCCGCTGTGAGGAATGCCCCCACCACCTTCCACCCAACTAAGTAAAACAACTCCAAAACCCCCATTCCCTGCCTCTCCCCGTGCCACAGTGGGGGGAAGAAGGGAGAGAAATCATGAATAAACGTGCATAGTGGTGGGAAAAGAAGGGAGAGAAATCATGAATAAAGTCTGTAAAGAAGGGCAGAGTGGGGGGAGATGTTTTAAGATCTGTTTATGCTTCTCATTACCCGACTCTGGTGTCACTGGGTGTGTGTGCAGTGTCATAAATTAGAGAGTTTTCTTTCCTTCACTCTGTGTTGAGTCTGTTTTGCCTGTGATGCTGATTGCGGAATGATCTCTCCCTGTCCTTATCTCGACTCCTAAGCCTCCCAGTATATATTTTCTCTCCTGTCCAGCTGAAGAGGGGAGTGATAGAGCCACTGTGTGCTGCTCAGCTCCTGGCTGGGGTTAAAACCACAACATAAAGAAAAATAAGAGTCTTTTATATCTGGGTTACAAGGTTTAAATACTGACGCATGGTCACCTAAGCCAATTCGTAAACAGCCAGGAAGCACTCATATCAGAACACACTGTTTGTGTCTCACAGCATGTTCTGAAAGAGGCATCCAAAAAACCAAATCTCCTTCTCCTATTCAAATGAGTCACTGAAATGCAAAAAACCCAAAACACTACGTTACATTAGAATTCTCATTATTAACCAATTTGATTATGGAGACAATTTGCCAACAAAAATTCTTCACAGTAATGAAACACCTTGAATGTCCCTAATCTGACAGGCTCCGGTGTAGGCTATTTGAAAATGTTAATTAACTCTTTGCAGCTGGTCTGCTTTTATATCACAATGTCATTTACTCCTGCTCAGAAGAAACATATAGGATTGTGTGCTCAAAATTACAGCACAACTTCTAGAACAGCTACGTCATTGAATGTAGAAGCTTTGTCAACCACAAACTGTGAAGGTCACCACTACATATTACTCATGCATTCCAAAGACAATATGAAGATTTGGAGGAAGTGGTTTATTTTTGACAGCTATCAGAATACACATATTAAAGAGGATCCGTAGACTGGAAGAAGGAAAAAAAAATAAGAAAGTCGGACTGACACACCATTTGTTGCGGTGAGATTTTAAAAAAAAAAAGGATAACAAAGGGATGGAGTCAACAGACTGCTCTGGAGATCCTCTGCTCTTCAAAAAGGGAACAGTGAAAGCCAAGAAATTAAAGTTTGGATACAAACATACTTAAGATACTGATAAAAGGACTGGAAAACTGCAACTGCAACCTAAGTTATCTTAGGTGCATGAAGGGGGATGACAAAAAAATCAGCATAGCAAATGTGACACAATTACTTAACCTAGGAAAGAAGAGCAAGAAAAACCACCTCTCTCTACTTCACCATCCTCCTTCTCAGAAAGGGTATTTTAATAAAGTTTTACAAGTTACCAGGACTTCATTGAGATAGTTCTCTGATGCAAAGGCCTGAAACCATATTTTGTTGTATTGTAAACAGAAATGCTGAAAATGGTCATATGACCAGTTTCCCTGAGCCTGAATGAAACTAATCCTATTAAAGCTTAGAAATATGCATGACTCAGTAGCCAAAGCCATGTGCGTATCTGCCCTTACAAAGAGTCTGCCACCTTTCATTGTCCAAAAACGCCGTGCTGCTGATTTCTAAATGGCTTCTACTGCTTTAGTCTTTTTTCCAGAAACAAGCTCAAAACATTTCATCCTAAATTTTTTTTTTTTTTAAATAGAGACCTTTAGAAGCAATTTTAAAGTCTATTATGCATACAGTTCCCATTTGGACAAAGTCTGAAATAAACTCAGCAACATATGCTATTACCATTTTGCAATTCTACTTCTTTTATAACTTTCATTTTTTTTCCATTATGTACCTCACTGCTCTACTTCACTCTTCTATCTTGTAAAGAGATTAACCATATTCTGTAAATATTTACTACACAGTTCTGGCTGTGTTGAAACAGAAGAAATATTAACTTAAAAAAAGTGTACCATGTGCCTAGAAGAATGGTGGAACGATTTCAAATCTCAGTGCAGTCATGAATGCACCAGGTTTCAAGTATCAAGAGAAAATAACCACATCTTTGCTGTCTAATTTCCAGTTTCTCAGCTGTAAAAATCCAAGTGATACAGACTCTTTCCAAACCATGGAAAAGAACAAGCCATCAAATACCAAAACCAAATAATACCCCAAATCAATTCTACTGTTGCAAGAATTTGCCAATATTGACAGCAGAACATTTTTTTCAGCTGCTTTGTAAACCTCAGCCAGGGCAGCACAGAACATCATCCAGCTCCTGCAAGCAGTTCTCCGTTGGAGTTGAGGCACACACCAGGACTACTTCAGGCTACTTCACATGGCATATCCAATGTTTTCATTCATTGTTCCACCATCTTTAACAGAAAAAACTCTCAAAAAGATTAATTACTTAAAAAAACCCAAAACCAACCAAAAATGGACAACATTTGAGATCTTTTGTCCTGGTGCATATTCACACTACAAATACACAAATGCTGTAGCAGTACCAAAAGGGACACCACACACTCCTCGTCTTCACAGAGAGATGATTAATCTAAAGAAGCAGGAAAGCTTCTGACCTTCAACTTCTCTGCATTACAGACTATTAAATAATATGTTATGCTTACATTGGAATTGAAAACCTTTGGGATTGGAGGAAAAGAGACTGGAGTGGTTTGTCACAGAATCACAGAATGACGGGGGTTGGAAGGCACCTCTGCAGATCATCTAGTCCAAGCCCCCTGCTAGAGCAGGATAACCAAGAGCAGGCTGCACTGGACAGTGTCCAGGTGGGTTCTGAATGTCTCTAGAAATGGACACAACTTCTCTGGACAGCCTCTTCCAGTGCTCTGCCACCCTCACAGTAAAGATGTTCCTCCTCATGTTTAGATGACTGAAGTTTATACCCATTGCCTTTTGTCCTGTGATTGGGCACCACTGAAAAAAGATTGACTCTCACCCCTCAAGTATTTGAAAGCACTGATAAGACACCCATGCTCTTCTCTAGGCTAAAAAGTCCCAAGTACTTATTTCATGCTACCTAAAGGCAGCAACATTGATAAGTGAGAATGTTAATGGTTTCTCATTACTTTTCAGTGCTGCAAACAGGTACAGATACTGAGCTCTGTTTGAGCCCCTTCCGAATGACACCTGGTATCCTCAAAGAATATACTTTATAGGCGAACAAATTACCACTTTGCACCTTAGTGCACACAGTAAGAACATCTAAATGAAAAAAGAAAGAATTCTATTTCTTGGTTGTGTAGAGGTTGACATTCTATTTCAATATTAAAATAATGCTTTAGTAAATACGAAGTATCCAGCTCTGGGATCTCCAGTACAGGAAAGACACAGAGATGCTGGACCAAGTCCAGAGGAGGGCCACAAAGATGATCAGGGGGCTGGAGCACCTCTCCTGTGAAGACAGGCTGTGAGCACTGAGCTTGTTCAGCCTGCAGAAGAGAAGTTGACTTTCTATTTCAATATTAAAATAATTCTTTAGTAAATACGAAGTATACAAGGGCACTTAAATTTTTTGCATGGAAGATTAGACAAATTTACAGCAGTCCCATCCAAACTACACCTGTATATCTATCTATATGTACTTACACTCATACACACACAAAACTCCAGGAAGGTGAAGTTTTAAAACAGATCCAAGAGACTGCAAAGTTGCCCACTCGCCTTGTGAACAGACCTGCATTCTCATGGTCAGTGACCATACACAATGAGCATTGAGAGCAGCCCCGAGGAGGACTTGGGGGTGCTGATCGATGACAAGCTCAACATGAGCCAGCAGTATGCGACAGCAGCTCAGAAGGCAAACTGTGTCACAGTCTGCATGAAGAACAGTGTGGCCAGCAGGTCAAGGGAGGGGATTCTGTCCCTCTACTCTGCTCTTGTGAGACCCCACCTGGAGTGCTATGTCCAGCTCTGGGGTCCCTAGTACAGGAAAGACACAGATGTTGGAATGAGTCCAGAGGAGGGCCACAAAGATCATCAGGGGGCTGGAGCACCTCTCCTGTGAAGACAGGCTGTGAGCACTGAGCTTGTTCAGCCTGCAGAAGAGAAGGCTCCGGGGAGATGTAATTATGGAATGCCAGTATGTAAAGGCATCCTACAGGAAAGATGGAGAGGGACTGTTCACCAGGGAGTGTAGCGATAGGACAAGGGGCAACAGCTTCAAGCTGAAGTAGGGCAGGTTTAGGTTAGATCTTAGGAAGAAATTGTTTACTTTGAGGGTTGTGAGTGATGTACGGAAAAGGACTCTGTAACTCGAAAGTTATAAAGTAGGTATGTTTATTGCGCACAGATGCACGGGGGATGCTTCATATCTGATTGTAATCCTATGTCTGCTCCTACACCTGCACATCATGAGGACATTGGAACGTGTTGCCCAGAGAGGCTGTGGAAGCCCTATCCCTGGAGTGTTCAAGGCCAGGCTGAATGGGGCTTTGGGCAATGTGGTCTAGTGAGAGGTGTCCCTGCCCATGGCGGGGGGTTGGAACTAGATGATCTTACTTTCTAGCCTGAGCAAGGCATGAGAACTCAGCTCTGGTGGATGTCAGAATTACATTTGGACATTGAAAAACTTGCATACAACCCTCTTTTGACCCTCTCTAGCAAACATATTTAAAGAATATTTTTGTGGTAGTTCAATTTCTTCAGATTCAGATAGGATGAACGTATATGTTTATGAAATATATTTTTATGGAATATATTTCCCATTCATAATTAATACTTTTTAGCTTATGGGTATCCAAATTCACAAAACCTTATTATTATGAAGACTGTAATTTCTAGTATTTTCCATTAAAACAGAATTTAAGATACAATGGTTTCACATGCATTGAATAATACAAGCATGTAAGAAGGTACTTTGAACAGTTCTTTCCTGGCACTTCTGCTGGGTATTTTATGAGCTGACTATTTATGAACACATTTCACTCTAGACAGTTATGCAAGGATGAATTATTTGAGATTGTAGCCTATACTTGAAATACAAAAATAGAAGAATCATCTAAACAAGTACTAACTTAACATATTTCTGTTGGAACCAACCTTTCCTAAATACAGCGAACCAAAGTTTTAAGCAAGGTACGATCTTATAAGGCTTGACATAATGGTACTAATACTTCCTTACCTCATCCTTCAAATGCATCAGGTAATTTATCACTAGAAGTATTTGCAATGAGTGTGTTACATTAGTAACTTAGACATGCTTCTGCTCTTGTGCTGCATTTTCCTTATACTGTGTCAGGATTTCTATGGCCATCTACTGAATTATTTCAGCATGCTTCATTGACTGAAGCTAAACCAAACCAAGTGACGTACTTTCTGCATAAATCTAGTGAGACTTGGAAGTAACTTAAAATAGGAAAAATGCAAAAAGGAGACACCACTTAGATTGGGCAAAGCTGCTGTAGAACTGAAACATCTGTCACTATGTACTCATGACCAGGAAGCTCTTACTCTCCCTCTGTTTCTAATCAGCTGGTGAAACGTATGCTAGAGACTCAGAAATTTCCTGAAGGTCCAAAAGGCCAGGAAGATACTAACTGAAGCCAATCGAATGAACGCTTCTATTCCACAATCCAGGTTAGGAACAAAAATTCCAAGTAGCATCAGATCTGAGAAAGAACAACTTCGTAAGCAAGAAACAATTTTCTACACGTATGTATTTCCAGTCAGCCAGGCACCTGCTTTTTAGTAGTTCAATCTCAATTTCCTGAGAAAATGTCAAGCAAGACATTAAAAGTTGTTGCTAAAGTCAAAATATGTTTTCTATTGTTTATTGTAAAGCATATTGTTGCCATCATACAGGAAGAATTTAGACTTGCTTGGAAGTCTGTTAGCTATTAACCAGCTCTTCTGTCAGGTACAAGCTTGTCCATCAGTTCACTGTTCAAAAAAATACAGAAATTAGGCTGGCCTATATTTAATACACATTTTTAAATATCTGTCACACTGTGCTTTTCCAGCCTTCCATAGCTTCTTCCAATTCTTTTGAGTATGGTAGAATAAATTGATCAGTTGGTTAAAAAATGTCCAACAGACTAGACCTGGAGTGTCTTCTAACCTGGCCCTTTCTTGTTATAACAAAAGATCCTACTCTGTTCCCATTGATATTGGCTGCATTAGCCACAAATTGCAGTTGAACTTTTCAGTGAAGAAACGTGCAAAGGCTTTGGCTTTTTTTTTCTTGGCACCTGCTTGCAATTTTCCCTCTTTGTAGTAAAATAAAAACTGTCTTGGCTACCAAGACAAGCCTTGTCTACCCCAGACAAGCCTTTCATAACTATTATTAGAAATCTGTTTGCCTCTGGACCCATTACAGAAACAGTTTGGTATGAATTTCAAGGTCAATGCAGCTAACACCTTCTATTAAAATCATTGGCTTTATAAATACCTACTGTCAAATAAAATTGCAATTTCTATTAGAAAAACAAGGAGCCAAGAGAGAAATAATTTTGGAAACCACCTTCCTGGCTTCCAGAAAGCCACTTAACACCCCGAATCAATGCCCATGAAAAAACGAGGATTCACTATTCTCACAAGCATCAGGTACTACAAAGTAGCTGCCTTGCTTTGGAACAGCATGAGCTTAGCAGTATCTCTGGATTTGTATTGAGCTAGTCTGTGTTGAAAACTGTCAAATCAATCAAAAAAAGGGTTGTTATGGCAAGCTACTGATAAAGTGACTTTTTACATAATCTGTGTTGCTTGTCGCTTATTGTTAGCCTTATTATTTTCCCTTTTTAGCATTACGCAGAGATAGCAATAAAGTGAAATGACAAAGAGGAATGCAGTGCATGAAAAATTCCGTCCCTTCTTTCAAATTCAAGAGACAATTAATTGACATAAGTCAATGTACTTGACTTCATTTTCATAAATAAAGACTAGTCACAAAGCCACAGCCACACCTTATTAAAAGCAAGAGATAATAGCAACTGTCAGGTTGATCAAACATTAACATTAGTAGGTAGAGTAAGCCTGAATTTAAGATTTACTGAAATGGTATTGTGTGCCATCTATGCACTGCAGACAAAGCAATAAGAAGACAACAGTTCCTAGCTATTGCATACTATTGAGGGCAGATATTCGTATATAGCATCATGTGTATCTAAAATTCAGCTCCAAAAATTGCATTCATCTGATGTAAGATAACACTGTGAAGGTTTGCAGAAATAGCTAGACAAAAGTCTAACAAGTAACAGCCTGTGACACATGTCAAAAATACATTCATGCTAGAAAAGACATCGACTAGTTGAAGACAAAGCCCTTAACTTCCAAAATGGAATTAGATACAGAATTTCTGAAACCTAGCTATGACAACAGAGCCATCTGTGTTGTTCCTGCCCTTCCTACTCTTCCAAAGAAACCAGTGGCAAGAACAGGTAAACTGGGAAGGAGAAAGAAAAAAGCCTGCTGGGTCAACATAAAATTAGAACAGTTCCTTACTAATTTCACTATACTTTGTAACTCCTGCAACAGTGAAGTAAAAAATTAAAACCAGAATTTACCTTTGAAGGTCTCAAGTTCCTTCCTGTTAGAGAAAAGCAAAATTAAAAAAAATATTAGAAATACATCTAGAACTACAGGAGTTATTTTACAGAGTTGAAGGCTCATTAAAAGAAATAAAAGATAATTTGAGTATCACTGTTTATAAGGGTAATGTTACTAACTGTGTTTATCTAAAGCAATTATTAACCTGTTTAGAAGTTAGGCTGCCACCTAGTTATAAACATATACAATTATTCAAATATTGCACACCCACATAATTTCTAGACCACTACTGCAAAATAGCCAACACTTCTTAAGGGTTTTAGGTACTAAAAACACAGATTGCTTAGCGGAGCTTTGCCAATTTATAGGAAATTGAATAACAGTCAGTGTGTTCCATTTTCATCAAGGCTATTCAAAATCCTTTTAGCAACAGTGGAGAAAAACGTGACATCACCACTCAGTTAAAAAACATTTTAAAGGCAACAGATGCATATAGTGACAGTCCATAGAGGAGAGGATTTTTAAATACAGAGCCTGACAGATAACCCACAATACTCATTTACCAGAAAGCTAAAAAAATTAAGTCAACAGTGTTGTTATATTTTTTCCTTCACACCAGGCCACCTTCCACTTTTATCACTGATAAAATTCTGAACACAAATGTTACAAAACTAGAAGTATTTTCTCTGCTTTCAAGAAATTACAAAACACGCCACTTGCCACCACTACAAAGTAGGTATTAAAGAAGAATCAAAGTAAACTGGCCTTTTCCTTACAAAATGCCCATTTGTAACAAACATATTTTCAGCCTGTGCCTTGCAGACTGCCTAGTTAAATTCTGAAATTTTGAAATCAAAAGTGATAACAAAGTTAAATTTTTCTTTTCATTTTTCTAACAGTTGTCCACATAAATTATTCTAGTCCCTATCCATGAACTAAAACATGCTCCATCATTACTGAGTCACCTACCATACACACAGTTTCACAACACATATGCTATACCATAACAATTCTTTCTCCCCTCTAACAGATGATGCAGTTCAGCATTTATTCTTGCATTAAGAACAGACAAAACAGTTTTGAGCCTGAAACAATTACTTTTCTGAACACACAAAACAGTGTTGAGCCTGAATGTTTTCTAAGCAGGACTAAGTATTCTAAAAGGAGTGAGAGAATACAATTACCTCCACATTCTTAGTGAGCATCCCACTTTTGTCACCTCTGAATGTCAAATACAGTTTTCTGAAAGGATGAATGTTTCACCAGGAAGTAGGCTATACTGTGATTTACAGTAGAGAAGCCTATTAGTTGTAACTTCGTGTAAGTATCTATTTCCCTTACTGCTTCTCTTCCATATCCCTTTCCCATGCTAGTTTCTTTTTTTAAGCCAGAGAATAAAGCTACTTAGCAACATCTATGATTTGCAGGTTCATACACTAATAAATTTTTCCTACCCTGTGTACTCTAAATATAATTACAAAATTCTTAGGCTCAGAATTTGCACTCCCTATGTTTGAATAAAGGCATACTAGTTGAGAAAACAACAATCACAGGAAACACTTGTTTTCAACAGACCGGAATAAAACCATACTGAGGAAACATCTTGTGAAAAGTAAGAGGAAAAAAATAAAAATCCATGCTACTGGTGCTTGAAATCAGGAATTCCAATGCCACTTGTCTCCAGAAGGGAAGACATAACAATGACAGCCATTTTCTTCAAACAGATTAGCAAACCAGGAGGTAATACGTAACTAAATGACGATGATATTCATCACTTTTGTCCAAACCCCAAGAATTTTCCCTTCCCATATCCATCACTACTTTTAGGGTTGATGCATTAGGATGCTGTCCCAATTTCCATATATATAATTTCTAATCATTAAGACAGTTGAAAATTAATATTTGACAAAAACCTTTTTTTTTAGAGCACATACCTATGAAAAAGTTAAAATATCTACAATTAGCATCAATAAAAATAGATTTGCAACCAAAAGATCTGTATTTCTTAGTATCCTCATGCCAATTCAGATCCAGACTGATGATACTTTATATTTTAGACAATATGCATGAATCAATGGCACCTTGTGGTTTCTCATAACACTCTTAAAACAAACATATAGAAATATAATTAAAAAACATGCTCATCAAAAATATGTTCTGTATCAGGAACATGGAGGATTAAAAAAAAACAAACCACAACCCAAATTTTCCAAATAAAACTTGACTTTAAAAAATTTTAATCCTAAATCTTGTCATTCAGCAGCTTTGGTAAGAACCAGACAGTAAACTTCAAGTGGAAAGGGGACTGAGTTGGAAGGACGCTAGAAAACCAGATGGTTTAAGATTAAATATGTGCATTTTCTAAATGTGCAATTACAAAGTTCTAGACAGATGTACAGAATTTATTACAAAGTATTACATTTCTTCTCCCCTTTGTGTGTAAATAAATAATTTTGTATTTATTGATAAACTGTCAGGAAAGAGATACCTCCTACATCTTCTCTCTGAATCTAGAGACAAAAAAAATCATTTGCAGAAGTAAATACACTGAACTTAGATCAAGAAGGAAAACTTGTATTTGGAACACAGACATTCTTTGAAAGAAAAAGCAGCTTGAGTAATTACAAGGAAAAGATTAAACTGAAAACAGTACTAGAAAACAGTGATCTTCAAAACAAGGTTAAAAGCAAGCAGGAAGAAAAACTTGCATTTGAATTGGCTTGAATGAGTGGCTAGGACTGATGCCTCATTATTTTTAAATCCTGCCATTTTTAATTACCAACTTCAATGCTGTACATTACATTTTTATCTTTGTTTTTATTTTACTTTAAATTGTTCATTCTTTAAGATAATTTTTCACATTAGGTTTATACAAAAGCTACAGCAGAACTCAGCCTTTGATGGATGGCTTACTAACAACATCATAGTGGAAGACAAAACTGCAGTGCAATGAATCACCTCAGCAGAAGAGTTCTGTCAACTGCTTCAGGCTCAAAAGTACATTGTTCTGTTTTCCACAGGAACAGGCAAGCCTTACCCTCTACCCCATTTGTCAAAGACATTTAAGCAATTGAAAGCTCTCTACAGAAAAATGCTCCTGGATTTTAGACTTTTCACTCAAGAAAATCATGCATTTCAAAGATGGATGAGATAATCCTTCCTATTATTAATAGAAAGAAAACATACAAATGCCTTGCCCCTAGCCTCACTACATACAGAGGATCTTGAAGCCCAGTGTGGGCTGCTCAGCATCTAGCCAGAGTTGAAGGCACTCCCATACTGAGTCTGACCACTAATCCAACCCACTATTTTGCATCTGCCTAACTGCTCCTTAATTTTAGCTACTAAATTTTAGGTTAGTGCCAACACATCTGGCTAGTTACACAAATAAGAATATTCTTTACTTCTGTACAGGTAACAGGAAGCTTTCAGAAGGAAGGACTTATTTATTAGTTATGTTTTAATATAATATGAATATCTCCTCTCAGTGAAAAAGTTTAGTACCCTTGAGTTAGAAAAGTCTAAAATAAGAGGCTAAAAGCAAAAATAATCAGACTATAAAGGCATGGGGGTGCTTTAAAAATAATCATGTTCTGTGTGTAATAAAACTTTTCTGAGAGGCAAAAGGCTGTACAGGCTCCATCTACACAGGAGTTATGCCCATGGAAACAGTTTGGCCACACATGTAGTCAATGATTTTCATCTCTTCCTTTCTGGTTGCTTGTTTTCATAAAATACATGGGAGGCTTAATTACTCTGTGAAATCCTATACTTCTCAAATTCAGTTGAAAGCGACCAAACAGGATAACAGCAAGTAAAGGGCAACAACTGCATAAGCCTGGTTTCCTACATCTTCATAATACTTAAGTCAGGACAAAGATGATATTTGGGTATGTTTTAATGCCAGCATAACAGTCACCCTAACCAAATTCTCAGCCTCTTCTGAGCATGATGGAGATAAGTAAATCTGACAACAATCCCCTCTATGCGCCATGCCTAAAAAGACACAGCTGGTAACATCTCATGGTTCACAATAACCTAAAGTAATGAAATCAAAACATTGTTAAGGCAAGAGATTCTGTTGAAAACTTCTCTGAAACATCTCAATAAAAAAGACCTGAGCCGTGGGTACAGAGGAAAAGGATATACAGAGACAATGAAAAAATACAATATCCTGATTTAACCCGAAGCATACTGTTTATATAAATCTTTATTTGCAAGAAATACAACCAATTCTGAAGTGAACTGTATCTGTAGTTCCTTCAAGCTCTGCTAGGATCAGATGTGGCTTTTGAATTATTATTTTTAAGTTACCTGGAACGTTCTGATGATCGTGTTTGTCAGTGGTCTCAACTTCCTCATTTACAGAAAGATGAGCTTCAGGGTTTGTGGTGAGAATATATAGTTTTGCCTATCACAGGTGAAGCAGACTGTCTACAATCTATACCTAGTCCCGTAGGGTAACTGACACAACCAGAACTTGCACAAACAGTTAGATGGCAAATTACAAATTCACAATTACCTTCCCATTCCTCTCAGGCTTTTCATTGCACTGTTTTAGTTGCTGGGCAGAAGAGGTAGACACCAAGAACCATTCTCTTGGTTATCACTCCTAAACAAAAATAAATCCAGAAAGAGGAATATGGAAGAAGGAAAAGCAAGAGGGGGAAGGCAAGTAAAGACCAAAACCAAACACATGCTGAAGTTTCCAACGTCACTAACTAGAACTGGACATAAGGATACAATGCTTAAAATCCTATAAATTCAATTTATATAGAAACCATATAATTCCTCCAAAATTTGATCCTCCAACCTTCCAGAATCCAGAGACATTTACAGATCATGAAATAGACCCTTGTGCGGTGGTGTTCAATACACAGAAGCCATCTAGAGTGTCTGGCTTCTGGTTCAAACAGTAGATGATAGGATGTGGCAGCTTCAAGGTCAGCCACGAGAGGTTCTGAAAACAATATAGGGTGAAGACAGAGAAGGACAGAGAAGCTCTAGTACAGGGCTCCCACTTGCTCTACAGCATGTGGACAAATTTATCAATACTAATCTGTAGCTGCTTCTAGAACGAGGATAAAATTACGTAATTTGTAAGTGTCCAGCAGAGACCCAGGCTATAATAAAGAAGTAAAAGCAGATGAAAAGAAGGAGTCCCACCCTTTCTATGCTTTTAAGGTAAACGATAAAACCATAGATAGCCTCAAAAAACACTTCTACTGCAAGAAAACTACATCTTGCATTGAAAGCGGTCCTCTTACCTGAAGCCAAAACCAAACAATACTTGAATTAGACTGAATATGTATTTTTTATTTTCTATATCCCAATATTTTTTCATCCAGAAAATACACCTTCCAGTAGATGACTGCTGGGTCTGTAATTACTTAAGCTTGATGTTTCTGCAAAAGCATGTGGCATGGAAATACATGCACTGTCTTCTTGTCACTTTTAGACTTCAGGGAATAAAGTAACTGATGAAAACAGCTCAATTCATAATCCCATTTAAAATTTGGGCTGCCTGCAAACTCAGAGATATTTCTATTATGTCACAATTCAATTCCTTCTTTACAATCACACAGCTCAGCATTTTTTTACTAAACAAAACCCAAACCTTCCCAAACACTTGGAACTCAGAATACGATTATGTAGTAAAGCCTTGATTCAGCTTGGCCAGAATTTAATACAAGGCCAGTGGTAGCAGGTTCACTGCTGGTTTTTTTAAAAATAAAATTTAAGCAGAATGGAAAGATAGTAACTTCTGCTTAAGAGCTTATTGATTGCCTCATAGTGACCAGCGTCCTGTTTTCACTACCCAGCTGGGGAGCAGACAGTAAAGACAGACTGGAAAACCACACGTCTGGGTGTACAATTTGCTCAGCAGTTACACGCTGTTCTAAGCAGGTGTTTAGAAGAGAAATTGTATAAGGGAAATGCTTAAAGATTTAAGTAGTGTATTAAATGCAGGCAGCTTAGAGCATGGCAAACACTTCTGAAAGCTGATCATTCCCCTATCAGTGACTCCTTGGCTGCTCAGTTCATGAAAAATTCTTACTTATTTAAACAATGATTTTCAAAGGAGTCGAACTATTCTTTGATCACCTCAAGATAATAAATGTCAGTAATTTCAAAAGAGCACCCATATCATCTGAAACCACAGAATCGTTGATAAATACCTAGCCAAAGAGGATGGTAGATTTTTTTCTTAAGTGTAGTCAAAACCATCCTGCTTTAAGTGAATGAATCAATGGGAATTTAATTTCTTCAACAAAAGTTAAGTTCTGTGTCTTGCAAACTGCTGTAACACCACAATCAATCTTCCAAAACGCTAGGGAATTTGGTTAAATAGTGATTGACCAGAGAAACACCAGGTTCTTTACAACGACACCAGCAGGCAAAATTGACAGTTCCATATTTTATCTTCAGGGAAAGAGTAGGCAGATAAGGAAGTAACAGAGTCATAAATGAATGTCAGGAATGATTTTCTAACACCAGCCCAGAAAGTAACAGCTAATAAATTCAAGCTACTAGACTCAAGCACAAACAAAAGACAATCTCAAGATAGTATATGGATGGTAAAAATGACATACTGAATTTTAAAGATTTTAGAATTAAATGTGTTTATAAATGTTGAGTTTTAAATACTATTTACAAACAAAAATTAACATTCAAGTAAGATATAGCTGCTTATCTAAAATTTCTCTTAAAGATATTTCTGGTACTTCAAAAGATCCACAATAAAACCTGAGAAACCTGTGAGATACTGCATTTCACTTGTTATTTCTGATACCATTAAGTTTTCAAAATGATAGAAAAAAAAATATTTACTTCCATAGCCTGATTCAAGGTTTAGTCAGCTAAAAAGTCATGAGAGGGACTTTCTGCTGGATTTCATCAAAAGTAAAAGCAGAAAACCTAGACACTCACAACTTGTGTCAATTGCATGGTACACATTAATAATTTAAGTACTTTTTTTTGTACTTAGGATTTGCACTTATGGCAGTGACACGAAAATGTTCTCTCTTCCCCAGATTGCTTGAGCATCTTTCTCACATCCCTTAGGTCAGCCAACTACTTTGGAATAGAATCACAGAATATTTTTGGTTGGAAAAGACCTTTAAAACACCATCAAGTCCATCCACTAACCTAAAACTGCCAAGTCCACTACTAGACCATGCCCCTAAGCGCCACATCTATGGTGTCTTTCAAAATACATCCAGAGATGGTGACTCAACCACTTTCCTGGGCAGCCTGCTCCAATGCCTGACAACCCTTTCAGGGAAGAATTTTTTCCTAATGTCCAATCTAAACCTTCCCTGGTGCAACTTGAGGCCATTTCCCCTTGTCCTATCTCTTGTTACCAGGGCAAAGAGACCAACACCCACCTGGCTACAACCTCCTTCCAGGTAGTTGTAGAGAGCAATAAGGTCTCCTCTCGGCATCCTTTTCTCCAAGCTAAAATGCTTTGGGCCTCCAGGCTTTGAGCCTGAAGCAATGAAAAGCCTCGAGGTAATTAAAGACCAGTAAGAAAATAAAAACCACTATTAAAATACTATTGAAAATAAGCAGCAGGAAAGGTTCTCTATTAATCTGGAGAAATACTAAGATAGTTCAGCATTCTTCACAATAAAATAGGAAATTTTATGCAGTAAAAGAGCAAAGAACTAAGGCATTTAAATGATGTTGCAGTAAAGATTCCTTTTACTTACACACTGAAATGGAGCTACAAAAGCAGCTGAAGTCTACCCATGTTTTCCAGAAAGTCTTCTACATCAACTTAATTCCACAATATGGAAAGGATCCGAGCAAAATTTCATAAGAGAAATTGCAAACACCGTCTGGTAATCAAGCTAATAAATACAACTAGAACTACTCTCACATACTCAGCAATTTCAGGGTACAGTGAGAGCATTTCTCTTTGGATGTTTCAAAAAAAAAGGAAATAAATATCTTGATGAAGAAGACTGGGGGGTCACCTTTTAGGTGCTATCATTCAAAAGGACAGTACAAATTAGGGAAATGGTATGAAACCCAGAAGTAGTGAGTGAAATCAGGCATGCTGTCCTCTGCTACTAGACTGGTAAAGGGTATTTAACATTAGACCCATTCCAAACTGGAATTTGAAATGGGGAACAAATTCTTAGTTCCCTCTAAAAGCTTATGCCTTCAGACATAAGGTTTTGCACAGGATCTAGTTTTTATGGTTTTGCTTTCATCCTGTTGCTATCCCCCAAAAAAGGGACAGTTTAAAAAAAATTGTTTTTAACTTTCATCTTAGGACACACAACCATTAGGTCATTAAAAGACACCTGTATTGGCAGTTTTATTTATTTTTACAATGTAACCAAACTTTGGGAATCAAAGTTTAAATCAAAGTTGGGAATCAAAATTTAAGAGAAGAAATTTAAGTGAAGCTACGAAAAGCTACAAACTACAAACAAATTTAAGAGAAGATGAAGTTAAAGAGAAGATACAAAGCACTTCACCATCAAAGGCCACCTCTACCATAAACTCCACCACCTTTAATCTTTCCTAAAAGGAAAAAGTGTTCCTGCAAACATGTTTTTGGTACACAGCCCACAACAAAATCCAGGCCTTCCTTTAACATGGCCATCAATTTCCCCAGAACTGCTAGAAGAAAAAAAAATAATTACAGAATTAAAAAACTGGCCAAATTTCATTCACTACATGACATGCTGCAAGTCCACCAAAAAAAAAAAAAAAAAGGCAAAAAAAAAAAGCCTGTAACCTCACATGCCTCAATGCTCTTTACCATTCATGCTGTGGCTCCACACATGGAGTTGTGGTACTTTGACGTTAAAGCTTGTATCACTTCAGGCATCCTCAATACATTCCTTTGACAAAGGAACCATAAATCTCTCTCTCAGAGCTGTTGTCAGTAAATTCATTTAACACGTTTTTTGGAACATTTTTTAAATAAATTGGTTTTAGAAGTAAGTGAAAAGGAATTATTAAAGAACTTGGGAAAATAATTCATAATGAAGCAGAGAATGGATTTTAGTGTGGTAATGACAAATATCTAAGCCCCGTTCTCCTGCTACTAGCCACAATGAATTAATTACTTTGATAAATAATGCAGTTTTGAGGTGAGGGAGACTACAAGACAATGATTAAGGCAGTCCTAAACCATCTGTTTCTATTATTGGTACAGTAAGTCTGGACAAAGAAAGCCTGGTGCTAACAGATTGACAGGATTTGCAGATTATGCCCAGTAACCAGCACTACATGAAGGCTGAGAAAAGTATACAGGATTGGCATAATGTTTAACATTTTCTAGAACACATTAGGAGAAGGTGCTGTAAGATGTAGAGGATCCAACACAAACAATCAGTCTTTATAATCACAGGCCACAAAAGCCAAAGAAAAAAATCTTTTCCATACCTATTGAAAAGAAGGTGAAACTATAAAGGAGAAGGTAACACAGCAAATTTTTTGTAATGATGTCACTGTCTCTCTGCATCAAGCAAAGACCACCAGAAAAGGGCAAAATTAAATCAACTGAAAAGTGACAGAAATTACACTGCATATTCACACTTTGCAAATAATATAAAAAAAAAAACCTGCCAAAACCCCTGCAATTTTTGATCTGCTATGTATTCAGCCTTCCCCAATGTTTTCAAATACATGGAGCAGTGAAGGGAGCAAAATTCGCTCATAAAAAGGCAGCCTGATCCTTTGGGTTTGATGCATGCAAAACACTGTATTGCAAGCATTTTGGCAAACAAAAGGAAGTTCAGAGCCCTAGAATTACACAAAAGGAAGCACAATTATCAAGGGAACTTTTCCAAAGCTTCTGCAAGCCCAGTTTTCTAGGATCAATAGGAATTCTTATTCCGTGTGTCTGTCCAAAGAAGTGCAATAACTGATGGCCATAAAATTAATTCCAGCCAGTTATCACCATGAAAACACTTGCTGCTGATTATGCTGTATGCAAAATCACAGACAGCAGGATGGAAAAGATTTCTGCAACGTGAACTCTGCTTTGAGCACAGAAACTCACAATCATACAATTAATGCCTAATGAAAACTCAAAGCCAGTCATCCGCTGCACATCTACCACAAAAGCTGAAGATAGTAAGTTCTGCATCCACCCTTACAAAATCATTCTTTATGTGACCAGGTATACAGAGGTATACCAGGTATACAGACCAATCATGAAGAATATGGCATGAAACTTGGTTGAAAATTTTGGTAAGAGCTATGAAATATGGTAGCCAGGTCTTAGAAATAATTCACGGTGCCTTTAATGTCAGAAGGAAAATAGGTACCGGATGGAAACATTTGCCACAGTGATAGGTTTTTTTAAAATGTATAAAAAGTTCATTTGATAAATTACATGTAAAGTTCAAAAAGGGTTATGAAGATACAACTTAAATTTATCTCTGCCAGATGGGAGGGAGACATCGCTGAAGACGACATACTATACAGGGTACTGTTCCAGCTTATCATTTGGGAAACATGGGTTCTAAGCAAGATCTGCAGGCATAGAAATCTTTTAGGCAACATGATTTTGTATGGCAGTGTATCCATCTTCTCTCTTCTGATCTTGGTTAAAAAAAAAAAATAATTCATTTAGGTTACAAGATGACAAAAAAAAAAAAAGACAGCTTTTTACAGTGGCACTGCAGGAGGTAAAGAAAACATCTGAAAGCAAAACAGAGGATAATAATAATAGTACAAAATGTTTTTGTATGCTAGTGAGCAAATAACCATCAATTAGCCCAAGGTAGAAGGAGATTTTTCAAAAAGGAGACTAGCCTAGATTGTCTAAAGACAGTTTTCCTGTTTACTTTTTGAATGTTTGTATCAGTCAAGCCTAACATAAGCCACTGTATCTAACTGCAACAATTCTCACTGTTGCTTGCTCCCAAAGCAATTAGAAAGAGGGATAGGACCAACAGAAGACCATACAGAAAAAATAAACTTCAAAGTGGTAAGTGATTAAGATATTTTCTCGCATACACACCTGTAATCTACACAATGCAATTGCCATAAATTAAATACCATTCTAAATGAAAATGTGAATCCAACATTCTTCTCTTCCTGAAGCATAAAAACACCATCATGGCATGGTAATGCATCTAAGAGGAATTATGGCCATCTGGCCAACTCTTCATCTATTGCATTAACTACCAAAGCATGGGGATATGCATGATTTAAAAACAAATGAACTTTTAAAACAGAAAAACTGAGAATAAATACACATTTTAGGAACACATTTTCTCCTCAGGTAAAAGGTTTCTTTAGATATCACCAGAAAGTAAAAAATAAAATAGAATTAAAAAAATAAAATAGTACCACTAGGGTTTGGAATATCACTAAGCATTCAGTTGTTGAAGTATATCCTAGCATCAGGGTATGCTTCAGACTCAAGATTTTAGATTCCTTCATTAATTTTCCTTCTTATGTCTGTTCTTAAAGCAGAAGAGTACTGAAAACCAGAAGGGATTCTTAAATAAGACATCCTAAAAAAATTAAAATTCAGGCAGCTATGTTTAAATGCAAATGACACACAGTAAAACGCATTCACTCATTTCCAGGACTCTTTCCTATCTCAAATCATGCATTTCTCCAAAATGCTGCAGTTGGGCATCTCCTTTTAATTGGTAAAATAACCATCATTTTCTTTTTTTCCAATCATAGTGATCTTTCAGAAATAGATACAAATGGTACAGAGAGCTTCCCGGGAAGTGGAGTTTCAGGACAGAAACATCTTACTCTGTGTCATTAGCCTGCAGTTTGGTGCACATAAAAATTCACACAGAAGGGAGCTGCTTCCTAAAGGACACAGCACACCGCCTGGGAATGCAAGAACTGCCATAAGAGACTGGAAGGATACAAGGAATTATCTGCAGTCAGAAACAGTACATCCTCATTAGGAGGGTGAAGGGAAGGGAAGAAAACCTGTGCTTGATTGAGAAAAGGAGAGAAAAGAAAATAGCATGGTTTAATGCTATCACACGTGCAACCACTGGCAGTAAAACTAACTAGAGAAAATAAGGGTGATATTCATACAATACTTCCACCCAGATCAATGGGTTTAAAAACAAGAAAGAGAATATTAAAAATCCAGGAATAACCACAAAGAAAAAGAAATCATCTCTCCCACCTTCCCCCTCCCCAGCTTTAAAATATATTGTAGAAAACAACTTGGCCTGATGAATCTACTTTGAAACTAGTACTCGACACAATGACAAAAGGGAAAAAATTGATCCGTTTGAACTGGAATAAAGTTGCTCCATATAACAGGGAGACCTATTTCTGAAAATCAGTTCCCATAGTTACCATAAGCTGCATTTCAAAGATTTAATGTTGACCTAAAGCACTTTCTTCTAAGTCTTTCATTTAAGGAAGATTTTTCAAAAGACTTGAAATACACGAGCTTCTAGCCCAAGCTTTACAGTGACTGTATAATAAAATTACTTTTTGTTACATGCTTAAAATAAACACAGTTTCAAGAGTTTGTGTTCATTTCAATTTTTACCCCTATATTGTCAAAACACAGGAAATATATATATACACACACACACACACACACAAAACCACTCACTCCCTGAAAATAATTTTTGTGTTAAGGAGAGAGCATAGATGCCTGAACCCCCACTTGATTCTTTCAGTAGCTGGTATCACAGCAAAAACCCCAAACACTAAAAGAGGAGACGACAGGATACAAGTTCCAAACATACATAACAAATCACACTCACATTAAGTTAACTGGCGGCTCCTTCTTCAGGTACCTATGCTGGAAACTGTCATTCTAGGAATGAGCTAGCAGTTAATTTCTTACCTAAAGAAACAGGGTGGTAATGATCAACCAGAAATTACATGCATTTTTCCTGTTTTGTCTAGGTCTGACCATATGTAATTAGCTTATAATTACGTTAAGTAGTTTGCTTAGCATTCTATTTATAAAACTGATTAGGTGCTGCTAAGCAGAGCAGGCAACAGTTTAACACTTTGTTTTGATGTCGAAAGCAAAGGCTAAGGGAAGGGGAGAGGCAGTGAGGATGGCAGAGAAAAAAACCCTTCAAAAACATTACTACATTTTAGGGGGTGCAAATCTGTTGCTTTGTAAACGTTTTAATTTGTGTGTTATCTGGTTAAACAGCATCTTTAGAATTTTGAAATTATTAAACATTTAATTACTTAAATAGGTCTGGAGAATATTCAGCCGTACTGACTACTGTTGACTCCTCCTGGAGAGGAAATCATGTTGTCCTGTCTTGGGAAAGAGGAAAATCCAGGTTCCAGGAAAATGACCACTGTTGAGGTCACTGACTGAGGCTAAGCTAACTGAACATGATGTGAAAACCTAAAGGACAGGAATTAAGAAATTGCTAGATGTGTCAGAAAACACAGTAAAATGCTGAAAAAACCCACACAGAAGCACAGTTGGATTTCATAAATGGTTAAAAGGAATCACAGAATGACAGGGCTTGAAAGGGACCTCTGGAGATCATCTAGTCCAACCCCCTGCCAGAGCAGGATCACCTAGATTAGGTTACACAGAAGTGAGTCCAGATGGGTTTTGAATGTCACCAGATAAGGAGACCCCACAACCTCTCTGGACAGCCTGTCCCAGTGCTCTGCCACCCTCACAGTGAAAAAGCTTTTTCTTATGTTCACATGGAACCTCCTATGCTCCAGCTTGCACCCACTGCCCTATGTCCTACAATTGGACATCACTGAGAAGAGCCTGGCTCCATCCTCCTGACACTCACCCTTTACATATTTATAGACATTGATGAGGTTACACTTCAGTTTCCTCTAGGCTCAAGAGACACGGATCCCTCAGCCTCTCCTCATAAGGAAGATGTTCTGCTCCCTTAATCATCTTGGTGGCCCTGCACTGGACTCTTTTAAGGAGTTCCCTGTCCTTCTTGACCTGAGGGGCCCAGAACTGGACACAATATTCCAGATATTCCACCAGGGCAGGAAGAAGCTCTCTCAACCCACTAACCACAGCCCAGGATGCCACTGGCCTCCTTGGCCCTGAGGGCACATTGCTGACTCACAGTCATCCTGCTGTCCATGAGGACCCCAGGTCCCTTTCTCCTATGCTGCTCTCCAACAGGTCTGTCCCCAACCTATACGGGAACCTGGGGTTGTTCTTCCCCAGATGCAAGGCTCTACACTTGCCCTTACTGTATTTAATTAGATTTCTCCCTGCCCAGCTCTCCAGCCTGTCTAGGTCACACTTGACTAAAAATTAAAGGGGGGACACACGACCCTTTAAGGTATCAGGGACCTTCTGAAAGGCGAAATTTGCAACACTCGCAATGCTTCAGTAATTCTATCTGTAACATCACAGAAAACCTAAATTCCCCAGATAATGGTATGATAAATACAAAATTTGAGTACAGATGTAGAAAATCCAGGATTGAATGGGAAAAAGGTAGTTAGGGATAGATTGTTTATTTAAGAGGTAACTGGGATTGGGGGAAAAAAAGAAGGGGGAAAAAAAAGAAGGGGAGAAAAAGTTGTTCTGAAAATACCACAAGTCAAATTTGCCTTTTCAATCAAGAAAAGAGGGGAGGATGCCAGGATGCTTCTCCTGGCTAATAGGAGGGCACCTAGTTAGATCAAGTAACCTATCCCCAAGTCAGTGCTGGCTCCTGGTCTGCTTCTACCCACCACTCCCTAACACAGGTCTGGCAAAGACCACCTTCAACAAAGTACTTCAATTTAACTCCTCATTTCCTCATGTATATAATGGACTTAATATTGCTTATCTCCTTTGGTAAGGTTATTTGGCACTCTCAGTAATACAAACAATAAAGTAAACAGTTTAAGTTACTTAAGCTCTTAACATTTATCTCTTGTTATTTTATCCTTTAGGTAAACATAAAACTCAAGAGTTGGAGGTTCTGACTTTTCACACATACTACTACAAGTTGAACTTTGATACCAAGTAGCAGCGGCCTGTCTTTCAGGTAAGAGAACGGCAGATTAATACTCACCATACAGAGCAAAAGGTACTGCTGCTACAGAACTGAAAGGAAGGACAATACAGTTCCTCTCTTTACAACTACCATACCGTCAAGCAATACTCAGCCACAGGCAGCAGCCAAGCCCCAGGTGCCTCCTCCATCCCTCAGCAGGATAGGGTGGAGAAATGGCCAAAAGCCCCCACGGGGTGGGTTAGGGGCAGTTCGCTAGGACAGGGGAACAACAACAGCACTCGGACAGAATACAGCCACAGTGATAACACATAGCACTTGCAGATCAAAACACCTCAGCCCTTCCCAGAGCTGCACAGACCCACCCCTCCTCGACCAGCCCTTTTTATGGGGGAGTACGATGTCATGTGGTGTGGAAGCACCCTTGGCCAGCTCAGCTCCTGTGCTGGCACTTCAGGAAAGTTAACTCTGTCCTGGCTGAAACCAGGGCAAATACATGAAAGGAAGAAATTTTAAAAAAACAGGGCAAGGGATTAAAAGAAACACTAATTCCTCAGTGCTTATTAACAGCCCTTACTCCAATTGTTTGTAGAGAATAATAAGCAGGACTTCATCTTAATAACAATGAAGTAAATTTTACAAACATGCACACTCTCTGTTCATCACCAAGAATCAGACCACTGTTAAATGCATCTATTACAAATGTGCAACTCCCTGTCATAGATTACAGTTTCTTTGAAAGATGAAAGTAAAGGGGATATTACACACAGGGCAAGAAATAATCACAGAATGCTTATATTTTATGGTAATTCATATTTATAGCAATTGCTCCATTTACCTTTTTGTTTTCTTGTAGTTTTCCAGCTGTAATGTCTGCATACGTTTGTATCTTTCCAATTCACACTGTTCACACAGGTCCTCAAGACACAAGAGATGATTCTCCATTTCCTCAAAGTTTGCCTCTAGCTGGGCTATAAAAATAAACTTTGTATGAATATCAAATTGTATCAACAGACTGACAACTCACCTGAACAGAAACAGGTACATAATTAACATGGTAATAATTACACATATATAAATGGCTCAGAAAGACAAACAAACATCAGTCCATATTACCAGCAGCGTGTGACAACAGAACCATATTAAGGAACATTATCTGAAGTTCCCTTTGCAGTAAGAACCACTGCATTTGCTCTAGCATCATGGTCTCACAAGATTGTGCTCGCTACTTAAAGAAGCATCCAGAACCCAAAATTTCATTTTGCCCCTTGCACATACTGTCAAGTTACCTCTTTCTGCCTTCTACCAATCTGGGGAACAAAACTGTGCTGACCAAGACCAGTACTAATTTTAAATTATTTACATGAAACAAAAGTAAAGCTGACTGGGAAAATTTTAACTCTTACATGAACTTGTGATAATATAAAAGAGCACAGACTTTGAAAGTTTTCTCTAAAGACAGACTCTTTACTGATAGGCAAATCTCTAAATTTAGCTATTTTACTATGTACTTAAAAACATGCAAGCCCCTTAATCTCCTTTTAAACCTTAATTGTTCAGAGTCTCAACCTAAAAGAAATTATGCCTATTATTTAAATTATTTATCTGTACAGATAACTTGAAGAGGTGGGAAAGGAAAGAAGACCAAAAAACCCAACCAAACAAGTATTGGGTTTCCATACTGGAGAACTGTCTTCTGTGTGAGGGACTCCATGCTGGAGTAGAAGAGTGACAGGAATCCTCCCCATTAGGAGGAAGGAGCAGCAGAAATAACATGTGATAAACTGACCACAACACCCATTCCTCATTCCCCTGTGCCAC
Organism: Hypotaenidia okinawae; assembly: GCA_027925045.1. Lineage (NCBI taxonomy): Eukaryota > Metazoa > Chordata > Aves > Gruiformes > Rallidae > Hypotaenidia > Hypotaenidia okinawae. The sequence goes on from BSDF01000002.1 coordinate 68,243,245, forward strand.
TGATGGGGAGGAGGTAGAGAAATCCAGAGTGAAGCTGAGCCCATGAAAAAGGGAGGGGTGGAAGGGAAAGTGCTCTAAAGATTTGGGGTTTATTTCTCATTAACCTACTCTGATTCGATTGGTGATAAATTAATTTGATCTTCCCTAAGTGGAGTCTGTTCTGCCTGTGATGGTAATTGGTGAGTGATCTCTCCCTGTTCTTATCTTGACCCATGAGCCTTTCATTATATTTTCTCTCCCCTGTCCAGCTGAAAAGGGGAGCGATAGAGTGGCTTTGGTGGGCATCTGACCTCCAGCCAGGGTCTGCCCATCACATGGCAGTTGACAAAATGGGAACAAATTTAAGGAGGGGGCGGGGGGGAGGGGGTAAGAAGAAATGTTTTCAGTTCCACAGAAGTGCAACATGCATTGTTTGGCAAATACTCAACTTCCTCTCGCAAAATCCAGATGCCCTCAAAGGGCAAGATCACGACTACAATTATGACTGGTGGTCCCTTTTTTGCTTAAGAAACGGACTTTTCTGAGTGCAGTAGAATCCAAATGTCTGTAATACGCTAATTTGCTTTTCAGAATGATTGCTCACTTCTTAATTTGCAGAATTCACAAACACAGCAGGGCTCAAGATAATTTAGTAAGGTACCTGTCAACCACTGTTTTTTTCCACTTAAACTCACCACCTGCTTTGCTGTACTTGCTATTGAAATAATATTAAAAGACAACAACAGAGAATGGGGGGAAAAAAAGAGGATGAAGAAAAGTGAATTTTAGAGGGCAACTGATTCGTAGCACTAGCATTTGAGCAGCCTCTAGTGGGAACTGCAGAAAACACTGTGCAAAACACGTTAAGATCTCTGCAGAAGACAATAATCCTACTTTACTGCAACACAGGTTTCAGGACTTTTCTTTCTGAAGTGAAAGAAAATTGGGTTTTCACAAAAAAAAAAAGCTGAAGACCAGTTCTACAGCAATTGCACCAGCTATGGTTGCCTCTCCTACCCAAATGAGAACACACAGGAACCATGTGTTACCATCAAAAGAAAGTCCCAAACAAAGCTACACATTTAATCGATTTGAAACTTAAGTCACAAAGCTTTGATCAATTTGTATCTATATCCAGATAAATAAGCTCATACTTTAAAAAAAGTTCTTTAGCAAAAATAGGAAATCTAGAAATTCTTCATCTCCAGTTGATAATTCACAGTGGCACATAGAAAGAGTCTGCCCCAGAATGCCACGCTGTAAAGAATACCTGTAAGAGTACTACTTCTATTCAGCTCCTCAAGAAATCCCACAACCAAATGGTCAGGCAACAATCACCATCTCACTCTGGAACAGCATTGCTGTGGAAGTAGAAAAACACTTCCTCTGTTTAATCTTTTTAAGCAGGCTGGGAAAAAAAAGTCCATTGTACCTTTAGATTAAGAATTTGCCTGTATAGTAATATGCCCCAAACAACCTTGTTCTTTAGGTCACATCATTCCAATGACGCTAGTCTAGCCTGTAATCCTTATACTCTCTCAGGTATAACACCGCTATTTAACTTTAACTACTTAGGTGTTTTGTGGGTTTTTTAAAAAGTATTTAAAAGTTGGGTTTTTAAAGTATTAATCTAGGACTCAATAACTTCCCCCCCCCCCCAATTTAAATTTACTGCACAAATTTTACCATGTAACTGAAACTTATGTTACCCGTAGTTTTCTGCAGAAGTACAAACTTTGTGAGAAAAGTTTAATCACAGCCATGTATCAGAAATATACTACAGATTCCAGTTTTTACTACAATAACTTTAAATGCAATTTTCTTGCACTGTCCTACCCACCAAAATAACAGAAGTCACCAAGGAATGTTAAAAGACATTTTTATAGAGTTCATTCATTTTCTGACAAAACCGTAAAAGGGCAGAAAACAGAAAGGATGGAAATAATTACATCAAAGAAATTCTCTCTACCTCTAGATCAGACAGGGCCACCAATTACTAAACCTTAAAATGAACAGTGACAGATGTGCATATACAGGAAGGGCTCAATTTAACTGCAGCAGTTGGAAAAAATTCAGTCTGCTGCTAACGCAGGTTCTTTGCAGAGACTACAAAGCAAGTACACTAGGATATTTTTCCTTCTGTACTGAAGCTACAGATATTTACAAGCTTACAACACTAAACTATATGCCTTTAATACACATACATCTCCACCTTATACAACAACTCTCTCCACTGAAGCATTCTGCCCTGGAGCCTATGAAAGGGAAAAACTCCCTGTTGAACATTACCCTGTATTATTCAAATTTTCTAGTTTTCCTTCCATCCATCCATCCACCCAACACCCATTTATCCCTCCCTCCCTCCCGCCTCAATATTTTTCCTGATTTTCTCAGTAAAAGATAAATATTGTTTCATCTCAGACAATGAAACTCACAAAAGCAAGAAAAGTAACAGCAGTTTTAAAACAACCAGTTAACCACATAGGAAAACCTGTTTTAATTAATAATAGATAGATTTTCTTTAAACATTTTAGCAACCACAAACCATTAGTAAATTACAGTAAAATTTTTTACAGCTCTAACTTTGAAAATAATTGTAATTAAAAACTCACTAAACCCTAGAGTCTTCTAATGAAATGTACATTCTAAATTTCAGCATCAAAAAACATTTCTCCACTTTTTCATCAGTTATCAACTGCTAGCAGTTAAAAAAAAAACCCAAACAAAAAAACCCAAACAGAATTCAGAAGTCTGAGTTAAAATGTCAGCTCTGTGAGAAACCTTGATTGATAACTACCTGATCTTAAATTCACTTTCACTTGACAAATGCCTGCTTTAAAACCACAATTAACAAATAGGTAATAGTAAACTAATTACTTATCTTCCTCATGTCTTCCTCAAAGAGGTGAATATATGGGCTACTACCTACAACACTTTTTCCTCCCCCAGAAGTCCTGCTTCACAGACTCTCTACAAACTGATGAAATGAACAAAAATTAATTCTATAATCTCAGAATACAAGATGTTGCTGGAAGAATACTGCATTATTCAAACTGGAAAAAATCTTTGGCATTTTTATTTTAAAAAAAAAAGTATATTTCATTAAAACAGACATTTCTGCTGCAAAATAAGTAGCCAAAATATGATGTTCTAAAAGTAGTTCAAACGTGACAGAAATAAAAATCTTGTATTTAATGAAGAACATATTATAATCACTGTGACCTTCTATTTCACAGCTGTTACTACATTTCCTTAGTGCATGAAGAGGCCTCTAATACCAATTCTGAAACAAAGGAAAAGGTCCTTTTTTTAATGCAACAAATTGAACCCTGCAAAGCTAGAAAACAGCATCTTTCGTATTTCATCTGAAAATATAACACAACCTTCTGCTCAAGGTATAAACAAGGATACCCTCCCTAAGCAGTGCAAAAAGATTGCTTCCCTCATGGATTTTCATATACATCTAACCCATAACTTGGAAAAAATATTTATTGAAGACCAGGAAGCAATGGCTTTTATCTCTGTGAATATATACCCAGACATATTTTATTATCAGTATCACCAGGCTAAATAGTTTCACTCTACATTGGATATCATCTACATTCATAGCCAGCCTAAAACCACCATCTTGATGTGTAACATTTGATGTTTAAAAAAAAGAGGTGAAAATTGGATTTGTATCAAGGTTTGTGTGCATTGATTTGCTGAAATTGAAACACATATTTGAGTAAAATGGCCCTGCTCAAACATGAAGTTTCTTTCATATTACAACAAGTATGTCAGATATTGACAAGCAGGTATTTTATACATCTCAAAAATTGGCTTAAGTGATGATTCAAATTCTGGTCTTTGAAAGGGCAAAAACTGTCTGTCACTTTTATATCAGAGTAAATTTTTCTTCAAAATTTTCAACAGCAGCTACAAGATGTTGCATAATATGATAAATTTATTGAATGAACACACAGACTTTTTACTTGAAGTGAGATGACTGATAATGCAAGTACCTAAGTTAAAGGACTTTATTTACAAAAGTGCTAATGAAAATGGGTCTTGTAATACACAGCAAAAGCTGTTGACTCATACCAATTTTACTAGGTCACTAAAAAGGCTCGTTTCCATTATCTGAAATTTCTTTTATCAAAAGCAGCCAGGGTTCTCTATCTATTTTCAAAATTAAAGCATTGACAGACTTATTTGAAGCATATCACGTAACAACACACAACTATTAATTTTCAGAAATGATGAAGATTAACCAAATTACATCTTGGACAACACAGGACACAGTTTATAATTCTGTATTCACTATTTTTTTTTTAAAAGAATGTTTCACTCGTGTTTAAAAATCACAGGAACAATATTAGTCATCTCTTAGAAATGTGAATATAGTTTACATTTATAAAACTCAAATAGTTCACAGTTATAAAAACAAAAAACATCAAGCAGAATATCACAGCAAATTTCTGGCAAATCACTTCCAGAAGTGTAGATGTTTAATTTGGTATAAATTATACCTTCTCTTCAAATAGACTCTACAAAACTTATTAGAAAACAACAATTCCAAAACAACTCACTGTGGCTAGGAGTAACTAATTAAAAACTCTTGGTAAATTACTTGAAATCTGACACATGAAATGAGGCTAGAAGATTTGGTTCAAACCTCACAACCTTAGCAGTAGACTTCAAAATTGATTCACTTCCACACACAGACTGGCTAATGCTTCCTTAAATCCTGCTTGTGCAGTATCGAAAATATTCTAGAGACACAGCATTACCTTCTCCAAGTAATTCTACAGTCAGGGTGAGATTAATTCTGGTTCATAAAACTACAGCATTAGGAATGGGAAGGTAACCCAAATTCATCAGGATTTATAGCATTTGCAGTTATGAACTATAAAGACAATTCCATTAGGTTTTTATTATATTGTTTATCTTTGGTTTACCAGTGGACTGCATCATGCATGCATGATGATATTAAAATCAGTATTTAAATAAATCATTATTTGAATTGGTATTTCCTTAGAAAATAATTGAGCTTTTCAAAAAGCCAACATTAAATGGTTACCACACATGATAAAGCCTTACTAAACGAGGTGGTATTAAAAAGTGGTAATAAAAAATGAAATATATTCCTTGGTGCAGAAAGAAATAGCAAAGTTATTACCAGCCTACCTAGGAACAAAAGCCGATTTGTGCATATCCACTGACCACAGAAGAATGAGAAATCAGCCTTTGAACACAGAAAAGAACTTTCCTTTTCTTCACATCAGATGCCAGCACACAAATCCAGCCCACCCCACAAAAAACAAAGAGCGGCAATCACATGAAGACTTTCTGCATACTTCCCAGCTGGAGTAAGAATAGTGCAGGCAGAGTCCCCAGGGAACTTAGCTACTAAAATCCATGCACTGACAGCAGTTTTTCAATACTTTAATTTGATGCAACTTGAACAGATTGTCATGGATGTAGCAAGAGGCCTACTGTTGACAGAAAGGCTTGCTACTTGTCAAACGCTGTGTCCCCATTTCAAGGCTTAGTAACACTAGAGCTTTTCAGAGACCAAGAGGCCAGAACATTTTTTTCTAATTTCATTTTGAACAGTGGATCAACTGTTTCATACGAGAGGTTTCCAGAAGTACTACACTGAAGCATTTATCTTTTCACCCTTTAATTCAAATACGTTGACATTTGGTAAAGTTCTAAAAATTGGAACCCATGTAACAAACAAGAGGTATTTGGTAACCCTAATACATAGCTTTGCTGGTTTCACCCAGCTGGGTATCACTTTAGAATAGCTTAACATTGTATACTAAATTAAACTACGGAAGCTAGCTTTGGAGCCAACAATCAATCTCAACAAAAAATTACTCTCTTGAAAGCGTAACAAGCCAAGAAAATTTCTCCCCTCTGCCCCAAAATGAGGGTTTTAAATTATTATACAAAATGACATAGACCCAAAGAGAAGCACCTACATATGAGCGTTCACACTACTTTACAAATCTTTATGAACTTAAAAAGACTTCAAGAGTAATAATTTTCAACTGTCTATATCAAGATATGCAGTTGACATACAACTACTTTTTCTTCCCCCCAAATAAGGACAGATACATTATTTGAACCACTACTAATTTTGCTCTTTTACAAAAAAGGTTTGTGTGGGTTTTGGGGTTTTTTTTATAATAGGAAGGATGTGTTTGGGAAGCAAAATTAAATTTTATAATTGCAAAGTTCACAAGAGCTGAACTTCAGTCTAATCCTCTGTACCAACTTAAACTCTTGTTATACCTCTAAAACCTTACCTAGACTGGCTGTGAGGCATTCCAGATCTGCTAAAAAGCCAGGTATTTGTTGGAGCTGATCCTGTAGTTCCATCAGACTGTTTCTTTTCTTCTCCCAGTGCGCAGAAAGCATCACAACTTCACTATCCACCAGCTGCAACACACAGGATCTTTACTTGCAAATTTACATATCTATCTTGACTAATTTTTAGAATTCATACATCTGCAAGCAAAAGGTCAGCACAGCAAACTTATAGCCCTGCCACCTGTTCTGGAGTAAATATAGAACATGCTCAGGAAAGCCTTGGTAGTATGAAATATTTCTATCAATATGCACTGATAAAACAAAACAAAAAAATTTCTCAATATACTAATCAAAGCAAGAAATATTTTATGGATTTTATCAACTGTAAATAACACACACATGGAATTTTGACAACAGCACTGCACTGATACACAAAAACAACATTGCAGGACTGTAATGTAAGGCTTATTTAGAACAACTTAGTTGTATGTAGCTAGTCATAGCAATTTATTTAATCAATAAAACCAAGTTGGTTTGCCACCATTTTCCCACCTATTGTTACTGCAGCTAAAAGTCATGTTTGATTAGAAGAAACATCAGATCCAGAACTCGTTTCATTATCAGAAATTACAAGTCCATCACAAACTTTTTTTGCAACATCAAAATCAAATGAGAATACCAATATAGCTTTCTATCTTAGCAACAGAACAGAAAATTCTGAACATTCAATGCACTCCATAAAAATTACTATTTTTTAAAAATGTGCCTTTGTAACAGTCCTGCTCGTCCGATAAACTTAACTGCAGTAGTTTCAAGTCTTCACGGACACACTTCTGTATTAGTTCAATCTTTGCTGTTCTCTGATTCTTCCTTTTATCATACAACAGTACAAAGAGAAGAGGATACACTGTTTAAAAACTTTATTGATATAGTTCTGATTCTGTGAAGATAAGAGATCTTAACAAATGTTTCCCTTATATGATGCTTGAGATGATTCAATTATAGTTTCCCTGCTCTGAGTTCCATTACCCATTCTTCCTGTGGCTGTAGCTGCAGACAGCTGCATTTTCTGGTAGAAATTAGTTGCAGAAACAAACAAATAAAACAGTCTGGGCAAAGGAAACACTCAAAGATTTACAGTTCTACTCACTGACAGTAGAAGTGAGTCTCAAGAGAGACTCCTTTAGAATAACTTATTTACAAATCCCTTCAACTACTTCCCATCCTATTTTACCAGACAAGGTGTGACATCTTACTCAAAAGTCCAGTGAGTAATGAAACATTTAAAAAGACTAACACCTTTATTTAAATAAAGCCAAGTCTATTTTTGAGAATGTATGATTTATATCAGTTAAACAGTACAGCAAACAAACAAACAAATCCTAAGATGGGGAAAGCATCACAAGTTTCAAAAAATTAAATGTAACTAAAATTAGAAGCATCTAAACGCAGTACGTCAGGACAATTTTGTAAATGGAATTTTTAGTTAGCATCTATAATTTAACATGGCAAGACTGTAGACAGCTATTAAAGCTTGACACCTTAATATTTCTTTCTCTATTCAACATTTATAAACTACTCATTGTGTCTTACCCATCTGGTTAGTGGCCAATACCAGACACTGGACACTGCTCCCACGATTCTTATTTTACTGAGCCCTGTATTTGCTACTTTTATAATAAACAAATGAAAAAAAAAAACCAAACCCACAAACAAAACATGTTTTGGATTCTCCTAAAAGTAAATATCCAAATTTCATGGAAAAATTCAGTCTTTTTGAAACTTACTCACTTGAGTTTTCCTAAGCAGCTACAATATGTGAGATTAAGGTTACATTGGCTTTACATATACGAAACCTCATATTGTTTGCAGAACTACAATTTTTAAAGCAAACTACTTAAGGCATTAAAAAACTGGAAGAAAGTAATTTAAAAGGTCTTCCAGAAAAAATCATCATGAACAGTAAAGCACACAAAGCTGGCAGAGAGAACTTCATCTCTACTAATGGAATGGGTAGGAAAGGTGGGCTGTACTATTAGACAGGAGATAGAACAACATTTTTCTTACCCTAAATACACCTCTTCAAAATAAATTAAGTTGTGTGATTTTTATCCATTGGAACAAGATATAGAGAAGACTCCTAAGAAAAGCATTAGGGAGGATACAGCCAGCCAGATTGAAGGTTTCAGCCAGGACAGAGAATCTCGTAACTCAGTTCTGCTCTGCTTTGTGGCCACCAATTCACACTGTCTGCCCTGGGGTTTGAAACAGAAAGCCTGGTGTGGATCTTCAGGAAAGCTGAGCAATGCTCTGGTAGCACTTAATGGAAACTTTCTTTCCTCTCATTCCAGACATAAACCACACAACTCGCCACTTCCAGGGCGGGAAAACTGAACAAAATTAAGGAGAAAGGACAGACACTTCTTAAATCTTTTTAGCCAAAGAGGCAAATCTTGCAGTTACCTCTCCACTAGGAGAGGGCAAATGGTATCAATGCAACAGCTCTACACTGAACACCAACAAGTCTCAACTCCAAATACAGTCTGTACTTTCCCGGCTCCCCACAGTGCTTTTAAAGAGCTACAGCAGTAACATGCAATGCCATTTTTCCACCTGTTTACATTGCATCACATTATTTAGTCTGTTTTACACTGTTGTTTATGTTACATTGTTAAATCATACATTGTCATTTATTTGCAATGTATAGATGTCTTAAGCAGTCTCAAAATAATGTTTCCAGATAACTTAAAATCTTTCAAATAATGGCAGAAGAGTGCAAAAATCAACCACTTGAACTTCTGGATACTTCTATCATCACACTCTTATTACCCTCTGACAAAATCATACTTCTCAATATCCTTTTGTAACCTATCATCCCACAGAAAAACAGTAAGCAGATATAATTAATATTTTTTCCTTAAGTGCAAGTAGTGATTGCAACTATCTGAACACAGGGCAGAAGACAAGAAATTCTGGGTATCGATGTATCAGTTGAAAAGTTATCTAAAAGCACTAGGAAATTATGACACTTGATGTTTGTTATAGTAATTGAAGCATGAGAAAGTAAACAGGAGAATGAACTTAAGATAATTCTTGTTAGATGATACGTTGTGAGAAATACAGTCACAGAGAAAGCCTATTTTTGTAATATATACACTTAATACTTTAGGAACACGTAGGCTGAGTACCATCAAAACAGAGGAAAAGGAGCGTTGGGAGTGTTGGGTGACACTCGCCTGAACATGAGCCAGCAGTGTGTCCAGGTGGCCAAGAAGGCCAACAGCATCCTGGCCTGTGTCAGGAATAGCATAGCCAACAGGACCAGGGAAGTGATTGTGCCCCTGGACCTGCCATTGGTGAGGCTGGACCTCGAGCGCTGTGTTCACTTTTGGGCCCCTCACTACAAGAAAGACATCGAGGTCCTGAAGCATGTCCAGAGAAGGGCAGCCAGGCTGGTGAAGGGGCTGGAGCACAAGTCTTACGAGGAGCGGCTGAGGGAACTGGGACTGTTTAGCCTGGAGAAGAGGAGGTTGAGGGGAAGCCTTATTGCTCTCTCCAGCTACCTGAAAGGAGGTTGTGGTGAGCTGGGGGTCAGCCTCTTCTTGCAGATAACTAGCAACAGGACATGAGGGAATGGCTGCAAGGTTCAGCAGGGGAGGTTCAGGTTAGAAATTGGGAGACATTTCTTCTCAGAAAGAGTGGTTGGGTACTGGAATGGGTTGCCCAGGGAGGTGGCAGAGTCACCATCCCTTGGGGTGTTCAAAGAAAGGTTGGATAAGGTACTTAGGGACATGGTTTAGTTAGTAATATAGGTGGTAGGGGGATGGTTGGACTAGATGATCTTGGAGGTCTTTTCCAATCTTAATGATTCTATGATACTTGAAGAATTGCAATAAACAAGAGGAACTGGACATTCTGATGCATTCCATCAGCTGCCTGTCAAACCACCTTAAAGCCACAGTAAAAACAACACAACTTGACGTTTTTCACAAGCAGAAATACACAGCATCACTTTTGCATAATACTGGTTGTTCTGGGTCCAGGTGGGATGGAGTTAACTTTCTTCATAGCAGTTCATATGGTGCTGTGCCTTGGGTTTCCAATGAACACAGTGGCAATAACACATTAATGTTTTGGATACTGCTGAACACTCACACAGTCTCAAGGGTTTCTGTTTTCCCCATTCCCCCTCACTCTCCCTGCAGTGAATAGGCTGGGGGCAGGCAAAAAGTTGGGAGGGAACACAGCCATAACAGTTGACCATTGGCCAAAGAGATACCATATCATGTAATATCATGCTCAGCAATAAAATCTGGGGGATCAGTCTTTGAAAGCAGCAGTTGTTCTGAGACTTGCTAGGCATTGGTCTACTCATGGGAGGTTACTAGTAATGGCTTTTGTATCACTTATTTTTCCTCTGCCTTCTAATTACTAAACTGACTTTATCTTGAACCATGAGTTCTCTCATTTTTGTGCTCCCTATTTTCTCCTCTGTCCCACTGATGGGGCAATGAACAAAGATGTGTGGGTGCTTACCCAGTGGTCAGGGTCAACCCAGCACATTAGCCCTAAAAATTTGTGTTCAAAACTATTTATATGTTTTTAAATATTTGAGTGGCATTGTTATTTTTTTCTTACCTCTCCTGCTTTTGCACAATCTTTGGCTCCTTTGTGAAGGGCAGCCCAAGCATCTTCATATCTGAAGAGAAGAAAGTTTAATGACTTAAATATTTTAATTGTATTTCCCCTTACAAAGGAAGAAGGCTTTATGGATGCCAGCTTGCTTATATATACAGGGACTACCAGAAATAACAGTTAAAAAAGCTGTACGCTTGTCTTGGTAAAACCGTAAATACCAGAAAGAAATACACAGCAAGAAAAAAATTTACTTCAATGAAAAAGTGATTAACGTTTTTTAAACTGCTAGCTTATGTTAAGACCCAGAAATATGTACAAGACTACATATAAAAATCATAAGCACTACTTAGAACCCAATATAAAGAAGAAAATGAAAAAAAACATAAACAACACCCAACCCACAAAAAAAGAGAGTATTTGTTACTGTTGTTTTAAAAGATAAAAATACAAAGGAAATTTATCATCTAGAGAGCTTTTATTGTTCAGAAAAAATGTGATTAAACAAACATGGGATACACTTTCTTTTCATGGTAACGAAAACCATACTGTCTGTTTTGGGTTTGCATGGCAAGGCTTTGGCGGGGAGGCAGGGGGCGCTGGGCTGCAGGGGTGGCTTCTGGAAGAAAAGAGCTACAAGCTTCCCCTAGGTCCAACTGAGCAAATACCACCTGGGGTCAAGGCCAGATCCATCGCTGACCAAGGCCGAGCCCATCAGCGACAGTCACAGCGCCTCTGGGAATCACATTTAAGAGAAAAAAAAAACCAACCCGCAAGCAGCTGCTTTTTGCCACCAGAGAAGGGAGTGAGAAGATGTAAGGAACTGTGGAGGCACCAAGGTCAGTCAAGAAGGAAGTGGGGGTGAGGCACTCCAGGCACTGGAGGAGAGATTCCCCTGCAGCCCATGGAGAAGACCATGGAGAAGCAGGCCGTTCCCCTGCAGCCCATGGAAAATGATGGGGAGCAGAGATCCCACCTGCAGCCAGTGGAGGATCCCACAGTAGAGCACGTAGAGGCACCTGAAGGACACTGTGACCCCGTGGGAAGCCCACACTGGAGCAAGCTCCTGGCAGGACCTCCAGCCTGTGGAGAGAGAGGCCCATGCCAGAGCAGGTTTCTCGGCAGGACTTTTAACTCTGTGGAGGACTGTGCTGGAGCAGTCTGTTTCTGAAGGTCTGCCTGTACCCTATGAAAGCCATATTGGGGCAGGTGGTAAAAAACTGAAGCCCCCAATGGAAAGACTCATGTTAGAGAAGTTCATGGGTGACTGTCTCCCATGAGAGGAAACCCATGCTGGAGCGGGGGAAGACTGTGAGGAGGTCTGCCCCAGAGGAGGAAGGAGCGGCAGAGATAACGCATACTGAACTGACCACAACCCCCATTCTCCAGTGCTTGAGGAAAGGAGGGAGAGAATTTGGGAATAAAGTTGAGCCCGGGAAGAAGGGAGGGGTGGGGGTAGGTGCTTTAAGATTTGGTTTTATTTCTCATTATCCTACTCTATTTAAATGCATTTTATTCCATGTTGAGCCTGTTTTGCCTGTGATGCTGATTGCAGAATGATCTCTCCCTGTCCTTGACTCCTGAGCCTCTCAATATGTATTTTCTCCCCTGTCCAGCTGAAAAGGGGAGTGATAGAGTGGCTTTGGTGGGCATCTGGCCTCCAGCCAGCGTCAAACCACCACACTACTGTAACAGCATGAAATCATATAAAATATGTAGAAGTTGTAAAACATTAAAGTGACAGGTTGGGCCTCAGTGCTGGTCTCCTTCACCCTTGTGCATTAGACCCTGAACTCAAGACACCTTTCAAATGTTGCTTTCCCTCCACAACTTCTGTTTTATTAACACAACAGGAATTAAGGACTGAGCAAGCTTTAAAACATATTTATCACTTGGCAACCACCTCCACTCTAGTCACTGCAGAACATCCAACAACCTATTAGTAATACCTTCATCATCTTCTCATTTTCTTAACCTAATGAAGTTTTTTCTGAAATTATAGGGAACAGACACTAACAAAGAAATGGAACGTCATACCTGCTCAGTAATTCCAGTCCAGCAGAAAACTCAGGCAAACACTGAACAGTTCTATAAAATAAATTGTAAATACACAACTGTCATTAATGAATAGAAGGCTATTACAAACCATGTGCACGCACATCTGCCTTTACAGGTGTGCTGAGCACAGAATTTTTCCCTATTGTTCACTATTACAAACATTTTGTCAATTCTGATTTAAAAAATAAGACTCCTACACACTACATGAGTTCTTTACGTCCCTCAATAAAGATATTGCACTTAATGTATTCTGCATTACAAATAAATACTAAAGAACCTTTACCAGTTTAGTGCTCTAATGAGCTCCTATTGGATGCATACATTTTCATTAACAGCAGCTTGAAATATAAAGGCAAGTTATCCTAAATTAAAGAAAATTAACAATGCTGCACTCTCAAGGATGTAGTATGTGAAGATCTTGATGTCATCAAAGATTCAGAATAGACTGTTTTGCACTATCATCCAATTTGAACAAAAAAAAAACCAACAACCACAAACCACCACGACAGGAACGAAACCCTTTTTTTTTTTTTCCTTTAAACCAAGAGAAAAGTGATAGCATCAGTGAGGTGGGAAGGGACCTCAGGCAGCCTCTAATGCAACTTTCTGTTCAAAGCAGGACCAACTATGGGGTCAGACCAGCTTGTCCAGTGGCAACTTGAAACCCTTGGAGAACAGAAACTTCCCAGGCTCTGTGAGAAATCTGTTCTACTGCCTGTTTGTATGGAGGAAAAAACCCTTTTCCTGTCTGAAAATCTTGTTCCAACTTACACCTATCACGTTTTGTGTCCCTACCACAAACAAATATCAATAGTCTGGCTCCACCTCCTTACAGGTAATCATAGAACATACTGAGTTGGAAGGCACTCATAAGGATCATCAAGTCCAACTCCTGGAATGACAACAGCATCTCTATTTGGGAAGCTACAGAGCTCATGCAGTTTTTCTGAGTGCAGTCAGAAGACATTGCTATTAGGTCTCCCTAAAGCCATCTAATTTTTCAGGCTGAACAAGCCCTAGTCTCACATACAGAGTTCCAACCCCAACCATCTCGGTTGCCTTCCACTAAACTTCCTCTAGGTCATCAATATCTTCCTTACATTGGGAGCCCAAATCAGTAACTAGAAGAGGTCTAAGGAATGTGGGGAATAATCACAATAATCACCTCCCTCAACCCCACTGCCTGTTGTCCTCTTCATACAGCCTGGGAAGCTGTTGGCTTTTGCTGCAAGGCATGTTGCTGGCTCACATTCACCTTAATGTCTGCCAAGATACCCAGGATCTTTTCAGCAAAGCTGCTTCCTGGCCAGTCAGTCAACTCCAGTCTGCATTGTTGCAGGGGATACTTTCTTCTCAGGGAAAGACTGTGGATTTCTACCTCTTGAATTTCATTAAATACCTCTTGGCCTATATGGTCCTATGGGCTTTCACACGCTGAGTTCCCAAAAATGTTCTTCATCCACTATTGGTCAGTTTTTTTCCTTTCATTAAGCAACAGAGACTGGGAGACCTTGTGTGTGAGTACTGAAGCAACAGAGGAATCAAGTACCTCATCATCTATATTGGCTGTCACTAAATGATCCACCCCATTCATCAACAATCTCACATTTTTGTTCAACCTTTTATTACCCAGGCAGGGCTGGAAGCCCGGTCTTATCCTTAACATCTCTTGTATTAATTCTAAGTGAGCTCTGGCTTTCCTAACATTACACCTGCATGCCAAAGAGGTTATGAAGAGGGCATCAGGAAGTTATCCCTGACATCCTTCAGAACTTTTCTTGACTGTATCCTGTTGTGCTGACCTTTCAGCAGCATCAAGGAAGTTAAAGACCTCCACAAGAATGGGCGTTTAGCAATACAGAGAATTCCTCAAGTTGCTTAGAGAAGACAACATTCACTCCCTGATCAGATGGTCAGTAAGCAACTCCCATTGCAACATTACCTTTATTAGCTTCTCCTCTGATCCTGACCCGTAAACCATCCTTACAATCAAAATAAGCTACAGTTATCCCAGAACTTCACCAACAAAGCCGAAGTCACTCTGGTATTTCCCATTTTGTGATGATCCAAGGGGTTCATTCAGTGCTTTTCTCAAAAAGTGATGAATATTTACAGTACACAAGATAAACAAAAATATTATGGACTGGAAACATACAAAGGTGGCAGTTGCCTAAATCAGTTTTATTCAAACCCTCCCTCACCCTTAGTTCAGCTTCCAAGTCTTGTCAATAGAACCAATTTTCACCTTTAAATCCAAAACGTAAAGCTTCAGAACTGCATACAGTTAATTTCAGATGGCTTATTTTTTGTTCAGAGCTTGTTTTAAAACTAATTCATGACTACACACTGTGTTTTAGTAGGAACATGCTTTACACTAAAGCACATCTGAGCTTATTCAAAGAAGCATTAAGCATCATTCACAAATGTTAAGTACTCTTTCTCTACAGTTTATACAAGTTGAAAGAATGAACAATATACTAAAATCCCCACAATTCTCACCTTTTCTTGCAACATAGATGAAAACAGATAATGCAAGAACTCCATTGTACATACATTTTCCACAAGGAAAAGGCTCATATTTCTGTTCTTACACTAAAAACCTTGGATCACAACTTTAGTAAATGAGATTAACAGATATTGCAAACAACTACTCTTCTGTGTACTGAAACCTGAATCTTGTATAAAGTACTACAACAAAGTTGAATATTCACATGATTTCATTAGTCATTTATAAATTGATTAATGGCCATCACTAATTATTTATGCCTATCAATCAAAGTTCTATTAAGTGAAGCATTTCCTCAATATTAGGCTTAAGCTTTTCTGTTATAAAGATAATATTCTATTAAATTTTATGCAAATGTTTTTGTAAATGGCTCGTATTTTTCTTTGGCAAGAACATCCTAGATCAATGCTATACATTAAGAACTTCAGAAATACCTCTGCTTGCTTTTTTTTGCTTCTCTTGATTTGTCACCCAAAGTCTTCAACCTAAAATCGAAACACAAAACCATCAGATATTTCCAACAACAAAAAACAGAGAACAACTTGTCTGAGCACATCATGTGTTAATTCCAGTCTATTACAGTTAATTTTGTTTCAGTTTATTTCAAAAATAAATCAAACTTCAGTTAGTTTTGCGGAGACTGTCATATGAAATTGTTTCCACCTACTCTCCTTTTAAATGATGAGATTTTTCCACAATGCATCAAGCAATTGGGCAGCAAAAGTTTAATGGGAGCTATACATCCAAGTCATCCTGCTCTTGATACTGTTTCCTTAGCAGACAGGTATTAAAGATCTGCACAGAAATTATCAACCCAATCCTGAAGAATACCCTTTACAAGAATGTGTATATGCCAAGGGAAAGCATGACAGTCACACAGAGATATTTGTACCCACTTGCCATAAGTCTGCCAAAACAGAACTAGCACAAGCATAACTTTTCTTCTCCCCGTTATTAGAATGTGCAGCAGCATCACCACAACACGCTGCTACTGAGTATATCTGATGCTTGTTTCACCCACAGCCGAGTTGACACTGACTGGTATCTTGTTCCTAAAGTAAAACCCTCAAAATCAAACCACCCATCCCCCTCAAACACTCTCAATGAAGAATAAATGATTCCTCCCCCACCAGCAATTTTCTATTTTTTTTTTCTTTTTCAGTCAATCTGTATATACTAGCCAAGTTGGTGCTCATATATATCATGTATTGCTCATATCTTGCTCTGGCAGAGCAAGAACCAAAACCTTCTGCTATTCTTTGATCACTAAGATGATGTGTGTCCTCAGCTTCTATGCCTTTTGGAGTCCCAGCTGTCCAGGACAGCAAGGTTTGGGAAGAAATAAAGGACACATAAAAATGAACAAGATGGAAATGAGCTATGAGTTCCACAGATACCCTCCAGTCCAAGTAACCAGTGACCAAGAAACACCCCTAATATACAGATATTCAGGCTGCTTCTGGGACAGGCCCAATCACTTCCTCAGTCATAACCACCACCAGTTTTCAGGAACTAACAGAAAGAAACCTCACAGCTCTACATGAAAATAGTGGTTATCAATTTGAAAAAAGACATGCTATGACAGGTCTTCACTCCTGGTTAGAAAGCTGTTTGTAACAGTCAAGCCAAGCAACAACAGCCACAGCACACTGAGAAGTAACACTGCTCCAATAAGCCCTGCAGCTGGCCCTGTGTCACACCCCCAGTATTCACCTCAGCCTGCAAGGGCAGCACTGTTTTGCATACAGGGCCTGAAGGAAATGCTGGGCCACAACTACCAGTTCTCTTACTATGAATATCTGCCAGGCAGTCAGAAGTAAAGGTTAAAGAACTCATCACTGGACTACACTGTATCAGCTTCCTTTCAGTAGTGTTCTCTGCAGAAAGTAGCCACAGTGAGAACCACATGACTCAGGCTGGCAGAAGCACACAAATTACTGCCTGATCACAAACACAGCTCACTGTTCTGGTTCTGTTACTTGTTGGGGGGGGGGGGTTCTTTTTCCTCTCCTCCTGCAAAAGATTGGTTGCAGGTAAATGGGTCAAAATCTAGATACCTCACTCACAAGATGCACGTAAGTGTAGACAGCAGACAG
The DNA here is from genome assembly GCA_027925045.1 of Hypotaenidia okinawae. NCBI lineage: Eukaryota > Metazoa > Chordata > Aves > Gruiformes > Rallidae > Hypotaenidia > Hypotaenidia okinawae. The sequence continues at coordinate 68,260,819 of BSDF01000002.1, forward strand.
CTGAGGAGGGGAAAGGGGAATTCATCTATCCATGCGCAGAAGTGGCCAAGAAGCCTAAATGGATCTTTCTTTAGCTTAGACAACCCCAGATTTAATCTTTTTCAGCTGCATACAAATGTTCCCTTATTCCTTTGGAAGTGATATTCTTTTCTTAAAATCCCCGGAAAAACTTCTCCCAATGCTTCAAGAAATCCAACTGTCCCCGTGTTTGTAAGCATTCATGTGTAATTAACAAGTTGGCCAGAGTGGCCCAGCATTCTTGACATCAGAATTACTTTCTTAGGGTTTTGAGCATTTTGAGATAAAGTCTTACTAGCATGAAATGATCTCTATTACCACTTTGGTGGTATAGGGAACAGGGTAATCCAGAACACGATAACACTGTGGTTGCATTGTCTTGGAAAGGAAAGGGGGCAAAACAGGACAAGCATGTTCTGGTCTGAATCTATGTGGACATTAGAGGGAAAAGCCCTATGCTCTCTGCAGCCTCTGCTAGTATGGCTCTGAGATACAGGTTCCCAAAGGGAACAAAGAATACACAGTAGACACACACAGACACCCCCAAACCCAAGCCTTAAAGGGACACTTCAAGAAGGGCAAATAAATGGAGCTGCTAAAACACAAAGATGGACACAATTAAATCAGAGGCTGTTTCTGAAGCAGAATAAAACACTGCAGCACAAGGAAGAAGGTAAATTATAGACTACATAGAAACATATTTACTCTGCTGCAGCAATACATGGAGATATAGAATTAAACGACCACAGGATCTAGCACTTTACGTCCTCTTTCAACATGCGCAAACCACCTTTTTCAAAAGATCCTTACACTGCACAGAGGCATCAAACCCTGTAAGAATTTCTAAAAATAACAGCCACACATACAGATAACAATAAAGCCATGCCCTTAGTGTGCATTCTTAAGACATTTTAATATTCAATTACTGTTTAAGAGAAACCAGAAAACATATAAGCAATTTATCTAGTTCATTGGTAGCTTACTCTATCAATTTCTCTGGACCATCACATACTGGTGCAAATAAGTTATTATAAACTATTAATTTTAAGTTTCTGGAGCACACAGACACCCATTACTATATATAAATGTTTACCATAGGGCTATTATAAGGCAGACTCAACGTTGCCAGAGACCATTCAGTTTTTAAAATCAATTGATTAGAACACTATACTCTCCTGCGGCTCATTACGAGCCAACAGTTTTGCAGCACAGGCATGACCTTTGTCTCCAGCCATCCACTGACTTCCAGGAACATTCACTTGGACCACCTGGTTATACTAAAAATAGCACTGATAGAGGGCTTATCTAAAAACTCCCACTACTTTATGAGGCAATGTAGGAACAGTATCTTTCTGCTTTTTAATGTAAACAGAATGTATTATCCTTATCCTGTGCTTCCTCTCCCCAAGCGAGAGCAACTCCTCTTCCAAGGAAAGAAATGCTTTCCGTACACCAGATAATACAGAGATGCTCTTGAAGAAGTTATAGTAGTCTATAAAACCTGGAAGGTCAGTTACTTCGTAAAAAAATTCAAGCGCGTTGCTTGACTGCGTTCACATCTCCCTCACTGCCTCCGATTCCCCCGGCCGCAGCTGCCTCCCAAGCACCCTCAACTCCCCCCGCAGCTGCCAGGGCTCGCTAACCCGCCATGAGCCGCTCAACAGCGGCGGGGAGAGCTGTGAGGGGTAGGCTAGATTAGGGGCCGTGTTCCCAACCCGTCTCGGCACCTAGGGACGGGGAACCTCCGCTGGGAACCCAAGGTGAGAGGGAAAGGCCGCGGGCCGGGGTCCCGCCTCCAGTCTCCTCCCCTTTCCCCCTCCCGGCCCCCGATCACCTGCTTCCCCTCCCGCCCGGCCGCGAAACGCGAGTCCCCTCCCACTCCTCTTGCCCCCGCCGGGCCGGGCGCGCTACCCACCCGGCAGTGAGGTCCTGCTGGACGCTCAGTAACCGTTCCCGCAACGTCTCCAGCATCGTCCCGGCCTTCTCCGGCTACGGAGGCCAGCGCCGGGCCGGAGGGGCGGTACGGGGACGGGCGGTACGGGGCGGAGCGGGGCTCTGTTCCCGCCTCTCCCTCAACTGGCGGGCGGCGCCGCCTTCGGCGCTGTCAGTGGCTGCTGATCGCAGCCTCGGCTCCCGGCGGAAGGACTCTCCTTTCGCTTCCGCCGAGGGCCTCCCGCGGGGGGGGGAGGCGAGGCGGGGGTCTCCTCACAAGGTCAGGGTGCAGCGCGGCGGGGCTCTCCTCACAAGGTCAGGGTGCAGCGCGGCGGGGCTCCTGAGGATGGTCTCGTCCCCTCGCTTTGTGTTCCCGGTGTGGCAGCAAAGCTGGATGGAAGCGCGCCCGGGCCGTTTTAGGCATGGATCTTTGAGAAGCCTTTGGATCCCTGAAGCTGCCGCTAGAGGCTTTTCAAGTGCCGCAGCGAGCTCCGCGGTTGGGTTGGGACCCTCGCCTTCGCGGTTTGGACGTCAGTGGTGGTCGTGTAGGAGTGACCCCGGGGAACCGCGCTTTGCAGCAAAGCATGGAGAGCCAGGCCGCTGTGTCTCCCCGGCGGTGCGGGGTTCTTGCAGTCAGGGATAGATTGTAACAGCTCAAAGGCCGCAGTGAAGTTTCTCTCTGTGGCCCACCCCTGTTTCCTTTGGAGACTACCTGGCTTCTGTAGGTACTTAGGATTCTCAAAAAGAAAGGCGGGGGGGGGAAGATGAAAAAATTATTAGCTATTACGAATAGTAGATAATGCAATGAAAGGCTCTAATTAAGCTTCTGGGTACTATCTGTTTAAATAATAACACCTATTAGTTGTTCAGCTAATCTTGGGACAATTTAAGTGGAATCGAACCTTTTTATAACAATCTGCAGGTCTTTCTGGATGACTCGGTTGGCACAGTAGGAGGAAGATGGTCAACCACCCCTTGTGTGTTCAGTTAATGTTTGAGCAACATGGACCCAGGATTTCAATGAATCTGGGAAATCTTACATTTCTATTTAATTGAAGCTTAAACCTTTAAATAAAGCAGATGACATTGCAAAGTCAAAATATTTTATTGTTTTGGTTATAAGTTCCAAAAAATTCAAGTAGAGAGCACTGAAGCAGTTTGCTACAAGGAATATGCATAAAGAGCGTGACTCCTTGGCGTGTCATTCAATACCGCAGAAGTACATTCAGAGTGGTTTAAGGTACATTCTGAAAAGTATACACCATAATCCCATGCACTTACTGCTTGTGTGGTTTTAGAAGAGTATGGGACATGTAGGTTCTTTCTGATGTGGCATATTGAAAATTGGTATTGCTCTGTGGCCCTAATACAAGTTAAAAGTTAAATGCCTCCTAAAAGAAAAAAAAACCCAATTGGGTTGTTTTCATTTTTCCAAGTGTTGAAACTGATGTAGCTCAACCCATCTTCAAAGTTTGTTTTCATGGCAGACTGCATATTAAGTTCTGTAAAAGAGTACATGTCAGTTAGACAGTATTTTTCTCTTACTTGGCCTAACAGCAATATCTGAAAGTAGAGACTTTACCCATCCCTGCATAGTTAGCTCTCCAGAGTAAGAAGGGAAGGACTTGAATCAAGATATATTTTTCTGATGTATTTACAGACATGCATTAAAAATGCTGGCAAAAGCTGTGCAATATGGCCTTAGGTAGTATATAAGTTAGGGGAATTAAATTTTTCAGAAATCAAGGCAGGCGTTTTAACCTTTAATTTTCACATTTCTTTTGAGAAGACATGAATTACAATTTTTTCCAATTTTGTTGTGAATGTTTTTTTCAGCACTGGCTCTAATAGTGCACAGTGAGTAAACACTTTTAGACTCCATTGCTTTTTTTACAGTTAAAAAGAAACTTTTCAAATACTGCTGTCTTATACATTTTCATTGCCATCACTGTAGAAAAGACATGCTGAGATAGTGTTAATGCTCACAGTAATCCTTGAAATACAGGACCGGAAGAGACATAAAAGCACATGCTGTGCTCAAGAGATGTGGTAAATTCCAAATATACTGTATAGAGTTTTCTTTAACGGGTTCTTTGGAACTTCAAATGAAGGAGTTTCTGCAAGCTCCTGACATTACCAATTCACATGTTTGTATGGATGCTAACTTTTTTTTTTTTTTTACCTTAGACTGAGTAAGCTCAGAACTTTTCCTTGTAGTTACTTTCCAGGTGTCTTATTCTTGATCTGATCTGGGCATTTTCCAGTTTGTCCAGCAAGTGCAGAGCTATAACATTTTTATCAAAAGCTGAATTACATGTCTTCATTCTGAGCCCTACACAAGTTACATACTTATACTAATTAATATTCATGTGCAATAGCAACTAATTTAACAAACTGTTTATGTGGCATGCCAACTGTTCATCTTGCTTATTGCTTTTGTCAGACAGCAAGGCAAGCTTCTGAGACAGGAACAGATCCTTCAGATGTTAATTCACTACACTGCCACCTGAAATTGTCAGGGTCTTTGGATCAAGTTTTCTAGAGATAAAATTAAAGCTGAGTAACTTTAATATCAATGACTTCTTCTGCTCATTAGTAATTGAGTGGTTCACAGTTGGTTTTCTGATATTCTGACCAGAACTTGAGTTAGGACTTCCTAGTTTGTTCTTCTGCTTCTCTGATACTAGCACGGGTAAAATCTTGCTTAAATATTCTAGAAGTGGCATAAACTTTCTGTGCTTTGCCTGTCCGTAAAGAACAGTGATAGAAGTCAGTGGCAATAAACATCTAAAGCGAAAACCATAGAAATACATCTGGCTGGATGACTCTGGTGGCAAAAGATTTCTTTATGTTTCTAAATCAGGGACCCTTAGAGGCATAAGTTAGGCTACATTTCTGTAACAGCTGAAGCAGGCCAAAGTCATCCCTAGTCTTGCCTCTGCATGCTTACACCTTACTGACTAGTAGTAGTAAATGAAATTGTCAGCTCTTCAAAATTTCCCAGGTTTTTGGAGGAAATTTTGTCCTCTTCTCTGCACAGTCTTGCTAGTGAAAACTGGCCTTCGTATAATTTTTGAGTGTTTGAAGTAGAGGTACTATATCAGGCCTCCTTTACTTGAAAGATAAACTGCAGTCCACCAGAACCGAATTATGCTCTCCTTAAATGTTATTACTCTCATTCTTGGTCCAGTTTTCAATTTCTTTCAAAATAGCACAAGTTGTACAAAATAACACACGACATCCATTCAGTTAAAGCAGGGAGTGAAGCTCGGATTTTCTGTGTCAGAATCAAGAAAAGGCTCTTTTGCCTCTTTTTCAGAAATACACATATCCTGAATGTGAATCCAAGTTCCTCTTCCCACATCAAAAACTTTTAACAGTGTGTTTTGCATGCAATTGTAAATGGTTTTAAGGTGTCAGCGGGGTCGTGGCTGGAGAACAGCACCCCTCTGGCAAAGCTCAAGCAGAGACTGAAGGCCCAGGTCTAAGCTTAGGGTGGGGTTCCTGGGCCCATAGAAAAAGCTTGTGTCAAATGAGACTTCAACTCTAAAACTCTACTAGTGCTGCTTTAACCGAGCAAGGCTAAAGTAAAAGCGTGTATTAAGGTCTGATTCAGCGTTTCGTGCAGGAATTCCACTGAAAAGAAGAGCTGGTATCTATTGAAGAGTTTTCTGTGCCCAAGGCTTCAGCAGGGTCACATGACGTAAGTGGGAACTAAATTTGAGCATTACATCATAAGAACTATCTGTCATTGTCTCTCTTCTCCTGAGGCCTCATTACCATTTCCAAGAGCTCCCTTTTCCAAATTAACCTTTATAGCTTCCTAATAAGTGTTAATTTCTGCTCTTACCTGCCCAGCCTCTTGGGGCTTTAGCGATATAATAAAGTCTCTGTAGCTGACACAAAGCTTTTACGTTACATGAATAGAAAATGACTTTTTATGTCAGTAAAGCAAGTTGGTTTGGTGTCTTTTTTTTTTGCCTTTCCTGGAAACTAGCATGAGAAGATATGCACAGTAATCACTTCCAGTCCTCATGAGAACTGGAAGAATTATTCCTAGCCCACCAGTAATGATGTTCCTAATTTGGTTCACAGAATAACAGGCATGAGACTTAATCTCCAGGTTAATCATAATCTCCAGGTTGAGAGACCTTGTTTAAATGTTAGCATTTTACCATTAAAATGTTGCCTTTCCAACATCCTGAAATATAGTTTTATATTTAATATTTTTACAGGGAAAATATGAAGATTGGTTCAGTCCAGACTAAAAGTTTGTATAGTATCCTCAACTAAGATAATGGTTATAAAACCAAAATGGAGTTGGAATTGATAAGTCCAGATTTATTTTAATAATAAATGAGACTCAACTGGAGTACAAAATAATCAAAGCATATGCTACTTTCATTTCCCTGTTTCTGTGAAGGAGACTTTGGAATGGGGTGCATCGTAGTGATAGAAAGTTCCGTTCTACCCATCTTCCACTCTGCTTACATCGGATCTGGTGATTGAACACACGATGAGTTGCTGTCTTTGTAGTCTGTAGGGGAAAATTTGGGGTGGAGGAAATTGGTGTTTTAGCTAAACAGATCCCTTCTGCAAGACCTTAATTACTGAATCTGATAAAGGGGAAGGGACACAAGCACAGGCCTGGGGACAGACTTTTCCAGGAGCAGCCTACCTGGATGTAGCAGGGAAAACACATCTTGAATGGCACACCTGTCTCAACATGGGTGCTGTTCCTCTTCTTTCCCAAAGTTTACTCAGAGTCAGTGGCATGACTTTGTATTTTCTTATGTCGTGGCTGTGTTTAGTTGTGGAGATGGGAACAATAATTTTGCTATCACCACTGAAGCTGGCAGAGCTTGAAAACTACTGAGAATGCCGGACATGGGCTCCTTATATCTTTCCTTTCCCCACATCCTCTTTCCTGCCTTTGCTTTATTCCTAGTCTTTTTTTCTTTCTTTTTTCTCTTTTCTTTTCTTTTCTTTTTTTTTTTTTTAAATAGCCAGTGAGGACCATCCCTTCCTCAATGCTGCAGTTGTCAGTGAGACAATCACAGGAAAAATGTTAAACTTGCTGCTGCTTGAAGCCTGCCAGGTGTGGTAGTCCATAGTAAGATCATGTGCTCCTGCTGTTTCTCCACCAGTGGAGATCTGGCTAAGCTTACAAATGAAAACTGGGACTGAAAGTGTGTTTTCTACTCTTGCTGAAGTTTTCTGTATTTTTTTATGTGCTTCTGCTAAGAAAGTGTCACGCACACAGAATCACTCACAACATTAGGACTTGGAAGAGACCTCAAAAGATCATCTAGTCCAACCCCCCTGCCAAAGTAGGATCACCTAGACTAGATTACACAGGAATGCATCCAGGTGGATTTTGAATGTCTCCAGAGAAGGGGACTCCACAACCCCTCCCTGGGCAGCCTGTTCCAGGGCTCTGTCACCCTCACAGTGAAAAAGTTCCTCCTTATATTCACATGGAACTTCCTGTGCTCCAGCTTGCACCCATTGTTCCTATTGCTGGCCATCACCAAGAAGAGTCTGGCTCCATCTTCCTGACACTCACCCTTTACATATTTATAAACACTAATAAGGTCACCCCTCAGTCTCCTCCAAGCTAAAGAGGCCCAGCTCCCTCAGCCAGTCCTCATAAGGCAGGTGTTCCACTTGCATAATCATGTTGGTGGCCCTGTGCTGGACTTTCTCAAGGAGTTCTGGGTTGTTCTTGACCTGAGGGGCCCGGAACTGGACATAAAATCTGGAATATTGTGTGGTCTCACCAGCGCAGAGCAGAGGGGTAGAAGGACCAATCTTGACCTACTAACCACACCCCTTCTAATACACCCCAGGATGCCATTGGCCTTCTTAGCCATGAGAGCACATTGCTGGTCATGGTCACCCTGCTGTCCACCAGGACCCCAGGTCCCTCTCACCTACACTGCTCTCCAGCAGGCCAGTCCCCAACCTATACTGGTACCTGGGGTGGTTCTTCCTTAGGTACAAGACCCTACACCTGCCCTTGTTAAATCTCATTAAACTTCTTCCCACCCAGCTCTCCAGACTGTCTGAGTCTGGCTGAATGGCAGCACAACCCTCTGGTGTGTCAGCCACCCCTCACAGTTTTGTGTCATCAGCAAATTTGCTGACTGTGCACTCTATTCCCTCATCCAGGTCATCAATGAATATATTGAATAGTACAGGTCTCAGTACCGATCCCTGAGGGTCTCCATTAGATACAGGCCTCCAGCTGGACTCTGTCCCATTGATCAAAACTCGCTGGCTTCTTCCCTTCAACCAGCTCTCAATCCACCTCACTACTCGACCTTCCAGACTACTTCAAGTCATTTTGACTCTTCCAAAATTAGTTCAATTGACCTTATATCTGATCTTATCTAAAAAACCACAAAGCAGGATTTTCTTCTATCAAAATAACTGCTGATAGGAAGGATACTTCAAAAACAAGGACTTTATGTAAAATTAGAATATAAAATATAATTTGAATTCTCTAGGTGTCTTGAAACCTCTGTATAGTTAAATTATTGGAAGTTAATGCAACAGCTTCCCAAAAGAAAGTAAGGATCGTTATTCTAGCTGCTGAAAGTAGTTCAGAGAGGGGGTGCAGGTTTTGGGCAGAGGACTAAATTTGTAGTGAATTAGCCAGTTCCACTAGAGGGCACAGCTGCGTATGGAAAAACGCAGTAGAGATACGCAGGCAGTCATTTCTCTGGAGGTGCGTGCTTCCTGAACGAGCAAAATGTTACCGATAATGTTTTAAGCACAACTGATGGCTTATTTAATTTCAAAAGGCACCTTAAAAACTGCTAGTGGTTTGAATGGCATCAGACTCAGTGTGTGGTGACCACCTGGTCTGTGACATGGTCACAGTGCTGCTTTCATAAGCTCCTTTCTCCTTGTTAAGCAGGGTGGAGATATTTGGGGAAAATACATGTTTCACTTGTCTTTTTATGGACAATGCAGGTGATCTTCGGGGGGAAAGCAGTGTCAAGAGCCTCCTGACCTTGCCTCCTAGCAGAATTCCAGGTTATGCTGTTTCCAATGCCGCTTAAATTGCCACTACCGCTGAAGTGATCTGAGGGGATGCACTTTGTAACGAATAATTTCAAAAGAAGCCATTCTGCTTTGTCTTTGGGAGGAGGATCCCACGGTCTTACCGGCAGCAGCTGCCTCTATCAGGCAGGTTTAGCCTGTTAATTAGCAGGCAGACTGCATAGTTTGTATAACCAATGGTAACCCCATCGACAAGGAAATTAAAAAGATGTATTAGGCATGAAGGAATGCTGTGCAATAATACTTGAAGTAGTTTTAAGTAGCTACCTTGTGTCTGCGTCTGCTGTTTTTTACGGTGTGTAATTTTACTGGGGTAGGCATTGTATCCTGTGGTTAGATGTTCCCCTGGGCTATGGAGCCTAACTGATTTGTTCAAGGAAAACCTGTGTTTTCCTTGCCATTGCAGCACCGAAAAATGCCAGGGTGACTGTAGCTATGCTTATGGGGCAGGGGGTGCAGAGTGGCAAGGGGGGTGAGCAAACTTCAGGAGAGCCTGTGTCTTTTGGAGGTGTTCCCAGCGGGCCTCCCCATCTATTGCTGTATGGTGTGTCAGCATTAGTAGGCTCTACCACTGCCCTGTACTGGTGTAAGCGAAGCCGTGGAAATACCCTTCGCAGGGCAGGGATGGCAAAAAATGCCAGGAAACTGCTGTGAGTGCATGGGATGTAATGTGAAGCACAAGGAGGGGTTAGTCGAATAAATTAGAGCTTCCCCAGTGCTTACTGCCTACTGAAGTTCTTCTGCATTACTCTCAATTTTCTAGTAACATGACCACTTTCTGCTCCCCTTGGTTTGAGGGAAGCAGAAGGAGGCCCGGGGTGAGATCCTTGAAGGGTAAGCATACTGTGTGTCAGTTTTATTGATCAGAGGCAATTGCCTCAGCCAAACCCTCTCCTCTGCCTTGGTGAGGCCCCACCTGGAGTATTGTGTCCAGTTCTGGGCTCCCTGGTATAAAAAAGACAGGGATCTCCTGGAAAGAATCCAGTGGAGGGCTACAAAGATGATTAAAGGCCTGGAGCATCTTCCCTACGAGGAAAGGCTGAAAGAACTGGGGCTGTTCAGCCTTAAGAAAAGAAGACTAAGAGGGGATCTTGTTAATGTTTATAAATATCTCAATTGTGGGACACAAGGGGAAATGGCCAGCCTCTTTTCAGTGGTCTGTGGAGACAGGACAAGGGGCAATGACTGCAAGTTGGAGCGCAGGAAGTTCCACACCAACATGTGGAAGAACTGTTTCACTGTGAGGGTGACAGAGCCCTGGCACAGGCTGCCCAGGGGGGTGGTGGAGTCTCCTTCTCTGGAGATATTCAAGACCCGTCTGGATGCCTATCTGTGCAATACGAGCTAGGGAGCTGCTTTGGCAGGGGGTTGGACCCGATGATCTCTCATGGTGGCTTCCAACCCCTAAGATTCTGTGAAACCCAATCAGGACACAGTTTTAGTTTTATACACACAGACATTAATTGCTCATTACCCAAGTGAACTCTAAATTCCACTCGCTATCAGAAGATAATGGCTGTCCCTTTGCTATTAATGGAGGAGTTTTCTAGGTTTGTATTTGGTACTAACCTGCTAATTTCACTGACTTCCTCTTACATTAAATCAGCTTTTGTTTTTTTGATTTTTTTTGTATTAACAAGATTTTAATCATCTGCCATTCTGGCCTTTCTCATGACAAATATCATCCCAAGAGTGAATCTATTTATTTATTTATTTATTTATTTAGACCATTAACTCCTCCCCTTGTTTGCTGCTCTTGCTTAAGGCAATTTTTATTGAAGCCTTCTGGCTGACTGCCTAGCATTTGGCTAAAAACTCTGTGCAGTTGTCAACTTCATACTGTTTCAGTGTTTAAAACGGAATTCTCTTTTCCTCAGTGTATATGGGTCTGCTGTTTACTAGTCCATTATGCATAGAATCTAATCTACTTACACTGTAAGTAGCTTGGAGACTGAGCTTTTTTTTAATCATCACGTTATGTTTTATTTATCGAGCATAATTCAGTTTGAATCAAATGAAATAGTCATAATGGTTCTTGTACTGCTGCAGAACTTTCTTAACACACTGCATTTTGTCAGTTTGATTTATTTTATCTGTCTATTTACAGTTGTTGTGACAATGCAGGGTTGCTTTACTAGCTATAGCAAAAGTACCTCATCCTACTGGAAAGTACTTCATATTTCAAATTGCATAGCTTCAGGGTGGACTGCAGAATTGCATAGATGGGTTTTGATTTAAAGTGCTGTCTACTCACTCTTTCATTTTTATTTTTTTTTAAGGTATACTTTTAATTTTGGAAGTAGCTGTGATTTATAGATATCAAAGTCCAAATATTGTTCATATGAAATACACTGAGACAGGGCAAATATTTATATTTAGGTGCCTGCAATTGCAGAACTGGCTTTTGAGGTCTTTGAAAGTGGGATGCGCCCATTCTGCCACATCAGAAAATAAGACCACTTCAGTGGGTACCATTTTCTCATTCTGGCCTGTATATCCCAGTACACAAAATGAAAAAAACGAATTGGACCCATTTGTTGATGATATACTGCTGTATGATATAGTATTGGATTCTGTAGGAAATCTTTGTGATCTGGACCTTCCAGGAATGAGGAGTGAGGCTAGTTTATCTGACCAAACCTCTGACATGGAATGTATGGAAGGGCTAAAGAGCTTTCATAAAATGTCTGTATTAAACCAGAAAAGAGAAAATACTTCAGAGATTGTGGTGGTTCAGCCCCAAGCAGTGGCTGAGCACCACACGCCACTAGTTCACTCCTGGAGGACAAATAGACAGAGCCTCCATGGGTTGGGATAAGGACAGTTTGCTGAGTGACCAAAGCACCATGAAAGGAGAACAATAACAGCCCATGGCAAATTACACTCACACCTGGTGATAATACAGAGTACCTTATTGACCCAACAATAACACAGAGCACTGCACCTAAATGAGGACCAACCCAATGCCCTGGATACATTCAGACTACCCAGGAGCACCCCTTCCCACCCAGCCCTTTTTATGTGGAAGTGATGTCAGGTGGTGTGGAAACAGCCCTGGCTAACTCAGCTCACCTGTTCTGGCTGCTTGGGGAGGTTAACTCTGGCCTGGCCAGAACCAGGATGTTATCCACCCCTTTTTCCACACCATCTACATCATGCCCAGATCTTACATTTTCAGACCATTTGGGAGGTTCATAATATCATTTATCTATTATTTAGACCATCTGCCATGGACTGATTTTGTTATACACCAACAATTTAGTGGCTGACCTTACCTAAAATTACATCCCATTGGGGTACACATGGGACTTCCCCATCCTTTCACATCACCACCCAAGTGCGCTCAGGTCCCTAAGCAAAAGCAATCTGACAAATGGGTTTGCCTTTGCCTGAAGCAGGAACAGCCCAGACTGTCTTCCCCAACAGGTTTCTCATGCACACTACAGGGACTTTATTCCCCCCTACAGTGTGGGACTTTTGATTGGGCAGGGCCAGCTCAATTGGTAGATCCCCTGGAATTAACTAGCCATGTGGCTTTGGCTAAATGCATATCCAAGTTTTTTAGGGTTCCACCACCCATTGCTTTTACTGTAGTTTTTAACAGTCCATTGTACCTCTCCATTTTCACAGAGGCTGGTGCATGTAGGGTATATGATATACCCATTCAATGCTGTGTTCTTTAGCCAACATGTTTATGAGATTATTATGGAAATTAGTTCCATTGTGCAACTCTATTCTTTCTGGAGTGCCATGTTGCCAGAGGACTTGCTTCTCAAGACCCAGGATGGCATTCTGGGCAGTGGCATGTGGCACAGGGTAAGTTTCTATCCAGCCTGTTATTGCTTCTGCCATTGTGAGGACATACTGCTTGCCTTAGTGTGTCTGCGGGAGAGTTATATAATCGATCTGCCAGGCCTCTCCATGATTGTATTTCAGCCATCATCCTCCATACCACAGAGGCTTTAACCACTTGGCTTGCTTGATCAAGGCACATGTTTCACATTCATGGATGACCTGTGAGATAGTGTCCATGGTCAAATCCACCCCTTGATCACACACCCATCTATATGTGGCTTCTATTCCTTGATAGCCTGAGGTGTTGTGGTGTAGTGAGCTATAAATAATTCCCCCTTACTTTGCCAATTGAGGTCTATTTGGCCCACTTCAATCTTAGCAGCCAGATCAACATGCTGGTTGTTTGGATGTTCTTCAGTGGCTTGACTCTTGGGTATGTGGGCATCTACATGATGTAGTTTTTGGATTTGTTTTTCTTGTCTAGATATTTGCTCATACCATCCCATGCTCTATGTCACCCCTAACCCTTCAGCTCCAGGGAAGATCTCTTGGCAATATTCTTAAAACATTTTTTTGGAAACACTTAAGACTTGAAAAACATTCAGAAGAACAAGCAACAGATACATACTTGTCTGAATATCCCAGGGGTAGTCAAAGTTATCAAAGGCTGTTGCAACAAGCCTGAAGGAAAAAGGGGAGGAGGAAGCATCCCCTTGTCTTCCTCATAAATTGGTAGTGATTATTAAATAATGCTAAGATATGTTGCCCAATAGTTGGAAATGACAGAAATGCCACATATAGATACCCTCTGAGGCGGTCAAACACAGATGGTATCTTGTCATAAATCAGTATCACACAGTATAACAGAATTAGAAACCTGACTCTGAGGTGATAAAGAGCTGGGCAGGGATTACATAAAGTGGGTGTAAGCCAGGTGAACAAGGAAAACATCATTGTTACCATTACCTCTTCAAATAACACATCAAATCTTTATCTTAAGCTTTTTACTGCAGTTGGGTCAGATCTTACCATTATCCCAACCCTTTGTGCCCCATGTTGGGCACCAGAAAGGACCACCCTGAACAGAGACTGAGCACCACACACTGCTTGCTCGCTCACTCCTGAAGGGGAAACAGGCAGAGCCTGTTGAGATAAGGGCAGTTTGCTGACAAAAGCACAGTAAAAAGAGAATAACAGCCTGTGGCAAATGACAGTGACAGTCAGTGATAATACAGAGTACCTCATGGACCCAATGATAACACTGCACCAACATGAGGCCCAAGCCCACATCCCAGCTGCACTCAGTCCACCCTGAAGGCACCCAGAAGCACCTTTCCCCAACCAGCCCCTCTTATGAGGGAGTGAAGTCAGGTGGTGTGGAAAACAGCCTGGGCTAACTCAGCTCACCTGTGCTGGCTGCTTGGGGAAGTTAACTCTGGCCTACCCAGAACCAGGATAAGATGCTTCTGAAAACTTGCTTTCTCCTGGTAGCAGAGATCAGTGACATTTCTGGCAGAGTAAGGGAATAAGGTAAGGCTTGCAAATATTATTTTTGCTCTCAGAAGAGTTGTACATGTTTTTCACAACCAGAAAACTTTCTTAGTAAATGTATTTTTCTAAGATGGTCCAAAACTTTTCAGATTTGTTTGGTCTACGTATATCCTGCAACCAGCGTCTTTAACTAGGTAATTACTTTTACTGAATAAACAATAAACAGACTTAAGCACTGCTTTTTGTATTAGCACTGTCTGTACATGGCAGCAATATTCAAGATTTTGCTCACTCTTGCCTTGATGTTGCAAAGTCATCTTCTGTATTTGAACAGCAGTAAATGAAGACTCAAATACATACAAACATACAAGTTTTTAAAATATTCAGCAATTACTACAATTACAACAGTATTTGTGTCGGTATGAAGTTCCGTATGAGATGCCAAGAATGATATATTTTTATTCCAAGAATGATATATTTTTATATTTTTTGTATGTAGGTATATGTGTATGTGCATCTGTAAATTAATGTCCGTAGTACTTTAATTTTACAAAGAATGGTTTGGGAGGGACCTAGTTTCAACCCTCCTGCCATGGGCAGGGGCAACCTCTGCCAGACCAGATTGATCAAAGCCCCATCCAACCTGGTTTTAAATACTTCCAGAGATGAAGCGTCCAAAACTTCTCTGGGCAACCTGTTCCAGTATCTCACCACCCTCACTGAGAATTTTTTCCTATATCTAATGTAAATCTGCCATCCTTCAGCTTAAGCTATTATACCTTGCCTGGTCTCTCTGTGCCCTTGGAAACAGTCCCTCTCCAGCTTTCCTATAGGCCCCCTTTAGGTACTGGAAGGCTGCTATAAGGTCTCCCCAGAGCCTTCTCCAGGCTGAACAACCGCAAATGTCTCAGCCTGCTTTCACAGGGGAGGTGCTCCAGCCCTCTGATCACTTTTGTGGCCCTCCTCTGGGTTTGCTCCAACAGTTCAGTGTTTTTCTTGTATTGGAGACTGCAGGGCTGGATGCAGCACTCCAGGTTGGGTATCACAAGAGTGGAGCAGAGGGGCACCTCACTTGACCTGCTGATCATGCTGGTTTAGATGCAATCCAAGATACAGTTGGCTGTCTGGGCTGCAAGCACATGTTGTTGGGTCATTTTGAACTTCTTGTCTGCCAACACCCCCAAGTTGTTCTCCTCAGGCCTTCTCTCAATCCATTCTCCACCCAGCCTGTAGCTGTGCTTGGATTTTCCCCAACACATGCGCAGAATCTTGCACTTGGTCTTGTTGAACTTCATGAGGTTCACAGGGGCCAACCTCTCAAGCCTGTTGAGGTCCCTCTGGACAGTGTCCCTTCTTCCCTTCAGTATGTTGACTGCATTGCACATCTTGGTGTTGTCGGAATACTTGCTGAGGGTGCACTCAATCCCACTGTCCATGTCACAAACAAACAGCGCCAGTCCCAATACTGACCCCTGAGGAACACCACTCATCAATGGTCTCCACTGAGCACAACTCTTTGTGACCATCCAGACAATTCCTTATCCACCAAGTGGTCCATCCATCAAATCCATGCCTCTCCAATTTAGAGACAAGGATGTCATGCAGGACAGTGTCAAGTCCAGGTAGATGACATCACTTGCTCTTCCCTTATCCACCAAGTCTGTAACCCTGCTGTAGAAAACCACCAAATATGTCAGGTACAATTTGCCCTTAGTGAAGCCATCTTGGCTGTCACAAATCAACTCTTTATTTTCCATGTGCCTTTCTGTAGTTTCCTGAAGGATCTGCTCTGTGATCTTGCTGGGCAGAGAGGTGAGACTGACTGTCTTGTAGCTGCCCAGGTCTTCTGTTTTTCCCTTCTTAAAAATGGGGGTTATGTTTCTCCTTTTCCAGTCAGTGGGAATTTCACTGGACTTCTACAGCTTCTCAAATACAGTGAATAGTGGCTTTGAGCCACTTCATCCAAAAGTTCTCATGCGACCTGTAGATTCATGTCATCAGGTCCCATAGACTTGTGTACCTTCCATTTCCTTAGGCAGTGGAACTGGAGTGGGCAGTTCTTCATTCTCCCAGTCCCTGCTTTTCCCTTCTGTGATTTGGGCAGTGTGGCTAGCACTCTTGCTGGTGAAGACTGAGTCTTTGAGTACGTTCTCCATATTCCAAGTAAATAGGCCTCCCCAGGGCTCACGTTTTTCATAGTCTTTCTTCATTACTAACACAACTGTAGAAACTTTTCTTGTTGCCCTTGTTGCTAGTTTTTGCAGAAGCAGAGTAAAATCCTAGCTGTCTAATTTATAGCTGGCAATTTTATTTTTCCCAAAAGCTATCTTATTTTAAATAAAGCATTTAGTGTCTTTGAATTATCAGATAGGCTGAAGAACAGATGTTGAGAGATTAAAAACAATCCAGCTTTATTTAGAAAAATTTAGTGATTCTATTGAGTTCATATGAATTGAGTTTACATACACATATCGACGATGCCACTAGTCCATTCTGTCATCACCAGCATGAGATCACATCACCTACTTCCATTCATTCTCCTGTTTGAAAACCATTTTCTACAGCTCTCACTTTACATTTCCTTGGTAGTATAAAGCAGAACAACCTGCTTTTCATTCCATTCACAAGTGTAACATAGACACTTTATTTCTCCAGTAAAATGCATCTTATAATAAATAAACCATCTCTTAAAGGAATACAGACAAAAGGCAGGAATCACTTGTGTTGAAGTACATATCCATCTTCTGCATAAGAGAGTCAGTCATTCCTTTATCCAAGGTAAAATCTACAGTTCTAAGATGGCAAAGTAAGTTGCTCAAGTACTTCTTCCAGCTCCTTCCCATGTCTTTTGCCAGTTTGGCTGAGAATGTGGCAGCATATGCTGTTGCTGAAATAATCGTGTGCTGATTGCCTGTTCATTATATCCATGGTGACTGGCCAACTGGCTGAACTGCAACTGACTTTTCCTTAGTGGTAGTACTAACTTTCATCCATCTCTAGCAATTGCTTTTCACAAAATGCATAGGAATTTGCTGTCTTTGAGAACCGCGTATCTATATGAAGTCTGAAATGCTCAGTGGACTCACAGGTTTAGGAAGGGGCATCCTCACAGTACAGCTGCATGAGTCTCACTTTTTTGGGCAATCAGGTTCAAAATTACTGCTGTATTGTACTCACATCTCCAAAAAAGAATCTGAAAGTCCATCAAAGTTAATAAAATTATCAGAACTGTTCTTTCTAGCTAAAATTCCTCAGGGAACAGTCTTACTTTTAATTTTGTAGTGTCATTAGAAGGAGAACCATTTGCAAAGTTTTGATGCCTATTGTGAGCTTACAAAACTATAGTTTAATGGAATATCATTTTAAAATACTATTATACTTTTCCAGAGCAAATGAAAGATAAATCCTGATGCAGCAAAACGTAACAGCTGCATCTCTCTTAAAGATTATTTAAATTTCCCACAGCATTCTCCCTGAACAAGCCCGGCTCCCTCAGCCTCTCTTTGTAGGGGAGGCGCTCCAGCCCTCTAATCATCTTCGTGGCCCACCTCTGAGCCCTCTCCAACAGTTCCACATCTTTCTTGTATTGTGGGCCCCAGATCTGGACACAGTGCTCCAGATGGGGCCTCACGAGGACAGAGTAGAGAGGGACAATCACCTCCCTGTCCCTGCTGGCCACCCCTCTTCTGATGGAGCCCAGGATACCATTGGCCTTCCGAGCTGCAAGAGCACACTGCTGGATCATGTTAAGTTTCTCATCCACCATGACACCCAGGTCCTTCTCTGCAGGGCTACTCTCAAGGAGCTCTTCTCCCAGTCTGCATATATGTCTGGGATTCCTCCAGCCCAAGTGCAAGACCTCACACTTCGCAGTGCTGAACCTCATTACGTTCACCTGGGCCCACCTTTCAAGCCTGTCAAGATCCCTCTGGATGACGGTGTTGGTTGACAGCAGGCTATTATGAGTCAGCAGTGTGCCCAGGTGGCCAAGGCAGCCAACAGCATCCTGGCTTGTATCAGAAGTAGTGTGGCCAGCACCAGTAGGACTACGGAATTGATCATCCTCCTGTACTCAGCACTGGTGAGGCTGCACCTTGAGTACTGTATTCAGTTTTGGGTCCATCACAAGAAGGATACTGAGGTGCTGGAGTGGGTCCAGAGAAGGGCTACAAAGCTGGTGAAGGGTCTAGAGTGCATGTCCTATAAGGATTGGCTGAGGGAACCAGGGTTGGTTAGCCTGGAGAAAAGGAGGCTGAGGGGAGACCTTATCGCTCTCTACAACAGCCTTAAAGGAGGTTGTAGCCAGGTGGGTTTTGGTCTCTTCTCCCAAGTAACAAGTGATAGGATGAGAGGAAATGGCCTCAAGTTGCACCTGGGGATGTTTAGACTGGACATTAGGAAAAAAATTCTTCCCTGAAAGGGTTGTCAGGCATTGGAGCAGGCTGCCCAGGAAAGTGATGAGTCACCCTTCCTGCAGGTATTTTAAAAGACAAGGTAGATGTGGTGCTTAGGGATGTGCTTGTAGTGGTGGACTTGGCAGCGCTAGGTTAAGGGTTGGACCTGATGTTCTTACAGGTCTTTTCCAACCAAAACAATTCTGTGACCAACTCTATGATTCCATAAGTAACATAAGGCTGAAAAAATAGGTGGTGTACAGTCAGATCCACTGATTTACAGGCACAAGGCAGGTTCTCCTGTTTTTCGTAAAACTCCTCATTAAGGAACCCATATAGACCTGAAATGTCAAAGCAGCACACATTTTTGTCTAAGGCCAGCTGATGTCTAGAATGTCTTTGTGTACATAAGGCATTACTATTACTTTTCCAGCTCAGTATCTGTGATAAGTGATTTCAAGGTGCTACATTACAGACATTACAGAAGGAATTCTTGCTGCCTCAGTGACTTGGAAGTCTGAAGCTTGTAGGCCTCAGACATAAAAGTCATCCTCATCTTTCCCAGAGCAGGGGAGGGATCTAGCAGAAATTCATCAGCCTGAAAAGTCTGACAGGTGAACAAGGTTCCTGCTGAGCAATTTCAGTGAATAAATGCATTCTTCCATCACTTATATTCTATCAAATTGGCATTCATAATCTGAAATCTGTTTTTCAAGAATTTTTTGAGCCGGCCCTTGTAAGCAAGAAAAAGAGTGGAGCTGAATATTAATATTCCTTAATTTGCTTATTTCTTGTGGTGCCTTCTTTTAAGAAGTGAATGTTTCATTTTCTTCTTTTCATACAGCACAGAGCTTGGTTGAGTTCATTCTATTTATCAAACATTCAAGTTATTTGATGTAAGAAGCAGGATTCACAAGCACTTGAACAAGAGTGCTTTACCATCTATGAACTGTAGCAGCTCTCTGTGGTCTACTGAAGCAGGATTCCTTGTTGACAGTGGGAAAATTATGCTTTGTTGTTAGGTACAGTGAGTATTATGAAAGCTTTTTGGAGACAGAAGCAGAAATTATTTGAGCTGAAGATGCCTGATGATTCCTGGGATTAAAGAGGTTTAATCGTGTGTTTCTGTGGAGGGTTAACTGTATATAAGGACCAAGCTCCTACCCTGCCAGTTGCTCACTCCCCCTCCTCAACAGGACAGGAGGAGGGAATAGGAAGAATTAGAGGCACAAGAAAACTCATGGGTCAAGGTAAAGGCAAGGGTTTGCTTACCAGTTAGTGTGCCTGGCCAAACAGACTCAACTTGTTGAAAATTAATTTGGTTTTTTGCCAGTTAAAATAGATTGGGTAGTGAGAAACAATAGCAAACAAATGTTACAACACCTTTCCTCCCCCTTTTCCCACGCTCAACTTCACTGCTTTACACACAACTCCTCTGCCCTGTCTTGCAGGCAGTGCAGGGGAGGATAGGGATGAGGGGCATGGGGGTGTGTTACAGTCAGTATGCAGGGATTTTCTCTTTACTGTTCCTTTCTTCTCCCCTTTTCCTCTGATCTGGCATGAATCCTCCACAGGCTGCAGTTTCTGTCAGTAAAATCTTGTCCAACATGGACTTTTCCACAGGCTGCTGGGAATTATCTGCTCCAGCACCATGAAGCACCTCTTCTTCCTCTGACTGTGGCATCCCCTCTGTTTTTTCTTGCTCTGTTCCCTCTTCCCATGCCCCTCCAGCATTTTTTGTGCTTTCTTAAATATGTTTTCACTGAGGCACCAGAAACAGCTTTGCTGATGGGTGCAGCTTTGACCTGTTGTGAATCTGCTGCTGAGCCAGCTGGAAAGGGCTGCATCCAGCACAGGGCAGCCCCTCAGCATTTCCCACACAGACCACCCTGCAGCTACCAAAGCCTTGCATGGGCACCATATACAGCTTCTTATTCTTCTCCTTCCTTTAATACTAAAATAGCAGTACTCTTAACTGTATCTATGTATAAGAACTGCATATCAGAATAATAGTCAGGACATTGCCTGACATGGCATGGTCAGGACTCTTGGTAACAATACAAGTAGCCACTCAGAACTGACAATAAGAGACTTCCCAGTTCCTGTGCTCCCTTTCTTTCCTCCCTTGTGGATGAAGACTTTGTATGCTACTCCTTTTCAAAAGTGGGACCTGACCACAAGATTTCATCAGTTCCCCGGTCTACCAGTTCATTTCCTTAGCAGGGTTTAAAACAACTAGTTTGCCATTATGTAAATGATCCCTTTCAAT
The DNA here is from genome assembly GCA_027925045.1 of Hypotaenidia okinawae. NCBI lineage: Eukaryota > Metazoa > Chordata > Aves > Gruiformes > Rallidae > Hypotaenidia > Hypotaenidia okinawae. The sequence continues at coordinate 68,281,786 of BSDF01000002.1, forward strand.
CCCACAGACTCAAGTGTGGGTTTCTTTGAGGAGTCCAGGTAGATTATGAGGTCACAGACACAGTCATAGTTCTCACTATCTTCAAGGAGAACTATGATAGCAAAAAACCAGCAGAACATGCCCTGATTCTTGTAGACTTGAACTGTTGGCTGTTACCCAGGCCTGCCTTGCTGTTAGTCGCTAGCCTTTGTACATGCACTGGGAGCTTATGTACTTCTAAACTTCCCAGTTTACTGCAGATTGAAGGTTAATGCTGTGGCCTTTCTGGGTGCACATGGGCTGTTCAGTGTACCATTGCAGTGGTGGCACCTGACTGGCCACATGCTCTAGCCACCCAGGCATCCCCCTGTCATAATTAACATCATAGAATCATAGAATCATAGAATGGCATGGGTTGGAAGGGACCCCAAGGATCATAGAGCTCCAACCCCCTGCCACTGGCAGGGCCACCAACCTCCAGGCCTGGATCTACACAAGGTTGCCCAGGGCCCCATCCAACCTGGCCTTGAACACCTCCAGGGACAGGGCATCCACCACCTCTCTGGGCAGCCTGTTCCAGCACCTCACTGTAAAGAACTTCCCCCAATATCCAATCTAAACCTTCTTTCCTTTAGTTTTAATCCATTCCCCCTTGTCCTGCTTAACAGAAGCAGAACAGTTTAAAAGGATTTTATGTCTAAGTAGGTGATAATGAACAAACTATTAATGAATATTCCTGTGTGTTTCTCTTAAGGCACATTGAAAAAATAAAGCCAGAATTGGATCTGCCAGCAGGGTACAAACTACAACTACTACATGGAAATAATTTTGAGAAGTGATGACACTCAGACTATTGTAATTACACACTAACTTTAGCTTTCAATATAAATTACAATTATTTAAATTATATGAACTACCAGGTAATGAATACTGGAAGATGTAGCCTGCTATTAGTAGCCATTTTCAGAAGAGAAAACATAATGGAAAAGGCTCCAATTTATCTAGATGTTGGATATTAGGTAGTATGAACTTTTACAGCTCTACTGAAGTCAGCACTATCTGTAAAAGACTGAGATTTGACTGCTTATTTCTAGCTAACTGAAGTTTTTCTACTTTGAAAATTCTTTAAAATGGTCTGCACTAATGACATTCTCATTAGAATAGGTAATTTAATGATATTAACAGGTAACAGAGGTGTTGGCAATTGGAGTAAAAGAAGAAACATTCTCACTAGCACCCAAAACAAAATTATTCCCTCTTCTTTTGAAACTGTGCAGTTTGTAATGCCTATTTTTTTAAAATCAAATTAATTTCTGTTAATATCTCTAATCATGAATCAGGAAGGCATTGCAAGATTGGCTTATAATGCAGGGAGCATAGATGAATGTTTCTGATTCCCCAGACCATGAAGCGCTCTGGTGATGGGGCTAGCATGCTTAGGGCTGCTAAACTGCTGTTTCTAAACATCTGTATTTTGAAAGAATTGTGTTTATGGGAGACTAAATTATTAGTTTGGAATGCTCAGCAGCTTTTAGTGTAGCTGCTGTTGGCTTTCTTTTTGGTATTAATTTCTGCCTCTAGCAGAAGTATCATAGCCTAATAACAGAGACTCTCGGTGGAGTATGTGTGGAACAACTGCTTCTGTGGCTGTAATGTGTGGACCCAATCTTGAAGGTATTTAACAATGCAAATTTTTAGATTTGTTTCAACATAGTGGTTTATTTGGGTATGAAAGGTGCATTGCTACATCTCCTGATCTGGTGGGTGACCTGAAGCAATTTTTTGAGTTCTATCTTAATTCCTCTATGTGTAAAGTTGAGAAAATGTTACAGATCTTCAGTCTCTCTTACTTAGAATTCCCAGAATGTATCCCAGATGCTTGGAGTTGAGGATTGGGATAAACAGCAACATCTTGTATTTTGGATGTTGTCCTCAGTTCTGAACCAAAGTCTAGCTGATGAAAAGCTGGACACCTGCTTCTCTTACTCTGCTCTTTAAGGTAGATACCTCTTCCAAGTTCTCTCTTGCCCATCTCCTTAGCAATGTGCTAACATTCAAATGAAAATGTAATATCTGTCTTTCCTATTCTAAGCACTGCCTAATTTATCTTCTCTCCCTCTTTACTGCTATGTGGCCGTCTTTGCATTTCAGTGTTAAAAAAGTTGTCTGTGATGCTTTGAAGGGATGACTGGTATGATGACGAACTAAACCAGATGGCTGTACTTGCTTAGTGGAAGATGCCAAGTACACAGCATGTAAAACTTCACAGTCAGTGGACTTCTGAACAAGCAGAATTTCAAAAGAATGCTAGTGCCAGGTCAGGGAGAGGTTAGTGGTATCAAACCCCACTAGGTAAGGTTGTGTCTTGGGATAACAGATCAAAGAGAACAGGAATATAATTTACTTTACATGTTTTACCTGTCACTACCCACTAAAGTTAAAGGTGATTGCTCAGGTAACTTCAAGAAAGCAGCCTCAAAGCAAGCAAACTCAGGAATTGGTGGTAAAGGAAGGAGAATGCTGGGTAATTTGCCTCTCTTCATTCTAAAGGCATAGGGTAAAGTGCTTTTATCTCCCAAATGTGTTTTCAATAGGACTATTGATTCTAGCAGGCTTAGCAGGGAGATATGGAAGGATCAGTTAGTGTGGGACTCGTGGGACAGTTCGGAGCAGGGCCACACTGTGCCAGACATTCTTCAAAGCTGGTATAGTAGCCTCTCTAGCTGATGATCTCATGTTCTAAACAGAAAGCAAACAAAATGAAGAAAAGATGAGAAGGACACGGTACAGTTTTCTGTAAGCCAAGATACAGCTGCAGATGACATGATATTTGTACAATACAGAGGGGATTTTTCAATTAATCTTTCAGGCTAAATTATCCTAGAATGATTGTGAGAAGTACGATGAGGAAGTGAAGAGAGAGAACAGGATTAAGACTTGGAGGGGGAAGATAAAGTGTGTCAATTAAGGATATCACAAAGAGATGATTTTGTTCAAACCATTCTGCAATACACAGGAATAACAATATCCAGACCATAAACTAGTGAAGAACACGACTTTCCGCATTCCCTACTGCAACATCTCCTGCGGGTGTATTTGTATCTGCCAAGTGAGCAGGAGCTTGTACAGCTAAGTTTGGGAGAGGGTAGGATCAGAAAAGAGAACATCACCATGATCTAGAGGTATAAATACATTCATAAAAGAAAACAACAGGAAAGGCTCAGTCCCATAAGCAATAGGAGGTATAAGAAGGAAAAGAATTAAAAATTTACTTCCTGTTTTGGATAAGAATAACAGAGGCATAAGGTGTTAACAAGGTTATTATAGTGGTTTCCTATTAGTCCCATGCAGAGACAAAGGTTCTGATTTCATCTCTGATTACACACTTGAAAATCCACAGAGGTAAAAACTAGGTGCAGACAAAATAAACACTGATAAAGTAGCGGATCTGGAAAAAAAAAAATAAAACAGCCCAACACTTCATGTAGGGGTTGGAGGAGCATCTAAAGAGATGCTTACTTTTTCTTTGTATGAAACAGCCTCCCTGAACCCATGAATAAGCATGTTTTAAAGGCAGGTATGGCAGGATTTCAAAATCTTGTCAATATATTGAGAGTAACCTTCATAGGGAGTTTGCCAACTTGGAATTTAGGCATCACAAGAACATATGCAGGTTTGACTACTACACTTTTCTTCAAATCTCACTGTAAATAGTGACCTTTAGGCTCATATGTTCCATACCATATGTTTTTCTCTCCATGATTTGTTGGAGTCACAGGAAGAGAGCAAAGTGACTTCGGAGAGGAAACAAAAAATCACAACCTTGCCATTAGCACTCCACATTTCATAAAATAAAATGTCCTAGGAGCTCTGAACACTTTCAAGGGTGAGTAACTTTACCCATGTGAATATTCTCTTTTAGAAAGTTCAGAGGGTCCATTTTTGCAAAGAGCAGCAAGGGAATTATGCTTTTTTTTTCTTTTCCCTTTCCTTTTTCTCCTTAACTAGCCATTTACTACAGAGTTCGTTCTATACTAATTTTTTAAAGTTAATTTCCTCATTAACCTGAGGGATTTCAAGTGTTTGTGGAAACATGGATACCATCCACTTCATTAATCTAGGCTACTAATATTTTGCTCTACCCTAGAGAAGTTGTAAAGCACAAAAACCATTTTAAAAACCTAAAATGGACACTACTTACAAAAGCTTTAGAATTCCAGTTGGGTGGAACCTGCCAGGTTGGTTTTCAGGTCTCTTTCTCTTGCAAGATTTTATCATCTGGCAGATTGATTTTTGAAAAACGAACAGGGAGTCAAGTTCCTGGAAATACTCGGTGCTTACGGCACTTCACTGGATGTGTGAGCTGCAGTGCTGAATTCCGAGCTGCGTAGGTTTGCATGGCAATGAGAGAACTGAGCTGAGCTGAAAATAATTCCTTGGATCTTTCAGCCCTGCGAAGCTGAAGCACTAGAAATACGACATCCTGCTGAACTGCTACAGAGAGATCAGAATTACAATGTCATGCCGAACTCTGCTACAAAGAGGCTGTGACGGTAACAGTCAGGAGGAAGAGGTTTAAACAAAACACTAGAGCGGTGACACACGTGTCCTGAGCAGCGCAGCATGAGGCAGAGGTGCCTGACCCGGCACTGAGCAGCTGCTGCGTTCCCTCGGAGCACAGGCAGAGAACAGGCGTTCCCAGTGTGCGCTGGCCCAAGAGGAGCCGAGCGTTTAGAAAGCGGTACTGTGGCTAGTTTCACCTCTAAATTGGTTTCTCTCTCTCTGCCATAACATTACATCGTGTGTACAGAAACCCTAAGGACACCGGTTTTTCTATACTGCAATTGCTTTTATGGGAAGGAGTAAGAATGTGTGCACCCAAGTGGATTTTGCTTCCAGTGTTTGCCAAGTCAGTGTGTGTGCTTCAATTTAACTGCTATGGCGGGTTAAGCCAAAATAGTGAGGACAAATCTTATTTTAGGGGAAAATTGTCACATTTTCCTTCTAGTAAAAACATGGACACTGAAGTTTCTACAAGTGAAGGGTCACAGATACAAAGTTCAGAAGTTTCAGGATTGCTTTGTATTTTTAACAGTATTTTGAGTCAGGTCAGACTTTTGCTTTTCTGTGGGTTTTGCACCAAAGAAATCAACTTAACATGGCTTCACAATGATGGGCTGTTTGTGCCACAAAGCAGAATGACACCTATCCACAGATGCATCAAAGGAGATGGATTTGCTATAGCCAGAATGGTAGGAATTCTTTCCTTTTATTTTAACTACCTCTTCCTCCCTGCCCTCAGTCTATAATCTATTTTTTGTCTTCAATTACTGTGACCCGATTTTAACTCATTTCCTTCTTGGCTGTGAATTCATTTATCCAGGGTTCATCACTAGAGGCTGTTGTTAAACAGGTTATCGAAGCCTTTAACATAAAAGGTTCAGTGAGGCTTCAAAACTGCAAGATGTTTGACATAAAAGCATGAGGGAAATCACAGCACAACTTTTAGAGAGAAGTAGATATGAGAAAGTCTGGCCGTGGTAAAACCAGCTTGGGCAGTGACATTGAACCATTTTGGCACTTCTCAGTTTCCCATTTAACCTTGTTTCACCAGCTATTCTATCAACTGTAAGAGCTGGGGAAAGTATCAGAGAAGTTTTTGAAAGAAACACAGCACCACAGGAAAAACGTTTCAGGTCTCTTAAGAGGATTCTTTAGACAAGAGAATTTGTTTTGTGGAAGCTGGTGAATGCACAAAACCATCTCTATGGAATATGCTGTTGAATAGCAGCCACGTTAATTGAGCTAAATCATGTTTTGTTAATATCCGTATTACTAGGGATAGAGTACTACATCCAAAGACTGGAAGTGTTTACTGAGGACTGATTATTCTCCTTTTTATAAGAAAAGTGCATTTCTTTTATATTAAGATACAAATCCTGATTTCCATGGTTTTATTTAATCTTTTATTACATTTTACAAAATCACTCAGATTTCTTACAGATTAAGATTCCATGCATCATTTTCTGCATAATCTGATTCTACTCAGCTGGCTTTGACTCTGCAACAAAATTTACTGACAAAATATTAGATGTCAAAGAGCTTTCTTAAGTCAGGAAACGAAGATGTTTTGTGATCTCTTCATGTATGGAAAGCATATTTGATGGAATCAAATAGAGCTACTTTTTGAAACATAAATTCTTTTTAGCCCAAGTAAAAGTTTCACCATCTGTTACAGCTTCGTAAAATTCTCATAAAATATCCATGATGACAAATGACTTCATATACATAATGGGCTTGTGATTTCTCTCTCTGAACTTGACTTTCCGCAGTTCCTAAATGAATTACTAAGCTTGCTGCAAAATAGTAGTGCAATGTCAATTCAAAAATACCCAGTTAGGTGCACCTTTAAAAAATGTCATTAGTCTTTAAAATGCAATACAACTAGCACTACAATTTTTTAAATTACTTCCCCTCTGTAGGGGCTTATTAACTAATTATATATATTAGTATTAGCAGGATGATCAAGTTTTATGTAGCTTTCGAGCTTCCTGAAGATATATTTGATTGACATAATTGGGCTTTTAGTTATAAAACAGCATCTGATTCCCATCTCAATTATGTCAGTGTAAATCCAGAGAAATGCATGTTTTTCAGTTCAGATTCTGGCCTATGAAAATGGTCCATAATCTAGAGGCCCCGTGGTATTTGATTTTGATCCAGAACATGTAAGAGCTTTTACTATTATTGCTATGATTATTATGTGAAAGGCACCTATAATTGTTATGAATTGAAAAGCAAGCAAGAAGAAGAATGGAGAAAAATGTAATTTTAAACCTTTTTAGAGGTTTAAAATATTGTATAAGGTATTCACCAGTAGTAGTATGTGAAGGAAGATACAGGGAAAAGCACAACTATACATTTATTTTTCAAAGTTGTTTTATCAGTATAAACACTCAATGTCTTAATGTAAATCTACCTTCCTTTTTCCCTCATTGAAACCCATAATTTTTAGAATAAGACCTTGGTCTGGCAATAATGCATATTTAACATAAAGCAAAAATGAAGATAGAATAAAATTCAATATCACAATCAGGAAGTTAGTTCCGGTGGCTTACTTTTGCATCAGTCCTTAGAGAATACCTTTACAAAAATTATTGCTTTGTCCAGATGCCGTTGCATTTTAATTCAGCTTAATATGCCAATTCAAATGCCCTTTAACAACACTTTAACAAGTACTGTATTTATAATACAGTTTGCTCTCTTTGAGGTTTTCCCTCCATATACTAATTTGGTACATTGGCTGAAAGCTGCATTTATTTCAGAAACTAAAAAATTTTATTTTTGGAAAAGTACTTGTTTGATGATTTCAGAAAAGGCATTTCTCCTGTCTTCTTGCCAGAGGCAGGCAAGGTTTATGCAAATGACAATTTGAATGCTGGCTCTGAGTTAATAATGGGGGGTGGTCTCAACTTTGAGCAAAATAGCTGGAAGGCATTAGTAATATAACAATCTACAAAAAAGAAAATGCCAGTTATTACTGTGTTCTTGCCTGAAGAACTTAAGTGTCATTAATATTTTATAGATGGAATTATTCTTTATTCTGCCGATCATGATTGGAAAACAAACAGATCTCATGAACCCAACAATTATAAATTTAAATCAATAAGCTGGTTGTTGCTCTGGGTTCTAGAAAATGTTTCCACCTTGTGTATGATCATCTTCAGGTGCCATATACATCTGTCCATCCTAGGCAGTCCATCCGAGTCACCAAAAAAATAAATGAACCAAAAGCAAAGGTCACATACAGGCCCTTACCAAAGCACCTGCTTGAGTGCTGCAGAGGAAGATATGTATTTGCCTTCCCACAATTGTGGAATTTTATTAGTGATCCAATTCTGAAGTTCTCGTTAGGTGACAAGGACTAAAGCAGAGTTTTGCCTGAAGACTGAATGCGATATTTGTTACTTCATCAAACATCAAATGTTAGATGTTAAAATACAGTTGGCTGAACTGCCAGAATAACCAGGAATCTTACCTATGCTGGAGAACTTCTTTTAAAGTCTTCTTAATATTTCTGCATATACCCACTCTCTTCAACAACATAACCAAGACAAGAATTTATTAGGATAATCAGGCCAATACAAGGCATAGTAGAGGAGCACATGTTCACCAATTAGAAAATGAAGTTTAAGTCAGGTACAGGATATCTGCTTGCTGACAGGAATGGAGAGATAAATGCATAAATAATGACCTTTGTAGAATCACAAAGGATAGCCATGTTGCTGTGATCAAACATCACGTGGTTGAATGTTTTCTTGAACCATATTAAATACATGTTTTTTTCAGCTAAGTCATAAGACAGTATCAGTCCTCATACCAGAGAGGATCAATGGTATTCAAGTTGAATACTTCATTGAAATGTTATTCTGCCATATATTTGTTTCCATGAAGAAAAAAGTTTGGAAAAAACCTGGGAAGAAAGGTACATCACACCACGAAGAACTGCTTCATTATTTCTCAGTGTAGGTTTGCACACCCAATTTTGTCTGATCGTTTTTTGGCCTTATCAACAATGGAGAAGAACTACAAAATATTTTCACATTAGCTGGGATTAATGGAGATGAAACCCAAATTCCGTCTCTGCCTTCTAGGTCAAATTTAGGTTGTACAAAAAGGTTGCAAGTTATTTGTAAGTGAATAAGGAATTATTCTGCAGATGTGTAGGTTATGTGGTAATAGAGCAACACAGGCTTCTTTCAATTTTGTTAACCACTATTATGTGCTGGTGCCCCAAGTTCTCAGAATGCCTACAGTTCTTAGAGGTGTTCAACGATGTAGATCCTGCTAAGTGACTGATCTCATAGTCAGGGGATTATTTATTTATTAGGTTTTTAGTGGAATGGAGCTGCATGGAACTAAGTTGAACAACTTCAGCTTTTTCTGAAGAGCCTGTGTAATCAGGTAAATAAACCACTGTGTTTAATTACTGTAGACTATGCCCAGATCCAAACAAGTACTTTCATCATGGTTACACAAAAGCATAAAATGGATCCATTTCTGAGTCACGCTTCCTTGAGGTTTCCAAATTAACATAGAAATGTAGCCATCCTATGTCAAAAACAGCTACAACATATTACTTTACAAAATAATAATGCAGGAAAATAATTTCCCACAATGGCAGTAAAGTCAAATCGAACTGGAGACAGCTTTGCATTGGAGTCTACGTTTACTGAGTCCCCAGCTTTTCCTAATCCTATCTTTCCACTCCCCTGCTCTCTCTCCCATTCAAGAAGGTAAACTGCTTTTGTGGTTTGTGAAAAAAGAAGCTGTCACCATCCCAGGACTCTAAGACAGATATTCCCCTTAGAGTTTGTGCAAGAATAAATTGGAGAATGAAAGCCACTTTCATATGTACTTCTTGTATATCCAATCCTGGGTGTTAATAGCTGGTACCTGAGCTGGTTAAATCAGAAATAGCTTGAGTATCCATGGCAGCAAATAGCACTTCATAAAGATACCCTAATTGTTAGGAAAAATAGTCTCTTTAAGGGAAGTTCAAGAATTCAGTTATGCATGGTTAGTCTAGAAGTAAATGGTGAGTAAGCAAGCCCAGGGATGCACTCTAGGAATGCACCTAGTGCCTTCCAGCCACAAATGAGTTTTGGTCCTTAGAACCAGATTACAGATAAACCACAGTAGTAGCCTCTAGACACATATATTGCAGGGTATCAGGTCTCAGCACATTTGACTGTTTAAATCTGCCCCTATTGCACCTTGCTATTTGCTCATGTACTAGCTAATGTGTAGGGTACTAGCCACTTCATACCAGCTTCAGAAAGAAAACCTGCAGTCATGTGTTGTGTTATAAGGTGGGTATTGTAATAATGGCTTCCCAGTATTGCATTGCCAGTGGAAATGATTCAAAGAAACATCAACTGACTGAAGTGAATGCAAAAACTGGACTGCATTTTATTATTTTCCCCCAGTTTTCTCCATTTAGTCTTAGGTACTCATGTTGTGAATTATGACAGATGCACAATGTTCTATGATTTCCCTGTGATCAAACAGTTCACTGAACCCTTTTTTTACGGACATGGATTTTTTTGGGTGAAGTTCTTTTAGGGAAATATCACTATAATCTTACCATATGTGCTCCCTCTAACACTCTGCTTGCTTGTATCCTAAATATCCGCACATAATAGTGTATTACTGCTGGCCATTATAATAACAAAGTACTTTGTTATGAGATATTGCACTCACTTGTTTTTGTTTCTCAGCATCAGCTTTGCTCCTTTCCTCTTCCACACACCCAGCATAAAACACTGTTGTTTTATTTTTTAAGTATGTGTCAGTAGAATTCTCTCTCTTTTTTACCTCAGAAGACTAAGCTCTGCAGCAATAAAATTCCCAGGATCTTGTGGGCCATATCTTCAGTGTAATTTGTTTGCCATGTAACCTAAATAATGTTCCTGATGTGCTTTCAGAAATCTGAGCATGCATTTTTATGTTCGCTTTAGGGGAGCCAAGAGCATAGCTCCAAGGTTTCAAGAAAATTTCGATTCAGGTTTTATGTGACTGATTTTTCTTTCAGCTGAGGTACTCCTAATTTCATAGAGCATAGAATCAGGTCTTGAAGCTAGGGACTGCTTCTAAATGTGATGGCTTTATGTTCCATGAAACATAAAAGATATATAATAAATACTGCACCAAAGTGCTGAAGTTTTGGGATAGATCTGCAATGCAGAATAATTCTTGCCATGAATTTTTTATTTTACCTTTACTTTTAGTTTGAGATAAAACAACTGTTGTCTTTTTAGTTAATACAATTTTTAAAAAATCTTTCTTAACCAAAATATGTATTGCTCATTGTAAGTCTGTAGACAATACCTGTGAGCCTGTCACCTCTGCATAAGCACATCACAGTGTTGTTGCCTTCACTTTCATTTATGCTGGTGACAACCTACACCACTCTGACAACGAGAAGGGTCTTAGTATAAGTTAAGCAAATATATAAATATTACTCAAATTCTAGTCTGTGCAGCTGTAGTGACTGTTATACACATAAATTAGCTGCACTAATGTACTTAGTTGTTATCATCACTATGGCCTATTAAAATAAAGCCTTACATGCCTTCCACTAAAGAATTTGGCTTGTTTTGTTGCCGAAAGAAAAGAACATTAGAGAAATATTTGCACCTGAATTTCACTGTTCTTTTATCTAACTACTGCTTTGATTATTTTACATCACTGTTTTCTTGACTTTTTTTTTCTTGGTCTGGCACATGAACTTTCTAGTGCTGATAAGAACGCACCAGGACTGCACGAGCTATTTCCCAGTCAAGCCATTATTTCTCACTGTCAAGATGTCTGAGAGAAACACCATCTTGTACTGAAGGGACTACCTAGTCTGAATGATTTGATTTAGCTGTTACAGCGCAGAAACATGTTTTTCAGAAACTTTGACATTTCTCAATAACACAGAATGGTCTTTAAGAATCAAGGGCTCGCACTTTGTGAGTGTACCTGTTTCCATTTGAAGGTGGCCAGTGGTTACTTGTGGCAGCATTTGGCCACTCTGTGAAGCTATGTTCTCTTGTACCTCCCTTTCCCAGAGTGCTGTATCTGTCCTGTGAACAGAGTCTATCCCAGTCATCTTCCCCACCCACCCCTGTTCAGAGCAGCCATCACCTAGCTTCCCCAGAACCACCACCTCTTGGTCATTCCCAATGATTTCCCTTGTGCATCACCCTTTCTAAGCCGGTTTTCCCACCTTTCTTCTCTGACCCTTCTATCCATGAAGCAAAATATCTAGTAAGCTTTTGCAAGCCGCTGTTTAAGTCTGAATTTAAGTTTATTCTCATGTAATGAGTTAACTCAGGCATTTTCCTACTCTATTCACAGTGTGTGTGTATGTTGGGGTGGAAATATGCTCCTTCAGCAGCTTCCAGGTATTAGATGTCACACATGACTTTGTTCAGCACTCAACCCCTATGTATATATCCTGTATGTCAAAAGAATTAATGGGCAGTTAGCAGCAGCATGTCACTGTCAGTGATAAGCTGCTGTTAAACCAGGCTGCTGCTAAACAACAAAAAACTTACTATGGTGAAAGCATCCTCCAGGAATTTGTATATATGGTGACTGGTACTTAGTCAAAACAGTCACATCTGTTACTGTTCATTGGGATGCTAGGTATCTCCCCAAAGAAACGTAATTCCTGATGAAATACAGTAACCTCACAAAACTCCAGCAGTATTTGTTTTTCAACAAATTCTTTCACATTAGGATTAGAAGTTACATGTGTTTAAATATGTAAGGTCATAAAAGCACGTTACCAATTTGCTGATAAAGAAAATTATTCAAATATGTTCTTCTTTACTGACAGTTAACATGGAAACTGAAACAATGCAGGAGTAGGAAGTTGTGTATACGGCACTGTCATAATAAAGGGGAGTGTCTTCTGCTGTGAGTGGAAGTCACCTGTGGAGACAAAGTAGTAACCTTTTCTGGCAAGTGATAAATACAGAATCACAGGATGGTTGAGGTTGGCAGGGACATCTGGAGGTCATCTGGTCCATCCCCCTGCTCAAGCAGGGCCACGTAGAGCTGGTTGCTCTGGACCACGTCCAAGCAATTTTTTAATACCTCCAAGGAGGGAGACTTCACAATGTCCCTGGCAACCACTGCTTGCCCTCAGTCCCCCTTACAATGAAAACGTGTTTTGTGATGTCACAGGGAACCTCTTGTGTTCTAGTTTGTGCCTGTTGCCTCTGGTCCTGTTTCTGGGTGTGACTGAAAATGTCTCTGTGTTCTTCACACCCTTCCTTTGAGTATTTATTTTGTAAGACCTCCCATGAACCTTCTCTTTTCCAGGTGAGACAGTCCCAGCTCCCGCGGCCCTTCCTCAAAGGAGAGATGCTTCAGTACCTTAATCATCTTTGTGACCCTTCCCTGGAGTGTCTCCACTAAGTCCCCATCTCCCTTGCACTGGCAAGCCCAGAACTGGACCCAGGAATTCCAGGTGTGGCCTTACCAGTGCTGAGCAGCTAAGGAAGGAAGAATCACCTCTTTCAACCTGCTGGTAATAGTTTGTGTAATTCTGCCCAGGATACCATCAGCCTTCTTTGCCACAAGGGCACATTTCTGGCTCATGGTCAACTTGGTGTCCACCAGGACCTTCTATGTCATTTTCTGCCAAGCTGCTTTCCAGTAAATTGACCCCCAGCATATCCTGGTGCATGGGGTTGTTCCTTCCCCAGTGCAGGACTTGGTACTTCCTCTTATTGAACTTCATAAGGTTTCCATCAGCTCATTCCTCCAGTTTGTTGAGGTCCCTCTGTATGGCATGAGCCATGACACTCTGGTGTATGAGACACCCCTCTAGTGGGATTTCATTAGCCACCTTGCTGAGAATACACTCTGCCTCATCATCCAGATCACTAATGAAGATGTTAGACAGGACTGGACCCAATATTGACTGCTGGGGTACAGCACTAGTTACTGACCTCCTATTGGACTTCAGTACTGACCAGTAGCCTCTAGGATGAGGATCTCTCATTGCTCTAAAGTTGTCCCAGTAAAGGCAGGGATATTGTGGAAAAGGAGACTTCAACAGCTGCACTGTTTCATAATATTAACTTCAAACCAAAGGAACTGACTTGTAGATGTATCTTTTTTCCTAAATAATTTGCTCCCCATTTTTAGTTGAAAGTATCCCAACCACTTTCTGCATGACTGCTACAGCGCTTAACATATATTTGGGACTGTCTCAGACAGACTGGAGAGCCTCGTATGCTCATGCAGGTTATCAGTATTGCCAATTTCTAGCACACGGTGGAGACTGTCACAACACTGGGTAGCATTCACAAAATATCTTTTAAAACTTTACCAAAAACCCCAACTGTGGAACAGGTCCAAATTCTCACCTGAAAGACAGGGAAAAAATTATCTTTTTAAAGTCATGAGTTTTGAGACTTGTAACTTTTGGCAATGTGGCAATGGCACCTGTTAAACCTCTGTCCTACCAGATGAGCCATATTGCTGCAACCCTGCTGCTTGTCACTGCTGGGCAAGGATAGCTTTTGTGTGCTAGCAGCAATGTGTTTCCAAATTTTCCCCATGTACAAATGTACAAGTACCCTCTGTGCTTTTTGTTTTTGTATAGTCTCCCAAGGAATAGCCTTTGGGCAAACCTGTTACACTGAACAAGTTACCTTGTAGTAACACAAATGAACAAAAAATTGGGAACTATTCCATTAAGAGGAAAATAATTGTTTAATAAGGGGGGAAAAAAGTGTGTGTATAATACGAATATTCAGTAAACCAGTCCATAATGTTTGTGGTTCCATCTAGCGCATCAAAGCCTCCATTTGTTTCCCCTTCAGGGGGAAAACACAGGCCAAGTGTACATCCCTGTAGTCAGTCTAGTTTCCTAAGGGTAAGTCCTGTTTCATCCTAATGGCTTCAGCAAGTGTATTTCTGCTGAAGAACTGGAAAATGTCCTTTCCTCTAGACTAGCAGAACGAAATAACTCTTTCTGATGTCTGTAATTCCAGCAGCTCTCATCACCAATCCATTTAGAAAAGGAATCCTGCATCTGTGATGGTGGATTAAATTCTTTTGTCTGTGCTGTGACTTTGAGGAGGGCTTGTGCTTCCAAATCATCTATAAGTGCTGTTACAAATGCCACACTACTCACATAGCCCTGCTGGAGAGGACCTGTGTTCCTGAACAGCCTTATTTGCTGTTCTGGGTTTGTGAGTGAGAAAAACAGCGATTCACAGCAGCTGCTATAGAGTGAATATGGGCTATTGGCAGAATCATTGCTGTATCAGATATTCAAAAGGTCGTCTTTTTTTTTTTCCCCCTTCTTTTTTTAAAGAAAAAGCAAAGAACTTGGGGAATTATTGTATTTTTTTTACCACAGAGTATGTTTCAGCACTGGTTTGACAAAATCCATCACACATACCTGTATACATGGGCTTCTGGCCCCCGCCTCCTTGTGAAATAACTCATACCATCTTATTTCAGCGTCTTGATTTTCTGCTCTTTGGGGATCATTTATATAATACTGTGGCATTTGACATGTATAGCAGTTTTCCTTCTCCTGTTAAATTGAGGTTAACAGTACTACCATTTATGCTGTAAATTATAGTCCCTTCTGTAGCATTTTTGTGTGTCTGGAACAGATGGGAGTTTGCGTTCAAACCTCTTACAAATCGTTTGTTTACATTCTATTGCAATCCCTTTATCTCAGTAATAGTAGTACTTCCACAATAGGATTTTTGTGCTGCAGACTGTTCTGCTCTTTCTCTCTGTTTCTGAGAAATTGTCATGTTGAGATGGATCGTCGGAAGCTCTGTAGTAAAAAGAAAGTAATACTGAACATTTTGAGAGACCATTCAAGATTCACTGTCCATAATGTTCTCCAGTGACTAGCAATTTGTGATTGTGTAACACGCATATATATATATGTGGAATATATATATGCGTGTTACACAATCACATATATATATTGGGTTATTCTTATCCCTCCTTCACTGTTGTTTCATTGTTTTCTTCCCCCATTCTGCTAGGAGAGTGGTTTAACACATCCATCTTGAGCACAAAAGCATTCTCTACCTGCTCCACATTCACTTGTTTATTCACATGACACCAGTACAAACGGCTAGAAACACTGAAGTAGAAAATTCTCAGCCAATAAAAGATCTGAGGAAGCGCAATGACATTTCAAAACAACTTTCTGGTCTAAATACTATGAGATTGTTTGTATTCTCTGATTTTGAGTTCCTGCTTGTATCGATGGATTGTTATCTAGAGAACCAAGGGCTGATGTTATAGAATCGCAGAGTTGTAGAATCATAGAATGCATTGGGTTGGAAGGGACCTCAAAGATCATCGAGTTCCAACCCCCTGCCATGGCAGGGACACCCTTCACTAGACCAGGTTGCCCAAAGACCCATCCAACCTGGTCTTGAACACTGCCAGGGAGGGGGCATCTACAATCTCATCTCTGGACAGCCTGTGCCAGGCCTCACCACACTCAGAGTAAAGAATTTCTTCCTAATATCTAATCTAAACCTGCTCGCTTTCAGCATGAATCCATTTCCTCTTGTCCTATCATTGCACTCTCTGCTGAACAGTCCCTCTCCCACTTTCCTGTAGAACTCCTTTAAGTCTTGATATACAGTAACTAGGTCTCCCCAGAGCCTTCTCTTCTCCAGACTGAACAAGCCCAACTCTCACAGCCTGTCTTCATAGGAGAGGTGCTCCAGCCCGCTGATCATCTTTGTACATGGCCCTCCTCTGGTCTGTGTCTTTCCTGTACTGAGGACCCCAGAGCTGGACATAGCACTCCAGGTGGAGTCTCACAAGAGCAGAGTAGAGGGACAGAATCCCCTCCCTTGACCTGCTGCCCAGGGCATGGTTGGCCTTCTGAGCTGCTAGTGCACACTGCTGGCTCATACTGAGCTTGTCATCGATCAGCACCCCCAAGTCCTTCTCCTTAGGGCTGCTCTCAATCCATTCTCTGTCCAGCCTGTAGTTGTGCTTGGGATTGTGCCGACCCACATGCAGGACCTTGCACTTGGCCTTGTTGAACTTCATGCAGTTTGCACGGGCCCATCTCTCCAGCCTGTCAAGGTCCCTCTGGATGGCTTCCCTCCAGCTTGTTGACCTCACCCCACAGTTTGGTATTGTCAGCAAACTTGCTGAGATTGCACTCTATCCTACTGTCCATATCACTGACAAAGATGTTGAACATTGCCAGTCCCAGTACTGACCCCAGAGGAACACCACTTGTCACAGACCTCCCCGTGGACAGTTTTGTTTTCCTGTGTGGAAATCCCTTCCATCACTGTTCATGTGTTTGCTTTCCTCTCTTTATATCCTGTTCTAGTCCCTGCCATAGGGACATGGAGAGAAAGCTTACACCTCACTTGTCCTTTGTAGATAACGTAGATATCAGAAAGGCCATTAGACCATAACCAACAGTTTTCCCTAATCTAAACTGTATTTGGAACCGTTCTGAAGGGTGGAAACAAAAGTGAGAGAAAAGTGTCTCACCATTTTCCAGCCTCTCTGGCCATCTAATTTTTATAGGTCCAAAGTCACAGAATCACAGAATTGTAGGGGTTGGAAGGGACGTCAAAAGACCATCGGGTCCAACCCCCCTGTCAAAGCAGCTCCCTAGCTCATATTGCAGAGATAGGCATCCAGATGGGTCTTGAATATCGCCAGAGAAGGAGACTCCACCACATCCCTGGGCAGCCTGTGCCAGGGCTCTGCCACCCTCACAGTGAAACAGTTCTTCCACATGTTGGTGTGGAACTTCCTGCGCTCCAACTTGAAGTCATTGCCCCTTGTCCTGTCTCCACAGACCACTGAAAAGAGGCTGGCCATTTCCTCTTGTGTCCCACACTTGATATATTTATAAACATTAACAAGATCCCCTCTTAGTCTTCTTTTCTTAAGGCTGAACAGCCCCAGTTCTTTCAGCCTTTCCTCGTAGGGAAGATGCTCCAGGCCTTTAATCATCTTTGTAGCCCTCCGCTGGATTCTTTCCAGGAGATCCCTGTCTTTTTTATACCAGGGAGCCCAGAACTGGACACAATACTCCAGGTGGGGCCTGACCAGGGCAGAGTAGAGGGGGAGGATCACCTCCTTTGACCTGCTGGCCACACTCCTCTGGATGCACCCCAGGATCCCATTGGCTGTCTTAGCCACCGGGGCACACTGCTAGCTCATGGCCAACCTGTCATCCACCAGGACCCCCGGGTCCTTCTCCACAGAGCTTCTCTCCAGCAGGTCATCCCTCAGCCTGTACTGATTTAGTTGTTGCTTCCCAGGTGCCAGACTCTCCACTTGCTTTTGTTGAATTTCATTAGGTTTCTCCCTGCCCAGCTTTCCAGCCTGTTGAGGTCTGGCTGAAAGTCCAGTTAAGTCCACAAGACATAACTGGTTGCCTGCAGAAAAATCAACGATCACTTAATTGTTTTGCTTTCTGGAAACAACGCGGTGAAAACCAAGTTCTTTCCTAAAGAGTTCCAGCTCTCTTCATAAGCATGTATTTCACCCAAAGAAACCAAACTAACCTGAAATGCCTGCTGGCATACTATGTGTTAATTGTGTTATAACATGATAAAATTGCAAACAGAGGGAAAAACACATGATGGTCTTCAGTAGAGATGATCCTGCATAGTGATATTTCTGTCTCTCTGTTGAGCTCTTCCAGGTGCCAAGCAGTTCATGTTTGTCAGCATTCATAATGCCATGTCGATAGATACTCTATGAACCACCCCTCCCCATCAGAGATGCTGAATCATGCTTCCTGGGGGTGGGTGAGTGTGTTGGGGGTGGAGGTGCAGGTGGGGGCATAGAACTGAAATGACAAGCAACAATGATTATTTTGAACACATGAATGAAAAATTCTGTCACTGGAAATGGTAATTGATGCCACTGAATTAATTCAACTTCCAATTAGAACCAAACACAAGCTCTAGAAACATAGTGTGAGCATTTTGCAAGTGCTGATATGAAGTCCTAATCCAGAAGACTTGTTCTGAATCTAATTATTTATGCAAACATGTACAGATCCTTTTCAAACTCTGATAATTCTAATGGCCCTTATCAGTGTCTTAGTCATTCTTCCATAAAAGAAAATACTTCAGGGTAAAGAGACTCCCAGAGAATACACTCAGTTCCTACAAAATTAAAAAATGAAAGTGAAATCACAGGAGTTAGGTTCTAAGTATATTTCTGATAGGGGCTTTGTGGCAGAGCTGCATAACTTTGCCTCAGAGTTTCTGTGGCAGTGCAGGAAACCTTGATCTACAAATGTGAATTCCCCTTGCTATTTTGAATCGGTATTAAAGTACAGACTGCTTTGTATTCTGAGCATTAAGTGGGTATATCAGAGCTTCACCTTCACTGAAGTAGGCTAGGAATGTCATGAGAAATTTTTGTGCCTTGCAGAAAGCCATCAGTGAAAGTTTGTTAGGCCTTGAAATCAGTTTTTCAAGAGGGGACAAAATACGGACTATTGCTACAGGCAAATGATTTTTTTAAGGCTGTATTTTGGGTAGGTTGATGGATGAGAATCACCATGGAAGCTGTGAGGAGGGATAAGGGAGGCTACCTGATTTAAGGATAGGACTTCTGTAAATTAAAAAGCCTTTTAAAGATGGGATTGGAGACTGAGGAATGGCTGCTCAGGGAGACAATGAAGAGACAGAGGCTTTCACTTTTTGCAGAACAGGGTCTCCCACATTTATTTATTTATTTACTACTGACCAGTGATTCATGCCCATACACATTTTCCAATTTCTAATGAGGAGAGTGGTCTCTGGAAAACAACTGTGCTCTAATTCAGCAAGAAGGGCAGGGCTGTGGTTCCTAACTTGGCAGGAGAGTTGCCTTGCGAGGCACTGGCTAGAGCAGCTCCTGCCCTTTGAGCTCCTGTTCTTTGAACTTGCCTTGCCCTCCTGTAGTGAGCTCTGCAAGGCAGGGAGCTGCCTTCTCATGTCTTGCAAGTTAGATTCCTCTGCCCCTTTCCCCAAGTCTTGTTCACTTGCAGATTGTAGAAACATAATGCTTTTGCGTTTCTATGACAATAAACATTGTCTTTAAAATCAAATTAGCAGAAAAATTTAAGACAAGCTCCTCTTAGTTGCCAGATAGGCTTTTCTCAGAGTCAGAGGCACGCTTTCCATCACCCCACAGCTTCGAGTGGTTTTGCTGTGAGCAGCCTTGTGTATGCTGTGAGTTACCTAGTACAAAACACTGATAAATGCTTAGATATTTTCTTCCTGAACACAACATATGACTGAAATTTTATGCTGATGATATGTGGTATATATTTGACAGAAACTCAGACAACGGATTACTGTTAGAAAATGCTAGAAAACGGATTGCCAAAGAAAAGTTTGAACAGAGAGACTGATGTGTAATTACTTCTTTAGACTGTGTGTGCTACTTCTGTGAAGAAAACCCCTGCCCATGGCCCCGGAGTCACACATCAGCCCAGCTCTGTCAGTCCCTGCCCCAGCTACAAAGTCAGTGCGGGTATGTCAATAAATTGTGTAGGCTGCAAAAGCACTGGCCCAGAAAATGTCTCTCTGCCTCTGTTTCAGTTCTCAGTCATACATTTACAGAGCTCTGCAAAACCACCTTTGTCCTTTTCACTGGTTACATCTATTCCCCAGCACAGGAGGGCACGCCCTTCCCATGGTACTGTTAAACTGCTTTAAACTTAACAGTGCAGAAAATTTGAGACCAGACCACTTTTTTACTTCTTTTAAAATCTTTGCATTATAAGAAAGACATCATTGTCTTCCGAAAGACAGTAAGGAGGTGCATAAGAATGTATTCATAAAGTAGAGCCTCTTGTATTTTCAGGTTATCAACCACATGTGAATAGAGAAGATGTTTGTGATCACAGACCCATGTCATCTGTGTGGCAACTACAACAATGGGTGATGTGGTAAACTAAGACTAGAAGACAAATAAATACATTTATCTCTTTTATCTAAAGCATTTCTTAAAAGCTTATCTAAAGGCATTATCTAAAGCATATCTATCTCATTTGTTTAAAGCAAGAGGAGAAGGGATTTTTTTTTCCAGTGGAAAACATTAACAGCAGTCTTGCTGGCTGAGTATTCTTCTCCTGCATATTCTTTCTCCACATCACATGTACATTAATATGTCCTTCTTCCCTCACATTTTTTTGCCCAGCCATCTGACCTTCTTGTCTCTGATAAAGTATGCTGTGGCCTGGTTTCTTTTTCTGCTGAAATGATTTCCTTATCTTCTGTCTCCTGCTTTCCTCCCTGAGAATGTATTCTTGAAAGATTACTGCCAGGGAGTATGACCTAGAATAGTACTTAGCTTATCAGTTACTCTGCTACAGGCACAATTAAATCCAGTGAAGTATAAACACAGTTGTCCAAAATTTTTGTAAGCTTTCTATGAAAAAAATGAATTGGATTAATTAATGCAGAAACTGGCAAGCAAATTTGTACCCCTGGGTCAATTTGAGTGTGGGCTAGAGCAGTGTGAACATCTCTGTGTCCCCAGTCTGCACAAACTACTTTTTCTGGGACAATACTTTTACAATCTGTGAAACTTACAGACACAGTGACATTGACCATGAGATTGTCACTGTGCAACATGGACCAGTGCCTCCCTGAGGGACAGGGTCAGATATGTCTGATGCCTTCTACCATTAGATTTGGATTGTCATTTGCTTTTTGTCCTTTGATTGTGTCTGCAGAGAGATCACTTTTGAGGTTGTCAGTAGGAACTGGAGTTGCACCTGCAGTAAAATTAAAATGCTGGGGCAGATGTATACAGCTGCCAATGCACATGGTCATAACTTGAAAGCCGGAGAGGGACTGCTTACAAGGGCATGGAGTGACAGGACAAGGGGTAATGGCTTTAAACTAAATGAGGGTAGATATAGATTAGATTTAAGAAAAAATTCTTCCCTTCAAGAGTGGTGAGGCCCTGGCACAGGTTGCCCAGAGAAGTTGTAGATGCCCCCTCCCTGGCAGTGTTCATGGCCAGGCTGGATGGGGCTTTGGACAAAGTTTTGGAACGAGATGTCCCTGGTGGACAGCAGGATGACCATGAGCGATCAGTGTGCCCTCAGGGCCAAAAAGGCGAATGGCATCCTGGTGTATTAGAAAGAGTGCAGTTAGTAGGTCAAGAGAGGTCTTTCTCCCCCTCTACTCTGCCTGTATTGTGTTCAGTTCTGGGTCACTCAGTTCAAGAAGGACTGGGAACTGCTCAAAAGAGTCCAGCACAGGGCCACCAAGATGATTAAGGAAGTGAAACACCTTCCTTATGAGGACAGGCTGAAGGAACTGAGTCTCCTTAGCTTGAAGAAGAGGAGACTGAGGGGTGACCTCATCAGTGTCTATAAATATGTAAAGGGTGAGTGTCAGGAGGATGGAGCCAGGCTCTTCTCAGTGATGTCCAATTGTAGGACATAGGGCAGTGGGTGCGAGCTGTAGCATAGGAGGTTCCATGTGAACATAAGAAAAAGCTTTTTCACTGTGAGGGTGGCAGAGCACTGGCACAGGCTGTCCAGAGAGGTTGTGGGGTCTCCTTCTCTGGAGACATTCAAACCCCACCTGGACACGTTCTTGTGTGACCTAATCTGGGTGATCCTGCTCTGGCAGGGGATTGATGATTTTTGAGGTCCCTTCCAAACCCTAACATTCTGTGATTCTGTGATTCTGATCCTAACCCAAGCCATTCTGTGATTGTATGACTGACCAAGTTTTACTCATTTAACTGTGTCAAAATACCTTGCTTTTAGCTGAAATGAGTTCTACCCTTCAGACGATCCAAATATTATTTGAAAATTTTGAAAGACAAGCATTTAATTCATTACACACAGAAATACAACTGTGCTCTGTTTTACAGCAAATGTCATAAATAATACACTCTGAAATGCCCCTCACAGATACAGCAGACTATAAATTGCAGAAAGTTGTGGCGTGAAGACATTCTACAGTGAGTTAATTAAGGCAGCCAGGCATAAAGCCGATAACACAAAAAAATTAAAAGATATAGAGCAGGGAAAAAATCTATGCTTTTGATTGAGATTTGAAAAGAGAGAATGAATTGGTGAGGCAGAGAAAAAGAGGCAATCTGTTTCAGATGGCAGGTTATAGATGAGAAGGTGTTTACTGCAAGAGTAGTAAGTGTGAAGGAACAGAAAAAAATCTGTCTCTAGCCTGCAAAAGGGGGAGAAGAGGGAAATGTGTTAAGCTAAAGAAAATCCATGGGTTTAGAAAGTAAGAACAAGAGGTGGCTTCCAGCTGGATCATGCAGTGCATGGAAAGCTGCACTGAGCAAGACTTTAAGAATCAATGTAGTGGTGAAGAAGAGAAGATGGAGGTATACTGTAAAAGGGCTATTGCAAAAGAGATGGCATTTAAAGATATATTTGTGGGGTAATGATACACAGGTCTGCAGAGCGGAGATTGAGTCCTGTCTCATGCTGGGCTATTTCACATCAACAGCAAAAAAGGCTGCACAGCCTCCTCTCTCTCAAATATCTTTTCAATCATGTAGGAAAGAGTATAGAGTGTTTCCTTATTGCTCAGAAAACATCCTGGGCTGGGGAGATCGGCCAGCATAGAAGTCATTCATGGAAAATCAAGGGTGAAATTGTCTTGTGAGCAATAACCAGGCTGCAGCTAGTTTGCAGCCTTGCTGTAGGCAGAGGCCTGATCTCCCATTGTTTCTGTAGCCTGCAGTGGGACACTGCTCCTCCACTGGTGCAGTGAAGTGACTGAATGAGCATCAGGATGTGAGATGATGTCTTTTTCATTTCTTAGAACATGACCCAGGAAAGGACTAGAGTTAAGAGATGGATACCGGAAAGAGTGAGGTGGTAGATTGCAAGAGTCAGGCTTATTCACCTGCTCTCCAAGGGAGTGAAAGCCTTCTCCAACAGGCTAGCATGGTAGTTGCACACCCCACCAAGCCATGTCCTTCAGCAAGGCAGAGATTCAGTATATTTCTGGGTAATTAATAGATTTGCAAAGACTGATTCCTGCAGGGCAGTAGAGGATTTAATGTTAGAAAATGTTCTATTTGTACTAGCTTTGCTAGGTGCAACACTTTAGCCCAGAAAGCTAGGATTCCTTTTGTGAAAAATGACTTGATTTGTGTTAAACAAATGCAGACAGAGAACTTCTGCTGGCACAGCCTCATGGAGTGTGTTCTATAAGTGCATTATTTCTGGATGTCAGTCCTGCATCTTTGAATAAGATGTTGAAATACAGTATAGGTGTGCTACTTATGCACATTTCTAGAAAGATACAGCTGGTGGGAAAAAAAAAAAAGAGCTGAAATAATAAGTAGTTAATTTTTAATGGAAAAATGGCCAAGCAGAAACAGTTAGTCACTTACAAATAAATAGAAGTAGACATAGAAGAAGAGGTCATTCATGCCATGTTCTCTCTGGAAGTCAAAACCTTCCATAATTCATTATGGAATGTGGCTCTATGAAAGTACGACTCCTAATCTGCTCCCAGTTGTTTTTGTTTTCTAAAAATCGTTGTAGCTCTTTTTCAACATTATTTGTCAACATTTTTTCCAACATTTCTTTAAATTTTACATTCAGAAAATTTTTATTACTGAATTTCTGAGTATGTTTTCCTAAACTGCAGTGAACATATGAAAACGAGAGGTTTGCTGTAATACAGATTAATGAGAAAACTTTTCAGTCAATGATGGTCCTGCTGATTCCAATAAAAGAAGACTCACCTATAATAGTCGAATAATCAAAATGTATGATTGGCACCTGTAGTTTCTGAGAACTGTTCCTAGATTAGGTACTTGTAACTACAAAGGAGGTAGAAAAACAACTTTTGTATGTGAACTTCTCACAGCACTGAGGCAAAAAAAAAGCCAAGCAAATCTGTTTGATAGTCCCTTTTACAGCCAGCAGTCTCTGCCTATAAACTAGTACAAAGGACAAAAATAGTTCTTCCAAGTACTATCACATTACTGGATGGTAAAAGCACTCCATTGTTCAGGTTCCCATAGTAAATATTCATGCTTTTATGAGTTCCTGTACTGCAAGGCCTGGTTAGGTATGCAATCAGCCTCTTTCATTTATTTCCTTCTCTTAGGAGAAGTGGGTTGTAGATTGGCAGATGAGTAGTTGTGTCCTCTATCAGCCTGGCACCTGACAAATAGATCTACAGAGGTATCATCCTGTGCATTTTGAGCCTCTTGCTAAATTGGCTAGCACAATGGCTCACTGATTATCATATTCATAGGAAGATATTCAGACAATACTGACCATTCCAAGAGGCTCAATTTATTTTTAAATACTGACATTGTCTTAGGGGAAAAGAATGTTTCATTTGATGCTCCCATAGAGCTTTGTTATACTTTAAAGATGTTTTCTAAAGTAGGGCAAGTACTTTTAAAAGAACGAGTCTTTAATTTTATTTTTTTTAGAAATGCTTTTTAAATATCTAGCATTCCTTTTGTTGGACTCAAAGATAATTGCTTTGTTAAAAAAGAAACTAACTTAAATAAGGAGATTTTCTTCAGGTGAGTCTTTTTTGTTCATCGATGTTCTGATCCATGAAGACAGTGGAAGCCTTTGCATTGAAGTCGTGCATGAGTTCTGAGTAGGCAGTAGCCAGTTCGCATTCATATGTGTAGACTGCTTGAAAGAGTTATGTGTGATGGAACGCAGAATGTGGATGTGGAAAACAAATAATATCAAAGTTTGGGTAAGGGCTAGAAACTGGATGTTGCTTAGCAGTGAACATGGTGTGGGATTTCAACACATAAGAACTCTCTCACAGACACAGGATTTAACTGCTCCCTGGCTGCGTGTGGCACTTGAAACAGCCGTTAAAACAAATATCAGAATGGAAGAAACCTGCTCTGTAAATAGGCATGAGTGACTGTCTCACTGAGACTGCTTCTGTGCAGCAGAAGAAAAGCTAAGCTTGCATTTTAATAACTATTTGAAGATTTGCTTTAAATGGATAAAGTTTCCTGCTAAGCAGCTCATGTTATTTTTCTTTTCATCTTTGTTTGCCTGACAGATACATTTGGAGTCAAACAAAACCTGAAGGTACAAGAAAGAAACCCAAAGTCTTGCAATTCTGGCTGGCAGGGACAATTACGAAGTCTTGATTTGAAGAGCTGAGAAAGGATTCGGATCTGAGAAGGTGACGATGATAAGGAGCCCATCATGTCTGTGCATATAGATTGCTTCCCTCTACAAGACCAGTTATATGAGTCTCTGCACAGATACAGTAGGACTTCCAGGAAGCCTCTCCAACTTGTGCTCTCACATGGAAGCCACACATATTCAGGCAAGGTACTGCACTAATAGTGTCAGTGGCATTAGCTCTCTTGTGGGAGGCTGAGAGTGCTGCAGGAGATAAAAGGGCCTGTACCTCTAAAAGTACAGTCCAGCCCAGACTGTTCATGCATATGAATTTATCATATATGCCTCTGGGATGAGAAAAGCAGAGCCATGGGAGCTGTGCTGTCCTTGGGGAACCTAGGAATTCAGTTGAATCAGCAAGAATTAAGTAGGAGGCAAAACCTGCTGCAGTACTTCTTCATCCAACCTTTAAATGAGGTGTGCCCTGTGTATGCACAGTCCTGTGTCATCTGTTTGCAGAAGCAATGCTATTTCCTGACTACTCTTTACTTTCCACTCTTGAACAGGCTAAGTGCTTCCACAGTGCTAGCCTGGGGCAGTGACTGCTGTGTCTTCTCCACACTCTTCTGCAAGGAGGAAAACTTGTGTGTGTGCTCTCTGTATGCATGACTGGGTGGCTGGCTGCAATGTAGAAGGACCCCAAATATTCGCATTCTTAAACTCAATGGTTCTTCACTTCCTTTTGTTTAATGTCTTCCTTCTTTGCTTGGGGAGGTACCCCATGCTGATTTCTAGTGGTCATTCAGGTTGCACAGGTTATCTCTGTGTTATGCTGGGCTGTGTTGTCAATATGCAAATCTTTTACTCTGGGCTTCTTCTGTTACATGCAGCATGACCTTATTTCAGAGCAGATTCATATTAATTAAGGAACATCTCTCCAAAAAAGGGGGACATGTCAAAGACACAGCAGTTCCCACAATAGGTAAAGCACAGCTCTGAATGCTCATTAATAAGACACAGCTTGCAAAGTCATAATGATAATAGAAACAGCGGTGACAATGTCCTGGGTCAGTCCTTTGTGTGCATACATGTTTCAAATGCATGCAAGGGATCCTATTAGAGCTTTAAGATAATTTTGAAGGCTTTGCATCAGCAAGTTTTCGTGCTCATTTAAACCCCCAGCTTATCATTATGAAGTGTATTAACTTTCCCATGTTTAATGCTTATTTCTGTCCTGAGAGAAATAAACAAATAATACTTTGCAAATGGGTTTCTTGGGAAAGGAGGGTAAGTGGCAGGAGGGTACTGTCTGCACTTACAGCTGATTGCTTTAAAAAGCTGCTCTGGAGTTCAAAAGGTGAAAAAACAGACTTGGTGAACATGTGTGTCTTCCTTCTATTTTCCTTTTTGCTCAGAATGGATTTACAGAGCAGCCTTTTGATGGGCATGGGGCAGTGCCAGTTATCCACATCTTGTGTGAAAGAAGAGAAAGCAGTAAGTCATATTTGCACGTTATTTCTGTGAGACTGCTAGCCTCCAGTGTGGGCTGCTCCCTGCTGCTGCTACTATATATACCTCACAAAACGTTGTTTTACAGTGTAATGAAACCACACTGGGAAAAGATGTGTTCTTTTTCCACAAGCATTTAGAAACAAACAAGCATCTTTATGAAACAATAGTGTCTCCCATGCCAAATGCGACATGGGCATGCCGCTGCCCACAGCAGAGGTTCACGTAAGGCCGTTTAGACACGTGTGTTACAGGAGCAAAGGAAGTTCAGGGAGTGTTGTTTGAATGAAGGGTATGTGAAAGTAACGGACCAAAAAAGAGGAAAGAGTGGGCGGAAGAAGCAGAGAACAGCCCTTAGGAGTGTGGTCTTGAACAAGCACTTTGTGCTGTGGGGACTTGGAGTGGTGAGCGGAGGCGTCATCCCTTGCTGTGTGCTGGCGTATTCAGGAAACAGAACTTTGTAAATAAGCAGGAACGCACTAGGGATATTTTGTGGCATTTCTGAAGTATTTTTCTGAAAGAAGTAATGTCTAATATGGGAATAAAGAATTTTTTTTTTTTCAAGAAACAGATTCAGCAGTTATTTCATGCTTTTCTCCTTTTACTGTCACTGGCTGAAGTTAGTATTCAGGCTTTGTTTCTCCTAATCACCTGCTGCCAATGCAATCCCTTTTGGAAAAGCAAATATTGATTTTAGAGAAGTCTGTTGAGGGCTCAGATGAAGACCATCACCTTTTGTGTGATCTAATCCGCTTTTCAAGTGGAAAAGACTAGTATATTAATTTGACAGTGTTTTAATACTGAAATTAGCTGAATATGCAAATGTTTGAGAATAAGTGCTCTGTCACACCAGTTCTTAATATCCCGGTGCCTATTTCTTGGGATTTAAATAAAAGTAGATTGGCTTTTCAAATAGCTCAATACTTACGTTGTCCCTTGGCTTAACAAGCACATCTTCTGTGACATTATCGCAGCGCAACTCATTTATAAATCCATCCTTAATGCTATCATGGAATTTGCTTGTTACAGAAATATGTTGTGGCAGCGGTTGAAGGAAAGGTTATAAAAAAGAAAAAAAAATTGTAGCGAGGCATCTGATTCGCTATAGGGCTTTATACTAAAATTGCCTCACAGGGGGTAAGGCAATTCTGCACAAAGGCTGTGCAATTTATAAATGGAAACTTTTACACTACAGCACTTTCTCCATGCATGATTAGGCTTCTTTAAAGAAAAAAAAAAAAAAAAGGCAGCCATGGTGCAATGCTAACACTTATGAGTGATGCATGATTGATGATCCCCTAAAGGCAGTGAGAGAGAAAATTACCTCCTTCCCTCATTTAAGGACATTATTAGAAGACTCAATGAGTTCAAAGCTCAGGAAATTATGCTAAGAGGACTGAATCAAGCTTTAAAAAAAAAATCAGGATAAATTATTTTCTCAGCATTCCAAGGGTAAGATTTCTTTTAATGCTCTGTAAAAGAAGAGTACTTTGACACCCTGTTAACATGGTACTGTTTAAAAATATCCATCACATCATTTGTGAGTTACCCATGTGGGTACTATTCTCTCCATGTACTAAATGGACTGCAATCTGGAACCAATGCAAATTAATATGACATTTTAATTGCTATGTATGTCCAAGTACCTTGGTGTGAAAAGTAAAGGGGTCCTTCTCTCAGTCGTGAAGGTAACGTGATACTCTGGGAAAGAACAGGATGAGCTAAGGTTGTGTGAAGTCCAAGAAGGAGCCAGTGTCAGCTAGCAACGTGTGCGTCTGCTGCTAGGGAGAGGGAAACTGGGAATAGTATTGAACAGACCTAAGAACGCTGCCTTTCTTTAATGTTTTGCCTTGCATCCTCTGTAAATAACTACCGTGTGGCATTGTCACATTGTGGCACCAGTTAGGAACCAGTGAGAGGTGCATTGCAGCTGATCAGAGGGATGTGGAGCTGGGTCTGTCCTGTCACAATCCTGCTGAGGCATGCACAGCAGCTCCTTTTTACTTGCTTTAGAAGAAAACAAGACTTAGCACAGCGTCCCTCTCTGTATCTGTCTGATCTGTACCTGATGACTCCTGCAGAAGATGTCTGAATGATTCAAAATTTGGAAGAGGTAGTTGTCTCACAGGTGTTAACGTTCTACACCATTTCCAGGGGACAGAGTAGAGGCAGTTTCAGCAGCCTTGTAGAGGGAGTGCCTACTGTAACATGAGCTCTAGCCTTATGAAGCACAGGGTATTCTATATGGGAGAGTCTGTATTTTACAGGCACTCCAAATGGGAAGAGCATCAGCTGGAACTGCCTCTGCATGAGGTGCCAGCGAATCCAGCCGCAAGAGGCATCTTTAGGACATCACATTTCATAGCTCTTGTTACTTTACAATTTTGCAAAATACAGCTATCCTCACCTGAGACAAACAAAACACAAGTTCTTGATTCCAAAAGTGTCATGTTTTATTGCAGCCTGTAAAATAAGGGGACATTTAACTACCTACAAAATACACTTTGACTCAGCTTCTAACCACATTCCCCTATGGGAATGGTCTCCAAGTGCAACACAAAATAGCTTTAACTTAAGTCAGCATTCATGGATGTTATGCTTAGAAAAACATCTATGTTGAGAGGAAAAATATCTTTTTAGTCAGAGCGGATCACACTGGACTTATAACATGTCTCAGTGTGATTTTTTAGATGTTTCAGGGTGTGGGAAGAATTTTGAGATTTTGTATTCAAGTAGGAGAGAAAAAACTATTTTTCACCTGCCTCCAGACAGGAAGATAGATTGGTGGTTTACTATTGCAAAACCTTTATTTGATGTAAAGAAGAACATCCCCCCTCCGCCCCCCTCCCCCAAATCCCACATTACCACCTGCCACTTAACAAAAATAAGCACAAAAGTTTTATTAAAGATAGATGATCTAATTGATTTGTTTCTGTGCCTGTTCTGAGGGGCTGCAACCAGCACTTGAGTGGTGAGAGAAGTAAGAGAACAAGATTATCTTTTTGTTAGCTTTTGAGCAACTTAACACTTGTCTCCCTGAGAGGCTTAACATCTCCCCTTCAAGAATTTGAGATTGCTTCACCAACTCAGCCAAATTATCTGCATTTTAATAGTCACTTAAGCTCTAAGAATGACATGTGAATCGATCCTCTGTAGTCTTGGTCAAGACTAATGCTTTCCTAATACCACATCTTCACCACATCATAAATTAATATGAATTTCAATGAGTTTCTTGAAGCTACAAGGCAGACTTGAACATTCCCACTTTCCCTTCACTATACGGAAATAGAATTTTTTTCTATATGTAAAAAGTATCCTTTCTTTTTTCATACTGACAATAACTAGATCTGGAGAGGCAATAAATCAAGAAAGAATAACAGTAATGTATCCATCTTAAAGACATTCTTTTAAGATGTTGTCTCAATTTCTCTCATACAATAATGTCTGCCTTATAGCTACTGTTACAGGAGGACAGAAAATCCCCTTCATTGGAAGTGCAGCAGACAGGAAAATGGACTTGGCTATGTCTAAATGAACTGAGCCAGAGGCACTTCTCAGCTCCTACTTAGAAAGCTGCTAGACATTTTGTGATGTGTCCGGGAGAGAGCCAGATGCACGCCATTTCCTCTCCACCTTCAGATTTGTTGTTTAATTGGGGAAGAAACAGGTATTTAGGTATGAGGGGAGTTGCACTTGCTCTCTGAATTAACTCCGCAGTTGGCACAAAAAGGAGTGTGTGTTTAACGCATGAGTTTACATTTAGCCAGTATCTACATGTCTTCCCATAGCTGAATATACCGATGAAAGCATTCTGTTTCCACATGAACAGGCTCGCTGAAGATTTGGCTTAAAAAGCTCAACACAAACCATTAAAGTGCTGGCTTCATCATCATTAAAAACTAATCAGGCCCATCACTGCTGAAGCATCAGCTTCTCTTGTTTGTATACAGAGTACATCATTAATTTATTTAAATGTCAGCAACAAACTTCATCAAGGTTTCCTACACTTCATCCTCCATCCCTGTGCAGGATAGGAAAAGAAGTTATCGCTGACAGCCAGCTCAGCTGGTTCAGCACATAATACTTCAGGCATGGCCTTGGACACATCCTTTAAAATCTTTGAGGCTTAAGTGTCACCGACTATTCTCTATACTGGTGGCTTAGCCCTTTAATGCCCAGAGTGCTTGTTCAGGCCAGAATTAGTGCCAGATGTGTGTGCATGTGCTGGGAGAGAAAGAAGATGATTGCATACACTTCTAAAGTGAAAAAGCATTTTTCTTCCAAGAGTGACCATACTCAATTCAGTGGGTAACTCTCACTTGCTTAGCTTTGCTGCTCGCTGGGACTGAGAATAGCATCCTCTTCTATTCTGCCACAGCTTACTTTACTTACTTCCTTGATGATCTGTGATTACATGAAAGCCTGATCGTTGTTTTGTTCAAAGGAATTTTTTTACACAAGCTACATATTAAATTAGGTAAAAGATGCAGATAGTACAATTAGCTTGAGAAGAAAAAAAGTCCCTGAATGCGTCAGATCCTTAAAAATGTAAGAAATGGAGTGTATTAGCTTCTGCATAATGAGATGTGCTTGATGCAACGAGTTAATGCTTTAGCCTTTCACCCTAGAAACCTGCGTTAAAATCAGAATCACAGAGAAATTAATTTGGTAGCTTCATACAATGCTCTTTTGAACATTAATCCACCTTATACAAGTCACAACACAGTCCGATTTGCCTAGATGCTAAAGAGCAGACAACTAAGGCAGCGTGGGACGCAGGCAGCTCTCCTTTGAGCACCCCCAGACCAGTCAGGTCCTGTTAGTCCATTGCTTTCCTGGGAATAAAGTTCCTGCTGTAGGTTTTTCCCTTGTTCAGCTGATAGCTCTGCTGCCAGTATATGCTAGTTGAAAATTTACCCCTAAGGTTTTGTAATATAAAAGTAATAGTCTGTTACTTAGATTTCATTTAATTATGACACAAAGTTGTCCTAGCTGATTATTTTGAGATTATGTGCTCTGAAAGAGAGAGGAATAGGGAGGCATCTGCTTCAGCAGCTAAAAATAAATAAGCCACAAAAAGAGGACTCTTATTAGGCTTGCTGGTTTTCATCAGGGTGCTCCATTACATTATAGCAAAACCAAATTGCATAAGGCTAGCAGAGTACCAGCTGACATGCACAGTCAATCACAGTTTTCCAAAGCGTGTTCCCATTTTATTGCAGGCATTGTAGGTAGTACTTAAATATTAACAGAGTACAAATTCCACTTAGAAGCATTTAAAAAATAACCTCTGGTGCATTCTTTTTGAGGCTTTTGACATCAGAATAAGTCCAAGGCTTTGGGTGAGGAGATGATACAACTACCCAGAGTGTTCAATTTCTCACAGCGACCCAAACTTCTTCAACTGTGCTGAACAAGTAAGAACTAGCAGGAATTCAGTGCAAGTACTTAGTGCCAAGGTCCTTAGAACAAATACAGCTTGGGAGTGTTTAATGAGAGCAGTAAATTCAGGATCAGACCTTCAGACACAGGTAGGACTTTCAAAGCACAAACACAGATAATTGGATCTGCATGGTAGCAGTGCACAGGTATGTGTTTGTAAGCTAAGGATGAACAAGTTCCTCTCATTTATAACCTCTCTGAAAAGATGTCTGTATGATTGTGCAATTGTACAAGTTGTAACACGGTTGTTTTCCCTATTCCTGGCTTTGATATTTGCCATCCTGGCTGTGAGAGCAGCACAGCTCTTGGGTCTACTTGAAAGAGTCCAGTGCAGGGCCACAAAGATGATTAAGGGAGTGGAACATCTTCCTTATGAGGAAAGACTGAGGGTCTCTTTAGCCTGGAGGAGACTGAGGAGTGACCTTATTAATGTCTATAAATATGTGAAGGGTGAGTGTCAGGAGGACAGAGCCAGGCTCTTCTCAGTGATGTCCAATTATAGAACAAGGGGCAATGGGTGCAAGCTGGAGCACAGGAGGTTCCATGTGAACATAAGGAGAAACCTCTTCACTGTGAGGGTGACAGAGCACTGGAATAGGCTGCCCAGAGAGGTTGTGGAGTCTCCTTCTCTACAGATATTCAAAACCCACCTGGACGTGTTCCTGTGTGATTCTGCTCTATCACAGGGGTTGGCCTAGGTGATCTTTTGAAGTCCTTACCAAACTCTAACATTCTGTTATTCTGTGATCTGTTGTAAATGTGAGCCACATCACTATAAACTTGTTTTTCTTTCACTGCTGAATTTATTGGGTTTTGTTGTGCCTTTAGCTGCTGAGATGTACTGTGTTCTCCCACACAAGGCTACACTGAATGCCTCCTATGTAGTTCAGCCACCCACCATGCCTGGAACACCTGTGCACTTGTAGATTTGATGCAGTTTTTGTTCCAAAATCACTACTTTGTCAGGGCTGTGAAAACCCTGGGGGTAGGAGGTAGAATGTAATCAGTTTAACTAAGAAGCATCTTTGTCTAAAATGAAACATCCCATTAACACTTTGGAAGTGGAAGTGTTTGGTGCCCATGTTTAGGCTTCTGCCCATGCACACCAGTCTCCCAGTCTGAGCAAGGAAGTGATTAATACCTGTCTCAGCTCTGCTCTCAGTCAGGAAAGCCATCAAACACCCTGTGTGTTTCTGTTGTCTTTGGTGTGCTTGTGGCACTCTGTTCATCACGAAAACAGAGATCAATACTCATCCCTCCACCTTGTAGTTGTGGACAATTCCTGCAACATCAGGCTCCTTCTTGTCAGCTGCCTCTGGTAAACTAGGCAGCTCAGTGCCACAGCTGTGACATGAGATGATGTAGTTTTATGTGGCTGGGTTCTGACAGAGAAGGGGGTGCTGCAGGGCAGCTTCTGCAAGAAGCAGCCAGAAGTTGTCCACAGGCCCCACAGAGCAAACACCAGCCGGCTCAAGGCTGGAGTTGCTGCTGACCAAGGCCAAGCCCATCAGCAACAGTCACAGCACCTCTGGGAATCACATTTAGGAGAAAAATACACAAGCAGGCAGCTGCTTTTTGCCACCAGAGTAGGGAGTGAGAAGATGTAAGAAACTGTGCAGACATTCAGGCCAGTGAAGGTGGCGTGGGGGAAGAGCTGCCCCAGGTGCCGGAGAGAAATATTCCCCTGTGGCTCATGGAGAAATCCATGGTGGAGAGGGTGTCCCCCCACAGCCCATGGAAAAGGACAAGACCCCATCTGCAGCCCGTGGAGAGCCCTCACTCTGCAGCAGGTGGAGACATGCAGAAGACACTGTGACCTGCATTGGAGCAAGCCTCTGTCAGCACTTGCAGCCCATGGAGAGAGATAGACACAGAGATGAGTGAGAGAGACCCACGCTGGAGCAGGTTTGCTGGGAGGGGGCTTGTGACTGTTGGGGACCAGGCTGGAGCAGGGGAGATGTTTTAAGATCTGGTTGTACTTCTCATTACCTGACTCTGCTATCACTGTGTGTGTGTAGTGTAGTGTAATAAATTAGAGAGTTTTCTTTTCTTTATTCCATGTTGAGCCTGTTTTGCCCATGACACTGATTGTGGAATGATCTCTCCCTGTCCTTATCTGGACTCCTAAGCCTCTCAGTATATATTTTCTCCCCAGCTGAAAAGGAGAGTGATAGAGCAAATTTGGTCGACATCTGGCCCCCAGCCAGGGTCAAACCACCACAGAAGTGAAAGGTGCTCTCCAGCTCTTACACAATGGAGGCATTTACAGTGGAGTTGAAGGAAATACAGTTGAGATCCTGGTGCTGAAGGAGGGCCACACACCTGAGCTCTTATTTCCTAAGTTCAAGGACTAGCACACAATTGCATAGACAGTGTCTGCCACTATCACCCTGAGACAAGTGAGTTCTGTGAAATGCTTAACCTAAGAAGTGCCACTATCACTTTGAGACAAGTGAGTTCTGTGAAATGCTTAACCTAAGAAGAAGGATGAGGTACTTAAACATGGACCTCTAAGTCAGACACCTAACCAGGAGAGAATGAGAGTTCACGTAGAACTCAAGAAGTGCACCCTTCTGATGCCTACCTTTTTTCTCCTCGGCATGCTGCAATCACATTCCCAATTTTAGTAGTAGCAGTGGTATCTTTCTGTGTCTCACCTTCAGCTTCAAATCATCCCCCTCATATAAAAAACCTCCAAACCTCTGTCTCATCTACACATAGCTCAAGTAGTCTCTATAAACTATTATCCACTTCTTGCAACAGAGTCATGCAAGGATAAAGCTGTGACCCATAAGTTAAGATCTAATAGCCCTTTCATCAAATCCATTATTCTCATCACACCTGTGTGGGAAGCTGGGATGCAGCCATGTGGCATGTCATGTGGGTATGATATGTTCTCTATAATGTCTTCCAAACCACCTTTTTTTTTTGACTCAAACTGCTAAAAAGGGGCATTGGAGCTGCCTCTTGAACTGATACAGCTATAGGCAGAGAGCAACAGTTAGTTCATGTCAGTCTAGTGCCGGATAATGATAGAAGGAAAAATCCAGTCCTGTTCTAATATCAGTGTATCCTGAAGCACCTGAACATCTGTTTATTATCTGTAATAAACACTCTCCCATGAAACATTTTCCTATGAATCCTGGCATTTCACTACTTTACACTTCAATTATTCTTGACTAAGAAATGCAACAGGAGGATTCCAGAGGCTACCCTGTGGAATAAACAACAGCCTTTATAAACGCAAAGACTATAAATAAGCAGACTGATAAGAGCTGGGTATCTGTCAATTTAAATGGCATTCAGCATGTGAACTTTTAATTGAGATGAAGCATTGTGGCACAGTGTATTCAATTTATTACTTGCCATTAACTTTCATGTGACCTATTTCTCTGCCTCTTGACAGGTTCATCTTTCTGAGAACTTTACAGACAAAATGATATTTTCCTTTTCTGTCTGCTCAACTGTGATCTCAGTTTGAGGCATCACTTAGCATTCACCACTAAAAGAAATAATGCCAAAGGCACTAAACATTTTTTTTACACTCTTCCTTTTCTTCTTTAATTTTCCTTCTGTTTCTTAATACTATTTTATGTTTTTATATTTCATGACGAACAAAGGTGGTAGGTTGAGGAAAAGGTTTAAATTTATTTATTGAATCTGAATAGACCCCCACATGAAATATACTGAAGGTCTTTATGAACAGAGTAATTTAAAAAGCTGATTTTGAAGAAGTGGGGACTCCCTGTTTTTAGGATGTTTATGCTAGTTTACAGCAGTTACAGGGTGACTTACAGTCTTGTGTGACAGTATTTCTTGTGTGAAATAAGTATCTGTTAAGAAAAGACATTACCATAGTATTCTAAAAAACCCAGACAAAATATTTTGATATGTGCAAAATGAAAATGACTATAGGAACATAGTATGTATTTAATGCTGGGGCTGGTATCTGGAACATATAAATGCAGATTTGGCTAAGCAAAAATATATTCTAGTATATGATTGATGAGGAAAGTTATCTGATTACGCTGAACTTATTGAACTAATTTTATAGTTTGCTAAAAACATTTGTTTGGATTAATTTAGTAAAACTTATTTAAATCTGCTCCAGTAACCCATCCAGCAAATAGCACACATATTTTGAGCAGCACCACTGCCATATGGACCTAAGGTTACTGTAAATTGTTATCCAGATCCTCATTAGGAGACAAGCTGGCTATTTACCTTTGGTCAGATAGTTCCCAAGAGCTAACATGAGGATTAAAACTGCTATGTCAAATACTGGGGAGTGAATTCCAAGCCTCCAACAAGCTCTGCATGAAAGATTACCTGCATCCTCTGTAACCTTTTAATCTGCAGGCCAAGAAATAGCAGGTAGCCCATTAAAATACCAAAATGTTAATTTTTCATGAAAAAGATGGATTCAAGTTTCATGATTTATCAGGGATATTTTTGCTTCTCTGAGCATGAAACCCCTTCCTTGAGAAGGCAAGATCCACAACATCCTATTCTGTCATGCATATGTCTGAATGTTATTTGGAAAATGAAAGAGGAAGCATGGACTGTAATATGTGTTTCAGGGCTGCTTGGTTGTCAGACAGTATACATGAGGGAGATAAGTGAGAGGGTAGCTAATTGAGATGGTGGTGGAAGCCCTGCTGAAGGAGACTACAGTATACCAGCAATTTTTTTAGGACAGTTTGCTGTCTGGAGACCTTACTGAATGCTGCCAATCTCAGACATGAAAGCAGCGGCTACTGCTTTATCAAGGTTATTTCTTAATCCTTCATAAATGGCAAAAAGATCTCAGCCTTTTCTTCCAACATAAACACCTGAGCAGGCATTTATGCATTTCTTATTACGGAGCTTGTTATGCAATGTTAACTTGTTAACTGCGAGGCAAACAAAACTCAAGTGGAATATTAGAGGCATGGTGAATATGGAACCCCAAATGCTATTTGAGATATATAGATATATATTACATCTTTGCACTCATTGATAGGTGCTACACATAAACAGTTTCCTTGTCTTTGGCTCGTGTTCTATGCAGCTTAGAATATAATATCTCAGACACTTTACGTTCCTTATTAAATGTGCTCATGATTTCAATTTATTTACCTAGACTTCAGTAAACATCTGACTAAATTATGAAGTATGAAGGAAGTAAAAGTTTGCTGCTAATGCCTTTTTAAGACAAGAGAACTACCTAACATAGTCTTAAATGAAACTCTTTTAGTAGAGCAATGACACTAAAAAATAACTAGTGAGCTCCCATTCGCTATGATTAATGTACTTGTAATTAACAAACAAAATTTCATCCCCCAGCTTCTCCAATTGACTTACAGGTTTATATGCTCTTGACTTGAAAGCATCTTTGAAAATCAGGTCTTCTTCAGAAGAGTCCTACAAATCCTTGTATTTTGTCACTCCCTGTCAAGCATTTCCCACT
Source organism: Hypotaenidia okinawae (assembly GCA_027925045.1). Taxonomy (NCBI): domain Eukaryota; kingdom Metazoa; phylum Chordata; class Aves; order Gruiformes; family Rallidae; genus Hypotaenidia; species Hypotaenidia okinawae. The sequence continues at coordinate 68,319,819 of BSDF01000002.1, forward strand.
TCAGTTACCATCTGTAGTTATCACACCGTGTCAACAATGTGCTCCTTCTCACCAGGTGCAAAGAGCATTACTATTCATGTCCTTTATTTTCTTAATTACATCTTGCACTTCTAGTTACTCTGCCTCAGGTACCTTAAGTATTAATCACTTTACAGTCACTTGTGCTAACTTGAACATGGCTAGCCACTTACCTCCCTATCAACAAACCAAAATGCGCTGATTACATATTTGAGAGCAGACTGATGTGCTGTTTTATCACTGTGACACAGGCTTTTTTCAAATGTCTACAAGCCAGTCTAAACCTTCTGTGCACTGTCCTTTCTCAGATATCTTTCACTGTATTAACTTGTCCAGCAGGCATGCAATCAACAATATCTTTATAAAATTACTTGCAATCTCTCTCAAACGGCTTTTATTAACCCTCTCCAGGCTCATTTTATATCATTAAACTTGCTTCACGTTTTCTTCCCTGGGAAATAACAAGGATTCCCTCTGTTATTAACTGAAATATTGCTAGGAAGCCTTCAGTTTGTACTCTGGTTCTGTAACACATGGATTCTAAGTGGGTTAAGTTTAGGAAACAGCAGAAAGAGACTTTTTCCTGAACTACTTAAGCTGGTGCAATATTCTGACGGCATTAGGAGCAGGAAGAGGTGACAGGGTGATTCACTTCATTACTCTGGGTACTAAACTGACGCAGCACTGGAGAGATGAGATCTACCCATTAAACTGAATTGGCTGGAGTCTGCTTTTGGGATGGGAGTGTTGGTTTCTTACCTCCACTGCCCCCAGGAGGTTTGAAATTGTTCATACCAGACAGGATGTTTACCTGCCAGTTCTCCCGCAAGCAGGCACTTCTCATGATGTTAACTTTAGTAAAGAATGCTCTAGGCATTGCTATGGACTATCATTCCTCTAGCTTTTTATTTGCTGCTCAGCTTTTTAACAGGATGTATTTTATCAGCTTCCTGGAAATCTTCTACATTTAATAGTATGCTGCAGACCTGCTAGGTCAAGAAAATAGCATTGCACACTTTAGGTTTCTGTTGGGGGGTAGCAATGAGAATGGGCAGAATTCTACAACACATGGTCTTCAAAGAAAGACTGAGTGGAATGGTATTACTCAGAGTAAAACACAGAAGACTGATCAGGCTTGAAAAAGGATGATCTGTTCTCTATGGCCATGGTGAATAAAGAAATACTAAGCTAAAGCTGCATCAAGATTTGCTCAAAGTCCTAAAGTGACATTGGCATAGAGAAGTTGTTAATTATTATCTGTTCTGTACTGGTTCAGCCATTCTAGCCAGGGTCTTTAAGGTTTGCAGGCTGGGTCTGTGAAATACATTAGTAGAGCAGTTATTTTTTTGTTATTTCAATTTTAAAAGCTCTTTTACCTTATAATTAATTTGTGGCCTTGTTTTATTAGCTTTCCTATAAGCACAAAAACAATCCCTGCCCTGAAGTGGCAACTCAGGGAGTATTAAAAACCATTATCATGGATTTTTTGCTTTGTGGCAGCACTTAAAAATACCAGGCATGGTTTCAACTCCTCTGTGTAAGACAGAGTATACATACCTGACCATACCAACTGTCCAAGGGCATTACAGCTAAAGGGCCTTCTGCTCTGTAATGGTATAGAACAAGATCTCTTCGGGTTCTCAAGCAACCATTGCTCATGATGTAGAGCAAGGAAGTTGCAACACTTGGTGATCCCATTTAAGGCATTTTCTTCCATAAAGCTTTTAATTAGTTTGTAATTTTTTTCCTTTGGACAGGGCTGTAAAAAATAGATTGGTTACAACACACTTGTGCAACAAGAATAAGTCTCCACTCTGTTGCCACTCAAAATGGAAAAGATGCAAATTGTAAAACTGCACAAAGCCACTCATGATTTAAGTAGCTTCTTAAGATCCTTCTTACAATTTCTTGACATCTGTTTGGTTTTATTTCAGCTAAGTATTAAAGACCCACAGCGAAATTGCTCATCTTTGCTGAAATGAAGACAGTTTAATCAGGGTCTTTTATTTTTTTTAAATAAGGAATTTTACTATAAAGATGATTGAAAGAGGCTATCAAGTGCTTTGCTAAGAAATTGATTGAAAAGTAGTAATAATTCATCATTGTCAAGATATTAAAAAATTGTCATCATTATGCTTTCCACTTACACAGCATCTCTCATTTAAGTCTTGAAGTAGTGTAAAAAATATTTGAGAAGTCTTGCATGACAGATGAGTATTAAGAATTTCCAAGTAACATGGAGACTCCGAATATACTCTTAGCCTTGAAGAGAACTTGTAAATACACACAGAAATTCTTATTCCTGTTCTGATCAGTGAGGAACACAAGATCCAGTAAGAGCATTTTCAGTTATATTCTTGAACTCCCATTGTTCTGATTTTTCTTTCGGAAAGATGGTTGCTATTGCACTGCTATATGAAACTATCTGAAACATGCAACACTCTTTGTATGCAACTTGGTGTAGAGGATTTGTGAGCAACCAAATTACAGTGATGATATACAATGGCTGTACTTCAGAAATGTTTAATCTTTCAGGGAAATAACTGGTTCTGCTGTAATTTTGTATCTAAGTGTAGGGAAATAGATGAATTTTTTTACAAAGTCAAAGAGATTTATTAGTTAACAGCATAAAACTGTATTTACCATGAGGTGAAGAGCTAGTTCCATAAAGTTTGATATTAGAGAAGATAAAAAGTCTTTGGACTGTGGAATAAAATTTCTTCCCCAAACATTACTCCCCACTGCAGGTTGTTATTATGTTGTACATTCCCAAATGACTCCTGCTCCAGAATAATCAATATCTTGAGAGTAAGTCTTAAGAGTTCTTTTGCAAGATATGGATGCATTTAAATTCTGCAGACCTTGAAATACATGGGCTGTACTTACAGTATATATACTATACACAAAAGATTGAGTGAGGAAATAACAGGCTTCCTGCCTCATTTATTCTGAGAAGGCAACCCATTTCATCTGTAAATCTGTTCTTGTACAACTGATGTTTAAATTGACTAGTGCTAAAACAGAAATACATGTCATCTACTCCTGATATTAACTCAGTTTGATTTTTAGAATGGGATGAATGCTTGACTTTTTAGATTGTTAACTGTATCAAACAAGTACTGAGTGAGACAAAGAATGAAATAATCCCTCTTTCTAGATTTCAATTTTGTACCTGTTTGACTATAATTTCTAGGAAAATGCTGGCCCAACTCAAGTTTTTTGTTTCATCCCAGCATTTCTAAGGTGTGCATACTGGAATAGAGGATTTTGTCATGGGCCTACACAACGGGATAGAAACGATATGTATTCCATTTGCAGATAATAGAGCACTAAGAGGGACTACGGAGAAATTGGAGAAAAGAAAAGGGAGAAAAGAAAGTTCTTGACAAGCTGCAGAATGACTTGAAAAAGTGGGATGGAGCTGAGAAAGGATGAGGAAGGGTTCTACTCTTACACAAGAAGGATCAGCTACAAAATCACGGGGTAGATGTGGCTGTTAATAACAGTTTTTCAGAAAAGAACCTGGCAGACTTAGCAGATAACATGCTGAACATAAGGCAAGATTTGCAGAAAAGGAAGATGCTCTAGTACAGTGTAAGACAGGAGCCTGCCTTGGAAGGTGCATCAGCATCTCATTCTGTTCCACTCAACATTCATTAGATCCAAGCTGGAGTGCTGTGTCAAATTTGAGCATGACTCTTCGTGAAAGATGGACAAATTGAAGTCAGTCCCGTAACAATTGTAAGGATAACAAGGAGTTTGAAATCATAGCCCTAGAGAAATGTTGGGAGAATTAGAAGGGGAAAGGAGAGGGAGAGGGAGAAGAGGAAAGGCTGCTACAGAGAACAAGAATATCATCTGCTTTCTATATCCTTTGTGAATATAGCTGATAGGCTTGAATTACAGTCAGAGAGATGTGAACTGGACATTAGGTAAAACTTTGCAGCACTGAAGTTACAAAGCACTGAAAATGGATTGCCTAACATTGCTATGGAATTGCTTGTTTTGGAAGTTTTAACAAATTGGTTAGACTACATCCATGAGGAATGTTCTCAGAGCTTGGGAGATGGAACAGCACCTCTGTTGAGGCTGGGTTTGGTTCTTTTCTATAATTCAGCATGGCATTGAACGAAAATGGCCCTATGGGCACTTGGTTACAGTGATAGATGTATATTATGGCCAACGTTTTCAAATGTAAATATTCAATCTCAGCTGTGTATGTAACAACATTCTCAATCAATCACATGTATGATTTAATTCTCTAAAGTTCTGAAGGTGCACAGTATATTTTTAAGCTTTACACATCCTATAGATATGTGAGAACATAAATACCACTGTGGCCTCATACTTCAGTTTCCTTTCTGACTGCACACAATGTTCCAATGCAGATTCATGAAACTCTAAATTAGGCAATGACAGGCTAATTTGCAATAGATCTTCTAATTCCTGATAGTAAAGACTGCTTTAAAATCTAGTGTGTCTTCCAAGTTGTGTATTAGTAGAAATAATTTAAATTCCAGATGACATTGTTGTCCTTTTTAAATGTTCAGTCACTTTTTATATCGTCGTTTTTTGAACTGTTGCCCCAGTATCCACAGCTAAATTGCATATGTTGTGAAAAGTAATTCTGTAACATCTTTTGGAGGTGTCCAGAAGAACTGGTTGACATTTTTGCTGCTGCTATTAATGCTGACATATCTTAACAAAACATTCTAGCTGTCATAAAAATGTCTCAGGTGCAGAACGAATTTTCTGGAAACAAGCAGCCCCACCCCAGAACAACCAGTAAACCAGAGGCTACCATCATTGTCTAAATTAACACTGAATGAAAACCTAGGTCTCTCACATCCCAAGTGAGTTCCGTAATTGCTTGCAGTCCATTTAAAAACTAACAGCAGATGTTCCATAGTGCATTGCATATTCATTATGCTAGAGATGGCTTCTGTACCTTGACATTTGAGGAGCTCAGTTGGAGGATGTGAAATGAAGGCTTGGGTCTCTGCTGCAAGCCAGGAAACACACGCTTAAAAAAGAGTTTTCTTTCCTCGGTGAGCACCTGAGCATTCAAGATCTTAACGTTTTTAGCATTTCTAGATGGATGACTCTGTTAAATGCTGCCCTCTTCTTCCTGTGAGAAGAATTATGAAACACAAAAACGTGAGAAAAATAAAAGTGTCAGTGGGTTTTTTTTTTGCCTTTGGAACAAAGATTTATTTCTGAAATTAGTAAATGTAATTGCTTTGCCTCTCAGTGAATGGGAATGGTACTTCTCAACACAATCCAGATAATGCCTCACACTCTATTTTATGTTATGTTTCTGTACTCTTGTTCATTCCCTATTCCCATTTCTTTTGTCTCTTTTTTCTCTTCTTTAGCCCTTCCTTGTATGAAGATGGAGAGCCACCATCTCCCATGCACAGTGTCAGCAAGCAATGTTCTCAGAAGCTTGAGAGCTGACCAACATCATATGGGTAAGCCGTTCAGCTTCCCTCTCCCTCTCAGATCCATTTAGCAGAGCTGAAGTTCATTTGCCACCTTGCCATCTACCAGAAGGTCCAGGGATGAAGTATTTGTCCTGTGTGGATACAAGAACACTATTACCAGCATACTAAGCAGGTACTGAAGAGACATTGCAGATCTCTGTGCCCACCCCACCCCCAACTCCCTTCTCACAGCAAGCACATAGGCAGATATTAAGGTAAAAATGCCATTCGTTTTTTCTCTTGAGAGGCTGCTAAAAGCACACATGTGACCTGTTGAGCAGCTGAGATAGAAAGGTGTGGTACAGCTGGAGGGAAGGGGTATGAGTGTTCACATCATCACCTGGCCTGCATTTTTCAATTCACATTGAGCTCTGCTGACAAGCTGCCTCCCTTTCAAATGGAAAAATATGAGTCCACACATCTCATGAGCACTGCTCTCCAAAATTCCAGCCTCAGAGAGATGAAATCCCTTTTGTTCTCTTCTAGGTCCTTTCTCAAATGGATATAAAACCTCTGCACTCAAACAGTTTAGGAAAGCTTAGTTCTGCTTTCAGAATGCTTTATGTTTTCTCTTATGCCTGACTACTTTCATTACGGTGTCAGACAGGTTGGGAAAAGCCACTTATACAATCAGAATAGGGGTAAGACTCAACAAAATGGTTTGGTCGGGCCCATGCTTACGACAGATGCTGTAGTGACACTCATAAATCTGATGTTATTGGCTGTCTTTTGCTAGAGTTATGTGGTTCATACCATCATCCCTTGTCACTGGAGAGCTCAGAAGCATGCTTTATCATTCTGTAAAACATTAACATAAGCCTATTAAAATGCAAAAGCATCACATTAATATGGGGTAAATCACCTAGTCTGGAGCCTTTAAGGCAGACTGTGAATTATTCAATACCATGATAGATTTAGCCAGCACAACACAGCAAGCCTCTGATTAGCCCCAGGATAAATTTTGAGAGGTCATTAAGATCAACATATTCCTTTAAATGTACCCTCTGTGTGTGAGTGTATGTGAAAGTGGGAAAAAAAAGAAAAAGAAACTGTAAATCTTAGGAAGGACAATCAAAGAAACCCCAGTCTTACAGGTTGTAAGAAAGCATGGCTGATACCAGACCCAGCTGAAATAGCCTGAAGGCAAAACCACCTCTTGTGTTGTCCTGCTTCCAGCAACAATTAGGGGAATGAAGTTTCCAATAAGAGATGTGAGCATGAATCCCTGATAACTGAGAGTCAGAGACTATTTGTCAAACACCATGTAAATAAACAAATGTGGCTCCAGTAGAGCTGCTTTAAATGAAATGGAAAGCAAACACAGTTTCAGCAGTATCCAATCATCAGTAAACAACGCACTCAAAGCTGTTCAGTATTTGCAGAGGTAAAAGAACAAACAAACAAACAATACCTAGTGTATTTTTATGCTTATTAAATTGTGGGTTTGTTTTCTTTCTTCTCCTTTAATTGCAGATGATACCGAATAGTGTCTTTCAGTCTCTAATTAGAAATAGTACCAAACAGGTTAAGCATTCAGTCCTGTTAATCTGGCCAGCAGATGCACTGCAATGAATTTTGGCTGTATATTTGTATATTGCCTGTCCTGTTTGCTTGTAGCACAGAAAGAAGTGCTGTACCGACAGATTCATTTAATCAGGTATGGGACCTGCTTGCTGCTGCATGTGTAATCAACTTCTGCTATTAAGGCTCCTCTGGGAGCTGATAAATGAGTAGCATATGTAATTTCTTCATTAGCATACTGGTTTACTCCTAACTGTGCTTTGAAGTAGATTTAGGCAAGCCTCCTGTCCGGCAACCTCTGTTTGTAGACTGGATCCATCACAGTAGTAAGTACCAACCTTATGAAACTTAGGTAACCTTTAGTTGTTTATGTAAGTTTTGGCCCAGTCCATCATCAAAGGGGAATATCCTTAGAGAATACTTTTTCTCTCTTCCCCACTGCGCCCCCCCCATACCCTAGTCACATAAAAATGATGCTTTCTGATCATCAAATATAGGGAGAGCTCAAGAGGATGTTTCTAGGGGTTGTGTATTGGAGGTTAGCACATGCAAGTGTACTGCAGAGTGCTTAAGCTCCCCCTAGGATGGTCATCTGTGCATTACTCTGAGTATATCAGTGCAACTTTACTGCCTTCCCACAGGTAACACTGTACTTGGGGTATATTGGTAAATCAGTCATATATCAACTTCTAAATTGCCAGTGGCCTGAATGCATGTAATAGCTTTACACAGATTTCCTGAGGCAACTGTCATGTAAAAAAAGGAAAGGTCAGGGTTGAAGAAAGCCTATTCTTTGGGTCTGACCCACAACTCTGGCTCTGGGGGAATAGATTAAAGCTAAAGGAAGGAAGGTTTAAACTGGATATTAGAGGGATCTTTTTACAGAGAGAGTGGTGAGGTGCTGGAACAGGCTGCCCAGAGAGGTGGTGGATGCCCCATCCCTGGAGGTGTTCAAGGCCAGGTTGGATGGGGCAACCTTGTGTAGATCCAGGCCTGGAGGTTGGTTGCCCTGCCTGTGGCAGGGGGTTGGAACACTATGATCCTTGGGGTCCCTTCCAACCCAGACCATTCTATGATTCTGTGATTCTTTCCAAAAGAATTAGGGGCACGGTGAACCATTTTTTGAAATAGTTGTCCCATGAACACCCATTTCCTTATGTTTTCTGCTTCTTACTCTACTCACTTTCAGAGCTCTGTAGCAAGGCAGGTTTTACAACAGAGCTCTTCCAATGCACTGGTCCTTCGGGTTTGGTTCTTCATTGTTTGTTGTTGTGGGTTTTCTTTTTACATTGTTGCTCTAAATTTTCTAGGAGCCACAAAGCTCTCTGTGATGTCTTTCCCTGAAAAGGCCCTAGCTTCACAGACACTGTTTGCGTCTGTTACAGTGTCATGAAACCTTTGAGAAGGTAGCCCCACAAGGGCTGGAGATAGTTTCTAACCGTACTCCTGAGGCACTGGAGCAACATGACTGGCTTTTCATGGCATAAATTACAGAAGTGGCATGAAAACAGATGAGTTTATTAAAACAGAGTGAATCACTGATGACATTTAAGTCTAATTAAGTCAGGCTACTCAGCTTAATGATTTTGTTCCAGTGGAGGTAGCTATTCTGGAATTCATAATGTTTAACAGAGATCTTCTGGTATAGGATATTGTACCTAGAGGTGCAGTTATCAGGGTCTCTAATAGCAAATGCTTTCATTTAAAAGGCTGGGCCAAGGTAAGTCACAGTGAGATTTTTCCCACCCATTTGATACTGCCATCCCAAAATATTGTCATGATTGCGTAAACAGGTAGGGGTGGGAGGAGGGCAAAGGATGTTTGCAACAACAAGGTGAGTTTATTTGTAGCCTGGAATAAGATGGGGAAAGCCAAAAAGGTAGTTGTAATCCTTGCCTATGGGAATGCCCTGTAATTTTATGTTCAAAAAATATAGAGGGGAAACACTTATTTTCGTCTCAGCAGCAAAAGTAACCAAATTAAGAGGCTACTGCTAGTTGCTGTCCCTCCCAGTGGTGTACTCCATGCATTTCAAAATATAAACCCCCTCATATCTTCACCAGTGCCCTGGTTGGTATTTTTGCTTCTCTACTAGGCTGCAGCATTTTGTCTCTGTGCAGGCAAGACACACTTGTAATTAATTTTGATTAGCAGCCTTTGCCTGCAGCTTAATAGTTCAAGGATCTTTTGTTGTGTAAACTAGATATTGCTCCTCTGACATAGCTGCTGTTATACAGACAACCTTTCTGGAAATTAAACCTTAGATGCCTTCCTTCAGCCCTAATATGACTAGCTGCTTGCTGCTCAGGTACTTGATAGAAAATGCTGTTTATTTCTTCAGTAGAGTATGTTTAACAAACCCTGTTATCACTGATGGCAGGCCGTGCTCAAAGGAGCCAGTACATGCCAGTACACCATATCTGTACCTCCTGAGACTTTCAGAAGTCATATCTTCATCTATGTATTAGATGGATAGATTGCATAAAGAGGTTTTTTATTTTTTATTCTCTGCTATCCTGCAGTCAGGGCAAAGCTGCTAGCAACAAGAAGGCTCTTGGTCCAGATCCTCTGGGGGAATTTGCTTAGTTTGGGGTTTTGTTCTCTAATTTTTTGGGGGTGGGCTTTGCTGACAGCACTGAATGAGCAAAAAGCAGAACAATAGATCTTGGCGCTTGAATCTGGTTTTGATGACTGGACAGAGCAAGAATTATAGCCGTAATGTGCCTGGCACCCTCTGCAAGTCTTTCGCTTGCTAAAGTGCTTCCTTGACTCCTCTTGACAAAGAGGAGTGGCAGGGTGGCATAAAAGCTCAGAAATGCTCTCTCACAAGACTCTCTTCTAACTAAGGGTTCCTCTGTGGGATGATTTGGCATGTTCAGGTTCCTCTGTTCAAGTATTTAAAATCTATCATAATGAATGCAGACAGTTACAGTTACATGGACAAACCACACAGACAGTTTTGAGTGCCTTTTTATCCCCAAGGTTATCATCATTCCTGTTTTGATTTGAACAGTACCAGTCTCTCAAATTGCTTCTTGTTACTACTCCTGTGTTAGAGGAAGCATTTGGCACAATACTCAAAGCATGAAACTAACTTAGTTACAAATATTAGGTTCTTACTTAGAATAGTGACCTATGTACAAAACCAAAACAAGATAAAACCGCCAAACCAAAGTCTGCAAAATGGAGAAAACAATCCCACGTGCAGATAAAGAATTCCTAAGCCCCAGATCTATTTTGCTACACCCGCATTATGTGAACACAGCTATCACCTTTTTGCTCTGTGGAGAGCTGTCATCTGTTGTGTCCTTGCTTCACTGTAAAACCGCAGCGAATCTGCCAAATCATACATGCAATATTAAACACCACAGGCAATGGGTTCATGCACAGCAAATGTTATGTAAACTATTGAGGTAATTCTAAATCCTAATTTATGTCACTGAACAAATCTTCTGTGTTTGTTCCTCCAGCTAACTTTACCACTCACACAGCTCGTTTATTGTTTCAGTCAGGAAGCTATGAAACACAATCCTTCTCTAAAGTCAACAGGGCATTCCTAAATGAACCTCTCACAAAAGAATGGACATTTATTTAATTGCAGTGCATATAATTTAAACATTCTATTGTCTGCAAATGCAGCTCCATTGCTAGCCTTCACCCCAAACGAAGAAGCTTGCAGTGAAGAGTTATCTTCTACTTGATACTCCAGGAGAGGCATAACCATGATTTGTTAATATAGAAAGAGCTAAACTTGTTTACACAGAGGGCTAGGCTGGCCAGCTTCCAGGAATCTGAGAGCTACACTTGATATATACAGTAGATACTTGCATAGTCCTGTAATCTAGAATAAATTTTGCTGATATGAGCAAATTTATTGCAAGTGGAAATAAAAGTATTAATTGCCACTGCAAGAAGAAGTTGCAGATTATTTTTTTCCCTTCCTTGTAGATAGAGCAGCTGTTTGTTGTTTTGTTGGGAATGCTTAACTTCTTATTTTCCTTCACATCTAGCAAGGCTGGAACACTAGTTGGCTGCATTGGCTCTAAAGACCACAGGATAGCATCAGATACTGAGATCTGGCTTCTTTCTTTCATTTTCATGCAAGTCCTATCAAAGTGTTCTCATCTAAAAAGACAGTGGAAAGAAAGAAGTCACAGCATGCTTCAGGATTCATGGTGCTGCAGAGGCTAGAGAGGCTGTCATGTTCAGACAATGATACAGCAGGTCTCTAGTCCAAACTTCTCAAAGCAGGGCCAGCTATGGGACCAGATCAGGTCCCTTAACCACTTAAGTATTGGAAATCTTCAAGGTTGGAGACTGCACAGCCTTTGTGAGCAATGCGTTCCCCTGCTTGACTGTCCTTATGAAGGAAAATGCATTTCAGCTGTTCCAATTTGTGCCTATTGCCTCTTGTCTTCCCACAATGCACCACTGTGAATAGTCTCACTTACATCTTCTTGATTACACCCTGTCAGGCTGCTGTTATGTTTCCCCTGAACTCACACCTTCTCCAGGCTGAACAAGGGCAAGAGTTCCAGCTCCCAACCATCTTGGGGTCTCTCCACTGAGCTTTCTCCAGATTATCAATGTCTTCCCCTGTATTGAGGAGTCTAAAACTGGACACAGTATCTAAATGTGACATGATGAGTACCAAGTAGTGGGCACATCAATCTATGGAGCATGAAATCTACTAGACATGCTCCTTTTCTATAGCCCAGGATGCTCTTAGCCTTTCTTGCTGGCAATCACGCAGCTGGGTCACATTCAGCTCTCTGTTCATCACAATCCCTGGTTTCTTCTTAGTAGAACTGCCTCCCAGCCAGTCAGTTCCAGCTCTGTCTTGATGCTGGATCTCTTCCTTCCCAGGAATTTGTACTTTCCTTTGGATTTGTCCTTCTTGAATTTCATGATTCAATTCAATCTCTCTAGGTCTCTGTGAATGGCTGCTCTACCTTCAAGCAGGGATCTTCTGCTTAATGGAGGACAGTCCTCCTCCCCTCCCACTCCAAGTTTGGTGTTATCTGCAAACTTGCCAGTGTACCCTCCATCACCTCTTCTAGGTTGCTTATAAAGATGTAAAACAGGATTTGTCCCAGGATTGACACCTGCAGTACTGTAGTAATGTCCCATTAATCACTATTCCCTGAGACTAATCATCCAAACAGCTTTTTACTCATCTTGTTGTTCCACCTACCCAGACCATAACATCCTAACTTGGATACAGGATTACTGTAGGTGACAGTGTTAAAAGCCTCACTGAAGTTGGGGTAAATGTCAGTCATTGCTCTCCTATTTCTCCACAGGTCCTGTCATTGCAGCCCAGAAGGTAATCAGATTGGTCAGACATGGTTTACTCTGGTTCAGTCCAGACTGTTCCACTTTCTTCTTCCTGATGTACCCAGAAATATGTTTCAGGAGGATTTGTTGCATGATTTTCCCAGGGAGCGAAATGAGATTGGCTCGTTCTTCTCTGGATTCTTCTTTGGCCTCTTCTGAAGAGAGATGCATCTTTTTCACCAGGTGTCTGGGATCTCCCCTCATTTCTGTGACATTTCAAAGATGACCGAGAGTGGCCTGCTAGGATTTTAGCTTGTTTCTGGACCACCCATGGATGTAGATGGTCTTTTATGGGTCAGTTCTCTCAAGTAATCTTCATCTTCTGCTGGAAGTTCCTATCCTTGAACCCTTTCTTCTCAACAAAGTATCCTGGGAAATCTTGTTTGTGAGGACTAAGGCAAAGAATATATTGAGTAATCCAGCTGTATCTGTCCCTGCTGTCACACATCCCATGTACCAACAATCCCACAGCTTCCCTGTTTGTCCTTTTAGAACTAAGGGATCTTGTTGCTCTTGATACCCCTTACAGGTGTCAATTTTAGGTAAGCTTTCTTTTTCCTAATGTTGTCCCTGCAAGCTCAGAAAATATTTCTATTATTATTCTTTAAAGTTCCACCTCCAGTATAATGTCTTTCCACACTGAAACTTAGTTTCAGGTTCCCTGCTTAGCCAAGAGAGTCGTATGAAGCATCTACTTGTTCTGAACATCAGGGTGGATCATTCTTGCACTTGGAGGGTGCTGTCCTTGAAGACCTGCCAGCTTCCCAGCGATAGTAGGCCCTTCAGAGCTGCCTCCCATGTGAATCTGTTTACAGACCCTGTAAAATAATAATAAATTGAATTCTGTTCACCTTGAAGTTCACTTGAGAACGCTGCTGTCCTTGCTGATACAACTTTGATGTAGTTGGGTAGACATTTAGCAGTCAGATCAGTACAGCTATCCTAAGATATCCTGCCAGACTTAAACTAGATCTGTAACCAGTTGTGCACAGCAGTCTCCTCTATATGGATGCTTTACTGACCACCTTAATCCCAGGACACACCCATGCTGCCAACAGTCATCCCTATTTTAGAGTATGCTAGTTAGATTCCAAGGGCAGAAATGGAAGGCTTGGAGGAAGTATATAAGGGGTTTTTAGTTTGCAAATGACAGTATGATTGTCATCCAGGCAGAACGTTCCCAGCATCTGACTGAGGAGCATGCTTTTTCAGAGATGCTGTGCTTTGCTATTGCTTGCAGTATCCTCTGTGGAGAAGAAAAAGCCCTGAGTAATCCCTGAACATAAGGACAGTAGAGAGTCCATTTACAAGATTTTGGTTATTACTTGTAGAAGACAGTGGAACTCTTAAATATATATATAAAGACTTTTAGAACTTTCTATAGCTGTGAACCAACTTCCCTGATTTTCCAATAGCTCATGCACCTTTACCTACAAGAAGTTAAATGTAACATTTTAATTCTCTCTGGATGGTAAAAGCAGAAATAAATTCCGACAGAATGTCATAGGAAGCTGGTTTGTACTGCATGACAAAGATATGATAGATGTATTGTCTCTTACAAAAACAAATGAAGGATTTTTTTATATACTTCTGAGTAGATGATAAAAAAAAAAGGTGATACTGTTTAAAGTTATACTTGGAGCAACTAATATGAACCATATTAAATATGACCCCCTTCTTCCATTTAGTGTCAATCCATCTACTTGATCTTGACTCCTACATATCATGTTTCCTTTAAATGTTCCTTAAGGTCAAAGTGTCGATTCAGCAAGCCCTCCATGATGAGAAGATATATAATTGTTTTGTACAAGCCAGTGTTGTTTATTAGGCATTTGGGGAAATCCCTCTTGTTTGTAAGGGGATATAGTAAATGGCATATCCTTCAGCAAAGGTTATATATCTGTGGTTTTTGTCCCCTATTACTGTGTATTTTGAAAAGAAAGAGCAATAACTTTATGCTCAAAGGCTGACATAAGTTTGGAGTATAAAGTGAGAATGCTATCTGTGGAAATAAAAAGGAAAAATGCATGGCATAGTAAAAAGTCCTAACTCTTAATCTTGAAATATGTAATAATTTGTTAAAGCAACTTAGCAGTATTTGTTTTTCCATCTCTTACTGCCCTGAGGAAAAGTAGTATATACCTTTTCTGATAATCAGAGAAACAAGGAAACAGTAGTTCTGCCCACAAATAAAAAGGGTGCATTTCTCTTGTGTTTTGGGGGCAGGTACAAGCTCACTAGAAGTGAGCTCAAACTGCAAGACCCCTAGATGTTGTTTGGCTTTATTAGCGTCAGCTCAGGATATGTCCTGCCAAAAACCTAATAGCTTCTACTAAGCTTGGAGTAAGAAGAGTAAGCTACTGCTTGCTTGCAGAATACCATGTAGAAATTAACAGTCAAAGCAAAACTCCAGGTATCATCATGGTTCTCATACGACTAATATACTTATTTTTTTTTCCTTTGCAGGAGTTTTGTTTTGCAGGTTGGTTGCCCACACTGTCACTGAACAAGAGTGAAAAGCCAAGCAAGGGAGGAATTCATCATGTATAGGTGAAGTTCCATCGCACTATTGCACTAGACAGCAAACATAGACCGCGGTATATACATAAATGGTAGGGCCTACATAAGAAGTGGTATGTCCAGTCCTGCATCTACAAGGATGTGCACATACCAGCCCATGTTAAAAAACAGTCCTCCGAGGCAAACAGTCAGCTCAGGTCTCTGGAGGGTACAAATTTAGGACTGCAGCAAATAATGCATATTTGGTATCTTGGACAGAGTGTTACCATAGGGAACAGGAAACCAACAGGGAAGGTTACGGTAAGTGGAGAAAAGTAATTTGCAGAGTTTCTCTGAAATGTATCCTTTGATGTGAAACGATATTTCTGCAAACCTTCTCCCTCTACCCTTCTTATCAAGCAAAGTAATAGTTTGAAAATAGAGAAAATACTAGAACACTGATCAGTATGGTTACAGTAACTTTCCTTTTCTCTGAAAGAAAATCCCACTGTTCTGTGTGACAGTTTATTCTGTGTCAAAACCAACCTTGGAGTTACTCAAGTGAGAGAATTCTATAAAGGACTAGGGTAAATCCTGTAGCATTTATGGAAAGAAAATGGAGTAATTGCCCATTAGTTTGGGCAGTAAAGTGTAAATCCCTTCTTTATGCTCTGCTGTGATAGCCTCATTAAAAATTGAGTCACTTGACTATGTGTAAGTGCAACATATGGTCTAGTTGTAGAATGGAAAGACCTCAGATATACATCTCATCCTTAGGATCTTATATACAGACTAATCTATCTTTGAACAGGCACTTTCTAAAACATGGAATGTCCAAGGGAAAGCAGTAAAATGTTCATAAAACTCAAGAAAAGGAGAAGATACTGCATGCTTAATTACCTTTCTGTAGTATCTCTCTAGGTCAACAAGAAGATCTTGGGAGAGAAGGAACTGAAATCTACTATGCAGTTAAAAATTCCTTTTTAATTTACAGATTCCTTAAAATTTCTCACTGGATATTACAAATCCTGTACAGCAGATTTAAACCTACTTATTCTAGACTTCCTTTGGCAGACTGCTTAGAAATAATCCATGTCCCTTCGGGGTCCAGAAACCACAGGGTGAAGTAGCTGAGATACTAGTGGATCCCACATTAGCTGATTTCAGGCAAGGTGGCATTTGCTATGTACTGCCCTGTATATTACTTGCATGATTAAATAAGAAATGAATGATTAAATAAGAAATGAATCTAAACTAATGCATGAACTTGTCTTTTGATTGCATCTAAAACTGATGCTTAAAGCAAGTGCTGAGTCTTGTCAAAGTAGCCAAAATGGAAAGGAACAGATTTACCATGCAGCCTCTCAGCTAGGAAACTGGAATACGCTATACTCATCCTTATCTCTGGATACAGTTTTGTAGAATGTGTTTACTGCCTTTCCTTTTTAAAAAAAAAAAAAGTTGCATCAATGTGACATCTTCTTCCTTAGCAGAACAAACCTGGAGCGTGTCTGAACATGTGAGATGTCCTCCTTCCTAAGGAACTGAACTGAATATAGGTGCCTAATTGTGCCTTCCCCAACTGGTCAATGTCAAAAATTTCACTGATCAGCCTTGGCTCTTTTAGTGGTCCTTGTGCCCTTCTTATTTCTTTATCTATTCTGCTGTGCCCTCTAAATTATTGCATGTCTATAGAGGCCCTGGAGCTCCAGGTCTCCTTACCACCTTTTTCTTTCATGTGTGCTGAAGTTAATTCTTTAGGCTCTACTTTGTAATTTTCTCTTTCACACTTGAGTGATGTGCACCCAACCACAGGTCACATCTTGCTTCTGCTTCTTCCATGACTGAATGCCCTAGAAGGGCATTTCAGGAGTCAGAGAGACCGTACTGAATTATGTCCAAGAGTCTTTTCAAATCTTTCTTAAGCAGAAGTCCCTCTTTGAGACTTTATGTTTCCTTCCCTAAGCCTTCTTGTTGCCATGCTTTCTTCAAATGTCACAAGTGTTGCTGACTGCAGGAAGATGGAAAGGGTCTGTCACAGGTTTTTTCCATAAACTTACCTTCTTTTCTCCTAATATCTTTTGTTCCTGGTCTTTTTCCTGACCTGTTTCCTTCCCCAGCGATGTGTGCCAGCATGACTGAACTACTTTCTTACCCTCCTTTATTTGTCTGGTGGCTCCTTCTGTTTATGTCCTAAATGCATTTTAATGTTCCAATGTCCTTAAATTTACGAGTAATACCGTAATAATTCTACTCTTTCATCTTGGGTATTGTTAGATGGTAACCTCTAACCTTCCACCACCTTCTAGATATCTTCATGGTTCCCTACTGGTGTGTCAGGAATGCAGCTCCTACAACCACCTTCTCCTGCCTGACAACAAAGTGATCAAACACTTCATCCAAGCACTTCACCAAGCCAAATCTGTCTCCTTTTGTATACTCATCACTGAAAATGCCAGTGCTCCTTTAACTTACTCTCCCTCATGTTTGCTTGCTGCTACATTATCTCCCAGCCTGTGGGTATCTCCTTTTCCTCATTCAAATTCTTCCTCAAAGCAAGCACATTCCATCAGAGCCATTGTCACTACCCTGCCCTCACCATCCGATTATTATTTACAAGCCCTTTAATGATAGGAAAAAAAGTAGAAAGCAAAAAGGAAATGGATGGGAACACTGTAAGTTGTCACTATCTCTGCATCTTCAAAAGAGCCTTTTGACATTCATTGTTCTTCAGGATAAAGTAGGACAGTGTTTGCCTTGTAGAGCACCACAAGTACTACTGGTGCCTAACAAATATTGGTAATAACTGTAACTGATCCTTTCTTGTAAGCAGTCACTAGGAATTGTCTATGTATAGCGGTTGTATAATCAGGCTGCTGTCTCAGGGGCCTGCTGTCAGTCTCTCCATCTCCCTTGTGAGCAGCAGAAAATGACTATGTATTAATAATGAGCTATGAGATGCTTGAGATTTTCATCTCCTCACTAACGAGAAAAAGCCAAAGGAAATGTATGTAAGAGATCCTTGTCTGAAGTGAAGACATGATGCCATTTTCATGCAGCTGTAAAACACTCTTTAGACTTCTTTCCTTATTGTATAAGAAGCTGGCATGACATACACAGTCAATGTGGACGAGAGAAAAAGGGGTCACTTATGTGGGACATGAATACTATTTCCTGAGGTATTCATACTGCCACTGGGAACAAGTTAGTCACTTGCTGACTGAAGGAGTGGGATTCTGCTACTGAATTCAGCAGAAGTGGATTTTGGTCTGCACTTCCCATTTCAGAAGTTGGTCAAGAAACGTATTAAGCCCTTTGGAAAATGGGGCCCCTGTGCTGAACGAAACATATCACAGAGTGGCTAAAGAATTAAGTCACTTTCATGTGTTTTCAGCTGTAAGAGAGACCAGATCATTGAGTGGTTTTTCTCTTTCAGCATGAACTGGGGATTTGGTGAATGGCTTATCTGAAGACAAGGTCATAGTCTTGCATCTCATTTCCATGGCAGGAAAACATATGCCCACGCTTCAACTCAGTGTGGACTAACGACTTACAAATAGCTTACTCCACCAGACTGTGGGGTCTCCTATTCTGAACTGCAGCAGCTCTCTGGTGCAGTTCAGAATAGTACAGAACCTATTACAGTGGAATATGGGCACAATAGGATTAACAAACTTTCAGCAAGTAGGGAACTATTAGAAAGAGTTTCTGAAAGTCCATTTGTTCTATGCTAAATTCTTGTTCTTTAGTAAGAAAACTGTTAAATTACAAGACTCTCTTTATCTCAGATAAGGAGTTCTCTCTTTCTCTTTTTTATTGTTTTCTGTTTTATTGGGTGGGGAGGGGGTGGGGGGAGGGGGGCAGGGGGAGATGAGTGGGAGGAACTGGTTATTTTTTTTTCCCCTGAGGGCTGCTACCAGCTATTCACACATTTTAGCTAATAAAGAAAGCCTGTTTCTCCCCAGTCAGTCTGAATTCTCTTTTCCCAAAGATTTAAAGCAGAACAGTGCCAGAAACATTAGAAGGCTTCTTTCTATGGAACAGCACCCTTTTTAAGAAAACATACTTCTGAACATGTTGGGAGTACATTTACTGGGGACATAAAAGTGCAGAATACCTAGTCTGAAAGTGTCTTCAGCATATTGATGTTGTGGTCACTTGCACCAATGGAAAATATCTTTAGCAGCACTTCCTTACCCATTCAATATAGATCTAAATAGCCATACAAGGTGTGTGGAAGCAGCAGGATTCAGGTTATTGATGCTGTCTGCAGTTCATGTTGGCAGAGTTTTCAGCAGAGATTTATATCAAGCAAGCTTTGATCATATATACTGTATCTTATTCCAAAGTGAGGGTGAAAACCCAATTTGCATATAACTTTTAATGGTAAAAATCACCATCAAAAGGAGAAAATAATTGCTTTGCAATTACTTTTTACTCCATAACCCAAATGATGCACTGTTACCTATATGTCTGCAGGTGAGTTTTCTCCTCTGTTGTACGTGAAACCTCTTGAGATATTGAACATGTGCTTTTTCCAGTAGATATTAACATGCTTTGCTTTCCACTCTTAGGGAACTGTTTCCATTAGCTCCTAATACTTCAGACAAAAGAGAGAAAGAGAGATACTGAGGGAGAGTGAATTCCTCTTGAATAACACAGCTTGTTTACAAACCTTCCGCAGCCTGAGCTAAGCCAACGGGAGGTCTCTAAATTAGCTATTGGAAAAGCATTTCAGGACGGTTTGTGTGGTGGAATGGAATTGATAATAAAAGTTGCTTGTCTGTACCCTGTGAGCTGATTAGCTCAGGAAGAGTACACACAGTGTTACAATTAGCATTCAAAGCCTATTCATCTGTACACTGGCATAGAGAACAGTCTCTGTGGGAGGCTTAACTGGGAGAATTATTCCTTCTTCTATGCCATTTATAGTTAGTTGAGCTTTAAAGGATCCAAAGGCTTTAGAAGAGACTTGGTCTTCAGGAAATCATTGAAGAAACTAGAAGCTGAAGTGCTCGGCAATTGGCAGGACTGAGAGCATCTATTGTATTACTCTCTATCAAGCCTGGCAGTTTGGACTGCAAGGAAATTGTTTATCAGGAACACATCTGAAATAATGTCACTAGTCAGGATTCGGTATCCAAGACAATAAAATGTGTTAAATGTGACAATCCTTCCTGAATATTGCGGTTGATAATATAGGTGTTAAAAAAACACCCAATAAATGGAACAAATTAGTGGTCCTATAGTAATATTTGCATTACAGTGCATTGTAGTGCCCATTTTTGCATTTATAATAATAGACATTTTTAGCCCTGCATCTACCCAAGTTAAAATTCAAATTAATGAGGCTGAAATACTATAGAGCATCACAACTATATGGTTTCCTAATGTGGACTGCCACATTAATAATGCTCTTGCACACAGTCTTAGCCATACAAGGCCAAATCTTGAACTTATGCCTGACCATGCTGTAACTGTCAGTACCTGGAAAGGTTTACAGAAACCCACAGGACACTTACACTCTTCCCCCAACTGAGTGCTACGTTGGGACCCCCAGAGTCCCCCCGTCCCTTAGTAATGTGCACAAAATAAGCTACCTTCAGACATAACCAGCAGTCAGACTTGAGGGACTGCCAGCCCTATGTGCAATGTTGCATCTTGATTTGTGCATTTTAGGAGCCAAGATTTTCAAGGACAGGATCTCCATGTGAAAATAGCTACAGGCCACACCAGTGTTTGACAAGCTTCGCCTCAAGAAAAGGAAAGACAAAAACCTTAATGCTCTGGGGTGAACTTGACCTAAAAACTCTTATAAACTCCCCATGTTAATTTGTATTTTGTTTGTCTTTTAATTTCAAAAAGGTCTTGCTTGGTGCCTATTTTGTTACTGTGTCGGTTCTTGGCTCTCCAGCTACTGTGTTACTGTCGCACTGCAGAAGCCTGAGTGTTGTAAACAGCAGTCCCAAGGGTTGAGAATCCATTCAGGCCATGCCTGACACCAGACAGATGTGGGAACTAGAAAGGTTCCTGGGCCAGCTGGCTTGTCTTTCTCCTCTTTGCAAGATTGCACTCTGCCTGCAGTTCTTCCCATTAATGCATCACAGAATTTGAGTATTACCAGGATGATACCCTCCTTGATAGTCTCTTTCAGACTGCAGCTGGTTTAGCATTCAGAAGTACACTCTGAGCTGTCTCAACTCTTTGTTAGCTTGCTTCTGTGTCTCAGCATCTGCTGAGATTGAGTAATTCCCTTCCTTCATTTATATTTATGTTTTTGAAGGTATTTATAGATTGAAGCTACAGCCCCTGGAGTTTTCCTTTCTCTAGGTTATATTTATAGACGTCTAATAATCATCCCTTGTATTTTGTGCTTATCTTCCCATACCTAAATGCTGTTCGTTAGCCATTGCATTGCTCTCTTTTCCTCTCATGGTTTTGCTCTGCATTATCCTAAAAGTGGTGATACTAGGACTCTTTTTACTGCAACCTTGTTAATTGAAGATGATGCAGCCCCAATAAATAAAATAAATAATCTATCAATACTGAAGCCCTGAAAAGCATTTTTAAACAGTGGCTATTTTCTTACCTTTCAGAAGCTTGCTGCTGTTTCTCCTGCTGCTTGGGACAGGGACTGTGTCTAGCTGTTTGTACAGCACTCTGCACAGTAGATTTCCAGTCACCTCTGGATTCCTTTGGTGCTTTTGTAATATGAGATAAGCAGAAATAAAGGCACCAATGACTGAAAAGTGAAGAATCAAGTGTAAAGCCAGAATCTCACCAGCTCTGCTTTTGTAAGGAACTTAATTTTCACACAGTTACAGCAGTTTGGGAATGTTCAGTAACAGAGTTAGAATTGAAGGTGATAATGATATGGACTGGTGCAGATTCCCCTGAACCATATGTGAGATCAGCAATCATAAATTCAGTTCAGTAGCTGTGAAAGTGCCTTGAATTTTTTTAGTTTACTTGTCCAGTGAGAACTCAAAATTATTAAACTTTTGCCAGCTACAGCATGTACAGGGTTTTTTCACAACTAATTTTCCCTTGTGTACAATTGGGATATTTTTAAATGCTCATGCTCAGTCATCTTTTTGCCCTCTGACTCATTTTGAGTTCTTGTTTTTATAATTTTTTCTCCTGTTTCCCCCAAATAACTCCACTCCAAAATTGTCTCAAAGTTTCAGGCAAAGCCTTAATGGTATCTTAATGCTTATTCTGACCTTAAAATACCTTGATTTCAGAATTTGTCAATGTGGTAAGGCAGGCTAGATTCAAGAAAAAAGAATAACATCTCCCCTTAGTTAATTGATTTAATATTTTAACTTAACAAAAACATAGCTTGTTCTGAAATGACTGGGGTTTTGTTTATCTTGCCTGGGTTTTCCTTTGGTGCAAAGGCATTTTCTTAAAGAAGTCATATCAAAAGGGAGACACTGGTGTATTTTCAAATCCTGGTGAAGATCCAGCTCTTGTTCTTGTCACCACTTATGAGAAGCAGTCACAATTCACAAGACAGCTTCCTCTTGTATGCTGAGATTCTTTGGTCTGTCTGCAGGGCACCATGGGTGGAGCACAGACTGCTTTCCATGTGTTTCTTGGGGAAGGAACCTTGAGGAATTCAGATTACCTGCTTCTCCTGATCGAGAACATCTTTTTCACTTTTACCACTAACTTTACAAGTGGCTCTAATAAGCCCAGGATTTTTTCTGCAGATAACAGGAGCTTTGGAGTGTAGGCTTGCTATTGTTAGCTATGTCCGTCTCTATCACATACTAGCTTATGATACTTGTAGAAAGAGATTACAGAAACTAGGAGAGTGGCATATTAGAATTATACTTTCTTAAACACATTTTTCAAAGGGTAACCTAGCCCACAAGCAGCAAAGGTAATAGGTGCGTGCTAAACATTTAATTTTTTTCTCTTTTAACTCAAATATAACCTTCAAGATGAGTCAAAAATATATTATCAGCAAATTTCATGGACCCATTTGGAACACTGCAGAGAACAGATTGAAAACACTTGCCTCAGCAGAGAGGATGACAGCACAGGGACAGTATCAGTGTGCTCCTGAGCCTGCACATCCCATCCTGTTTTAACTTCTTGTGCTGCCTTGTACCTCTGAATGAGGGCTTAGTTAGAGAGCCATAAAAGTCCAATGGGGTGGGAAAATTGAAAGGTTGGAAACTCACAACCAGTGATGTCAGTGATGCCTGTAAGATTAACTTATGCTTTACAGGGGAACATTTCTCCAAAAGGCTCTTTACATCATCAGATAGACTATTTCATGCTAGGGTAAGTACTTTTCAAGTATCGTCATCTAAAGGCTACATTTTGAAAGCATAGCCTCTGATGTGTACAAAAACACAGTGGCCAAGAGCACAGTTTGTGAATACATCATTGCTGGCAAACCTGGGGGATGTTTGCCAAATGTTGATGCTGTTAATAGAAGCAATAAGCCAATGATATAAAATAAGACCATTGCTAAATGAGAAAACTAGGGATTATTTGCTTAGTAGGCCATTTGTATAAGGAAATGCTTATTCAAGGTTGAAAATACATTTCAAAACTTCAGAAAAAAAATCTTGGAGTAAAAGCCTCCAATCTGCCATCACCATGTTTAGCACCAGAAATCTAGGATGCTGCTTTAAGAATAAGGTGGGAAGACGCTGTGTGGGCTGCTCTGCAGTACCATGACATCCCTGCTTACTTCTGTAGCTAAAAAAGCAAAGTCCCTTTGCCCCCATATTGATTGTTGAGAAGGGGTAACCTAAATGTACAACAAATGAACTGTACTATCACTAAGGGATTTCCAAAAGGGCATTATACTAGTGACTGTAAAAGCTGCATGTGGCAGACTGAAAAAACACACAAATCACCCTGTTTTATGCTGTTACAACTTTGACAGGCCCTCTCTTGGGGTGTTTGCTCCTAAGATGCATTAATTCTAGCACTTAAGCTCCCATGTTCAGTGAAATGGAGGCATGAACTGACCTTTCTAGAAGGAAAAGGTTAATGTTGAAAAACACTGATTTCAGCAATCCATCTTCTCAAGGTAACCCTAGAGTTTATGGTTTGCTTAACTATAGAGTGTTGCTATTCTCTTGAAAAATAAGTTTCTTTCTAAAGTGATCTGTGTAGATGAACCAGTATTCCCACTTGTAAACTGTTTGAATTTTAATTGCCTGTTATCTAGCTCATACGTCTTTGTTACCTGATAGCATGGAACAGATGTTGAGATGCATCTGCATCTTACATGCTGCTGAGGTGGCAGCCAGAGAGATGTTCTCATAAAATCTTTCTAGTAGTGCTTGCCTACGGTCCTTCTGGGAGGGGTGATGCATCAGGAGGTGACTATCGTCAATGGGATATCATGATGTCCTTATCCACTTTGCATCAGTTGTTTCAGTTACTCCAATTATATAACAGTGAATTAATCAGGCAACTGTCACATATAGAACTTTAATCGGGGTTGAGTCAGTAAATCTGAGCAAAGGAGAACTTGGGATTAGTATTAGGAACAATTCTTTATGGGGAATGTATTGAGTAGGAAAGTTTCACCAGAGAAAGTGTTGGAAAACACATGACTTCACTTACCTGAAGTGTTGTAGAAGATTATTTTTCCTTGGTGATTCAGAAGCATTATCTTATCTAACAGCTGGTGTCTCTGTTTAGTATCATCTGAATATTTTTTTTCCTGCAAGCTTGACATCTGAGGACAGTGGACTTTGTGACACCTGAAAGAAGCCTCTGGGCCTTGAAGCTACTAAGTTGCTCCAAAATACTTCACATCTGCCAAAAGCCTTAGAAGTACCCCTCATGGCTGCTCTGTGGTTCTGTGTTAAGCAAGACCTGTGTTTGCAGATCCTCCGGCTCTGGCTCCAGGTAACCCAGCCTCCTCCTTTCCAAAAGAACATATAATGGATATATGTGATATGGCTGGATTATAGATCACTACACTGGTGCCAGAAGTTCAATTGAAATACCAATACAAGGGTATTTCATCAGCTGCCTAGTGTGGTGCTCTGTGGCCACAAAGATCATTGCTCCATTGTCTTGCTTTAAATGACTGGGGCTAATCATGGTTCCAAACACTTCCATCAGGAGATTTTGCACCTTAATGGAGTGCCAGAACATTCATCCTGATACTATCTGACATATTTTTTCTTTCCTCAGCTTCATCCCATTGATTTTACCTTTTAAAAAAAAGAAATTTTACAGCTTTGTGTTTTTACATGCTCTGAATATGTTTAGGCTGTTCTCATGGTCCCCAAGTAGCCATTACCAGAAAATATTTTCTTCTTTTTACTTGCAGACTACATGCTGTGTTTAATTGTAAGCTTGTGGTTACAATAAAGATAATAAAAAGACATTTAAATTAGAACATATTGGAAAATATAGCCACGAGACAAGAAACCCAGGAACAGGAATGATAGGCCAAATCCAGTGAAGCTTTTCGCCTGTTAGGTTTCAACGAGATACTGCTGGCACTAGTGTGAAGCTGGGACTATACAACAGAGCTAAAAGCCAACATTAGAAGATGGGATCCCAAGTGCTTTGTTGTACACAAGCCTTTCTATTTGCATACATTGAAAGTCTTTTTATTTTCTGGAGGTACATCAGAGCAAGAAGTCCTGGCTGTGGCATACACAGAGATGGCCATTTGCTGCCTTCAGCCAGGGCTATGCTGGGATCACAGGCCATCACACAGTGTGGGATGGTGCTGTACATATTTCATCTTCTGTATGTCAATGACCATACAGAAGGTTTCAAAAAGCTCTCTGATGACTGACTGGGGGGGCAAGAGGCTGAAGGGAAGCCTGATTCGCCCGCGTGCACAGCAGCCCAGGAAAGGAAAATGGGCACAAAAGATGGCTTTCAACAAAAAGAAACACTGATTAGCCCAATGTTATATTTCTTCTATGTGTGTAGTAGCATCCTGATAGTAGACACTGCTTCTGTTAAAAGACTTTATTATATGCCTATGGATTTGAGTAGGTTTGGGTGTATAAATCTCCCTTTTGAAACTGATAAAAGGCAAATTGCAACTTTGAACAGAAACCAAGTAGCAACCTGGCTTGTAATCCAGGAGATCTACAGTTTATACATGGTGCCAAGAAAGCATTTCAAAAGGATCAAAGTGATTGTGGCAGAGGTGGCCAACAGGCTTGATGGGTATGCAATTTTACAAACACTGTGACAGTGTAAAGTACATCTTAACACTGATAGATATATTTTCCAAGACAGCCTGAGCCATTGATCCAAAAAGGCAAAAGGGGTTCTGAAATAACCAGAGCCTTTAAAACAGTTCTTAGGAGGGGGTGCATGCCTCAGAAATTAGACTGATCAGAGGAAAACATTTTAAACCAGCCTTTAAACAAGCTAGAAAAGGACTATAGTGTTCATCACTGTGTTACTTGTAATGTTTGTCAATTCTCTTATCCAACTGGCCTGTGCTCCTACATGACCACCCCTTGTACTATGTGCAAAACTTCTAACTAGCTTAACAACGTAGACTGCCCTCTGTGACCATTCCTGCATCTGTCAGAACAGCTTCAACTGACGTCCTATCTGTGCACAGGTGGGTCAGTTCTGAAGCGAGAACAACCTGAATGAGTTTCTGAATGGCCATGTCCTCAACCCCTGGAGCCAGTCAACACAGCAACATACACAGATTGTGCCTGTGGATTGATCTAGTTAGAGCAGGAGATGCCACAGGGAACCTTCAGGACTATTTGAAATTCACATCTGTGAAACTCTTGTGACAAGTAGTCAAATGCTTGGTTGTGCTACTGTCCAGAAGTTCAGCCAGTGACCTGTTTTTCAGCTGGCCCTGGAGTTGGTCTGGTGTCTCTCCATTGCAGAGACCCACTGGGGAGTTCCTGTCCCAGCCTTGACTAGCTGCTCTTCTCAGGAGCCAGGGAACTGTGGGATGGTGATGCCTGGTTGGTGGTGCTGGGACTGGCCAGCTACAACCAACCACACACTGGAAACTGTAAAGAGAGGCAGGAAGGTCAGTATCATGGCTACACACCCCTGGGGCAGAAGAGGCCAGAGTGATGCCCCAGTCCTCCTGGGGTAGAGAGGCTCTAGCGAGGGGTAACCAGGAAGAACCAGGTTTTCTCTTACCAGCGACCAGGACAGCACAGTCATCACACTCACGTGTGGGCACAATGTTCCTCAAAGTGAAGCAGTGTTGGTGCATGCCTTTGGCAGCATAGGAGGAGCAGAGGACCAGGTGTCATGGCCTGGGAAAGCAAATAGATTGGTGTTTGCAGCAGCCAGAGTTGGCAATGATGCAAGGGAAGCTGCAAGGACGAAGTGACCCAAGCAAGGGAGTGCCCAGCAGAGGTCCCTGAGCTGGTCCCAACTATGTGCCAAGAGGCTTTGGCCCCAGAGCCACTGGTGAGGTGACTAGCCTGGGCATAGCCCCAGGGGCATCCTCCATGGCATGAAGGGCCATGTGGTCAGTTCTGACAGAAGCATCCTCCTTCTCATTGCAGCTCAGCATCCCTGTGGGAAAGAACTGTCCCTTTCCCTGTGCCTCTTTACAAGACCTTCAGAGATGTGGCCAGACCAGGACTAAAACTGTCTTAGAGCTCTTCATGTATTTTGAATACCATTATACAGCTTTATGAAAATATTTCATCAACTCCTAGAGACCATCCATGGGGGAAATTTTTCTCTTCAACTGTCCTGTGCACTTCCTTGAAGACCAAACTGAATTTTAAAAAATTAATGATACTTCAAAGATTTCTATTTAGAATAGATATTTTCCTGTGTTGTTTTTCTAAAGAGTCCTTCTTTTGCAACCCCTTTTCCATTTCCATTTCACATTTTCACAAAAATAAAATTTTCATGAGAGATGTTCACTTCAGCAAGCCTGGTCAGATGACACAAACTTCCCATCAAATGCAGTCATTTTAAGATGAGCCAGAGAAATTTGAAGAAAAGCAATACATGAAGATTAGTAAAAATAAACTAGAAAAGTAAATATTGTTTTTCTTGTCAAAAACAGGCAAAGATTTTTTAAGAAATCCATACCTGGTTTGTTCCTTGTGCCAAATATGTTTTTATCCTCTTTTCAGAGTTTCTGGTGTGTCTGACTGAAATTGTCTTTTAGTGCAAAGCTGGTAAATGCTTTCCTGAACAAGGCCTTGCATTTTTCCTGGATATCTCTGGATCAACCCAACTTCGTACCACTTTGACTGTGGGGGACTTGAGGGCACCAACAGCCCCAGTGTTGCTGCCCAGCCTGAGACCCTATCACAGCTGTCTGCCAGTGTCAGTCCCTGCCCCAGCAATGCTGTAGCAGGGACAATCTCCAGCTCCCCACATCCCAGCCTAGCCTTGTCCCATCTCTGTCGCCTGATGCTGGCAATCCTTTGGCCTGCCCTGTTCCCTGGCTGGGATGGTGTGATGCGTCTTGCTGAGCCCTATGGAGAACCACCACTGCTCCCAGAGCTGCTGGCCCTTGCTGTGCCTTGATAATTATCCTGTTTTCATTTTATTAATCTGCCAAAGGGATATCCAAAAGGGCATTATACTAGTGACTGTAAAAGCTGCATGTGGCAGACTGAAAAAACACACAAATTTTATTAATCTGCCAAAGGTGTGTAATAAGACACAAAATTAAGATGAAGAGCTGTTGAGGACCAGAGGGTTGTGTGCTGGCGTTGTCCTGCCTTTCCTGTGTATCCCCATTGCAGTGATTCATGTCTTCTTTCGTCTACTTTATCCTAAAACCCAGTTTTACTGGATACTGGAAGGGGTGCACTCCTGCTGCTTTCATTTTTTCCTGTCTGAATTTTCATGACCTCAAGCACAGTAATTTAGACACCTGCTTTCTGGTGACTGCAGCAATGCCTCTAATTCCAACTCTGGTTTAAAATGCTTTGGTTTCTATCTTGGTGCTCCTGGAAATGCAAACATACTGGAAGCATGGTGGCGAAGGAACCAGTGCCAGATTTTTCTGCAATGTGTCTCTTTCAAATGAGAGAACATTTTTACCTAGAGACCTCAAGAAAATTCAGATGTGGCAATTCAGGACATGCAAAAAATATGGACCAATATCTATTTTAGGAGTCTCCAACCTTTGCCAGCCCAGTCACTGATACCCAGGAAATAGCATGGTGCTGCACTGGATGTTGTGTTTCGCTCCTCTCTGCTGTCTCTCCTTTAACATTTTAATTTCCTACTGCTATTATCAAAATTACATCAAGAGTTCTTCACCCAAGGCAGCATTTCTCACCACGTGAGCTATACTGAAAGGATTACTGTGCCAAGTGCTGGCAGTGCTCCAAGGTTTTTTTGCTGTGTCAGGACATCAGCCCTCTCCTTCTTCAAAAGACCTAAAAATAAATGCATTTTCTCATTACCAGCTTCATTCTGTAGGAGCTGTCAGCTCAGACCAACGTGATTGTTCTGTATTAGACCTTTCAAGTCCTTCAACATTTTTGTGACCTTTTTCTTTCATTGGCTGTTGCAAGGTGCATTTTGATTTGCTCTGACTCATGTGCTTAAAAACTGCTTCCGTAAACTCTTAAGTGTATATGAAACATCTTTCCACCTTTCATTTCCCTTGGCCTTATCCTCTTTCCGCTTGAAAAAAAAAGTAAAGGAAAAAGTTCCAATTTATTGTACCAATATCAACTGAGAGCTTATAGAATCATGAATCATACAATGTGTTAGGTTGGGAGGGACCTTTAAAGGCCATCTAGTCCAGCCCCCTGCAGTAAGCAGGGACACCTTTAACTAGGTCAGGTTGTTGAGAGCACCATCAAGCCTGACCTTGAATATCTCCAGGTTTGGGGCCTCCACTACGTCTCTGGGCAACCTGTTCCAGTGATCCACCACCCTCATATTGAAGAACTTCTTCCTAATGTCTAATCTAAATCTCCCTTTTTCTAGTTTAAAACCATTACCCCTTGTCCTATAGCTACATGCCCTTGTCAACAGTTCTTCCTCAGCTTTCCTACAGGCATATTTCATCTACCGTAAGGCCTCTATAAGGTCTCCCTGGAGCCTTCTCCAGGCTGAACAACCCCAACACTCTCAGCTTATCTTCATAGAAGAGGTGCTACAGCCCTTTGACCATTTTTCTGGCCCTCTTCTGGGCACACTCCCACAGGTCCATGTCCTTTTTGTGTCTTCATCTATTCCTAAGCCAGAAAATGTGAAATAATATCTCACTCTCATTCTGACTGTTACACCTGTGAGAACTAAGGTATACCTGTGAAATGAATCCCAGGTAGCTCTTAAACAAAAATATACAGACATAAATGCATCCACTTGTGCTCTTTACTGTTTGGTTACTGCTCCAGCTCATGCATTAGCAGACACAGTAAGACTATGCACTAATTGATTCCCATCTTTTGGGGTAGCTATTTGAGGCCCTTAGCTTTCAGTCAGACCTAGTGCCGTTTCCGTTTGGTAGTGAACAAGGGGATGCTTGCATTTGTGTCATTGGGTAAACTTGAGTATATTTTTTTGTCAGAAGTGAAGTGTGAATGCCCAAAGTACAAAAAAGCAACTGGGTTTTATGTATAAAAATTTGAGATGTAACAAAAGTTCATGCTGCAATAATGGGATTTAAGGCAAGCATGGTTTCAGGTGGCCGAACAGTAACACAGCATGGAAATCCTGCATGATGACACACGTTACTTGGAACTGTCTCTTTGCTGGGAGCTTGCATATTTTTTAGCAACCAGTTTTTATGGAAAACCTGTTTTTGTTCTACTTATGTAAGTATCTTCCCAGGAGATAACTTCTTGCTTCAGTGGTAACAACTTCTTTCTCTTCTGGTCTCCAGACTCTCAAAGGTATTATTTTCCCACAAGCCCAGGGAGTGAAACTACCTGACATGTCACATTTAAAAATTACTCCATTCCTGAAGAGCACATTTGATGCCCTTCTCTTAAAAGTAGAAGTCCTTTAAGGCTACTTGAAGTTGCATCGCTACTTTTGGAAAAATTGTGGGAATTTAACACAACAAAATTCTTTAAGAAGTGTGTGTCTTATTAGAAAAATAAGACAACAACATCATCAACAACAACAACAATAATAAAAGAATAGAATATACAAAACAAGTGTTGCTCAGCACAACTGCTCACCAACTAAAGCCAATACTCAGCTAGTTCTCAAGCTGAACTGCCTCCTAAGCTTACCTCCTGGTTATACATGGAACATAATGACATAAAGTATGGAATATCCCTTTGGCTGTTTGGGTCAGCTGTCCTGGCTGTGTCCCCTCCCAGCTTCTTGAGTGCCCCCTGCCTTGTCGTTGGCAGGGCAGTATGAAAAGCTGAAAAGTCATAGAATCATGGAATCACAGAGTGGTTTGGGTTGGAAGAGACCTCAGAGATCACCTTTTTCCAACCCCCTGCTATGGGCAAGGACACCTCCCACTAGTTCATGTTGCTCAAAGCCCCATCCAGCCTGTCCTTGGACACTGCCAGGGAGGGGGCAGTCACAGCTTCTCTTGGACAATCTGTTCCAGTATCTCACCACTTCACAGTGAAAAATTTCTTCCTTATATCTTGTCTAGATCTACCTTCGTCTAGTTTTTAGCCATTACTTCTCAGCCTATCGTTAAGGGCCCTTGTAAAAAGCCCTTCCCCAGCTTTCTTGTGGGCCCCCTTCAGGTGCTAGAAGACCACTGTAAAGTCCCCCTGGAATCTTCTCTTCTCGAGACTGAACAACCCCAACTCTCAGCCTGTCCTCATAGGGGAGGTGCTCCAGCCCTCTGATCGTCTTCATGGCCCTCCTCTGGACCTGCTCCAACAGCTCCACATCCTTCTTATGTTGGGGGCCGCAGAACTGGATATACCCCAGGTGGGGTCTCATGAGAGCAGTGTAGAGGAGGAGAATCACCTCCCTTGATCTGCTGGCCACACTTCTCTGGGTGCAGTCCACAGTTGAGTTGGCCTTTTGGGATGCAAACACACAGTTCCACCTCATGTTGAGTTTCTCATCAACAGACACCCTCAACTCTTTCTAAGGGCTGCTTTCAAGCCATTCTCCACCCTGTATTTGTGCTTGACCAATACTTGACTACTTGGCAGCGACTAAAACCAGTGATGTGCTATCAACATTATTCTCATCCTAAATCCAAACCACAGAACTATGCCTGCTACTGGAAAGAAAATTAACTCTATCTCAGCTGAAACCAGGACACTCCAGGACTGACCAGTACTATATTGAAGACCATATGCAACCAGCCTTTTTATTAAAGCTTAAAATGTGAGCATCAGGAGCTCAGAAGCTGAAGAGTTTTATTTCTCTCAGCTTTTCTAATTAATTACATAATGGACAGATTGAATGAGTAAACTGTCTGAAATGGCTGTTATGTGTTTTTCTGAGATTTCTTTTAGGAACTGCAGGAGAAAAGTTATGTAACTACAGGAAAAAAAAAAAAAGTGGGAAAACCACTTAAAGTACAGAAATTCTGATTTATAAATTGTTTCACCAGAAGCATTAGTGACTCATACTTTCATTTCTTTCACAGGAGATAAATCTGAGGTTGTTTGGCTCAGGCACAACTCTTCCCGGGGAAAAAAAGGCCAAAAGCCAATTCACAGAAAGACAAGTTGAATACTAAAACTCAAGATGACAATCTGACAGCCACTTGGCATCTGCTCTCAGATGGCAGCCAGCTGGCTTCTCACAACAGTATATGCACCAGAAACATTGTTAGGGAGAGCTTGCTGAGAAAGTCAATGCAATACATGCATAGATGCAACACCTCCTGTAAAGCTCCTCTTGTGCAAAGCCCAGTGGGTTGGTGCATCGCAGCAGCACTGCTCTAGCACTTCTCACAACACACGCACCCCCTGTATCTATAAAGAATTAACAGATTTGTGATGAGTGCTAATCAGTAGTAATAACCACCTGTTTGTCTGGGCTCCGTCCTGCTAATGTACAACGGTATGTAGCTTTATGTAAGGCAGGGCCAACCACTTGACTTCAAGGGTATTGAGACAGTTGGATGAAGGCTTCAGGCTGTTAGCTTTTTGGAAGTGGCATAGCTTTTGTTTGCACTGTGCCTTGCACAAGAAGAACTCGCCTATCATTGTGGTTCATAGTGCCAGTACAGTTATGGTTAGACCTTCTGTTGGGAGAAGGCAAAAGTTTCTGTCCCTGTTCTGGTCTAAGGACAGGCTGAATAACAGTTGGCATAGAAAGCAGTCATACTCTGCTCTGTCATGTGGACACCTCACAGTCCCACTGAATACAGCACTGAAAACGTGCTAGTGACAGTGGTGTGTGCTTCCCTTTATGTGTGTGTAAGCCATTATTCCCACTAGGTGTAAAAATGAGAGCAGGGAGAAGTCTACAAAGATCTTACTGAATTACAATGGGTATGAGAACTTTAAACAGGATTTTCTGTCACCAGCTGCTGTATGTGTATCAGCTTCAGGTCTTTTTCTGCATCCTGTCTGCACCAGCTTTTTCAAGTGCTCTTGTTTTTGGCTTTGAGAATCCCAGTTCCATCTCATTTACTGGTAGCTGTCACAGCCACACAATCCATCATTTAAGTATTTGTATGATCATAAATTCAAAGCAGAACTCTGAGAGCTTGCCACTTCTGGCAATTAACTTGGGATAAATAAAAGTGGTAAGAGGAGACATTAAGTTACGCACCTGCAGAAGACCGGCTCAGCGCTGAGTGCTCTCAACAGATGAGTGCATCTGAGGAAGTGCTAACTCTTATGTATTCCTTACAGTCTTTTTGTTGATGCACAAAAGATTGAGGGAAATAGAAGAAAAGGAAAATGCCTCTGTCTTTTGAGTCACAGTGGAAAATACGTGGGAATTGGGCTCTAGGAGAACACCGGTTATTCTCAGGATCTGCAGGAAAAGGAATATGCGAACAACAGGGGAACAAGCAGAGGATGATGCCACGAATAGAAATCTCCATCTGTGGGCTGGCCATGGCCCAGGCTGTATGACATAGCTTACATGGTACGGTGCCCATTTGGATTGTTTATATAACACCATAGGTGCTGTGAGTATTGTAAGAAGATGATGAGCTGTGTGACCAGAGCCTTGCGTTGAGAGTGAGACACATACAATCCAATGATTAGTTGTGAGGTGCAAACACAGCAGCACTGAATCAGACGAGAGACAAAGCTCAGGTAAAGAAAGAAACGTTGATCAGAGCCATAAAAATGGCATGAGTAAAGGCAGAGGATTGCTAGGTGGAGACAAAGTGCTGCAAAGTAAGAGAGGCAAGGGTGAGGACAGAGTAGGATGGAAAGAACAGTGAGATCAGGCAGAGCTATGTGTCCCTGGGAAGTGAAGTCACGAAGATGTGAAACTGGAAGAAAACAGGAAACTGAGTATTAGGTGTGGTGGGCTGGAGTATGTGCGTATAGTATGCAGCTGGTTACGCAGAAAAGCTGACCTAGGATACAATGTTTTCAAAAGGCATGGGAAAAAAAGAGAGGTAATGTAAGGACAAAAGTGTTTGCAGTAGATTGGATCAGTGCAGTAAATGTCTGGCATGATGAGCTCTGTGTGAGCTGGTGGGCACTGCTCACTTGGGGTGGGTTGGCTTGGGTTGAACAGAGTTCATGGAGTGGGAGGAAAAGGCAATGTGCTAGCATCCCCATGGCCATAGTTAAAGGGAGTAGGGAGAAATCTGTCCGTCACTCTGTGTCCTGCACCCCCTGCCCCTCAAAAGATCATTGAGTACACCTCAAGTCCACTAGGCTGTCAAGACCTCTCAAAACACCACCTCCTCAGAACTAGATCCAATCTTAGCTGTAACGGAGCTGGATTTAACCCACTAAACCCAATGGTTTCCTGAGGGACAGTATCACAGTTTTGCAGTTTCCCACCTGCACACATCCAGTTAAATGCCTCACTCTTAGAGAGAAAAAGCAAGCTTTCTGATATATATATAGGGCACAGCAGGGAGGCTAGATGCTGTGATGGGCTGGAAGCAATCGCTGTAGTCCTGCATTATCTCTTCTCCATACTATATTGGAGCAACTCTTTTCTCTCCCTAGAGAAAGCCATAAAAAGACTTTTGAAGAATTCCTGAAGTTTTTGCCAAAGGTAGAGCAGATCCTTTGGCTATTCAAATGCCGCTGCCTTTGGGAGGCAGAAGGAAGAAGTACAGCCAGGCTTGTATGTGGCAGCTCAGGAATGTCTGGGGGAGCAGTACGAACGTTCATGACAACTGCTGAACTGCAGCACAGAATTAGCCCTGTGCGGATCAGGAGTAATGACTATACCACAGACCTGGCGTCAGCTGAAGGGCACGGTATGTTCGAAAGCCTCGTTTACTGCACGAGTCAGGTCAGAAGAAGCCAGGAAGGAAATTGTTACGTGAGCATTTCTTCACTGTATTGTTTACAGGATACTCGGGGAAAATTTTGGCTTAATTTTTAGTAGTTCAAAAGGCAGAACCAGCATTGCTGAGAAAAAGAATTGGCAGCACTGAATTTGGCCATAGTGCAGGCAGATTTCCGTGCTGAGTGCCACAGAGATGATGTCTTTGTTCATCCCTTCGGTGGCCAGCTCAGGCCAGCAGAGCTATTCTGCAGGCTTTATCCTCTTGCATAAGTGGGGAAAAAATGAGACGCAACCTTGACCAGCGTAACTGAGCTGGGAGCAGCTTCCAGTTCAGAAACAGTTTTCTGGGAAGAACCGTGCAGTTACCTCGATGACCTGGTTTGTTTTGTGAAGCTTCTAATGTCCCAAGTTTACACTGTGGTTGTGATGCGGGCTGCCCACCCAGACTTGCCCATAGCTCTTTAGTCTGGAAACAGAGGCCATTTTATACTGACTAAAGTTTCCTGGAGAGGGAACAGCCTAAAATATTGTTTCTCTCATGCATGTATTTATATGGTGGCAACAGAAAGAGTTATAGAGTGTTGGCCTGATTCAATGTTCTGTTATAAGGAGCAGAGATATTGCATTAACCTGTATCACTCTCCTGTTCTTATACAATGTACTTTGACAGAAAGTTCAGAACATCTTTTGGACTAGCATTAATGAAAGAAGGAGCAACATCATTCAAACAATATTGGATTTAGATTTTCAGAAATCAGGATAAACTATTCCTCCAGCGGCCTAATCCTATTTGCTTCATTAAAGGCCTACTGCATTGCAGGAAAATGTGTTTCAGAGGACAAAATTCTTCAAACAGAAGGAAGTGGCTTTAGCCTTTTGTGCGTGAGAAAAAGGCAAAGAAAAAGATTATAGAAAGCAAATTATGACACATTTGTTTTGAATCCTTTAAACAGCTCTGGGCATAGGCTCTATTTTTCAGCATTTAAATTTTTTTTAATGTGCTACAAGAGAACTGGAAAGCAGCTGATACTATTGATGCTTTTCTTTCTGTACAAGGATGGTTTACTAATTGCTGTTAGTGCTCTGGGTTAATGGCTTACCCTTCCAAAAAAAGGGAGTAGGGATTTTTAGAGTCCCAGAAAAATCATCTTGGCTTGATCCTTCCGGTTTTAAGCCCAAGTTGAAAATCTAATAGTAAGAATTGAAAAAAAAAGTCATTGTATTAAATAACAGCAAAAAACCCAAAACAGTTGTGTGCCTCAATTCATTTAGTCAAATATAAGCTAAATTTTAAAAGCAAAACAATCACAAGGATGCTTCATTATTTCAGTGACATACTAATTCCATTAAGTGCAGAGCTAGGGTCATTGAACTACAGCGTTTTGGTGAGTAGACCACTGTCAGCTACCTCTTTTTGCTGAGACTTCATTGTTATACCTTGTCACTTCTTCTGGGTGCACCTCTGGGAAATAACTACATTTTAATGATACATACCAGGGTAGACCTGACCCTGCTTCCTGAAGCTCACTTTATTTCTGGTCATTTTTTAATGAGCTGTCTTACTGTGCTGGTTTTGTCTGGGATGGAGTTAATTTTCTCCGTAGTAGCTAGTATGGGGCTGTGGTTTGGGTTTGCGTTGAAACCAGTATTGGTAACACAGGGATGTGTTTGTTATTTGCTGACCAGTGCTTACACAAAGCCAAGGACTTTTCTACTTCTCACCCCACCCAACCAGAAAGTAGGCTGGAGGTGCACAAGCATCTGGGAGGGGACACAGCCAGAACAGCTGACCCCAGCTGATGCAAGGGATAGTCTGTACCATATGGGGAATGGGAACTGGGAAGTTGGGGAATGAATCCCTCGTGTTGCTTTGCTTGTGTGCACAGCTTTTGCTTTACCCATTAAACTGCCTTTATCTCAACACATGAGCCTTCTCACTTTGACTCTTCTGATGTGTGTCTTGAAGGAGATGGTATTTGCCCTTAACATTGCATATGTGATTGCCTACTTGCTTGGGACTAAATTCAATAATCCTAGGAGGTTTCTTCTTCCATTTTTTTTACCCAAATTCATAGATCATTAAATTAACAAACTGAATGCAGGTCTGGAGAAGTCTAGGTTATTCTCCTGGCCACTACTCCATCCTTTCTCTCCTGCCTAACCAGATCTGTAGAAGCAGACAATAGAGAAAAGCTGTAAGACCAGCTGAAAAGAACTGTGAATGGCCTCTCTTTTGGAAATGGCCATTTGTTAAACTCTCTGCTGCATAGGCACTGATTTGTCTTGCTGAACACCTTCTTCACAGACCTTGTGAAATGAGCCTACCCTGTTCTTGAGATGCATCCAAATCAAGATATGTTAATTTAAATTAGAACTTGAGGACCTCCAGGATATGCAGTTGGAAATTTGCCTTTATCAGTCCTGTGAAACTAACTCTTAGGCTTCGGTTTTCATCCACAGCTGAGGATCCTGAGTTAATTGTGAGGAAAATATACCGATCAAAATTCTGCTTAACCTAATATACCTGATGTTCTATCAAGTTCCTTTGACACTTATCAGCAGAAGAACAGAGCACATTCAAGAGTTGTGCCTTGACTGTAAATCCTTCATAGTTACTTGTTATGGCTATTTGTTCATAGTTACTTATGGCCAGCATTTAAGCCAAACAGTGTCCTTTCCAATCACTAAGTATTTCAACTTATTCACTGCCTCTGTGCATTTCAACCACAGCCTGCCATCCTTGGGCTCTGAGACCCAAGCAGTTGCAGTGGCTACACACGCACTAGAACCTGATAGGGAAAGTGGGAGAAGGAATTGAGCCTCAACCCAGAATTGTTCATAAAATGAAATCCATTTAACAGTGAGAAATGACCTCATATCCTTTTTCTTGACCCATTCTTTTCCTCTGAGATCAATAAATAAAACAAACACTGTGCAAGAACTTTTGTCTTTTCCAGTTTGACTTCTATTTTATGTTATTCAGGGAGGCAGATGCATATAGTCTGACAGGAGGCATTAAGCTCAGTGCACATTTTTCAGTTCAAAAGCTTCACCCCGCTTTAAGCAAAATACTTCAAAAAGAGGAGAGAAAGAACGATTGCCTTTTGCAGCAAACTTAGCAAACATTTTTGATACTCAGGGCACTTTCTTTCTTGCACATCAAAGGAAAATATCACTCTTCATTAAAGATATGAATTAACTTATCACAGGATCTAATTGATATTTCGATTCCAGCAAATAACACACTTACTTTTTTGTTCTACAGCTGCATAATATCTGACAGCTCACTGAACAGTCAGTGTTGTGGAGAAATCACAATCAGTTTTGTAAAGCCTGTCAATCATTCAAAAATTCAAGTTCTCTTTAGACAGAAAAAGACTGTCACTGAACTATATAGCACGCAGTGAGTTTTAGTCTCAGGCAAAGCCAGAAATATGTGAGGAAAAATAAACACCTGAACAAACAATTTCTAACTACGTATTTTTAGCACAAAAGAAGGTCATTCAACTGATTGATTCATTCTCCAAGGCAGTTATCTCATTTTTAGCAGGAGCTTCGGGATTTTGATGTAAGCAGAAGCCAGGGGTTGTTCCTGTGCATGAGCTTAAAGTGGGAGTTAAGCCTTGAGCATTCAAGGCTAGAGGACATGGTTTGTTTTTTAAAGGGTGGGAGAGGAAGAAAGTGGAACAGATTAGGTCTTCTTCCAGAAATTCAAGCTTACTTATTAATTGTCATATGACAAAAACGACAGTGGCCTCTGTGGAAAATTATCTGACACGTGCTTCAGTCCCTTGGAATCTGTCTTGTTTCTGTGCAAGTCTGGTGCTGGTGTCTCTGTACAAGTAAAACAAGAAATAGAACCTAGATTAAAGGTAATTTTATGACAAAGTATTTAATTAGATTTCAGAGAACTGGTTTCATTTCAAGGGTCTGCTACATCCTGTGTGGACTTGTACACATCTCTCTCAAACTCACATTCTTAACTTTGCAATGGGGAAATAACATAATGGTATGATATGTGAAACAGTGAATGTTTGTGTGGTGACGGGGCTTTAAAAATACAGAACAGCAAAAACAGCACCACCTCCAGAATCTAAAATTAACCTAACCATGTCATAGAAAGGCTGCGTAAATAGCAGGGGTTTTTTCTCGGTTTACATCCTTTCTGTTAAAAAAAAAAAAAGAAGACTGAAATGTGTTCTGTTCATTTACATTTGAGTTATCCCAGCTTGAACTGCACTGAGGAATGTCTCTTTGCCACAGGTCAAATTAATGTTTCCCTGGGAAAATGCCTGAGTTGCTAACAAAAGGCAGAGCACTGATTCTAGAGTGACAGTCTGTGCTCTTGAGAAGAGCTGGTTTGTGAAGATGAGGCAGTGACATACTTGTGTTTGAACTTCAGACAAAGACTTGCATTCTGCAAGAGGAGTTTCCAGAACGTGATGTTTATTCTAGTCTGTGAAAATGTAGAGGAAAATGTAGCTCATCACCCAAGGTGAGTTCACATCTTGATTCTGATTAAGGTCTGGAAAGATTAACATCCAAGGTCCTAGTAAACTTTGGCCACAGCTCCCAATTGAAAAGAGCATCCTTCATTTGTTCTTCTGCCATTGTTCTGTTTCTGTCCTTTTTTTTTCTTCTCAGAAAGGTCCAGACTTGGTTCAATTCTCATTTGCAGGACTGCTAGAATTGCTGAAATATGATAACAAAAATAATGGGTTACTAGTGCAGAGGAGAAAGTACTGACCCATGTACACCTTTGTATTCCAAGTCCTAAACTGCTTCTCCTTTCATGTGATACATTATTCTACTCTAGTACTTTCCACCAAATTTGGGTGTCTTATCCTGCTGGTTTTATATTGCCCCTACCAGTGTTGTCTTCTCTCCCTCTTCACTACCTCAAGCAATGGCCTTCTGCTGCTGCCTGGGCCCTTCTGGCTGAAGGCCAGAGTGGTTCCAAAGAATGTTTATCAGTGCCTGGCGATGTTCCCGTGCCTCAGCGCTTTAAAACTCTGCACGAATGGGGGACCATGGGTTTTGAGGGTAGCTCAGGTCTTTGGACAGCCAGAGCCCAAGATGAAAATACCATCTGTAGTTAACAGGTGGGATAGTAGCAAGAGCTGGTGAGCAAAGTGGACTGCATTCAGCCTGTGAAATGTGGCTGA
Source organism: Hypotaenidia okinawae (assembly GCA_027925045.1). NCBI lineage: Eukaryota > Metazoa > Chordata > Aves > Gruiformes > Rallidae > Hypotaenidia > Hypotaenidia okinawae. The sequence continues at coordinate 68,360,143 of BSDF01000002.1, forward strand.
TAGAAGCTTGTGGAGGTAGCCTGAGATCCCTAATTTTAGCGGGGACCTGGGAAGTAGCAAACATGCCGATGGCCTTGGGGACCGGGATTTGGGAGCAGCCTGAAGTCTCCCCATGGGGTAAAGATTCAATATCTGCAAAGGCCCTTGTGCCAGGGCTGGTGGAAGACCTAAGTAGCCATTCAGCTTGGGACCTGCTTAATGAGGCTAAGCCAGGAATTGTTTTGACTGAGTGTCTGGACTGGGATTCTTTGAATAATACTGTTGCTTTTCTCTGCAGCCTCTTACAAGCTTGATTGTTCCCCCAGAGACATTTTGAGACCAATCCCGTGAACATATTTTGAGCTTATTAAAAGCCTGTCTTAAAACTGGCACATACAAGCAGCAATCAATGAAAACCTGGCACTGGTACACTGAACCGCATTGTACTGGCCATAATATTGATGTTTGCTGAATATTTACAGCATTAAAGCAACAGTTCATTTAAAAGAAGCAAGTTGGAAAGAAGCTTACACTGAAAGCAGTAAGTAAATTATATCAAATACCATATGAGCTTTGATGCAGCATAAGTAAAGCATTAAAGACAGCTAGAGCTGTTTTGATAAAAGATCTGTGTGAGAATTCTGCATAGAAGTTAGTGAATTCACAGGTTTTGGTAACTAAAATTTTTATTTTCCCTTAAATTGGTGCTTTTCAGAAGGCAAACTGATTCGGAATTGTGTTGAGCAAGTGTGCACAAGGGTGTGAGTGCTTCATATCACCTTGTGGATGGATCCAGCTCTGGGTCTAGAATGTCATTTGACTGCTGTGTGTCAGAAAACAGGACACATGGGGTTTTGGCAGTAAGAAGATGGAAGAATAAAATTGTACTCAAGAAAGCAGCTCTTCTCCTGATTGGAAAAAATTCGATGTATTCTCAGAAATGAAATACAAAGAAAACCTTTTCCCCAGCTCCGGTACCAATGATAAAATGTAGGGTAGTTGATAAATACAAATGATTTTTTAAATTTTTTTTTTGTCAAACAATGTGGCCAAATATTTTCTGCAATGTTTTTATTACTGTACACATATAATTTCTAGCTAGGCAAGGAAAATATCCATTAGAAAATATGCATTGGGAGTCTTGTTTTTATTTTAGTATTGAGAGGAAACTCACCTCAAAAGTGACGTCGTATCAACAGACGAGGAGAAGGCTAAGGTACTCAACAACTTTTTTGCCTCACTCTTCTCTAACATCAGCTCTGCTCACTCAGTCAGTGGACAGCAAGATGGGGCACAAGGGGGTAAAGCCCCTCCCACTGTAGGGGAAGATCAGGTTTGTGACCACCTGAGGAACCTGAATACATATAAGTCTATGGGACCTGATGAGATGCATCCCAGAGTCCTCAGGGAATTGGCTGATGTGGTTGCCACACCACTCTCCATCATATATGAAAAGTCGTGGCAGTCAGGGAAGTCCCTGGTGGCTAGAAGAAGGGCAACATTGTGCCCATTTTTAAAAAGGGTAAAAAGGACGACCCAGCAAACTACCAACCTGTCAGATTCACCTCTGTGCCTGGGAAGATCATGGAACAGATCCTCCTAAAAGCTATACTAAGGCACATGGAAGACAGGGAGGTGATCCAAGACAGTAAGCATGGCTTCACCAAGGGCAAATTGTGCCTGACCAACCTAGTGGCTTTCTATGATGGGGTGACCACATCAGTGAATATGAGAAAAGCAATAGACATAATCTGTCTGGACTTCTGTAAAGGCTTTGACACGGTCTCTCACAACATCCTTTTCTCTAAACTGGAGAGATACAGATTTGATGAGTGGACTGTTCAGTGGATAAGGAATTGGTTGGATGGTTGCATCCAGAGAGTAGTCATCAATGCCTTGATGTTCAGATGGAGAGCTGTGAGAAGTCTTCCTCGGGGGTCTGTACTGAAACTGGTATTAATTAATATTTTCACCAATGACATAAATGGTGAGGTTGAGTGCACCTTCTTGCAAGTTTGCAGATAACACCAAGCTGAGCTATGCAGTTGACACACCAGAAGGACAAGAGCAATCTGTTGAAGCTGGAGAAGTGGGCCCATATGAACCTCATGAGGTTCAACAAGGACAAGTGCAAGGTCCTGCACATGGGTCAGGGCAATCCTCGTTATCAGGCTGGAAGATGATGTGATAGAGAGCAGCCCTGCAGAGGACTTGGGGTGCTGGTGTTTGAGAATCTTGACATGAGCTGGCAATGCAGCCCAAATGCCCAACCATATCCTGGGCTGCAACAAAAGAAGTGTGGCCAGCAGGTCAAGGGAGGTGGTTCTCCACTTCTACTCTGTTCTCAGGAGACCCCCACCTGGTTGGTATACTGCGTCCATTTCTGGAGTCCCCAATATAAGAAGGACATGGAACTGTTGGAACAGGTCCAGAGGAGGGCTGTGACAATAACCAGAGGGCTAGAGCATCTCTTCTATGAAGACAGGATGTGAGAGTTGGAGTTTTTCAGCCCAGAGAAGAGAAGGCTCTGGGGAGATCTTATAGTGGCCTTCCAGTACCTGAAGGGGGCCTACAAGAAAGCTGGGGAGGGACATTTACAAGGGCATGTAACAACAGGATGAGGGGGAATGGTTTTAAAGTGGAAGGGGGTAGATTTAGATTGGGTATTAGGAAGAAATTTTTCACTATGAGGGTGGTGAGGCACTGGAACAAGTTGCCCAGGGAAGTGGTGGATGCCCCCTCCCTGACAGTGTCCAAGGCCAGGCTGGATGGGGACTTGAGCAGCCTGGTCTAGTGAGAGGTGTCCCTGTCCATGGCAGGGGGATGGAACTTGATGATCTTTAAGGTCCCTTCCAGCCCAAACCATTCTATGATTCTGTGATTCTAAAAACACTGAAAATTACAAAGTCAGCACTTAAAACTTCCACTTTCAAAATGCTTTTTGTATGCATATATCAAAGAGCACTATAAACATCAAGCTCCATATATGTACCTAGGATAATGCATCAGCTTTCCCAGATGGGGAAATGAAAGGCATAGAGCAAATGAACAACTTTCTCAGGATTGTACAGTCAGTCGGTGGCAGAGTCAGGAATAAAGCCTGAGTTTCATAATTTTCAAGCCTTCTTTTAAGCATTGTGCAGAGATCCAGTCAAAACCTCGTTTTCCAGAACTCATTTTTCTTATGATTATCAGTGCCTACCTACTATTTATGATGCACAAAAAGTACAGTCAGAGGGTAATTTACAATGAACTCCAGGTTCTAGACACAGGATTTGAAAGTTCCCACCCTGGCAGTACCTTCATGTGCAACCCTGTGCAAATGACTCATTAAAACCGACCCTCGCTCCAGCCTCTGAAAACATTTCACTCAGTCTCAGAGGCTCCATGACATTTGAACTGATTGTCTATTGGGATATTTAGAGTATTTATGTACTCTGTAGGACATAATATTTTCACATTGCTGCGTCTGGACTCCATCTTTAGTGTCCTGGAGAGAAGGGAGGAAAATCCCTGCCTGGGGAGCAGTGAGGTTCAGTTCACCCGCTTCTGGGAGAAATGCTTCCCTGCTTTTGCCTTGGCACATGGGAAGGAGCTGGCTGTGGGATACTGGCCTGGGCATGGGGAGCTGAGGGAGAAGAAGCTGTGCCCACTTCACTCGCTAATCAAAAATAATCACTGAAGTGCCAAATTACGTTATTAGTCACCACCATGAGAGCGTACCTGAACACGTTGTGGAATGGTTAAATAAAATATTTAAGGGAATGGACCTGGCATTGGCATTTGGTCCCAAAAGAATGGGCAAGGGAGAAGTACATAGAGAAACAGATTCTTTTAGCCTTTGTTCCAGGACTCTGAGTAACAACAGCAATAGGAGGCAGTGGGTTTTTTTCCTACAGGAGGTGTCCATTTGGGTCTTGCAGCTAGTGGCTATTCTTAGATGATTTTTGTGGTAATATATTTTTCTAATCCTATCTGAGTACCTGGGGTTTTTTTCTGAGATTAATGGCTCACAATCTCTGAGACACTTATTTAAGATGCAGGAAGAAGAATGTATCTGCCAGACACATCTGTGCTCTGCAGTCTAAAATTGCCTCCTGTTGTGAGAAAGACAGAAAGAAGTGGCTAGAGCACACTTGAGCTGCTAACGAGCTGCTTTGTAACCTTGCCCCTGGCATTCACTAGTTGCCATTTAAAAGGCAACTTTTACTGAGCTGTTGTTGGGCTGCAGTGTGGTATTTCCTATTCTAAGTGGTGCTGTCAGGAGCTATATGGTTCAAGAAGCCTTGTTTTTTCTTAAAGGATGCTTCACCTGCACAAAAGCAGTTCTGCTATCCATTGAGGTCTGTTACAACTGCATTGGAAACCTTTCTAATAGCGAACTCGTTTTCAGGGAATCTAATTCATATTTGAGTTTATTTCCTCTGGAAGTGAGACACTGACAGCACTGACTAAAAATAGGCATTTTATTAGACAGGGATTGTGATGGGCTTGCTCCCTTTCAGTCACGCATCGTAAGTCTCTATGGAAGGCATAGAGAATTGGAGGCAGATTTTGCCTAGTGATGCATAGTGATTTGTTGGATGGCTGTTATCTGCATCTTGAAGAACTGGTTCCGATGTCTTGCAGGGTCTCCCGGAATCCCATGCTACTAAAACAAACTCTCTGTTATGAAAAAGCTGCACCAGACAAATGTATAGGGAAGCCCAGCTGCACAATGCCTAGTTCCTGCTAAAATCTATAATAGCTGAGGATCTAGATGTTCATACAGGGCTGGGCCAAACTGACAGAGCGTGAAAAGGAAGCAGCTGGGGTGTGCCTACTGTAGCAGTGCTTGTTCTTCAGCTCCCAATTCAACTTTATCAGACTGCAAGCCACAAAAAAAAATTTTCTAATACCTATTTCATAATTTTCTGCATCTGCAAACGATTGTGAAACAGAAGGGTCAGAGGATTCTTTGTTTTTCCCAGCTATTTTCAGACTGAAAACTGAAGTCACTGCTGTGACTGCAGTGCAAGGTAGGGCTCCCTTGACTGGCTCAGACAGCAGCAGCTGTCCAGCCTTGGTAATCCAGAGAAGGGAAACGAAGCTGTTAAAAGGTCTGGAACACAAGTATTACAAGGAGTAGCTGAGGGAACTGGGACTGTTTAGCCTGGAGAAGAGGAGGCTCAGAGGAGACCTTATTGCTCTCTACAACTACCTGAAAGGAGGTTGTGGTGAGCTGGGGGTCACCCTCTTCTCACAGATAAGTAGTGATAGGACAAGAGGGAATGGCTGCAAGTTGCACCAGGGGAGGTTCAGGTTAGAAATGAGGAGAAATTTCTTCTCAGAAAGAGTGGCTGGGCATCGGATCAGGTTGCCCAGGGAGATGGTGGAGTCACTGTCCCTCAGGGTGTTTAAGGAAAGGTTGGATGAAGTACTTAGCACCAGCCTGGCACCAGCTCCCTCATCAGCAGAACCTCAGCAGTATTTTCAGCATCTGTACACTGATGAGCTGTTCAGATCACATAGCCCCCGAGTCACCTGGGGATGTTGCTGCAGGCAGAAGAGAGAAGCTCACCAATATCCAAATATTGAAGAAAAACATCTGGAGTAGGTAACATGGTTCTTCCTCTCTCCTCACTCTTAATCATTTTTGGCTGGAAGTTCCAAGTAACATTTTTCCCAAAATGAGACTAAATTTTATAGTATATAATATTATAATTTTATAATAGTCGATTTACACTTTGCAAATGTTTTGCCATTTCCAAGCAGAGTTGTTTTGTTGTTTTTTTAATTACATTTTTTGTTGATTGCAAAAACACCAGCAAGGAGTTGTAGACATGTCAGTTTACAGAGTGGATGAATACAGCTTGACAAGCTCCAGGGTATTGATCATGTATGATGAAGAAGGTTCTAAGAGGTAGGGGGTAATCTGCAAGGAACAAACCTTGCAAGCTTTCTGAGCACAAAAGCCCTGTTGTAGTCTGCAGTGCCAGCGTAGGTTCCAAGTTAAGTGGAAGGGGAAGAGTGGGAAACTTTCCTTTTTGGGATACATACAATTTCCTCTTTTACATTCGTAATACAATTGGGGTAATTGAATTGGATGGGTGCTCTGTTTTCCTCCATAATGATCCCATTCCTACACTGAGATAAACTACAGGCTTTAGGCCTCATGGTTAGTCCCCTTGGAAACCAGATTATTTCCTTTTAAAACAGAGCACACCAATTATCCTCTAAATAGTTTCGATTATTGTGCTTACCCACATAGCAACAAAAGATGTATTATTCACCCTATCATGTACAGTCAAGCTTCAGCCTTACAGATACTGGCGGATCTCTATGAAGGACTTGTGCAATAGCCTCCATCACCCATACAACTAAACAGTCCAGAAGCAGGGATGATATATATTTGGTATATTAGCGTTGTGCAGCGTAGCTTCGTTTTAGGTCACCTGTCAAAGGTCCCATGTTCTCAGCAGTCATCGCGTTTGCAAACGGTAGTCGGCCTTCTGCATAAAGGACCTCGGTGTTAAGGAGGGTAGAAAGAACTCACCTGACATTAACACTCAGATCTACAAAGTCACTCTGGTTCCTAACACCCACTGACTGCAGAGTAACTTGGATATTTCAGTGCCTGCAGGAAAATATGTGCAAGAGAGATTTTCAGAGGGTTTTTTGCAATGTGAACAGACAAACGAGTACTGTTGAGTACTCAGACAGAATTGCTCTGTCTTAGGAGAATGGTTTTGATTTTCTGTGCGCACAACTCTAACATGTGTATGGAGACTACAGCAATCAAAGCTGTGTGAGATTTTAGTTGATGTTTGATCTTTAAAAATTTTTCTATTAATGTATCCGCTCTTGGAGTTACTGGTGGAGAAACAAAAAACTTCACCTGACATTTTAGGTATTGAAAAATGCCTTATTCAGTGCTTGTTCGTATATTGTGAGGCTCCTCAGTAGGCAGAAGTGTTTCAGTAGTTAAGACTTCTTTAGCTTGACACGGTATTCATGACACTAGTTACTACAAACACACAGGGAAAATACAGCCCTTCCCCAGAGACTGACAGTCGACTGTCGAAACATTTCTGTCTTTTATGGTTTCAGAACAATAACATAAATGTTAGGATTGAAGACATACAATTTCATCTTTCATCAGAAGCCTTTCAGTCTTTCAGGGAAAAGGCACTTTAGTTAGAGGAGCTTTGCCTTCCTTTGGAAGACTGCTTGGGGTTCAAACCACACACCCTCAGCCATGTTTACAAGAGCATAACTCTCCACATTTTCTTCTCTTCTTAGCTGGTAAAAGGTGTCTAATCTACATGGCAACAGCTAAGATAACACCATATTATTAAGAAAAAATCCACTGGGTCTCTGTTAAGCTGCAACCAGTTATGCCTGGACCCACAGGCAGTGATTCTGATTCTGCAGTCCTGTCTCTTCCCATTCTGTTTAAGACATAATCATGAAACACTTGCATTGACTTTGATGATGCTGTTGCTGAGCTCATCTGTTGCCACTGAAGTTGTGGTGTGAATAAGTGAGCCCAGAGGCGGGAAAAAGAGGTTCCTCACTTGCTAAAGATGGAGTCCTGCAAGCTTCCTTCAGAGCCTGTTGGCCGTGTTAAGGGGAAAAAAGACACTGAGTGTACACCTCCATATCCATATGTAACAAGATTCTTTCTCTTTGGGGTATTTATTTATGGTAAGACATCGATATTTGGTTCTGACTGCTGTCTACAATGCAGCATGTGCCTTTGCCCCCTAAAATCCTTTTACAGTTCACTTTCTATGGCGAGCAAGCTGCATGGACCTCAGTCGGCTACTCCTGTGAAAGGTCTTTATTTGCACAGGATTTGCTTCCCTCCTCTATCATTTTCATATTCAGAGGATGATTAATTTGTCTGGCTGCCTCTCTCACCCCACTGACCCTCATCTCTTCCAGGTGAACTGCCATGGCTGCCATGTTAAAGTAGCTTGCTAATCCCCATCAAAAGAGCTCAATTAGAGAAATGCGGTTAAAATGGCAAATGCAGGAGTGAGAGAGAACATGTTTGTGTGTGAATATGACATTATACATCAGAGGCCTACAAAAGACTGAGGTGATAATTGCCTGTCTAAAAAGCTGGCAAATATTTTAATGCAGCCTGTGCCCTTACGTGGCACTGTCTGCCTCACTTGGTGACAACTATTGCTCAGGGATTTGTTTCAGTCATACTCCCTTGGCTCATTTTTTACAGTCATTTGAAAACTAACTAACATGAGCAGGAAGGGACAGTTTATTACAGTAAGTGTGACTTACCTGCAAGGAATACCTGGGTGTTTTGTTAACTGAGCCTGGTGTGCTCCTTCTATCCTTGCACAGTCCCTAAAAGCAGTTTCTGTTGTTTTTAAAAGACCTATGACTTTATTCTCTTTGACCTGTGTTGTTTTTCCTTATGTTCCTCTCTACTAAAATGTCCCTGGGGTAATGGTGATATGATCAGAGGTGCTTGCTATTGAGCTCTTGCCTTTAATTACCCCTGAAAATCCTTCCCTACACTTCTGAAACCCTCTTCCTCTATACACTCGTGTCAACATACGCATTTGCCTGACAGTCAGCTTCAGAGAGGTATCTTGGCTCTTAGGAGCACATTAAAGGGTACTCAGACCAAATATGTGTCTTGAGACATAAAAAGCCACCTTGATTAGATTAAAGTGTCCTTTAAGCATGGGGAAGGCAAAACAGCTTTAAGAAGGGGGATGAAAATACAGTGACTTCTAGGAATAATACCTTTTTTCTAATTAATTAAGCATTCTGCCTTCTAGATCTTCACAATGGAAAGCACTGTTTGGGATAGGATTTAGTAGTACATGATTGATTTTACCCCAGAAAGGATATTTTGGGCTCTTAGTTGTAGCATTTTCAGCAGTTCCTGGTTCAAAAGCACTGCTCTAGGGCACCAATCTTCACACTGCTTTAAGGCACCAATCTTCACCTTTCCTAAATCCAATAGTTGTTTATTTTCCTTTAGGTAGAATGTGTACTGGCATCTTGGACCCATGGTCCCTATTATCCAAATTTGCTCCTCTATCTAGCAGTCATATGACTTTCCAAGGTCTTGAATTATTTTTAGGTCTTTTTTTTATTTTCCCTGTCTCAGAAAAAAAAATAGATTAACTGGATTTTTCTTAGATAAGGTAGGATAGAGGAGACATCCTTGCTAGTGCAGAGGGAGATTATTTTGTTTTATATCTGCTTAGGATGGAAATCTTTTAAGTGGATACATGTCTTACAGGCTGCAGTCACTCACAGCATTCCCTGAAAGGAACAAGGCAGGGATGTGTCATTTTCTCATGCTCATCAGTCAGAAATCTGCTAGCAGGACCACACGATGATCGAATCCCATTTCGATATTACAACTGCATTATGATGAGGGTAAGCAGATGCACATGGGTACATAAAGGGTTTTTTTCTTAGTGAAATCCACTGAAAATACACAAATCAAATAATTTTAAACTCAAATGTTAACTACTAAAAAATTAGATTGATCAAAAGTATGCACGGAGTGCCACCAAACTCAAATTGTTTTAGCAAGCCCCTCCCCTTATTAAAATTAGATTTTTCAAAACATGCTTCCCCCTCCCAAAAAAAAAAAAGATTGTTCCACTTAGACATGTAAAATGATGAGAAAAAACCCCAAATCTATAGAAAACATAAATTTAAAAGTAAAATATAAGGGTTTTAAACACAAAACAGTTTTCTGGGAAATGGAAAAAGAAAAAGACCTTTCAGATCAACCTAAAATTAAGTTATTTTCCACTTCTGTTCAACCACAGTACAACTTCCTGCAGCAAGATAGCAGAACTGAGAAGTCTGTGCTAGTGCAGTGTGAAAATGTTTGAGATAGCTTGAAACAGTATATGGTAAGCACTGAAAGCAGCCTGATCATGCCAGAATGGAAGCCTATTGAGCTGTTTTACACTGCTTGCTTTTACTCGACTCAAGTTTCTTACTACACTACAGGCTGTTGAATAAATACTCCTCAACTGGTCAGGTGCAGATTGCTCTGGACCAGTTGATTTCAAGATAAAAAAATGTTTGCTCTTCCTCTTTCTTAGGTAACGAAACAGCCTCTTAGTTTGTCCTGCAAGAATTTGATTTGTTTCCAGCAGTTCCCCTCTTCCTACTAAGACTAAATCTAATTAATTCTCCTTTTCGTCTTAGCCTGTCCATTCAGTAGTCTGAGCACAGAGCGAGCTCTTTACAAAGTGTCTAACACATTTAGTTGCTTAAGTCTTTCTTTAACAACTACAAAAAAAAAAAAAAGCTTTTCATCTCCAATATTTTGGTTTACCTCCAGGTAAGCTATTTCATGGACTCTCACATGTACCTAATAGGCACTGCTTTAGGTACTCTCTCACTTGACTTGCCCTCCTTGCCTGATATCTGTTTCCCATAAACAATTAAACAAAACAGGAAGGGCTTTTTTATACTTCAAGATAGAATAATGTGGGAACAGAACAGGACAAGGGATTGATGAATGAGGTAATACAAGCTGTTCCCAAAATCTCAAATGCAGCTGATGCCAGGGAAAACAGGACAACTTTGTACATGTTGTACATTACTTTCAGTGTTGTCAGGCATCTTTCTAAGATTTACCTGAGCATCTCAAATGTGTGGGGTGAGAAAAGTTCCTTTCTGTAAGAGCCATTTATATGGTGAGACATTAGTATTCATTTTGTGTGTTCATTTTGCGTGTTCATTTTGCTCTGCAATTCCACGTTGACTTCTGTGACCCTCAATTTGGAAAGGTATTTTCAATTTAAAAATTTTTTACCCTCAGACAAGTTGGGCCTCACACTGTCATGTCCTGTGGCTAAGAAAGTAGTGGACAAACTGTGCAAAAACCTCTCTGATATTATTCACTGTCACAGAAATTGTGCACAAGGAGAAAAAAACACACTGCAAGGTTTTGAGTGCTACCTGTGTGGCACAAGCAAAGCTTGTGCTTGGGCAGCCTGCTCTGCCAGGGCAAATGTCATCCCTCCAGCATCCTTCCTGGAGTTCCTCTGAAGTCTTGGAACTGGCCTGGTCCATGGTTGAGTTTTCCTGACCTTGAGCAAAAGGCTCATCTGGCCTCCTCACAAGATAATGTCACCTATATTAAGTCACCAGGACTTAAATATCATCATCAGAGAAGATTCCAAGAGATTCCAAGTGAAGTTACTCCAGTGTTTCAGTGTGTTGCTGCTAGAAAAGTAACCTGCAGCTGAATGTGGAGTGTTGAGGAGCTCCAGACAGAGGCTACAGTTCTGTTTCTCTCTGAAAACCATCTACACTTCCAGACTTTGCTGAAGCCTTTATATCTTCCTGTAGGCACCTTTTCTCAGCAAAGTGGGGCTTAGATATTCAAAGGGAGAGCTCCTGCACTGCGGGCCGGGCCGGTGTCCTTCAGGTTGTTGCTAGCTCTAACAAGATGGTCTCTCTCTCCTCTTCATCACAGAAATTTCAGGAAAATGTCTACAATTTGGATTTTACAATCCTAAAAGTGCACTACTATGTAGAATGTCTTTTGGAATACAGGGAATAAATTTCATTTTTGAAAGTTTAAGGTGTAAGTGGTTGACCCTGGGAAATAAACGTACTGCTTCACTTGCTGCTTTAATGAAGGTTGTCTGCCAGAGAACCTGAGGTTCTTTATGGACTCTGCTTTGTAGTATTGACTTACTTACCTAGGCTTGCAAGGAGCTCATATCTCTCCCACAAAAGTCACGTTAACTGCTTTGCTGCTGACCAGCGTGACGTGGTGCAGATGATGCAGTTTGCAGCAGTAAGACAGGTTGGGGTTTGTCCGGGTTACTGGCTCTCCTTGCCAGGAAAACTCAAAGACCTGGTACTCTCCTGCCTGCCCGATCCCACCTTCCTGAACTGCACGACTTGACCTTAGTTACAGATTCTGGCTGTCAGATCAATTCCTATAAACATATGTTACCCAGTGATACATTACTATTGCAAATGAAAAATATACAAACTGGTCTGAGCATCTATTATACACACATATTTACTGTTCAATACTTTGCAACAAGATGGATGGCTCCCTTAGATCCCGTTCCTGCTCCTATAGACGTCAATATATTCAGTGCCGATACGAACAGGAACGGTTCCCTATTTCGATGAATTGCAGCCCCCCACCCCAAACGTGCACCCCTGTATTCCTTGCTCCCCAGCAGGGCCGTGATGCCTGTGGGGGCTTTCATACACCCTGAAGTAAGAATGTACTTAATGCCCCCTGCAAGGGAGGAAGGCACGCGACGGCCAAACCGTAGGCAGTAGGATGTTGCCGATGCGCTCAGGCCGACTGGAACAAACGTCACGCTTTGCTGTGCCTGCCTGTGCACGTGCTGAGCTCACCTAACTTATCTGTTAATTGCTTTGACCTTTTTGTTTACTTCCTGCTCAGGAATCTCAGAATTTGCTGCACTAAAAATGACTTCTGGATTGCAGCACTGAGCAAACATTGACTTAACCTTTTCCGCTACTCTGTGTCAATATTTCCAGCCTATTCATATGCATGTGCTATTGTACTGGGTAAACCAGGACTGTGTTCAAAACTCATGCCCGTTGTTTATCTGGAGGTATCGCATTGTGCAGGCACACAAAGCACCCACACGAACCCAGCCGAACATCTTCAATAAAAAGCTTGATCCTTATCAAGAAGGAGCATGTACCTGTGGAGCACAGGATCGGAACAGCTCCAATTTAGAAAGCTTTTCCACTCCTTGTCAGTGCTCTCCTCTTCTCTGCGTGCTTTCATTCCACGACCTGTTACAACCAGAGCACCATGTACAGGCAGCAGACACTGTTCCCTGGCTGCAGCAAGCAAGCAAACAGGAAGAGCAAGGTGTTTTAAGTGAGCTGTGCTTGAGACACAAACTTCACCCTTGGGTAGTACAATTAGATGATAGCTCAAAGGGCGTCCTGAACTTGACCATTAAGCATTCCAGGAATGCTAACACGCTGCAGTGAATGGTGCCATCAAAACTATTAAGATCAATAGAGTGTTCAGGCCCTTAACAGCAGCATTTTGTATGTGGTACGTGATTGGTGAGCAGATTGGAAAATGAAAGCCATATAGAAATATTTCATTTTGCATTTGAGATGACAAAGCCAATTACTTTGTTACTCATACACAGCATCTCTCTTTATTCTGGTAAATTCTGCATTTCTAACTTACTACCTGCTAGAGATTATATTTCTCAAAGGGTGATTTTATAAAGTACTTTTGGGACCCTCGCATCTAAAGGAGACTTTGTAAAAACAAACTTTGATCAGACTTGTTTGATCTAAAAGCCAGCCGACCTAGGTAAAAGATGAAGAGCTGTTTATGCATTGGCTGCTTTTTTGAACAATACTTTCCTCAGAGTAGTCAAAGGTTCAACACAGTTCAAACTAATTGCAGTATTTCTTTATCGTGGATGATAATTAGATTTTTTTCCTATTTGCAAGTTACATGGTTGTCTCCAGTGCAGCATTTGTCAAATTAGCCTTTAACTCAGCCTTTAAACTGTGCCATTCTGTAACTATGCTTGTCTTTCTTTTTCCTTTTTTTTTTTTTTAAATGAGCTGTTTTTCCTGTTTTGTTTTGTTGGGCTTTTTTAACTTCTAGAGCCCAGCAGGCATACCCGCCTTGCCAAAGCCAGGGGTGGGCATATAAATGCATGCCTAAGAGATGGAAAGAGAAAAATCTTTAAACAAAGAAACCCGTTTTCAGACTCCCAAGTACACAGAGAGGAAGCCACTGGAAGGGGTTGGGGAATGGCTTAACACAGAGCAAGTTCTGTTTTACCACATGTACCTGTTGGACAGAGGTCCAAATCTGGATTTAAAGAAAATTCTAGCTTTACTCTCTGTTCCCCCACCAAAAAACCGAACTCCCTGGTTGCATAGGCAGAAGCTGACTTTCCTTCTGTGATCAGACAGCATATATCTAGACAGATGACAGCAAGCAGTACTTGTGACATGATTCATGTCCACCCACCTGCAAATTAAATATATCTAGAACCTTAAATCAGTGAAAATAGTTTGTCAGCTCCCAGAAAAGGAATGCAACTGATCTCTTTAGATTTTTTTTTAATCTTTCCTACACATACTCAAAAGTATTTTTTCTGTGCATTACTTCTGAGTATCAAAACAAAATGGGTTTAGGTATGAAGGGTATGAGTTAGGTCTTAGTACCTGCCTTGACTGGAGAATTGATTTCAGTTTATGAGTTCATCGATGCAGGGTGGACAAATTAACAATATCTTAGACTCTTTGACTGAACAAGAAGCATCTTTCACTGGTCCAAACCCAATTCTTCTATAGTCTTACTCAGCCAAAGAAACATTTGGGACCCTAAAGCAGGAGAGTTTTATGGTAAGACTGATGGAAGTTGGAATTTGGAAGCTGCAACCAGACACAGAAAGTATGTCTTTGCTCAGACATCCAATTGAGGAATTTAAAATGCAGCTTCCTTTTGTTTAAAAAGTAAGATACATGAATCGGCCCTTTTACTTAAATCTTCCAGCTTTCTCTGAGAAACCATATCCCTTTCAATGAGCCTCAGGCATTCCCACTTGACTCAGGTTAATGCATTTGGTCTCTATAGAAACAGCAGCCGATCTCACATGTAACTTGGAAAGGTCACCTCACTTTTGTACAAAAGCTCACATTGTCTCTTCCTTCTGTTCCGTAGAACAGCAGTAAAAGGAAGCAAAAGGCAATGCACTGCACTCATCCGAAGTCTCCGAGCTCTTCTGCTCTTGCAGACGCTGATGAAAGACCAGACCCTTCAGTGCCTGCGCTTGCTGACCATCATGGGTCAAAAGGAAACACGAGCTTTTAAATAGAAACTAAATAATACCATTGAATTGGCAGGAAATTCAAACTGCTCTGAACTGTCTGGGAGCCAGCAAAGCTAATGAGCTGTACCATTTCCAAACGGGATCTCAGTAACACCATCTGAGAGCTTGTGTACATACAGAGTTGTGCAGGTTTGCCTTAAAGCATAATTCAAAGTGGATTTAATTAAACAAGATAAAAAATAATATGGAAACTTAAATAGATATCAAGCAAGCTTATGTCAATTTGATTAAGGGAGCAGTTTAAATTAAACCACAATAATCCTCTCCTAAACAGAGCAGAGCTGTTTCTTATCCAGGGTTTTCTAGTGCTTTAGCTGCTCTTGGTTTAAAAAGCAATTGAAGTTAAAACTCAGTTCCCAACCTCACCATCACATCTGTTAATACAAACGGTGAAAGTTTTGGGTCTTGGTAAGAAGCAAAGAAGAACATCAGAAGGTAGCAAAAAACCTACCTGTAAAGAAGGAGAGCCCTTTCATAGGAAAATGGAGTGCCAGCAGGAAAAATAACCCTGGATTTCCCATATAATTTGAGAGCCCTATTTCATGTCTTCAGACGTTCAGTTACACAACCTTTGGTGCAAGGAGTATTGTTCTTTGGGAAAGAAGTGTAGGCGAGAGAGCTCTGCTTGACGTGCAGAGGCATTTCACAAACCAGTCCCATGCAAGCGAAGTGATGATTAGTCAGGAAGGAATCTCCAGGCTTCAGCCACAACCAGACAGTCCTAGGGCAGCCCTGTCTGCCTACTGCTCCCATTTGGAGTTTCTTTCTAAGGTTTCTGGATGATGGGGTTCATGCAGGCGCCATCCACAGTCTTTCACTCCGCCTGCCTCGCGCAGCTGGTTGCTGCACTGCGGTATGCGGGGCGAAAGCGGAGCGTTACTGTCTGTACGTGCCTTTATTGAACACATCAGGGATAGGGCTGATTGTGAATACGTTCCCCTTAAAATAGTCACGTAAACCAGGACTGGTGATTTATGCAGGAAAGACTAGTGGCAAGATCAGGGCTGTACCTGAGAACAAGTCAGACCTTGCCTGTGCAACATTCTGGTAAGTACATACTAACTGCAAGTCACTGGGTCATCTGCGCTGCCCAGGAGAACCAGTGGTTGTGTGAAGATACCACCACTCTTGGGACCAGAGCACATGGCAAGTGTCTCTGGCTGATGCACATCTCCAGGTCCCATTAAATTATCTACCATCTTTGTAGGTTGTGCTACACCAGTCCTACTTTGTGTTTCTACCCAAGCTAGTCATAAAAGCGTGCTGCTGGAGTCCAGCCAGACAAGTCCTTTCAAAAGGGATTTGCTTAGGAGAAGTCTATAGTTATGTAAATTCATATACAATTTAGCTCAACCCTGTGTATGTCTCAATGAAGTTTGAAGACTATCACAGCACACCTTTAAACTTTCTGGCTCCCTCCTTCCTGCCTAGAGAGGGCAACAAATCAGACTGACTCCACAGAGACTCTCTCAGGCTGGAAGCCTGAATGGTACCCAGCTCAAAGGGCTCCCAAGAGCAGGTGGGATCTTCAGGTGCCACTGCAGCACATACTTCTGTAAATCAAGTGACACAGAAAGGCTTCAGAAGCAGAGCTCATAAAGGGCTATGCTCTAAATCCAGATTTCGTGTATTGTTGCCATTCACTAATTATCACAAGAGCTGAGGGTAGACATCTCTGAGCACTGAATTGGGGACTAAATGGAAGTGCCCCATCTGTTTCGATGGCAGATACTACAGTGCAAGAGATCAGGTAGCATCTTGATAAAGCTGTATTGATAGGAGAATCTACCATTTAAACCTAGTATTTCAGAAGATAGGGCTGAGGTGTGCCATGTACCCCTGAGAAACATTTGCTGAATCCTGAAATAGAGTCAACCCAATCTATTTCAATTAGAGCTCTACAAAAGGAAGCACCAGAAATACTTCGGAAGAAGTATTCCTCATTTATCCTCACCATCACAATAAAATTCCTGTCTTTATATTGAGTTGTTCCTTATATTCATATAAATTAAACTGCTTCCTACCTGAACCATCTCTACCTTTTTTCCTAATTAAAAAGACATACATTTCTGCTCTGCCTGTGCCCAGACAAATAAATGGTTTGCTTGCTTCTGCTGACATCTCCACGTTCTTTTTCTGCTCACCTAGTGCTGATGCTCTTGAAGACACCATTTCTTTGCCCCAGATATCACTAGGGATGGAAATAATCAGTCCTTGTGTAACAGAAATCTGCCATTTCTGCTCCAAGCAGTATGTTCCAAGTTAGAAGTTTTTATGTCTCTTCGAGGAGCTCTGCTTGCACAATAGAAAGCAAATAGCTACTCTCATCTGCTGAAGATTTAGCAGAAGAGGGGAAAGGATCAATGCCAGCTCTGTCTGCAAGACATTAGTGTATTCAGAGAGCCTGCAATAAATTTTTAACCTTTTCCAGGTTCCCTGGGGACTGGAAGGTATTCAGAAATATCAGCACCTTCATCCCAAAGCTTCGCTACGCCAACCAAAATGAATGAGATGTTTAGCAAACTGCTGATAGATGGATCTTAACATGCCTTTTTATTAGGCAAATAGTAGTGAGAATACCTCTCTGTCTCTGAGGCAGAGTTTAATGCAAAGGAAGAGTTGATTTTATGGAGAGTCAAAACTTCCAATTAATTGTGGGTTTATTTAAAATTAATGCCTATGGAAGGATGTGATGACCAAGGATGAAGGATGTGATGATCCACTGAACATCAAGTAGCTTGTGAGCACACTGGGGATTCTGCCACAGGGTTGCCTGTCTGTATTCTCATACCTTGAAAAGGGTTGTGGTTTCTGCGTGCATGTCAGGGCATGGTGCTTTGGTGGGTGCCTCCATCAGGTCTGAAGTGAATTGGTTCAGGTCTTGGATGTGCTGTCACATGGCCGGCTATCACGAGGAGGCTTGCATGCAGACAAATACTGCCATGGAATAAGTGGGTGCAAACAGATCACGTTAAATAGCAACCTATAAGATGCTGTGAAGGTTTAAAAGATTTTACAATAAACTTAAGCTTTAAAAGTGAAAAAGGTGTTATTTTTTTCTGACCCCAGCAGACAGAAGTGATGTAAGAGGGACTGCCTGGACAATGTGGGAGTCCGTGATGCTCCATGTGGCACTGAAGAGGTGAGGCAGAAGTCCTTCTTCTATGGCATTTTGGCAGCATGTTTTGAATACCACCAAAGAGGACAGGACAGGCTCACAGTGGTCTGGGCTTGCATCAACAGCTTGGTACATGTGTGATGTGAAGTCTAAAGGGGCAAGACAAGCTTTTGCTAATAGAAAAAACTGTTAGTGAAATGCAGAAAATGCAGGATGAGATAGGTCGCTGCTCGAGGCTGCCAGCAGCACCTAAGAAGAAACATTAGAAACTTAGATCAGATGAAACTAAGACCAAGAGGAGAGGAAGACAGAGAAGGTTAGAAATCTGGGCAATTATAACCCGGGCACAGTACAGTCTCAAACCCTGAGCAGGATCTGAGCTCTGGAAATAGACACAAAAGACCTGATGTGGCCATCTCTAAGTAAATGTCTGACCAGCTGGGATCTGGATCCTGACTTTACTGTTTATGCTAACTTGCACCAGCATCTTCTTACATGTAGGTTTTAGATAATTTGCAAATAATGAGTGCTTTAAAAAGCCTTTACGTCGACAGTTGCTGTACTAGACCTTTCCAAAGCTAAATTTGGTATACATTGGAACTTGAATTGGAAATTATGTATATATTAGACATTTCAAAATCTAAACTGCTGGCTAAGTTATTGTTATTTTATTAACATATAGCAGAAGAAAACCTCAAAGAGATCCAACAGTCTTCTTAAGGCCCTAGTCCAACAAAGAAGATCTTAAACTTCAACAATACCTTTGGATAAACCCGTGTATCCAAGCAAGTACCTGGCTGAGCCTGGACCTGGCATACTATGCTAACTATTGGGAAATGGGCAGGACGTGCTGGTGTTTGGCACTGCAACAGCCTGGGAGAAACTTTCCCTCCCAAATCCTTCACTGCCTCCAGCTTGTCTCCAGCAAGGGAAAAACAGTCTCCCAGTTCCCTAAACTCAAACTCTACATCTCTACATGGCAGTGTTTGTAACCCAGAAGGAGTGAACAGGGAGTGATGAGCTGCCAGGTACACCTGGCCCAAACCAATCTGCAGAGATCCAGGTCACAGGGCATCACGAGCAGGGAGCTGCAGTTTTTGTAGGTGCAAAATTTACAGTGGTGTCACTGGAGTATATTTATAGTAAATTATTCTGAAGCACATGTTTTATTAAATTAAGTGTATATGTAACTCCACCCCTAATTTCTCCCTTAGCAATTTTTTGGGCTTTGTCTCACTGTCAAAGGAGCTCAGCTAGACTTGCAAATTGGTGTTAATTTTGCAATACAGCTGTCATATGCAATGGGTCAGAGTAATGAAAGGGTTTTTAATAAAAACTGAAATGAATGAAGTCGCAGTCTCACAAGTAGAGGGACGAAATACTAATACCTCCTTTGTATTCCTTTGAGAATTCAGCATTCCAGTATCTTGTCAGTCACCTTATTTGCATTTTGTCGAATTTTGTGAATTATTCAGCACTCAGTCGTGGATCCTTCAGAGTCAGTGCAGTGTAAAGTCTGAATGCGTATTACTAATAGCTTCAACAATTAG
Source organism: Hypotaenidia okinawae (assembly GCA_027925045.1). Lineage (NCBI taxonomy): Eukaryota > Metazoa > Chordata > Aves > Gruiformes > Rallidae > Hypotaenidia > Hypotaenidia okinawae. The sequence continues at coordinate 68,379,657 of BSDF01000002.1, forward strand.
TATTCTGCATTCATAACATGGAAGGAATTAACTGCTTTTATGTGCTTATGACATTCAAAGTAAAATATCTGAATGGTATTAGTGAAGATAACATCTCTGTATGCATATATAATAGCATGTAGCCAAATAATAAAAGTTACAGTGGAAAACACACACTGCTAGAGTCAGTGTATGTCTCTATCAGGAACAACCTAACCAAAGTTTAATAACATTTGTGGGGTTTTTAATAGAGCCTCATTAAGGAATATATTTTCTACAACCTCTTGTGTGTCATTCCCTAGGCAGCGATCCTGCTGACGCTTTGATATGTGCTTGACTTTCAGTATGCAAGTAATCCCAGAGGATTCACCCTGACTATTCATAGCCTTAGACACAAGGACATGCTTAAGCATCTGCAGGATAGAGGACTTAGACTGTCTCCCTGCAAAGAGCTCATCATAACCATCTGAAATGACCAAAACCCATGCTGTGTAACAGAAATATGCCCTTGGGGTGGAAAAGCTATAAAACCAAATTTGATCTTAGTATCTGCAAGCCCTTTGGAAATGAATGGCAAAGTTGATGTTCACCAAGGAAGAGAAGGTTTCTATCCCTGACTCCTGTGTAAGCCCTCGAGGTCACATACATTTTTGTCAGTTTTCTTTGTGCATGCAAGTCCAGAACACAAACCTGATTATCTACTTCAGATTAATATCAGATCTAATCTGCCGGTTTTCCACATCGTAGTGTTCCCTGGATGCTTCTTGGTTTTGTCCCTCTGTAATCAGATTATTATTTGACGTTTCATCCATCACAATTGATTCGCTTTGTAATGCATTAAATTGGTGTGATGTGTAATTTTGTAATGTCTTCTGATGCTTCTTTCCCCAGTGCTGCTTCAATAGTTAAACAGTCTCTTGACGTGAAGGTATTAGATAAAGTACCATGTAGAGTAGTTGCTAGTTGTAGGCAAATCATGAGGAGAGAATCTCAATATATGAATTGACAAATGGGCTTTATGTAGTTCCAGAAGCATCACTGCAGTCTGCGAAACTTCTCAATATTTTACATCTCTCGGTTTCCTTGACCTTGCCTCCAGAAACCTGTTATCAGTTCAAAAATGATCTTTAGCATCATGGGGGTCTTTGTATTCACTCTCAGCCACCAATTGTTTTTTTTGGTATTGGCATTCTACTGGAAAATATGCAAAAGACAAAAAATCCCCCTGGATCATGTGAATCATGTCAACGGGAAAACAAGTGCTGGACCTGAAATTTCCTGTTTGACTAATAATTCTGTGTCATGCCCTGACGGTCATCAGATTGGCTGGAATAGCAGCATAATGAGTCATAAAACAACATCAAGCAATAAAGGTGGGAAAGCCTTCCCTCAACTGCGTTTTAAGTTTTATGAGTTTCATTCCAGCTGGAGTGGAACAGAGTAGTGAACTTGAGCAGAAGTACCTATTAATTTTTACAGCTGGTTTGACTATCGCTCTATAAACCATATTTGCTCATGCCTAATATTGGTAAAACAAGAAGTAGCACCTTTCATACCTGTTGAGTCAGAATAAAAGCAGAAGTGAGCTACACTATTGAGTTAACTAAGGGTTTGGGTTGGCTTTTAATGGAACTCATAATATTGATCCACAAAAGCAGGGCTGTGTTCAAGGCCTGTGGGATTAAATGCCATTTTCATTTTAAGGCCTGTATTAAATGAAGTAGAAGGGTCGATATAACACCCAGATTTTGTATTTCAAGTAGCAGAGAAGAGAAGCTTGCATGATAACAGGTGTAAATGAAATGAGTCATAGGAAATGTCATGTTCTTCTGCAGAAACAGACTTTTGAGATCAAGAATTCGGTAGGATTAAGATCTGGACAAAGGCAGATATTCACTGAATTATGACAGAGAACCAACATTTAATCTTCCAGCCCCAGCACCTGAAGTGGTATTTTAAGGTTCAAATGGAAGAAGTGCAAGTATTTCATGATCTTCTGCAACATCTAGGCCTGTTGGGAGTGAGAGGCAGCAACAGCGCGAGCTGGACCTGCCATGAAAAATGATTCCCAACAATACTTCATGTTTTATAAATCACTTCGTTTTACTGACCCACTGTCCCACATATGGGTTAAAAAGAGGCTTAATTTGAAACATTATGAACTGGGTATTATGAAAGCTCAGGTACCAGAGGCAGCCAACAGATACAGCATTTTGAGCAGCAGTCTCTGGGTTTGGCTTTGGGAGTTTCTTGACCTTCTGGTGACAAGGTCCAAGATAACCAGGGAATGTTTGGGAACCCTTTAAGAAATTTGAGGGTACCTGCTGCTACCAGGTAAGGGAAGCTGCTCTAGTAGCTTCTAAGGAGTGATAAAGTGCCCAGACTCTTTGCTACAGCTGCCCCCTTTTAGCTGGTGCTCAGGTGAGGACTATATAAGAGTGCAGCTCCCAGAGCAGAGCTAACAGGTAGAGTGATTTATGTCAAAGGATATGAAGATGAGGGTTCTGGGATATTTTTTCTGTGATAACAGGGCCAGTCATGGTGGTAGCATGCCACAGAGCAGTTACCCCTGGCAGCTACTCATCATGAGGTAGAGACGAGCACAGAGTGAATTTCAAGTGCCAGAGCCCTGTGAGTGTCCCAGGCTGCAGGGAGTGCCTGGGGCTTGTCTTTGAGGCCAGGAGAGATGACTGTGTACTTTGCAGGAGCTGTGTTGTCTTGAAGAATGACAGCATCAGAGAAGAGGAAATAGAGACAGCCAAGATCTTCTGACATGTAGCTGCTTGAAGAGCCCTGAACCCCATCTGCATTAGGGAGGCAGGCAGAGTATTCCCCCAGTATTAAGGTAAGTGCAACCTCTGGTGAAGAATGGAAGCTGGTGACTTCTGGCACCAAGAAGAATGCTCCTGCCTCACCTAAGGGCTTGTAGCTACAAAATATGTTTACTACTCCCAAATTTGAAGAGATATATGGGTATTGTGTGTGTTAACAACATCTAGAAGCACTAACCTTTCAGAAGAGGCAAGTGGCTCTTGCTTGCCAGGGCTGTATGCTAAAACAAGAGGATGGAGCAGCTGAACCTCTCACAGCTAGCCTTACTTTTGTTCTCTTATGTCATGGACTAGAATGGAAAAAAAGCTATAAAACATTGAAATCTCAGGTCTTGCTCAGTTGCTCTGGATGGACTTATTCCAAGCTCTGCTTGTTGTTATGTTGTTATATCTTTCAAAATCAGCATTGCAAAAAAGTCTTCCTAGAACTATGAAGCATTCTCACTTAAATGAGAAATGTTTAGACAAATAGCAGTAGTCTTTGTTTTGTATAGCAGGGCAAAAGTGCTAGGTACCTGCTTTGTGTCCCTGAGGTGAAGTTTCTCCTGGCTGTTTGCTTTAGAGGCAATAAGGATGAGACAGCAAAATGGTGAGATCTTACAAATGCTGGATATGAATTTATTCTTGTTTTACGTGCCTCCAGTTTTATTCCCATACTCAAAACAGCAGTCAGTTCAAATGACTGTATTCCTCTTGAAAAGAACTCAAGTCCACTGTTTACAAGAACCATTTACCCTAATGAGTATTTTGAAGTTTTTATGGGTAATCAGGAGTTTAATAACTAAATCTACTTAGTTCCGCCCAGACAAAAAATAATAGATTATGTGGCTACATATCTTACAATATCTTTTTAATGTTCAATCAGGAGTATGAAAAAGGATGGGTGTTTGTTTTCTTTCTTGACATACAGCTACACTTCCTTAGGCGGTATTGACTAATATTAGGATGGCCTGTCATCAGTGGTTAGTCTCAACCAGCATAACTAACCTATGTGCTTACATTACCTCTTTCAATCTTGGAGATGTTGAAATGTAACTTGAAATCTAATGGCTTAATCATGATCAGAAAACATGATGCGAATGAATTCTTCTAAGAGCACAATACGTCAAAGGAAGGTTTTATTTCGGTGTCCTTTAGGTAGATTATAGGCAGAAGTTGCTTAGCTGAAGCATGTTTGGTAGACAAAAGCAAAAAACACGGAATGCTAAAGGAAAACCAAAATTCACAGGAAGTGATATATGTTGGGCAGTTGGTTTTGACTTGCTTATTGTGTGGATGAGTTCCCTTTATATAATCATGTTGCTGGGAAATGATGTGCCTCTGTTCTTGTGATTTTTCTTTTTTTTTTTTGGCTAACAATTTATGTCACTTCCACTGTTGACTTTATTTTCAAGATTACAAATAAGTATGCTGAGCTCTGTCTAATAAAACACTTCCTCACCTGCCACACAATGTCAAGGATTACATGGCCTTGTAGAGGTCACACTTACACGCATTTTTTTGTTTGGGAACCTGATGTGCAATGAGTTGGAGGACTGGGCTGCTTGGTTATCCGTCTTTAAAACACATTTAATAGCACTATTAAGTTTCTGTAGCTGCCAGAGCAGTTTCACTGTCTTGTTTGAGGATGCCACCTACTTCAGATAAGAAAATGCAGTGATATAACCATAAAAGAAATCCACCAAAGCAGCACATTCTTACTCCTCATGCTCTGATTGGGTGCTGTTTGTGGCTTTCCCACTTGAGTATTCAGCAGAAATCCTGTGCTATTATAGCTTAACTAGAGACGTGCCTTTCTGTTCAGCTGTGTCACGCAACTAATACACGTTGATTTGGCAAATCGGTTGGTCATGCAGAAACCTCCATCCAGCTGTGGTTCTTCCAATATATAGTAGCAACCTGAAGAAATGGGTTTCCTTACAGTGACAACAGTTCTCTCCAACTTCTGGTTTATTCCTGCCATAATTGTGTAAAACTCCATTGCTTTCCAAAAATGAGGGAGAGCAAGGAGCTGAAGAACTCTTTCAACTTCTGTTGTGGTGGAAGTGTACCACCTATAAGGAATTACAGCATCATTGACATCAATTATTTAGTAATCACTACATTTAAACAGTTTTAAGTTTTGTAAACAACATACTTAGGGGTGACAAATGTCTGGCTTTCCCTTAGCAGTCATGCAAGACACTGCTGAATCTGGGCCACTTAACTAAAGAAATGAAAGGATCTGATTCTTCATATGTCAAAATCCCACAGGTTTAAGTTCAATAAGAGCAGTACTACCCTCTTTGGTTTCTTAGATATTGCTAATCTATATTTAAAATGTGTGTTTTATTTAAACTTGAAAATTAATTTCCTTTAACAGTTGTGTAAAATAGATTAGAATTAATGAAGTCTGACCCCCTTATGGGTTAGCGTGAGTGAAATAATTACTCTTTGGCAGCACAGGATATATTGTGCTGGACCTTCTGGCTGGCGTTAACATTAGGAAGTCAAAGGAAGCTCAGGAAATACCAGGAATCTTGAACTGCATTAGAAAATTTAGGATTGGAGTCTCTCTTTATGAAAATTGCAAATGTATGTGCTGCATGTACTTTGTGTCACTGCTAGTATTAGCCACGGAAAACTACCTGCACAAATGGACTATAGGAATATTCTAATTTGGAACGTGAAACTGATTACAGAAAAACTAGTTTCTGAGGATGTGCTAAGTATGATGCTCCTTAAAATAATGCTAATTCAGGTGTCATCACCTGGTCTAAATTCAAAGTGAAGGAGTATCTTCGCAAATCTTTTTTGTGTTGGTAATAAACTACTGCTTTTGGCTACAACAGCTTCTCACCATTCCAGCTGTGTTCAAAGGCTGAAGTCTCATTTGACCTCAACCGAAAAAGGGCCCAGCTACAAAGAGACAAATTATTCTTCTGGCTGGAGATACTGGCAGTGCAATTAACTGAAAGCATCTAAAAGGAAAACTCGCTAGCAAAAGATTAATTTTTGTTTTTAATCAGGTGAAATAAAAATCACTAAGGCTTACATGAGCCTCTAGTTCTTCAAAGAATAGCAGTCCATTGATCTTTAGTGCAAATGAATTTTCTTGTACAGATACTTTGCAGAGTGGGCTTCTACCAGTCCCCACTGAACCTGCTGGCCCTGACATTGGGAAGTCTCGCAGCCTTCTCACTGCTCTGTGACAGCTCTTCCGGCTTAATCCCTCAGAGCAATCTGGGATACTAATTAGAGAGATTCCCTACTGTTATACTGCTTTGTTTTTTTCTTATCAGAATGATTTCTGGCAGGAAAAAATGAAATGTGGCTGCCCTGTTTGATGCATATGATAGCCCAATTCATGCTCATCCGGGTGCCTGTGCTGTAGGAATTCTTTCTCATGTGATTTCCTTGACAGCAGCTCTGCAAATTTGGAGCAGGGTCTAAAAAACAAGCTGGGGCACTTGTGGATCATAACCTACTGTGAAGGCTTTAAGCCCCTTTTGTCCCACACCCACAGCCTCTGTGGTATGGCTGTGCACAGAAGAGTGTACTGTGACACCTGCGTGGTGCTCGCAGCTGCTGCCATCAGCCTGGCAGCCATGCCTGAGAGAGTCTTGCAGGCTGCCTGCATGCAGACCAGCTGTGAGGAGAGCAAAAGGCAAACACTGTCTTAGGACTGATGGTGAAGGTGATGCGAAACAAAGTAGAAAATCACTCTGCAGATAGATTTGCTAGCCTGACAAAGTCACCTGTGTCAACCTGCAAGAGATGCTGGTGCTGTCAGAGGTCCAAGCTCCAGGGCAGCCCCCCTTGCCCATGACATTTGGAGCATCCCACCTAACCCTATCCTGTATGGGAGGGATCTTTGATTGTGCTGTGGACCCCAAAACACTGAGGGGCATGTGGTAAGTGCTGAAGCTGGCTATGGGCAGCATCACAATTCATGCCTCTGAAACAGCATCTGAGTACTTCCCTAGAATGTGAGTATGGCCACCAAACCCTCCTGCTGCAGAGGCAAATTGTGCAGGGGTGCCAAATGCCTGGGCAGGGTCTCTGGGATGTGCCTCCCAGTAGATCCCAGCAGCTACATATCCCCAACAGCACTGTGGTGCTCTGCAAACACAGTGTGACAGTGATGTTTCAGTACCTCCTCATGTGAAAGAGACTGCTGGAGAGCTGATGTGTCTTTCCACAGCAGGTACTGCTGCTTGCTCTTTCAATTTTTCTACCCACACACTGACCCTGACCAGAAGTTGCAGATTGTGTGACACTTGGCGAGGCTGTAATAAAGCGTAGTGGGGCTGCAAGCAGGCTGCTTCCTGCTGCAGTAGTTGTGATCAAATGTGCTCAGGCTTATCTTTGTCCTTGGTTGGCACGGCTGTAACTGGCGCGGGCATTTGCTAAAAGGAAGGGTGAGACAGAGGTGCTTTTCATTTCTTATGACTGTCATTTATCCTGATGCATTATTTCTTCACATTCAACCCCTGCGAATAGTCTGTCTTGACAGCTTTTTGTGCTCTGGGGAAGAGAGCAGTGAAAGAATGAATGCCTTCAATGCTAGAGGCTGCTGAATGGGTTCACCTATAATGCAAGGTTTATTTAGCCAAAGGGAAAGAAAGTGACAGGAAGATGACTTCTTGTGTACCCCTGACTGATGTGAGGGCATAGGGAAGGCTGAGTCAGGCTTCTCTTGAAGGTGTGCAGTGATGTAACAGGCAGTGCACACAAGTTGCAGAAAGGGATATTGCAGATGCAAAGAAAAATGTTTCACACTGAAGGTGATCCCACAGCACTGTGTGCCACTCAGTGGGGTGTGTTTAGAAGACCTGACCCCAGGCAATCAGACCTCAGTGCCCCTCCCAGCCTAAATAGCTCTGCAGTCTGTGGTTTCAGTGCTGTTAAGTGGGTACCTGGCTATCTCTTGTGTTCGGTAACACGCCTTCTCTGTTACTGAACTTGGTACAACCCTGTCTACCCCAATCCCTATTTTTAGAGGAACAAAGTACTGTGAAACAGGCTGTTCTGAAGTCTCAAGTAATTCAGGATGTTGTTCCATTTATAGCAATGTTTGTAGCTTCAGAGACTTTTGATAACTTAATTTTAGAATACAAATCTCTCTTCATCCTGATCTGCCTTCCATGTTCAGTGTGTGGTGTTCCCTATTGCACAATGTTTGTTCAGCATGCAGGGGCCATCTTTTTACCTCCAGAGGCAATCAATGGCATCAACTTCTCTATTGCAACTAAGAAAAGAAATTAATAAAATGGGTGGTTTGTCATATCCCTTATGCTGGAAGTCAATCAAAATGCTGCTGAAAAAATAATGTGTTTTGTGTTTTATAATGTGTCCTGAATGTGTGAAAAGCTGTTTCACCACTGATAACCTGGGCATGGTGGGGTGTGATTTAAGGCAGGAGAAAAGCAAGTATGACTGTGGATCCTGGCCCCTGTGTGCTGGATGGTGTTGATGAGTCTGACCTGGCAGAACATGTTTCTCCATCTAATGCTGAATGGTCATATGCAGGGCTGGGAACAGGGAGGGCTCTATGGCTTAGGTGGTAGCTAACATGCCTGGTGTCCTTGGTGCTGGGATCGATGTGACAGTGCCTTGTGCTGCATTACCATGAAACTTCTCTTATTTGGATTTTTCTCCCATCCTACAGCTATTCACTTATTTTTTTCCCTGCCAAAACAGATACGCATTAAACATAAAACACAGTGGAAAGCACTTTCTTTTTAATTTTCAGGAAGCCTGTTAGTGCCAGAACATAAACTGCTCGAAGAAGGAGGAAGAAAACTAGGATAAGTGATATTTGGCATGATCCACATGTTCCATTTATTTGTGCAACAATCTCTGCTGCTGACTTACAGCTTCAGAGGCAGCTGTGTAAATATGGTCCTGTGATGGCTGAGGAAGCCAAGGGACAAGCTGTGGAAAAATAACAGATAAAACTAGACACGTTCTGGATGCCACAGAGTAAGATATTGCTGAGCTATGCTGCAGATGTCTTGCTGTGCTGCTAAAATACCTTCAGCACCCTTTCTTGGAACATATTCCCCGTTATTGTTGAAGGGGATTGGTTTTCTTGTAAGGAATTGAAATGAAAGCTACATTATGAAGGAGATTCAAACCATTGCTGAAAGCATGAAGGATACTCTGATACAGAGCACCGAACCCTGCTTTGCTGACCCGTGTGCTCCTGAGCATGAGGGCCAGGGAGCCTTGAGGGTATCAGCTGGCAGTGTTTGCCAGCATCTTATAAACGGGGTCACCTCTCTGTGTTGTGGAGTGAGAGGTGTAAAGCGGCCCTAGGAACTGCAAATGAATGTATTTAATAAGCACTGGAGTTGCTGCTGCCCAGTCCCTGCGGGAGCTGACCTCCCCCAGCTAAGGCCAGCACAGGCGCTTTCCTCCAAGGCAGCTGCCTGCAGCCTCCCGGGGGTTCTGCTCTGCAAGTTCAGCCTCGGAAGCCCTCTGGTTTCTCTTTTTTTCTTCAGACGAAGCAATAAAGAGACCGTGGGTATGAAGAGGTAGGCTGGATTGCAAAAGGTTATCAGATTTTTTTTGAAAAGCAAATATTCACCTACAAGGCTTATTAATGTCTGTGTAAGTGTGCTGCAATTGCACATGAAAAAAAAGCAGTATTATGAAACAACAATATTAAGCAGTGTTGTGACATGTATTGGAGGTAAATGTATCTGAGCAAATGCACCTAAATCTCAACTTCCAAAACACCACCTTCATCTTTTTTGACAAGTGTGTTATCTGTATTTCTTAAAGATATACCTTAGGATTTCTCTGCATGTATATCAATTTTAGCTTATTATTGAATATGTAACTTCCCCTTGCTGGCCAGGTCAGACAATGACTCTGCCAATTACACTTTTAAATTATTCTGTAATAATTTAAATTATTAAATGTAAGACATCCTGCAATATTATTACATCCCAGGATTCTCTTTTTTCTTATGTACCTTCTACACTTTTTATCATAAAATCCTTTTGCATCCTTCCTCACCTTAAACCCCTGATCAGACAGGCATACTGAACATCTTTTGACTTGATGCTGCAGTCCAAAATCTCAGAAGGTATGTCTTAAATATGCTGTTAACTATGGAAATGTTTGGTTTCTCTAATAACACTAGCAATTTTTATCCCTTTTCTCTGCTTTTGGAATAAAACTGACTGAAATGTGCTCAGAAGTCCCCAACTTTGTTTTAGCTCCCTCTGGGCAGAAGGACAAAGTTTTGCTCATCATAAGGAGAAATGAAGACAATTTTCAGAATACTGTTTACTGTCAATGTTTTAAAAAAAGAAACTCTTAAGCAAAAATTTGTGCTGATACTTCATGTAGTGAAGGGGGATTTGTTTGTTCCATTGCGAGGCATATTTGTGGTGTCTTTTTTTTTTTTCAGTGCTAGCACTGTTATTCCTTCATTCCTTAGTCTGTTTCCAGGAGTGCCATAATCCACAACAGCAGAGGTTTAGCTGTGCACAAAATGATTCTCTCCATGGAGTTGGGGGGAAATTTGAGTCAGACACATAGTGGTTTCTAACTAGAAAGTAATAAAATTATCTCCTCTGTTTTTCTTCCAGGGAGGAGAGTATTTTGTTGTGACACCTCTCTGGAGCCATGTGAGTTAAGGTGGGGCAGAACATTTCTTCGTATTAAATTAAATAACAGTTTGGCTGAGCAAGTCAATCTACAGAGTGCCTGTGAAGCTGTTTACTAGGGCCTGATCCTATGGTATTGATTGATTTCAGTGAAAGATGTGAACCTTAAGGGTGTACTTCTATGTGGAGTTGTTTGGGAAAAGTCTATTGAGTTGCTGGTAACTCCATGTGTGGATGTATAGGATAAAAGTGCTTTTAGATGGTTTACCTGGGTTCTAGGCAGCTAAAACCAACAGTTGATACCAAGTTTCCTGACACAAAAAGCTACTTAATCACAAAAAAATTCTGCCACACAAGTATTTGAAGAGATGATCAGCCAACTTATAAGTCAACAGTAGCTTTTAAGATAGAGATAGTTTGCTTTTCCCAAGTCATTCTTAGGAAAATATCCCAGTATTTAAAAGACATTTTGCCTTTGTATTTAAGAGTATTTTTCAGCCACACTTTGTAGATGGAGGAACTGAGGCACACTGAATTTTGGTAACTGTTTGAGGTCAGAAACTTGGAAAAGGGCAAATCCAAAAATAACAGCTGGATCTGGGCAGCAGTAAGCTAATCACTGGGTAATATTGTCTTAGAGCTAAAAGCCTAAAGGAAAAAGACATTTCAGCTCTTGTCCCCACTTTGACTTTACCCATGTCTGCGTATCAGAGTCACTGAGCTGGAAAAATGTGAATGTTGCTTTAAAGCATCAATGAATTAAGTTGTCTCTTGTGCAGTGAGTGCATTTCCCATCTGGGTAGGACACTGTAAAGCTTTTATGAATTTCCAGCACCATTTCACTCAAGCAAGACCCTCTTAAGGAGGTCCTGTTTGAATGTTGCTTTTATCTTTATTTTTTCCCTGTGTGAAGGAGCACAACGCTCTCCTGTTGTTCTCAGCACAGCCTTCACGAGAGACTGGGGTGTTGGGTGTAAACTGAGGTTTCTGGCGCAACAGGGCCTGTTTCAAAGCTTCAATAGCTCCATCTCTAAGTGGACACAGCTTGCATGGCTGTGTCTCTGTTAGCTGAACAGGAACCTTTGCTGAAACCACTAGCTAGGAAAAACTGCAACAAAACATTCAACGGGCAGTGCAGATAAAATCAGGGCTGGTGTGACAGGCCTGCTGCTGCTTCTCCAGCAGATTGCTCCCAGTTTATCTAATCTCTTAAACAAAAAACCCAACAAACAAAAAAGACCACACCAACAAATCCCTCTTCGGTCTTGCTATTTCAAAATAACTCAACTCTGTACCAAGTAATCGGAGCTTGCCTCCTGCCCAAAGGCTCCAGTGCGGGGTACTGTGAACCTCGCTCTGCTTTGAGAGAGCTCCCAGGTTTCAAATACACTTCTTACTCTCCAGCTGTGTTATGTGTTGATGTGAAATGGAGATGGTCAGATCTGCCCAGCCAGGCACCAGAAGGCAATATAACCACTGCTGGTGGCTTCTTGTTTCTCTGGCAATATCCAGAGGTGACGTGCGAAGGGAGAGAAGTTAACTGTTTGACAAGGGGCAGCTTTATTTACAGCGTGCTGCCAGGCTAAAATCAGCTGAACTGCATGAAATAATGTGCACTTGGTCGGAAAAAGAGATGAAAAGCTGTGACGCTGATTGGCAGTGAAAAGCCTATAAACCAGCACACATCGATGCAGTAATTGACTGCTTCCCCCACATAAATGATTTTTCTCTTTGCCATACTCCTTATGCACTTGAGCAAGCTGCGATTCGTATCGATGGAAAGTAACAAACTTAAATAATTTTCTGGGAGCCACCTCAGACATGAGACAGAGCTTGGATGAGAGAGTCTTTGAAGATTATATTAGTACTATTAATAACAATAATTTAGTGGATTATCTACAAAACCACCAACTCTTGAACTGTACTGTGAGAATCATTTCCTTCACAGCAATTCAGCCAAGCAAGAGAATGGGGTAGTGCTGACTTTGCAGACAGAATGCACCCTTCTTCCTGTATCCATCTGCTGTGTCAAGCCCCAGAGCCCTCAGGAAGCTTGCTTAGCATTACTGCCTTGCTGCTTGTTCCTTTATTTCAAGGGATCCAGCTTCTGAATTTTGGAAGAGTGAAAACCTTTTTGTTTGGCTCCTTCTGGCCTCGTTGCTGCTTTTAATGACTTTTCCAGTGTGTGAGTGTTGGCTTTGCTCCCCATCTGAGGAGGATTGTGTTTTCTCAAAGACCCAGAGGGAGTTTGTGCAACTTATACTAAAGAAGGCATATGCATGGTGCCTGGCTGCCCAGCCCCAACCTCACTGCTGCTGGTGTGCTCCCCTTCAGCCAGGCAGAGTTAACCTGAGCTGTGGGATTAAAAAATTACTTTGGGCATGGTGAGGACATCAGAAAAACAGGATGCTGCTTTTGAAACACTGTACCCTGTGATAAGCATCAGCCACAACGCTAGGTCTGGAGCCAAACTGCCACAAAGCTTGGCCTGATCAGCTGTAGAGTTTCTTCATAAGCATCTACACAAGAAAAAAAGTTTGTGGTTTCTCTTTTGCTCCTCTGGGTTCACAATTCCTGGCCTTCTGCTGGAGAGTATGTTCACCTTATGGTTTGCTCTCGCTCTGTTGCGAACTGAGGGGTAGAGCGTGTGTGAGGGGTTTTGTTCATTTTTGCTTTATTCTCCAAGGAAACCACATGCTATTCTTAAGGTCTCACACAAGATTTTTGTGAGCTGCTGTCATCACAAAATTTACGGAGGCTGTTGTGCACCAGTTATGTGACTTTACTGCAGGATCAAATTAGAGGAGCCAGGTCCCTGTGAAATGTGTGGGAATGAATCCTTGCTCAAGCAGAAGTGTCTGTGAATGCTTTCCTAACCTCTTTCTCTACCTACTAGCAGGTTATACAAGGTGAGGAGGTGGACCTGTTCTCCCTTTGGAAACAGGCAGGGACAGCAAGGTGTGGCAGGGAAGAAGGCAAAGAGCAGCCAGAGCAAGGTCCTGCTGGGAGCAAAGCCAATCTGGCCCCTTCCCGTGCATCTGGGAGCTTCCTCCACTCTCTCCTACCTTGGCTTCTGGCCTTTGATGGAGCCCAGGGCTTGTACCTTGCAGAGATGCAAAAAAACCCAAACAAAAAAAAACACCACCAGCAGAAAGGACAAGTTGCCATAGATGACTACTGGTGTATGGTACTTCAGCGGGGCAGGAGACTGACAAACGTGTCCAAAGGGCTGGAAAGGATGTAATTGAACCATTTGCTCAGTGTGAAGACAGAGTTCAATGGCACGTCTCGAGGGATCGTGCTAAATAGATACTGTGGAAGATAATTAAATCGTGTGGCAGTTTATCACAGGAGATGCCCGAATAATCAGTGATTTTTAAAGGCCTTTAAATCATGGGTTTGTAGCCTGACTGTATTTATGAACTATAAGGAACTCCTGTGGATTTTGCTTGGCTGTTAGATTCTGTGGAGGAGCAGTCTATTTCTGTCCGGTTAAGTGATGCTGCCTCATTAGAAATGATGAAGTACTGACCTGGCTGCGGGCAGCAGGCTCTCTTGCTTTCAAATCCCCATCTGGAATTTCACAGAGAGTTAAAACCATCAAATGTATAAGTGAATGCCTTGATATGTCACTTCCACTCACAACTTCTCCTTCCTTTTGTCAGTTATTCCCTGTGCATTTTGTGATCTTTAAGCAAATCAGGAAACATTGTCACGATTTGCGTTTTATCCCTTCCCAAATAACGCTGGTTTCTGCTAGCAGGAAAACAGAGCAGCAAAATTCTGTCAAGAGAGGAAAAGCACTTGAGTAGGGTTCCCAGTATTTGGGGGGCAGAACCAGAGCTGCTGGGAGATTTAGGGCACCAATTCCTGTGTGATGCATGCTGTGCTTCTCAAGCCAACCTTTCCAAGCTAAATCCCAGAGTGCAGGCATCCTGGGGGACCTTTCAGGCACACATGATTTTGTTGCTGCTGAACGATGGTGTCTTTTTTCCCCTCTGTTGTCAGATTGATTCAAAACCCTCAGCCACCAGTTAGGCATCTCCAACATGTCCTAGATGTTTTTCCAAAAGTTCCAGCTGATCCATTTGTGTGCTTCCTGCACCACCTTTTTGTTCTTTTTTTCCTCTGTCATCCTCTTGGTATTTTTTTTAATTCCTGACCTAGTCAATTTGCATCAGATGCAAATTGACTACCTTAGACTTCCAGACCTACATTAGCATATGTTAACCTCATCCCGGTGACCTGGACCACATGAGCCCTGAGTGTTGCAGTCTCTGAGAGCCTAGGACTGTTTGTATTTGCCTTGAACGTGGATCTAGGACCTTAGAAATCTTCTTTCATTTGTACTGCTTTTTTTCCCCTAATGAATCTCTGCACATGACCAGGTGTGTGTGCACATACAGGGAGAGAAAGACAAACACAAACACATGTGTAATTAACGCTAGCCTTCGCACAGGTGTATATTGTGTGAAGCTTAGAGGCTTACATCTTGCTTACAGCCATGTCTTTCTCACTGGGCTCATAGGTTACAATACTGACTAACTACAGATATCTTCTGGGATTTTTTTTCTTCATTCAATTTCTTCATTTCTTCATTCAATTTCTTCATTTCTACTTCTTGGATGAGGAAAGAATATATTTAAATGTCTTGTATTTTCCATGTGAGAATGAGAAATACTAGAAAAAAATTGCACAAATAGAGCTTTGTTGCCCTTTTGCTATCTGTAAGTCAGCCTGTTAAATCAATGAAACCCTGCCTGTCTGGTTCTTCCAAGATGCAAGGCATTAAATGTGCTATTTGAAATCGGTAAAATAAATACATTCTTAAACTCAGGACCTGGGTCCATCAACATGAAAAAGCATGCTCTGCCCATCCTGCTATCACTTAAGCATTTCTAAAAGCAAACTCAGCAATTGTTTCCAGCTTTCAAATCATGTAGTTGAACTGTGAAATTAAAGTATACCAGATATGGCAATTTACTAACAAGACAATGTCAAGGAGACTAGATTTCAAACACTCAATCGCAGGGAAGATGCTGCTGTCCAAAATGCTTTGTGCCTGCACACTTAGTCCTGTGGCTCCCATCGCTGTATGTGTAAAGATTAGATTTGCAAAAGACTTTGTTAAAAGCAAGGGTTCTAAGGTTCAAGCATCGAACACCTACAAGGCAGGGAACAGCAGAATTAAGGCAGCCTTGTGCAGGTTTGATTTGTTATCCGCACCTTTCCTACTGATGTACATATGTTCTTACGCAGTCTTTTGAGATATAGTCAGTTATTCTATTTTTCCCTAAGCATTCTCTGGGGCTTAATTAGGGTTGTAAAGTGAAGGAGACTAATAAAAAGAGAGGGGCCCTACCTAAGCAACTCGGGATGTATACAAGTTCATAGAAAAAGATAACTTCTTATGAACTACTGAAGCAACAAAAAGTGTTTTCCTGTAGCTTCCAGCCATCTATTCCTTAAAACCCTTTTCCTATTTCTGTAACTTCTGTTTGCCAAAGCAAATGGCTGCATGTTGTGTCTGGGCCCAGTCTGGGTCCCCACCTCGATCTTAAGAGAGTTAATTACCTTTGACATCACTGACCTTCTGTGAAATTGGGTGAAACTGACCAGAAGGCTCACAGGCTGTCAAAGCAGAGAAGCAGGTGGATGGAGAGTTTGACTAGCCTCAGGTTTGTTTTGTTTTAATTATACTTAAAAGATAAATACAATAACTCAGCCTTGTACAGGAGATTCCTGTGATGTGAGGCAAGTCATTTAAGCAAATTTTTTCATAATAGTTGTAAATTTGTATTCTTAATTTTCTGAGCACCTTGTTTAGAGACTGACATGGGACCATGCTGCAGCATTCATGGCTGTGCTTGAAATCAACAGAACTATGTAATGTAAAGTAGTCACAAAACATCATGCTTAAAAAACTTAAATTATGCCAGAATGTGCTGATGATTCACCAAGATACTGTAGGGATGACTGCCAGTGATAACCCCTGGGAAAATGTATAATGGCCCTTTTACTTGGGTTTGGCTGGTGATGTTAATAGACCTCGGGGCTTTATGCTAAGCAAGAAGGAAGACTGTTGAATAGCTGCTCACTCATGCACCTCTGACTGTGTACCAAGTGAGGTATGTTCCTATAAGAAAAATAGTTGTCATGGCTTAAGACTGTAGATGGAAGAAGGGAGAAGCAAGAGGTTGGACAGCCTTAATTTGATACAAAAGAATTTATTTTGCAACTCAAGTTCTTAACCAAAGAGCACGTTTATGAACAAGTATAACATGAATGTTTTCTCAGAAACCTGTTTCTTATGGCCACTATGACTAAGGACTTCCAAGCAATCTATATAAAACTGCAAAACAGAGCAAATCTTGAAAGGCAGCTTGGTACCTTTCATAAATCTGAGGGCTAGGGAGAAAGGGAAGAGTGGGAAGAGGGAGCCATGGTCTAGCAAGTGGTCCACCAAAGACCAGAATCTGATATTGGGTAGAGCGGGAAAGCGAAGCACAAGTGAATGAGAATGTAATTCTAATGCACTGATATCCCTAGTGCACAATCTTCCTTAAAAAGACAGCCTTTAATTTCTGTGTTAGGGCCAACTTTGCCAGTATGCTACAGAAAATAAACCCTTACCTTATCATAGAGGGGAAAAGGTGTTTTCTCCTATCTCACCATTGTCCTGGTTCTGGCCAGGCCAGAGTCAACCTCCCCAAGCAGCCAGCACAGGTGAGCTGAGTCAGCCTGAGCTGTTTCCACACCACCTGACATCACTTCCACATAAAAAGGGCTGGTTGTGGAGGAATAGGGGCTTGGTGCATTCCAGGATGGTCTGAGTGCATCTGGGGTATCCAGTCAGCCCTTGCATTGTACAGAACTCTGTAATGGTCAGGTCAGTAAGGTACTCTGTGTTATCACTGGGTGTGAGTGTAATTTGCTGTTATTGTTCTATGTTCATGGTGCTTTTGTCAGCAAACTGTCCTTATCCCAACCCATGGAGGCTCTGTCTGTTTCTCTTCTGGGAGTGAGCAGCATGTAGCACTCAGCCACTGGTTGGGGCTGAACCACCACAGCTATCTGGACTGTACAGAAGCATTTTCATCCTCAGATCCTTGCTTTTCCTCTAGTTTGTATCTCTCATTGTGCCTGTCACTGGCCAGATCACTGATTTGTTTGTTGTTTTTTGTTATGTGTAGCTTACTCACTGTGGGATGTCTTGAAATACAAAATATGCCAGCAACAACTAAGATGACAAAATATATAAGAATTAAAAAAATTATGGTTCAGTCCTCCAGAACTGAAAAACACATTTAGAGACAAATAGAGAAATCTTAGCTTTAAAAATTGAGCCCTTATGTCATGCTGGCAAGCTTGTTAACAAAGGAAAAGAGATTTATTGTTTTCTGTCTAAATACATCAGTAACTGACAATAACACTTGATATCAAGGAGAAATTAATGCCAGCTGAAAGCTTGAGTCCAGCATGTTCAGAGACAGCTAAAAGTATGATATTTACAGTTTCATTTTCTGTAGGGTTAGTCTTGAATATTTGCCTATCAATTGAGTCCCAGTTTCTGCCATGACAGCCTGACTCACTGAATCTGTTGTCTTCATACTTTCATGGCATAGGTGATGACCAGGATTATATGGATATCTAACAACTTTGTTAAGATGTGGCATGGCTTGGTGATCTACCCACACAGAGAAACTGGACCCATCAGTTTCCCAATGTGCCGGTGAGGCAGGAGAACTAATGAATTCCTTTTAAAAACAGCAAATTTAAAAAGAAAGTGGAATGGCTTCCTCTTAGGAAGCTACAAGTACATCTTTACGGTCTTTTGTGTGAGTCATTTTCCCCATATGCTGAACAGCTGGAAAAGGAAAACAGAAATAGGGATCATATGACTCTCACTCATGTCAGCCCAGAGAAAAAAACACAAGCTGAAATCAGGGGTAAAGTTCACAAGCTCCAAAGAATAAGGAAACTCTGTGAGCTGGACTCATAGGCTCACTCTTTGCCTTCCAGGGAACAGAAACTCTGGGGAATGGGGAAGATTTACTGGACAGTTAGGATTATGTAAACTTTGGTGTTGGAAAGAGTTATGAATGAAGAATTTTCAGTATGAATTTTAAATGGGGAGCATGTCGGCAGTATGCAAGACCAAGTACACAGTCATCTATCAAACTACAAAACTCTTGTCTCTTCACACTTTTGACAGTTTTCTTCCTTTATTTTGCTCTTGCAAAGCAACTGAACCATCTGTGGAATTTTATGCTTCCCCTGGAAAAAGCCAGAATTGATCCAGCAGGCATCAAGGTCCAGGATGGACCCTACTGTAGATGTACATGCATCCCCTGAGCATGGCAGAGGAGCCTTTAAGCTGGTATGTGCTGGCTGTGTTCTCTGTGTCTTTTCATACCTTCATGCAAGGTGAAAGCAATGGGATCCATCTATACCTTGTTCCTTCGTAATTCAGATCTGAAGGTGATGGAGGGAACAAGAAAGTCAGTGCAGAGGGTGAGTCATAAACTCCGCATTGATGACCTCTAGACGCACTACATCTTCAAGGTAAATAAATTCCTCTCATGCTCACATGCTGGTTTCTATCTGCACAAAGTGATGTTGCCTTCAAGGTGGAGCAAATAACAAACATTGGTGCATCAGCCAGTCACTGCGTTACTGCTTGTTTGAGCTGGCAGTATGACTAACGGCAAAGTTCAAAGTATAATTCTTTCAAAGGTCAGTGGCCTAGATCAGATTTGCTTTGCCAGTTTTTCATATTGACATTCCTCTAGAAAAGACAGAAAACACCCGTGTACTTGAAAGTCCAGTGAAAGATGCGTGCCAGGCAGCGGACGATACAGGGAGATGTTCATGCAATCTGGTTTGTACTCTGGAATAAGATAGTCACTCTGTAGTTGATAGAGATTGCCTTCTATGAAAGGTTGTCTTACCAACATGGTAAGCAAGTTATTTTGCCTGTAACTGATGTCTTTTCACACCAGAGTGATCTGAAGAAAGTTAATACTTAAAGATAACACTCAGGGTAGAGGATTTGGGGTTCTTTCAGTTTGTCTCAGAGATCCATAATGACACAGAGGAATGCATTTCCATAAGCCTGTGTTTTACAAAATTATTTTATTGGTTTTTATTTGTCCTCTAACTTTGTTTCAAATACTTTAATGGCTAATCTCATCCGGGTACAATTGACACGAATTGTCCCCTTTAAAGATGATCTATTTTTAGAGAGATTCTGTGTGACTGACAGGGGAAAAAAAAGGTGTATTGATTATCCACCATACCCATACTCACTCTTATGCCTGGATGCAGTATACACTGAGGCCACGCATTTACCAAGGCAGCCTCCAGGCCACCTTAGACTGCCATTGTGGTAGCCTTTTACCATTCACAAAACTACACCATTAAAATAATGAAACTGCACAACTGGACTGCCAGCAGTCCATCCAATGTATGTCAGCAAGTATTTAATTTACTGCTTTCTTTAAAGACAGTGACAGTCTGGTGATGTTGAGTTTCATAAGCCGCTATATTTGGAGCTAGTATCTTTAAATTCATTTCATACAGACATTCAACAAGCCAAATTCTTCTCAGTTGCACCAGCACTTGTGCTTAGCAGCAGCAATCATGCTGGGAATATGAATTTTTGTCACTGTATACAAATCCTAAATTTATCTGAGAGTTTCTGGCCTGGAATATGTTTCATGACAAACCTTGAGGGAATGGGTCTGAGAGTAGGTATCATGAAAAGTGAAGTTTTGGGGATAAACCTTTCCTCTCTGGTGTTAATCAGCGGTCCTCTGACAATGAGCAGGGAGGTGGAGGGAAGTTTCAATGAACAAGCGACTTCAACCTGTCAGAGGCTGTAAAGAGAGTACCAAATCAAGTACTCATGGATGTTATTCGATACCAAGGTACATGCAGTCCCCAAGGACATGAATATTCAAGGATGTAATTTCACTGGCCCGGAGTTCATGTGAGCTTTGTGAGATCCATGCTTTGTATTTCATTTGGAATGCTTTGTATTTCAACCTGAATGCTAACTTCAAGAATCAGAAGAAAGTGAAGTTCATGGAAAAATTATAATGACAACAATTTTGAGTAAAACAACTTCACATATATATTTAACTAAAAATGTTTATGGTTTGTATGACACTTTAAACTGCTGTTTTTACATACACTTTACAAGTGAAAAAAATTGAAGTCGGGTGTTGTCTGTGTTTTATATATCTTTATATGAGTACATGTTTATGGATCTACATCTATATGTATGTACATGTGTGCACATAGGAATATACATAGCTACCAGTGTCACTGAAGAATCTGAAAGCTCAGTATATATTCCAGTGTATCAGGTGTATGAATTATGCAATGTAACAGTTACGCATAAGCAGGGACAGTTCCACTTGTTTTGTCATTTGTGGTGAGTAACTTTTGATAGACACACTGATTATAGTTGAGACACAAAATTTTCATTATGGCTTCCCATTTCACTTTTATGTTACTCTACCAAATAACTTACTCTTCATTTCTCAATCACATAGTAGTAATGCATCAGGGCCATTGGTCTAGTAGGCCTTATTTGTCTATCCTAGGTATATCTATTCCTTCTAATTGAAGTTTCCAGACCATACAGATGAACTGTGTAAATGTGGGTTTTGCAGACTTTTCCCAGTGAATGCTGTTGTGCAAGTAAACTAAGTCCAGATAATATACAGATATACTTAAGAGTGGGCAAAAAATATCAGGTAGGATGATGGTATCCATCAAGTTATGCAGATGAAGAACTGTTTTGGCTACAGAAAGGGGTGCCTCTGTTTTCCTTGGGAAAATGCCCTGGCATTTCTCCATGTTATCACTTCCAAAGGAATGGCTGACAAAGGCCGGGTTGTGCAATTACCATAGGTTCTTATGCAATTCTGCCTCCTGGTAAGAAGGAGCTCTGGTATCAGGCAGAGATGGGTTTTAAAGTTTTTCATGGAGTGCCCATGGTCACCTGTGACCTGGACCACCTACAGTGTTCATCTTGCCCTGGTGCAAAGGGTGATGAAGATAAAAGGAAAACTCTACTGACAACTATTGCTTAGCAGTTCCCTGGGTAAGCAGTAGAATAGAGAGAGAAAACAAGTGGCTTCTGGAGGATCGGGGTTGCTCTGTGGGTGACCTGTGCTCAAAGGACAGGGAGTAGTTCTTGGCATGCTTCCATAAAGCCAAATAAAGGCAACCTATGCCTAAAGGAGATGCTCTCCCATCCCCTGCCCCGTAGTTTTTTAGGAAGAATATATTAAAAAAACCCCAGCATATGGTAACTGTCATGCCTGAGCTCAAATTCTTGTTCCCTTTTGTACTTTGAAATGTTTAAACCAGCTCTGCACATTTTTCACCAGCAAATGACTCCTACAGCCCTGCTGTTCTGCTGTAATCCATCGGTTTCACAGGGTGCAGCGCAAACACAGGCATTTGTTCTTGTCATAAATTTTCGGTGCAGCTTGCCTTCTTTCTGTGATGTTCTCCAGGAGACCTGTACGTGCACTTCTAGGTAATGATCTACAAGCATAAAACAGCTTTGAGGGCCTGCTGAATCCACACTACGCTTTAATTGTGTAATTGTTGATCATTGTTTTTCCACCATATGCAGCCCCGCCTGCCTCTTTTTTCCCCCTAGTAGAGGTAACTAATTGCTGGCACACCTGTAAGCAGTGTTTCCTAGAAGAGCTACACTGTATTTCTCCTGTAATAAAGGAGTCAGGCTGACTGATGATATGGCTATGGATGTCTCCGCCAATATAAATACTTCAGGAAAGGCGAGCATGGAGTGCTGTGCTCAAGGAAGGGAAATGAGATGTAAAAACACTAATTGGGGACTATCTGGTAGAGAAATGGCATGGCAGAAAAGGCAGTGGTGTAGAGGATTACAGGGGAAATGTGAGCCAGCAACGTGATGTCAAAAATGGGAAATGGTGTTCTGGGGTGTACTAAAAAGACCCACTATATAAAATGTATAGGAGATAATTGCTGTGCTCTGCTCCTCCTCCAGAGGCTTCTACAGGAGGTGTGTACTGCCTTAGGTCACCTCGCTCTGAGGAGGCTGTAAGGGAGAGCAGCAGAGATAAGATGTTAAAAAAGATAGGAGCTATGAATAGAGTTTGAAACAACTGGAACTGGCTTTGGTCTAGAAGCAAGACAATTCAAGAGATGTATGTCTTCTAACACAGAAAGAGCTGTAGTAGTTATAAGAAGAGATGGAAAAACCCTGTTGCTGTACAATTGTCGTTTCTGCTAGGGGAAAGGACAAATTTGAATTAGTTTAATTTGCATCAAAGAATTCAGCTGAACAGCCAACTTTGAGGGTTAGTTTTTTATTTTTATTTAACAAAATATATTAATTTTAGCTGGAAATTAAAATAGCAACCCTAATGATAAGAGCAATGAAGTTCTTCAGACTTCCCATAGGAATGATGATAAAATTATAAAGCTCACTACTTTTAAGGTGGACTTCAAATCCATTCTCTTTTCTACTACTGTGCTGCATGATCTTTACAAAGAGCAAAAAAAGAAAAGTGTTACTTAACCACTCCAAAAGATTTATCAGAACATGGAACCTGATGATGGCAGGAGAGTTGGAGCTAGATGATCTTTAAGGTCCCTTCCAACTCAAACCAGCCTGTGATTCTAGCAGGATGACTACAAGCACCTCTTCGATCTTTTATTGTGAAACACATCTGTACAAACCGGAGTTTTGAGTTTACAAAATCAAATTATCTTTTTAGGTATGTATGGTTATGAATTATCTCCTAAGCTGTACGTGCAAATGCCACACAAATCTATGGCAGTGTTTATCCCACAGGTGATAAGGTGAAAAATTATTCCTTTTTCCAAATTCTGTCATGCATTTACTTTGAAAAAGGATGTTCTGCAATTCTGTTGTATGCAAAATGCAGATTGCTATCAATAGATTAAGACAGTTTTCTTAATTCAGCCTTACATTTCCATCCCTAGAAAGCTCTTGACAGCTCGATACAGACTTGCTCACATTTCATCGGGGACATGAGTAGTGAAATTTTACAACCAAACAGTATTTCAGGACCTGCAGTAACAAAAGTCATAGAGTTACAGCATCAGCCTTTCATCCTTCCTATTCCCCTTTGGCTGTTGCAATGTATTTCTGTCCCAAAGTGTTCCAGCCAGATGAAACATTTTTAGCTTTGCAGCCCCTTTATAGCACAACCCAGTATCTGTACAGCATATGTGGCCTTTACTGTTGCCAGCATGCTATAAAGGAACCCAAGTCCAACTGGAAACCTGAGAAGTTTCTCATAAAATAAACCAAGGATGTTTTCTTCTACTAACTGTCTAACCTACTTGCTAGCAACTCAGTCTGAAAGAGTTGTCTCTAGTTGGCCCATATGGCACATATAAAAGTCAATCTGAGAGGCTGAGGCAAGAGCATTGTGTGCCACAGATTAAGACCCTGAAGGAGGGTGAAGGAATTTGGTGGTCTTCACAATGTGCCCCCAGGAAGGTGCCCAGCCAGGAAAGACACTGCTTCACTGGTTCTTGGATCCCCATGGAGGAGGTAGCACAAAGGAATTGTGGTTGCATGAATGTTTCAAGCTAACAAGAAATAGCTCCTGCTGAAAGAGCCCCTCTTCTTTCTCCATGCTGTGCTTTCCTCATGCCCCCTTGTGCTGACACTTGCATTTGTGCACTCTCATGCAAGTGAGACTAGGGGCTGCTCCATCTGAAAACACAGAGAAAAACAATAGTTTCCAGGCAGATTGCTTTTTGCTCTCCCTCGTGCATGACTGCAAACCTGGGTGCAAAGCTGAGAGAAGCAACATCTCCTGGGGAGCCTGGGGAGGGTGAGATCACACATTTCAGCTGCTGTCTGAATCTATACTGGCTTGAATGTGTCATGAGAATGCAGCCTAATCCATCTGCTGGCACACCGCAGGTTATCTGGCTGAACATGTCAGATGTTGAAGGAAGCTTGAGCTGCTTCTGGTTCATCTGCAGAAAGAAAGTACTCATCTCCCTTTCAGTGAACAAGAGTAGGCAACGTTTCTGTGTTGCTACCACAAGGCTGCAAAGCCAGGACAACTTGCTGATGCAGCTGTGGTGGGTACCATTGCCCTGTGCTTCAGGTGGACGCATAATTTATAAAGCATGGAGTACATGTAGAAATATGTATGTATAAAAATTGAGGCTACAAAATACTTCTATGATTTTGCTTCCTAATTAACTTGTTCTGGTTTATTGGGTAAATTCATAACATCATTTCTAGTTTCAGGGGGAGGGTATATCCAGAAGCAAAAGGTTGTCTCTGACTCAGTATTTCTTCCTTTGTTCTTGTGTTTTGGTGATAGAAAAATAGAAAAAGGAAATTACAAACTGAATGGTCTCCTGAAATTATAAATTATAAATGAAGAATCTGATCTAAGTATGTGACAGGACATCTTGCCAGGCTGCTTTCTCAATATTTTTCTTTTTTATAAATAACATCTCCTTGTCTAGGCAAGAAAACTGTAGTAATGCTACACAAGTCACCATTTTATGACATGGCTGAGTACATTTTTCAGTTCCAGTGAGCGTTAAGTAATGTGGTAGGTGAATTCCTAGTTCTGCTCTGACATACTCTCTTCCTTTTTCACCTTCTTACTTTGTGCAGGAAGCCTTTAAACCACCATGAGTAATAAGTTTTCTAAAGAAAACTGCTCTTGACGTGTTATTCTTTGTAATAGGTGTAGTATTCTGTTCAGTCTGGTATGAATGCTTGCTTTTAGGCATTGCTACAGAGTCTGTTGTGATCAGAGGTGAGCAGCCTGCTGTAAACTCAGCTCTGGCCTCCAGGCAACTTTGCAAATTTCTACATCGCTCACTGCTCCTTGTGTTTCTATTACAGTAACATTGGGTGAGATTTCTTCCACCTGACTGCGAGCAAAATAAGTCAGCCTCCAGTATTCCTCCTTTCCCCAAACCAAAGCTTCCTCAAGTATCTGAAAATGGATGCTTGTTTTCAAAGACCTTTCAAAGGCTTCAAGCTGAAGACAGATTGCATGCTCGGGCTTTGAGAATTATGACACGCTTCTTGATGAGGGGGTGGAAACTTCTTTTTGATGGAAGTGTGTGTGTATATCTCAAGATATAATATAAACTTCCATTAAAATAAGCAAAAGAACAATGCCACTTGCATATAGTGAAACAAATGCATCACTCCAGGACCATACTCTGCTCTCACAGGAAAGGCAGATGCAGTATGGTAATTACCTACCTGAAAGCAACTTCATGTCCTGTCTCTCTGGAAAGTGTACTTTCTAATTTAAGAGTGAAATGCCAGCCTGTTCCAAGTGATCTGGTGCTGCCCCTTACATTTCACCTATCCTGAATGTTGAGGTTTGCATGTGCATGTGCCACATCCAGATACAATGCATTTAAAAGTCCTGAATGTCATCTCTTTGGGGGTTATGTGCATGTCAATCCTTTCAGTCAGTAACAGAATCCCTCTTGATGTTTTTTCTCAGACTTGGAAAAATATCAGACAAGGTAAGCACAAAGAATATCCTTTCTTTTCTATAAGAAGTGGCTATTTCTTCCATCTCTACACTCTTGTGAAGGTTAAAATCCTGTTCAAGTAGGGATTTCCGAAAGCACGAGATTATGTAAGTAAGCCTGCAGAAAATGGGTATCTGACTTCACCATGTCACAAACACACCAGCTAAGGTGTTTCTGGAAGTTCTCCTTAAGTAGAACTGTTGCGAGCTATGGCCTTACCTGGCCAAGTTCATAAAATCTCAAAAGACAGAGATTCCACCGTGTCTCCGTATTTTCCTCAATGGTCCACCCAAATCTATGTGGGTTACATGCTCTGTCGCTACCAAGAAGAGTTTGGTTCCATCATCTCTATAACTGCCCTTCAAGTAGCTGTAGGCTCCTGCTCCTTTTGTTCCTTTGAAGCCTCTCTGAAACTATCAGGGACATCTATGAATCTTTTAGTCTGCACTAGAGCTGTGCAGGCTCTCTGTGCTCACCAGCACCTAACACAGCAGCAGTCTCTCTGTGAGCTGGTAGACTAAATATTACCCAGGACTTCGAATATCTTGGCACAGAGATCTGCCTGTTCTCAGGGGGTTTGGGACTGATTGTTTGCACACCTTCCACAACATGCTAACTACTAAAGAAACAAACACAAACGTGAATTTCCTGATCTTCAGTACTCGCTTATTTAGAGACAGACACTGTTTTGTTTTGGCAATTGACCAAGCGTGAGCAGCAAATGGAAGATTTCCCCGCACCCTACTTGCACAAATGGAGCTTCTTCAGCTCTAAACAAGACTATGATCCAGCCTTTGCAAAAAGGTTTTGATCAGAAAACTAGATCCTTACCTCAATTCCTTTGATTCTAGACCAGATGCCTGAGCTTAGTGTTTAAAAGTTCATCAGAGTCTTTTCATAGGCACTAGACTGGGGTTTAGATCCAGAGAAGGGGATGTGTTTTCTCTAGAGTGTAGGCCAAACACTATGATCATATTCAAATCTACAAGAGGGAAACAACTGAGTATCACCCCAGAGTAGAAATTAATGGTTACAGCGAAGCGGTAGTCTACAAAAAGAATGCTGATTGGACATTGCAATATGGCAGAACAGTGAATTTAACACATTACATGACCCAGTTTGTTTAGAATTCTGTTTTTGCACCCACCTTGCAATGGCTTTTGTAAGGGAAAGATGAGGATTGTATAGATGCTGTAGGCATGGGAATCGTATGTTGCAGGTTATTTTAATCGGGTTAACCTTCAGCTCTGTACAAACGTAGGAGCTTTTGCAAAGAATTAAATCTGGATTATTAAGGACTTGTAAATATTTGGCAGTTCAAGCCCTGAACCTACAGAATCTAAATTGCTTTTGTTGCAGAATCAGTGCCTCAAGCAGGACCTTGCTGGAGCCCTGGGTTTCCATGTAAAAGTTTCGCACAGATCTCATTGTCACCGCAAAGCTCTAATCCTCCCGCTTTTTATTTTATGAGAAATCAGTTGTGACTTTCTTTTAAAAAAAAATCTGACAGATTGTTCTTTTTTATAGATAGAGAAGCAGGCTGTCTTCTTTGCCTTGAGGTTGTGAAGACAGAATAATTTTACGCTATCTAGATTACAAAAGAAAAATGAAAATTGCTTCTTCTGGCTCTTCCCTTTGTAATGCCATCTGAAGGAATATTTTCCTCTCATTCTCAATAACATACACACACATATCTATTTATATGTACAGTTAAAAGTTAAAAATCATCTTATCCTGACAGTTTTCTTTGTTCAGCTTTCATACATTTCTTATTAACAACAAATCTTTATCCGCCTGTACTGTACTTTGTTATCATAGTGCCTTTTTTCTATCAAACCGTGGCCCTATCAGGTTCAGAGAACATTGCTTGTTGTGACTATGCTTTGCTCTTCATTTTGTTTAGAATTTTGCCTGCACTCCATGAAACAAAAATCTGCTTTGCAAACAAATAAAAAGTGTCCAACCTAACACAAATTTACATCTGTGTCAAAGCTGACACATTTTTCTGTAGATTTTGTAACCATAAGAGAAACAAAACTGTCTGCTTCAGACATAATTAAACAAGTCCCCAAATTAATTTTTAGAGTTTCCACATTTATATTACAATATATGTTTATTATGAGACCTGTACTCATTTCACTAAAATATGTTTAATTTTGTGATCAAGGGATTTCTTCAGATAACTTCATTCTGAATGTATAGCCCTTCAAATCATAGCTCTGTTAATTTGCCATAACAATTGTAGGATTAGACTTCCAGGCAACTGTATCATAGAATGTTTGTGAATAGAGAATATAATTAGTAATTTATAAGCAGAAATCAGAAAAATGAAAGAACATTACTAAAATAAGAAAGAAAAGAGCAGCTATTCCATCTCCTCTCCTTTTTTTAGAGTAGACTTCTGCTCCTAAGGATCTCGTGCCACTTCTCATAAAAGCGGAATTTGATTTTACTGGCTGAACTCCAACTGCAATTTGCCTTACTAATTGCTTCTTGCATTCTTAATTGGAAAAAGCATTCTTCAGCTTCCAGTCCTGCTTAATTTACTTTTATAGCATCCTTAATTCAGTATAAACCAGGGGCATCCTTCACCAAGAGGTGATTCGTCTTTGAAGGCAGATGACAACACACATACACTAAGTGTATCACATATCCCTGGCAATGTAGTATCAGTTATCCCTTCTCAATATCCAGTACACCCAGCAAAGTACTGCTCCCCTCTGATCACTTGATTTGATTGGTTCTGTGAAAACCATCCAAAGCAGAAGACTCCCTTCTGTGCCTCAGACACACATGTAGATGAGAGATGAGTTAAACCCTCCATTTCTAGCTGAGGAGCGGCAGTGAATTGCCAGGGCTGGCAGGGTTATCCAGAGCCCCCCCATCTCTTTGTCCAGAACTGCAGATCTTGTGAGGAGGAGAGACAGATGGCATCTGAGGGCTCGGTACTGCAGAGTAAGCTTTCTGCTGTCCTCTTAATCAAGTAGTGCAGCTCTGCCAATGTGTCGTGTATCTTTCCCTCTCTGTTCGGTCTTTCTGAGAGCCAGGCATGGAAAGAATAGAATCTGCCCTTGTTAGGCTTACCAGCCTGCTGATCCAAAAATCAAATTCTCTCACAATTTGTTAAATTCAACCAATCTACTTGAGAGCTGATGCTGCCAATTACTCCTGTAGCGCTCTTTATTCCCTGGGTTCAATACTCCTGTGTCTATGAAATGCACAAGTGTCAGCAGACATTAAGTTTGAGTTTTATCATGTGATAGGCCAATACAGAAACACAATTTTATAAATTGCAGTTATTCATTTAGAAATGTGTTTTTTAAATCTATGAAGTTCCTAGTTAGGCAACTAGCCATGGGAATTGTGTGACAGGAGAGGGGAATGGAGAGACCTAAACTGGTTGCTGCTGTTTGGCTAATTCAGGTGATCTCTGAGGCAACATAGGTTTTTGCAGGTCATTTCTGAGTAGTAAGGGTACGCAGTTGAGAGAGTATCTGGGTTTTAATGAAAGCTTAGCCACTGCTTTGAATTTTGAGTTTGGGAAAGTCAGCTAATCTAGCTGCGCCTTGGTTATTTTTCAATGAAATTGGTGCACTAATACCATTCCTCACAAAAAGATACCAAGAATCAGCATTTAATACCTTTTGGATGTATTTCCATGGCAGCTGATCAGGCCTGAGGCCCTTTTTTCCAGATTTGCGGCTTGCAGAGAATGCCAGTGTAGTACCAAGGGGCAGCACTGAGTTTGCAGCCTAGATGTAACCTTTCAGATCCCTGAAATGAGAGGAGCTGCAGCACTAAGTAGTGTGAATCTCTCAGGTGAATCACCCTTTCTTCTCCTCACACCTTGCTGGTTTATGAATCACACGCTATTGCAAGATGGTACTGGGGTATCCAGTTCCCCTCCTCCCATCTCTGTTTTGGTACCCCTGCTTTTGCATGTTCTGTTGTCACTAGAGAGAGAGTAACACTGGCCTTTCTTATTTTGCTCTGTCTCCTCCTCAGTTCACTTGCTTCAGCAATACAATGATCGAACTCAAGACGAGTTATTTACAACATCTGTCTGAAGGCAGTTCAACAAGGTTTCAGTAAATATAGATCTGGCAAAGTACGCGCACAGATTCATAAGCAACTCCTTTAGAGGCTACAAAATCTGACCAACTCTTTCAAAACTGGATATTTTCTGTGGGGTAATTGTGTTTGACTGTGAGTAAGAATCTAAAATATGCCTTCATTTGACCTATTACCTGAGGTTATTCAGTGTCAGAAGGGAGAAATTCACAGTCCACCATATTCTCTGGGATGTGATACGTTGTATAACAGAATCTGCATTTACTTAACACCAAGTTCAAACAAACAATGCACTAATATAATGCTAATTTTGAGAAGTTACTAAAGCCCTGATGTGTCTGTGGGCCTTTCTTCTGAATATATCTTTTTCTTTTTCTTTTTTACAAGTCCCATCCAAGATTTTGAGTAAGTGCAACCTGCACCTCGATTTTTTCACCTGCGCAAGCAAGATTTTGCAGGCAAGGCACTGAAATCAAGAGGGTGGTCAGTGTACTGGTAGCCATGGGAGCACAGACAGCGAGGAGAAAGACAGCAGAAACAGCAGCTGACTGGGAAGAGCTGGAAAAGTCTACACTGATATGACATGTACTGGAGACTCCTGGGGAACCTGGACCCAAGGAGGAGGCGTAAATCTTGCAATACTTGGAGAACTCCAAAGTTGGAGGAACTTGATCACAGCAGAAAGGAGGCGGGTTGGTAGCATGGTGTGGGGAGTGAGGGATCATTGCAAGTGTTTGTGAGAAACGGCTGGAAAGGAGGAGGCTTGCAGTAACAGATTGAGGGGTGTAGACTTGTGACTGTGGAGGAGGAGTGCTCAAGGATGTGATGGGAGAAATGGGGAGCCCAGCATACTGCAGATCAGGAGTCACTGGGGTTCCTTAATGCCAGTCTATATCCTTACTGCCTTGTAAAGATGTAGGTACAGCAGTACAGACATGAACAGTGTTGTTCACCAGCTACCCCTTCTACTGCTGCCACAGGGATATTCTCCTCTCTCCACTACTCCATTTTTTTACTTTTTGTAAATGTTCTATCTCAAAGGGAAATACCTTGAATTCAGGTAATCCGAAGCACTGGGGAAAATGGGGTTTTCTTAACCCTGGTATTACCTGACATATGCTGCATATGTAATGGTGACTAATTAAATGACAATTGACACACCAGAAGTTTCTTTTCAATGAGCATAGTATTTTATTTGGTATATGCAGGAACTCGTCTCATTCTCATCCATTGCATCTATTTTCACTCTGATAACACACAATGCAAGTGACTACACAGATATTTCGTAATGTTTTCTGGCAAAATTTTTCCATATGAAAAATAATTGTATTGTAAATTTATTACTGGAGTGTGTATAAAATGCTGTCAGTCAGAGCAGCACTGTATTTCATTAGCAGTGCTCCATAACTAAATCGCCATAACTGAAATTACAATCTGGTTCAGAAACAGGAATAGAAACATTATATACATGAAAGGGTGAAAAAGTATCTTAATATACATTCTTAATCCTCTCATGTGCTCAATTCTAACTGCTCTAATTAATGCTAGCCTTGATACTTGTTTCAACTTAACAAGGGGGAGAAGAGAAAAAAATAAAACTATATTTCTTTAAAGAAACCTCAGTAATACTGAAATGCCTTGGGTCAGCTTTGCAGCTTCTGAAAAATCAATGTTGCTTCAATTACTTCATTGACTCAATGTACTGATGTTGATTTACAGGAGTGGGGATCTACACAATGATTAATAATAAGAATACCTTGGACTTTGATAGTGCTCTGTGTCTTGAGATTCCTAATTGCTTGTCAAACTCTCTCCATCTTAAAGTTTGTGACGACGAAGGACTGTATTCAGGACCTCACAAACACTTTGAATACAATAAAATTACAAGTTTATTCAGATGAATGTTTTAAGAAGTCTTATTTAATATTCTTATTTTTATGTACTTGATAAAGGCAAGAGAAATGTTTGAAGGTAGTTGAAATTATGGTTTAAATCCTTTCAAGCAGTGTATAACCTATTTGAAACTCAACAGCAGCTTTCAATCCTACTGTCAAGTTGCAAACAAGATGAGTAACTGCTTTAAGTCTAAAATCTTGGCAAGATACCATACAAACTACCATCTCTTGGGAGGATCCAGGTTACTTATCTACTGCTTACTCTGTGTGCACTTTGGTTTGCTGTGTAATCCAAAGACAGATGTCGTCCAGTCCTTTTTCTCAAGCAGACTTTTCTCTTGTCCCAGTCAAGGTTAATTTATTGGGAGGGGGTGTGTGTGTGTCTGTATCACTTTATTCATTCCATAGTAATTTTTTTACATGAATGATAATGCCTTGAAGACTCCAAAATTTCATAACTATTTTAAGGAAAGAGGCTGTAAGGCTGATCCCCTCCAAGGCCTGTGTAGGGAACATGGATAAGTACAGTTATGATTGATGTACAAAATCCTCCAGTTAACAGCCTGAAAACTTCCAAAGGATGCCCTATGGAAAGCAGGGACTGGCCAGGACACTAGTCTGGCAATGCCCTGCACCTGATCAGCACAGGCTGTCTTCACTGCTGTTGGACATGGGGGCATGGAGTTGCAGCAGCCTTGCCTCTTTTGAGCTCAACAGGTTAGGTACGTGATATATTTTCCTCTAACATAATTTCCTCGGTTGTTGTATTCTTTTAATTAACATAATGAACTTTTACTTAATTCTGCTTTTCTTAATTCTGGAAGAAAGAGATAAAAGCCACTTTGGCCTACAGAAACCACTGAAGATAAAATATTTGTTTATCCTTCAGATCTGCTTTCTTATTATCAGCGCACTCTGTCCTCTCACGCTGAGGTATATCCATCTCCAGATCTAGCCCACATTATTTAGGGCCATGAGAGTATAAAATACTGATAAATCTCTTGGGTAACACACAGTAATGATCTATATTATGTCAATGCAGTTGAAGAACTCAGAATCTGTTCCACCATGATGCTACCAGTGAAACACTGCACTCTCCGTGAGTAGAAAGAGTGATAAGCTTTACCCAAAATTTTATCAAAGCCCCAAATATGGGAGTCTGAGACTACTGTGTATGTTTTTGTGGGTATCCATGAATCAAGGAATAATTTTCTATTTTAATTGGATGATAAATATGATGTTGGGTTGGTGATACCTGTTTAAAATACTTCCTGTTCTTAGACAGATGCTGACCCATTTCAAGACATGATGAAAGCAGTTCTTGTTCTAGAGCACTGAAGCATACCTATTGAACAAATATGAAAAGCAGAACCGGTTTTTCCCATCTTCTGAAGTGCCTAAAGAGTTAGGTCTCTGATCCAGGCTTAATATGCCTAACTATTTCAGTACTTTAAATAACAAAGAACAACAGCATCAGGTACTTTTAAATCCGCAGGTTGTACTGCATGTCAGAATCCTAGCAAATTACTCAAATCTGAAGAATCACAAGACTCAGAGAAATGCTAACTAAGAATGTTTAAAATTAAAATCTTATTTTCTTCAATCAGCTGCAAGATGTAAACACAAAACTCCACCCTCAAAATCCCTCAGTCCCTTATTTCTACATCTTTTAGAGCATGGGGAATAATTTAATGGAGCTGTATGTAACTTCCAATAGCAATTACATCCTGGCTTAGCACCCCTATTTACAGTTTGTTTCTTAATATTGGAACATTTTTGTCTTGTTTTGTAAATTAGTCTTCATGGATTAGCACAGCCATCTGGCTAAAGTGCTTTAGGAATCTGCTTTGCAGAGTTCTATGATACTGTTTCTCTTTGAGTTATTAGTTATAGCTGAATGTAGACTAATGCCAACCAAAACTGGCATGCCAAGGTTGGAACAGGCTTCAAAGGCAATGACTTTTATGTTCAGGACCTTTCTTTATATTTGCTCTGCAGAATATGCTCAGATTGAATACACCAATGTTTTGGAGAAGCATCGCTTCTGAATAACGGTGTTTTTTAAGAAGCTGGGACACGAGCCAGCTGCAAGTGGACACTGAGATTATTCAGAGGCTTATGGCAGACAGTGCTCATCAGTCAGAGTCAGAAGCTGAACGAAGCAGGGCTCTGTCAGATATTTGGCTCTGAATTATTTTTGAACTACTGGGTGTGATACTGGGAGTAGTGGTACAAATGAGACAATTACCTCAGTAAAGGGATGGGGCAGTTACAGGCTCTGCAGGAGAGGTAAAGTGCAGAGGGCAAGTGGGGAAGGTTAAATCAGTGGGTATCAGCAAAACCAGGATGACTGGTCAAAAAGAAGCTTTATTTGGTTAAGAGTGCACCTGAAACATGATACAATTTTAATAGCTTCTGTTTAGCTCAAACAGAAAAAGCTAACTATAAAACTTTATAGAAACTTAACATTATAGCATCTAGAAATAAAACACCCGAAAAGTACATTTTTGGGCAGTTAGGAGTACTCAGACTGCCTAAATGTAGTCTTACAGATTACATAGCTTCATAGATTATTGTTAGAAAGAGAGAGGAGAGGAGAGGAGAGGAGAGGAGAGAAGGGGAGGGAGGGTCCTCCAAAGAGTAATTCAGAGCAGGACGTAGTTTAAATGCTGTCATTGTCCTCATAAGGAATTCCTCTCTCTCTTCACTGTATAGGAAGCTGTAGGACACAAGCCTTCTAATTTAGTCCCCTAAATTAAGGCATGTAAATATCCACCAAGTACAGAAAGACTTTAGAAAAAACAGAGTCTGCAATCAAAAGGAGAAAAGACAAACAGATAACTTTGGGAGACTAATTCATGATCTAATAAAAGGCCAAATTATAACTGGGACATAGGATGAAAATCTGAGCAAGAGCATGCATGACACACAAGTGCAACAGGCAGGCTAAAATTAGTCCATGACAAA
Source organism: Hypotaenidia okinawae (assembly GCA_027925045.1). Classification (NCBI taxonomy): domain Eukaryota; kingdom Metazoa; phylum Chordata; class Aves; order Gruiformes; family Rallidae; genus Hypotaenidia; species Hypotaenidia okinawae. The sequence continues at coordinate 68,414,568 of BSDF01000002.1, forward strand.
ATAACCAGAATTTGCTAACAAGAAGCAGAACAACAGTTGCAGAGAATAGACAAAGCTCAGATGTTGCAGTTCTGATAAAAGAAGCTTGAGGCAGGAAGACTTGGAGGTCAAAATAAGACTGTAAAAAACCAGCACATGCTGTGGTAAATAACACAAGTTAAGCTTGGCTTGTTAGTCATAACATAAGATAGAGAAACTTCAGTAACTATATAATTTTGCAAGAATTTGGAAGTACTAGCAGAGCATGCTGGTGTACATACAGCAAAACAGAATGACAACAGTCTCCATGAAGCATGCAATTTGCAGTACTATCATATTTGAATTACCTATTTACTGACTTCAAAATCATAGCAAGTTCTTGGTCTCATCAAGAGGCTGATTTCAGTTGAGGATCAGGAGAACAAAACACTGAACAGTTCTTTAAGGAAATCATCCATGGCAAAAAGAAACTTTGCAGAGCTGAAAGGGTCGTGCTGTCCCAGAGTTTGCAACTCTAGGAAAAGGCCACAGTAAACCATATGCCAAAATAACATTTGAAACATTTGTTCCTCAGGGGGCAATGGGACAAATGGAGGGAATAACTTTTTACATTTAAAGAAGAAATTAAACACTTCACTGAAGTAACGCTTCACATAGGAAAAAATCAGTACCATATATATTACTTTCTACTCTTCACACAGGAAGAATTTTTAGGTGAAATGACTAATGCCACACATTTTCCCTCTGTTTCGTATCTGCAGGGTCCTGCTGGCTTCTGTTAGCAGAGTGTGTATTAGCATACGCTTAAATACCTGTTTTACAAGGCAGTCGCCACACACCCACCACCAACCTTGTTCTGTTTGGCATGAGGTGTTTCACTACAAAGTGCCATAGATTGTTTTTGATGTAGAATATGAAAGTTTGCTTAGAAGATGGCTTTGATCTAAGACTCACAGAAAAACTGGGGTGGAAACATGATTGCCAGGCCAAAGTTGAACAAACACAAATATGAATACATGATTAGTAGTATTAGCATGCTAGAATTAGCAAATGCTGCGACTTATACAAATGTTCCCTGAAGTATTGGACTTCACTGATAATTCTTTCCAACACAGAAGGGGTGCAAGCAGTCATTGGAAAAGCAATTGCTGTAGAAAAACTCGTGCCTAACCTAATTTGCCTGAACAAGCAATCCAAGGGCAGTGCTTTGTCAGGCAGCCGGGACTGCGGGATGCCTGGAACAGAAAATTTAAGGGAATTTAAGACACTGAAGGATAATTACAGGGTCTGTCCTATGGGAAATGGCCGTGGATAGTTCAAGAAGGTTACCAACACGCTCCTCTTAAAATCATATAGTCAAACCCAGAGACTGCAGATTTATTTGTCAGGGTGGCAGAGCACTTGTACAGGTTGCCCAGGGAGCTTGTGGACTCTCCATCTCTGGAGACATTCAAAACCTGCCTGGACAGTGACCTGTGCAACCTGTGCTAGGTGATCCTGCTCTGGAAGGGGGTTGGACTAGATGATCTCCAGAGGTTCCTTCCAACCCCTATCATTTCGTGAATCTGTGACTGTTCACTAGCAAAAACTGATAGACATGCATGAACAAATAGACATGAAAACTGTGGCCTTAGTCCCTGGATGTAAAAAAACCCAACAACAACAACAACAACAAAAACCCAACCCAAAAAACCACTGAGCCTTTCCTAAGTAAAGATGACACTACGGTAAATATATCATTCCCTCTGCTCATCCCCAGTCCAGTAACTTCTGAAACTGTTGAAGAGTCTCAACTAAGTCTGACAGACGGTCAGTTGCCTCAAAGATACCACATTATTATATGTTTTGTGAAACTGGGTACTTGTGTAGAGAAGAGAGACAGTATTAGTCCCTTCACTAAGGAAAGACTGCAGCATGAATTCAGCCTTTATTAGACACCAGAGAAGCCACATGAGAAGGACATCATGAATATTCTAGTCAAAGGAATACTTTCAGTGAGAAGCAGTGGGTTATTAAACAGCTCGTAATCCAACCACAAGACAAATCTATTGACTTCATGAGTTTTGATGCTCATGGAAATAGTTTTTATGAGGTGCCAGCACTCCCAGAAACTGCTCATTAACAACTTCCTTACATAGCCAACAGCAGCTTTGCAAACAGATAATTTTTTTCCACCTACTAAAATATGATTTGCAAATTGAATACAAAACTGGGAGTGGTTTAATGTTAAAAACCAACCCGACAAGCACAACCTTTGCAAATATTTGATAAAGGATAGCAGAACAAGACTTTGGGCTATGCTACCTACGTGCTGAAAGCTTAAAAAGGGAACTGGGTTCTTAGAAAATGTAGGTTTTGACTCACAGAGTTCCTGCTGAGAATGAGTTCCCGCAACAGTAATTAAGACTAATATACAGGACACCGTGTTTCCGGTCGCCAGTAAATTGGAAGGCCTCAGCAATAAGAGGATGGAGATATTTAAAGGCATTTCCAGTTAATTGGAAGGCCTTAGTAATAAGAGGTGAGGGAAATTCCAAGGTATTGGGTTGGGGATTCTGAGGGCATTACAGAGAAAAGAGAAACTTCTAAAAACTGTCTGGAGGTCATTTAGGGATTTAAAAATCTATGGGAACAGCCAGAATGTTTTATGCTGGCCTTATATGAACATTGACATTAAAGTAGTGGTTAAAGCTCTGTGAAAAATACAGAGCAAGTCAAGTGAAAGAGCCCATGTTGATGGCACATGAAAAATAGGTTTCCTCAAGCAAGAGGTACAGACCTGTGATCTTTCATGGGTATGCCACTCTTTTTTCTAATTTGATTTTGTTTTCTCCTCAGTCTAAAAGAGTAATTAATGTAAAAAGTACATGATCTCTTTGCAAACAGAATTTCTGAATCTCTAAGAACTGCAGAGACAGGGAAATGGCATTTTCTGTGCTGAAAGTCAGATGTGTGCATGTACTATTTTGTAGCTACAGTTCTTTCCTTTCTTTAAGCTTTTGTGAGAGTTGCCATATGCAAATATATTAGCTAAGACAGTCTTCAGAAAGCTGCTGTCTAATGAATATTGAACTGAGGTATTGGAAATTGTAAAGAATTGTCAGTTCTCAAGCACTTTTTTTCTGTCTACAAGAGCTGATGCAGAGCTATAAGAGTGAGTGGATTCATAAACCAGACATTTTCTTTTTAACCTTGGCCTACACAATAATGATGGGTTTACAATGGATAGGCTCTGACTCTAATGACTTCCACATGACTCAGACTACAACAAAACACATTGGAATTCTTTCAGAGCAGTACAGTTTTCCCACAAAAACAGTCTATGGAAATTACTGGTTTTCTTGCTAAGGTCAAGAACATAAAAAGTAGCCTCTGAGAATACTGATAATTTATTTGACTTCTACTGTTGTAGTTTATTTTATAGAAAATTTTATACTTTTTTTTTCTCCTCCCAGTTGTGGTTTACTGTAGATTAACCAAAATTTATAGAGACTTTCATAAAGGACACCTATTTCTGTATATCCACCTTGCTGTTTGAGAAATGTATTTTTCTTGTTTGTAAAGTTAAAGGCATAATTTGTCTCACTTTTCTGGGATTCTGCCTTAATCTTGGACAGATCTTACATGCTTTCACATGTGGCACTAGAGGCTATTAAGATATTTTGCTTTCTGCAGGTAGGAATTTCTCCAACACTCGTCAAGCATGAAATCAAATTCAAAAGAAGATGAATGAAGAGAAAATTAATTGTAAGGTCTTTTTGATGTGTCTGATGATCCTGGATCAAGAGATTATGTTCTCCGTAAAGTATTGCATTCATTTATGTATTCTGTGGTTAATGTACAGAGGTCTCCCAGAAGAGTCTCCAGATCTATTTTTCATATAGCTTTCTTTCTCTAGTCTTCCATGAGGAAAGAAAAATCTAGTTCTAATTATCTTCTTTCATTATCGAGGGCATAACTTTTTCATTGCATCTCTTCCTATTTCTAAACTAGCATGTATTATTTTGGTTGTCTGATTTGTCTCTTCTGCACTGCTTTTGTTTCAAAGATCCTTAGCCCAGTACTGACTGCTCCAACTAGTTTCCCAAATTGCACCAGGCAACCCCACCTCTTTCCCCTTCTACTTATGCACCTCCTAAAATGTTTGCTGGGGTTTTTTTATCTTCACAGATGTTCTTTTCAAGCTCCACAATAGATAAATCCCCGTACAACAGAACTACTGTGGTGCCAGTATGCTGTAAATGTGGCTATTGGAGCCTTTCACTTGTATCAACTATGTATGTTGCATGTATGTAAGATGTGTAGCATTTGTGACTTCTGTTTGGATTACTTACTATACTAGTTTAATCAAATAGCACACCAATTTATTTTTATTAGTTCCATCAGCAGTTTTAATATCTGCTCTAAAGACCACAACAGCTAAGTCTGGGGAGTTTCCATGAATGAAATATCTTTTTTCACGAGCTTATGAAAAATATTTGTGATAAGCAGTCTACCTACCAGATCACAGCTTTCAGAAAATGATTACTGTTTTTCTTTTGCATTCAAGAATACACTAAGCAAGTGTCAGTTTGGGGGTCTGATTCATGCAAACAAATTCATTCACAACACAGTACCATGAGCTTTGCCTCTTGTCTAACAAGTTCCCAATCCTGCTAAGAATGTGTTGTGTAACTGTGAGACAAATGTTTCAGAAAATCAATTGTCACACTTTATCCATTTCTTGAAACTGGCAATTTTTTCATCAACTTCATTAAAAAATTGTTATCACCTTTTTGGGGAATAAATTACAATGCAAGATAACTAACCTTTCATACTCAGAAGGTATTGCTCAAAGTACATTTGCACACATATACATACATGTATATGTGTACAGACACACACCTGTATATTTTTACCAGGAATTTTTCTATCAGGAATCATAGGGGTTTTTTTAAATGACAGAATAACTTTTTTTTTCTTCTTTTCCACCTAAGTGTGCTGTCTTTGATACAAATGCACAGGCTAAGCAGCTAGTCTGTGAGCTAGTTTCCCTTCAGGGCTGTGAAAGAAGCCATTAGGTACCTGCTCCATACCTCAGCACAGCAAAACACTGTGCCACCAGCACGGCAGAATTCTGTGCTGCATAGATCTTCTTCCCTTTTTTGTAGAAGTGATAAGTACTGGATCTGTCAAGTGACAAAATCACTGACTTTGACCTAAATTCTCCCTAAAACATGGGATGTACAGAGAACCTCCACGCACTGCATTATCTCCTCACAAACCTTCAGTTGACTTTTCCAAGCTAATTCACAGAAAGAAGCAACCACCTTCATAAAAGATTTGTTTTTTCCTTTTATGGCCGATTTGGAAGTTTCTGACCTATCTTAATTTACTCAGTATATTTCTCTCTAACTTGGATGACATCAACTTGATACCTGTTTCTCCTCTGCTCGCAACAAATGCCATGCATGCTTCAAGCCCTAAAGAAGAGGAACTTTTGTTACATTGTCAGATTAACATTTTGCTTTTGTTGAAAACAATGAGCAACACTTGAAAATTCTGAAAATATTAACCCCCCCAATTAGTTTATGAGCCCTTTCCTGTGGAAAGACCCTCAGCTTTTTTCCTAATTATGAAATAAAATATAAGAACAGAAGCTACTGAAGGTAGGCCAGTTTGAATATCCTATAAGAGAAAGAATGACTCATAGTGGTGAGTTATGTTGGTTCTAAGGGCAACTGGCTTTGCTTCTGTTTTGTTGGCAATCTTGCTTCCTGACATTTAAAACAAAATGTAATTGTATTGACTGCAAATACTTTCAATTGAAAGACAATAGTTGTCTGAAACACATTCCTAAAAAATAGGCTCATAAAATTGTGTGATCAGATCACTTTTGTGTTCATATGCCTTGGTTTTAGACCTTTGTTTGCTGAATTCTGGGACATTAATTCCTAAAAACTACATTTTTTTCAATAACTACAACTGATATCTTTCAAATGCTATCTTCTCAAACAAACGGTTTTAATAACAATACTTGGGAGATATGGTATTGTGAGCAATTGGTGTATATAAGAAGACAGATATAATAACACAGGTATTTATTTCTCCTTTTTAGGCTATAAGAAAACTATTCAATTGTGGATAAGAATGGTGTGAATTAAATGTATACTAATTGTAACTGAGATATCGGGATGTGGAATAAAATAATAACTTAAAGATACTAATAATTAAACAGTTATTGCTAAGTTACAGAAAATGATGTTGCTATAAATTCCAACTGAAATAAAAGATATAAACTGAGTTGATAGTAGTAACCATAATACTCTCTTTTCCTCAGAATTAATGTTTAAAAAAGGTCAAGGGAACACTTACTGCTAAATTTCTGGACAGAAAATGACTGCTTCCCTTTGCAACTTCCTGTGAATGATCATAAGATCAGGTATTTTTTAAAACCTGATGTGGAGTCTTTTGACCTGAATGTGTGTCCATGAAATCTGGTAAGTAGCTCTAAAATCAGAAGAGCAGACCGTTATTGCGGGCGGGTAGAACAGAAGCTTTCGTCTAACCACGATTCTGGAGGAATTCACCTCACACAATTTAAGTTTCTGCAATCAAGTAACCAGTGTGACATCATCTGACCACGCAGTACTCTCAGAAACCTGTATTTTTCAATAATAAAAGAAAAATGTGGTTTCTTTTTTAAATAAAATACTACTGCTATTAATAATTTTGTGAGCTTCAGTTAGACCAGTGTGGTGGAGCTAATGTGTGACACGAGAATGTCACACAGGCTGTTTGATGAGACAAAATGTAACAAAGGGAAGATGAAAAAGAGGCAGAGAGAGGAGATAAAACTTTTTCTTTGAAATTATTGGGTTGAATAGCTAAAAAGAAAAAAGCTACAACTAAGACCATCTTTGTCACGAGTATTCACTCTGCTTGTGTATGTGCCTTATCAAACGTGTTTTTGATTACCCAGGCAGACACTAAAAAAGTGAGGATGAAATCTGAGCTCAGGATTACAGGATCTGTGAACTGAGGAAAAATAAACTCACCAAAGTTCCTCTGTTACACTTGTCACAAAAATTCATACTCTACATCTTTTTATATATGCAAGTGAAACTGAAATCTGCAAGGTAGTATAAAATCATAGCAAACAGCCACCCTACCCCATAAATAAAAACATAAATAACCAAGGCAACCATAGTCTTAACACAGTCTTAATTTATACTGAAAGAAGCTGAAGCTCATATGTTGTATTAATGAGGAAGGGAAGTTCTTTCATTGAAACCCATTCCCAGTGTGGTTCATTGCTATTATGATATGTGAGAGAGAAATAGCTCTGTCACATTTCATGAGCATTAGAAAAGTATTGCATCATGCAAAATAGAAAAAGTCAATGCATTTCATGATATTTTGCTTTAGGAAGGCAGATTAATACTTCAACAATTGAACTGATGCTTATTTTATTTAGAAATATATATTCAACCCTAAAAATGAAAATGTTAATATACATCATCTAACATAATATAAAGAATCACTGTGTACCTCCCCAGTAGTCTTTGTAGCAAATATCATACTGAAAGTAGGTCCATCAGTTTTTAAAACTCAGTTTCTAAAACTCAGTTTCATCCCCAAGATCAAATACTGCTAAAATTTAGCTACTGCTGAAAGCCCTATGTCTTCTTACTAATGGAAAAAACACACAGAGATTAAAAATCAACCTTGGAAAAAAACCCCAAACAAGCACAAACAGAAAAAAGTAGAACTAAGTATGAGAATTTACATTATTTTACTATTTTATATTCTCCATTGTCATAGCAAATTTTTATGACACAGTTTTTTGGTTTTTTTTAATTTTTCCATCAGGACAGTGTGTTGCATTTTCTTCAGACAAACAATAGTTCACGGTAGAGAATCTGTGGAAATGTGTATATGTGAAGTTATGCCATATGCACAGATCAAATCAACCAAAAATAGAGAAATATGTATTTTGTCTAGTGTCTTCATTAAGTCTTATTTGTAATAAGAGCACACAAGAAGGGTGACTGATTGTCAGAGTTAAAAACACAAGCGTTATACTACAGGATTTACAAAATCAAGGTTTGACAGCTCTGATAACACAGAATAAAAATACCTTTTGTATTTAATTTTTTTCCTTATATCCCATGTATATTGTGGAACTGCCTTTCATTATTATGACAACGTAAAACCTTCCTAGATGTATGTCCTGATTTTTGACTGGGATGGAGTTAATATTTGCAAGAAGCTGGGAGGGGACACAGCCCTGTCAGCAGACCCATATGAGGTCATGTTCAGCATATAAAGGGGGAGCTGGCCAGGGATGGGCTTGGCATCTGGTTCTGGGCAGTGAGCAAATTGCATTGAGTATCTCCTGCTTTGTTTATTCTTTTATAGGTATTGTTGTTGTTATTTTCCTTTTCCTTTGATGTCCCAGTAAACTGTCCTTTGCCCAATTGCATGAGTTATTACTTTACTTCTCATCCTCTTCCCCATCCCACTGGTGACCACAGGGTGCTTAGCTGCTGGCTGGGACTAAACCATTATAATATTAATTTACTTATTTATTTGTGGTTATTGGTTGTTTGACACATACAAAAATAGCTATTATACCGAGTCTCTCTTGATACTTTAATTTGTTTGAATTCTGACCCATATTTCTCAATGTCCTGACAGTTCTGGAAGCAGTGCAGGGAAAAGTAAACAGCTTTAATATATGAGCTTATAGTGGCAGTAGTAGGAACAAATATCAGTAAGAATTTAATTTGTGAAAGCTTTGATTCTAGACCATGAGAGCACATTTTAACAACATGAAAATAATCAATGGTGACTCCATTCTACAAGCACTAAAGGAAGTAAAATGCTCAGAAATTGAATCGATGACCTGGAAAACAAGCTCAAATTCAAAGGTGATTTGATGTTAGAAGCTTCTGAAAAAGTGCAGAGACTGAGGGATTTCTCTCTGCTATCAATTATGAATAAATGGATTTAATAGATTTCACAAGCAGCCAATACACGTCCCAACAACCAGAATAGGACTTCTACAATGAGTCTGGTCTCAAACTAGGAAATGCAATTCTACTTAACAAAATTATTTATCTAACACAAATACAGTCTGGAAGTCCCCAAGTTGCAAATTGGTGGAAGCTGAGGGGGCATTCTGAGGAGTAAGAATAAGAATTTCTTCATATACTTTTTGACATACTGTGAGGTCTTGGCCTCAGGCACTTTGGGACATATAGGCAGCAACAAAAACCTATTTCACGTTAAGCATGCAGTCTACCACTGGACTAAATCCCCAAGAAACAGGACTCGGGGCTATGTGAATCCTTGGTTTGATCTGGTGGGATTGTTTTTTTGTTCTTAAAATGTCTCAGGCCAGGTACCCCTACGTTTCTATTTTTTAATTGTGTCAGGAGTCTTGGGGATGACCACCAGACAATGCTTGTTAAAGAGCCATCTTAGGGCCTGTAAGCTGTTTGTGTGATTTTAGCATGCTAGTCTGTGATCATTATACTGGTAAAGGTGAACCAGCACTGTGGGAAGCACATCCATCACTGGCATGAGCTTTTCCATAGAAGCTGATTAAGCATTGCAGGACGGTGTGGAGCAGAGGAATATTTTTCAAAAAGATGGAAGCATGATATATATGAGAACACTAAAAGAATCTTTCAAGTAGAAAAGAAAGTGTTCGTGTGTTTATGGATGGATGATGGTGTTTCCCCTAAGCAGCCATCACTGTCAGAATAGCTCCTCAATTTTATGTTTTCCTCCATGCTTCTCAGTCGGAAGACCATCATCAGTGTGAGTGATGTACATTTGCAACATGACCAGCAGCCTTGACAGTGACAAGAAAGAAGCGAGACACTACTGTTGTGTTCATGCACAAAGCAATTTTACCCAGGGAGGAGATAGCAGAAGAGACTGATGACAGTCCTGTGATCCCACTCAGTTTCACTTCAAATCAACCTAAAATGCATTTATGCTGACCTGGTCCTTGGTTACTCAGTTTGATACAGAACACAAAGAGACAGACAGAAAATAAAAAGGAAAAGGGGAAGCAGAAATAAAGTAATAATGGTGCGGTATGTGCTTTCCAGGGTTTTTCTCTAAGGATTTGTGTTAGTGGAAAACACACCTAATCTGGCAGCCCAAGAGACGTGAGGCTGCTGCCACTCCATGCCCCCAGGTGCAACTAGTAGTGAGGCTGAACATGTATTCCCAGTAGATGCCTGCATACATAGCACATGTATATGTCACACAGACGCGTATATACACCACTGGATGTATAGATCACAGGCACACAACGTACTCAGACCAACACTGACAGCACCAACAGCTTCATCCTGCTTCCTGCTCTGCGTAGATCTGTAAATGGGAATATATATACATATCCACAAGCTGAAGCCCTCCAGCAGCCAGGCTTAGGCAGTCTGTCCAGTAGCTGCCCCTGGATCCCAGTGTCCTCAGTTGCTGCACCTGGACATGTGAGCCCTTGAGGCCACACCCCACTTCAGCTGCTGGTACAGATCATCATGCACACACATAAATCTGTTCAGGACTCCCCTGATCCCTGTAGCTGCCCCACTGTGTGCTTGTTCTCTATAAACACACAGCCACTCTCATACCCAGAGGTGGCCCTTAGAGACCTCCAAACCCATCCTGGTCCCCAGCCCACTTCAACTATTTACTGGCTCATTTGGTATGATCTTTGCTAGCAATCACATCCACATTCACTCTGGTTGTTGTCCCACATACCCCCTCCCCACGTACACAGAGAGAATAAAGAGGTCCTCACTGGAAAGCAGCTGAATGTGGACTTCAATGAGAACACAGAGCAGACTGTGCTGATGAGGTGCAGGGCATCATCACACAAGCATCCTGGTCCACCAACTTTTTGTATGTGGATGGACCCTTTTATTCCATTTTTCCTATATTTCACACACTTGTTCTTGCCTAAATCTCCTAAATCCCTCCATTGCCCCACCTTTGGTTCCTTACCTAAACATCCCCTAATAATTCCTATTTGATCCACAACAGCTCTTCCTCCAGCTCCTCTAATGTGTTCCACGCCCTCCACTAGCAGCCCCACAGTCTGAAACATAACTTGGAGAGCTACTCCCCACAACTCATGGTAATGCGTTTCATGCCTGGACAGTGGGGCTGAGGCTCTGCAGGGACAGCCCTGGGAAGGGACCAGAGCAGGACTCCTTTCCCCTGAGTCTTTGAGTTCCTGCCTGCCATTGTGCTCCCTCTGCACCTCTGGGCTTACGACGCTGTGCCTTTCATGGCATGCCTGTGATGGCTGCAAGAGCGGGGTGGGGTGACCCAACAATCTGTCTATAACTTAACAATCTGTATGTATTTATACCTACTTATATACCTAAATATCTCTTATTTAAGCCAAACAAACTAAGCAAGAAATACATCAGAAAAGGAAATGAGCATACACAAGGTACAAGAATAGGGAAACAGAAAACCAGGGACTAACATGCTCATACTGCTTCTGATTATTATATAAACTGGAATTACAATTAAAAATAATTCATCATGCAGCCATTCACTCTTGCTAGAACAAAAGGCACCACACAGAACTAGCACTGTGTGAAGTCTGCTGGTGTTTAGCTTTCCCAGAGAAGGGCAGGCTGCTGTTTTATACAGGGCTGCAGAAGCTCCTCATTTGTCTGGGTTACAGCCTCCCTCACAGTCTGTAAAGCACGTCTTTGGCACCAAGAGCCAGGATAATGCAGTGCTCCCATGCAAGCCTTTAATGTGACTGCCACCAGTAGACAGCAAAGACAAATGATAGGTACTTCTGAATACGCCGCGAAGCCTCACCCTGAGCACATTTGGGAGCTGAGCATTTCTAACCCTTTACCCTGTAGCACAGTATTCTGTAACAATAAAGTACCCTGAAGTTGATCAGTCAATACTACGGGCAACAAGTAAAACCTTTTAGAGAAGATGTTGCATATACATCTGGGTAATGAGATCATAACTACACCACTGGATTCCTCACAAGATGGAGTATCATGGCTGTAGCTTGGAAGCAACTACCTGGGGAAACTTGTGATCAAAAATCTGTACAAGAAGAGGCATTAGCCTTTTTTAGAAACAGGGGTCAATATTGCTGTTGGGGTCTGAATTCAAAACTCTGGAACTTACAGTATTTCCCCTCTCCAAAAAACCTGGACTTTTCACAGGCTTTCTGTTTCTCTGTCAGACAAGGAGGCATGATAACTAATGCTTGCTATGTGAAGTAGGGTGTGACCAAAAACTAACCTTGTAGAGGTTCTTGATTATATCAAGAAAAATAATGTGTGTTAGGCAAGGAATTTTAAATATACAAATGTATATAAGGTGTACTGCTTACTTACAAATTGACACAATAACATAAGACTGTCCCATCATAGAGATACTACTGTCATATAGCACATATTTCCTGACATACAGCACTGAGGTAACATGTTGATAAACTATGTTCTTTTATGCCACACAAAGGGTGAATACCCACACGATAAGCAGTCTGACAGTGTGCCTAACTGAGTGCTCTGGATTCATCAAAGAGACTAGATAGGAGACTGAGATATTTCAGGTTTTTTCTCTCAGATAGAGCCCAAAGGGTTGCAACAGGCCCTTCTTGCAAGAGCTGTCTTCTCTGTGCAGGACTCGGTCCTTTAGTCTTTCCTATACAGCATAAATAAAATATCACAGAGACTGTGAAAGGGAAGGTATTTCTATGACAGTGGTGTCCAGATGACACCCTTGAAAAGAAATGCTTGTTTTACACAGGGCTTAACCAATCTATGCCATTTACCGCCACAAGCTATTTTCGTGACTTACCGTTTAGGAGATTTCAAAGCAGGATAACACTTCTGCAGACATAATAAGAGCACCTGCATTTACATTAAGCCAGATAAAAAGAAAGCACAGAAAGGATATTAATATAGACAGAAAAGGTAAGATCTCTGGGACAAGAACTGTCTGTTTCTGTTTGTCTGGACAACACCTAGCACAAGATTAACTGACTTCTAGTATACAAATAGCACAGGTAAAAAAAGGAAATCATTTATGAGGTATATGCCAACTTTAACTGTTTAGTGTTAGAAAAAATACGCGATAAAATTATCTCACAATTACATAAAGATTTCTTGCACCTTCCTCTGTAACATCTGATCTGAGCTACTGTCAGGAAGAGGATATGAGAATACTAATGCCATGAGTCATCATGGAAGTTTTTGTGCTTCTTTGGAACAACTCTAGGACTCCTTTGATTATGGCAGAAATATAGAAATCACACAAAATACCATATAGAAGTAAAGCTAAAATGAAACCATTTCCTGCATCCACTCCAACAGAAGCAAAAGAACAAGTCAAGAACACAGGCCTTTTCCCATACTAAAATATTTTCTGTGGTTTGGGTTTTTTTTGTTACCGGTTAATTCTCTCACAATTAAGACCCTCACAATGAAGTTTATGTGTTCCCCCCCCCCCCATAAAATCATAGAGTTAACACAACTTTGTGATTTTGTTAATCTTTCATGCTATTTCCCATTTTCCACCTTTCACTCCCTGATCCTGCCCTTCAAAGATTCTAAGCTCTTCAACTTCAACACTATAGACCTGGGCATGAAAAAATCAGAGCTAGTAAGTGTACAGGTGAGATGCAGCACCATTCAGGTATGGCATCTAATGTCCTAAATCTTACTTACCTCCTACTGCTCTGACTCCATCAGAACTGAGCAGTCTTCTAGTTACTCCTTGCATTAGCGCTGTGGTTTGCTCTTTATTATCCTGCAGTGCATTTGCAGATCCCCATTTCCTCTCTCACTCTTTCCCTGTCAGCCTACTTGTTCCTCACCATCGCACTGCTCAGAACTATTTGATCTGCATTTCTCCTGGGTAACCTACACAGCATGCATTTTATACTTCATCCTCTCCGTCGTTCCAATTTACGTTGTTAAAGCAACCACAAATGTAAATTGGAACGTGTGTGCCTTGCGCTTGTTTGTCAAATACTGGTAAGGGCTCACATGCTGTAGGTGCTCCTCCCCTGGCCAGGAAACACTTGCAAGCTTTGTGCCTACAAGAGTTCAGCCAGTGTAAGAGCTTCCATCATCCATTAGCATGGCAGTGGATGAAATCTTTCGTGTCACTTGACCAGTTGTTAAAATTTCCTCGCTGGTGCTTTGCACGCTGCATCACACCAGGTTGGGCAAAGGCCAAAGAGAATATGAGGGAGAGTGAGCATTCACCTGGGTATTTTTTTCCCCTCAAAGAAAAGGCTTGTAAAGCCTTGAAGATGGGCCACGGGAGTACTTGGTTGCCTGACAGCTCGCAGCCACCCGCTCTCGAGCTGATGCCGCAGAAAGCCCCTGCCGAGCGGGCTCGGTCCCGGCTCCCGCTCAGAAGAACCTCGCTGCCATTTAACCGCGGCGAGAAGTTCTGGGCTGTTGCAGGTGACGGAGGATGAAGGCAATTTGGGGACGCTGGGTACTGAAGGGGAAGAGCTCCCAAACGACAGGCTCCTTCGGGCGGGCAGAGCCTCCGGCGGGGCTTTCCGCGCCGGGCGGGGCGTGGGACGCGGGGAGCCCGCCGGGAGGCCCGGCGTAGGCCCGTGGTCCCGGTAGGGGGCGCCAGAGAGGGACCACAACAAACACCCTCCCGGCCGCCGCCGGTTCCCAGGGATGGCGGCGATGATTGGTGTCGGCGGCGGCCCGCAGCGATGAGCGGCGCTTCGCCATTGGTCCGCAGGTGCTTCTCGGAGGGGGGAGGGGGAGACGAAGGGTATATATGGAGGGAGCGGAGCCTCAGCAGCGCAGGCACTTCGGGGAGCGGGAGGCTGAGCTGGAGGTGTCCGGGCGGCGGCCGGGGGCGCACCTCAGCGTGTAGGGACAGCTGCTATTTCTCGCCGGCGGCAGCAGCTGCTCCGGGTGTCCGCGGTGTTGGCGGCGCTGGCTGGCCCCAGCCATGCTGTGCTATGTGACCAGGCCGGATGCGGTGGTGATGGAGGTGGAGGTAGAGGCGAAAGCCAACGGCGAGGACTGCCTCAACCAGGTGAGGGGCCGCGCCGCGCTCTCCTCTCCGCCACGCTTATGCCCCCGCCGCCTTCCCGGGGGCATGAGAGCTCGGGGCGCGAGGGCGGTAGGTGGCCGTTGGGCAGCGCAGCCCGTTGGCGCCTGACAGCCGCGCACGAGAGCCGGCGGGCGCGCGTCACGCACCCCCACACCCTCCTCCCCACTCCGAGCTACCGCGCCTGCGGCGGGGAGCACGGCCTCGCCAGCTCGCGGTGCCCCCCGCTCGCGCTCCGGCCGGTTAGGGCGGCGGCGCAACCCTGCGCGGCGGCGCCGCAGTCTCCCCTCCTCTTATTTTTCACCCCTCCCCTCCATGTTGGATGCAGAGCCTCCTGCATCCCCGCCTCGGGGCTCTCCGGCCCTTGTACCTTCCTTCGCCCGTCTGCGCGCGGGTGGGAAGGGAGGGCGAGAAAGCCTGGGGAAGGCCTCGGCCTCGTTGCTGCGGCTTGCACTAGCTGTCCCGGGGTGAGGGGCATGAGTGAGACCCCCTTGGCCGGGCTGAAGCTGCCCGGTCGGTGCCAAGCTGACTCCCGTGGCCTGCTGGGGCCGTACCGGCTCAAGCTGTCGTCCAGGTGCTTTCGCCTTTCTGTCGCCACCGCCTCGATGCGGCTGCCCGAGGATGCTGGAGAGAGCCAAACGCAAGCGCAGCAGCCTAGTTTGTTGGTGGCATTGAAATGAAACTTGTGGGTTGTACTTTTTTTCCCCTCCTTCATGCCTAGAAAGTGCTGTTGGCTGTGATGTTAAATAACGTGTACTCTACTCTTTGAAGCCCACTGACCCTTTTAACCTAGGGGTGGGGAGGTATGAGGAATTTTGCCATGGAAGTCTATGTGGTTTTCAACTAGTGGAGAAATTTCCCGTTTGTTCTTAGCATTTGTCTACATGCTGTTTTGTACACAACGTAAAATTCAAGTGATTTTTTGCAGAAAAATGTTTACAGCAGGTTTTTGGGTTTTTTGTGCTAAGTGAGCAGTCTGAAACGGTACTTGATTCAGGTGATGTTTTTCATTGTTATGCTGTAGGGTCGTTATAAAGAACCTCTTTCTTTTAGGTTTGCAGGAGGTTGGGAATTATCGAAGTTGATTATTTCGGACTGCAGTTCACTGGCAGCAAAGGGGAGAATCTATGGCTGAATTTGAGGAACAGGATTTCCCAGCAGATGGATGGTTTAGCCCCTTACCGATTTAAATTAAGAGTCAAGTTTTTTGTAGAGCCGCATCTTATCTTACAAGAACAGACAAGGTAAGGTGAAGATGGTTGGAAGTAGATCTAATATATTTTTGTTTTCAGTTTCTGTAGCCTATGAAAGTGATTACGCACTGACCTTATTTCTTCCATCATCTGTTAATGATGATAGATTGCCTTTTCTGTGCAGTTTTAAAATGTATTTAAATGTAATATTTTTTTTAAAAAAGGAGAACTGGTAATATTGTGAGTGCTGTGTGGCTAACAGTAATGACTGTAGGTAATTCTAAGAGCACTTAGGGCTGGAAGTGGAGGAAACCAAGTTACCAGTAGCAAATTATTTATGTAGTATTTGCATGTCCGATAGTAACCCCTGTTCAGTGGTGTTACTCTAGGTCGGTCGAAACCACTGGTACAGAAAGGCAGGAAACAATTCCTCCCACAGAGCAAAAAAACTAGCTGAATTCCTTTTTGTCTGGTATTATGTTACAGTAACTTTCAAATAGCTACAGGCTCTTTGAGGCTACAAAAGAAACAGCTGTTTTGCTGCTTCTGTGGCCAAGTCCTCTTAACTAGATCGCTATACTGTTAACCAATTGTAAGAATTAGTCTTCTAAGATAAGTAGCGAACATTTGCTGTTCTTGTACTCCTTGGGGTTTATTACTGTATGAGTTTCAACTAAATTATCTTTAAAAGAAAGCTGAACACATATATTTAATGCTGACCTTTTCAACAATGTTTTCCTGGTGGTTTTAGATAGCCCAGTTCATACAAATGGCACAAATTGAAAATAAGTGTCTGTATGACAATACTGCATTTTCATTACTTGCCTTAACTTGGTGCTTAGAGAATTAAGACCATAGGTACACTGTGGTGGCTGTGCACATAATGCACATTTGGTCAGCAGCTTATAGCATGGTTTGGTGTTTATTTCATAGGAGAAAGGTTTTGAGTTAGGGGTATGCATTTATTGCTTTATCTTTTGAACCAATGTTCAGGGGGAGGCTTTTGGGGAGCAGTGATTTCAGCTCATCCGTCTGGTTGAAGTTTTCAGAGTGCTATGGAGTTAGGCCATAGCTGTCTTATATAACACCTTTAGCTAGACAAGTGCATTCTAACCAACTAACAGTTTTGGTGATACCTTATTTTGAAAAAATAAATTATTCTGTGGATTGCCTTAGGGCTCTTAAGGATTTTCCTTAAATTTGTTATCTTATTCAAATATTCTCAATGAGAATCGGTATAAAACCAGATAGTGAAGGATTTTTGTGTAGAACAAAAGGAGCAGCAAAATTTCATACCCAATGAGGCAGAAGAAGTTACTCTGAGTGTGCTGGGTGTGTCTCCACACCCAGGCCAAATCAGGGTGAATCTGAAGATACCAAAAGCCTAATGTGACTGCTGGTTTTATGCTCTCCTTGATGAATGTTTGTTCAATTTCACAGGGTTTTTGCAGACACCTGTGTTGCTGCCTCCAACAGTGTCAGTGCAAGACTCAGCAGGTTGTGCAAGTAAAATAAAGAGCTTGTACTGGTGAAACATACCCTGAGGGCCTAAAAGACAGGTTGTGTAGCTAGAATGTAACAGAGCTTGTATACATACATCAAAGAAGCAAGTACTTCACTATAAAGATGACTTTAAAAGGTTGTAGATGGGACAAGCTCTCTTTTATCTATGAGTTAAGACTGTTCTAAAACTAATAGTTTTAACAAAGTTTTAAATTTAATTGATGTGTAGTCAACAGAAGAGATAATTAAAATTTTGCTCTAGAAAGAATTACTTAAAATTTTGGAGAGCAGCAGGCATTGAAACTAGTATTTAATGTCACTGTCTTGCAAACGTGAATATTCCTGAATCTTCAGCTCAGCTGTTCAGTCTACATTCCAAGTATTTTTGTGTTCTTGCTAGGAAGAAACCCACAAGTTTTAAAATAATTTGCAATATCTGCAGTTAGTTGCATACACCCAGTGGCCTACATCTGGCAGACACAGAATTCAATAGTGCCTGTAGTTAATGTGTATTTTTGTAGTGCTGACACTGAGTTGCAGTGTATCATCTTTTTTTCTGTTCAGGCCTGCTTGAAGATTTACATATGTATGTAACTGTGCATTCATATTTAGTTTGCATGTAAACATGTGTAGTTCCAAGAAGACAAGCTTGGTAAACTGTTACTGAGCTTTAAATCAATAGGTATATTGTGCAGTTGCAAGGATTAGCTGTTGAGCCACAGCTGACACCTTGTTTCTTATCTTTACTTGCAAAGTCAGTGTATTGGTCAATGAATAGTGATGGGTAGCCTTGGTTTCCCTTTAGCTGTTCTGCCCACAGCTGATGTATAGGGTGTTTCTGGCAGAGCTGTAATGCTGAGGAAGTCTCCCAGTCTTACTTGCTGCTTCTGGTGCTGTTTTTACATATAAATTGGATGCATGTTGAGACTGCTTTTGAAATCTGGGAAGCTGCAAGTAATTCTAAATTTTGTTGATAGGTTTCATCGTGATGATAATAGTGAATGTTGTGACTGAGCTGTTACCAGCTTTTTTCGATATACTTTGGAAGCTTTGTCAACCCCAGTTGTACTGACTGCTTCATTAGAGATCCTTGTCTTGCACTTAAATTTAAAGCTGAGGTATATGTTTGTCGCAATTTAGTGTTCATGTTTCTACATGCTGTGTGAAAAGCTGATTTGGCAACTGAACATGAACCTCTGCTGCTGTTGTTTTTCACTCATTGTGCAATCCCACAGAAGAGTACAACCTCATGTATTTTAAGCAAGGGAGCCTTCATGCTACTGAGTGCAAATTCAGAGCAGGTAATAATTGTTCCTTTGCTGTGGCAGCAAACCACCTTTACTAAGCGCTTTGGGAGAATTACATGCAACCCCCCTTCTTACTACACTGTATTTCCTTTTACAGGGTTAAAGTTTTTTTCTATTGTGCTTTGGAATTTCTCAATTTCTAATTTTTGTTTGACTGCCTGGTACTGGATTTCACCACAGGATGTTGTAGTTTAGAATTGTTTTCAGTGGAATAAAAGCGCTTCAGTGCAAGAACGCTATTCAGATTTAATCTGCTGCTGTCAACTGGAGTCTTACAAACAAGTCTGCAATGTGAACAGTGTGCTTGTTTAGAGGAGGCTGAATAGCTATACATTTTCTTGAATGGAAAATCACATCAGCGTGAGAAGTGCTGCTAACTTGTTGCTGAAAGGTACATGTGATGTTAGATAATAAGGTCTGGCTGATGTCATGTTTGTTTTCACTGTCTTCTGTTTTTTGGTAGGTAACGTGTCAGTAAAACACACACACACACAAAAAAATAGGGGGCTTGTGAGAATGATTTCTAGGTGTTCCTTTTATCGGATTTGTATGCATGGGATTCCAGCGAGGAGCTGAGACGTCAAGAAATTATGATACTTCACCAACTGAAATTTTCGGGAGCCTTGGCCTAGGGGCTTGGGGGCCGGGTGTGATCCCGGCAGGCCGGGAGGAGCAGCGCGGCGTTCGCGGCGGCGGGGTGCGGCTCTGGGGAGGCGGCTCGGTGTAACTCCGGGTCATTGACTGGGAGTAACCTCGGCTCACAGCTACTCCTCGGGCGGGCCGGGCGAATCGGCGGCTGCGGCGCTGGGGAACGGCCCAGCAGGCCGAGGAGCTCAACTCCTGATTGGCCCGCGCCTGTGTCTCGGGGCAGAAAGCTGTTCTGCGCTGGTTAAAAGCTGGCTTTGGGAGACGCGGAGAGCAGGAGTCTCCGAACTTGTAGCCACCTTTACAATGACAGTGTCCGCCGGGATGCTCGAGAGGTGAATTGCGCCAAACAGCCGCCCAGGAGAACACTGGCTTTAAGCCTGATAGGATGAAGTCAGCATTGCAGCCAGTGGTCCCATAAACAAATGAATATAAGTGAATCATTTTTTGAGCAGTGTTAGGTTTACCCAGATGTACTGTTACTTGGAAATGGTAAAGCTATTTGCCTTGTGCAATAAGACTGAAAATCAAGTATTTGTATGGAAGCCCTGACAATTTAAATCAATGTCACATTCTAACAAGCCACACAATCTCACGAAGCATTTAAAATAGCTGGGTTTTGCCAGCCTTGAGATAGGTGGTTATTATTCTGGAAGCTGTTAAAAGCTGTGTGGTATTTCCCAGTATTTGAATTATATTTGCCAAGTACGTTGTTCTGTTGTATTAATGAATTAGTCAAAGCTAAGATCTGGCTTGTAAAATATTTTGAAGTTACATACATGTAGTAGGTAGAGAATGAGAAAAACACCCTAATATCCCATAGCATTGGCCAGCCTGTGCAGCAGTGTCATGGAATTTGTTGCAGTGCAATAAACCAGTCTGTAATAGACAACAGGGTGAGTTTAGTGGGTCTGTTTGTCTAAATCAGAGTTGAATTGCAGTTGGTGACCTTTCACCTACTCAGCTGAGAGCAAGAACAAAGATGCTGAGGAACAACTGTAACTGTGGCTTTGCTTTTTCATATGGAGTGGCCTTATAATTGGTTTTAAAAGCAGAATTATATCTTACTGATAAGATCTTAGCTATATATTTTTCAGTAGAACAAAATGCCTCTTAATTTTGATGCCTTTAAACTAGAGAGTTTTAGATATACTTCACAGCAGGGAGGAGCCATACCCTGTGGTAAGCAGTATCATACTCCAAAAAGAACAGGCAGTTCCTTTGGATGTAGGCTAAGATTCTTGCCAGTAGTCTGGCAAGAGACTGGGTTGTTTTGGCTATATTTCTAGTTTAGGAATCATTTTATTAGTAAAGGATTAGGGTTTGTAACTTTTTCCACTGGCAGCTAAGTTTAGAGCTTAAAAGTTTAGTCTTAGAATAGATTTCTATTTGCCTTCTTTTCCTTTCCTTGATTGGAGTAGTAGAAACAGTTTGCAGTGCACACTAATCCTTCAGTGAGTTATGAAGGAGAAACTGATTGTATATTAGGAATACTCTCTGCTTTTCATAGCATGCACTTTGTGGAGCTATTATTGCCAGTTCAGTTGGATGAACAGTAACTGGGTGATTTGCCTCCTGTAGTAATTGTGTGAAATACTGACATTGTTTCTGGTAGCAGTGTTCAGTGTAGTCAGTCTGCATAAATCACTTGAGAGAGGCAAAAAGCAATTGATGTGATATCTGGACTTGTGAGTTTGATTTGATAGCTGTCATAGTTTGTAAAATGGGCAATCTGCTGAAATCTTGCAAATTCTTCTTTCTACAGCATTTTTATGAAATTATTTATGTGCAAC
Organism: Hypotaenidia okinawae; assembly: GCA_027925045.1. Taxonomy (NCBI): domain Eukaryota; kingdom Metazoa; phylum Chordata; class Aves; order Gruiformes; family Rallidae; genus Hypotaenidia; species Hypotaenidia okinawae. The sequence continues at coordinate 68,436,063 of BSDF01000002.1, forward strand.
TAAAATATATTAATCACACTGTACCTTTGATTTTACTGAGTATTTTAATATGTGCGCAGAACTTAAATTATATGAAAAGCTCAGGGGCAAAAATAAGGGTACAAAATGAATATGTAAAATCAGCAGTGTCACTAGTGCTTGAGGAAAACACATGATCAGTTTCTAATCCTAAAATTGCTTTTTTCCTTCAGAAAGGAAGAAATCCTGCCTAGGCAGTGACTAATGAAGTATAGCTTTAGTAAACATCATGCTTTGTACTCTAATCTGTATTTCTATGTACTGTTTGGAACTGCAGCTCAAAGGAAATGTTTTATAATGGAACCATGCAGGAATATCCACTTAGCATGAAGTTGGGGGGAGCTAATGCTGGTTTAGGTTGTATAGACTGGGATTTGTCCTAATGCTGTCACGTGTAGGACTCAGGCTACAAGTGCCGTGGAAAGTTCTACCTCTTCTTAAAGCTGCCACCAATTGTTCAATGTCCCAATGTGTCTGGCAGATGTTGTGGCTCCTAGCCATCTTAACAATTGATTGGTAAAGTTCAGGGCTGTGAAGATGTTTTCTATGAAGGTTTATAGATAAAATGAAACTTTGTCAAGAGTAGTAAGAAGCTGCAGAAAGGGCTAAGAATATTGTGAGAGTGAGTTGTATTTGTATTTACCTGTTACACATGATACTACTTAAATTTATATCTGAAGTGTTAATGATGCAGAAACAAAACCAATCAGTTTCATAGAATCATAGAGTTGTAGGGGTTGGAAGGGACCTCGACAGATCATCGGGTCCAACCCCCTGCCAAAGCAGGCTCCCTAGGGCATTTCACTGAGATAGGCATCCAGACGGGTTTTGAATATCTCCAGAGAAGGAGACTCCACCACCTCCCTGGGCAGCCTGTGCCAGGGCTCTGTCACCCTCACTGTGAAAAAGTTTCTCCGCATGTTGGTGCGGAACTTCCTATGCTCCAACTTGCAGCCATTGCCCCTTGTCCTGTCTCCACAGTTTCTTACATGGCAGTCATATTAAGATATTGTCAGCAGTGCTAGAAATCTAAACTTTAGAGGACTTCAATTACAAACAGTTCAGTTTTAGAACTGAGAACAGTTCCTTTTAAAACATGTTAGGTAAAAAAAAAATTTGTTGAGCATAAAATACTAACACTGAAATAATTCCTAAGTATCTTTAGGGGTTGGAAAACTTAACTTTTTCATTGTATCTAGAGATTCCTAGAGAGGGAGAGAGACCGTGGACTGAGTGCTATTAAGTAATTGGGTCACAATCTAATTTCTGAAAGCTTATATAAATACTTTCTGGTAACTAATAGAATCTGTAATATGACCAGGCTTTCTACAGACACTCTGTTGGGCCCTCTAGACTTTGCAGAATTAGATAAGGAACTGCTTCAAGGCTCCTAATGCTTCACTGTATTCAGCAGTAAAAGCATATTTTTTGCCTTTCTTTTTAAGGATCAAAAGATTTTTTCAGTTTTGTGTGAAAAGAAAAATGCTTTTATAATCAGATTTTGGCTGGCATCGTGTTTTGAACCTTAAAGGGGAATAATTTTTGCAATGGATAATAAAATTTTGGCTGGATGGGCAAATCAGAATCTGCACTAATCAGAATCACTTTGAGATGTAAGTTTGCAGCCCTTGCTGTTTCAATTTATAGATGCTTTTCCTTCCTCAGACACCCTTAAGGACTCAAAGTGGGGGGAAGAAAAACACCCAATACTGAATGTGCTACTTGAACTTTAGTTCTGAGCAGCTGCTGTAGCAGATCAGTCTGACATGATTCACTGTCATTCAAAACTAATTTCACTGGCAAGCCCTTTTAACTAATTTCTGGTGTGTTATGGCTGCAGTTCTCTTGATGGCTTGGTTCAGCACTGGGTTTTTAAGTGCAGACTAATGATTTTGAGATAGACTGCTAAACATGAGTGGTTCTGTCTGTTTTCTCTGACTATGCAAAAGAGCTTACTGTAGTGTAAGCCAGGACATGAACTCGACTGTCCTCAGTTCCTTTGCAATAGCTGTTCTTATGTTCCATACCTTTGTCCCCTTTATCAGAAAAGTGCAAAGCACTTTAGTCTGAAATGTTTTCCCTTACGTGATGGGGCTAGGTTGTGGGAAGTTACTGCACGTAGCTGTTGTGATGTTGTTTCACATTGTACCTTAAAATTGTTTGTCTTCCTATGCTGTTGCTTTGCCTTTTAGTAACAGAATGTGATAAGCCATACCTCTGCTGTAATTGCATCTGTATTTGCAGGAGCAATCACTTATTTCTCAGTTTCTCTCTTGATGTCAATAAGGTGTTCCCAGCAAGGGGAGAGGACAGACTTTCCTGTGTAGTCGGTGCTGGCATATATGTAAAGTAAACTGAAGATTGAAGCATTTAGGTGTGGTAGTTGTAAACATGTCAGGTAATCAGAAGAAAATTGCCAGGTATTTCTTTGAAATACTGTATGTGTAATTAGTAGATAATTATAATGTCTGGAAAACCTGTTCTGGTATTAACATAAGATCAGAAGTGTCCAAAAAGGCATTTCATGCGAAGTTGACTGGAACTGGGGAAGTGCCTACTATTTTAATGTATTTTGGCCATAGCGTTTTAGTAATTCATCAGTTTTTTCCTGGATTTATGGACTGAGCCCCAAAAGGAGTATGTACAACCAATGCATTTTAAAAAGCCCCAGATAGGCCTTTCTGTGGCCCAAGCCAAAAGTTAAGAATTAACAAGGTAGGAGAAAGGGGTTGGAGCAGAGGATTCAAAGTTTTTTTAAAAAAATGCCTAGACAAGGAACAACCTGCTAACGCTGGAGAGTACTGTACTCTGAAGCTCACACTTTGCAGAGTGAGGCCATTAGTTTCCATCAGACCCCCACTAGAACTGCCAGAGTATAGATTGATGTCTATGCATCACTGTGATGTAATTAAGCACTTGTCACAAACTGCTTGCAAAGGGAAGTGTTGGAGCTGTGACTTGCTGCAGAAAATGGATTGTAGGACAGCTTGTGGGATAATTTAATACCTGGTTTTTTTCCTGACTGCAGAAGCTCTTGTTTGGGGACATCTTTTGGGCCAGTGTTTTCCTAGCTGCTGCTTTAGATCTAGGAATGAACACAAATTTTGCAAGTTATGTAATTGCTCATATATGTAATAGGCCTATTTACCCTGTTGTACATGGAATTGGAGGTTGCTGCAACATGAAATACGTAAGATATTACCCAAAGTTGCTGCTGGAAGGAAAGCTAATCACTTGCTAGCATCTTCAACTTCAGTGATGAGTGATTCAATATAGCTTCTTAAGAAAAGATTACACTTAATTTTAGAAAAAGTAAAATGTAAATGTTCCATTACTGTGGAAGCTAAGACGTATCCCAAGTGGGTACTAGGCTTCACTTATTGAGAGACTTTTTTTTTCCCAGTGACTATGTAACTACTTCTGCATCTGTTTTCCATAAATATGTTGAGTTCTAAGAACAAATCTTAGGTTTTTGTCTTCCCTGAGGGGAGATAGGGATGGATTTATAGAAGCTAACTTAGATTAAGGGGGAAATTAGGAGACTGCTGTTAGACAAATCAAAATTTCTATCAACACCGACCTGTTAGCTAATTAAAAGCAGCTTTGTGAATCTTCCAGCTAGTTGTCAAACCTGCTTTGATCCCAAGTGGAAAGATTGGTCTGATGAATAATGCTTACACAGTAGATATTTCCGTGTTTTATTCCGCAATGCCTTTTCAGATGTTGCAAGTTACTCTGCCAGTCGTGTCACAGGCGAAAGCTCCCTTGGACTCTGGTGGCAGAGGCATTTCAGCTGCGTGGAGACCTGTGGCTTTCATTGCACGCCAGACGTGTGCTCGATCCTTTGGGCTGCTCTTCATGAATCTGCTTTTCTGAAATGCAGAATTTGTGAATAGAGACTAAAGAAATTTAAACATGGGAGACTAATCCAAATACATGATTTAGTTGCTAAACTGAAATGTATTGGCCATAAGAGTTAAAGTAGCTTTTCTTAAGAACATATTACAGTGGTCATTCTTTTAATAGTGCTTTTAGATTCTGTCTTCTATTGTAGCCTCATCTTTAAATGTAAATAATATGGGAGGCCCTCTTTGCCTTTTGCCAGACTTTCTGTACTAGTACATTCATTGCAACTTCTTGATTACCATACTTACGGTTACCAAATATCTTAGATGTCATTCAATACTTATCTTGAGCACATCTTTTAATGTCTTGTTTAAGCAGACATTTCTTTATTCCATTGCAGGCATATGTTTTTCTTGCATATAAAAGAAGATCTTCTTGCTGGTAATCTTCAGTGTTCTTCAGAGCATGCAATTGAACTTAGTGCTTTGCTGGCACAGATGAAGTTTGGAGATTACAACCAGAACACTGCCAAGTACAATTATGAAGAGCTGTGTGCAAAAGAGCTCACTACTACCATTTTGGAGAGGTAAAGAGCATAATGATATAACCTCCTATTTGGAGACCAAAAAAACATAAGAATTTATTATGCCCTTAATTACTGATGCTATTAGCCTTGAACAACACAAGACATGCTACGATATCTAAATTTGTTTAGAGATCAAAATGCAACCTGAATATTTAATGTTCTGATTTCAGTTTGTGAAAAGCAAAAGCTGTTGAACTCTAGTACTTGGAGACATGTAGGTATCTACATACTTGGAGAAGAGCAATCAAATTAAAATTCTTCAATCTACACTTGTGAAAGAAAATAACAAGAATTTATGTGGTTTAGTCCCCTTACACTGAAAAGCAAATTCCCAAAGCACCTTCATAGCTCCAATCCTGCCTGTAAAAAAACTTGTCATGTTTTTCTACAGACTTGTTAGTTACGAACTTAGGTTCAGGTATCTATGTTATGGGAGGCGTTAATTGGAAACCCTTGATTATATAGCTTTTTAATTTCTAAGCAAATACAGACTATTGACTTCTGAACATTCTCAGGATGCTTTGGGAATTCACACTTCTTTCCAGTTAATGATTACTGTAAATCTTTAACCAGATAAACCATTTAATAGTCTAACTAGGTCATCTAAAACCATGTTTAAACGAGCTGCTGCCAGTAACAGCATGTACTTGGGTTATTTCACCTATCCTTAATCTTTTTTATCAACAGCATTATTGCAAAGCACAAGGAGCTAGAAGGTCTAAGTCAAGCTTCTGCTGAATACCAAGTTTTACAGATTGTTACAACACTGGAGAACTATGGGGTAGAGTGGCATTCAGTGAGAGATAGTGAAGGGCAGAAACTCCTTATTGGTGTTGGACCTGAAGGCATATCCATCTGTAAAGATGACTTCAGTCCTATCAACAGGTATGTGTTTTGTGGAACCATTTTCATCTTCCATTTTTCGTAAGAACCAACTATACCTCTAGCTTTTTCATAAATGTACAAAACTTCTGTGAACTCCTGAAAGGAGCTATTGGCATGTAGGGTCTGAGGGCACTACCTGCTTATAATCAAGGGTACAACTATATGTATTTTTGAGGCAGCATGCTCCAATCCAGCATTGCAGACAAGTTGGAGAACACTAACTTACGATAAAAGTGTACCATAGTGGTCTGTGGAAAATACCCTTATCCTTATAAGCTAAATAACCTTTTTATTTATTTCTAGGATTGCTTATCCTGTTGTTCAAATGGCAACTCAGTCTGGGAAGAATGTATATCTGACTGTTACCAAGGAGTCTGGTAATAGTGTGGTTCTCTTATTTAAGATGATCAGTACAAGAGCAGCAAGTGGACTCTACAGAGCGATTACAGAGACACATGCATTCTACAGGTCAGTATTGGCACTAGTCAGCTGCTGCTGTTCTCCATATTTTAAGTGCAGAAGCAGCCTGTAGCCTGATTGCACTTCAGAATTTGTCTGTGCAACTTCATTCTTTACAGCCTCTACTTTTCATCTTAAGTCTAGAATCTGAGCAGGTTTTAGTTGCTTTCCATTTTGTGGGCTGGCAGAACACGACAATCAAAATTTCTCAGTCTTTCACTGAATAACAGCACTCAAGAATATAAACTTACTGTGTTGTTTCATACTGCATGAACAATACATACATTTTTTATCCCTAAGTTAAGAGGGAGGATGAGAGAGCAGAGAAGAAAGATCCTGTCTTTCAGAACATGTAGGTATAGCTCATGCACGTGTACCCGTTTCTCCTTTATTTGGCTCATCTAGTTACTAGAAGTTGCCTGTATGCCGCGTTCCCAACCCATGTATTTAAATCTTCCTGCAGTACCTCTGTCCTTGCTCACATGCCCAGGATTTTGTTTCATGCCAGGAGTTATTCCTTGTCTTTTATGTTTTTGTCCTTTGAACTAGGGGTGCTATAATAATCTGCTGACGAATTATTTTTTTAAAGCCCCTTTCATTTCCACTGTGAGGTCCAACACTGATCAGTAGAAATAGCTGTCAGACACTTGGTGTTTTCTCTAAATTAACTACTGCCTATCAGTTTCAGCTACTTTGTAAGAGAAGAATTGGACTTAAGGTGGAGGAAAGTATATATGCAAAGCAAAGGCCTGTCCAGCTTCTCAAATTAGATAATTTTAATATGTTACAGTAATTAACATTAGCTAGTTGCTTTTCTAACCACTGCTTATTTTGAGAGCCTGATGTTGAACATGTCTTGTTCTGCTCTGTAATTATATGCCCCTGCACTGCTGTTTTGCATTCTCTGTATTTTTTTCCAGGCTATTAAAGCGTTATATAACAAGTTAAATAGATTTAACTTTGATCTTTGTCTCTGCTTGTAACTTCTGCTGCCCTTTGCAGTTTCTGATGTTAATTTAAGCAGAATTTTAGCTAGGCAATAGCATTGGTCCATAAGCTTAGATATTGAACCTTAGGCCTGGTCCTTGTTTTAGTCCTCACTGTGTGTGTTCTCTTTCCTATGTTGTCTGGAGAACTGATATGCCTTAACAGGCTTTTGTAGATTTAAGTCATCACTGAAATGTGACAAGCATGGTTAGGGTAGCTGGAATGCTCAGTGGTGAATACAAATGGCTTAATTCAATTTTCTACATTGCGTTCTCATTGGTTGTCCTCAGATTATTTAATACTAGTTTACAAAGTTACTAGGTGGGTATTTGGTTAGGCATCACTTGAGTCTATGCTGAATTTTCAAGAGCCTGTCTGTAGAAAGCAGTGTTATGCCAAAGACTATTAATTGGAATTCTTTAATGCAGCATTTGGAAATTGCCATGTAAAGAGGTGTTGCCAAGATGAACTGTGGATTAAGCAAGTGCTGGCTGTTTATATTAGCATAATGCCTTAAGTACCTTCCATAGGCTGACTTCATTTTACCAGACACTTCACACACTTTTGAAAATGTTAAATAACTGTCACTCTTCCCTTTTCCAAGTAGAGCTGTCATGCAAACAACATTCATAAGCTTCAATCTATCAGATTTCTCTATTTGCTTTAATTTCAGTGCTGTTACTTCAACTTGAGGAACAAATTACTGTAGGGGTATACTATTTGTATTAACTAACCAAGTTTACATTTGTCCTGTTTCATAGGTGTGACACTGTCACCAGTGCTGTCATGATGCAATATAGTCGAGACTTAAAGGGCCACCTGGCATCTCTGTTCCTGAATGAAAATATTAATCTTGGCAAAAAATATGTCTTTGACATTAAAAGAACATCGAAAGAAGTTTATGATCATGCAAGGCGAGCTCTTTATAATGCTGGCATTGTGGATCTTGTTTCAAGAAGTGACCAAACCCCACCGAGTTCTCCCCTTAAGTCTTCAGAAAGTAGCATGAACTGTGACAACTGTGAGGGCCTTAGCTGCCAGCAAACAAAAGCTCTGCAAGAGAAGCTGCGGAAGCTAAAGGAGTCCATGCTTTGTATGGTGTGTTGTGAAGAAGAAATAAACTCAACCTTTTGTCCCTGTGGCCACACAGTATGTTGCAAGACTTGTGCTGCCCAATTACAGGTAACTGCAATGCCATTAAGATCTGAGTTACCAAATATGTTGAAGTTTTGGTTTTCTGTATACTTCACTGTTGTGGATTAGTGTGTGTATGTTGCTATCCCAGTAAAACTTTCTTTAAATTGTTTGTAGTAAACTAATTCCGAAGAACATCCTGTTTAGATGATGTGCTTGAAAGATAAGCTTTAGCTGTGCTAATTTAACTTACCATGAGGGTAAGAATTAGCTGCATATATCTAAATACCCTGCTTTGAATACAGAGATTATGGAAAAGTGCTCTTACTGTGTACATGGAGATAGGCTCTCAAAATATGAAGTAAACTAATTTCCTGATGTTTTTTCTTTCCAGTTGTGTCCTGTTTGCAGATCTCGTGTAGAGCATGTCCAGCATGTGTATTTGCCAACCCACACCAGTCTCCTCAATCTGACTGTGATATGATCTCCGTATACACTTTAAACCATCATGTACTTTTTTAAACTGCACTAATATGAAATGCAACCATTGATTGTGAAGAAGGCAATCATTCTGGCACCTATCCCCAGTCAAAAGCAAAAATACTGCGTTTTTGAACATATTCTTTGTTCAGCATGTCCACAGTGGTTTGGGACATCTTTTGAGAGCAGAAGTGTAACCAATTTGTGTTACTTAAAAGGAGAAGGATGTGTAAGTTTGTAGGATGGTGGTGTTGCTGAAAAGCTAGGTAACCCTGGAGAAACATGGTGTATGCATCTTGATATACCCAGCAAGAGCTATTGCAGCCGTTTATTTTACACTCTTTAAATCCTTTTTAGTACAGTGACTCCATTTATTTTAATAGCAAGACTAGCTTTTACAAATATCAGTTTAGTATGGCTCATAGTTTCGGCTTTTAGTAAACTGCTTTAAAGTGAAGAGAAATTTTTTATAAAAGGTTCTTAAACTGAAGCTACGAGGCTTCAGCTAGCAGCTGTTTAATTTAGCACACTGTTAAATAGAAAACAGTTCTGAGGGAATAGTGTTGGAAGGGTAGGACAAGGTAATCGTGAAGGGTTGAGGGTGGGTCAGGAAAGACTTCTTGAACAGCAGTGTCCTGTGGAGGTGCTGTTACATGTGCAGCTCTGTGCAAGGCGCTCCCAGGCTTCCCACATCCAGCTTTGCAGGCTGCAGTCAGCTGCCCTTTGAGTTGGCTTTATTTTTGGAGATGGATTTTAAACTAATATTAAACATGTACTGTTAGTTTCTAAAGGGTTCTGTATAATTTTAAAGTGCTTTCTTTGGTTAACATCTTTATTGGATAGGTTACTTCCTGCTAAAGTGTTTTTAATCTCCACCCCCTACTTGGGCATTTTGGGCTCTGTTTTCCTAGTGTATTCTCCAGGGTACAGGGGGAACTAGAGACCATGTTTGGGTGCAATACTGGCTTAAAGCTAGAAAAGTACACTGTCACTTTACTGAGATTTTCTGACTATACTTTTCATATTGCCTTAATGTAGCAGTAATGTGTGTTTATGCATCTGTTTCTTTGCACAGACATTTTGTCAAAATATTAAAAATCTACTTTTTTATGACACATGAGCATATAAACCTTACTCTAAGAGGGTATTTATTTTTTCACTTTGTAAAGAAAATTTTGTTTCCTCATGAAGCAAGAGCTTTGTCCTATATCTTAGGCAACTTCTGTCTTTTTATATTCAGATTAATAAAGGACTTCAAAAATCTACTTTGTGTTACCATTGAGACTAATTTTTGTCCAGAAATTCATCTGAGGCGTTGCTGAACTGAAGATACAGAATGAAGTATTTTCATGCCCAGTCTTGACTGTTGCCATGTTTTAAGAGGCAATGAATTTTCTTCAGGTACCTGTGAATTTCAAGTGAGGGAAGAAAAGTGACTTAGTGTAGCTGGCTTCGTTCAGGCAGCAGATTTAAACCAGCTATAAAATAGCTGTCAGAGTTAACTTTGTGAAGAACTTGCCTGCAGTAAATTGTTCCATGTTTATGGAATATATTCCAGTGAGATGAAAAAGTATATGCAGCCTTAGTGTAATGTTGGAGTTTCAGCAATCCTGTCTAGGGAAGACCTTAATTAGAGATGTCTTGGTGTCTTTTAGTCATATTTATGGACTTAGGACCCTGCTTTCACGTTCTTGAAGAGCTGGTGCTTGGGTACTTCTAGCATTGGTCCTCCTGGTGGGAGAAAGCCAGCACTGGGGTCAGGTCAAAGCTCCCTGGGATCCATGGAGCTCCACTGGGCTGAGTGTGAATTGGTCATTAAGCTATGGCCTCTTAGATTTTGTTGCTGTTTAACACAGATGACGGCAGAGTAATATGTCCTGTTGTCAAGGCTGTTCATCCAGGACTGAGATCCCCTAGACCTAAAATTATTTTAGGTTTGCTCTGAAGTGCTGCTGCTGTGGGAAGGGGAGAAGACAGCTGCCAATAGGTGATGAATTCTGAATGCAGGGGCTGTTTAATTCCTCAGTGCATTAGGCACAAGGTAACTTACACTTTTACAGGTGGAAATTTAATATCTTGGCAAGTAGGTGCTACTGAAATAACTTTCAAAGATAAGTTCTGAAGAGAAGTTGCACTGTCCCTATATGCAATCCCACAGGAAGGAATAGGTATGGTGGTGTTGTCAGAAGACTATTCAGCTGTGCCAGGGCACAGTGGTGCTAAAGCCAACCTTTCTTCCTTCCCATGATTACTTTGTTCTGTGCTAACAGAATTACGTCAATAACATCCCATCCATCATCCCCTGGCAGCTGGCTGGAATGGATTGTAAATTAATGTAAGTAGATGTTAATACAGGCATCTCATTTAAAGCATTCAACATGATCAAGCTGTTAAAATAGGCAAGCATAACTCCAGGTCCTTGTAATTAAATTGGCTGTGTAATCAGACATCCCTAATAAAAATAATTCCAGTAGTTAGAGCTGTAATCAAGGCAGGGCTTGACAGGTTGTGTGCCAGAGGTGGATTCCAGGCAAAGCCTGGCACTAATCTAAACTTACTCCGCTGCTCTTCAAAAGCAGTGCAGGGGGTTGGTGCAGGTCCAGACAAAAGCCTGGTGGGAGCACAAGCAGAGGTGAAGGGCCCTTTCCAGTTAGGGGGTGAGGTCAGTATGTGGGTGTGCTCTGTGACTGGTGTGGTTTTAATGGACTGCTGTTACCTGTTCTGAGAAAGGTCACCCAGTGCTCCATTTCTGAATATTGCAAATCAGTAAAAGCCTCGCTGGGTTTGTGTGTGAGATCTAATAGGATCTTGCAAAACAAAGTAAGCATATCTCTGCTTTGTTTGTGGGCAGCTTTGTTTGAAACTGTTGATTGTGCTATGCTAGGAAACTTATGCCTACCATCCAAAATGGCTGCAACATGGATTGCTCAATGTTTGCTGTTCCAGTACACTGTCACTTGTAAGCCCTGTGTCTAATCCACGTGAGCTGTGAAGAATGTAAAAGAAGCAACAGTACAACTTGAACTCCCTGTGCCATATAGCCCATACTGGGGGAAGGGTTGGTTCTTGTTTGCCAAAGTGCCATTTGTTCTCCTAAGTGGCTTTGGGTGTTGTAATTGATGACGGGGGGCAAACCCAATGGAATAGTTTGTGGGATTGTGTCCTTTACACTAAAGAGTGGGAAGATTGATTCCAAAGCTTCATTTAGTGCTTCCCACACTTGAATGTTAGTGAATCTGTGTGTGTCATAGAACTGCAGACTGGGTTGGGTTAGAAGGTACCTCAGAGATCATCTAGTTCCAAGCCCCTGCCATAGGCAGGAGCACCCTCCACTAGACCAGGTTGCCCAAAGCCCCATCCAGCCTGGCCTTGGACACTGCCAGGGCTGCCCCATCTTCTCTGGACAGCCTGTGCCAAGGCCTCACTGCCCTCACAGGGAAGAATTTTTTCCTAATGTCTAACCCAGACCTGCCCTATTCCAGCTTGAAGGTATTGCCCCTTGTCTTATCACTGCACTCCCTGGTGAACAGCCCCTCTTCCCACTTTCCCGTCGGACCCTTTTAAGTATTGTTATGCTGTGGTTAGGTCTCCTCAGAGCCTTCTTTTCTTCAGGTTGAACAAGCCCAACTCTTGCAGCCTGTCTTTGTAGGAGAGGTGCTCCAGCCAGCCCCCAATCATCTTCATGGCCTCCTCTGGGCTCACTCCAACAGCTCCAGTGTGCTTGGCACTCATAGTGAAGTCAGCCCCTGTACCTGGTATTTGCTACTCAAAGCTAGTATAACTTGGCAAGGAAACTCACCCAAAATTCAGTTCTTGTTGATCTTCAGAGCTGCAGTGTGGCTGCTGTAATCCCATCTGGTGTGTGCAGTGTTGCTAAAAGGCTGTGGCATCAACTTTTTGCTACAAGGAGATAAACATGAAAAACTCACCTTCACAGACAGGGGCACTTGGGGTAAATTCAAGGGTAGGAGCCCAGTTAGTCTCTTCGACCTCCTGAGGGTAGAACAGCGTTCAAAAGCGGCTGGGTGGAGAGAGGGTTGTGAGCTCAGACTGTAGGAGACACATTCTTACTAAGATACTGCTGTGCATAAATGTCATTAATAATCAAGGCCAGGATTTATCCATAACTACGCCTGTGCTGCTGGGTGCTGCCAGCCCTCCAGTGGCACCTGCCTGGCTTTCATCCTCCCTTCGCAGCGTCAGGATCTCGGCTATGGAGTGCTCAGCCCACGAGGGACTGCACAGGCACGCTGTTGGGCTGCGTCAGGTTAAAACTGTAACAGGTCTGTCCTCTGGCATGAAGCTGCTCGTTTCAAGATGCTTGCAAACGTAGAATGAAGGATTCTCTGCTTTCAAGTTATTCTTGTTTCTTTCCCGAGTGCCATAAAAGCACGTGCACAGCAGCATTCATGTATTTCAAGATTTATTTCCTTGCTAAATCAGCACTGTTGTGTTCTTAACACAATGCCCTTGGGGGAAAGTTCTCCTCCATCAGCCTACGCTTCTCTGCGGCGCGCTGGCTTGTTGTTCAACGATGGGGGAAGACGACAGCTCAGGTTTCCTGTACATGGTTTTAAACAACAAACTTCCTGTGGAGCGTTCACATCATGAATTGACAAACCTTGGCCTCAGTAATGCCTGGGCCAGTGTCTCTCTTGCGTTTCCTCTTTCCAGTGGGAGCATGCCATAGTGCCAGGTAGGTGCTTTGGTTGCCTTTGTACCCATGGGGTCAGCCAGTTGGAGCCTGTTAGAACAGGAAGTAGCAACTGACAACTGGGTTTAAAAGTAAGAAATCTCAGTAAAACTGTGAAGGGGAAAAACCTACAGTCAGAGCAAACTTCAAGAAGAGAGTCGGACTTTCCCCAGGAGCACCTGAGCGTGGCTTTGCTGGAGGAAGTGCAGGCAGGGGAGTTCCCAGAGGTCTCCAGGTGTTGGGTCTGGGGATGCACTTGCCCCCAGGACTGGTATCCTGGCAGGGAGCGCTACTGGCCCTCAGCATGTAGGGCCAGGTGGGAAGTGGTCTGGGAGACTCAGATCTGGGCCAGGCAGGAGATGAAGCGTGCCGGGGCAGGAGAGCCGCTGCTGGGTTGGGTAACTCCCTCCAGAAAGTCTCATCAGAGCACACCCCAGGCAGGCCACAGCCAAACCTCCTGGTCTGCAAAGAGCTCATCAAACATCACATGACTTCAAGGTAAACTGCCAGCTGGAGCCCTTGGTTCAGTGCTTCTTTCAACAGTACTGGGGGGTAAAAGCTGTCATGGTTTCAGGATCTAGTCTCCTGCAAAGGGCGGTGCAAGATAGGAAGAGGTGCCAGGAGTAACGCTGAGGAAGGGCTCTCAGAGCCCCAGCTAAAGGAACCACTGGTTGGTGCAGTAGTGAGAAAAAAAAACCTCTGATAACTCTAAAGACTCAGTGGGAATCGTGATTCTGTGCTGTGTGAGTACAGAATGCCAGGGATCCAGGAGAGTGAATGGGGCCAGTGGGCCCCTACTCAGAGATGGTTCGAAGTGACCTCCTGTTCCTCCTGGGGTGAGGGACTTGGGAGCAGGCCAGCAGCTAGCTTTCATAGTGCTCATGTGTACATTAAGTTCCTTAAAACAAAAGGCCAAGCAAACAAACCATACCAGCTTTCCCAGAGCTCGCTGATCTCTTGCCAATCAAAATGCAGAATCCTTTTCAGCTGCTTGGAGGCTGGGCAAGTAAGAGACACAAGTGGGAGAGGAAACAATCTGCCCCTGAAAGTTGTCACCTTTCTCTGCCCTCACTCTGACCTCCTGAGTGACCTGGTTTAGTCTGTCCACTGTTTGCTGAACCTTCCTTATTCCTGAAGACTCTTATGTTCTCTCACCAGTGATTTCTGAGATCCAGGCTCTGAAGCCAACCTTTCTTCTAGTCACTGTCCACATAAACTGTTCTGGGAAAGTATCTGACTTTCTTTGGCATCCAGTGAGGATCCTTCTCTCTCTCTGTGCCTTGTCAGGAGTGCAAAAGGTATGATCTCCATCTGTGGCAGCAAGAAAAAATCAGTATAAATTAATATAAATACCTGAAGGGTGGGTATCTAGAAAAAGAATGCAGACCCATCTCAGTGGTGCCCAGTGACAGGATGAGGGACAAGAGGCACAAACTGGAACAAGGGAAGTTCTATCACCATATGACAAAACACTGTGAGGGTGGCAGAGCATCAGCACAGGCTGCCCAGAGAGGTTGTGGAGTCTCCTTCTCTGGAGACACTCAAGACCTCCCTGGACGCGTTCCTCTGCAACATGTTCTAGGTGATCCTCCTCTAGCGGGGGGGTTGGACTAGATGATCTCTAGATGTCCCTTCCAACCCCTATGAATCTGTGATCTTTCCTTTTGCCATTGGGGTGCCTAAACAAAAACACTTGCTTATAGCTGCCCTTTTAGGATCACTCAGTGTTATGATGAGATTAACTACATGTGCCTATGTGCAAAGGTGTTTATCATCTCTGTTCTTACCCAGTAGTCGGTACCTAGCTTCTCTGCTTCTACAAAGCAAATCAATGCAGGTAATGATAGACAGTAGCATGGCAACTTCTTACATAAACAGGCTTGCCAGATCCAGATCTTCCTCTCTCCTGCCAGAAAGCTGTTTGTCTGAGGAATCCATGCATCTGGCACCAAATTCCAATCATAGCACTACAACTGTGGGAATTACAGAGACATTGGCAGCTCATCTGAAGAGACAGTATTTGTTTTCCTTGTTTAGAACTACAAATAGTCAATAGAGGACTCTCGTTCAAACAGTATTGATGATTGAAGTAAACCAGGCACAGAGACGTGGCCAAAAGCTGGACTTCCACTCCAAAGCCAAGCCAACTCTTGCTTCAGAAGCTGAAGTTCCAAAAGGCCAATGCAGAAAGCACGTGCCCAGCAGCAAACAGGCGTGGAGGATACACTGACACACCAGGTGTCTGTGTTTGACCTGTGGTGCTGTTTGAACTGGAGTTTAAAATAAATGCCTTCACCTCTCCTGTGGTTTGAGCAGCTGACTTCCTCCTCCCTCTCTCTGAGCTCCACAAAGTGAAGCAATTCTGAAGCATCCTCAGAGCCCCTGTCTGGGCAAGGCGCTGACAGCACTCGTGTTGCTTTTGAAAGGTAGCTGCAGGGTCTTTAGTATTTTTACTACCCTGAAATACCTTTAGGTATTTAGTACCCTGAAAGCGGGGCTTTGCCAGCTTATCACTAGGGCTCTCCTGCCCTAGGGCTCTCCTGCCCTGGGGAAGATGCATTTGAACTTCACCTGGGCTGCAGAAGTAAATGACCACAGTTCTTCTGTTCCCGAAGTGAACAACCCCACTGCTGCAACAGCAGAAAGAAGAGGATCAAGATTTTCTTCCTTGATCTTTTAAAAGGAGGAAAAAAAAAATAAGGAGGCTTGCTCAGTTTCTGGTTTTAGGTATAATTGCCAGCCCCTTCTTGGAGGAGACATTTGAGATTGGTAGAAATGTTAGGTGTAGGAAAACTTTTGGAAGGAAAAAGAGACACAACTGTACTGCCACAAAGGACACTGTTGCCCTTAAGACCGTGATCTTTGGTAGGTTCCCAAGTGTCCAAGTACTGGCCTTTTCCTCTCTAGTCATCTGTCTTCTTCCTACCAGAAGGTTTTCCTTATGTGGCAGGGAGCTCTGTAGTGATGGAAAGAGTCAGGATAACACCAGCAACAGTATGCTCTAATGAATATAGAATCAGCAGCATAGCTTTAAGTCACCCTGAAAATCATGTCCTTGAGCTAGAGGGAAGCATGTGACTACAGAAAGAGGAACCAACAAGGGTAAGGAACAAGTGACAGAAAGCTAAACTCCCCAGAAGATACAAATATATCCCTGTGGTTTTAATAATGTCACCATGTCATACATTTCTTTTCCTACTCTTGGCTATGTGAAATCAGCAATCCCTGGCTGCCAAAACCTTCTTTATGTAATACCAGGCATAGCCACTGAGAAACGACATTTCTGTGGTGGTGCAGGTACAACCCTCACACTAATCCTCAGCCAGGTGTTGCTTCTAAAGGCTCGAGTCCTTTAGAAGGACTGTGCACTGGGGCACGTTTTGCCTTGGAGCCTGTTCTTGCCCAGCCTGTGTGTAAAAGGGACGCAGCACCGCTGAGTGAAACACCCTGCAGCTTCACCAACACCTTACTGGGTACCTACCTGGTACCTGCCAAGAAGTATTCTCTATGTGCAAGGTGATACATCAGTCTCTGAGGACTTCTTCCTTCTGCCCCACACCCCCAGTTGCAAATTCCCTTTTCTACACCCAATGCAGCCCTATGAAAATACATCTTTCTTCAGTATGGTTTCTTTCCATGTGACATTTTACTCTGGTAGGGTCTTTTATTCTAGTAAAATTAGTGTATTCAAGGGAGGGGGGAATGTTTGGTATCTTAGTAGAAGGGTATTTTTATTTGTAGCTCTGGCCAGCTTACAAAAATGGTCATAAGAATGATTCCCTTTAAGTTTTATGTACCCTCAAAACAGACTGGGACATTCAGAACAGGCTCACGTAGTTTTTGCTTCAGTGCAAATGTGAAAATTTTCAGTTACAGGAAAAAGCTTTTTTTGGAAAGTTTTGCAGGTTGTTGAACAAGCAGCTGCAAGGGAAACTGCTCTGTAAATTCAGTGATAATTCTTTCTATTACCCAACAGTCACCAGACTAGAACTTCACTTTCCAGTGTGCTTCTACACAGCATCCAGTGTGAAGCTCTTCTACCCTGAGCTTCTGCTGTACGTTTTGTGGTATCCTGCTGTGCAGGATGTGAGATACCACAAAACGTACAGCAGATGTTTCTGAAGGTGTGATGTTCTAGCTTCACATCTGAAGATGTAATGTTCTGACTTCACCATGGTCTTCAGTCCTCCACAGCCACCAATTTCTTTACCTGTAGTGTCCTTGTTCCCCCTCTCTCCACAAAACCCAGCCCTGCTTATCTCCCCTGGTGCAGTCTCACATTTTGGATTGTCCTTTTCTGCACTGTTGATTTCTGGAACCCAAACCCAGGAATACGCCAGCTTCCTCAACTCTAACTCAACTTCTGTTTGCATGCTGCTGTATTCTTTGCTACTGGGTAGTGTTTTCCCTACTCTTCATTTAACACAAATCCCCAAATCCCTACAGCTACCTATAATCTTGGTTCTTCTTGGCACTTGGATCTCTGATGCACTGAGTGTAAAAGAAGCAAAAGCAGAAGCAAAAGACAGCTGGCCTTCCAGATGAGTAGTCCAAAACCAGAGATGCCAGTCTGGTTTTTCAAGGAAAAATCCAGATAGGCACCTAAGCTATTGCCAGTAATTCTGTGACTTTGCTAGTGATGTTCTTGAATCTACAAAGGCTTTGAGAAGAAACATGTAAGAAACATGTCTGTAGCTAACTCATCCCAGACAAGAAGGAATGTACAGCGTTTCCCACATGGTGTCCAATAAATAAGAGTTGCTAATTGTTTAATCCTCCTAAACTTTAGTTTCTCTCTGCTGTAAGTGACTTAGCCTGCAGCAGACTCCAGTCTAGACTAGAATTTTTGGTTCCTAGCCATCTGCTTAACTTACTTTTTTTTTTTATTGGTGATACATGTAGTTCCTCTTAATGGTTTTCTTAGAAGGTATCACAGTTTCCCACAAATACAGGCCCAAGTCCAAGGCCATCATTCAAGCTCTCTAGAGCCAGACTTTGGTCCTGGCTTTTATCTGTAAGGGGCACTGAAGTGAAGCCAGATAAACCTCCAGTCTGGGAGTTCAAAGTTAAGACTGCCACCTGGATCAGGATCTCAGCTGCGTAGTTCAGGCATGTCTCTTGTTTTTGTTAGATCTTGAGACATGTTATTTCTCCTAACACTCATTCTTTCCCTCTGGTTTGTAGATGGAAGAATCAGGTAATTACTACCCTGGGGTACCCATCCTCTGGAAAATGCTGTGCCCTCCTACAAAAGAGAGGTCTTTCTGTTCCAACAGAAGTGGTCGTGGCTGGTGGGTTATCTTTGCTTCTTGCCTTGTGTTTGCTTCTCTGTAAAACAAACATCTCCTCCAGAGCTGCTCAGGGCTAAGGGAGGTGCATCATAAGGTTCATTTTATTGTGCAAGCCTTGACATGGACATTAAATATGTTATCAGTTATTCTCTGAGCTTCATTTTCCTTACCCCACCAAATCATACATTGCCATCAATACTGCTATGGGCAACTGGATTCAGTTTCTCCAAACCTCCATTAAACTGGGTGGACTGCACAAAAGGGGCACGTCTGAGGACCTATTTCATGGTGCAGCAACACAAGAAGACCTTCATCTCAAACTGAAGGACTGATCCAGTTATGTCTTTGTCTGGACATGACCTCTGCAGGCATCTTCCTGGGACAAACACAGTGTGAAGTCAAACTGCCACAGGGAGTAGCTGGCAGAAAGGGAGTGTGGCAGCCTCTGCTGCTCCACCTGGACAGTCAGGCTTATGTAGCCATGCAATGGGATTAAAAAAAAAATAAATGGCTCAGTATTATGAAAATTAAGCCTCAGGTTGCTCACGGGCTCTTTGCTGGTTGATAATGTGGCTTTCGGTTGGGTAAAGCTTGAGTGAAGATCATCATCTCCTGGAGCACAAAGTCCTGCTTTTCCTCCTGGAGGGTTGGCAGTGGGAAAGGACCACTGGGAAACTGCAGGGAAGGATCCTGGACTCTTTTTACCAGGGTGAGGCAAAAGCAACAGGTGGACATTTGGAAAAGGCCTACAAGCATATCAGCTCAGTGTGGGGAATGTGCTGTGGGAGAAGTACTGTAACATGGTCCCAAAGCTCAGAGAAAATGGTCCACACGAAGAAGGTCACAGGGACAACAGTATCACCTCCCTTCATACCCTTATCAATAGACTGGTGAAAAGTCAAGGTGAGGTGACTACAGAGACTCTGCACAAGGGCCTCTATCTATGACTTCTGTGGCTAGTGCTACACTTCTGGCCTTAAAACACCATACGGCAGCTCTGGCAACAATATTTGAGTGATCTCAGCAAGTCTCTTTCCTTTTAAAAGCAATTGATTTAAAATCATAAAATCCATTTGACACCCTTGATTGCATCCCAAATCACCAATCTAATGAGTTAAGAGCTTAAACAACAGCTTAAGCAAACCAGAGGAAATTTCAGATTCCTTACAGACGGTAACTGCCCAGAAAATGGAACGGGCACCAAGGAATAAGTGAGATGGAAAGAATCTGATCCTCCTCATTAAACTGCTCACTCCTCAACAACAGATGGTGTGTTTGTGAGTGTTTGCTGTTAAGAAAGTCAGGGCCCTGGACGAAAGGAAAATATAAGCCACGTTTAACTACTTGCATATGTTGACTTTTGGAACAATTTCCAGTCAGCTATAATGCCAGACATCTACACACTGACCCCTAGGTTTCGTTTGCCTGTGCTCTTTCCTTTGTTTGTCATTATGTTTGTCCTGTGACCCAACATGACAGCAAAATGTTCAGTATTGTTTTACCATAAATAGTAAACAAGCTTGGACAACTACTTAAAGGAAAGGAGAACTGCAGCTTATGGCAGATTTTGTGTAGCAGAGACATTTATTATAGGCAGGAGGGAACAATTGTGATGTCTGCCTCTAACTCTATTCAAATAACTATGCCAATTTGCATCACTCAAAATTTATTTTACTGTGCTACCTGTCTGGTTCAGATTGATGGAGGCTCATCTAAACCTCAACTAAAATTTACTAAGAGTGATGCTAAGGAAAAATACACTGTTTTGCCATCCTAACAGTTCTTGCCTGCACAAACCCTTTGTTGTGTGCACCATCCAGATCATATGGATAATGTCTTCACATATATCTATGTATCTGTGCATATATATATAATATATATATGTTTCATTCAGTTGTGTTTATTGTTCTTTCTACCCTGCCTCATTTAAATGGCTCTGACTTGGAGAACATGTTGCTGCTGGGGAGGGAGGAGAAAAGTGGCTTTATGCATTCTCAGCAGTGGAGAGCTGGATTTGAAATCTGATTTTACGTGGAGTCCCCACACAGGGCCAGCCCTGTGATGTAGGATGCTTTTCCCAGCTGGTCGTTAAAGCATACTTACAGTGCAGATTGCTGTCCTGAACGAGCAGAGCAACTTGTGTACGCTCCCACGAGTACCTGCAGCAGGCCAGCACCGAGCCGCCCGGCACTCCCATCTGGCAGCACCCTGAGGTCTTCTTCTGTCCCCAGATCCTGCTCTGCAGGCATGCAGTGCTGAGGGGAAAGAGAAATTGCCTTTTGTAACTGGATCTTCAGTCAGATCTGACAGAAGTCAGATTGCATCTGAACCAGCACTTTACTCACCAGGCTGTTTGATTTAAGCATGTATGTCAAAATGGATTCCCCCCTCTGCCTCTGTCAGCACATTTTGTTTCACCTTTGCATTAGGAAATTCCTCTGTGTATTTCCTGCTGAGCTCTCTGAT
Organism: Hypotaenidia okinawae; assembly: GCA_027925045.1. Taxonomy (NCBI): domain Eukaryota; kingdom Metazoa; phylum Chordata; class Aves; order Gruiformes; family Rallidae; genus Hypotaenidia; species Hypotaenidia okinawae. Next base: position 68,456,908 of record BSDF01000002.1, read on the forward strand.
TCTTCTGTCTATGCTACAATAGATTGAAATTGGTCTCAGATGCAGGGAGACATATCCCCCATCCCCCTCCACTCCGTGCTCACCTTGTTTCCCAAGAGATGGAGACAACCTTCAAAATGGTTGCTACTCCCTTGGGTCCTGCTATGTAGCTCCTCTTCCAGGGTAGGCAGCATAGCAGGTCAAAGAGTGTCCCTTCCCCACAAGAGAGCTGGGGATTTGCTTTGTTGAGGTGAGCTCGCTCTGCCATGAATCATGGCCTGGAGCCCACCATGGGTGTCAGAAATGCTAATGGGCAAGACTGATGTTGCAGGTTATTTCAGCAAGGCTGCGCTAGTACCATTTACTGCGGAGTTTGGCTCATCTATCACTCGCTGTCGCCATCAAAGCACATTCTTTAATATTAGCTGGATCCTAAAGGTGTTTCTGGAAAAAAGCAGTAAAAATAAAAAAATCAGCCACCTACTATCTTTACTGGAAGCAGCGAAAACATTCCCAATAAAATATAGTATTAAATCTCAATTCCACTGTGAAGCAATGGGGAAATTATCTCATAAGCAGGATTTTTCCTAAGATCTTCTTGAAACAGCTTCACAGCCTCACCCCTGTCGCTGATACTGTCAAACTGGCATGCCAGATACCTTGAAATGCTGTGCACTGCACAGCCATAAATCCCACATGGATTTATCCAGCAGGCTTAGTGTCATTAGCCCCTGTTACAGGCGGGCTGTGGTGCTGAACGAGCGCATCACTTGACAGAGGTCATCCAAGGTAGCAAGGACCTCGCAAGAGAGCAGAGGTTTCATAACTGCCTCTCGTCTCCTGCGTGCTGCTGGGTAAGCAGCCAGGATGCGATGCTCTCTCCCTATCACTTCCTATTGCCTTCAGCCCTTTCTGTTGAGAATGCATCTGCACAAAATTAAAAAAAAAAAAAAAAAAAAAAACATTTACCGGGCACTTTGTTGCCTGTTTTCTGACCCCCTCCAAAAAGCTACCTGTCATTTTCCAGAGTTGCTGCCAAATCTCAGTGTGGCTGCTTTTTTTTTTTTTTTTTTTTAACGTTCATTGTAATTGTGTTAATGTGTGTGCTGAGCGAGCACTCCTAGCCTGTGCTGACCGTTCGGAATTCAAAATTAGCACAGTAATTATATTTCACAGGCTACTGGTCGATGGGAATTTTCACCTCGCCTGTGAATTTGCATGTTCTGAAATAGGTCGGAGAAGCAGATGGCTCTGCAAGAACCGAAAAAAACCCGAACAGGGCTGGGAGTCAGTCTCCTGTTTTGCTTATTAGATTAAGCCCTTTCCAGCAGGGTGAGTGCTCACATCCAGTTAGGTGGTTCACTAACACTGAGTGAATCATCAAGAGTGTCTCTGGAATTTTCCTGGAGGGTATTTTCTGGATAGCTTCCAGGAGTATTTATGCACAGCACATCCGGAAGCACCACAGCTCCATGAGGGAATTGGAAAAGAGCAGCAGATGAGCCTGACATCCAAGAGTCTGAGGGCAGAGGAAAAACAGTTTTCAATCGCAGTGACGCTGAAGCTATAATTAAATATAGGTGTTGCCAACTGCAAGACCTGTTAGATAGCTGAGCAAACACATCTCTGGGGAAGCTACCTTGGCCGGAGGTATTTTCTCACTTCTGCAGACACAGGGAAAATTACCGACATCCCTATTCAAGCCCTTCTTTGATTATCATTTCAATCCCAACAAGTCAGGGCAATCTCAGTAAGTTAAAGTCCCTCAAGGAATGTGAACAGGAGCACACTGTGTTCCTCTAGTGTTTCAGCATATTCTTAGGCCTACTTTCCCACATACTATGGCAGGGTGAAAGACAATGAAAACACTGCAGGGGCACAAAACCTACTTCTGCGAGCGCTATCATGCTGTGTGTTGTACGGAGTTGCTTCTTTCAGGGTTTCTGTTTTCTCTTTTACTTGCCTTCCATCCTACGTACCCACAAACACTTGATTTCTCTCTCAATTTAATCACATCAACAGAAAAGAACAGTCGCTTTAATGACCAGCTGTATTTTCGGAAGAAGCCAACAGTCACGCACAGCCAACTCGCACGCAGAGTCTCTTGCTCAGTGAAGAGGCAGTACCATATGGGAACATGTTATGATGCCTCTTTGTGTTACCTCTCTGCTACGGAATGTATTTGGAACTATCGCATGGCCACAGTACCTCTGCAGATACCACAGCACCACCAGCCGTGGGTATGTGGGGGCAACCTGTGGGATCCTGACATGAGGATGCAAGTCCTTTCTGCATACGCTGAAGGAAAATCTCTGCTGGACTTTGGCTGAATGACAGCCATGCTTATCAGATGGCTGACTATGGAGTTCAAAGGTACAGAAGTACCAAAAATCAAGGCCTTTAGTTTCCTATATGTTACATCTACCTGGATTTGCTAACACTGAAATACCCTCTGCTTCTTCCCTCAAAGCCTGCAGGAGAAAAATAGTATGTGATTTTTTTCCGTGATCATTTGTTGTGCCCATGCCTGTATGCAACAGAGAAAGCTCACATCAGCAACGACGTGTATGTAAAGAAGTTCCTGGGAAAAGCATAACCCAAGAGTTTAATTTTGTTTGTCCGTCAGAAAGCAATTAGTAATAGCAACATGTTCCTCTCTTAGGAAATGAGTTCTGCCATCTAAATTGACTACCTGAACCAGGTCTGAGTGCAGTGCTTACAGATCTCTGCCCATCAGCAGCACCTCAGTCTCACCTAAGCTCAGCCAAAAGCCAGAAGCTGTTGCATGTGCTGGTTTATCTGTGCTCTAATTTTATGCTAAGCATTGCAAAATGCAAGAACTGGTTGTTTATTTATGATTAATGGGGTTTTTTTTCTCCAGCACTAAGCAATGAACTTCTTAATGACATTCAAATCAACTGTAGGTTGAGATGGAAATAGAGGATTCTTTTCATAAATACATCAATAATCCTTGTTAACAGCTGGCTGGTTGCTCGCTTGTCTGGCAATACCCTCATAGTGTATGCTTTTGTGTTTTGTTATTTTGATTCTCATTTGATTTATATATAGAAAAAATAGTGTATCAATGTACAAAGACTGTATCCATGTCAAATGATTAAATCATGAGGTCGATATGAACCGCAGAACAATAGGATGCCTCGAGTAATTCATCTTATCACCAGCCTTGAAGAATGGATAAAAACATCTTACAAAATTCACAACAAAAGTTATCTAGGAAAAATGTGACATAATGCTGTCAGCAAAGCCATGTAAAGACAAACTCAAAGGAGGGGAAGAAAAGGAAGACAAAATCAAAGGTCCTTGATGCTCCATCTCAGGTTCTTCTGCCCTTCTAATTGTTTCCAATGAGCTGTGACTACATTGTTCTTAAAGTTTTCAAGGAGCTTAATTCTTCTGTACAGCATAAAGGCAAATATGACTACAGTAGTTATTCATGCTCTGCAATCATCACACTGTATCTGATGTTGTAGCTAGAGCAGATCAGAAAAAATTATAGCTATGTTTTTGCCCTTTTCTTGGAGTCTACATCTCATGGCTAGGATTCCAGTTGAGTGATTTTTAGACAGAGGCCAAACAGGTTTTGATCTGCCATCTTACCTACAGAACCAGCCTGCAGCAGACAACCTGTCACAGCCTCAGCATCACAACACCTCATGGGTCACTGTCATCTCATGAGAATGGAACAAGGCCTGAAGGTTTGAAGTCATATTTGTGTGCTTGCAAGAACAAAGAGAAGAGGTTGAAAATGAGATTACTCTGAAAGATACCTGGATGCTTTGACTGTTTCCAAGAGTGATGGGTATCACTGGCAACCCTTATAAGACATTTCCTTGAGAAACCAGCAAGAACTGGAAGAAGACAGATAATACTAATTTGGAGAGATTTGCTATTTTAAGGTTTTGTGCAATCTGGCCTGACTGCTGCTGCAGTCACAGCTTTTTGCTACAGGTCCTGAGATCTGGCTCAAAACTCATGCTAGTTCCATATGGACTGGCTATCATCGGGTAGTGAATCAAAAGGAGCTCAACACAGTGCTGTCATTCCTCTAGCTGTCAGCTGGAGAAACCAGCTTGTCTGGACCCCTTGGCCTGATGTGTCACCAGCGTGCAGGATGTGCCTTCTCAATGTCTCCTGTACTCAGAATGATGACAAGAAGACAGAGTATGGAGAGGCTGTGGTTCATGAAGCACAGCGTGATCATAAAGCACACAAGTGCGATTCATATCACAAATAAATCCCCCTGACTCTACTGCAGAGTTAGGGAAATGCTGAGGATCTGAAGCATACCCAGCACAGTGCTCAGCTCATGAGGATTACTTTGGCCTCATCAAAAGAAGCACATGCAAGAGGCAGGGCAATAAACATCACTGCATTTCCCAAGAGAAATCCAATGCTTAACACAGGCTAAGTAACAGCAAATAGGAGCTACTTAAACTCAGCCACTCCCCAAAATTTGAGCTGTCCTTAACAAGAGTTCAGGCTGCCAAACACCCAGGTGAAGAAATTGGGGTTTACTAAGGGATAGAAGAAGGCAGGGCCACAGTCATGCACCACTGCCTCTGCCAATGAAGCACAGTTCAAGCCTCACCAAATTTCATCACCTGGAGTTCAGCCCGAGTAAGGCTGGCATCAGTTGCCTGTGAAGGCAAAGACATGGCTGACCAGGACTCAGTCTTCAGTAGTGCAATTTCTAGGGCTCCAAGCACAGATTTTATGGGCTTCCCTGCAAGCAGTAACAACAGTACTAAGTGCTAATTTATTTATATTCAATTCCTAATTTACTTTTTGGTTTTCAAATGTTATAGAGAAAGAGGGAATCAGTCAGTCAGCAAGACTGACACAGCAAATATCTCTAGGGAAGACAGTGATCTGTACCACTGCTATTGACTTCATTTGCCTGACTCGATTTGACAGCCTAGGCTGCTTTTTTCCCTTCTGCCTTTTGCACAAGGAACATGTTGAGCTTGAATTCATCTGGTTTCACACAGGGTGTCATCGGATCATCCCCAGGCATGTGGTTTGAAGCTCTTTGACGGGCGGGTCATAAGAGCCTTATATCCTCACTGGGAGCGGGGGCATGTTTGATGTGTATCTGGAGTCGAGGTTTTGGTGCAGTTGCTTTCAAAGGAAGCCTGGTTCCCATGTGCAGAGCAGTTCTGTGTACAAGAAATGGGAATGATCAGGAGGATCATTTCAACACTACGCTACTGTACCACGTCAAGATGCAACCACAAGATAAGGCATTTCATGTAACTAACCATACATACTAACCATGAGTGCGATCATGTTGTTCAACCTTATCTATCTGAAACATGACCAAATAACAAAAAAGGACTCAGATTAAGGACTGTGCTTTTTGGAGATGTCTTTATTTGCCCCACATGACATCTGTGACGTGGGTGATTTGGAAGTACCGTGGAGAAGCCTGAAGGAATAAAACCTAGAAGCAGCTTGGAAATCACCTTTGTAATAAAGCATTCAAGAATCTCTCCAGAGCCACTTGTAGTTTATGAATATTAATGGACTTTGTTAATTTTACTGTGTTTTACAGGCCACAGCTTGTTTGTGAGAAGTCCTTGCTCTAGAGGGAATTACTGTTTGAGTTAGGAAGAGGTAAGTACATGGGATATTACCTTCCTTTGCAAAACTCCTGTCAAGGCATGCCACAGCTGCCTGTTCCCAAACAGTACAGGGACTTTCTTAGATGGAATGTGGACCAGAAACACATACCCACCCCAACTTTCTTAGAATAAAGACAGCCTGCTTCTCACATTAGTCCAGAAGAACAAGCAAGTCACCTGTTTTCTTCCATTTTGTAGCATCCAGAATCCATAGGAGTTGATGTACTAAGGAAATGAAAAAGCATTTCAGGTATTTTTGTTATTACAGAAGTAGCACACTGAGGCTTAAAACCGACTCAAGACAGGCTGAACTCTTCAGCAGAACTTCATTTCAAACAGGTCTTTTTCAGCAGGTTTAAGATCCCATGAGTCATTTCTCTGGCTCCTTATCCCCTAGTCAAGGTTTGCAAATACGCTTTTCTCCAGCTCACCACCCCCAGACAAAATCCAGGAGTTCCCCAGAACTCTCAGCTATGTCCATCCATATTTCTGAGAAGTGTTTTCCACGGGGACAAGCAGTTCTATTGTCCTCTGCTGTTTACTTCTTTCTGGTTTTCCCCTGCTGCTGGCTATACTCTGAAACAGGTTGGGTTCTGGGAAAATCTATTTTTAAAAATCTGGTTTGAAGTATTTACATGAAGTTTTTTCCCCAAAAAATCTCAAACCTTTGGTGAAAAGCTGATAAGACAGGAGGAAAAAAAAAGTAGAAAATAACTTTATCTTTAGTAGATGAATACAAAATTTCCACTTGACAAATCATGTAGCTGTCAGAGTTTTTACAGCCGCTGAACAAAATCCATCAATAATCAGATGCTTCCTTCTTAAGCTGACTTTACTGGTATTTTAAAAATGTTTATTTGTTTAGCAAGGCTTGAATGACAATTTCATCTGACTATTTCATCCCGTTTTTACTTGTGTTCCATCCCAGCACAGGAGGTGGGTGTTGCAGGGTATTTAAGTTCTATTTCTGAGCTGGGATCATACCTATTTTATTCCCCACAGGAATTAAGAATTTCTTGAACACTGTCTCATAGTTTAAACCCAGCTGGTAACTAAACACTGTGCAGCCGCTTGCTCACCATTCCCACACTCAGTGGGATGGAGAGAAGAATGGAAAAAAAAAATAGTGGGTTGAGATGAAGACAGTTTAATAGGACAGAAAAGGAAGAGAATAACAATAAAAATCACACACACACATATATATAATATATAAAAGTGATAAAATAAGGAAGTGATAATCAAGTGATGCACAAATTCAATTGCTTGTCACCTGCAGAGGAAAGGAAAAACCTGACACTCAGTCTGTTTCTGAGCAGCGATTCTGCCTCCTGGCTAGCTTCCCCAGTCACATACAGTGCATGACATTATACAGCATGGAGTATACCATATACCAAATCTGGCGTCAGATGTCCCAGCTGTGTCCCCTCCCAACTCCTTGTGCACCCCCAGCTTGCTCATTGACGGGGTGGTGTGAGAAGCAACAAAGGCCTTGACTCTGTGTATGACTGCTCAGCAATAACAAACACATCCCTGTGTTACCAACACTGCTTTCAACATAAATCCAAATGACTGCCCCATACCAGCTACTGTGAAGAAAATTAACTCTATCCCAGCCAAAAAGCAGCACAAACATAAAAGGTTTTGGCTTTTTGAAACATCAGTTATCAGAATCAAAGTGTTTCCTCAGTCTGCTCCTCAGATAAACGTCCAAGCAGCTGGTTCCTCAACTGGCCATTTCCCAATGCAGCCCACTTGGAAAGAGGGGAAAGTGCTCAGCTGGGAAACAGAGGACACAGGCAAGTATTACATCAAAAAATCCCTGAGATTTTGTTCCAGCAAAAAAAGGATGCAGATGAGTTTTCAAAGCCTCCATCTTTCTCATCACAGAGAAAATCCTGCTCCCTTCTGAGTTACTTATTAGAGATTCTCTGTAAAAATCTACCCTAATTGACCTCGGAAAAAAGCAATTTATTTTGCAGAGGGATTTTGTCAGTGCCGTTGTGTTAGCTTGGGGGCTCAGTCCTGCTAAGCCCCAGCTCCCCATTGCCCATGCTGCCTACCTGCTGGCTTCTCTCCTGCATCTAGCCTTGAGTGGGCCAGTCTGCTTTCCAGGCAGGAACAGAGATATGAAAGACTCGTGCTCATACATTACTGCAGGACACTATTATCTCCTTATAATTCCAGTGTTTCCTCTGGATCTAAAAGAAGCCAGCAACACAGCTGAACAGGCACTATTTGGGGTGAGAGGTCTGAAGGAAATAGGGCAGGCTACACTGGTACTCAGCAGGAGCTCTGCCGGGCTACAGCCGCTTACTGAAATGCAGGAGAACAGCCAACACCAGCTCATTGCCTTTGATCTTTCTTTGCAGGTAATTTATGTGAGTGTTTCTGGCTTTTGTGTGCTCTCGAGCATGACGCTGGTGGGCAAAGGAGCTCAGGCTGCAGGCTTGACTTTTTATGCCACAGAAGAGAAAGAGAGCTCAAAAAAACCCCTCCGGGTAAAACCACGTAATCCAGCGTGTGGAAAACGGGGAAGGATAAATGGCTGAAATCAATGACCTTTAAAGCTTATTTCCAACACTCTGCAGTTCTTGCTGTGTTTTGTTAAGGTGGCAAGCAGGAGTTTGGGCAGGAGTGAGCCATGATTCAAGGTTGTAGTGAACACCACTTAAATCCTCTATCCCTATGCCTCCCACAGCCGGACCAGGTCCTGGTGCTCGTAGTTAGGTCCTGAATCTGCAGAGAGCCTGAATGTGACCTCTATTCTTCCACAGCACATTAATATATTTTTGTAACAATCCAGAGCCCAAAATACCCATTTAAGAGCAAAATTCCTAAGTGTTCCTGTCCTCTTTCTTCAGATGGCCTGACACGTCACATTGCTTTCCCTTATGAAGTCAATTATACTTTGCAAAATGAGTATAAAATGCAGGCCCTGATACAGCTGTGCTTTATACCCACTGAGCAGCTCTGCACGGCTGTTACAGGCATGATGCTGAACTTGGAAGTTCTGGCTTTGGCCTAATTTGTCCTTTTACTTCAGGGCAATTCCTCCCCTCATCATGCCTTTTTTCTTTTTCAATTCCTTACTCATTTCACCCCATTTGGACTAAAAAGCTTTCAGGCAAATGCTGTCTTTTATTAGATGTTTGTAAAATCAGGCCCTCAGCTGAACTGCTGCCCTTATGAGCAATTACAACAGCAATAAAAGTGAAAAATTAGAATACTTGCACATCATGGAACCACCAGTGGTAAATCCAATTCACGATCTTCATGTACCCATCCTGGCATAAGCTGTTTTCCCCCAAACTCACCAGCCACCAGCTCTTTTTCTGTCAGGATACAGAGCAACATCTCCAGAGTTGCACACGACATCGACTGCCTGGGAACCAGGAAAATTGCATCTCCCTAATCCTCAAAGCTTGCTTGAACAGATTTGCTGGCACCGTGCCTGTGCTAGAGGACAGGAACATTTAAAATCACATAATTTTTTTGGCTCATTGAAGCTGTTCTGTTGCCCTGTTTTTCCATTGCCATTCAGCCTGATTTGCAAGCGATTTTCTCAATGGAGCACTTCACAGAGGTTGGGAGCGCGCTGTGCTCAGCGCTGCATTCTAGCCATCAGCCTCATCAGGGATGGTTTATTTTCTGGCACCGTCATCTTTCGAGCAAGGCTTACCTTCCCAGGTTTTGGCACAAAACCTTCCCTACTTAGTCATCAGATGCCCAGTGAAGCTTCCTTCATTCAGACAGACTCTCTGTTTCTTTTTTTTTATAGCTCACTTTCAGGATTCGTTGCTGCTTGTTAATGCAAGCCTCCGAGCATGCTGCTGCTGTGCATTTTTAAACACTTACCCAAATGTCATCTCTATTATTTCCAAACTCTCAGACTCTTTGGGGATAGCTTAGATGCAAATGAGCTGTCAAAGAAAGATTACTTGAACCAACATTCAGAATGACAAAAGGCTTACAGACTGCATGCACAGCACACGGCTTCCAGCTTCCCAGCCAGCCGTTATTTGCCAAAATCAAGGGTTTATGCACAGTCCAAAAAAACGTTCAGCTTTGTTACATCAGGGCATGGTTATTCTCCATCGAAAAATTTAAACCTCTTAGATCTAGGAAAATTCTGATTTCCACAGCTTCTCAGCTGTTGCTCAGCTACCCATTCAGCTCACACATTCTCTGCACCTAAAACTTCACTTTGGAGCCTGCTGTCTTCTGCTTGGTGGAGTTCTCTCTCCCTGGCACACACTTTTACGGGCTGTCGCACAGGTAGATTAAAGGATTACTCACCTGACTGTGCATCAACCCGAGAAAGAGAGAACGCCCCTCCAACAGACCAAACCAGGACCTCTTTCAAAGTGAAGGCCCTCATTCAAGAGGCTCCACGAGGAGATGCAGTGCAGTCACGGAGAGCAGAGGCATCTTTGTATGGAGTCCAGCTTTCTAACTGCAAATGGCACCCCTCCTTCTGCTACAGTGACATAAATTTTGCTGAAGAGCTGATTTCTTCAGCTGAAAATAAGAGACCCCCCAGAGGCTGAGGAATTTAAACCAAATCCTGACCTGCTTTAAACACTGTCCTAGTCTTACACACAGGAGATACCTACAATCTTGCACTCATTAAAAGGGGATAGCAAGACAAATTTGTCACTCATACTACTACTGACGTCAACAGAAGACCCACTCTGTTTGAACAGCAGCTGTCACAATTTGTTCCCTGAATAATATTTAGCCAAAATTAAACCTAGAGAGAGACAGCAGGTATTTTGTAGATATTTTGGTCTTGTAGTGTCCATCGAGGAAGATCCTGGAAGAGGAGGGTTTGAAGGGTGCACAAGCTATGCTTAGCTCTGATTTCCTGTGACCACTGAGACCTCTTCCCTTCCCACGCTGGCAGTGGTCCAAATTATGTCTTTTTTCAGCAGAATAGTCAAATACAGTTTTAAAAGTAAATACGTACATTGCACTTTTCATCTCAAGAGCCCAAAAAGTGGGCACTAATTAATCAGCACAACATTCCTGCTAGGTAAAGGAATAATTTTATTCCCTGTGTGGAAACTGAGGCACAAGGAAGTGGAATATTTTATAAAAGGTCAAAACATAATTTAATCACTAGAGAAAAGAGGCTTTCTAATTGGTGATAACTGTGGGCTAAAAAATATCTGTAATTGATGAAGATATGTTCTGTGTTTTTCATGGTTTATTCCTGCTGAGAGAAGCTCTCTGCCCACAAACTGCTGCACCAAGACTGAATGTTAATCAGTATGTCATACCCTCTTGGTCCTCAGCCCAAATCACTGCAGCCTCTAACCCCTGCCAACATGTTTTTTTAGCTTTATAGCATGAGAGCTTTAGGTTTTGAAAGAGCCACACATCTGGCCACGGTATCTTCAGGGATAACACCAAAGAAATATTGGAGCATGGTCAAATTTACATGCTCTTCAATGTTGTCTTGCAAGAAGGTATTACTCATCTGGATAAAAGGAAGAAGCGTCAAGTGCTGATGCTGTTGTTCCCAGCATATGGAAAAGGAAGAGTATTATTTTCATATGGATGTTACTATCCTTGAATCTGTGTCATGGGTGAACCCTTAGCATTTCTAAGTTCATGGATTCCTTCTCATGTCCTGCTGTAGTGCCTGACTGGGGTATACATCAGCACTGCCTCTCTGCCTGGCACTTTTGGGATATGTCTCTCATTTTGAGCGGTGTCTTCCCACTGGTCCCTTGTGCCCTTGCATTACACACCCCTTCCCTCGGCTCAGGCTGAAATTGCTTGATTTTCTCATTTTATTCTGCATTTACTCAGTGGGATCCCAGGGACAGGATCCTCGGAACCAGAATCCTTGTTGGCCTCTCTGTTAATAGCAAAGCAGGGATGTGTGGCAATCCAAGAGGACAGAGAGGGGATGGGGACTGGGGATGGGGACTGCATCGCCCTGGCTACACCGTGTGTCAGGAAAGCACAAAGCTCTCCTCGGGCAGTGCTAGCTGGGGAAGGGAGAGCGCAGGGTAGTTACAGTCCTCTCAACTTGCCTCGTTAAATTTGCTCCCTTAAGAATGATTCACGCTGACCTAGAAAATGTAACAGAAACGGATATGTCGGTTACCAGGTTACTGCTGTGCCTAGCAAAACTGTGGCGAGCTCTTTCCTAAGGGATGAACTTCAGCTTCCTGCCCCAAGTGGTAATGCCCTCGGAAGGCACAAGGGTAACTGTAGTTTAAGTGGATTTAGTCACAGCACAGTTGAGACTGCCTACAGGGTGGAAAAGACATCTGTGGAAATAAAAAGACTCTTCTGCATAAAATTCAAGGAAAGATTTCTTCAGGAGCTCATACTACATCTCTCCAGCTGAGTACTGGAGAAGAGTCACAATGGCCTCTCAACACCCAGGAACCTCTGCAGCCACCTCTCGCCAAACCTGCAAACAAGAATTTTATGTGTTGCCTGGTGAACAGACTTCTAGCTCTAAAGACAGAGGAAATGGGTTGGACCCCACAGTAGTGACTTTACTGACTTTCCTATCAGACTGTCACTAGTGGAGAATGCTCTCCCTGTATTCCTAGGACATGTGAAACAAAAGCAAGGAGGATTGCAAGGCTTGCCCATTTGTTTACAAGGTGGTGATAACTCCAAGACTCAAAAGGGACATTACGAATCTGTAATCTGTCACTTGGTCCACTGCCAGAACGCCTAACCTTTTGTCCTGTATCCTTCAGTTTCTAGGGGTTTGTGTTACTCTCGTTTGAAAGCACTGCAGCGTAGCAGAAATAGAAAATCTGAGAACGAGCTAAAAATTTTTGATCTTAAGTAAGTAGTGCTAAAGCTGCAACACTGGATGTATTTTTTTTCTTTCCATACTTACATCAATTCTAAAGAGGGATTTTCTAACTAATCTGCATTTGTTACAGAACTTGGAGGATTTCTACCATCATGCTACAGAGCTAGGATATCACATGGCAGAATGTAGGCTTCCCTCCCTACAGACAATACCAGTTCTTTGTTAAGATGGTGATTAAAAAAAAGGACAAACCAAGCTGAGCACAGGCCAGGAAGGGCTATATACCCTGGGGTTGTGGAAAGTCATTTGTGGCAGAGATTTATTTGCCTTTATTCAGTTAACTTGTGTTAGCAAAAAAATTGCCAGGTCTGCAGGAGGTGGGGTAGCATCAAATTAAATGACTAACCACGCTATTGCCTGAACAGAACAAACACTTTTCACCTGAAATGGCATGTATCTCTCCAGTGAGCCCAGAGAGATGAGGGGGTGGGGACTGAGCTTTAAGGGTGTAATGCTTCAAGTATGAAAATGACAGAAATCATCTGTGTGTGGGAAATGTGGTGGCAAGGCGTTGTACAAGCGTGCTCAAAATCTGGATTTTTTTTTTTTTTTTGCTTTTTCTGGTGCTACTAAAACTAGTATGGCAGATCCTGAGATCTCATCTGAGGGGAAAAAACGCCAAAAAATCGTGCAGATATAAACCAAAAGATAGTTCACAAAACTGCTGGAATTTTTTTCTCACTGCGGTTGTTTTGGTTATGACTCAAAAGTTCGACTTGTGAGGCAACTTGGTAGCTTGTTTATGAGAACTCTTCTTAGGGCTTTCAACAATGTCTGTACAATGATTTGAGAGCTGATTCTGCAAGAGTAAGTTCACTCAGTCCTGCAAAACAGTGCATTTTTCCATCGCTGCTGGCAGTGCCCCAGCTGTATTCAAAGCACTCACACTGCATGGAACTGGAAAATTTGCAGGTGAACTGACCTGTGACATGCTTGACTTTGCACATCCCCAACCCACATACACCTCAAGCATAAGAACTCAGTTCTGCATGTGTGATCAGGCTCTTCCCTTGCATGCAAATAGTGTGGGTGAGAGGTAAATCCAGTCACCATAGGGTCAGGCTTGCATTTCCCAGCACAGCCTGTGTATCACTTGAAATGTTGTTGCCTTCACCAAGAAACAGGCAGTACCCATGCTGCTTGTGTTAAAAGACATCAAAGTTAATACTAGCACACAAACTCTGGGCTTTGCAGATGCTCAGCACGTCTGAAAATCCAGCACTTTATTTTGGTGCTTGTGTACAACCGCCTTAGGGGTCTTGTTTCAGAAATGCCATTTGCAAATTCAGTTCTAAATATTTCATCAAGTCTATTCCCCTCAGAAGGAGCCGCACAGATTAAATACTAAACGCTTGTAGAGGCCTCAGATAAGATGCACAACTGACACACACCGTATTGTTAATTATGATTAATTATTATTATTCTGCTGGCTGACAGGCATCTGACTGACGGATACTTTCTAATCCCTATTCTTTCCCCAGATTTTCTTCCTAATTAGTGTCCTCTAGAACCTTGTAATCACTTTCCATGCAAATGAACTGTGTGCTATTTAGCCAAACAGATTACAGCAGATTGGGTGACTTCCTCTGTCACAACCAAAGGCTACAGAAAAAGAACCCGAAAAATTACAGGACGCAAATTGCTGTTTTCTCTCGCGGGAAAGGAAGGAACCCTCCCTCCGCCGGAGCCTTGCCGGTGGCACAAAGCGGCGGCGGGGCCTACCACGCAAGGGTAAAGCTGCCCTCTGCAGGTGACACCGTAAATCACGTCACAGCGCCCGAAGAGCCTAGTGCAGGGACCTAGGGATTCCTCCTGTGTCACTAACACGTTATTTTAACCGGGGGAGGGGAAGACAGCCCCTTACCCGCCACCAAAACGGAATCCAGATGATGCGGCGTTGCCGTTTTCCAGTGAGAATCCCTCCATCCGTTCCAGCCCCGAGCGAGGCAAGGCTGAACACAGTGACAGGCTCTCAGCCTGCTGGATGTGTGGTGTGAGGCGAGCATCTGGCTCCAACCCCTTTGAACCCATGAGCTGGTGGCAGCGGGCAGAGAGACAGAGATGCAGGGAGCTTCACTGCAAGTGCTCCTTTCCTTTGTGCCCTGGTACAAGGCACTGAAGAAAGAAGTATGGTAAGAATCACAGGGTTTGGAAGGGACCTCAAGAGATCATCGGGTCCAACCCCTTGCCAAAGCAGGCTCCCTAGGACAGGTCACACTGGTAGGCGTCCAGACGGGGCTGGAATATCTCCAGAGAAGGAGAGTCCCAGTGCTCCATCACCCTCATCATGAAAATGTTCTTCAGCATGTTGGTGTGGAACTTCCTGTGCTCCAGCTTGAAGCCATTTCCCCTCATCCTGTAGCCACAGACCACTGAAAAGAGGCTGGCTATTTCCCCTTGTGTCCCACAACACACACAGGACATTTCTTGAATGATCTGAGAGCAGTTCTTCCCCTCTTCTGGCTTGCACACCCCTGAGAATGGCAGTGGTTTCAATGCTTCTGGCTGCAGAGGTGATGCTAAATCTCTCTCACCTCAGAGAACTGAGCTGCTCCTCATGACCAAGAGCAATGTGCAGTTCCCTGGGTGAGGGGAACACAGTGCACAGTCCTCTGGTGGTCACTGATCCCTTCTCTCTCACTGACATCCTACCTCCCAACCTGCCTAATACCACCTAACTCATCTAGTGTATGCAATCACTTCAGAACCTTTCTGCAATCCCTCCAGTGCACCCATAGTTTCCAGAGATGCTGCTACATGCATTTCTCTGATGCACTTACATCTCCACTTGCTCCAGTGCCTGTGTCCTTCTCACTGAAGCTCAGGCCCAGCCATTCATGTCACCACACATGAAAACAGGTCAGGGAGTACAGAAAAAACTTTTTTGCTGGATTGTCTTTCCAGTAGAGCAGCATTTCACATGCAGCTTACTGTGCAGAAGCACAGGCAGAGCGCCTTTTACAACTAAAGTGGTGTAGGGAAGCATGGAGAAAGAGAAAGGGGAGGTGGAAAAAAAGCTGTGGGCTACTTAATGTAGTTGGATGAATCCTGTAGCCACACATGAAACTTGAACCTGTGACATACAGGCTGCCACAAAGGTGTGGACAAGGACAGGACTGTTACAGTCATACTGCATGTCCACCCGATCTTTACAAACAAGTTCAATGTCATCAGCAGTGACACTCACCTGTAAAAAACCCTGAAGCCACCACTGTGGCATCACAGACTTATTACAAGCTGTGCTGTCATAGAAGTGGAAATGGCTGCTGTCAGCTGTTGCCCATTTTATGCTTCTGTATTATGTAAGACTCTTGTGTCAGTTCTTGGTGAGCTTTTCCTTATGGGTGCTTAATAAATTGTTGTGAAAGATCAGATGTTTATTCCCATATGATCTTAGGTTCACAGATCTTGACGATGTTTAAAGATCTTCTTCCAGGTCTTTGCACATCAAGGTATGTAGTTCATTTGCATGCTTACATCACAAAACAAGAGAATGGTTGAGATTGGCAGAGACCTCTGGAGCTCATCTCCTCCAGCACTCCTACTCAAGTAGTGTTACCTAGAGTTGGTTGCCCAGGACCATGTTCTGATGGATTTTGAATATCTGAGGTTTCTCTTTGATGTTCCCCTCCAGCTGCTTAGGCACTAGAAGCAGTGATGTGTCCCCCAAGTTTCCAGTTCTCCTGAAGGTCACCTCTTCAGGAACATGCTCTAGTGTACTGTGTTACAAGTGTGGCACATACTCTGTCAAGACTACACCAGTCTTTGTGTCATCAGAGTCAGTAGGGCCAGCTGTAGTACCAGCCTTCTGCAGCCTGAGGCTGTAAAACTGGGTGACCAAAATAGAATAGCGCCTGCTCTATTAAGTACAAGGACTTCTACCTGATGATTGTCATGCTCAGTAAACACTCTCTGATAAATCTGTTCTGGGGTAGGAGCCAGCTTGATGCCTGGAAGAAGGCACCTCAGATAGCTCCTCTCAAGGCAGTCTGGTGCCTCCAGCACCCAAGATTACATTCCGGCATGGGAGAAAAGTAGCAGCAGATATCCAAAATGCAGTCCAGCTCAATCAGTGGTTATGCAGAAAGAGCCCCCAGTAAAAAAACCTCTGAATTTATAACTATATGTGGCCAGCATGGTGCACAGGGAGAGAGCACACAGCATGCAGGCCAGAAACAGTGGTTCTGATCACTCAGTCTAGCTGCAGAAATTAGCAAGAGTTGAAGAGACATTTGCAAGTAAGAGGAGATGAAATTCTAGGTGAGCTATAATTGGCAAACCTGAATGAGAACGAGGAGTGAGCTAAGATCTCCTTCAGCTGATTAAGTGATGCCTGGAAGTGTTTCAACGACGCAGTAGGAATTTTTAAGTAGCAGCCATATATACTTGTCAAGATTGCTTCATGACAAAAAACAATACCAAGATTTCTGATCTTCTTGCCACTGACATGAAGTTGGACTCATTCAAATGCATTTGATCAATTGTAAAATAAGGTATACATCCTTCAAAAGAGCTGTACCAGCTAAGGTTTAGCCTGTATTTCCCAGGAACTAGAGTCCCATTCTGTCCTTTGAATATCTACCAGTTCCTAATAATTTCCTCAGTCTGCATGCTTGCTGCAGTAGGAGTGTTTGTGCTGTGTAAGTTTTGTGTGTATGTACTCTGTGTATGTCTATGTCCCTACTGTTCTCTAAAACACAAATTTAAACCCTCACTGTGCTCCAGCATCAGAAGCATATAAGGGAAGAAGGCTCCATCTGTAGCATAGACAAGCTAGACAAAGTCTTGGATGTAGTTCCCCTCCAGACAAGCCCACCATCATGTATCACATCACATTCTGCGATACTATAGAGAAGTCAGTGGCAAGCACCCTCCTAGAAGGGACTGTTGTATGAGATGGGTCATTGGGAGCCAGGGGTAGTTTGACCCCTGAGCGTGTCATGGCATTTTCCCTGCCCTCTGGCTTGCATTCTCCATTGTACCAGGGGCACAGTGCTCATGTCTCACATGTTAAGTGAAATCTGCATCCTCCTTTCAAAAACATTTGAGACACAACCCATCATCCCTCCATTACTCTTCTCTAGCACTCAACTCACATGTTCATCTGATCAGCTGGTTTGATTTTCTGATATTATTGGGATTACTTTTTTTCCCCATATTGTGAGCAGGAGGACAAATAAGCTGTGGCCCCAAATTGTTGTCATTCAAGAGGGAATTAACGCTGTACCCTGTTTCCCCTTCCACCTCACAGATGTGTGCAGCCCTCCTCAGCTGAGATTCAGAAACAGGCTCAGTCTCCTCTCTATCAAATAAGAAAGTTATTGTCAACATTTTATCATGTTCTTTCCTCCAGACTTCCTGTTAGCAGCCAACTAAAAAAGTGACATGGCGGGGGAGGGAGGTCTTAACATAGCAGAAGCAGAAATCAGCTTTCATAATAACATCTGATGGCCCAATAATTGATACAATCTCTTAATGCATCCACTCTTGTCATGACAATTAGATCTGTAGTCTAGGCATTTCTTGACTTTCTGCCAGGAAAGAAGTGGGAAATTAATGAAGGCAAATTAATTATTTGTCCCCATGGTTTCTGATGTAAGAATACAGCTGTTTTGTATCAGCATAATTCATTATTAATGTCTCCCAAAGCTCAGCTCAAATATATACCCATGTTCTTCACATGCCACATTTCTGTTCTGATTAAATATAAAATGATTTGTAAATATCAAAATGGTTCTGCATTTCTGAGCTCTGTTCTGAATTGTGGGAAAAGAAAAACAAGGAGTCCTTCTGACTGTATGCACTCAAGTTTTACACGATGACTCTATCACTGTCTCCTATAGATGTAGTCCCAGTTTACACTTACCTAAGTGAGGGAAGCAGGATTCTGTTCCAGGGAACATATCATTCTGCCACACTGTAGCCCAAATAAGGCTTAGGAAAATTATCAGAAGAAAAATGTCTTTTTGCCAAATTGGGCACCAGACGCAGTGATTCAAGTGGATCAGTTTCAAAGATCCAGAATCCAATGTTCATACCCACTTATTTATTCCTATCTTGTTCCCCACAAGAGAGTGTAACCCCACACATCTCATTTAATAAATTCCACAACACTTGTTTGCCTGGCCCCCAAAAGGACACTGCAGCTCATTGATTTTCTTGACAAGCTCTTGTTCAGGTGAGTGATAGATCACCACCTGACAGCAGTACATCAGGGTGAAAAGAAGTAGCCTGCAGTTGAATGCAAGAGGGACCAGGAACATGGGAGCAAAAATAATTGAGCTAAAATAATGAGGCATGAAAAAGGGGGAGTGTGAGGAAATGCCCTGCCATGTTCTGCATTTACCATCTGAGCTCTCTAAGAGCCAATTGTGCAGCCTTGGGTGGGTGCCACGACAGCACATGAGAAAGAGCAGGGAGCAGCAGTGTGGGCACAGCTGGGAGTGGCCCGCCTGCTCAGCTCTGCTTGCTGGGGGACTGGCAGCAGCTCCAATACAGTGGGGTCACGTAAGGGGACTGCAGGGAAGGCAAGGGGCTGCTGGCCCCGTAGCTTAATGAGGCTAATTATTCCCTTTCCCACAGAGCTGGGCAGAAGGCCTCAGAAAAGCAATTGTGTTTTCCCTCTTTCTTTCACAGAAGAGAATGAGGTGCTGCTTAGGTAGCCTGGAGAAGCTGATTATTGCTTTCCTCAGAGCGCTTTGCCTCAAGAGGAAGAGCCTTTGCCATCTAAACACAGCGGAAGGAATAAAGACAGACACAGGACTCAGAAATCCAAAGAAATACCCTTACGTTAGTCCTTTTTGCTCGAGATACAGGATCAGCACAGACTTGACAATGTACTGCAGGTGAACTGACACGGCAAATGGGAAACGAGACCTGAACGAGATCCACAGGATTAGACCAAAGTAAGGAAACTCAAGAGAAAATGCCAGAGGAGCTATTGAGGATGGTAAGAATAAAGAAGCATTTGGTAGTCAGAGAGTCAATTGTGTGCCTGGAGAATAGCCATCCTTTTGTAAGGACAGAGCTAACGGAACAGTGCTTATGACTGTGCCTGAAGCAGAGGTTCATGGTATTACTGAGATGTTAGACAATTTAGTAAGGGGAGCTCAAGATGAAAGCAAAACCTATTAGCACTGTGCGCGCTGTGGAAAAAAGGAAATGAATAGTATCTTATATTTATATCACACCTTTCATCCAGAAGGATCCCAAAGCACTCCGCAAACCACATACGGAAGTGACTTCTGCCTTTGCTGAAATATGGACAACGAGGGTGAAACATGCCAAGTCTTTTAACATCAGAAACTAGCACTGCTGCACAGCAGCTCAGCAAAAAGGAAGAGACACGTAGGCACAAATCAAGATGCAAAATAGTAATTTGCTAGGCAAGGACATAACGAACAAAAAAATAAGCAGTATTTTTGGAAATGTTCATTTTACTAATGCAAAAAGAATGTAATCAGGATCCGTGCATTACTGACTCTGGGTGCTGCATACACACTGCGACAAGTAATGTTCTTGCTCTAGAGTTTCTCAGACAAAGCACCATATATGAGACTAAAATCCAAGTAAAGAAGTGATCTTGAATTTAGCCTCTTGTTCTCCTATCAGAACAAAATCATGTAAGTTCCCATGAACTCTCTTGACAGAATGTATATATTTTGCTAGCACTTTTAAGGACTGTATTTCGTTTCAGTTTACTCCTGGATACAGTTTAAACACATGAATTTGCAGAAAGATCAGCTAAAGAGGATCTGCTTTCTTCCTAAAAAGGAGGAGGGCAATTAATGAGATTTGATCCATCAGTTTCATGCTCTATTTGTCCTATTTGATTACTGAAGTCTCATAGACACCCGAACCGCATGTTAGATATAAGTCAATAGCTACAGATGTGCTGCCACTGTGGCCTCACATGCTAATAATCTTCACTTTTTAAGCAACCTCGCAAAACTAATGCATATTTTACAAGCTCAGGCATTAAATTTTCCCTTCTCATTTCATCATAATGATATACGAGAATATTTAGCGAGGCTTTATTTGCTGTGGGAAAGAGAGGCAGCATTTTCTAGGTCATTTTAAGAATATCTTTAACTTTAGGCAGTGAGGAATTATGGGTAAAAAAGACATAGTGGTGACAACAGAGTTGATGTTAATCATAATCCCTATGTAGGTGTCTTTATGAAAAAGTGTGTGACAGCTGATAAAAGCAGCAACTTCTATCTACATCCCATTACACTCTTAAAGTGCAATAAAGGTCCAAGCCAATCTTGTTTTCTTTTTCCCTATGATAAGATGCAAATTAACACCGGCTCTGCAGGAGCAAAACTTCCTGACCAAAGCGTACAATGTATTTAAAGTTGTGGGAAAAGTAATTTTAAACAGAAAAGGCATAAACCCCTCATACTTTTGAGATTATAACTGGAAAATTCCACTTTGATTTATTAATTGCAATCATTAAAGAAAGTACTTAATACAGTTCGAACATCAACAACATAGGATTTTTTTGCCTGTAGATGGTGCAGTTGGGCAGCAAAGTTATTAAGGTTTTCTTTAAACAAAGATTAAACTGGGTTTGATAGCTAGTGGCTACCAGATGTTCATACTTGAGAAACATTTTTCCCACTTAAAATTTGTAGCAAGATTTTCATACAACACAAAAATGTTGAGGAAAGCCCAGGAAGTGACGAAAATGTCAGGTGGCTATGTAACATTTTTTAGAAGATTAATGGTGTGCTTCTCATTTCTGTCATGCAGCAATGGCAGTGTGCTTATTCAAATATGCTTTGGGCGCCAAACCAAAAAACCCACAGCACTTAACCAGGGTTTAAAGAGGCTATGTCCCAACCCTTCTCCAGAAGCAGGAAATGGACTTTTAGGACCACAGTCTGTTTTGCACCCAAGGGACCGACCAAATCAGTGGTATTAAGTGCGAGAGGACTAGTTTTTTTCTTTTCTGTATCAACCACTTTGATTCTGAGCAACACAAACTCAAGGATAAAGCTGCTTATAACTTACTAATACCACAAGAAATAGGTTAACATGAAGGGAGCAGCATGTTGATACAGGTAAATTAAGCGTAAAAATTAAGAGGCAATCAGCAATACTAGTATTTATGCTGTCCCAGCAATGCTGTGACTTCTCTACTGCATATTGTGGAATCAGCTGCTGGTAAGAAAAACAGCTTGTGCAAAACTGCTTCTTGAAGCCCGTATTATCATCCCTACATGAGTAGGTTGGATTGTCAATGGATTCTTGGGAGTTTCTAAGCTAGAAATGGTGAATTTTGGGTGCAAACTTGCACCCAAGCTTGAATGCAAACATGGAAGCTTAAGAGTGGATATCGCCGGACCCAGCAGAATCTGGCTTGTAAGCCCAACCTAACACATTCTATGATTCTATGATAAACCTAACTCTCATGTATTGTCATGACAGTAGGTGATTCGCTGATCAAAAAATGATCAGGTGGGATGCAGGCAGCACCAGAAGTTCATTTTTGCGGAGAAGTTCACAGTCCAAAACCCTCTGCAACTGTGCACTATTGCTTTTATTAATTTATTAGGAAATATAATTCCTTTACTGAGGCAGTTTCATTAGCTCACTTCCATTGCTGGTTGGTCCAGTATCTTTTGGAAAATCCTGGTAAATCAGTGTATGGCCAGTCAAGGCAAAAGACCTCCATCCCCTCAATCTGTAATGGGGAGGCCAAGCAGGCAGGCTGTCTAATGATTTTAGAGGTCATCAGATACAGAAACATGGGCACGCATAAGATTACAGGGCCAAAGCAAGATTCAGGAGGAAAACACCCTAGAAATGCCCACCCCTCCTAGAAGAAATCCAAGGAGCCATGAATGCCACATTAAGGAACTTTTTCAGAGATGTAAGCAGAAAGAGTCGATAGGGTCCGTTGTCAGAAGAGCCCCTTCCCTACTGAGCTTTGTAGTGGTGTGGATAACCACACTGGGTGCAGCTAGGAAGAGGTCGATGAAGAAGTGACTTTGTGGGCCTTCAGGCAATGTGTATATAACACACAGGCAAAATCTCAGGAGAGCAGAGGAGGAGCTTGAATGTACAGCATGACATGGAGCTCTTTCAGGCTGAACATACCCTTAGGTAAGAGTTAAGAACTCCTTTTTGGTTTCAATACCAATCCTAAAAATGGCCTTCTGTATGACTTCAGCTGTAAGGGCTTACAACTCAAGGTCAAATTTCACCATGTTTTGGTGGTAACAAATCCTAGTGATGCTGATGCTAGGAGTGAGTCCATTCTATTTGCTGTCTGAAGTTAACTTGCTAAAAATGCCAAATCAATGTAGGCTATGGCACTTTGCCACTTGTCTCTGATGAGTTTACTCCACGGACTTTTTCTCACTGTAGTGATATTAAGTAGGGACAACTCCACTGAAGTCAGTAGTTTTACTGTGATAAAGGCAGGTGAGATCATAATCAGAATTCTAATGTCTAATGGATAGTATTTTGCATCTTTTCATGACTTTCTCTTATGTAAACCAGCTTTAACAATGCTTATGACAATCAAATAAAGTATTTAACTATCACAGAATCACAGAATGTTAGGGGTTTGAAGGGACCTCTGGAGATCATCTAGTCCAACCCCCTGCCAGAGCAAGATCACCTAGATTAGGTCACACAAGAATGTATCCAGGCGGGTTTTGAATGTCTCCAGAGGAGGAGACTCCATGATCCCTCTGGGCAGCCTATTCAGTGCTCTGTCACCTTCAAAGTGAAGAAGGTTTTACTTATGTTCACATGGAACCTCCTACGCTCCATTTTGCACCCACTTCCACTTGTCCTACCATTAGATATCACTGAGAAGAGCCTGGCTCTGTCCTCCTGACACTCACCCTTTACCTATTTATAGCTGTCAAAAATTTTAAAGCCCCTTGAAGATACTCTGAAATGATAAAGTAATGTAAAGAACCATTGAATCACAGAGTGGCTGAGGTTGATAGGGATCTCAAGCAGGGTCAGCCAAGGCAGGTTGCCCAGGACCATGTGCAGTTGGGTTTTGAATGCCCCAAGGACAGAACTTCCACAACCTCTCTGGGTAACCTGTTCCAGTGTTTCACCACCCTCACAGGAAAAAAAGCATTTTCTTATGTTCAAGCGTAATTTCATGGGTTTCAGTTTGTGCCTGTTGCTTCTCATTCTGCCAGTGGGCACCACTGAGAGGCCTGCTCTATACACAAAGCTCTGGTAGCAGCAACAGAACACGTGTTCCATCCTGTAAAATGGCTTAAAATTTCCATGGAGATAATCTCATTTTCTTCTACAGTATGTGGGCCTTTGATATAATTTACAGAAATAACAGGTCACAATGGATATTGTGCAACAAGTTTTTTCCTATTTAAATAAAATCTAGAGACCCTTTTCCTAACAATAAAGCACCATAGTGATCCAAACTGGACTAGCACATGGCCACAAGTTCTACCATGCAACAGTCCATGCTCTTTAATTAGCATCACACTGCCTTGTATAACCTGGCCAGCCAGCCCTCTGCCAGTTAGTATGCGGACAGTTCAAGGAACAGCATCAGGCTATTCCCAACATGCAGTACGGGAGAAACCCCTTGAAGCTCACATATGGCATCTAAATAGATGCTACCTGTGAGCAGCGCTCTGTCCCTTGCCTTGCAGGGACAAAGATTGGGCTTAGTCCATTTAATTTATCAACACAGACAGACTCTAAATGCATTTCATAAGCTGAGAAAGGTCAGTGTTTCATTAATTATTAATTGTAGTGATTACTTATAATTGGCATTTGAAACCTGCTGAAACCAAATGGGAATAGATACTGTCACTTACTCCTCAGTAAACTGTACCCTGAATGAAAGGTTGTCTGAAGGGGCCTGGGATTCTGCTTACGACTACTGAATTTAATGAAAATACTTATGGCATACAAGTCCCTTCACTTCCTAACAAGTGATCTGCATGCATGTAGCTGAACTCTTGCTTGACACAGCTGGGTAAGTCAGTGGTGTCAGCCCCTCTCCTCCTATTTCTGGTGGTTATCAAGGCCAGCAAAAGCCCTAGTGTAGATGCTGTAATACTACTGATAGTTCAGAGAACCCCCCTTATCTCCACAGCCAAAAGAAATCTGCTTGAATTTGCAGGCTTTGCTGAGCTAAGTCTCTTGATCCATCCACTGGGAAACAGTATTCAGAGTAGACAAGGCCCAAATTCAACCAGAATAATAAAAGTTATTTCAATTTCTCCTAAGAAAAACAAGGGTCTTTCCCCACACATACTGCTTCTCCTTAATAGTGAAAGTTCTTCATCACACATGTCCTGCAGCATGTTCTTTCCAGATATGGGATTTTCCTGGGAAGTTGTGACACACAGTTTGTGGAAGCACTTGCCAGCTGAGCAATGCTTTCACTACTGCTTACCACATTCCTTAAACACGCATGCTATTTATGTGACAGGCTGTCTGCATGGAGCTATATGAGGCTATAGTATTTTCCTAGGAACCACAGAGAAGTTGGCATGTGCCTTCAGTTGTGTCAGCTATGCATCTGCTGTGACCAGAGTTTCTGTTGATAAATAATGACAACCTCATTAAACATTCACCCTAGAGCTGTTTTTGGTGCTTGTAAGTGCTCATACTTTAAGGTTATCACTGAATGATTTTTTCAGCACCAAGGAGTTGGTGGGGAAAGTGTTCTTATTTAAAGTGGAAGAAACAGCATGGATAACAAGAGGTGTTTTAACGCCATTTACAATTAACCCGGTATACCACAAATGGCTGACCTCTAACTGGACTTCTTGTGACTGGTCACAACCCTTTAAGCCCAGAAGTTGATTCAGTTTTCAGTCTGCTTCATTGTCTTTTTGCTAGTCTGCACTTGAGTTTGTCTATGAAGATGTTATGGGAGTCAGTCAAAAGCCTTGCCACAGTCAAACAACATTCACTGCTCTCCCCTCATCTACCAAACTGAACGTTTCATTAGAAAAGGTGATCAGGTTAGCTGAGCATGATTTTGTCTTTACAAATTCATGCCAACTACCTCCTTTTTGTTCTTCATGCATTTGGAAATGGGTTCTAGGATTATTTGCTCCATCAATTTCCTAGGCATCGAAGTCAGGCTGACTAGCCAGACCTTTCTCCTTGTTGCTCTGCTCAAAGACAGGACGGACACATGCTTCTTCTAGTTCTCAGGAAGCCCTCCCTGCTCCTTTCCAAGCTGATCCTGCTCTTCTGAGGGTCAGTCTTCACTGCTTGTGACTTTACCATGGGTCTCAGAGGCCTGGGATTCCTAAGACAAATATTACCAGAAAGACCAAGGTGAAGATGCCAATGAATACCTCTGCTTCTTCCATGTCCTTTGTCACCAGATTCCATTTCTCCTATGAAATACATTTATAATTGCATTAACAGGATGAAAATCACAAAGACAGCAGTAACTCTTGGATAGTCACAGGCTGAAGTCAGATAGGTACTTCTTCTTGAGACATGGTAATAATTCTTTGCGTTATTATTTTCACGTCTCCCTCTCCCTGATAACTCCAAGTTCAGGAAACTGTCAGAAGACTTATGAAGCTACACTCAGCTGTGGTGGCTGGTAAGTTCTCTGAGTGCATTGTTCAATCTTCTTTTAAGTATAAATATAAAACAATGAAGTAGAGAAAAGAACAGCTCTGAAGGAAAGTAGCTGGAATAATTTTCATATGCTAATTCCTGAAATCAGTAATAACTCATTTGCACTTCAGGATAAATACCAAAGGTGCATACAGCTTGGCTGAACAGCTCTTTCTTCCACAGCACAAAGAGATAAAATGGGATCACTGCAGGTGTAAAGTGGAAAATACAAAATGAGGTGATCTTCATTTCTGGCTATGTGGCTGGGATTATTGATCATATCCTTTCTGGTGTCCATACTTCAGAAAGGACACTAAAAAATGCAGAGGTGGTTTAGCAAGAAGCCATCCTTTTAATTACAGAAATTATATCTTGATGTAAGAAATGGGAGGATTCTGTAAATTTTCAACATGAGCTGATCCGAGAGACCTGACTGGTCTGTTGGTATATGTACATGGGGAAAATATTGGATATTAGCAGTCACTGTAATCTACAGAAAAATAGCACAGTGAGTTCTGGGAGTGGAAATGAAGATTAAAATATAGGAAATGAGAAACAGTATCAGGCATGATTTTATGGGGTTTGCTTACAAGTATCCCTGCTAGCCTCCATCTCCTGTTCCTCATGACAGTGCTGACCTCTTGCATTCACAGTGCAGTGCAGTGGCTTCATTCTTCTCAGCATCACATGCCTGCCATGAAGGTAACAAGAAGACATGGTGCCAGGCACAGAGAGAGGGCATTTGTTTCTCCTCCATTCTCAATCCTCTGCTACAGAGCTACTCTCTGCTACTTTCACAGAACCCATTCTCTGCTCCCAAACAAAATATTAATTTATTATTGAACTGGAAGTGGTGGGGGATGTGGCTACCTGTCTGAAGGATAAATTTGAGCAGTCCTGTTATATTGTTGAATCCATCAAGTAAATGGCCTCTGTCAAGCAGATGAGACTAATTGTAAAGAGTCCTGTTTTACCTGAATATTTCACTGGGAAATGCCCACAGTGGCAAGGCTCCCCTGGAACACCACCTGGACTTCTTGAAGCCTCAACGCTTCCTGGTAAACAAGATTCAAGGCCTGTCAACCTGGACATACAAAACAGCAAGTGCTCAAATGCCCTGCCTGCTGCTTAGAGCCTGGCTCTCATGCGTGGTCATACTGCATTATCTGAAACACTTGGACAAAGAGGTGTAAAAGAGCTCTGTTGCAGACAGGGAGTTGACCAGATGTGTGCAACTTGCAGATAAAGAAGCAAGCACTACCTCATCCTGCAATGTGCCCGAGGAAGGGAAGCCAGCCATGATCATCTCATGCTTCAGCGTCCAAAGAAGTCCAGATCTCACATTACATAGACTTCATTTTTAAAAAGACTTTAAGGCTCAAAGCTCCTATGAAAGTAATCTCATATGGTATCTGGTAACCCTGTATTGATCCCTGTGCAAATAAATGTAGATGGTCCCAGCTTGCATAATTTTGTTGCTTATGGGGTTTTTGCAACCGCATGTGGATAGCCAGTGAAGAGGGACCATACAAAGTCACAAATTGGGCTCCTCTGTGCTACGTAGGGCAAAAAAAGAAGCTGCCTGTTGCTTCTCTACACACATTAAAATAGGAAATTATTGTGCAGAGCACCAGGTGGCTGGTGCGGCAACCACTCTCCTATGACCAAGCAGCTGCACTTTTCTCTAAATTTCTAACGTCAAAAACACACACCAGCCCTTCACTCGGCAGTCAGATGGGGAACCAGCTTCGAAGGTCCCAGGAGCCGGGCAAGGCTCAGTTTTATCAAAGGATGATGTGCAGGGCAGGGACCAGGTTTGGGGTCAGAGCAGAGTGCCCCGCAAAGTCGGATTTCCACCAGAGCCCGGGAAGACCAAGGCCGGCCTTTTATAAGGCTGGAGGCGCGAAGTTTTCGGCTGTGCCGCAGCCACCCGCAAAACACTGGAAAGTCGCCAGCCGCGGTCGGCGTGGCTGCCTCAGGGCCATCCCCGCTGCCGAGTGGCGGTTGGTCTGCAACGGTTGGTCAGCAACCGTCGCCTGGGGGCGGTGGAAGCGGGGGGATGGTGGTGGCGGGAAGATGTCAGTCAACTCAACTCCCCAGCAGCTGCCCGGCAGCGGCGGGCTTCCACACCCGGCAGCGGGCGCGGCGACGGCCCGCTCTGTCACATGGAGGCGCCATTTCCTCTGCCCTTGCTTTGCCCTTAAGGCCGCAGTGCCGCCGGCGGTGCCCGCGCCTCGCCCAGCACGGGCGGCGGCAGGCGGGCGCCGCGTCCCCGTCTGCCCACCGCCAAACACAGAGCGCCCAGTCTGGCGGAAAACTGGGCCGGTGGGGGTGGTGGACTACGGCTGGAGAAGGGGCAGGGGGCGGCCGGCTACTCAACTGAAAAGAACCCTTTCCTAATAAAGAGATGGGCCCCGGGCCGCAGCGCCGCACTCCCCGCGCCCTATAAATAAGCTCCGTGCACGGCTCGCGGGCTTTGGCCGGCGCGGCTCTGCAGGCGGCGCGGTGCAGCGGAGCGGAGCGAGCGCAGCGGGGCCGCCACTGCCGCCGCCACCGCCGCCAGGAGAGCCCGGGCCCCCGCACCCCGCCACCCCAGCAAGATGCCCCGGGTAGACGCAGACCTCAAACTGGACTTTAAAGATGTTCTGCTCAGACCTAAAAGAAGCAGCCTCAAAAGCAGATCAGAGGTGGGGGCAATCAAACCCAGCATGCTTTTTCTCCGTCCTCAGCGCCTAACTTCCTTAACCCTCCTTCCTCCCTGCTTTGTTTTTATTCCCTAGTCTAACGTAGCTGTGCCCCAATCGAAACGCCCTTTAGGTGGCGGGGGATGCCGCTAGCTCCTGGGAGGAGGGGAGGACGGAGCCGGGTCTACGGTGTGTCCCCCCGCTCCTTGCTGAGGCGAGCCCCGGCGGAGCAGGAGGCGGCGGGCGCCGCAAGCCTGTGCCGCACTGTCCTCCCCCGTTCCTCAGCACAAATAAAAAGGGTGGTGGCGGGGGGAGTTTTGCTTGCTCGTAACAGGTGCCTCTGCGGATTTCTGCCGCACTGAGCGGCGGGGTGACCTCCGGTTTTCGTGGGGGCTGCTTGCCGTAGGGGCAGCGCTGAACCGACAGCTTTGCCAGCCCCTCTCCGGGGCAAGGGAGTGTCCGGTTACGCGACTCTCTGCTTGGTATGGGAGAGGCGGGGGGCTGCGGGCCGGCAGGCGTTTTCACCCACAGCCTCGGGGGTTGTAGGCAGTGCTGTTACCGAGTAACAGACATCCTCTATTTAAAAAACAGTACTAATTAAAATCGACCAGGGGAGATGCTGGAGAGTGCTTCCCACAGCAGAGTGTGCCCCGGGGTTGGGATCCCATCAGGTGGAAACCTGGGGCAGTGGAGTGCGTTTCACCCTCACTTATATTAACCCCTGTGACCTGCCTCTCACTGCTGCCTGACCTGTGTAGGCGTTGCCCACCTGTCCCCAGGGACGGAGGCTGCCTGGGGCTCTGTGTGCCTGCTGGCCTAGGGCTACTCTTACCTGAGATATTGTAGTTGTTTCTCAGCAGGGATCAGGAAAGACCCCAGGAAATCCCGTAAGGATTGCCTCTACAAAAAAAGATGGCTGCCTCAGGATTGAAGGTGCCTTCTCATTTACCTCACGTAACCCCAAGGTTAACAAAGGATTTAGTTTAACTAATGAAGGAATTATGTTGTGTTGGGGGATGGAAAGAGGATTAAGCTTTTCTCCAGAGGAAGCAGAGTTGTAAGGGAGAGACTGAGATAGAAAGGCAAGACTGGAAAGGAAAGTGCAGTGGCCATGTTTATTACTGGCCTATGGCCAGGGATTTTGAGGGCAACAACTAAGGAAAAGTTGTTTGCCATTATTAAGGTGTAAGAATGGAGAGGCCCTCTTGGTAGAAAGGTAATCTCAGGCTAGTATTTTTTTTAATTACAAAAAGCAGTGTCCTGGCTGAATAACTGGTCATCACTTGGAATTATTTCTCATAAGGCCTGTAGGCCGTTTCCGGCTATTTGCTTCCGGACCTATGGTGTCTCTTTAAAATTCACTGTGCTGGAATGGCAAACAGGTGGAGCTCTGCTCTACCGAGTGACACATGGCTCCTTCAAGTGCACTGTTTTGCATACTTAGCTGCATGCAGGCTCTGGAAAGAAGGGCTGCTGGGAAGGGAAAACGATAGGAGGAACATGAGCTGATATGACAGGGTTGTAGCGGGTGGCTATGATGAACTGTTAAAAACATTTCGCATGAGAAAAAGTGCATGTCATGAGGGGGGTCAGTGAAAAACGATGAAGGTTAAGAAATTGGACACCATCACTGAGGCTGTAGCAACAGGAATAAACAGTGGCTGTGAGAGCCAGATCTGAAATGGACAGCCCCAGTCTGCTTCAAAACAAGAATATAAATAAATAGTTCTGGCAGAGGAACAGAGGCAGCATACTACAGTGCCTGTTACCCAGCAAGCTGCTGCTTTGAAGCTTGTATCAGTAAGCGTCTGCTTCTCTGGTGTGAATGCTGCATTTTGTGCAAGGATAGCTTTTTATGCAGTAGCTAGGATTAAGTCAGCTTCTCAGAGAGGCATTTCAGGGTGTTTGCAGCTCTTAGGTCTGTTATGTTGCTACTTGGTTTTGATTCCCTGCACTGTCTTAATTTTCCATGATTGCTTTCTCTATTTGTAAAGATACCAGGAAATTTGAAGCTTGAATTCAAGTGTCAAAATTGGTTAAAGCAGTGATTGGGGTGGGAGCAGCATTATCTGTCTGTAAGGTCTTGGTACTCACATAGTCTGCTGTTCTTGCCTTTGCTAGACTTGCCTCTGCAGGTTGTCCATTTTAAGTTCACTAAACAAGTGTCCTGCGGGAAGTCTAGTCATCAATTTAAATTTATAAATTCAAATAAGTCCAGGGAGCTTTAACAAAACAGTCAATCGCCTTGTACTTTCATATGTTGAAGGTCTAGGTAGGAGTTATAAAACACATACAAGAATTTTTTTTCTAAAGAAACATTTTACTGTTGTTGAGTGATGGTGAGCAATCCTAGAGTCAGAAGTTTTTTTCTCATAATGCATAGAACTATAAGTTGTGACCACTCAGGAAAGAGACAAAGAGATGGACAGAAGTGCTACTACTGGAACTAAGGAAAGCCAGTTGGCATTGTGATGGTCCTTGATGTGTTCACCTTAAGTACAAAGTTCTGGTGAACCCTTCGCAAAACCAGCATAATTTACTAAAATTGGTACAGAGAATGGCAGCCAGGGTGATCAGCAGTGTTGACTGGTTTCCACATGAGGAAAAAAGTCAAACATACTAGGACTATTTAGTATGGAGAAGCAGCAGCTGTGGAGGTTATGCTGGGAAGTCTGTGAAGTGAGGGGTAGAATGGAAAAGGTGAAACATCGATTGTTTCTCCAAAAAAAGAAGTAGGAAACACTGAATGCAATTGTCAGGCAAATGCCTTAGTTTTTATGCAGCATCTAATGAATTTTTTGATTTTTTTTCATTTATTGCTATGGTATATATGAGGGGCTTAAGGTGTGAAGGATTAAAACAATTAAAAGGCAAGATCTTTGTCCATGAGTGACTATTTAGCACAGTGGGTTGGAGGAGACACCAGCTTTATGGGACCTGGGAAGGTAGGCTAAGAAAAGAGTCTTTCAAAACTTGGCTCGTTCTTAGGTTCCCTTCCCAGGCATCTTGTGCTGGCTGTTTGGAGAACTAGGGCACCACATAAGATTTCCAACCTAGTGTGGCATTTCTCCTATTCTTAGAGAACAAAACCCTTGTTAGGGGAAGCCCTGCAATTATCCCTCATAAATGCCTGCCATTACAGTATTATCAGTTGTGTGGATAATTGTATGAGATCCGTCTGGCTGGCTCACTAAAGAAAGTCATATATGAGAAGTTAATGTAAGTGGAGGTGAGAATTACCCAAGACTAATGGCCATGTGTTGGTTGCATAGTTTTGCATCTTGTCTCAGTCTTTTTTTAAACATAGTCTTCTTCTCTACTTAAGTTCATCTGAAGAAGATTTTTTTTTTTAATTAAAACTGTAAGGCAGTGGTTCTGGTACTATTTCCAACCCTTCTGACTAGTTTTGGGTTGTGGGTTTTTTTTTGAATATTGATTCTCTTTTTCTTCAGCAAGAACTCCCTTTAACAGATAAAACATTATTTTGCTTTTGTATTTTCTTACTTACTGGAAGGCAGTCATTAAAATAATAAGTGAGGTAATAGTGGAATAAAAGGTGGCAGAGTAAGAAATGTGAAGAAAATTAAGCAGCAGTGTCCAGCCTGCTGTATCTGAAGTCAGTGGCAAAACTCCTGTTAGGTTTCGATCCGTTACTTAACATAATGTGTGTCTGTTCATTGCAGGTCGACCTCACGCGCACCTTCACCTTCCGCAACTCCAAGCAGACGTACACAGGGATTCCCATTATAGTGGCAAACATGGACACTGTGGGGACATTTGAAATGGCTGTGGTTATGGCAAAAGTAAGTCTTGATTCTCATTTCTGCGATATTTGGGAAGTCACTGGGTGACAGTGAGCAGCCTTTGTTAATTTTTAGCTGTGCTTGGAGAACAGGGGGGCACAAGTTAAAGAATCCAGAACAAGGTGTGGTTTCACTGCAAAGTAGCTGTGCTTTTTCAGCAATACCAGAATCAGGGCTCCAGGTATAAGTTCCAGTGGAGATGCTTGTTGGGAAGCTTCTGTCTTGGGTGCAGCTGAGCTTTAAGTAGAGTTTCTAGAGCTTAGTTTTTGAGGTCTTTATAGTGTTCCTTCAGGAAAAAAAAATTAACTGAAAAGAGTTTTGAAAGTGGTTAAAGCTGCAGCAGTCAGGAGTCACTAGTTAATTAGCCTCAAGGCTCACCTTTAATTTCTTGCAGTGCTTAAGCACATTCAAAATATTGACTGTAACTTCATGAAAGCCATCAGAAATGTTGGCTGAGTATACTAAGTTAACTTTGAAGACCCTTTTGAAGTTGCCTGGTCTGTTAGTCACTGTTAATACTTATTTCAAGTAGAATGAGCCTATACTTAAAAAGGGAATTTCTGATACCTTGTTATTCTGCAGCTGAGGGAAACTTGGACATTAATACTAGTTTTCTTATTTTTGCTAGCATGCAATGTTCACTGCAATTCACAAGCATTATTCTCTAGAAGAATGGAAACTGTTTGCTGCCAATCACCCAGAATGCCTTGAGGTACATTTTCGTACTGTAAATGATTATGGTTTATTGCTTTGTTCTGAACTCAGGGGTCTCTTGGGAATACTGTTGTCAAGTGAGGTTTTGGGGAATGAAGATATTTACTGCTCTTAACTGCATCAAGGGAAGTGACTTGTCCGGATTTAAAAAGAACAGCTATGTGAGTCCGTTATGAAAGTGCTTATATTAAGATGCAAAAAAGCAAAGTTTCTATATGTCTGGAATGGAGACAGAATAGTATCCTGAACAAAGAAGAAAGAAATACTTGTGAATAGGTCTAACTGCTCTGTTTCTGTTGGGAGCTGTGGTAGTTTGGGTGAGGGAGAAGTCCAAGACCACAAATGTGAATAACCTTGAGTAACCCAACCACAAGCTGGCCCTACATGCCCTTGTGCTAGGCAGGGTCCTTACTGTCAGGTGTGAAGGCAGACCTGGAGCTTGTGGGCTGCTGCTAAGCCCAAGCAGGGATGAGCACTGGAAGCTGTCAGGGTGTACATGTCCTCCGTTTACCTCACTGTGCTAGAGCTCACACAGTGCTACTACTAGTTGTGCTGCCCCACTTTTTCACAGGCTCCTAGCCTGAGCCATTACAGAGAAGCACCATTTAGTAAATTTAAACATTGACTTAAGTTCCAATTTTTTCATATCCAGATTTCTTCTGTGTTCTACTGGCAAGCCCCTGCACCAGGAGAGGCAATGTAAGAGCATGCCCAGCTGTCTCCTCTCCTTGGAATTCAGTGCAGTTTTGAAACTCTCTCTGTAGAAAAGAATATAATACAATTGCATTGTATATTTACCTGTGGCACATTTTAGTATTGTATTATAAAGGTTATTGATTACAGGATTGTCTGAAAGCCAGCCTGTCACTTAAATTCATCAGGGTGCTTATATGCCACTATAGGGTAGAAAGGAGTCCCAGGAATATCCGGTGTCTGAACACTTTGGCACTTAGTTCATTTGTGGTTCATAATCACTGGAGTAGAATCTCCTAATGATTAAGTACTGACTTGCTCTGTGACCTTGGATATCTGCAGAGGTTTTGTGGGCCAACAGCTGTGGAAACTATTTTCCTATTGGAAAGAACTCATAGGAAGACAAAGAAGGAAGCAATCTGCTTGTTTTCAATGGTAGCTGACCCTGCTTGAGCAAGGGGGCTGGACTACATAATCTCTAGAGGTCCCTTCCAAACTCAATTATTCTGTGATTCTGTACATCAAGGGAGTGTTTGGTGAACTTAAAGACCCAGAGTCCACTCTCTGACAATGCCCCAAATTTTGCCACTCTGCCTTCCTGGAAATATACCAAGTTAGGGCTGCTTCTGTGCTTGTGTGTCATGTTCCATCTCAGGTGATTATATTTGCCTGTGAGAATCCGCATGTGAATGAAAAGCTGATAAAATGCCAATTTTGCTTTATTGAGAGCCTTTAAACAAAGCTGAAATAACACACTGGTGTTCCCAGGAAGGTATTTATTTTATATGAGATAGTATGATTTTCACTAGTTGCCAGCACAAGTCCTCCCAAGACTGTGCAGAAAAAGATGTATGAAGTGTGTGGTTTTATAAGGTACCAATCCATTTTGTTGTTCTTGTCTCTCTAGCATGTGGCAGCAAGCTCAGGTAGTGGAAAAGCTGATTTGGACAAGTTAACAAGTATTCTAGAGGCCATTCCACCTATCAAGTACATCTGCCTGGATGTGGCAAATGGCTATTCAGAGCACTTTGTGGAGTTTGTGAAGTCTGTCCGTGCCCTGTTCCCACGTCACACCATTATGGTAAGTGTGTAGATAGGGTGAAGGGGGTGTTGGAATTCTCTCCAGGAGTAGGGCCCAGAGTTTAGTTGGTAAGTATGAGAAGCTCTGTGGTAGCTTCATCCATCAGAGTCCTTTAAAAAATAATGAAAGAAGAGAGAAAGAAAGAGGGAAGGGAAGCAGGCAGAAAGGAAGGAAGGAGAGAGAAATAAATAAGTTTGACTCAAATGTCTGGTCTTCCACAAAAATACACGTGGACAGATACCCTTCTTAGAATATAAAGGGCAGCTCTATTCATCTACCCTTTTAGTTCAGCAAGATGTTGACTCTGAGCCAAATGAAAACTGTTTAATAGCATGTTGGTATTGTCAGTCTTCCACTGCTGATAATTTCAGTGGGAACATTCAGTGTGTGATCTGATACAGCAGTTTCATGTTGGCATGGCAGGCTGGGTGGATCTAGTTTTTTTTCCTACTCATATCCTCCTTCCCACACCAGATACAACCTCTAATCATAAAGTGTGTAGGTTTATTTTGGTGATTCCAAGCTGAGGTTTGCTGTGGGAATGCACCAATGTTTCTGGCCAACTG
The DNA here is from genome assembly GCA_027925045.1 of Hypotaenidia okinawae. Taxonomy (NCBI): domain Eukaryota; kingdom Metazoa; phylum Chordata; class Aves; order Gruiformes; family Rallidae; genus Hypotaenidia; species Hypotaenidia okinawae. Next base: position 68,492,510 of record BSDF01000002.1, read on the forward strand.
AGGCCAATGGTTGTATTCATCTATTAGATCACTATGCAGATAGCTGAGTGTAGACTAATCCTTGCTTGTGATAAGAATCATAGGGGTGTTGTGCAATTGTGAAAGGGGTCATCGGGAACCAAAACAGTCAATGCTGGGGCTTTTTATGTACCTTCCGTTATGTTACTGTCTCATGTCAGAGTTCTAATGCCATGCTTCCTCCAGCTCTTTCGCACTATGCGTGGGGCGTTCAAGTGAACGCTCCTTGCAGCAGAGCCCTAATGCTCCTGGTTGTTTCCCAGAGCCCTTGGAGAAATGGATCTGAATTTTTTTTCCTGAGAATAGCAGAATTTCTCAAACCAACAGCAGATTCTTAATGAGACTACCAGCCTTTCTTCAAGCCAGTGCAGTGAAAAATCATTTCTTTAGGCAACACTTTCTCACTTTTTCATGCCAGACACAAAGCTTCACACGTGTCAAGTAAATGTGAAGAAAAAATGGTCAAAAATGCACACTCTGACTTTGTTCACTAAGGAACTGCACATGCAGGCAACTCAGGAGTGACTACATCCCTTCCTCCTGTGTCAGAGGGAGACAGTGTTCTTGCCTCTGAGTGGTGGTGGCATTGAAAAATGGAAGTGGGCTTGAATGCCTGTGGGTTTCCTTAACATGGGCTAATGAATAGGCATCCTTCAACAACTGCCAGTAGATGTGGGAGCCTTTTAGGTATGGCCATATTTCCTGTGGCTTTGGAGAGGGCTTTTGGAAGTATGACCTGATAAATGTGAGCTTTCTGAGCTTCCTGCTCCATGTACTCTGCAGTGGGGAAGGAGCTCTTTCCTTGCTTTGGATCTGAAGCGTTGTCCCTAGTGATGTGATTACTGCAGCATCTTTGGTGTGAAGAGTTGTGGAGGGAGCTTTAACCACATACATTAAAGAAGAATCTTCCGTATCAGGAGCCTAAGGAAAATTGTGTGTCATTCCTTCCTCCACCTCCTCACAGACTGCTGACTTTGCTGACTGGGGAGGGAACTCAACCATGATGAATTGCCCTGAAGGCATGGGAAGTCAAAGTCAAAGTTAGGTATCAAGCCCAGATTTTAGTCCAAGGTCCTTAAGCCAGTCTCATCAACCTCCCACGTCTTTTAAGCTCTCTGCTTAATTTCTCTGCTTCTGTGAATGAGGTCATTGTTACTTCAAGTCTCATTGTCCTGACAGCATGATTTGCTTGAGCACGTGTACAGCCTTGGCCTGTTCCATTGCCTTCTCTGATCACAGCTCTTTCATCTGAACATGGTTCAGGATGGCTCATACTGTTCATCTCCTGCACCAGGACTATTTTCATTCCTAAAATCACACTAACAAACTTGGGGTGTTCAAAACCCTTCTGTTTTCCAAAGCCTCCAGAGTCTGTGCAGTCCCTCAAAGTCTCTGATTCAGCTAGGGACCCACACCTTTACCCTACTTCCAAATGAGTTTACTTTGCACTCTTTGTCATAATGGCTTTTTGAAGCTATTCCTGGCTGAAATGCAGGAGCTCGTCTAGGCTCCTTTTTCTGATACTCTGGAAGACATGTCCTGCTGCTACCTGTTCTGTCTGCTTTGATGTCTCTGTGTTATGCCTGCAGTAGGGTCTCGGCTGTTGCAGCTTTCAAACAAAAGGGTTAGCAGTTAAATAGAAGGTATAAAAATAAAAAGCTTTCTCATAGCTGAAAGTGATCTCCAGGACCTTGCAAGCTGTCGTGTTTGCTTTCCTCAGCATGACCATTCATTCCAGAGTCAGCTGCAGTGCAGCACGTAACAGTAACCCAAGCCCGGGGCTCGGGGAATGTATGTTCCCAGGGGCCGTGTCATGGCTTCGGCTCTGGGGCTGAAAGGTGATGTGCAGAGCAACTGTGGTTAACATAGTATTCTCTGTGGCCTGTACTGCAGTGCAGATGGAGAATGTCTCTTGTGTAACAACCTTTCAAATGCATGTTTTTGCCCTTTTAAATACTCGCTTTTATTATCTCGTTACCTTATTTTCTTCTGCCTGGCTCTGACACAAGCTCTTTTCACTCTCTTTCATATTAATTTACAAAGAAGATCAGTTTCTCCATGGAACATAAAGGATAGGGAAGACAAACAGGGTCACAAAGGTACAACATGACTTGCCTTAAATCACTTATCAGATTGAGGATGACAGAAGAAGCAGTATTCGAGTCTCCCTAGTGTCTCATAAAATGCAGCACTGCTCTCCAGAATCAAGAGTAATGGTCCAGTGGGGTGTTTTGCTGTAGTACAGCATCATGTGCTTGCGTTATGCCTACTCACTGAAGTCTGAAGCAAAATTTCAGTTGACATTCATGATGGAGGGTCAGAACTTTTATGTTACAGTAAATGTACTCCTTATTAGTGTAAATATAGATGTTAGGGTTCTTCCATTTCACTGAAAGTCTGTTTAGCAAGCTAAGATATCTTTGCCAGAAAACTTTGCCAAGTTTTTATCTTGAATTTTCCTTTTTGTAGTGTTCTCTGCTTATTAAACAGAAGGAATTCTAGGAAGGGGAGTAAGGACTATGGCAGGAAGGAAAAGAGGTTGGGGCAGGAGCACGCTTGCAGATGCAGTAACACCCACAAGATGTGGACCAGAGAAGGAGGGGAGAAGAATTGCAAAGCAGTAGCAGAGGGAAACAGAAGGGGTCAGAGAAACACTTGCTCCCCTCAAGTCAGTAACAGAACTTCAGAGCACCTTAGTGGAGGCAGAGTTGAGTCAGAGAAACCAGGCAGACTGCTCTCAGCTTATCTCTGGAACAGTCAGCAGAATCAGTCCAGTCATGACATGTCCATGAGGGTGGGGGTTTCAGAGCAGAGGCCAGCTAGGATCCCAGGGTAGATAACAGTGATCCTTCTGAGGCTGTCTTGGGTCAGTCACAGTACTCAGTGCAAACACCTACCTGGTGTAGTTCAGCCCCTCAAAGGGCATCATCTCTCCATTTTATGGTAAAGCACCCCTTGCTTTGGTGGGTGGGAAGTGTCCTTTGGCAGCGTTCCTGATAGTGTGGAGGCACAGACTGTGCTTTCCTCTAGGATACAGGAAGAAAGTTTGAGAACTGTTGTCACAGACACTTCTCCCCAGCTTGATCCATTGCCATTTGCCAGCAGCTTTCAATCAGTGCAGCAGTGTTCCTGTCTTAGTCAGTGTGAGTCGATATTTATAGCAGGCTTTTATGAGGCACAGTATCAAATGCCTGACTGAAATTCAGAGGCACTGCCCTGCTGTGTTCACTAATTTTGTATCTCTGTCAAAGAAGCTGTAGCCTTTATAATCCTGTTAGGTGAAATCTTGATCCCATTAAAGTCAGTAGTGAAACTCCCTTTGACTTTTCTGAGGCCAGGGTTTCCCTTGGGGCTGACCCACAGCTCAGTCATCCTGGACAGTACTGGAATGAGCCAGGGTGATGCTCATTTGAAGCCTCGCACTGAGGGATGGCACAGTTGAATGTTGCCCTGAGTTTGTCAGGCCAGGCCCACGGCCAGCGTGCTTTCTTGTGGCCCCTAATAAGAGACAGCACTGAAAGCATGGTAGTTTATCTGACTTTCAGTTGTTACTGATGCTGTTATTTTACTGCCAGTAGTAGCAAAGTTAGATTAGCAGTAAGCTAATTACTGGGCAGTATCTCTTGAGAAAGCCAGTTCTGCAGCAGATTAGAAATGCATTGGTACCTGGGCTCATTGTTAAGAAGAGCATGGTCTTCAGTAATACCCTACTTCTACCAATTAGTATTTTTCCTAACTACTTGCCCAAATACACTATGAAATGCATTGTCTGTAGTGGCTTCTTTGTACAAGTCCCATTACTTGCTTTATACTCTTAGCTAATTTTTCTGTATTGACCGCTTCAGATTTTTTAGTTGCAGTGTTCTGGCATTACCTTACAGGTGGGGCTTTCAGAAGCCCTTTTGCTGCTATTCAACTGTTACATTGATGTCAGTGGTAAAGCAAGCATTGCTTTCAGTGGAAGTAGAGTTCAACTGGATGTAAGAAAACAGCTTTGCTAGCTCTTTAGCTGTGATACTAGGGTCTCTTCACATACAGATAGCTGTGCCTCTCCCTACAGATAGCTGTGCCTCTCTCCTAATGTCTTTTTTGTGCTCTCTGAGGTCTGCAAAAGAAGCAAGCCTGTCGCTGGCAGGTTGAAGTCTGCTATGTAGAGTTCCATGTCTTCTCTGAAAATTTGTTCAGGATCTGCAGCTTAGAAAGGCAGAAACCACTGATGTGTGTACATGCATTCCAGGAAAAAATGTGTGCTGGGGACATAAGTGCTTTTCCTTGCTAGGATGAGCATTTTGAAACAACATATGCAGTTCCAACATTCTCTAGCAGTAACTTAACATTAAACGTCTGGTTAGCATTTCTGAAGAGACAGCTTGACAACCCGCTATGGTCTGCTAATAAGAAGACACTGCTGTTTAAATTAAATATGCATTTGATCCCAAATCTCATGGAAGCACTCACCTGTTCGTGAATCTGTTGCACGTACTCCAGTATTTCTCCAAATTGTAATGTGCCGCGTGTCATTACATTGTAATGTCCTGCGTGACTGCCCAGGCAGTCACCCGCTTTCCAGATATAAACTGCTTCCTTGCTGTGGTCTCCATCCCCCCACCTTGGAGTGTACGACACTTGGTAGAACAGATCACCGCTGAGCAGAAAGGAAGCAGCACTTAGCTGGAAACACTCTGCCTATTACATGCTCTTTATTTCCCGACTGTTCTATTTGATTTTATTTTTAATCAATATCATGCAGTTTTGAGCGAAGTTAAGTGGTCCTGTGTCATGGACCACAAATTGCTGCCTTACAGTATCACTGTTTCTGTAAGTGCCTCAGGTTGTGGCTTGTCAGCTGTTTCAGCCTAATACAGGGGGAAGTAAAATTCATTAAAAATAAATAAATGGTAAATAGGAGCCCAAAATCAGCAAGCGAAGAATAGGCCTTGTCCAACATTCCCTAGGTATTTCCTATGGACTTCAGCAGAAGGTTTTTTTCAATAAAAACTAAGAAAATATTCGGTGAGGATTTTAGGGTTTGCCTCCTGCTCTGCCTGTTGTAAGTACTGCTGCAAACACTTGCTAAATCCTGGAATGACATTATGCCAGAAGTTTGCTGAACATCTCTAGGTCCTAAATTCAGATCTCCACAAATTAATAGCCCGTCTCAGTACAAGCACAGAACGGGTTATGTGGGCAACTGGACTTGTGTTTCATGCAGGTTTATTTCCTGCAGCTTTTCTAATTGGGAACATGCTGTAGACATCATAGAAGCCACGGTACTGAAATCCCAACCATACATGGTTTTCAAATATCTGATGTGATGATGGGCCTGATGGGATTTATCCCAGAGTACTGAAGGAGGTAGCAGATGTTACAGCAGGACTACTCTCCATCATCTACCAAAAGTCTTGGGAGTCTGGGGAGGTCCTTGCCAACAAGATGCTAGCCAATGTTATTCCAATATACAAGAGTCTGAGGGAAGAACAAGGAAACTACAGAACTGTTAGTCTAGCCTCAGTAGCTGGAAAGATTCTGAGGAAGATCATACTGGGTATTGTTCAACATAAATTCACAAAGGCAAAGTCCTGGACCCCTTCTCCAGTGAGGTCACCTGAGTAGTGGGTGAGAGGAAGGTCAGGGATGTAGTTTGTCTGGATTTTACTAAGGCTTTTGATACTGTCCTTCACAGCATCCTTCTGGAGAAGTTGTCCAACTATGGGATGAGCAGGTAGACAGTGGGCTGGGTGAAGAACTGGCCAAAGGGCAGAGCTCAGAGGGTTCTAGGGAATGGGGCTACATCTGGATGGTAACCAGTCACCAGCTGTGTTCCTCAGGGCTCTGTTTTAGGGCCAGTCCTGTCGAGTTTTTATCAGTGATCTGGAGGCAGGAGTTGAATGCATCATTAGCAAGTTTGCTGGTGATAACAAATTGGGAACTGCTGTTGACTCTTTTGAGGGGCAAGAAGCCTGAGAGAGGGATCTTAGTATATTGGAGCATTGGGCAACCATCAGTGGCATGACGCTGATCTAGAATAAATGCCAGAGTCGGTACCTGGGACAGAGTCATTCCAGACACAAGTATAAATTAGGAGAGGAGTGGCTGGAGGGCAGCCCTGTAGAAGGGGTCTGGGGTCTCCCTTCCTCTCTCCCCTCCCTTTTCCACCCCTCTCCTTCCCTCTCCTCACAAAAAGGTTGAAGTCACAAATGAGCTGTGAAGTTGTACCCTGTGGCTGAGATGTGGTTTATATGCCATATGAACATAGCCAGTTGTTTAATGGAGGAGTTGTGCCACTTGGTTTCGGTGGGAAGAGGGGATGTGATGATGACAGCAGCAATGGGCCATTTTACAGCTTGAGTTAGTCATTTCCCTTGCTGTGTTTTGGGCATGGATCCTGAAAATGACCAACCTTTTCACCACACCAATGTACCCTCTGTTCACTTGTTTTTCAAAGCCTGTGTTATTTCCATGGCAATCTGTTGGCACCATCCATCTCAGCCTATGGCTCTGGTTACACTTTGGCTTTTCTCCATGCCGTGTCTACCGAAATCATAGCTACCCATCTGTCCAGAAAATGGTTTATATCTATCCATATCAAGTTCCTGGTCCTTCTTGCTGTGTGGCCTTATGGCCTTTAATTCTGGTGCAGAAGCAATGGCTAATAAAGGTAGTCTCTGGGCTACAGAGTTGGTTTCTGCCATGGCCTGAGAGAAGAGTAACAGCACTAGGTTTGTCTTTGGAAGCTGACTGGCAGAGGAAGTATCAGGGACACCCAGCAGCTGTGCTCTCCTTTCTTCCACCCTCCCACCGGGAGGGGTGGTGTGTGAGGCCCGGCACCCCCTTGTCACAGTGCCACCACCTGGCAATACAGCAGGCAGAGTGTCCCGGTGAGGATATAGGGGACATCCTCCCAGCAGTGGCGCAGGGACAGAGCAGGCCTGGGGACAGCTTGCAGACGTGTGAGAGGAAGTCTTTGAGGAGCCGTTGGAATTCCTTGGATGGGGTGGAGGGAGGAAGACCGAAGCTGGACCAGGCTACTGGAGATGAGAAGAGCCAGCAAACCTGGAGGTGCCTGAGGCTATCAGGACTTTTCAGCTGGATAGCAGTGTCCAGAGCAAGGGAATCCCTTCTTGAGTAGCACTGCAGAGCTCACCATCCTCATCCTTTGTTGAGATCCAGAGGCAGCAGCTGTGAGAAGTGGGATGCAGAGATATTGTCAGCGGTGCTAGTGCTTTGGAGTAGGCAGGGGTGTCCTGCCAGGCACAGGAAGGATTTTTACCCCCAAGGTTGACCAGGCTGGGAGCATATGGCTGCTCTGGAAAGCCCCTGAGATGGCTCCAGCTTGAGGGAAAACAGGGCATGGACATCTCCTGGGAGATGTGAGACGAGGAGGCTGGTCTTGCTCATGTGCATTTCTTGCACAGGCATTTCTTAAAAGGAGTCCAAGGATTTTAAAAAAAAAAATCCACAGGGAAATGAAGAGGTGTCAGTCACCTGAGAAAGTCTTGCGACCATTTAGTTCTGGAGCACTTACTGCCTCTGACCGCCGGCTTCATTGAGTGTTGCTGGTGTCAGTGATGTGGGTTTTGCTATCCTGTAGAAACCCAGCTACACTGCGTGAACATAGAAAACTCTCAAAAACCGCAGGTCACAGATGCTTTTTGCAAATTTGTCCATATGATTAAATTATCTGGACATGATCTATCCTGTTACTGGATGCCAGGGAGAAGAGACCAGTATCTCCCTCTGCACTTCCCATTCTCGAGAAGCTGTTGAGAGCAGTGAGGTCACTCCTCAGTCTCCTTCTCTCTAAGCTAGATGAATGCGGTGTTCTCAGCTGCTCCTCTGAGGCTGTGCCTTCAAGCCCTGTCAGTAGCTTCATTGCTCTCCTCTGGATGCATTCAAGGACCTTCACACCCTCCTTAAATGGTGGGGCACAATTTCTGGGTTGGCTTTCCCCTACTGTGTTCCCCCACAGGACAGGAATGTCATTAGTACAGTGGCAGTGAATTGTTCAGGATGTGCTCTGTCAGCATTCATTTGCCTCTCCCTTTGCAGAGAGGAAAGCATGGACTTAACATGTACTGGCTACTGTTTTCAAGCGTAGCTCAAAGCATAGGTTTTGCCTCATAAATCCCACGTCATTTGGAATCCTTGCTCCTTAAAGACATTCTTTTTCCTAAAAGCCCTCCGAACAGGGGACAGTGCATGCAGGGGAATTCATCTCTAGCCTCACTCTGCCTGCTGATCCATCAGATCAGTATTTGGACACATGCAGATGCCTGTTGTCTCTTCACACTGAGCTTGCATCAAAACGTTGAGATTCTTTAACGTTCTGGCAGTTTTCTGCACTCATTGCACCAGTTTTGCAAACTAATTACTATGCATGTGCTAGAAGATTGGTTTTCAATAGTTTCTTTTATTAATTAAAGTAAAAGTTCCCTTGTATCTGAGTAACATCATCACTAATTTTTTCACAGTGACATTCTGAGGTGTTTTCCGGTGGATGTATAGAAAGCAAAGTCTTCAGTCCTCCTTTGCAGCTATCTTACAGATGCTTAGGAACTCTTAAAGAGAGGCCATTGCCTTGTAGTGTCAGGTGGACACCCGGCCAGCCAACTCCTTACCCATGTCAGCATTATCAGCAGCAACCTTCCTCTTCACTAAATGCCTGCAGAATTAATTAAAAAACTCAGTGACCTGTATTCACATTCCTGGAGTGTAAAGCTTATCCCCACAGGCAGCAGTGCCACAAACTGCATAGGACTTGCCCACCAGTGTTTCACCTCTTGTAGCTTTTTCAGTGTGGGCTGATTTTGGTACTTTCTCCAAGGCAACTTTCAAAAGGGAAGCTCAGTTAATGCCAGCTTTGGTTATTTCCTTTCCTAGGAGGAGACATACATTTTGAAAGTGACTGGACTGACATCACCTGCTTCATGCTCAGAGTCCACCTGCGCTCCCTGTCCATTGCTCACCTCGCTGGTGGAGGGTTTGATCTGCTGGTTATGACTTTGTAGAGCTGGCCTCCAGCAGGCTATTGATGGGTGAAAGCCTTATTAATACATCTGTCAGGTTCCATCCTTCATGCTTTGATGTTATCAAATGTATGAACCAGTGATGTTCATGGTCAGGTCTTTTGAATTTAGATTGTAGAAAACCATCACTCAAGAAACGTAGGTTTCCCTGTCCACATCATATTCTGGATTTCATAACAAGAATAGTACCTTCCTTACATTTTCAGTGTTCAAAATACTAAATCCTAAAGGAAGAAGAGATTTTCCAGGTTTTTAAATAAGATCTGAACATCTTTCCATAAAGTGAGGTAGTCAAATAGGATGGAGGACTATAGGCTCTTCAGGAGGGATAGCTAGGGCAGGAGAGGTGGATAAGCTGCAGTGTGTGTAAGGGAGAAGTTTGTCTCTATAGCTCTTATGGTTAGGAATGATGTGGTTGAGACCCTCTTGATAAGGATTAGGGGGATGGAAGACAAAGCAGATAGCTTGTTGGGATCTTACGGATCAGGTTACTGGACCAGTCATGAAAGTCATTTGACTTGAGAACGTACTTGTATGATTTGTTTAATCTCTGTAACATGCACAGTGAAAAATATGGTGAATAATACTCTTCCTGACTCTCTATAGTTGTAGAAGCTCTGGATAAAGCTCTGCATTATCATCATTAGTCTTTACTGCAGTAGTCTTGAAATCTCTCACATATGTGATACTGTTCCTTCTGTCCAGGCAGGCAACGTGGTGACAGGAGAGATGGTAGAGGAACTGATTCTTTCCGGAGCAGATATTATTAAAGTGGGTATCGGACCAGGTAAGTCAGATCCAGTCAAATGAGGGTGACTTAGGGTAACCCTGGTGGAGGAGTTCTCCAGCTGGAACCAGTGTATTATGCTGTTTGCCTGCCCGTTAGGATGCCTAGACTTGCTCGGGTCAATAAAGTTACAGTGCCCTTGCACATAGGGTATTTAAGAAACACATGGGCAGGAGCTAGTGTTTCACACTGCAGAGTGTTAAATATTGCATCTTCTGGCAGTGAAGATGCCTGTTACTGGAAGCACTGAATTGCCAGAGTTGCTGTCATTATCACTGATAACGTGTTGCATTCAGGAACACTTTTTCTAGCCTGTTGAAAAGAGGCTGAGTCATCCCAGCTCAAGCTCAAACAATACTGTGTTCAGGTATCCACTTCTATCGAGGAAAGGTGGCTTTCTAAATAGTTTCACGATTTGTGTTCTGTTAAGCTGAGGTTGTCCATCTTGTCAGTGTCTTCAAAGGTGAAATGTCATTAAGTGTGAAGTATGGACACCATTGCCTCTACCTGTTACTGTTGCCTGTGAGCTAAAACTTACATTAGTGCACTTATATATTACCTATCCTGTAACATTCCCTTGGATAAATGGGAGGACCCAGAACTTCTTGCAGTGTATTTCCTGCCTTCTCTAATACTGTTGTCTGGCATATCCTGCTGTAATGTCTTCCCTTTTTTCTTTCTCTTCCATGTGTGTTTCTTCATGTGTTCCTTCCTCTCCTGATTTTCTTCTTAGACTGCAGCTGGGGTCACCATATGTGGGTTAGATTTTGAATTGATGGTATAGCCATGATCATCAGCCAGTGCAGTACAGGCAGATTATTTATTCTACAACGAGTCCTATAGATTTTCCTAACAAATCTGTGCAAGTTGACCACCCAAAACCACAAGTAACCAATGTTCCTCACAGAAGATGAGAACTTGGAGGCTCTTTTCCAGACAACAGTCCATCCTGTGGAAAATGGCAGGGATTTATTATATTTTATGTACAATTTATATTTATTTATTTTATATATATATATATATAAAATCTGGTAGGAATTATTTTAAAACTACTTTTCTTCCTATTTTGCAGAAATACCTTATCATCTTGTCAGTTCCTTGAAAAATCTTTGGAAATTTTTCCTTTACTGGTAGCTCAAGTATATCTGAATATCATCTGGGTGAAGGGATACAGATTTCACTGCATTTGGTTTAGAATCTGTTTGAAATTCTTGTTACCATGCAGACCTTTATGGTCCATATCCTATATGATAAGACCTGGACTGGCAAAAAGCAGTCCTCATTTTGACTCTTAACTTGAGGAGAAAAATAGAGAAGGCATTCCAGAAGTTATATATTTGTGTTACTGTGTTGAACTATAATTGAAGAGGGGTTTTTATATGTATAGATATACCTTTATTTTTAGATATGCATGCACTGTATGTTTAATATTGCTTAATCCCTGTAATATTACACCGTATAGCTTTATGATGATTACTGATTTCTAAATGCTGTGTGCTGTTTTTCTTATATTCCTAACTGTTGCTATCAACCAAGTACTTCTGCTTTAAGAATTAGGCAAAAGATGGGGTTTTCTCCCTTGTGGAAAATCACCACAAAAAAGAAAATAAAACACAGATTTCCTATGAGGATTATTTTTAAAAACATATGTAGAAAAGAGATACACATATTTATTGGAAGAAATATTCAAGTCACTAAATGCTTAGCTGAGTCTCAGGGGTTATGACTCTGGTCCTTTTGTCCTCCCTTTATCTTTCACGCACCTCAATACAGATTTGCTTCCTCATGATGCAGTAATTCCCTCACCAGGAAGCATTACCACCAAGACTCAAACTGGGAATTTTTACCCTTGGAGGAGAAAGGGGGATATCAGTCACCTCAGTTACACCTCCCATGAAGTGGTGTGATAGCCTGTCAAAACTGAAGTGCCAGTGTGTTCCTTTTATCCCTGAGGAGACAATATTGGCAATAGAGACTTCCTGAGGCAAAAAGTAATACAGTTAGAAACACATTTCTTCCACAAGAAAAAGAAAACAATCTCTTTTCTGCCAGCCAAATGGTCTATGATTTTTCCTCTCATTCTCTTGTCTAGGTTCTGTGTGTACCACTCGGATTAAGACTGGGGTGGGCTATCCACAGCTAAGTGCTGTTATTGAGTGTGCAGACTCAGCACATGGCTTGAAAGGACATATCATCTCTGTAAGTAAATGCCACCTACTCTAAGGCTCCCACTGTGCAAAAGGTTGTGGAATAGGAGAATCAAACAGTCCAGTACCCTGCATGTTAAAGGCTATCTTCTGTCATCTCCAGTCGACCCCTATACTAGGTGGAGATTTAAATATAAAGAAATGAACTCCCTGTAATGTTTAAAAAGAGCTGGGCATCTCTTGTTTGCACCTTTGGAAAGCTGCTTCTTGCTCCCTGAATGCAATAAGCACCTCTGTGAACAGAATAGGAAGCTTGATACTGTTTTCACATTGAAACGAACAGTAATTCCTCTGAAATATTTCTGAAAAAAGAGTAAACAGGAACATGGCTTTTCCCAGAGAGTGGGACTGGGCCATGCAGGCAGTAGAGGGGAGTACAGAGTAAAGCAATGTGAGCCCGTTGTTGTCCGGGTAGCTGGGTTGATTCAGACAGCGTCCTCGGTGCAGGAGCAGGAGTGTTCCAGAGGTGTCTCTGTTGAGCAAAGCCGGCACATGAGCCACTTACATTCTTAAAATATTCTGGGGAAATAATGCTCCAGTGGGGAAAGAAGAGCATGTATCTGTATTGCCTGCAAATGGTTGTTTCTGCCCTACCAGCAAGACCAGATGCACCTCACACAGAAAAAGTAAGCACGGCCTGAGACTGAGCTACACTGCAGCCTACAGCACCAAAGGTCCTGTGTGCTTCTGCATGCCAGATAGTGTGCCCCTGTCTGTGTCCGGCTTGTAGAGCCTCTCTGCAGGCTGTCTGTGAGGTTGCTGGTAACCAGGAAGGTACAGGTGCTAGCCAGCCCGCTGTCCTCACAGGTAGAGGCCACACACAGAATTTTAGATTTACAGACAAGTGAAATCACTGGAAGTCCCTGATTTGTCTGACCCAGTTGTGACTAGAATCCATGTGAGGAAGTGGGTATGTTGTGGTGTTAAGGAGGGAAGAGCAGAACGGACTGACTGTGGATGGGCAAAGGGTTGAGCTGTATTTCTTGAAGCCATGTGTATAATGGAGCAGGAAAACAACTATGTGTTACAATTGGATCTCTCTTGCTATTTATTGTTATTGTTAATGCATATGTATTCCCTCCTCTCCATGGCTCCTATATATATGAATTTTACAGGGGAAAAAAAGAAGCAAAGCAGAGTGTGATTTTATGACTTGGGCAGTATTACAAATGTTTATCTCTTATACTAGTAGACAGCAGAACATGTGTGTAATCGAGCATGAAAGACTGACTCGTTACTATGAAGGCTGGATAACTATAGGTGTCATCCTAGCAGTGGTGCTCAGAGACCCATCCTAGTTTTGCAATAATCATTTTCTGCTAGCAACCTTCAGAAAAACATTATTACCCTGATTTTACAAGAACACAGGGAGTGTGTATTTAGAGTGCTGAAACATGAGGCTGTTTTACAGTATTGCTCCTCTCCTTTCCTGCTTTGGGGATGAATCAATTCCTGACCTGCTTAAGTCATGTTGGCTTTTATGTGCCCACACCTGTCAACCCCTTGCCATTACAGGGGGAGTATAGGAGGGCAATTTAATACGTCTGCTACAACAGCTGGGCCAAGATAATTACCTTCAGCTATAACCACTATAGCTCTTGTCACTCAAGCTAAGGAGACTAAAGCTAGGGAGAAGATACTATGTTTGAATTCTGTAGCATTCAGTTAGGTACTGGCGTGTTTATTGGGGAGAGAAAAGGCTGGACTGAATGGTCACTGCCAGAGCTCTGGCAGGAGTATCACAAAAGAGAGATATCCTTCTGAGGAAAAAACACCTTATGGGAGCAAGCCTAAGTATATAATTTGGTCTAGTGGCAGCAAGCATACATGGCATCCCTCACGATGTCTCATTACTGTAGCTATGTAGATTCAGGAAGGGGCATAGCGTACCTGAGCCAAAAGACCTCTACAAGCAGAGTATTACCACAGCTATCTACATCAGTTTGGCAGGAGAAAATATGTCCGGCAGTTTTTCTTGTTACATTGAAGTATCAGGAAGGATGTGAAAACATTCAAAGCCTACCAGCTATCTTCATGTATGTTATAGCTGATAGTGTGGTATGGGTCAGTCCTTTGGGGTGCTTTCTTGCATTCACTTCCTTCTGGTGGATGTACTTCAGTACCTTCATGGAACTGCTCCTTTCTTGTTACATTGGCTCAGCCAATGTGTGAAGGGAAAGAAGCCCCACTCACAGAACAAGAAAGTGATGATGCTGACAGTGCAGGCACTGCAAGGAATACAGCATACTTGAAGCCCATTCTTCAGTAGCTCTGCTAGGAGGGCAGCACAAACTGAGATTTTAAATTTTTGTATTACTGGAGCAATCGTGTGTGGTGTTTGGAGCTGATACACTGACAAAGAAGGTGACAATTTTTAGGCAAACGTGGTAGTCCAAGTGAACACCTGGTGTCTCTCTAGAGTCACTTATACAGAGAAAGGGGAGGTGAAATTGCACCAGTTAGTTTCCTCATGCTAAATTATCTTTAAGACTCAAAGCTCACCTCAGAAATGAATGTTTCATGACTCACTGAAAGAAGAGAGGAAACCCTGTCTTAAGACAGAGGCGCTGTTTCTGTCCCATGCTGTTTGTCTGGCCGCCAGTAGTCTCAATTTTCGTCCTTGCCAATCCATTGGCCTTGAGAAAGTACAGTGGTGAGTTACAGCAGAGGGGGCATTGAGCAGGGGAGCGCCTTCAGAAGTGGCCTGCTTGAGATAAAGTTTCTGTTTCTTGTAGGTCAGAGAACTACTCGGCTGGATAGAGAGGCAGTCGCATAGTCTAGTAAGCCAGCAATGCAGGGAATGGAAAGCAGCCTTGCATGTGCCCTCTCACATTTGGCTATCATTTGAGAGAGATCCCTTTTTCTCCTTCAGTTTGTCTGGGTGATGGGCCACCAGCATTCAGTGAAAAGGGTGACTAAGGGGTTCTTCATCCAGCTACTGCCATACCATCTCTTCCTCCATACAGAACACGTTCCACACAGAAATATGCCCAGCATATGCAGTTCAGAATAAATCACCATATGTATTGTTTCTAGTGCTGTATATGCCACATACTTTATATGTCTTGTGCATAATAAATAGCTATGTGTTTGCTGATACTGTAGGAAGGGTTGGTTGTACAGAAAGGTTGCTTGAAACATATAAATAGTAGTTATAAACTTGTTATTATAAGTTGCATGTAATATTTAATAGTCAACCAGTTAATACTGGTTTTCCATACTGAATTTCTTTTCCTCAGCCTATATTTTGTTATTGTAAGATGGTTTCTCTCTTCTGAGAACAGGACTGGGGAGAATAATGGGGTATTTTTAACCATGTTAAAATAATTCTATTGACTGGAAAGCTGTTTTCCCCTCTCCTTCAGCTTAGAACCCAGTTTGTCTCAGAATCATGCCCTCTACGGGCCCCATGGCCACCTTTTCCCATAGGCTAACATCAAAAGAAAGCCAGTTCTCCTGAGTTTGCACTGGGTTTTGTACAGATACATTTCCCCAGGGCTCTGAGGTAGATCCTGAGCCTGCAAGGTCTTCTGCGACTGAAGCCCAGGAGTTCTACAAGTTATTTTGAGTCCTGTTGGGACAACTGAACTGCAAGGGGGGTGCTTCACAGACAACGCTGCAGAAGCACAGTCATTAGTTTCTAAACAGAGCACTTGAGTTTTCACATGGAGTGAAGTGGTTCAACGTGTATAGCTTTATTATATAGCATCCTCTGGCATAACTGGTTAGTAAGTCCCTTTTTCGTTTCCCTTTCTGTGAATCATTAAATTTACCTGCTAATGTGGAGACATCTACAGATAAAGAAGTGCTGTGAATCATCATCGTCGGGTCCTTTTATCTTAAATAGTAACTCATGAGCTTTTGGGAAAGTCTCTTATCTGCTCAGCATTTTGTAATTTGGTGACATTCAAAGTGATGCTTTTTGAAGCCGATGATTAATGATTACACACTAAGGCCCCCATCCCTATAGTACTTCTGAAAGCATAAAGCCTCCATCACTGCCACTACTGGGTCAGTTATAAAGGTCAGATGTTGAGCCACCCAACAAGAGCAGACTGAAACCCATCTACCCGAGAGCATTCATAACCAGCCTGTCACAGACAGTAAGAATAAGGCAAATTCCTGACACTACTCTTTGAAGATTATTAGACCACTCTTTCTACCTCGTCTTTTCCTCCCCTGACACATGCACACATGCTCACACTCTCCTCCAGGTTCTGACAGACTTGTCAGAGGGAAAAAATTGCACAAGCAGAGCCCTTAAGAGGAGAGAGAGATTCAGCTGTCAGCCCAGCACTCTTTTCTGGAGCTGACAGCAAGAGAGTCTAGCTTAACAAAAGGCATAATGTGCTAGAGGTTATCAGCAAATGGAATAAAAGCCTTTAAAGTTCTACCAGGTGCTGTTTGCCATTTGAAAAGTCATTGACTTTTGGATCCACCTGCTCAGTTTGTGTCTAAATCCTTCTCTGCACACGGAGAGGTTCTAACACTCAGCCTCACGGCCAGCTGCTTGCCAAAGCCAGCTCTAAAATGGCTGATGGTGGGGGTGTCCGGCTGTGCACACAGGCATGTGCTTCTGCCAGGAGGGAGGTGAAACACAATGAAGTAACCAGACAGCCTGAGGAGTGGTTTCAAAAGGGAAAAGCTGTTGGCCGTCTGCAAGGGACCCTGATCATCAAAGGAATGGGGAGCCCTCTTTGCACGCTGTGTAGGAGGATCTTTCATCTGATGCTCAGACCTTTACAAAACCTAAAGATTCACAGCACAAGATGAACTCTGCTATGTGCCATTCCTTTTTTGACAGCCCAGTCACACATAGACAACTTCCCTCCCCTCAGCCAAAACGCCATCATCAGCCACTTACTCACTCTGCACTGAAACTGAAATGCATGGGTCTAAAATGCCACAGATCTCAAAGTGCTGTTGTTTCTTCACCAAACCCATAGCAAACAGTGAGGAGTACGGTTCATTTTCACTTAACCAAGATTAGATTACCCCATTTGCTTAGAGATTATCAGATCAAAATCCAACATAGCTGATGGCATATTTCCTCACCCCTCCCACTGTGACCTTTTAATGTATTGTAAACTGCTGAGAAAGTTATTTTAAATGTCTTTGGTGGTTTAAGGTTAGGGGTTTGTGGTACCTCTGCATTGCACAGCCTTAGTTTAAAATGGCAGAGAATAATTCAGATCATCAAGAGGAGGTTTTGTTTTCCAGCTTCTGGGATGTAGGAAATTGCAGTCAGGAATTTGCATTGCTGCTGTTACTAGTGGTATCACTGGTAGATTATGTGGTAGAGTAAATGTGCCTAAAGAAGGAAAGCAATAGAAAGGATAACATGCATTCCCTAAGAACTCAGCCGAGATGATGCATACCGGTGATGCATAGTCAGCTCTTGACACGCTGCTCCTCAACAGGGGCCATTCTGCTGCAGGTCTCGGAGGGCCAGTGCTCACTGGGTCCCTGCCTGAGCTCACTGGCACTCACTGTTGACTTTTCTTTGCGCAGGACGGAGGCTGCAGCTGCCCAGGAGATGTCGCCAAAGCGTTTGGTAAGGACAGCGTGTCGTGCCGCCCGTTATACCCCGCGTATCTCCAGCACCGTCAGCACTGATGTAGAAGTCAATTTGACCCGGAATGTGTAATCAGCAGTAGGTTGCGTTTGTCCCTGTGGGTGACTCCAGTGAAATTAATGCACCAGACATGAGTTTGCTCTTTGGACCAGACAGTTCAAATTCTGCAGTGCAAAACGTTCAGTGGTCGAAGTCCTATTTAGAAACTATCTGCCAGGTGTGCATGGGATACAGCCACTGGGACAGGAATACAAAGAAAACTGATAAGGGTTTCTTCTGAGTAGGGTTCAAAGATGCCTGCAACATTGCCAGAGCCAGCTGACCTGGGCCTTGAATGGATGAGAAGATGGTGGAATGTGTGTTGGACAAAAGAACAAAGCAAAAAGGCAGGCCAGATCCCTGGAGATGTTCTTGGGATCAGCTGTCCACTTGAAGAGATGAGATTTTATTTATGCTGTATCCCCTAGAGCCGAGCAGATGTCTAAAACATCTAAGTTAATAATTAACAGATTTTGCTCTCATGCCAATAGCTTCAGTGAATTGCACCAACTCTTGCTGATAGAAAAGATAATTTAATCTGAGAGTTCTGTTGGGCATGAAAGTTACATTTGGGGTGTGTGTGTCAAGGTCAGGATTGTCACTTAGCCATAATCTTGTTACCACAGTGTATGTGAACCAGGTGCTAAATGTGTCCTAGGCTGAGAGGATATTTATAGACATTCCCCCTGCACCCCCCTCCCACCCCCCAAATGCCAGACCCTTCAGAGAAGTCACAGTGGGGTAGTACATGAAATACAGTGGGGTAACACAGTGTCTCACTGGGATCTCAGTGTAGTATGATACAAGAGATAGCACATTATGATACAGCGTGTCTGCTTGGCAGGAAGCTTTGCAAGTATGGAAAGCATGGGCAGGCCTAAACTCAGATTACAGACCTGCCAAGAAAAACTCTGGGCCTCCAGGAAAGGTTGAAATCAAAATCTGTCTTCTAAGTTTGCAGACAGCTCCTGTTTTTAGACAGGTCAGATGACAAGGAAGGCTTAATTAGAGAATTTTAAGCACAGCCGTGGAGTGATTGCTACCAGCAAGGAATCTGCTCAGTCACAGGATTTCACATCTCCCTTGTGTTACCCAGTGGGTGATGTGACATGGGGAATAGATACTTCCAGTTGGGTGATTCTGACATAGCTGAACAGCAGCATCCACCCTCTTTGACAACAAGATTGTATTAAAAAAACACCCAGCCTCTCCTCTGCCCAACCCACCCTGACATCGTACTGCGTGCAGTGAGTCCAGTGTTCTGCCTGACTTTATCTGGCTCCGCGGCTCGCCTGGTTCTTGCTGGCGTTGTCCTTGGGAGCTTGTGAACTGAGATTGCAACCTCACTGCATTCCCAGCTGCCTGAGCAGAAGCCTGGCTCATGGAAAAGGTCTTTCTTCAACAAGAGCATTTCCAGGAGTTAGAACAACAGGAAACGACTTCAAAGTGTTTAAAATGTTTTCCTTTGTTGTTTGTAGTAAGTCTGAAAGGTCCTTCTAGTCCCTTTGGGCTAACTGAACAGAACTTGCTTGAAACCTGTGAAAGGACAGATTCTGGCCTTGCTGATTGTCAGGAGGTGCTAGGATTCACAGTGGTATGTGTTTGCAGGCTACCACAGCTTGTCCTGGGATGGAGGAGCAGCAGGAAATTGAGATGATACCAGTAGTAGTTCTACTGTGACAGCAGCCCAGACAGATCACTCTGACCCATGTGTCACAGGTACAGGGCTGAAACTGCTAAGAGATTACCCTGAGACAATAAACTTACCATATCTGGTTATGTATTGTTGAGGTAGACACACTGTGGACACCTGACTAGCTGGAGCCAGGTGTGCATTTGTCAAAGGTGGGTGGCAATATAAGCTTCTAGATAACATTATTCCTATCAGTGTTTATTGAACACTATTGAGGTGGTTTGCTGGGCATGGAGGCTATTTTCTAATTTACAAGGCAAAACGTTGATACTGACAGTGGATTGTCTAGCACAGACCTCCCTGCTTGCTGGGAGCCTCTCGGTGTGCAGGAGTTACATAAACACAGATAGGTGAGACCAGGCAGTAGAAGACTCAGGTGCACAATTTCTGGGGATGGAGGCCCGGACAAAGCATAGACAAGAGAACTTTGGGTTGAAGTGATTATACCATCTCTTTGTGGTGGATCAACGTAAAGTTCTTATGAAAGGGATGTTGAGGTCTTAATTATAAAATAGTGATGAATCAAAAGCCATTTGACTCATAAAAAGTGTCAGTGAGTCCTAGACATGAAGACTAGCATCAACAAATGGCTAAAGATGGGAGTGGAGGAGGCAGGCTCATGGGAACAGAAGAGTAGAGTGGATTGAGGGCAAGTGAAGAACTGGGAAGAACCATAATGAAGATGCTGAGAATCTTTACAAGTAGAAACTGACAGCATTGACTGGTGTCAAGAGTCAGAGGCAGACCAGGCATTTTGGCAGAAGGGAAACAAAGTAGAAGCCTATTAAAAAAGGCAAGGAGCAGAGAAGCACTGAAGGTGGGGGACAAAAATGCTGAGAGCAAGAGAAACTTTGGAAGAGACTGATGGAATTCTAGAACTGCTGGATGGGAACCTAGTAAGCTATTGCTGCCATGTAGGTATTGGAGATGATAATAGAAAACATGGAGGTTGATCAGGAGGAAAAGAGGTCTTTTGATACAGGAATGAGAGCATGAAAGCACTTTGCATTGGCCTCTCAGATGGTTCACATAACTACACCCTTGGAAAGGCTGATAACATGAACACATTTCTCAGAATGCCCCAGGGAAGCACTACTATCTCCTTTTTAAAGATGAGAAGTCAAAGCACAGAAATACTAAGTTCAATTGCCTGGGGTCACATATATTTTTGTGACACAGCCAGGAACAGAATGTGCCTTTTGAATCCTACGCCAGCATCTTTAACACAATACTGCTGTTCCTTACAGCAGTGGTGAGAAGAGATAGAGGAGCAGGGAAGAAAAAGGAAGGAAAAACTATGTGGAAAAGTCAACTGAGGACATACACGGTTCTAAAATATACCTGACAGATCATACTGAGGGGTTTTTTTTTCCTGTTTTCAGTATCTGTGTGTGTACTACTGTTGCAAAGGCTTGCTGGCTCAGCTGGAGATCAGGTGAATGTAGATTCCAGAGCCAGCCATGGTCCAGGCAGACTTACTCTGCATCTGCCTGGAGGTCTGCCCAGGCTACAAATCCAGGCTGACTCCAGCTGAATTTGTGCAGAGCCAATCTGGTTATCAGTAACTTGTATTATCGGGCATACAAAAGACCTCTGAGGGATTCCATCCAGATCCAGCAGAACTGAGTAAGTGCAAGGTTGAGTTGGCATCAGTGCACATCTTCTGCAGTGGCTTGAAACAGAAGGCACTGTGAAACGTGAATGAGCAACATCAGCCCAGACACAGTTCAGACCTCAAGGGGAAGTCAGTACATCAGAGTAGCCTTGTGTAGAAACAGGGTGAGTCTGTCAAACTCTGAGCGAGCTACTGGGATGCTTGTATGCAACATACCTCCTCTAGAGGGTTGTTTCCAGTCCCTGACAACCTAAAATAATGGTGTGCTGTCTGTCTGTACTTGAAAATGAGAGACTGCAGCTGGGTGTTACAGGCATCACCAGTACTTCGGTCATGCAAAGAAACATGCATAAGGAAAGAAAGACCCTGCTAAAAACTACATCTTCCTGGCTAAAGGTTAGCTGGTAGAAAAGTAGTGGAACAGACCTGAAACTTTCAGACATCTTTGCAACGCTGAAGCAGGGTGGAAAGTTCTGGAGAGCACTGGAAAAGTATGTTAAATACAGGCTCGTCATTCCTGGAGCTGTTTGTGGGGCAGTAAGCATGTGTTATTCCAATGTTTAGACGTGCTGTGTCTGCTGTAATGCAGCTCCTCCTCTGGAAGAGCTTGATGAATGATGTTGGTTTGTGAAAGTTACTCAAGTTGGATGAGTTTCAACCCTGTAATTCAAAGTTACTTGCTTTCCTCCCAAAATATGCAGTCGAAAGAAAATAAATAGATACTTAAGTTCACAGGAACCAAACTTCTGTGATTCTGAAGCACAGATTTCATGTGACTGTTTTGCATTAATTATTTGGAGGCTGTGAGACCCACAAACAGAGACAGGACTAGAACTGGAGATCAGGGGATGGTATTGACAAGGCAGAGTCCAGAGTGTCCTTCGGCAGACTTCTTTAAATACCCTCTGTGAAACCTTGACCCTCCATCGGTCCCTCCTTCCTCATTTTTATTTCTACCCACAAAGATGAGATCAAGTAGACTTTTTTGCAAAGGAGGAGCAAGGTTGTGCCAGGTAACAACGGGAGCTCCCCACCAGTAATTGAGAATGTCTTAAAGGATGAGCATTCCCTACGTTTTTGGCAGGTTAATAGTAGTTTCAGACATGAGTCAAACTGAGGCTTTAAAACTCAGCCATCTGAAACAAGAGAGCTCAGGAAAAATCTGCCAGGTAGCTGGCATGATAGGACACCTGAATGGGTGCCCAGCTATAAATATTGCTTGTGATGTGCTCAGCAGTTTTGCACTAGCCTCATTTTGAACATTCCTTTACCACGGACGTACTGTTCCTTTCAAACCACAACCAGGCAGAGGGAGGTGAGGCCGGGGAGCAGTTGGGTGCTCTGCTCCCAGACACTGCTGCTGCCTCTGCTCTTTGGCAGAGGCATGGAGGGAGGGAACTGGCTTTTATAAATCTCTGCACACTCCACGGTTGTCTTGTATTCTAAGATGAAAATACTCTGATACACAGGTTTGTCTACAGAACTTTTAAAGAGATGGCAGCAGCTGAGTAGATCTGCTGATGATTTCACTTACTCTTCAGATTTCAGTCCACTGCTTTTGTTTGGATAGTGACAGAGATCAGAGTAAATCCTAGTGCCAGACTTACCTAGCCTGGGATCTTCCCAGAGTTCTGAGTTGTTCCTACGGGCATGGGGTACGTTCAGGCTCATCTGCTTTCTACAAAGTGAGGCTTAGAGCCCTGTTCTTCTGCCAGTTCTGGGAAGAAGCTGGGCAGAGGGAGGCCTGTTCTGACACATGTAGAAGAAGTAGAGTCTGAACAGGAAAATGCTTTGTTTTGGGGATTGGTCACCATAGGCTCGTGAATGAGTAAAAGCCAGACTTTTGCTAGCAAGACATGCTTGCAAGCAGATATGCCAAAATATCACAGGAGGAGCTGCTGGTGGAATAGTTCCAGCCCAGTTGGAAATACTGGAAATCACAGTATGAAATCAAGAGTGATTCCAAAAACCTTCCTGATCTTACTCACAGTGGAATTGATTTCTTATTTGCAAAGCCAGGGGAGATGGACAGACTGGACAGGCATGATTGAGTGTTCAGTGTTGTTATTCAGTATCTGTAACATATTTAGGAGTAGTAGCTATTGCTTAGACCTCCTTTTTGGTGCATGCTGAGAACCACAGAACCCAGGAGTGGTGGTCGTTGGGCCCGAGTCCATAAATAACAGGAACACCATGCAGACCCATCCATATCTCTTTGACAAGGGATTGCCCAGGCCTTCACTGAACACAAGTGGCTGATGGACTTGAAAACTCCATTAGAAAATCTGCTTGGTTTATGTCAGTGTTGAGAGGAGTATATTACATTCATGAGTGTGCCTTCTTTCAGGGTACATTTCCACTCACAGCTTGTAGCCTTGAAAGGCCCTGAAATAGGAGCTGTCCTGTCATTTATACAATATTAAGCTCAACTGGTCCCAGCCCTGTGATTACAGTTTCTCAGTACTGCAGTCACATTATTAATTAATAAGGAACTGTGCTCAGATTATGAAGGGTTAAAACTGAATTTGAAAATAAAGAGTGTGGGTGGAGTAGAATAATCTATATCTTTGTCATCACAACAGAAAAGCATTCTTACCATTTGAAATACCAGAGAAGGACAATTCAGCATGTGTCAGCTCTTCAGTAAAGCATTTCTTCCAAGTTTGCTGCATCTATTATGGAGGGGACTCTCTGTACCAAACTATTTAGGTCTGGCTATTGTTTTTGGAGGCCACTGTGTTCCTGCTCTGGTTTTCACCCTCTTCTCCTCTCCCTGCTTTCTTACATGTCACTTCGCTGATCACAGGAGCCGGTGCTGATTTTGTCATGCTTGGAGGGATGTTTGCAGGCCATGACCAGTGTGCTGGAGAGATTATGGAGAAGAATGGCAAGAAGGTGAAACTCTTCTATGGAATGAGCTCTGATACGGCCATGAAGAAGCATGCAGGAGGGGTTGCTGAATACAGGTATGAATTCCACACAGGAGCAGTTGCAGTCAGCCATCCATCCAGTCACTTCTGGAGAGAAATGGCACAAAAGGCACCTGCTGGAAACAGGCCTGTGCCTCTATTCCTGATTAAGAAGCTGTTACCAACACTTATGGCAGTAGATCATGTGGGAGGGGTGACATCAAGGGGGAGAGAGGGAGAAGGAGCTGGGGGTGGCTAGCTGAGAGCAGCCATGTTCACTCAGTTGCAGCCTGTGCAGTGTTCTGTCACTGCAGCATTAGTTGCATGGCCTGAGAAGTCATCAGTTCTGACTTAGAGGTCTCTTGGGATGTATATGAATTAAGTGCTGTAACATGGCATACCAGGCTGCAGTTTGTGGCCCTCTTTTTGTCCAGGTTGGGTTTCCTGGTGGTGTCTGGCTTCCCAGCTGTACATGTGCTCCCTTCTGTTTGCAAAAAACGAATCAGTGAAGCTCAGCTGGGGTTTCCCCAGAACACACTTGAGTTACAGCTCTGACGCTGATGAGGGCCCAGGATCCCCAAGACACTCTGTCACAGGTGGCAGCCCCAGGACTACCTCCTGTGTTTGTTGGGTAGTCTTCTCAGGCAGCACAATCCTGCACATTTCCCACCCCTTTTTGGATGACAGAGCAACAGAGTAGCCCCTGATCTTGCAGTATTCCAGGAGCTTGTGTTTTGAGCTAAAATCCTCAGGGTAGATGAAAGGACAACAGGTTTTAGAAAGGAATCTCTTGTCCATTGATATTTTACTCCAGGAAGTGATGAGAACTCTGACTTTCAAAAAAGCAGGTGACCCCAGAAAACGTGTTTTTTCCCTTTTGAGTGGCAGGTACAGTCATGCCCCTTGGTTTTGCACACTTCATTAGGGAATGCTTCCAGTCTTAGAGTATACACTGGTTTACTGAGGAGTCCCTTTTGATTCTTCTCCTCTGCTGGGGTAGGTAAAGGCTCTGGTCCCATCTGGTAAACTGCTGCTAGTTAGAGTTTTGGAGCCAGTGACCTTACCTACTGTTCCAGACATTCAAGACTGATGGGTTCTGTTGGCCTCATCTGCTGCCATGGGGAAGAGCTGCAGCACTGTGATGGTGACAGTGCAGAATGTAAAGCAGAATGGGATCCACAAAACAAAACAGAATTCTCACTTTGATGCTGATAGGACCATGACAATCCCAGACATCATGCTAAACAGAAAGCACCTTTGATTCCACCTGCTGCCCTCCATTCTGACATTGGCCTTTATGGTGGCTTTTGTCTGCCACTTCTGAAGAGTTTAAATGCACCATGAAAATGTGCACTGGTTTGCCTAGCACTTCACAAAGTTGTAAGATACCACCTACTTCAGAGCATTTACACCTGTCTCCTTTGGCCTGAGTCATAGAATTATGAAATAGTTTGGATTGAAGAGACCTTTAAAGGTTACCTAGTCCAGCCCCCCTGCAGTAAGCAGGGACATCTTCAACCAGGAGCCCCATCCAACCTGGTCTTGAGTGTTTCCAGGGCATCTACTGCCTCTCTGGGCAACCTCTTCCCAGAGTTTCAACCACCATCACTGTAAAAAAGGTCATCCTTATATCCAGTCTGATTTTACCATCTTTTAGTTTAAGACACTGCCCCTTGTCCCTGCTAAAGAGCTCATCCTCATCTTTCTTATAAGCCCCCTTTAGGTACTGGAAGGCTGCTATAAGGTCTTCCCAGAGCCTTCTCCAGGCTGAACAAGCCCACTTCTCTCAGCCTGTCTTCATAGGAGAGGTGCTCCAGCCCTCTGATCATCTTCATGCCCCCCTGACTACAGCAGGACAATGTCTTTCTTGTACTGAGGGCCCCAGAGCTGGACAGAGTAGTCCGGGTGAGGTCTCATGAGAGTAAAGGGAGAGAGTCACCTCCCTTGACCTGCTGGTCATGCTTCTTTTGATGCAGCCCAGGACACAGTTGGCTTTCTGAGCTGCAGGTGTGCTTTGCTGGCGCATGTGGAGCTTCTTGTTCACCAACACCCCCACGTCCTTCTCATTAGGGCTGCTCTCAATCCCTTCATCCCCCAGCCTGTATTGATACTGAGGGTTGCCCCAACTCATGTGCAGGACCTTGCACTAGGCCTAGTTGAACCTCATGATGATCACATGGGCCCACATCCCAAAGCTTGTCCATGCCCCTCTGGATGGCATCCCTTCCCTTGGGTGTGTCAGCTGCACCACTTGGCTTGGTGTTGAGTGCTAACTTGCTGAGGGTGCACTCAGTTCTGCTGTTTCATTGGTAAGATACTGAACTATTTTGAGCTCCTAGACTAATGGAGACGAGGGAAGGCTACAGGTAGACACTGCATGAGAAACCTGGAGGCAAATGAAGTCATCAGCTTTCCTGCTCTGGCAGAAAACCCAGGCTCATTAAAAGTGAAGCCTCTGTGAAAACAGGGGAGCAGAAACAGCTTGTGGACGCTGCACTTACCCGATAGTCTGTGCCTACTGCACACAGTCTGGCTCGCTACTACTTTTGGAGGAAGACTTCTGAGAAGAAAATCCGTTGGACATGGGGATGAGAGATGATGGTAAAGAGCTTTTCAAGGGCAGAAAAACTTGTGATGAGTTTTGGCAAGTTTTTGTAGGAAACAAAAAGATATTTCTAAACAAGCAAAAATACACAGTGAATACTGTAGTTTGAGGAGACCATGTATATCCTGGCAGCTTCTTAAAGCCAGGATTTTTCTGCACTTAATAGGAGGAGATGTTTACCTTCTGCCTCAGGAGGATGTGAGTGGAGTGTCCCCTTCCTACTTTACCTGAGCCCATGTACCTCTTTCTGGGGCTCAGGTGAGACGCTAGTGAAGAGTGTGCAAGGGTGGGCTTGTTTTGGTTTATTTTGTTTGTTTTTTAAAATCTCATATGGGGCTGCATCTGTACCAGTTAAAAGCGTGACTCTCTGCAGGACATCAGGTTCCACTGAGGACAACCAGTGGATTGCCTGGGGGATCAATGCTTTCCACCTGGCTGACCTGCAAGGCTGTTTTGGCACTGCAGGTTCAGTGTGATTTTGCATTCATGTGTAACTGTGAATTTGTAGAAGAAAGAGCAGCACAAGAGTCCATCTGCATCTGAGACAAACTGAAATGATGTACCAGAATGATGTGCTGCATACCTCTGAGCTTTGATTCACTTGAGTTCATTTGCCAGTTCCTAGAAGCAATGTACAGTTTGGGGGCTTTTCTTTTTGTCTTCCAGTGAATCCACTGGTCCTCAAAACCTCTGAACAAGTGGGCTGAGTGGACAGCACTGGTAATCACCTCATAATTTAAAAGTGACATCTGCCAGTTACACAGAGGTGCTGGCAACCATTTATCTGTACTTACTGTCCTTTGCTACCCTGTGCTTGTGTCAGCTGGAGTGTGGGAAAGGCCTGATGCTGGTCAGGCGTGTAGTTAATGGCAGCTCCCTGAGAGGTCACAGAGCAGCCCAAGCATGTAGCGTGGACCTCAGTGCAGTGTAGTCATTCAGGGTCTGGCCACCACTACACAGATTCTGCTTGGTCCATAGCTTCCTTTACATCCTGATCTTAGAGTCCCTGGGGATCAAGTTCTAAAACCTCAGCAACAAGGGAGTGACAGCATGATCTGAAATTTGTAGTCTCTGTTGAGATACTGCCTTTTTGTGCCACGAATAGTAAGATGGGAGGAGCTCCCCAGTCTCCTGCTGGCTACCACAGCTCCAGAGATACAATCTGTAAGCCGTGGCTGCTAACCGTGAAGGAGACGATTCTCATCTAGTTGAGATGACGCAGAACGGACCACCCACACCTGCCTCAGTCAGGGTCTTGCTTGGCCTGTCACAGCATGAGGGTCACCACGGTTTAAAACCAGCAGCTCTTAGTTACCTGGCACTGTAAATGTTACAGGTAGCTCATTCAGTCACTTACTAGTTCAGTGTAAGAACCAAAAGGGTTCTAAGCCAGCAGTTGAGATGCTGGATACCCCAAACAGATCAAGTCAGTGGGACTTCTTGATATGCATTTTAAAAGCCCAGCTGTAAGCCTGTATCAGTGACCCCCCCAATAAGCTGTTCTGCCTTAAAAGATCCTGAGCATTCAGGGTGTTTTATTCAAGCAGTGGGGAGCAGAGTGTGCTCAGCCACCCGCAGAATCAGACTACTTGTCACTTCATCTTCTCAAAGTTACACATTTTAGCTGGAGAACCTGAGCCTCCAGCAAACAGTTAAATTAACATTGACAGGTATGGTGAGACGGCTGTAGCAAGGAATAGAGTTGTGAGAGTAATTGTTTTTGTAATGAGTATGTCAAGTTGATCCCATTTAATTTTGTATGAAATCTGTGTACCCGCTTTCATAACTTCTGTGTCATTTATATATTGGTTTACTTTTACATTTTTATCTCCTTCCACGAGGAACATGGATCAGAGCTGGGAATTTCTGAAAGGCAATTATTAAGTTCCTTTTATAGGAGAAAAGGAATAAGGCAGGCAGGAACAGAGACTGCACACAGTACTGTTCAGTTAGAGCCACTTGCTTTTGTTAACCCTTCTGAGATTGCACTGGGTTTGTGTGAACGATGCAGTCCTGCTGTGGTCACTCAGCAATTCACAGCTGCTACTAAGCTGTGTTTTGACTCTTCATGCTATAACTGTAGGGTGGAATTTGGGCCACAGAGACAGAACAGCACCAGCAGCTGGCTGCTACATACTGTAGCACCCATCAGACCCTGTGCCAGAAGAGTAAAGCAGATAGTTGTCCCTTTCTGTTCAGGTGCGGTGGCCCGCGAGAGGCTCGGAGTGTGTGCTGAGCGCTGCTGAGCACCCCTTTCCCAGCTGCCAGGAGTTGCAGCTGCTCGCCTGCACCTTGTGTTTCTGAGGAAGGGTTAGGGTCGGGTTGTAACTCCAGGAGAGACGTGAGAGCGGCAGACCCCTCAGCAGTTGTTGCAGACTTGCTTGTGCCCCTCTGCCAGTTGTGCCAGCTTTTATGATGCCCCTTGTGATCTGTGCGTGGCCTGCGTGCAAGCATTCATTGCTGGCAACACAGCCTCAGCCTGGGGACTTTTTACTTCATTTAATTTATTGCCAACTAACACAAACTTCTAAACACTGTTGGGTAATTAAACAAATACATAAGTAAACATCTTTCCTCTCCCCCTTTTTCAGACACCTCTCTTCACCCCACCAGGTCTCAGCTCCCCTTAATTTTGCCAAGGTCACACTCTGTCCCAACTCCTTCGGCAGGGAAGGGTGTGGCATAGGACCTTGTGGTAATGGTTTCTGCCTGTCACTCCACTGTCTTACTGTGCCTGCTCCATCACGGGTTGCCCACGCAGTCCCTTTGTGTCTGTCCTTGCTGTGGCATGGGTCACCCAGGGACTACTGTCCCTTTGGGAGTGCATGTTTGGCACAGACTACCACCTTTTGAGAGCACATCTCCAGCTGCACATCTCCTTAGGCGTGTCCAGGTGTGTCTCCTTTCCCAGTGGTTGCTGCTGTTTCTTAAATTCAGTTGGGCAGAACTGTCACGTGCTCCTGTGACTGGCTGAAGTTTCGATGGCTCACGGTGTTTTCAGATGGTCCCATCGCTGTGACTGGCATGAAGCAGATCATGTCTTTCTCCCACACAGGTCACACCGGCAGCCCTTGCTACCCAGAGTCTACCCTCCGTGCCCAACACATCACCCGTGCAGCAGCTGGGTGCATGTGTGAACGAACTGGGTACTCATGCATTAACAAACTGGGTGCTCATGCACATACTACCAGTGCTTGGGCATAAATTATTTGGGCATGCATGCATGAACTAATTGGATGCTTATGCAAAAATAAATTGGGCATTCGTGCATAAATTAATGGGGCACTCATGCATTAATTTATTCAGTGCTCATGCATGAACTAGTTTAGCAGTCACACAAGAACATGGCAAGCCCAGCAGTTTATAGCCTACATGGCACTCCTTACCTCTGCAAGGCACGAATCAAAGAACCCTTTGAATGTTAATCTAGTATGAACTCATTCAACGTCATCACAATGTACATCAGTTACAAACTCCACTCTTCCTCCCTCTGGACCAGACAGCAGGGATTGATTCTGGAGCAGTACATGTGCTGAACTGTCCCTCCTCCATCCTGAGCACTGCTTTAGAGGGGGTTATATACCCATGACAAGACCTTCCCCTGGACAAGACTGCAGCCGTTAACAGTGCAGCAATGTGTACATAATGCTTACTAAAATTCCACCCTCTCCCCACTGGGAACTAGATGATGGGATTCATTAGCAGAGCCTGGGCAACGTTATCTGTTACAAACTCTGCCACTTTCCCCTGGGGATTGGGGTTAACATTAACACAGCCTGAATTTATGCTCACCACAGACTTTACCCACTCATCCCCCGTCGCCAGGAATGCAGAGGTTAATATTGCAACAAGCTGAGTACATGCTTATTGCCAGCTTCACACCTTGTTTCTTCAAAACACATAGCCAAGAAAGCCCCAACAGTTTGAATATATATGTGTGTGTATACACACACACACACACACACACATCCCCTCCCCATTGCAAACTCCAGCCCTCACCCCTGTGGACCCCTATCAGCATTAACATCATTGTCATCTGAATACTTGCTACAGATTTTTAGGACTTGTCACTTCAAAATAACCCACCAGGAACGTAACAGCAGCTCGGGTTGCTCACTGTGCTTTAGCAGGAAAGCACATGATGAAGATTGTACAAGAGAAAATGAACACTGCTGTTAATGACCCCCGTAGGGTCATGAGTTCAGTAGCTGTAGGGCTTCATTTACATCCAGAAAGGGGGGTTTGGGGGGATAGTGTTCACATGCAGCAGTGCAGGTATTTCCCCTTTCAGGGAGTAGGATGACAGCACCAAACAGCTTTGCTCTCTTGGGGCTTGCTCCACAGTTGTGATGGCATTAAGTGAGCTCTGAGCTTTTTGCCGCGCTGCAGTTGCTTCACTCACAGCTCTGGAGTTCTGTCCGCCTTCCATCCTGTATTCCTCCTTTTCTTTCTGGAACATCCCTTAGTCCCAGCATGTAGGGATGGGGAGCATGGAGAATTGTCGGCCATTTTTTGACACTTCTGTCCAAAGATGAACATAAAACTAGATTTCAGGCATCTTCTATGGAGCTACTCTTCCAGCATGCTTCTCCCAGTATGGTATCTGTAGGTTACTGCTTGGCATCCCACCAGCTTATCAGCTGATAGGAGAGAAGAAGTGGCAACTGCCACTGTCAGAGCTTTGGGGCGGTGGCGTTAGATGTCTGCTAGTTTTGTAGGTTTTGGTCTCCAAAGCTTCCTAACCCCACCACAGCCACTGCAGAGGCATCTCCTGGGGCAGTGGCTGTACGTGTCCCCCATTTCTGTCATTTTGCTGTGGAATAAAACCACCACCAAGTGTTCACGCGCTCGGGAGCGGTGTGCCACCTCTGCGGGTCTGTTGAACCGCTCTAAGTGGGGCTGCCTCTGTTTGCCCTCGGCTCTCTGCTATCCAAACCCTGCAGTGCATGCCCCATGGGATCAGCCTAAGCATGAGTGAACAGGGCACTCAGCTTTGACCCAGTGGGACATTCATGCATAGAATAATGGGACTCCTCACGTGAGAGCCGAGAGGCGTGCGTGGAGGCAGCGAACCCCGCGTGCCTTGTGCAGTGCAGCACGCACAGCTCCTCACGTGCCAGGGTCTGGTAGGTAAATTTTGCCCTGGTTCCCCCAAGTCCCAGACACGTTCTGTCGCTCACAGCCTCGTGAGGGGCTTTGACTGGAGGAGGTGGGCATGGCTGAAACCCAAACTACACAATGGTAGGAGGACAACTTCTGTCCCGTGTTGTGGCCTAGGCTGCCTCATCCTGCCGGCACCAGAGCTGGAAGGAAAAGCCAGTGAAGTCCCCGCAGGGCAGGCTCTGCGACACATGGCTGAGCCCCACGTGGTGTGCTGGGTGGCAGCAGCACATGCATTTTCCATCGCTGCTCATCACAGAGTTTGTTTAAGAGTTTCAAGAAAGAGTCAATTACTCATCAGATGTAGGGAGATTAATCATGGTTCCTTATTCACATGGCATATTAACACTTCTCTTTTATTGTCTCCCTAAGGCTTTGACCTCACATTTAAACTAACAGAATGAAATATAGCCAGGCTCAGACTGAAGTACCTCCTCATAGCTTCTGTTGCTGTTAATGATTTGCAAATGGAGTCTCCAGACAGGCATGCCCTTTCTTTCTTGCATTATCCCCTAGACAGCTTGTTTAAGGGAGAAATAAATAAAGCCACTTTTACAGCAATGACAGATCCCCCCAGTGATTTTTGCCTCCATTTTGTAGGGGAGGTGGAGAGAAACCCCATCTCCCCCTCCACATTTCTCTTCGACCACCCAGCCCAAGGCCTGCCTCTCCAAAGGAGCTAGCATGTCCTGCAGAACAAAGCCTAGTGAGATCACCTGGTGATTGTGGAGCTCCACTGCAGGGGGAATTGCTAAGCGTGAGGCTGGAGAAAGCTGAAGGGGAAGGAATGAAAAATACTTGCCAGGATTCTTCAGTCCTGTAGTTCTTCAGAGGTGCTTGTGAGAGCCGTGCAGCCTGTGCTGGCATGTGCCCATACCTGGCAGTATTCATAGCACCTCTAGCTTTTTGTGGCCTTTCTGCCTGGCTCAGGCCTGTGCTAGCTCGCCTTTCAGCTTCAGGGGACAGGTCTGCAGTGGGTTTCTGTAACACATTTCCCACTCCATCTCTGCAGATTCTGGAGGATCAGGCTGGTAGGAGGAAGCTGGAACATTTCTATCTGCGTTGGTCAGGGACAGGGGACAGGAGCTGTGAGGCCTCTAGAGAGCTGTGCTGGGTGCTGCCTGCTGAGAACCAGCTCCAGTGTTTCTGTAAGTTGCCTGAGCCTGGCTGTTCTTTATACTTCAAAGCTAGCAGCTCAGGCGGTCAGATTTACCTCTCAGTGAGGCTGGAAGCTTTGCCTGCCTGTAGGCAGATGGTGGAGGGGAGATCAGGAAATACACTCATGGGATACCATGGCATCTACAAGATTGATCTCCTTTTAGTTCTCAGTACAGGTGGTGACTGGAGTTGAGGCATTTCAATGCTTGAGAGCACTAATCAGTATCAGGGAAGCAAGCAATAAAGCTGGGGAAACCTTTCTGGCATGTAGAGGATTAAGCTCCACACTGCCCCAGGAAACACACCGTGGTGTTTTGCATGTAGACATAAACGCAGTGACCGATTTCTTCTCCAGGGCTTCAGAGGGCAGAACTGTGGAGGTGCCATACAGAGGGGACGTGGAACTCACCATCCTGGACATCCTCGGGGGCTGCGCTCCACCTGCACCTACGTGGGAGCTGCCAAACTCAAGGAACTGAGCAGGAGAACGACGTTTATCCGGGTCACCCAGCAGCACAGCCAGGTCTTCTCTTAGCCTGGGACTGGGGGGCTGGAGAGAGAGGGGTGGGGGAGAGGAGCAGGAAGGGCTGCTGTTTAGTTTTGCTTTCTCCTCCATGTTGTGTTCGTGGCAAACTCTCTCAGAATGACAGTGTCATAGCCATCAGTGGGCTATGGCTGGGGTTTGGAACGGGAAGGTCATGCTATTGACACAGTGCCCTTGGTTCAAAATGCAATGGCCTCATCTTTTATTGTTGTGCCTATTTCATTTTTTAATCAACATTTCTTCACCTGTTTCCCCCTGCTCTGATAAATAGCTGCTGAAACCTTGATTGACAGGGAACTGGCTTGTACAGATATGGCTTCTAATGCCTGCACACATGCACAC
Organism: Hypotaenidia okinawae; assembly: GCA_027925045.1. NCBI lineage: Eukaryota > Metazoa > Chordata > Aves > Gruiformes > Rallidae > Hypotaenidia > Hypotaenidia okinawae. The sequence goes on from BSDF01000002.1 coordinate 68,526,188, forward strand.
ATTCCCTTTTCTGAGACTGACCTGTCAGCTGCCACCGCCTCTGGCAGTGCTCCCTCCAGAAGTTGCAGGCTGGGAGAGAAAAAGATGCAAGGAATTTTGCAGAGAAAACCAAAATCAAATTCTCCTAACCTTTGTTCTGGGAAAAGATGGGGTGCTCGTGGCACAGACGCCAGCCAGCAGAACTCCAGAGGCGGATGGTGGATGGGGTCTGGCTCATTCCTTACTGTGACAGGAAAGTGCTGGATCTCTCTCACTCTCAGTTCACAGGGCTGGTGCTGTCCCTGCCTACACCTCCCCCTGCTCAATGGACTTGCCTCCTCAGGGGAGCGGGCACTGAATGTAGCCCCCCGCCCGCCCCGACTGTGGAGGTCTTTCAGAGGAAGACCTTCAGAGCTTGCCTGCTCTTTTGTGCATGCAGTTAGTGAATTCCCCGAGTTCCTGCTTTTACCTCCTTGCTCTGAACAGATCTTTAAGGCCTTGAAACTTGGCAACAGAAACCCCACCAAGGGTGGGGGGCTCTCTGCAGCCCTCCCTGTTCCCTGGCCTGTTCCTATCCTTTAGCAAAGACGCACACGTGCCGTGCTGTGCATTGGCTGTGGCCAGGCAGATGAGGCCGGAGGGATGGGGCTCAGTGTTGGTTACTTGGCACCAATCCTTCGCAGTCCCTGACACCATGAAGAGCACACGAGAGCTTTGGGCAGGATAAGCTGTGCTGCACGACGCAGGCAGGCAGAGATGCAGTTAAAGCCTTTGCTCACAAGGCAGTAATGAATGTTTAAGGCTCTGGGTAACACTTTAATAAAGTGTAATGGCCCGCTAATTAATTGGTAAATCACAATGAAATTTCTTTGGAAATACACATTGCATCCACATGAATACCACAGCAGCTCGTTATGATAAATGATGTAAAAGTGAGCACCAATGAATTAATAATGCCTGGCCACTTACTTTAAAGTGCTGCTGAGATGGTAATGCAGCAGGAGTTACTTCAGGACTTCAGAGCCTTTCTTTCCCCTCCTGTGGGTGCCTGTGGCAACAGGCAGGCTTCCTTGGAAAAGCAGGAGCGTGATCTGGAGGAAGAGGAATAGGAAAGAGAGACTCAAGGGTCACGCCCATTGGCTGGACTGCGCACAAGGACTGGTACAGCTGACCAAACTGAGGAGCAAGTCTTAAGTCACGAACTCATCCCCGGTGATTCTGAGGTGCATGTTAGCAAAACCATGGAACATCATCCAAATAGCCTGGTATTTTAAATGTCTTCCATTTAACGTGCAGGACTTGACTTAATTGCAGTACGGAGGGTGTGGCCCCTTCCCCTGCCCTGGAGGTGACTAAGGGCCTTAATGTGAGCACAGGTGGCACTTGTGCTGGCTTTAAGGAGCATTTGCCTTGCGCTCACACCATAGAAGAGGAGCAGGCCCCAGGGATACAGGCCGGTCTCCGTGCCCTCCAGCCTGAGGTGGGACACTCAGAAGATGCCAGGCTTCTTTACACTCAGCCAGCCACGGGCCACGTTCTGCTCTTGCCTGCAGTGAGCGCGGGCAGCGCTGCTGCTCTGCATGAGTACGGCTGCAGGGCGGCACCAGCGCCGTGTTGGCTGGCGCGATGTGAGGCACACAGAGGCAGATGGACCGGAGTGGGGTTGGGCCCTCGCGGCCAGGCCTGACCGCAGCTGTCCCCACACTCGTGCCTTCATACGTGGGCAGCGCAGCAGGCCGCTGGTCTCACGCCTACCCTCACTAGCGCTTTTCTACTTCTTTTAGCTACATTTCTAAGTGGAATTGAAGAAATACATATGCATAAATATATATATATATATATATTTGTAAACTTTTTTTTTAAAAGCTCATATGCACACAGAACAGAGCAGCTTTGGGATGTGTCTACAGAACAGTTTCTCTTCCAAAGGGCAGGAGCAGAGGGCAAGGGAGGGCTGCCCCTCCACGGGTACAGCAAGCATGGAGCCTCCTGCCCGGGCAGGCTGCGCACTCTCACAGTCAGCCTGGGTCCCTTCTACACCTGCTTTCCTTCCCCTCTCAACATGCCTCTGACTGACCTGTGACTAATAGGTAATGAGGGGGCTTGGTTAATCTGAAGTTGTCCCCTGAATTCTCCAGGCTGGAAATGACATTGATGCTACGAACAGTTACTGATAAGGCTTTGACTTTGGGGAAGTTTTCTGAACAGCAGCTCTGACCATCATTTCAATAAGCAGCAGGTTTCCTTTCTATTTCATTTTCTCCTTCTCTCTCCAAAGTGAGCAGGAGAGAGACATTGGCTGCGGAAAGGCTGAACTGGTGGCATGTCTGCATCTCACCCTAAGTTAGGTATAGGTTTTGTTCAGGGATAACCCTCAACTGTGCCAGCGCTCACCAGCAACACTGTGCGTGCCCAGCTCTCGTTATGGGCTGGAAAACAGAAAAAAGAGATGAGCTGGAGCCCTCCTTTAACACCCCAGCTTCTGCTGTCATGGTTGCCCTCATCGTCACCTAGCTCCAGGTCCTGTGCCCTGCTCAAGTCCAGGGCCACTCTCACAGAGAGGCACTGAGGGAGCTGAGGGCATGCCATGCCTGGCAGGGTGGGCCAAGCAGGGGCCACAGAGCCACTGACAGATGCCACGTCCTATTGGTGGATCTACCTCACCCGCACATTTAACTGGGTCCTCTGTTACTTGGCGTCCTTCTGTGGGAAATGAAGTTTGTCAGTGCTCAGTGTTAAGTGATACTGTGTAACAGGGCCCTCCTTAACCCCACCAGCCCAATCCCGTCCTGTCTGGAGGAACACTGAGCCTGGTAACCTGTAGGCCAAGTTCACACCAGCTTCCTCCAGCCAGGTAGCTGTGGAGCACCCAGAGCAATGCTGAGGCTTGGCCCTCTGGCTCTGCAGTGATTTAGTGTAACATACCAAAGACAGGGATGCTGAAAAGGGCAGTGTTATGTCATTAAAGCAGCCCCTGCTGAGCGCGTCCATCTCCGGCTTCTCAAAACGTGAGGACACCTAATTGGCCCCACTACTCCGTATTTTGGAGGCGCCTTGCTGCAGCGTGCTGCCCAGCCCACATACCCACCCAGCCTGGCTTACCTGAGCTCCGCTGTGGGGAGGAAGGTCTTGGCACAGCAGCAGCTTTGCTCATGCCCAAATATCTGTGTGGTGGGTTCAGGGAGGGCATGTGTAGGTGACCTCAGAGGCATGAGGCCAGCCTGGTAGAGTGAGCCATGAGCTGTCATCCTGCCAGATGCCAAACAAGCCTGGCAAGTCTCCTTTCTCCATAGAAACAAGTGCAGGTTCCCAGGGGGAGCATGCCTTCACCCACCTGCCCCACCCCCTCTCCATTGGCACAGCCCGGTCAGCCTTTCCCTGTGGGACAGGGGCTTGGGCTGTGCCGTTCTGTGCAGCTCTCTTCTCACCTGGAAGCATGGGGGAGGTGGGAAGGTAGGATGGGGCCACCCAGTAAATACGAAGAGCTGCCAGCAGGGGCAGGAGGAACCTGTGCTGCTGTTTGGACAGGCTTTTCCCTCAGAAATGTGCCTGTAACTTCCCTTCAGCTGGTCATAGCGGGAGGAGAAAGGATGGGGGTGAGCAAGAACCACCGCAGCCATCAGCCGAGCCCCACCGTGGTGGGACAGAGGCTGGTGTTTGCCAGTCACACACCACCACGAGACTGTGAAGCCTTTTCTGAACCAAGCAGCCCCTGGCTTATACCCACAGAGCTCCAGCATCATCAGCAGACTTGCCGCTACTGCTTTCTGCCAGTGTACATAGGCTGCCCATCTCCTCCCACCCTGCCAACCTCATGGGGCTGCTTTTTTACTTACTGGTTTTGTACCAAAGGCCCTTTGTTGGAGCTGGGGGCTTCTGCAGCCAGAGCCAGCTCTGGCCTTGGTTGTGCAGACAAGAGGAAAAGAACCCACCAAGGCCCAAGGTTTGCCTCAGGCAGCAGCCTGGCCAGTGGGCGAGGGCAGGGCCCTTCCCCGTGGGCTGGGAGCTGCCCAGGCGAAGGGATTGGAGCATGCCTGGGTTAGCTGCTGACACAGCTCCACGCCTCTCCGCTCAGCACGGACCACTCCCCACCCTCCCTGCAGCCTTCGCTTTGCTCGTGGTCATTCAGATGTTTCGGGGAGCACACCCCTGCCCCAGAATCCACCTGGCACAGTGTTTACTGCTTGAAGTTTTCATGTGTAAATAAATAATTCAGAGTCTGAAATTCCTGGGTGTCGCCTGAGCTACCTGTGAGATGCTTCTGCAGAGCTGGCCAAAAAGAGCTGATGAGCGTTCGCTGTTTCCCAGCCCCGCTCGGTGCTGTGGCGATGGCGATGGGGCGCACCGCCTCCCCTCATCCGCAGCCATCGCATGTGCGCGACGCCTCCGGCGCATGGGGCACCCGCTTTTCCAGTGTTCAGAAGGTGTAAAGGGAGAGGTCGGGTTCTGGGATGAAGAGCTTCACCCCCGTGGCCCGGCTCGGGTCCATGGCCACAGACGGGTACACGCACCTTTCTCCGCACCTCTGCTGGGCGGAGCGGGGGGTTACCCTGGGCGGTGGCTCCCCTGGGAAAGCCTGCTCCCACTCAAAGACCAAACACGCGTTTGCAATTGGCACTGTTATTTTATTAGTACGAGTATACTGAAACAATAAACTTGTACTGGTATACAGACAATTTCTTTAAAACAATTTTGTTCAAATTTTGAATCAAACATTGTTTTATTATAATAATGAAATAATTTCTACCTAGAAAACCTGCAAGCACCATCAAAGAAAGGGACCATAAAATTCAATAAACAGACGCGAGTGTATCCTACAAATAGACACACCACCATTAGAAAATAGAATATGAATTCTTCCATTTTTTTTTTTAATATTTGTTTTAAAAAAGCTAGTGCAAGTACAATATTTTACACTGGAATTACAGAGAGTATGCACGCATATGGAAAAAAGTTCTCCTGTCACAATAAAAGCTCTTAACTATGTCTGTATGCACTTAAAATCTTCTCCTCTTTTCAATAAGGTGCAAAACGTTATTCCCTCCCTATTTCTCCTTTGTACTGGCCATGTCAGCTCGATTTCTCCCCAACACAAAGCTGCGATATCCCTTTTACTGGGCCTACGCTAGGAACTACACCGGAAGTGTGATTTGCAACAACCCTCATTAGTAAAACCAGACGATTTAAACAGAAAAAAACAACCGAACAAACAAACAAAAAAAAAAACCCAAAAAAAAAAAAACCAAACCAAAAAAAAAAAAAAAAAAGAAAGAAAGAAGACCTTAGAATGGCTAAACCTTCCCCGAGCACGGCCCCGCGCCAAATGCTGCCGCCGGCTGCCGGGAGCGGTGACATAGCTAGTACAAAATGATTTTCAGTAGCTCACCCAAACTGAAAAAGGTTGGGAAATCCCCTCCCTCCCTTCCTCCCCCCCCCACCCCCCCTTTGTAACACTGTGAAAAGAACAGTGTCCAACAAGTTAATATATTATTCCAACAACAAACAAAAAAAAAAAGAGCAAATACATACATTAGTGAGTTTCAACATTAGCTGACTGTCGTGAAGAGTCGTATCTATGCCTGAACAGGTTAGTAACTGCGCTAAGAGGCCAGCCCCGCGGCCGGGCAGAAGACACAGACCGAGGCACCCGCAGCCGCCCCCGGCCCATTTTTGCCCTTGGCTACGCAGATCCAAACCCGACTGCCTTGGACAGGAGTTCTGCAGAGCGTCTTCAAAGGGAGAGTACGTGGGTCCTGCATTTTTAAAGCACACAACAGGGCAGGATCCCCTTGCCGGCTGGTGTGAAGGGACAGAGCCCAGGGAGCTGGGGGGAACCAGCAGTCCCACACTGGCTCTGTGCCAGCCAAGGATCTGGGCCCTGAGGTTTCTGCTCATCAGCAATCCCGTAGTACAGCCACGACAGCTTCAACGGGTGACTAACGCTCGCTGCAAACACTTCACTGCATACCTACTGCGCGGCCGAGGGAAAGGGCACAGGAGCTTTCACCGCTCAAAATAGAAACTAACAAAAAAGAAACAACCTTGGATGAAGCCTCCATAAAATCCTCAGTGGAAGACTTGAGTCCTTTCAGTTAACGACAAGAAAAAAACTACAGAAACCTTAGAGACTGTTACTGTATAAATACTACCTGTTGGCTGAATGCACTTCATTGTAACACAACTGGGGCCGGTTTTCCAAGCACTCGGGAGTCGCTGGGGCTGGGCGAGTGTTCCTGCCCCGTGTGCCAGCGGGAGCAGAAGCTTGGGTTACCTCCGGGGAGGGGGACAGGAGCAGCCTGAAACTCCCCCCATTCTGCTCTGCCGCCAGCTCCCAGCTGCCCAGCTCAATCTTTGGACGGGAGAAGGACCCTCTGCACAGAAACGGCTTTCAGGGTCCTCTCCTTTTGGCTTCTGAAAACACCAGTCTGGCCATCGGTCCAGACCGTCACTGGAAACGTGCTCTGCTGCAACTGACTGCTCCCGGCGGCTCTGAAAGCAGAGATGGGAGACGGGGCAGAGGCGGGGGCTGGATGGCTGGGTCGCCTCGGGTGTCACTCTGCTGCTAGCGCTGGGCTAGGATCCCTTGTCATAAGCACTTCTTGCTCGGGGTTCTACTCTTTGGGTTTCGTCTGGAACAGGAAGTGCTGAAAAAAATGTGGAACAGCATCCCAGAGAGAGGGAAAAATGGGGCCGAAAGGCTTCAGGCAGGAACTAGGGAGCTTGCGCTCAGCCGGCAGTGGCCTCGCCACCCCAGGGCGGCAGCGGCCTTGCAGGGCCACAACAAGGTGACTGGCCCGGCCCAGCCCGCGAAGGGCATGGCCAAGGCCTCCCTCAAACAGGTCCTTGCCCTGCGGGCTCCCAGGGGTCCCTCGGCGCAGGCAGGAGAGACTTAAAGCCAAAACAGAGCTGGAGGTGAGACTCCAGGTTTGCGCAGTAGCCACCCTTTGAAGTGCCCGGCAGCTGCACTGGAGAATTGCTGCTCCAAGGTGTCTTTTCAGCACAGGAATAAACAGTGTGAAGCGTGACTCCATTCCCCAGAAACGGGACCCATGTAATACGAACAGAAAATTAAGCACAGTTGTTCTTTAAGAGCCTTTTTAAGTAATAATTATTCCTGGCCAAAGCCAATACAAATCGGATCATCTAGACATGACATTTTCTATATACAAAAAACATGTAACTTTCAACCTTTCTCTGCTTTTGTATTTAAAAACTTTTTTTTTTTTTACAAACAAGGTATGAAACTCACTGTTCAAACAGAGCCATCTCTTTTTTCAAACACTGAATGAATCATTCCAACATTCATTTTTCTTTTGTGCAATTTTTTTTTTTAAAACATTACCTGTACTCCTCAATGTGAGTGCTTCAAAAAAAGTTTCTATTTTTAATAAGCTTCTCAAATTAGGTTTACATCAAAAAATATTCCCACAAGGTATAGTGCTACAAGAAAAGATCCTATCAGTAAAGGTAACACATCTGAAGCGAGGTCGTCTATGTAAAAGAAATTGAACTCTGGAGTAGAGGTGTGCAACGCGTTTGGAATTTCCCCACTGAGACAAAGCAAGGCTGTCCCCAGGACAGGGAATTGAGTGGACGTGTGGGCATGCACCTAAGACAGAAAGGAATCCACACATACTTATCCACGTGCAAGCAGACATTTCTGTCTGGGGCCGTGTGCGCACGTATGCGTATCTGCATCAACTAATTCTCATTTCGTGATGTATTTTGGGATTCGGGACTGGGGGGGGGGTTGGTTGGATAAACCAGAGGAAAGGAAATTACTGCCCACACTCTGGTCATCTTTCATTCCCTTTGCTTTTCACATCAGCGCTGGCCAGAGAGCCCAGTGGGGACTCTGCTGGTGATGCGGAGGGAAGAAACGGAAATCATTGTATGAGCCCGTGTCCCGTTCTGCCGGTTGCCAAGCGCCTGGGACAGCAGAAGTGTTTCAAAGGGGCCAAATCCCCAACTGCCTGCCCAGGGCTTCTGCCCCGGCGAACCTGATCGAGCCCCAAGACTTCTCCAGCTGCCCGGCTGAGTTCAGGGTCTGGCCCCGACTGAACCGAGCTTCAGTTTCACAAAGATTTATACACGTGCTTCACAGGGAGCTCCCCAGCAGCCTGCGCCGGCCGGCCCAGACCTCCCGTGAGCAGGGGTATAGCTGTTTGCAGAACTGGGTCCCAGGACACGCAGAGCACTGCGATGAGAGCCCCCCTCTGAAATAACACTGTTAGTGTTGAAAAATATTGAGGATGTGCTCTCCTTGATACAGGCTATGTTTTAGCTGTATTAACAGAATTTAGGTTGCAAGTATTAACAGAATGTCACTTTTTTTTTCCTTTTTACTATTGGCGACACACTTCAAAATGAAATAGATCTCTGCAGAGAGTGAATTTTCATGATAACCAACAGCTACAGTTTGCGTTGAGCCTGCTGCTTTTTGTATTGCGATCCAAGTGAGATCTACAAAGGTTTTAAACCATGAGATGCAGGAAATCCAAACTTGTCTGTAACATTGTACATCCCTACTCCGGAGCAGTAAAAGTGCTGCTTCTGGTCACATCAGTGTACCACACATATGCCAGCCCCATCCCTGAGTAAAAGGTGTGAAAGGTTTCTAAATGTTCCTTGATTTACGGGAAACGAGAGTAGTGATGTCACTTCCCCATGCTGAGAAAATGACGGGAACGACAGGTCGAACGAAGCGACAGTGGGACAAAGGAATTAAAAGGAATAAAAATAAGGAACGCGTGTGTCCCCCCTCCCCTCCTCCCAAGGTCCACGTCTTCCAGGGAAAGCGAGCCCAAGGGCAACGTACAAAATGGTGTAACAGGTCAAGAGCAATTCTGATTTGGGTCTTGACCAGAGGAGTCGAGGTAAGTGACATCAAACTCAAATTCCCCACGATGTGGCCCAGACAAACTGAAACAATGCCTAAGTAAGTCAAATGCTATAAGGAACAGTCATTTTATATAGAGAGATATATAGATAGATTAGATAGATAGACAGATAGATAATAATTATTTTTTTTTAGAAATCCCTATAAAGAGGTTCTTGTTTTATTTTTCTTTGCCCTGACTAATTTCTTGGTGATTGTATGCGTTTCATTGTAAACTAAACAGGCCTGCTACAAAACGAAAGGAGAGAAAGAAAAGAAAAGGCCAAAAGAAAAGGAAAACCACCATCAGTTGCTATTGCGAGGCAGCTGCTGCGCAGGGGCAGCCGCTACATCTCCTCCTTCAGCTGCCTCAGCACCCCTGTGCCCACCAGTGGTGGTTCTGACATGCGCCTGGGGATGGATGGCACTTTCCCAGGTGTGGGGGCTTTGCTGTGAGGGATGCTTGGCTCTGGGGGGGAGAGGAAAAGCCCCCCGTGCTTTGCAAAGGACATGGTCCCCGGGGGGGTTTTGCTCTCCGTGGTGGGAGCCAGGTCTCGTCTGCGTGTTGCCCAGGCGGCGGGCGGCACTCGGGCGCAGGGCTGCGTGCCATCCCTCCGCCCGGACGGCACGCAGACAGTAATACATCTTTTTGTTCTTTTTTTGGGTTTGTTTTTTTTTTCCCTTCCTGGATCTTTTTTTAACATCAAATACAAAAAAGGGTTGGTGTTTCCCGGGGCAACGGATGCTTGACCCTTACTACTTCTTTTTGGCTGGGGGGAGGGAATAGGGAGGGAGTTACTAATAGGTTAAAAAAAAAAAAAAACCAACAGGGGAGGAAGAAAGAACGAACCTATTTAAAAAAGAACACAACCAGGGGAAATCAGAAGTGGGTATGAGATCTAGCTAACACCGCGCGGGTGAGTCTAAGTTGGCACGTAAAGTATTGCACGTCCTACAAAAGCCAAAGCATGGAAAGGGACAATTGTTTGGAAAGAACCAGTTATTTCAGAATTCCTCAGTCTGAAATACAAGCACAGAACTAAATACATTCCTATTGCTCCAAACGTATATATATATATATTTTTTATTATTATTATTTTTTATTTTATTTTATTTTATTTTTTTAGTGTTAGTTGAATAGATCCAGTCAGTTTACTAGCCCCTGCTTCCTTACTAACCACAAACGTGTACGCAGATGGTTTTTACTTGAGATTTTTTTTTTCTTCTGGGTTTGTTTTCAATCTGTTTTCCTTCCCGAGTACGCGTGAAATACGGAAATAGTGGTACGACTGAACTCAAATCTGCAATTCCTTCTACTCCTTTACCATCAAAGCTTAAAAACAAAACAGGAAAAAAACAACAAAAAAAAAAACCCCAACAAAACCCAAAACAATAAATTGCAAGTGCCCTGAGCAGAGTATATGGAAGATTAAGCAACTTCTCTGAGCAGAAATATTAACAGATAAGCGCTAAGTAAGCAGTGTGACCGTGAGAAGAAACCCACTCAGCTATTTGGTAGCCCGCCGAGAGGTTAATAAAATTCAAGGAAACCGAAGAAAAAGTTTCAAGCTATTTTAAATGTATTTCAACTTTTTGGTGCACCCCAGAATATGGTATAAAAACAATTAGTTCTGGTGTGAGCTAAATTTCAAGTAACAAATAACAAGAGTCAACGCTGGGGTTTGGGGTCAACATTTCTTCTCTTAAATAAAAGCACTGTATTTCAGGGGAGAGGGAAAGCAAGGTCTTTCCATAAATTCGTTCACTGCAGGTTACTGCGTTCCCGACGACGGGCTTTCATCTCCTTTCCTCCCTGTCCTTACAGCTTCTTCAAAACTACCTGAAGGGTGCGAACTCGCCAACCGAAAGCCACGACATGGACGCCAGATCACGCAGGGCCCGAGCGCGATCGCACCGAAACCCTCGGGACCTTTCTAGTGGCAGCAACAGGCTTTAGCGCTCAGCCCCGAGTACTTCATACCTGCACCTCCCCAGGGCTGGTGCAGGAGGCTGGGGTGCACAGCACCTCAAAGGACCCGGCCCTACCTGGGGAAAGAAAAGACCAAACAGCATGAATCCCCTCCCCACCCGCCCCCTCCCCCGCCCCCCATCCTACTCGGTTTGTACCAAACTCGTGAAATCTCGCCTTCCCAATGGAAAATGATGCCATTAAAATAACAAATAATAATAATAAAATAACAATAGGTTTGTTTTCAAAACAAACAAACACCTTGCTCACGTATAAGAAATGTTTCTTGTGGAAAATTCTCAGCAAGTCTGAAGAAAAATTCTCAGAGCTGTCCTGGTAGGACCTGGTTCTGTGTGGCAGATACGGTAGAAAAGACCAAAAAAAAAATGAACTTTGAAAGGAACTCAACCCCATGAAATGGCCTAGAGCGTAGGCAGGTTAGTGAGTAATTGCTACATTTGTTTATGCTCTTTCAGCCCCCCCAACCCACAACATTATTAGGTAAAAACTGCAGGAATACCACACAAATGATAAACTCAAGATGTGCAAATTGCAAGATTCTTTAAAGTCCATCTTTTTCAGAAACACTGGACAATGATTTTTTTCTCCTCTTTCTTTTTTCCTTTCTCTTTTTTTTTTTATTATCTGTCAGCTCACGTATGCCTTTAACTCTTCCTCAAGCATTAAAAGTTTAAAAAGTGCCTCCTATTAAGTAGTCCTTTGTGGACAATGACTGTCACATACTAGTTCAATAATTCACATTCATCCCTTTGAAACCACATTAAAACTTTCAGCATCTTGCCTGTGAGAAAACTTTACATAGTTGCATGTAGTTACAGTGTTGAAGAGATTCGTTTGTTTGTTTGTTTGTTGTTGCTGCTGCTGCTTTCCGAGCAGATTTCAGTGAGATAGATACAGTACGTACTGAGTGTTAGACCAGGTTGCTCAGCCATAAAGTGTGAACAGCATTTTAAGTGCTTAAAGACATTCTAGGTTCATCTTCAACAGCGGATTCCTGTGTCACACCGAAATTTGAAAAGAAGTGGCACCAGTCGTCCATGATCATGAACTAAAAACAGTACTAGAGTTAAAGACAGAGACCTGCAACCCAACCGCAACCGATGGATGCCTGTGATCTCAAAGGGGCAGTATGCGTCTACCTTGTGGAAGCAAATGTCAATGGCGTAACCCGGCCAGTTTGTCTAACACTGCACAGGAACAGGAGTGAGCCTAAGCCTGAGCCAGGCGCATCCACGGGGCCGGGGGCCTCCTCGCGCACACCCACGCACACCCACGCCACACGCACACCCACCAACCCACCCCGCTGCTCCTTGCCGGGCGTCCGGCGCAGGAGTCCGTACAGCCTCCCCGTCTGCTGACTCCGGGCAATGGAACTGCACTAGCAAGCAGAAAGGAAATGTTGGTGTGGCAGTTGCTTTAGGGATAAAAATCAGTGCAGTCAGACCCCATGGGGGGAAAAATATATATATACATACACACACACACATATATATATATATACATATATATATATATATATATATATATATATACTGTAGAGCCTTGAGTAAGAGTTGGCTTGTTGTTGAAAACGTCAGAGACTGTCCGATCCTTTTCGGTAACACCCATGGGTTGTGTCCTCAGCATCCACCTGGGGTGAGGAAACCTTTTCACCAACCCGCCAGGGCTGCAGCCCCTCCTCGGGACCGGTGTGCGCGCACACACACACACACACACACACACACACACGCACATGCACGCACCCCATGTGTGACATACACCTCTGCTACAGTTCCCTTCTCCTCACCTCCCCCCAAAAAACTGGAACAGGAACCAAAACAACAAAACAAAACCAAAGCAAAACAAAAGAAGAAGGAAAAAAAACCCAACCCCCCCAAAAAGAAGGACGACGACAAAAAGAAAACAAAAATCACAGCTGGACCCTGTCCTACACGAGGTGTTAGAAAACAGGAGCCATGACAACACATTCATTTCCACTAAGGGTGTGTGAAGCAGATACTGCCCCTTCCATTGCTCTCGATAAACCTAGTCACTGACAAACACTTGTGGAAAAACATATGCACCAGTCTCCTGCATAATACCAGCTGCAACTATAACAACAAGGTTATAACATAAACCTAAAATAAGATGATAACATGTAAATACTGGGTTATTTAGTCTACAGTACAGTAATCTGGATAAAAATGACAAGGGATAGCCTAATTTCCTTTCCCCGAACAACTTTCACTTTCCTACATTGGATCGACCTTCAATGCAAATCTTAACCTCCTGAGGAATAAAAGAAGGCTTGGGAAGAGTCAAAGGTGGCTCCTCTTCTGATTTCTCTAGTTTCCGTGTTTCGGGGGCTGACCACCTCCTCTTCCTTGTTGCCGGGGGCTTGCTGGGTTCTGTTTTGGTGAGCAAAGGTGCTGCAGGCAATCCTATTTTGTCCGGAAACTTCAGTTCACCGTTCTCAGCTAACATCTGTGCGCTTCCCTGATTAATCCCGTTTTCCTGCTCCGCATACCTGTGTCTACTTCCAGCTAGACTGTCATTCTTTGAATGCTTCAGCAAGATACTAGCTGAGTCCATGGGCTGGCCCTTTTTAATAGAGCCGTTCTTCAGGTTCTTGAGCGTGAGCGATATGCAGACGTCCCCCACTGAGAGTTTGGAGCATGGCAAATCAAAGAGCTGGCTGGTTCTCTCGGGGCAGCAGGATGACCAGCCTTGTCCGAATACAAAAAAAGGGTACTCTACCAAGACTTCCACGCTGACCTGCAGAAAGAGAGGGGACAAGAAAGGAAGAGACAGAGGGAGAGAGAGGAGAGAGCGTGAGATCATCTGTGTGCCCTCACACACATGCATGGCAGCGGCGCTTCCTGCGGGCAAGAGGGATAAAGCTGAAATTGCAAAAGTACCGTTCAGTTTCTGCAAAATCAGTACACAGACCACCAGGCCTCAGGCCTGCTCCTGTCACACAGGTGCCAATGGTTTCTCCGAGCTCAGCATTTCTTAGCACAAGGCCTCCGCGGGATTCGAGCTTTACCTTCCTCCAGCCGCCCAGAGAGGCGTAAGAGGCAGACAAGCTTCCACATCTGGCAAACTCCATTCCCCTCTATCCCTTGTGGTACCTAGAGCCCTCATCATTCACATCTAAGGGTACTTTCCAATCAGAGGACAGCTCAAGGGAAGCTCTCAGTTCTGATATACAATTTCCTAAATGACCATGGGAATGTCCTCCTCACCTCTGCCCGAGCAAGTGTACACTTACCAGTGTGACACAGCTGAAGGCATGCTGATTTCCAAGGGAAGGCCACGAGTACCTACAGGGTTGTAGCCATAAGAGCAGTGAGCACGCACCTGCCTTTCCCCTACGGTCCTGTTACCTGTCCAGTTCTTTGCCTTCTCATGCCCGCTTTCCCACTCAGCGGTTGAGTTCACCTCCCGCACTCCCTCAGGGAGAACATCATCTCTCCTCCTCCTGCAGTTCCTGCACTGCATCTCCTTTTCTTCACTGTGTCCCTTCTCCTGCCCCCTGCCCTTTAGGAACACACCTGGCTATGAGCCCTGCCTAGAGTCCTATCTAACCATCTTACAGGGAGCTGCCAGAGGCAGGAGAACTGGCCAGTGACATGTGCCAACTTGCTCTCTGCCCTTGCAAAGGCTGGGCCTTGTGGGCCCAACACGACAAAGCACCTGAATACCCACCTATCTCTACATGTGGTGGTGCTCTGTCTGCAGGCTCAAATGCTTGATGAGGGCCCATGCAATGCACAGCCCAGGGGCCCAGTTCGCCCTCAGCACACCACAGAGGGGACAGAACGTTCTGACTGATGCTTCTTAAAAATTTGGCACGTGTTTCTGAGTTGATGCGTGTAACACCAGTGAGGCCTGCAACTCTAACAGGGTGGTTTATGCTGAAGGCAGATACCCATTGCTCTACTCACAAGGCCCTGATGTCCTCTGGAGCTCTTGTCAGGCATGGGGGAGGCAGAATTCAGTTCTGATGGTGTAATCCCTATTTGGTAGGGGATAAAGGGCAGGAGGGCACCCAAATACACTTTCTCATCTCATTTCTGAGCCATTCAGCAGGCACAAAGCATACCAGCTGCCTCGAGAGCCCTCTCACACCAGGAATACAGACTCACTTGAAAGGAACATCACAGCAGGCTTGTGAAACCACCTCTCACCCTTGGGAGTGAGTATCGCTGCCATACTGAGCATGGCTTTGTTAAAAATACACTTCATCATTCAGGAATTGAAGTAGTTGGAGACACACATTGCACTCTGGTGTTCAAACACCTTTGTCCATAGTAGTAAGCGTGAACCTTGGGATGAAGTTGCATGGCCTGCCTCACAGAAGAGGCTGGGCCCAGTGACTGTTGCTTACTCTCAGAGGTGCCCTTCATGCAACCAAGGCCCGAGGTAGCTCCCCTCCCCAGAGTTGACCAGGGATGCCAGTTCAGAGTCAGAGGCTCCAGAACCAGGAAACCAAAGGTTCACAACAGATGCTGACCGCACATCCGGCTGGCTGAGCCCATGCCACACACTAGCAGCCAACTGTAGTTTAGGAGACAGTTGGTTTTGTTGGAAGACGACTTGTAAAGTCTGTAAATATCTGCTATGTACTTCTGCAATGAGGCCAACGAGTTAACACAGCACGTGTTATCCTGCTACTCCATCTGCCCAACATAGTAAGCCATTGTACAAGGAGTGTCCAAAGGAGGCAGAAGTCACCTCCTCCGACTGATTTCTGTCATATTAAACCTTTTTTGACCAGAACTGTCATCCAGCAGTCAACTACACACATGGCAATAGTGGAAAGGGACCTGATTCCAGGCCTGGTTTATGCTCTGAACTATGGAGAAAGAGGGGTGGAGATCACAATGGAAGTCCCATCCCTCCAGTGTTGTGGGATAAAAACACTCCAGCACCAGGAGTGCAGAAATATTCACCCAGAGTTTGGGATCCCATTTCATACATACACATCTCAGAACGGGGCCTGACCGGGAAAAGTGATAAATATCCACCATCTCCCATGGACTTCAACGGAAACTGCTGTACAGAGAGCTGTAGGCTTATCGCCAGGCATGGATCATCAGGTGAACACAGGCTTCTCCTTTCTATTCCTATGTCCCACTCCCACTCATCCCCAACTTTCCTCCCTCCCTCCCTCTCTCTCTCTCTCTCTCTCTTTTTTTCCTGCCTGTCTGCCTTCTACTCTCTCATCCTTGTCCAAAGCAATCTGTACCTGTAGGAACCATACATGCTTGTGCACATCATCCTCACAGACACACAAGTTCCTCTTGACGTGAATATGCTTCCACTGCACATTATCTTTTTTTTTTTTTTTAAGGTGGCATCCAAACCGCTTGCCAGAACTGTCAATCACTGAAACAAATCCCAGAATTGGCAGTGGTGATGATGAGTAACACCAAATAATAAAGATGGTGAAATGCCAGGATTTCCACAATCTGATCATAGTGTGCACGTACCGCTATCGATTTGGAACAGGTTCCTTCATGGATTATCAAGCCCTGATTGAGCTGGCTGCTTCTGGATTCAGCTAACTTGAGATTTAAAGATAACCATTCTCTACAAGCCCTAGTAGTCAATAACCTTTTAAGTGTGAAAGTTCAGTAAAAACACCCCCATGTATTTTTTTTTCTGACCACTTCATTAAAGCAGAAAAAAAAAGATTTTCAAAAGTTCCCTCCCTTAGGATCTCACCATGATTATTGCAGGAGAGAAAGGAATTTGGAACACGTTTTCCAACTACTAAGATGATAAAGCAAGAAACCAAACTGTTGGTCCCTCTTCAAGCACACCGAGGCTCTACTGCAACCTACATTTGTATTTCTGGGCTTTAAAGCTGCCTAGAGAAAATACCCAAAGCTCTTCAGTGCAGCTGCTGAATACCTGCCATTTTCTTTAGCCCCTTATAATTTTATTTCTCAGCCAAATTTGGTAGCTAAGGCAGGCAGGTCAGGCTTCTCAGAAACCCCTGGCTGGAGCTGGAACACAGGTGATTATTTGCTGGAAGATCTCTTGCTCCAGAAAATACCCTTCCCACCGTTAGGAAATACAGCAACTTCAGTCTTGGGGCTGGTTGCTGCCACCGACACAACGAGCACAGAAGCCAAGGGTGCCTCATCGGAGCCATTCGCATCAACCGTGCTTCAATAAATGCAAACAGTGTTAGGTGTTTTTCTGCATGGTGTTGAAGAGTGATGACACTAGGAGCGGCAGGCTGGAAACAAAGCAGCGGTTCTGGAAACAATGTGCAGTGAAGCGGTAGCGCTCTGTGCTGAAGGCCTTGCTGCCAGTGCCGAGAGACTCCCCGGGTCCAAAAAACAACCGGGTGGATTTGTGGAAGAAAAGCTGTCCCTCTGGCAGAGAGAAGTCCCTGCAGTGCTGTGCTCTCACGCAACCTTGCCTACTCGGACTCTGGGACTCCTAACATTCCACCATCATGAACACCACCTGCCTTCACAAGAGCATGCCTCCTTTGTGAGATTTACGGGGCTGTAGGCTGCACCTCGTGCTGTGGGGACTACCCATCATGATGTGGTTGCAGAGAGGGAACCCCCAGAGATGCATCTAGCCCAGCTTCAGTACACCGTTATTATAACAAACGCACCCCTGGGGCTTGCAGGTCAGGGCCTACTGCTTGCCACTGCCACATGATCCCACCATTTTTCAACAGAAGCCACCTCTGTCACCAGACCACCAGCTGCTGAGGTTATCGCGTGAGCTCTTACCTGCTGCACTCCCAGAACTCAGAAACACGCATCTGAGGCCAGACCACAGCCACTCCATCACTCAGAGGAACAAGGACCTACTGCCCCACAGAGATCCCATGAGGGGAAGGCTGGGAGAGATCTTCATCTGCAGCAGCTGAGTCAACATCTCTCTTTCTGTGTCTGTTACGATGCCAACGATAACGAAAAGGCGAGCGCCGAGTGAAAAGAGAGCAACCGGTTTCTGTGCATGCAGAGATGTAAGGAGAAATCTAAACTAAACTAAACAAACACACTAAACTACACTAGTTTGGGCTAATAACTAGATGCTCTATCGGGACTTTTCCATCTCTGGTGTACATGATTCTGCTTCTAAAGAAAAAAAAGGACAATTGAGAACTTTACATTCATCTTTTCTTTTTAAGCTATACTTTAGGAGTGATTACATACTGAAATTCAGGGATGAAAGCAAGCATTTCAGAGAACCTATTTTGCATCTCCTGTGTGTTTTGACCTTAACATCAATGGAGGTGAATTACTGGCTTCTGCTTGCTCCCGGCAGCAAAAGAAAGGACAGGTACTAACAATGAAAGTGTTATTACAAGAGTAAGATGTGGAGCTGCAGAGAGATGTAGATCTGTACGTCTTTTCTGTTAGGCAACTTGAATTCTGAGGAGTAACAGCTGGACTTTGGTGTTGGGTCCAGTTGATGCTTACTTGACCTAGTCCTAATCCAGAGCAGGAATGCTGTGACATGACCTAGCATCCCTCCTGGTCTAAGGCCACCAGAAAAGGCAGGTAGCTTGAAGTGGGTTAATTTTCCCCATGGCTTCCATACCTTAAAGAGGGTTGTATTTGCCAGGTGATCGGAAGATGGGCAAAGGAAGGTGGATGACCTCTTTTTGCCTAAGCGCTGTGCCGGGGAGGGGCAGCTGTGGGCTTGCAGCGATATGATACAATAGCAGCTGCATGGTGCCTTCCTAGTTACACTGCAGTTGTATGTGCTCAGCTAAAAATAATCTCCTACCTCTGTCCCTCAACTGGTAAAAAAATAGCTAATGTTTGCACAGAGTTGCAATACGAACTCATCAATATTGTAATGACTTCCCAGAGATCCCTGGGAGGAGTACATCAGTGAGCCAAAGCTAACGATAACAACGCTATTTTTGTATGGCACTTACTCTTTACAACTTACTCTCCCTCGACAATACAATCTGAAAGGCTCCCTCCTTCCAGAAATATACATGCAACTGAAACTTAATTGTAATAAAAGACTTTACAAAGCCACACCACACACGCAGATATATCCCCACTGTACTCCAGAGTCAAGATATATTTAAGCAGAGCAGCACCACAGTGCCACGGCTCAAAGCAGCGTGACTAAATACTGCTCTTTCAACGGGAAGACTAAGCCCTCTTCATGCAGGCAAAGTAATGCCTGCCGCATGCCTGCTAATCAGGCTAAATGCTTTCATACAGCCACGTCGTCGGGCGGAGGGTGAGGTCACCGGAGACTTCAAGCGCATAGAAACCATCTCTCTCTCTCTCACACACACAACCCAGGCAAGGAAAAGCCGTCAGAGCTGTCCCCGCTATGCAGGGACACAGCTGATCTGGGAAGAGACCCAAGTCCCGGAATCTGCAGGAAACCTAAATTAAACCTCCGTTTCTAATCATATCTCTACGTGACTTGCCCTCCATTCTGGAAGCATCCCCTGTGGGAAACACAGCTGGGGAGTATTTCGGCTGCGATGATGTCAGCCCGCTCCTGATAGGCTTCTCTGTAAGGTGACACTTCGCTGGGTGACACCCGTGTGCCTGGTCCTGCATTTTTACAGCCTCAAACTCCGAGGCTTGCTTTCTGCCAGAGGATGGCACTCCACCCCCTGCAAAGGCACCCTTCCCGGGACTACAACACATCCCTGCGCTAACAGATCTGCCAACGACACACGGCACAAACGGTACCTGTTAATTTGTACCTCTTCTGCTGGTGAAGAGACCAGTGGCCCGGCTGGGGGAGAAAAATGAGAGCAAGGTGGAAACTGCAGATAGAAGATTGCTGCTTTTGAGATCTCATTATTCAAAGCACTGGGGCAAATTACAGTAACTGGTCCTGATCCAAGGATGGTTCTACTATCAGGAAGCCTGAGGTGCACCCAGATACAGTTGAGTGGTGGGGAAAAAATTCACCTCTTTACATTGACACCTTCTATCGGCTGTGCAGACACATGCACATATATGAACAAAAGCGCACTGGGGATCTGCATGCCTGACACAAGGAGACGTATCGTAGGTAGGGATTCACCACATATAAATGATTGGGGAAGGACAGGCCACAAGCTGCTGTGACTAAAAAATGTTGTGTGTGGACCCCTCCTTGGTACCGTCATTGTCTGTGTTACCTCTCCAAACTGCTGGCCTGGTGCTTTGCTACATGTGGCCACATCCAGCCCCCTCTCCCTCTCTGTCAGCCTGGTTCCTCAGCACAGAGGGCGCAGCAGCAGGGTTTCACTCAAAGCACACAAAAAAGATCTGCACCAGGATCATCTAAAATGAGTACCTCTAGGAAGCAAAATGCTGCCCGGTGTACCTGAACTGCTCCAGCCTCACCACAGCAGAATCTAAACTGCTCAGAAAATGGGACGGTGTCAGGATAATGATTTACAATCAGTATGTACTCATTCTCAGCCTGAAGATACGTTTGGAAAGTTAGAAATTTTCTTCCTGCATTGTGAACCAATGAGAAACAAAGGTCAGAAGCACAGCCTGTCCAGCCACTGAGATGGTTTTTCTTTCCAAATTTCCCCTGAACACACAGTTTATGTGAGCCACGCAGCATTTACACCACCTGCAAACGAAGGTAAAGCCTCGGTAAAACTCTGAGGTGCATTTCTGTAACTTACGTGTGGACGGAGCCCTTCCCAGACAGCTCCATGTTTTCAAGCCATGGGAAATTACTGCTGTGTGCCCAACCTGTCTCTCAAGGGTAGGATTTAAGCTGAACCTCTAACCTGAGCTTTCTGGGGTGAAAGGTAAAAATCATCTATCAAAATGCAAAGTATATTGATTGTCCTGTACTGCTTACACCACTTACTACTTTAATCAAAACCCACACAGATCATGCAGCTCTTCCTGTGGGCTCTCCAGCTATAAAAAAGGCCCATTTTACGTCCACGTGACTACACTGATCATCAGTGTGACCCCGATGCCTACCGCGGCACTGTGAGGGGAATGATTTTTGGACCAGACCTCAGAGATGGATGTAAACAATGAAGAACCAACCTTACGTGGATCCAAAGTGACTGAGAAGTGCCGAGGAAAGCTGCATTTGGGGGGGCCATAGTATGCACCCCAGTTGAACCCCCTACCCCAGCACACGTTGCCATTACCTGTGCTCGATGTTCCCCAACCGCAAACTGTATCACGGCAATGCCTGGGCTATGGCTGTCTTCAATCCTCTCCACAGTGCTGGAGTCTATTTTCAGGTCATTGCTAATTTCTGCGCTCTGTATGAAGTCTTCTGTTTTCAAGTCCTCTACTTTCTTCAGCTCCCCGTTGGCCAGCTGAATGATTGACCCCTTCATGAAGTAGGGAGGCAACGTGGGGGGCGCAGTGGCAGGGGAAGCGATGGACTGCACCACGGGCAGGTGGATCTGCGCCTGCACCATGGTGGCCTGGTAGGCAGGCTGGGTGGTGAGAGGCTCGGCGCTGAAGTTCTCGCTCTTGGGGACGGCGGTGGTGACGAACGTGTGAGGCACTGCTGCAAACTGAGGAGATGACGTGACGATCGCAGGCGCCACTCCCGACGGCTCGACATCCGCACCGCCGACCGGTATCAGCAAGGACTGGGTGCCAGGGATCACCAGGTGCTGTGGCAGGCTGCCGGGGTACCCGATGGCTTGCTGCTGACCACTCAGGTAGCCGATCACCGGCGGCTGGGTCCCGGCGTAGAAAGCCGTTGCTGGCAGCCCAACGGGGAGTTGCTCGGAGGCGCTGTGGGTGGTCTGAATGACGGTGTGAGGGGACAGAGTTGCCACTGCCTTTACCCCCTCATGGCCCAGAGCCTGCTGTGGAGACAAGGCGTAGGAACGGTGGGTTGGCTTTCCTAAGTGCAAGCTTCCCTTGTCATTGAGGGCTGAGGGGGAGTTCTCACGGTTGGTGGCCTGCTGCACCTCCATGTCCGCTGTGGGCGTGCTGCTGTTGGGGACCACCATGACGGAGGCTCGGACACCTGAGGAATCCCGCACGCCGTACTCAGCGGGGCTCGAGTGGACCACCACATGCCTGGTCTCATAATGATGGGGAGCTGGTTTATTGCCTGCTTTGACTAGACCCAAGTCGGCAGAGGGTGAAATGCCATACCTCCGGCTCTTCTCTATCTCACCATTCAGTACCTCCTTGGCTTGCATCGCCTGCAGTCGGCTGCTCTCGGGCTTCTTGGGGGGATCCCTGGTGACAAAGTGGCCCCCTGAGTCGGTGTACTGCACCACCACTTGGGAGGAAGGGCCGAGGGTGAGGGTGTGTGGAATCACGGTCTGATGGGGGTGCAGGGGGACCGGGATGGTTGGAGGAGAGACATTTCTGACAGCGCTCTGGGAAGAGCTGGAAATGTGGACGTACTGGTTCTGCTGGGTGGGTGGAGGAGACCCAGCGGCGATCAGTCCAGGAGTCCTGACCAGGTGCGGCTCAACTTTGGGCCCCTGCTGACTTAAGCCGCTCATGCTGGCCAGCAAAGTGGAATAAGCCTCCAGCTGGGTGCGCTGGGATGGAGTGGTCGCAACAGCTGTAGCCGCCGCCACGGCGCTGGTCGCAGAATTGGCTGTCGGGGAAATCAGCTGTGAGGGGATGAATCCGGTGTACGATCCGCTGTACTGGGGCCCAACGAACTGGAAGGTGTGTTGCAGGTGCGTGTACTGCACAGGGGAAACGGGGGTCCCTGACTGGGAGAGGGCAGGCGAGTACACCGTGGGAAGAGTGGTGGAGGCTGGAACAGACCTGGGAGCGCTTGGCGGGGAATAGTCCAGCCCTGCAGACAGCGACTTGTGCAAACCCTGCTGCAAGCCTGCCTCCACTGCCGGCGTCCCTCCGGGGCGGTGCCGGCCCCCCAGGCCGCCCTGGCCGCTGGGTGTGCTGGGGAGCCATGCTAGGTTATCCGCACGGTGGTTTTCGTTTGGCAGGACCGGCTTCACCTCTGAAGGCAGGCTGGTGGCAGGGATTTCTCGCTTCTTAGGTGGCAGGCATTCATTGCTCCGCTCTTGGTTGGATTTCATCTTTCGCTGTCCCCCCTCCACTGTGCTTGCTTCACTGTCTGGCTGGCTCTGATTTCAGTCTGATAAATGGAAAGTCACATTTGATTTCTGCAGGGGATCCAGTGACTTCATGAGGAATCATCTCCCCGTGAGCAGGATCCTCCGACAGCTCCTCTGGATTCTGCAACGAGAGGGTGGGCAAGGGAGGGGGAAGTCACATCATCAGCACTGAGAAATGAGAACAAATGAGAAGACACCCCGAAAGAGCAAGCAAGAGAAAGAAAAAACAAATAGGTTCTCACTGCCACTATTGTGTAAAGGAGCAGCTCACAGCTGCACTGTAAATAGCAGCAAAAACCCTGGCATGTCTGCTGCTGCATCAGGAAGGTGATTACAACTTCAGGCAGATCAGAAACTCTCTGGCCAAAACTTGCCACATTTAGCAGCAGACACTTATTTCCCAAGGCTCATTCTCTCCTTCTTTTGGGAAAACCCTCTGCCTCTAAGGTGGCAGGTTCGCTCTTCTAGCCTCTCCTTCCCCTGCAATGATGACACTGCCTTCACCCTGCTGTGTCCTAAAAAGCAGCAGGGAGCCCCAAGGAACATGCACACACAAAATATTTACGTTAGCAACAACTAAGCTAGTGTGAAGGGAAGGTGGTGGGTTACTCCTGAACCCTTGAACCCTAAAGTCACGCCCCTGGGTGATTTCATGTCACACCAGGCAGGGCTGCAGGGGGAGCAGCTGACTGACCCCTGTCCCCCCCTCCACAACATGTCTCCTTATGGGCACATGTGCCCTTCATCTACCAGTCTGGCAATGAACCTTGGCCACGTGTCTATTTACAGCAGCAGCCCAGAACCAGAGAGGGCTCTGAGACAGTCTTTTAATGTGGGGGTTTTCCCCCGTTCCCATGCTTTCAAGTCCCTCTGCTACTGACACCTCACGCCCAGGTGCCCATGCAGGACTCTGCACTGGGAGATGCTCCCTGCCACATGCTGGTTGGGCAGAGCGAGGTGCCAACACCATCTCCATCGCTGTCGGCATTCGATCCCCCATTCTTGGTGACTGACAGTCCAGGGAGGCTATGGGTACCAGACTCACAGCCATGGCCACATGTCCAAACACTCAGCAAATCTGGCCCTGGGGATGCCTCATCAGGACCACCTGGAAAGGCACATTTGGGTTTCCTAATCCAAACCAGAAACCCGCACCATTGTAAAAGCTCACAATTTTATATTGGGCTAATTTTGCTATTGGAGCAAAACAGCTGCTTTTTCTGCTCTGCATCACTCTGCATCCCTTTATTTGGTGACCTCAGCCATCCAGAGGCACTAAAGTCAATGAAGTCTTCCTAACTCTGTCATTATCTGCTAAGGAAAATACAGCAACTAACTACTTCCCTGAAACCTGCCTTGCCTTGCCCCGAAACAAACTTCACGGGGAGTGAAACAAGCCCCCATCCAGCCACTGTCTGTCACCTGCATTGCTGGCTGTTGTGAAAGACGTGCAAGTTTGGGTGCTGGGAAAGTGTGCCACTCGCATGACTGACATCCTAACAAAACCCCCATGCACTATATTAAAGAAAAGCAGAGAGAGAAAGAATTAAGAGTGGATGTAAAAGAGGATGGAAATAGGATACAGCCCACTTTAAAGCGAACAGTGAGCAGCAGTAACGATACTTATCTTATGGCAAGTAATATTCCTTTGGGAGATTTCTTTCCCTGCTGCCTTGCTTCTAATGAACAATAAGCCTGATGTTTATATGCGCACACAGTACTTTGAAGACATACTAGACTAAGATTAAACCTATCTTTAAGAGCACTCTCTACATTTATGGTCCTCCAAGCTGCTGTAAGCCTGCAGGAAAAGTCTAAACCTTGTAATGGTTTGATAGAATCAGTCTTAAGTTAATTATTCCATTGTTTAAATATTGCTAAACAGTAATGAAACAGCAATAGCCACAGAACTGGAGGTAGGGGCAAATTCCCTGCTTGGGGGCAAGAGGGAGGACTAAAGGACTCAAGGCAGCTTTGAAAGACCAAGGGCCAGTGAGGCCTTGGGCACGGCAGCTCAAGGGGCAGCAGCACCCGGTGAGCAGCAGCTCAGCACCACTACCTCCACCTGCCCCGAACCGCCGGCATCACCTCCTCAGTGCTGCGATCGTGGCCGGACGAGGGCAGCCAGGAGACAGGGTCCCCACTGTACTAGCACAGGTCTTCCCCCTCCTCTTAACAGTTGCTCAGCTTGTCTTGGCAACAGCTAAAATTATTATATTACACATGACTTACAGATTTTTATTTTTAAGTTCGACTAAAAATAAAATCGCCGAGCTCACATTTGCGCAGTCATCCTTGGGTAACTTTAGCTCACTTGTAGCTTCTGCCCTGGGCAGCCAGCTTTGCCAGGTAAGTCAGCAGCTCCTGGCCGAGGCGGCTGCTTGGGGATGCTGGGGGGTGATACGCTGTGCTGGGATGGTCCTTCCATCTCTTGCGTGGATGGACATGAGCTGCAACTACAGAACTTAAAATACACCCCCATGGGGAAGAGCTGGGAGCAGAGGGCTGGCCTCTCTGCCTGCAAGAGAGCAGGGAGCTTGTATATGCGACTAAATAGGGCCAGTCTCCCGCTGTGATGGACAAACCAGGCTCCCCCAAACTAGCTGTTCCAAAAGCCCAAAGTGTCTGGCTTCAGTTCCTCCAGGACTACTTTGAAGCTGTATGAAACCTGGTGAAGTTTCACTCCGCAGGATCTGAAGGTTTTGTTCTGCTAAACAGCACTGAATCACTGAGGTTTTGGTGGCCTCCAAAGTCAAAGCTAACATCCTTCAAAAAGACTGAATACTAAATCTTTCAGGATTTTTTTTTTTTGTGTGTGTAAATCTTTCATATGGCTGACTTCATCATCACTGGTAACAAAAGGGCTGCCCAAAATCTCCTGGAGAGCGCAGGAGGAATGAACAAGCTTAATGGAGACAAGGGATGAGACAGCCGTAGAGCGGTGAAGACTGCCCCACTTTTCCAAGCTCAAGCACTTCAAGGTCGGTAAGACTTTGAACTCTTGCAGACACAGGACTGGATTTGCAGAAATGCAAATGTGCAGCACAAAACAGCCTACTTCTACTTCAAGACTTAAAAGTAAAATGCTAACTTTTCAGCATAATTCAATTTCTAGCAACAGCAAAGGCAAGACAGGACTGATTTTTGCTCAGGAATTAATGAAAGGTAAGACAACTCAAACAGAGCATATCAAAGGCAAGAGGCGCAAGGCCCGGTTAAACTGCTCTTTGCTGGCTGTCGTAGAAGGACGAGTGCCTGCCGTCTGCGGTGTGCTGCAGGGTTTGTTATTTGCACGCCTTCTTTACTTGGATCCAAGTCATTTTTCTGACCCTGGAGGTTTTCTTTCTCTTTAACTTCAGAGCTGTCAATCACGATTTGAGAGATACGCAAAGGAGCGGCAAGCACCGGGCGATTTCTGCTGCGGCTTTGGACGTGCGTGTGTCACACCAGCGCGTGCGTGCACGCACGCGGGCGTAATTATGGCTGGGAAGGTAAAGGGGACAAAGAGATCAGGGACAGCAGCTGGACTTCGGTATCTCTGGCAGCGAGTACACATGGAGCATTGCTAAAGTGTCTGGACAGCCAGTGTCCGCTGGCAGCCTGCCCACAGTCAAATTCCTGGAAAGGCTTAAGGCAGAAAAATAATCACTTGGAGGAGTCACCATCTGGGCTTGCTCTGGTCCCAAAGGGATTGCTCACTGGAGCTCAGGATGTGAATTTTTCATGCAAAACTCCAGCGTCTCTCTGTGAGGCACTTTAAATCTCACTCTGTCTCCCCAAACAGTATTTTTCTATTTATTTCATCTAATAAATTTAAAACTCATGAGAGGATACTGGGTTGCAGCTTGAGGGGCTGACCTTCTTTATTTATCCAGAGTTGGCTGCAGCAGTGGTAAAACCAGCAACTCCAGCCTCCAAACACATCGCGGTCTTACGCTGCGTCTCACCTCCCAGGACTAAGCCTTGGGGTGCAGAGAAGTTAGGGGCAGACTCACAAACCACAGCAACACCTGGCTACGCAAACGGTGGACCTTTGACTGCCTTCAGAAATTGGGCACGTTTTGCTGACCCATGATGTAGGGAACATCATTTTTAGGTGTCTATAACACCTTCAGAAACCTGGTCCCTCAACCTCTCTGGTCCCTGACCTTTCTGCAGTTGCTAACAAGCTCACACCGATGGGTGCTGCTGGGAGCAGGGGCTGGGACCACCCGCTTGCTTGCCCTAAATGTGTGGAGCAGTCACCCAAGGGGGGCCTCCAACTTTAGGGATATTCAATTCGAAGCAGTCATTTATTGTCAAAAGGCTCCTTTGATCCCAAACGCTAATAACACCACAGAGGTTATTACAGCTTTCCAACTTTCACTTTCCCACTCCAGGTAGGAGCACATTTATCTGTGCAATAAAAAAAAATGGGCCCCCCCTCTGCCAGACACCGGTACCTTGCCTGGCAAGTAGACATCAATGCAATACTCAAAGGGTATACCAAAAAAAGAATCCTTGCATTGAGCCTGACACACAGCTTTTTACATCTGGGGTGTTATTGAGTTGAAGCAGCAGCCCAGTCTGATGCCCCCCTCAAATTGCTGGCCCATCCCATCACACTAGGATGAGTAATTCCAGCAGCGCTGGAAATCAGTGGGAAGGGAGGGCACCTCGTCCCACCTCTCCCCTCCCCTCCAAGGAGGCTGGCACCTTGCAGGATGGGATTCAGAGAGATTAAAAGACAGACACATCGCAGAGGGCTCCGCAGCTGCGTTCTGGCTCTCAGATCCATATGCCAGCTTTACTCCCAGCTCCACGCCCTGCCCGCTGCCAGCTACATACTCATAGTTGTAACTGCTACAGATTTCATTAGCCTTGCCATGTGCAGCTCAGCGCACGCCAGTAATAGCTATAGGAGTTTATTGTCCAATCCCACCAATTTCACAGTGCTCTGGCAGATTTCCCAGGAGGGCCAACTGCAGAGATCCATTAATAAGAAACATGAAAACCTCTAATAAAATTTGAAATTCTCCTACTAAAACTAAAGGATTCCTGATCCAGACTGCATCTGTGAGACAGATTCGTCCACTGCGGTGTTAGCACTTACTATGCTTCTGGGAGTCTGCCACAGCAAATTGCTACAGGTTTCTGCTGGGTGAGCAGCTCTTCTGCACATCCCTCCTCTTCCCAGTCAGACCAGCCAGCCTCCACAGTGTAAGAAGCAAGTGATACAAGTAAACCCCTGCGAGCACATCACTGGATGTGTGATGCCCCAAGGCTTGACATTGCCATGAAATTTTAAGATGCAGGTATGTAGGTACCACAGTTGAGAGAGGAAGACTTAGGAGGAATAAACAGTATAGTATGACACATTCCCCAAGGGACAGACAGATGACGGAGCTCCAGGACAGCCATTCTCTCACTGTGTGACATTCATGAACGCAGGTGATACAAACTGATTGTTAGAAATCTACTCCAGCGGTTTAACTCTCAATTTCTGCCTCTTAGCTCCTGAATTTTGAGGATAGGGGGAAACCTGTGTGTTCTCAGCAGGGCATGTGCCTCCTGCAGTCCTGTTTTACTACAGGTTGGCTGTAGTTAGGTGGTTTGGTACACACAGCTATTTTGTATGCTAGATGCTGGTGAGCTGTGCAAGAGCATCACACTAGTTTTACTTGAGAACCAACTGCTGAATTAAGAGTTAGAATTAAGTTTCAGAAGCATGTGGGTTTCTGCCATCAGTCCATCTGGGTGCCACTGCCTGGTTCTGCAGCAGGAACGATGCCTTTATTTTCAGCATCTGTAAAAGTCATGCCGTGCTCTGGATACACAGGAAAACTTTCTGTGCATGCATGCAGCGATATACATAAGCCTTGCAGGACTCTGAATGCCATGGGTGATATGAGTACATTCACAGCTATCTAATCATTTACTCCTTTTATTTATTTTTTTTTACAAAAAAGGTTATTAGCAAAGGAGATCCCTCCTCTTCCAGCAGGCTTTGCAGAGAGGTGGTACCACGGAGCGCAGCACAAGGTGCCAGGCAGGCTGGGAGCAAGGAAGCACATGCTTCCGAGAGCTAATCCCACGGCAGGGCTCCTGTCAGAGGGCTGGGTGCCCCAGCCAGCCCCCATCCTCCCAGCCCACCCTGTGGACAGCACCCTCACTCCCTGGCACAGAAATCCCCTGTCTTGCAGTGCCAAATCTGGATACTCAAATATCACAAGTCAGGCCCCACTTCTCACCCTGAAACACGTGATGCTGGTTTACAAATAGAAGATTTCTTAAAATGAGAACAGCAGAGGTTATTTGCTTTTCTATTATTTTCTTCTTTTAACTTGCCCTTCTGCTGCGTGAGGCCTTTCAGGCTCGAGGTCTCTAGCTTTTCCCTGCAAGCCACAAGATCAGAAACTGACTGTTTTAGCTAAAAGTGGAATTTCCCATCTCATCACTTGACACCAAGAGTTTTGTGAAACAGCATCACCTACATAGCGACTAGTGATAAAAACGCGAGAGCTGACAACGCTGACAACAGTGAAATTTCTGTGAGGGTGAAGTGCTGGGCTCCAGAGCCCTCTGCCTCTCCTGAGGGAGGGGAGACGTATTTAACCGCTAAGCAAGGACCTGAGTCCTGGAGCAAAGCCATGTGAGTGGCAACTGGATGCCCGGCTTTGACTCTCAGTTGCACAGCAGAAAGCACACCACAGCCGACCCTGTGAGAAGCACCTCCATCCACAGCCGTGAAGGGAAGACCTGGGGCTGCTGCTCACACCTGGGGTTTCAGCTCAGGCTGACTGCAAGCTGCACGGCCCCACAGGCAGAGCTGATCCAGGTGCAATGCTGGAACACATTCCAGCAGGATGTAGTGTTACCACCACCTCACGCTGAAGCCTTTGTAACATCAGAGAGATCTGCCAAAGCCCTCTGAAGCCCCTGCTCCCAAACTCTTAGAGGTGGCTGTGCCAGGAGAATCAGGACCACCAACCCAAGATGCTTGGGAAGGCAGCATCCCCCTTCACACACACCCAGTGCCTTCAGTGTCAGCTAGCGGATGCCACAAGTTTTTAAATGCCGCTGTAACCCCACTGACAGTAGGATGGAAAGGTGAATCCCACCGATGCCACTCTGCAAGGGGCCAGATGCAGCATCTAACCTTTTAACTCCTGCACTGCACTGGCTGCTGCCTGCTGCAGGATGGTGGGTTTACAGGACCAGCTGGTCTGAGACTGCACAGCGACATCCTTTACTCTTGCACCCATCCCCTCCCTAGAGGCACTTCTGCAGCTTAAATGAGCGAACAAGAGTTCATTTATAAACAAGTACAAAACTGAAATGACTTTTGTTGATGTTTTTCATTTATCTAAAATGTGCCTGGCTACAATGGGAGCTGCCTACACAATTTTCCATTGAAAATTTCACGAGTGACTATAAACGTAGCAACACCCACTCACCGCTCATTTTAACTTGTGACAGAAACTGTCATGCCTGTATGAACACATTTGCACCGCAGATATGTCACACAGGTCTCCTTCCATGTGTCTGAAAATGCTTGCTAGTGTTCTCTCCTTCCTGGGCAAAACAGATTAAGAGAGATGCCTGGCTTCACTTCCAGGAGAGATGAATAAGATCCCCATGAAAAATTACTGAAACTGGGGGCGTTCCACCCCTTTGAAGACACAGCCAGTAGCACCAGCAAGCAGGAGCCAACTTGGAGCAGCCATTTTACAGTTAAGCACGGGCGCTCATGGGGAGGAATGCACCTTTAAGCCTGGCTGATAAGGGGACAGTGAGAGAGCACGGCAGATTTGGAAAGGTCAGCTGCACGCTGGTGTCTCTCCTTGTAAGTCCTCCCTGCAGACTGCTTTTCTGGTGGACCCCACGTGCTAGCGAATTAGACTATTATTAGTCCACCTGTAAAGTGTAAAATGTGAACTGATGATAAAATTCCCCTTGCAAAGGATTCCAGCCCCTTTCCTTCTTTCAGGCTTCATTCAGCAAAGCTTTCACCCACAGCAGTTTTGCACGAGCCCGTTCTCATAGCCCCAGCACACACTCGGTGCCCTCCTGAATCAGAATCACTGACTGTCGCCACTGACAAAACCGAAACGCTAACAGCTCCCCCCAGCCCCAAGGAGAGCAGCGTGCTCCCCCAGTGCTGCAGAAGGCTAAAAGCAAGTTCAACACACACACACACCCCAACAGCCACTTCTCTGGTCTTTCTTTCTCTAATTAGTTTATTTTTTATCTTATTCATGCAGGGTCAGCTGGATTTGGGGGAGCCCTGCAGCACCTCCTGCTTGTCCTGCACAGACCTGCAAACTGTCACTCTCAACACGGGCAATGTAGCAGGGGTCAGTGCATGTATGAATGCACCTGGGTCAAGAAAAAAGCCAGACCAACCCTTCTGCACTCCTTTTCCCCATAAAACATCTGTCCTGGTCCTACAGCCCACAAAGCCAAGAGACTTGCTACTCTTCCCGAATCAGTGTGGCAGGAAGCCTCCCTCCAGCTTCATGGGTAGCCTGGCAAGATGGGCACAGACGCCAAATCCATCACCAGCATCATTTGATCAAGGCCAATGCAGCGAGGGTGAGACTGCCCCAACTGTTGTATTCAATGAGGCAACACAGAAAACAATAAAAGGAAAATGAAATAGTGCAGGTTTGCAGTAACATAGCAGGCTCCACAGCCACAGGCTCCAGTTGCAATTAAAAAACCCACCCGCTCCAACTTAGAATGCAAATCACCAGTGTTGCTCTCAAGCAGGGAACGTTGACAAATGAAGGCGGTGTGCTAACAGGCAGTGCCAGTACTCTTAGTTTAAGTATGTGAGAAACAAAGGTATGTACCATCCAGGACTGCCAGAAAGAGCTCACTTTAAACAGTAATCAGAAAGAACTGGAAGGGTTTAAAAGTGTTTTTTCTTACAAAAAAAAGATACAAGAAAACCTTTTGCTCCCCTTCTCCCAGCCAAGTGAAGAAGGAATGAGAAAATAAAAATCACAGAGCTCTCAAAAAGGTTATTTATATAGGAATTTTGAACTCAGGAACCAAAACCATTCTTCCATTGGACGTGTGGGTCCAGTGAATCACAGCCTGGAAATCTGAATGGATCTTTTGTAAAAGCCACTGAGCCACGAACATGCCTTCTCACCGCTGCGATCACTTTTGTGAAAGCATCTTACCCATCTGCCACTGGAAATCCGCGGCGCAGAGACAAGTGACTCCCCGACACCAGTGAAATGGACAAAAGGATGACTAGCTACCTGCAGCTGGTTTCAATCGGAAAGCCGAGTAATTATTGCAGCCCTCTCCTGCGGCTCATATGGAGCGCAGCATGGAGCTGTGAAGCGTTATGCAAGTCTAATGTGCTGCCAGATCTCTTAGAGCAGGCAGCAGCCAAGTTGCTCCCTCCCACCATTGGCTCAGCTTCATTAACTTAATCAGGTATTCATTCATTCATTCACTCACTCATTCAAAAAAAAAAAAAAAAAAAGAAAAAATTACTCTGAGCCTGGCAAACAGCCAGTGCCACGCACACAAGGAGCATGCTCACACTAGCCCCGGGGCTGGAGGGAAAGGCTAAGCTAGCATCCCTCATGCTTTGAGAGGGGCAATTAGCTGTTGCACGCAGCCCGGGTGCACATGCAAGCATGCCACAGCCTCCCCAGAACTACCCAGGGCTTGGGAGCTGCAGCGGGGGGCAAATGCCAGCTTTGGGGACCATGGGATGGAGAGTAGCCCTGTAAGTCTGTGCAGCCAGCAAGCAGAAGAGTAGAGTACTTCTGCAGAGCAACACACCAATTAATTGATTTGATTATTTAGGGGGAAAGAGGAATTGTGGCAGGATGAACTGAACTCCTTTTGTTGCAAGGTCCTTATTCTTTCTTGCAGATGCAATGTCTGTTGCACAGTTTTATCCAGATAGAAGGGAATAAAGCAGAGCAGAAAGGGAAAAAAAAAAAGAAAAAAAGAGGAACTATCTCACAACCAATTTTAAGAGCAACTGGTAGTGGAAATCTCTGACCCTGTATCTGTAAATATAAGACTTCCCACAGGCCTGTAGCATTCAAGCATCAAATAAAGAGTCTCCTCCCTTGCACAGCTCTTGCACTCATTTTCTTGATCTTTACACATAAGTTTGCAAAGAACGTTATTTCTTCACTCTAGTTGTCATCAGAATGACTTTCACTCCATTTCTTTCCAGCAAGCTACCAGAAAGCTGCTTTACGACTATTCCAAAGAGTGGGCCTTGAGAGTCAGCTCCGACTGTACCGTGCAGGTTTCATGCAGTGAGCCAGGCTGGGCTTTAAGGACAGGGGAGAAGTGCTACATATCCCTCAGCAGAAGCTGGGCAGCAGCGTGAAAGCAGTCAGCATCTCTCCTCTTTATCTCTTTCTGCCCCCTGTGAAAAAACACTGAGTGGCAGGTGACTCTGGGCAAGTCCATAGAAGTAACACAGAAATACAAAGCACTGCAACTGTTTACGTTTCTATAGTGAAAACTATACACCCTGGTGCAAATCCTCCGCCACAGACCTGGCCGACATGACCCACACTCCCCGCTTCCTCCACTGATGCAAAACCCTCCTCCTCTTCTCTAGCTAGCCTCCAAGTCACTGTTTCTCTTCAGACAAAAAAAAAACCCAAGCCAGATCTTCTACGGCCACTACCACAAACCACGACACAGATGGCAAATCAAAGACTTTCCAAGAGGGCTATTAATGCTAAGGGCAATATTTAGCTAAAGATCTGTATTTCAGAAGCAAAAGCTCATCAACAACCCCAAACCAACTTTACTCTGACTCTGGCCATACAGCAGAACCTGACAGCTAACTCCTGGGCCCCTTCTTGAATTTCTCTCTAGGCGTATGTACCGAAGAACACCTAAGTACCCAACGGACAAGCAAACACACAGCTTCTCTTGATAGGTGTAAGGGCTACAAGTGAACATTAGGTATTGAAGCTCATCAGTGCATGAACAGTGAAGTATGGCTGAGCATTGCTTCTTCAACTGCTACATGACAGCACACAGGATTCACCAACTAGAAAACAAAACCTACTGAAGATGGTTTTACTGCATTAACTAAATTAAAAACAAGAGGTGAAAAGGTGTCTGAAGGAGACATATTTCTTAGTCCTTGGCCTTCTACACACCAAAGAGTGTAGGGCAAGCAGCCTCGCAGCACTCAGCACTCAAGTCAGCCTCCTTCACCAGAAGTTCAATTGTGAGCTAACAGCCTTTAAATTATCCGAGCACTTAAGCACCGTTTCTCTTTCACTGCCTTCGTCCCCAACTCTAACCCTTCTCTAAACGCGGTCCAAAGCTTGGAGGTTCCTCCACTTCACCTCTCTTCCCTTGCATCCCTGAAACCACTACTTCATTCAAGACAAAGGCAAATCCTTCCTCCTCTAACCATGCCACCAGTCTTGGCTCCATTCTCCTGCCTAAACAGCTGCTCAAGCCTTCTTTACAGCAGCAACCTCTTTCTTTGCATCAAGGCAATGAAGCACACATGAGAAGTCAAACAACCACGGTGAGATTCCATCTTTGGAGCCTCTTCTCCATACCAGGCAGCACCAGCAAGGTCTGATATCTGACACAAGAAGTAGCTATGTGAGTTTTAGAGCAAGTCATCAGAAGAATGATGGGAACATAATGGAGCAGGAGAAGAAAACCTCCCCAAGAACACTGAGTATTTTATCCCAAATGATTCAAACTTGGGCTGGGCAGAGGTTCTACTCTGGTCTAGATAAATAAAACGGGATGTGGTTTGAGCAATTCTGGTTCTTTGTATGAATCATTTCACTTCTCCCTCTGAAAGAATCATTAGAAGAATGCAGGGTTTCATGATTCAAGGTAGGAGAATGAGAAGGCAATATTTCAGGACTGTGAAATGAGGCTTGCATGCCTTAACCGCACCGCCAGCTCAGAGTTCACTTCTCACAAGTGTCAAGTATATTTTTCCTTCTGTATCTCTACAAGCCCCAGTTCTGTCTGTTGTCATCACTCATGGGATTTACCTAATCCCTGAAACTGCAGGAAAAAAAATCATCTTTTTTGCTGGAGAAACAGAGTCATGTCTCAAGCACACACTGAAAAATTCAAATTGGACGTATCATTTGTTGTCCCTCCGTTCATCCACCTGGTGTTGACAGGATAAATACAAATGATGCCCATAACAAAATGCTGAACTGTGCTCCAATGTATTCAGTGGCATTTCGTAGACGTTTCCACTCTCCAGTCGCTTTTTCTCTTTCTCTGCTCACATTCCTCACACTTCAGCATATTCAAGCAGCTGCCTGCTTACACAAACACAGCCTCAAACAGAAATGTTGATTCCATTCTTCATCAGAGCTGGTGGCTTTTAGCTGTACCCACTGGTCTGAACTGGAAAGCAGGGCAGAAGCAATTTGAAGCTAAGGGATGGTTTAACATCCATTACCTTGCAATTCAGCTACAAAGGGGGAACCTCACAACTTTCAAAGCACAGAAATTCACCTTTCTGGAGTTTCATTTCTAACACTAGTGGACTGCAACTGACCTTTTAAACTCATTATACACGGCAGGTACAGCCTGCTGTAGAGCTCCTTTCATACACAAACACCTAATGATGCAGTTAAAGATTTTATTTGCACTCCTTGGACCCACACCAGCAAATTGGGCTCAAGACTCCACATCTAGGTATCTCTTCTACCAGCTAGGGCAGCCTTTTGTGCAGCGCCCAGTCAAACTGCATTAGCCCTTCTGTAGAGGCAGCCAAATCCCACTGCTGATTGCCCATGTGTTTCAGTGGGTGCTACTACCTACAGGGCTCTGAAGTGCTCCCTCCAGACCAGGGCTAAGGCAAGACCCGGTGTGAAAGCTTGTTCTCTAACCTGAAACCCCTTGCCACTGACAGCATTTCAGCCCCTGCACTGGCTGAGAGGTCCTTTCAGAAGCACTCTAACTAGATCAGGGGAAGGGAAAGAGATTCAGCCAGTGCTCAAAACCTTTGTGTGTTCCTCTTCAGGACAGCATTTAAGTGCCGTTCTCCTGGAGTAGTTAAATTAGGCACAGATCCTCCCACTGCAAAGCAGAACCCAACAGGGAGACTTTCTCAGGAGAAGAAAGCTCTCAGGGAGTCCACTGCAAAAGCCACCTCACCTCACCAAGACGTCTGTCCAACCAGGATGAACAGGGAACACTGAGAGCTGGTCAGCTTGCGGAGGCACCCTGCTTGTAACACGTAAAACTTGGGAAGCGATAGCTGTGTGACAGGTGTGATGCTTCCCACCGCTCTGTCCCCTGTGCCCACGGGGACGTTCCCCACCCATCACCCTTCCTATGGAAAAAAGGAAAAAAGGGATTTCTTTTTTTTGTTTTCTTTCCTGGTTTATTTGCACTTGTTTAGTCCTGGGTGGAGTGATTGTTCAGCATCTGATCTGCTTACCACTCTCTGCCTACTCTGATTTTTTCTTCTGAATGTGTAATGATTTTACATCTGTTAGTCTGGTTGGTTTCTTCTGCATGTGTGGTTTTTGACTTGCAGAGCCCTTATGGCAGATACGGAATACAATGCTACAGCCTTTGGTTTTCCCTGTGTTTTTCAAATGAACGTTGCATTTCTTAGAAATGTGAAACAACTATTGCAATGGAGGACAGATAATCCTTTTGGTACAAAGGACACGTTAGAAAAATATGGAATAACCATGAGATCATACCACCAGGGTGACTAAAACAACAACTTCAATGGTCACAACTCGTTCAACTCTCGAGGAGGAAACGCCTTGATAATACTCTGCTGTGAGGCCAGTGAAACTACAACAAAAATAAGCTACACAGTCACTCTTGCCCTTGGGTCAAAATTAAGTAAGAACTAATGGCTTCTAATAGAGGAAATTGTAGAGGAAAATTTACTTTAGGAAAGGATTGTTTTCAAACCTGCATCTGTTGCATGGAAAAATGTTTTAATATGTTTACGGCTGGGGAAAACGGCTGGAATTTCTTGGCAAGTGTCTTCCCAGTAATATTAAAAAGAAAGAAAATAAATCCATTTGCTGGGCCCAAAATGAAGGTTTGTTTTGTAAGTTTAATGAAGGTGCAATTAAAAAATGCCACAACTGCAAAATAAATTTGGTTTGAAATGAAACTACATTCTAGTACAATATAGAGCTATAGGCTTTGCTGTACAGTTTTACAAAAAATTTTTACCCATTATCTGATATTCACTGTATCTCCATTTTTCATGTTTTCTCCCATTACTGCACGAGACCTTTTTTTGGAGATCTTGGAAATTCTCATGGGCAGAAATACAATTTCCTCCTAGCTATGATTTCTAATTAGATTTAAATCTTTCCTAGCTGGGGCAAGACCTACCCAGGCATTTTGAAACATTGCCAGGTCGATTACCCATGTATATGAAGATTCACATCCTTGCTCTTGGCTGGCAAAATACATGAGCTGCACTGGAAAGAGAGTCTGCCTTCTTCTGCGATGGCATCATTCAACTCACCCCCAAGGGTCCAATTCTGCCTACAAAATCTTTCCTTTTGACTCAGATTGCTGCCAAAACAGTATCTTCTCTAATGTACAGCCAGGTTTAGTGACAGCTACCGCACTGGCTTAGTGAGAGGGAAAAGGAGAAAGAGAGGGAAGGGAGCTGCTGGCTTGCCAAGTTGGGGTTGAAGGAGCTGCAGCATCTCAGCTGAAGCCACAGTGCTGGTCCATCCCACTCAGCAGGGATGGAGGGAAACACATCTCCTATACATATGTTGCCTGAGCTGCTGCTGCAAGTTGCCGGCATGGCTAACACATGTGCCACCACAAAATTTCTTGGCCACCTGGGTGACTCTACCTTGGCTTTCTGGGGTTTAGAGAAGTGTGTTAATGAGATCTTCTGAAGGTCCAAACTTCATTTCTCACGTGCTGCATTGCTACAGCTTTATCAGCAAAGCCTTGGAGGAGTTCAGTTCACTAGTGACCTTCTGGCAAGGATGGGGATATCCTCGTTACACCTACCTAGTGAAAATGTTGCAAGACTTTCAAAACTTCTAAGATTTTATCAGGCGATTTTGACAGCTATGCCTTGTGACACCACTCAGCACAACTGTGCTGACACCACTCTAGTGAGGAGCTGTGAGGTGGGGGTAACATAACTAGCGATTCATCTGTAATCAGCAAGGGCAAGAACTTCCCCAGGACCCCCTGCTAAGGTCCACGGTAGCTGCTACCCAAAGTGTACAACATGTGAGAGTCCAAGGGGAGCAAAGCTCTCTGAAAGCACTGTAAGCCACAGCACAGCCACACTGCACCAGCACATAATGGCCCTTCCATGCAGTCGTGCTGCCTACATCCATCAAAACCTTATATATGTCACAGATGAACTACGAGCTGACAGAAAACCATCAAAAAACACCTGCGTACCACCTCCTGCACAGACCTAATGCTCTAATTAGAGTAGGTGCCTCCTTGCACAGCTTACTTCATTTACAGAAACATTTCCAGTGGAAGATGCAGACAAATCAGCCCTGGGATCACCAGCAGCAGCTGCTGCCTTCTGCATGCAGAGTGTTGAGCAAATCAACAGAGACGAGCTCCCGCTCCCATCAAAATCTCAGAGATGTGGATGACAACTCTGGTTAATTAAAAGACACAGGATCAGACTAGAGGAAAATTGTCGCTCAGCAGCTCAGACTCCCCATCAAGCTGGTGTGACAAGAAACAGCAGCCTTCCCAATTTTCAGCCTGTGGTCAAGTAGTGTTTCTACAGTCCTGCTCTAAAATTATTTCCCACACACACACTCAGGTTTTTTTCTGAACAACTGTTTTAGCATTTTTCTTCTTTATTCTTCTCATCTTAGCATTTCTGTCATCCTTGCTTCCTTTTAAATGTTAGTTTCTGTCCTTGCTTCGGTATCAGTTAAAATGCCACTATCACTAACAGCATGAGACTGAGTCACAATTGAGACTGTGCACTCACTCATTTCTGGCTCTAGGAAAAAATTACTAAAAGACAAAGAAAGTCTCGGAGACTACATGCCCTCCCACCAATGCCCTGAATGGCAGAAGTGCACTAGTACAGTCTGTCATTAAAAATGTGTACGGTTGCTTTGAAGTGTTTATTCTTTCTATATAATGTTCTGCTCCGTCCTGTTTCCACCCCTCCCCCCAACTTTAAGCCTACAAAAAACAGTGAGAAGGTTGGAAGGCTCACACGGGCATTATTTCATATCTTCAACATGTTCTTAAGCTTGACTGGTTTCACATTACTCCCATTTTAACCACATAAACCAGCGGTGAAAAAGCTTTCCTGAGAGGGCTTTCTTGTACCCTTGCAAGGGGTGGTGTGTTACTCTGTTCCCGTTCGTTGCAGTGAATCCACACTGCACAGGCAGGTGAGCACAATATTTCTGTAAAAACTCGAACTGCTGATCTCAACCAGGGATTAAACAACATTGAATACGCATGTCAATTGCCATTTGTTTTGGATTTAATGGTATTTAAGCATAATCTTGAAGGAGAAGAGCTGATGCGAGACAACCTCCCTCCCCTTTTTCTTCATTTCCTACCTGCAGAATGTGGCCTGGAAGACTCTGGAATGTGGTGGAGCTAACACAAGCGGGATTATTCTGGTCAGATAGTAAAACTAAGGAAAGCATTTCTTGAGAGTTGCTACATAAAGTCTTGTTTCTTTGCTGCTAGAAGTTATTTATTGTAATGGGAACAACATCAGGCCTTCCTTAAACTAGGAACTTATTAATAAGCCAAATCACAGCAGTAGCACTCAAGTGATATGCCTATGAAAACAGCTGTAAGAGCAAACCACAGTAAAACCACCTTGTAAAATGATGTGCCAAAGATTTCGTTAAGTGCAGGCCTAATTTTGCCTCCACAACACCCCTAAACCATCCAAGAACCTTAGGCCCAAAGTGATTTGGTTATACCATTGCATCCCTTGTTTCCATGCTCATTCAAAAGTACCACCTGTGCCCTCCCTGCAGAGCAGTCTCTCTTCTTAGAAGAGCGATGCTGTGCTTCACGGGCCGTACGTGCTCTTCCAAGGACCCTTCACGTGAGGGTAGCTGAGACCCTTGTGGTAAAAGCAGGATCAGGTTCCCCCCATGTTCATGCAGTGGCAGCGCTTGCGAAACAGAGCAGATAAAGTCTGTCCTTCGCCATCAGCAGAGAAAAAGCCAGTGATGAACAACACACTTTAAAAATCACAGTTTGGCAGTTACAGGAGATTATCTAATTACCATCATATTTAATATTATGTGGCTTTAATAATTCTCTGTTATCACCAAGCTGCTAGCACTAAAAGAAAATGGGAAATTGGCTCTGATGCCTTATAGGACAGATAATGGGAAGGAGAGGCTCTGCCCTCTGGGTCCTTAGTTTGGAGCCAGCTGGGATTGGAATTGAAAGCCATTTTTGCTGGGCAGCCTCTCGAAGTGAGTTGACACTGTCAGGCTCAGTCCAGTTCCACATGCAGAGAATTAAAAACATTGCCACAGCAATGGGGTGGGCTGGAGGTGGGAATTCTTGGAAACACTTTGTCGCTAGCTTTTTGTTAGCACACAAATAGATGTTAGCCTGGAACTAAGGATCTTTACACAGGGATATTCACTCCAAAGCAAATCTCACCAACGGCGACTGTATGAAACTTGCATGCACCTTACACTCGTTTAAAACTGGAATGACTTGCCTTGGAACATCAGGGGCAGGATCAATACCATTACTTGGTGTAGAACAGCAAACCTAGAGACCACCAGGACTGCCAAGCCTTGAGTAACACTGATGGCTGAATGTGTGTCTCACCATTATTATTGCTCTCGTTTCCAACATACCTGAGCATTGCTCAGCTACAAGGTGCATCCCTAGGGTGGGTTGAATCTGGAAAACCTCCTCTAGGAGAAAAGTTTACAGTTAGACCAGTAGGTCATCTTAAATCCAGCTAAATGAAGCAGTTAAACCCAGCTGAATTAATGCAGGTGCAGGTTGACAGAAAGCTGAACAACTCTCTTGTTTTTTGAGGCTGGATGCTGCACAGTCTAAGCTAACACCACCTCCCCTGGGACTGCCCCCTTCTCAGCAAAGGCTGCAGCACATGAACAGAGCAGTGCAGCTTGCACTGTAGCTGCTGTCCCTGCTCGGTGGATTAATAGAGACTTTGTCCTCTGGGGCTGCCAGTCCCTGATCCTGCAGGAGAAATGAAATCTCCGAGAGAAAAAAAAAAAGGAAGAAAACCAGTACAGAAATTACAAGTAAGTGTCTTTCTGACTTTCAAATGAGACCTGAAGCATCCTCATTTACCATTTAATATTTTAGTAAGCACCCTATTGGAAGGGACTGTGTAATGGGTTAATTTCCAAATGTCATTTATCTTTACTAACTGGGAATGACTTTCTGTAATTCACTTGAGGCTGCAACACCCATGGATTAATACATCATCCTCCAACTTGAGAAGATAAAAGCCTAACAAGCTCTAACCTGCTACATAGGCTATATTTAAGCAGTACCGGGTAATGATAAATATCTCCCATAAAATGTGTTCTCTTCACACTTCCTGTGAAAACTGCTGAGCGAGCCAGCTGGCGAGATGGAGCCGACGGTCCTTGCTCACAGCCCTGCCATCCACATGCCGTGAAACTGGAGTGCTCCCTTACCCAGCATCGCCCAGATCCCGGGCTGCCCACCGGCCTCTGGAGGCGAGGCCGGTTTTGTTGTGGGCTGCAGGTACCCATGGCACTGCCCACACCCCATCAGTGCCTCTCCTTCCTTCCTGGCAGGCAGGCCAGGCAGGGAAAGACTGCCGGAGGGGGTGCAGTGTGGTTTTTCTTACACGTGCTCCATTTCCTGCATTGGACTAAACATTGTGCAGAACAAAATGGAGACTGAGTGTCTCCCCAGAAGTGCCAGTAACACATGGGGGGTGACTGTGGCGGGCAGAGTGGGGGCGATGCAGGAGTTGGGAGGAGGGGAGACCATGCAGTTGCACATGCCACTTGCTGGGCCCAGATGCAAACCGAATCACTTCTCGCTTCCTTCTTTCACATACAAGTGGTGGGTGCTGATAAGCACACAGGGACCTCACAGTGCGGACATTCAGACCACACTCCTGCGTCAGGAAGCTAAGGGAGGTCCTGTCTGACCACAGCCTTTTCAATTTTCATTATCTCCCGTTGACCAGATGTTACCCCAATGCTTTCCAGGACTGCTTTTAACATCATAGAGATTTAACTGCAGCCAAGTACAATGACCTCCGGCTGGAGTTGGGTCTTCTTGCCCAAAGCCTGAAACCTAAAACACGACACTGGGATGTTAACCTAGCTCCTTACTCTATGTCGGAACAATCCTGTATCTCCAAGCAATGCTGGCACTCAGCATCCCCTTGGCACTGCCTTCAATTCCTCTCCTTACTTCTGTCACTGCCTGACACACACTGACCACTCACCCAACTCCCTAGAGAGACAGACGAGCACGACAGCCCTCCATCTAGTTTGGAGAAACAGAGAGCAAAGCAATGAGCCTGCCTTGCTGGCAAGACAAAGATAAATCCTTGCCTACAGCTGCACTTCCCAGCCATCAGACCCTGGATGTGTGCCACTGGGAACTGGAAGGCTAAACCATTATGGTTAAAAATCATAGCTACCTTCTACGGATGTAACATATATCCCACCACAAACTTCCTCATCTAATTAATGCCGGAAAAGCAGCCATCCTCCCGCTCACTGTGGCCACCTGGCTAGTTTATCAGGCTCAACACATCCACCAAAAGACTGTTTCAAAACAGTCTCTTATGATAAAAGGTCATTTGTTTTATTATGTTAAATGCTCCCTAGGCCTTCGCTAAGCCTGACTGTGTGGGCGCCACAGAAGCATCACTGTCCTCTCCCAGAGATATATCTTCTTCCAAGGCAGCCAACCTCAATGTCTAGTCTAGAAAAAATTAACTCACACGGGCCTTGCTCTGGGCCTCCAGGCTTTAAGATGTCCTCCCATCACGGCTGGCTGTGCATAATGCACTCACATTTATGCTGCCCTTTCTGTCTCATAATTTTGGAGAGCATCAGCTAAGAAACAACAGAGTGAGATTCAGACGGTTCCATCTTTTCTTGCCAATTCTACCTACAATCTATTCAGACAATGCGTATGGATTCCTGAGGATACTTCTTTTCAGATCACCATAATCTCATGGTTGGTTACTGTTTAACCACACCCTTGACAGAACACCATTGACCATCACTTTTTTTTTTTCCCAAACCACTTTGAAGAGATGATGAATTCAACAGCATAACCATGACAAAGTACTTGTTACTATTATGAGCTAGCAGCATGAACTATCCTTACCATTGTTTTACCTTGGTCTAAACTTTAAAACAGGAAGAGATGCGGTAAGAAGTGAATGGACGCAGGTATATGAATGACTGCAATGAAGAAGATATCCTGCTACTTATCTATTTCCATTTTCTGATGTGAAATGAAAAACTGACACAACTTTTTTACCAATTCTATAAACACCTTTCTCTGAAGAGCCAAGGAGACATTGGGGCACAAGTTTATGAACCTAGCAGAGCTTCCCTGCAACTTTATGCTGTGTCAGTTTTGTCTTCCTTTTCTTGTTATACTCATTTAGACCCAAAGTGTTTGGTGAAGAGATGATCTGGCACTCGTGCTGTGCAATGTCTCCAGTGAAACAAAGCAACTGTGTCCTTGGTCAGTTCCAAGTGCTCCCTGGCCTCGCAGCCTGCCAAGAGTGGGCAAGACCCAATACGGGGGTGCTGTGCATAATGGTAAGAGAAGGGAACTCATTCCTGCTTACAACCTGCTCTTTATGTTGGCGATTTTTGGGGAGTCACCTGCCTTGTCCCACTGAATGCATAACATCTGTGAGTGGTGGGATGGAGACCACATTTCAGACTCCTTTTCCAGTTATCCCTGTTAGTAGCTGAGAGCAGATGTAGACTAGGAGCCAGAAGGTACAGAGGTACCTCAGTTAGCAAGCTCCTATCTTCCCCAGGGTTGTGCAGCTTTGTGGGATTTAGAAATGTGGATAAAATCCTGTCCCCAGAGAAACAAAAGGTAAAACCTCTGTGAAATTTGTCAGGTTAAGGATTTTACCACATGCCATCTGGCCTACTGCTGTCAACATCAGTATACAAATGGGAGTTGCCTGGTGATACACCTTGGGAAGTTTTCCCCAAAAAAACCTTTTCAGGCAAAGCATCAAGACATTGCCAACTGCCTGGCCACCAATATGGATCTCCAGGTTTTACACATAAACTACACCTCTGTATTTTATGATGAGGATGCCATTTATGTTGGTTCTAGGAATAAGTAACAGATGAAAACCCAGTGTTCAGC
This sequence comes from Hypotaenidia okinawae, assembly GCA_027925045.1. Taxonomy (NCBI): domain Eukaryota; kingdom Metazoa; phylum Chordata; class Aves; order Gruiformes; family Rallidae; genus Hypotaenidia; species Hypotaenidia okinawae. Next base: position 68,570,393 of record BSDF01000002.1, read on the forward strand.
AGGAGACTGCATGGAATATGGTATCTTGCAGAGAGTACCTTAGATTTGTGTGTGGCAAACAGCTGTACAAGAAGGAAAGTTGGAGTGTTAATAGCACATGCAGGGGACAGTATTTCTGTGCAGTTCTAAAACTGTTCAAAACATGGTTATAGCCATGTTTCTTAGCACTGGCTATGCTTGCTCCAGGTATATGCATAATTTACAATTAATTAAACTTTGGTGGAAAAGCACACACACTTTTGCACACATACCACCTCAAACTGCTTCATCCTGTTGGTTTTGGGGTTTTTTTCTTTCTTTTTTTAACAGCTCTAAGGAAAACTCTCTGGAATTTTTCTACGGGAGTTTGCCGGGAGTCGGGTAGATTCATATGATAAAAATGCACTTGTCCTCAAAACTTGTATAAACAAATCTATAAAAGTAAATAGCAGCCCTTAGAGTATAAACAAAATTATTCTCATTTTTAATTTTGAGATCTTTTCCTTATCTAGTAATGGTATTTTTCCCTAGTAGAAACCTTTGCCCATGCCTAAGCACAATGTTTCTAATATAGATCCAGCCACTGGATATCCGTGTACACCAACGAGCTGCCTGAGTGACTTTAACTCATTCGAGTAGAGATCAAAGCCAACGTCTCCCTAGTTCCAGACACAGGAAACCATTCAATGCACATGAACTTGGAACCATGGGCAACCAGCCTGCTTGAAGTCTCATCGCCAAAAACATTTAGTGACTTAGCTGGAAGGCCAGGCTTAAGTTCTCTGATGAACTGGACCACTGAGATTCTAGACCCACTTGTCACTGTGCTGGGCAGGGCTATCAGAGGGAGTGGGGAGGTAAAAATCCCATTTGAGTGGATGGAGACTGAATCCACTGCTTTGCACGGTGAGTAGGTTCAATGCAATGCAGCGTTGTTTGTCCCTGTGTAACTGATCTTCATGAAAACAAGCAACTTTATCAGAGCTTGAGCCCAAGTTACATGTGGTGTATACACTGGTACAGCAGCAAAGTGACAGACCTGTTTCCTGGGAATCCAGGGAAGTTGTGACTGATGCACCTGGTAAGCTTGCTGGGAAGAGTGCACTTTGGTTGGTTTTTTATGTGAACAACCATACACAACAAATACAGTCTTCTCCTTAGCACTACTTCATACGATGCAACACTGCAGAATGAGTTTCCAGAGGGGGAAAAAAATGTTTACAGAACCATGGCAGCTGTAGGGTATAGTTTTTGCTTCCTTTGCTGGTATTTGCTATTTATATTTATCTGGTCACGCATGTGCCGTTTGTTAAAAAATTTTAGTCCCTGCACTTAAAATACTTTCTCTCTGGAAGGAATGGCTCCGTGGTTAGACTCTGAACTCTCAGATCCTCTTTCCAACTCTCCATTTGCTCACAGGGTTAACAATATGTATATGTAGCTTTAAATCACAAGGAACCTATTCCAAATTTTAATGATGTAAAGTCACTGCAGACCAGCAGAGTGAGAACTCTTCGTATTACTTCCACTTCACAGACTGGAACAAGTGGGTTGAGTTCTTCAGGGGATGCTGCAAACTGGCACTGGCAGCAGGTTGCATTAAAAGGTCATGCTGAATAACTGCAGTGTTGAGGAAAAGCACACATCCTCTTTGAAACACCAGCAAAATGGGCTGAATGGAAAGGAGAGGAGGGAGGTAGGGTGTGGACAGCTGGAAGCTGCTGCCAGTTCAGTTACCAGCTCTGAATATCAGTCAATATTTCATGCACACACCTTCACGCAAAGTAACAGGAAGAGTTAAGGTTCATCCATCATCCAAAAAAAAAAATTTCAAAAATCATAATTTACTTGTAAAAAAAGTGTTCCTTTGCTCATCATTTAATGTCATCTTTCAATTGACTTTAACAGAGAAGGTATTTTAAAACCCCTAAATGGAAAAATAATTGCTGATACTCTGTTTTCTCATAATAGTATTGGTGATGATGTCATTGAAAACCCAGTAGAAAACTCGAGCAGTTTCTGATCGACTCAGTACTTTCAGGGCAATGCAATCTTTCAGATTCGTTAACAACAGATCTTACTCCTGGTGTTTGTGAAATGATCCCAGTCTCGTGGGTTATCTCCCCAGTCCTGGTAAACCATCCTGGCTTCAGTTTGTCTTAACACTGTATTTCTCCCAGCTTCCACTTTGGGTATGCTGTCCTTATGTCACCCCAACTAAGAAGAAGGAAGAGCAACCAAGGAATTAAGAGGGCTTCTTGGGGAGAGTGGAGATAAAACAGGAGGATAAAGGCAAGGAACTATTTCTCTGCAATGCCGTCAGTAGAGAAAATGCTTTACAAGGTTACCTTGTGGGGAACATGCCCTGTCCAATAGTAAAAAAATTCCTCCATGCAGCTGCTCTGTAAAATCCCAAAGTATAAACCACTTCTTTGAAGCCAAATTAATGATCCACAGCATGGTGGAAAGCATTTCTTCTGACATTTCTGTAGACATAACATTCTTTCAGCCTTTTGCCTTTCAGCAGAGCCTCAGGAACAGACTTGCTTGGATTGATGAAACTCAGGAATAGAAAACACTGACAGAGATTGCCACAATGGGAAGGACAATGAGGAATGCAGGGTGTATATTGTGTGCACAGCTATCCTTTCTAAGTAACTCTCAGATGAACATTTGAGGATATAAAGGAGGTATTTTGTGCCCATTCTAATATGAGTTAAGAATAGAAATGACAAAGAATTTAATTCTCTTAATCTGGTTTCTTAATGCTTCCTCTTGGTTTTATCTAGTTAGTATCCCTTTTGTTTAGCAGTGAAGTTTTAATTTGTATAATTTGGTCTGTGGAGAACTAAAAGATGGCCTGCTTTTATAAACTGCTGAACGTGATCATTTAAATCTGCTGCAGGACCTGGATGATTACCTTGAAACAATGGAATTTCTGTAGGTTAAATCTTTTCCCTCAGAGTAAAACAAAATTAAGGAAAAGCAAACCAGAAAGGCTAAAGAATGAGATAACTTACAAAAGAGCCTATTCAGGGACCTCTGTGTGTGTGTGTGTGTGTGTGTGTCTAAAAAAAGGCTCCTGGCCCTTCAGAAGCAGCCCCCAATTACTGGTGAAAGTGTGGGCCTTTCAGGCCATTTGTAGATCTTGGAGACAATTTCCCCACCAGCTGCTGCCTGCCCTCCACTGCCGGTGCCTTTCCTTCTGGATCTGTGCATGCCTGTGAGGACTGGGGTGCTGCTGATGGCAATGCCAAGATGATCACCATTAATACCTGCATAAAATTCTCCAAAGCTCTGCATGAATTAGCAGGTGGGGTCACCAAACAACTTTCTCACAGTTTCTTCACAACTTACCCAACCAAGTATCCTAGACAGAGCTCCAAATACTGCTGTCCTTTGGGAAGGCGTTGGATGCATGTCTGTCTCTCCCCTTCTTACATACCCACCCACTTAACACTGCTCTGGTCCCTTTTGGGTACAGATCACATCCAGGAGGCATGTATGAGATTCCTCCTCAGTTAATGTGTTGGGTAAGAAATGATTTCCCAATTTACAGCTACTACTTCTCTACAGTGCCCAGATCAAACAGCTAGGACATCACTTCTTTACTGCAAAGTCAAGCCCAAGCAGTTCCTCCAGGGGAGAAAGCACAGTAGCTCTAGACTCTGCTCTGCAAAAGGAAAGATCATATATGTTAAATCTCTAAGAGCACCTGAGACCCAAGAGATACTATAATGCTCAAATGCCACTGAAGGAGTTTAAGTCACAGCTGAGATGTACTAGGGATTGCTTTCAGTGCCCCTCAGTGTTGGGCGTTTGGCTCATGTTGTTTCACACGACGCACGTGAGGGCAGCCTTCATGCCCTTGAGCTACCTGCCCAGTGACTGAGGATCTGATCATTTTTAAGCAACCTCAGAGGAGCTTTAATTAAAACCCATTTCTGGCCTATAAAACGGGTAGAGTGATAGTAACAGTGGCTTCAGATTTGCAGATGCACAGAACTGTGAGCGCCGTACACATCACAGGACAAACACTGACCTCAGTTGCTAGGAGACCTCCATTTACCTTATCACCAAAACCAGATTTATACCAGAACAGGTAACAATCTCAGCTCCTTGACTTGCCCTTCTTCTTGGGCTGAGCACATGAATCCAGCGAGTGGACTGGATGGTTCCCCATCCGCAGCCCCTCTTGGCCTAATAAAACCCCTTCCCTCTCTCCTCAAGACACGCTGGAGCCTGCAGAAAGCAATAAAGCATCGCTGCAGCGCTTGGTGACCCTGAACAACCTCAACAGGTGCATTGCTCTTGCGGAAAACACATGTTGCTCTGTGGCTATTAATACCCCGGGAGTGTGAATGGCATATGCATGTTTGTTTGCGTGGGGAGCATAAATTACGGAGTTCCCAGGTTCGCAGTCGTCACCTTTTGCAGCTACAGAGCCTTCCCTGGAGACAGGCTAGGCGCAGGACCACACGCACTCGGGCCTCAGTGGGGAGCGAAGCCCTGGGGTCAGGCAGTCACGGGGAGGGGTGCACGGGCAGACCCAGCACACCATACTGAAGGTCTCAGTATGCAGGTAACCGGGGGGGTTCACAGGTCAGGGAACAAAATAAAACAATTGTGCTGCCTCCAGACTGCTTGGCTGAAGCAGTTCCTCCGTTGTCAGCCTCCTGCACTGCCGTGTGGGCAAGCTGCTCGGCCCCTGCACTATTAGGTACCAGGCATGAGCTGTTTATTGTTTCAGATTTAAGAATTCAAAATGGCAAGTCAAATTGATTTCCTGGGAAGTGAAAAGAAGAAAAGTACAGTCAAACAGTTCCTCTACTCAGCATCAGGTCTGTATTCAGCGTAGCAAAGACATACCCCGCAGGGCTAAGAGCAGTGGGATGACATATCCCAACAACTGTGTTTTTCCTCTGGATAGCTCTGGAGCCATGCACAGCAGAAGAGAAAAAAAAAAAGAAAAGAAAAGAAGTCTACTTTTGTAGCAAGCAAAATAGAGCACAGATCATAACCTCATGGACAGAAATTAGGTTACCTGCAGAAGATATAAAACCTCACTGCCTTCCAGATCTTAGCCTGACCACAGACGCTGTTTCCATGCCACACGAGATGAGAATAGGGGAGAGATGATGAAAGCAAAGCTCTCGTTCTTCTCAGGACCTCCCAGGTTTGTGTACAGATAGAGGAAACAGTGCACCTCTCCCTCATGGCTGGAAGGTCTCTGGGAGGTGATAATGGTGTTGATTCAAACTCCTCTGTGATCTTATCAACCCATGTTTTCATTGATCAGATTCTACCCCTGCCACATGAAAGCCTTGGCTGAGCAATGCAGAATGAAAACAGAAGATATGAGGCAGGTAGCACTGTTTATTTCCTTCTGAATTCACATATCTGTGCTACAAAGCTTTACTTTCTCCAAATTACTAATGCAAGAGAGAGATGGCAAGAAGAAATATATACACCCCACACGCACTGAGTGTACAGGGACCAGAGTGGAGAAAGCCTGCATCCTCTACATTCATGGAGAAAACAATGATAAAGCAAACCAAAAAGAAGAAGAATAAAACCCCACCACACTGCTGACAGCTTAAGGGAAGGAAGACTAGCTTTTTATTGCCCCAGAGGGATCATGCTTGCGCATGGTGAAGCCATGGCCATTAGCAACAGCAAATACATGTAGGAAGTGTTACCACCCATGACATCCTTTGCAACCGCTGGGGAGTCCAGACCTCACACAGAGGTAACATTTCTTTCTACAAAGTGCCTTGGTGAAGAGGCTGTTCCTACACTCCTGCCTGTTCCTCCCCTTCCCTTTGCAAAGGGATAGTTCATTGTGCCTTAGGCAAACAAGGCAAGAATCAGCCTCGACCATAACCTCCCACTGGAGATGTAATACAAACACTGCTGGCCCTCATGCAAAGAGTCAATGAAATTAGGTGTCTGTGCAGCCAATTGCCCCTTGGCTGATGAAACCACCTTCATACTCTCAGGGTAGTGCCACATACCCCGTCTCATGTTTTGTGTCCTCTAGTTAGGTCCTATTCATTGGCTCACACTACTTCTGTTGGCTGGTCAGCACTGTAAAGCACATTGCATCTGCTATCTATGCAGAACAGGGAAAGCCTCTGCTGTCTTTGGCCGCACCAGACCTGTTCCTGATTTCACCTGTTTCCAATCCAAAATTTATCTCCCAAAGCCCAGGAGAAAGCAGGCCTATGGATGTGCCCACCTTGTTGCATGGAGCTGCAATTGCCCAACTCTATCTCCCTCGGCATGGCTGTACAGGCCAAGGCAAGCCTGGGACAGTGCAGCCCAAGCTGACCATCACCCAATATGGCACCACACCTTTTTTTTCTAAAGCACAGACAACAATCAAGTAAATATAAAAGAGAACTCAACTGTGACAGGTTTGTGGAAAAGTATTAGAGTAAAGGTGGCAGGAACTCAATGTTGCTGAGGCAGGGCTCCTTGTCTCTCTACCCACAGGCAGCCTGCCCTGCTTCTCCCCCGGCCTTCTTGCCAGGGTCTCCCGTCTCCCATGGAAGCAGTGTGTTCTACAGGCCCCAGAGTTACCATCTGACTGTGTAGCGTCCAGCAGCATGTTGAATCACAACCAGGGCTGTATCTGCTCCCCATGAGAAGATCCATGGTGTAACAGGCAGGGAAAGCACAAACCTGAAGGTCCCACACAATACACTGGAGCACCGTTATCAGTATCTACCAATCGACCCATCCCCTGCACAGGGGAAAGAAAAGATGCTCAAAGCAAACCACTTTTTGCAGGCACAACAGCTGTTACACTGCTTCTTGGCAAGAGCTGTGGTTCGTACTGCAGCCTTGTCACTCTCCACCCCTTTTCTGCAAATCCTTTCCCTCACCGACCACCTCCACTGAGGAAGCAACTCAGGAAGGCTGATGGCAGCCTCACGACATCTTGGGATGCTGCTTCCTTGCTCCATTTTCCTGACTTCTTCTGCCTACCGGTCTCTTTTCTGGGACACCTTTAAGCAAAGAAAATGAAAGAAAGGAAAGGATCCTGGTACCCTGCACTTGGATACAGTCTGAAAACATTCATGATTGGCACTGCGATGGGAACAGGTAGCAGTGGTGGCTCTCCAGCACTTGCCATCCAGCTTGCTAAAGCTTACTCCCTGCTTTCACACAATTGATTAGTTTGAAAAAACTGTTTATTGCAAAGGCATTCATTTAATTTAACTATCCACAGAGGCCTCAGATAACATGCTTCACAGGTCCCATTCTCAGACTCCTAATGATCAGCTCAATCCCCTGCAGCCTCAAATCCCTTATTTAACAAGCACCTTTGGATCCCAGCACAATATTACACAGCTGACAAAGCAGCAATTAAAGAGAAATATTTTTAAAAGGTAGGGATGGTGAGAGAATCATCAGAGATACAATTGCCAGATCCTTGTGTTAACTAAGGACACCAGAGAAGTACGGCTGATCCAGCCTCCTCACCACTTAATGTGAATAAACAGCTTATGAGTGGGAGAGGCTGAAAGGGGAGCAGCCTCCTTCTCTGTCACGGGAGAGGGAATGTGATGATCACCAAGTACCAGAAAAGCTCCCGTTTGTGAAACCCGTGAAGGCAAAGAGCCTGCTGCTCCTCCCCTCAGCTTCCTAGCAGCGATTGTGAGCTCCCAGCACAGTGTCTCTCATCATGCCATCTCATGGCAAGTCTCACATCATCTTTATGATGCAGAAACACAACCGGGTTAAAAGACAAAAGCTTTCTGATAGCCTGTTCTTTCGGAAGCCTCTATTTCTGGATGTATGACCAAAGCCCTTATGCTTCCGTTTTCTGAAAAGCAGCCTTGAACCTAAACCAGTGCTGTCAGCTTTTCCCAGAGCCTCGTGGGCAAGCCTTCAGGCCCTCAGAAAGCACAAAACACAGTCCCTGCACCTCGGGGAGAAGAAGGACCTTCAAGGAACACTGCAAGGAACACTCCTCTCCCACTGTGGAAGGCTCCTGCCATGGGCACGGGTGCACAGCTAAGTCCCAGGTCTCATGGCACAGCGGCAGTCCACCAGCCACTGGCTGACCACGTGCCATCTGTGCACAAGGGGTCGACAGCTTTGGATGTACAGCAAACTGCTGGAAGGAAGGGCTGACCTTTATGCAGTTCACCTAATGGCTGGCGTCACTTAAATTAAAACACTGACCATTAAGTTTGGTCCCCGGCAGGCTGCAGCAAGGCAAAGCTCTATTTTTCAGCTAGCTGAGAAGCAAAATAAACAAGCACAGTCTTGACCTCACACTCCTCTTGCCAGTAAAGCCTAACCAGACAGCAAAAGGGACAAAACTCCAGGCACAGAAGAAACATGACATAGTCTTCCCTGTCCAGCACGCAAGGGGCTGGCTTTGCCCCTGACAAAGTGCTACCATGCACCTCTACCACCAAGCTCTCCACGGCCAGATACACAGCCATGTACCTGCATACAAAGGTCCATACCTCACAACTATAGGGAGGCGTTGCACTGCTCTTCCTAGAGGTTTCCCTAAGGAGGACAGTTGTACAAGGACTGGACACAGGAGAACCTTTTTTTCCCAGTCCAGTAAAGCAGTTTCTATGGCCTTGGTTTCACAATCTGTTTTCTTCTCCAGAAAGTGGGCTGGAAGAGCCTCTAAATGACACTTAAAGGACAGTTTATAGGTTGTGTCGCTATCCTTCTAATAAAAACAAGCTTGGATACGTATGACGACGGTACAAATACCACAAGGTAAGCAACAAAAGCCAAGCTTCCCAGGAAGGGTTCAAGACTGGACTGGGCTTTAGATCTGCAGTCTGTAGTGGCCTCCCTCTTAGTTACTGCCAGCGTGAGAGCATCACAGTCACTCAGCCTTCCCCCCACACTACTGGCTTTTGAATCCAGCCCTCCTTTAGGTTTACATTAACTGCCTAGCTTCTGTGAACAAACGTATCACATGTTTAAAAGTAAAACAGAAGGGAAATGGGCCAGGAAATTATCCAATACGGTTCTGAATGAGCATTTCAAGTGGCAGAGACCTCAGGAGTCCCATAGCTACCACTGCTGGGCAACGATCCCCAGCTAACAAAGACATAAAAAGACCCACCCAAGTAGGAGAAGGGCTGTAAAGCTAAGGAACTAGGAGAAGCCATGAAAGAAAATACATTATTAAGGAAAAAGAAAAAAAGCAGAAACACCAGAGGGGAAATGAATAAATCTCTCAGATTAGCAGGGAAAGGTACAGATTTAAGAGAGATCCATTGTGTGAGTACAGCTTTATAAAAGCTTACAACACAACAACCTTTAAAAATAGCTTTATTTCTATTGCCAAAGCACCATCACAACCTGCATCAAATAAAGTTAGAATCCGTCAAGGAGCTGAATGCACTGGTTTTAATGGGATTTCATGGTGCACAGTAACTTGCAGGATTAGGTCCCTGCCACAAAGTGCTAAATTGTCTAGGAAAACACACAGGAGGAAACAACAGCAGAACAACCCTGCAGAGTTACACTGTGCACAGTCTTTTACATCTAACAGAATCCTATCAGCTGTTACAATAATTAACATGTCCAACACCCCAAACTGGAATTGCTACGCTTTTGAAAAATGACTGCTTTCCTTAGTTGTTTCATGTGAGCTTACAGCAAACCACCACGCTTTACTGTGCTTTGGGGTGGGGGATTACCCTTTCTTTCAGTAACACTGCCTAGAAAACCAAGGAACGGTTATGGATGGCAATGGTTAGGTTACCTCCTATCCCAAACCACCCCTCTCAATCACCACTTTGCAAAGCCTGCAAGTCCAAAGCCCCAGTTACTCCAAGCTGCTGGGGGACAAGGTTGGTGAGGTTGTGGTTACCTGCCTTGCGCCTTACACCACCCTCACGGTGAAACATGTTTTTACATCTGGGACCGTCAGCTTCTCGAGAGTAAAGACTTCGCACCCCATGAGACAGGCCGCCAGGCAACCACGGCACGGCTCCCGAGGTACTGCGTCATTCCCCGGCCAGACGCAAGCAGGGGGAGCGGCACGGCCCCGGCAGTGCCTCCGCACACGGAGGCTGCTGCCAGGAAGGGGTGGCTGGCGCTGCGCCCCACCAGGCAGCACCGCTGAGCAAATCCAGGGTGGACGTTCACGAGGGACCCTGTTCCTGCGCAAGCGAAGTCGGGACCGCAGTTAAACATGGCCGGGCAGCTGGCACACGACATACCTAGCACGGTTTCGGGAGTTTCTTTTGGTTACCAGGCCTATTTCTAAACCATTTTTGTTAAGAAAAGAGCACTGGCACTCTGGGAGCAGTGACATGCCAGCAATGCCATTCTTACGCACTTCTTTCTTTTAGGGGTCTGCTTGAGAAATAAGTTACATAGAAGTAGCACCACACTCGTCATCATTAGCATTTTTTTATGGAGTCTTCAAAGCACAAAGTAAACAACAGCAGAGGAGAGGACTTATGCTCTAAATATTCAGCTGGAGAGACAGCCGAGTGCACAACTTGCACAAACTAGAGGAAGAGATGCTGGGAGGAAGGGAACTGTCTGAAGAGCAAGCATGCTGCGGTCACCTGCAAAGGGGGAGATGCTCTGGGTGTGGGCATTGCTGCTGGCAAGGTACCAGGGTGACAGGGACAGCCAAATAAAAATAAAAAAAAGAAAAGAAGAGTTGCTTGCTTGCAGTGGAGAAGACGGAGTCACTTGCAAGACTGAGGAAAGAAAAGACCCTGCACGTCACTTGCTGCTGCTCAGCAGGCCGCCCATTTTCAAGCTAAGCCTGCAGCCCCATCAGTGAGGACTGTGGAGCCCAGCCAAGTTTGAACTCACCGGCGGTAAGGTTGTACGAGCAGATCAGCCTGGTAGCCTTGCCTGCACGAGTGTTCATCACAAGGCTGACAGCTCCTGCTCAAGGGACCTGAGACCAGAACCGAAAGGGATGCTTGTAGGTCAGGTTTAATCCTCAAGAGCCTGTGGGTGGGTGAACAAAGAAAGGGTGGGCGTGTATGTAAAAATAAAAGACCACAAGACACCTGGTTCTGAGTACTGCTACTAGCCTATGCCTTCCAACACCATTAATAGCATGCCAGACTTGACAGAGACAAAAGCAAGCAGCCAGGCTCTTCCTCCCTCGAACAATAAAACAGAATAGTAAAACAGAGGCAAAGACAGGTTCAATTAGCCCAAGATCTTTTTTGATAAAGGTTACTCAAATAAGCCACGTACGGAAGCTCTCCACATCTACAACACTTCTGTGCCATTATTTGTAATAATATGACACCTCAGCTTGCAGAAGGTGCCACACTGGATACTAATAGCACACTTATTATTAGATTTTCTGCATGGTTACATAAGCCTGCAAAAGGGGAAAAATGTAAATGATTCAAGAAGATATTCTTCTTGTGGTTCTCACGAAGCCTTTAGTATCTGAAGATTGACGACGATCCCTCCTGGCAAGAAACAATCCTGTAATTTTTATGCTTCATTAAAAGAGTTCTTTTAGTACTTTTAAGAAAATGCTCAAAGGCAAGTCAGGCAAAGAAAATATATATATTTTTAATCTAAACATTCAGGGCAAAATTTTACTCTCAGATCTTTTAAACTCTTCTAAAATAAAATGAAGCTGTGCATGCCCCTCTGTGTTTATTCCTTCCTCGTAATCTAACTCTGATCTGAGGACACTTCACCCTATCTAAATCCAGCTGCGTGAGCAGGCACACATTTCAAATAAGGCCGTAAGAAGGGCAAAAGCAAGGTACTCTTCTAGTCAAGTCCCTTGTTACACTCTCTAGCAACACTGAGGCACAAAGTCTCCAGCTACAATACAAGCTGATAACTCAACGTCAGCCCCATCAGAAGAACTTGCCCTTGTCAACCCAAAAGCAGTAAGTGCCCAAGAACCAGGACCAAGAGCATACCTCTTCCCCTGTTCAGAAAAGAACAGGCCATACCAATGACCTCTTAAGCACATGGTGACTCTATAAACCCCAGAGGACTTTTTCCTTGAAATCAATCAGTGGCACACACGTCCTCTGAGTCTATTTTTGCATCCACTGGACTAAAGCTGCTGACTCTCTCTGGAACTACGGTCTAACATGATGCACGCCCAAAGGAATGATGAGTTAAGCCACTGCTATTAACCACATTTATCCAGCATGAGTTTACATGTCACTTAGATACATCACAACACTGCACACAGGATCCTACAAAGCAGCAGATGCAGGAAGGGTTTACTATACACTACAGCATCTGTCCTTACCTATCAATGAGCAGAATGCTAATTTAAGTGTAATGTTGTCTCATACTTCACTGCTGTGCAAATGGCACATAAATGCTGCTGTTACTGGTGCACAGGGTCTGCTTGAAGCATAGATCAGTGAGATAAATGTAACCCAAATTCAGAGGGGAGGCTGACAAGCAGCTGTGAGCAGGCCTCACCATTCTCCCTTTAAATGTAAACGGTGTCTAGGAAACTTACTTTTTGGAGGACTCAGCACTCTTGTCTTCATGCATATGCAACAGTCCCCAGCCCAGGGCAAGCCTCTGGCAGCAGCAGGGAACTGGGTGGACATCACCAACACAGCAGAAGATTTTGCCACCGCACCACCAGCTCACCTAACCCATCAGTACAACAGCACAAGAGCTGGATCACCTTGTGTCTGACAAATATATTCCTTTGCACAATTGCAAATTGTACAATTCATATGCAAATACATACAGCGCCTTCTGAGGCACTCATTAAATTGCCCACACGAGGGAAACTTTAGGGTTCTGTATCACTGTTCCTTCATCTACTGCAAAAAAATTAATAAACATTTAAAAAATCAACCATTTGCAAATAAGTCTTTTCAGAAAGGGCAAACCATGGTAAGGCTGTTTTAGATCCTGCATCCAGGTTGTGGTACAGGAGGCCAAATTCAACCTGGTTTCCTCACCTGAACTATGGCTGGAAGGAGCTATGTTCCACCTCTACACCCTTGATAAAACAACCTATACTACCACAGCAAAGTTGGGACGCAAAAGGGGGCTGGCAAGAGGCAACCATTATGTGCTGGAGAAACAAAAGTGTTTTTTAAAAGTCCTTGAAGACCAAAACTTCAGGTTCCACCTTGTGACGTCTGCTTGCAAGAAGCAAAATTAATTTGCGTCCCCAAATTCCCCCACAGATTTCTGTAACTCTGTGAATACAGTATTTTGAAGAAAGCCTCTTCTCCCACACTGCTGCACGAAAGGCTTACTGTAAGAACGCATAGCTCTGCACAAACATCAGAGTACATCTGCATCCCTGCTCCATTCATTGCTGAAAATGGACTTGGTGTGGGCCAGCATTTTGAACCTCACATTCTTAACTTGGGCTTCTAAATCCGTTTTTAGGAACTTAAAAAAAAAAAAAAGCTTGATTTTTAGATGGGCCAAGCAGCTGCCTCTCCTTGTTACTCAAACAGAAGACACAGTTGTTCAGCACCTTTGAGTATCAGACCAGCTTTATTTAGGTCCCTAACTTTAGCCACCCGCAGAAGAGCGAAGTCAAGTGAGATTCCTACCCCTTTCAAAGTGCTGTGCCTTTTATACATGCAAGGGATAAAGCTGCCTGCATTAGGGAACACAAAACCTGAAACAGCATACTTGGAGCCACTTGTACCACAACATCCCACATCTAAGTAATTCCATTCAAATGTAAATGAGACTCGTCGCAATTTCAGGATTATTTACTACATTTGTTTAGCACAATCATGTTGCAAGAAGTCTTTAAGTGATTTGCAGAGATCTGCAAAAATTGCCCCCAGGAATGTGGATACAAGGTATGTGGATATTTTCTTTTTTTTTTTTTTTAAAGGAAAATCTGAATAGAAAAACAAACAAGAAAAAAAAAATAAAGCACCAGAAAAACATGCTCAGAAACCTGGAGGAGAGCTCTAAGAGCCTTTTGTAAGCACAGCTCTCCAACCAGAAGGAAAAATGCTTGCTATTCGCACAGGTGGAAGCTACCTGCATTCATGGGGATATAGGAAGTAAAAGAAGATAAAAAAGGACTAATCTGAAATGTCTTGACTAACTTAATATACCTAGGTTGACTCTGTAAGCATGTAATTATATTAATTATTTACAGGCTTGCCTTAAGAGGATGTAGATTTCTGTGTGTGTATGCACATTTCGATTTTTTGGTACATTTATAAGTGCTGATATAAAGAGTTTTGTTCTTCGCCTCCGAAGAAATTATCTGATTCTGCCTTCATTTACACTGATCTAACTCTTAAATCCAACAGTTACATTGCTGTAAAATTACTATTATCAAGGGGAAGAACATTCTAAAATTATCCCTTCGGCAGAGAGCACGAAGGCTGAAACTCTCAGTGCTTTCAACACCATTTTATCAGGGACTGTGATCTCGGCAGGGCTGGCAAGGCAGCCAGCTGAAGCCATGAAAGGGAGCTTTGTGCCCGGCTCCACACCAGGCCGTGTAAGACTTCCAGCTTTTTGACTGGCCGACGGGGATGTTGCTCTTAGTAACACGGCAAGATTGATTAGGTACAATAAAAACCCCAGCGTCTAGAAGGACAGGAGGGGAAGAAAATTCCTCCCCGATGAAAGCTGCTACAGTGCATGCAAGTGAAAAATGCCAAGTTGTCAAAAAAAGCCCAAAGTGCTCCAATATTTCAGGCAGTAGACTAATAAAGAGATTCAGAGATTTGGTTATAACTGGGAGAAACCTCAGCCCTGTCTGATCCAGCAGCAGTGCAGTGTGATATCTCTGGTGAACCACACACAAACCTGCAACCGTATCTCCAACGTATGACCCTGCAATGGCAAACCCTACTACTCTCACTATTGTTGTGACATTTACTCTTGAGGTCTTCAAGTCTGACTTCTGCTGGTACTTTGCTGCTATCAGTGGAGGCTGGCCAGCAAAAAAGAGAACTTTTCTGGAGAGCTGCCCTCCTTCAGGATGCTCCAGCAGAGGCATCCCAGCCTGGATGCCACGGAGCAGAGGGATGACTGCAGTGAACCAGCTCCCTCTCTGATGATCCCATATGGTTCCGCCTCTTCCCCTTTGAGGCTGCTTCAAGGGATCTACACTTAGAAACCAGCTGTTGCCCAGGAAGACAGAGATGGACGGATAAAGTCTCACTGGCCATCTGACCACCAGAGAGGCAGCTCAGCTCCTTCACAGGGTGCTTGTGCGGTGAAGGAACAGATTAGGACCAACATTTCTGTTGTATGCTGTGTGTGGAACGACACACACTCAAAATCCCTTTTTGACTTTGCCATCACAGATCCTGTGCCAGGTGAGAACTGCATTCAACATCTAACCTGGACCTACACACATCTGTAAAATCTACCCCA
This sequence comes from Hypotaenidia okinawae, assembly GCA_027925045.1. Classification (NCBI taxonomy): domain Eukaryota; kingdom Metazoa; phylum Chordata; class Aves; order Gruiformes; family Rallidae; genus Hypotaenidia; species Hypotaenidia okinawae. The sequence goes on from BSDF01000002.1 coordinate 68,585,708, forward strand.
ACCACATTACATCGTCGCAAAAATTTCACCAAGAAACGTGCTAGTTGCAAAAGGCCCCAAACCTATCAGCTAATCTTTTCCCAAAGTGATTAAGAATGAATATCACAGCACTGATGTTTTACTCATCTGTCAAAACGTATGACTCACCAAGGGCAGGTGGTGAGCACCCTGCACCAAGACCGGTGCACAGCAGGGCTTCCCGACTCCTTTCGGCTGAGCTGACAAGTAGGTAGCTGTCACCTTGCTACCTCCACTCTGCCCTTCCGTGCACAGCCCAAGGACAGCAGTGGTCAGTCCTGGTTTTCTCCTGGTTCCTGCCTGCTCTTCAGACGGGACCAGATAGGTAGGTGCCTGCTACAGGAAGCGAGAAGACAGATGCTGGTCCTGAAAAGGAAGTGGCGATGACTCAATGCTTCTGGTGCTCCCTCAGTCCATGGGGATGGCTTTTAAATGACCTCATGACACCTTCATGAGATTCAAATTAGATTCTGGGCTGATAACCCCTCTTGGTTCCTTGGACTTTCCCCCTTCATTTGCATTCCTAATCTGCGTGCCTGTTTCTTAGCATTTATATAGCTACCTGCAAATACACGCTCAAACTGTGTACACAAAGAAACGCAGCTCAGACCAGCTTTACTGCAAGTCCCCGCAGAGACAAGCCTGGCTAGTCTCTCCCAGCGCTATAAAGTTTGCAGAGCTGCTTTAAATATCTCTCTCCTTCAGAACACAGATTGGCTCGGCGAGGTGGTATATACACATTACTCTGTATACTGTGTATGTGTGAACATATGTTTGATAGCTAGATCGCTCTATTCCAATACATAAAGCCGTGTATACACTTGTTCTTTTAAAACCTCGATGCTGCTGACTTTAGCAGAGGTTCCCTCCAGGAATCTCACTCCCCTCTGCCCCTTGGGAAGGTTTTCCTCCAGCCATCAGCAGGAGGACTTAGCAGCCGACTCCAGAGTGGAGCAACGATGCTGCGAGCATCAGCCAGAGGGGGCTGCGAGAGTGTGTTGCGAGATGCGCCCGCCTCGAAGGGCTGAGCCTGCCGACTGTGCTAGAGGCTCTTCTCGCTTGCGTAAATCATTTCTTGAAATAATAATGCTTAAAATAGTTCCGTAAGTCTCCAGGTTTCTCACTTGTGGTTTCTCCCCCCCCGCATGCAGAATTAGGCAGGCGGGAATGAAAACGTACGTCTGCGCACCGGCGGCTATTCGCACCGGCTACCTGTGCCTGGGACCCTGTGCAAAAGGCAGTCGGAGCCCGATGCCGCCCAACTCCTAAGAGACGGAGCCGTGCGCTCATTCGCCAAGCCACCGTCACCTACGGCTTGTCAGCGCGGTCCCTTGTCGCTCAGCGTTTCCTTGCCCAGCTAGATGCGAACAGTAAAGAAAGGGGCCAGACTTCTCGGGATAATGCGTTTGACGGTGATAAAAGTGTTTCCATGGAGCTTTACAGCAAAACAAAAATTGCTGCCCTTTATCTGATGTGCACACATTTCATACTTGTAATATGTCTAAAGTGATTTTATGACTAAATCCTGGGAAAAATGCAAAGAATGCTTGGCTAGAAGCATACTTTTCCAGTAAAAACACAACATGGCTTATTAACTGCGGCACTTGGAGGAGGCTATTCAACATGAAGCACATTTTTTCAGCTCAAGACCGAAAACATGTGTTCGGATATACGTTTTCTTTGGCTTCAGGCACCAATTTGACTGACTACATTAGAGGGGTCTCCAAGCCCTTTTAGCGTGCTCTAGCTTCAGCACAAATGAAGTGGCATTCTATTAAACATGCCGGGGTACCGCAGCTGAAGGCAAGGTTAAAACCTCCTGACTTTTTCAGAATATATTAAGCAGAAATAATGGAAACAAAAAGCTCCATTAGGTACCTCGTTAAGATTTTTGTAGTTGCTGATCAGCAACCTTGTTATGGCAACACTTTTCAAAGTCACTGCAAGAAATGTTAATTGTGGCGATGGCGGGTGGGGACGACGCACAATGAACTGCGGGAGCAGTACTATTAGTGTTACCGTGAGAACAGATTATGCCATTTCCATTCTATCTTTGAATTCTGGTGGGTGTAGGGTGATGTGACTCTGAATGATGTCAGATTACCCAGCCTACATTTTCCTTGGAAAGAAGCTCCTTCCTCCACTTCTCTAGCACCAGGGCTTGTAAAGACTGCGCTTGGGAAATCTCAGCTTCATCAGACACTGAAACAATCCCCGCAATATCTGGGATTCCTTTAATCGGACAACTGGAAGGCGAACACTTCTTGAATACCTGGAAACAGCAGAATATGCTCACTTAGGCTTGTGAAACGCTGAGAAACCATAACAAGGGGTGATTTTCTGGACTAATCCCCAGGAAACAGGACTTCGCTCTCCCCAGTGTGGGCTGAAATCCAGACAATCTCAGGCACATTTGTAAACGGGACATAATGTCACTCCTCTTCTCTCCCATTAAAATACTAATTGTAAAGGCTTTTGTCTCTAATCTGCAGCTAACAAACCAGCAGCCCTGCACAAAGGGGAAGAGCACAACTCAGTCCAACACGCCTGAAGGGTAGGTACACTATCTCCATGGCATGCAACTACGATATACGAAACTGCCCAAGATAGAGCTTGTCAGGAAATGCAATCAAATGCTGAGTTTTGCTTTGAAACAGCTGTGGATTTGCACGCCCCTGGCTCCCCGCTCCCCTCACAGCTCCACCACAGAGCTGTGCAGCAGAGGGGTGCGTGGGGCAGCAGGGCCAGCCCAACACACCAGCCGGGGCTGTGCACGCAGCAGCAGGGCACTAAGCCTCGTTCCGCCCCACGAGGGTGGCAGCCAGCACCCACCTCCCAAGATGCAGCGTTACATGGACGAAGAGCGAGCGGGTTGCTGAATTTCTGTGCTCCCTGCCCCAACACACGCACACAGAGGCTGCAAAATGGGTGGCCAAGCCATGAGCAGTACTCAGTTTACATCTGAGACAATGATAAAATATTTTAAACCCCAGTCAGGGGCAAATATGTGTACCTTCCTCTCAATCCCAAGGCGCTTTTCCCAACCAGGAGGATAGGTCATGCTGGCACTGGCTCTGATCAACCCGGTGATTTTTTTTTCCTCCCCTTTTTCTATGAGGAGCCCATGGACTGTGCTCTTGTGCAAGAAAAAGTTGGGACAGATTTTTTTTTTACCCCTTTTTGTTGCACTGTCGTGGGTGGGGAGGCAGAGAGATGCTGGTCCCATTCACTTTATTGCAATGACACGGAGACCAATACTTCTACCCACTTTGGCAGTGTGTGTGAGGGTGGGCATGGTCCTCTTTCCATATCGGGGCGCAACTCCAGCAACTCTCAAACCAGTGTAAACCATCTGGGAACGGTCACAGGATCAAGCCCAGAGAGAAAAAGAACACCAAACTCTACTTATTTCCGCCACTGACAAACCCGTGCAGGACAGAGCCGGGATGAATTAAAACAATCATCTCCTTTCCACCAAAAAATCACTTGTACAATGCTACTTTCCCCTTGATACCACGTCAAGTAAGCTCCCAGTGATACTAAAAGGGGAGCAGAGATCTGCTGATGCCAGAGCTATGAGATGGTGCCTATATTAATCATTTCACCTCCAGCTTTTTAAATGCTTAAAAAAGCTCCCCTCTCACAATGAAAAAAGGAACTGCACATGCCATGTTCAGAAGCAATCGTTTCTATTCTGGAAATAAATACAGGAACTGAATTACTCTTTTTCTACAGAAAAAAAAGATGCAATTTTTTTTCCCTTGGTTAAGGCAAGAAGAAAAAAAATCCACATCAGAAACCCAGAACTGTTAAACTTCTTAGATATCTATTAGGTATCTATATAGTCCAATCTGCACCAAAGGTTTAAAAATTAATTCTGGAACTCACTGAAAAGGTGGAGGGGGCCAGGGGAAGAAATGATTTCCAGGTTTTTACATGTCTTCCCGTACATACACACCCTTACATAAGCACAGAAATCCCAGTCACACTACTGGAAGGTGGAAGGATGGAGAGGCTGGCTAAAGCAGTCTGCAGTATACAGCTGTGCCCGGAAACCCAGAGGAACTCCTCAGCTCTGCTCTCAGATCTGCATATTTAAATGTATGGGAAAGTAAGAGTAACACCATCTTCTTTGAGGTGAGTCTACTGGCAATTACAGATGTGTTAATGCGTGTGTGTGTAAAAGGCAAAGCCTGCTTATGATACACTGAAACATGTATTTTTATTCATCACAAGACCGGTGTGTGGGGTTTTCCCTCTGCTGAATAATTCCACACCTCGCGATCAAGCCTCAACTTCTTACACTTCTGCCTGCTTCTCCTACAACCTTTAGGTGCCTGCTCTTTACTCCTGAAATTCAGCTACTGCTGAACCATTTATATCTTATCCAAGATGCTCATCTCACACTTGGCACAGCTGATGAGTCCTAAAGGAAGCTGCTGCCACTTGAGCCTGATTCGTTCTATGCTTAGTGCCACCTCATCCCTATCAGTGTCCCATTTACCTTTACAGTTACAACCCAGACTCGCTGATACGCCATCCTCAAATGTCAGCCTGAGCTCTAAGTTGCCTTTTGCTCACTTCCTCTGCCTCTTAAATCTGCAAGGGAATCTCTAAGAGAATATTCTGCTGACCCACTACAATTTTTCTGGTGCTTCTTTAATTTTTGTGTGCTTAGCTTGGTCTGCAGAACAGCACTTTGCACGTTACGGTTTGTTAGTGGAACACAGGCCGTTCTCTTGAGCATCTTCCTTGCTCCTTCCTCTCTATTTTAAGCACCTTTCAGCTGAGAACAATGTTAGACTGACAGCTCTGGAGACCAAAGTATTTCAAGGAGAGAGGCCAAGCACAACTCCCTGCAACAAAAGGTAGAGGCGAGCTCTCCATCCTCTTTGCAGTACAGTAAGAAACTGCATCCTCTTTCAGTCTGCCTTAGTCACTGAAAAGTCCCTGTTCACCAGACTGATGTGCTGGGCAGGTACAAGACCAAACCTGTCCACACAAATGCCTCTGAAGGACTGGGACTCAAATCCATGACCGAGAGGCATGAATTGTACTGGTGAAGTGGTTGCTTACCACCTCCATACAGTCCCATACCTCCATGGGCCATGAACAGAGGCAGTCCCAGGCAACATGCCTGTGCAGGAATGCTTCAGCAGAGAGCTGCAGGGAGCTGGAAATATAAACTCCTCTGCTGCTGGCCCGGGCCAGGTGGAGTCTTCCCAGCCGTCAGTCCAAGCAGCCACACCGGCAGAAAGTCCCTGGCTGAATTGTGTCCATGCAGCCAAGACGGCTGGTGACAGTGAGCACCTAGCTTCTCACTCCCCCTTAGGGGTGGGGGGAAGACTCTGTTTTGCCCTTGAAGAAGAAAAAAATCAGGATCTTCACCTTCCAGTTCTGCCATCAGCAGCACCAAATGCCAAAATCCTCATTTGATTCCTTAGGGAGAAGAAGCTGGCACTAACTTGAAGAGCAGCAGCAAGAGGATGCTACCACCCAGAAACCCTCCCAAACCAGGTTACCAATTAAATGCTTTCTCCACCTGAGAAACTAATTTGACTGAGCAAACAAAAATACAGCCATACCCTAAAGCACTCACTCATTCAGAGACGAATAGGCTGGCTTCTGAAGAGAAAGTTCAGCATGTGCCACACAAGTGCTGTGCCATGCCCTCTGTAATGGCTGTCGAGGTAGGCAGCACTGCAGTTGATTCATTAGGTTAAAATTAGTTCACCAAAGGATGGGGGAGACAGGCATTTCATAGATTATTCTTTTGACATTTTACTGTAATGACAGACGGGACCATTAAAAAACTATCTCAGTGTCTGAGCCTAGCTGGCCTACATGCAAAATGTTTGAGATAATATAAGAAGAATCGTATTTTCTGTTGAATTCTACAGGACTTAGCACAAATATGACTCCTGTTTCCATCCTTCTTTACCACTGCTGCAATTCAGCTGCTTCTTGACTGTATTATGAATTTAAAAAGGGAAGAATAACTCACAAGCATGTCTTTGCTCCCAGATCTGGAACAAGGACTTTAATTCAAATGGTTCCCAAACATTTTTGTTTTCTAGAAGCACACACTTAGGAAGATACAGTGCTGACTGAGAGATGACCCAACTGCTCCTCTGAAACAGGCTTACAAAGAGTGAAAACAACAAAAGCACATTAACAAGCAGAAGCACAGCTCATTATTTGCAGGCATTACTCAATGTCAATAAATGGTGATTAAAAAGGTGAGTAAATCAGGCAACAAAAGCGAAATGTACTACTAAGTGAGAAAAGTAACCTTTAAAACCTTGACTTTCAGGCCAAACCCTATTTTCAGGTGGTTGGAGCAGACTAAAATGTGCACGGTGACCAACTGCTACATTGGCTCGCCAACATCCATCACACAAATTGATTAAATATAGTCTGCATCAGTCATTTAATATAAGAGAAATAAAGCCATTGTAATAGAATATAGTTTGGAGGATCAATACTGCCTGCTAAAGAAATAAATGTTTCGACAACACCTTGACATATATTTCCCTCTAGTACCCCATCTGTGTTCTGGTACTTAGGTGGCAGTGGGAAATCATTAACCTTGCTTTTCATAGACTCTGAAAACTGTGCATAACTCAGCTGTGACATCTATGCTTGTATGAAGCTGCACGGGTCCTCTTCCCCACTCAGGGGGCTCTCGGAGAGAGAAAACACAGCACTGTAACACCAGGCAGCTCCAGATGGCAGGATGCCGCCAGCGTGGTCCGCACACCACAGCTCAGCCCTGCATCAGGAACACCATGCAGGAGCCTGCACTGGATCCTCTGCTTTCTCAACACAAGGTATCTAAAGGACACAATCCCTGCAAGCTTCAGGTGAACACCAATCTCAGCATCAGACTTTTCATTCTCTACAACTTCACTGCCCAGACTTGACCTGAAGGAAGTGAAAGGAAGGTGGCGATAGCTTTATCTCAGTTTATCCATGAGGAAGCAAAGAGAATACAGCCATCCAAAGCCTTGCTTTGGCACAGCACTGTGGGGAGAGGAAGGTTAACATTTCCTTTCCATGCCATTCTTCAAAAGAGAAGCTAGCAGGAAGGAAAAAACTATAGTGGTTATTGGTGCCAGAAACATAAGTACCACTAAAAACCCCTGTAGGCTTCTTTAAAAAAAATAATAAATTCCCTAGTTTTCCTCGTACACGTTGTAGCTTTCTAGCCATACACTGGAAAATTAGGTTTATGTCCAAACAAACAGAAAAAAGACATAACTGTGGAGACCAAGCCTTACATGAAAAGTGGAATTTAAGAGCTTATGACTTGCTTGGATAGAGCAGAAAAGTGAATGAGTAAAACAGGCCTGTTCTGCTCCGTCATTCTCACTTGTAATGGCTGTATGCAGCTTGCCAACAGCTCTTCCTCAGCCTTCGAGAACAGTCTGAGGAGCCTGTTCCAAGTGAAGTATAAAAAAGTTTATCACTGGGTAGTTTTACAGAAAGGCAACTTCTGCTCTCTTTCCTGAAGGTTTTTATTGTTTGGGGTTTTTTTACCAAATACAACAAGCAGAGACAGTTGCAGGGCACAAAGCTCAACAGAGAAGGATTTTTGTGTTTCCACAAGGAAACCCCTGTTCAAGTCTGTCCTAAATCAGAGTGCTCTCAGAAATCCCTGTGCGATTTTCAGCCACTGTCAGTGCTGGTACCACCTACAGATGACATGGGGGCAGGGAAGGGGGAGGATGCCTTGAAGGTGATGCTCGGACCCCTCACCTATTCAGGACCTTTCCTGTGCCATATTCAGGAGCTCTGCCTTTGTTCAGTCTAGTTCAAATGCCTCAAGTACGTGGCTTCCACCCCTTCCCAACGGGAATTATTCCACAGTCTAACAGGTCTTACCAGCTGGAAGTGTTTCTGGATTTCAACCTACATTTTTGGCACTGAATTTTATCCCATTACTCCTAGTCATACTGCTTGGACCACCCAACACAATTCTTCTCCAAACTCAAATATTTATACCTCTTGAGTGTAGAACGTGTGGCTTTAACATTACCCTCTTCCTTCACCCTCCTTCTCTCTCATTCAGACAAGCCATACGTATTTAATTCTTAATCTTTCTCCTCTTCTCTAGTCCATTAATCACTTCTGTTGCAGCTGTCTGAATTCCCAGCAATTTGCCAAAGCCTTTCTGGTAATGAAAGTCCCCCACACGTATGAACTTTGTATCTCCTAAAGCTCTGTCTGATAAAAGACACGGACTAATACGCGCACACACAGAAACACACCAGACGTTTTCCAAATTCATTCTTTTTATAGAAAGAGCTTAGCTTCTTTCAGGCAGGAAGCAAAAGGCATTTGTCTTTTTAAAGTCCCCTAACAGAGGTAGAAAAGCAGCATACTGTACTTTTTTCAGATAAGAAACTGCGTGACTCCCAACTGTTTTCCCCGATTGCTCATTCTGCCTTGCAAAAGCAGCATTATTTATTGATGCCTCCCTCTTCCAGTTCTTCAAGGTAGCTCACACAGAAACCTCATGTTCTGGTTTTCAGAAACTGATTGACTCTATGCTATACTTGCCCCTCATCCTCTCCTTCGCCTCTTTTTGGCTGTAAAAACTGGGCAGAGAGACAGGGCACAGGTATGAACAGGGAAATTCAACCTGATGTCCCCCTTCCTTAGGATTTATAGAACCTCACAATGCTGACGAGCAGCAAAGTAACGCAGGGAAGGGAAAAATCTCCTTTGGGCCCAGAGTAAAACTCTGATGTGGAAGTACATCTTTGCTCCACCAGAGACTCAGGACTGATCTTGGGCAAGTACGTCACTGATCTCTGTGCAGCTGCTACTTTCTCTCAAAAAGGGGCTTTTATATATAATATATACTTTAGCACGTTTAACCCTGAATACTTTAAAGGCTCTTGAGTAACTACCACCCCTTGCAGAAGATGAACTTCCCGGCTATAGTTTGGAGTCAGATACTTAACAAAGACCCTGGATCGCGCAGACAGATAAATACATGTGACTCCAAGTTCTACTTAACTGCAGCAAGAACAGGAAAAAACCCAAGGGAAAAGAAGACATATGATATCCAAATGCACTTTAAACTGAACATTCATTCACCGCAAGGCAGGGCAGAGGGAGAAAAGTCCTTGCAGGTTGATGCCACTTACCCACAACTGTGAGTATCACAGAATCACAGAATGTTAGGAGTTGGAAGGAACCTCAAAAGATCATCTAGTCCAATCCCTGTGCCAGAGTAGGATCACCTAGACTAAATCACACAGGAACACATCCAGATGGGTTTTGAATGTCTCCTGGGAAGGAGACTCCACAACCTCTCTGGGCAGCCTGTGCCAGTGCTTCACCACCCTCACAGTGAAAAACTATCTAGCATTAGAAGTCATTTTATTCCTCACAAATATTTAGGGTATATTGATAGCAACAGAGACTTGAGAAAACAATAAGCATGGTGAAATAGCCACTGAAAACCTATCTATTTCCCTTTTCCAGCCTATCTGTATGTTTACACTATCCAATGCACATTTTTATTCAGAAGTTCAAGCCACCCAAAACTCTTACTCATTCGTTTCATACAAACAAAACATGTACACACAAATATCCTGAGCATGAAGAGAAACTCTTAAAGTCATTATGACATTATTTGTATCCTGAAGCGAGTCATAATTTGTATGCACCCTGCCAAGTACTTTCTGTCAAAGCTAAAGTAATTATTAGGAAGTATGAAAGCAGGTGTCACTTCTGGCAAGTTGTAAGATGGCTTTATATTCACAGTTGCAATGGGATAAAAATGATCCCTAAAAAGAGCATAGGAGGCTATTACTTTACATCCAGTATATATGTGAAACTTAACAGTTGCCGCCTGTACATTTTTTTTTCCTCTTTGGTATTTTAATTAAAGATTCAAGCTCCTAAAAGACAAACCCTAAAAATATGTGCAAAATCAATCCCATTTTGCATAATTTCTATTTAGTTTCATAGCCAACTGTCAAGCCATCTGACCCTCATTTGCATGTGCTATGAGGCAGGCAGCCGAGCTCCCTTCCATCGCAGTGAGAGGCAGGCTCTGGCCCTGCTCACTCCCACATACCAACCTCCGGCTTCTCGGCTCAAGCTCTGCAACGGCACTTCAGGGACAGAGGGGACACTGATTGTTACGATTAGCGGGCCAAAACTTCTCCAGCTTGGGTGCCTAGATTTAAATGCCTAACTCCCACCTTTAGGCATCTGAGTAAGATGCTAGTGTTTCACAGGTGCTGGGCACCCAGCATCTCCTACACGTTTCTGCTAAACTTGCCAGAAAGAACATCTGCTTTTAATTAATTTACAGAGAGCTGCAGGTACGCAGGACCTTTGAAAGCCATCCCACTTACTTCAGTCCCTAAATATAAATCCAGGTGCCTACCTCTAGGCAGTGAACTTTTTAAAAGCTGAAAAAGAAAAAAAAATAGCGTTATTAAATAAATAAATACTTTTAAAAAATACATGCAGATATACCCAAGGCTCTTGGATTCTTGTTCCATACTTGACATATGATGTGATATAAAAGAAAGCAGATCTGATTTTGCTGGAAAGTAGCATTTCATGCTGTAACTAGAGTATGCACATTGCTAATAATTAACCTAATTAAAATAAGGAAAGGCATTCAGGCAAACTGCTCCTCTTCCTTGGATAAGCAATCAAGCAAACCAACCCCCAAAAGTGGTTGTATTTATGCTAAGATTTTAGGAAAATTGCAAATTTACTAGTGTATTTATTATGCAAGTTTGTTTTCTTTTTCTTCCATTCAGCCAGACACCCACATTCTTGACAGCGTAGAACTTGAAAAGATTATTTTTTTTTAATTTAAAAACCGTAAAGGGAAGAAAAATACAGGCTACCACCTGCCTCTGCAAATCTTTGGCGGGCACATTTGTGCTTCTGAGCATGATGGAGCCGACTACCCCGTAAAGAATAGTATTACAAACACAGCAGCAACGCTGCATCCTACAACAGGGCACCAACTCAAAAGGCAGTGTGACAACACACATCTGCGTGTACCTAAAACGCTGCCCTGCATCAGGGACCAGTGATGCCATGCTGCAAGACTGAGAGATGCTCTCCGCAGGGCTGACCAGAGAAACTCCTGGCTCTCAAAAGGGGTGCTGCCCACCAGAGTCAATGGAGACACTCACTGATCTGGGGCCACCCAATTTCTAACTGGAACTTGCCAGGTTAAGCGTGCACTTTGAATTAAAACAAAGTGCACAAACCAGACTTAAGAGCATACACATAACACGCAGTTAGTTTGTACCTGAGAGAGTGAGAGGATGGTATTACCATACCTAAATCCACACAGGTAATATGGCTCCAACTGCGCCATTAGAGAACAATAATTAATTTTCTTAATTAAAAAAATAATTTTTTTAAAAAGGAAAAAAAAGGACACCTCAGACTCCCAGCAGGCCAAATCCCTACGCAAGAAAAGCGAAAAATAAAATACTGCCTGGGGAAAATCTAGAAATTTAAGGCAGTTCTAGATAAGGCTCATGTAATAACAAGGGACAGGACAGTCCTCCACAAAGATCTGGTTTCCACCAGGACCAGAACCAGGACTGTGCCTGGCCCTGCCCTGCCTGCTGCAGTTTGCTTCATTGAGCAGTGTTACCCTCACTGTCACTTCAAAATTTCTCCCACCACAAGCCCTGATGGGCCACCAACCACAGGGGTCACCACTTCCACACTGTGCCGCAGCCCCAGGTCTTCACATGCAAGTTCTCCACAGCCAGGAGACACCAGAGGACACTCCCTGTCACTCTTCAAATGCTCATACACAGTCCACTCATGGGCATGCTGGCGACCACCACCTCCAGGCTCACAGGATCCCCAGCAGGCTGCTACCGACGCCCTCTCGTAGCCATGCCAGGCAAGGCCAATCTCTGCACCTGCTCCAGAGGCACACTGAAAACAGGTATATAGTCTTTGCAGACAAGCAGTTGCCCCCACTCATCAGGAACAGCCACATCTTGCTGCTGCTCACGTCAAGGCCGGGAAGAAATGCCGGCGCTGGTGGCCAGCCATCACCGCTGGGTGCAGACGGAGGAAACCTGGCCTGGAGAAGCGCCAAGGCCGTCACGCTCCAGCAGCACACCCAGCACACCTGCCTTCTGCTCGTCCTCACACTGCGTCTCGTGCTGCGCGCGGGAATGGCAGCCGGGTACAGAGAGTATCTACCACGCTCCCTCTGCTTGCTGCAACAGGATGTGTCTTGTGCTCCTGCCCTGCCCTTCTCACGGCAGGACAGACCTGCTAGAAGCATAAAGAGGCTATGGCGATGGTTTAGGGGAAGAGAGGGTGCTCTTTCCTTGCTACATGGATGTCTGCTATCTGTGGGAGGATGTCTGTCCAAGTGAGCGAAGGGGAATCCATCTCACCAAGGAGGCAGGAGCATGCCTCCTTCCCTTACTTCAGTTTGGACCTACGGTTACAGCTTTTATGCTTCATGGGAACTGCAGTACAGCACAGATACACTACAGCCTTATCAAATACCCACTTTGTGGGCATGTAAACACAGCAGGCAAAGCACCAAGTGCTGCAGATTGCTCACCTTGCTCAGGAGGCAGCTGAGATGTCAGCCAGCTGCTCTGTCCTGGCTTGTCTCTGCTACTGAGAACCAGGTCACTCTTCTGTACATACAGCTCTGCAGCATCCAGCACAGGTCTGTCCAGAGAGACCAGATGAGTGGCTGGCAATCCACACCAGAGTGACTCTTGGGGGAGACAACTGTGCCCTAGATTCACACATGAAGGCTGGAGAGCAGCCACCTACCTGCAGCCTGCTCCCCATCACAGCTCCCCCCATGCTCCAGGAGCTGGCTGGAAACACCACCACTTTTTCTTTGACATTCCTGAACTGAGCAACAAAACCCCCAACAGCAGCACAGCAGGAAGAAGCAAGGAAGAACGCTGCATGTTTATTTGTCATAAATTATGCTGGGGAGAGCATTAAGCACAAGGAGCCATCACTCATCGTAGCTGGTTTCTGCTGTGTGTCAGAGCACCGCACTACACTTCATTAGGAGCATTAACTGGACACCGGCAGGAGATGGATCTCTGCTGCTCCTCCTCCCCACCCCCATCTTGGTTTCATCAGACCATTCTCCTTGTGTTGCTTTGGGGATCTCTGGAAGGGGAAATATTTTTTTAGTGTGCAGAACAGCATGATACTTCAGGACCTGACTGGAAAGCCTCTACCCAAAACAAACGTGCTTCTGGTGAGAAACTCTTGCTGCTGAATGCTCGGGTGAAGCATGTGAGACCAAACACATGCCTGTCTCCTCAGTCCCATGTCAGACAGAAAACACATCAGCAGTGGGATGTGCTAATGCAAATTCATGTGCTCTGGGTCCCGGCAGTGCACCAGGGTACAGGAGACTGCCATCTCAGAGAGGCAGTTCCCGGCTCTGGCCTCCAAAGACTGCTAATATTGTCTGGGAGGCAGAAGGACTCTGAAAAAGTCTTGGACGCTATTCCTGAACAGTTCCCTCAATGAAAAGCATGCACGTCACGTGAGGAAACCAGCAAATGTTTCTACAAGTGTCCCAGGCTGTTACTGGGAGAATGTGCAGCTCCTGCAAGACCAGCCTGATGGTGAGAGCCCTGATACACAGGCCTGGGCATATTCAAAGAGAAGAGACAGCACTTGGAACAGCCAGCTTAATTTACTCCAGGGAAAGGGCTCTCCAACAAGGTTTAGGATGGAAACACGGCTCCATTTTGCAGATGGAAAACGTGGTTTTACCTGCAACTGAAATAAACACGGCTACAAAGTGGTGAGGCTGACTCGAAAGCCTCAACACCTAAAGCACAGACACCTAAAGCATGCTCATTTGAGTGTTTCTTCAAGCACTGCTGTCGTGGGCTGTCATGCCACAGGCTGGTGTCGCACACCTCCGCGACCAAAACGCGGGTGTTTTGTGCTACAGTATCCTGTTGCGCTGGGACAGCCATCAGAAATACTTTGTCTGCAAGGAAACTGAGGAGCACTGCTTGTCTTCCCTCTGGTGCCAATAGGAAACAGCAGAGAGCTGCTGACAGAACAAGGACATCACCCTCGCCAAGGGTATTCCCAACGGTGCATGTGAAAAATCGCAGGCGTGACCCTGTTTTCCCTGCACCTTGCTACCCCGAAAACATGCAGAGCAGCCACTCTGAAGGGGCTAATCCACCCACTGCAGTATTTCTGGTAATGACTCACAAAATCCCACACGATTCTGATACCATTTTCTTGATAAAACCAGCTGCCAAAATGAAACTATATATTTGGTGCTTGTAAAAAAAAAAAAGAAAAGAAAAAAAAAGGAGGTGAAAAGCCAAGACAATAAAACCCCTACTCATTGTTATTAGTGGTGAAGCGGTGGAACATGAAACTGACTGTCAGTGCTGGGGTTTAAGAACAAAGCTGATGGCTGCACACAGACCCTCTGCAGACAGAGGTTTGAAAGACCGGTCTCTGCAGCCTGCCACCAAGAATTTGCCTTCTTGTATGTTGCGACTTACACAGATGTTCGCATAATTTCTTGCATATGGAGAGCAAAAAGGAGCATTCATTTCAAGAATGACGTGATTGTCTGTGTGGTAAGGATAGGAAGGGAAAACTTTCAACATGTATCCAATGATACAGCTAAAGGAGAAGCCAAACTGTTCCCAAATGCACTCAAAGGACTTCTTATGAAGTCAGTGACCAAATTCAGATGAGACTTCATAGCACTCTTTCTTCCTCCCATTTAAAAACTCAAATTAAATTACACTCAAGCATCTTACAACAAGATTCAGGAGCACAAAATATATCGGAGCATCACAGTGTTCACTCACCACCTCAAAACATTAACTAAAACATGTGACTATTTATAGAGAAGCCAAGGGGAATAAAAAAAAAAGATGCTTGCTGGGCTGTTGGTGGGTTGTTTGTTGTATTTTTTTTTTGGCAGACTTCATTTGAAAGCAGCCAAACTCCCTTCTGCTTCTGTAAGGCAAACTAACAGCACTGTGTGTGCTGAGGTCACAGGAATAGAGCCCGTATTAAGCTTGTACTTAAATTCCGGACAGCATTGTACCAGGTGCTGTGCCCACAACGTACCCAACTCCTGCTTAAGCAATGCCTTACGAACAGATGCTTCCCTCAGGCTGCTCGAGTGGCCCTTGTAGAACTCCAGCCCAAAGTGGCTGACATTTACTTCAAAGGATGCAGGATCGCAGTATGGGTAATAAGAACAGACAGCATTTCTTTTGAGTGCCCAGCACCCTTCAGGATGGAGCTGTTGCAGGGCAACGGTAAGCTGGGAAGAGATGCTGGACCAAATTCACCCTTGTGGCAAGTAAAGCATGTACAGAAATCTTTATCTGGTCCATTTTCACAACAGAGAAGAGAACAAATTTGGGTTCAAATACTAGCTGCAGAAAACATGCAGCATGTGAAGGCCAAGGAAAAAAAATCCAATTAACTGATTTTTTTATTTGATATTTTTTCTCCCAATTTAACATCCTGAATGAATTCCTGAAATGGGGAAAAGCAGGTATGGTCATTTCAGAGGTACTTTCCAGCAAGACTTAAAAACCATACATGTCTCTCCAACATAAAACAGACTGCAAAGTGATCTGAGAGCCTGTTTGTCCCTAGAATAGCACTATTATCACCAGAAACCTCAAGTATGCTCCCATCTTCCTTCTCAGCTGGGCAAAACAACAGGTCTTAAGACCTGCCACTGGTTGAATAAACTCAAAGGCTGTGAAACTGCACTGGCAGCTGCTTGTAACATGTCGCCCTCCCCTGCATGTTGCTCTAATGATCTGAGCACCCAGCGTGCGAGAACTCGACATCACCTTCTCGTCCTGACATTTTCTAAACCAGAGTATGAAAGAAAAAAGCATGACAGCAGAACTGAGTCGCTTTGGAAACTTGAGCAGCACCGAACAAAACCACTAGCCTTCTTTTGGCAAGGCAAAAGATTTGGACAACACTTTTTTCCTCCTACTAAATGTATTTACACTTAAAAATTTATTTCCTCCATCACTATTTATTGCTGCATGTTGCTCAGTGGTTCTGAAGAACTGCATGAAAATCACAGCGTTACACTTGTTAAATTGACCCTACAGGGCCATACCACCAGTGCATACATCATCCCAAGAGGCAAGCCTGCCAAAATCATGCTGTGCCTATCATCACTAAACCCAAGACAAAATGCAAATTCAGCTGTATCATAGCTGATTTGCATAGCTTTCCATTGGTTGTGTACAACCTTCTTACAAAATGCCAATTTACTTCACTTTCCTACAGCTTATTACCAGTGTGAGGTACATACAGCTTTTATGCAAGGCAGATTTAGTAGTTAAAACATTATAAGACATAATTAAATGCCTTTTGGAAATAGAACATAGTCTTCAATGCGACAACGTAAGGCGCAGGACTTTGACTG
Organism: Hypotaenidia okinawae; assembly: GCA_027925045.1. Taxonomy (NCBI): domain Eukaryota; kingdom Metazoa; phylum Chordata; class Aves; order Gruiformes; family Rallidae; genus Hypotaenidia; species Hypotaenidia okinawae. The sequence continues at coordinate 68,602,182 of BSDF01000002.1, forward strand.
GGACACAGAAATGCTAATGCCCTTTTGCAAAGGTGCAGACCCCTCTCACATGCTCAAGAGCTGCACAGCTTTTCCTGTTTTTTATCTGATCTGCTAAAGCAGAAATATTTGCTTGCAAACTATGAAGGGCCTGAATCCAGTTACTGAGTACACATTTCACTCACATTGATATCAGAATGGACGGCTGCCAGTTTAGTGTCTTGGCTGGCGTTCAAACACGCTGATTGCTGAGCCTCCCTGGATTCGGAGTTCATGATTTAAAAAAAGGAGGGGAGAAAAAAAATCCCTGAACACGAAAGAAAACCCCCTCCACAAACATTTCTGAGATGCTACTGGGCTAGTTTTCCCCCTCCTCTCTTTTGCAAGCTCAAGTCTCTGGAAGCAAACACACAAGTAGCACACTGTGAGGACAAGCAGCTAGGGAGTTTGGACTTTATCTCCAAAGCTATGATACAACACTCAGCCAAGCCATTTTCACACATGTACCAGGGGCCAGCAGCCCTCATTCAGGTTAGCAACAAAGGAACAGATCTGTTTAAACTTCTGTATCTTCACCTGAAAAAAAGGTGAAAAAAAAGAAGAGGCAAAGTAAAAAAAGCTTGAAATGCTCAGAGACCCACGTCACAGCCAGGTAACGGGGAACGCAAAGGCTGTCTGCCTTACACAAGCCTCTTTTTCCTCCTGTTTCTCCTCACTACTTCCTACCGGAATCCATCCGGTTGAAAGGCAAGCCAGGAGCTCCTTGATGCCCCCCCTGCTCCCCATATACCTCATCTCTGAGCATGTTTACTTGCCGTGGCTGGCATGCTGTGCGAGCCCTGCTTTCCCTGGCACGGCAGCAGACGCTGTAGATCAGGCCACTTAGACGTTTCAATTGAACTTGACAGGTGTTTGTTAATAGGCTCTACAATACGTTTGGGAAGGGCCGCCTGGAATTGTAAAATGGTTTATTACGACAGTTTAATAAGCCCTGTGCAGAAGATGGTTCAGTGTATTACTTTCTAAGCTTGTAAATGTTAAGTGATCAAAATCTGAACTGGAAGGCAGTACACAGATAACCTGTAACGAACCCAACCAACAGCACTTGAATTTATATGGTATCTGTGCGAATAAGGCACAAACAGACCTGATCGTGCCAGGTCAGCCTGGGAACATCTCTGCTCCTTGCAGGACCAGTCCTCCATGTGTTAGCACGATTCACAGAAATCAGGTATATCTGTTCAGTGATAATTGCTTGGGCTGATTATTAGAAAATTCAATTTATGCTAAGTTGCTTGAGGGGAGGGGGAGCATAAAATTAACTTGACACATTTATTTAACTTTTTACAGCATTATTATTATTATTTTTATTATTATTTAAGATTTATGACACGATTGTGCCCAGAGGCCCCAATCAGGATCCCACTGTGCTTGGCGTCCCACTGTGTGCGCATTGAGGTCCTCCCAGCATAATTTTGAAGCCAAGGCACCGTCCCTGCAAACCGTAACACAACTGATAGTGCCAAAGACTGGGAGCCAGGCCACAGAGCTTAAAAGCACATTTGTCTTGCTGAGGCAAAGCAGGTACTTTAAGCCACCACATCCTACCATGCACTGTCAGCCCACGCTACAAAGGCTCCTATTTTGGAGGAAAGTGACAGTTGAGTCACTTTTGGTTTTACCATTAAAAATGTAGACACAAACATCCCCTGGTATCTACTGCTGCCTTTTCTTGCTGCTACCTTATACATGGGACCATCATCCAGTGAATGAAAAAAATCATGTGTGGGGTGCAAGGCCCCAGAAAAGAGAGAAGATTCGTGTCTAGAACCGCAATGGGGAATGGTCAGAATCTCACTTTTTCTTTTAGATGCTCAGTTCAGTGGGTCACAATGTAATTTTTCCTTTTTAAGGATATTTGCCTCAGAAAGTAGCTAGTTGTTCCACCTGCCTTCGCTTCTGGACATTCAAACACCTACCCTAAAAGGTCACCATTTGGATGATCACAGCCACTCATTGTCCTTGAATAAAATGGCCTTTTTATTTATATCCAAGTAGGCTTAACATCTGTACTAGTAAGACAGGAATACCAATATTAGCATATTAATCAATATGCTATCATTATTTTGACTTAAATTGATTTAAATATCTTACAATATTCAATCAGAAGCAGAAAGAACAGGAGCTTTTCCGAGTTAGGGCCTAAAAATGAAAGTCTTCAGAATACTGGCTGCACTGACACGGGGTACGCAAGAGTGAAGGATTTGCTGAGAAAGGGAATAAAGCCTCCAGGAGTCATTAGAGGACCATCAGAACTAGAAGGGTATTAGCATTAGAAGACTCTCTCTTCCTCTGTCTCTCTGATGGTGTTTTAGAAATGAGCCATCCATATCATACATTCTTGGTAGTTGCTGGGGCTAAAAAGCACCACGTAAAAAGTTAGCGTGGTCCAATTTTCAAGAAGCTTCAGAGGTTCCTTCAGCTCAGGGGCAGGAGAGAGATTAGCAACATGCTCCACTCCCCAAACTTTCCCACAACACAAAAAGAGCTGAGATTAGCCCATACAAGCAGAGAGAAAAAAATGGAAATACTGGAAAAATATTCACTCAAGTGGGCTGGTCTAACACAGCGTTTCAGGAGGGGTGATGGCAGACAAACTCACCTTTAAGGGTTCTCCTCCACAGCTAACTTCTCTTTCTATGCCCAAAGAAATACTGTGAAGCAGATTTAAACCCCAAGCTCACACACTGGTGTAGCAGGTGGAGTTAGGACTTCTCCAGAGCTGCAAGGTTTTATTTCAAAATATAAGTTTCCTTAATGCATCTTCTGCTATCCTTCCACTTCCCTCTGCTTCTCTGTCTGCTGCAGTTCACTGGAGCTTTTTCAAGGTACCATTAAGTATGTCAAGCCTTTTACACGCAACTGCAACCTCGCAGCACAAAGCGAAACGGCGGCAGATGAAAGAAAAAGAAACCATCATTTAGCCACACACAAATTCTGTGTATTTTGCTTATCGCTCCTGACACGGACTGGCAGCCCACACCAAAAAGACTTCTGTTTGGGAAGAAAGTGACATTTGAGTCACTTTTGTTTTTGTCATTAGATATGAAGACATCAAACATCACCTCCCTGCCTGATGCCTCCTTTTCTTGCTTCTATCTTATGAAGAGGGCGCGTGTTTCTGTGGTCCTTTAAAGCACTACCTGCTTGACTCAGCACCATGGCATCTTCTGGTGCGTGCAGATCGCCCCGTACCTGATGGAGTGTCTCAGATGCCAGCCATGGCTCCGCCAAGCTGCCGTCCTGGCAGGATGCGGTACCACTCCGGTCTTGAATAGCAGAGAAGTACATAAGGAACAGGCCTATGAAATGCTGTTTCTGCTGCCAGCAGAAAACACAGGCTTTGCTTGCTGCTACCCATCCTCCTCCTTTCACACTCCCATTTTCTGCTGAAGAAGAGGCACCTGAGCTCTGCCGGCTTTTGCCCTGCGGGCCATGCTTTGCCCATGCTAGTCCCACGAGTGAGACACCTTTGGTTAGATTATGCAGTGAGATGAACTTCTTGGAAGGGGGAATTTAGTCCTTTAACCTTTTACTCCTTCCAACGGCTGGCTTCGTTCTTTTAGAATCCCAAAATAACAACAGCCATTCTTTGACAACTGGCCTTTATCGGGCTTAAAAAAAAACAAAAATCAAACTAACCTGCTTACTTCAAAGTCATGCTCTCATAATTTTAGCTGGCACATCATGAACAAAATGGTCTAGAACTAACCTCAAACAGTCATCTGGAGAAAAACAACATATTTTCCCATGTCATCACCACTCTAGCACATACTAACCACAACTATTCAGCTTGTCAATTTTCAGTTTATATTATGATAACTTTACCTAAAAGCATTTCGTGGTTCAAAAACAGCAAGTGCAATGCCAAGGAAACATTTGCTAAACCGACGAGCATGGCAGCGCTGATGTGAGGAATATGCCTTCTGCAGAGCAGGAGGTGGAGTAAAAAGATTTCACCGGGGACTACGGCCTCCTCAGAAATTCCCCAAAATGCTGCTTCAGGTTGGCTTAATCCCACAGTCTAATCACAGTAGGTTGTGAAGAAGGAGGCTCAGTTTGGTCCTCGGGTAGTGAGTTTTCCACAAAAATCTCCCAAGAACTGCGATGAATGGGAAAAGGAACAAATAAATCCTTCTCACTTGCACTGGGATCTCTGGTTCTACACATAGGAAGGTTTTTCATGTCCACGGAGCATTTAAGAGAGGTTAAAAAGTAGATATTCATGGGAGGCTGGAGGGGGAGCTATGTGAGAGGCACAAAAGCAATGCATTTTAATAGGGCTTTAGCAAATGCACTTTTAGCCGTGCATCCATGACTCACAAGGAACCAAGCATTACACAGTCTTCAGTTACTTTCCTCATTTTAAGGTGGACAAAGGCAAATCCCTCATTAACGAAGCACTGTGGTTCAAATTCTATACTAAAACCCCCTCGACTTTGACAACCATACGCCCACACTCAGGCTTCAAAAATATTCTCATGCTACAACACTGCTTGTGTCATCACTCCAGAAACATATGAGAAGTCACTGCATCCCTCCCCAGTGATCCGGGGCAAGGAGAGGATGGTTCATGACTGCAAGAACTTTAGCTGCATGCTTGGGTAGGGACAGCAAACCAAGCAAAAAAACCTAAACCAAATGAAAATAAACAAAAAAAACCCCTTGAGAAACCTATGAAAACACTCTGCAACCTATCGTATTCCTCTCTTCTCTGTACTGATTTGCCCACAGTTGGGCCACAGCAGCACCATGCAGATTTCTGTAATAAATTAATTGGTAGCTTTGCTTTTGTGGGCTGCACGAGCAGTCTAAGCCACTTTGCCTTCCCTGGCCCACTGTAACTTCCTATGATGCAGCTCAGACACACCAGGGCAGTTTTGCTCCTGGAGAGGGAATGGGGATGTATTTTGCCTTCTTGGTTTTGATGAGACACGTGCTGAAGGTGACACACTCTGTCCGAAGACACCTGATTTCAATACTGGCTGGACTCTAAATGAGCCTCCCCTAAAGGGCTGCTCTGAAGCTAGGCATTGTTCCCCCTCCTCACTTTTTTTGTGAATTAGGAAGGATGTGTGTGCTTGTGGGTCCTCTCTGGATGTACTTTCTGCCTGGAAGGAAGAAGGAAATGGTAAGAAAGGGGCAAGGATGGGGGAAAATGGCTAGGAGCTCTGCAACCAGGCTTACATTTATTTCAAGAGTGAGTGAGTGGTTGCCCAGCTGCGATGCCCCACACCCAAGACGTAGAGTTTGAGACAGAAGTTTGAGCAGATCCTCCATGATCTCACCACGGTGAGTCTGAGGGAGACCACATCCAGCGCTCGCAAAATACACATGCTGCTACTACGCACTGGGCTCCCACTCCAGGCGCCCTGCACAAAGCAGGGACTGTGTGGTGCCCAGGCACAGCCTGCTATTAGCTGTATTTTCCCCACACCTCATGGAAGCTTTAAGGGAGCGACTAGGGAAAAGCAGGAGCGCTGCAAGTTGTGTCCAACCGCACAATAAACTAACCTCAACTTTTTTATGCAAGTATCGCAACTCAGCAGTTCAACTATGGGATCCCAGAAAGCATGAGACATTCTTAATTTAGCAAGAACAACTGCATACTGTGACAACTACTGAAAATCTCAATGTACAGCAGAAAATGTTTTGAGTCAACAGACTGAAAAGCAAGGCTGCTGGATTTTTGTTTGATTTTACAGCATGTTTGACGTTTTCAAGATGAGACTTGAGGACATGTATCAGATTTGAAATCATACTTTTCTGATGAATCTTTCATTATTTTCAGGCTGTGCAATATGCTTTAGTTTGATTGTAGATTTTTAAAATATAAACCCCATGTGTCACAGTTGAGGCTTTACCACGTTCACAGTACTTAAACGTGTACCTAACTTTAAAACAGTGAAGCTGATTGAAATCAAAAGGGTGAGGGGGTATTAAAAAGGTAAGAGTGCCCTGAAGTGTTGTCCTGAACTGGAATTAGACTTAAGTATGTGATTAGGTGTCTCTAAAATAGGTTTTCCTTGTCTAATAATAAGCACAGATCACAATATACCTTGTGTATCAAAGGATAGTAAAAGCTACATGTCTTGAGAAGAAAGACTGAGCAGAGAACTAGAATCCTCTGTGCATACAATGTGTTTGCCTTATGAGTAGGTAGATTAACACATACAGGCCAAGGATAAAGTTGAAACTCAAAAGGAATATGAGTCAGGGAAGTTGTTTCAGACAGCACAGCCATATGGGATGTGACTCTACCATCTACTGTGGAAATAAAATTAAGAAATGAAAACTTAGTGCTGAAAGAGAATATAGGGCTGACAGGAAAATAAGAAAGAACTGAGAGCAGCAGAAGGAAATAGAAGGCAGAGTGATGAAATGAGGCCTTCAGAAATTCTGATGTGCAGCAACACCACTTCAATCAGCCAGTACAAAAAAGGCTCAGTCACTTTGCTTCAGATAAATTGAAACATCTCAAAGTTTCCATGCCTGTCCAGATGTACTCTACTATCCTTTGGGGTTTGACATATCATGTGGACAGCTTCTCAGGAGCATCTCCCAACACATACTGAAGAAGGGACATGATTTGCAGTGCACCCCATCCCTTACTACTGCTTCCATCCCTTCTAATGTGTCCAACATCATAAATAAGAATTATGTCAGATGGCATCTTGGGCAACTTAAGACTAATGGGAAATTTTAAAAAGTGAAAACTAGGCTGAATATAAGACTTATTAAAAACTCCTCCAGGAAAGCAGAGGAAACCACAAGGTCCAGATACTGTCAACTGAATCGGGCAAAACACTTAAAAACGCATTGCAGGGAACTGTCCCGTCTTGTCAGGAAAACCAGTATGGCATGATCTGTGTAAATAGGTCTTCTGCACCTTTTATTTCAACACAAACAGGAGATACATGAAAAAATAAGTTAAAAATAAGTAAACAATGAAAGTATGAGCTAACAGATAAAGACCTGAAACTATTCTAGTCAAATTCCCTTTGATTCAAAGATGGGATTTTCAGCCTGAAGTTAGAGGTGATCTCCTGGACTACTTAGTCCTTTCACTGCATCACAAGCCAGGCTACCATCTGCAAAATGATTGCAAAGACAAGCTGATTTGGGAGCCAATGTTACATTCTCTCCAAAACTTCCATTTTCCTCCAGGCATACATACACAGGCACATGATGACCTCTTTGGTTTGGAAAGTCTTTTTATTACCATTTATGTATTCAAATGCCTAGCCAAAATGAGCCTTCACCAAGGCCTACAAACCTAATGCCATAATAGTAATAATAACAAGCTGGGTATGAGAGACTGTTATTAAAATGGCAGAGAAGTACACATCACACACATAAATAATCCCTGAAAAATCATTTCAGTGACACGTCTGATCTTGACTTTCTGTACCAAAGGCCTCACCTAAAGTCTATGAAGTCCATAAAAAGACTTGGGAGACTTCAAAGCTGACTTCAGGCTACAGTATTTTTCCATGACTGACACTTTCCAGTCACGTTCCTTCCTGGTCATGTCTTCTCCATGTCAAAGCAACTGAACTTTAAATCTACCTAAACTAACATGGTTGAAAACAACTGACCAGAAGGTAGTTCAAGAGTCTTGGTCTTTGCAGAAGCCACAGAGCATGTGGTCAGCTGGCTACTTTTTTGCCTGTCCTTCCCAATGAAAGGATGCTTTTGTAAATATTCCTATAAAAAAAGATACATCAACTTGCAAATATCTTCTTATTTGCAAAGTATAAACTTGTTCTGCCAAGGCACAAGATGAATCTGATCTCTTTAAACTATCTTGGCTTTATCTGGGTGCATAAATGAGGCATCTATCTGTTATAGCCACATATGTCAGCAAGCCAGACACAAAAGTAGTGCTTGAACTTGGGGTGTAACTCTTGCCTATCTTTCAGGCTTATTCTTTCAGCCTCAGGGATGTTTTCTTGGTTAGTCAACTTTAAATATATCTATTGTATATACAGTGCTATTTAAAAACAGCACTCAAGTGTACAAGATAAACATGCGCCCCCACCAAGTTACTAAACACAAGATAATAAATTTGCATCTCTGTGATTATTACCACTACTGTGTGGCTGCTTTCAATGTACAGAGCAATACAAAACCTGAGAGCTGTGCCAAGTAAGTGAGAGGCCCTGTGCAGAAAAAGGCTGGCACTCTGGAGGCACAAGCAGAGCTGCACAAGGAATTCAACAGTCAGTGAGAACAGGGCCTGCCAGACATCAAGGTGGGTATAATGAGGACAAAGTGATAATTTCTTCATGAGAATTGGAAGGCTCTTCCACTTGGGATACATGGGAAGAAGCTCCACAGTTACAGGAAAAGAAGGCAGCTATAAATTTCCATTTGCTGCACAAGTAAAACGTGAACAGCACAGAGAGGAAAGAGCGTAAGAGCTTTGCTGAAGGTGCCAGAGAAGATTTAATGCTCCTTTCAACAGAGGACCTCAGCTCTGCATAGAAGAGGAGTGAAAACATCCCATGAACATGAGGAAGGCATGTTCAGAGCAGCCAGAAACAAAATCATCACCAGGATTTTGAATGGCAAATTCAGATGGAGCCCTTGTAGTGTCATGTCCCTTTCTACCAAAGACCAGAGGGTACAGATTTGTGCTCCATGTCTCTACCATCCATCCACATTCACTTGTGTCTGCACCATCTTCGCTCTGGCATCTTCCAACAGCCCAGTCTCGCTCCACATCCCGCCATGCTGTCCTGGCAGCTGGGCAAAGGCTGTCATGGCCCACTGGATGCAGTGGTGGGGCTCACCTCTGGCCACTGCCAAAGAGACTTCGCAAGCGCAGAGCTCGGCTGTCTCTTCCTGCTCCGTGTCAGCACTACCCGATGCCTCTCACCTCCCCTGCTTGATCAGTTTAGCAGCAACAAAATAATTTGTAGGGATTTAATTGTCTTTAAGATTTCCACTTCCTGCCAGATTTGATGGGAATTAGCCAAAACATTCAGTATTAGGGGGGAGTGGGAGAATGGAGATGGACAAGCAGACAGACAGACATCATCACCATCATCACAAACATCTCACTTCCCTGGAATCCAGTCTAAAACCACCCAGGCTCTGGAGCAGAAATAATCTGAAAACATTTCGTAATGCCTCAGCGAGGAGTGGTATCAGTATCATTATCTCCATTTTATGGCTGCAGCACTGACTGGTCATGACATGCCTCAAGTCACCCATCAGATAGCTTTTTCTGCTGGCTCTGCCACCGTCTCCTGATTGCAAGTCAGCGCCCTACCAATGGAGTCATCCCAAACCGCAGACGCTGCATGAGAGGTGAGGGCTGCAGGAGTTAGTTATGTGAATATCTGAACACTGGCTAATCTCTTCGCGGACAGCAAGGAAAGGGAAGAATTTTAAAGGTTGTCTTATCCCTTAGGTTTCAAATTCTGCGTATAAGAATTGCTTCTTAGCAAGGGAAGAATGTTCCTATCATGATTAAGTTGAATCTAAACAAAAATGTGAAGACAGGAATGACTGCATTTACTTTTTAATGGAAGAAGGGATATGAAAGACCAGGGTGAATTGCTATTTTATCTCTGTAACTGCATACTATTCCTCCCTATCTCCTCCTTTTTAATTGTTTTCAGGTGAAGATCAAGGATACAATTTCTCCCCTGCTCCCCCATAAAAGAGAAGGCAAATGATGAGCCCAGCAAGACTCGACCTCTGCTACCAGTCTCCTACCTGCTGCCAGCCAGTTTGACATCAGCAGGGTAGAAATGCCTCAGACTGGATACCACAAGCTCTCCCACACTGCTGTTATTACTAGTCTTGAGACTGATGGTCCACACAGATAATTACATTTGTAGCGACAAATACTGCCTGAGATCAAAGTTTTTTCAGTGTTTGTTTTGAGCTGCTGCATAGCTACCACTACAAATTATTGCATATTAATGCAACGTCAAAAAGTCCACATGGTGATGCTGGGACACAGCATTGCCCTCATTTTCTGACTTCCTTCATGAAGGTATCAAGTTCTCCTTCCTGGTATGCCTCTGAACTACGTTAAAATAAATCAAGAGAAAGGATGCTACCAGAGAGGAAAGACTTTCAAGGATGCAATGGTTTGTGATACATGGGAATGGTTTCCCAAATGAGTGCTCCTCTCACTCTGCTGCAAGCATGACCATACCATCCACTCTGATCAGGCAGGTAGGCTGGGTGAGAGCCACATGCAACACTTTCAAGGGTCAAATACTGTTTAGGTAAGGCACTGGTCTGACTGTGAGCCATGAGAAAGCCTCCTACAGTCTCCGTTGCAGTAAGAGAGTTTACAGACAAACAATCATCAATATGCAACTCCTCGTCCCCCACACCATCTTCACCAAAACAAAAATGGCAAGACAAAAAAACACAGAACCAAAGACAGATGCTTTAATATGACCAATCTTTTCTACATTTAGGTTTTCCAGGACAATACAGGCACTGAGACTAAACTCATGTGAGTGCAAATTCAGTTTCAGCTACGCTGATCCCATACCAGCTTTGCATAGCCACAGTCAGTCAGATAGTCTGCTTTTGCTCTCTGCAACATTTTCAAGTCCTGAAGGAATGTTTGAAGAGAAACGCCTTCATTGAACTTAAATGCATTATGCCATAAGCCTTAAACCACCAACCGTAACTCAATTAAGGACCATTTATCCTGCATCCACTTGCTTTCCTGAAGAAGCAATCACCACTGCTTTACACGTTACCTGTAGCACTGGTCTCATCAGACAACAGGCTTTGCGTTGGCATGGTGGTTTCCCTCTCTGACCACAGAAAAAACACCGTTCTCTACTGCTTTGGGGCTCCAGCCCTGACATGCCAGGCAGCCTTGTGAGAGCACACAGGTCGGCAAGCAGGCTCAGGGCTCAAGTTTGTAACAGAAAGAACAGTTACTGTAGGCCTACAGGGGCCACGGGGTGCAAATGCTGGGATTTGTCCCCTGCCACTAGCAGTCCAGTGCTCTTTCACCTGCAGCTCTCCATTTTCAATCCTTATGCAGTTGTTTCAGCAAAAGAAGTTCCTCCTGCTCTTTCCAATCATTTTTATGCGCTTACTGGGTGCAGATCTGAAAGCAAACTAGAAACTGCCGGTCCCAATGTGAGCAAGGAGCAGCATTAGGCCTGCAATTCTGATCGAGTTGTCCTGTGAAGGTGCTCCTGGCAAGATCTTATTAGACAGCTCGAGTAGAACCACTGATAGTCGTGCTTTAAAAGTGGTGAAATATCTGCATTACAGTAAAAAATTACCTACACATTGTATTCCTGGGGAGTATACATAAACAGGCTTCCTCTAGAAAATGCAGAAAACAGCTCAGCCTAACTCTAGCGAGTCTTATTCATGCTCCAGGGGTGCAAAGCCAGAACACATCCCTTTGCAAGAACAAAACACATCCTTCTACTATTAGACACACTGAGCCAGTGTTTACACACTGATCTGCTAATAAGCAGGCCTGGGAATTCCAGAACATGAGATTTATATTTATTACTATTTTACATTACCATAGAACGTGCCAAGTTCAGGCACTTTAAATTATGAGGGCTCCTATCGTATGTTCCCTTATCAGTCCTTCACACAACTGCGTTACTGAAGCACCCCGATAAGAATGTCTAAAATGTCTGCTATGTTTTAAAACAGCAAACTCTTCCTTTTCAGCTCTGACCCAGCCATTTCAGTCAACAAAGCTCTTTCAAAGCACTTTCTACTCACGTAATGGCTGCGATCATACTGACTGTCCTGGAAAAAAACTGCTACTCCCCAAAATAATACAGCACAGCTCTTTCTTCGTGGCGGTGGCTTGACGTGGTATTTTGAGGACTACCATTTCACAGCATGGAATGAACACACGGACATCCATCTTTTGATGAGAGATTTAACTATCACACTCCAAAGCTTCATACAGAGAACATTAATGCACCTTTTAAATGAAGAAAATCAGGAAACTGTGCAACTAAAACAAACAACTTGCCAAGCCCAGTATAGGTTTTTACGTTTGCTTTTACATTCCCAGGCTCACTAAGATCAATGTATATATAGATAGGCATGTGTGTATACATATGCATTCATTCTCAACCGCATTTCTCAGGAAGGTGCCAGTCAAAGGAAGAACAGTCAAAAGTGTAAAAAGCCATTCCTACTAAAATGAGCAAAAATAGTTTTATCTGTTGTCATTTTGGGGTTGTTTGGGTTGGGTTTTATTGACTGTTTCTTCTAAAGCCTGGCTTCTACATGCTCAATGTCTTTGAAACAACATTTGATAGCAAACATACCTATACTGGAATAGCTACAGCTGCAACTGCAATGTTAAAACACTAAAATTACGAAAGTCACCTATCCCTGCACTCATTCCATTCAGCAAGAATCCCCCTTGGGAAGGAAGAGGAAGGGAGAGGTGGAGTGGGGAATGCACAGCTCATTAGCAAGGTTTCACAATCTAATTCAACCAGCCAACCCATTTTTCTGGCAGACCTGCACACATAAATATGATGAAAAGCAGAAAGTCCAAGTTCTTCGCACTTTTATTCCTCGGTGCCACCATTTCTGATTGTCTGCTTGGGTACATCTGTCCCCTCACCACCTCCACCCCCTCCCCTTGGAGCTCCAGACCACCGGAAATCTACAGAAACTGGAGGAATGTCTGTGCTGCACAGCCAGAAGGCACAGACTCGTGGGCTTGTGCTGACCAGGCTTCTAGGGCACAATGCAGGGCAAAGCTGTAGAGAAACACTTGTTTGACTGTCGCCAGTGTCAGGCAGCACCCTGCTCAGAGGCAATAATCAGAGAAGGTCTAGGGGGAGACACAGGGCTCGTCAGCCTGAGCAAAGCACCTTGTCGGCTTGGAACCTCTGCAAGGGGCTGCACAGGGCTCAGACGCACAGACAGACGTACCCATTGTGGCTGAGCTTTTCTGCAGTCGGCAGGTATTTCCTTATGCCCAAGAACTCCTTACTGCTGAAGCAACGTGTCTTGTCATCTGAGAGCGGAGCAGGGTGATTCCTCAGTTATTTCTTAACATTGCTTTTTTGAAGCAAAGAACTGCAGGGGTCTTACAGACTGAGGTAGGATGCTTTCTCCCATTGCATGTGCTTAGGCAGATAACTCAACACTCTTCCTTGCATAACCATTACTTTTGAGGCAGGAAGATCCTATTATGTTTGTCATGTATTTGTTTTTTTCTATTTCCTCGTTTACCATCCTAGGCAGTTGAAGAGAATAAGAAAAACACAGTACTAACAATAGGTTCACTACTTCACTGCACCTTCCTCATCTCAAAATACTCTCCAGATGGAAAGAGTTTATTTGTAAGTAGGCAAGCAGAAGGCTTACTGAAGAAAAGTGATAATTACGTTAGAATAATAATAACGAGAAAACCCAGAGCTAATGAAGACTGCCTGCTTCATTTAATTTAAGAAGAGACTTCACCCTTTAATGAAGACTTATAAAGCTCTGCAGCTCACTCACCCTTTCTACAAATATCAAGAGCAGTAGGACTGCTCACTAAACCAAAGCCCTTCCGTTGAACTGGTTTGACTGGTCAACATCTACAAGAAGGAAGCAGTTGTATCTCCTTGATCACTCTGCAGGCTATCCCTCAGGTTGAGTGAAGATAGACACACAAATATTTTCATAAATCTAGTAAAAGTAACAAAGAATTCTGGTTGTTGTGGATCTAACAGACACGTCTTAACTCCAAAACGAGTTATGAGGGCCTTCCCACCTCAAACAGTGGCAGTACCTGATGGACTGCATGAGAGAGAGGTATCTTGCCTTTTTTCCTGCAAGAAGATGATTCTTTAACAAAGTACCTTGCAGTGAATGATTTTACAAGAAAACAAACAAGCAAACAACAGTCCTTTCAAAAAAGGTAAAAGAAACTCAAAACACTTCAACTGTGAGCATGAAAAGTTGTTAGCTCCTCAGTGCCCTCCCTGTCGCTCCACCCTCAGTGTCAAACTCACTTTTACTTCACAAAAGGTACACGTTACCTGAGGTTTCTTTTTGTGAACCATTAGCATCAGAAATACTAAATCAAGCTGCTGAGAAGGGAGGTTTTATTTGCCAGGGAGACAAACTTCTGGCAGTCGAAGGTTTAAAGCACAATGTGAGCGCTGGGCCCACTGCAAGGAATCTCTGTGGCTCTGGTCACAAACATCCACCCCCCAGGGAAGCCAAACCACATTTTGCCCAACTTCTTTCAAGTGGCACAGCTTTTGTAATGCTCCAGCAGGATTCACTGCAGTCCAAACATTGGAAGTGAGACAAAAGGAATTTGTCAATCACCACCCCAATTCTGACTGAAGGTTGCCTGGCACAGAAATCCACGAATAACCTTCCTCTCCTCATTTAATGCGACCCGCGCTCCCTAAACAGATTTCTTCTGTTACTAGTGCAATAACTTGGTAATAACTTGCACTCATGCAATTAACTTGATTTGCCATAGTGGGGGAAGGTTTTTCTATTATTTAAAGAGCTGCCAGGAAAACCCATTAGAAATAAATGAAAGACCACAGCATCTCAGGCTTCCTTTGCCTGTTTCTAGGTCTGACACCTCAACAGAAAGAAGCTAAAGAGCAATCCTGGCAACTTGCTGCTTTATCTTCTTCCTCTTGACCTTTGTGCCACCGGGTGTCTCTGAAACATTCATCAGTGTCTGCAGCTGGAAGCACAGATGCTGATTAACAACCAGAAACATAAAACTCACTGAGAAGGAGCACTGATAGCATCAGTACTGCCAGTTTGCCTACGAGTGTCTGATATTCCCTCCCAACATAAGCATTCAGGGTCAGTCAACTGCCTGGCAGGCTGCAAACAAACCTGGAATAAACATCAATGAACAAGTTGTTCAGAATAGTATTCTGCTACAAAGGGCTCGTGATCCCTTTTAACTAACCTACCAGTAGCAGCAGCCTTTCCTTTTGAATGCACACTCCAAACAGAAAATGTAAGAAAACCTCCCCTCTAGGAGAGCTTAATTTATATTCTCTTCCTGCTACTGCTGCCACCAACATTAGCAGCTTTGAGAGCATCAGCAGGCTACAAGATGCAGTTAGGGGCACTGCAGGTGCAGCAAACCAGCTCACCAGTGATGCTCACTAACAGAACAGCACAACAAAGCAGCAGTAGAACACAGAAGAGGCAGAAGAGCATCAGGAGAAATATTCTCAGAAGCATGGGATGCCTGTGTTTGGGGCAGCTTCACATACCACACCCCCTGCCCCCCTTGTAAATACTGTAAATAGGAGAGCAGCTTTCATGCCATGCTATCAATCTGTGGAGGCAGGGCTTGGCTCCCAGTGCTTCTTGGTTTCTCTGGAAGTCTTTTGGACCAAGAAGTGCTGCAAGCAAGGGCCTGAAGTCTCTCCAGCTGACACTACCAATTTAAAAATAAGAGCAACCACTAGCACACTGTCACCCTGCAGGAGATGCTTTACTCTTGTGGACCACACTGCAACCACCCTGGTGTTGTAATCATTAACAAACACATTCACCTGCCTCCTTGCTGCGCTTACTCGCTCCAATGCACTAGTACTGTCTGGACTTCTCTAACAGCAAATCATGAAGCAAAGCTGACAGCGAAAAGCTGGGGCAGCAGTTAAAGTGACTGCCAAAGAGAAATCTGTTTGCTCAGGCAAAAGCTGTTCTCAGTCCAAACATGGGAGTCATAATCTTACAGCCATTTGCTTGGAAGACAATGAAGGGAAGGCAGAACAGACCGGGAAACTACAGCTTGCCATGGTAAGAGAAGAGAACGATCTTTGTGCCCAGATTTCTTTGCTCTGCAGGGTAAGTTTTACAAAGCTGACAACCGGTAGCAACATGTAGTGGCCCCAGGCATCATGCCTGCCTATCAAAGACTTGGATTTTAGCCCTGGAGAAATTACAACTTCTCAGTTCTCTGGAAGCTATACTGGCCGAGAAGAAAGCAAGAGAGTAATGAATGACCTAACTAAAAATTATTTTAATACATGAATTGCATACTGCAAGTCATAAACTTAGGGGTGCCTGAGGTGCAGGAAGCACTAGGGGAAGATGGGAGGACTAAGGCATCTTGTATTTCACAGGAACAGCATAGCCACAGATTACAAAAGCAACCAACTGGGGTTGCTACAAGAGCAAAGTCATCTACTGGAGTGGTAGGGGCTAGCACACCGAATGGAAAAGTATGGATCCAGCAGATAAGCCCTGGAGACAAGGAGGAGGAAGCTCAGCAGTCCTGGCTAAAAAAGACAGTAGGGAAGACGGGTTAGTAAGTCATGAATCAAGGAGCCACCCAGCTTGAACGTGGAGAAGAGAGAGGTAAACCCAAGAAAGCTGCACAGATGTGAATAAAAAGGTTTTGGCCCTGGGGCAGGTGGTATCTGGTGGCTTACAGCTTCATCGCTACACGTCCCTCTGCAGAACTCAAAGCCACCCCAGACACCTCTCTGCTGGGTGGCAGGGGCAAGCACTGGCCCCACAGCTCTCACAGGCTGTCAGCAGGTGCCCATACACTGTACGGGGAGGATCTCACACCCCCAAAAGAGCTCCGTGGCCACATGCCGCCAACGTAGGTTTACAACCCACGCACTCAGTGACTTCGTGGCCAGGAGGAGAGGTGACACACAGAAACACCTACCGCTGCCCACCTGGCTTCTGCACAGACACAGTAGCTCTGCTGTATTTCTGCAATGTCCATTTTAATCCAGTGCTGCTCAGTTAAAATAAACTGCAGAACTAAAGGTCCAGAGTTACGGTCAGAGCCTTTATTTTGAAGCCAGGCAAGAGACCCAAACTGTTTCATCTTCCTCTCCCAAATGTCAACCTTGAGCCATTCTTGTCTGGCCGGAGGAAACATGTGACTTGAAATAGAAGCCAGGAAACAAGACTTTCTGAATAAACATTTATTTGGTAAGAAATACTTCTGATTTTTGGCAGAGAAATGTCAGAAACCTGAAGCCCTATGTATAGCATGCCTACAGAGTGCAATTTCTATTTAAAGGGAAGCTGCAGCTGTCTGTAGCTCTTAATGAAGAATAATGCCTGGGAATAAATTACTGCTGTTTCTGAGAGACATTTCTCAAATGACAGGGATCCTTCCCTTTTTTCCTCTCCCTATAAATACCGAGTGGCATGCACTGGGCATTTGTTTGGAAGAATGGACACATGCAGTTCTCTCTTTTGTCAGCAGCCTAGTAATTTCCGTAGAAAACCATGAAGTGGTTTAGCATACAGATACCACAGCGATTCAGAATCAAAGATGTACAGAAACATTCAAGCTTCATGTGTTAAAATAATGCTGTCACTCTTCCAAGGTGGGCACAGCTCATTGCTGTCTGAAGATACACTGGGCATCACCTCTAACTCTGCCACAAACCTGGTGCTGGGGCTCAAGGTGAGGGAGACAGATGCTCGCAGAAAACCACTGTAAAGGGCTCACTAACGTTCAGTTTTCATCACTCCTCTCCAAGGGGCTGCCACAGCAGCAGTGCAGGCAGGCAGAGAAGGTGATGCTCTGGGGAGAGGGTGTGCCTGGCTGGCCGCCAGCATGGCCAGGCAGCTAAGGAAGCGGCGCTGACATCAGCTCCAGAAGCTGTCACTCCCAGCCCCGCCACTGGTCCAGGTGCCAGGATAAACAGCCGGCAGTCAGAAGAGGAGTATGGATGAGACAGAACCACGTTGAAGGGAGCAAAGATGGGCAAGGAGTGGAGAAAGGAGGCAGCAACTCAGAAATGGGATGGGGGACCAAGGCTAAGCCTTGTGCAGTCTACAGTCCCCCGGACCCTCTCTGGGGTCAGTCCTTAGGGAGAGGGGTTCCTTGGAAGCCTCGTGGGGTGAGGATGTTTACTATTGTGCCATCTGCAGTTTGTCCAAAATAACAGCTATAGATATGAGATCAACTGAAGACGTTTGGGTTATTGACACATACTGGATTTAGAGATTTATTTTCCATTTCCCACAAACTGTGCCAGAGGTTTTCACGTAAGCGCAAGGAGGAAAAAAAAACCAAGTGAAGAAATGCCTGTGAGTGAGGAACACGAAGAGTTTATTCATTGCTCCTGTCAGAATGTGTTTGTGCTTGTGCGGCTAGCACTCCAAAAAGCTGTGGCATATGTTTTCAGGATTGGGGGAAAACAAAAAGAAGCACCACCTCAGGATATCTAAATCCTACCAGAAAATTAGAAAACCCTATGCTGGAATTCACATGGTCCCCTCCTGTGAGAGCAAAGGAGCCTTTCCTCACTTCATTTCTACCCTCGCTACGGGAAATAAACATTCCTCCTTAACGAATCCTCCTGACATCCCTTTTCTCTCTGCAAAGGAGGAATATGGACTTGATTTGTACAAGCGCTGCTATTCCAGAAATGTGCTTCATCCGAACGAGGAGAGCAAGAGAAAGGAAGTGAGAAATCTGTATTGTTTAGTAAACAGGCAGTTTCTAGGTGGATACAAGACACTGGTCCCAACTTACTGGCCCCCCACCTCCCTCCTCACAACCCCCTTTTCTCTGAAATTTGCCTGGGTGGCAGGAGGAGGCGTCAGAAGGGATGAGAACAGCTACTGCTTGGAGTGGGAAAGGTCTGATGGCTTTCTGCACATTTTAACATGACAACACCCTGCAGACACTTAGGGAAGAGAGTGCAGTATTCTTCACTGAAATCACTGTATACAGGCATTTCCTTTCAGCAAAAACACCATCTTCCCTGGTTGCTGGCATTCTTATCTCACCAAGAGGATAAAGGAAAGAGGGGAAGGGAGGGGAGGAGCCTGACTGACCGCCTCCTTGCAGCACTGTCCTCCAAGGACAAGCCAGGACACAATATACACTCAAGGAACCTCTGAAGAGCTCTCCATCACCTACAAAGGACTCTCTCTCTCCCCAAGCAGACCTGGATGTCATGGTGAGAGCTGTTCTCAAGAGCGCTTCCTTTCCACCCATGCCCGGTGAGAAGAGTGCTGCTTTTCTTGCACAAACCTGGGCCTCATGAGTGTAATTCAGGGGTTTGACACCACAATAGCAGACCACCACAATGCACTTTAAGTGGGCTTATTTAAAACCATTTAGGACAGGGCAGAATGTGATAATCCCACCAACAGCATCTTTGTCAGATACTCCATCCCCCTCCCCACCACCCATAATGTCTGATGCTCCTCTCCTCCACTCATGCAGTTTATCTGGCTGATCTGGCGCACCACATACCTTAGAGGACCCAGGCAATGCTTTCCTCTGTGAGGCAGTGCTGCTGTTGCAATCAGTGGAGATGATTGCAACATCTTGAACAAACACCTCCACTCAACAGCTTTGCATGCTACAACAGTTTTTTAATATTCTTACTATTTAAGGCTGCCCTCCTCTGCTCTAGGATGTCAGCGTGCAAAGGAAGCCCTTGCGGTTTCAAAGAAGCCTTTCCAAGTGTGGGAATACGCTGACAGGGCCATGTCTGCTTGGATGCACAGACAGTGAGAAGCTCCAGGTCTCAGAGGCCCCTTATTCATCTCAATGAGTTACTAACTTGGCAGCTTAGTGATACTAGTAACTAACAGCTCAAAATGTCAGCTTTGTCAACTATTTCACTCTAGACCAAAGCATGCAGGAAAGGAGAGAGATGATGAAGATCTTTCATCGTCTAACATTTATTTTGCAAGTGGCTCTTGGGAAAGTGGCACCACTTAGACTCTGTCTCAATCTGCTTTCAAAAGCCTGAACGCAAAGGGAAATGCAGAGCAAAGGGGGGCACCAGCTTTCAGGGAGCCAGAAGGCACGTCCAGCAGTCAGAAAATGTACTTACTAAATTTACAGAAAGTGCAAAAAATCATTTGCTCACACTGGAAGAACGTGCAGGTGTTTTATCCCTACTAACTGCCTGAAGGACCAGCGCACACCCTGGGCATAAGGATTTAAACACTAACTTACCTAATTGCAAAATTCCCAAGGTTCCTTTTTAAGGCAAAAATAAGAATTATTCTCAAACCCGGCAGGCAGGGATTTCTTGTTTTCCTCTGTTTATGAGGATGCTTACATTTGATCTGCACTTTTGCCCATTTCAACCCAGAAAAGCAGTGGGCTTCACAAGAAGAGCAACGAACATAAAAATATTTATGCCTTCACTTTAACCACCCCTCATGGGAACAGTCTCTTTTATTAAATGCAGCAGCTGGATCAAGTTCCTAGTTGTGTGACTGTATTTCCCTCTGCAAGGTGTGCTACTCCAATTCTCATGGACACAAACCCCCATGAGAGGCATCTGTATTGAAAACGCTCCAACTAATATAGCAAGCTGATCAAAGCAGTAAGAGTTTGGAATACCAGGCACAAATAACCACATCTGTATTCCTCTGATTTGAAAATGGCCAAATTCGACCATTGTATGGGCTTGTATAAAACTCCTGAATCTCACCTGCAGATGATACTTTTCATTCTTGAAATGTGTACATATTTGACTAAGAAGTGACAGTAATGTTGAATAACTGCAGCAGTCCCAGAAAAGAAACCCAGCATCTTTCCTTAGGTAACACCGTTCTGCCCTTGAAGATATTAAAATAAAGAAGATAGAGAGAGAGAGAGAAAGTCTGGCTTTGCAGCCCAACTCAAACACACCTGCCTTTGGTTTCACTAGAGCAAAAAGATGCTCAGTACATCACTGGGATGGGAGGGAGCAAACTCTACAGTGCAGACACCGAGCCCCCCAAAGACACAACCACAAGTACACGTCATCGCTGTTAGGAACTCACAACATTCACTATGTTCTTCTTCAGGGAATTCTGGATTATCCTTTAGCATGGAGATTTTTAGAAGCTGCTGGACTGCTCACAGGTCCTCACTGGCTTTCCTCTTCCAAATAAAGTAAGATAGACCTGTAAAAGAAAAGCAAAACCAAGTGAGAAAGAAATGCAGGAACAGAAAGAGGAAAATCCATGTAGCTGTTTAACAAACGAACAATTGATTCCTACATCTCCTTGAAGCAAATACAGTTTTAATGAGCTCCCAGGATGGAGATTTCAGTACAGAGTGAGTGCATGTCAAACACTGATCTAGGATAGGAAGAGTCATTTGCTCTGTAGTTCTTATTAACAACAATTAAAACCTAGTTCAGAGTTGCTGAGGCAGATACATAATTAAAATAGTTCTTGGATACTTCTGTTGCCATAACAAGGGGAGGAAAAAACTACGTGGAGTTGTTGTTTTGAAAAGTGTCTGCAAACAAAGCCCACGGTGTGCAGAGATCCACACAGGAAGATTTTTGTTTTCAATGAACTCCTCTAAGGGGATACAAACACCTCTTTCTGTGGTTATCTGTAATACTGCAACAGAACAGTACTGAAACCAAAAATACACATACATTTGCTATTCCTCAACGGGAAGTATTTTTCACATCTGAGATTTTTTAAATATTGTGCAGCCCTTTCATACTTATTTTTGACAGAATCTCACTGTGGAACAACTCTTCTATTTTTTTCATCTGTTGTATAAGGTATCAGATTATCTTCAGCCTTTTTACTGGGGTCTAGGAAAACTGCTGTGCTACAATTTATGTGACACCTCCCCCAACAAAATACTTAAAACAGAGTATGCATTTTCATATTGGACATTTTTTCCTTCAGCCAGATTCCCATGGTTTACCCATACTTCCTAAATTCTTAGTTTCACAAACCTTTTCTGCTTCGATATGAATCTTGTCAAAACTTTTCACATGTAACTTCAGGATTCGTGCACATGGATCCCATCTCATAAACACTACTGTGGAATCCATGTACCCAACCCAAAACCATGTACGGGACAAAAGTCTACACCTGGGACAGCGCAAGTTCTCTTTACTTTCAGTGAGAGAAACTAGGCCATCTAGAAAATGATTAATTTGACCTATCTCAGGCATCTGCTTTAGGACAGAATGAATCACTCTCTAGAAAGGTCTGCTGCTGTGAGTCTAGACACTGAGCTCAGACTAGATGGCTACAGATGAATGCAGATGAATCTGACCCTATGTGAAGGTAGGAAACAAGTGAGACAGACGGACAAGAGCAGTTCATGGGTGAAGAGCAGAGGGAAGGCAATACAACAACAATAAGCAGAAGAAAGCACTCAAGAAAGTGTACAGTTCTGAGACACTCTTAGTTGAACATACAAAACAACTACAACACCCTCTAAAACCCAAACCAGTATTTCTCCAGCTGCTCCAGCTTTCACCTGACTACCAGATTTACTGGCTGAGTCTAAGCCCTCACAGAGCAGCATCCGTGAACATTTGCCATCTCCTCCAGATGTCTGTGACTCTCCATGGCGCACTGGCAATGATTATGATCAGGCTCAGTTACATGGCATCTTTGTCCTCTCCCTGATGGCTTGCAGCATTGCACGATACCTGTTTACAAAAGCCTTCCCAGCTTAAGACACTCAGAGCTGGAAGTACTGGTCCTGTGTGACACTGGCACTGCAACCTCAAGATCCTTCAGATATCCAGGCACTGTCTAAACTTCCAGAACTTTTGTCAACAGCTTCTCTCCTCTACTAAAATGGGATTCTGCTGCTTATCTGACAGAGAAGCATACCCTCAGACATCATCTCACAAGCTTTTTAACTTCAGAAAGCAGACCAAAAGGAGAACCACCCCAAACCATATTTAAAGTCAACCCTCAATATTCTGTTTAACCCAAACCAATTTATTTCTAAGATGTTTATTTCTTTAAATAGGTGAAATTCAAGATTGAAAAAAAGACTCAAAACACGCAAACTACCTTGTTTCTAAATGTTAAAATGAAACATTTTCAAAATTACCACTTCTGTTTTTCTTCCAGTAAAAATTCCATTTTTAATCTTCATGACTTCCCCTGAAAATTCACCCAACACTCCTCTCTTGTCATTCAACACTCACAGGAACCTGAAAAAGTAATCCCAAAGACTACAACAAAATATTTAACACTTCTGCTCAAATTAGATGGCTTCCAGCTATTTTTAGTAAAAACAGGCAAGTTTATTCCATGTGCACCTTGTCTCCCATACCAGATTTTGCAGCTCATGCTTGCAGAGACTCCTCCGAGCTTTCCCAGAGAGCCAGCTGTGCATGTAACACCAGGCTGAAACCCGCCACACTCAGTCAAAGCCTTTCTGCTAACTAAACCGGTGGGATTAGGATTTTGATGCAGTTCAAGCTAAACAAGGCCCCACTTGCCTGTACCGGGGCTCAGACCACTGTAACAGGAGGAAGTGTTGTGTGCAGTTACCTTGTGATCGGTCTGGAATTTGCCTTGCAGGCTCAGGCCAGCGTGGGGAACGCAGGAACAAGCCTCTGTGCGATACAGTGCAGGGGTGCTCTGTGGCAGACAGCCTCCTCCATGCACTCTTACTTCGCAGGGAAGGTGACATGAAGCAAGGCGGCCTACCTCTCAGGGAAAAAAGGGCGAGAGACTGTATTTACCACAGGGTGCCTCTGCACCACGCACACGGCCAGTTATTATGGAGCGGATGATGCACTATAAATTCACAAGTCAGTTTAATCTGCTACAACTTGCTCATCTGACCTTACCCGTAGGCACTTCTTTCTGTGAGGGACAAGGCATGCCTGCCTGCAAATGTTCCCAGAGATTTTTTACGCTTGAGATTTAAAGACAGCATGGCACAAACATCAGGACGCACAGGGAGATCCCCTGCCTCTTGCAGCACAACCCCTGCCTGAAGAGCAGAGCGCTCCCTCCCTAACTGTGATGGTGTCTTTGCTATGTGTATCTGCTGGGCTGCGATGACGCGCTCTTCTTGGAACATGCAAAAGAGTTGTAACTTGGCAGGACCATCAAGGAAGGCCAGTTTGCAGTACAACTAGGTTTTATTCAGGCTTTGCAACTGAAGTTTCAACATGATCAATGAATCATTATCACATACACAGTTACCCGTCCCATCTTGGCTGCTTTTCATGGTCCTACCACATTTTGGCTATTCAAGTATCACAGCACAGCCCTGCCTTGGAGTGCTAAAGAGAACGTTCAGTTGACAGATTCAGAACATAATTGAGAGATGAACAGACCTCAAATCAAAGAATAGGGAAGTACTTCTTAGGAGTATTGAGGTACTAAAATTGGACCCCAGGGCAATGAACAAATAAGAACCACAGTACAAGCAAGAAACTGCATATTGGCAAAACAGAAAACCAGAAGTTGGTTCTGTGCAGTACCCTGTATTTATTCCAAGAAAAGGTCATGCTCTCCGTCATGCTTTGAAGCGCAGGCAGTGAGAGAGCACCGTTTTTCCAGTCCTTTCCTGCAGGTTTTTAATTATCA
The DNA here is from genome assembly GCA_027925045.1 of Hypotaenidia okinawae. Taxonomy (NCBI): domain Eukaryota; kingdom Metazoa; phylum Chordata; class Aves; order Gruiformes; family Rallidae; genus Hypotaenidia; species Hypotaenidia okinawae. The sequence continues at coordinate 68,626,494 of BSDF01000002.1, forward strand.
TTCCTTGCTGTCTTGCATCACGTAATTTGGTTTTCCTAATTCACAAATCAGCATAAGCTAATAAAGCTGTTTAAGAGATGGTAGCGTTGTTCCCAAGTTGTTCCGTTGTTCGCTATTATCCCACAACTAATCCTTCAACTCAAATAAAACCGTAATTCATTTCCTCCTTTATTCTCCCTCCACATGAAATAGTTTTAAGACAGGTTCAATCCTGCCCTGCCACAAATGGGAAAGGCAAGGTTATATCTTCCTGGAGCCTGTTCTACTTCAATTACCTAATGTGCATATCATCTATCACGTCAGGAAAAAACTTCTGAATTACCTTCAATAGATTTAGCTGATTTTACACACATAAAAAAACCCTTTCTAACAGAAATGAAAAGAACACATGCTACAAACCAACCAAGAATTTACTATCTTTTAGATTTCAAGTGAATAAAAGCTTCTCTACACCAGCCAAGCAAAACTTTACCCATCTGGACATCTCCTGACATTTTGTCTGGTGTACAAAGGCTGCTCCTCATGGGGCTGAGTCATCTTTACATTAACTGTTCTGCTAGAGTAAGAAAGACATGAATCCCAATTATGCCTGCTTCAGGGCCACAGTGAAAGAGTACCACCTTAGCACAAAAGAGATTTCTTTTAAACGAAACAGGCAGGCATAGCTCTGATTTCTATTTGGCACCATTCCTCATGCGAAGCTTGCTTCTCCACAGCTCTGTCACGTAAACAAGCACTTCCCGTGCCTTTGCATGTGGTCCACAGCGAAATGTCCAACTTCGCAAGGCGGTGTTACACCCACTTTATGCACGGTGAATAACTGTATCTGGGCGTAAGGGAATAGTAAATCAAGTTGTCTGCACTTTGCGTATCCTGCAGGCCCTAAACCAGAAAAACAGTATGCAGATCACGGGGGTCAGACAAGGAAGCAATCCGCCCTGCCTCGCAATTTGTAGTAGGAGGAAGATTTATGTTACCTTCCCCAGCTCTGTGAACACATCCACGGGCCTTGCACATCTTTCCTGTGTGAACAGTGTTTACAGTACGAGTGCTTACTCACCAGGAAAATGAAGTGTGGCAGGATGGAAACATGCCGTTTGCAAAGAGCAGACAGGCAGGACCAGTATGTGGGGCCGAAAGGGTAAGGCTGCGGCTCTCACCCTCCAGCACAGAAGTCACTGCTGAAGATGAACAATGATTCTGCACAACATTAACTGTCAGCTGTCTAGAAACCAATGTCCTAAGATTTAATCTAAAAAACTCCACATTATTCCTCATTATTTCACCCACTGCAGGTACTTTTACCAACTTCAGGCTCAGGTAAACCTCTCCTGGTTTTAGCATCAACACATGCAAGTGGTTAATGAATGGGCTGGTCCTGCTCACTGGTCCTTGGAAACCTCCTTCCTGGAAACCAAGGAAGTAACTTTGTTTCAGAGTGTTCCCTGCTGCTCTTGTTACCCATTCCCTCACCCCAACACCTTCCAACAAGCAATCAGAAGCAAACAGATGTTCATATTTAAATCTGCCCCTGTGGTGACAAAAACACACATGCCAACTCAAACTCTCCCTCACCATTTACATGACACCTGTTAATAAAACAAACACAAATCTGACTAGAACCTCTGAGACATCACCTTTACACAGATGATGGCAATCACAACCCTACTCCTTATTTGTACTTCAGTAATTCCAAGTCTTTCCAACAAGACTTGAGGTTAAACTGTGCTTAGCCCCGTGCTTCACTTACTGAGCTTAATTCTGAAGTTATGTGAGATTTTCCCCACAAAGTGAGGGCAGTGTAAGGTATTAAAAGAGCAAGTAAAGAGGCAGCAGTGAGTGCAACGCACAACGCCACTGGGTGAAAAGGAAACTAAGAGTGTCATGTTTTGTCTAAGAAGCAACAGTACAGAATTGGAAAATGACAAATACCTTGCAAGTACCTCCTATCAGAGAACAGGAACATTTTTTAGTAAAACTCCACCATCTTATTACCACCAGCACCCCCATTTGCCTTTTTCTCATGGCTATCAAAGCAGGAATGAGAGAGGAGAGGGGATTTCAACACTGATGTACATTTCTCTTAGAATATCAACCTTCTTCATTCTCACACAGAGGCTTTAAGTAAAAACAATTTTGCACATTTGTAGCACACACATTCCTGCAGGTCTTCTGAGCAGAAGAAATTGGAAAAAGAATGCAAATGGTCCATAATAATTCAGATTCAGGGCTGGTAATGTTGAACAGATACAAGCAATAAAAATAACCACTCTGGATGCTTCTGTTACATGACATAAATATTTTTCTTTTTCTTTTGTGGAAGCTATTACGCAAAAAATGCAGCTGATCCCTGAGCTGAGACAATGAGCCTCCTGCACATGCAGTGCCCTTGTAACTCGTTACAGATGAGAACAAGCTCAAGGGCTAGGCCTTCTTTAAATGTGCAGGCACCTCACAGATGATGGCCACAGCTCTCCTGCAAAGAGATGGTGGCAAAGGGGAACTCCAACTGCTGAGACTCCTAAAGCACAGCAGCACCAAAACCAACAGCCAAGGTTCTGTTTATTTGCATTATTTTAACAAGCCAAAGATAAACCACCTGACAAAGACAGTTCCGTGGGTTGTAGCATTAACAAACAGCAGCAGAAAGGCTTGACCTTTGGCCACAGCAGAAATCCCAGTAGATGCCCACCACAGGAATCCCCTGGTGCCGCTAAGACTTGAGCTGGGGTCGCGATCTTTGCTTCGCCAGGCTCAGCCACAGGTTCCCACAGCTCTTCATCTGCAGGCACAGACTGTGCCGCAGGCAGAGGTGAGGGAGACCGGAGTAACACAAGCCACCAGGCCGGGGATGCACACGCGGGCGCAGGCACAAACAATGCCACCACGTGAGCCCCGCTTCCTTAGGAAACCAGCCCAGAACCCACCCTTAACCTTCTCCCTGCTTCCAACACAGCCACGTCTTCTCTGCTGCTGATGCAATGTGAAACACAGTGCTGGAAAACAAAGGCACTATTGACTAACTTTTTTTTTTTTCAGGATTAAGATGACTATGCTAGCTTACAACAGAGATTTCAATGATTTCAACACTGAGCGCTAAGTAACAGGAACACAGCTTGGCAATAAATCCAGAGATTACCTGTTGAAACATTAATGGCAAACACCTTTTGATGTGGGCTGCTTTATGTGGTACAAAAGCCAGCACTGTAATTATGCGTTTCCTTTCTATGAATCTAGTATTTAAAAGTAAAGTATTATTGGGGGGGGGGAAGTGTTGGTGTTCACACACACGTGTGCTTATACGCACGTGCATATATGTGTGTGTGTGTGTGTGCGACAGGAAATACCCTACAGCTGAGCCTGCCATTTACCAGCGTAGCTGCACGTAGTAAATTGCAACAGGGGAGCGCAGCCGTTTCATTCATCGTGCACCAAGCAGAGGGCTAGAACAATTGCCACACTTGAGACAAATGCCAGCGTGAGTCATAGCACCCGGAGAGCAAACATGTTTGCTGTTGGGCGACTCAGAATATCACATCCTGAATTCACACACCTTCTTATAAATAATACTTTCCAAAACTGTTGCATTTCTTTAATACAATACAATTTTAAGTGCTATGTTGACTCTTATAAAGGCTTTTCTGACTATAAGAACAAACTAATTTTGTTCTTCATTACATGTACCTACCTATAGTAGTAGGCTGTCTACAGTGACTGAAGTGGTAATTGTGTCAATTCATACTTAGCAAAACCCAAACATGGCTCAAAATCTGTGACAAATGAGAAAAAAAAATAAAAAAGACAGAGTTCTAAACCTAAGCAATAGAACCTTTTGCTTCCCGTCTGTGCCTTCTGTATCAGCCCTTCTTTTAAATTCTGACGTGCTTTAGCATGTTCAGCCTTCAGAGAACAGGAACATCATGCTGGTGTGGGGCACAGGCCAGCTAAGAAAAGGGGTGAGAAACGCCAGAGAAGTGGCAAGAGAGGCCATGGCAGCATGCTGCGCACAGCCTGGGAGGGACCCGGCCTGCACTGTGCTCAATAGTGAGTGTGAACACAGCAGAAGTACTGTCCCCACTTGACTACAGCTCAGCCTCGATGCAGCAGCCAGCCACCATTCTTCTCTGAGAATAAATCCAAACCTGGTAACAAAATAAATGCACTCTAGTAATGGGTGATAGTTATCCGCAACGACTTTTAATTCAGGAAAACATCTCCAAGAGAGGTTGTGCCAATGCCTTCTGAAATAGGGCTGAACTTAAAGATATGACCAGATTTATTCAGGAGAGTGCCAATGAAGATGCACGATGTCTTTGCAAGTAAGGAGAAAAAAAAAATATGATTTTGTATAAGGTTGGGGAGGGTCTAACCTGATTTTCAGTTAGGAATGTAGTCTCATCGTACACGAAAGGGAATTCGTACACATACAAATCTTCTTACATCAATTCAAGACAGTCTTGCTTTCTCCTAATTGTTTTGTGGAATAACCACTCAGAAGTTCATTTCTGTTACCTTTCTCAGGCAAAATAAAAGGCCTTTTAGAAAAATTTTATTGCTAAAACAATGAAATTCTCCTGGGAACGACTTCGTTATGGAAATGAAGTGACAGCTTCTTTTATCTAGCCAAGCAGCAAGTCGGCATTTATAAAAGGCATTCTGTGCACGAAGTACAGTGAGTGGGAGGACATGAAAACGCTATTTTTAATCCAGATTTCAGCATTCCTCCCCTACAGATCTCCTGGAATAATAACAGCAACAACAATAATAATGATAATTAATAATGCCAAAGAAAAGAGTATCATCTTAAAGGTGAGTGGCATGCGAGAAAGGAAATTGTAGTTAAGGACTTGTAAGACGTAGGGACAAATGTAAGGTTCTTTCAAATAAACTGGCCTCATGCCATGAATCTCACACAATTTGAGATTTGCCCCCTAAATTTTATACAGTAAATTTTCTTTAAAGGCATGAAATTATCCTTATGTACAACATATGCTGCTTCTCTACCATTTGTTTTCTGGCAGCAACTGGTATTTTCGGAAACACCGCTAAATGGGAACTTAACTGTGGGGCTGATGCTGTTACTATGTTTGGGTAAGTGACCATGACAGGTTTTAGACCTGGGGAAGAAGGCAAACCTTGAGAAAATCTAGGGCCAAGCAATGTTTTCAAATGCAATGAGAACAAAGGTACGATACAGACTTTGGCCCAAAGCTTAAAAAAAGACACCACAAAGATCCTTTTCTGGTTTGCTGACCTCTGGACCTGCCCCTCAGAGAGAAGATGGTGAATTAATGTGCACAGAGAAAAGTGTGGGCCAAATCCTTCTTCCAGGAATACACCAGGAATACTCCCGTGAGCCTGGTGTATAATTATTTGAGGGTGGAAGTTAGCCCTGATTATCAGAAGATTGTTATTCAGTTGTGCTATCATCTACCAGTGGTAATTAGGACGAGCCTTTGCATTTCACACCTAATAAAAATTAACAAGAACGAGCAGGCAGTAACAAAATGCATGGGAGGCACACGCACGCAACGTGAAACCTGCTGGTGCGATCGCACTTGGAGTAACCCCATCACTGGAAAGCCCTCATTTCACACGAAATTAGAGCAAGCTGGAGAAATCACACACGCTGTCTCTCCCTCTCTTACACTCAGCAGCTCTAACACAGAAACACATCGGAGTCTGGCACTGACTCATGTTTCAAACTCAGGAGCACCCCCCAACATGTATGCCGGCACACAAAGCCCCATCACACATCCCCCCTGCACATCCTGTCTCATGCTGCTGCTACAGGGTACCAACCCTGTCCAAATCATTTCCCTTCATGATTTTAGCCCTCAGCAGTGGTAGTGTGAAACATGCAGGAACCAGCATGCTTGGCATGCTACCTCTCCCCCCTCACCCCCCCAGTAAAAATATCAACCACCTAACTACTCAGGTACAAACTGCTTCCGAAAGCTATTATTTAACAACCATTCAGGGTATGCTTGGAGGCACTTCCACTCTCTCACCCTCCAACAAGACAAATTTTCATACCATTAACCTTTATTTGCCTTTTATACAGTCAAATTTAAGTCTATTAAAATACAGAGTCCCAATTTGATATTTTGATCACCTCCATCTGCTTCATGGGAAACGTACGGTGGTAAGGGAGGAAAAAAATACACAGGACTGGAATAAGTTAGCCCCGTTCTCCTTTTTTGTCCATTGGCAGCTGCCAAACCCGCTTGCTGCTGGTCACTCGCCTAGCTCACTGCCAGCGAATGCTCAGCTGGGCACGTCACCAATGTTTAACCCTCAATAAAATTAAATCCCAGTAATACTCTGCACTCATTTAGGGTGTTACATACTACAAACACTTGGAAAAAAATTAAAATTTAACTGCATGCCTTGTAACACCCCTGCAAGGTGAGTATTATTATTCATATCTTATGCAAAGGGGAATTTCACTAGAGAATGGATCCTGCCCAAAGCTATGCAACACAGGTGCTACTTTTTCCTGGTTCTTTCCTTATTCCAACAAACCAGTTTCAGCCTCTCCTGAAATTCAGTGCACGTTAAGGAGTCCTGTCTTCATTTCTGCCTCTTTCACTGAAGGAGAGCAGGGAGCAGGTCTCTGTACCGAGGCATACAAGTGGTATGTGGATAGCCTGAGAGCGGCCTCTGGTTACACCAGCTTGCAGTGGGACCAGAATTGATGGGACCCATGGCACTCCTGTTTCTACCTCCCTGCAGCAAGTGAGGATTAGCTGCAGTGAAGAATTTGGTCTGCGGGAACATTACGAGCCCATTCCACAAAACCAAGTTTTAGTCTCTGTGGACACCTTCTAGTTCCACAGGGAGGACAGTAGAAGACTCAGCAGTGTATGCATACTGCACCCTGTTCCTCATATTCCTCCTGCCTCCCTTCCCCTTAACCACAAAAAAGCGTTAGATTAAACAAACAAATGTTTTGTCTGGGATAAATGGCAGCAGGGCAGGAGCAATGCCCACCGCCTGCTCTTGCGGGCTGCAGCCACCCCTGTCAACCATCGCAGGGCAGAAAAGGCCACACTGGGTTTGCCTGCAGGCAGTGCTGCTGCTGGTGCATCAGATGGACCTCAGTTTTTTAACCACCTCTTTGAGGTGAAAACTCTCATGTCACAGGCTGGACAACAGAGTAGTTGGAGATCCTGTTACAACACCAGCTGTTCACCCAGCACCACAGCCATAGCCGGGACTCAACCGCGCTTACCATGTCAGGAGTTACAGTTTTTCTACCTGTAAGAGATCTATACCCTTATGTGCAGTGACACGGTTAAAGCACAAACCGTAACTGCTAGCATTATGGATGTAATTAACCCAGTTAAAAAAGGGCTTTTACTGGCAAAGCTAATCCCAGTTTGCAGACCAAGTAAGCCCTACCTTTGATCAAAGCAGTTAGACTGGAAAAGCACTTGAACACGTTGATCAGCTCCGGAGCTAAGACAAGGCTTAAATAGAGGGGTTTATCTCACCTAACCTCTCATTTTTAACCAGGTTTGGTTGGGCCAGGGCCAACTCAGTGTAACCAGATCCTCAGCCCTAGCTGCAGGTTTTGATTGCCCTGAAGCGCTAGCTCAAGCCAAAGCCTCTTTAGCTATCCCACCTAAGAGCACAGACACCCCTGCAGATCAGCAGATGAGCTCCACAATTTAAGTGGATTAGCTGTGCTGAACCACTCCACTACATCCAGTTCTTGTGTTGGGAGCACTTGGGCTTCAATCAGCAACAATCTTATATTCTTCTGCTCCAGGAGGTTTTGCAGCAGAGGACAGAGCTGGGCTGAGGACAAAGCTGAGCTGTCCCCAGGCTCTGGAAGAAAGACGGTCTTGTGGCTTGGGCTCAGTGGACATCCCAAGGGGCTCAGTGAGCCAGAAGCGAGCACAACTGCCGCCCTCCTGCACCCTCTCTGGCACCAGGATTTGGGGTTGGCTTTCCACTACAGCTTGCAACTAGGATGAAAAATACCAGCCGGACATGCAACAACACACCACTTTGTCATGACTTCTTACACAAAATCTTCAGCAGCAGCATGCAGCAAAGCAGGGCTTGAACTGACACCACAACAGGATGCCTTCCTGATCCCACCTACCCTGGCCATCTCTCTTTAGGCTGGGAAGAACAGTCTCTGCCGTGTCTTGGCAGCTTCCAAACTCAGTTCCAGCAAGCTTGTCTCGGAAAGCAATGAATCGCAATTTCCCAGGTACAGTGCATCCCTCTCTCAGCCACTCCTCCCAAAGGCAGCAGGCAGAAGTGCCGCATAACATAACATAATCGGTGTGAAGTTGTAACAGTGTGGGAGAATGTGGCAATTCACGGAAAATGTCATCGACCGAAAGGCAATTAGCAGCGAGTCTAAATGCAGAAGCAGAAGGGAGTGGTTTCCTAACAAAACAAGCCTTGTTAAAAAAGAAAAATTAAATGAAAAAAACCCACCCTAAAACTTGCTTTCCTCCAAAAAGCAGCATTCTCAGGAGACTGAAAGCATGCGAAAAAAATACCTCTGTGAAGCTTTCTGTAAAGATTATTCTTTACAGACAGATTTGGCAGCCCTTTGTGCTCTGCCTCCTAATGCTACTGAGTATAACTATGTTAAGTCAATAAGCAAAGCCACTCAAAGGGGTTTTTTTGAGGTTTTCTAGGCCAAGAGAGGAAGCAGTGCGATAGGAAAGTTTTCAGAAGTGGGAGTTGTGCCTGCCTTGCTTCTAATTGTAGTGAAACTGTCAACCGCTGCATTGTGTTTCAAGACTTTACACTTCAAAATCATTCCCTCTGTGCTTTGAATTGCTATACTTTTAAGCTAACTACTTCTAAAAGTGCTGTTTAAAAAAATGACATCTTCAACCACATTTAACGTTGAGAATAAATCTAAATTTGCAGTCTCATTGGGTCCCTGCAAAAGTGCAGATTTTTTTTATCATACTTGACAGCCAATCTCTTAGAAATTATTTGTGCAGAAATTTAGGTTAAATTACTTCACATCAAGACATTTAAGAGGAAATGTGTTTTTCTTTGTTATAAGCTAAAAATAATGACGTTCTTTTTAACTTCAATTAAAAAAAAACCCCAACATTCAAGCAGCAAACAACACTGAAACCAATTAGTAATTTTACAACCTAAAACCCTATCTACATGCAGGCATGTATTAATCGTCACTCAGAGTGAGCTCCAGACACACGTGGCTAAAGAAACTGAACTAGGCTGACTCGCTTTCTCCCTTGTACTCTGCCATAACAGAAAGCAGATCCACATACTACTGCGAGGAATACAGGCACTCGCTGCCCTGGGAAAGATGCTCTCAGCCCCTGAGCACCAACTTGGGGAATCACCCCGTCAGTGGCAGAATGGCAAAGGCACAGACAAGCCAATACGCTGAATTTCTCTTCGGTGGAGTGAGGATACAGATACCTACCAAACCGCAGGGGCTAGGCTTTCCAAGTGCCCCTGCACCTGTCTGAATTTCAGAGTAATTAGGAGGCCTTTCATGCTGTCATGAAACCAAGACCAGTTACCTTGCTTTGACTTTCGTCATTTTAAAATACGGAACATCCTTTCAGGAGAGGAAAGACAGTTAGGTTCAGCAAGGCTTGGGTATATTTACAGTTTGTTGCTCAATGTAGTAGAATTAATTCAGGGTAAAAGTTTGCTGCTACATATTCTGGGGAGATGGAGGACAGGCATAGATGCAGCTCAGCGTACACAGGTTCAGAGTCGGTTCAGCCAGGTGCTATCTTCTAGCTAGTGTGACAGTGTCCAGCATGAGGAAGCCCCAAGACTGACTCCAAATTTTGAGTAATACTTTCACCAAACAGAAAATTATACTGTACCTTGTGGGGCTGAACAACTTTGAAGTATTATCCTGAGGTCTGCCAAAGTTCGAGGTGTTCCAGATGCCAGGTTTCAATTTAAGCTAATCTATTTTTCATATCCTTCTCCCGGACTCTCATCTCTCTGGGTTAAAGGAGGACAGTGCAATCCTTAGCCCTGAGTAAAAAGCTCCTACCATTGCTTGCAAATTACTTCCCCTCGTAGCATTTGAAGATCACATTAATCACCTTGCAAAGAAGTCCCACCCCACTCTTCACTCACTGCACAACGGGCGCTTGGCTGGGCCAAGCTGAGGTGCTACAAAGCAAGCACTCATGTTGGCACAGGTTATTTCTGCACTTGGGAAGCAGGGAGATGTGGCTTCTGCACTCCTCTCATCATTTCTCCACGTGTGGATATGATTCCTCCCCATTCCTTCCCTGTCCAACAAAAAAAGCCTTAACCAGACAGGAGCAATGCTGGCAAAGCGCCTTCTACTCCAAATTCCAGCACCAGCTTGGGCAAGAAGTGAGGAAACGCCATGTCACATGGGAAACAGCTGAGCTATCACAAACAACAGCCAGCAACCCTTTTGACTAACCAGAAAAGTGCCCAACCCAGTTCTAGTTGCCAAGTTGAAAAGCTGCCCTCAGCTCCCCCTGCAGACTCCAGCAGAGCTGGATCACCTTCTCAAATATCCCTTGTCCACCACAGCAGTCCAACAAACATTACCATCTAATCGTTCCCACAGCACACAAATCCCTTCCTGGCTTGGCACAAGGTGAGTATAAAGTTTTTGCTAATCTTGCATTTATTTTGATCCCCACCTCACACACCCACCCCCCCACCATATGAACCATTCCTGCTGCCCAGCATCAAAGAGTTAATGGAAGAAAGAACCTCGGGAACATGTGCTTCACACAAGGGTAAGTGGGCTGGCCAGCTACCAAAGCAGATTGTTAAAGACTGCACTGAGCTCCTGTTTTTTTTTTTTCCCTTGACTGCAGTGTAAGAATTGAATGTGGACATCAGTGTAAACCTAGACCACATCTGCTGATAAACCAAAGTCTTTGCACTTGCACAACTGACATTAACTGTATGCAAAATGCTTGAATTTCATGAATTCTCCAACATTCAGAAGCTGACCTGCAGCCTGCCCCAGGCAGCCAATGGGAACTGCAGGCTCAGCAGAACTGCACATTAAAGACAGAGGGGAAACAGATTATGATATAACACAAAATCCGACCCCTACGAAAGCGAGTCATTTGTGCTGCTGTTAAATGCTTAGAGTATTTTGGGCACACTTCACCACGCCAGATTAAAACATGTCTATTTTGGCTGTCATCTGAAAGGCAGCGCTGGGTAAAAGGCTCATGTTGTTTGTCCCTTTCATTGCAGGCAAGAGCAAAACCTGTGCCTCCAGGACTCTGTCATACTCCACTGGTAAGCTTTTCTTCTGAATTAATTGAAGCTACTCTGCTATTTAAAGATTTTTACATTACAGCATTTCTTCCCAAAATCTCTTAGGAAACTTCAACTGTAGCTTTTGGCCAGCAGCATGCACACTTCTTCTTGGAAGATAACTGAATTCTGATATAGTATTCTGATTTAAACTTATTTCTTGGCAAGATACTCCCTCCTTACGTGCATACATGTCAGATATGAATTGTGTTTTAGTAAAGTTCCCTTGGTTAATTATTATCAAATCATTTGAAGGTCTCTCCATCACAAACAAGGTATAAGCAGCTAGAAGCTGCTTATATTACCCTACCTGATAGGACTCCATCTCTGTAGAGTTTAATTTTGAATGGCATAAATGACCTTGGGCCAGCTTATTTCCGCGTTGGTTTGTGCTCTGCTCTGTTTTGACCTCCCCAGAGGAAGACAACACAGGGACTCACTAGTCCCAAACCCACTCATCTCTTGTTCTAGACTCCTTCCTATTTCAAGTCTACCTTCACTGACCTGTGGGCTTGAAATCTACCCTGGGATGTGACTAGCAACCCTTTCTCTAGCCTGTATTATCATCAGTATTTACATGAGCATTATTAACATTATCAACAACAGCAAAATCTTTTCATTTATGCTATTAGCAAATTCAATTTTCATATCTGTAATCAAGAGAATTACACATATAAATAGACATTTACATGCTGGGCTTAGAGACACAAAAGATATTAGTTGGCCCCATACTGAAACCTCTAGTTAAGCAGTACTCTGTAGTGACTTGGTCTACTTTCAGTCATCCAGTACTTTCATAGTTCATGACTAGTTTAATTAAAAAAAAAAAGGTTATGATAAAAATTCAAACCCAGATTTCAGAGACCTAACTGTGTTGCAACGCGCACAGTAGATCAAGTTCAGAGTATTTAATGAGGAAGTATCACCTGAGAGTTTTGTGTGCTGCCGCCCATGGGTGCTTAAATTTTTGATTCATGTAGAGGGCCATCTCAAACAGATAAAAAGGGGGAGGGGGGAAGACTGCAACACAAATGTAAAAATTAAATCTGGATCTTTGGGCTTAGAAATGCAGCGATTTTGCACAGGAATTGCACACACCCCATCTACTGGCTTTTCAGAAGACTGAGAATTGTAAAAGCAGCAAGGCAAGTTTACCTTTCACTGAAGTTAGTAATTCAGCAATTCCTGTTCACAGCCCAGAATGGAAAAAACACAGGTCACAAGCTAAAAAAAAAGTCACCCAAATCATCACAGCATCTTACAAATCACAACAGAAACGTAAAAGGAGTTGGAGGATAAAAATATTCCAGCTGACAAAGGCCCTGGATGTGCTGCATGCCTGCTATGGGGCCTGCCTTGCTGCCCTCAGAGCAGACTCAGGGGTAACATCCAGCAGGACAGATATAGGCAGTGGGCACACACCCACGGCAGAGACCTCGGTCAGTGTTGCTGTTGTGTCTCCCCTGCAGCACTCAGGGAGCAGAGCCCCTGTATTTTTTTAATTCAAGAAGACTGCACACCACTTCATTAAAAGAATTCACGAGAGACTTCAGAAAGTCCAGAAAGGGAGCTTGAGTTACGCTGCAGCCATCAGGATGTTTGAGCACAGCAAATCAACGAATCTGCTCAGCTCTTCTGAAAGCTACCCCAAGCGAGCGCATCTCCAGCTCCCCTCGTAGTCTGCAAAGCTTTAATGGCAGGTGGCAAAAGTACTGAGATCAAATCCAGCAGCTGCGAACACTGACAGATTTGCCACGGGAGTGCCAAATGGCGACACTTCTTTCCCCTCACAAATTAGTAAAGTTAATATACCCATATTGCAATGCCAAGGGTACCAGAGAGAGTTTGCCTGTCCCTTTCTAGCTCCACAGTTGCAGGCAGGGGCTCACAGAACTGGCCAGCAACAACTGTGACATGGTTCTGTAGTCCGAGGGGACCAAACACATTTAAATCTGTCAATCTTTATCTTAACGTGAAACCTTCATAGGTAACACAGGCTATTGCTGACAGTTGCACTGCAGTACATGGTGGTCCGTGACATGGATTAGGGGGACTCTGAACCCCCTTTTCACTTGCGACCTACCCTGATTTCCAGAGTTTCTTTAGGAAGCACTTATGCCAGTGCTTTGTCATACAGATGCATAACCAACACAATTTCTAGCAAAAGCTGCAATCACAGAAACTTTATTTGCATATAGGGTCAGAGCTGCTTTGAAAACAGAATTTTCAGTTATCTATGTTTTTTGGAGGAACTTACTGTTGCGGAAGGATAGCATTTTTTCTTCATTTGCTACTATTCTCATCATGGACCAAAGTCTGCCTGCTTCATGCTCAGTCCATCTTCAGCAGAGTGGTCTGGGGTGAAGCTGGGAGTGATGTAATGCATTAAATGTCCAATTTTCAAATAACAGATCGAATCTCTTTTTAAAATACTGTCTACTAAAAGCATTTAAAACAAACTGCTTGATCGGAGGCCACTGCTGCTGTTGACACCCCCCCCCTCCCATTTCAATTTTCTATGCCAAAGTTGCAAAGGCATAGTATGGTTTTAAGCTGTACACCAGCCAAGGAGAGGCACAGTGATGTGAAACTGGTATTTGTGTTTTGTCAGTACCAGCAAAGGTGTGTCTGCACAAAGCTGTGGTAACTGTCAGCACCTCAAAGCAATTTAGATCTTCGCTTGTCTGTGCGCCAGGCAATCTTAAGAGCTGCAGATCTCTCACTTCTGAGCTCTCATGTCTCAGAAACTTCAGATATATAGGCTCCCCAAATTAAAGTTGCATTTTCATCAGTTCCTGGGAATACACCACAGTCTGGATGACACGTTATTCCAGTGCTCGGTTTCTTCTGGGCACAAAGGCATCCTAAAGGTCTTAAAACTCAGATCTTCTTCAGCTCCAGCTGGAGCTGGACCAAGTGTCCAGTGCTGGCACCAGACCCACTGCAGTGCCAGAGCATTTCAGAAACTAATCCAATAGCCAGGGAGGTGTTTTTAGGAACCCTTTGCAGAAAGGCCCCTCTGCCAACAAGGTTCAACGAGATTTCTGCTAGTGACTTGAGACGATATATCGAATGTCAACTAGTATATCTTCTTTAAACACTGAACTTCCTTTCAAACAACATCTAATAGGGTAGATTACTGGTTTATTACTAATGGAAACTGATCAAAAGACCTTAGATTATTTGGCTGGCTTACCTTAAAACTTTCCCCTGCTTTAGTTTCCATGCAAAGTATCTCAAGAGACCATTCTTATCGATGGAAAGCCTATAAACTAAGCAGCTAAGGAGATGGGGAAAACTACATTTAAAACTGGTTTATGCATAAAAATGCCATAAATTGTCCAGACCAATTTAGGGACCAGCTCCACAGTCTTTCTAAAGGGCTACTTCAGAAAATAAAACTTAGGGACCTGTGTTATAGAAGGATATGCTTTCCTTACCTCCAAACTGCAGTTTCTTCTCAGTTGCCATCAGGTTCATTTGCCTAGGAGCAAAAGGCTCTGGCAAACTGGTGTAAAGAAGGAACAACTAAATACTGGCATTTTAAGCACTGTCTCTAAGAGAAGGTACAAAGCACTGGCCAAAGGACACCCAGTGAGCTCTCTCTCCGTGACTATTTGAAGGGACAGTGGCTGGGAACCACCTGGATCAAGGCTGTCAAGCCATTTAAATGCAGAAACACTTCCATGATTTCAAGGCAGAACAAATATTTCTTTTTGTCTGTGCACTTTTTAGAAAACATGAACAGTAACTCCAGAGCAGAACATAGATGCCTATTAAGAAAGCCAACAACAATTACTGCTATGTCTAAGAATCAAGAAGAAAACCACATACCAGTGTATTCCAAAGGCATTCGCTCACAAAGCAAACTCACTCCACGCAAGCCCAAGCACAGAAACCTGATAGTATCTCATGATTTATGTTCTCTCAGCAGGTTGTACTGGGTCCTCCAGATTCCAGGCTTGCCTTTGAAAGCAATTAAGTTTCTAGCACTTCTGGGAGCGACAAAAGCTCTCACTATGAAGACCTGCATGCTGCACTCTCGCTGAGTCTGCAGCCTGGCACACTGAAACAACAGCACCCAGGGAGGTGTGAACTTCCCCCACTTAACCCATCTGGGAGCCTTAGTACATGAAGGG
Source organism: Hypotaenidia okinawae (assembly GCA_027925045.1). Taxonomy (NCBI): domain Eukaryota; kingdom Metazoa; phylum Chordata; class Aves; order Gruiformes; family Rallidae; genus Hypotaenidia; species Hypotaenidia okinawae. The sequence goes on from BSDF01000002.1 coordinate 68,641,922, forward strand.
CCATCTCTGAACTCTGAACAGCTATTTCCAAATTATGTCTTTGTCCAGCGCCCATAGGGCCAGCTGCCGCTGTGATCTGGAGAACATTTGCAAAGCTCTCCTTTCACCCTGGAAAGAAAAAATCCCTTTCTTCACCAGCCTGCACGCAGGAAACTCTGCAAGTTCAGCTAGCGAGAACTACTCTAATTACTCAACAAGACAGAGTACCCTTACTTACATCACAGCACATCAAGAAACCACGATGAAACCTGGGTCCAGCTGTGCTACACACCATACAAACACACATCAGGAGACGGCACCTGCCCTTTGGAGCTCACAACTTGCAGAGAGAGTAAGCTGTACCTAAGGATGGCAAGGGCAAGAAGCACATGCACAAAGTGAGAGTCAGCTGTAGTAGCGTGTAAATGCTGCTTCTGAAGTATTATAGTATAGGAATGCTGTCTGATCAAAAAACAGATCTGTGATACATCCTGAATAAAACACACTGAACAGCAGCAGAGTCAAAGCACTAAATAACCTGGTCCCAGCAACAAAAGCCCCAACACTGTTCAAACATTAAGCTGCCAGGACAAGGCACATCTTTACCTCAAGAACAAAAAAAGCAAAAACCATTTCCCAACACTTGCTTATTCTCACTATACTATGGACAGAAATGATGTCATGAAGCCAGAGTAAGAGCAGTGAGATGGATTGACAAACAAGACAGCCAGGTGCACGGAAGGGCGTACACCACTGGTACACTGACGGGCTCTGCAGGAGCTGCCCAGATACCAGATCTTAGCCCCAAGTAAATGCAGAAGGGCAACTCCTTCCAGGACAGGTGGTGAGCCACCTTGTTTACCACAAGGCACCTTGGCCTAACAGCACACACAAGGGCAGCTACTAATGGGGTTGCTTTTACACAGAGAGTTCACACGTCATTTACTCTGTGGCAAACAAACTTGCAAAGATCAACATTTTTTTCACATATCGACTTACTTCTCCGCATGTTTGGCTTTCAGAGTTGCTGAATCTTTGTAATGCCACATGAAATAGCTGGAATGAGGCATACTCAGCACCCTGGGAAGTTGCCAACAGGTCCTCTGATAACTTTATTTTTTACTTATCAGTGTACCTGCTTCCTCTGGTATAGTCCTTGAACACTGTGCAAGTAAGAGACAGATAATTTCAAACAGTGTCATTTTCAAAATTATTTAAGCCTAGCTATGAGAGTTAAATTATCTCTATTTCCTTGCTGACAATATCTATGGCTTTGTAGCCATATTTTTTCTTTCTCTTGCTCACCTGTTGCTATGCAAGGACTTACAAATACAGGGAAATTTTATTAGGGAGACCTTGCAAAAAAAAAGGCCAGACATGAATTTCTATCAGATTTAGAATACAGTAAGTTAGAAAAAACCACTCCCCCTCTTACCTTCTTCAGTTAAAGTTGCAGTCATTTTTAAAAAGTAGAGGTAAGCACTTTTGGAGACAGAAATGTGCTTACAGAACTGTACTGGCAGAAGTGCAAGATACTTTAATGTCCGTTAAGACATCTTTAAAGTGCTTATCATCTTTGGACACTGAGTACCAAGCCACTGCAGATCTGTAGCAAACAGTTCATTACACACACAAACCTATACAGACATGTCAAAAATGTTAACTCATGAGACAGGGAAACACCAGAAATATGGCCAATTGTGCAACATTTCTTCTTAATTTTATGATCACACGGGGTTTTTTTTCCACAGGAAATGGTGCCATTCATGGTATAGTAGAGCCAGCGTTACTGAATACACAACACTCAGTAGTTTGCTTCATTCTCACTATTAAAACTGGCGCTATTAACCATGCTTTAACGACAGAACAAGCTGTTTCCTTATAGGTTATTTGCTGGCTGTCACCATATTACCTAACAGCCTGATATACTAAAATTAGTGTGCGTTCACAGCACCCCGTGAGGTTTTCTCCCCATCGCGCAGACAGAACTGAGACTCGGAGAGACTGAGGTTGTGGACAAAGGTCCCTTCCAAACCCAGCTACGCCGCTTGATGAGGTTTTCCTCCCACACACGTGCTCAGCACCAGCTGCCCCTCTTCCTGTGATGACTGTCTCCCTTCAGAAGTGCTAGCAGTCTGGCGTGCAAGTGTTTTGTAATCCGTTATGGTGAAAATAAACCGGAGCAGCTACAAAGTACTCTTTACGCTCTCTTCTGCTAACCCAGCTTTGCCTCCCACCAGCTGGGGAGTACCCGCGCCACCCCAGAGGAGGCTGAAGAGGGTCATCTCCAAGGGGAGGTGAAGTGAGCACGTGTAAGCTTGTGGTGACACAGACAGACCCAAAAGAGGCCATCTGCAGGTACCCGCAAGTCAAAATCATTACCAGGACTGAAACTTTCAAATGCAAACAGACTTCTTCCGCTGGAGGCACAGAGATAGCTGCAAGCAGGGACAGAGGATCGGACATCACATGAACCAAAACTCCAGGGTTGAGACACACAATTTGCATTCACAGATAGCACAGGGGCAGCAAAACTAAAGGGTATGAACAGGTGGAAATGGACGAGCTCACGCAAGATACTACTGCCAGCAAGATACTTGTTGCACACTCTTGTTGGAGATTGCTTCTCCACCACAGAACTGCTAAAGCAAGCTGCATGAACGCTCCTCATCCACTTCAGTGCAAAGCTACATACTTGGAACAGACTTAGCAGCAGTTTACGCTATACTGTGGTTTCACAGGAGGGTTTTTGCACTGATGCAGAGGGACTGCACTTGCATAATTCAGTCTGCTCTCTCAGTAGGGCTACAGGGCTGTATCAAGCACTTGGACTATAACAACGAACCAGAGGTAGAATGGTCTTGTATTTTCTTCTCATCAGACAGGACAAGCAGCATCTAACTGCAGGCTCAGGAATCACAAACTCCATCCCAATGTACAGAACACAGATTCCCCTCTCACCTTCTCTTCTGTGGTTTCAGTCCTGCCACTTCCCTCCTCAGACTCTTTACCCACGTTTACTCCTGGGTTCTCATCTTAATCCCAATCCCATCACAATATCCACCCGATGGTCACACCAGCTCCAGAATGCAGTCCCCACTCTTGGTGCTTGCAGCCAAAACTCACCTTCACCTCCTTCTTCAGACAGTCCCATGTTCCCCTTCTCCTGAACACATCTCCCCTAGGTCAAGTTCTCCCTCTATCCCTTCCTTTTGCTTCAGCCTGTTTGGGCAACCAACAGCTTTACTGAAAACAGGGGGGCAAACCCCTTCCTCTTCCTTCCTATGCCTAGGGCCACAGCACTCCTTCGGAAGACAAATGCAGCAATAATAAAGCAAGTCCTTCAGCTTTTAAATACAGTATACTCGGCGCAGCGCTATCTAATAAGCTCCTGCTGCCTAGGCACGAAGTGAGACATTTCAGAGTTTATAAACTGACTGATTACGGACAAATATTCCTGCAAATAACAAGGCAGATTCCTAACACCAGGGCAACTACACAGCCAAATTTCAAATATCCACCCCCAAATGTGAAGGTGCTACACAGCTACTCAATGAAACAGCTGGCCTATTTTTTTTAAAAGGGACAAAAAACTGCAGGGTTTTGTATCTTGTTCTCAAGACAACCTGAATCATTCATGCTGAAATGTAAAAAGAAAAAACAAATCCAGACGAAACTGCCACTGAGTTTGGAAAAACGTCGCTGTAAAAGGTTATCCTGGAAAAATACTAACTGTTGTGCAACACTGATTGTAGGCAGTCCAACCAGCTTTTCTTACATTACTTGCTATTTCCTACAGTTATTACTGAGAAAGTCCCTTAATCAAATCCATGATGTAGAATAAAAATGAAAGAAGATTATAGGCTCCGGTGATGTCTGGACATTTCTCAACAGGACAAATACGGACTGTAATGAAGATGATGCCCATTAACAAGGCAATAGATGGTGAATGTGGAAGACAAGACACAATTGTGTGCAGAGATTTTTTGATTCAGATATGCAAGAGACAGGAAATCCAAGTGTCACAGTCACAGCCTATTTACAAAAATTAGGAGGAAGTGTTGACTGGTTTCTATAGACACAAACATTGAAATTCACACTCAAATCAAACAATTGTTCTTCTGACTGGAAGCAAGATCAGGCTCTGATCATTTTAGTTCAGCAGACACAGAAAGAAAGCAAGAAAATCCTGTTGATACATAACCTTCACCATCTAAGAGTCAGATGATTCAGCTGCAAGAAAGCAAATAAAATTACTTTAAAGCAAACATTTAGTTCTTTCTTCATAAAAATATGTAGCTTTTCAGCAGATGACTCAAATGTGAAAGTCTGTGGCCTTTGCTCCGGCAGCCGGGTGGGCTGGATTCTGGTCCACTATGCAAATGACTTAAATATTTTTCATTTTCTAGAGTGCCAGTTGCACTCCTGAACCCTCTGCAGAGGGGGCTACCGCTGGTGCTCAGAAGAGCACAGTGGGGTATGAAACGTTTTTCCCTCCAAAGGTGACTACTGCCCAGTTATACAGCATGACAGAGAGAGGAGTTGTGAAGTTGCTTTCTCCTCTCGTAACAGTTCCAAAATAGAGGCAAAAATCTTAAGTTTCTAATTGTATTAAGGGAGGTGGGCAGGAAGATTTTCCCATGGATTATTCCAATTTGTGCTTTGCAGAGCATCCTTTCAAGACTGATACTAGACCTCTTGGAGTATGGCAAGAAAGATGTATGAGCAGAGGAAGGAAGGAAAAATCTGAAACACGTCCCACTTACACGGGATCTTTCCCTTTGCTGAATGGGACTGTTCTGTCAGGATAAACTTCACTCATGGGCCTTGGTACTTAGTACATATCCTCTTCCCTACAACAGGATGCAAAGCTTGTGTTGGAAGGAGTGATTTAAAAAATAGAAAAGCCCAGTCAGCAGGCAGGCAGTCTCTGAACACAGTGGTGCAGCAAAGCTACAGATGGGCTGGGCTCTCAGACCCTCCACTGGAGGCCAGAGAGCTAGGGACAGGTCTTCAAGGGGACTTAGAGCACGACTGAGACTCTCCAAAAGCCTCTTAAGAGAAAAGTCAGGGATCTAAGCATCATCATACTACAAGACACACGCTGCTACCTTGTTCAGGTGTTTTCAGATGTCACAGAACCCAACTATTTCTAACAGTAAGTATAGAAATACTGGACTTTTACTGCCCATAATAGATTACACCTACACCGGGTAAGTACAAAGCATTACTGCCACATCTCCATAACCGTGATGAGAGCTGTAATATAAGGAAAGCCTATGCATTTTTTATCCCATCTAGACACAGCTCAAAGGTGCTGACTACTGTATTAAGTTGGACTTCCTGGCTCTCACCTATCTGAATCAAACTAGCTCTACAAATAATAATGTCTGGGCATCTGCATTCACTCATTACGGGGGTTTATTACATGGACCAACCTGAACTTTTTGCCTCCAGTGATATATCATAGAATCATAGAATTGTAGGGGTTGGAAGGGACCTCCAGAGATCATCGGGTCCAACCCTCCTGCCAAAGCAGCTCCCTAGGACATTTCACTCAGATAGGCGTCCAGACGGGTCTTGAATATCTCCAGAGAAGGAGACTCCACAACCCCCCTGGGCAGCCTGTCCCAGGGCTCTGTCACCCTCACTGTGAAAAAGTTCTTCCGCATGTTGGTGCGGAACTTGCTGTGCTCCAACTTGCAGCCATTGCCCCTTGTCCTGTCTCCACAGACCACTGAAAAGGGGCTGGCTGATTCCCCCTGCATCCCCTGATTAAGATAATTATAAACATTAATTAGGTCCCCCCTTAGTCTTCTCTTCTCAAGACTGAACAGTCCCAACCTACTCAGCCTTTCCTCATAGGGGAGATGCTCCAGGCCTTTAATCATCTTCGTAGCCCTTCTCTGGACTCTTTCCAGGAGACCCTGTCCTTTTTATACCAGGGAGCCCAGAACTGGACACAATACTCCAGGTGGGGCCTGACCAGGGCAGAGTAGAGGGGGAGGATCACCTCCTTTGACCTGCTGGCCACACTCCTCGGCATACACCCCAGGATCCCATTGGCTCTCTTAGCCACCGAGGCACACTGCTGGCTCATGGCCAACCTGTCATCCACCAGGACCCCCAGAAAGGGGAACTAAAATGCATGCAGTGCATGGTACCAGGCTGTCCTAGTAACCCTAAAGAGTAAGACAAGAGCAAAGAAGCAGCACGGAAGAAGAAAACCTTCCTCCAACTGGAGATCAAATGAAACTCAGCCAAACCAAGACTGACCAAACAGTCTCATGGTGGGGACTCTGGCTGAGCAGTTCCATTCCACCACCTGGTGAAGGATCTTGATTATAAAGATCAGTGAAGAACAAGGGAACCTAGCAGCAACTTGGTACCAGTGCCAGGCTGAGCAACAGGGCCACCCAAAATCTTTTGTTTCCAAGCTGAACTGCTGCAAGGAAGAGTAAACCAAGTACAGAGATACACTTACTTTCTGAAAAACTACCTGTTCAGATCCCAAGACAAGACATGGATGTGTATGGCCCGACTTTTATACCATGGCACATACTGGAGTTAAGTCTGATTCACATGAGTTTTGGATACCCTGCCAAATAACTTCTACACCCCTTGGTGTCAGGGACTTAAATCAATAGTTGCGGCAGGTAAGCAATCACCCTGCATGCCCTTAATATCATCCTGATTTTGGGTCTTCCAGGAAAATCAGTTATACAGATCATTCATTCTGACAGTTCATCAGTCTCTAGACTACGCAGCAAGTCACCGTAATGTTCCACTCTGGCTAGCAGAGCAGTGAACAGATGTGGAAAAAAATTCAGACTGCTGAAGAAATTCAGGGCAAGAATAATTACCTGGACTGTGTCTGAGCCTCTTCACAGCTTTATGAAGAACAATGTTAGAAAGCAGAGACACATGTTTTGATTTTAGAGACCCAGGTTCTTAAGCACAGCATGAAAGAAACACAAAGTGGACTACCTCAGGATGTGAGGTAGATTTCTGTCACCATAATTCACCAGATTGTGCTTTGGTACAAACCCACGTGAGTTTTACTAGGTCGAGGCACTACAGTAACTTAGGTCAGATGAGAAGACGCCTCCCTGGCTATGGGCTTTCCACAACAGATACCCTAAAGCACTGGTACATTTGGAATGAGAAATCTTAGGGGACAGCCTACACTGCAGGTCTGAGACAGGCACAAGTCTGGAGAGCAAAGGGTTCAAAAAAGCAAAAAAGGGTTGAGAGTGAGTATCTGGGACAATCATCCTTGAGTTTGAGATCATGCTGGTTGTGGTACAGGACAGGTCTGGGCTCTTATGCTCCTTTCTCAGCTAACTCAGAGCAAGTTTGAAGAAGGATGATGAGGTCAGCTTTCATACATGAAGCTTAGGTGAAAACAGCCATACACAACTCCCTGGTCAGAGAAAACAGCCCAGGGTTTACCCTCCACCCAGTAAAACTGCTTTGACGAGATGTAGAGAAAAGAGAGAAATTTGAGACAAATAGTTTAACTTGTTACACCTACTTTTGTTACAGTTTGATTTTCTGTATGACACCCCAGCAAGCAAAGAGAAAGAAAGAGTTAATGTGAAAGGCCATCTGAAGGTTTGAGACTCCTGACAACTCCTATCTAAACTTGGAAAGCAAGGCATTAACTAAAAGAGGAAGAAGGAGAAAATAAAAAGGAATTTGTGCTGAGTGGAAGTTTCAGGGACAAGCACTGTTGATCTATTTTGTTTTGAAATAACAACACAGTTGACCCAAATGCAGAAGCGAAATGCAGGGGGTGCACTTGAAGTTAAGAGGACCGGACTTTAGGAGCTGATACACACACCGAAATCTGCTACACAGCTCCAGGGCAAATTTCACTCTCTGAAGCAGTACTTCTGGGGCAGAAACTGTTGAATGACGTGCTGCTGCCTTTGAGTTCATAAATACTCCCAGCCAAGGATGTGGGTTAGCTGAGGTAAGCGAGCTGTGGCCATGCCGGAAAAATGGGAGCAGAGAGAGCAACTGAATGACACCAACACCATACAAAAACACAGGGGAAGGATTCAAGCCGAAGAGTGACCCAGTGAACAGAATAGTTGCCCTGGATTTGGGAAACTAAACGCAGACCTGAACATCTCACGTTTTGCTGAGCTTGTCCTTCAGACTTTCTGCACCTCATGTGAGGAACAGGGGTAACAGGTTGCCCAACTCATACAAAGCTATGGGAATGAAACTATGAAGGAGAGTGGAGCGCTCAGATGTTGGGCTCACAGCTTAAGAGAAGAACAGTTCCCCACGCAACCAGAGACTCCGTCTCTCAAAGAAGATTTTTGAAGTGGTCAAACCACACTACAGAAGCTTGTCCAAAAATGAAGACATGCTTAATCTCTGGCCCAGAAAGTGTGTGCAAGAGACTTTCTGTTTCCTTTGGCACTACATGATCAGAGTAATTTCCTTGTTTTCCTTATTTTCTCACAATTTCAATTATCCACAGCTAGATTTATTGGATACTTAGAAGTATTGTTGAAGGGACCACATCCATCAAAGTTCTTATTTCATCCCCTTGAAACCTGAAGTTCTCACCAAGGCACAACATGAAGGATTTCCAAGCACAAGGACCTTTACACATAAACTCGTGACACCCTAGAATCTTAACTGTTTTTAACAGATTGTAAGATGTCCCCTAGACATAAGGTAACATCATCCACAGGCAAGCACTGCAGGAAAATAGAAGACCTGAATAGTCCATGGAACAGGGAAATATATTTTAACAAGACAAAGCACATAACCAGAGAACTCAGAAAAATAAATTCTTGTCCATAATGTTCATTAGTTGCAAACACAAGATACCACAGAAAGAAAAGCCTCAAAGAAAAGTGAAAAATACAGAATCCTATAGAGCTACGTATCTATGATTTTCTAAGATCAATTAAATGCAGTAATTAATGAGTTAGATAAATTTCTTGTAGTCCTTTATTAGGTCACAAATTTATGCAAATGATTAACTTCTTTCACTACTTTGAATAAGGATCTGGCTGAAGGGAAGTCTTTGGCAAGTTCCTCAGTTTAATACTTATCTTGCAAACACGCCAGTTTACTAAGTAGAGAGGAACAAAAAAAAAAAAAAAAAAAAAAAATCTGACACAAAACATCGAATGTTAGGCCAGAAATGCATTAGTAGTTAAGAAGAAAATACCAACAGTAGAACCAAAAATAGCTCTTTAGCCATTTGTCTTTTCAAACCTATCTGGTTTGTTTTCAAGATCCATGCTTCTCATAACTGAATGTTTCTTATGCTTGCACTGGGGTCTCTCTCTGAGCCTCCTTCCACTGAGATAAAAATACATATTTTCTCAATGCTGGTATTAGCAATCATTGCAAGTGGTTTTCTTTTTTTTCTCCATGACCTTTCTAGAGTTCTGCCTACTGTTTATCTGAAAGCGAAAGCTGGTCGATGCTTATCACTTTTTTCTTTTATTAAGTATTCAAATGAAAAATGATAATAGCAAATCATCAATTACTCAAATGTGTATTCAACCCATCTTTAGTTGGGGGAGGGGGGAGAATTGGGCAAAACTGCTATATATTTTCCTCCCATCTACCAGAATTTCTCACATCACATCCACCTCTACTTTACTTTTTTTTTTTTGGAAGTGTGACTTGTTATCAGAAGCAAGTGTTCTCCTTGGGCTCACAAAAGTCAGCTTTTATGCTCCCTCAACATAAACTGAAATGACGGGCAAAGCAACAAAGCAGCAAAACCATCAAAAGTCACCTGTCAAAACAAGAGTATGTAACTGCTGGTAAAAGTCAATAAACACTGTGTCTTTTGCAACATGCTGGCATTTTGTTATAGTTATTCTTCCCCAATAACTAACAGATGACAGTTTAATTTTTTAAAAAGGCGTTTTATAATCAGTGACCCATCTATGCTGCTCAACCATTTGATCTGTCTCAAGGTCAGTGTCTTCAGTTACTGGGTAAGTATTACATCATCTGTCCTACTATAGGATGACAATTACATCATTGATCAATACCTGAGATCTAAGTGTTATAAAAAAATTCATGTTAGGGATGAGTTACAACTAGGCAGATACCACAAAATGAAACTCATTTTTGGTTCAACCCACATCCCCATTAAGACTACATTAGAAAACTATCAACTGTTACTATTAGAGTGCAAACTGAGAGCTGAGCAAAGATGGGGTGGAGAAGGTGCCACAGCAGCACACCCTCTGCAAAGCCAGAGAAGATGGTCTTTGCTTTGAAAAGCTCACAGCAGCCTGAAGTGACAAGAGCAACGGAGGGTGGAAGAAAGAGATGTAAGCAGATGGCAGCAGACCACATGCTATTTCTGTCAGCTTTTGGTGGCGGTGCAGTCTGAGGCACAGTCACACGTCCGACTTCAACAGCAATAAGTGGTTTAAGTTTTTTTAGTTTCCTCTGCCTTGAAACAGACCTGGAGCAAGTAGGCAGTAAGCTATGGTGTCGCAGTAGAAGATGTGTGAATGGACAGCCCTGCAGTCTTCCACTTCCCTGCAGCTGGGATGGGAGTAAAACATAAGGTTCTGCATTCAGTGAGGAAGAGATCAGCTGAATGGAAGGAGAATGAGTGGAGGTCTGAGCAAAAGACGACAAAGATGAGCTGGTTAAGAGTGAAGGTGAGCAAAAAAGGCTCAGGGAAGAGAAGAAAGTTGGACCAAACAACAAATCAGCTTAGTGTAGAAGAGATTTATGTGCAGTTTGGGCCCAGGGACTGTCTTGTGGCTGCTTTTGCAACTGTACCTCTTCTAGCTCAAGTCTTCAGGGAAGCTGCAACTCCCTCACTACCCCTTATGGAAATCTGTTCAAGAGATGGGAGTCTGCTCTGCCCACCTTTCCTCATCCAGGGCTCAAACAGCTTGAGTGACCCAAGTAGAGCCCCAGTAAAATGTTTCAGCAAGAACACCTACAGTAATATTCAACAGAGGGTGATAACTCACCCATGGGGTGATACCATGATATGTCACATACAGGAGTACCTAGATGCACTGACCTACTTGGCTCTTCTTGTACAGGCATGCATTGAACAACAGCTCCCATCTCAAATCTGAAGAGCAATACATGGAATAGGAGTCCCAGGGAGAGATAACACTAAGCTGACATTTTCACCCCTGGATACACTAAATTAGGTATCAATCCATACTTTGGGACCTACATAGCTGGCCTCCTTCACAGTACTGCTGTGTGCACCCAGAGGCCCATTAAAGTGAAGTGGAGGGTTGCAGGCAACTTGCCTGCTCTGGAAATCAGTCCAGGACTAACCAGATTTGATAGCTCTGACCTTAACAGATATGATTGTGAAACACAGAGAAGACTCAAGCACCAGCATGGGAATTACGTGAGGTTTCTGAAGCATAAATTAAATGTTGAATCTAACAAATATGTAAACTGCAGCTGCATGTCCTGAAATGCCTCTAACGGCAAGAATTGATTTAAAATGCTGGACTTTAAAACATTTGATTTTGCGGGGTCTAACCTCATTTTAAGCAGAACTCTACTGTCAGGCACACACAGTGTATATTTACAGTGTATCACTGTCTTCTTACATACACACAGGCATGGAGTGGGTGTCTTTAACTCACAAAGTCAGTGAAAGCACGGCATCAGAGAAGAGACAGCAATGAACTCATCTCTGAGAAGCAGTTTTTTATTTCAGGTTAGGGCAAGGTAGTTAATAGTAACAAGGGTGTTTTTCTGGTAGGCCCCATTCCTGTGTAGCTCTCACCAAGAGGCAGGCAAACTCATTGCCTTCGGAGTAGGCCGCATGGCAAGGTTTGCCTCTGCGGGCCTCATTACAGGGTAAGGGCATTGGTCCCTGTTTCTTCTAATAAATCCTTAGTGTACTTGCAATAATAAAAAATTACTTTCAAAGTTTTGTTTAAAGTACTTAAAGTTCAAAGTGTTCAATGCCTCAGATCACATTTGCAGCAGATTTAATAGGGCAGTGCGGCTGGCCTCCAAAAGGTACTTTTTACCCTTGCAGACTAGAGAATAATTACACACAGAGAGGCTAACTCTGCCATCCCCTGAGCCAGGTTCATGGTGAAATAACTCCACTGATTGATGAAATTAAGATGGAATGAGACTGCAGTAATCTAATACTGAATCAGGCCATAAAAAATAAAATCTGCTTTGTCAAATATGTAGTTGACTCAAGAGATTTCCTTCCTCATTCCCTAAGCAGAAAGGAGCTTCTATTTTTTTCACACAAGAAATTTTAAAAAAAGCAAGGCCTGGAGGATTCTGGCTGCTTTTTTTTATTATAATGTTATGCTCCTTGGGGAAGCTCATGACAACGTTAAGTGCAAATTCCTCACAGGTAACAGGAAATTAAAATACAACAGGAAAATAACCGGTCCATACAGCTTACCATGTAGCTTATCAAGCAGATAAATACGAAGTTAAATAAAAAGTTAAATGCTGCTTCAGTTTCATGACTGCTAGCGCTTTATCCATGTCTCAGAACCCACCTGTGTTCTGTGGAGGAGGAAACATGTCAGTGCCGCAAATTTCACCTGCAATGAAAAGTAATTTATTGTGCCTAACTGTGAAAAGCAAATTGATACCATCATCTAGGAGTTTGTATCTCACAAGGGTTGTTTCTGTAATTTGCCTTTCATTTGGAAAGAACTAAGAAGAACAATGCAAAAACTTGCAACTAAAATTAAATTAAGCTTGATTTCATGAAACATTGCTAGATGAGGAAGGTTGGAAGGGGATGTATATATGGCACAAAAAGATGTACAATATAGTTAAGAAAAGTAAAGCTATTTCTTAATCGCTACAAACATACCAAGAAAAGTAACTGTGTTTCTAGTAAGCCAGTATGTTAATCCAAGGGAAAAAAAAAAAAAAAGAAGAAGAAAGAGCAGAAGAACTGGACATTATTTCTTCTGTGTTTTCTGAAAGGTAATCTGCACAAGCACAACTGCGGAGGAAGAGGTATAAACTGTAAATCTAAACAACCAAATGAAGAAGTAAACCTTCACCCTGAAGCACCACTGGATTAATTCCTTTAAAGCACACTTAAAAATACCATCACTTTTTTTAGCAGCAAAGATGACAGTATTTGGGTTTTGCCGCTGGAGTATTAGCTTGCTACAGTTAAGAAAATTCAAAAGGATGGGGCAGGACAAGGGTTAAGACAGGAACTGCGTACACCTCCCCTGACTGCGTAAGAGGGACAAAAGACGAGGCCTTTCCAACAACTGGTTTCTGTCTTCTGCGGCAGATCTCTTCACTCTGCAGCCACTGTGCTCCCAGAGAAGTAAGATATAAAAGCCTGAGCTCTTATTAGCCCATCAACAAGAATAAACTTCAGCCTTTTACACTGCTGAAGTATTACATACAAATAAGGAACCTCCTACTCCTCAATCCACTGCCAGCACCTTCTCATACTCTTGCTTTCTACTCTCTTTTCTCACTCCTTCCTATCTATCATTTTCAGCTATGCCATACCCGCTTTACTGATGCTCTGGCTTCCATCTCCTCTATCTTCCCAACCGTCAACCTTTAGCTCCCTTGCATGTTACCTGGCTTTTCCCTATCTCTTCCAGACACTGATTATCATCCTGCTGCTCCTTCTCCCTGCTGATAATCTGTTTTTTAATAAGAAGCCTTGGGTTTCTTTACTAACAACAAGCACACACATGCAAAGAAAGTAACAGGAATCCATGGTGCTGATAACAGATTAAAGCATTGCTTTTGCCTTTACTTCCTTCAGAAAGCAGGACATGAAATGTAACATCAAAGGCACGGATCGAATTGATGAAAGCTAACTGGGATCAGTTTCCAGGACAGATGGCTTGACACCCCTTCTTGTCCAGCTATGTGTTGGGCTCACAGCACCTTGCTATTACACCACCTTCATGAGCGTTAAAGTTCGGAGACGTTCAGGCTGCATGGCTCAGAATGGAGCATAGAAAATGCCACCCAGCTGACACCCGCAAGAAGCCTTCAAATACATAAAAGGGAGGGGACTTAACCCCCACAGCACAAGAAAAAGAAACATGGAACAATTAAGCATAATGTCCCAAATCAAGCTGCAAGCTGGCAGCAACACTACCACTACAGAGAACTTGGGGCTTCTCGGATCTTGGCAACATCAAGATGCTGAGATGAAAGCTTTTCTCTTGCCTCAGTTGTGAAGCATGGCAAAACTACACAAGGTGGCTGTCCCATCTGACTTCACTACAGACTTTGGTTGAAGAAAGACAGTACATATCGCACTAAAGCCCAAGGAACTGTCCTCTGGGGACTCACTGTCTAGTGAGGCTGGGGAGTTGGGCTCCTCTGGCTGCCACTTTTTAACAAGGATTTCACCCTAGTGCATCTTTACCAATAGCAATCTCCTGTCCCCAGTTAACCTTCACCATCAAATGCTGAACACACTGATGAAGATGATGAACAGTAAAGTGTTATAACAGCTTAACTGCTGGCTGATACCAGTGTCTTCCATTACTTCAGTGACAGCTTAGAGCATGAAAATGACTCCTTTCACCCTTTACTCCCTTCCCCAAACGAGCACTTTCCACTCGCCAATATAACAAGAGTGACTTTTGGAGGGAAGGACCCTGGAGAAAGCAGACCTGCACACTGGCAGCCGTGACCAACAATCTGCCTGCAAAATGCCCAAAGTCCCATCTGTGATAAGGCGCAGACAGAAATACCACAAATGTGTTCAACAGCACAGAAAGGCATATCATGCACGCTGCAAATATGGCCAAGTAACACTGTGAAAGCCTTTGGTGTAACAGGCAGGGGACTGGAAAAGGTCTGGAGGGAGCAGAGAAAAGGGTACTTATCAGGGAAGTGAAGGTGAACAAAGCAGAGTCCTCTTTCAAAAAAGACTTTGATGCTCACTGTTGCTGGGGAAGAAGAGCTGTACCTGCATTGTACACACAAGATGTCCAGTTTCAGCAACCAGCCTGCTCTGACTGACAGCTCTTTCTTGCTGCCAACAGCAGACCACAGCAGAAATACTACTTGTGCTTTCTAGCAGTGAAAGCAGGACCAGGCATGTATTCAAATAGGTATTGATGCTACCTACTCTCAGTTTTACTCATGAACAGCAGAAACTGGTGGCAGTTAGTAAAGGTTTGTTAAGCATATTCAAATGAAGTCAGAGCATTTCTACATGCAATTAAACATGATTTATGTGAAGGCACTCTCTTAGCACTCCCTTTTTCTGCTTTCTGAAATTCCAATTAATGAGGGCCAAGCCTCAATCTGAAATAGTTTTATTCCCCATGTTGAACAAAAATGATTGAGAAAAAGGTTATTATCTAAACCAACAAAGTGTTCCGGCAAAAAAAAATAAAAATCTTTGCATCTTTGGGTGAAACAAATGTCTTAAAAAGAGAGGCTGGGAAAACTAGATTAAATAACTATAACAACTTAAGAATTTGGAAGCAAACCACTTTTTTTTTTAATAAGAAGCTAAGTGGTGTTTTTGCCACCACTGCTATTAGTCCTCTGCTTTTTATTGTTCTCTGTTTAATGTCTGCATGCGTTACAGTCATAGAAAATGAACTGAGTAACAGTGTCTCTGAAGCAAAGGAGTGAGGAACTAAGCATGCCTCGTTTGTGATAAATCAGCCATACCTATTTTTGAATCTGTAGTTCGCCTGTTTGAAAACATTTCCAGTGGCTCTTTTGCATTTAGAAGGGAGAAAAGTCACTTTTCAAGTGCTTAGTATGAGACAACCCAGGTTATTTCTTAAAACTTTTTTGTTCAATTTAGCAGGAAGCGTGGTTGGTGGCACTGCATGGGTTTCACCCATCAGAGCTCATCTGCTGAAATACTTAATTTGCCTTTCCTAAAGAACTTCATCCCATTACTGAGGGCGGATGGATCCTCTGCACCAAATCCTGGAGAAGAGACCATATTCATGGACTGCCCTTTGTACTCCAACATCAACAGAGAGTGAAAGAAACAGACCATACTGGCCTTCAGGTCACTGGTACCTCCTAAAAGCAAGGTCCGGGGGGAGAAACTGCTTTTATTAATCTGTGGTGAGATTTCTAAATACTGCATTTTGACACAGAATAAAAATTTGTGGGTTTTGTAAATCCTTGCCAAACACCTTTTCCTTATGTCAGACAAGCGGAACAGCTAGCTGTACGTAACTTGTGCTGTATAAGCACGTTCCTTTCATAAAGTACTGACTGCTTTGATAACGATGCTGGTTGCTGCTTCAGACCCTAAGCCAGGTTTGTTAAAATCTGTCCAAGTATCACATACAAAAGATGAAGGAACTGTGCTACAAATAGAGCAACTGCAGAGGCTATGGCCCTGCCCACATGCACTCTCATGTATTTTTACACAAAGCCTAGCACGGTATGATGTGGGTGCCGGCTATAGCTTGTACCATATTGCCAACAAAACAGGATCCAAAAACAGGTAACAAGGAAAATTCTAGGGCAGTTTCTGTGTACTATGAGGAACAGAATTTGTTGGGGGTTTTAAGAATCACCGTTGTAACACGTTTCACAGACACTGAAAGTATGGATACAAAAGGCACTTACAAACATCAGTCAGAAATCATTTCAAACTCATCATCTCCCAGGAGGGAGGTTTTTTCGGTAAGGTTCTGCTTCAGCTCCTGCCCCCAACTCCAGAGAATATTATATCATAGTACAGCGATGTCATGACAGGTTTTATAAAGTAAGTTGTACCTGACTGTATGAGCAAGGTCATTTTACAGTCATGGACAAAGCACTCTGTTCCAGCTGTGCTCGAGTGCAGAGTCACAACACACACAATCTCAGCACAGTAAATTCAGTAGCACAGAAAAGCTTTTTGGGTTCACGGGCACTTGGGAAAGGCTTTATGAAGTAATTTTCCAGCAACATTTTGCAGCAGGAAGTTTGACTGACTTCCTTCCTCTCTTCTGGCTTTCTGAACCTGGAGAAACACTACGTGGCTGTTCCACTCGTGCCGGAACAAGCCGTATTTTCTGTCACTTGGACTTATTACAGCGAACTCTTAGATACTGACATGAGAAGACAGAAAACAAAACAAAAAATGCCACACAATCTTGTGGAAGAAAAACATCTGAATTGTTTGCAATTTAAAGCCTTGACTTTCTATTTCATTAAACAATAACCAGATTTTATCTCTGAATAGAAATTTACAGCTTGAGCTGCACATCCATTCTGAACCAGCTGTAGACTTGTTCAATCATTTACTTTTGTAGGTTTGAAAGAGTCAACGGTTTTGCAATCCTGCAAACATTTTCCCCTTTTATTTCCCTTTATTCCCGCTGAATGACAGCGTGCTGTAGTACTGCTCTGCTTGGCAGAAATGCAGAAGACCTAGAAGTCTATTAGTGTTGCTCTATGCGTAGGCAGAGGAAGCATCTCAAGAGCAACACAACATACCCCTCCCGGCTCCCCTGCAGTTGAAGCTGCCACCCCTGCAGCTGAGCTCACTGCAGCCCTGGGTTCCTCTACGTGTGACCCACATAGAGGGTCAGGCTGGCACCTGACAGAACACGGAAACATGAAAAATCCAGGTGAGGGTTTGAGAGGAACATGTGACGCTCATGAGGCTGCCAGTTTGAGACTGGCTCTGAGCAAACTTAGGATGAGAGCATGGGGTCATGCCAGAGAACGCCAGCTCAGCAGTAGGAAGGGCTTCAGATGCAAAACTTTGTGTTATAAAGAAGGCAGCAGGCCCTTGGAAAGAAGGATGCTCAGGAAAACTTAGACTTTTACCGTGCTACTTATGCGCATGTTCATGAATATAAAGCAAATTACAATGTGTCCGGGAGATTATCAACCCCCTCAAGAACATGGTGTAATGCCATAACCCTGTGAACCCTAAGCACACCGCTGCAGTCCTACTTTGCAGGCTTTCACACAGCAGTACTAAACAGAAGGTGGTGAGGGGAAAGGAACATGCAGTACTTTCACAGCAGATTTGGATATTCTGGGTTACAGGCCAAAGAAACAGTTGGCAACTCGTCTCCTCTCCCCAACCTGCATCCAGAGTGGTCACCAAGGAAACTTGCCCTCACTATGCCGCTTCGATCGCACACACAGCACGGACGGACACCTTCCTTCCTCACTACAGCCCAGCAAACAGCATCGGCTTTCAGACCAACCAAAAATAATGACCCCTCAAGTGACTCATACAACATAATGCCATTTATTATCTAAGAGGGCTGCGTTAATAGTATTACACTGGGAATTCTGTTAACCCAGCCCCACAGACCAGATTTCAACAATATTTAAGCTGCTGGCTTTTCCATCAAAGGTTTGAAAGACTTGGTGCTTTTTCTGCCTTTTTTTTCCCCTTACTTTTTAACAGCTACAGAATAAATGTCACTTTACAAAATTTATGGCTGGCCCAATGGCAAGTCGGGGGTTGGTGTTTTAAGATTCCTGACCAGCCTGACTTCCGTAAGAAAATAAATCTAAAGAAAAATTAAGACAACACAAGAGTTAAAATATTCCTAGCATAAATATCTTTTCTCTGTCCACAGATCAGGCCTACTGTACTCAATTTTTTATTTTTAATTGGAAAGATCTCAGACAAACCTCCTTGGTCCCCTTTCCCCCCCTTGCTTTCCACTGATTTATTTTCCTTTTTTTCCTGCTTTTCAATGATTTTTAGACACTGGCTGATAAATACTATCAATTTCAGTTAGTAGCTCAGTCCTAATCAGGTCATATCACAGTTCACTGCCTGGGGTCCTGCCCAGCAAGCAACACTGGCCCAGCAGAGCCATTCTCCATCCCTCGGTTGCCATAGATACTCCTCAGTAACCTCCTGACACACTTACTTGGCTGGCAAACAGAAACTGTCAACGCGTCAAGCGCTGGTCCCTCTTCTTGTTGTTAGTAATACCGCTCTTTTTCCTAGTGGCACTGAGGAGATCGTTGTGTTTGCATTCACTTGGTGAAAGCACTGTTCAGATTCATGGCCAAGTCTGAACCGCTTCAAGCACGCCTCCTGCAACTCTGACTCGGCAGCTGAAACTGCTCATACCAACCCTGAAACACACCCCAAACCCTCCTAACAAGACACTGTGCTGCTGGAAGGCTCCAAACTACAAATTCAATTTCAAGATCAAACCTCATCCACAAAAAGGTTTATTATGTTTGGGATTTAGTACAGCAGCGCCTCAAATTCCTGTTTGAAATTATTCCTCCCAGCAGGCTAGCTTTCTTCTTACACTGCCTTCCTTTTCCTTCTAAGGCAATTTAAGATCTTCATTTTTACTGTAATCTGGAGAACAAGAGAGGTCACTAACACCTCTTCTTGGTATGCCGAACTGGCAAACATCTGGATCCCAAAATGACAACAGAAGAAGGTAAATCAAAAAAATAAACTTTTATGAAGAAGTCGAGGGTTTACTTTTCCTAAGAATATCCATACAACAAAGGAAAACTATAGAAGATCAGTGTCTTCCACAAAAATAAGTGATTCAGCTTTTAATCATGGAAAAAACCTATATTTAGAAAGGCATAATACATTACTTTTTCTTCTGGTAAATTCAGCGGAATTAAGAGAACCAGATGGCCAAATATCTATGGAGTATTCAGATCTATTACACTGATGCAGAAACATTAGAGAGGAAGAAATCCTACACGTCTTGAGAGTAGCCTGTGCAGACCACATAGTAACAAATGAGATCATTATGCGCAGCCTCACAGCAAATGGTCTTTTCACTTTCAGCAATTTACGTGTGCCGTGGAATGTCAAGTTATTATAATATTTTTTCTATTTAAAAAAATCCTGAAGCACTGTTCTTTCTGATTTAGCGGAGAGATTATACAATGGAAAACCTCTACTCCCAATAAATAATCATTTGGCAACTTCAGCAATCACAGGGTTTGAAATGCTGGTGTTACAAAACATTGGTTTACTATTTAAGTGCAAGGGAAAAATGAAAAGCACAGCTCTGAATCCCAGTCTGAAAAAAGCAACACACCCACCACAGCATCACTGATGTACACACCAAAATAACACTCCAGCAAAGGGGAGACATTATCACTGCTTTAACACTCTCCAGAATAGAAAGCTCCCGGGAGAAGTTGTGTCAGCAGCTTCACAGCACCTTCTCACAACAGAATTCACTTCCCGTGTGCAAATCAAAGGCTCTGAAGAGCACTTCTGCCATCGCTCAGTACTAAACCCATCCCAGGTCTTTACAGAATGGAGGACGATGCGGCGCCAAGACCCTAAGTGGGACATGGGAGATGCAGACTCTGCTCCCTGAGGTGTCACCCTTCAGGCCAGGACACCAGCCCACCTCCTGGGTTGATTCAGCCATCTGAGCAATGGAGGCATCCCCATGTGATGAGAGCGCTGCAGGGACAGGCACAGGGATGGCTGAGATGCTCGGGTGTTCACTGACGTGCTGCATGCAGACTCCCGAGGTGGCCCCTGCTGTGTGCTGTGCTTTACCCAACACACAACTAAAACTGCAGGGGATGGAAGAAGGAAGTGAGTAACTTTGAATTTAACATACACAGTGAAATTCTGCCAACATTTCCACTTGAAAAATCACTGGTTTAGACACACTCCAAAAATAATAGCAGCTCCGTTCTAACTTTACGGCTACAGTTACAGCAACAGTTTCAGTACCACTGTGTTTCTGAAATACAGCTAATGATTATTAAAAAGTTTTGTTAAAATAGTTTTGAAGTGAAATCTGCTGTTCTGTTTTCTTAGGCTGCAGACAAATGTGATCAGTGCTGACACAAAAAGCAACTGAAGTGCACAAACACTATTTTCTTCTATAAACACTGGTAGGAAAGCACCTACCAATGCAGCCCTGATTGGCTAGCTGATTACAAACTATTTCGTGCTGTGCCTCTATACATTGTGTTAAAAATAATTGAATGCTCTGTTTTATAACAGCAAACTGAAAAACACGATGACAACTGAGAACTATATGAAACACAGGCCCTGGTTGTAAAACATGTTTGTGGTGTGGAGTATCATGAGCAGATTTTCTAACAGTACCTTCCTTTTTCCCCCACCACAAATTTTAGTATGAGCATGTCCTACAGTGAAACCTCCCTCAAAGGATTTCCCTCCTGCTTACCCACAAACTGTCCAGCCCCCACAAAACTAAACGGATTGCATATGTCAGCCCAACTAATTAATTCAAGCTTGCAAATAGCTACCCAATCATTGAAGGATATGTACCTACACAGTGTTTTCCCACGCACATTCTACTTGTGTATTTTATGTTTAGACAGCCTGATATATTAATCAGTGTGAAAAGGGCAAAGCTAAATTAATGAGACAATGTATACCCAGTTCAGTATCTTTTCACTTGCCTCAAGAGGGTAAAGTGGCCTTTGAGTGTATGAAGATCAAGACCTGTACGTTTTACATGGCTGGTGGGAAAACCCTGTGCTATACCGATGAGCTTGACTTCAGTGGTTAGAGTCCCCAAGAAGGAATGCATCTACATCTCTATTTGTAGATACAGGCCCAAAAGCCACTAGGAGGTTCTTCAGCTGCTAGGTACCTCATTCCAGAAGACACCGAATATGCACCGAACCCATTAAGCCCTGAATATCCCGAAGAGCACTGCTTGACTGGGGCTTAAACAAGGAAACAGTCTGAGGATGACTTCAAACATGGTCCTTCTGCCCCCCTCCCCTTTTTTTCTTTGCAGTTCATCTATTTTTTGCTCAATTCAGAAAATGGAGTCGTGAAATTCAATTGTAGTTAACTGGTAGTAACATCGCAATTATAGCCAGGAAAAAAACCCTCTGCTGGAAACTCAGTATATTTTTATCTAGAAATACGTGATTACAAGTGACTTTTCTGACACCAGATATGCCATGCATTCTGTGCACACTGCTGCAGCTCCAACCCTGAATTTACCTCCGCTTAACCCAAGCAAACTGCTATACTAACAAATAAAACAAAACCAAAACCCAGAGATCAACCTCCTTGTGGTTTCCTTAACTGAACTACAGCATCTTGCCCCATGCAGGGGAAACCTCAGCGTTTGCCTACCTGTGACTTGCTTTTTACGGTTCTGCAGTTAATTCAAACATTTTTCCTCCACATCCACATCATTCAAGGTGCCACAGATCCGGCGTGGCCATGGCTCACCTAGGGACAGCGCAGCGAGCATCTTGTCTACAAGCCTACACACTCCTATGCAAGCCACACACAGTCAGGTTTAATTAAGAGGGGCATTCAGTACACATTTGGAGAAACCTCTGAATTCCTCTCTGCGTGAAGTGCTTTATCACACGCACTCTGTACACTTGACACCAAGGCTGGCCGGAAAATAGCTGCCAGCGCTACCCTTAGCTCCATGTTCCCATGCACAGCAACCTGCTGTAGCTGAAGCCATGTGCTCTCTCTCAGCAACACGTGACACATCACACAGAATACCAGGCTGTAAGGGGAAGGACCAGCATCAGCAAGACAGGACTTTGGGTTTTTTTTGTGGTTGGTTTTATTTTGGATGCAGTTCTGACATATTATGATGTTAAAGCAATACCACTGATGTTAGTTCAGTCCAGTGCAAGCCGGTGTGTCTGCTTTGGTGTTTTCCTTTTAGGAGAAGGATTCCCCTTTAACTTAATATCCAATACATTAAATCTACTTTAAGTAATATACTAGAATATTATACTTAACCAGAAGGCCTAAAAACCAGCTCTGTATCTCAATCTTAGACACAGCACAAGCAGACACAGCTCACGATGCCCACAGTATGTACTACCAGCACCTTGCAGGCTTGGAGAGGAGAACTGAGGTGTTGCTCAACCCTCTCCCCCAGTAAATGTTCAGTTTGTCAGCAAAGAGATATTGTGCTAGGAAATGAAGAGACTGACAACTCGTTTCTATCAAACCACTGAGCAAGTAGTAAAAATGGGGTCCACTATGGGAGGTCATGAATCAGACGTCACTTAAATAAGCAAAAATTAGGGTAACACACATAATTTCAGAGTCACTACAGAAAGAGGAGATTTGTCCTTTAGCTGTAATGACCAAACACAAACTTGCAGATTGGCTTGGAAAGGCCTCAACCACTGGGGAAGAGGTCTTCAGTCAGTGTCACTCAGTTCAGTGATCAGGGAATTAGGTTGAGGAGGTGTCCGTGACTTGAACCTTCTTGTATAAAGGATAAAGAGTCACGTAGAGCAGATAGACAGCTATTAAAAGCTCAATTGATGCTCTGGCAGTATCGCCTACATAAAACACAGATATCAAAGAAGCTTCATAGGCAAGAGTCCTGGAGCTCAGATACCATAATGCAGCTGAGATGCAAATAATACGCTTTTTAAAGCGACACGGATGACTGTCCATTTATTTCACAAGAGAAGGTCAGCCACATCCGACAACGCACTTCACAAATGCAGCGGAATTCATTTATTGCTTCGTATTCTCAGTATACACACAGAGAAGGAACTAATATCTAGCTTGTTAAAAGGTTATCATTTAATTTCAAAATGCTGCCTCCTGCTACAATTTACCAAAAACACTGTCCCTCCTGCTCACTTCTCAAAACGCTCCCTGTAACAGCACAGAGCAGGCTGAGACAGCTGAACTGACACAAGTTGCAATCTGTGACATCGGATGGTTTTTAGCAGAGTATTTCGAACTCAGAACCCAAGTGAAACAATTTGGAATCACATTTCACTGAGCAGCTCACAAGAAAGAGGTTGCAATCCCAGACTTTGTATAGACGTTTAAGCCTATGATACTTCACTCCCGCTATTGTTCTAAATGCTGAACAGACACCCTCCACTCCATCCACACACGCTCACCCGTGCACACTCAGGCGCACTCAGTGTCACAGTGTGTACTTCACTTCTGATAGTAAACCTGGCAGAAAGGAGTTTTATTTTTACACTTTCACACCACCCACTCCTAATTAATGTCAATCAGTGTCTTCTGCATAGTACACACTGCAAACATACATGGCCCTATCTGTGCTGGGGGGCTCAGCAAAAGTTTCCGCTGTTGCTAAAAACTGACTGGGCTTCGCGTGCTGGATTCATACATAAAAAACCTGGAGACGTGTGACCTTCCTGAGGAGTCATTAAAAAGCTCTGACTTTCAGAGGGACTTTTCTGTTGGTTTATGCCTTCCTCCCTCCCCCCAGATATGAACAGGAAGTAACTCTTTGGTTCAGGAGAGCCGTTGCAGACTTCCCGAGGTGCAAGAGGGAGCCGGGACTTGCCAATACTTCTCGACAGCTGCCAGCAACAGTGGCCACAGTGGGAGGGACAGCAAGGGAATTTTGCTTTTAACTTCAGCAGAGCCTGCATTTCAGTCCACGCTGTTTAGACAGCCACAGACCAGAGCCAGGCAATTTAAGACACTGTCAGCTACCAAGTATGCTCCTCTACTTGCACTTCCCAGCTATCCTGATAACTGCCACAGCAGCAGAAGTGAGGGTGGGAACATCTTGCCCCACCCCGCCCCCCAAATCCAAAGCAGACAAACTTGGTTTCCCAGCACACACACGCTACTCACTTCTTTTTATAGATTACTTTTCTCTCGGATGCGAAAGTAGATCCAGCTCAGATGATTTCCCTGCCTTAACTTTTGTACCAGAGGAAGACTGAAAGCTAAAAAAAGAAAATTAGACACTTCATGAAATCCGTGATTAAGACACAGAAACTAACAAGACAGATGGGCTGAAACATTCAGGGAGCTTCAGTTCATCAGCCCATGTTTTTCGAAGATCTACAGTAAGCTATTGTCTTCCCCATTTAGAGTTTTTTAATCCTGTTTTTCATTGCAGTAATTTCACACCATTTCTAAACTCGGAGTCCTTTTGTTGGGTGGTCCAAAATAAACCCCAATATTTACTCAACTGGCTCACAGTCCTAGAACATAGCCATGGGGGCTTTTTTTCTCCCCCTTCCTTTGCCTTTTTCCAGGTGCTGATAATGGCCACAGCAGGTGAGCTTGCAGGATGGTAGCAGATGGGGGCAAAGCAAGAGGCTGCTCAGGCAGCACCCAGCTGCACCTCACTGGGCTCTGCTGCAGACTTTGCTCCCTTGTGTGCACCCACGGGAGAAGCTGCCATCACGTCACTGGCAAGAGCCAGGTTATTACCGTGCAGACAGAAATACGAGGCCAGCTACGCAACTCACTCCCTCTTAAAAACACTGATCTCCTGTGAGTAAGAGGCAGCAGCCAGCACTGCCTGATCTGAAATGAAAGGCTGAATGCTCCTTGCAAGTGTGGTCAGTCCCTCCATAAGCTCCTTGCTCACAACAAGGGCTTGGGCTGGTCCGTAACCCCCCTCAATCTCTTCTTCCATGAGAAATTAAGTCCTCTTTTCTGTGGAGTGCATAAAGCAGCCACTCACCCAGAGAAAAAAGGAGGAGGCTAAGAAGGGAAGGGGGAGGGAGAGGCCGGGGTTGGGGGGGGGAAGGAAGAAGGAAATCTGTGACTCTGTGCTTGGCAAAAGCCAGCGATCAGCTACAACTGCTGAGCGCTGAGTCACTTCTTTCCCTTCCACCTGGCGAGTGGCTGCCCGGATCCATTCAGCAGAAAGCCTCTTTTCATCGAAACTGGCATAAATCTGGAGTAATTCCCTCCGTTTCAATGGAGCTGCTCAGGATTTACGCTAGCGTGACACGACAAGCAGCATCCCGGCCGTTAAGAGCTACAAGCCAGGTTTTCCTGTAGGAGATGGTGCCGCTCTGCTCTCGCAGGCTGTGATGCTAGCCATGCGACAGCACGGGTGCTGTGGCTAGTTCTATTTTTCCCAATGCTGTCATCTCCAGCAGATGCTCTGCAAGCAGGACCTTTGGAGAAATCACCCTCTTTCACGCGCTTCAGAAGAATTTTGACAGTCTATGAGCAGAGGAACGTTTAATAGATCGAATTAATTATTTTTTCAGATTTATTTTTTTCCCCCAGATTTCATTTAATGCTCTAATTTGGTTTTGAAAAGATTTATGAAATACTTATTTTTTAACATCTCACTGGACTGTGTGAAACAAGAGTTCAGAAGACAGCAGAAATATCTTCAGTGCAGATGATGTGTGAATAAGCAAGGGATGAGATCAAGATTGAAGGAATACCAATCAGCTTTACCAGACAATTATCGACTCTATTTATGTTCTGAGCTTAAGAAAAAGCATTGCTAGAGGATTTATGCACGCACTGGAAGGTTCCTATAAGCAGGGAAGACCCTGAAAAAACTGCAAATATTCCCCTGACACTGCGCAATGCAGTGGCAACCGGAATAGCAAATGGCCAATGAACACAACCCCCAACCTTTGGAACACTCAACAAAAGAGAGTTTCCATCTCACTACAAACACAACATCTGTGTAAAACTCTACATTCACACATATACTGAGGGACTGACAGGACTTTTCTAAACAAATGCAATGAGTCTCGTCTGTTCTGGATAAGTACATTTACAACATTCAAGAGTAGGATGTAACTGCCTAGAAACAGCAGCATTCAAGGAGACCTTTCAGTGTGGGGAACACAGTGTGCTCCAGAAATATTAATTTAGCCTGAAGAGCCAGTGAGGTATGCAAGTATCACTCCCTGCTTCACCAGAGAAGACTGAGCACAGAGGAACGACGAGAGGGATTTTCAGCAGTGCTTCAGGAGCCAGCTCACACCCAGGGAAAGCTGGGATCTTGTATCTCTGCAAGTGTTTTCTGCCCTGACTTCCTAGACACACTTTAGTCAGAGCATGACACCTAGTCAGAGCCTGAAAACAAAGCCCTTCTTCTCTCTAGGAGACCCAGATGAGCAAACATTTTCTGTAACCTGACCAGTTATGCTGCCAAAATCAATAGGGTGGTGTGCAGACAAGACAAGGGTGCACTCCATCGCACCCTCCACGTCCTGGATGTCCAACCAAGAGGCTCCGCTGGGATGTACTCCCATTCCTTTGCCATACCCCGGTTTGAGCTCCCTCCCCACAGAAACCCAGTGGTGAGAGCCAAGCACAATGGTTTTGCCCAGAAGTAGGGTGTGATCTGGAGACAACCAAAGACTCACAACCTGGAAAGCAGGAGGCTCTCTGTGATGTGGTCCAAGAAAAGCCACCACAGCAATTTAGCTGGGCAAGAGGAACAGCAAACAAACCCCCACTGGGTATCACTGCTTCCACAACTGTTGAAAAAAGCTTTAATGGTGTAAAAGCAGAGCAAAGCAGCAAGAACTTCAGCAGCTGCCAGTGGCTTCTTGTTTTCTGAGGAAGACAATGTTGAAGAACCCCTGCCTGTGGCTCAACTGATGAGGACTGGACCAGAGCATGATGAAGTCCAACAGGCCTTGTATTTTGCCTTTTAAATTCCACCTCTAATCCAAAGAGAGGAAAGAACGATTTTTGAAGTCAAAGAAGCAGACAAGGGAAGTAAAGCTGAAACAATGTAGATCTAAGTGACCTAAAAAGAATGATCTCCTGGACCAAAGGTTTCTACCACTCCTCCTCCAGCAGCAAAATGAAAGGCAGAGAAATGTGTATCTCTACGTACTGCTGCAGCTGCTTCCATGTGAAGACAACACCTTTAGACCAGCTGCCCAACAAAGGGTAATTCTCATAGCAAATGTGACACTTAAGACTATTCAATCATCTCTTTCCTTGGTTTTAGCTTCTTAAAACTCTAGCACATACTTTAATTAAAATCTTCAATAGTAACATCTGCCTCAGACTGAACTTTGTGGGCAAGTTTCAGCAAAAAAAATCCCAGCCATTTTGGAGAAAGAGAGTAGGCAAATAGATGCACAGTTTTGACTGTGTTAAATTTACTTATGGTGCTGCTGTTGATGTCTCTAATTTATTGAGATATAAAAATGGCTTCAGGCTCTGGAGCAAGCCTGAAAATTTGGCCAAATGAGTTATACTGATCAGAGATGTGTTTTCAGCTATTCCTGCAAAAGATCACTTATATTTGGTTAATTTTAAATTCCTGGGGGGAAAAAAATCAGCAGCTGAACTCTTCAGACCTTTCATAGGTGTAAACTTCACACCTCAGGCTTCAACACGGCTCCTTACAGGCCACAGCATCTATGAAAGTGTCTGTCCTCACAGGGCTCACTGCAGAACAAAAAGCTGAGCTCTAAGCAGCTTTGGGACTTTTGAAATCAAGAAATCACAGTAAAGAAAGATACGGTTGTTTCAATGTGTTGTTCTTCGCCTGAAAATAAACCCATAAGAGTAGCAACATCCAAGCACTTAAAATATCCCCACCACAGAACTTATCATGGTAAATATTTTCTGGTAACCCAGGATGCCTGTATCAAAGGTTCATCGGCTGCTGTTTTCCAAAGTATTCTGCTCTTTCAGGAGCAACACTCAGGGTGACACTGCAGTGCCAAGTTGCCCTTCCTGTACTTCAACGCACCTCCACTCAAACACCCCCAAATGACATCCCTTCCTTTTCAGAAATCTTTGTTAACAAGCTCCTTTTTTTGGGGTTGTGTGGGGTTTTTTTTTGGGGGTGGGGGTGGGTGGGGGTGGGGGTGTGTGAACTGTGCTTTTCTTTTTTTGTTTGTAAACAAAGAAACAAACAAAAAGCCAGAATGTAGCAAGGCTCTGCCAGAACTCAATTAATAAGTAATGAGCATCGAGTGGTTTTGATCATTTCCTTCTGTCTGAGCCTCACAAACTGACAGTAGAACAGCATATGACCCTTTACAGAACAATTTTACTATCACATTACATCCTCATTGGAAATTAAGCAACACAAATCTGACATTTTGAATGGGAATGGCTCATCCAATTTGGTGCAATGTTACCCACTGGGAAGTCCAGAGAGAAATACGCTGCGAACCTGCACAGCAGGATTTTCAAAGCATCTCTCCAGTCACACAGCTGTGTACTCCTACACAACCTGCACCAGCTTCTGCCCTCACTCTGTGCTGCAGAAATGGAACTTGACACTTTTCAACTCACAGACCCGCAATATTTTGCTGGGCTTTTTGTGTTGCATGGTTGGAGACAGAACTTGAGCTTGAGTTCAAGCCGTTCCTCAGGTTGTGTGAATCCTGAGGGATGAGTATGGAAAGGCAGGAAAGGAGTAAAGATCTCCTATCCTGCTGCTGTAACTGGAAACGTAGGGATGGGAGAAGTTACTTTCCTATTTGAAACTGGAAAATAGGAAAAATGGAAATAACAGGAGTTTAGAGAAGGGGAAGAGGGTGAGACTTGCTGGAAAAGAGTGTATAGTCATCTGGAAAAAACCCAAAGGATGACTAGAGAACATCTTTTGCCACAGAGACAATGTAAGAGAACAGAAGAAACACACATACAGCAACAACTACACGCAGAGTTTCCAGCATTTTCTTTAAAAATAGCAGCCAGGAAGACAGATTGGGTTCTGCCTTCGTTGGTGTAACTTTACTTGATGGGAATATGCCAATTGCCACCAGCCATACACCTGCCCCCTTCATTTATAAGATACAGGAGACAAAACTAGTATCAACATGTTTTTATGCCCCGGTGTTCCCAAGCCCACCATCTGTTTACATTTGGAAACTGAGTGAGGTGCCCACTGTACATGCTAAATTGCCAGAATTCATGAAGTGAGTGAAAAGTCAAGATTTCCATGACTTCAGCCCTTAATTTGACTAACACCAGCACCAAGTGATCTCTATCCAAAGCATAAACACATTCTTTATAAACAGCTTAAATGCCAGTACTTTAAAGGCACAACTGTTCATGTGTTGTAATCTCTCTAATGAATAAAACTCAATCACATCTACAAAGAAAAGTAATGTTTGTTGACACATCACTGAAAGGAAGCAAACAATGGCTCAAAATGCAAAGAAACATGATGACAAATATAAGTGAAATTACTCTTGTGAATAATTTGTGCATGACCAAGAGGTTTTAGTGGGCTACAAGGAATACAAACTCAACAGTTGCAATTTGCTCTCACACCAACACTTTCAATTTTTTATATCTGTGTACTTTTTTGAATGCATGTTTACTCTCTTTTTTCAACTCTTGAAACTGCTTTGGGTGCAAGGGAAAGACTGGATTTGACATCTTGGATGAATACCCCATTTCGTATCTAGCAAGAATTGGCTTTTAGCATTTCCCTCTGCTGCATACAGTATTAGCATGCAGTTACTGCCTATTATACAAAATAGCGATCAAAATAAATGGCCTGTGTTGTCATATTTACTCATACACAGAGCACGGATCTTAGGCAAGGGCACATTTTGCCTCTCATGTATTTTCATTATGATAAGGCACAGGCTCGAAGAGTCCATCCCTCTGCATGGAAACAGCATGCTGAGCTGAGCAGTGGCAGTAAGAAACCCAACTTTTCCAATTCTTATCTCCCAATGCTGACAAGAAAAAACTCCTGCAGAGTCAAAATGCTTGACAAATGGTATCATTTAAAGCAATCAGTTACTCTGTCTAGGTTTTAGCCAGTTGCCCTGGAAAGCAACTTTTTAATTGCATTATTAAGGTAGCACACTGTGATTTAGTCTTAACTCTTTCTTCAGCTGCAAGTATTTTTGCCTCTTGCACTTCTTTTTGGTTATAGGAATGATGGCCCAACTAAAATTTAATGAGATAAAACAGCACGAAACACTGCAGCTCTGATTTATAGGGTCAGATGAAGGGATCAGAAGCATCCATTAAATCCAAACTCTACTTCCAGTCTTCCTTCTTGATCGTTTACTGTTGTGCGTATTTTCCTTTATACCCTTGCAGTAACATATGGATAGGCCAACCATATCACACTCACTTGCTCTTAATGTAATAGATTCCTGCTGTATCATGATCCCATGCCTCAAGAGTTGCATGTGTTCTTGTTAGTCCATCACAATAAACTGTCAGAACAAGGAAACAGACTTTGGTGTGCGGTTCGGTAGCACTTTGGCAAGTTCAAAAAAGTCAGAAAACAGGGAAGTGGGGGGAAAAAAAGAGGGACGAGACCAGGATGGGGAGAGAAGAGCAACACTTACTCTTTCCCATGGGAAGGTATGTCAAGAGGACAAGCTCAAGAGATCCAAAAGGTCTGCAACAAGCAGGGTGCTGCGCACAGATCTGGGGTGCTGAGCACCCACTGTTCCCTTGGCAGCTTCAGAAAGCAGATCGCTGTCTCACTCAGGATGGAGCTTTTGGGGTCACAGACCATCGCATTCCCTTCAGCATGCAGCACGGTAAGAGATGCACTGGTTGTCATCCACAGGTGCTTCCAAGCCCTTTCCTCACCACCATCGCATGCAGGCACTCACCAACACCACACAATAGAGAGGTGACTAGGCAGATGCTGCGGCAAGCATCAGTCAGCTCTTCTAGTCTGACACAAACCCAGCAGCAATACGAAGC
Organism: Hypotaenidia okinawae; assembly: GCA_027925045.1. Lineage (NCBI taxonomy): Eukaryota > Metazoa > Chordata > Aves > Gruiformes > Rallidae > Hypotaenidia > Hypotaenidia okinawae. The sequence goes on from BSDF01000002.1 coordinate 68,673,207, forward strand.
TGCTGTTGTAATGACACAATGCTAAGAAAGTCACAGAAAATGTATAAATGTACCACCTAATGGAACTAACCCAAATCACAGACTCACAGACAGGTTTGAGTTGAAGGAACCTCAGAGACCATCCAACTCCAACCCCCTGCTGCGATGGGCAGGGTCACCCTCCACTAGACCAGGCTGCCCAAAGCCCTATCCAGCCTGGCCTTGGACACTGCCAGGGAGGAGGCAGCCACAGCTTCTCTAGCCAATAAAGTAATCTTCCCCCTCCAAACACTCTGAAGGAGCACCAAGTATCCTCAGTAATTTCTGTAAAGTAAGACCTCCACCAAGTTACTTCTCAATACTTGCAAAATATTCCTGGAAGTTTTTCAAGCATCACGGGCACACCCGAGTGCATGTTAACCCCCACATCTAACAAGCCTGTTTCTTCTTTCACTGAAAGCAGCTGCCCTGAATTTGAACACTGGCAGACCTGGGCCTTTTCCACGGCTGGGCTCCTTATCAGAGCTCTATAAATGTCACACCTTTATTTTATTAGTGAAAGACGTATTTTCTAAATTAACAATAAAAGCATTCTTTTATGTGAGGTTTTTTGGCCCCCGTTGCGACTCTGGATTCTTGAAGGTCAGATAAAGTGGTCCGTAGAAAGGGAGAGAGGAAAATGCTCTGCAATATCCTTTTAAAGAGGCTTCGCAGTAAAAAGACAATAAATAGCTGATTTGTTACATGGCTCTGAGGGCAGCCACGAATGCTAAGACCACAGTTAAATGAACTTGGTCATGAAAGGAGCAGCAGCTAGTCCAGTACCGTATCTACATTAGTTAACTATTTTTATGATTCAAGTCCAAGACTTCATATTGTTCTATTTCCGCCTATTCCTCTGCTCTAGATTCCCTTTGTGACACTTTTATCAATGGAAAATCGAGGGAGGGGTTTCCAGCTGGGAGACCAACAAAAAAACAGGAGGTTCAGTCTGGTTTTCTAACTGGCGCTGCAAGAGCCATTTTAGAGCCAGTAATAAAAGAAAAACTACACAAAGGAAAAAAGACATGATCTGAAATTATTTTATCATCATAAATGCTGCACTGCTCTTTATTCTCCAGTACCATTAGTCTCACACATTGCCACAATAATTTGCCAGCTTAAACAGTGCTCCTCACAAATAGTATATTTGTATTAAGGGAAGATGTCAGCAAAAATTCCAGGGAAAAGCTAAGAAAAAGTTAGCAGCACCATCAGCCAGGTATCCTCTTTTGTTATGCCCTCGTGATTTTCACAGATTTATAGCTGCAGTATCACAATTTTTAAAATTTCAAATAAAATAGCCTGATTCATGTCCTCTGTGAGAGCTGAGGGAAAACCACTCAGCAACAGCAAGGGACAGTAACTGGCTTGCTGGGAGCTGTGCAAAAGGGATTCTGCTCAGGCACATCCACCTGGCTACACCGGGGCTGGCACTACAGCAGCCCTGGGGCAGGCACACGCAGCCCGTGGGATGCTTACATCAGAGCTGTAACCTTAGAAGGTGGTTTTGAAAATGAGATCATTCACACTAAGAGGATTTTCAAGGTAAGTCAACGGATAGATCTGGTCCAGATAGACCAGAAAAGACTATCAATCATACATCAGAACATTACGGCAGCGCAGGCCATTCATCTTGGGAGGCACTTCGTCTAGTAACAACAGAGCTCACATGAATGTCCGGGAGCACCGCTTCACATGGTCAGGCTCCTTGAACTCTGAAGCTAATCTACTGTAGACATTTTCATACACAACCAAGAAGCCTTGGCCACCATCATGTTCTCAAACAAAAGGACAGATGCCTCAAAACCTCTGGTAGGCAGCTATCCAGCCATAGCAGGCTCTCAAGTGTCCCAAAGCCAAGGAGAATGTCTTTCTCACACACACACCGCCTGAGTAAGGCGGCTGATTGGGCACCGTGTCTGTAATGGCCCTGCTGAGAAAAGCACCTTCAGATACAACAGAAATCGAGGCCGCTATGCCAGAAGGCAGCAGCTCTTACCCCAATTCCCTAAACCTGGCAAAACTGCAATAGGACAAGAGCAGCAAAGCTGAAATAAAAATATAAGGGTGGATAATCAGATGCAAAGGCTATCTGCTTAGGTACAGAAAGCATGTAAAGACGGGTCTTGTGACAAAAGAAAACTGGTGGTCATCATCATCAAACAGCCTGAGAAGGCACCTGAGAGAGCACAGTAAGGTACCCAAACTCCCAGACAGTACCTTTTAGCCTGTTGGACAAATTCTAATAATATTTTCAAAAGGCAATATGGATCTCAGGTATCTAAACCATAAAAAGCAGTCAACTAGTACTGACAGAATTGACTGCTAAGCATTCTTTAAATCTGTACCACAGACCTGTTACATGAAACAAGTATTTGGAGGGACTCAACTACCAGACAGCTGCCCTGTAGATATCCCTATCACAGGAACATGCCAGGCAAAAGGGGATAAAACACTTGTAATGTTTGTGATGGGGCTGGTGAGGGAGAGCTTTCATTCCTAATGCCACAAAACCCAGTTTTTTAAAAGGGCTGCTGTAAACCTGGCACCTGCTCTATTTTATTCTGAGCTTCCTTATCATTTATTAGGTCCTCCTTAAATAAATACATGAACTTCATCAGTGCCTATGGCAAACCCCATGGATCTGGGTTCTGTTTCCAGCTCTTTAAGAAAAGAGCCCTATTTCCTTTAAGAAAAAAAAAAAAAAAGAAAAAGGGAAAAAAAAAAGACACCTACCACACACACCATTCAAACCTAATAATTACAAACCAAAAGATGAAGTGGGGGGAAAATTATTTCCTGTCCCTGCAGGTAAGGTTGAAGTCCTGAAGCACTAGATCTGAGAATAATTAATTAGAGATCAACAAGTTAAACAGCCTAACAGGGTCTTTTTCATTTATTAAATATATTTTGCTTTAATCACATTAATTTTTCAGAAATGTACAATAATCTTTGTGGTTTAAAATGACTCTGTGTTCATTTTTTAATGGAGAGTATTTTTATTCATCTAATACATTATCCTTTCAAGAAAATTATCATACTTGACTACAAGTACTTAATGAGGTGCTAATTACTACTCCTATTTCTCCCCATTTAAAACTCCTTTGAGGAATGAGGTCAGAAACCTGGTTTAAAGCACAAGACACTACCCTTGAAGGGAAAGGTACTAAAAACGTGCCTGTCACCCCTTGGAGTGATGGTTATCATGGAGGTTATCCCCCTTGAAATCTCAAGCCCAGCACAACAGCGATCTCTCCGGCTGAGCCAGCAGCTGATGGCAGTACCCCCTGCCCAGCAGCCACAGGGGCATGCTGGCCCAACAGTGCGCCCCTCTTCTCCTCATCTCATGAATGTGAAGTAAGTCCCCCACTTTTTGTTTAATGGGATGAGTTTTACTTCTCCCACGGCTGTCAGCTTTTGGCAGGCAACCTGCCCACCTCTCCCTGGGAGCACAGTTGAAGGGCTTGTTCTACTACAGCACACTCCTGAAGCCATTTATTCCCTGCCTGGCTTCTGCCAAGTGCTGTAACACAATGATGGGCAGCTCCACCTTCCTCTACGCAGAGGCCCTGGCATCCTGTCAGCAGCTTCAGCCACCCCTGAGCCTGGCTAGGGGTGCGGCACTTGAATTCGGGTTACAAACACCTTCCAGAGGAGGAGAAGCTGTTTCGGACTCCAGGAACTGCAGCAGGTTTAACGAGCAAAAGCAAGCGTTTCTGAAGCCCTCAGGAAATCTGCAGACACTCACCCATGAACTTCACTTCTGGGTTTGCTCTGCATTGTATACTAATTGCAATTATCTAAGAGCAGCTCCAAGATGAGAGGAGGGGATAGGAAAGCTTCCTTTTGGCACAGCTTCTTGAGAGTTCAAAGGACACATATGGCCTGCAAACACAGCGCAGGGGATAATGTAAAATTAAAGGAAGGATGGGAGGAAAATGAGAATGCAGCAGGGACAAGCAATGTTGTTCTGGATCTGCTTGACAGGAATTTTAAATAAAGGGCGGTGGGGGGGGAAATCAACAAGCACACACACACAGAGTCATCCCTCCCCCCCTCACTACTTTAATTCCACATATGAGCAGAGAGAGGGATTACAGAAGGGACCCCATCTCAGTGGAAAACCACATGGGGTGGGGGGTGGGCAGAGATCTCAAGCCCATGGCCAAGGCCAGGCAACGGGACCTGGAGAACTCTGCCTAGAGAGCAGGACTGGAAGCAGCCAGAGATACAATGGCTTCAGGAAGTACATAGCCAGCACCTCCAGAGATGGGAGGGGTTTGTTTCAGAATAAGCACATGTACAGTACCAAACCTGCAGGGAGGGGCAGCACGTCTGCCCACAGCGTAAAGCAAGAATAAAAACGTGTCTGAATAGCACAGGTCCTGATGTCCCTTGCAGTGCCATGCAGCCATGCAACGGGAGCCACATCAAAGTCAGCAGCCAGAGAGATGGTGCCTGTGCCCACCCCAAATCCTGACACCTGCCTGTGGCCCTGTCTGAGTACAGATACCACAGCCTGCTCTTCCCTCCCACTGCAGGCCATGTCAAGCGCAAAAAACAATTAAAAAAAAAATTACTAAGCAAAAAATAAACAAAACAAACCCGTCCACAACAATCTTCAGTCATAATTTCTACATAATTATTGCACAACGGCTGCCCATAATGAGAGAATGAATTTATAACCACACACAGGCTATATTTACCAGCGGATTGGTTACAAAGCAGAACAGCAGGAAACCACAATGTGTATCTTCGTATTAGCTCCTCGGCAGTGGTACAGAGCAGGGCTGCCCATGCAGCAGGGCGGGCTGGGCAGGTGAAACCCAGGCACACCCACAAAAGAGGAGCACAGCCCCATGGGGATGGATGCTGGACGTAGCAGGGCACAAAGATGCCACCAGGCATTCAAGAGAAGCTATGTAGAGGTGGGGCTAGAAAGACCTCCGGGGTTAAATAGCTGGCTGCCCAAACAAAAAAAAAACAAACCAGAGTCCCACCTCCCAACTTTCCCAGCTTGAGGCAATTTTGATTCCTAGAGCAAATTAAAAAACCCCAATGACACAGAAAACAAAACAAAAAAAACCCATCTCAGGACTGGAAGTCAGGGCCCAGGAGGTGAACTGTTCCTGCCCCTTGAAATAAACAGTCACTCCCAGAGAGTGCTTTGTGCTCTTCTCCCATCAGCTGTTCAACAGTCAACCCCTCTGCAAAATGGGCATGACTCAACCCCAAGGGACAGAAGGCCTGATGAGGTCTGCAGCTACACCCCTGGTGACAACTTTTTATGACTGGGGCATGTTGATTTGGGTCTGTCTACCAGCCACCATGCATTGCTGAGCTCAGGGGGTCTTCACACCTTTGAAAGCTACTTTGCAGACAGATTTGGTCAAAACCGCCTGACAGCTTTGGAAGTTACTGGAATAGCAGCTGGGCCAACAGACTCTTGGAAAGACAATTTCATGAGAGCCCCGTTTCCTCGGGCTGACACCATGCAAACAGGCAGCGTTCCTGCCACCAAGAGCACCCATGACCACCTCGGCCCAGCTGCTCATTCCCACCTCCCCCTGTGCTAGTACAAACCCTCACACCTTCCAGGCCAGTGTGAGAACGATGGTGAGTTAGATCCGGGAACAGATCCTGCTGAAAACACAGCTTCTTCTTCTCCTTTTTTTTTTTTTTTTTTAATTATTTTTGACTTGGATCCTTTCCCAGACCTGGCTCAGAGCATGACTACACAACGCTTATGTCAGCACAAGGAAGTCATCTAATGAGCACCCAAGGAGGGGGCAGGACTGCTGCTGTTGCCATCCCAGCCACCTTAATGAGCTTGTAAAACAACGGCCTATGGACAGCAGGTTAAAAAGTCACAGAGCTTCAGTTAACCAAGGCAGGCAGATGAAAAAACCCCCAACACCACACAGGTTACCAACTCACTGCCATGTCAGGCTGCCAAAACACAGCGAAAGCACGGGGCCTGTCCTCGTGGAAAAGAAACCCTGTGCTCAGCTCCACCGCAGCCCCAGTGCAGAAGGGCTCCTGACACACACCCCGGGAAAATCTTCCTCCTTAATAGTTCCTAAGCACGATACACAGTAAAAAACTGCACCTTGTAAAACACTGGTATCTCAAAATGAACTATTCTCTTATCTTTCTGGCTAGGCGTGCTTGCCCTCCCCTGCTCTGTCGCTGGAATGACACCAAACAGCCCAGCCCTAACTCAAGGTGGAAGCGTAAAAGCAAGAGAGAGGTGAAGGTGATCGGGGAAAACACCTCTCCTTCCCCACGGACTGTGGGTGCAAAGGCACCACAACAAACAACGTGACCCTAAACACACACTGTGATGGAGACAAAAAAGATCCGTGATTTCTGCTGCTGGTGTTTATGCTGGCCAGTGTGCTATTATTGCTCTGGTGGCAATCAGCAAACCTGTCATGAAAAGAAAGGATGTGTTGGGCTTGCTATCGATCCTTGTAATTCCTGTCTGAGTACAATCATACTGTCTTGAAATGCAGCCCAAAAGGGCACTGTTATTCCGGAATCGAGTTGCTTTTCAAAGATGAGTCAAAAGCAGTTCCACATACTTAGATCTCTTCTTGAGGTTGCCGACAATTTTTCCTGGCTTTATAGCCACATTTTCTGATCCTTAATGTATTTTCTTTCCCCTGTTGCCAAAAGAGCCACACAAATAAAGAGAAATCTGACTATCCCAGGAAATTATGTAACTGAGTATACACAGAGGGCTGTCAAATATGCACAAAGTAAACTAACTGAAATAATAAGATTTTTTTTTCCCCTCTAATATCCTTCATTTATAGTCACTGTAGGTGTTACATGCAACAACAGTAAGTGGAACAATGCCATACAGCACTTTCCATATTGAGACAGCTATACCACATCCCCCTGTGCAGCAGACAGTTTCTAGGGCTCACTCTGTATTAGGCAACAGAGCAAGACCAAGGTACCTCAAATTTAAGCTGGAATGGTAAGCATTCCCTAGAACCAGAGCTAAAACCTAGACTGGCCATATCCATAGCCAGATCAACTCTTTCTCCCCAGTAAAGCCTGAACGTCACCAGTAGCTGGTAGGCAGAAGCACGTGCCTCTGAGAGCACAACTCTTGCCTCCAAACAGAGGCAGCTGACACAGGAACAATGCGTGGGGCCTACTCTGGCCCCAAACAATACACTGCTTTGGGATGGCACGTGCTAGACACTATAAGGGACGACCTCCTGTTTGAAAAGCCTTGCAAAAACACTCACAGGGATGAGCAGAGAGGCCTAGAGTGACAGCTCCCCTTCCCATTCATAGCTTATCAATGGGAAAGAAAAAACAGCTAACCCCCCTCCCCCCAAAACACACCCAACTCATGCCATATGCAAATCAAACAATAAAAGGAATATATGCATCCTAAGCACACACTGTATTTTATGTTCTGTCACTGGATCTATGATTTTATGATTACAATTCCTATTATGTTAATAATGTGCACAATGACAAATTATAGAATCATAGAACAGTTTAGACTGGAAGGGACATGGGCAGGTACACCCTCCACTAGACCAGGTTGCCCAAAGCCCCATCCAGCCTGGCCTTGGACACCTCCAGTCCTCTCCAGTTTTCCTGTAGGCCCCCTTCAGGTACTGGAAGACTGCTAGAAGCTCTCCATGGAGCCTTCTCCAGGCTGAACCACCCCAACTCTGACTGCTCCAGCCCTCTGATCATCTTCATGCCCTCTTCTGGACTCGTTCCAATAGCTCCTTGTACTGAGGACCCCATAGCGGGACACAGCACCCCAGGTGGAGATTTACCTGAGCAGAGGGGCAGAATCACCTTCCTTGACCTGCTGGTCACGCTTCTTTTGATGTGGCCCAGGATACAGTTGGCTTTACGGGCTGCAGGCACACACTGCCAGCTCAAGGTGAGTTTCTTGTCCTCCAACACCTTCAAGTCGCGCTCCTCAGGGCTACTCTCAACCCATTCTCTGCCCAGCCTGTAGTTGCCCTTGACATTGTGCTGATTCACTCGCAGGACCTTGTACTTGGCCTTCTTAAACTTCTTCAGGTTCGCATGGTTCACCTCTCAAGCCTGTGGAGGTCCCACCGGATGGCACCCCACCCTCCAGCACGTCCACCACCCCACACAGCTCGGTGTCGCTGGCAAACTTGCTGAGGCTGCACTCAATCCCACTGTTCATGCTGTTGACAAAGATATTAAAAGGGGCTGTTCCCAATACCGACCCCTGAAGAACACCAGTCACCCAAATAGACTCAAGAGTACACAGCAAGAGGTACAAGAAGGAGAAAGTCAGTTCACACCATCAGACACAACATGTCACAAACACTCTAAAAATAACACAACCCAGGGCATTAAGTATCAGTTCAGTACTAGTCATATTCCTGCATCCAAAACTGGTCCCCAAAACACATATGAACACATATTCCAAGCGTGGCTAAAACAATAGTACCAAATAAAACACAAGACGCTAATTCAAGTGTTACGACAAATTGTCCATTGTAGCTAGAAAACAGAGAAACATGGTCCTGAAAAAGTATCTCAGCAGCATTGACCTAACAATTGTGTTTGTATTTAATATACGTTAACCTAAATTCATAAAGCAGTTATTTCTGAAGGTGGGAAAAAATGGTTAATTAATTGAATGCAAGATATAAGGAAAAATCAAAGACAATCAGAAGAAATTTGAGGAAAGAAATACAAAAAGATTTGGAGTGCAGATGTGTGTGAAATTTAACACAATTCTGACTTTGGGACTCTGGGATCACACCTGTCTGTGTTTTTCAGACCTCAGTTTCACAAGTTTATTCATTTTCTCGTGCATGGTTTCAGGAGGACGGCTGTCTGTAACAGTGAAGTTCTGCTCTCCAACTCACCCAACACATTCCCACTGACTCCAACCAGCTTAAGGTTAACTACAAATACAATGGAAAATCTGAGCTAGCTTGTTGCCTTTATTTTCCATTTTTTCCAATGTGCTATTAGGCTATTCATAATGAATATCAAATGAATATTTTCTGAATTAACAATTAGGACAAACAAAAGCTCTAATATTTTACAAAATTAGTTGATGCAAAATACTAGATATGTGTTCTAGGCCTCGATTTTTCAGAACTTATTATTAAATTCTGACTTCTTTTCATTCCATTATCACTCTCAACAGCTGATTAATGTAAAAAAAGTTTCAGATATCTACTGTAAAACAATGGAAGAAATCAATAAATTCATCAATCAACAAAAAGGAGCAGAAAAGAAAAATGACAAAACGCATTCTGTTCTATTACTGTCACAATCCTAAATGGTGTTTTAATTATTCATACAAATATCTCTAATGCATTAGTAAATGTGACCTATAGCATATCTTATTTTTTTTTTTTTCAACTATTGGGTCCCAGATCAGAGACGTCGTTCCTTTTAGGAATACAAAGGAGGCACCTGAATATTTTTTTCTATTTGATTCTAACACCCTCAAATACCATCCTGCTTTGGATCCAGAATGCTGCAAGACTGTTTACTTCCCAGCACTCCCTGCTGAGAGCAGAGCCATGCAGAAAGTCACGCGATGTCACACAGCCTGTAACAGACCATGCGACGGAACCACGGGGCAGGAGCACCTCTCCATCACTCCGGCCATAGCCAGCAAGCAAATTCCCAGAGCTGCAGCTCGGAAGGGGAGGCAGACAGTATCCCACATCTTGACATCCCACTGAGAAAATGAGGATAACACAATGAGCTAATTTATATCTTTGGGAAGAGAAGCTAGGGTCTAAGTTCTGGGCCTGCCTTGCCAAGCCACTCCTCCTTTTTCATCAACAGGTAAAAAGTCTGCATCTTACGTACGCAGCTCCCCAGGCTATGCCATTCTCGCTTATTCACTGCTACGTTCAGACTGCCCACCCAGTAGCCCTCCGAGTAACTATGTGCAAGTAGTAACTATCATTCTTGTCCTAGGAGAGACACCAGTAGGTAGCACAAAACAAGCTGCAAACCGCATGAATGGATTCTGGGCAGAGGCGAGTTTTTCATATGATGACAGTAATCTTCAGAAGGGAGACTTAAGTGTGCTGAGTTCTACAAACACAGAGCCTTTTCACGTCAGCACGGCACAAAGGGTTATCAAACAACCGCTGTTTATATCATCTATTATTCTCACCCCTTCCTTATGCAGCAACTTCCTCCTTAAGCCTTGGCATCTCTTCTCCATTTCACTCACAATTTTGGGTCCTTTTCCTCCTGAGATTATCATCTACTGGAAGTTCCCCCCTCCCAGTTCACAGCCCACATCCCAGTCTTTTGTTGTGCCTCCCTACAACACTCAGTGTCTGGACAAGCTCCGCACTCACTCCAAATTTATTGCTCTCCTGCTCTTCCAAGTTTGGGAAGCGGGTTTTCACTCAGCAGCCCTCGCCTGCCAGGACAACGAGCAGCACATGGAAGCTGGAAAGAAGAGCTCAGGAGCACCAGCCACCAGGAGAGCAAGGCTTTGTCACTATAAACCCAAGGCGGAAATGCAAACCCTGTGTCTTACTTAGTTCAAAGCCGAAATGTTTCTGTCTAGAATGTCTGTTTGTATCTCAAGTCACAAAAAAGCCATTAGTACCAATAATGTGTCATTATGGGGGCGTCAGCAGAGACTCTGCAGCTAAGGTTAATTTGAGATGCATAATTTAAAGCAGAACTAAAATCCCTCCATTTCACACTTTAATGACTGAATTCAAATCATTCTTCAAATTTGACACAGCAGCTCTTAAGGGGACACTGCATTTTTCCCTTTTTTTTTTTTGTCAATTTTAATGTAAAATAGAAGCTATTGCAGGATAATGTACAGATTCTCCCCTTACGATCACTTTAACCTGTTTTCTGCTTGCGTTTCTTTTCAGCTGCTTAATTTTTCATACTTCACACATTTCCTTCTGACATGTCAGAATATGCCTGAATCAGGCCACTTATGCAATTTAAAAAAACCCCAATACTCAGAGTTAAAAATTTCACTCATGGCACCCCCAGTGATTTTGCCAAGAACAGCTGACAACACTGCTTATCTTAAACATACCACATCACTTAGGTAACAGCAGTATCCACATAATTCTCTCTCCTTAGTATTTCTACTCTGAACACCCTGCTAAAATACAGAACAGACATAATCCTTGTTTTTTCACGCAAAAAACTGAGGCAAAGACAGAAGGATGCTGTAGTTCAACAAGTGCTTCAAGCTGGTCCAAGTCTCCCAAATCCACTGGTAATTTGTTTTGTCAGGCAACATCCCTAAGCACAGCTGATAAAACACAGAAAATAATTAAGCAAAAACTCACTGCAAGATAATGAAGCAACATGATAGGGAGATCTCTGTGCTGCTGAAGCAGAGATGCAGCACCTCTCTATCAAACACCTCCTGCCTTTTACTGTGTGTTCTCAGCTCACGTTACCAAAATGCACAGAAACATACAGTTTTTGTCATCTGACACTCAACTTGATTTTGTTCTGAATTTTCAAGAAATCACAGTTCAAGCACACAGACATTCTTTGGAGAACTGCGCTCCCCTCTGTGCTAAAAATGGTAATGGAATTGCACAAGGGGGGGGAGAGAAAATTCCAAGAAATCTTTTGACTCATCCATTGTTATTCATCAGGTTTTTGCAGCAGAGAATGGAATGCCGTCAAGCTAAAATTGACAGCGCTATTTTCTGATCTCTAAGTGATGTCAATCCTTCAGAAAGCCACAAGTGCTGAGAAAATTTTTCTCTGCAAAATTCTAAGAATGACTCTTAAATTTTGTTAGTTTGGGGGGAGGGGAAAAGCCACAGAGCTAAAAGAGGCACTTGGAATTAAACACCTATGTAGGTGTGCTGAGAGTATTAGGCTCACAGCTTTGCGCTACCTATGACTCAGACTTACTGCCACAGGTGTCAAGAGACCTGGGACCTAACTGGAGCTCTGTAGAAACCTGCTGCTTTGTCATTTTCTTTCTTTTTTTTTTTTTTTACTATATAGTAAAAAAAATGTCCTCAAAGACAGACAAAAAGCAGGCTTTCGCACTCAGTACAGATCTAAATCTTTTTAGTTGATGGGTTTTACTGTCCAGTTAACTTTCACTTAGCAAAGCAGATTTTTCTGCTCTTTAATTCCTAAGGTTTCCAGAAGAACACAATGTCAACTAAGTCTACCAGCCAACATGGCTTCGAATGAACTTCAGGGTGTAACACATCTACTCCGGCACGCCAACACACTACTTTTCACCATAGCTCATTAAAGATGTAGCAGAGGAAGAATTACATTCACTTCCAGCACCGTTCCATCAATACAGTGAGATAATCATGCTGCTGTATCATACACAGAGCAATACTTATGCGTCCTGGTTTGGGTAATGTAATGGAAAGGCAGAAAACGGTGATTCACTCCTTGTTCCGCCTGTTGCTACAACATGGCTTTCGCCTATCGCAGGGCCCAAGCCAGCAAAACAGAGTGATTGGTTTCAAATGTTAGTAAAATAGAGACCTGGAAAACGAAAGAGTCAAGTCAGTTGAAACGCTGAACAAGAAAAAAAAAAAAAAAAAAAAAAAGAAGTCTGGATTGCAGATGAGAAGTACTTTACAGAGCAGCATACAAATGCAGGCCTCTGAGGTAATTCAAACCAAATGCAGGCTGAAACTAAAGTAGTTTGGTGAGTCAGCACAGCAAAAGGACACTAAAATTACATGCAAGAAAAGCGCAATCCTTTTTGTATAACACACTGTATTTTATCCAGAGTTTACCAGGAAACAAATTAATTGCCTCCTTTGTGTCTCCTTCAATGCCTTTTGGACTCAACCTCTACCTTCCAGAAACAAACTGCACCCAGGCTGGCTAGCTTTGAACTCTGTTGTCTAGGACTTTAATTTCCCTTTCAAAAAAGTTTAATCTCCAGAACATGACAATGTTAATAAACAATTGCTGGCATGAATGCTACTGACCATCTTCTAAGTTATGATTACTTTCCTCTGGAAATAAAATGTAAAATAAATTCATAGTTAAAACCAAAACTGCAGAGACTCATCACAGGCTCGAACAATGGTGAGTGCCTCCCAGATTCTGCCATCCCAGAGGTTTCAGCCACCTACGGCTTGGTGCAGACTGGGATTTTAGCACTAAATATGCTTACCATCAGTCAAAGAAAGGCTTAGCCTCGTATCTGCCTTAAACATTTTTAAAACCATACCATTTTTAAACTTACAAAGCAATTTTCATCTTCATTTTCATCTCATTCTTGCCTCATACTTTCACAAAAACGTAATTCTGTGAAAGCTACAACAATTGCTTGTTTAACAGAGACTGCCACTCTATGAAGTGCTTTACGAGATAGATTTGTATGGACAGACGTGGGTAGAAATGAATAACCCAAAAATATCCACAATAGATAATGAGCAAAGTCTAGGGAAGAAAAAAAACCCACATACTTCAAATGCAGCCCGAATTGGAATGAATGCCTACAGTAGCAACAGCGCAGGAAGAGCAAAATGTTATTGTACATTGCTGGCGTGCAGCCCGTAATTACAAAAAATACTGCAGTATTCCACAGTAACAGCATAAAATATTATCATTTCAAACAAAGCAGCTGCAGCACCCGGCCCACAGGAACCCTGTCTCAGAGAGCCAGGGGAGATGAGGATGGCCGGCTGCTGAAGGACTCATAGCTGAAAAGGGCGGCTGGGCCGTGGGGTCCTGTAAGCCCTCAGGATAGCTCCTCCTCGCACCCACAGCTCCCCTGGCCAGGGCACGAAGCTCGGCTGCTGGGCAGTAAAGGGGTCCCACATGGGCTCCAGCTGCCAAGCCCTCTAGCAGAGCTAGCACACAGCTCGTGCTGCGTTTGGGCTCTTGTTGTAACGTGCCTTCTGCCAAATTTGCATTTCACAGTCCCTTGTATTCAATGCAATCTGCCCCATTCCAGCTCCTCATTGCTAACCCCTGCCATCACCCAACCCCCTCTTACACTCTGCCAACAGGTTTTAACAGTGGGCTAGCAAGAGGCTCCCAAGCATCAGTTGACATACACTGCCATTACAATGGCTATCGTTCATGTCCCTGGTGAACTGGCAAGCAGTTGTTCTGCAGTGTATCAGCATGCACACATCTTTACTGACAATGCTCTTCTTGACCGCTCTACCCAAGGACTGGCAGCACGGTCCCACCAGGGCAAACAGAAGGTTGCAGGTAAGTCTGTTGGCTCACTAGCACCTACTGTACAAAAATTGGTAGTCCTAGTTCATCCCTTGTAGAAATAGCATCTATGGCATTTGGTTTCTACATGGATCATGGAAAAAGACCAGCTAAAGAGCCAGGTGTTTTGTCCAAACTTTATGCACTTGCAGAATTAGCAACCACAGAAAAAGCAGAATCCTGAACAACAAGGTTAGTGGAGAAGGAAACGCTGTTCAAATCAAAGATACTTACTTCTAACTCACACTTCCTATGCAAGGCTGCAAACACTACCAATTCTCCTGATTAAACTGCGAAGTCTGAGCTTTGCCTCAGTTATCAGTGCTGCCTGAGGTATTTGGCATCTCCCCACAGCTCAACAACTCTAAAGTTAAGTTCAAAATACAAAGCCAGCTGTTTGGGTAGTATCCCTCATAGAGTTGTTCGAATCACCATAAAAACTGGTTTTTGTACCCCTAACCAGAAAGATTATGTTTTTGGAGGGAGCAAATTAACTACCATACCTCAGTACTACTGAGCTCACCAGCAATCATCTTCCCCATACCAGCTTTTCTCTGACAAACACAAAGGAGGCTGTAGTGTATATATATGTGTAATACATAAGTAATAAACTGCAGTAATATGTGCGGTAAATCAAAACACTGCTTTTTTGTATCCTCAGAAGCCATTCATTGGCATGTGGATTCAAAATCCCACTGGGAGTACTGCAAATCCACGTAAAACACTCTGCATGCTGGAATCAGCTCTTTGACATACATAACAGATGAGGGAAGTAACACGTAACCAGATGCCCCTCTAGTAAATGCACAGCTCGAGACTCTAAAGCCCTAAAAATGTTGTGTCCAAGGGCAAAGGAGAAAGGGAAGAAGAAGAGAGTTCCTTACCCAGAAAAGAAAGAAAAGTTTAGGCTTTATGAACTTCTTGTTTACAATGCCTTACTTTTTCATGTCTGTAATTCAGTTATGGTATCACGAATGCTAGCTTTTTAGGAGGTGGGGAGCCCAACCACTGTGGGCTGGTTTGCTCCATGCCAGGTTGATAAACTGTTTCTTGGTGTCTGCAAAACATCAAGGTCCTACCTCCAAAGCCTCCACTGTGACTCCACAGACCTTCTTCCAGAAGGGAGGTCTAACTTGGAAGAAAAAATCCTCTTGAAAAAAAGCAGATGTCAGTTTAACCGGTGAGAGGCCCACCTCCACTCCCTGAGTTGGTGTGTCCTGGCCTTGGTGACTTGGAGAAAACAGCTGGTGTGATTTCACAGGCAGAGGAGAACAGTGAGTGAGTAAAGGCAATAACGTGTTTAAAAGCCTCAATATAAAACTTCTGGCTACTCCCATTATATGGAGCAAGTTAAAACCACTCTCCACTAGAAACTGCGTGAACCACTGGCTTCTGACCTGAATCCTGTCTTTTGCAAAGCTGCTGGTGGGCTTGTATCCAAAGTTCAACCTCTTATCTCCTCCATACTAAAATGGTTTATACCATACATCCTTTATACTATATAGACTCACAGTGAGGAAGCACAGTATTGGCATGGTTCATGTTTACATCACTCTTTTGAAAGCCAACGCACATGGTTGAGGCAAAGGGTTGGAAATACTACAGCTTTCAAATATTTTGCCTTATGTGGTTTACAGCCAGCACAACCAACGGCTGTGTAAGCTTCATCCATCTTCAGCTGACATGCTATGGGGTGCGAGCCCCAGGTAATGCCCACCCGAGCTGAGCAGAACGGGCACGGCAGCATCCCACTGCAACAGAGCCCTGGGCTGTGCCCCTGCACTCTCCCAGCTCCCCACAGCAAAGGTCTCCATTCTCTGTCCCCACCACCTCCTATTCACAAAGGCTCACACACACACTTACAAAAACAAATGAACAATTCCATTATGTGCCTGGCAGCCCATGCACTTTCCTTATGATTCACAATAGAGGCGCCCCATTGAAAAGATCCATATACGGGGCGGGGGGGAGGAGGAGGGGTGTGGAATAAAAAAATATCTAAGCGACTCTCCAGCAAGCACACATATTATCAAAGCCTCATTTCCACTTAACACAAGTTGCTTTGGGAACTAATGCAGCTGACTTGAGGGGAAAACACAAACAAACAAACAACCTCTTTTTCCATTATGGGAGAAAAAGAAAAAAAAAAAAAAAGATCGAACCGGTGCCATCTTTGTTGAGTTGAAGAGCTCAAAGAAGCTAATGGTTTAGGAGAGCTGAGGAGCATGGATAGGGGACAATTTGTGACTGATCACTGCCATCTCAACATGGCATGCTGACAGCTGAAAGAAGAGCAGAGAAAGGCAAAACAAAACAGGCATGTGTTTAATCCGGGCAGGCTCAGTCCCTGTATTCACTCCCAGTGAAAAACACAAGGCAGGCGAAAGTCGGTCCCTCCGCCTGCTCAGCTCAGCTCAGCACCCACATAACTCCCTGGCACACACCACGGGCACATAAAAGGAGGCATTATTTCTTCACGTGCTAAAAAATAATCAAGAAAGGGTAGGAGTAGCAGTACAATTGAATATATCTCTAAAAGTGTCTCTCTCCAAAGAACTTCACTTTCTTTAATACTCTGCTAGTGAGTTCTTCCATTCTTCAATACAAAGAAAACCAAACAAGATTCAATGATTTGGTGGCTACAACAGAGAGCTGATGCTGTCATAAAGGCCACAGGGATGCTACAAAGATACCTTCCCTTGAACTTCAACATGCGCTGCCTCAGAGAGCAACAAGGCGGCTGCTGTGAAAGGGGAATCAGGCACGTTCTATCCTGGTCTGACGTCAATGAAAAAAAGACAGGAATAAAAGTATTTTGATTTATGCTCTGCAGAGCAGAGGAGGAATGTTTGCCACCAGGAGAGTGGGATGGAGAGAAGGCAAAGGTGGGTTGAGAGCTATCACGTGTGGGTGACTGCAGCGCACTTCTCCCTCTCTCACCAGTTTGGCCGGGACTGTCACCCTACACCTGAAACAGGGCTCACTCCAGACAGGAAGGCACTTCCCCACCTGAGCCACAGGGATGTGGGGGAGAGAGGGGAGGAGCCCATGAAGGCCGTACACCAGCGGTTTCACACAGATTTGCATCAATACCTCATTTCACAACTACAAAAATCACCTCTGACTCCCACTGCAGAAGTCTTGTATTCCTGTCTGGGCTCACAGTCCCTAGCGCAAGACCTGCACATAAAAAGGAGCTGGCCACAGTTTTTGATAAAAAGTTTGGATAAATCAGTGTGAATGCCTTCGGGACTATTACAATTTCCCAAGCAATGGCTCTTGTCCACTGAACAGAAAGGAAATATTTAGCTCCCTGCAGTGAGCCCGTTGATTTCAAAAGAAACTTAATAGCACTATTCCTACAAAGCAAATACAGAGCGATCACCAGGGGCCAGCTATGCTCTCCTCTCTTCTGAAACCCGGTAAGCAACCAATGTCTGCAAATGCCACCAGCCAAAGGGGTTTGGTATTCTGAGCATTTGTGGGGCTGCATCCCTTGCTTCTGCTGTGTTACATGGGCCCTTTGGTTCTGCAAGTAACTTCGTCTCCTTCAGAAAACGTGGCGGGGGAGGGCAAAAAAGAGTGAGTTGAAAATTTTATTTGAGGAAGAAGTCAGTTGTTTTTATTTTTTAATTATGCAGCATTTTTAGTGGTTAAGGGTGTTACAACTGCAACATTTTCTCTTTATTAGACAAAAAAAAAAAAGGACTCAGAGGTCCTGCTTCTCTAATGAGAGAAACAAAAAACAAAAAATGAAGACTGGAAGGAAAAGGTGAGCTTTTCCCTGCGACTCATGATTGCTTTCATTTTAAAAAAAATATTAAACTCAAGACAACACAATTCAGCCTCAGTCAGGAAACACTTTGTGTTCGGCTGCTATTCAAATATCCAAGTGCAATTTGCAACTCTGGTTATGAAAGGAGACATTATTTTCTTTATATTTTTAACTCTGTTTGTTCAAAGACACGCTGATGAAGCAATTAAGGCAGACATATTATTAAAGCTGGTGTAGAATTTATAGGCTGTGTTAAGAAGCTTGGTATTTCAATGAGGTGTTTAAACATAAAAATGAAAACTATGTGTTTAATACAAAAATATCACTTCAGAATGCTGTAAAATCGAATTACTCGTGACCTTATGGCCAACAGTATGAGACCTGTATAGGCATTTTTCTGGCTGTGTGTTGCATGTTCCTCAGTTGCTTTCTTCTGCAGAGTTTCCATACAATAGAGATTCCAAATCTGGACATATTTAGGCACATGCCTAACTTTCAGGGAGAACAGCCTCATTGATTTAAACGGGGTTTAACCCCTGTAACTGTTAGAATGATTGCTTGTTTGTGGGATCGGACCTCATGGGGCCTGTTTTCAGGAAGATAAGCACATTACGTATTTTAACTGCTGTTTCTGAGTTTGCCATTTCCCTCCCTCTCCCATCTGTTTTTATTGCCTTCAATAGAAATATCACGACACTCTGAGGTAAACAATGATTAATTTAATTACAAACTAACTGTAACTTATGACAAGACCCTCCAGTCACTTACCTCAAATCACATGAGTGTTTCGAGATGCAATTGTAAATCTCCTTTTTTCCCCCTCTCTCATAGGAGATGCTGCAGCCTTTTTTTTCTGGTGTTTTGCATTAAAACTCTTTCCCTGTGCTCCAGGATCTAGAACAAAAACAAAACAAGAAACACTCTTGTCATTTCAAGCGATTGGTGGGTGGCTCAGGGGAAATCCCTGACCTTTCTGCAATGTATATTTCATTATCTAAAGCAACTGTGATAACTCCCCCAACAGAAGCAGTGTGAACACTCTTCTGTGGGCTGTACTTTAAAAAAAAACACCAAACTCAACCAAACAAAAAACCACTGAAACCATACTATTTTAGACCACTCAGAACCATGTTATTTTTAAAATCTGCAAGACTGTATACTACAAAGTATTCATTTAAAGCACAATCAGTATATACCAGGCTCCACAAATCTACAAAGGTAAAAAGGGGAGAAAGCCCAGATAAATAAATCAGAAGAAAAATCATTATGTAAAGCATCAAACTGCAACACGGGAGAGCAATCATCAGCTTTATTATTATCAGTACTACTACTACTACTGTTATTACCACTAATAATAGATACAGGGCCAACTCCCTAAATCTTCACTGAGTTACTCCAGTTATTTCTGTAGTAGCAGTGTGGGGGAAGTAGTAGCCCTGCTGAAGAGGCAATGCAGCATTAGCACTACGAAACCCAGCCCAGCTGACAAGAGAGGAAGGAAGGGAGGAGGAGCGACACAGCAGATGAGTAAGAGAAACTGGCAGGTCTCTAACACAATCAGTCTTGACGTTCTCTGCCGTCGCCAAAAAAGGTCTGAAGGGTTTTGAATTTTCAGCAAGTGCTGCTGCTACCAGAACACATTCGCACTGCTCCTCGGTTCCACCCTCCTCCCTCTCCCGGTACCTGCAGCAAGGCAGGCCAAGAGCTGGCTGGGTATGTAACCAGGCTCTGTCAGCAGGAAAATCCCCCAGCTAGGAGAAGCACATGCTGCCAGCCAGTGCAGAGTTCACTTTCCCTCTGAGAGCACGGACTGCATTTGCATGGCCCCTCTGAATTGCCGGCATCCCGGTTATTTCTCTACAAACAGTTTTTCAGACCAACAACTCAGTTCATTCCTGCTCTGCACAAATCCTGAAAGACAAACCCTTCCCAGGGCTACACCTGCCACTAGCCCCATTCAAGCCAAGAAACTTTCACAACACAGCGAAGAGAAGGACTTGACCTTGTGTGCATGTAAACCAGACTGGTTTGGTTTTCTTCTTCAGCTAGGACAGACAGACAGCTCTGAATAATATTTTCCAGTCCGTTTAATTAAAAAACAGAGACATTCTCCACAGCCTTCTGTGTCTGCACGTACTTCAGAAATGACAACTTTTCCAAAAGTGGTCAGAAATGTTCAAAGTACAGTTTTCTATGTCACAGTTTATTCCCACACACACCCCCACAGACAACAACCCAAAACTCAAGAGCAAAGACCACCATACAAACGAGGGGAAAAGCAGGCTTCCCTTGACACCTGGATGGAGCCTATGCCCAGTCACCACTCCCTGAAGCCACTCACAGTACAAATTAATCCAAAATACTCCATTTAAAATAACTCTGTCTCCCCAGCTCCACCGTGCTTGTCCTCGCTTACACGGTACTGTTGCCTGCTTCGCTCAACGCCTGTAAAGGTTGAGACAGCCAAGCCACCAGACTTGCAGGAAGAGGACAAAGCCCTCCAAAGCTCTGATACAAATCCAGAGAAGGCTGGAAGTTCAAAGTGAAATGAGGACACTCTGTCCATGACTCATGCCACCTAGAAACCATTCTTAATTTAAGAAAAAGTGTTGAAGGCATTACTTTACGGAGTGTCACCCTGCTGAATCAGCTAGGTTCAGCTTCTCATTTTTTTCCCCCTACTCAAACACAGGGTGGCTGGGGATTCTATTTAAGATATCAAAATCATCCCTTTCTCACTTACATATTTAATGCTCTGTTTGAAGAGGCAAATAATGTTAGAGGGACAGATTTCCACCTATCTACCCTCCAAGCTTTTTGCATGACCTACAGGCAAACACTATGTGACACTTCCTGAAGGGCTACAACAGCTCTGAATGACTCTTGAGCCCGTAAGTGTGAAGAGTTTGACTCCCCCAGTTTTCCCATGCCTCAGTTTCCCATCTCAGAGGGCTGATGATAGGAGCACAACACCCATGCTGATTGAGTGGATAATCTAGTACCATAGACAAGATTATCAATCTCTTAACTCACATGAGGCTGAAACTTCACGTCCACAGAAGAAGACCTTGTAAACCAAAATGAGGAGCGAGTCATCAGCCTGTCCCTCTGAAACCATTTTCAACTAGTGTGACTCCCTTCTGCTGGGTGCTCACAAGCCAGCGTGGGGGAGACTGAATGGATTCACTGTAGTCACACAACAGCTTCACAGCTGCTGAAAAAAAGGCCTATTGTAGCCCTGCATTTTACTATCTTGAGTAGCATACATTACTTTGCTGTACAGCTTCCACTACCCATCTGATCCTCACAGAAACAGGAGCAGGACATCGGGGTTTGTCAAATGAAAAAAAAGGTTTAACTGTGATGGAGGAAATGTTCTCATTTTCTAAAAATAAAATCAAAGGTAACAATTTATACAGCAGAGGACAAACCCCTACGAATTTGGTGTAATAAAAATACTTTAAACTGGTTCTACCCTCCTTTTGTTGGGGTTTGTTAGGTTGGGGTTTTTTTGCTACATCAATGATACCGTGAGCCAAATTTCACAATCAGAAAGGAGCAGCAGGCCTGATACATGGACATGTCCTCTTCCTGCAGTGCCCAGTCATGGCTTGCACCTCTGTTTATGGGGTTTGCTTAGTACCCTGACTGGTAACAAAACCAACTGTGAACTCAATACAGAACTTATTCAGACGTAAACACAAGGCCTCAATCGATTGTCAAATACTGCTGGACTTGGCAAAAAAATACATGTGAGTAGAATTGACAGCCCCTTTCTACATGTCTGGAGTTTTTCTCCATAACGTCTGGAGAGAGGGAGGAAGGATCGTCCTGAATTAGACACATTCCTCTCAGCATTCAATTACTCCACTCTCCCCCTCCTGGAGAAATGAATGCAGCTTCAAGCAAACTGAAAGTATTTTGTCAGCTCCTTCATTCTTCCCAGTGCAATAAACGAGATGGTGCTCAGCTTCTCTAGCCCCTAGCAGAACCAAATAAAGGCTCACTCTGAAGTAAGTATAAATCCCCCTTCCTCCTCCCATATACACAGAGAGAGCTGGATTTGGCTGGGACAGAGTTAATTTTCTCTGTAGTAGCTGGTATGGGGCTGTGGTTTGGATTTGTGCTGAAAACAGCGCTGTTAACACAGGGATGTTTTCCTTACTGCCTGAGCAGTGCTTGCACAGAGTCAAGGCCTTTTCTGCTTCTCACCTCACCTCCCCAATGAGCTGGCTGGGGGTGCACAAGGACTTGGGAGGGGGACAAGTCAGGGCAGCTGACCCCAACTGACCTAAGGGATATTCCATACCATATGGTGGTGTGCTCAGCATATAAAGCTGGGGGAAGAAGAAGGAAGGGGACAACATTCAAAGTGATGGAGTTTGTCTTCCCAAGTCACTGTTAGGTGTGATGGAGCCCTGCTTTCCTGAAGAGGAAAAGGAGACCTGCCTTTCCTGGAGACCTGCCTGTCCACGGGAAATGGTGAAGGAATTCCTTATTTCATTCTGCCCTGCTTACACACTCAGGAGTGCTTGCTTTACCTATTAAACTGTCTTGATCTCAACCCATGAGTTCTCTCACTTTTACCCTTCTGACTCCCTCCCCCCATCCCACTGAGGGGGGAGTCAGGCAGAGGTTGTGGGGTGCTTAGCTGCCAGCTGGGGTTAAACCACAACAGTCCTTTCTGGCACCCCACACTGGGCACCAAAAAAGACTGTCACAGTTTCACCTAGCAGGCAGCTAAACTCAACACAGCCACTTCGCTTCACTCGCTCCCCCACCAGTGGGATGGGGAAGACATTAAAAGAAAAAAAAAGGTAAACTCATGGGTTGAGATAAAGACAGATTAATAGGACAGAAAAGGAAGGCAGAATAATAACAACAATAAAAGAATACGCAGTCTCCTCACTGGTAGGGCAGTGAGGAGAAGCAGAAAAGGCCTTGACTCTGCATAAGCACTGTTCAGCAATAATGAAAACATCTTTATATTATCAACACTGTTTTCAGCACAAATCCAAAACATAGGCTCCTATGAAGAAAATTAACTCTATCCCAGCAAAAACCAGGATACAGCATTAACCCTGACAGCTGCACAGAAGCCAAATTCAGTCAGGGTCCTGAAAACAGCAGCATATTGCACCTGCAGTGTGATGCACTGCTTACCCCAAAAATAAAATGATGGGTGCTTAGCAGCACCCATCTCCCCAAAAGGCAGTACTTCACTCAAAAGCTGTATTGGAAAAAAAAAAAATCACAGGGTCTTTTCCTCTGCCTTCTGTCTATAGAGCCACCAGAACACAACAGGTGCTATGCTGGTCTGCATTCAGAAGGCAGAAGTATTTTGCTTTTCAATTAAAACAGAGACAGATAACACCCCTTGCTTTGGCAGTCTGGCACTTTAAAACCTCAAATATCAAAAGAGTAGTGGCCTGATAGAAGGCCACCAGTGGGACCCCTCTTTTCCCCAGCCTGCCTTCATTTCACAGTGGAGCTTCTCTCAAAAGGCCAATGGAGCTGAACAGACTGAGCTGATTTTCCATTCTAGTCAACTTGTACATTCACTATTCCATTGGTTTTGATCAGAGTCAAGTCATGCATTAGCATGAAATCAATTCTTTCATAACCAATGAAAAACTACAACAGTAGAAACAAAGAATCAAGTATAGAAAGAAATAAAAGCCCAGGACAAACTACAGAGGAAGACTTGGCTCCTGTTTTTTATTTAGGCAGGCTTGTCCACCTCCAATAGACAGGACTGAGATAGACAGGACTGCTAGCCTCCCTTGCCATCCCCAGAGCAAGCCATTCTGGGGTGGGCCTGGACTAAACCCATGCGGTATTATCACATGTGACAGAGTCTAGGCCAGATGAGAGAAAAGTGAGTTGCTAAAATACAATCCTATTTTAGGTTATGAAGGATGGAGAAAAGGTAGCACCAGGCTCTCTGCACCCCTCCTGTCATGGGGACAGGGACTCTTTCCCCCAAATCTCCTAGGAACAACGCTGTTGCGCTGTCCTGCCTCTGCCTGGGATCTGGCAGGCTCACACACATGTTCCCACTTGGTATTTAACCCTTGGTTGCAGTTTTGCGTAGCTGGGTTTTAATGGAGAAGGGGGTTGAAGCTGCCGAGCTGGCTGCTGGAAGAAGCAGCTAGAAGCTCTCTGCAGGCCCCAGAAAGTAAACATCGGCCAATTCAAGGCCAGAGCTGCTGCTGACCAAGGCTGAGCCCATCAGCAATGGTCACAGCACCTCTGTGAATCACATTTAGGAGAAAAAAAACTGCAGGCAGGTGCATTTTGCCACCAGAGAAGGGAAGTGATAGAGTGACTTTGGTGGGCATTTGGCCTCTAGTCAGGGCCAAACCACCACATCCTTTTTCTTGCCTTCTGCTTATAAGTAAAAACACCATGAGCTCCCTTCTTAACAGCCGAGAGTGACTTTATCACACAATTTTTGGAGCGAGGACAACTGGCCTATGCTCACTTCCCTCCTGCCTTGACACAGATCATTAAAAGGCAATGCAGAGCCATGCTCTCTCACTTACCCAGAGAGGTGTTAGGCCTTTCCAATCACCCCAGCCTCACCAGGCGCTCTCCCAGGCACTCTCTTAAGTGCCTCCTTACCCCAGTGTCTAAGCACAGCATGAAGGCCTGAGAGAGACTGACTGTACAAGTCAGCAACCTTGTCCCATGGCAGGTGACCCTGCTATGCCACAGGGCACAACCCTTCCCGGCTCCTGCAACCAGTATGCAGAGCTGAGTACTGCCCGCCCACTGTTTCACCACCTGAGCTGGCCTGGGCAGTAACATCCTCAGCGTTTTGCCCATGAAGAGCTAAAGGGCAAGCATGGTTCAGCAAGAGATGTTAAGAAAATGAGGTATGGTATCGTATTGGGTTTTCATGGCAAGGTTTTGGTAGCAGGGGGGCTACAGGGGTGGCTTCTGTGAGAAGCTGCTAGAAGCTTCCCCCATGTCTGATAGAGCCAATGCCAGCTGGCTCCAAGACAGACCTGCTGCTGGCCAAGGCCAAGTGCATCACCTGTGGTGGAGTGCCTCTGGGATTGTTAAGAAAAGGGGAAAAAGAAAATTCTGCACGGCAGCCTGAAGAGAGGAGTAAGAATATGTGAGAGGAGCAGCCCTGCAGACCCCAAGGTCAGTAAAGAAGGAGGGCAAGGAGCTGCTCCAGGCACCGGAGCAGAGATTCCCCTGCAGCCCCTGGAGAAGACCATGGTGAGGCAGGCTGTCCCCCTGCAGCCCATGGAGGATGACGGTGGAGCAGACATAGACCTACAGCCTGAGAAGGACCCCACACCAGAGCAAGTGTATGCAGCCAAAGGAGGCTATGACCCTGTGGGAATCCTGCA
Source organism: Hypotaenidia okinawae (assembly GCA_027925045.1). Lineage (NCBI taxonomy): Eukaryota > Metazoa > Chordata > Aves > Gruiformes > Rallidae > Hypotaenidia > Hypotaenidia okinawae. Next base: position 68,698,575 of record BSDF01000002.1, read on the forward strand.
CTGGAGCAGTCTGTTCCTGAAGGACTGCACCCTGTGGAAGGGACCCATGCTGGAGCAGTTTGTGAAGAACTGCAGCCCACGGGAAGGACTCATATTGGAGAAGTTCATGGAGGACTGCCTCCCATGGGAGGGACCCCACAAACTGACTGCAATTGCCATTCCCTTCGTCCCTGGCCTGCTGGGGGGAGGTAGAGAAAATTTGAAATAAAGTTAAGCCAAGGAAGGGGTGGGGGTAAGGTGTTTTTAAGATTCTGTTTCATTTCTGGTTATCCTACTCTGATTTGATTGGCAATAAATTAATTTCCTGAATTGAGTCTGTTTTGCCCATGACAATAATTGGAGAGTGATCTCCCCCTGTCCTTATCTCAACCCATGAGCCTTTTGTTCCATTTTCTCTCCTCCATCTAGATGAAGAGGGGAGTAATAAAGGAGCTTTGGTGGGCTCCTGGCCTCCAGCCAGGGTCAACCCACTACAGGCTTGATTTTCAATGTCCAAATACATTCTGGGTTCTTCAAACAAAGGGCTCTAGAAAAAAGAAATGTCATGTTCTTTGGGACAGATGAGTCAGGTAACTTTTTCCTACTCCCTTTTGCTATACTTACACAGCTCATCTACCTTCTAGCTAGGGTGAGGTTGGATTTTAAGATGTAGTAGTTTGCTACTACATGGAAAGATTGAACAATCAACATTTGCATATCTCCAGTGCCACCAACTAAGGGACACTTCAGCAGAAACCTGCAGTGACCTTTGTTGCAGTACACTTTGGAGGCCTGACCATAAGCTTTTTTAGAACAGAAATCTGACTAAGCCACAACCAGCTCGGCACCACTGTAGTTTGGTCTTACTTTTTGAGATCAGCAGGACTATGCCCGCAGCTTAGCCAGCAGCTAAAATCTCCCAGGCAGAGAAAGAAATGCTGCCTGGATTCAGTGAGTTGGTTGGCTACAAAATTTACTCTTTCAGTCAAGGAGAGACAGAGCACTAAGATGACGCTTTTGTCTAAGTTTAATTGTCCAGACTTTCAAAAAACCCCACGCTGTACTGCTGCGTCTGTCGTCTCTACTTCTACTTCCTTTTCTTCAGCACAAATCGTAACATGAGCATTTCAGCAAATACCAGGTTTGACAGTAGGCTCTCTGGGCTGCCAACTGTCAGATCCAGAAAGCAGGAATGTCACATCTGCCAGACTGGCTCTCACACCTACTCTCTAAGGTAACATCATGTATTTTTCCAAGCCGTGCTAGCAATAATATGACATTACATCTCACCACACCGTATGTTCCTTCTCTGCCCCAGGAAACACACTAGATAGAGCCTACACACCTTTAAATAAAGGATGCCCAGCCAATGCCTTATGATGACCAACAGCTTTAGTTCAGTGCAGCATCTGACCAGCCTCTTTATTTTAAGGGTGTGAGCACTGTCCAGTGACACACCCTCGTGTCAGCAAGTCAAGCACAAACTACTAGACACAGGTCATTACTGGTTAAGCTTCAATCTGCACTTGGCATTGTACAAGCTCCTTGAAGAAGAAGATACAACCCTTCTTTCAGTAGAAGAACTTCTCAAAACAGCCTTCCTTCTCTGAGGCCTACTCGCACCAACCTTCCCCTTTCAGTAATAACTACAAAGAAAAGGGAAGAAAGAACATTAAGAAAGAAAAATTATGAAATGGGTTTTACTAACCGGCACAACTACAAGATCAGATCACTGAAATACACCTTTTTTTCCATCCCTTCATCCCACAAGGTCACTACAGCTTACCGCTTTTTTTCAGATCAGGCAACTAGCTTCTGAAGCATGTCTTCAGATAATCCATCCTGCCTGGGCTTTTGGTTGTATTGTGGAACGGTTGTAACGTGGTCCTGGAGCACGTGAAATGAATCCCTCTTGGGAGGAACTAAACTAGAAACATAACGTTCTCCAGAGCAGGCAGTTAGCAGCACCAGACCGCTCCAGAAAGAAGTAAACCTGAAACATGGTTGGTGCGAGCCTCGTGATCCTAGCACCAAGTTTTTTACATATACAGATACTCTCCAGTTGGTCCACAGTACTTACTAGCACAGGCATAATCACAAAAAACCAAATATTCTTCTGTCATTCCTCTTTCTGCCACCAAATAACATTCTATTATTATGTTCTACTGTAATATTGCAACAGTGTAATAGCAACAGCAGCAAGACCACCTTGCAGTGAATGTGGGGAAAAAAGAACAGATCAAAGTAGTTTCAGCCTCAATAACCAACCTAATTTCTGAAGTTTTACAAGTTCTTCAAGACTGTTTTCATCTTGCACGAAAATAGTCAAGAATGGTTATAGAAGGGAAAAAGTAAAACAAACTGGATAGAAAGACTGAAAAAAGTATTATGTGTGCCCCACTAAACCCCACAAAAAATAATAAACTTTAGACATTAGCTGTAAAAACTGTTGGCAGAAAATTTTAGGCAGTACTGTTTTTTTAAGGTGACTAATGCTGTCATCTGAGCTCATCTCAAATACCTTCTGCTATTTTTCTCGTGATGGATCTTATGTTCTATTTCGAAAAAGATTCCCCATTTCTCATAACTAATTCAAGTAATAAGACGGTCATCCCACCTTTTTTCAGTGCCTGAAAAGCTAAGAATCCTACGACAGGACATTTTTCTCAGTTACCTTTTGCCACCTACTAAGTGGTACCTGCTAGGCTTATGAAGGAGATATGCAGGGCACATGGAGGTCTGCAGCCCACTGGGTAGAAGCCACCTACCACTACATTTGCTGAACACATTATCCATAAGGGGAGAAAGATCTTTTCCTCACAAGTTGTTTCTTCCTAGCAGTAGTAAGAGCGTAACATTCAAGAGTTTCACTGGAAGTTGCTACGAAATACCTTGTGATGGAAACCTCCTTGTGTTCCTGGTGCAGCAAACCAACTGAACCTCGTTGCTCCATCCATTCAACTTTTTAAAAAGAGTCCTGGACCTGGCAGCAAATTCATGAGCAAGAGTGACATTGACCGCTGTGCTGAGAAGCTGACCAAGACCAAGTGAAAATCTTTGCTAGTACTCGAATATTTCTTAAAAGCTTCTCCTCTCTTCCTTCACATGTCTTCCACTAGCCCTCCACACAGGAGATAGCTCTGAGCTCACTGCAAGCAGGAAACCCAAGCATGGAGGAAGTATGTGTAAAATCCACAGTCTCACTTCACTGCCACCATCCATTTTCATGAATGAAAAGGGCGCAGTCAGTAGGGGAAGCTGGGCCCTGTCACGACTTGTACGATGCTGTTTGTCCTCTCTTTGGGGAACTGTGGATTTGTGTTCATTTCCTTCAAAGATAATTGATTCTATGTATTAAACCAGCCAGAGACACAGTTTCTAATGTGGTTAATTTTTAAGACAGCACAGCTTTGTGCCTAAGTCCTTGTCTTGCATTTTCAAGAGCAACCTGAGAAGGTCTGAGACCTTTAATAACTGATCTGTGCATTTAAACCACATTCACTAGTGACTTTACACACAGGACAGAAAAGGTGAGTGTTTGGGCTCTAACCTGCCAGCTCAGCCACACAGGCCTGCGCCATGGTACATGTCTCATACAGCCCTGGTCACATCACTTTGCCTGTCTCAGGCTCCATTTGCCCCCTGCAGAAAATGGGAAACAGGAGTGAAGGTGCTGTTGGCTCAGAGCAGAGGAAAGCTGGAGACCTAAAAATGCTACATTTATTAACAAAAGTACTGGAGAAGTAAAGGGAGTTAAGATATCCTCCCAAGTAGTTTCACCAGCAGTGGAGTCCATGAAGGCTAGTTTCTTGTGGCTTTGTCTCTCAGGGGTAGGTGAGCCCATGCACAGGAGGATGCATGCACAGGGCTCTGCAGAGCTATCCCTGCCCTAGGAGCACTCGCAGTGGCTCATACTCTGCTCCCCAGTGCGCTCTCACACCTGTGGTAACACAGACTAGGCTCTCCCTCAGAGGGCACTAATTTCCATTGTCCTGTAGCCAATAGCCTGTTTCACAAAACTGCCAGGAATTCAAAGAGATCGATTGGAAACCTGGAGCTGGCCAATGGGCTCCAACCTTACTGTAGGGAGACAGAGCACGCTCCAGAAAGAAAACAAACTAAAATGCCCTTCTTGACCCATAAAAATGATGTTAAACTGGCAAGAAAGGTAAACAAATGTATCTGATTTTAAAACTCAGAACTGCAGTGCCAGTTCTGCAAGATTCATTAGTATCAAATCCAAGCACAGTCTTGCCCAGGGAGGTTTATTTTACTTGCATGCCTGCTTGAAACAACTTTTTGCATTCTGTTTATGGATAATATTAGGTGTATTTTCTGGGGAATTAAATGGTAATCTCTCCTCTGTTCCATTTCTTTAACACATTCAGTTTACTCCTGTAACTTGTTTGTGCTATTACTAAATTGCAACTGCAGAAAGTGGGACAACACTTTTTTCCTATGCAAGACAGGAAAAGTGTATCTGTAGATTTAGGTACAGATAAGAGATTCTAATCTGCTTCAGAAGACATGGGACAAATAGGTGTCTGGGGTTTTTCGGGGAGAGGTGAGACAGAGAAAGGGTTTTTCCCCTGGAGGATCGAAACAAGGTATTTTTCCCTGATGTGATTCATAACAAGATAGATAAAGACAAGGTCAGGAACAAAGCTAACTTTATATGGAACATTCACAGTGTTGCACACAGCTACATATCTCTTATTAATTTTGGTGAAAAGAGTTTGTAAACAGAAAAAAAACCCTCAAACCTCAAATTTATTTCAGCTATCATACCTTTTTACATGCACCTATGTGTACTAATGTGGGCTGCAGTGCAGTCTAATCTCTCCAGCATTTATTCAGACCTAAGAGGAAAATACTTTCAACCTATAACTATTTGTCATGACAAAGCAAGTACTCATCAGTTTCATTTTCCAGCACCAACCAGTGCCAATTTTAATACTATATTGCCTCCTCCAACATTCCTTAATCTTATACCTAGGGGTTTCTTTGACATATGCAGCTAGCGACTCAACCACCACATACCTTTCTTATCACTGCTGTCCTGCAGAAAATGAAAGTAACCCTTCAACCAGCCTCTGCAGGGTGACAGAGGCTTGCAAGGAAACCAACTACACAACTTTCTTTCAAGTGGGCAAAATGGACAACACCCCCCTTCACTAGCTGGTATATTACTAACAAAAGCCAATGACCATTACATAATTGTTTTAAGAGCAGTGGAGTGATGTCTAAAAAGCTACAAATGTACCTCCTTGTACTAATCCCCGGTCTCATATTTGATGCTAAAATGCACTTGTCTCAATATATAGGTATGTATTTAAACATAATACAAACCACGTAAGTCAATTCAAGGCTTTACATAAAAAGTAAGAAATTCTGAAAGTCAGCAAGGGCCATTATGCTCCTTCAGGTTTATGCTAATCCAGATGGCAGGCCACACCAGTTCAGCCTAGAGTCCCTTCCACAGTGGGAATCACCCTCCCTCTGCATACGAGTGGGCAGCATCGAGCTCAATAATTTGCAGCACAGCATTCGCAGAAAGACTTCCAAACTCCATAGAAAAGTTTCATCCACCCGTGAACGTACTGCTGTCCTAGGCCTTTTCACAGTTATTACCAGGATCTTCTCATTATCATTAAAAACAAACTGTTCTTCATTGTGAAAGAGTGAACTGTTCCCTCTGCTCTCCCATGCTCCAGTGAGTGAGCATTTCACCGAGCACTGACACATTTGTACTACAGAAAAATGTTCAATTAAAAAAAAAAATAAAAATCCTTCTTTCCACATATCTTCAAATTTAACAAATCTTCCTTAATTTAACATTTTGCTATTTAAAATGTGTGTCTTTGAAAAGTAACGGCAGCTGATCTGCACACAAAAGCATGAGGTATTTCAATTTGTTGCATCGTTTTGGAGCATTGAAGACTCCTGGCAAACACATGGCATAGATTGTCTCCCCTTCATGTCCCACTGACATCACAAGCCACCCACTGCAACTGTGAGAACACTTGTAATTTGAAGGTTTTCCTGCAACAAAAGGTTTTGTGGCAATCTTTCCAAAATGAGCCCCAAACCATTTCTGTGCTTAACTTCTGGAGCTTCAGAGGCTGCTCAGTCTCAACTGTAATCCATGCCAGCCAGTGGTACTGCTGTTAACTGTCTGTACCCTCTGCTCTCCCTCTCCTTGTATTTCCAAGAGCATGAAGGATAAATGGGCCTTCTACTATTTGTACTGATCACCTGTTAGTCACAGCAGTCTGAAAGGCAAACTGACACATCCACTCATTTTCACTCTTTCCAGTATTTATAGTATTATTTCTCCAGGACTGTGAAGTAGCTGCCAATTATTACTAGATTTTTGGCACGCAGAAACTCATGTATATGAAAAAACACGATCAAACAACATGCAGCTCATTAAAGGAAGTCTCTAACTCCATTCCCTGTCCTAATACTTTGTTTTTATCTCCTGGAAATATTTACCACACCACCCGATTGGGTTGAGCTGCTTATGTATTTTGAAAATACAAATTATGCCATCACTCATTTGTTGTGTGACAGTAAACTTCCAATTACACAACCCTGCAAGCTCACGCCACACACCAAGGCAGGCACAATCCAGCCCCGAAGTGGTGGGGGGGAATGAGACAGCACAAGACTACCTGATCTTAAAACAATACTTGGGCGATAAAAGAGCTCACGCTCTGAAGAACTAAGCTTGGCCCGGCTCCAACCCCGAGCCAGAGTGAGCAGAACCATGGCTCTCCATTATACCTCTGCAGGCAAGGTGAGAGGGAAGCACTTGCAAAGGAAGGGCTGGCTGGATCACTTTGCTAGGTGCATAATCTTAAAACTCATTTTCCAGAGATGGGCATTTATGCCAAGAAGTTATTGGACCCCAATCCTATGTTAAAACCTACTGTCATTCTCTTTCCTCTCCTCCAGTTTGCATTTGAGCTCCTCAGAGCTCAAATGTGCTCATACAGAGGGGCACTGAGGATTCTGCTCTTCACACATGTGCAGAAACATACACCCAGAGCCTTGGTTGCCAGGAGCAGGATCCAGCTCTTTTGGACTGCGATGGCTCAACATTATTTTCCCTAAAAGCACCAGGAGAGACTGACAGCTTAAGGACCTTGAGAAATCCACCTCAAAAGTCCTCACTTATACCTCTCCTATCCCACTTAAAGCCCCTCCCTACACAAAACTGGCAGTAATACTCATAGCAAACCAGCAAGCAGAAGAGTAAGAACTTACAGTGTATGTATAAAACTCACTCTGGTGAGTATTTATTTCCAGTCTCATGTATCTATCATAACACAATTAAACAGTTCCTCCAGTGCTAAACAGCTGCTGATGTGATATACTGTCTTGATTCACATGATAGTGGATTCGCCCAAGGCTGCAACTCATTCAGAAAGCTAAGCACAAATGCCATGTCCAATTTAAGATCCAAGTGTTAGCCTAAATCTGCATACGCCTCACGCCTGACTCCTTCAGAGCAGAGAGCATCATCTGAGCAAGCCCTTCTGCCCTTGCAACTCCCAGCCTGACTGGTCAGTACGAGTGGCACGAGGGAGGTAGCTGCAGAGGACCGCTCTTCTGCATCTCCTCGTGATGCAGGAGGGAACAGCGATTGGCCCCGCGCAGATCTGCATGGCGCCAGCGATCTATTTATAAAGCTCTAGCGGGCTGAAACTGCATAGAAACTGCAGCCATCTCTTCAGCTCTCAAACTGAAGAGGGGTGGATGTCTCTAATTCTGATTCCCATGGTGTTCCCTGCAAAAATGACAATCATTTTAATATTGCGTGGGGGAGAGCTGCCGGCATGTTTTGTACGTCTTTCTCTACACCAGCTTCAAGATTCTTACACCTCAAGGATTATCAGCTTTGTCACTGGGTTTTAGATTCCACATCTGTGATTTATAATATGGGCACCCAAATTAAATCCAGCGTAACACTTCCCCACTAGGTCCAATTATTCAGTAGGCACCGTGAATTTCTCTCCTCTTTTTTTTTTTCCTTAAGCATATGACAATAATAAAACAACAACAGAAAAAGTCATTTAGAGTCATACTATATCCAACTGTCATTTGTAAGACTTTACTGTATTATTAGTCAGAGCTTCTGGTGACAATATAACCCACAAGACTGAAACTTGAGTGGTTTATACATGTCATCAGAGCCAGAGATAAAAATGCCACCTTAGAAAGTGGGAGTATTTAATTTTTGATAATACTTTTGTACTAGTATAAAGCATTCACTTAATTTACATGAGTGACTTCTTTTCTTAAGGCACTTGTATCTGTTTGATCTTTTACAAATACCTAGGTCTTTTCTATCCAGTTTGCTAGGGCTTATTAATTAGAATTCCTACAAACCTTTAGGGTTTGGGGGAGTTGGGGGGGGGGGAGAATGTCCCTTCTCTTTTTTTTCCAAACCAGATCACAAGACTGTAAATGCAAAATTGCAACACACACACACACACAAATGCCAAATTCTTTTTATGAAGAGGCATGGATTAGTTATGTTGCCTGGTAACAGCTGCATGGTGTAGTAGCTGGTACTAGGTATCTGTACAAACACATGTCCACAGGCTGTAGAACAAAAGCAGACTAATTCTCAGTTCCTGTAAAATGGCTAAACCCCACTGCAAACAGGCTGCAAGGGAATGCTGTGACACAGATTCATCACAGCCATAGTTCTGGACATCACTACTAGTTACACAGTACTAGTAACTACAATACCAGAACTTGATGGCTGACTTCTCTACTACTGAAAATGCTCATAAGAAATGGAACGTTGTCAGAAAAAGCCCATTAAAAAAAAAAAAAGTCACTGGAACAAAAAAATTGGAAGCATCAGTTAATTTTATAGCAGTTTTCCATTAGCTCATGCTGCTCCACTGAAGCTCCCTTGTACTCATGGATGCACCCATGTGCATGCATGCACACGTATGCACACACAATTTTAGGAAGTAGAGGACAAAGAAAGAAATAGGCTTTATGAACAACCAGAGAAGTAGGAATTAAAGAACTGATTCAGCAAACCAATTGAGCACATGATTAATTTCCGTTATCTTCAGTGGAGCTCGACTACGGTTACAATGCTTTGTTGAATCAGGGTCCTTAAAACACAGTGCTCCTCAACCTCCTTAACCCACCGCAGCTTTAGGAAGAATTAAACACTTGGAAGGCACTAAAGGTAAGGAAATGCTCAGGTTTAGCAAACTAGAGCCTTGCAGAAATTCTACTAGTTAGGAAAAACCCCACAGTGGCTTGGTAAATTTTCATCACCTCTAGCAGTTTTTGAATAATGCAATGGTCTTCTTGGCAGCTTCGTAAAGCTGTGATCCACACAAGAAGTTCTGCAATGTCTCAGCACTTCCTGGGGACTCGGAGCAGTAGGATAGCCTTGCAACAGAAGCAGAGATTAATCATTTTCTAATGCACAGTAATAAATAATGTATCCCCCATAGTACATAAATTAAAGCTGTAATTCCATCCTGGTTCTGTGATGACACCAGAAGCCTGAGATGGAATTTCAGCCTCGTTATGACCAGTCAGGATACGCATTATTCCTAAAATTATGTTGAGAGTTGATAATGAACTGAGAAGTTCTGAAGGCATTACCAAAAAGAAGTAACATGTAATTACAAGCAGAAAGCAAAATTAAGTCAGATATTGTTTGCAGAACTTGCTAAATTAAGCAGTAAATCTCATCCCTGAAAAGCCCACTCAGCATATTTGTAGCAAGGCAAGCAAAGATCACTACTACTATCAAAAAAACTGGAAGTTGTAGTACCAGAGTGATGCCTCTATCATAGTAAACAGAAAGAAACATCTTAAAGATCGGGTTTGTACATTGAAGGTCTTTCCCAAACAAAATGATTCTATGATGGCAGAGTCCTTAAAACACTAACTTTTCCTACAACCACACACAGTGTTTCACTCCTACATCAAACAAGTATCCTACAGGTGCACAATGACAAGCGTAAAATGTCAGGAGAAAGTCACAGTATATCCCAAATCCTCATTCCTATTTGACAAGGAAGCTACTGAACAAAGCAAAACACTCATGATGAGAAGTGTTTTGTCCTTTGACTGACTGTATGTACGCAGCTTGTACACCCTAAATGCTCTACAATATTTTCATTAAGAACACGGTCCTGACATTTTGTCCTGGTAAATGACAGGTTGGCCATGAGCCAGCAGTGTGCCCTGGGGGCTAAGAGAGCCAATGGGATCCTGGGGTACATCAAAAGGAGCGTTGCCAGCAGGTCAAAGGAGGTGATCCTCCCCCTCTACTCTGCCCTGGTCAGGCCCCACCTGGAGTATTGTGTCCAGTTCTGGGCTCCCTGGTATAAAAAAGACAGGGATCTCCTAGAGAGAGTCCAGAGAAGGGCTATGAAGATGATTAAGGGCCTCAAGCACCTCCCCCTATGAGGAAAGGCTGAGTGAGCTGGTACTGTTCAGCCTTGAGAAAAGAAGACTAAGGGGGGACCTTATTAATGTTTATAAATATCTTAAGTATGGGATACATGGGGAAATGGCCAGCCCCTTTTCAGTGGTCTGTGGAGACAGGACAAGGCGCAATGGCTGCAAATTAGAGCACAGGAAGTTCTGCACCAACATGCGGAAGAACTTTTACACAGTGAGGGTGACAGAGCCCTGGGACAGGCTGCCCAGGGGGGTTGTGGAGTCTCCTTCTCTGGAGATATTCAAGACCCGTCTGGACGCCTCCCTGTGCAATATGAGCTAGGGAGCTGCTTTGGCAGGGGGTTGGACCCGATGATCTCTGGAGGTCCCTTCCAATCCCTACAATTCTATGATTTTTCCTGCAGACAATTTCAAGAAACCCAAGACTGTAAAGGTATTTTTAAAGTCTAACAACAAGCATTTTAATGGAAATAAGTCTAGAAGCACGACGACAGCCAAATCAATCATCTACATAGAGTTAACTGCTATTCACCCCAAGTCCCATGACTTTTAGCAAATCCTGCAAGATGTCAAGTAGGTCTGGAGCCAGTTTTCTTTCAGAGACAAGAAGAAAATAACTTTCTGACCATCTTAGACAAACAAGGCACAAAACTTTACAGGATCACCCGCGGCCTGGCGTGGCTCCAGGTTAAGAACTTTTTTGCACAGTATTATTCACAAATTTATCTTCCCCCATCCCTCCCACCACATTCCTGATAATGTGAGCCTAAGTCACGCTCACTCTCTCCTGCTTTCCCCTTATTACGTTTCTAGCTTAGAAAGCAGTAAAGAAAAGAGGAGAAAGCCTGAAGATTATGACAAAGTCAAATAGAACAGTGCAGGAAGCTGGTATTTTTAAAAGCTGAGAATGTTCCAGCCTAGGGTAACTTGTTTTGAGTATCTGATGCTTCCCCACAAGCCACCATACTATTTGTTCCTTACCTCCCAACTCTTCCTCTTTCCACTTCCCCTTTTTCTAATGTTACATGAAGTGTTCAAACTTGAACACCTGGACTTACGTTTCCTACATTCGTATTTGAGACCCTTCACAACAATAGTCTCATATCCAAGGGCCCACTCACCTGGAGATACCCACTAATTTTTCTGTTCTCTTTTAACCACTCTGATAACAAGCAAGATTTAAAATCTGAGCATAATTATATATGTGCCTACAACTGCATTTAAGGACACACTTTTTCTGAGAACCCCTTTCACCTTTCGTGACTATTCATACAAACAAAGAAGTGTCAAAACTCATGAGAAAAGGACAGAGAAAGCAAGACAATCAATGCCTAAAGCTCCTTGCCTCCTATCTCCACAAGAAGCATATCATCACCTCTAAATAGCAACCTGAAACCTACTCAAGAGCCTTACATAAGTCATGACTCAAGAACTAAAGCAACGAGTGTCAAAACATTCAAAGACACGGTACCCTCTGCTCCTGGTAGTAAAGGAATAGCTATTGAGAATATGCAAAGGAGATTCTTGCACTGGAGAGAAACAGCAGCAAAAACTTCTTAGAAATCCATAGAATCACAGAATGCTTTGGGTTGGAAGGGACATTTAAAGATATCTATTCCAAGCCCTCCCCTGCCACAGGCAGGGACACCTCTCACTAGATCAGGCTGCTCAAAACCCCATCCATTGAAAACCATCCACACAGACGAAGCTACACACTTCAGTAACAGTAGTACTGTTACTAGCTACTAGAAAACCTTCTACTAGATGCACGCTTGGGGGTTCTTCTGTCTCAAATAACTGATGTAAGCTCCAGAAAAAGCAATAAACTAAAGCTCAACATATGCCTCCATCTGCCTTTCCCTAGGGACTCAGAGAAAGAGATGGTTTTCTCCAAGATCTCTTAGCTAGTAGGTTATACTGCTCGTGAGATATTGTTCATAAGCAATGGCAATCTAACAGAGACTAAAAGGTGACCCTGTAAATAAATGTCAGCTGCAAAATCGAATACCTCTCCTGGTCAGAGCTGAACAAACACTGCTATATTGACAATGTAAGCAAAATGCTGAGAAGATAAATAAATCTGCAATGAGAAAGAAAGAAGGCAAAATCCTCTAGAAGCGAGCAAGAGGGAACATGAGAAGAAAAGGGTACGTGGCGAACCTACGTTAGTGCTACTCTGACCAACTCAGGCACAGCCCATGCTCATCACCCCACCATCTGTGCCTGAGTACAAATGGAAGGGTTCCCTATCACGTCTTCCTTCTTTGTGCAACTATCACGTTCACATTCAGATACTCCGAGGACTATGTGACTGATTCAGAAATTAATCTAAAATTATGCTTATATAATATGCACCAGATTGATTCACAAACTCATTGCACTGGTCACACGAACACATACTAAACATTGTTGTTCAGAATGCTTTTCTTCTGGTCTGTGAATTAGGTTACAATGTTTGCACTCTAAATTTAAAGGCATGGTGCACACCAAAGTCTGAGCTCTAGCCTGTTTTTTCTTCCTTGTTCGTTAGCTCAACACACAACACAAGACACAGCTGCAGCCGTGAAAATGTAAGTGCTTGTAACCCAAGGAGGGGAGCAGGACTTCAAGAAGGAAGAAAAGGTAACATTCAAGAGTCCCTGTGTCTGATACAGCAAAGCCTGGAAGAAATGCCAGCACTTGTCACAGCAAACTGTGTGGTGAGGACACACCTTTTTTTAAGATCTTTGTCAGGAACATGCGCAGTGGGATTGAGTGCAGCCTCAGCAAGTTTACCAACACCACCGAGCTGTGTGGTGCTGCTGCCATGCTGGAGGGAAGGGGTGCCATCCAGAGGGACCTTGACAGGCTTGAAAGGTGGGCCCATGCAAACCTCATGAAGTTCAGTGAGGCCAAGTGCAAGGTCCTGCACAATGTCAAGGACAACTACAGGCTGGGCGAAGATTGGATTCTCCCTGAGGAGAAGGATTTAATGGTATTGATGGATGAGAAGCTCAACATAAGCTAGCAATGTGTCCCTGCAGCCCAGAGAGCTAATGGTATTCTAGGCTGTATCAAAAGAAGCGTGACCAGCAGGTCAAGGGAGGTGATTCTGCCCCTCTGCTCAGGTACAACACTACCTAGGAGTGATGTGTCCAGCTCTGGGGTCCTCAGTACAAGACAGACATGGAGCTGTTGGAACTGAGTCCAGAAGAGGGTATGAAGATGATCAGAGCACCTCTCCTGTGAAGACAGGCTAAGATGTGGGCTTGTTCTTGGAGAAGAAAAGGTTCCATTGGAGAGCTTGTAGCAGCCTTCCAGTACCTATTCCCAAGGGCTGGAGAGGGACTGTTCCTAAGGGGTAACAGCTTTAAACTGATGAGAAATGTCTTCCGTGTGAGGGTGGTGAGGCCCTGGCACAGGATGCCCAGAGAAGCTGTGGCTGCCCACTCCCTGTCCAAGGCCAGGCTGGATGGGGCTTTGGGCAGTCTGGTCTAGTGGAGGGTGTCCCTGCCTATGAAAAGGAGTTGGAGCTAGATGGTCCTTGAGGTCCCTTCCTACCTTCCTACCCAAACCAGTCTGGGATTCTAGGACATCACCACCAATAACATACCCAGAGATGTGGGCTTTTCACCACAGAAATTTTCAATTTCCCTCCTGGAAAAATGAAGGAAAATGAGGGAAGGAGTCTTTTTTTTTTTTTTTTTTTTAAACACAATACAGTAAAACTATTTAACTCTACTAACTTAAAAATACTCATTGCCAAAGAGCTCCTAGGTTATATCCAATACAGGCATTAAGAATCCAAAAGCAGAAGCTCCTGCTGCTCTTCAGATTACTTGTGGTGATTTCTTCCTGACAAAATATAGGACAAATGAACATACTGCTAATGCATACTGTGTTAATTATTCTGCAGTGCCATGTAATAACCCTGATGGAAGTACAAACAAATTGTGACAGATACAGATAGAAATGGTATTGGAATATAGCTTGAATTGGTATTTGTGGAGTTTGCAGCTATAGCATGTGAGGCCTGCGTAGTGAGGCCGCACGAACTGCCTGCAATGATCTCATGTTATGCTATTAGGTTAAATACTCCCATGAGCTAAAACACTGTAGAGGGGTGAAGTTCAGCAAATCAATTTCAAGGCTGTTTTGTAAACTTCAGTACAGCTCCAGTTCTCTGGTACTGATACAGATCCCATGAACCACCTTTACACTGTAAGCACACACCAGGTTTAATAAGCCAACCAGTTAGTGCGCTGCACTGACAGCACAGTAGGGAGGGCAGACACTTAGAGACAACACGCTGCCAAAGCAAAGCTTTAATTTAGAGGAAAGAATTCTGGCTGTAGGAGCCACCCCGAGATAAGAACTGGGAATACATGGATAAATAGAGGCAGTGCTACGAGTCTACACACAGCGATTTCCAAAACTCATCCTCCCACAGCTTTACCAAAAAGCATCCAGGTGAGCTGAGCAGCAGCAGTCAGTTGCTGCTGGGGACCCCTGCAGTGCCCTGAAGTCAGACAAACCCCATTCACAGCTCAGCCCAGCTACCCAGGACACCCATGCCCAGCCTACAGTCCACAGGGCAACACGCTGCCTTCCAAAATGCCCAATCCAGCCTGCCTGCTGCTCACACCCACTCACCCTCCAACAACCATCACCCCTGGGGAAATGCGTCTGGGACCACCCCAGCCCAGGGCCTCTCTGCCTCGGCTCTTACAAGCCCACAGCAAGTCATGGGGTGCAGTTCAAGTCATGTTTGACACTGAGCCTTTCTGAGCACAGCAGATCCCATGGCAAACCCCAATCATCAGAGGAGAGGCAGGGTCAAACCACTGCAGCTCACGCTGGCTGAGGTGACACAAACCATACCCAAACACAGATACAACTAAATGTATAAACTCTACACACAAGCACTCTCACTAAAAACACATTCACGTGCATTTACAACATGCGGTCTGATTTTTTGATGTTGCAGTTGTGTTGTTCCCCATATAAAAAGAAAAAAGTCTCCATTGGCTTTTCTTAATCATTATTCATATTAAACTAATAAGCATTCATTAAACTAATAAACATTCTGGCAGTGACAGAGTTTAAACAGCCTTCTCTCCACCTAAATTCCATTGCCAAGTATTTTCACATATAAGATGACCATCCCACAACTATGCTTTTTGGATGCTAATCTAAACTGAGTTCTCCAAACCAGCACAGTAAAGAGTTACTCTTTGGGAGGGGGAGCACATAAAAGGAATGAGAGAGGGGCCTTTAGGATGAAATAAAAATAGACTTCCTTGATCCCACCATGACACAGCCCAGACATTCTCCCTGTGGGGGAAGAAAATGTTTCTTAGTGCAGTGAGAGTTTTTATAACATTTTCTTCTTCTTCTTTTTTTTTTTTTTCCCCTTCCCCTGTGCAACTTTGCTTCCTGAAGAATGCTCTATATAAAAGACATGACATTTGGCAACACAGCTCTGCTGCTTTGTGAAATTCTTTTGGCAAGTGCCCTACGTGCTGACTGCATTAAGCACATCGGTTTATTTATTTATTTATTTATTTGTTTGTTTGTTTGTTTTTCTGGGCAGAAGTCAGAGGGAGCAAGCCATACAATTAATGCACAGCACGGCACCACTTCATCCAAAAAAATGGGAGAAGAGCCGGGGAGGGTGGGAGGGGCCGGTGCCTCGCCTTTTGGGAAACCTCATCATCAGAGAGGAGATGGTTCTCCAACCTCAAAGTGTTGCTGCTGCTCTGGGGCACATGCAGTGATTCTTGGATCTCAAGGCATTTAGTGAACATCAATTAATTAATTAATTAAGCCTCAATTCCACAACAAAGGCAGGTATCATTACGCATCTATTTTGCATATGGGTAAAACGAGCCGCAGAGTAAACCTAAGCCTGTACGGATCTTGCCCGGTGTCCCGAGGCAGGAGGTGCACTACCTGGCTCTTGCCTCGGCAGGAGCCGCCCAGCCGTAAGCAGCAGGAGCGCAGGGCACCGGCTGCCCGCACACCCACGCTTCCTCCCTCACGCCCCAAGCGAAACCAGAACATGGAGAAGTCTCCACACACCACCGTCCTTCCAAGGGGGCAGCCCTGGCTCGTGACTGTGAGGCGCATGGAACTCCATGGACAAGCACTGGTTTTCGCACCACGCTGCGTGCCCACAACATACCTCAGCAGCGTTTACAGCAAGTAAGGGATGGCACCGAGTATATATATATATATATATATATATATATACATATATATACACACCATGCTCTCGCAAAGGCAAAACTTCCAAGGGTCAAGGACACAAATGAGCAGCCCCCATTTCCTACTCAGATGCCACAGACTGGGCAGGAGGGCCATAAATTTGTGGTTTGGAGTTACAGAGCATGTTACTTTAGGCTTAACAAGGAAACAAAACGCTTCTCAGAAACAACGGAGTATTTTGCTTATGATCATGATTAGCCCTGGTTATTTACACCAGGACCAACAAAGCTTGGCAGCACACCGCCACAGACACCCAGCAACTGCAAATTCACAAAACCATGAAGATTTCAAGCTAAATAGAAAGGAGAGATGGGAACAGGAGAAGACAGGACACACCTGCCCAGAGACGAGACGAAAGCCAATGGCTGTCCAGTCCCACCAGACTGGAAGGGTAAAGCTTCTGCACTTACCACATATCCCCTGCTATTTTCAGGCCACATTGTTACTAGCAACAAAGGGCTGGATTCATCCACGGAATAGTTCACTCCATGTGGGAAATGCCGAAACATGGGCTTGGTGCATTCCACGGGAAGGAACTACCAAGTCTCCAACCAACGTGATCCCCTGCAGATCAGGTACAGAGAGGATTTTCTCTATCTCAGAGGGCTGAGATGGGACCGGAGACTGCTTGATCAGGTGGTGCTGCTTCAAAGGCTACCTCCGAGGGCACAGCCAAATCTGTAACACCCTCAGCCTTTGGAAGAAGTTTTAAGCAGCGTGGTCTAAAATAATGTCTCATGTTTCACACTGAAAAGTGCTTTCTATGAACAAGTCTAAAAGAGACAGCTGTGTGTTTGCATCAATTGCGTGCACCCTGGTAGGAAAAAATCTAATCTAAACCTGCCTAGTGTTTTGCTATAAGAGTAAGAGGAAAACGTCTCTTTTTAGGTTTGGTTTTCTTTTTTTAAATAAAAAAAAAATCCAGCATTACCTACCTTCCTGTTAAAACCTTTTCCTAGAAATTCTGTCCTTCATTTCTAGGCCAAATCAAAGTAGTTATCACAACAGCAATCATACAGTCCAATTCTACAAAGTTTATTCAAGGCAAACAGATTTCAACCAGACTGCCAGTTTTAGCAGAAATTTGACATGATCAAGGGCTCAGGACAGTAAGAGACAAGCAAGTCTAGAAGAAACAGCCGTGTGTTCGCATCACTTTAACTGTACAGCAACCTCTGCCCATCATCTGTCCCCAGCGGAGCACACAGGAGGCTCTCCTTTGAAAAGGATTTAGGGATCACAGCATTGAAAAAGACCAAAGGGACACAAATGTCTCAACAAAGAAACCACTGGCAAAATTCCCCTTGTCTGAAGCAAGGAAGTACTAAGCCTTCAGTAGGGCAACTCAATCGCCATCTTCAACCTGGAAGCAATACACCAGCACCTCAAGCGGGGATTTTAAGCTCCGTGTACTGAAGTTAAAGCCTGTCAATGCAGGATGCACACCTTGGTCTGCACACCAGCCATTTCTGGAAGTACAGGCCAAAAGCAAGTGAGAGAAACCTCAGCACAAGTTGTCTGAAGCTGTGATCTCATTAGCCCAACACTTGGGCAAATTTGAACTCAAGAGGCTGTACATCTGTGTGCATACGCTCCATACGAAGATAACAACAGATGCACGTGTTGTCCCAATGCATAATTTCACATCAAGACATGAACAAGCATGCTTTTTTCTTTAAACAGAGGAAACCATTTAAAAAAAAATATCTACCAAACATATCTGTGAAGGCAAGTATGAAGCGCTAATATATTTTAGGACAAGCCGGGCAATCTCACTAGCCTCAGCTGCACAGTGCAGAGCTGCTATGAAAGACAAAGTTACACGGCTTAAAACAGAGTTACATGCAGAGTGGCTTGAGGGAAAAGACAAGACTATGACAGAGGGACAAGACTTGAAGGTGAAGGGTAGGACAGGACAGAACACTTGAGAGTGGGACAAGGCTGGGTTGGTTTTGGCTTGACACTTGCCAAGTGAAAAAACAAGCATGAGTCATAGTAAAGGTAAGTCAAAGTGTGATGTGACTGCACTGGAGAGCTGAGCAGACCACACTGTGTGAGTCAGCAGCGCAGGTAAAAAGGGTGTTAAGAAGCAGCAGATGGGACATGTCTTTACTAAAGCAACGCTGCAGGACACAGGCCTCCTTTGCTCTAATGAAACGGCCGTGCCAAGCTGCCGCGTGCTGGCTCGTACGCTCACAACCCTGTGAATCAAAGAATGCCGCACACGGAGGTTAGAAAACCAACAGTCAAACAGGTGCAGACAGGTCCTCATGCAAAAGCAGCGCAGAAAAGCAAAGCAACAGCACCCCCCAACACGCACACACCGTGAAAAGTGCCCTGGGACACCACCCTCCAAACCACTCGGGCGGCAGGGTGGAGAGGAAGAGCAGGAGAGAAGGAAGCTGTCACTGGGATGATGGCATTCAACCTGCCCGGCAGCCAGCGTTTCTGTTCCTGCTAGCCACCCTCTGCCTTCCTGGTGGGCGCCAAGGGCGAGAGGCTGCAGCCCCACCTCCCGGTTCTGCCTCCCCAGCATGCACCTGCAGAGCTGGGAGGCAGATGCAGCCACACAGCTCGCCTGTGCCTTGAGAAGCCAACCGGGCCATTCAGGGAGCTGCACCTGCACCTCAGGTGGCTTTGCAGAACTCCTGTTTAAAGCTCCGCCTTTTTGTTCAAGATTGCAAACATCATTTTGCTGCAAGGGCAGAACACTGAGCCCCAAAAGACCCAAGCACCAAGTTCTTAGGTAGCAGAGGCCACGCTAGCTGCAAAATGCAGCTACTGCCCTGACCACATAAACGACCAGCAATGGCGGTTCTTCACTGGCAGGATCCCTACTCACTGCACTTTTGAACCTTGATGAGGGCCCTCTGTCACAAGATCGAAAGAGGACAGAGACATAAGGCAAAGCTCAAATCACCTTTCATGTCACTTCTTGGCTGAGGTATAATTATACCCTGCCTGCAAGGGGCAAGATGGAAAGTAAAATGCTCTATTTTTAGACACAAGATGCTGCTTCATCAGGTTCATCTAATTTCTAAGAAACGAACCTTGGCAAAGGTGTGCCTTTGAGGGGGTGAAAGATGACTTGTTTCATTTTCTTTTAGTGCAGCTCCCGCCATGAGTAGCATAAATCTAAGCAGCCTGCTTTAGCCACACATACATGCCAGCTGTTCTATTTGGGAGAGATGGTACCTATATTCTAGCAAAATTGTTTTTCTATTTTTCCCCCAATCTGTCCAGACAAAATAAGCATGTAGCATTCAAGTATTTCAATGGAGTTAGAAGGTGTGTCTATTCCCCTTCCCCTCCCACCCCCCACAACTCCAAGCATCCTTATTTATAGATTTCAGAAGTTGGCAGGTAGGGCGAGGAAAAGCAGTTGCTGAGCCTAACACGCTCTGCACAGCAACAGATCTGTTGTAACAGATTAACAGGCAGAGAGAGCGACAGGAAAGAGCCTTACTCTCCTTCCTTACACACGTCCCTGCTTTCAAATGCAGCTTTATGGAGATAATGACAGTAACTGCGTGTCTAAAATAAAGCCAGACCGAGAGCCAGGGCTCATGCAGCCCCACTGGCAGCAGAGTTCAGCCCTGCACTCTGGTCATGCACTTTTCTAACCCCAGCCTGTGCCTTCCAAGGAGGAGGCAGAGGAACTGCTCTCCTACGGACATCGCGAGCATTAGTGAAGGGGGCGGGCGGTCAGCCTGTAAGAAAAACAGTGAAGTTAGTTTTCATTTCCTGTCGGTTTTAATCTCGTCTAGAGGCTTTGCGAACTGCTACTTCCATTTTCTGGCCTGCCTGCAGAGGAACTGCTTTCTTTACTCATTTGCAGAAGGTCCTTTCTCAGATGCCTACAGCCAGCGTGTCTTGGGCTCCTGAAATCCACCCCACCCTGCCCACCATTCGCTGGCTGCAGCGGCACCGAATCAGGCTGCAACCACAAATCACTGCGCTGGCCTCCCCCTTGCAGCTCTATAAACACGCTCCTGGTCACAGTTTCCACTGGTAATGCTCTTTAGAAAAAAAGGTTAAAATGCACAGGATTCATGGAAGCTGCTGCACAGCTTCCTTCCTTGCAGAGTCTAATGTTTCCATTACCCCCTGAAGCACCCTTATACCCATTTTAGTGCCGCTTTTCACACTCCGCGGGCTCTTTGATTTTCTTTGAGTTCACGATGCAAATACTTCTATATATTCTGCAGGCAATTCCTGAAATGCATGGCACAATTTGCATGGGGACACAGAGCGCCAACAAGCCTGAAGACAATTGGTGACAAACTGTGATCACAACTCAGGCAGAGGCCCACTGACTCCCCCTTGTCCTCAGCATGGAGAAAGTGCTGCACCTACATAACTCCCACCAAGGGGCTCTCAGCTGCTAAACGATGACGAATCGATGACAAACCATTACTGATAGTTCTGCAAAAAGGTTCCTACATCTCTCGGCCACAGCCCTCTGGCAAGATACACACTTCTGCATGTCCCCTTTCAAAAGAAGCCATGGAATGTCCGCACTCATCCACCTAACCCAAGATGTAAGACACAGCTACGCAAGGGTGATGCCCTGCATCAAATGAGGGTGAGGATGGGTGTCAAGCTAGAAGAGGAGAATGGAAAGGTGCAAGTGATAAAGCTAGAGCTCATGTTGCTAAGAGTTAACCAGCACAGCTCACACCAGGAAGAGTAACTTCTCCCCCTTGAATGAAGTGTGACCAGGAGCAATGCCAGCAAGTGTACACAGCAAAAGTAGTTACAGCTAAGAGAGATGGAAGGGGAATCACCTGATCCTTCACCCATGCACATCTCAGAAGATTTATCTCAGCACCACATCCTGAATTCCTTCCCCAGCTTCCAAGAACTGGTCTTTCATACACCCACTAGAGAAAAAAAAAATTACTTTGCCTAATATCTTTACTTCCAGCCCACATTTGCAAAGCTCCTGGAGAAGAAAACAGCCCAGCTCCACAAGTGATCAGTGTTATCACACTTGGTCCACATGTGCCTTAGGCTTGCTACCTCTCATGGTACCAACAGCCATCCCTGCAGACCTGAAGGGATGGTGGCATGAAATGGTAAAGCAGCATTTTCCTTGCCTGTTCTGGGATACATTATGTAGCACACCAGAAAACAAAATCACTAACTTTTTTCCTAAAATCGCTCTAACAGTGTTCAGTCTCACTTCCTCATTTACAACTGAACGAGCTTGAAAGACAAGAGTCATTTTTGCAAGATCCAAGAACGTGATCAGGAACACAACTGCAAAGCTCGAAATCCTGTTCCTCTCCGTGGTCTCCTATGCAACCCTCTTCTCTCCCTCTGGGTATGGTGGAGCTAGGTCACCACCTTCTGCCTACAGACTAACACATAAGTGCATTCATGTATGTAAATTAAGACATATTTTAAACGAGGCCACGATGATCCGCATTACATTCAAACACTCTATCTATCAAAGCTGTCTGAATTCAGGTGTTGAGGGTTTTTTTACAGTAACATTTAGAGCAGGATATGTTTGCTGCTGAAGTCTCAAAATCAAACCTAGGAACTGACAGCAGTTACCAGCTATACTTCTTAAACCAGTACTGCCCGACTGAGATCCTACACGAGCTGGCAGTGGCAGTCCCTTCTACCAGGCCAGAGAGGGCACCTCCTCCATTTCAGTGCCATTAGCAGGCTGAGTTCAGTACTTTGTAAGAAAACAGGGAGTTCAAGTAATGTCTTGAAGGAAGTGATGAGCAGGTTTGGGATCTATGATTCCAAAATTCTTATCTAAAATACCATGACCAAAAAAAAAAAAAAGAAAAAATTGACTTAATAGCTACAATTAACTGTTCCATTTAAAAATGGCTTAATTTTAATGCAAAACAAGTCAGGGTTTTGGGTTTTTTTCTTTTCTCCCCTCCTACTTTGGAGCCCCCCTTTAAGGAAGCATTTAGTTACGTGACAGAAATGTTTCAGAATCTTTTTGTGAGTTTCTGCTGAACACTTATTTTCATGTGAATGTAGCCTGATACAAGTCACATGCAATAACATCATCTAGTAAACAGTGAACAGAAAACCCACCGCTGATTAAAATAAAAGAAAAATTAGAGGCTCACAGAAATCTGTGTTGGGCCAGATTACTGGTAGAACATCTGTAGAAATATAATGTAGTCTAAGTTTAAAAAAAGATACACAAAATTATTTCAAGTACTGAAAGCATCCCCTTTTTAAGGACAATAACCAAAAAGAGTAAATGCAACATGAGATTTAGAAGCTGATTATTTTAATGAAGTTTTCCTGCTCTCTGATTTTAGTCACAATCAAAATCAGCACTTTCAACTCCCCCTGAAGAAACCCTCCACAGGAGAAGCAACGCTGATTCATTTCTGGTGAGAAGGGACACTGGAGATCACGAAGAAGAACGTTAGTTTGCTGATGGATGGCAGATACAGTGGGACAAGCGCATGCTAGTGCTTCAAATTCAAAAAACTACAGGCAGGAGGCTAAGACGCGTGCACGTGTGAATGCACAACCCCGTTTTGTTATCGCGCTCTATCAGGGAACAGACCTGCACCACAGCAGACTGGGAGGAGGAAGCTTTTTGTGAGGGGGTGATGGCCAGCAACTCTGAGTGCTCGGGGCAGCTGGTCCAGATGCAGAAGCACCAGGACGGGCTCAGCAGCAGGTTTCTTGGCATAATCACAGCACCGCGTGGCCAGAGCTACGAGGCTGGGGATGTGAACGCATGGTGATGTCTGACCGCTCGGGGTTAGTGTGGATCCTGCCAGGATTACAATAAGCCTTGCTAAATCTGTGCTGGGCACATGGTGACTCTGCACCATACTCTGCCAGTGCTTCTAGTCCAAGGATGACAGTGACAAAACACCCTTCAGGGCAGTCAAGCTGGGAGCCGTGCCGAGCCGGAGACAAGGAGTTGGGCTGCTCTCACCATACCCAAACTGCTTGGCCCTGCCTAATCAGGCTTCTCTCCTACCTGAGTCCTGTAGCACGTCCACCACGCAGGTTGTTCCCACAGGCTACAGCTGCAGAGAAGTCCTCTTTCCTGCCCTACGCAATGATAGGGGAAGCTGTGCTTCAAAAAGAAAAATCCATTTTTTTTAGCAGAAACAGAGTTAGATGGGTTCAGGGGACCTGCAGATACTTGCAAAGTCATGGAGGTGATCCTCCAGTGAGAACAAAAGGAGGAGGAAAGCGTGTATGGGGACATCACAAGCCATTTGTCACAGCAGGAGGTTACACTATGGGGAAGAACCTCTCCTTTTCCCTCATGCTGCCTCCTGTACGCTGAGCGGCAAATGCATGTAAAGACACTATCAGGGTGCCTGCAGGAGCTGCCCAAGTGCTTTTTGGCTTAAGACGCAAAGGACAAGTTTGAAGTTTGTTCTCCAATTGCTGCCTCATGCACTTAAAGTAACAAGACATCGGAGAAGAGTAACTCATGTATATAGATAGCAATGAGGTAATTAAAGCCTAGTTCTTCTCAGCCTGCTCCCCAGCTCCACATAACAGTACGCAAGTGCACAAACATCTAGGTTGAAAATACATCCATCATCACACTCGACTGCAAAACTCCCATGGTTTGTGGAGTACTGATGGCTTTACTATGGCCATGCTACGTATTAGCCAGTACTGATTGTGTTTGCACAATATTTCAATAAGCAGAGCCAACCAACATCACTTCCTCTATTTCTGTATACAGTAATATATTTACAGGAACAGCCTTTTGAAACATTCCAGTAAAATTAGCTTACTCACAGATTATTTTTTTTAAACTAGAACAGAGAGTAGAAGGATAGTATCATCATCATCGGGTTTTGTGCATAAATCAGCTGTCTATTTACCGCTGATGTGTTGCAATAATGAATTGCCACTATCTTCTGAGTTATTTGTAGGGTTATGAGAGATTACCTAAATTCACAGGATCACATGCACACAAAAAAACCCTAACAAGCCCCCTCCCCCATTATTTCCTGGGAAGCAACCTTCAGAAGCAGGCACTCCACCCCCTTCCCCAAGGCAATGCCCAAAATATTCCTGGAGGAGGTTTATCTGTTTTATAAAAACCTCCAGTGGCAACGCTTCCACAGCTTTCTCAGAGACAAAGGACTGCAGCACCAAAACACCCTTATCACTTGAAAGCTTTCGTAAATGTTTACCTAAGGCTTGCCACCTTCAAATTAAGTCCATTTCTTCTCTTCGACCTAACCCCAGCGGTTGCACAGTACAGTTCACTCCCTTCCTCCCTTGTAGGAACCTTCCACATACTTGAACACTGCTATCATGTCTGTTACTGGCCTTCTCCCCTGTAGACTAAACAATCCCAGTTCTTTCATCTTCTTTCCCAGGTCATGTTTTTCAAATCTTGGATCATTTTCACAGCCTTCTCCCTGGACACCATCCAGCTGGTGCTCTCATTACATTGTGCCCCAAACTAGATGCTGAGCCATTTCCAACAGTGAATGAATGGGTTATTTCGTGCCCTTTCTTTACCCAACTCAAAACAGGGATGTGAAAACTCCTTGCTCCTTGTATGACCGACTGCATGACACTCAAGAGTCCAAGGTCTACCATGTCCTGCATGCAAAGACCAGGCCTGGGAGGAGCTGAGCTGGGGCTCTTCCCCGCAGGCGTGCACGATGGAACTCACAGGGTCGCCAGCTCCTGGGTCGATGCCGAAGGAGGCAGGGGAGGGAAGGAAAAGCTGCCCACTCAGCAGAACACTGGCAGCCAAGCTCCCAGGGGATGAGAGAGCAGGACATGCTGCAGGCTCGTTTTCTCTGGTGGTCTGGGAACCAGCTGTGATTTTTAACACCCTATTCAACTAAACCAGGCCAAACTGCCTCCAGCACAGCCCAACTCCAGCTCACAGACTTCTGCTGCAGCATCACTACTGAGTTAGCCATTCCCCATCCTGTGTCATGCAACCGGATATTTGTACCCCTGTACAGTGCTTCTAAGTTTGCATCTTGGGTTGTGGGTTGTTTTGATTTTTTTTTCCCCTTAAACCATTCCTCCCTGTTAGCCAGGGCAGCTCTGAACTTCAATCCTGCCCTCCAGTGAGCCTGCAGCCCCCCTCCATGCTTCTTATCCTATGTAAATTTAATAACTGCTCTCTCTGCTCCATCAATCATTTCAATAATGGAAACAATGAGTAATACCAAAGCCAGGACAGACCCCTGGGGAATCTCACTCACTCTAGTCTTGCAGTTTAACAGCAACCCATGAATAACTACTTCAAATAGTGCCTGGTGAAATTCTGCGCACCCACATTACAGACCAGCCAACCAGACACCCAGCCTGCTTCAAAGAAAGCTGTGTTAGAAAGCATCCAGAGCCCCCCCATTAAAGAGGGAGTAATTTCTATCAGAGAGGTCCAATTACATTGTCATAGGCGCTGTTGGAAAGTCTTTGCTAAACACTGCCATAAAAACCTCATGTATGTTGATAAGAGGAATAGGAGGACTGATAACCAAGTTTTAGGATGACAGGAAGAACATCAGCTGATCTGAGACAGCAGGAGCCTGATCTCGCTTCCAGCACAAGAAGGGGCTTGGAAGAAGCAAACTGAAACACAGTAAGGAATTTTCTACCTGCCATCAACTGCTGCTAACTCATCAATAAGAAAGATATTACCACAGAGGTGTGGCTTTGGTAACCAACTAACTTTTTTAGTAAATCTGAAACATTTTCTGAGCTCTTCCAGATGTTTCTTAAGTTGCATTCCTTACTGCTCCCTAACAGCTTGCCCTGCTCAGAGCTCACAAACAAGCCAGTGGACAGCAAAGCCCATGGCTCCCAAAGCCCAGATGAACACTATAGTCAGTCACCGAAAGCATCTCCAGCTTCACACCAGCACTAGGAGAAGCAAGTGGCAGAGACTGGTGCCTCAAACAGGGAGAAAGGGTAAGTTCCATGGAAAGTGAAAGGTGAGGCAGCTTTCCAACACTGGCTTCCTCTGCTTGCCAAAATACCAATGCCTTGCCCACGCCTCACTCCGACTTCTGTGGAAGATGCGCTTGCTTCCCAGGAGAGTTTACTCTCGCAATGCAGATGTGCTTCACTGAGGCAATCGCGTTCTGTTGCGTAATGCAAACCAGAATTAAACAATATACGCTATTTGGTGCATTTTTAAAATGTAAACCAGAAGTAACTGCGGGGCTCAGTGGCGCTGCCAAGAATGTTAATGCTACGATTTTAGCAGGGAAGAATATACCGTATCCTCCATCCTCCCACAGCTTACTCTTGAGTCGTAATTTTGCTAAATCCTTTTGTACTTGTCAGTAAAATACAAAGTCACAGATCGGTGTGACTTTCATTCTGATCTCCGGTGGCTGGGTATCATCACCTTAGGACCTGCCGCAGCCACACTGGCAGCAGAGGCAGGGCAGCTCTGGGAAGAACCCAGCAGGTGACTGCACCGAGATGCAGAGAGTTGAACCATTCACCTCACGTCCTGCAGAGCTGGGGTCAAAAAATTAAAAATATGTTAAAAAAAAATCCATGAACAGAACCTGCAACCAACCATTTCCAGTTCTCTACATGAGCCTGGAGGAAAAGACACTGCAGATACTGAGGCACTGTCTAGATACAAATATACATACATTTAGATTCTTCTTATAGTTTCCAGGAGTTGCACAATGCCATCCCTTCAGAGGAATACAGGTCTTTTCTAAAATACATTATGCATAACCCAGTTTTCCACAGCGGAAAACTCACCAAGGGAATACTGTTTGCTGATAGCAGAAATGTATCCCCAAATTACAGTAATTTATAGCCTCATTTTCATTGACAAAAGAAATAATATAATTCTCTTCTGACAAATATCAGTACACTGAAAAAGCAATGAATAAATGCCTATAAACAGGTATCAAATAAAGCAACTATCAATCACTGCAACAAAATTTTAATTAAATCATTAAATAAAAAAAAAGACTGAAGTAAAAACAAGCCACATAATCTGAAATCAAACTAAAAAAATCTGTCTATCATGCTAAAGCAGAAAAACACAAATCAGAGCACTAAAATACCGCAATCTGTTAAATGACTGGTCATCTAATTGTTATTCATCAAGCTCCAAGTATGCTAAATGAAGCCAAAAGTAGAGATTCAACAAAGTATTCAGGCATGTGCCAAAGTATACCTGTATTTTAAGAACATTTTGTATGTGACAGCTAGCTTAAAACTCTGGAAGTGTCATGTACAACTCTACAATGATTTCTTTTTAAGAGACAGAAAATACTTAGAAAGCGATCTGTACTGTCCACATTTTAGTATTACAAATCAAATCAGCATTCAGCCTAAGCTGAATACATATTTCTGGAGACACATCAGAAAGAACCCCGAGGATTAGTCCTAACACAAAAGGATGAGGGAGTTGCCTGCTGTCATCCTGCCAATTCTGCAGAACAGAAGAGTTAGCAAATGAGGCATGAAAAGATGTGAGCAAAGAAACTCATACCTGCAAAAAATGCAGCAGTATCAGGTGTGCAAGAAAATGACAGAAAGTAGTATCAGGCCCAATCACAAGAACTGCTGACCAGCTCAAAGTCCTTTTGGCCTCAGCTGGAAACACTTAGCACCCTTAAGGCTAGTTAAACTTATAAGCCGTCCTAATTTAATGCTATAAATTAAATTTGAATATTCAGCACTTAACTTTTTAAGGCTCTGCCCTTCAATCTGAATCAACAGTAAGGCACCAGCACCAGCTAAAGCTCTAGCTACATCAAGAAAACATTCCTCTGTGCTCCCATTTCTATCTGTTGCCATAAAGGATACAGTCCTCTTTTTTTAAATTCCTCATAGTGATAGAAGTATCAACTCTACCTATTTTACTGCTTTATGGAAAGCCCAAAAGCTCCTGCCGGGGGCTTTGAAAAATCTCTCATTAATGCAGCTGGTGGCTTTCAGAGCACAATGACAAAGGGAGACCATTATTTGAGTGTGTGGATGCGTGCCCACACGTGTGCAGGGAAAGTGAGGAAGAAAGAGGCACACGCTCCAGACCGTAACTCTCTGAACCTGAAAACAGCAACAAACCCCACTCAGTGCAGATGGACAGTCATGTTATGAAAATAGACAGTTGACTCAATGCTACCATCTCGAGCAAGGGGAGCTGACAGGTTTCACAGGGCAAAGGCTACCTCTGGGGAAGGCAAAAAGTTGGGGAGGGGAACAAGGAGTTCCTCACCTGCCTGGAGATACCTTAAAAGTCATTTTAATTCATCTGATGCATAAGATTTAAAAAAAAAAAAGAAAAAAAAAAAAAAAGCCAACAACCACAGGGGAAAAAAATTAACTGAAGAACAAAAGGCTTAACTTACTGAACAAGACACCACTTTAAGAGGTTTCCCCACTTTCCCTGCTGTAAAGAGCTTCAGAAAAATTCAGCCACTGATCTACCGCTTTTCTTGACCTTTTTGCTGAAAGACAGCAGAGTAAAAACAGGAAAGAGCTCAAATGATATGCAATAAAGATGCTTCATGTTAGGAAAGTCTTTTGAGTCACTGTTGCAAATTCATTCTGTGTCAGATTTGCCAATATAATGCTTGCTAAAGACTATCTATTAACAGCACCCGCAGCTGAAGCGAGCGCGCTGTCTCTCAGCTGGTGCAGCAGCACTGTACGCATCATACGATGCGGCTGTGTAACACTTACATCTGTTGCTAGCTTTCCACACCCAAAAGCTCACATCGTGTCTCATGATTAATTTATAATGCCCTGGGCTCCAAGGAGATTTGCTCTTCTGATTGTCCTTTTCTTAACAATAACGCAAAGAAACTTGGAAATAAATCTATTGTCTGAGGAACCCCTTCCACTAATTTGTTCTTTGATGGTTTGGTTGATTTGGTGGAGCTACACATCAAGAGTAAAGTGGATCGTAGCTTAATACAGAGTGTGGTTAATCTTCCCTTTGCATAATGCTGGTACACTATGGCCCAAATACCAGAGATTTATTTGATGTGTACATGCTTTCAAGCATTAGTAAACAAGTTGCAGCCCATTATGAAAGAAGAGCAGATCCAACAGCTCTTTATGTACTAGATTGACACTGGCAGTGCAGTGTACTTATATTTGCATGTGCACTAGGCTTTATAATTTTGGAAGCTATTTCACCAAGAAGTATCCTTTTTTTTTTTTTTTTTAAATATGACCACAAATACAGCTGAGATCACTGCCCATGCCCTGATGCAATAGTGTCTGAAACGTGACAGAACTGGCAGGGAGAGGCAGAGTCTTTTTTTCCTCTTTTTCTTTAATTGATTTTATTCCTTGTAACACAGCCAAAAAGAGGAAAAACATATACTAGAGCCTCACAAATGTATAGACACATCAATTCCCATTAAAAAAAAAAGCTTCTCTCACTTCTCATTCTGCCATTGCTTTAAAGGATATGCTACAGAACATGCAGAAGTACTCTACCAAGCATCAGACTTTTTTACTTTTCTAGACCAATCAAATAAATTATTATCCTGCATTCTGTGACTAGAACTGGTTTATTTTGTTGTTCATGTACTAATTAAAACGAATTGGTCCTCTAAAAGCTGGTTGTAAGAGGAAAATGCTCTCTTAAATAATTTTTAACAATGCAGTTTCTAGCCACAGTACAGCGGAAGCACTTCCAACTCACAAAAGTTACTTCCATGTGGCAGCGCTCCCTGGATAAGAGAGCCAGTGTGAGTCTCCAGCAATTTAACACACACCCCTGTACTATTAGGTAGCCATTCTCACAACTTTTTCTACCTAGTAGAAGAAAACATGATCCCACGCTCAGGCACCAGCTTCACAGGACAGTACCTAACTCCTCGCCCTCTCACATACCTATGTGATTTCCAGCAATTCTCCCAGTGTTTACACTACACATGCTGAACCCCCCCACAGGCTACAACTGGACATTGTCAAGCCATTTGCCATCTCTGGCCTGGATTTCATCCTGTTTTGTGCTGAACACGAACTCCAGATGACTCAGGAACAGCTGCCTCTGTTTTTTCCCTCCCCTACAAGAAATGAAGAACCTACAACAGAGTTAGAGAGAGAGCGGGGGCTGGAGGGGGAAAGACCTTTCAGACAGCAATTCAAAAATCTCATCTAAAGAGGTGTAGAAAACCTCCACTCACTCCAGATGAAGCCTCAAATCTTGGTGGCAGCTATCAAATGGACGTAAAAGTATATGCCTGTTAAAGAGGTGCTGTGAGAACAAACAGATCAGTGACTGAGAGGCACCAGGATACCACAAAAAAGTAACACAGTAAGAAGAGAGGATGCCAGTGTTTCAGATAAGCAGTTACAGCCATGTTTACTTAAGCTGTTCTGCTGAGTTGTTCCCATTTCAGGCACAAAACTTTGATTTAAGGAAGGCACTTGCAGTTCTGTCTTCATTTTTTTTTCCCTTCAAAGCATGAAAGAACTTCCTTTTCTCAAAACCAAATTAACAAAGTTTATGTTCAAAATCTCTCAGTCCCAAAAACGTCAAATCTGAACTCTATTAAAAACAGCAGTTAATGCAGCCAAATGCTCCAACAATATATTAAACAGCCTATAATATTTCTAATGCCCTACTGCCTGAAGTCTATGATCTGGAAAACCACCCAAGAGCAACAACTGCTACAGGGAAGACTTATCTCCCTTGGCTATGGCCCTCTGGCACCGCTGGCTTGGCCAGACGAAGAACTCTCCAGCTGTGCTGGGCAGGCACACAGACCGCCTCCCTGGCAGGAGAAAGCCTGAAGCGAAGAGGCAAATTAAAAATGGAAGATGTGCCAAGCTTGTGAGCATGGAGCTACTCTTTCAAACTTAAGGTCCTGCAGTTCTATGCGAGGGTTTATTATCTAATTTTATTGGACCCTCCTTCTCCTAACCTACTGCTTCCCTCAGATCACCTGGGGTTCCTCCCATTCATTCTCATCTGTCAGGCTATAAGGTTTCTCAGATCCCCTTCCCAGTTCAATTACTAATAAACTCCATGGAAAAACTCCCTTGGTGACAGTGGGAACCAAAGTAGGCATTTGCCCTGCGATCAGGTATAGACATTCTGCACACCCAGCAGTACTTCCCCCTGGTTGGCCTAAAGGATGCTTGGGAAAAGCATTTTGATGGAGATCTCACATGTGCAGATCGTGATGGTGGAAAATACAGTTCGTGCTGTCTCTCGACAAAAAGCCATTCTGCATGTTCTTCTCTGTAAGGCGTACGCTTAGGAAAGTAAAAATACCTTTTCTAGTAAGTTATGCAAAGCAGAAACAGCCTCCTGGAAGCTACAACGATACTAATTATACAGTTCACTTGAACTCCAGCAAGGCCTCCTGAGTCCTAGCTGTCCTAGCAGGAAGAACACTGCCGTGCCACGGCGTGTGGGCAAGGCCCACCAAAGCGCCAGGGGAATACAGCTAGGAAAGAAAGCCTGTGCCCACAGGCACAACCTGCTGCTCCTCCTCTGTCGTTCTGCACCACACAACCCACAGGCACGGGACAGGAGCAAGGCCATCCCCATCCAGGCAAGAAACCACTCCCATACATGGTACAACTGCGCTATGCCTCAGACCTTTCTGACCACCAAACCTCCCACTAGAGAGCTTTTTCCGCTCAAGATTAAACAAAGTGAGGATGACTCCGCAGCTCATTCCAAGCTGTCATGCCAGTGGGTCACTGTGAATATGCAACAAAGGAAGAGAGGTGCTGTGAACCAGGCACTGTGCTGAGCTACAAACCAGGCTGAAGTTTCACAACTGATTTCTCCTGTTTCAGGTCCATCTACTAGGGATGCAGTGGGATTTTTAAAAATTCTGTCAGAGACAGTGCAAGAAAGGAAAAATTAAAAAAGAAATATAAATAAAAAAGGGGAAAAAAAAGATTATTTGCATACATCTAAATAATGAAATGAGGGCTTTTTCACTTCCACACTTCAGTATTTCAGAACTGGCCAGGGGACTATTATCATTTACTAAGGTCTGACAAATGGATGGATTCCCACAAACACTGACAGTAACAGTTTATTCCTTTTCATAACGAAAGCTGCAAATATTTTACTCTGAAGGATGATTTTTCCCCGCAAACTCTCAAGTTCTCTAGAAACAGCCATAACTACAACACTGCTCACAGGACATTTGGTGTCTTTACAGAAGATGTACTATATCAAACATTAACTTTTAAATAAATTCACTAAGCTACCCAAGCAGGTAGTGTCTTCAAAGCCACCCAGTTTAATTACTTTATTAGATCAATGGAAAAAACTGGATACCAAAAAGCTGCATATATAGGCAAAGAGAAAAGCAGAGGTATCAATCAACTGAAAATGTACAGGAAAGAAGCAGGAGAAAAGGTGCAAAAATAAGGGGGGGGTGTGTGGGTGGGGAGTAGAATCAGCACACCAGAAAGATAACTTTGTGATCTCACTTCACCTGTAGAAAAGCTGAGCAGGCTTTCCATCTTTCTCCATTTACAAGCACCCTAGGTTTTTACCCAATAAAAGTGATGCCCTCCACGGAGCGGCTGGGTGCCAGCTTGCCTTCCCTGAGTGACTGCTCTTCAGAGGCTGCTTCTCCCTCAACTGGTTCACAGACCACAGTCACTGCTCACTTACTGCCACCACAGAGTAGAAACTAAAACCCACTGTTACACTGCAGACCAAGTAACCAACAACACTTTACAGCAGGCAGCCTGCGGTGCAGACCGTATCGTGTGTCCTTTCCCTGCAGTTATGCACACCTGGTGCAGCGCTGTTGTATCCATGATGCCATCTTGTATCTAGTTACCCCAAAGGGGAAACATTCCTGAAGGATGGAGAATTTTAGGTTATACATCTTATGTAACATTTAGGGTCCATTTAAACAAAGGCCAAGCTTATCAATTAGCTGCTGTAGTATTTTATGGGTACCCTGAAACTTTACTGAAGGCACGCAGGCTTGCAGGCACCCCTCTACATGCCTCATCCCTCTTTCTATCCCAGTCCCCAGCTGTGCTACAGGCATTGGGCACCCACTTGGGATAAACCTGACCCCAAAGCAGCAAGGAGCAGCAGAGAAACCCCTGTGAAGAGCAGCCTCTGCTTTGGTGAGGTGGGAGCACCAAGTACAGCGTGGTCCTGCAAGCAGGGAGGCACCTTGCCACACACCCACATGCCAGCACTCTGGGAAACATGTGGGGCCTGGGACACAGCCAGCCTCCACGCTCAGGGAGTTGCAGGTGGTGGTGTTAGTCTGGGAGTCCCGCATGCAGGGGCGAGCCTAAGGCCCTCCCTGACCTCAGGGGCTTCAAGAGAGGCTTGGAGGCCCTGCCACCAGCATCGACCCCACCTGGGAAAGAGGGACCTCACGGAAAAGCCATGGATATTAATCTGAGGTATAACAGGAGCTCACTGCAAGCACGGTGCATCTCGTTAAAGAGTGGAATGGGAGCAGGAAGCACCCACCCTGCAGCCCTGAGGAAGCCAAATGCCCAAAATGTGGAGGACTTGCTTAAGGCGGGGAACGGACCTAAATGGATCTAAAGCTAGTGGGATGCATACATGTATAATGAACACATTTCTATCTGGCACACTTTATCACACTGAAATCCCACAAGTACCACACAAAAAACTCATCAGCCTCACCAAAACACAACAGCAAAGGGCATGCAGGGGCAGATGAAAATGAAAGACTGGTTGCCCGCCCCCAGGCAGTTTCCTCTCCTTCAACAGCACATAGGTAGGAGAGTCTTCAGCTTCCACTGTTTCAGGCAGAAGATCCTCAGGGACTCCCATAACCCCCTCTCCCTCATCAGCCTCTGAAATGCCCCTCAGGAAGGACAGACATCAACCTACTCTTTCAGGGTCTGAACCCCTACTCCCAAGGGTTCACATCTGCAGTAGGTCTCTATGACTAGAGGGGGAAATAACTTTTTTCTCCTTTTGCAACTGATGCCAGGTGAAGTATCTCCAGATTAAACTAAATTAGGCTGTACCTTCGCGTACTCTCACTTATTCTAAAAGGCAGTGTAATAAACTGCACTCAGGGAGGCCGTGCATTCATCTCCCAGGCTTTGGTACTTCACACATATTAATGAACAAACAATGTTAAGAACAAAGTTGTGGGTCACAGTCCTGACTGTAAGGTTTTGAAATTGCTAGATGGGAAACCCACTCCCCACATGACTAATGATTCAGCTTTAAAAGCATATATTTAATACTTACTTAGTAGAGGGAAGTTGTGGACAGTTACACCTCAGGGTATTTCCAAAAATTACAAGTGTTTTAAAATGCAAATTCACAAATTCTGCAAATTCCGCAGCATATGTAATTTGAATATCTAGTGTGCATCCTGGCCACATACCATACTGCTAGCAAATACCACAGCACAAACAGCTTTTCCAAGACTACATATATCCCCAGTGACACATTAGAACTGAGTTTTAAAGGATAATACAAAGATAAAAGCATGTCGTGTATATGGCACGCTTTGGAGCAGTTACCATATGCTGTCAATAATCTATGGATTAATGGGGCCCTGAAGTACAATAACACATTGGCCACTTACAGCTCCATGGGAGATTATTCTGTTCACCATGAAAATTAGCTGAGGATTAGGCATATGTCACAATTTTTCATTCATATTTTTAACTTGGTCAGCTGTAAGATACTACTGTTGGTGTTTTGGAGGGTTTTTTTAATAATCTTATTCTTTAAGGTTCCGATCCTAATTCTGTTGACTTGCACTAATATCAAGGAAACAGGTTTAGGCACTAAATCAGAAGGTTAAGGTTATCTTAACAGTTTACTCCTGTGTCCCTGAGAGTTGCTATACTATAGCACTAAAGAAAAAAAAAAAAAGGAGAGAAAAAATTCATTTAACCTATTATCCTACCACTGACAGCAGATGCAGCTCATACTTTGGGAAACAGCTGAAGAAATAGAGCAAGTATAGGATGCAAAAAAGGAAAAAAGTAGTTTGCTTCACTGTGATTACTTCCAGTTTGGCCTGTGCTTTTCTGGGTAGTTCAAAATCTAGATGCTTTTCTAAATCTTGCTGTTAGGTTGCTGTGGCAGGTGATTACACAGATCTATTTCACTGCCTGCTCCTATCTTCTAACAGGCCAAAGTCTCCCAAGTATTTTATTTTCTTGGTTTTTATTTAGAACAGAGATCTGAATAGTCAGGTGAATATCTGGCCACAAAAAATGTCATTCACTAGTTACAACCTAACCTAAGGTGTGGGAGATTCACCCTCCACTCTGTGTAGCTCTAGAGGCTCCCCAGTACAACTATCATGATTTGTGCCTGGACAAAATGACCTCAAGACAATAGCATACTGGCATGCTTCCGGGACAGCATTTTCCATCCACTCAGTAGTACCTGCTGTGAATCGCAACACAAACCTCACAGCCCTGGAGAGTACAATCTCTAAGTCTTACTACCCTGTCCAGGTCTCCCTAGTGACAACGAGATCGTCCCTAATGAATTCAACAATTTGGGCAGGCTAAAACGCCGATGGCATCACCCCGGGGTCAGGAGTCTGCCCGATTTGCACACACACAGCAGTAGCGGGAGGGGATTTGCATTTCTTATTAAAAACACTGATGTTTCACCCTTTGGACAGGAATGCTGACAACTGCCAGGGATCTGGGACTCCCTGACGTCCCCCTGTAAAGGGTACCTCTGAAGACTTGTTTCTGTGGAGGTTACCGCCGCTGAGACAGGACAGCACTGCAATGGTTCTGTGACCTGCCCCTTCCTCCTCCTACTTACAGTGGGTAACACACAGCTGAAGGAGCTGCTTACGCTTGGCAAAGGAGAATGGTGCAACTTTGGCACAAAATACATTGCAGCACGTAGGATGATGAGTGTGTGGGTATTGCAGCAGGTAAACTGTACTTTGGTTTTGCCTTTTAATTACATATCTATCTTTCAAAATCGTCTGGTAAGCAGTTTGTGCAGAGAAGACCATTATAGAGTGCAAAGGAATGCTAAACTTGCTCTTGCATTCTGAAGACAAAAGTTACCATTAATCACATCAGAAGAGTCTGAAAGTGCAAGACGTATTTCTGAAGGGAAAAAAAGTCACAAGTACCAAAGTACTTTCAGAAAGGAGGCTGACAAACTTTTTCTTCCTGTCCCCAAAAAAGAAAAACTCCTCTAACTCGCTTGCACATAGCTAAACGGTCAGAATCAAACTGGCACGACCCACACCAGCAGTACAAAGCCAAAAACGCACTTTACACGCTTCTTGATAAGGTATTTTTGAAAGCTACCTACCTACCAGCACTATCACCAGCTAAGCGACTCACCAAATCATTTACACAACAACATCGCTGCCAAAAGTTAATCAAGAGATTTACCAGCAGTGAGGTACCCTCCACAACAACACTGCACACTACACACAACCATTCCTGTTCCTCATCTAGGCCTGGCTTTCACCAGCCTCTCCTGCTAGCGAAGTATCATAGCGACTTTCAGCAGTCTCCATCTTTATTCTGCATCCTCCTCAGGGGAGGTTTGTTAAACTGTTAATGTAAAGAGGCAATGGTCCTTGGGCTCCATCATGTAGTTAGGCTGCAACTTACTGTGTATCTGAAGTGCTGCATTCTCCTTCTGATCTCACCACACATTTTTCTAAGAACCAGGTAAGCCACAGCAAACTTGAAAGCTAGGGATCGTGCACACTCTCATCTGCATACAGATGGGGAAGAGCAAACTTGCTTGTTAAAAATAAAAAAGAGAAAGTCAGATCTACTTTGTGCTTAGGAAAGAAAGGTCCCTCTTATTACAGTAACCCACAGCCCAATCTTGACATTACGGAAGATAACTTGCATCTCAAGCAAGTTGGAGAACAGTAAAGACTATGGATCCACAGGTGTCTTTTCCTGACCACACATATACTCCTGTATTTGTGCGAGCAAATCCAAAACCCTCTGCAGCCCTGTACTGTTAATCTTTCTGAGACTGTTCATCAAATAATATATGGGGGAGGAGAGAGGAAGACAGAAACGACAGAAAAACAGCTTTCTGCTTCCAACTTTACCTGTATGGGGATATTCCCAAAACTGGATATAAACCGTCCAATCCTGAAAGGTAATTCTTCCCCCAGTTTCCTCAAGGCTATTTTTCAACTTACTTAAAAGAACTTAGAAACTTTTCTGCCTTTTCTCTGATCAAAATGCTGCTCTTCCTCCTGCAGTCCTGGCATTCTTTGTGGTAAGACTGTTTCAGTATCAGTATCAATGTTAATATTCAAATGTCAAGTTGGTGACACTACATTTCCTGTGCTATTTAAAGCATTCAGCACAATCATTATCCGTGAAATATTAAACACTAAATTTTTGCTACCTGCTAACAATTTCAGCAGCCCTAGCTGTGACAGAACAGCATGCACACCGGTCACATGCAATTTTACATGGAGATATATTGTTCAGCTTTTCTAGCAGTACTCACACATTTCCCCAAATTGGCTTTTGTTGTTTTTAGCAAAGCTACACATTTACTCTTTTCTGGAGCACAACTGAGCCCTGAATATCAATTGAATTTATAGTATTTAGTGCCACAGGCTTTTGTTCTACATATATTCCCTAACTGATAGCAACTTCAACATACAGTGAACTGCTGAGCTTTTTTTTTTTCTTTAATATTTATGGAATAGTAATTCCTTTATAGTTTATGCTCCTCTTAAAAAAAACCACAACCCTTTCATCTTTGCTCCCCTCTCCCCCCACCCCATCCCACCCCCCCCAACCTCCCCCGTTTCAATACTTAGTTGAGTCTCCATCTTTTGTAATTATCTAAACTGTGGTTACATATCTTTGGCTATAAGGGGTATTTTTATTATAACATGTAGGTGTCTTTAAAAGCAACATACATTAGGAGCCATGGAGCTGAGAACACACTGAACCACCGCTCCTTCCTACTGAGCTGCCAAACTTTCAGAGAAGCTTTCATGTAACAGCTCGAATTGAAAAATAACTAATGCTTATTTCTGTATACAGAAAGGTGCGTGTTAATCAGATAGACACCTTTTTCTCCTTGTCAGAGAACAGCTTCATGAGGTCAAGCCTTCCATTAACAGACAGCATTATAAGCTAGAGCTCAAAACAAAAGAGCCTAAGTGACTCAAGGAAAGTTTTACGTTCAGCATATGGCTTGATCGTGCCATGAAGTACTTCAGGATCATTGTACAGGTCAGTTATTTCCATGGTTCTCCCCTCAAACTAGAGGTTGACTTCAGAACGTGCGTGCATCTTGCAGTCTCAATCAACTTCATTCCAAATTTGAGCCAAAGGGGTCTGATCCTAACCCTCTGAAGTCAACAGGAGGAACGCCAGTGGGAACCGGGCCTAAAACAGCATGTCTACAGTAGTCAACAGCTCTTACATAAATACTTGCTAATATCTCTATACTGACTGGTCATCAACATTTCCATTATAATCCTTGTACTTGGGGATGTCTGCACGTTGGATGCTATCCATACTGCTCTCCAGCCAGCTGAAAGGAATTGTTTTTGAGTGATACAAGGTACCTCCCTCTCCTCTGGAGACCTGCAGACAGCTAACGGAACCCCCATTTTTCACACAAATCATCAGGATCCTACCATCTCAGGCTGAAGCACGCTTTACCTGCTTTGCTACATTGTGCTTTTGCAGGGTCATAAAAGGAAGCTTTGGGTTTGTTTCAGGAAATCAAAAGCTACCAGCTTTTTCATGTGTCATGATGTGAAATCATCAGGGCTAGAAATGCTACAGTGGGGTTTAAACAAACAGCTCATGAATAACGTGCCCTGCAATTCTTCATCATTCTGTTTACACCGCACTGAGAGTTATATATAAAGTAATAAACAGCTAAATCTAGCCTGCCAAAATAAGGTGCCTGCCACAAATGCTTTTTAAAAAAAAAATAGCAGGAGTAATGCTAGCATCACAACCAGTACCCTTCCCACTCCAATCAGCAAAACTGTCCTTGAATTTGATCTCCTGTTGCACCCAGGACGGCGACGTTTGTCTACAGAGCTGCCACACTATGATAGCTGAACTGATTATTCTGAAGTGCTTGAAGTACCTTGAGCACAACAGAAGACACAGGAAAAAAAAAACAAATTTCATTTCACAATATGCAATTCACACTAATGTTAATTAATTCACATTCACAACATAAGCTGAAGCTGTTCAGAAAAACCCACTACAGTATATTCTGGGAACAAGTACTAGGAGCAAAATACAAAACTTGGCATAGTTCATCCAACGTACCAACACAACTTTATACATCTTTCTAAAACGAGCCCAAGACTTCCTTCTCCTTCCTGCTGTTGAAGAGATGCCAGCATTAGGCCCACCAAACTGCTTGATCAAGAATCAGCTCTAGAAGTAGCTCTCCTCCTTTCTGCAGAAATCAGCTGTTAAGGGAGCCAGTATTCACAGTTTTCAGCAGTGACGTAAAGTACAAGTCAAACTGCTTCACGTTGAGAGGTCTGGCAGAAGGAACAGGGTAAACAAACTTTTACAGTAAAATGTGACCATTTCTTCTCTTGCCCTTGAAGGAGTCCCCTGCATCTGCTCATTCATCTTCAGCCCTCCCTGGGCACCTGGAAGCCAAGCCACACAATGGACAAGCATTTGCAAAATGGTTCTACTACCAGCTCCCCACCACCACCCCCCTGAATTTCACCAGTAACACAGCACTAGCCAGGTGAGGTGAACCCTACGTGGAGGCTCATAGCAGGCTCTTTCTCTAGGGCTTCTCAGTATTTTTTCTGGGGTACAAACGCACACAGTTTATACATTTATGTTGACAGGTAAACAGCTTTGTTCTCAGTATTAACCACAATTTCTTTTGAAATCCTGAACCGGAGCGAAGAGATGACCCAGGTCAGTATTCACACATCACACACCACAGCCTCTCTCAAACACAAGTGAAAAAAGCACCCAACAAACAACAAGAAGCGCAGCTACTGAGTAAATCCCACTTACACATGCCACAAAAGCTCTTCATTTTCCACGCCCATCCAAGAACACAAACTATCCAAAGTCTGAGTACCAGCTCCCCACAAAGGACCTCCTAACCTGTCAGAGCATCCCAGCTCCCTGCTGGCTCTGAAACAGGCAGCTGTACGTAACAAAACCACTCTCAACCTGCAACACACTTAGCACCCAGACATCAGCTTCTTTTCCACTGCATACCTACTGCTTCAGGCCTCTCTAACATACACACACAAAAACTTCACTGGGAAGAAGGGAAATCAGTGGCTACAACTGCAATGCGCCGTGTTGCTAGCCAGAGAGGAAGAGCGCACAATCCAATGCTGAGTGACTGCCAGCAAGGAGGAGTCCCAGTTTTAAGGCCTCAAAACCACTTGGAAAGCTGCTGCTGGGATGATTACATCCCTTGTGAAAGGGCAAGGCTTCAGAGCAGCGCACACAGCAGATTAGGCGCACGGCTCCCATGCACAGCCAGCAGAAGCTGCAGATCTGACCCACCACACGTTCTCGGCGCTGTAACGTGCCTCTGAGCTCCAGAGTTATAAAAATAATGGTCGTATCAGTGAAGCTGCAGCGAGCACACGCAACACGTGCTCAGCTCCATCTGAAATGAACTGGTCCGTCAGCAATTTTTAAAAAACAAGGGAAGGATATTGTAAAACTCCCCTAAAAAAAAATAAATAGTAAGGACAGTGTCTCTCTGAAAAAAAGGGACAATTTGGCATTTGCAGTGTGTACAAGATGTCTTCATACACTTTCCTGATTCCTTGCCAGTAACTATTCAAAAAAGACCACTTAACAAGCAAACAGGTCTTCAGCACAACAAATAATAAAAAAGAGAGCAAAGCTTGTGCTATTTAAATATCATGAAACATTCTGCTAATCATGCACAGATGGAAGTACAGACGCTTCTGCCAGACGCCTTGTTCAGAAACTTTGCTCTATTTTTAATTATTTGATGCACAGAGGACCTGTTTGCTGATTAAAAGGGCACTGCCTTTAAAAGGACTCCATCAATATGGAGCCTAGTCTTGTTTCTAATGGAGGATTTAAAAAGTAGTAAATCATACCTCCAAGCTCCCTGCATCAATTCTTATACTCTTATAAGCATGTGATTGGTTTCTTTCAGATGCTTCTCTCACCTTGGGAAACTGCCTACAGAGAGGAAAAGTGAAACTAACTATACTCAAGCTATTGTTAAATACATTGAGTAAATCCATCTGGAAAACCTGTGTTTTGCACTAATATTCTTCAGCTTGTATCTTTCTTCGTGTTACCTGTAAAAAGAAGGGGTATCGATTTTCAGGTAAAAGCATTCTTTTTGACAGTTCTCCTTTCAGCCAAGAGTCTAGTATTTTTGTGAAAATGTATCACCTCCAAAATTAGCAACCAAAATACTTATTAAATTGTGGGGTTTTTTTTAAAATCTACTATGACCACATTGATCATTCCAATAGTCAGCGCTTGGCAACAACACAGCGATACACACAGACACACAAAAAAACCCCTCCCATTTTTGCACCTCATACCTTCTGTGAGCCTCACTCACCCAGTGGTATGGCGCTTCACTCTTGTACTTCTCCACAGCAGTCCAGGGACTCTTCCCTCACTAAAGAGCCTCGCTCAAAATGCATACCATGTTCAATTTCATTTCTTTTTCTGAATGAAGTGCTTTTCAAACACTCTGTTTTGGTTTAGTTTACATTTTATCTTGCAAGTTTTGCAACCTGCTACTACAGAACTTTGCCACTGGAGCAGAGTCACTGTATGGAAACCCAAGGAAAACTGCCCAAGCTGTTCCTTTTGTCCCACCAGTGCAACATGTGAAAACTACATTACATTTTTAAAGCTTACTAACCTTAACGATTTTAAGTGCTGCTATTAACACTGTAAAAGAATCCTCTGATCATCAGGCCGCATGATATGATAATAAAGCTAACACTGACCCCATTATCTTAGGAACAAATGACCCAAAGGGGGTGGCTCCGGCTCATGCTCAGCTACACAAAAAACAACTTTTTTAATACTGTGAGCATGTAATATTATAGGAACATATGCAACTGGTTTGTTAAAAGACCAGCTGACAAGCCTGAAAAGCAAGATGCCTGCTGAAGAGATGCTGCAGCTGGAAGCCAAGGATGACTGGCAGAGAGATGACTGAAAAATCCAATGTTCGGCCAGGGAAATGGGCACCCACAGCAAAGCTGCAGAGAAGAAATAACGGGCTTCTTTTTCCCCATGAGGAGAAGAGGAAGCTGTACGGAGCAAAAGGCTTGTCCAGGCAGATCATCTGGGTTGCAAAGCTCAGAATCCAGCTATGACTAACGAGGAAGGAAGAGAGGTAAGATGAAACAACATTCAAATTTGCAGTTCTGCAGAAAATTACTGAGGTATTGAAACCCTCTGAGCAGAAATTTCTGACAAACAGAAACACGCACACACACACGCACACACACAAAAATCAAGCTGAAGAAAAGGCCAACACACAAAGGATCATGCAGGTAACAAACCCGGCAAGGGAGCCGTACAAGTAGGTCAGATACACAGCAGCAAGAACTGCTGAGCATGGGAAAATCGTGGTAGAGAAGGGGGTGAGGAGAGAAACTAATTGGCCAGCAGTGAAAGATTAAAGTCCAGAAAAGGTTAGAACAGGACAGAAGGATGAAAGAGTAAAATACTGCGTAGTCTAATTCACCAACACATTCACCTGAAGCATGGAAAAAACACCAATGGCACTTTAAGGAACAGTTTTCATTCCCTTGTCACTTGGAGGCAAAGCCAAGCAAATATTCAACTGCTGTGGCACCAACCAAGCAGCCTCTGATCCGCAACAGCTCCAAACCCAGAGGGCCCTGACATCCCCGAGACTCTAGACCAGACCCTGTGCTCTGTCACACCGTATTTACACCCACGTGGCTCCATCCACACCATCCAGCGTACGTAAGGGAGGTGGGAACCATACCCCTCATTCCACCGCTGCCTCTGGCTGAGCGCCTCGCTGCGACGCACGCACAGTTCACGTGAAACAAGATCAGGAGCATAAAAACCTGGTTGCTGCAGCACAGGCTGTGCAGCGCTACTGGTTTCATAGAGACACTCTGGCTGAGCTGTATAAACAGCACCAAACACTGCAGCCAGCCAGCTGACAGCTCAGATGAACGCACTTCATAGCAGAG
Source organism: Hypotaenidia okinawae (assembly GCA_027925045.1). Lineage (NCBI taxonomy): Eukaryota > Metazoa > Chordata > Aves > Gruiformes > Rallidae > Hypotaenidia > Hypotaenidia okinawae. The sequence goes on from BSDF01000002.1 coordinate 68,742,362, forward strand.
CTGCACACGTAGCAGAAGCGTCTCTTAGTTTGCATTTCTTCCATTCCACACAGCCAACGTGACATTCAACAAGTTTGACTCCTTAGGTAACCGGGGCGTACTTGACTGCTGCTGTTTAATGTACTTCATCTGCTTACTATAAACCTTCTACCCACCTCAACGTTCCTTAGGGCCCTTCCTGGCTGTACTCTAACAGATAGCAGTATCTGGGTAGTAGTATCATGTAGCAAACGTCGCACTTCCACTCAGGACTGACACATTTAACTCGCTTGCTACACACTGCATCGCCCCTGAGCTGCAGTCAAAATAAACCGGGGTTGACTAACAACCTGTAGGACATACCCATGCTGGTTTATATCATTCTCATAGCTGAGGACCAGGCACTGGGACCAAGTTATTCTGCTGGCTTGTGCAAAAATGGAACAAAATACAGATTATTTTTTTTTCGGTCCTTCTTAGGTCCTTCCGGTATTGCAGCATCACATATACTTTAAGGGAATATATAATATACTCGTGCACTACCCAAACAAGTACATGGTGCAGTTTTAAACTACAGTTTATTCATCTGCAAGACCCATCACCATCCTCTTTCCCTGTAAAACAGAACGCAGACCTCAAAAAATGTTACAGAGACAGCACTGCCATGTTACTTATCTCCCCACAATTTAAGTAATCAACTATCAAGTTCACAAAGGAAATCAGAAGTGACTTCCAAGACTGTGTCATCAACAACAAAAATACCAAGCTAGATCACAGCAGAGATCCAAGAAAATTTAGCAGGACTGACAAATAGGAAATCTGAAACTCACAGAAGAGACCTAAGCAGTGAGGTGAAGCAGCTTCTCAGTTCTGCAGACTAGGAAATGCAAAAGCAAAGCATTTGCCCAGATCCACCAGTTTATATTTGTCTATTCCATCAGCAAGTGCTGCTCATGGAGGAGTCGTGCTAACAGAGGCCAGAGCAGCTGGTGGGGTAAAAGGGAGAGTGAATCCATAGGAAACAAATCAAAATCTAGGATGTATTAGTTTACCCGTTTGTAATAAAGTAAGGCACTGTTTCATTTGGGTGCCAGGGAGAAAACGGCAGATATCTGCAGGCAAACCTCCACTCCGTATTAATAAGTTGGGGTTTGTTTGTTTAAAACCACATGTTCAAACCTTAAGACATTAGTATGCAATTAGGAACTCATATTGGCTGAAAGATCATGTTCACGACATTCATATGGTAGTAATTTCCTTGCATAACTATTGACAGAAAACATCGGTATCAGTAGGTCTGGGGCCAAACATTTCACTCAGAAGTTCCATCTTAATGGTAAGCAACCCCTGGCCAAGGGAAGAAAATACCCTGGCACAAATCTGTAGCCCTTAGGCACAATCTCTTCTGAAATCATAGGCAATGCTGCCCAAGACAAGTCTCAGTCTCTGGGGAAACGCAGCAAAGCCCAAAGAAGGTGGTGAACTGAGGGAGGTTTGGACAATTCACAGCTGGATGACCACCACTGCAACCTTTCACCCCCGAGCAGGTGGTTGAAGACCAGCTCAAATCACTGTCTAATAACTCTTTGGCTGACTCTGTGAAATGAATCTGACACCAGAGCTCAGGATACAGGTCGGTCCACAACAGCTCTAACGGTTTGTAGAAGGACCTGTTCAGGCACAGCTCCAAGGTGTGTAAGAAAACCTTTCAGATCACAGGTGGAGCTTTCTGCTCATAGTCACACTTTTATTGTCTGATTCTTCTGGAGGACTTCTGGTTTTGGCAATGCCTATACAGCACTACCTGAGATACTGTGAGTCACTAAAAAAATGTACATAGGAAAAAAAATAATTAAGACTTTTTAAAAAAAAAGGTTTAATGACCTTCTGCTGGGTTTTCATTGCTTGTTTTATTGCATTTTATAAAATGCCCTTTGTTTTCTATCTCAGCCTCTTGCATCTTTGCTTTTAAAACATGACACACTGTAGAAAAAAAGTATCCAAAAAGCAAAATGGAACTTATTTTTCTATGAAAAATTAAAAATAATCCAACAAACATACAGATGGAAAGCAATTGTGTTCATATTTGAATTCTGTACTTCAAGCCATCTTTGATCAACTTGATTAATATTCCTCTCAAAAGGTTTTATAGCTGGTGTACTTCATGAACACAATTAAAGTAGATTAATCTGTTCTGAATTGTGTGTTTCATAAAATTACTGCTCCTCTGATTAATTTTACAAAAAACACATGTAACTATGTAGAAATGCATTTTTTCTCATTGATAAAACAAGGTTGTGACACAGCTTCCAGTACTGGCCAAGAGATACCATTGTGAGTATCTAATAAATCAGCAAGCCTGATGATGCAACATCACGTGAGCTAATACACAAAATACTCCACATCTTATTCAAGTAAAATTAAAAATAGCCCAATTCTTGGCTTACAGCACCGGATCAGCTAAAATGCAATTGTTCAGGTATCGGTATCTGTGGGACAACGCCGTCAGCTAGTCCAAGTGACCGCAGCTGATCCACAAACCTCCTTCCTCTTCTGAAGTCAGTAATACAAGTGCAACTAGATTCAATAGCACAGTTTCACACGGTTGAATTTCAGAGATACCGGGTCTGAACAGGAACCATCTAATCCTTGATCTGCAAGAAAGACTCGCTCTGACCTTACCAGGACAGCCATGAGCAGGCTGATGTCACTTTGCCCCATAAATCCCCTCGCCTGGTGCTGTAGCTAAGCACTGCTGAACTCAGGTACCCTCTAGGAACACTGGGATGTTGTAATTAGCAGTGAGGCTTGTAATGCATTCCCCAGCCAGAAACAAGGGTTGCTGTGGCCACTAGAGTAAAAGAATGTGAAAAGGGATTGGGGAAAAAATAAGGACGGGCAGGTAGCAGTAGAGAAAACACAGCGATAATTTAAGCATCTCATATTAAAACACCAGAAACATCACCAGTATTAGCTGAACTGTCAAATATACATCACAACAAAATACTGATCTCTTTTTAAAGAATAATATTTCCTTTAAAATGGATTACTTCAGTGGAGGGGAAAAAATGATACACAGAAGATAACTCTGACACAAGCTTCTACTTCCTAAAGTCTAAATTGTGATAGGTTTTGTTTTGATTTTTGGAGAAATGATTTTTAACATCCTGTTTGCAGTGCAACAGTAATCTAAACCCCTATTTTATTTTTTTGGCAAATTCCACACATCACTCACATTAAGCTTACTGTTAACTGCAAACTGTTAACAAGTCTTAACGTGGTTTCAATGTTCCTACGGCAAAGCTCAAAAACATTTAGAAAACAGTGATATCCCCAGGCCCGCACTGTAGTTTCTGAAGCACAGATTAAGCATGGTATTCTGCTCAACAAGCTCATCACTGTTAAGTAACTCATCAGAAAATAAAGAGGGAATTATCAAATGGGAATTGCCAAGTAATTAGTTCTCTGAAGCAGATGACATACAACTGTTGAAGGGAGGGGCTTCCCTGTTAGTCATATGTCAGAGTAGAGCCTACTAATCTGTAAATAAAAATGCATTACATATGATCAGTGCTATGGGGTTTTAACCACTAGTGGGACATGGAGAATAAACTTGGAACTTCTTTTAGTCAAATGATCCACTAGGATTCTTTATTTTTTTCCCCTCTCACATAAACTGAATTTTCAAACCATTCTGGATCTACTTGCTGTCAGGCTACCTGAGGAAAGCTATGAATACAGCACAGTACCAGGGAGGGGACATGCTCAGAGGCTAAGGATGAGAAGAAATGCATTTACTATCACGTTAATTTGAAAAATCACTCCCTACTCAGCTACTACATGTGGCACTGAAAAGGAACCGCACCAACGAGAAAATACTCACTAGCACAAAACTTCTGAGCACAGTAAAGGAGGATTAAGCCTGCTTTTTGTAATTATCCTTCCCTATTAAATCCTGACTGCCTTTCAAGTAGCTGGCCTCAAAGAACATTAAATTTACAAATTACAAAGGCCTTCACGCGTGGGTACCTGACAAACAAAAATGTGGTAACACTCACAACCACACTCTGAGTGAGAAACACTTCAACATTTGTACTTTTTATAGACTGAAGAGTGTCTTGATACATCCTTAAGTCAGGTTTTCAACTGGTCCCAAAACAGGTTGATCACTGCTAAATAAGGGATCAGAAAATAAAGAAGGAATTAACTAATGCGGGGTTTGCCTCCATTGCGGTATTTCACCACACACTCAAATGCAGACACTGCCACCTGGGCTAACTTTAAACCAAACCTATGCTCCTGGTATCAAGGGCTAGCCCTGAGGCATGGCAAAACCCACAGGCACACCTCTGCCCAACGCACGCAGCCCAGAGTGAGGGCACAAGGAGGGCACATGCAGATGCCAAGGTGCACACACAGAGCTGCACGTGACATCTAGTCATCTCACCACTTTGGCTCTCAGCACATACAAGTTCTCCACTGCCCTAAAACTTAACTCTAACATCCAAAAGCCCACACTTTAAAGTAATGCTAACAGGTTACAGCGCGTGGGACAGCAAGGCTCTTACTCGATCTGCAGATACACCGCTTCAATATAGAAGCCAAATCAAACCTCAGGCCTTGGCTTACATCTCATTATGACTGTGAGCCTTGTGTTTTTATCTCACATAGATCACTAAGCCAAACACCATTTACATTTTTAAACCCTATTACAAAACTTTCGATCAGTCCAACATCTGACCTTCATTTGGTATCAACCAAAGGAACAACAGAGAAAAAAAATGTCAGGTCAGGGCTGAAGGCGTGGGGTAGGGCTGAGGGGACCACAAAGCCTCCATTCTACACACTGGGCCACTTCATTTAGTTTACCTTATAATTAGTCCCTTATAAGCAAAACAAATGCTTTAAGTTAAAGCTCTTTCTAATTACTCTCTAATTATACCTAGATCACAACTCCATTCCACGTGTGCTCTTCACACGTTCAAAATCTCCATCGCTCACCTTCTTTTAGCCCTACAGCCATTGCAGGCCTTCATGAACAGTATGAGAGGGATGAAATAAAACTGGCTGTGACAAAAGGACATCAATATGGCAATCAAAAGGCCACTGTTGGATGCACTAATACAGAGACAGATTAGCTCTTGCATTCGCTGAAAATTATCTTAAAAGGGCAGATTCCTGTCCATTTACAGAGACCAGTTGCCAGAAGTCTGCATAAAGCAGAAATTATGTCTTGCGTAAGAAATAAGCCACATTAGGTAGAGTACAGACATACTTATGGAAAATTAAAGGAAAAAAAAGTTCTTACAAATGGGCTGCGGCTGTAAATTCAACCCGATACTACAATATGATTAACAGATAGCAAGTGACTCGGCAGCGGAAAAAGATTAAAAAGAAGTCTGTAGTTGTTAAGATGTCCAGTGTCTCACGCAAAGTCCTCCACACAATTGCTTAAAGGAAAGCATTGAGTCATTTGACTAGGCAGAAGGAGGCAGCGCACGCTCCGTACAAGTAACAGTAAGTCTATGTTATTTACAGCAGGCTAAAACTAGCTAAAGGCATGATAACAAAGAAAAAAGAAAAGGCATTATCTCTCTATTTATTGATTTACTTTTATTTTTACTAATCCCCATGTCCTTATCAAGGCAAAATGCTTAGCGGGATCTGCAAGAACAGTGCTTGGATGGGAAGGGCAAGCACGCCTGGAGCTCACACACAGCGGCGATGTCACTCCCTGAAGCCACGCAGACTCCTCCCGTGAGTAAAAGCCACAAAGGCACTTGTGAGACCATTAGGCCTCAAGTAAGGTTTCTGAGATCTGATTCTGGATGCATTCAGAGGCATCCTGTGTTCAATCCCTCCGACAGATTGCATGGTAACAACCCAGGCCTGGTTCTGTTACCAAACAGAACAGGGCTGCTGCCACCTTCACCCCAAAACAAATGCAAAAGTCAGAAGGATGATGGGCCACAGTATGCAATGCTCAGTCTCAAGCTGTGAAACCTATCTGTGGCTGCTTGCTGCATGGCACCGGGTCACATTTCTTTCACGTGTTACTACTGTGAGCTCCCGCTTGCTATACATCCAGCAAGAGAGAGAACGTGTGTAAGCAAGGCAGTCCCTACCCCAGTAGCTTTTATTTCCCTTATTGAGCCATAGAGTGGGCACGACTTTGTTCCCTAGAGAAAATGAGAACTAATGAGATCAACAAAAGGATCCCAAACTCAATGACTAAAATGTCCAACAAGAAGAAGAAAACAAATCTGATCTAAGGTCTTCAAATACATGAAGCTGCACCAGCACAGAGGAAAAAAGTGCTTCCATGCCTCTGTATCAGACTTAACTGGGTTATACATTTTAGCCAAAAATGTGTGTTTAACACCTCATATATTCTCTCTCATGCAATTGCTGGAAACACCAGATGCTAAAATATTTGAGGTGACTTAGCAATACATTGTGTATACCACAATATAACTATTCATAGGATGTGACCAACACACTATAAACAATTCTTCTAATTAAGAGATACTAGTAATCACTTCTGCAAATAAATACAGTTTCATACAACCAAAGCTAGTGCTGAGAAAAATTAATAGCTTTGTGGAAATGTTAACATCATAACAAAATCCTTCCTTCTATTCCATCTCACAAGTCCATAGCTGCTACCAATTCAGTTTTCTTCCAGAAGGAAAGATGAAATGTGTCAGGTCATGGGCACTTTGGTGTTTCACTGTCGAGAAATTCTTACTGCTCTAAAGAGAGAGAGTGGTTACGATCCACCCCCACCACTCAAGCTCATTTGCAAACCCTAACAAGGCATGTCTTTGCATGTAACTACTTGCTTAGACAACCTCCCTTTAAAGCACAGCACCCTTCCCCACAGCCAGAATACAAAGTAAATTATGTGCCAAATACTTTTCTGTGACATGCTATATATGTTTAAAAGTTATTCCACGAAGGAAATTTTCTGATCAGCCCCTTACAGAGGCTACAGCAATTAAGTTCTTTGGCTTGTAAACAGGAAAAAAAAATCCCTTGTTTTTTTCTGCAAGTGACCACTACATTTCATTTTCTTTTATTTAAAGACACAATTTTCTTATGACCCTTTATCTTTTTTTTTTCTCTCCCTAAGCATTAGCATTATTGCCAATCCCAAGCAGTCAAAAAAATCATGTAACAGGTCCAAAAAAACCAGGCTGGCTTCATGACAATCAGATTAAGGAAATAAAACAAAAATTTATGTTCTTTTTATTGGCAGTATGATCATTGAGCCTTGAGCCTTGTTGGGTTGGGTTTTTTTCCAAGGCACTCTCTTTACAACCATATGGGAAGGAGAGAGAAGAGAGGGAGAGCAGACTGATGATACATATGCACTAATACGTCCTGTCTGGCTACGGCATTTCAGGCAAAAACAAATCAGAGGAATTGAAAACCTTCCTCAAACCAGAGTAAAAGACACCCAGGCAGTAGTTATGCCAGACAAAGTTTAGTGCACAGGAAGAACTCGGCACACTGGGAAAGTCAAGCAGGCTGCAAGCAAGAACCACTGAAGACATCCATAAAAGCACGTGAAGGGTGTACACGATTTTACGTGTGGCATTTTACCACAAAAATCAAAGCCCGTCAACTTTCCCATTCATACTGTAGTCTTTTGGTAACCGAATATGCTCTGACCCGAGGTGAGCACTCATCTGGAACCCACTGTCCTGTAAGTCACCGAACTGAGTCACAGGAGTTAATGGAATTTTTCTAATCAGGGTTTCTCAAGGACCTCTACTGCCAGGCGAGGGAAGTACAAACATAGCACGGTAGGTAATCACACAGGCACCGGTAAGGTGTCCACGCTGGTCAAAGCCCAGAGCAGACGGTGTACGCTTGTTAGAGGAAATAAAAAGCGTCATATTCTCACCTTATTGGCAGTGCATATCTGTACGGTGCAGACAAAAATGAAGGTGGTCACTGTCCTACGGGGGTCAAGAATAAATTCACAGCTTGTATTGCTTGCCCATCTGGCTTGGCCTTCGATGTGACTGTTGATCCAGGCGTTGAGGAGGTGGAAAGCAAAATAGAAAGAAACGAAAACACAGTTAAGAGTCAATTTACAACATGCTAGGACATCCCAGTGAAGACTGACAGAGACTGCTTTTGCTACTACTCAAGCACAAATAAACTACAGATTTAATCCTGCAGACAGAGCACATGGAGTAGAAAGCAGAGCCCATTTATTCAAACCGAGTGCTCTTTTCCTATATGTGATCTTAATGAGGTGAAGAATCGTAAGCGAGTTGAGATGACTGTCCTGCCAACAGAACATATCTGACTTGAGAGGGGCATCATCTAGAAAAAATAATCGCTGCAACTACTAGTATTAGGTGAAAAATAATCAGCTTTGGGAATACGACATTACCCTGTGTGCTATTTTTGTCCTTAGTGGTAGCATGCTAGAATCCATTCAAATTACTGCAAATTTCCAAATATTATAAACAAAGCAAAATTCTACCAATGTGAATTTTTTTCTATTTCTGTATTTTTGCTCAGTAAAATTACAAAGAGCCAGCATTGAATTTCTGCTGACATCACATATTAAGCAAAATACTTTTTTTTCCCCCCACTTGGAATCTCACCAAATATTTTAATCGCTCTTGGGACAATAAAAGGACTTAGTGGGACCATTTCTCCCTCACTGAGAAGCATTTTTGTTGTTTCAGTTTATGAGCATACTTACTCGTTCCTATTTATGGAAGGATTTACACACATACTTAACTCTAGATAGGTTCTTTAATCAATCCTCATTCAGCAAAACCCTCACTGGGACATGTACTAAAGTAACTTTGCAGACCGGGACCAATGCACACACGTAGATTCACGTGCATTGTACAACCACCTCAGACTGCAGCTTTGAGCAAAAAATACATAAATAAGGCATTACATTCTCAACACATCCACCGAGATCAAAACAGAATTACAGTCACTGATCCAGTTTTGGTCTTTTTGCAAAAGTAAGGAGTCTGCAAAGCTTCTTACATTTTAAAACATTGGTCCTATTTACCAGCTCAGCCAAAACAAGTAAGTAGCTCCAGCTTCTCGATGTAAAGAATGCAAACCACTGAACCAGACCCCAAAATATATTGCCCTTGTCCAAGTCCCTATTTGCTTATTCATCACACTCGAAGAGTCTTGCATAAAAGTAAAATATGAGAGGATGCAGTCGGGGTTTCCAGCTTGCACAGCGCAGGCTACTGAAGTCACTGGAACACAGCACATCACTTCTCTGCACCGAAACCTTTACCTGACCGAAGCCTGTCAGTACTTCTGTTTCCCATGCTAATTATATTTTTATTTGTTCAAGCACGAGTCGGTTACGGCAGTCTCCGAAGAGACCTACAGCTAAATCCGTTATCTGCAGCCCATGAGTTGTACATGCCGTACCTGCACGGCCCCTCCAAAGCAGCCACATCATTCACAAGCCACATGCTTAGCCGAGGCTGTCACACAGCCTGACTTCTCTCAAGTGGCATCAGCGTGAGCTGCCTCACACGCTGGAGTACGTACGCTTGCAGCCAGCCGGTGCTCCAGACCATCTATGCAGTTCTGACACGCATTTCCTTCAGAGCCTGCCATACCTCTTCACTGCGTTTCCCCTTCAATTAGTACGCCACAACAAAAGCAGCACACTCGATGAACAATGACAATGACAATCCCGACTGCCATCTACTAAGATGTGCTGCTAGACTTCAGCAAGGGGGGAAAATTAGGCCTTGATTTTTGTTTTACTAGCTACGTTACTAAAACAATTATGTTTCAATTCCAATGTTTAAATCCTTCGCTGCTTTTCAGGTGACTGCATTTAAGTGTCCATTTTCTTAATTAACAGGAAACTAGGCCACTGGATCTATTACATAAAAATTTTTGTTAAGTGAAATTCCAGGTCTCTCGTAAGCGTCTTTTAAAACAAGACTAGCTTTCTTCTACCTTCCTATACACATTCAATCAGGCCAGAAGGACAAGACAGAAAAGTTGCACTGCATATTTTCAAAAAAGTCTTTTAACTATGTATACATGGCCTTTTCGAAAATAATTACTTTCTAATGCTCTTAGCCACACAGGTAATTTGTCTTACAATAAAATATGCATAAGCAGCACTAAGCACACAAAGGCTCACTCTACAGGAGTCGTCCTACGCCCGATTACTCTCCTCTGTCCAGCCTGTCCTTCCCCTAAGAGACTCTTCTATTTCCAGCCACCTCCTCATCACGGAGGCCCAAAACGGAGACGGTCGTGCCAGGCAGAGGATATTCCCTCCTAACAAGAAGGGCGAGTTAGTCGAGGGACTGAAAAGCTGCACTTCGGGTGCAGGAAACTGCCCGTGAACTCTCTGTCCCCTCACCCCTCTGAGGAGAAACGCCTCTGCTCAGCAGGCGGACTGAGACCTGCAAACTCATCACACCAAACCCGAGGCCACCAAGCTGCCCAGCTCTGTGAGAGAGCTGAACCACCGACAGGCATTTCTCGTTACCTCCTCCAGCTCCCGTGCTTTACCATCACAGCGATTAAAATATCTATTTTACTGAGATATTTCTGGATTGCATTATGTTCCAGCCTGGTACTACAAACGCTGGGGAGCTGTGGGTGCCGGTGATTTCTCATCACTGAGACACGAACTCCTCCGGGCCAAGTTCAATATTAGTGTAAGTGCAGGCAAGATTAGTGACTGGAATAGGGGTGTTAAGTGTCTGCAGAAGTGGTTAACACGGCTCCTTAATCAGGCAAAAATCCTATTTAAGCCCACAGTGCTTTTTGCTGTAAAAAGATACAGAGAAAATAACGGCGATATGTAGCAGATCACTGTCTGAGCTCTGTTACTCTACTACATGCCTGGATTAAGTCCAATAAATGGAGTTATTCTAGATATACACCCATGTAAGTGGCTCACAATGCTGTCCCCTGGAGTCACTCCAGATTTATGACATTAGAACAGAGTGCCAAATTTGGTGCCTTTAAAAAAAATTATACCTACGTTTGGCAAAAACTGGCTCAAAAGAGTGGGGTCCAAATACAGAGAGTGAAGACAAATACATGTTCCTTGGTTAAATGCATTTTTAAGTGTGCAGTTCAAAGCTAATCCAACTGTGTATTTTTTCAAGATATTACAAACTTTGTGGCAGAAAAGGTCTCCTGCTCTGCGGCTATAATACTGTGACAAGCACAAATGCAAAAATAAAAAAATCAACCCCAACACAAAACATGAAATGAGTTATTTACTGATGAGAAAATTGTTTTTAATAGTATATGCTCAGGGGTTTTTAATTAGGAGGAAATGAAGCCGGCTTTCACCTAACACACAAAGGGGCCTAGACCTTGCTAAGAACTATGAAAAGGCTTAACAAACCTGAGTGACAACAGTGATATCAGGTATCACTGGTTTTAATTTTACTGGAAGGTGTGAAGTACGGTATGTAAGTGGAGAGTAACAAGCCCGTGGCCTAAAATACGAATGCCAGGATGGGAACTGTTGCAAACTCACAAACACCGTTACAGCCACCAAACAGTTAAGCCAGCCAGCACACACACACCAAAAAAAAAAAAAAAAAAAAAAGAAAAAATGTTAAAACTCCAAAGAAACTTTTATGCAAGCTTTTATAAGCCCAAAGCATTTTTACCAAGTACCACACCTTTGTTAATTTGCTATGAAGAAACGCAAGGGGAAGCGTGGATTTGGCTAACCTGCTAAACGTGCCATATACCGTCCCATCTGCCTGACGCTCCGGCAAGGCAAAGAAGACCCTTCCTGAGAAGTTCAGCCATTAGGAAACCACCACCAGCATCCTACAATTTTCGGCAAGCCCGAGGCGGCGGCCGTACGGCACCGACACGGCACAGGCAGGGCTATCGGTAGCCCGGTGGGTCGCCAGCCAGCCAGCCAGCCAGCCGAGCGCACACCTGACTGGACGGTGAATACCGTCTGTTACCATGGCAGCCTGATCTAATTACATGACTGATCAGGGCTGGAGTAAGCGCGCTGAAAGCCTACACCGCTGACATGTCGCTACATGATGGGAGAGACAGGCAGGCGAGCGTGGAGGAAAATCTATCGACCTCTGCCTTATGTAAAAAGTGAGGAGATTACAGCCACCCCTTAAAAAATTTAAAAACAATTACAAAAAAAATAGCCGACAAACTGCTGCCCGTAAAACGCCGGGTCGGTTTTACCAACGAATTAGGTGCAATAACGTGCAATTACAACTTACTATTATCTCGCAGCATCGCAAAAAATAACTACGGCGTAATATTTTCCCCGGCCATTCTCAATTTCCCTCTCCCTCATTCATAACCCCTGCTCCGTATCATAAAACCCAACCGTCTCCATCACCCGAACAGAAACAGATTAACGTGAAGCTGGGATTTTCCTTTAGGGGAAGGCTACATTTGAAACTGAAATTAAAAGTCCTTGACTTCTCGGTGTGTCAGCAGAGTAACTCACTACGCCTGACCACATATGACACGCAAAGTAACCATTGCTGCATAAAATACATAACCATGAGCATTAAAGGTTAAAGTGTAACCTGCGTTACAAAATATGAATTTCTTTTCCATATGAAAGGGAAAAGGTCCCCGGCAAAGGTCATCTACCTGCACCCTTGCCGATCCGTACACAGAAAACATTTGTAAGGAGGAAGGTTTTTACAAACCCGGATTTCTTCGTCTGGGCGTTCAGAGGAATGCTTAAAATTTTCTCCCCAATTCTATCTAGAGTTCGGGCTCACGGGGGAAGAGATGCTGCTCGGAGGAGTCCCTATTACACAGCATACGGTAAACAAAATAAAAATAGCCTGTCGCTCTCGTTATCTACACAGTGCATTATATAACGGGCTTCCGACTTGTTTTCTTTTCTATTATTACTCTTCAGTAATTCCTCCTCTTCAATAACATGTAAATCGCTCCCCATTCTGTCATTTTATTATTATCGCTATTACTATTACAGTAGGAGCTAGCGTTTTCCAGCAGGCTTTAATTTAGACTTTAATATTCTCAGGAATTGCACTGACGGATTCGGCACCCACGAAACATACAAGGGGTCATTTATTTTGTTTTCTGCCGGTAAATTACGACGCCTTAGGTAAAAATTAAAAGAAGAACCCAGCAACCCAAAGCCCCGCAACCCCCGTCACCGGCCCGACCCAAGCACACCCCGAGGCGGAAGGGCGGGGGGGGAGGATGGGGGTAGGTGAGCGGCAGGAGGACAGCGGCCGCCGCTGGAGGCGAGCGGAGCCCTGGGGCGGCGGCGGGGAACCCCGGCCCTGCTCCCCGCGGGCGCCTCGGGACGCCGCCGGCCGGACTCCGAGGCCGCGGGCAGGCAGCAGGGCGGGGGCGGCGGCCCCCGGTTCCTCCTCCCCACCCCCTACCCCCTCCTTCTCCTCCTCCGGGCCCTCCCGCCCCGTCCCTCGGCCGGCGCTGACCCTCCCGCCCCCGCTTCCCCGGCCGGCAGTACCGGGTGGCGTCTGCAGCCGGCCTGGGCCCTGAGTGAAGCGGAGCGGGGCTGCTGCCGGGCACATCCCAGCCCCAGCGCCGCCTCCTCCTCCTCCACCGCCGCCGCCTCCTCCTCGCTTCATTCACCCTCCGGCAGCCGCCCAGCCCCGTACTACATACGCCGTGCGGCGGCGACCGGCCCTGCCGGCACCCGGCCCCGCGCTGCGCCCCGCCGGGCCCGCCCGGCGTACACGCACCGCACGGCCCCCCCGCACCGCGCAGCCACACGCGCACACACACACGCACGCCCCGTGTCGACACACGCACGGCACACAGCACACACACCGCACCCCCCGCACACACGCGCAGTCTCACACACCCCGAGGCCGCCGCACCGGGGGCAGCCGCGGCTTGCAAAATGTCCACCGGCCCCGCGGCCACCCACACCCCGCCGGGGCCGGGGAGGGGGTGAAGAGGGGGGAGTGAGCCAAAGCTGTACGACCGGCTCCCTCCGTGGGGCCGCCTCGGCCCCACCGCCCGGCCCCGGCTCCCTACTCCCGCGGCGGGGCGCGCCATGCCCCGCACCCCCGCCTCGTTCCCTCCGCCGGCGCCCTCGGCCATTTCGTGCTGCCACCTCCCCTCTCCCTGCCCGAGGTCGGGCTCGGGCCCGCGGCGGCAGCAGCAGCGCCTGCGGTCCGTGGCGGGCCGGGGGCGGCGGCAGCGAGGCGGGCTGTAGCCCCGCAGCGGGGTGGGCAGTGCGCTCCCCTCTTCTCCCCCCCCCCCCCCGCCCCGTGTTTTTCCAGCTGGAAATCGCCGGCGGTTTGCAGTCTAAACAAGGAAAGAAGCCGGGGTTGGGGAGGAGGGGGAGGCAAAAGCAGAGGAGGAAGAAAAAGGCACTTACTGTAAAGTGTCAGTGGAGGTGGGGTTGGCGGGGGGGTCAGAGAGAGACTCGCACACAAATGTCTTCCTAGCTGATCACGGGGCTTGGGTCTGCTTTTTTGTTTGTTTGGTTTTTTTCCTTCCCCCTGCAGTGACACAGGTCCGGGATGTCTCCACCACTGTAGTAGAAATGATGTCTGCGGTACAGAGCTCGCTCCCTCTCCTCTCTCCAGCATGTAAATGGGTAATAGAAGCCAAATATGGAGCAGTTGGCTGCCTCTGCAACAGCTCAAGGATCCTACTTCATGCAAAAGACGGGGGGGGGGGGAGAGAGAAGGGAGGAGGAGGAGGAGGAGGCAAGGCAACACTCTGGCAGGCGGCCAAGAGAGCCACACAGATTATTGCATACGCACAGCACCGCCGGGCCAAGGCGGCCTTAACCCTTTGCGGGGCCGCCGCACGCTGCCCGGGGCAGGCGGCGACGGGCCCGGGGGGGCGGGGAGGGGGAGGGGAAGGGGGGCTCGCCTAGTCACTTACCTCCTCCTTCCCCCTGTAACACTTCAAAGGCCAGGCTGGCTCTCTACGGCGGGATTAATCCTTGCGCACGCCGCCGTTCCGCCGAAGTCCCCGCGCCGGCGGCAGGCTGCGTCGCGGGGATCTCAAAGCACTTTGCAGGCGGATTGAAATGAGCTGGAGCGGGGGGACCAACCCCAAACCTATATTGTTCAAAGGGGAAGGAAGAGACAGCTAGCAAAGCGTGCTGTCCTTCACAAATGACAGGGAATGCTGGTTTAAAGGATGCATTAAAATCAGTTGCTCAGTCAAGGCTGGTCTGTCTCTCTAAGGGAGGAAATAAAACTGTGCTGGAAGCCAGGGAATGCTCTGAAGCAGCCTCTGTGACAGTCAGAAGAGGGTGATTTTATTTAAGATGCCATATTGCATTTTGCTGTGGAGAACTGCGAAGCGATGTAGAGCAAGAGCCTGCATCCCACTCCCTTTTTCTGAATTAGTTTTATTTATCCGGATCCTTGGCATATGCTTGAGTTGCTTTGTAGAAAGTACCTTCCACTTCATTCAGACCAAAGAGGCTCTGACTCATACCGTCACTGAACTACAAGACAGGCAGGGCTGAACCACGCATGTTTGGGTACTAACTCCCTCTGGATTCCTTAGCACGCATTTCATCAAAGATCCCCTCGCATCTCTCCCAGCTGTACACAGACCGCTGTGAGCCTCTCCCAAACTCCCCCCAGCTAGGGCAACTTACGCTTCCCCGGCGCTTCCAGCGTCAGCTCGTTACTCTCTTACTGCAGAGACCCGTGTCGGGAGAAGTGCCATAAACTGCAGTCATGGGCAAATAACGAGCAGGGATGCAAACCAGAGAAAATATCCTCTTTCTGGACTGGCTTGGACAGATCTTCAAGTCTTAGAAGACAAAACACCAGATTACCAAGCCGGGTACAACTTAGGGAAGCAAAACAAAGCATGGAAGAAATGAATGGGAGGAATACAGCCAAAGGACAGCGGCCTGCTATGATTGCATGCAACCTTGACAGTGGTCTGTTAGGAGACATTCACTCTCTGCTTTGGCATCAGGAAGGGAGGGAGGTACAGCACAGAGAAAGCCCCAAGGACCTTGCAAAAAGATACTGCATAAATACCAAAGGTCGTTATGTACCAGTTCCATGGAACTGGACGCTGTGAGATCACAGGCCTCAGATGGGCCTGCAGCTTGTACCGATTGGCCACGACAGTAGGCTCTAAGATATGAGGTTTCTATCTCCTATGTGTCCGTTCTATACCAGCATTACATGTTAGCATTGAGTCTCAAAAAAATAAAGTACCATAGGACTCAGGCAAAGTAGCCCCTTCCATAAATGACTGTAGCAGTTCACCGTAATTGCTAAAGGACATAATAGTAATGTTGTAAGCTTCAGTGCTCTTGATTTAGGGTTGATGCTATAATTTAGACTAGCTTTTGGAAACAGAAGGATGTCTTTTAACACAGCGCTTTCTGCATCTTTAGTTCAGGTTCACTATGAAATCCAACATCATTTCCCGCTTTTGGAGTGGTCCAGGAACAGAAGCAGCAACAGGCCAAAACGTCTGAACGAACGTGCTGCTTGGCACTATGACTACAGCAGCAAAGGAGAGAGCAAAATTATCTTCACCCAGCTAATGCAAGGTTCATTGATTTAATAAAAGGAACCAAGGGAGAGAGACAGAGACTGGAGATTACTGAACACCAAGTGAAAGCCCCAGGAGAAGCTGCAACCCCATCGTCAGAGTTCAGTTCTGAGTACATGGCATTCTCTTGTCTGCCACCTTTTTTATTCCAGCTGTAGAGAGTGTTACCTCATGAGAAAGGAATCTTTCCTTCTCAAATGTTCACCTTGCCAAGAGGTGTGGCACATGTAGAAAAAGAGAAGCCACATTCATGCTGAAGCAAGCTTTGGGCAACTTTCCCTTTTGCAGCAGACTCGTGTAAGAGGCTTGTGTATTCCTCCACTCTGTGGCTACAGTGTTTGCCACAGGACCCACAATTTTTTGTCATGCTCCAGGCTCTAGGCTTTAAAAGCTTTGTCCATGTTTCTGCTTCAGAGTTGAAAAGAGACCCCTAAAATGTGAGTGCCCTGTCACTCACAGCAATACTGTTTCCCTGAGTCAGCAGGCAGCCTTTACCCATGGCTTTGGGAAGTGCCACCACTGCTGCCAGCCACATCGGGTTCACAAGCCATTCTTCACCACCATCTTGACTTGATATATGTTGGTTGCATTAAAAGATGAGAGATGAGGGGATCGTGCCTCTGTGGATGCTGCCTGACACATGGGATATACAACCACGGCCCATGATGTCTTTGTGCCTCTGCAGCTCCCCCACTGAGGGTATCAGAAATGATGGAAGTGCTGGTGAAGGCAGAGTGGGTGGGAAACAGCACCTGAACATTGTGACCTTTGCTGAACGGATGGGACAGAGGTCTCGTAGTACCTATCAGGATAGTGCAGCCTATTGACCCAGAAGTGCAGAACTAACCCAGACAGGAAGGTCATTTGCTGTGAAAAGCTGATGTGATTTTACCTACCACCGGGATAAATCAGTCAGTGGGAACTGTGAGAGGCAGCTCAGCAGTGAAGTTGTCAGGTCCCACTCAAGGACCTGAATGCACTCTCACAGCAGCTTAGAGCCACTCTAAACCCCACCAGCTTGCCCCCTCCGAGGAGGGCACATAGCAAGGGGTTGTGTACACAAAAGTAGCAGCATACTTCCAAAACAAAACTCTTCTATCACAGACCTTTGTGCCCCTGGGGAGGGAAAGGGAACAGATGTGACAGATGTAGTCAGGTGGCTGCATGCAGCTTGGATGGGGGCTCCGACACCACAATGGTGAGTGGGACACAAGAACCCACCCTGACTCAAGCTTTTTTATTTACTGCTGGTGATGTTCTGAAACTGCTGTGACTCCCAGCTGAATACAGTCTTGATCAAAAGATGCTCATCAATTTGACATGCAAGATGCACACTGCCTAGAAGAAGCTGACTTTCAATCCGCTAGTTGTACCGTATCCTTGACATGGCATGTTTTATACAGTTAATAGTACCTAGCAAAAAACTGGGAGAATAAGAGGCACAAGAAGTTGGATTTATTATTCAAAAACAAAAAAACATTCTTTAATATGTCATACAATGACATTGTTGGTCTCATTACAGCCTCTAGTGGACAGCAGCAATCCGCCTCACAGACCTGTCACACAGCGTGCTAGAATGACAAACCTTACCAAGGAGGAGGCTACTCTGAGGGAGTGAGATGGTAAAAGGGAGCGTGAATATTCCTATCCCCTGGCAAAAAGAGTTTCTGAACGCAATCAAAGGTTTGTTGTCATTGCTTGTAAGGTGCCTGGCTGCACGCTTCAGGTATTAACACTGACTTGTAAATAAACAGAGAACTTCTGCTATTCATTTTGGTTTCAGACAGCTTTCATAAAAACTAAATTCATCTCAAATATTTTTATAACAGAAAATATTGGTTGCCATGTTTTTGGCTTAAGTAAGATGTTTTTATTCCAACTCAGAATCTGCCGACTGTCCAATCCACCTCCTATCTATTTATAGCCCTCTCGCATTCAGATAATTTTTGCTAATGTAGTTATTTTCATTATTATTTCAGACATATGCAGCTGATTTAAGGTATTTTAACAGCTTTGACAAATGAGAAACTGTAATTTGGATTACAGCTGGCTAATTAAGGTGTGCTTTCCTCAGGGAAGTTAAAAATGTACAGGATCTGAACAATAATGTATTTGGCACGTATTCTTTAACTTGAAGCTCCCCTTCTATGAACATCATAAAACATTACTAACATCTTTATTTTTGGGGCATTCACTTCAAAATGAGCTTATCTCCTGTCAGAAGAGGGGTGTTGACGATGTCCCCCAGAAATATGTGCTTGTCTTCAGATGGAAGGAAATTAGACTGGTAGACAGGGAGAGCAATGCTGTCTCTTTAAAGCCACAAGTATCTCATGCAAATTAACATTTAGTGAAATTTAGAGCAATGCATTCATGAAGACTGAGCAAGTATGTAGTACTACACTGTGACTCAAAGAGAAAAATCTTACCATCTAAAAAGCTGAGGTCCTTTACAAGTGAATTCAAAGGAAAGGCAGCCGATGATTTCTTTATTTTACCACACTGTGGCTGGGTATGGCTTGTAGGGGTGCTGAAAAAATTAGTATTCGTCATGCCTTATTGTAAGGGTAATGAGATATTTAGGTAGAAAAAATGTTTACCTTATCATTGTCTTGATTTTTTTTAAAAGAAGCAATCAAGTTCCTCTTTAAATAACAATAGCTTCAATAGCTTGAAAATAACAGTAGGCCCTTAGATGTAGATCTGAAATAAGATGCTTTGTTGTGGTTGTTGCTATTTTTTAAACAGGGAAAGCAGTTCCTCAAGGGATTAAGAAAACTGATGAATCCTCTGCAGTCTTAAAATCAAGACTTCTCTAGGGGTGGTTAACTGGCCTAGGCACCTCTCATGTAATAACTGTAACGACCTGTTGGTAATAACTATTATGAACTGTTAGGTGTTTTATGACCTGGGTTCTTATGTTGCCTGAGGTCTCCATCCATGTCCTGGTCTCCAGGGATCTCCCCTGACACTGCGGTTACCCCTATGGCTGGTGTGAGCAGAAGGTCCAAGCCCAAACAGAAACTAAACTGCCATCTTATTCCTAGCAGTGATCGCTTCACATCGGGGTCAAAGTATGCCAGCGAGCCACAGAGGGGAGGCTCTGCTCTGTGGGAAGTGCTTGGTTTCCAGGGATGTCAAGGCAGCGCTTTTAACAAGGACTAACACCCAACCACAGCTCAAGGAAAAGTCACCAGCCACTTTCTGGAAGAGCTCTCTCAGCTGCTAATGAGGAGCAGTCAGAGGCAACAAACCCTGGTAAGAGACACGTGTTGTCCCTTTAAATCATACCTGGTACAGAGACGTATCTGGGTGTCCACTTGCCAGTTGCTTTTTTCCATCTGCTAAGGGCGTTATTGGTCTAGACAGATTAGATTAGCATCTATCATGTAAACACTTAGGGTTGGGAAATAACTCTTGACCTTCTTAAAGCGTCTTACCCGCATATAAGGCAGTGTGGTTTCTAAAGCTTGCTACTTTCTCTCTGATCGATGCTACACATGTTTTGATAAATGCAGTGAGATTTTGGGGGAGGAGAGCAATGAGCTAGAATGGGCTCCTTACCTGTTTGAGCAGACCTAGGAATTGAAAATGTGGATTTTTGACTCCTAAGTCCTTTAATAGCCCCAACTGAGCTGTTCTGTTGTACTGAATACATCCTTCCTACCTCATGGAAGGTTGGCTTACCAGACCTTTAGAGCCAATGTATGCAGTAAATCTAGGCTCGTGCCTTGGTTTCAAGACAGGGATAACCACAAGTTGCTTTATGTCCAAGAGGAGAATTATTCTGTATCTCTATTTTCACTATACTGTAAAAAAGAAAATGAGTAACTAATACAGTATAAACTAAAAATACAGTAAAGGTTCTGAAATATAGGCAAATATAGACAGAAAATAACTGTTATTTCTTTGTTTTCAAAAGGTTTTGTATGCACAGGAATGGGAACTCTGAACAGTGCATAAGCATCAAGCCAAAATTTAAGCAGGATAATTTTAATATGAAGGAATTGCTGTTGCCT
Organism: Hypotaenidia okinawae; assembly: GCA_027925045.1. Taxonomy (NCBI): domain Eukaryota; kingdom Metazoa; phylum Chordata; class Aves; order Gruiformes; family Rallidae; genus Hypotaenidia; species Hypotaenidia okinawae. The sequence goes on from BSDF01000002.1 coordinate 68,762,893, forward strand.
CTTAGATGTGATCCATAGTCATGGTTGATTGGAAAATCCTCAGACAGAGATGGACTGCAGGCATGACATTGAGTTGCCTGGAGGGTAAAAAGTCCTCAGCCTGGTAAGGCTTTGACCAACAACCAAGGTGAGCATGGTAAACATTTACCTTCTGTCCGATTACAAGCTGAGGGGGTATTTTTCCCATTTCTTCTGCAAGGTCACAGGGAACCCTGAAACTCCATAGTTTAAAAAAAAATACTGTTCTGAGAAAAGTAACAGAAAGCCTGAGGTAGGATACTACTTTAAATCAGAGTTATTTCTGCTTGTGCAGACCATTTTGTAGTGAGACTGGGATCGCTTTCACTTCCTACTGCACAGAGGCAGCATCTTTCTCTCAGAGATTTTCCAGATCGTCATGTTCACTCTTTGCCCTTCAGCATAGGCCTTTCTACTGAAGGCAGTAATTATCCCCATACTGGCTGAAATGCTATAATATTATGTCTCTCTCCTTCATCCTACCCACTTTTTCCATGGGAGAGCTCCCACTTACACCTGTCTTCCTGTTTTGGATCTGCTCTCATAACAGTCTCATATGATATTATTTATTTATACATAAGGTAAAAGATACCTGTTCAAAGTTCTAGAAGCCCTGGTACATAGCAATTACAAGAAAAACACAACCATGTGAAAGCAGTTTTCTCAAAAGGAACTTACTTGGACATCCAGGTACACCAGAAACACCCACCTACTGCAAGAACATCTTCAGCTTCCTCCCAAAGTGTCTCTTGCCACAGAGCCTCTCCAAAATCCTAACATTTAAACCCCTTTGAAGTGTAGGTTCTGTCACAGGAATAAACTTGCTCTTGCATGAATTGTTCTGCCATGGACTCAGGTATAGCTATGTGGAGTGGAGCAGACCAGCTCACGACAAGCTGTTCTACTCAAGAGACGCTAGTTCTGAACATGGACACTCACTACAGATTTTTCAGTTTATATTCTCATTTTCTTTGCACAAAAGGCCATAAGAATGGCCACACAGTGGCCATAGGACAACAGTGGTCATGAGTAGATGCTTTAAGGAGACATAGGCATTACATACTACTTCCTCCACCAACTTTCCAGCCTCCCACTATTTTCAGCTCAAGGGACTTCCTAAACAGGATGTGGTTTCATCATATTTAGTAACCCTCAATGGATTTATCTCCCAAGACTTTTACTGTCTCCCCCTCAGCACATGTAAACTGTAAGTATCTAAAGTCTCCTATATCATGTTGTGCAGGTGGAGTCCCTGATGGAAAAAGAATCACCTCATCCTGCCTGCTGCATTCAATGCTCCCAGCTCTTACACCGACACAGAAAATGGCCGGTTCCTACCCAAACTCTCCATACCATCCAGTCCTTCACAGACTTCTTTCAGCCCCCCTAAATTACCCTTCCTCCAAGCTGGAAAGTGTGTTACACAAACCATCCTGTTAAAGACTTTGCAGCTTCTGTCACAATTCTAACCTGGTTTTGAGTCCCTCTGTCTTGGTTTTAGTCGTGTGACATCCTCAATCCCTCCATTCTTCTGCCTGTAGAACAGGGATAGTAAAAACTATCCTTTTACCTCGTGGAATAGTGGTGACTCAGTGAAGTACAAGTATTATTGCTGTTAAAGCAATACAGAATACTCTGTTTTCCCAAGGCTTAACCAAGGACTCAGAAGAGCAACCATTCCACATATCAAGGACAAGAGAAAACAGTGTTAATATAAACAAAAATAACCCAATGACTCTATCTACATTTTTTTCATACTTGTTAAGGAACACAGGCTGACTAAAACCCTTCCCAGCTCATAAACTATCTCTGTCAACCAACCTACTCTGGTCTTAAGAATCTGAAATGATGGGATATCTCCCACCAATCTCAGGAGATTATTTCACACACTTACATGTATAACAGATCTGAAAACCACAACATGCTACAGAAGTGGGATTACCAGATGGTTTCCCTGCCATTTAATCTGTCTCTCCCCTCTTCTCATTTCTTAGGACATAAATTTTAAGTTACTTCCCTGCCTTATTTAGCCCATCTTCAGCTAGGTGTGTCAACTTGGTGTCTGATTTAAGGTTTACAAGTTACCCTGTTGTTTTAATCATTCCAAATCATATATTTAAAGTTAACTAGGTGCTTGAGGGTATGTCTTCACAAACACGTTACAGTGAGGCAGTCAAGGGTGTGGATTTACAGGACACCGTCAACTCTGCTGTAACTGCACAGATGAACACCCTTTGCGTGCTGGCAAGCAGCAAAGTGGATTAGGCCAGAGAGTCCTAGCCAAGATCAGCACTACCCCCCCATCCACTTTTGCTGCTGTTCTCTGAGTACCGACCACTCCTTTCACCGGTCTGTCCCTAGCAGTAATGCTGTGCCCAGAAGTAAACATGACAAATGCATGTAGAGCATTACCACCTCCCCCACCTCCAAAGTGATCCACGTTCAGCCACAGAGCAAAATCATACTTTGTTTTGTGGGTTGTTTTTTTTTTTCAGTGCACCCCTGTAATCTTGCAAACCAAACCAGTATTTAAGAGTCTTTGTCTCCCTCACTGTGTTATGGCTTCAGCCCTTCTTTAAAGTTTCAATAGTAGGAGATATTCCTTGCAGTCTTCATCGTTTCTCATACACGAGTCCTGTTAATTCCTGAGCCCCTCTGTTTCCCTCTGCTGGTTAAAAATGTATAGCGGGGGGAGCAGTGAGGGTGGGAAACAGCGAGCAATTCTTCAAATAATTCCCATAGTCAAACCATGTGCCCAGTGCGGGGGGAAGTGGGGGTGTGTGGAATGGGGAGGGCAGAGGGCACCAAGATTGCAAGTACTGTATACCAGTGGTTGCTGCCCCAGCGATACTTCTGAGAGCCTGTAGGTATCATTACAACATGTATATACTTTGCGGGGTCCTGTGCAGAGTTTATCAGTTGTGCAGAAATTCCTGCATAGTTTATAATCTGGGCAAGCATCCCAGCCCCCAGTGTTGTCTCTCACTAGAGTCTCTTCGGAGTATCAGAGGTTCCCAGGAATGCTCCCAGAAGCTTTCAGCTCAGTGCGAGTCACTGCCAAGTTGAACAGTTTCTTCGAGTCCCTTGTAGTGATCACCCTGAAAACTGCAGAAGAGGAGCCTGCAGGCTCTGTAAGAGTTCCTAAAAGGCTCAACTCGTACAGGAGTCGTGGTTTGGCCTCCAAAAACACTTATCTGAACGGAGACATGTTTATCTCAACCCGGCACACATTTAAGGTCTCTCCAGTGAGACCACAAAATCTGCGTGATGTAGCTTGAAATGAAAGCCTTCTCACAAAAGTTGTCCCTTTGGTGATTTCCTAAAAGAAAAGTAGTTTTTAATATTCTAATAATCTCTCAGATCCCTAAAAGAGGCTCAACACCCCTTTCTTACTTGAACTAGGTGCTCAAATCGGTTATATGAGGCCAAGTTCCCCCCCCCAGGCAATTTACAATAGAGGCACCCAGGTCATGTAGTCTGCAGTAAATGATGCAGTCAAACACGGACAGAGCTCCCAGGTCAGTTCCCTCCTGAGCAGAGGCTCCGCTTCTGAGACCGGCCGATTTTCCAGAAATAGCAAACGATCAGTGGGGCAAAAAGGCAGATTTCTTCAAAGGTGAAATGACAATGTGTTCTTATTTTAGCCTACCAAAATTGTCATTTCCTGAAAACAAAATGAAAGAAGACATTCCAACAACCACCAACTCCTCTTTATTCTTCTTCTGAAGAAGCAGAACCTGGTATTCCTTACTTCCTGCAGTTTCCAAGGATTCAGCTACCTTCTTATGTGCTGGCATTTTAAATGCTTCTTACTAGCCAAATGTTCATTTGGTTTCTTAAGTTCTGGTCTGCTGCACCCTCTGAATCTGCTACTCCTGTAGTAGCACTTTCCCTTAGCAGCATGCTGTATTCATGTTGTTTACAGTCACCAGTTCCTGGATTCCTTATACTGCTCAAGTCTTCAGTGAACAATGCGATAGAGCATTTACCAGCTTGAAATCTCTGATATTTAGACAATAGACCAGAATTTGTTTTTCATTTGTTTCAGGACTTCAAACTGTTGAATATGTGGCTGCATGATTAAAATCTGGATTGTGAAAATGTACTGACAATATATCTGCCATGCAAATGTTTCACCTATTAATTATTCCACTACTTTACACTATGGCGCTACTATTTTGTTCTGAAATTTATTCCTTTTAAGCTAACCCCAAAGAATTTCACTCTCACCCATCGTGGTTATCAAGCTGTAGTTTGCCAGCACTGGAAGTATTTGTGATATGTAACTCTTCATCTGCTTCTAACAGCTTTTTTCTCACATATGTTGATTAATAGGCCTTCTATATTGATATTCTTGTTGGGAGAACTAGGTCCCTCTCATTGGGAATGCCCACTGGATAATCATCTCCATCACTCAGTAACACTGCTCTTGGTCTCTTGTATAACTCTTGCATAGGGACGCTTGGCATGTAAACACTATCCTTAATCTTCATCTTTTGTTTCAAGGATAAAACAAAACAAAGCAAAACAATAACAAAACCTCCTTTATTTTGCATGCTGGGAGCACATGCCATTAATATTTATTTATTTATTTATTTAAAGTTGGTAAAAGAATTTGCTCTTAGGCTGGGAATGTGACTGCCAAGTTTCCTGCCTGCAATTTGTTATGGCTCAGTAGTAAACTCCTGAAAATAGGAATCTGAAATGGAAATAGTGGCAGGCCTTTTAACTACGCTATAATAAGCAGGGTGTTTTATCCTGCATACTGTATGTCGTTACACAATGGCAGCCTATCATAATGTGCACGGAAAACAAACAGGGTCTCTTTAGATTGCTCTCCTGGCTAAGACCGGGCAGACAGAGGAAGTAAAACAGGCCGAAAAGACAAAAGACTGGAAGGTCAAGAACACCACACCCAGACCTAAGCCCTTCTGTTATGCAGTGGAGCACAGGGATCTTAAGAGAACTTGGGCTTGAATAATTTGGCTTTGATCAGCTTGCCATAAAAAAAGAGGTGCAGTCTGCTAAAGGGGTTAAAGGAGGAGACCTTCCCTTAAGTCTTAAGCTGCAAATGAATGTACCCAGGCTTGCCCTTTTACGCAGAACAAAGCTCCAAAAAGTATCTGTTTCTCACAAATGTTTCTTATCTGCCTGTAATAGTACATTCCATCTAATTCTGTGTGTACATAAGCCACAGCGACAGTAAAGCTGGTTTGCATGCTAGCTTTGAAGCCTCAGCTGAAAAACGTCATGTTTTCAGAGTTGCTGAACACCTGGAGTTCTAAGAACTCGGCTGAGTTCCCCCAGATTTACACTTGTGAAAAAGATCTTTGCAAAAATAAAATACCACTATTGGTTTTTACAAGGTAATTGGCAACCAGGAAAATAACTGAATCGTATGTTTGAACCAGAGTCTCTGGGATTTGAACCCAGCACTTCTGGTTTGTAGCACACATGCTTAAATGCCATATATTGAACTGTCGCAACACGTCTATTTTTACTAATTGAGTTTACTTACTTGTGTTTGGGCACCGTACCAGCTACTCAGCAAGTTCAGGAGATTAATGTAAAAGCCTCACTGCATTTAGAAAGTATAGGCACTCTAGATTTACAGCTGCTTATTGTAAGGGTGGCTCGCTGCTGATCCTGATGTCTTTGAGTAACAGATGGTTTTGTGAGCTGCACTGATAATGAAAATGATATAATTTGCCTCCAAACATTAAAATAAAGCAGACAGAACAAACAAAAAAAAAGCACAATGTGTTCACCTTCTACAAATGGCATACCTGAGTACAGGGCAGGGGGAAAAATAAGCCCAGGCAAAACTGAATGCTATCCATAATCTTGGAAATTCACATGAGGAAAAACTTGCATAAAATAACCCGGCCTGATCTGGACTGTGAAAGCATTGGCCCCTGTAATGTTAGAATTTATAGCTTTAATCTTCTTAAAAGCTGCATGGCTCTTCTCACATGCGGGGAAAACAGATTTGATGTTTCTGAGATTAAAACTACCGAGCTGAACTTTGCTTGTTATTGGCCAGAAGCATTTGGAAACCTAATAAAGCATTCCATTAAAATCTTGGCATTTTAGTAACACAAAAGAAATAGGCTTCTCAAAATGCAAGTCCAAGGCAAAAGGACACATTTGGGGGGGAGGATCGTGGAATTTGGATTTTAACAAAGTTTGCAATGCCTTAAAAATAGATCAAAGGAAACATGAGGTAGAATGGAACAATAAATGCTTGATGTAACCAGCAATGTGCAATTCTTTGTTATTTAAACTTTATTACATTTGAAGACATCTTTTCGTGGTCTTTTAACCATCATACTTTTGTGAGTCTATGAGTAGCTGGAAATACTACAGCACTCATCACTGACTAGCTGTGTGGTCTCTAACAGGTACCATAAGCTCTGGCTTTCTTAAAATTATGAACATCCACATCCACAGCTGAGATCAACATGAGCTGCTAGTATGCTGGGCTTTAGATGATCAGCTTTACTCTAAGGCTAGCTGGGCTACCATTGTAGCCAGGCAGCTCACACTGAACAGTTATGCACCTGAAGTCAGTATATGGTTTGGTTTAATCTATGAGGACGTGACTATTATTTCTGTAGAGAGAGGCATAATACTTGCAAGCAATGGTATGATCTATGAGTTTGAGCTGTGGCACCACTGAACGAGGGTGATGGTCTTGCCAGCAGTGGTAAAACCTGGTATGGTACCATTTGGGAAAACGAGGCGAGAGCTACCTGGTGCCAACTGCACTGCCGAGAGCTCTTGCTTGCCTTCTTCACCAAGGTACAGTAAAAAGGAGCCTCATAAATGACTTTTACTGTGCTCTGCAGGTAAACAAACAGAAATAAAGACTCATAATCAAGCATAAAAGAAGTAAAGCTTCATAACCAACCCTAAATACAACAGGTCTCTTGCTAAGATACACTGAAAGGGTTTGGAGGTTTGTCACAAGGTAAACAGCATTAATTCCAACGAGCTTTGAAATGGTTTGGACCCATCTACTGGCAAAGCCAACCACGGAAGCTATGCTAGAGTTTGCCTCTGCAAGGCCATGTCTCATTCAGACCTTCTAATTACAGGCTACTTGTAAGTTGCGCTAGAGAGGCAGAAAGTATACAGGCTATCTCCAGGAAAGCCTGTGGTAAAAACCCTGGTATGCCTCTAGTGATAATCGGGGGACAGAGACAACTGAATACCTAGAAACAAATTTTAGCCTGGATTTTACCCCATCCAGAGAACCAGAGTGTTGAATCACATCTGGTGTGACTCAGTCCTATGCAGGTAACACAGGCTCATCCCACTGCAGATGACCCCCACAGAGTTCACTTCATGCAACTCCATGTTCCACTCTTTCAAAAGAAATTCAGCTTTACCCAGCTGAACATTGCAGGGTGTTCATAAGCTGCCTGCTAACGTGGCTGGTGGGCTTTTATTTTTTGTGGCGCTAACATATGAAGAGCTATCTACTGTAACAGATGCTCTTTGACAGCGCAAAATAATAGCACTCAGACTTAAACTGTAAATTACAAACAATCCCTCTCTAACTACAAAATGAATACGCAGTATGGGGAGTCTTGTCAACTAAGATATTAGTAAACCAAGTTGAGGAAGACAGATTATTCGCTAAAGTAAGTAAAATTTTATTCAGTTAACACTACTGTCATTACAGCTCTCCTGTCCTTTGCTTTAATTAGTAGATACGAAAGTGAGTAATTATAAGCAACACATGGTAAAATCAGTTATGTGTTTACTTGCTGCGTAAAAGCAACAGAAAGCCTTCCTTTTTATTAATTTCTATCAGTAGAAAAGATGCTGTATAAGTACTTACAACTGGTAAGACGCCTGGCCACATCAAGACAGCCCTTTCCCTATGGATTTCATAATTATGTTTTCCCCACCAAACCACAGACCAGGCTGTGAATTAAAAGTGACCTTGTTGGCCCACTGGTGCAGCTGCCATGTATTTGATTACAAACTTAGTAGTACTAATGTCAAGGAGGGGAGTTACAACACAAGCTGAAAATGAGTTCAAGCGTAGCTTTCTGTACAGCATGTTCCTGGTAACCTGGCTGCAAAAAACACACAATACACAGAGATTATTATTATTTTTTTTTAACCTTGAAACAAATTGCTTTCCTTCTGTCCTCCCTATCTGTTCATGAAATCCCAAACACAAAGATCTCCAGAAGGATGTGCTCTGGGAAAATACTGTAGATGACAAGCTCTGCAGCAACTCTTATGACATGTCAAACCTAAAACTCCTTCAGGAAGGCCAAGGAGGAGTTGTGGGGAACATGGGTAAAGGATGTACACACTGTGTTACATCATACAGTGGTTTCTGCCCCATAAAAGCAGTGTCTCAGTAATTCCTGAACCTCATGGTAGGAGTGGTGAGTGCAAAGCTGGCCTTACGAAATGCATGCAGCTGCATGAGGGGTAAAATGAGTTAGCAGTTCTTTATTCTCTTCAGCATGCACTGGGAGACATTTCTGTGTCGCTCAGCTCAAGATCAAGCTTGCAAGGCCTGATTCTTAGGCTTTGGGAGAAACAAGCATGCTCAAGAATAGACTCTGGCATCTGTCTGGAGGCAGGATTTAATATCCTTGTATTTCACAGGCAGGAGTCTCAAACCCCTCTGCATGACAAATGCAGCCAGGTTTGAACCCATGCATTTGCATGGCCTGTATCTCCTTCAGTACCTGGTGCTAGATCCCAAATGCCAGAGTTGAACCAAAGGGACGCATGGGCAAAGCTGCCTTACCTAGGTCTTGACTGTATGCATTAAGGAAGCTGGGCTGACCAAGCTTCTCTCCTCCAAGAGAGGCTCTTGGCTCCTCCTTCTTCCTCCTTCCCAGATTAAGTCATGCAGGAGGCACCAGCCCCATCACCTTTGCCAGCACTAGTTCGGGGCAAGCCCAGAGCCATCATTTGGGTGCTCAAAGAACTCCATAGCATCAAAAGACTTAGCTGAGGAGATGCCAACGGCCAGGGCCTGCCCTCCAGAGCCTGACCAAAGGGTGTACACACACACACACTGAGGAAAAAGGCTTCCTCCTTTGCACTGAGCTAGCTCCATGGAACTTTCTGATTCTCCTAGAGATCCAGGGCAACTGTGTGTGAGCTACAAGGAAACCAGCAGACCAGTTAGCATGTGAGGGGACCCGGTGGGCTCAGTCAAGATTGCTGCAGGTAACACTGTGAAAGGACTTGCTTTCCCTGGCCCCCCAGGGCACAAGCCTCCGTCCTGGGATCCAACCCAGCTGCAGGTCTGGTACTGGAAAAGTTCCCTCCGTCCCCAATCATTAGAGCTGACAAGTGAAATGAACCCATTAGTCTTGTTGTAATGCACATGGCAAAACCACCATGCAAACCCAGCACACCGGGCAGCCTCTACCCATGGTGCAAGCTAAACTCAGAACAGCAGAAGGGTCATAAAGTGAGGATTAAAGTTCAACAAGGAAGCAGATAATGAAGAAGCCTACCCTGACTATGCCCTATTCTAGCCAGCATGATGTGATCTTCTAATTTTAGAACCGCTGAAAATTTTTCCCAGACCAGAAGTTGACAAGAGGCTGAGCAACGCCAGTGTCATTAAATCCTTGTTTTCAGGCGCAGTGTTGTCTCCACACTGCAAGAAGTTGTTTCAGCATGTGAAATTTTACAGGAAGGCACACACTGTCGGTGGATGCCCATACAGGGAGCTATGTAATATGTTGAAACCATCTGGCATTTTGCGGTTTTGCAGTATCAGTCAGACGCACTGTCTGGAAACACAGGGCTCAAACCCAGAGTCCTTGATTCAGGTCAGATACCTACAGATGCCTGTGGATCTTTGGCTGGCCGGAGTGCTGCAGAATAAAGCACTTAATTAGGCGACTGAAGTTTATGATGGATTTCAAGGCCGGCCGAGCTAGAAGCCTATTACTGCTTAGGAAGTTTTAGTAAATGTAATTATTATGGCACGTTTGATATAATACACAGTCTACATGAAATGCTCCCAAATATCATTTTAAAGACTCATTCTGTTGCTGTTATGCTTTTGTACCTTCCGACTAAGGAATCATCCAGATGATGATGTGAAGCTCACTGAAAACTACCACTAAAATTAATAGAGCATAGTTACAGAAGAGTATTTTGTATAGAATTACCTTCGCTGGAGTGTGAACAATGCTGCTGAAAGCAGGCTCTGGGTTACATTACTCCTGTAATCCAAATTTTTTTAACCAGCTGATGTCACTAGGGAGATTTGAAGCCTTTATAATTACCGCTCAAGGCCTGGAGGAAGAGGGGGGAGAGGAAAGACAATGAAATTATGTTTCATATGTTGATTCAGAGAGTAACCTGCAGTGGCCTGTTAACTTGTTTCATCTATCAGGAAAAGCAAATTAATTCTGTATCCAGTTGGTTTTATGAGTGGCAGCTCAATTTGCTTTCCCAGTTAAACAGGGAAGAAAGTGGCCTTTTGTCACAAACAATTGCTTCCTGCAACGCGGCAGAATAAGACGTAAAATAGGCAAAGAGCTTTGGGTACAGCTTCCAACGTCCTACTAAGAAGTAAAATTTCTTTCTTTCATCTTCCCTCAGAGAAGGAATTCAGGTTATGCTCTGCACTAAATTAAAGTGTTCTGCTCAGTTATGTACATGTACAGCTTTGAAAACTGTTCCTGCTTCTAGGTCAAGGGCTCTCCCTGTGGCCGGGTGCCAGCTTTATCCCTGGACTCCCATAATCCCTTGAAATAAATCAACTTTCCATTGAAACCCTCTGCCAGTTCCACTTCAGACTAAAATGTGCTGTCTGTAGCATGATGCTCTTTTGTACTTTTGTGGAAACAAAAAAAAAAAAAAACCAACCCAAAAAAGAGAAGAGAAACAATGTGGTCATTGTATACGGGATACGGTTCGACGTAACCCACGATGTGTATTTTAAAGGCTATCTTTGTATGTTGCCCTAACCCCAGATTTCAGTGTTTATTATTAGAACTAAGAAAAATACCTTTGACCGAAGGAATAATTTGACTTGTTGAAAAGGATCCCAGCTTGTGTGCATGCGTGCGTGTGCATCCCATTACTACGCTGCTCACGTGGGCCGAAGTGTGTAGATGCATTATACTACTTCCCAGCCTGGACAGATGAAGCCCTCAGATATCCCTCCCCCCGCCCGCCCTTTCCTCTTCCCCTCTCTCCTTCCCCCCAACCCCCCCAAATATCGATTTTCTTCTCTGTGTGTTATAAATGAACCTGAATACATTCACACGTTCCTGTGGAAGACTAAAAGCTGTCACTTCATTTCTGGGAACCAGGCGGCTTTAAACTCAGCTGCAAGAAAGCCCAGATGCTACTACATCTCCAGGGGAAACTTATCTATTCAGAAAGGGGTAAAACTTCTGAACAATAACAACAAAATGTGTCTTAGAGATGCTGCTGCCGTCCTCCTCGTGGTGCTGAGGTCAGTACTTTGGAGAGTGGGTGCCAGTCAGAAACTGCAGCACTCTCCTCAGAAGACTGACATTTCTGAAAAGCTCTGCTTCTCCCCAAATCTCAGTAACTTTAAATGGTCTGCCAGTTAAATCAGAACAGCCTGGTATAAAGCCTCCAATTTTCTGACAACCTTTATATTCTCTTGGCTCCCACAAGGCCCTAAAGCTGATCGTGTATAATCCTGAACTGCATGTAAAATAAATATGAAAACCTGTCATGATTTCACAGTTTTCCAAAGGATATTTCACTAAATAAAAAGAGCTGTATTTTTGGCACGCAAACACTCCATATAAAAATCACAGTTAGTTCTTTAAAATAAAGTTACACAATGCGGTGCCAGACTCTGCCCTCCAAAGTTCCCCCCTGAGCACTGGGGAGCAGCCAGCTACATCCCTATGAGCCGTCCAGCCCTGAAACCCACGTGCTCTTTTCCCCTGCACAGCTGCTGTGCAAGTCAGGGCAATGACATCAGCCTGAGCCAGACCCCAGCCCCTGAGGGTCCCTCTAGCATGGGAGCAGAGAGACAGTACCCAGGTCTCACCAGAGCTGGGATGCAAGTCCATGGTGACCAGATGAATCCAGCGCTGGCAACTGCTTCCATGCTTGTGGTGCAGATATGGCCTGAGCAAACCACATCCCAGAGCTCACCCAACCTTCATGCCCTTCAATTCCGTTGCCTAAGAAAATAACAACTGTTTGCAGAAACCTCTTCCAGCTAAGCCTGTGTTATTAGCTAGCTGCGTTAACTGTGTGTCAAGGCATGGGCTATAAGCTGGAGTGTCCACAGGACTCAAGCATGGAAATGAATTTAAACCACTGACAAACTGGAGCTGATTTCAGGCGCCACTGGCTTTTCAGGCCTCAAAAGGATCTGCAGGTCCCGAGTGTAGCTACAAGACCACAGACAGTAGGTCTAGAAAAGTAGGGCCCAAGCACAGCAACCTGGACAACAGAGGCAAAGGCCCGTTTTGACCGAGGCTGTGCCCAGGTTAATGAAGTATCTATTCCTCACCTGGCAGAAAATCTAAAAGACTAGTCCTGCAAGTCTTGGGGTAGCTCACAGTGAAAATCACCTCACGCTTTGGTAACATTTCACAGTTTGGGTGGTTGGAAAGGAGAAAATGGAGGCAAGGCAAGGAAATTCAAACAGGGGGAACCTGCGTTGTCAGCCACATCACTTGCCGTTTTGTCTGCAGAGATCTTCTATCCAAGGCATCTTGCAGGCTTTTAATGTTACACACCTGCCTCTCCTATATGCTCCTCCTGGAACAGGGTACAAGCAACTGCACTCTATAAGCCCCAGAGTAAGCTATACTGGGCTTTAATTTTAAATCAGACTGAGTGAAACTATCTGGTTTTTCCCTAAAAGCCCTCAGTGGACAGTTTCTTCAGTTAGCTTCACTACCTTCAGGCCTTCCCTGTAAGTGAGGAGTGCAGCTGAACCCAAAAATTCAAAGCAAAACTCAGCTGAAACTATTATGTTTCATCTGGTTACATGTCAAAACCTCAAACCTCATGTACACAGGGCTCAAATTATAAACTCATCAGGCTCAAACCCAGGGCTGGACCCAGGTTTGCCCAGAGAGCCCGTGAATCTTTTAGAGAAGCTGATCCAAGTTTCAAGTTCATAATGAATCGCAAACCCAAAGTGGCCTGGGGCAGGGGGGTACTTTTCCAAGGTTAAACAGTTGAGTTAGCTCCCCTTCTAAGAAAAGAACCGCAGCTCTGGCCACTTCACACACTTTGCTACCAACAGAGGTGGAAACTCCGCTTGAACTTCACTCTGTACAGCTTTCACCAAACCACTCAAAAGAACCACTTTTTTTGCCTGTTAATTGTTTTAATAAGTCACATGGCGATGAATGACTAAAAGCTACATCATCCCTCTTAAGGATTCAGCTGTGGAAAAAGCATCCATTTAGCTGCAGGGTAGTTGTTACTGCATATTTGATTTTTGCTACACAATGCACACCCTGTTTATTGAAACGCTGACATGCTGCTTTGGGTGAAATCATCATCACTTACAGGTGTGATGAAGGTAAAAGAATGAGCTCAGATCCACATATCTAGACCCCAAATGAGCCCCACCCATTTATCTGGATTGCCACTACACTGTCAGATGTTGGCTAATGCCCTTCTGGATATTTTTTTTTAACGCTACCTAAAAATCTGCATCTAAAACACATGAAAATAAGATACCCAAGTGAGAAGACACGATTACAGTTAGAATTCCTGCCCCTCCTGGTGACTGCTGGCGGGCATGGCACAAGACTCACTGGGGAGCACCGGGATGATTTCCAGTTCATGGCATAACATAATGTAGCCCCTTTTGAATCTAGAGGATCATGCAATGGTCACTTATTTACTCAGGTCATACCAAAAATACCAAAACTTTAATCTTTCAGGCTTTCAGCAAGTTGTTGTTACAGGATCTGAGATATGAAATACCATCAGGACTAAGGATTGCTACACAGTGGTTTTGAACAGTTCCTGCTGTCTGTCACCTGGAAGGGCATTAAGGAGCTCTGGCACCGTATCAAGAGTTCTCCACCAATAGCTGAAGCTGCTTCTACAAGATGGAATGAAGATGAGGGGGGTGAGCATTCAAGGACCGAGTCTATTTAAGGTACTGAAAACATTTTTGTGGGGTGAAGGGTCAGCATTTGAAAAGTAAGGCATGGCTTATACACACACAGCAGAAAAAGTGAGGTTCTGATGCATACCTTTTCCCCATTCAGGTTAATTAGGACTTTTCTGTACTCCCAGCTGGTTTTGCTTGCAGGCAAATTTCTTCTGAGCTCAGCAGCCAGGACTGTATCTAGGGCTAAGCTTTCCCACCATATCGCTCCAATATGAAAAGAATTTCTCTGGCTTCCTGTTAAACCGTGTGCTGATTACAAAATTCCTTTGCTTATTTAGGGCCAGATTCAATAAAAGCTCTGTCCAGCTTCCGCATCATGGAAGGCCACAAAAGCCCCGAAATGTTTTGGTTTTGAAGCCTGTGTGGGCTTCCATGGCTTGGATGCTGGGTAACTATTCCAGTGAATATGGTCCTCATAAAACCTTCTCAAGGTCTCACTCCATATGGACCTAGTGATTTCTCTTTATTCTCTCCAGTGTGGATTACAACCCACTTCAGAGAACCTCTGATTTGTGCCTCTAGCTACAAGCTAAATCCTAGAGGAATAGGTCCTTTTCATATCAGGTCACATCCTCTGCAGAACGCTGACAGAGAAATTAGTGTTTCTGAAAAGAAAGCGCCACTTACACAAATCTGGTATGTTTTGCATGGAAAGGCTTTATATGAATATAAGCGAATGGTAAAATCAAAAAGGAAATTCAATAAACTACTCATTATCTATATTCATATGACTAAGCTACACATGGAACGTAGCTTTTATCCTCCATAAAAAATGTACAGATGTTCTATAGAAAACTGTATGAACAAACTTTAACCTCACGACTGCTATTATTTTGTAATAAAAGGCTTACAGCATAATGTGAGCTTTTTTTAGAATGTAAGTTCCATGTGAGTAGTGTGTTGTTAATTTAATAAATGCAATGCACCAGGAAGAAGTCTGCACAGAATCTCAAAGAGAGAGAATCACAGTGCTGCAGACAGGAGATTTGTGGCATGGATTACATTTGTTTCAGCACTCGGCACAAAATTCATTGACCAGGATTCCATTGCCACAGGGCAGCGGAATCAGCTACAGACGTTTTCACATGCCTTGGCATGAGGATTTTGCTGCAGCGTTCCCGCTACCGTGCCTGGGAATCATGTGGTTAAGTCACCTTGCACTGCACTGAAAATTTACCTCTCGCTGTCAAGTGCATATGAATGAGCTTCTTTTTTTGGGAACAGCAAAAGGAAAAAAAAAAAAGGATCCTCTGAATAAACTTTTTAATTTCTTCTGCTGAACCATCTTTCAGGTAGCAGGTGTGAATGCTTTCGCCAAACTTGAAGACTGCAAATGCGGCGCCTGTTTTGCTGGCACCACGAACAAACTAAAGCGGGGAAGCAGAGCAGACATCCAGTTTCATCCACACAGTCTCCCTTTCCTGGTGCCTGAGCCCTCTCCTCTGCAGCACCTGCCAGTCAGAACACCTATCCTGTATTTCTCCAAGGAGCCAGTTCACTGTCTCATCTCCAAATGCATTGGTGAAGTAATTTATGACTCCCATTATTATAATCGCTTAGCAGCTCCCAAGCATGTAAAAATAGCAACAATAATCTCTCCCACTTTTCCTTCCCTAACACCCCATAGGAGAAGGAGCTTGATTAATTCTGTAGGGGTTACACACGCACTTGTGTGTTTCTATAACTTACGGAGGGAGTTTGACATTTTCTGAGAGCAGTGATGTCTACAGACATCTTACTCATTGCAGAAATACATCTCCTCAGCCTAGATAGAGCTTCTGGGAAAGTCCAGTGTCCAGAAGCTTCCTTCTATGACTTGACAGTTTCACTGCTGCTGTGAAATGCACTTGCATGCAATCGTGATCATAAAGGAAGGCCCCATCTCAGAAAGGGTGAAGGCCATTTTCTTGGAAGCCTTCCAGGATCAAACTAGAAAGCCTACCCCAGGACTCCATGCAATGAAACAGAACTTCCATGCATAGCAGAGAGGAAAAAAATGGGGAGATATTTATGAACAACGAGCCTATGGCAACGTGTGTGCAGTAAACTGGCAGACTGCTCCCATTCGTTCCAGATTTCTGAGCATGTGATTTCAAAAGCAGTTATCGTTTTATGTGGACCATCGTGGCTGCACTGCACCCAACAGAGTGAAGACAACAGTCTGGTCCCTGTGAAACAGAGATGGAACTCTCTAATTTCCATGCATATTCAGTGCACAAGTACTTCTAAAGCCCCAAAGCTCACAGAGGTGCAACAGACAGCAAAGGCCCTCAGTACCTGCAAGAGCTACGGAGGGAAGAATTTCCAGGTTTTCCTCTGCTTCTAGAGTCGGCATCTAGGCCTAAACTCCTAGAAAAATTTTTATTAGTTTCTCTAAAGGTATAATTTCAAATCCCTTTTAGTTAAATGGGTGTAGAAGACAGAGACGACATTCTCATATTTCAGTATTAAACCATGTCTGGTTTGGTTTAAGCTTAAAACTCTTTAGGAGCTGATCTGGTATTTGCAAGTAAGATGGCTTTAAGCTAGCAGAGTCAATTTGGTTTACATGTGATTTTAAAGAACCCTGATGCAGCTATTTAATAGAACTGAGATCTTGAGACTTGTCAGGTTCACTTCTGGCCATTTGCTCTGCAGTGCAATGCCGGCTTCGGGAAGGCACTAAGATAATTAGGGGAAGGCAGTAATCAGGCTTGCAGTAAAGAAAATGAAAACCTAGATAACATCTACAGAAAAGCAGGCACTTTAACTCACCATGTTATCTCCCCAGCTCTCCAGCGGTTTCACATGTGTATGGAAGAAACCTTGTCCGCTTCCAGGGATGAGGACACAGGAAACAACCGCTGCTTGTGACTCCTCTGGCTCCACCCTAGGAGAAGGAACAGAATGATTTCATGGAGCTTCCACTGGTAGGCACAGCTTCTCTATGCTGGTTAGCAGTGTTCGGTGATCAACAGTGTCAAGTATCAAGAGTGATACAACAAAATAATTATGCGCTACGATTTTTCACTAGCCAAAGTTACAAGGACGGTCTGAGTACCCTGTGCTACCCTGAAACCTCAGTGACCGGCATCAAGTTACTGGCTGCCTCACAGCTGATGTTAGAGATTAATTTTTGTCAACCTGGTAAGCAGAGGACAGTTAAGGTTTGGGTGGTTGCTTGTAGGATCTTGCTTTTTGAAAGACAGATCCATGAATGAATCTTACCACACCACACCTTAGCTATGACGGAAGAGTCAAATCAAAAGGGAGACCATAACCTCCTTTCTAAAACCATAGGAAACTCAAAAGACAAAAGAAACCTTGGGTTGGCCTGCTTTGCGCTGCTCCAACCGTGTTCCCTTTTTGCAATCAGCTCATTCAACAGACTGGCTGGTTGCCTAGAGAGCAAAGCCCCATGAGCTGATCCATCATACATTTCAGTCAGACTAACAAGACTTAGCAGGGGTGCGAAGGATTTGCCTCCTCCCTGTATCAGTGACCATTTCTTCCTTAGCAATCAGCAGGAAAAACATCTTGAGGAGAAATTTTTTCCTGGGCAGTGGATGCTCCCATCTGCAGTGACCTGGATCTGCATATGTACGCTCCTGAGATCCCTTGTCCTTCACCAGCCCGCTAACAGGGACCAGAACTGAGCCCTCATCTTTGATTCCACTTTCCCCTGGCTGCCATCACACCTCACACAGTTACAGGGAGTGATGCGAGTAACAAGTGCACTACACATTTTCTGGAGTCCTGCCCCCACCTTTCAGGTGAGAAGCACTGCCACATCGCCCAGAAAGCTCCACACATGCTATTAAAAGAAAACAAATACCACTAAAAACAACCCAGTGCCTTCGACGCTAGAAGTAACTCATGGGCAAACTATTCATCTATTAACATTTTTCATTAAAACCATCACTCCCAGCTGAGATTTACGAAAGACCTTGCCAGGCCAAAATGTCAGCCTGGTTACGGTATTTATTATTACAACTGTCAGGCCAGAAGGGCTTGCTGCAGAGGATCCAGCAGGCGTGCTCAGGCAGAAGCTTCTGCCTACGGGCCAGCAGCTTCATGAACAGGACTGGCAAACGTCAGATGTCAAGTTCTTGTTTCGGGTCCTGCCCCCTTCCCCCTTTGACCGCCACGGATCATTTTAGACATTCAGCACCCAGCAAAGACCACATCAGGCAGAGTAAGCATCAGTGTTGTCCTGCTTTTAGAGCTGGTAAAGGCCTTTGTCTCAGCTTTCCCTATTTTTAAACCACTATAGCATGGCTTCCAGGGCTCGTGACTGTCTATCAGCAGCGGAGGGACAAGCTGGAGGATGAGGTGTAC
The DNA here is from genome assembly GCA_027925045.1 of Hypotaenidia okinawae. Taxonomy (NCBI): domain Eukaryota; kingdom Metazoa; phylum Chordata; class Aves; order Gruiformes; family Rallidae; genus Hypotaenidia; species Hypotaenidia okinawae. The sequence goes on from BSDF01000002.1 coordinate 68,781,365, forward strand.
TTTCCTCAAGGTGGTGGCTGCTCCCCATAGCCATGTGCTTCAGGAGAGGTGGCTGAGGGCATCTGTAAGCTGCAGGTCTGTGCTCAGGAGTCACCAGCCGGTCCTGGTGCAAAGAGAGGCTTGCACTTGGGTTTCATAATGGAGTTCATGGAAGTCAGTGGAAATTGAACTGCAGCCAAGGTGGAGAGCCATGTAGAACAGATGTCTTTACAGAGGATAAAACAAACAAAAAGAAATACTCAGAGTCCGAGCTGGAACTCTTGGCCCATGCTAAATCTGCAAAAAGCCCCAAAGTGCTCTAGAGGGAGGTCGTCCGACACACTTAAATTCCACATGTATAAAGTAAAACACATTTGCATTGCTAATTTAATAAAGGACTTCTTGACCCAAAGTCAAATACTAGCACAAGTCTTCTGCATGGAAAAGCTCTGATAAGCACGCTACTTAACTCTCTCTTCGAACGCTCAGTAACGCTCCTTTTCAAAAGTACATATGCTTTTCCTAGTGTCTGATGCTAATTATCTTATCAGATAACAGGCAGCCCTGTGCTGAGTAGGTATGTAATATATTAGCCTTGGGGGAAGGAAAAGAAAAAAAGGCCTTATCTTTCAAGTAGATTTGAAACTGCATATGATCTTTCTGAGTCTGTGGAAACTTTCCTCTGCAGCACAAGAGCTTATATAAGGAAGGGAAAGAAGAAAAGGGGGTGGGAGGGAAAAGTACAAAAAAACCAAAAAAAGAGTACAGCTTTCAGGCTGCAATGCTCCGGGCTGCTCCTTTCTGTTGAATTTTCTCCTCTATCGGTATTTTGGAATGACATACAGGTTAAATCCTTCACCTGGCATGGAAAGCAGCTTTGGTAATTGCAAGTTTACATTACACTATAAACGAGCAGATTATAGTAAACAGATGAACTGTGTAAATAAAATATCACCACTTAGCTCTCCTTTGTGACTTGTATTCTGATACCACTACTACTGCTTTTACTACGACTACTACTACTACTACTGCTAGGCTTCAGCTGACAGCTCAGCTTGAAGTCCTTTATTCATCTTTATTACTACTTCAGCTGTTTTGAGAGCAAAAAGGCATGGAGGGCTTATTGGCCAGAGGCTCTCTAACCTAGCAGGCCTGTCTGGGAAATCAATATGCCGCACTCGAGAGCACAAAGATGGATTGTGAAGCCGGGGCTGGCGAAAGAACGCGCGCTGCATCTGGAAGGACATGGAGGCAGCCGGTTCTGCTCCGCCAGAAGCCTTGGAGACCGCGCATGTTTGCACACCAACCTCGTGGCATCCTTCCAAGACAATTTGTGAACCTTGGTTCACACCATTTTCAAAGTAGGTCATACGCAGTAATCTCAGCTGAGGAGAGATACACTGTCAGCGGCAGTCGCTGCAAGGAGGGCGATAGCTACAACCAATGAGCGAGCTGGTGCAAGCGGAGAGCCGGGGAGCTATGAAAATGCTCAGTCTGGGGCCAGCCTCGCTCAAACAGCTGACAGGCGAGCTCTAACAGACCCAGCCTCTTACCATTTATAGCTGTAAAAGGACCGACTGTTCTCCTGGACACAACCGCCAGCACGGCTTAAATATTAATCTGAATGAAAATACAGTAGGAGAAGAAATCTAACCTTTACTTAGCTCCCTGTTCCTGACAGCAGGAATCATGGCTAATTCTGAATTACGGGATTTAACTGTACTACGAGCTGCTTCGGATTACCGCTTCCTAACACTCTTCCCTCACCTGCACCTGCTCCAACAGACAAAACACAGGGTTGAACCTAGATGTGGTTTTGACAGAGGGGATTCCTAAAGCCCTTAAGTTTCCTGCATCCCATGCTTAAGCTGTTTTTTCAGGCATGGAGTTAGAAATAGGAGCTTCCATACATATATTTTTGAAAGGAGGTGTCCTTTCAAAATAAATACAGGAAAATAAATACAGAAAGGAGTGAGCATACTTGTTTCCACACAGCAACAATATAAAGACCATCAGAGAAGTACTGGTTTAAAGCAACAGCCTGAAACTTTGCAGGCACAGGAGCTGTCAGGAACACGTTGCCTTTAAACCCAGCCTGCACATCATCAGAGCTGACTTGATGCTAGAAAGCTGAAGGATTGCCTGAAGAGCGCTACAGCGTTATGCAATTTTATAAAAAAGAAAAAGAAGACGACGACGACGAAAAGGGGGTTAATTTTTAAACAGGCTCAATTTAACCTTGCTTCTGGTCAATAATTACATGAATCTGAATGACCATGCGCTCTCTGAAGAAATCCACTCTAATATAACGGATGTGCATCATTTTTAGCACTGAAGTCAACACAGAAACTGCAGAGCTGGGCAAGCAGTGCCTTTTTTTTTTTAATCTGTCAAGGAAAAGGATTGACTTTCCTTTCCTTGAAAAATTATGCTTTTTCCTTCTTCTCCTTCTTTCTTTCCTTCCTTCCCTGTGATGTGTCAAGGCTGGAAACCTTATACAGAACGGAGCAGGTGATTTCTGAAGTTACCATGCTCTATGCAAAGAGAGAGGGGAGACAGTACATTGCAGACTAGCAGCAAGGCTTGTCTCTTGTCCAAGAAAGAACACGCAGAATGACTTTCTGGTTCCTTGGGAGCAACCTACCTGATCAATAGCTTGTCTGGGGCATTGTAAGACATGCAGAAACATGCAACAATGTGCTACTTTTATCAGCTGAAAGGGTGCTGTAATGACTTTCTATGCAAACACACAGAAAAAAAAAATCCATAAATCCAGAAAGGGTTATCACTTGGCACATCATCAAGGGAACTATTTATTCTCTAACATGGGATTTGATATGTTTTGCCAAAATCATACTGCTTGCCCATTATCACTAAGCTTTGAAAGAAAAGCAACCTACAAAAATCCCTTCTGCTGCTGCCTCCCAAAAGAAAATCCCTTCAAGAAAAACTGTAACAAAGAAAACCCCCAGACACTTCACTGTTTTTTCCCAGAATGACAAAGAAATCTAGCTGTGGTTACAACTGGTCTCAGTATCGTACAGTTTCAGGTCACATGAGTTTTATTACTTTTCAGGCTAACTTTTGCTTTTTCCCAGCCAGCTGCTGGCAGTTGCCATCTCAGGATCAAGAGCAAACTACTTTGAAAACAAATTTGTTCAGAAACCTTTTTAAAATGACACAGGGGGAAAACCAAAACAAAATCTTTTGTGTTTTTCATTTCAGCTTGGATGTAACCTCTTTTTTTTCCTCTCCAGTCTTTGAAAGAAGTTAGTCTGAAATGCTAAACAGGTCACAAAGTAATTACACATCCACCTGAAAATTAAACACACATTCAAAGGCTTAACTAACAGCATATGCTAATTCATAACAGGTATATGTCACACTATTTTTTTCATGGTTGATCACTAGGGTGCAAGCAAAACCAGATCCCACTAAACTCAGAGAAGAAACGCTCTTGATCTCTCTTCAGGGTTAAAAGGAGAGAGACAACAGCAAGATCCATTTGTGTGGATTAAGCTGATCTGATACTGCAAGGCAGCCACAGCAAGTCTTGTGTGTCTGACATCCTGGCAATCAAGGTTGGGGAGGTCTCTGGGTTTACTCAGGGGACTGCCCAAGCTCCTGTGCCTAGGCAGGTCAGCAGAGTCAGCTCCTCACCCAGGCCAACACACGATCAAACCTGAATTACTTTCAACATTGTAAACCTGCATCTCAATTGAAAAGACAGACAAAGGTTCTGGCAAATCCTTTTATGCTCAGTCCAGAGCCAAATTTATTTTCTGGGACACGCATGTATCTTCTTTCTCTGCTGTTACTGAATATTTTTTGTTAGCTTACTGTGTTTTCCCTGACCTTTCACAGCACAGGTTTGGCAGCAGCATTTCAGGAGCCCAAAAGGAATCGAATCTACATTTCCTTCACAGAGCAGAGGTGTTTGAGTTACCAATATCTCTCTGATGGATTTCCTTGGCAGTAAGAAAGACATTTTCCTTTGACCTGGAGAGGGGAATGCACAGTGCTGGCAAAGCCCAGAGGCCCAGGGAAGAAGTGGAAAGGACCTCAGCACGGCCTTCACAGAGGTGCATGGTGGCACAGAACTGTGTATGAACACAGCTGGTTTGTATATGACCTGCCCACCTCCAGCTGAACACGTGCCATGAGCAAGTTTGGGATTTTTTGGAGTAAGTGCTGCAGTACTCTAATAAACTGGTGCTGGTTAAAGGAGATCTTTGCCCAGTGTGGAGATTGAAGATCAATTAAAGGTGGCTTAGGTCAACCTTTGCTTTCTTATCCTGAGTTTCCCCGAGATCAGCACAGGTAAGGACTGAGGGCTAAGCTATTATTTATTTCCTTTTGGATCTGCTGCTGCAGTGAGTTTGAGGAGCAGCATGGCTTGGCTCTTCCTAACTCTGCACTAAGCAAGAGCTCTGGCTTCACAGACAGTGCTGCGATGGGGACAGGAATCCCACACATCACCTCCCAGACAATTTTTAAACTGAGCTAAGGTTTTTCTCCTGTTTAAAAATTCAATTTTGGTTTTGATACTATTAGAATACTCTAATTAGGCATGGAGGACTTCACATGATCTCTTCTGCCTATGATCAGCAGAGAACTAGATAGGAGTACTGTGTCCAGTTCTGGGCTTCTCACCATAAGGAGGACACTGAGTCCAGAGAAGGGCTATGAGGCTGGTGAGGAGGCTGGAGGGCAAATCCTATGAGGAGCAGCTGAGGGAGCTGGGGATGTTAGCCCCGGAGAAGAGGAGGCTGAGGGGAGACCTTATCACCACCTACAGTTACCTGAAAGGAGGTTGTAGAGAGGTGGGCGATGGTCTCTTCAGCCAGGTAACAGGAGATGGGACAAAGCTGTGCCAGGGCAGGGCCAGATTAGATGTTAGGAAAATATTTTTCCCTGAAAGAGTTGTCAGGGCCTGAAACAGGCTGCCCACGGACGGGGTTAAGTCACCTTCCCTGGATGTGTTTAAAAAAAGGGTAGATGAGGTACTTAGGGATATGGTTTAGCATAGGATAGGAATGGTTGGACTTGATCTTAAAGGTCTTTTCCAGCCTTGTGATTCTGTGAGTAGGTTGGAGATAGAAAATAAGAGCGTTGCTTCTGCATGTTCAGTAGCATGCACATACTTGCATGGTAGAGAAGGCTTTCCATAACAGAATCTCTGTTGTACTGATGTTACTGCAGAAGCCTTAGGTGCTACTGGTTGTTCACTGTGCCTTCATGGTTCTTGATGGCCAGAAAGAACATTGTCTACTGGACCAAATGGTCAAAGCACATGAAAGGAATATACTGTGTCCACAGTAAAATCACAGGCTGCATTTTTGTTCCATTTACCTTTTTTCTCCTCCCTTACACACCCTCAACTCTGCTCTTGGTAGCACTGGAGTAAGCCCAATGCAGGAACACCAGAGAAGTCAACGGGATTCATACTGATGTAACCAAAAGCAGAAGGTAGCTAAGAGGCTCAAAGATCTGTGTTACCCCTGACATTTCTGACCTAACTGCTTAGCTGACCACCACTGGATGCAGTCTTAGTTTAGCGTTTCGCACCTCCTACACTCAGAATGTCAAATCATGTCAACTCAGCGGTAGCTGAAGGAGCCTGCTCCTCCATCCCATTCGTACTGTGACAGGTAGCACAATAGCTGGCTCAGCCTGAAATACTCCACACCCCGGGGCCAGGAGTGTACCTGGGATTTTTACACCGTGATTCTCGTCACTTTAGCTAAATGCATGTTGGCATCAAATGAAGTAACAGGCTAATCTTTCTGCTATTAGTCAAACAGGGTTTAAAAATCCACTCAGATGCTTTGCAGTTGCAAGATTTCCCTGGCAAGCGTGGACACTGGTCTGAGTCATGAATTCCCACAGACTCTAAGCTTTTGTTAAGGGAAAAAAAAAACAACAACAAAAAATAAGCCTTATGGCAGCAAAAAACACCTCTCCAAACTCAAGCTGAGTGCAACCCCATGCAAAATTGGTTTCCTGGGTCTGCAGAGAAAGAGCTCCAGCACTTGTGGTGCTCCTCCATCCCAGCTCTGCCAGCCAGCACCCGCTGATGGAGATTACCAACACCTTAACTTGTACTCCAGCAGGGCCCAACACTGTGCAGGGTAACCCAATAATCCCCCTAACTTCATGCTGAAGCACGCAAAAGCTAGAATTGAGGCCAAGAATGGGCACTGGAATGATTCACAAGAGGTAAAGATCCTGCAGGAAGGAGGCTGGAAGGATGAGTTACAGAAATAGCTTGAATGCTACCAGAGAAGCAAGGAGGAAGATGAGGGATACTGAAATGAGAACACACTTCTCCAGCCCCACCCCCATGGCTATCAGGAAGTTGCAAGGAAAAGAAAGACCTGCACTGGTCCAACAGCTAGGAATGGGAATTTCATGCTGAACAAACACTTACTAGCTCCAGAAGGAATGGAGGGACTGCATGTCAGGCAGGCTCCTGCAGCAACTTCCTTGCAGAAGTCCCTCAAATCCCAAGTGCTGGTAGGAGCTTCCTAGGAAGACACCAATAGCAGCTTGTGATAGACATTCTCTCCTCTTCCTTTAACATGCATAACTATATCAACTTTGCTGGTATAAGTGCATTTCTTGAGAACATTTTTACCCATCTAAAATTGTACCAATTCCCTCATATTTCCCCCAGTGAAATGGTGAACATCAGCCTAGTGATTATTCTTAATTTTACCATGTTATGCTTTTTTGATGAGAGTAAATATTACAAAATAACAACGCGATGTTTGTTGGGAGGTTTTCCTGTATGTATTTTTTGTCATACCCTGAATACCACGCATTTTACTAATTCCGAGGTCTCTCCTCTTGACCGCTATTTTTTCACCCTGATTAAGCGAACAGGAAAGGCACAGCAGCCCTGCCAGTATCTCAGTGTTTGGTAGGACCCACACAACCACTAAAACTGAAACTTTTCTCAGTATTAATGATGTAATATTTTTAAGGTTGCTTTATTTCTCTGTGCGCTCCATTTGATTTGGCCTAAGCCACATAATGCAGAGCTCTGTACCTTCTGTCCCACTTAATTATAATAATTGCAGAACCTAAATTTGCCTTCAAACATCGTTAATTAATATTATATTACAGGCTGGGTGGGTAAGGGGATTCATTCCTCTGTTTCAGATTCCTCACCCCCCAGCCAAACCAAAACAAGGTTTGGAAGATTCCACATTATTTTTCCAGTGTTACCGCTGAAGAATTAGCCACAGAATGTGCTCTGTGGTCTTTAATAGTAATTCCATATCATAAGCAAACATTGTTTACTGGCAAACAATTTGCTGAAACATCTCAACTTGAATTCTCCTCCGTGCCTACAGTTGGAATATTTGCTCTGTGTAGGAAGTAGTACATCACAGGAACATATAAACCTTGTATGCTGTATGGAATTAGATTTTTTTTTTTTTTAAGTGTTACCAGTATCTGAGCTAAGCTGCAGGTAGTATAGTATCATTTTAGGTGGGTTAGGTTCAGATAGCTCCATCAGGCTGCAGGTAGGGGAAGAAAAGCCATCTAGTGGGCAAAAATGTAATTAAGAGACCAGAAAATGTTTTCAGGCAGGAAGCCTTCACTAGAGAAATAATTATTTTTTTTTCTTTTTTTAAAAATTTTGTTCTTCATCTGCAGCACATCTTATCTAGGACTACTCTAGAAGTCTCCGGGAAAGCAGGGTTTACTGGAGGGCAACAACATAGATCTCTCAACCCCGGGCTTTTGGCAGATTTTTTGATTAGCAATTGCCATAAAACGTAAGGGCCGCTGCGTCCCTCCTATCCTGCACAGAGAATTTATCAGCATATTTCTTCCAATGCTGCGAGGGTCATCAGTTGGCTGAATATCTTATCACTAGATTCAACACTACGTGCCAAACAGACTGGCATTGCCACAGGGCTTAAATAGCTGAGCTAATATTTAAACTTTTGTCCCCTCTGATCCCTGAAAAATAATGAGAAGAGACTTTGTGACTTGGAAACAGACGAGCCAAAGGCACTCAGAACAGACTCTTACTGAAATTATCTTCGAGATTCTCTGGGATGCACGACCAGGGAGGTCTGGGGAGCACGAGGCAGATCAACTGAACCCCCTTCTACCCCTCCCCTGAAGCCGTATGCAGGACTCATTCAGCATCTCACATGAAAAGTGGGGAGAAGGGAAGAAAAACACCCTCTCCTGCTGATGTTATTTACAGCACTCGCTGGCCTTTGCTGAAATGCTGCCTACTAGGGTTGCAGTAGCCAGGGCAATGAGTTCAGTAACTGAATATATCCCGAGCAAACGGGCCCAGCTCCACACAGCTCTCTTCTCCTTTCATTTTTGCCAGGGAGCACAGAAGAATAAATACAACAGCCTTTTTTTTTTTTTTTTTTTAAGCACAATGTTTTCAGAGACCCAGCCCCCAAACTCATCCTCTTCTACCACAAAGTTCAGAGCATTTTGCTAGGCACTTTTGGCTAATCTTAAAGAGAGGATAATGATCAGTCGTGCCCAGGCAGGCCAAAGTACTGAAGCCAAAGTATAATTTCTGTTGCATTACAGCAACACAAAACCACCATCATCAGAGACTATACTGTAATGATGCAAGCAAACATCTGTAACTCCTGTTGCTCCAGGCAAAATACGAAAGTGGGATTAGTGACCTGTCACTCAGAGACTGCTCTGATCCTGAAACAACAGGCTTTCCTCCCTTTCCTGTACCCCTTTTGTTTGTGATAATAGGTAACCCCGGGTATTTTGTGCTCCCATTAAAACAAACCTTAAAAAAAAAAAATCCTCTGATCATTCAAAATAGTTGGTTTCAGGAGCATCCCATGCGATGATTTCCACCCAAGTGACCTTTGCAGGGGCATGCATTTATTTACCCAGAGGTCTCAATGGTCTCCCTTTCCTGTTAACCCTGCATATTCACGCATAGATATACCACATAAGCAGCAGCCACTTCCTTACATTGTTCCTGTTTGCCCCAGCATGAGGACTACTTAATGGATCACCTCCAACAGAGCCACCGCTCGCTGTGCTCAGACAACCCCCGTGTTGCTGGGTTATCAGACGAGGTATCAGCAGCTCCCGAGCTACCTTGCACAGACCTTCTCTGCAGCCTCTTATTCATCCCCCTCCTAATGAATCACAGCCATTTCTCTCTCTTCTCATAATAACCAAATAAGGATGTCAGGGTTTGGCCCATTCACTACGTTTTGTGTTTTAATACAGGCAGGAATGGAGTACAAAATGCTGCCAAAAAGTTTAGCAGCAGGAGCAACCTTTTTTTGCTATTTTCATGTCTGCAGTTCCCAATTCAACAATGCCGACTTGCTGTTCCACAGGACTGCAAGGCAAGGAATTCCTAAACAGTAATACCAATAATAATAACAACTGTCCAACAAGGCTTCACCCTAGCCATGCATAAGGGCAGGACTGGCATAGAGCAGAAAAACGCTGTTTTGCTCCTCTACCAAGCCTGCAATCTAAACTTTGCACTGTCAGTTTAAAACTTTGGCATCTGCGTCTGCAAATGGGGAGGAACCCGTTTTCAGATACTTGTGAAATATAAACTTCAGCTGTTGCCAAGCTCAGAGATAGATTTGCTCCTTTTTTTATTTTTAAAAGTTTCCTGAGTATGTGAAGAAACCCACAAAGCCATTTTAGAGTCGTGTAGCTATGAAAAATGTACACGCTTCTGTTTTTTAAGAAGCATTCTCAATCATTGTAATTATTCCTTGAGAATGCTTTTTAAAAAACAGAAACACGGCTATTTTTCACAGCTACAGACCCCTAAAATGGCTCTAGAGCTTTCTGTGAAACTTAACAAAAAATTGCCTTTCAGCTAAGAACAGTAAAAATAGATCAAAAACCAATTAAGCTGGCCCACATGGCAGAAGACAGGTGTGCTTTGGATGTGGTATTTATACAGAATCAGGATAAGCATTTTTTCACTTTTACACAGATTCCTGAAGACTATAAATATCACAAAACCTCTTCGTGCCGATGCCCATCACATCCATTTAAAACACCGGCCACTCGAAGAATAATCGTAGGATGCAGCCTGAAACATTTCATCTTGCCTCCTACCAAGTTATAAAAGTGAATTAACATTAAAAGCAGCAGACTGATGGGTGAATTATGATAATAACGAGCATTCAAAAGCAAAACCGAGTAAACTCCTTTGGAAAATACAGCCAGAGAGAAGGCTGGGAACACTGAAACCAATTACGACTGCTTTAGTGTTACACCTGTTTAAATGAATGCCAAATTCAGCACAGAATTATTTACATTATGTTATTAACAAAGGGACACATGAGTAATGGAGAAATAGAAATGGTTTATGCAAAACAGGCTTTACTGAAACCAGCTAAAAAACTTGAGGTATTTGTGGTGGGAAGTAAAAGCTGAGGTCAGACCTGCTGCTCTGGCTGCCCCCCAGCGGGGCAAAGAGGCTCCTGCTCCCCGAGCCCCCCTGGCTGGTGGTCATTGTCCCCAGGCCACAGGACTTACGCCAGAGTAAACAGGCATGTAATTGCCCCTTATGCAATTCAGTCACAATGATCTTCCCTCTCTTTGATACTTGCAACAGAGGTTATTTTATAAAATCATATTGCACAAGCGGAAGCAGATTTAGGGGACCGATGACACAAGACGGTGTGCCGGGAGATCCGAAGGATGTGGGGTGGGTGACAAGCAAATGGAAGGAGACTGGGGCCATCAACTACTTCTTTTGCGGCCATGGACTGACCGAAAAAGGAGAGACAGGGATATTCTTCTTGGAGCTTACAACCCCTTCCTCACTTCCATCTTTTGGGTACTTAAGTACCCACATACAGGATGGTTCCCCATTGTAGAAGATACTTCACATATTAAAGCATGTGACAGACAAGTAAAGAATGCATTTCTAAACGGACCAAATGCAAGGCTGAGAGCTGGGAGTGACTGAAATAGCCTGCCAAAGCTGCCCAGCAGCAGGGATACCCATGGAGACAGGTCCCAGCTCCACCCCCAAGGCATTTCTTCCCCAATACCTTGCCTCCCTCTCACCTCTAAGATCTCATTCAATTCCTGATGGTTTGGGCAGGTGGCCACTGATGGAAATCGACAGATCAGCACCTGCAGAAATAGGTTTTCAAAACCAAGCTCTGCTTCTCACTAATCTCATCCCTCATTGAAAAATGCCAAGCCATCTGAAGCAGGTGACTTTCGTCAGGCTTCCCCAACACTGGCTAAAATCCCTTTTCTTTCAATTCAGCCTTTTATGATGCATCTACTCAAACTAGCTCAGGAATGGTTTCTCAAACCAGCAGGAAAATCAAGCTGTCTTCTTCACTTCAGGCAAGCACATTCAATGGTTTTGACCTTGTGATAACAATTGTCCATTCTTGTCACAGCCATGATACGCCTAATTCACTTTGATCATTTGTTTAACTCAGCAACATGACAGAAAAAGACAGCTCTGTCTTTTATACAAAAAGAAATCCCCAAGCTTACAAAAAGGACTTACTCTGTACAAAGATAGCACCTAAAGAGCAGAAAGTTTTCATTTTCACAATTCAAATTTCACTGTGGCAGCCAAATGAAGTGGCTCTCCTATGTTCCCATACCTAACACAAGCAGTACACAGGTAAGATAAGAGAGGGTTTACGATGAACCGGACAGACTGCTGTACCCTAGCGACGCTCTGGGGACATTAAGAATGGCAATAAGCATTGAATAACAAGCAGCACACCACAGAACGAAAAAAGGCAGATCTCATACTATGTTCAGTGCACATCTCGGATGACTTTGCCAGATCCTCGCTGTCTCCTAAAGAAACACTCGTTCCAAGAGCAGTTGAACACTACGGAGCAACCACGGGCTCCAAGAGAAGTCTGTGAATTTGTTCCCAAGAAGCTCCCAACTGTGCTTCAAAACCAAAGATGACTGCCATTTAAGGTTCTCCAGGGCTGAAAGAGCTTACACATTAAGATTTTTCCTCTTGCAACCAAGAACACCAGGACCCAGAAAGAGTTCCAGCTGATTTTCCAAGCAGTGAGTGACTGGCTTTCTCAAATACAGCTGTTTTTTTCATTAGAAAACTAAATATAGTTCTGCTCCTAGCAGGCTGACTTCCTTTTAAGCATTCTGCCATATCCATGTGTGTATTTCATTCAGGGTTTTTGCATGTCTACGACACTGTGATTCTATTTCAGCCTTTAAGTACATTCAAGAAATTTTTCATTTCCCTCTCCCATATTCACTCCAGATGTCCTGAACTCTCCAAAACTGTTTCATGTTAGGAGAATTTGTAGGGATATTCTGGCATTCACACTGCTCCCATCTGCTTCAGTATTTTCAGGAAAGATCAACTTTCTTCCCCAACTGTTAGCAAATATGGACAATGGGTTTATGGTTTTAAAACATCCATGATTTTTTTGCTTGTACCTTGTGAAATAAGTATAATTAAATGCTGCTATATCAGGCTTCTAACTTTTTCCTCTTGAAGAGATGCTGGAGTGAGAAACTTGAGGAATTGAAGAACACCCTATGTCTCAGAGAACATACTGCAACAGCATTAAACGCTTCCTCATAATGCTGTGCCAGCATGCAAGAAATTTGTTTTGAAAAAACCCACTGAATGTGAGGGTGGAGTGTGTGTGGGGGGTGGGTGATGGTGATGAGAGCACACGCTGCACTGGTCCTTCCAGTCCCAGTCACCTTGTTTTCCACCCCAGGGGAAGCTGGGCACTGCCACTCTCTGCTATCTCATGTGGTGAGTGTGGAAACCAAAGTGCAAGAGGGGACATAGGAAAGGAGGAACCAAGGAATGGATATAGCCCTAAACTCTCCTTAACGTGAAGTTAGCTCATGCCTGAATGCACATAGCTCCTGAGGGTTCTAGCTGCCCCAGCTTAACTCCACAGTAAAAGCCTGTGGCATATTCAGCCCTCAGTGAAAATGCCCAGTGTTGGACAAACAGTGTTTTAAATATTTGACACACTCACCAGTGCCAGGCAGCATCAGAGAAATTCATTTGCTTCTACCCCAGGAAAGCATCAAACTAGAGACACTGTGCAGAGCCTCCACTGAATACGCCTGCTTGAAGTCAAGGGGAAAGCTCTTCAGGCCTTGGCAACTATTCCTGCTCCCTCAGAGGTTCATGGATATCCCATTGATAATAAAAGGGTGCAGCCTCTTCAGACAACAGATAAAAAGGAACTTTGCTGAGAAGATCAGCGAAAAGGCCATTTGGGATCAGCTCCATAGGGTATGGGGAACCAAAGTTCAGCAGAGTTAATTCCTCTGCTTCAGCAAGGGCACGGCAACTTCAACCCATCCCAGCACTCCTCCTCTTGAACCCTTCAGCGCGATTCTCCACATCACTCGACACCTCCAAACAGTAAACTTTGTAACGATGGAAACACCGGTTGAAACAAATAAATACTTTAACTCCTAAAACTCTAAACTGAGGCATATTTCCTTTACCAAAGCTTTGGTCATAAACATGATGTGCTTCACTGAACTTATCCAGAATGAAGCTGGGAAGCAATAAGCAACCTAATACTCAGGATATTTCTGGATGAACAGTATTTGCATAAGCATTATGAAACTTTGGTAGCATTTCTGCCCATCCTTAATCTTCTTGCAAGCGTAGGTGTGTTATCTAATAAATTTAAACAAGTACAACCTTTCTAATACAGATAAGCTGGTTACAAAAGTTTTATGCCAGGAAAGATAATTAAAAGGGAACTCCAGGTCTTTTTTTTTTTTTTTTAAATCAGCTTTGAGTATCAGTGATGCCAATTGCCAAGTGTGTCTGAGAGTGCAAAGGTATCCACTATCTCTTCTAATCCTATTTACTCCTAGGAGAGTTGAGGTTGGTCATAACCTCAGAGTCTCAGGTCAAAAACTGATCTGAGGCTGGTAGTGCTTCAGACTTTTTGAATAGGGAGGAAAGAAGGGAAATACACTAATAGCCAGGTAGCATTATTTAAAATTAAATATTGTAAATGGCATCTACTTCCTCCCTCAAATGTATACTAGATCGGTCCCTACAGGGTAGATAGTCTTGATCATTTTCCACGATGCTAAAAAATGTGTCAGCTCTTCCTTCTTCATGAACAGGAAATAATAATTCACAAGACCACCAATGCAAGTCAAAAGCAAAACAATCTGGCCATGTTTTGCTCCGAATTATGTTGCTGCACTCCCATCATAACCCCAACCAAGAACAAAATTTAGCTTGTCTCTTCTCGAATGTCTCATTCTGACCATACAGCTATTCTGTTTTCTGGTTAAACATTACAGTGTTAACTTCTGCTTCAGCTAATTTAGCTATGCTAAATGCAAATGCTTCCTGTACTTATGAATACAATCTGTTCATAGTGAATAGTTTTGAAGATTTGGATGAGTTAAAACAGCAACAGTATCCATGTGGGACCAATCTTCCCTGGACAACTCTTAAGCTTTGATTCATAAATTCTTTCCATAGGAAATATCTGTGGAAAATCTCCAACACATCCAGAAATGCACAACTTGATTCCTTGAGTTATTAGGAGTCTCCATACTTCCTGCTTCTTCCTTTATTTCTTACTTGTATATAAGCATTGGCTCTTGGGTTCACATGAGACCCCTTTTATGCTTATTTTCAATTATTATAGAATGTGTGTTTCTGATAGTTGCAGTAATATCTGTCATTAGAATTACCACATGAACCTATTAAAAAGTAACTTCCAATTCTGAAAAATCGAATTTCTGCATCTAATGGGTGTTATAAGGCACCTCTTCACCTGCTGTTACCATTCTGCACATCTGACCTTGTGGAATGAAGATGCAGTTATGAAGAAGTGGACCATTATCTGTCTTGGAGTACAGAATATCAGGCAATCTTGAAAGAACACCCAGCCTTGTGAGATGTGAGGGTGACAGTGGTGGGAACGTAATGGTAAACCTGTGAAGCAGACTTCTGCATTCATAATTCAGAAAAAAATTTGGAGCAGGAGAGGTGGTGAGAAGGCTGCTGGGATGTCAGGATGTGCCCAGTTTGTCACAGGCATCGGAGGCTGAAGGGTTTGTTTCCACCGCAGCAGTACATACTGGAAGTGTGAGCCATGTGCTCAGTTGTCCAGAGCAGAGAGCCTAAGCATAGCTACATGGTTTTCTCCTCATCTCTGGCAATAAGAGCACTTGTGATTTGTCATGAATTTCTACCAGAGGAGTTTGGCTCCTTACCCCACATTTAGTAAAGACTCCTCCCTAATCCCCTGTCCATCCAGCCACTGGTACAGCAGTGCCAGGTGTTGCCTTGGCATGAGGAGGAGTTCTTCTGCAGATGACTCCAGTTCCACCAATCTTGCTTGTGATGTGGTCCCACCAAAGACTCCAAGTCTTTCCTGAATTAAAACTGGCATAAACTCTGTAAGAACTTCAGGCAACTGACATCAAATTGCAGCTAGTCAAGAAGAAAGAAGCAGTAGCTAGCACTTACAGTCCATGTGGGTCCAGGAATAACGTTGTAAAGTCATGACAGAACCTTATTAAAAATCTGTTGTCAGTCAAAGAAAAGAGCAACGGCTTCAGCCCTTTTCTTTGACAGACTCCAATTTATTCACTCACTCTCCTCTCTTTTTTTATTTTCTGCCTTCTTCAAACTGTGTATCATCCCCACGACTCCACTGCTCAGAACTCAGGCGGGTTCAGGATACGAGTGGATGCTGCAGCCCTCATCTCCAAGCAGCGTCTCTCTCACACCTGGTACAACTATTGACTGGCTGCTCCTCTCCAGGTTAGACCAACAATTGCAAATACCATTAGATTCCTCACCTCCCGGACCAAGACAAGACTGTAGCTCATTCTTCCTCTCAGCAGGAATGCTGTGGCAGCAGAATTCTTTGGGTAAGCATTCTGTGGGTTTCTTTTAAAAATCAAATTCGTCATATGCAGAGTATGTCTAGGGTGGAACAAAGCCAAAGATAGAAGTTCTTTTTCAGATCTAGCTATGCCAGCTGAAGATGATGATCTTTCCAGCTGCGCCTCACCCTTGCCAGAGGTTACAGCAAGCTGACCTGCTAGTGAGTGAGCGTGCTTCAGGCAAAATGAGTAGAGTTGACTTAAGGTGCTTAAATATCGAGTCTTTCCTCACTCTTACTCTGATTTGAACAGGTTTATGGGACTCCAGCAGGTTTATGAGTGGTCCCCATGATGCCGAGATGAGGGCTATCAGTAGTAATTTTTTCAGCTGGCAGGGCTGTAAGTAAGGGAGAGGAGGCCTCCACAGTCCTGGACTAACATAAATATTCTCTGCCATCAGTATAGCTCCTTCTTTTCCCTCTGTTGTGATTGAACCCAGCAGGCAGCTGAAACAACCACACAGCTATTTGCTCACTCTCCCCACCCCAGTGGGACAGGGGAGAGAATCAGGAAAATAAAAAAGGTAAAACAAATGAGCTGAGATAAAGACATTTTAATATGACAGAAAAAGAAGAGGATAACAACAACAATAATAATGCTGAAAGAACATACAAAACAAGTAATGCGCAGCACAATTGCTGACAACCTGCTAACAGGCACCCAAGCTAGTTCCTGACCTGCAATCCCACCCCATGCCAGCTTCCCCCAAGTTATATACTGAGCATGACATCATATGGTATGGAATATCCCTTTAGCCAGTCTGGGTCAGCTGTCCTGGCCAAGTCCCCTCCCAGCTTCTTGGGCTCCCCCAGCTTCCTCACTGGCAGGGCAGTATGAGAAGCGCAAAAAGTCCCTGACTTGGTGTTAACATTGCCTAGGAATAACCACAGTATCAGTGTGTTAACAACATTACTCTCATCCTAAATCCCAAACACAGCACTATACCAGCTACTAGGAAGAAAACTAACTCTATCCCAGCCAAAACCAGGACACCTTGATGGGATTGCCCTAGCAGTAAAGCAACTTCAGGGAGTATCATCAGATTTGCATGCCCTGTTCCTCATGAGTGATATCAAACACCCCAATATCTGCTGGAGGGACAACACAGAAGGACAATAAGCAATCCAGGAGGCTCCTGGAGAGCTACAATGAGAAGTGATAGAGGAGCCAAAGAGGAGAGGTGCTCTGCTGGACCTCATACATGCCAACAAGAAGATCCCATTGGGGATGTGAAGCTCAAAGTCAGCCTTGGCTGAAAATACCATGAGATGGTGGAGCTCAGGATCCTGAAGGCAGGAAGAAAGGTGAAACACAAGCTGGACTTCAGGAGAGCAGACTTTGGCCTCTTCAAAGATCTGCTCAGTAGGAGTCCCATAGGATGAGGTCCTGGAGAGATGCGAGGCCCAAGAAAGATGGTTAATATTCAAGGATCACCTCCTCCAAGCTCAAGAGTGGTCCATCCCAATGATTAAAAAAAAAATGCCAGGAGGCCTATGTAGATGAAAAAATAGCCTCTAGCAAAACTCAGACACAAAAAAGAAGCATACAGAGGGTGGAAGCAAGGACAGGCAACCTGAGAGGAACATGGAGACATTTTCCAGGGACAAAATTAGGAAAGCCAAAGTCCAAAGGAAATTGAATCTGGTGAGGTATGTCCAAGACAACAAAAAGGGCTTCTGTAAGTACACAGGTGACAAAAGAAAGACTAGGGAGATGTATGCCTGTTGTTCAACTAGATGGGAGACCCAGTGACATAGGACGTGAAAAAGGCTGAAGTACTGAATGCCACCCTTTGCCTCACAGAAAGACTGGCCTTCAGGAACATGGAAGATTTACCCTAGGTGGAAGAGGCTCAGGTCAGGAAATACTTCAACAAACTGGACATAAAAAATAGTCCATGAGCCATGATAGGATACATACAAGTGTTGATGGAGCTGGCAGATGTCATTGCAAGGCCACTTTCAATAATCATGTTTGACTAATCGTGGCAACTGGGAGAAAGCAAAAGTCATTCTTAACTTCCAGAAGGCCAAGACAGAGGATCATGGGAACTACTTGAGCCTGGGAAGGTGATGGAGCAGCTAATCCTGGAAACCATTTCCAGGCACATGAAGGACAAGAAAATCATACAGTGTAGTGAGCATGGCTTCACCAAGGCTGAACTTCAATTTCTTCCAGATTAGAAAATAACTTTAAAAAGTAAAATTCTTCTGTAAGCAATGGCCTCTGTGCTTAGTTCATGTCTCAGTAGATCCTAAGTACTTTAGCACAATACTAGTAGCTTTGATTTCAGGGGTGAAGGAAACTGTTAAATGTCAAAGATTACCTTGCATTAAGCTTGCCAGCTTGTAAACAGGAAAGAAAACACACAGAACATTTGACTATGACTATGCCCTGATACTTTGCTTGCTGATCAGTCCAAGCAAAAAGCAGGTATGACAAGTGTTCTCATTTAAGTTGTAGTCATTACCTCATGCTTCATCCCTTCTGTTGATAGCAACCTTGTCATGCAGCGAAACAAACAACAACCAGCATAAACAAAATCGATCATTCTCATTCCTATAGTACAGAAATGTACATAATAAAACCCATCAATTCCCACAGAGATACACTTTAAAACATTTAAGTAGCAGCTACGAAAAAGAGACATAAAACAAAAATAGGCTAACAGCATCTAAAACTATTCTGTTGAGATGTCTGCAGCTGTAAATGGGTTAGTTTGGCTTTCTGAGTTATAGTTTGCAGACACATCTATACAAGATTATAGTTATGAGTTACTGCTGTGTATGTTTAATGGATTTTCCTGCTCTCTGGTACTGCAAGTTCCTAGTTTGGAGTTTTGATTCTTGCCAGATCTAATCAGCTAATACTATGCTTTACAATATTTTCTTGTTACCTACTAAATCTTGGATCCTCAGACCAAGGAATGAAGGAGTGCTACACTTTTGATTTGATTATGTGAAAACTGTCTCTATTTTCATCAGTTGGTGCTATCGATATATTTGCCTTGTGAAAGTCAAGAGGCTTACACTTCTCCTGCATCTCAGATAAATATTTTAACATCCCTATTTAGATGCTGTTTAAAGTATAGCTGACTGTGGTTGTCTTAACTTTACATATTACTGCCACCTTGGTAGCCCTCACACAGCCTCTATTAGCCTATAGGTAATCCGGGTCCCCATCTCACATCCCTCTTTGCATGCAAATAACTGTTACCAAATGCTAATACACATGAACTCTTCTTCACCTAGGGACAGCCTTAACTGATAATGACATTATGAAAAAAAATCTGAAGCAACATCTTTGAATAGCATCTGCTTTTATTATTATTTTTTTAATTCTCTGCCACTCTTACTGAATATATGGCTACCAACTACTAGGATATATAAGCAGTTTGGTGGAAAGCACCTTTAATTTTCATCAAATTGGACTTTCAGTGGCACCAGGAATCAGTGTTAGTAGGGTATCTTTGCTATGGCTCTGCTTAGTCACCCCCTAAGAGGCAGCACTTGAAACATCATCACTCACCTGAACAATGATGAACTTAAGATCAGACATAGAAATCTCCGGTGCAAGTTCCCTGTACAGAGTTCATAAGATCAGGCTGAATTTGAGAAAGTTGGCTTGTACTGTGCCATAAATTTAAATAAATAATACCTATGTCGTCAAAACCAGCCATCTGCTTGTATCACCTCTGTATAAGAACAGCACTACCAGAGAAAGCTGAGAAAGTCTGTATTGGAGTTTACAGGAGGTACAAAATCCACAAGGTCAACAAACAGGGCTTTTGTGTGGCACAAGGCACTGCTGGAAAAATTGGTGTGAAGGTAAAAGATGCAATTTCCAATGGGAGTTGAGCAGCTTTTAGCATAAACTGCAGATGAGCAGCACAGTTGTAGTTTGATGTGGTTTTACTGGCAGTAACCAAAGACAGGCAAATATTAACGCTGTGAAAATTTTATCCATCTTAGTAACTCGGTTTGTCTTTGTACTGCTTGTCTCTCAAAAGCATGTATTAAAGTACCGCAAAACGCAACACATGACACCAATCAGCTTCAAACATCTGTTGTGTAGCACATGGAAAAGCACGCTACAGAATTTCTAAGGAAAGCTGCCTTGTAACTATGCAGGAAAGCTTTACTGATTCTCTTCTGTAGGGAATTAAATTCAACTATAATTCACAATTTTTACAAATTAGGCAAAGCATACATGGAAAGCAGGAAACAGCAGAAGCTCTCCCTGTCCCATGCCTTCTTAGCACAGGAGTATTTACATTCAACAGCTAACAGCTGCCTTTCCCATTGCCCCATCAATCACCCTGCACAGCCTGGTGAGGGTATTTCAGTGACTGCTTGACGAGCATGGAGCCCAGAAGCACATCCCAGCTCTCGGGTCCAGCTCCCCATGCTAGCGGTGGCTGCCAGCACATTAAGACAGAGTGTGGTAGTTCCCCACCTCCACCCACCCAGCCTCACTCCCTGACTCCTGTGGGAAGCCAATTCTGGCACAAGGTCGGGAAGGCCACGGTGAGGGGTGCGGGGAGCCCAGCTGAGCTGCGGCCTGGCATCGAGCTGCGGCTCTACTATGCCTTTCACCAGTCAGAGGGTCAAGTTACAGCATGATTCAGATGTGTGGGGCAAAGCAAACCCGGGGTATGTCGTAAGCCGGCTAAGACTCGAAAGGTGATCAGCCCTGTCACTGCTACAAATTGAAACCATGATGTAAGTGGAGGAGGGGATGACAGCATTATTAATAAATGACAGAGCAGCATCTGCAGGGTAGACAAACCTTACTAATCAAAGTCACGCTCACTCTCCACTGACCTTCTTGCTTGAGGTAAGCTGGCCAGAGGGTATAATCCCTTCTGACATTGCTCCCAGCTTCCCGGTCCCGATTTCCAGGGCAGGCCCTAAATACAAACAAAACAGATGCCTACTCTAGGAAGCCAGCATTTTTTCAAAGGCGCTTGATAGGAACATCTGTAAATCCCTTGATCACCTCAGTATTTCAGAGGTTGGCCAGGCTGCGGGCAGTGCAGACGCCTGGCAGGGGCACCCTGGCCTCTTCCTTTGGCCTACTCCATTGCTCCTGACTGACCAGCCATGCAGCTCCCTGCTTGTGATCCACTGATGTCAGAACTAAACTTTCAAACCCGTATCATGTGTAATGCAACAATTTATTTCGTGATAAGCATTTGATATTTATATAACCGGAGATGAGAGAGAGAGAAAAAATCTGTCAGAAATAGCTTTACAGATGAGTCTTCTCATTGTCTAACAAGCTTTTCATTGTTTTTAATTTTCATTTCTCTCCATGGTTCAGGGCACTTTGGAAAAAAAAAAATCTATTCAGCAGTTTCCCACTCATAATTCAAGAAAGAGAGTCATGTATTATAATAGAGATAATTAGCTTTGACTGAAAATAATAAGCTTGGCACCAAATATCCCCCACTACTGCACAGAATAACCATTTATCGTCTTATATACTCTCCATCAAGCCTAATTACTGCAACAGTAATTACTAACCTGTTGAAAGAACAAAAGAAAATGCAACTAGCTCTGCACTGAAATAAGGAGAACATGACTGCTTCTAATAAGAAGCTCTTGGTCGCTCCCTCTCAGAGCACATTTGCTTGCTGTTTAGACCCTGTCTCAATGCATATGCTTGTAACCCCCAAAAAAGCAAATGCATCCACAGCTAGTCTGCTTACAATGGTTGGGTCCCATCCGTTTGGGCCAAGCATCTGTTCGGTTGGACTGAAGGAATGCCACTAATTTTTCAGTTTCTGGGAAGTTAAGAGAGCAGCGCTGGTCCCAGGCTGTGTGCTGCGACACTGCAGACATCCATATGCCGGACAGCTTTGCTTGCCTACTCTTCTGACCTGCCAAACCTCTCCCTGGCTGTTATCCTGACTCTTCTCAACAGACACCCTGCCAATCACACCAAAGTGCAGCACTTAGAAAAATTAAATAAATGCAGCCCTTCTATGTTGAAAGAATAACATGTGCTTAAAGGCTTTGAATGTAATTGCAGTCAACATGGTTTCACCAAGGGGAAGTCATGGTTGACTAATCTGATAACCTTTTATGAGGATATAACCAGGTGGATAGATGATGGCAGGGCAGTAGATGTGGTCTACCTTGACCTCAGTAAAGCATCTGACACCATCTCCCACAGCATCCTCATGGCTAAACTGAGGAAGTGTGGTCTAGAAGGTCGAGTAGTGAGGTGGATTGAGAGCTGGTTGAAGGGAAGAAGCCAGAGAGTTTTGATCAGTGGGACAGAGTCCAGCTGGAGGCCTGTATCTAGTGGAGTCCCTCAGGGGTTGGTACTGGGATCTGTACTATTCAATATATTCATTGATGACCTGGGTGAGGGAATAGAGTGTACAGTCAGAAAGTTTGCTGATGACACAAAACTGGGAGGGGTGGCTGACACACCAGAGGGCTGTGCTGCCATTCAGTAAGACTTAGACAGGCTGGAGAGTTGGGCAGGGAGAAGTTTAATGAGATTTAACAAGGGCAAGCGTAGGGTCTTGCATCTAGGGACAAACAACCCCAGGTACCAGTGTAGCTTGGGGACTGTCCTGCTAGAGAACAGTGTAGGTGAGACGGACCTGGGGGTCCTGGTGGACAGCAGGGTGACCATGACCAGCAATGTGCCCTCGTGACTAAGGTAGCCAATGGCACCCTGGGGTGTATTAGAAGGGGTGTGGTTCGTAGGTCAAGAGAGGTCCTTCTCCCCTCTACTCTGCCCTGGTGAGACTGTACCCAGAATACTGTGTCCAGTTCTGGGTCCCTCAGGTCAAGAAGGACATAGAACTCCTTGAAAGAGTCCGGTGCAGGGCCACCAAGATGATTAAGGGAGTGGAGCACCTTCCTTATGAGGACAGGCTGAGGGAGCTGGGCCTCTTCAGCTTGGAGGAGACTGAGGGGTGACCTTACTAATGTTTATAAATACGTAAAGGGCAAGAGTCAGGAGGGTGGAGCCAGGCTCTTCTCAGTGATGGCCAGCGATAGGACAAGGACCAATGGGTGCAAGCTGGAGCACAGGAAGTTCCATGTGACTATAAGAAGGAACTTTTTCACTATGAGGGTGACAGAGCCCTGGAACAGGCTGCCCAGAGAGACTGTGGAGTCTCCTTCTCTGGAAACATTCAAAACCTGCCCAGATGTGTTCCTGTGTGGCCTAATCTAGGTGATCCTGCTCTGGCAGGGGGTTGGACTAGATGATCTTTCAAGGTCCCTTCCAACTCCTAATGTTCTGTGATTCTCTAATCTTTGTCTTGATAATTGTACTGTGTTCATTTAAGCATTTGTCCCTAGTTCCACCCCTTCCCACTGTTGCTCCCACTTAAATTCACTCTTAGAGCTTCACCTCTGACAGCTGAGTAAGACCTGGAAAAAAGCAGCAAGTGGCAACATGAACCCCTTTTGCTGCTCAAGGGATTGCCCAGGCCATTGCAGCTACTTGAGAAAAAAAGAGAAATTTCATGAGTTTCCTTATGTCCTATTCCATCCAGATCCCTCACAATGGGACCTGTCCCTCCTCTCTTTGCCACTAGGAGCTAAAGGAACCCGGTGCCTTTCAGGCACCATTGACACTTTACAAAATCTGGACTGCCGAAGTTGTTATGCTCATTGAATCCAGGAACTGGAACAATTCCACACAGCATATGCAAGCATTCACAGCTAATCAACCCAGCTGAAATTTCAGATACTGATTATTCTCTGGGAAACTGTTCGCAATCAATCCACAGCATGTAAACAACACAACCCTCCCACCTCCAAAAGCCCCAACAAGCTATAAAGTAATTCATTACATAAATATAACTAAAGAATAAAACCTAGAAAACCTCAGGACCACTAATCTGAAGCACTCAACAAGCATGAGATACGCTCTGCCTCAAATAATGAGGCTGATTTAAACTTCAGAAGTTTGGGGCTTCTTTTTTTTTTTTGAGTTCTTGACTTTTTGGCCCCTGCATTTGGAAGCCTTAGGGTCATCATGTTTCAGGGCTTTTTCACCAGAATAATGAGGCCTAGAAATTAGCTTTCTTTCCCCTCACTTTTTAAATCATTGCTTTTCTCCCCCAGTCGGTACAAGATTTAAGGAGAATGCAACAAAGACTCCAAGAATCACTTCTAACTGGTGTATTCTCTTCCTCTGGTGGACATATACTGCTAAGGCAGCATTCAAGTCACTTAGAGGGGGCTTCCCAAAATGCTGAGAATACCAACAGATGCAGAAGCCATGACACTCCTGATTACCCCATACACAGCAAGAAGGGAATGATGTATTTTCAAAATAAATGGGAAATTTCATAGCCCAATGGCTATGTCATCATTGGGTTGGGAGGCAGAGTAGGATAAAATCACCAGTGTTTTCTACAGCGTTTGCTTGGCTACAAGCAATACATCAGTATTATTAATAGAAGTAATAAAAGTACATTTTTCCTCCCCCAAACCCCATTACCTAAATGTAATTTGATTTTGTGTTTTAACATCTCATTAGTGAATTTGAGAGATGCTTGTATCAGGATTGGAGCCTTGCAGCTACTTAGGTTGTAAATGAAAATTTAAAACATCAGTAATATTTTCTTGATGAAACAACTGAGAGGCATATTTGATCCCTACCTAACAATGAAAAGGCCTGAAAAAAGTTTTAATACGTCATTTGCTATTTAGAATAATGCAAAATCAGGTCAGAGCATCAGAAGCTAGTGGAATAACTTAACTCTCCATTTTGTCCAGCATTAAAATGTTCATTTAAAAGGATCATTCTGAATGCCACCACGATTTTTTTCTAACTGAAAAAAAAAAACCCAAACCAACCAAAACCAAATCACTTCAACGGGATTTTAAAAACATTTCAGTTTTCCCACCTTCCCGATTCATTTCTTGGTTAACCACTGAACTGCACTTCTCCCAGCTCTGTTCCAACCAGCACTTCTCTGTAACGCACACAACGTGTCTGCTAACTGGACCACAAAAAAATAAAACCCAACCCAAATGTTCAAAAAAAACCAAAACAACACAAAGCCAACCAACCAAAAGCAATTCTAAGTTGAAGGCATTGCTCCATTCAGAGAATGGCTGTATGGGTTTTCAAAGACAACAGGCCTTTAGGATGTCTAGGATTTATATAGTTGGACTATGGTACTCTTCCGGAGGTCTGCTTTCACACACGCCGAACTAGTTTGCTTTATCCTGCATGAGTCACAGTGAAAAAGCCCACTCAGGAAAAATATCCAAAGAAAAACACTAGCAAACCAGTTAGTTGAAAGTAGGACAAGCCTATGCCATAACTAGAAACTCAAACATATCTGAACTTTGGGAATATAGACCTTAAGTTCAAATGTATTCTCCGTGTCTACAATAGGTCTCAGAAGTCCAATTTGTGTAATTATTTCTACTTGTAATTATGTCGTTTGGCCACTAGTGCCTGTTGGCTGTTTTGATGCTTTCAGGAAAGGAAGTGGTTTCTGGAGACTAAGAAAAATGGAGCATAACTCATTCCATTAGGAAACGCTGCTTTCCTTAAGAACAAATACTTCTTCAATAAGGACTTTGGAGAGTTTCACCACCCTGATTCCCAAAGACACTCCAAAGTCGTCACAAAAATTATTCCGACCTACCTCTACACGGGTACAAATCTGGCTTTTTGCTGAACACAAGTTCCAAGACTCAAGATGATAAACTTACCCAAAAAATCTTCAGTTTTGCATTCATCCAAACTGTTGGTGAAGTCTAGGAGAGAGAGGTACAAAATACAGGTTTTGTTTTCACGATGAGGACCCTTAGTATCTGCTGACCTTTTGCCTGAATTTCCTCTTCAAGTCTCATACCAATATCTTGGTTTAAAAAAATCTCACAGTAACTCTTTTCAGGACAGGTGGATTATCAGAATATCTGGCGCAAGCACAACTTTTACAGCAGGTCCTTTTTACAGGGTCAGCCACACACGGAGAGTACCTTATATATTTATTTGCATTCAGAAGGGGCTGTTACATACTTTCAGTCTGAGCAGCTTTTTGACTTGGGCACAAATTCTTCTTTCCCCTTTAGAAGGCTTCATTAAGGTTCTAAGATGGGCTGCAAAGAGAAAGGCGTTACAAAGAACTTCTCCAAGAAGTAACAGCCTACACAGCTGATTCAACAGGACGTACCGAACTGGATATCAAGAATAACATGCACATGCCTATAGATGGAAATGGAATTCTCACATTCTCAGTTAATACAGATCTTTTTTCAGAATATTTTTATATCTAGGCTCTCTATTCAGTTTGGAATGTCTTCACAATTTCACCCTCTTCTGGTTTTACAACATACCCCACATGAATAATGTAGTGACTGGACACGCCTCTAGGATTTTATGTGGGTTCTTTTAAATAACTTTAAATGTGGTCAGAGGTATTGTAAAACTCCCCTTGTGAACAAAGCCATGAGCTGGTCTGGAACTTCTTAGTCAGAAAAAAAGAGTAACCAAGAAAACCAACATTTGCCCTTGCAAGATTCCCTACTAGGTACAACAGCGCTCTCGTCTTTCTCTCTCAGGTAGATCCTCACTGTGTATGATTTGGCTTTGGCAATGCTTGGCTGCTGCTGGCCACCTGATCTAGATTTGCTCACTCTTCCTCTCCTGAAGAAAAGGTCAAACGTTAACGTCCGTGTTTGGGTATTCAGACAAGAGCGTCTTTCCTGACTTAATGCTACAGCCCGGCTGCTTTCAGAGCTGGCATTTTAAGGCATAAACTGAACCTGAACAAGAACTGAGCAGGATGTAAGGAAGCAATGCCATCCCATCAGTTCCTCCAAAGAGCAACACACAGTTTTTTTCCGTTCCACTTTGTTATTTTAACCACAAAGTATCATAATTTCACGATTTTTGCTAGAAGCACCAATGGAGAAATGACTGCTCCTGGAAATACTCAGCCCTCATGTTTGCTGGATTATTAAAACCCTACCTCTGCTGTATTCCACACAGGACTCCCAGGCTCCCTCTTCCTCCTAGTACTGCCACCATCTCATCCTATGTCCTTTTTCAGCCTCTTTGCCCTGATAGGTCTATTTGGCAAAATTTTGGAATCACTGCTTGCTCATTGACACTAAAGGTATCTCCCACAGAATGCCCCAGAGACTGACATCAAGAGTATGTAGATATAACAAGGCCTTCACATTTACCTGTTCTGAACAATACCGCAGTGGTCTGACACAGGTACAAGGGTTTCCATTGTACTCTGTGAAGGCATTTAATGCTATCCCTTTCCTCCTCCAAATGAGAAATCATGTGTTACATGGAGTTTGACTAGCTATGCCCTAAAGCAAACACATCTTCCTTGATTAATGCACCCACATTAGCCAAAAAAGCCAGGCTCCTTTCAATGGCACTCCTTGGCTTCCAAGTGTCCTGAATGAATCATCTGTTTTACTTCACATCTGAGTAGTTAGGGATCTGTGGCTCCTTCACCTTTAGCTGTCAGTTCAGAGATAAAGTCAGCTCTGAAAAAAATTACCAAAACTCCCACATCCACCAGATCAAAGAAAACACTTTTAAAACTCACGTGTTTAGGTCATTTTCTCAATCACCAATCAACCTTTGCATTCCAAGCTTGTGTCATCCGAACCAGGTAGCAACCCCCCCCCCAAATCACTGGCCATAGTATAACATCTAATTACAAGCCTGTACGCTTCCACAGTTCAGTGCACACAGTACCTTTGTTAAAGCCTGGGCTGCTGTGTCACAGAAAGGGAATTAACACCTCTTCTCCCATGACAGTGTGGTTGCTCCAGGCTAACGCTGACCAACACCACACACAGTCAAGTAGTGTAGCTTGCGATGAGTAAATAACTCTAGCGCTGGCAGCCCTATGACTTTTCTATACAGGAACATCCAGAAAAACTATTTTCATGTCCTACAAATTCCATTTTGAAGGTTGTGTCTCACTTGTGCCAGAACATCCCAGTCATACAGCAAGAAGCCATGAGAAAGCTGCACAGACTTTTTAACAGCTATACGAACAGTAGCTGAATGTAGAGTCTTAATAGATGTTACAAACTGCATGAAGGACACAAAGCAGAGAGGAGGATTCTGGGACCCAGAGGTGGGTGAGTTACTGCTGGTTGGCTACACATGGCTCATGTGTCATTACACGGGGATCTCGAGAGCTGAAGTTACCAGAGATAATTGCTGTTGTCCGTGCAGTATTCTCGAAAAATCCAACCTGTTACAACAGTGATAAAAATTGAGTCTGCATCTGTCAGTGGGTCCTCAGCACCAGCATGTCTAAGACTTCTCTGAAAACAGAAATGCTAAGTCCGAGTCACGTGAACATGCTGGGAAACATGAGTTCACCAAGGAGTTAGATGCAATGAGCTAAGATTCCAACACACAGCTTCTGGTCAGAGTGACGCTCACCCTGACCTGGCTATAATGGCTTTTGTCTGCTTTTGCCACTTAGATGAAAGGGTAAAATGATGTGTGCTTTGACCTCCTTTCCCTGCACCTCCCCCGTTTGCATGTCTCTTGCAGCCAGAGGGAATGCTGCTGTGCCCAGCAGATGTAGGACCGTGCACCTGGACAGGCAGCAACCCAAAGCATAATCCACCTTCTGCTGGCTGTGAGTGCGCCTGTGGGCGCTAATCCGCAGCCCACCCAGAAGCCTCTTGATGGCACCACGTTAACCCCAAAGCCTGCCTGTCCCTCTCCGAGCCAAGCACAAATCCTGCTTCCAAGCAGCGCTTGTTCCGCCCGCGAAGTGGAAACAAGCAGCATTAGAGAACGGGTCCATCTGGAGCTGAGCACGCCAAAACATTGCTTTTGTACTTTTCTCAATCCCTGGAGTATCTGGGACTTCTGATGCATCAAGAAAGAAACTGGGTATTTTAAGCAGCCTTTTAACCCACTAGCTAGATGGGGCAGAGGGGGAAGGGGGTCAAAATGGAGGCTGCCTAACAACAAAATCTGTGAACTCTGGCCTTCTGTCTGAAGATGAAAGCTGAGTTAGATGATTTTTCTACAGATGTCATTAAGGCAGCTTTTAAGGCTACCCTGCTTGAACTCTCCGTTGCACTTCAGTACTGTAAACAAACGCCGGAGGGAGAGTTAAGTGAGTGGAAGTCCAAAAAGTAAGACGCGTTTTCAGCAGTGGAGAATATTGACCATTGTGAGAAGCCATTTATGCCCTGAAGGGCCATCAGCTGTCACTATTTCCCTGGCTCCAGAGCCATATTTAGGTGCCTAATAGGAGTTAATTAACATATTCATTAATAGGTGGGTGGAGCTGTGTCAGTCTCAACAGATAGGAAACACTGACATCAAAATAGACTAATTAACATAACTTGAACCTGTCTAAACTCACAATTGATAGCAAACACAGAAACTGCAGCATCGTAACAGAGAACTGGCATAAAATATATGCAGTTCAGCTTGCTTCCCACGAGTAGCCAGAAACAGGTATGCAGTATTACCTGAACTGGTCAATTAATGAATAATTAGGGCATAGAAATAGTGTCTAATCAATGAAAGGCTTATTCCATTTTGAACTCAAGGTCCTCTGAAACACCCCAAATCTTATCTAAAGCAGTTCTGGATGATCTTTTTATCCTCAGAAGCATCTGTAGATAGCTTGTGGCAATGCCTTCCACAGGCTTAATACGTATTACATAAGCCTGCGTCACTTGAATCAACTTCAAGTTTCCTGCATTCAATCTTTTCCTTGTGCGATGAGAAAAAATGAATAGCTCCATTCAACCCGTGCTTTTACCCCATTCATTAACAGATCATCAAAAGGCTGACATTTAGTTGTAGACATGTCCTACATTCAGAGAGATCCTGAGTATTCTGGTCATCGGCAGATCCACTTCTTCCCTTCTACTGTGCTCCCACTTGCCTTGGTGATGACCCAAGGAAATGGCAGGTGCTACTAGAAACGTTTCGCTACAGCCAACGCTGCATAATTTGATCTCCTAAGTCCACTGTTTGGAGGAGCACTTAAAAAGAAGTGAAAATAAAGAGATCGGTACAAAACCAGCAATTAAAACAGAAAAGCTGCTGGTAGCAGATACTGTGAGGGAGCGGTGGAAAGGAAAGGAGAGGAGAGAGAAAATGGGCCCAAAGTGAGATCCTCGCAAATGGGAATGAAATCTCACTTGCTGGCATGTGCTTCAGTAAACAGGTTGCATACTATACTCTGCTTCCCCACCACACTCCAATTCAAACGCTGCTCACATACGGAGTGTGAATGTTCTTGTTCAAATCCCATAAGGTTTTTATTTCCTTTGCTTATTGACAAAACAGTAAAAACACTATGTTGAACAATTTTGCTACAAGAAAACAGCAGTTTGTCAGAACGATCGAATAAGGCATCCCTCAATGGAAAAAGCCACAATGCTATTAGGCAGTGGAATGTAACAGAGTTAGTTCATTATACGGGTACCGAGAGATTGCATTATTTTCTCTTAAAAGGTAGCATTTATACTAGTTATACAGTATTACAGGCATATGAAAATTACTTGAAAAGGGAGTAGGGAACGATGTTGAGAGGTTAAGTGGGGTGTTCCCCTTTATCTCCTCAGACAATACAAAGCAAGCTGATGTTCAAGGAAACTGAAAGGCAGTGAATTTACCAACAACAAAAGGATTTTTTTTTTTCATTCAGTGCATGATAAATAAGCTATGAAACTTGCAGTCTTGAGACATTATTAAAGCCAAGAGCTTATCGAGATTCAAAATGAGATTTTTGTATACGCACACAATAGGGAAACTGGCAGTAGCTCAGAGAGGTAGGTGCTTTTGAAAATTTCTGACAAGACCTAGAGGCTAAAGTTCCACCTTCAAAACCGATTTAAGCACACAGTGATTATACTCACATGAATAAAGCCCGCTTCTGTAATTGACTTCATCATTCAAGACTGCTCTGGTACTAAGAGCCTCTTAACTGGAACTTACCCTACTCTTGTCCTGCCTCTCTGGATGGCAAATCCAGCTAGTGTTCATCTGCCTGCTCCTGGTTTTCTACGAAGGCATAATTTGTGGCACCTACATCTGTTGTAACCTCAGGTGCCATAAGTGAGGTGGTTATTTACTGGTACATTCTTCTCCAAGATACAAGTCTTCTGCTCCTATAGAGGCCAGAAAGAACTGTGGTCAAAGGCAGAATTTGGCCTCCCAAGTGCATTGACAATAGGCTCTGCGTGTCTGAAGGGCCTTAGAGGCGATCATGGATTCTTGCCTTCAATTTAAACTGCTTTGACAGAGAAAGACAAAATATTGCCATGCACAAAATATCACTAAGTGAGACGGGTTCTGAATTAGGCAGGGAGGTCAGCAAGTAGCAAATCCACCAAGTAACGCACCTTGCATTATCCTGAAGTGTTTGAAAACGTTTGTTGAGCTCACCAGCTAGTTTCGTCTAGCAATGGGTATCCTGTTCCAGCAAACTATTCACAAAACCACTACTCACAGTTACCCTATTTATAAACTATCCAGACAATTAGGATAATTCATTTCCCTGGCTAAGAACAACAGAACCCATGTTAGAGAGCATTCCTTTGCCACTATCCTACCAGTTGTTCCCGCTGTGCTGGGGGTGGGAAGGGGGTACTCTCAGACTCTCTTCTTTGTGCAAATAAGCATTCGCTAGTGGAGGAACATAGATGCTTCCCCTTGCAGGGGAGACCCTTCACCATCAGGGTGCCTGTTTTTTTTAGTCTCTCACTAGTTCAATTCTCTGCCTCTGCACTAAATGGCAGAATCTGAAGCTCTCTTGAAGCCTCTTGTTTCAGCTGCTTATAAACACGTAGCCACTCATTGGACCACAGGACAGACTAGGAATGACAGACAGCTTAGCCAGTGGCTCTTGAGTTTCAGTCCTTGCTCCACCAAAAGCTGTTCGTGCAAATGTGGAAAAGGTAATGGATGCATCCTTTCATCCAGCAATGCCCAATAGCTTGGCAGTGCTGTTATAAACTAGGAATTCAAAGCCTCTCACAGAACGGAAGAAAATCTGAAGGTTGGTCTCTGTGATATAATCCTGACTGGGAAAAAGCTTTGAGGTGGGTGTGCCTAGGCCTTCTGCAGCAAGCTCCCCCAAAAAGCAAAAAACATTTCAAGTGAAAAATGTCAGGGTCTTTTTTTTTTAAATTATTACTAGAAGCTACTGTAGTTTTCTAAACAGAGAAAATGCAAAGCAACTTATACACCTCTCCATGGCCAGGCCCTTATCTACACTTAACTCCAGGACTTGCACTTTTCCAGGCTTAGGATTTTGTGATGGGAGCTCAGTGTGATGTATCCCTAGACAATGTTTTAAAGTTCAGTACTTGCCTGTATCTGTATCATGTACTCAGTGTCAAATAAAACAGGTCCATCTGCTGTTGCTGCAGGAATGGACATGTGTTCCCTCACAAAAGGTCATAAAAATTATTTTTCTATTATAGACTGAGCCTCCCACCCAGAAATAGGAAGCAGTCTCTTGCTGCAACCACTGGTCCCCTCTAAAATGTTGACTGGGTCAGGGGAGAAGCATTTAGGGATGGTAACAAGTAAGCCTCTTCCACCTCACCTGTTTCTTGAATAACTGTAAGTCATTTTCATCTAAGCAGAGGAAGTGACCTTCATTCCTCCGTACTTGTTACAGTATGTTCATGGCCATACAGAAAGTCATTGGTGGTTCTAACAATTTATTCAGCATTATTACATATCATTGAATCACTGTCACACAGCTTTCAAAACCAAAAAGGAATCTCCCTTTCACAAAAAGACAGAAGCAGCACTAAGATGACAGAGATGCTTCTGTAAGAAGATCAGTTTGGGGTCATCTTGCCACTAGAAAAGGAATTGCCAGAGCACTGTTCTGGTTCTGGCCAGGCCAGAGGTAACCTCCCCAAGCAGCCAGCACAGGTGAGCTGATTTAGCCTGGGCTGTTTCCACACCACCAGACATCACTTCCCCATAAGAGGAGCTGGTGAGGGAGGGGTGCTCCTGGGTGCCTCCAGGGCAGTCCAAGTGGGGTTGGGTTGGAATGGTACTCTGTGTTATCACTGGGTGTGAGTGCAATTTGCCACAGGCTGTTATTTTTCCCCTTTCAAGGTGCTTCTGTCAGCAAACTGTCCTTATCCTAACCCAGGAGGCCCTGTCTGTTTCTCCTCCAGGAGTGAGCAGCTACTGTTTGGGGCTTAACCACCACAAGCACTTACACAAAAAATTAGTCCACACAGTTACTGTATCATCAATTTTCATCTGAGCATCATGCACATGCTTGTTTATGTAGAAAACCCCAATGCAAAGACCAATCTCTCACCACCTCTCTGAACAAACAGAAAAAAGGAGTTTATTTACCCAACTAAGAAGCCACTGGCTCTGCTGAAGTCAAGGCTGAGACGTATTTTTGTGCGGAGGCTAAGCTGGGAGGACTTTCTCTTTCAAAGTGACTACAGAAAACAGATAAATGCTACTATTTGTATCCCAGTGACGCTAACGGGTTTGATCAATTAATGTTCATGCACTGTTTTGAAGATGCAAGAATTCTTCTGAAAGTCTGTATCCATCTCCGTTGGCAGACTATTTTCAGCACTGAGATTACTTCAGAATAGTTATATGAAATTCAACAAAGCTAGAAAAAAGTGAATGCAATTACCAGTTGAGTATACATGGAGGGAGAGCAAATGGTTTAGGCACAGGTACTTATGAGACAGGTCCCATTTGCTGCACAGAATTGTAATGTTTTGGCAAAATATGGAGATTTGCCAGAAACGGTAGCAGCAATGCTGTATTATCTGGCATCTTTATAATGTACACACACACCCCAACCATGCTTGCCTCAACTGAATAACCTCTAATCTGCATTTATATTCTTGTATCTTTATCTATTATGCATTACATGCACATGAAGCCAAGTCTCTGATCATACAGAGATGCTATTTAGAGTACACAAAACTTCCCTGGAGGGTTTCCATTTAGAGGAAGAAGCAGATTATCATAACTCTCATGCAATGGTAAAGAGAATACAAAAGGCTCAGCTATTTCCACTGCAGAGTATCAATGTCATTCATGTGTCCCTATTTTAATGTATTCAAGTACAGCAGCAGTCCTCCATGAAGAACTGGGAACAGGTTTCCAAGAATATCAGGTAGGAAATAGATTTTGTTCTCTCTCCTGCTGTTGTCCAATTTAAACAGCAAAGAACTTCAGCCCAAAATTTACAATAGTGTGTTATTCAACTCACCTGCAGTACTACAATTAGTGACTTCAGAAGGTTACATGCTGCCTTTCATTTTCAGCATGCTTGGTCTGCACTGGTGGATAAAAAAGGGCAATGTAATTAAATGATTCGGTAATAATTGCACAGAGCAAAACAAAGGGGAGGAACTCAACTGAAAGAAAAAAACGTTAAAAGCCACATTTTTTCCATGTAAACTCATGCTGCTTACCAATTTCCCTCAGGACAGAACAGCAAATCCTAACAAAAAGCAGGTAACGGAGGAGTCATGCTGAAGTGGTTGTGACTGCATTTTGGCAAGGTGTGGGGAGCAGGAGAGAAGCGCGTGGCAGGGGGGCAGGTTTCTGAATTCTGCTGGGCCTTATCCTTTCACACTTAATGCTGGGTCATTTATGGAAACGCGTTCGCATGTCGGGTTCTCCCAACGGGCTGGATGGGAATCGCTCCAAGGGGAGGTTGTTCCAGTAAGGAGAACACTTAGACTAAGTACCTCTGTTCAGAGCCAGCTGGAAGCCCAACTCTGAGACTACAGGGTTGAAATTCATTCCTCTGGGATGCCATTAGCATACCTGGAGTGACATCAAAGATAAAGCCTCTTTTTTCCCCTCTTAATAAGAAATAACTATTTTGCCTTAATATACTTAAAAGATAGATCATGTTAGCCGTCTCTCTTGTATTTTCCTTGGGGGCTGCTTCCTTTTCTTCAAGGAGATTGCATCCAGTTAGACACTAAGCGTCAAACCGAATCACTCTTATTGCTGATTTCATAAGATGACTTGCAAAGAAACATTCTTTATTGATCTTTATTAGTCAGTCTCTCAACAAAACGGTGGGAGATTCAGCATTCAACAGCTGTCATTAAAGCAAGCTTGTTGGTCCAACTGGCAGGGATAAGATCTCTACCTCACAAGGATTTCCAAGCCTGTGACCATCTTTGCTAGCAGTTCCACTTGAGGTGAAAGGCTGATGATGGCAAACTAGGACTGTTCAGAGAGCACGAGTCTGGCCCAGTATAAATTTGCAGATATGATGAACTAAAATAAACAAATAAGACTGAACTGTCTTCTGACTCCTACACTTGATTCCTTCCCAGTTAAAACAAGCACTTATGTCCACAGAAAGAGTCAGAAAAACTAAAATGATCAGCTAAAGGTCCTGTGCTCATATAACTCACGAAAGAGCAAAAGTCCTCTCAACATTGACAAAGGAAAGGAGCAACTGGAAGCCGTATTTCTTCCAGATCGGTTGAAATGTCTACTGCTTTACTGAGTTAATGGGTCTAACCAAGGAAGAGGGGAGAAGTCTCTGCAAAAGGAGTTTTTAACTTCTGCTGCATCACCAGCCTCACTCCAATAAGGTACAAGTCCTCTAAGTTGGGAAAATCTGTTTTGTCATCTTGGCTTGTGTGGACAGTGCAGACACAAAGTGGTCCAACAATATACATGTGGCAAAGGACAGGCCTAAGTATGTTCTGATACACAGGCAAGTAGGAAAGAAAGAAAATAAAAAAGCATTTTTGGGAGGTGATGGGGCAGTGCTCAGTGCTGCAGTCATGTATGGTATGATTTGCCCTCAGCAACCCAGACAACTGGATTAATTGTAATGTGAAGAGACACTGGCTCCTAGTGCTGTGCAAACAAAAAAGGCTCATGACACTCTCTCTAGAATACTGGCCATGGTTCACCATCTGCAATGGTGGCAAGACCATAATTTAATCAACGCTTAACTTCTGGCCACCAGGTACTCCTCACAATGCCATCCACATCGAAGGCCATTTGCCTTTGCCTCCTTCCAGTTACCCTACTTTCCACCAGGATAAGATGACAGCTCAGGACACACACTGGGGCTGCACCTCTGTGGCATGCTGGAAAGGCCATCTCTCTTGGTCTCTCAATTCGTGGCTTCTCCATGGGCTGAAAGGATAAGTAGGGCAGAACACTCTAACCTGTAAAGAGGATCCCCTCCACTGGGTCTTTGCCTCTATCACTGCGGTGACTGGGGGGAACACCTGGCTCTTGGATCATCGTCACTGACTGCGGAGCACCACATGTGATGAGAAGTTTGCTGTCTGCCACCCTGCCAAAGGAGTCATGCAGCTGCAGGAAACACTGGCACGCCTTTCAAGATGACCCAGCAGCTCAGGTTCTGCCTCTTTCATTAATGTACACAGCTTTTGATATTTTTAAAAGTTGGAACTAGCAAAACAGTGGCTGGCATAAGCCCAGCCTCTTCTACCTTGGCTGGTATCTGCTCATATTTCTACTAAGAGTTTCTCCCAGGAGTAGAGCCGCAGAACAGGATGTGATCATCACAAACATATGAAGACCTTGCTCCCACTAAACCTTGGCTGCACTCTTCTGTGCTTGCTGATACCTTGCACACTATGCATGTCCTTCTGGAGCATCACTTCAATGGTGTGGCTTGGAGATGTCAGGCCTGATGAGATACTGCTGGAGTCATTTTTTCAATGGCTGGGGGAGTAGGGCCTTGGTGTGGAGGGTATACTGACAGAACAGCACCAGAAAACTCTACAGCACTTTGGAAGGGCTTCTTTCCTTCTGCAGAGACTATCCAGGCTATCATAGGTGCCTGCAAGATGAGGTGGCCAAAATCAGAGGTTCTAAATAAACACACTGCCCCTGTGCCAAAGAACACGTGGCAGGAGAGTTTGACATAAAATTTACAAAATTCCTCCATTTTCTTCTTCCCATTTTCCTTAATTTCCTTCCCTTAACACCTCTGTGAAAGGGACTTTTTCCTCTCATTTCAGAGGCAGAAAACACAATAGATTACTCACGATTCATACAATTCCCCTTAATCTCTGGAAATTACGGCAGAACTGGAAAGAGACTCCTGACATTTGGCCTTCAGATCCCATACCTTGAAGAGATTTTAAAAAATTCTCTTATTTAAAAAAAGCAGAGGCAGAACAAATGTTAGAGATCCAGTTCTCCACTGCAGAGCTGCACATAAGGGGGCTAACATCTCACTGGTCTAGAGTAGTTGGTGGAAAATGGTGGAAAAGGAAACACCTGGTACCTAATGAGATGTTACAAGCCTGTGTTTGCAGTGAAAGTACACAAATTCAAGAGCAAAACAGACTCATGCAGCCTGAAGCCAGGAAAATCCCACGAGCGATGGAT
Source organism: Hypotaenidia okinawae (assembly GCA_027925045.1). NCBI lineage: Eukaryota > Metazoa > Chordata > Aves > Gruiformes > Rallidae > Hypotaenidia > Hypotaenidia okinawae. Next base: position 68,818,616 of record BSDF01000002.1, read on the forward strand.
TGATCTTTAGGCCTTCAACATCAATAGGACAATTCATACAGTTGAATGTTACACGTGTATTTTAGCACCTGGTTGAATCAGAGCCTCAGATAGCAAATCAGGAGATTGCTGCGTGTTTTCAGCCTGCAGAAAAGACAACCCATTCTGAGCAGTACACTGATTAGCCTAGTTTATAATCTCCTTAATATCAAAAGTTCCACAAAGATACATTTTGTTCCCTAGAGCTCCCCAGAAATCAGCTAAACATATGGACTGCTTGCTTACACCTACTACAGAAGGCTGAGTATTGAGGATTTATATATTTTAGTCTATGTGGTGTAAATATGTATAAATTTATATTGTGTTAATTTATGGCATACACTACAGAAGGTTTTGCGTGAGCTACATTGCATTCCTTCCCACGTTTCTGCTGAAATATTCATCTTCGGGTCTCTTTCTCCATGTTTTCCTTCGTCTCGCCACAGATGTTTGGGCAGCTTGCGTTAGAAGGGAATGTGCCTTAGAAGTACACTTAGGAATTTAGGTGATGAGAATACCAAACTCAACTGTGTGGCTACAGCCTGACAGGATTAACAGGCTTGGTGAACACTCACCAGTGTCTTGGACCTGCCTTCTGATACACAGGCAAGTACTGCGACGTGGCTTGTAAATTAGCACCACCAAGCCAGACACACAGTGCACAGGGAACTTCTGTCTCCAGGATTGCTAAACAAGTGCCTGACAAACATTGCGTTCACACACAAAACACGGATACATAAAGCTGCTGTGCCAAAAGGAGGACGGATTCTCGCAAGAACAGGCACCTGTGTATCAACAAACTGCACTCGGCATTACCACAAGCAGTCCCTTCCATCTGCCGGTACACAGCTCCCAAGAATGAAAATGTATTAAACGTGTCCCAACCACTCTGAAATCAACAGGACTCTTGCTGTTGGCTCAACAAGAGCAAGGTCAAGCCATTGGGCCAAAACACAGCCCTTATCTCACCCTCAGCCCTTATCACAATTCTATCAACACAGTCTTTGTGTACAAGGACTGGCAGCAATCCAGAGGTCCCAGTGCCAAATTGTGGCAGTATTAAAAGCCCTGCTGCCTGCCACAATGTCCAGCAAGAGATCTGAAGACGTGCAGAAAATTTAAGTATGACCTAACCCAAAAGAAGCGGGGCCCAACACAACTTTTATTTGCTTACATTCAAGTTGGGCATCAACGTGTTGCATTTCACTGACTGACTGGAATACAAAAATGTACAACTACACAAATAGTACCAGAGGGAGTTACCTAAATAAATAAATAAATTGTATATAGCTAAATAAATCTTTCAGCTATTACAGAGTCCCAAATGCAACACACAGTGCTAGCTGACAGAGAGGAATGAGTAAGAGGATGCGTCTGCAAATATTTTCTCAAAGACAACTGTGAATTACTTTGAATTTTTGACCCTTTTCTCCATTCACTGTCGAAAAAAATTTATATGTTCTGTGGATGCCAAAATACTGGGGGATCTAGGTTCAAAGTCCAGTGCTGCTTCAGATTCTCTGTCTAATTCTGGGAAAGCCACTTTTCTCCTTTGAGCCTGTCTGTGAAAGACACAATAACTGACGTTCTTGTCCAGTCCTCTTTGCTTTTCTTGTCTACCTAGAATCAGGGACAGATTTTAGAAGGTATTCTGATAGCTAATGTTCCCACCAGTGCTCCTGACAACCCCATCAGTTACTTCATTTTGCCCTTGAGAATGACAGCAAGTATCTCCTATCTTCAAGTGCCTGAAGATCCTCATCAGATCTGTCCCTACACTCTGGAACAGTGGGTGCCCATCAGTGCGTATGTTGCCTAACAGAGGGATGGCAGTATCTCATCTCACAGGACAATGTTAGAAGAATAAAACATACAGTGGTATAGAGCCACAGCAGATTTCGGTAGTGGTTAATTCAGTTTTTCTGGATACCTTTTCCATAAGTACTTTTACACCTAACCGCAGAAAAGCAGATGCATTAAAAATGCTGGAAAAGCATTTTTGCATAAAAAGGTGAAAAATTCTAATTTAGCAAGCAACATTTACAGTAATTCAACAAAGGTGCAGATTACATTACCCTGCTGCAGTGCTCTACAAAGGTTTGAAGAGACCCTACGTTTTGCCAGTTTTATTTTAAACAGGCCAACTGTAAAACAATCCACAACCAAAAATACAACTCTCAGACTACTGTCACTCTTCTACCTCACCCTTGTTTTCCCAACTCTTTCCCAATCTATTGCCCTGGCCCTTCTTGTCTCACCTGCTATAAGTATCCCACAGCAGAGTCTGAAGTTGCTCAGTCCAGGGCAAAGTCACCAGGACTGAGCACTACCCTGGTCCTACTATGTGCTGCTTGCCTGGTTGACACTAATTCTCTCTGACACAAAAAAGACCTACAAAGCACCCCAAAGACACTGTTCGGCCTTCTTTTTCTAGCACAAGAGAGCCATATTTTTAGCTAGGGTCCTGAAACAGTCCTCAAAGACAAAAGAAAAATTAATACTGTTCAGGGTTCCAATGTGGCTGATTTTCCAATTCTCCTACTTCCCTCCCCTTTTCTTCATTCTTCAAGGATTTAAATGACTGAAGGATTAAAAACAACAGAAGTTAGTAATCATCCAATCACTCCTTAAAGACAACAGAGCACAGACAATGAGTGTTGATAGTTTGAATACCTCAGTAGGCTGAAATATATTCAGAGAGCATTTCGGTGAATTTAGGTAAATGGGGAGAATGGTTAAAAAAACAAAAAAAAAAATCCCAAAAAGCAGTCTGATCTTGGATAATTAACAGCAGAAACAGGGCTAAATTGAAATAAATTATTCAGTGCAAGTACTTCAGACAGCTCTTGAGAATAACACATGGATCCGTGGCACTCTTTAGGGGACTTTGTGCCTATAAACTAATTAATAGATCTGACTTCTCCATATGTAGTTTTTCCATCTGTAACAGCTAAAGTATGGATAGGTTTCTTCATATAACAGGAAAAATTAAAACTAAAGTTATTTTTGTAAGTTGTAGAATATTCTCTAACTTATTCAGAATGCAAATGTGTGAAATACCATGACAGAATGGAAATTGATTTTGTAAAATGTGAGAGTGAACGACCGCGCTCTGAAACATGTGGTGCAAAGTCAGAGGCACCACACTCTGCTTCCTTCCCCTCCAACCACCACCGCCCAGGCATGTCGCAACCCAAACGGCAGAGCGCAGCCGAAAGGGCAGCTAACAGCCCCCTCCTCGCATGGTGAGGGCACAAGAAGGCCGCACCACACGCGTTTTCATTCTGAAGCTGAAGGGCCGCACGTTCCCGCCACCCCGCTATGCCGTACAGCAAGGCTTCACTCAAACGTTTGCAAGCACTAGTCATAAACGGCTTCAGAGACACACCCGCCATTTTACTGCCTGATCTCCCATGTTAGGGAAGTGCTCAGACCCTCTGCTTTAACGAGTATGGGAGCTTCCAGCCACTTCTTGGGGCAGTCACTATGCTGTGTATGTAGGAAAACTCTGTACAGCTTACTAGGCCAAGCAGAGCTGGCACACACGAGCTCATCAGGCCTCTTCAACTGGTTAGAAATCTGTCTTCAGCCATTTCATCCAGCCTAGGATTTGAACACTGCTATGACACAGCTGAGAAATAGCTTACTTCTATTTTTACAGATAATGCCTCACATTTTATGGGATTAACTTTGACACTTGGATTTCAGAGGTAGCTTCCAAAGTTTTAGCCAAACTAACGTACCTCTGTCAGGGTCACCCATATGCATTAATCAAATCCCATCCGTGAGGACTGACAGTCTCTCCCATGCTTCCCTCCCCATGCCTGGAGTCAGTATGGGAAGTTGTCATTCACACAGATGCTAACTTACTTATTAGTAAGTCTTAGTTATTTCTAAAGGTTACTTAACACATAGCACATCAGCAGAACATGACACTCTTAACATTTCAATTTTCAAAAAGCAAGAAGTGGTGTACAGCCAAGTCACCATCAACATTCACAAAGACCCCAAAACTATTCAGAGGCTCAGAAACATATGGATAAGTTTGGGTTTTTTACCAGACATCTTTTCTCCCAAAACAGTTCATGATTCCAAGCAACAAATTGTCCAACTGTGGTACGATGCCCAGATAGATTCTAGGCCAAAAATTAACAATTCTTGGTTGTTTCCCCTGTTCTTATCCAATATCCATCTCCAGCCCATACCTCATCACCCAGCAGCCCAAACATCTCAGCACCTTCCACTGGAAAATGCCTCTTATGCAGTCTAATTGCCACAGCTCCATGCCTAACAATGTTCCTGCCCTAGTTTCTAAATCCAACATTTGCTTGAGTGTGTTGACATCAGCTCTCATCACCGACTTTAAGGAGACCACAGAAAAGAGTTTCCTTCATTTCACCTTATGTTGCTGAACACAGAAAACAAGCCCTGACATCTATCCTTCAATTAGCATAAATAATGGCAAACCTGGGGAGACGACCTGGATTTTCATCCAATCTGAAGTTAGGCCTAAAACCAAACTATATACTCATCAACATTTTTGGAGACTGTACTCAGATGCGGGGGCTTGGTTTCTCTTCCCCTCTGAAGTGATTTTGCACCCAAGACTTAAGACATTTTCTTCTATTTATCTTAGTATTTTTTTCCTCAGACTTTACTCCTTATTACAGAGTACCTTGCCCAGAATTGCCTTTTGTCCCTTTTTGTCTATTCAGAATTACAACCAAACATATGCATCTAGATTGTTCTTTGTTTTGTGTTGGTGTTCGGTTGTTGTTTTGGTTGGGTTTTTTTCCTGCAACCCTGCATGCCTTTTTAACATAGTTGGAATTCATCTACTCTTGCCCCCTCTTTGTAGTCATGTGCATCTTCCTTTTGTCATCCCAAACTTTTCACTTTAGCAAACTAAGAAATTAGTCTTATATGCAAGGGAACCGAATTTGTGTTAGAGCAGAATTATGACAGCATTTCAAAAAGAAAAGAGGACAAGGTAGCAGAACTGCTTTCTACCATCAGTTCCCCAAACAAACTGGATACTACATCTGTAGAATTGGCATGGTCTTTCACACGGCCGTCCTTTTTTTTTTCACATTGTTTAAAAGAAAAAAACAACCAACACACACATTCATTTGGCAATTAAGAAATCATTCCACTGCTTCATTTAAACTTCTGCGTATGGAAGCAAAGTTTTCCTGGCAGTCTCTCTAATCTGTATTCAGTATGCCAGTTAAAAGAATAAAACACAACACCAGAGCGAAGCCAGTGTGTCTGGCTGCTCCTCCAGCTACCAGTGCTCACAAGGCTGAGGGGAAGTCAAACAGGGGTGAGCAGCAATCTCATTTTCTAGGCAGTCGTAGAATCACAGACTGTTTGGGTTAGAAGGGACCTTGAAGACCATCTAGGTCCAACCCCTTCCCATGGGCAGGGACACCCTCCACTAGGCCAGGTCATGCTGTGTAGGCTCTTATCATAGAGTCACTGTGCAGCAAGGTGAGCGCTGTTCAACAAAACAACCAGCCTTCCCCAGCATCACAGGGATATCTCATCTCCACTACAGCTGTGTAGTTATTAAGCACTTAGTTTGATATCACATACTTTGTTATTTGTAAATGAGCAGTTGGGTCAGTCAGGATCCATCTGAATGCAGCTCAAGAGCCTGTTTCCAGCCTCAGCTGCTACTCAGTGGCCACGCTCAAAGAAAAAAAAAAAAAAGAAAAAGAAAAAGAAAAGCTGTTCTCTGGGGGCTGAGCTTGTTTCCTATATAGTAATTTCTTAGAGGTGAATCTTCCTCTAACCCGGTTGGCTGACACAAATTGTACAGGGAACAACAGAAGGCTTGTCAGCACTGCTCCAGCATACAAATGAACATAACAGACGGGTAGCATTAAACTCACCTAAAGATAAAATTATGGTCTTCAGTCATTGAGAAAGATGATAGCTTAACCACAGGATGTATCGCAATTAGCTTCCTCAGCAGCCTACAGAAGCAATATATACAAATTACAAGATAATCTTCCGCAATTTGAAACCATTTAGGATCTTTAGCATCATACACTTGGATCAATTTAAATCTTTAAGTTGCTATCATCTTTCCTTCTTACTCAGAGATAAATATCTCCTCATTTTCTAGTGAAATACAGTAGACTTTTTTTTTTTAAATCTGGCCTTCCTTTATAATTTCTTTCTTTTAAGTCAGATGGTTGAACTATAACGAACTCCACAGGCCTGTAAAGGGTTGCAAAGCAGATGCAACGCTGGCCACCTCAATATCTGTATTAGATCGCCCCCAGCGGCAAGGAACCGTAAAAGAATTTTGTAAAGAGTGGGAAATTAGAATCTCCAGTTGAGAAGTAGGTCTGCTGGGGCTGAGCTGGGGGGTGGGTGAGGGGAAGAATAAAATGCTGCAGGTAGAAATCCTTAAGCTTTCATCCATTTCTAGGAAACTGGAATGGGAGGAGCATCCCTCCTACTCCTGAAGACATCTGCACTGTGGGCATACAGGGATACTACAACGGTACAAGCAAGGTTTTAGCAAATTAAAGCTTGTCAGAATCATAGTGAGCTTCCCATTGATCTGGATCCACTTAAACTTTCATTACAATACTGTTCTTTCTGCTGTTCCCCTTTGGACATATAAGACTTAAAGCTTAGCTCACGAACTTGAGAGGCTTGATTCTCTGCACAGCTTTAAGAGTAGCCAAGATGTTTTTTTCTATGGCCTCCTTCTTCCTCCTCTTGCCTTGTTTTTGACTTAGCATCTGGCAAAACTGGAAAAACCCAGGGACGTAAAAATTCCCTTAGCTGTGAGTAAGCCCTCATTATTATGTCTTCCTTTATAAAATGGCTTGTTTGATTAATGCCTGTTTGCATGGAAAATTCTCTCCTCTCCTTTGCTCTCCCCTGCAATTGCTTTGTGTTTTAGTGTCTGCTTTGGCAAGGGAGAAAAACTGGATGCTGGGCTAAATCGTGGGCCCTTTCTGAGATCTGTGGGACTTTTGTTGTTCATTTCCATGGCACCAAGATTTGACCCTTATTCTTAACAGCTAGGGCCTCCAACAGTGGCCTACCGCACCACTTTAAGTCTCCAGAGCGAATAACCGAGTCCAAAGTTGCTATTTAAAATACCAGTGATTTTTCAAAAGCCTGTTTAATTCATTAGGCTTTATCCAGTCCACTCAGCCTTGTTCAGACGAATCCAGTGAGCTGTGCTCTCATGCTCCCTTGCCTTCTAAGTGGCAACACTTTCAATTTTGCACATAGTAAGAATTTACCCCCAAAAAAGTTTTTAAAAAATGGAATAAATCCTTCCCTATTGAAATCTGAGGCCGATACTTCCACATGGTGATTTTAGAGGGACCGAATCTCTGCTATAAAAAGATGGCTATTTAAAACCTAAACAGGAGACTGACACTTTTTTACACATCAGCCTTACTTGAGTTTTTGGAAGCCAGCAATAGACCTGCAAACATTTATGTACTTGGCAATTATGGGTAGCTGTCTGGACTCACAGCCAGTGGAATTAAACATTTGAGAGACTGATTCACGATATTATCTGGTTATGAAGCTAATTATACCTCTTCTCATTGTTGACAATGTATGATTATAGAGACAAATATCTTGGTTCTGCTAGTCAAATTCCATGGGAGGGTATAGACAGAGAGAAAGAAAGAAAAGAAAACAAAAGAAATCAAAACAACCTTCTCATTTGAGAAAAGACTACCCTAGTCCAGAAATGGGGTGGACCGGGAGGGAGAGAAAAATAAAAATAAAAAGATTGGCACCAACAAGAACACTGACGTTTGCTTTAAAATGTTAAAGGAGATAATACATAGGTAAACAGGTATACAAGGGTATTTTCAGTAAACATGCATAGGCAAATTTTAAGTTTCCAGAAAACTAGAAAGGAAAAAAGTTATGAAAGAAAATCTTGAACACAACACACAGTTCCAGCTTTGCAAGTAAGGCAATACATTCCAGTACATCGTGCTGATGCCAAGGCTTCTCTCAGACAAAAGCACATCTTTTTTGAGAATCAGAAGTCCTCTTCAGAAGCAAGTACTGGAATCACAGCCATTGTGATCTGCAGTCTCCTAGTTCCACATGTATAGCAGCGAATGTAAAACTGAAATTGTAAGCCTTTCCATATTTTCCATGGTGTTGCTTAGTCTGTATCCTCATCCCTTAGTTGCTGGTTTTAAACTTCTCCTCATTGCAATAAATATTAAGTTCATTTCTCAAGTTATTCCACCAGAAAATCTGTCACGCTCAGAAAACTAATTTTTTTCATAATGAAATGAAAAAAAAAAAATCACCTAAATTGCTCCAAGACATATTTCCCAAACACTAATTGAATTTTAGATTTATTTTTTTCCTGACAACAACAAACCCCAGAGTTAAAGGAGTCTGCTTCTTGTGAAACTAAAATTTTGAACAAGTCTAAATTTTCTTAAGATTGTCAGTTACCTCACTCATGGGAAAATTTCAGTGACCTTACTGAAAAGGAAATTTTGATTGTTTGTGCCCGCGGACAAAAATCCGGCGCCAGAAAAAATGAACAAAAAAATCAAGTAAAGTTTATAACAACAAAACCAACAAAAACATTTGACAATTTTAGTAGAGAAAGGAGAGGCTCGTGATCTTTGTGCTTTTGATTGGAAAACTGCTATGAAATGAAGAATGAAGTAATATTTATAAAGAGATATTCTTTCACGGTTTTAGAATTAATATTCTACGCTGGTAAAAAAAAAACACCCTGCAGGTCATGCTACAAAGATTACCTATATTTACCCTGATTCATAGATGTTTAAAGGTCTCTAGCAAGAAGCAGAGATAGTGGCATGACTTGCTTTTACCTTAAGTGCTATATGGTTTTACACAGAGCAGTAGAGTTCTGCCCATTTTCATTCTTTCTTTATCTGAAAGCGACATGGACCTTCAGTTCAGCTTCTATATGCCCTCTAAATGAAAAAGGTACACTTTCATTTCTCCTGGTATAATTTTCCTTATCGTCAGTAATTTCTTCCAGCCCACGGCAGGTGGACAGTAGAGGTAGGAAGAAGTAAGATGACAAGATTACTCTGTTCTCAATAATGATATTTCCTCAATTTTTTTATATTGATACTGGTGTTAAAATTTTGTTTATAAAACCACAGGTAAACCTAGTATCTACAAAGATGATGAAAATAACACCTAGAAATGGTATCCATCTCCCTGATCAGAAACCAGTCAGCCCAAAAAAACCTGCACTTGAACTTCTGAATTTAAAAATGCAACTTTACCCAGCCTCCCAGAAATCATAATTGAATTTGGGATTGTCCTGGTTTCAGCTGAGATAATTTTCGCTTTGGTAGCTGGTATGGTGTGGTGTTTTGGATTTAGTGTGAGAGTAATCTTGATAACACACTGATGTTTTTAGTTGTTGCTAGGTAGTTGCAGTGTTTACACTAAGTCAAGGACTTTCAGCTTCTCACGCCCTACCAGGTGCACAAGGAGCTGAGAGAGCACAGCCAGGATGGGTGACGCAGACTGGCTGTAGGGATATTCCATACCATATAATGCCACGCTCAGTATATAACTGGGGAAGCAAGCTGGGAGGTGGGATCACTGCTTGGAAGAAAACTAGGCATTGGGGTTGCTTTTTTCTCCCTCCAAGTGGTGAGCAATTGCATTTGTACATGAATTGCTTTATATATTATTATTAACTTCCTTTGTTAAGGAAGCAGCTAGACGGTGCTAAGTTATGGGCTGGGGTCAAACCAGAACAGGGATTCACAAAGCAAAAGGGAAAAAAAGTAGACATTAATGGTCTAACCTCTGACAATGTTTTAAGTCTGGAAACTGCTATTCTTTTAAGCAAGACTAGTAGCTTTGGAAACAAAATAGGTAGACCATACTGAAACTAAATTGTGTGTAATTCATATTCAGAAACTCAATGTAACTTCTAGAAACTTTAGGGAAAGGAGAGCAGAAGTGTGCTGAGGTATGCTTATGACGATCGGGTTTTGGAAGAGTGAAGATTATGACATGCACACTTGGCCACTTTCATACACTCATGAATGGGAGCAAACTTCTGATGAATATTTAAAGTGCGATAAGAAGATTTTTTTTTTTTTGTAGGAATATCTTTATATACTAGCCATAGAAATGCAAGTTGCCCACAGCCAGGGAGACATACAGCCCTAAAAATGCCATTCCCTTTCATGGCTATAAACCAAAAGAGCAAATCATTTCAGTAAGACCACTTTATGTTTTCTGCTTGTTTCTACAAATAAAGGCAGGCCTGGGCCTATCCCATTTTCAAACAACAACAAAAAAATCATTTAGGAGTTTAACAATAATCTAATTTGTATTAACCATGGCACAACATAAACATTTTCCTCAAAGCTGAAGCACAAACAGCTTATGCACATTTTCCATGTGCAGGGGTTGTGTGTGTGTGTTTCTGTGAGCCACCGAGACTGTTTTCATTAAAACAAAGAAAAAGCCACTTCCCCTATGAATCAGACTTTCATATTTAAACTGCAGGATTCCTCATTTAATGATTTACTTGTTGATTGAATTAGTATGGATGTTTAGCAAAGGTGGACCAACTAGGAAAAAAACCCCAACCCAATAGAGTAAGAAGACAGGGAATACCATTACAGAATAGAACCAGGGAAGAGTGAGACTTAATCAGCACAGTGCCAGAGCAAACTGATAGGACATGAGAACTTGTAGCTCCTCCCCGCACTTCCATCAATGTTAATTTGTGACATGCTTCCATGCCCTGTGAAGCAAACACAAGCTTTGAGGTGGGACTGTGAGAACAGCCTTGCCTAAAAGTAACATCAGAAAAAGATAAAAGACAAATTACATGGGCTTCGGCTATGGTGGCTGGTCTTGGCACTGTCAGTGTAACTAATCCAAAGATCTGCCTTAGTGAAGCCAGGTATTTGCTTAAAATGTTCTCACACTTTATATTGCAGCTTTTTTGTCAGTGAGCTACATGGTGAAGACCCTCTTGGGCAGAGAGCAGGATGGGTAGGAGAACAGGTGTTACAGCTGGTGCTGCAGGACAAGCCACTTGCTGTAGCTGGGTCACCAGGACCAAAAGGGTTTTCCAAGTGACAATGACAGATCTGTGGGACCCTCAAGAAAGACAGCAGGAGGGTATAGACAGCAGATCTGGCAGCGGGACCATGGATTTGTTATTCCTATGTACAGAGCTGAAGGGCTGAATGGCAGCTCTAGGCTCCATCCCATCCTAAGGCTATAATGAGCTCTGCATGACAAGACCTCACTTGCAGGCATCCAAGGTTTACACTTTTGAAAATGAAACCATGGTCTCTCAGTCAGGATCTTTTAGCAGATAATCTTTTTCTGTGCCTTAGGTGTGGGCTCAGTACAATTGTTTCCTCTGAATGCTTCTCCCATTGCAATAGAAGTCACCCTACTGACTCAAGTTTAATAGGATTTGAACTCACTGCTGTTTTCTGCCAAGAAAGCAGAATCTTTCAGCTTTCCGTGCAAAGGAAAAGAGATGTTAAAATTAACCACAAGCAGTGTACTGCTCCCTGAATACAAGAGAAAGGTATTGCAATTTACTGAACAAAGGAAATTAGTTAAAACCAATGAATCTGCAAACAACAGATTTAAGCAAAGTGTTTTCTGGTTTGCCAAGACGACAATCACACACACAAACAAGAAGAAATGTACATTTGGGTCTGGTTTGATCAAACAAGAACCACTGCAGGGTCACAGCAGATAGCACTATTACTTACTTCAGCGTCTTATAAACAGTCTTGAGATGGGTTTTTTAAGCCATGGGGCACACAGCACATAAATCCAGATCGCTTTTTCTGTGCCTTTTATTGCTTCTGTTTCTGATAGTAGCATAAACATTTCTTCTGTTACTACCTCAGTTAATACCTGTAACATTTCTGAGTCCAGTGGGAAGAGATGAGTGTTGTCCACCAACTCAGATTTTTACCTTATTTCCTACAGCGTGGCAGGCTCTAGCAACTGGAAAATGATGAGCACATAGAGAAGAAAACACTCTCAGAGCTCCTACTTGGTTGGATTCTGTTCAAACAAACAGAACAAGGCCTTACTGCATCCCAAATCACAGAACATTAGGAGTTGGAAGGGACCTTGAAAGATCATCTAGTCCAACCCCCTGCCAGAGCAGGATCACCTAGACTAAATCACACAGGAACACATCTGGGCAGGTTTTGAATGTTTCCAGAGAAGGAGACTCCACAGTCTCTCTGGGCAGCCTGTTCCAGGGCTCTGTCACCCTCATAGTGAAAAAGTTCCTTCTTATAGTCACATGGAACTTCCTGTGCTCCAGCTTGCACCCATTGGTCCTTGTCCTATCGCTGGCCATCACTGAGAAGAGCCTGGCTCCACCCTCCTGACTCTTGCCCTTTACGTATTTATAAACATTAGTAAGGTCACCCCTCAGTCTCCTGCGAGCTGAAGAGGCCCAGCTCCCTCAGCCTGTCCTCATAAGGAAGATGTTCTGCTCCCTTAATCATTTTGGTGGCCCTGCACTGGATTCTTTCAAGGAGTTCTATGTCCTTCTTGACCTGAGGGACCCAGAACTGGACACAGTATTCTGGGTACAGTCTCACCAGGGCAGAGTTAGAGGAGTTAGAAGGACCTCTCTTGACCTACTAAAATAGATTGTTTCTTCTTCCCATTCTAAGGCCAGGAGAGGGGCTTGAGCAAACATCCAAGTATCTTTACGGTGCTGGGGGCTGGAGACAGACTCCATGAAATCAGGCGTGTGTGGTAAAAAGAAGAGGATGGAAAGGTGGTGAGGGCTGGAGTACACAGAAAGGAAGGATGGTGCAACTGGGGTGGGGGTGATGGTAAGTAGTAGAGGGCAGGCAGGGAGCAGGGGCTTCCCATTGTAGATAGCATGTTAAGATTGGATTTGACATTTACAAACCTGTATCACTGGTGTGTGCAATTTTTTTCCCTCTCAAACAGAAAGCAGTACACATGTTTAAAATACAAAGTTATTAAGAACAGTGAGCAGAAATGAAATTTGTCTGGACAAGTAAGAGCTTTTTGTCTTCCAGGGGCAATAGCTCCCTGAGCAGCAGAACCCACGAGCATCTCGGAGTTTCCTTCTGCCACAGACCCTCTGATGTCCAATAGGCACTGAGTTCTGGATCCTGTAGCCTGCAGACCCCACTGCCTTCTCACTTCTACCTGGCCACCTGCTTCTCAGAACTTCAGACACTTAATGTATCCCAGGCCACTGTCAAATTTGGTTGAAACAGACCACAGGTTCATAAAGGATTGATTGCATCCTGTGGAGATTAATTAATACAATCTCTCCTAACAGATCATGACTTCTTTCATTAGGAAGCATGCCTAATAAAGAGAGACAAACAGGCTTCTGCTTTATTAACAACCACTTACCAGCCAACTTTTGCTCCTGGTTACACAACTACAAGCCCAGAATTACTGATTTACCAGCTAATTTCACTGACAGTGGAGAACAACCCAGAGTACCAGAGTACTGGACTGACATACACACAGCACCTAAATTCTGTTCATGAGAAATGATGGGGGCAGCACATAGTAAATCTTGGAACAACTCCTCACGTGTTTGGTGAATTAAAACATCTGAAATAGAAGGTTTGAATGCAGAGCACTGTATGGCACATTTTAATTTCCTCTTTTTAGCACACAAGAAATGAGAACATTTAAACACATAGTCTGCAAACCTGTATTCTGTTGCCTGAGGTATGATACTTCCACAGGACATTGCTAATCCAATAAACATCACAAAAAAACCAAAGCAAAATAAGTTTTTTTTTTGTTACTGACTACTGCAACATTACAGTGAAAGAGTTATAAATCTGGGTTTGTTTTTTCCTATCGTTGTCTCATGCCTACTTTTGCATTCTACTGGATTAAACCAGATTAATTTTAGTTTTCTTTCTAGCCACTTTTCATGTCCTGGCTCAGTAACAAGGCTCCCTTTTTTAATTTTTTTTTTTTTTTAACAAAGTCTCAACATCTTCCATAAATTTTCCAGTCATGCTACAGTTGCTTAAAAGAAAAAATTATAGCGACTTTAATATTTGGACTTAGACAAGCCAGCAAAACAAATTTCTCAGTAAGTGACAACACTTCTTCAGCTAGTGTCTTCAGCTCATTTTTTAACACTTGATACCACTTTGTTGCTTCAAACCCCGGATCATTTGTTTCATTTTCTGAAGGAAAACAGGGATGGGTTCCCCTCTGTGCAATCTCAGGCAATCCATCTGTCCTACCTTAGAGCTGCAGACTAGAGAAAGGACGACTCCTTTATCTGCCATTGTAATGGCAGGCTCTTTCCATGGTCAGCATGTGTTTGCACACGGCCAGGCACAACAGGGCCACGCTATCATTGGTGGTCTCCCAGTCCTACCCCCCCACAACAACAACAGCTAGCACCAAAGGTATTTTCACATCGTATCACTTTGAAACCCACGCACTGAACATAAGCATTCTCCAGCAGATTCCGCTTCATTTTCTGCGGCATACACAGCAGTGCACTTGTCCCCGCGGTAACTGACATTTGCACTAGCCTGGTTACAAGGAAGATCAATCCCGTTCCTTCCTAATAACAACAGAGAGTCATCTGGGATGAGGGATTTTAGCCACTAACTTAAATTGATCATACTGATAGAGATTTGGGGAAATATTATTCTAGCATACCAATACAAATCAAATCAGACAAGCAGGCCCAGAAGGTGGTGAGTGACTCTCCCAGACGTGGTTTCACGGTATTCAAGGGTTGTGAATGTAAGAATGATACAAGAAGGCTGGAAAATACAACAGCCAGGTCCTTAAACTCATTCACTCCTTTCCCTGTGAAAAGTAATGCAAAAAAATGCCTCATGCTCTAGGGCAGTAATGGCAGCAAACTGGGGCTCCCACACACGGCCCTGTCATGCCAACCTTTTAAGGCAGTGTGGCTTTGCAGGCTGCTGGCTGTCTGTGGAGTGGAGCTGAGAATCACTGCTCCCCACAGTGGAACTTCAGCAAATCTCAAGTGGACTAGTGACACAGCTGCCTACATCTCAGGTCAAGCTGTTCCACTCACTACAGTTTTGCATTTGATTTCTAAAGCTGGGGCAAGTAGCACAGTGCCAAATCCAGTAACTCTTCACTGAGAGATCACTTGCTTCAATATCAAACCAGTAACTTCTGTGGTGGCTCCTGGGATTTGCTTTGTTGGATCAACCCGGAGTGCTCTGCTCTAGCAGCAAGAGCCTCGAGGAAAGCATCGAGGCTTTTCCTAAGCCTTCTCCTGGAGTCAGATTGCACAGTAACAAGGAATTCCTGGCACTGTGGTACAGTAAACACTTCTCCCATGTCCAGGATATAACACCAGAACAGATGATAATAAATAAGCCACTTCAACAGGGCTATGAAAAATGATCCATGACATATCTGTAGTGAAGCAAATGTCATCTCAGAACAGGCTTGTCTGGATGCCTACAGGAGAGCACACCAACCGTCTGGCTCAAATTTGCAGCCCACTACTAGTACGGTGCTGTGAGCATATTGGTGACTGACTAATTCTGCACAGTGGTTCTCTACCTACTGAGCGCTCTTTTGAGCTATTAGCGTCATAGCATATCAAACAGTCTGTCACAAATCTGTTTATCACCCCTTTCCCAAATGCAGGCAGGTATCCAGCAGCAACTACTCAGCAGAGATACACACACACACACACGAGTGTCAGCTCTCTGGTAGACGGGACCACTGCATCTAATTCAGGCCAGAATTACAGCCCTTGTGTATTTTGAGATCACGAGTCTCGTGGGGTTAGAAGTGCAGCTCCTTACATTAAAAGAGTCTCTTTATGTTCACTCGAAGGGCCATTCACAAAAGCTAACTTCAGCCTGGCAAGACCACGTTTCTGTCTGTAGTCAGCAAAGAAGCAACTCCAATGGAGAACAAGGTGATCCAGAACAGGAGCCTAGCTTAACTGTTCTGATGGCCCTCTCTCTTTATTCACTGCTGTCTAGGGAACCTTTGCAAATACCCCTTCCTTTTAAGCTGCCAAGTCCTAAGACTTTATTATGAATCACATAGTATTTGATGTTTCTCTTGAAGACCCTTTTTCTGAAGTAGTTTAGTTTTATGGTAATCTTGGCTTTTGCTAAATACATATAATATAGTTATTAATATATACACACCATGATGGAGAATACTTTAAAGTGTGAAGTCCAGATATTAAAGAGAGAGACAAAATAAAAGTAAATGAGAAATTACTGCAGCTTTCCCTAAAGCCAAATTTATGACATTCTGGGGCTTGATGCTAGCAACAGTCAACTCTGTCTTACTCTAACAGTCCAAGAAGTAATTTGAAGTTTGCAAAAGGAATGCCTACATTGGCCTAGCATCTTGCTCCAAGGCAAGGTTGGTTTGTTTGGTTTTTATAATATGTTCAGTATTTGGCTTTCTCAAATTCCAACATATATTAGAATTCCATTCTGTTCATCATTTTAAGACAATTTAGGTTATTTACAGTAGCTTGGAGAAAATTTTGCCTCTTTCTAATATCTGCACACATAAAAATTGTAATTGGTTTTCTTAAAACATCATGAGCACTGCTTGTGACTGACAGTCACAGTTGCTTAAAATAAAAAGGTTCTAAGAGAGATATTAAAGTCTGTTAATTATTTAAAAAACCCTTCAAATAAAATGACCGTTTCAAAGTAATTTCAATATCTGTTTTAAGAGCATGTCCAGAAGTTTAGATACTGTTCAGAGAGAAAGGCAGTCTTAAGTAGATGCTGCCATTATTAGCTGATTATTTTCCCAGAACGAAGTCAGTATGTTAGGTTGGTTCCTCTTCTTCCTGTGGATAATTTTGGTGGAGTCCCTCTTGTATCATGGTTATGATGAGCAGATGAAAATAGTAGAGATGTTCCAACAATTTATAATAGCTCACTTCTCAGGTATTGTGTCATCAGTTCCTTTGGAAACACCAAATTTGAGGTGATGGTGACTTCATTCTGTTTGAATGTTAGATTTATTTAACTACCTCAGACTGGATTTTAAAACGTAGCGTACAACTAGCTAATTCCTGCATTCTCTCATGAGAATGAATTAATGGAATTCGTGTTTAATTCTTGGAAGAAACCTCACAAGGGGACTGTCCATGCCACACACTGGCATTCAATACCTTGCATGGCACCCAGACAGGTCTCCAGCTCACGGTATGCAAATAAAGGAACCAGCACCGAAGGGAATGCAGCCCAAACCTGTGAAGCAGGCTGGAAGCAGGCAGGTCCTAGACTCTACCAGCTGCAATCTCCTCTGTTTGATGGAGTGCCAAGCTACCACATTGAGAGTTTTTGGATTTTCTGTATCATTAGAGGAGGGAAACAAAAGGATAATTGGTGCATACAGTCCACAATCTGTTTTCCCAACCCTAGGAGCCATTTATCTTAACTGTCATACAGCAAAGGCCCACAAGACACGGACAAGATGTAGGTGAGATGAGAAAAGGATATAACACCAGCTTTCTCCTGCACTATATTCTTCACATATAACTCCCCCTAGTATATTGAGACATTTTAAAAATATATCCACTTTATTTAACATCCTTTGTGTATCACAGAACTCTATTTTGCGCACCAGTGGACATCTCTATTAGGAAATTACTCAATATACATTCAGTCTACGTTTTCTTACATTATGATATTGAACTTCCTCTTAGCCCCAACCCACCTTCCATACTAAACACAGCCTTTTGGGTTTTGGCATTAGAATCTGAGTATGATTAGCAGAGCACTGATGTAACCAACTTACAGCCATTCAAGATGTATACAGGGCCTTTTTTGGGTTTTGTTCCTCTTTCTAGACTCATTGTTATGGTGAAATGCATTCTTTTTTTACCCTTGAAAGGAGGATGAAGAATCTCCCTAAGGGAAGAAAGAACTTCCTAATACAAAAATAAAGTACTGGATAATACAGGCCTGTCCCATTTATAAATAGATGGCATGTAAGAAACAATGGGAAAATGCTTTTTCCTTGCTAAGTAAAGGTCACATAGTAGAATCTACTGCTCCATTCCAAAGGGAAGCTTATACCTCCAGTGAAGTCCCCAAAATATCAATCCTTTGAACTTACTGTACTACCTCACAGGGCTCAATACTGGGGTCAGTTAGTTCTCTTTAATATCTTTATCAATGATTTGGACAAGGGGATTAAGTGCACACTCAGTAAGTCTGCAGACAACACCAAATTGGGTGGGAGTGTTGATCTGCTTGAGGGTAGGAAGGCTCTACAGAGGGGATCTGGACAGACTGGATTGACGGGCCAAGGCTGGTTGCATGAGGTTCAACAAAGCTCAGTGATGGCTCCCACCCTTGGGTCATAACAGCCTCATGCAATAGTACAGGCCAGGGAAAGAGCTGCTGGAAAGATGCCCAGTGGAAAAGGAGCTGGGTTTATCTGGTCAGCAGCCAGCTGAATATGAGCCAGCAGTGTGCCCAGGTGGCCAAGAAGACGAACCACACCCTGGCTCATATCAGAAATAGCATGGCCAGGATTAGGGGAGTGATCATTTCCTCACCAGTGAGGCCACACCTTGAGCACTGTGTTCAGTTTTGGGCCCCTCACTACAAGAAGGACATTGAGGTGCTGAAGCACATCCAAAGAGCAAAGCAGCCAGTGAAGGGTCTAGAGAACAAGTCTTATGAGAAGTAGCTGATGGAATTGGGGTTGTTTAGCCTGGAGAAAAGGAGGCTGAGGGGAGACCTTATCACTCTCTACAATTACCTGAAAGGAGGTTGTAGCCAGGTGGGTGTTGCTTTCTTCTCCCAAGTAACAAGACAAGAGAAGAGGGACTCAATTTGAACCAGAGGAGGTTTAGACTGGATATTAGGAAAAATTTGTTCCTTGAAAAGGTTGTCAGGCATTGGCCCAGGCTGCCCAGGGAGGGAGCTGAGTCACCATGTCTGGAGGTATGTCTTAGACATGTAAATGTGGTTATTCAGTGAGGTCGAAGTTGCCACAGCTGCAGAACTACCTACATCCAAGCTAAAGATCCAGAAAGGTTAAAGTATTTACACAGTGTGTGAGACTACTGTGCAACCCTTACAGTGATTCTGTGAATGAAAACAAGGTAGCTCCATGTTTCAAGACCAGGCTATAATCCCAGTGGGGAAATCCCCCAAACTCAGAGTTATTTGACTGCAAGGGTAGGATTTTGTTCAAGATTAAGGCACTTAACATGCAATAAGTGTCTGAAATCCTATTACATCTGAGGGAAACCAACTCAATATACTCCATAAAGGCTGTAGAACCATTCTGCTGATATCCAAGAGGTGTCTACTCCAAAGTAAACCAAATAATTTGGTTGCATTAACTGCATTGATTCAATTTCCATTGTCTGCAATGGGAGTGGAATAGAAATATGACTGATTCTGCAAATTTTTTAATCAAGTATCTACAGTTACACTGATTCTCTAGAAACCTCATGCAGGGGGTTTAATCCCAGGCCAAATTCCATTCCAAATGCAGAAGGGACCCTGTAAAGAAGAGGACTTATGGCACAAATGCTGTGTTATGAGACTGTTAACATTTCTATGCTCACAGTGACCAAAACCTTTGTGCTCACTGGTGAATGACACGCTGCAGATGTTGAAGTTGCTCACTGTTGGCTTGGACCTTCCAGAAGTCTCTGATAAAGACACACCCACATGAGTGACTTGAAAGTCAAGTTCTGTGACATTTCCTTAGTTGCTGCGTTTGGCTAACAGACTGACAGCCTGGTCAGACAGAAAGATTAACAGTCATATGGATCCCTTCAGGTTCATGTGGTTGTGGGAACATGACACTTGGTACTCAAGTCCAGAGAACTGCTGTAGGCAGCCTCAAGCACACAACCACTTTTACATTCACAGCAATACACCACAAAAG
This sequence comes from Hypotaenidia okinawae, assembly GCA_027925045.1. NCBI lineage: Eukaryota > Metazoa > Chordata > Aves > Gruiformes > Rallidae > Hypotaenidia > Hypotaenidia okinawae. The sequence goes on from BSDF01000002.1 coordinate 68,838,557, forward strand.
GACATCCTACAAGACAGGGCTTAGCAGTAGAGCAACACAACGACGGGTGTGGACCTATGACACATGAACACACAGTTCTGCACCTTGCTCACTACTGCAAATATACCTCCTGCTTTGTGACAGTAACGGTGGTCTTCACTGGAGGTCCCAACTGCCAAATTCTAGCATAGTGCTACTCAAAGCTGCCATCCTACTGAAGTACCAGGAAAACATATCTAAAGCATCAGTTCTCAGAGAAACCCAGGGATAACTATATCTAGAAACATACAGGGAAAAAAAGAGCAAAAGATGTATTTGAAATAACTGGTTCCTCCCATTCATTCCTTTGCCAATCCCCTTCTTACACCAGAAGATCTCATCAGTTTGATAGTTACATCACCAACATCCCTATCACCATAAGAAAAAAAGCAAGGTAGATGCCCTTTATTGTGCCCTTCCAAAGTCCTCTGAACTTTCTTGCTGCTCCCCTAGCCATAAAGGGCCAGAGTCAACCAGTTTCCTCATCTGACGACTCCGCGACATCCCTCCGCCGACGTTGTCTGGAAAAAGCCTTTTCCCTGCAGCGCAGCAGAACCAGCCTGCAACAGCGCTATTCATAGAGCCAGAGAGTAGAGTCTTCTCAGGATTGGAGGCTCCTAGGTGAGCAGCTACAGTAACTGATCCAAATGTTTCCCTTGTATTATATGATCAGAGAGAATGTGTGTTTTCATTTACATTTTCACCCTTTGGTTTTCTCCATTTGGTAAATACTGGCAAAGTAAATGTTAAGATGTCAGTTCTCTCTTCCAGAAGTGATTGACAGTCCCCAAGTGCTCTGGGCTTTTTATAACCAATGTGACTGACAGCTTTTAAGTGGAAGCAGTTCGTGCAAGTTTAAAATGTTAGTTGTCTGCACGAATAACGTGGAATATTGGCTTTTCTTGTATCTACCTAATGGTATTTCCTCCTGCGTCGGCAGCTGCTCTAAACCCTCGGTTGTTAAAAGAAGAAAAAAAAAAAGACAAAAAAAAAAAGACTCTGTGTTCTCTGCTCTGCACATTTCTAAAGCTCTCAGCCTAACAAAAGGCAAAGTAAACCAATGCCTGTATTTTAAGCCCTTGCATTTCAAAGCAGTGCAGCAAATAACTCATTTCTTTTCATCTTGGGCTTAGCTAAAAGATGTTGGTGTCTTGTACAGTAACATTTCTATTTAATTATTTTCAAGCATTCTGCACTAAAAACACTTTCAAGAAATCCAACACTGTTGTTATCCCATCAACACAGCCAATCAAAGCGGTTGGCAACCACGTTACTGAGTCCAGTACACCTCTTGCCATACTCCTCTTATAATTAAGGCAAACAGGTACGCTAAGCATCATGTGTAAAATTTAAGGTAAACACTAGAAATATACATGCTGCTTCACAAATATATGAGACACAATTAGCATCTTGTACACTTCTGCCTAACAACTCCAAGCACCAATGAAAGAAAAAAAAGTCTTTAGTGCATGAGAAATTTTTTATTTAAATGCTCCTATTTTGCCTTGCAACAGACACGCAATTTAAATGATGCAAGCAAGCACATTACAACCATGAGGTAGGAACTTGTGAAAACGTTGCTGGCCACTCTTTCCAGCAATGAGACAGAAGGATCTATCAGTGCCCATTTACTGAAAGAGCTTCCCAGAATGGATTTCAAGTAGTTGAAGTGCAACCTGGTTATTAAAAGTTACAGAAACATCCCTAATTTCATATGTACTATTACCTTGAAGGACTTAAATTTTGTGCTTCTTCCATGTTGTGTGACCCTGCAAACGTTTTTAGTGTGAGCACTTCAGTGTGAATCGATCAAAAACAAAACCCCAAACAAAACAACTGAAAAAACCCGCCTTGTGCTTTCTGAATAAAGTAAGAGGATAGAGGCTCTGCATAAAGCCAGGCTAAACAAAGAAAAAAAGTCCATTTCACACTGGGAAAAAGCCACCAACGTCAAAGAACAAGGTCTTTTTATATTTGGCCACCATGACAAGGAAGGTGCAGACCCTTGACTCTTCCATTTTCCAACCCTGACTCAGCATGACTAACACCCATCCTCTGAGAGAAAATGTGTCTCTCCTGCCCAACGGTAGGAGAGACACAGGCTGAGCAGCCAGGCCACGCCGGGCTCAAACTTCGCATGCAAGCAGTGCCTGTCCTTCGCTCTTCGCTCTTTTCTCCCCCCAGGTAAAACAGCCCTGCGGCTCAGGTGAACGATACAGAACTTAAAACACAGTAGAGAGATACTCACTCTTCAATTCCCTATGAATTTCTCTCTGCTGAACAGCATGTCAGCCTAGAATTAACCTTGGCTGTTCAAGAAAGTGAAGCTGGAGAGTCAGTGAAAACAATCAGGAGGGCACTTGAGAATTTGCCAGGCCATCGACATAAAAATATTACTGAGTAATTTTTAGGATACAGAACAGACCTTTCCAAAGCTGTAAATAATGTCTTCCTTTTAAAGGAGAGCTTTTGGGTTCCTATGAAATAGAAACCAGTTGCGTATTAAGTGATATTCCACCTCACTTTCTTGAATGTAGTTTTTTTATAGTTTCCCTTTCTTGTTCAGTTACATGACTTGAAGGCTTTTTTTTTTTTAAGAGAATCTAAGTGACCATCATTTGTTAACTGTAAAACATGATCTACCTCAGAGAGTAATACAATTTCCTCTTCTTTTCAGCTTCTCATTTTTCTCAACTTTAATGCAGTTGAGTAAGATTTTCCTCTCTCCAGAGGGCAGGCAATAATGAGGTTAGGTTGGTATCTTTATGACACTGACCTTAAAGTTCACTTAATTTTCTCTCCCATCTCCCACCCCCGCCCCAGCCTTTAAGTCCCTTCTGATTCATTTTTTACTGTTGAATATCCCTAAAAAGAGAAACTGGACACAGATAAATCATTCTGCCTCACAGTTTATCAGTGTGGAAAATAAACAAATCATTGCTCAACAAAATTAAAAGTTGCTTTAATCTTTAGTATTGACTGTGTCCATTCATTTTCTTTCTTATTATAAAGGACAAATATCTTGAAAAAGATTAGAAAATGGCCGGTTTTGTTTTGCTTCCTTTAAAGAAAGCAAGTGAACCCACTTAATTCTGAAAAGACATTTTTCTAAGTCTGGAGATCAGTGCTTTATTTATTTTTACTTAGGTACTATAAATAGTTAAGAAATTTCCTCTAATTTATTTGAACATGCTCAGCAACATTGATTAATCTAAGCCACATTATCTTCTGGAAATGTTCTCTTTTTATCTGTATTTTTAAGGCTGCAAATTATACCCCAAACAGAGCTAGTGAAAGTTCTACAAGTTGCTTTCTCCGTTATTCAAAACCTCATATTCCCCACAAACAAATGGCAGTAAAAAGAGGAAGAAGTACGTCTGCAGTTGAGTGGGTATTTAAAAAAAAAAAAAAAAAGACATTTTCTCACAAATTGCAGTGTTTCAAGTATGTATATACCAAGTAACCTGAATCGAGGATACTATCAGTTCCTTCCTCCTCAAGCCATTTGCTTCAGCACTGATACATACCACCTGCATTTTTAGAGGCTAGAATTAGGCTCTGACAGCCTGCACTTGCTAAAATTCATCTCTCTCACTTGCTATATTAGCAAAGATTTAGCTAGGTATCATAGAACCTTCTGCTTGGCATCTGCTAGACATATTGGATACTGCCAAGGTTAGCTACACAGGAATTTTCCCTGACTCCAACCTCTATTCATGGAGAATATTATTAAGATGAGGAATATACACTTGTGATGGACATATGTTGATTGCAATGCAATCAGAAAGTAAGATAGATTTCTGAGATTACTTCATTATCCCTCCCAGCACAATTCTCAAAGTCATCCTAGGAAATACAACATACGAAAAAGAAAAGATATTTTCACTGAAGTCTTCAACTTACTGTAACAGAACTGCAGTGACAGGCAAGTCATGGAGCAGGTCAGCAAGAGACTATGAATTCCTGAGCCATGAGATGGGAGATGATGATGTGTTTCAAACTCAGCGATGATGGTATCTGAAGCTAGGGCTTTCACCTGGTCCATTAGCATATAATGAAACAGCACAAAAAGGCTCTAGCTAATGCACTCAGTAAGAGGGGAGCAGCAACAGAATCAGTGTATATATAAACATGGAGTAAAAAAATGTGACCCATTTTGTGGTGTGACCATGCACTGCTGTACAGTATGGTTCCTTACACCCCAAAGCACGTGACTTTGTGGGTGTGTGGGTTTATATAGCACATATCTATCAGGTTGCCTGTATTCTGGATTGAGCATGTTACCATTTAGTTTTGGTCTGATTTTTAACAACAGAATTATTTTCTTTCTTCAAACTGGGCTTTATCTGGTTTAATAAAGCAAACAGATCAAACCAGTCTCCATAAAGGCTGGAGACAAAGCTTCTTTCCCATCTTTTTGTAAGTGTCCTGCATGAAGATCTGTTGACTGCCATTCGGTATTGTTCGTAGACAGTGACATCTCTGCCTGGTAGCGGGGTTACATGAAGGCTCCGTGTCCTCCCTGACTCAGCTAGAAATATGTTGGTAGGACTGGAATGAGTCGGTCTATTCTGAGCTGCTCAGGGACCACAGGATTACACGAAGAAGGTCTGCAGTGACTCTGAGATGTGCTTGCAGAGGGAGTTGGGACTAACCTTTCTTTGGTGAATGTCTGGAGACGTGTTTTAAGGTGCAGCAGCAATTGGGGAAAGTAATCTTATGCCAACGGGGGATGATCTGGAAAATTCAGTAAAGGACACTGGTAATTTACAACCTTAACAGGAAAGATGTTTCTTTTGCAGCCAGCTGTGCTATGTAAAAGAGAGAACACAGACAATTCAAGAAAGTATTAGAAAGCTAGGATTTCAAACTGCTGTTTTTTAAAGTGTTCCTGTTTCCCTAGTCTCTTCTGTTTTACATATCCCAGATCTGTCGTATCTATAAAAAGGGAAATAAGCGTAAAAAATTCCTATCCTTTGGGAAAAATTGAGTTAGCGTAACTTAATATTCTCTAGCTAGCCGTCAACAGCTATAACAACTGCTTAGCTGTAACAGCTTCCTGATCTACTTTTCGAGGGACTTTCTCTTGAGCTGACACATTCTAATGATGATACCTAGGCTCAGGGCCTCCAGAACCTAGTTTTTATGTGGCAGATAACTTAAGCTCCGTTGCATTTTGACATATCTATAAATTATATACAGTTTAACCCCAGTAACTGAATCCAGTGATTAATACAAGTCCAAGCTGTTCCTGAAGAGTTACGCCTTCTTTACAATGTATCACCAATGAAGATTTTAAAAGGAAAATTCCTGGGGATCTCTCAATCCCCTGCTGAGGTGAACAAGACTAGGTACACACCTCTAAGCTACAGCTCCAGAAAGCCTGCAAAAGTCATATAAATTATCACCACATCTGGTAACATTCAGCTCACACATTCAAATCTGCACTCAAAGCTATAAATTCCAGGAACAACCTTTTATTCATTTATTTATATTATTGCTTGAGCCATGGTGGTTGATCTAAGAACATGAAAAAACTATCTGTTTTGTTGGAAGAATCTGTGTTACCAAAAGCTAGTTCAGACACTCCCCAGATATCCAAGCTGGTCTAGTAGAAGACATCAGAACCAAAATCTTCTAAATTCTAACAAAAAAAAAAAACAAAAAAAAAAAGATGCAAAGGAGGAAGCACATTTAAGAAGAATACCAAAGCAGATGAATAAAAACAGAGACAGCAGGGAAGGACAAAGTTAACAAACCCCATTGAGGGCTGCAAGAAGAGAATCACGCTGCTCTGGATTAGCACCACACACTCACTAGGCAAAACACTAAGGAAATTTTGGGTCAGAATAAACGTGGTGCATCAGGTAACAGAAAATGGCTCCTTGGCCTGAATACGGGGAGGAAGGAACACTGACTGAAAATGCCTTCTTTGGTTAGACAGACTGCGTTTAGAAACCAAGCTAAGGAAGCATTCTAGTCTCAGCTTAACACTGTCCCTGTGGGTAGCCCCATTTGTTTATTTTGCCTTGAACCTTCCAACATCCCCTTAACGCAAATCATCCGGCCTTCAAACTCTGAAGGGGTACTGTCATCCCTTCAACCACGGCTTGCCGGCTCCTTCTCAAAGCTCTTGGCGTATTATGCATTTGTGCCAGCTTGCCATGAAGCCTAACAAGCTATTTCAATAGCTTCCTCACACTCGAGAGTTACTGAGCTTTTAGTGCTTTCTCACCCCTACTTAAAAAGACAGTGTTATTGGAAAACCTAATATGTTCAGTATGACAGGGCTGGGTTTACAAATCTACTTGTCTGGTTTCTATTGACATTTAAAAACAATGTTAGTGACAAAAATGTAATTATTCCTAAATGATGGAAACAAGGAGCCAGGCGTGCTGAATGAACTTTTATTGAACCTCTATTCTTTTCACTTCAGATTTTGGCAGAGGGTTTTGCTGGTTTCTATTTTATCCCAACCAGTTTATCCATGTTCCAGACTTTATATGTTCTGTGGCTGTAAAGCTTTCCTGTGGAATTCACCCCTCACCACAGAATTGTGCTGGAAAAACCCAGCACGCCACTGAGAAGCAAGAACATTTTATCGCGCTCACATGTACAGATAGAAGTTGAGAACATGCACTGAGCATATGCTGACATAGCTTGTTCTCCATCGTTTCTCAGGCTGCTTGAAACTGCAGTTCTGAAAGGTGCGAACTACCTCATCTCTCTCAGTCTGGGCCTGAAGGATTCCCTTCTCCCAGTCTGTAGAATCTGCTGATTTCTAACATGCCACAGAAATGCGTCATTTTTGCTACCAAATAACCTGGTTTATGTCAGTCTAATAATTTGTTTCCTTTCGCCCAACTCTGCTAGAGCTCATCTATCCAGCTGCCCCTTCCTCTCCAATTGCAGTGGACACAAGTATAGATATAGGACTTTTTAAACATGAGAGAACTTTCATTGTGAAGACCATCAGACAAGGGCACAGGTTGCCCAGAGACATGCAGAGTCTCTGTCCTTGCCGATACTCAGAATGCAGCTGGATGATGTGCTGGGCAACATGCTCAACCTACTTTGAGCAGGGGGTGCAGGCTAAACAATTTCCAGTGGTCTCTTCCCACCTCAGACGTTCTATGACTGTGTTAAATTTCTCCACAGGAGGAGATGTTTCTTCCTGCACCACTCCACAGACCCCACTAGGAACCACGTCGGGACCTAAATAGCACATACAGGTCAGGTCCACCAGCATCAGCTTATCAATCAACTACAAATCAGCTTATCAATCAATCAATTACACTTCCCTACTGCAGCTGGAAAGTGATACAGCAACAAAGCCCTATGAAACCACAGAAGAATTCCTGTTTATATGGAAGGGTGCTAAGAGTTTAACAAAGCTATCTGGGTAGGAATGAGCTATCTGCCTTGATGACTACCTGCCTTCTCTGCAGCCAGAAAGAGTTCACAGAAAGAAAACAAGCTAAAGAAGAAAAAAAAAAGAGAGTTTTTGTACAGAAAGATTAGAGGAGATTCAGAAATGTAGGAGGAGTGATGTGTTAGTAAGGTATCTATGGGTCAGGGAGCTGTTTGTGTCATACTATGACCTCTACAAGCAGTTGTCTTGACTGAACTCCTTCCTAGTTCTTTGCACCTCTCAGTAAGGCAAGACAACACCGAGCCCTGGGTTACAACAATGTTAAGGCACTTTGTTGCCCACTTTCAATTCCATACCACCTGCTTGCAATACATTTGTTCTACTGCCATTATGTTTAGCCTTAGACTCAGGTGGGATCTGTGTTGGACAGATTTAGCCATCTCAAATTTAGATATTTACTATCAGCTATTCACCCTCACAACAAATTGAAAGCAGCAGATATCTCATAAGAACAAGACTTCACTTCCCAGGAAAAGTGTTTGAGACAGGTGGGGGGAAAAAAAAGAAAAAAACAAAACCAAAACCAACCATGGTTAGAGATGGTTGTTCTACACTGATATTAAGGGAAACCTAGATGCACAACCAGGTATCAGAAACTGGCCAGGAAGTGTTCTGGTAAAACTACAAGAGTTTTGGAACAATCTCCAACAATGGAGACTCAACTTGTCAGCATTTCCCCCTAACCAACACGGTCTAAGTGAGCATGGTGTTACAAGTTTAGTTACTGTCATAGTGACTGTTTTTAAGCTAACACACAGCAGTGGTTACCTAGACTGGAACAATGTAAACTGGAAAAAATACTAAATTCAATTAGACGTCTTAGTCCATCCAAGAAAAGCCCAAGCAAGTGTTCTGTTTTCTCCTGTTGGCTGTAGCAAAGTGAGAGCAAAGGATGCTCACCACCTTTCCTGCCATTCTTAAGTAGGGACCAGAAGGTACTTCAGCATCACCAACACCAGCTTCACCATGGACCAAAGAAAATTCAAGATGTGCTTCATTAACAGCTTGAAGTGAATGAGGAGAGGGGAGGAGAAATCTTTAAAACCATTAAGAAAGGAAAGCTACCTATGAGACACCGTGACAGCAGTTCCTAAATCTAATGAAGCATGGAAATTGCTGGAAGAGTAGGACACAGGTGGGAGTCAGAAATATTTCTGCCTGATTTTGTCTTTGATGCACTGAAATGACACCAGCAAATCTTTTATATGCTTTCTTTGTGCCTACATTTCCACATCTGCAATTCAGATCACAGTTAACCTGCAACATTTACCCCACAGGATATAGGAAGGCTCAAAGGTTTCTGGAGATCCGAGACACAGTTAAGAAATACAATTATTAAAAATGTGAGCACCTGGGAGATGATCAATAACACCTCTGAACAGCATTTCAAAATCAGGAAGGGCAGTCTCCAGGCACAGGCCCTTAGAGCTGGAACCAAAGCACTGTGTTCCCAGGCCAACTGCTCCACAGAGCCTGGGGCCTGTTTGCCTCCGGCATCGCACAGGCTCCCTGCAATGCTGTGCTAGCAATCAGTGCCTAAGTGCAAAACAAAACAACCTGTGCCCAGAATTCACACAGCTGCAACCGCTTCCACCTAAACCACAAAGGTCCAAAACCCTCTTTGATCAGGAGGAACAAGTGTTCCATGAGTAACTACACCACAGAGGAATAAAACACAGGAGGACTAAACTGCCCACAAACACTCAGAGGACAGCACAGGTAGGAATTCAGGACACTCCACCTCACTGAGAAGTGATGCACTATGAGCAAGCGAGTCCCAGAGAGCACTGAAGGTAATTCAAGCAAGCACATACTATTACAGAATCATAGAATGCATTAGGTTGGAAGGGACCTTTAAAGGCCATTTAGTCCAACCCCCCTTCAGTAAGCAGGGACACCTTTAAGTAGAGCAGGTTGCTCAGAGCTTCATCAAGCCTGACCTTGAATCTCCAAGGACGGGGCCTCCACCTTTCTGGGAAACATGTGCCAGTGTCTCACCACCCTCACAGTAAAAAAATCTCTTTCTCACATTTAATCTCAACCTGCCCTGCTCTAGTTTAAAACCACTGCCCCTCATCCTATCACTACATGGCCTTACAAACAGTCCCTCCCCAGCTTTCCTGTAGGTACCTTCCAGGTACTGGATGGTACAATTAATTTACATTCCCACCCTTTCAAACTCCTCTGCATGCAAAAAATAATGTGAAAAGTAAAGTAATTCAATTACCAGGATAAAACACTACAACAAGAAATGTTAGGTAACGGTGTCCTTAAACAAGACTAATGGGAAGACTCAATCTCTTGAAGACTCCGTTCAAATGCAAAGCTGTCAGTAGCAGTAGCATTAACTAATGACAGTAGGAATTTCGTCCTGTTTCTAACAGGCTGTCATGCTTTCACTATCTGTGAAAAGCTGATGTAGTTAAGCCATGGGAAATATAAGAAAGTTACTGGAATTTGTGAGGGTGCATATGTTTCTGAGTTTCTAGGAAGGCTGAAGTATGAGAATTTCACAGATGTGGGATCTTTTGATAGCGTTCCAATTGAAACAAACTTGTAACAAACCCTGTGGAGAGGTTCATTCAACAGGATGAGCTAACCAAGAAAGCAGTCGTTTCTGGCTGGTGGCATCAATATTAGCAGCAGCTGTGAGCACGGTAAACAGCTCTGTTTTCTGGTTGTCAGAGCACTGCTAAAGCAGATGTGAAATTCATCAAAAATAGGTCACAAACAGAGAACATGTAAGGGAATGCATCAATATCAGAGTGATCTGAAAATAAGTAATGCTGGGATGTTTCAGCAGCGTTTATAACCCCAAAGTGTTCCAAACAGAACTGCACCCAACACAATAGGCTGCTTCACGTGGGTCTTGCAACAGGATCTTCCACAGCCTGCACTGTCTGTATGAATATGGGCGCAGTGCTTCCAGCAGCTGAAGTGTCAGACAGAAGAAAGGGTATTGAAGCGCACTCTGCTTTCCTTTGAATTAGGTTTTCTGAGAGACGCTTTCATTCCTGTCTTTTTTCCTCAAACTATAATTAACCTAGACTGAGGTACTGCAATGAGCCAAACATGGAATTTGCCATGGTTTATCTTGCCTTTGCCACTACAAATAGATTACAAGTTCTCTCTGATAGGCAGCTCCCCTGCAACAGCCATTCCTCCATCGACAGGAATCCTGGCCAATTACATTCCTTCTCTCTTTTTTTTTTAAATACTTTTTTTAAAAACTTTTTTCTTCCTTTTTAAAAAAACCACATGGGACACAATTCCTTAGAATTCCCCCATATGGGGATTCACTTGGATCTACTTCTAGGACTCTTGCAGTACTTACTTCCTTTACTACCAAGCATACAAAGGAACAAGATTTAACTCTGAAGGGTGCAGGCTAAGAAAAACAACGTACTTGGGCTACAACAGGACTATACAAGGAACATACTTGTCCTGTCATTCCTGTAGTGAGCCTCTGTGGCTGGCCTTCACAGCGCAGGTGCCAGACTGTCTTTAGCTGAACACCTTTGACAAGTTGAGCCTAAGCCCCATAGCCTGAAGCAACTTCAAATACTTCTCACCTGTAAGTTACAAGACAAGGAGACTCCCCCTTTGCCTGGTTGCTTCTACTTCCATTACAACAGCAAGTTTTACCCCTCCAAGACCCAATGACACCATATAAGCAAGCGTTAACAAAAAGAAGGGACTCGTAAAAAAAAGCCAAAACAACAAACCCACAATGAAAGCTGTTGGTATAGTTGGTCCTTATGTGTTAAGGTCAACTCCCACATTTAATTAGGAAAGCAAGTCTTCAGTAAGTATTCAGCAATTATATCCCTTCAGTCAAGTAGTAGTGGCTCAGAAAAAGTGTTAAACACAGAACCATTGAGAAACTTTCACCTTACTGATTTTCCAAACTAGCAAGCAGGCTCACGGAACTTGTTTTCTCTCCTTCAGAGGGAGACAGTAAAGAGAAAAAGGCTCATATCCAGATTAGAAGAAACCCTTTATGGCTTATATTCAGTTGGAAGCCTTTCCTGAAGCAAGTTAGTGTTCACTTTAGCAGACATTTTTTATCACTTAGTATCTAGGGTGAAACATAGTAGTTGGTTACCATGCTAAAAGCAGCGATATAAACATAATAATCACTGATATTAGTAGTTAAGTGACAGTGCTCAAAGGTGCTTTTTTTTTTTTTCAGCTAGTGGGCTTTTAATACTACTGTTCTTTTAAGGAATAACTCAGAAATGGTGGTATTTCCCACAGCCACAAGCGTGAATCTTGGAGGCTGAAGCGTGATGCTGCACTTTTGAAGAACAGTTTTCTAGAGAAGGAGGCTGCAGAGGGAGACTAGAAAGCTGTTACTAGGAGGGCATAAAAGGATTGTTTCATTCCTTCCAAAGAAATCAGGCTACGGACTTCACTCAGTTCTTGGCCAGCTCGCTCCCTCCCCTCCCTGTGGGGCTGCACCTTAAACGTGTCTGGCTGCTCCTCTTTGACCGCGGGGGTCTCTCTCACTGCGCTGGCAATGCAGGTCTGCAGCGCACCGGCAGACAGGGACAGGAGCAGATTCAACCTCTTGCTGACAGACCACTTGAGAAGGCATTTTCTGTCCCTGCAGGTTGTAGGTCATGGGGAAGCTCTCACCACACCGAAACCAAAGCAGTATGTGTTCTTACCAAGACAAATGAGATGGTAACCCTCTCAGAAAACCTGGCAGACGTTCAGCTTACACAAGGGTTTCCAAGTGTTCCATATTTGCAGAATAAAGATGAAAACTCTGATATTTGTAGTCTGAACTTGTCTACTTGGTTTATGATTCCCCTCTGGCCTGAACCGAACTTCTATGTATATGAATTCTGATATAATCCAGCAAACCCAAATAAATTCAAAATGCAGGCATGGAACTGTCAGCTCTTGAGGTCTGGCCCAGAATTTGGGGCTTCTGACATCTGAACTCCAGTTTCTCAAGTTGCTTTGAGATGCAATTGAGCTGGTCTCAAAATGAATTCCATAAACTTCTCTGGATTTTTATTGACATAGTGACACAGAAATCCTTCCTCAAAGATAACTCATCAACTGTTAGTCATTAGATCCTCAATTACAGTCAGATCCTGAGTTACCTTTTGTAATTTGTTGATAGATTGTTTAAACTGGTGCTTACCCCAATTTTCCACTAGCTGCAGCATGTTTCGAAAATTTGAAATGGCTTATTTCAACTTGCCTGCAATGATCTGTGTATGTCTGGTAGGAAGCATAAGGAAGTGAATGATTAATCACATTCTTCCTAGTAATTTAGAAGCGTTGATGAATGCCAGGAAACATTGTAATGAGTACTAGGGGTGGGGGGAAGGCAATACATTGGAAGCCTTACTGTTGCTTTCAATAAAAGCAAAGTAATTAAGTCTACTAATTAGAAATTACCTTATAAAAATAAATAACAATAGACACATTTCATGCACTGTCCTTATTTGTGTGCAGAAATCATAAGCCAAGAACATATGACTACAGCATAAAATCATTCATCATCACAGCAACCCCAGCAGCTCAATCTCAAAATTGGTAATGAACATAGACATGGACACAGTCAAACAATTTCTCTTCAACAGACATCTTTCAGCCTCTCATTTAGGAAGCAGCACTGTACTTCCAATGCTTACTTTGGTGAAATAAGCAGAAGCTGTATCTCTGCTCCTCACTGTTGTCTAGAGCTAGGCAGCTGCGTAAGGCGCTGCCTTTTTTACTGTGATGTAGTTCTCACAATCTTTTGGACAGATCAGAAGGAAAAGCTGCACCTTTGCATGCTGGAGGAAAAAAAACCCACGCCACATCTCATTCAATTATGAGTGTTAGGATTGAAAGTGTTATAGGCTGTTAATTATGCACACCAAGAAGCTGTGAATTGAGGTTGAGGATTTTCTCTGAAACAATTCAAAGAGATTTTGTTGCTCTATTCACACCATAGTAATTTCAACCCCATGTTTTCTAGAAGTCCTTGGCTTAACAGGTGTACAAAGTCTCTTATCCAACTCGGACTGCAGGCTTCTGAGTTACAGAGTATTTCTGCAGAGAGCTGACAAGAAAACTGAAAAGTAGAGCCTTGGAAAAAAATTTTTTTTTTTTTTAACCTTAACAAACACCTAGAACAAAGTAGGAAAGCTCTGCTGTTACCCTCTCCAGATCCTGTGATCTTGTATAGGGGATAATGGGGGGGGGGGGATAATTGAAATAACCCAACAAAGTCATAGGAAAACCATTCTTTAGGGCAAAGAATTGCCTATCAAGTTTAAAGTTTCCATCAACACACTTAGAAACTAGTAACAAATTGGCAACATTTCTCTAGAAAATTTCTAGCGAACACACACACACAAAAAAGTGTCAGGAGGAGCAACAGTTACAATCCTTTTAATTCCAAAGTGTTCCTAAAAGGAAGTACCGCTGAAAACATGCATGCTTACGGAAGGAATTCAGCATGTTCAACTGCACTGGCTGCAGAATTGAAGCCGACCAAGCCTAAAGCTGAAACACAAATTTGACAGCAGATGAGATTCCCTTCGGGCTCACCTTTAGGGACAGAACACCGAAAGACAGTATCGTATAACCACAGTGCTGAAAGGAATTCAGCTTGAGACAGAAGTGCCTGGCCTGCGTAGGTAGTCACACAGCAAGCCAGTGCTTAACCGTGCTAAACACACAATGAGTAAACCTGCTGTTATTTCAGGAGGAAACAGAAAGAGATCAAAGAAATCGCATTTTTAAGCCGGAAACTGCAAGCTCGCGCTAACTGCGCTTGGAGCTGTACATTAACAACTTGTTCCGAGTTCCATCAAGCGCGTCATCATATCTGAGCTGGGTGCTAAGACCCTGCAAAAACAAAGCCATTTAAAATAAATTTAACGTGAAAGCCACAAGTTCCATGTCCAGACCAGAGATAGAATACTAAAAGAATTTTCACAGGGGTACAGAGAGAGGAAAAACAAAAAGCGAACTAAGGAGCATTAAACACACCTATTATAAGAACTTATTGAAGTGTTACAGATTAAAATAAAGGACAGCAAGCAGCCAGGACACTAGTTTGATATTTGAGACTGCTCCCTGCTCTTCGGCAGCACTCCTATATAAACCATTCAGACCCTTTGTGTCACTCCCACAACCTGTGGGTAGCTGGGATGCCCATGTCACAGCAGCAAATGTCAAGTTGGCCTAAGCTCAGCATCAGGGGCAGAGGAGAACCTGCCCCACTGGATAGTAGTGCATCTGCATGTGTTCACGTCTGCCCATCCACGCATGTGTATGTGGAGGATAAATGAATACTCAAGGAGTAATGGAGGAAAAAGAAAGCACCCTCTCTATTTGTATCATGACAACAGACTTATACACACATGCACATATGTATACATCAATTTACATCTTTCTTATCCCTCTTGATTGCTTACTAAGACCTTGCAGTTGAGGAACATGATCAGGTAAAAAGCAATCCTGACATTATGAGGACATTTTTATTTGACAGCTATGGAGCACCCATTTCTTTTTGTCCTTCCCCTCCCCTCCACCCAGGGCACTATTGCTCTGAAGCAGTACCTTTACAGGGCAGGTTGCACCCTTTTTCCTCAAGATTAAGCACACAAAAAAAACCCAGTTGCAGTGCCTGAATGAAACTGAAGGGCAGTAAGCAGCCACGTCCCTATTGCAGCATAGGCAGCTGCTAAAATAAATTACTAAAACCCAGAATAAAGCACAAGGTAAAAGTGGTTACACTGTGAGAATGTAACAGGCAGATGTGTCTACACAGACAATTTAAAGCTGTAGATAAAATTAAAGATGAAGTGTTGTGCCTGGTGGGTTACACAGCAACATGCCAACAGGAAAAAGAAATCATCATCCAAATGTCTGGGACACTACAAACATCGACACAGGGCTTTGCATGTGGCAAGAGGACAAGCTAAACAAATTCCCAGAAAGTCATATATAAATACATCAAGTCTACTTTAGAGAAAGACTATTTTAATTCTGTATATGAATAGCTAGTGGTTTCAGGAGGATCTTTGGTCCTCTGAGTAAAGAGTGACCAGAGATGCTGTCTGCACCCACTTGGGTAAGGCCCAGCTCAGGCCCATGGCTGCCATGCTGCAGCCCAGAACAGTGATATCAGCCCAAGGTGGCCAACGCAGTGTGCCAGCACGGGACCCACAGCTGTGCTTCAGCTATGGAACATGTGCAGGTTCCTCCATGATCTCTTACATGTACGTAGAGACAACATAGGGCAAATGTGTGTGTCACTTCGTACTGTGTCTGCTGTAATGCTCTTGCAGCCACAGAACTGGGGAGGAAAAAATATATATGTATATATAAATTTTTATTTTTTTTAATTGTATGTTGAAGGGTGAAGGGTCCAACCAGAAAGCACATTTTCAATTGTCCCATGAAACATTTAACTCAGCCTGGCAGTGGTAAGTTTGGGCTGCTTACTGTCTTCCCTGCTCCTCTGGCTTCATCAACAATCTATTGCTAACATCCTTCTACACTGCACATCCTTAAGAGGTCCCCAGGGATC
Organism: Hypotaenidia okinawae; assembly: GCA_027925045.1. Taxonomy (NCBI): domain Eukaryota; kingdom Metazoa; phylum Chordata; class Aves; order Gruiformes; family Rallidae; genus Hypotaenidia; species Hypotaenidia okinawae. Next base: position 68,854,552 of record BSDF01000002.1, read on the forward strand.
ATGGGCTCTGTCTGAGCCGAAGGGAGCAGCTTCCCCCAGAGAGTAAGCACTGCTGGGCAACTAGGAGCACAAGGAACTGCCAAGTGACAGATAACCACTCCTAGCTGTCAACCTTCTCTTCTCAGTGCTGGTGCGTACTAGATTTGACCAGACTGGTTATTCTGTCCAAAAAGAGCAGAAGTGACTCATCAGAACACCCTGAAGTCCAATTACAACCTCATTAACATCCCTCTGAGCAAGGCAAGGCAGACCTTCAGGGCAGACACACCAACCTGACATCCCCTGACACTGAGCAAGGGAACTTACTTCCCCTCACAGGGTATGAATGCTTCTGTTTCACAAGACACAGAGAATCGATTGTATTGACTGAAGGATCTGTAAGCAACATTTGAATGTTCAGCCTGGACTTGGAACAACTTGGAGCATACTGCCCCCCTCCCCGGAGACCTGAAGCTCACGTTGCTTACCAGAGAAGCAAATTCCAGAGAAAGTGGCACATAAAAAATACATGTTGCTGTAACCTTTGCTGGGAGAAAAATCTCGTTGAAACTTACATCAATGCAGAAGAAAGAAAAAGCATTCAGCATTTCCTTTTTAACGTGCTAGAGATTAATTGAACAGAGTCAGCCTTGTTCAAGCCCTGAGCAACACTTGATGGCACATGAGGGATAGAGATTCACTTTAATTTTATTAGGCAGTTACTTGAAATAAGGTGATTGAGGAAGAGGTTTTATCTAGAGATAAAAGCTCAACTATTTTTTCTTCCAATATAAAATGTCACTGTAAGGATGCCAGCCTGACAAAAAAAAAACCAACTCAGTCCCAAACCTACGCTGTAATAAATGCAGAAATGCTCCCAATGATTTTGTAAGTGTGTGCTGCTGACATTCTGAGTAGATATAATCACTACATGTCATGCTGGCAACTACATGGTACTTGCATCCACTCTGGTGCAGCAAACTATGAAACGTAAATAAATTAGAGAGAATACAGAAAGGGGCAGTAAGACTGAAAGGGTTTTGAAAACGTTAGTGAAAAGGAAAGGTTAAAACAATTGCTTGTTTAGTCAGAGAACAAAAGCTATGAGAGATGACAATATGTTTCCAAGATGTAAAAGGTTGTTTTAAACAAGGGAATGCTTCACATGACCCTTTGTTCATGTACTACCTTGAATGCAATTTTCAGTGAAGAGGATTTAGTTAAATATTAGGGGGAAAACATTTCTAACTGTGGGTATAATTAAACAGTAGACTCAGCTACTCAGGGGGTCACGGTATCCTCATTGGAGGGTTTTAAGTTAGCAAGTCATCTGTTGGGAGTGTTGAAGTACAGATCCTGCCTAAAAGCTGGGTGACGTACAAGATGACTTCCTGAAGGGCACTCCGGCTTCGCATTTCAGCAGCGCTTCATAACTTGGATAGATGTCAAATTGGCAATTATCACCCAGGTTCTAGTTTCTCCTGTTTAAAGAGCCAGCCTCTCGAGTGTCTCAGCTATACTGGCAGGTGATGCTCCCAGAGCCCAAGCATTAGCATGAAACCAACCCATGCTACGCACAAAGTCGTGTTGCTGAGCGCAGTCACACAGGGGCCTGTGGTACACCATAGCCTACGGCCTAGCCCCCAGGCAAGGGGGTGACAACCACCAGTGGGCTTTGCTGTAGGTACCAATGCCATGCAGGCAAAGAGGGGTGCGTGGCCAGCCTGGCGCGAGGCAGACCTCGGGGCCACCGAGCTGAGGGGCTGAACAGAGGGTACCACTTGTTCCCGCCAAACTGAGAGGTGGGACCAGGTGTGCTGCACGAGGCACCCCACCCAGTCATGGCCGAGCAAAGAAGAAATAAAGAAGTTTAAAACGACTTTGAGAAATCCAAACATTAAAAAATAAATAAGAAAAGGACGTTACTCCCCGCGAAACGCCCTTTCTGCGGGGGCAGCCCGCACAACGCCCCACCAGGCGGGCTGAGGCGCAGGAACGGCTCCCCGAATCCCCCTGCCACGCGCGGCGCGGGCGACGGCGGCAGCGCGCCCCCTGGCGGCCGCGGGAGCGAGCCCGACGAATGCCCCCCCACACACACACACACACCCCGCCCCGCGACAGGCGGCCGGAGCCACAGCTCTGCCCCCAGCACACGCGGGGCAGAACCGGCTAAACAGAGAGGGGGCAAGGGTGTGCGGAGAGACCGGGCCGACTCTCGGCACAAAAGAAAACACGTAGGCGGGCGGGAGCAAGGCAGAACGCGGGCATGCCGCAGTACCAGCTATGGGGAGGAGGTGGTCACCAGCCCCCTTCCAAAACCTGTTATAGCTGGCTCTTCCCCAGTCCAAAACTCGACAGGAGCGAAGAGGGACGAGGGAGACCAGGCAGGGGCTGGAGAGGCGGGAAGCGCGGCCGAACGGGCTGCGAGGGCAGCCGGGATTAGCAGAGAGAGGTGCTGCGGAGGAAGAAGGCATGGAGGCAAGGCCGGGGCAGCGCCACCTCACACGGCCAGGAAGGAGAGCGGGGCGGGGCGGGGGGCGGGCGCGATCTTTTTTTCGGGTTTTTTGTGTGTGTGTGTTTTTGATGGTTTCTTGTGGGGTGCTTTTTGTTTGTTTGAGGTGGGTTTTTTTGTTTGTTTTGTTTCTAAATCGCAGGTGCCGCGGGACCTCACTGCCCTGCCCTTCTAGTGCAACCCCCAGCGAGAAGGTGACAGGGAAGCCCCAGCGTGAGGCACCCGGCAGCTGCCCTCGGCTGCCCCCTCCTCCCCGCCAGCCTTGCTGTGGCCAGGAGCTCAACCTGCCCGGCCTTCCCCGTTAGGAGCCGACGGCCCCGCTCATCCGCCCCACCCCCAGGCTCCTGGGAGAAGGGGCTTCAAACCCTAGCCCACTACCATAAAACTTTAGTTTAAAGGATTAAGTATTATCAGATGTTACAATCCGCTGGGACGTGTTGCTGTGAAGTGATTTTGACAGTATCAAAACACTAGGAGAACTCACAGAACTGAAAAGTTAACACCAGGCAGTCAAAATTCGAGCATTTCAATCTGAAACTTCAACTCTAATTTATATTCTTCTGGTAATTGAAATTCATCCTGGGCTCGCTTTTAATTTTCAATGAATTTTACCTATGCTTGAAAACCACCAGGTGCCCGTTTCTGCTCTGGAAATATTCCCATATCCGCCCGTGCTTTCTCCTCAGCAAGAACTACTGTTGCTTGGTGTCTTCACTGCAACCCGCTGCATTAAACTGCCTGCTTTGGCATGTGGGAGGGGAGGAGGTTTGGTCAGTTTGGTGCTGAAAGGTGTTCCTCCCCTTCACAGGTGTCACTGTATGCCAGTCAGTGACCTTGCAGCTAGTTGTTTTCTGTTAATGACTCCCATGGGGCTGGAGGCATGAGTCTATCAATAAAACTTGATCATCACCACGTTACGTGAGAGAGTACAACTTCCCCACAATTTAATTTAGCTGTTTAAACAAGCCCAAGCCTCACAGAATGTTTGCCCTCCGATTACTCTAGACATGGTTCTGTGATACCAATTTCCTAGAAGAAATTCAAGGACAGCAGAATAAAACAATACAAAAAGCTCTATTGATTTCCAAATTCTAACTCATTGGAGGTCACTTAACTGGGGAAAAAGTTCCTTGTTACATGGAAAGAAACACACACACACAAAACAAACCCCACAAGTACACTCCAACTGGCAAAAGGAACTGCAAACACTGAAGAGTTTCAGCTTCCTGCTCTAACATCTTTGTCTAACCAAGTCCAGTCATCATATCCACCACTACTCACTCCCTGCCCCCCTCCAGCCTCCATTCATGCTCACACAGGTCCAAGATTCAAGAAAACATATCTGAAGCCTCTAACAATATTTAGTTAGTTTAGGAAGACAGATTCTTTGAAACAGCTCATGTTGCCAGTTTAACTTTTTCTGCTTAAACCAGTCCTTCTCCATGGTCACAACCATATCAAGTTAAGCTGCCTACACAACCTCTGGGTAACCTGTTCTAAAGGAGTATAGGGAGATCCTGTTTCCTCCTTGGAAGGTCACAGAAGAACTGGTGAGCTTCCTTCCAGCTGTGAGGTAAGAGATTTCAGCCTGCATTTCATGCTTTCAGCACTGCCATTGTACACACACACACCCACCTCCCCCCACCACCATTTGGCAAAGTTCACTTCTTACAAGCACTTTGAAACACACACACACACCCCACCCCCTCCCCCCGTCATCGCCGATTCTCGGAGTCTTCCCAATTATCTTGTTTGAGAACATCTACAAACAACTTAAGAGAAAAATCATAGTTTGATTTAAGCTATTTAAGAATACTTGCAACATGTCTGCTAAGTGCTGCCCACAGACAAACCCATCTGGAAAAGAAGACACACCCTTCATTTCGGTGTTCGCTTGCAGTCTCTAACTCTAAAGAGTGCTCAAAAGTGGCAAGAAGGCCATGATGAGGAAAAACATACAGGTGTTGTATCACATAGGCTAGATCTGTGCATTTCTTCTGCTTCCAAGAGACTGGTTCTGAGAATCTCAGCAGAGCCTGTTCCTTGCTTCTGCGAAGAACTGTAAATTCTCAGAGAGACCTCTTCGTAGCTCTGAGGGAAGTTGCACTTAAGGAATGAGGAGATCCTCACTACTACTCCCAGCACAACTACTAAGAGCTTAAGAAGCCTAAAGAACCATTATCCAGGGACAAGCTAGACCTGCAGCCTGCTTGGATGTGCAAAGTTAAATACAGTGGCACAATATATGAAACTGCATGTAGGCAGCTGGATCAACACCCAGGCAGGAGGAGCTGCTGACTTTGAGGGGAAAACAAGTGATAACACACAAGTCACCAACAAATCTCTTTTCTAACAAAAGTCAAGTCCCACTGATGTCAGTTTGACATAGAGAAGGCAGAACTGCCATGGCACTCAGTGCCAGACACTCTACAGCATTTTCTTTTTACCTTCAGCTTCTCAGTAAGTGAGAAAGCTCCAGCCACGTATCTGTCAACTTTCACAATTTACAGACCTCAGCATTTTCTAACAGAGGTGCTGACTTCTGCCAAGCAGATTTAAGTCTTGCTCCTCTTATTTACATTTAGCAGATCCTTCAGAAATCATCCCAAGCCTTCAGAAGTTCATGGACCACAAGTTAAATACTTTCCCAGACATGAGTATGTGCTTCATAGTCTGGAAAACCTAGCACAACCAGGCAGGCAGCCAGAGGCAGTCTTTGGACTTTTTCTTTCCTTTCAACTGGCATGATTTAGCTGCATCCCTTTTATTTATTTATACAAGGCGTTCTTGTGGCAGAACAGGGAGGATTTACATAGAGATGTTAAGTATCTGCTCAGCTCTTCCCCATCATCTGTATCATGCTGGCATAGTGCCCTGCAGAAAGCACCACAGCCTGTGGTGGTTTACATCTCCTTTGCTAGCAGCAGATTGCCAGCAAGTGCAGACCATATCCCAGGTGTATTAAAATGATCTTCACAGGTGATGCTCAGAGGATGTTGTACTATGATTCTATAAATGAATCCTTGTGATATCATGGATGCTACTCATTTACATTTGAATTAGCATATCAATATTTATGTCTGTATGTCCAAATAGGAAATACAGATAGATGTATATAATGCTTACTAATGTATTGCCTTAGGAGGTGCATAAACAGGTGACTGAAACAAATAATTTCAAGTTTATGCCCATCTCTCAGGCTGTTAACATTCACATAAAGACTATGCTGTGAGAAGCAGTTACACAGACCAAAGCGCATGCTCTCACGATTCGAGCTGGAGTCCAGTCTGTGCTCACCCTAGCACCCCGCAGAACTTCTTCAGTCCTTCGCTCCACAGGCAAATATATTTCCAAACTCTTTATTGCAGGGACTTGTGTGACGCGAAACTGGCCAAGAAGGGGCAGGCAAACCTGGTTGCTCTGCGTTCTGTGCAATACAGAACAGCAACTGTCCTCCTCCCTCACCCCTCAACACACAGAATATTTTGTGTGATGGAACTAAAATAAAGACATACCCATGAACATCAAACAATGCGAACTGCCTTTTTTTTTCCTTAAAGGATGTGTGTATGAGGCACGTGTCACAAGCAACACCACCAAACAAAAAAAATTATTCTACTGCCGTAACAGCCTGTTCCCGTCTTCAGGTCGTCTCCGTAGTAGTTTTTCCCTGAAAGACTGGATTTCACTGGACACCAGACGCTGCAGTCCGCTACCTTCCTTTGCCCTCTTGTGATAGCATTGTTCCCTCTGTGGGTATTCCCAAAGCCTCCACATGCTTTCTGTCCGAGCAGCTTGCAGCGCTCTCCTCGCAGACAGTACAGCCAGACAGGACATATTTCTCCTTCCCTCTATTAGGGCGCGTTACTCAGCAATATCCCTTGGCTGGAGGCAGCAGCCGTGTAGCCAAACACTGGTTTATGTAAAACTTGGCTAATAGTTTGAATACGCTTTTTCTTGAAAAGTTCCTTAAGAAGTTTACATCTGTTGTATCTCAGCTCCTACCTGCTCAGCAGAACACCACCAGAGTGCAAAGCCTGTTCGGGAGTGTGTCAGCACTGCAGACCAAGCCACAGTCTTCTTGTGGGAAAAGATAACCACTCTTCCCAAAGGGAAGGCAGTCCCTGGACAACATACAGGAGCAGAGACTTCACATCCACATGTGCCCCTTATGCACATATTGACTAGCTTGGAAAAAGGCCCCTAGAAATACCCCTGACAAGCCATGAAGTAACCAGCACACAGTGAGCTACTGCCAGCTTTCGGAGGTCATCTTAAGTGTTTGACAATTAAGTCACTTGAAGTTAGGCAAAGTACACTTGCACATTTACTAATTACTCTCCCGCTACAGGGACCTCTCATGCACTTAGAGATGAATACACAAGAGAGAACCTGCTATTTCAGGACCACAAATCACAAACTCTGCCACTTTGATGAAAGAAAGGTCCCTTAGAATCTGCCCCAGCACTGGCAGCGGCTTCAGGGCTGCACGGATGAACTCTTTCAGTATCCCAGTTTCTCCATGCAGTACCTGGTTCCCGAAGACTTCCCAGCATAGGGAGATGCAACTAAACACCATGCTCTCTGTTTAATAAATTCTGATCAGGTAATAAGAACCACCTGTAAAACTGGCAGAAGACATAATAAGAGATAAGTGCCAGACATCCAGCCTGCATCACAATTTCTTTAGCTATGACCCTACAACTACACCTGTAGTGTAGCCTGGACTGACACACAGCTGTTGGATCTCTATATGCCAGTCACCACAGGCTAAGATCCAGGCATATTCCAATCCTCCCATAAACCCACACTTCATTTCGCAGGTAGAAAACTCCTGTGCAAAGGTAGGAGAGAAACCATACTCCTCCCAGCTGGAGGTCACGCATCAGAAAACAATCCTTACAACCCCAAAACAGATATACAGAGGCCAGAGCCTGGGTATTCAATAGGATTTATGGTTACCAAATGCTTCCTTTGGCCTGGGATTCCTAAAATGCTGCACTGGTGCCTGAAAATATTGTGCCCAGCAGTGGAAAAAGTGCTGAATAAGGAACATAGTGTGAGCATAAAAGACAAGAAGCTCCCAGGACCAGGAGCAACAGGAGATACCAGTTCCTAGATGTGAAGCAAGTAAACAGCACGAGTTGGGATGAGAGCAGAGAAGAAAGATGCATGAAACCAGGGGGATTCCTTTGCAGATGAGAGAAAAGGAAAGCAGCCCAGAGCTGTGCGAACCCTGGAAGAAGCAAGTTTCCCACTCCCCTCCATAGCTCCTCATAATCTCTAAAATAGTAGGGACACTAAAGCAACTACGAAAAAAGTATGCAATTTAGTATGATTTGAAATTGTCCTGTACTCCTTTTTCTCCTGAACTTTGTTTTCAATTTCATAATAGAGCCTGCTCTGTTAGAGCCACAGCACTTCCATTTGAAGCGTGAACAGCAGCATTAAGAGCGACGTAAGCAAGCAGCACTTCTAAACAGCAGAGTGCCACAGAAAAACTCCTCAGGCGTTTCGGGGCACTAGGCCACACTTCCCATCCTCTCACCGGTGGTGCCAAGTGTGCAGACACTGAGAGGTTTTCTGCTGGCTGTCAGCCATCACACCCTTTTCTCCCCCAGCTCCTGTACAGGAATGAGACAGCTCCCAGCCTCCTATCATCAACTGGCAACTTTGCCTGCCATCTAATTTTCAAGCAGCAAAAAATCTAACTCTGCCCTCCTCTGGGTAAAGAATGGGGTGCAACCCACACACTTCAAATAAAGACTAAGATCATACCCTTTGTCACAGTAACACTTCTTAATGACATTTGGCGTCAGACACCACAGCAGGTCACTTCCAATGTATCCCAGAAGAGACCAGCTACAAGGGAAACACCGGCCCCAGTTTTTAGACAAGCGGCTTGTCTCTGTGCTATCAATCTGCTCCAGAGCTTCCAGACAGCAGTGGAAAGTGCATGGTGGGGGGTAACCTGCCAAGACTCTCCCACACTAAACACACAGCATGTTAGCTGGCAGGCTGGGCTTTTGTACCAGTAGAGATTAACGGGGATCTGCAGTAGCACACACAAGGACGTGCATGTGTTCTGCCGCCTATAAATAGGCTCTCCACTTAAAAACACAACCCAAACAGCCAGCTGTTAACAACTAGGCCACAGAGTCTAGGCAGCAGTTGTTGCTTGCTGAATAAATCTGTGCAACCTACTCATGCTTCAATTGGCAAACGATGTACAGATTAATATTTGATGAGAGGTGATAATATTAACATGATCTCTGAAGAGGCAGGAGAGAAACATGCTAAGCATGAAAATGCACTTTGAACTGATGTTCAGTGGGGCTGTGAGCAGAGCTTTCCAGAAAATGAACATTTCCCTCTCCTCCTCACAGCTGCCACTGGCAAAAAACACAAAACAAAACAAAGCATTTCTTCAGTGAAGCACCTGAACCCTGTCTTAGGGTTGATTTCATTGAATGTTTCATCCAAAAGACTGAACAAGGTTACCCTCACACCACTGGTTTGCCAAACACCCAACGAGATGGAGACCCTCTGATACTGAAAGCAGCCAAGACCAAGCCATGTCTTACGCCCCGTGACAAGCATGTGGTTGACACCTGCTGACTTCATTTCAGTCCTGTGGTCAAGCTCGAGCTGAAGCTGCTGTTTCATCTAGTTTGTATCACCTGTGCCAGAATGTGTGCATCCCAGCAGGCAAGTCTAGATTTAGTGTTTGAGCTGACTATACAAGAGAGGTCCCTCATTGCACGCAGCAACAGCTTTGACACCAGAATACCCATGTAAATAAAATTTAGCAAAACCTTCCCGACTTCTAGCATTTTGTTGCCCCCCTCAGCCCCCCTCCCTCCATTAGAGTGAGTAACAAGGAAAGAAGATCTGTACAGCCCAAGAGTTAAAACTCTAGGATATTTTCCACAATGTATGCCAGTATGGATTCCAGTCTCAGAACAGTCAGACTGCAACAACATCCCAGGCTTCAGAGGCAAGACTCTAGCAAAATCAGAATTATGCTGAGAATCTGGAAACAGCAACCATTACAGAAACAAAACAAAAGAATTAATCCACATCCAGCATGACCCAGCAAGAAGCTTAAACAGCCACTGCCGAATTAGGCCATAGTAAATCTGAATTGTCATGCTTCCTTCGCCACCTTGCTTTCTGCCAGAGGTTACTCCTCCTAGAACAGCAATGGCAAAATACTGCTCTTGTACATAGCCTTCACAGGCAGCTTATGGCAAATTGTGATGTGAAGGTTTGCATAAAACGACAAGCTGCATGAAGAGCTTGAAATTCCTTTCAGATGAAGCTAAGTGTAAGTCTGTGTATCTTAGAAGAGCATGGGGGCAGGGGAGGTAATTGATGGTTAAAGGGCAGAGGACATTTTTTACTCCTCCTGGCTGTGAGGCTCTCACCTGGGAACTGTTTCAGACATCCAAAGTTATTTTTCTTTCTCAGAGCTCCAGAGTGCATGTCGGATACTCATCAGCTCTAGAATAGGCACAGTGTGAAATACTTTGAGAAGCTGACATTATATCAATAAGCCATATGTTGTTCTTTAATGCCCACAATGGGAGTCCCTTGTAAACAACAGGAGAAATAATCACGGGTATTTAAGGGCTGAACATTTGCTTAATTTACTCTGAAGCGAAACATTACTAACACAATTACGTCGGTCATATGTTAAACTATATACAGCATTAAAGATCTATGGTGACAGGTATACAAACCAAATCAAGGTCCCAAGCAGACCCAATACCCACTTGCAGTCTTCCTTCACAGCAATGCAAGCTCCAGAGCTTATAACAAGGCTAGATGTTGTTATCAATGTATTTTTTATATTTATGGTGTAATTGCAACTGAAGGTCCCTGCTCACACACACATAACAACGTCATTTCCCCTCCCAATATCACCACCATGCGCTGTTAAAGATGTACCAGGAGAAACTACCAAAACATTGCTGAAAGGCTTTATAACAAGTCATAAAGGCTGGATCTGCACAGGTCTTTGAGCTGTGCTTGAAATCCCTAATTTTTAGATATGCTTTTGTGCGTATATTTCAGTTTTCTTGGAGAAAACCATCTAAACAGAGTAACTTGCAATTATGCTTTGCTATCACGGTAACTCTAGCAGTTCTGCTAATCAGGAAGTTATGGATCCTGGGTGCCCTTCGCTGATTTACACACAGTTCTACAGTTTTACATTTTACATATCTGTTCTCTGATGACTGCTGAAATAACATCCTTTATTAACTACCTCGCCGAATTCCACACATCACCACCCTCAGCCACACACATGACTTTTTCCTGTAAAAATTAAGCTAGTCCTAGGTGAGGAGAACACAAAAAATACACGCTAGGAAAGAGACATCATAAAATAATTCCACCAAACATCAACTACAGCAGTCTTAAAAGTGAGCAATTAGGATACGAGAGGCAAGATCGCAACTGTGTGCTTGCATTTCGCTTCTTCCATTTACTGTAGGAACAGACTGTTCTGTCGCACTCGCACGGCTCTTCCCCAGTTACACTTGCAAAACCCAAAGTCATTTGCAGAGAAAAATCAGCAGAGCAGCTGTCAACAGAAGAGTAAACGTGATGGTCCTATTACCGTTGCCCAAGTGAAATGTTGACTTAGAAACTCCAGCAATCTGGCAAGGCTTGCTGAAGGCTCCTCGAGCCTGCAGCAGCACTGCAAGCTTTTATCGGAGGATTTCACGTTAAGATTTTGCCTCAGATTGCTCACATGTCAAAAAAGCGTGGAGCTGCTGTTGTTATTTCTTAGGAACGCAGAATATATCTCATGCATACACAGAGGGTGGTACCTCGTCCAAGAATCATTTAAATTTTGAGAGATGAGGCAAGAACAGAAGATCCAGGCCTCCAACGATCCCTCTACACAGGGAATATTTTCTATCCTCACAAGGCCAACCAGCTTCTTACATCTCAGTGTACCCAACAGAAACTGCCCCGGCTCTGTACTGCAGGACTTATTTCTAAAGCTGGTATTTCAAGCACTTACAGTTCCAAGGCATCGCCTAAGAAGCTCTGCTCCAAAGCAATTTTTATTTTTTTTGGGGGGGGGGGGGGGGCGGCCTTCACACAGCCTTGCTGACTTCTTTCAGAAAAGCATGAAGCCGTGACCACTCTCATCTGGTTGTACTGAGTTGTCATCCTTCCTTAGTAAATTAGAAGAGTCATCCATGAAGTGAGCTGGAGAAACAGCATCACATCCCGTGCTCTCCTGTGTAGTGTTGCTGACACTACTAAAAATAGCTCCTGCCTTCCACTCCAGAGATGGAGGCTTCCTGCAAACAAGGCCTCTACTCAGGGTATACACGTAACACAAAGCACTCTAGTACATCACCACTTCTCCATATGTGGAGTGAATAGATTTGTAATATTTTCCCAACCTAAAAGCTATCCCAGCCACACAGCTAGTATTCTTCTAGTAAACACTTTTCAAGCTGCACTCACACACCCCTCCCCAGCTTGAGCAGTTGTATTTTAACTCACTTTTTTTTTAATCCTATCTCCACAACTGCTGAAGCAGCTTCATGTTTCTGCTCATCTTCTTCTGAAATGTAAGAAAGTGAAAAATGTTTCAGGAGAGATTTTGGAACCTCTTTGGATGTTTTTGTTGGGTGTTTTTTTACAACATATTTTGTTTAAATAGAAGCAAACAACAAGTTTCTGATCTCAAGTCACATACAAATCTGGACCATTCCCCATTTAGGCAGAAAAATGGAATCAATCTGTTTCTGAGCCGCGTTTGCATTAGGACTGAAAAGCAGATGAAACAAAACTTGCGTTCCTGGGTGAGGACAGGCAAAGCATGGAGCTTCCCCTCCCGTCCGAAGGGGGCAGAAGCTGGAGGGATGGCCCCTGACAAAGGGAAGAGACCCATCCAATCGAGGGATTGACATGACCAAGAGCCAGTTACAGATAAAAGAGGCTGGAGATCTGAAAGGAGTTGCTGCTGAGCAGAGGAGCAAAGCTGTGGCGCAACTTCCTTCGAAGCTCTGACAGTTTTGCATTAAATAGTACTTTGTCACTGTGAAAAAGAATGTTTATGAAGCGTGGCTCACAGTAATGACAGACTGCATTTGGCAATGCAGCAAGCCCCTCGCTGCCCCATGCTCCCGAGAGACCCAGATGAGGAGCACTGGCTCCACCTCACTGCATGGCCAGTCTCTCAGCAGCACAAATGTCACCAGGAGCAAGCAGCTTTTCACCATTACTGCCTGCCAAGGCAGCATGGCGGGGGCCATGCTTTACCTGCTCGAATTCGGGACAACAGCGTTTGAGGAGCTCTGCTCAGCACAACCAGCATTCCGTGAACAGCCCCAAAGCTCTAATTAACAGCAGAGACTTCATCCCAGCAAACTGTTTTAAAAGAAATTGAGAAGTACATGAATACTCCAAGTTTAATCCATAAGGCAGAGAACTGAATTGCAGACTCTGAGACAAGGCAGTCCCTGGAAAGCAGCTACATTATATGCTCCGTTTCTCATTCCAGGAGCATCCCAAGTCCAATGTGTAGCAGCTCTATATGCAGATAAGCTGAAAGGAAAATGTCAGTTTCAAACACCCGTGAGGAAAGTTCAGATCTGGAGTCTAATTAACTTCACAGATGTCCCTTGCCTCCAGGCCTGGGAAAGTTGCAGTTAAGTCAGGAAGAATCTCTCGCGCTTCAGCCAGACATCTAGATTTCAGACAATGGCATTTCTCTGAGCCCTTCCACAAAGCCCAAGCTGTAGTCTGGAACAACTAAGGACACCAGCTGACTTGGACTGGAAAGATGCCTGTTCTCTTAGGTCACTTAGGAGCCATGTGGTGTTCAATTGGGGCTGTGATCTTCCAGGAACAGAGCTGGCTCATACCACAAAAGGAGTTCTGGCATCACTTCACAATAAAGCAAGGCTGATGGCTGGAATATTCCCAGCTACTGGAAGTGCATGGGATCACAGGCATATTTCATCCCCTGGGAGGTAACTCAACCCTTACTGCAGGCTTATCCCAGTGGCGAGCAGAAGTTTATAGTGGGGCTGCATGTACATCCACACTTCTATCTCTATTCCATCTCATAGAACTTGTTCCTGGGAATGGAGAGATATTGACAAGAGATCCTGGTTTACGCATGACCTTCCTACCATATACAAGTTCCCCTGTTCTTAGAGAGCTTTGGCTTGCCCCCTGTAGAGGGTTTGCACTTCCAGACTCCTGCATTCCCTTAGAAAGTATATTTGACTCAGCCCAAAAGCTTAGAAGGAGAACCCCCAGCAATTTCCATTGTATGAATAACTCACTAGCATTGTTGGCTTCAAATCTGATGCCAAACATGGCATAGAAACAGACGTGTTCCCAGAAGACCAAAAGGTCCACCAATTCAAATCAGAGAGACGACACAGATCCCACCTGAGACCAACAGATACACTTAGAACACTCATAAGGTATTTCAGCAGGAACAGGAAGGGCTGGTGTATTTGGACTGACAGCAAGAGCATCTTAGATGGAGGCGTAAGTGTTTTTCAGAGAGATCAATTTAACAAAGGAACAGGGAGTTTTGCTGTTGCTTGGGAAGGGAAAAAGAATAAAGACTGCGGCAGGCAAAAGACATACTTCAGATAAGCACCATCCTGCAACTTTGCGATGTTTTTTCCAGTTGGATAGAGCTAGAGAAAGAAAAAGCTCTTGTCTCAAGCAAGCAATTTTCTGCATAGGATTGGACAGAGATGGGACACACTGCAGAGGTTCTGAACACCATGAAGATCTGCCTTCAAAACCATCAGGGCAGACTTCGTTAGGTAACAGTGCCCCCCATCTATCCATCTATACACACACACACACGCTTAGTGTTTCACCATATTCAGCTAAAACCATGAAAGGCCAGCCTGAATCCTTGTTCAAGAGAGCACTATGCAAAAGCTGCTTTGAATACTGCAGGAAGAGGAAAAAAACCCAACACACTAGCATACCCTGCTCTCAACTGTCACAGTACCTGATTCTTCTAGGAATAGTAACTGGTAGAATTAACTTGCTTTTAGTGCAGAGAAAGGAAAATGATGTTTTTTGTCAAAAACATTCATTTCCTACTTGTCAGGCTTTCTGTAGGACTACCTCATGTTCATGAGAAACTTGCAACCCCAAAGAGAGACTTTAAGCACCCCTACTCCTAATACTGATTGAAGCAGGGATTGAGTGCTATTCACTTGAATAGCATTCAGTCAAGGAGACTGAAACAATAACATATGTGAAACAGCTTGAGCCTTGAGGATGTGAACTATACAGAATTAGTTAACAGATTTTTTTTTTTAAAACCCACACACTCACCATAACATTCATTTAGTAAATCCGAGTAAGAGCTGTATTCAATAGCAACACAATCTGTATGCGAACATTCTGTGAAAAGAAAGACTAAATTCCATGAATCAATAATTTGTTTCAATTGTCTTGGTTCTGTTTACTATCTACACTATGCTTGCTAAGTCTTAACTTATTAACGTTGGACAGCCTCTGTTTTAAATCTTTGTATAAGGCTAAGTGAACAAGATCTGTGCTTACTTTGACTTCAGAGAGAATTAAGCCTGTGCAGCAGCATTTTCCAGATTGAATTGGACTTTATTAGCTCTGCTCTCATAAGTTTAGAAAAGAGAAAAAATATCACCTAAACTTAAGAGACCCTTCATTTAATATAAATAGTATTGTTTTGCAAAATGAGGTGTATAACATTGGTAATCCAACATAGTTAACATGAGCAGCAGCATTAACTATTTGTTGTTACTGTTACAATCTTGACCTGTTGGTTTTTGGTACTGACAGAGCTGCCCAAAACATCTATTGTTTACAACATTTGTTCTAGCTACAAAAATTTTATACAATTTGCTAATCAACTGCAACCACTTCCCACCCATAAATCCAATGCAAAGATGGGAAAAAACAGCTTGTGGGATCCAAAGACAAACACACTTTTACTTAAAACTCTGTAAAGAGAAATCCCTCTCTCTCTCCATATGGTTTTCTCTTGGCTCTTAATCATCATTTCACTGGCTTCCAGCAGGCTGTCTCACTATCATCTAGCAGTATCACTAGCAAGACCAACTTGTTATGCCAAAGTCATGCACAGAAAGATGAGAGCTGCAGAGTAGCGTGACTGGATGCAGCAATCTTTACTAGGGACAGATCTAGCATACATGATGCATGGCAGGGTCAGTTCACTTGTCTCAGCAGA
This sequence comes from Hypotaenidia okinawae, assembly GCA_027925045.1. Taxonomy (NCBI): domain Eukaryota; kingdom Metazoa; phylum Chordata; class Aves; order Gruiformes; family Rallidae; genus Hypotaenidia; species Hypotaenidia okinawae. Next base: position 68,870,286 of record BSDF01000002.1, read on the forward strand.
GCAACCACTTCTGTGTTCCTAAAATGCAGCAGCAGGTCTGTGTTTGCACTTTCTTAGGAGCAGGAGTGAAGAATGACTACTACAATTGAAGCTATAGGGAAATTCTTCAGGCAGAAGTGTAATTACCTGAGTGGGAATTCTGGCAGAAAACCCAAACCTCTTTTGCTCCTTAAATAGAAACAAATGCTGTGCAGTCACCATGGAGAGATTACATACGGCAGTTGGATCACATGCAACACCAAAATACAACACACGCACTCAACAGGGCCAGGCGCAGAGCAGCTTTAGCCACGCCCAACCAGCAGTCAGTTCTCCATTGACTACAGCCATCATCTCCTTCCCAGTCTTACAAATATTAAGCTATGTGCCAAAGCATAGGCTCCATATTAAAGACCAGCTCTGCAAGATGTTTAACGCACCCAGGTGGTACCCAGAGCCTGACATAAGAGCCAGAGATGGAAAGCCTAGAAAATTCATCCACTACCACCCAGCTGAGATTTCAAATCGGCAATAGAAGAAAACCCCAGGGAAAGGAACATCACATAATGCCTGTCTGAAAATCTACTTGGATCTAACTATGCCGCCAGTCTTTGAAGTGCAGCAGTTCTTGCACAGTCTGCAGAAGCCTTGACTTCAGTTGCAAAAAAAATTCTGTTTCAGTCCATGTCTGACATCTCTGTTTTCCAGTCACCATTCACAGCTCCCTCTCTATCCCTTTCCTCTGCCCACTACAGAGCCCAGCTCTATTTTAACCTCACCAGGCCCAGCCCCCATCTCCAGGGGTGGATCTTCTCCTCCACTCCATCATCCCTGTCTCTAGCAGACAGCCACCTGCTCCTCAGGACTCCTGCAGCTCCCAGGGAGAGAGACAACAAAGCGGAGGCAAAACAGGCCCCCATTTTCCTCCTAACGCATGTTGTGGGCTGCAATCTTTCAGAGTCCTTTCTGCCTCAAACTCTTTCCTGAACAGCTACTCGTGCTCACTAATAGTTAGGGCACTTCCTCTGTGGTGTTGTTTTGTGTGGCTGGGTTCTGGTGGAGGGGGATGCTGCAGGGGTGGCTTTTGCAAGAAGCAGACAGAAGATCTCTGCAGGCCCAACAGAGCAAGCACCAGCCGGCTCAAGGCTGGAGTTGAGGCTGACCAAGGCTGAGCCCATCAGCGACAGTCACAGAGCCTCTGGGAATCACATTTAGGAGAAAAAAATCACAGCAGGTCCATTTTGCCACCAGAGAAGGGAGTGAGAAGGTGTGAGGAAATGTGTGGGCACCATGGGCAGAGAAGAAGGGGGCAGGGGAGTGGGGGAGATGGTGGTGTTTTGAGATCTGGGGAAGGAAAACAACTTGTGAAGAACTGACACTGCCCCTCCCTGTGCCACAGTGGGGGGCGGGGAGACGAAGATGGGAGCAAAATCACGACTAAAGTTAAGTTTGCTAAGAAGGGAGGGGTGGGGGACGGTGCTTTAGGGTCTGGCCACCCTTCTTATTATCCAACTGGTTTCAGCGTGTGTAGTATAAATTAGATCATTTCTTTCCTTTATTCTATGCTGAGTCTGTTTTGCCCATGACACTAATTGCAGAATGATCTCTCCCTGTCCTTATCTTGACTCTTAAGCCTCTCAATACATATTTTCTCTCTTGTCCAGCTGAAAAGGGGAGTGATAGAGTGACATCGGTGGGCATCTGGGCTCCAACCAGGGCCAAAACACCACACTGTAGCCACCCAACTATTCAGTCCTGTTTTCAAAGAGAAGTATGGCCGCTCAGAGTTCCTGAAAAATCCACTCTGTCACTTTCTGTTGTCTGAAGTCAGTAGGAATGTTGTCAGACTAAAAGTGTCAGAAATTTGCCTCTCTCCTTCAAACAAGAAGCTTTGTTTTGCTGATAACTTCAGCCAGCTGCCAAGCCCTAGGAGAGTGCTTTTTATCTGCGTACATGTCAGGCTGGAGATACGACATGGGAATCTTTCACTTACTGAGAGCAGCATAGCACTGCTGGGTATGGGGAAGTTCTGGAGCAGTTCACTTATTCAGGAGCATAGATCAGAGACAAGTGATAAGGCCGTAGACATGGAGATGTCCTGGCTCCCGTTCAGTTTTCCTATCTATCCTGCAAACCACCAAACTGCTTCAGGTTTTTGAGTTTTGAAAACAACTTTTCCCCATTTTAAAGTATACACACATTTCCATTTCCTCCACATAACACCAGCAATTTCCGAGGCAGCTGTTGATGATGTTGTAGTGGTTTTTCTCCAGTTCACACACCCCTGTGACTGGTTTTTGTTTTCATCCTCACAAGACAAGGAATAGAGACACCTGCTCTTTTCTCCCTCTTCCCACCATTACCAGCCTTCTCATAGGTCATCTTCCCCAGTTTCCATGTTGTGCTTCACATAGGCTTTGTTCCATGTGTTTTCTTAAAAAGAAATATCCTATACTTGTATTTATGAAGAATTATCCTTTATTTTTTAACCAACACCACACATCCTAGTGCCTTGGCTGTACCAAAATTTGCTCATTCTTAATTTTACAGATTGATGAAAAGCTGCTAAAATGAGGTTTTTCTATCATCAGTCAGCATCGGTGTGAGAGCAGTCTACTCTTGCAAGTCTGTAGCTCTGACTATTCAAAAGCATACTGTTCACCATGCCAATGTAATCATGCACAGATATTAAAAGATCAGACTCTAAACATACAAATTCTGTTGAGATCCTAGAAGGTTCTTTTCATAAATATGAATGAGGGCCAGTTTCATGTCACTTCTTATGTCCCATGTACTCATTTCTTCAGACTATCACTTGTCTTTCCTTTTGTGTGCCAATAATCAATTTGTAAAGCATAAATCATAAGTTCACCTGCCTTTTGATTATGCTACAGATTACAGTTTTACATTTAATCAGTTTTCTTACTTTAATAACTGACATTCCGTTGCTTTGGCTCCCAATGTGGGGCTATACAAAAGGAGTTGTCATGGTTCAGCTGAGCTCTGGGTACTGCTCACTCCTCCCTCCATCCCCCAGCGGGAGGAGGAGGAGAAATATCTGAGAGCCCCTGTGGGGTAGGGTAGGGGCAGTTTCCCGGGGCAGCACAGGGAGAGGGAAACAACAGCACTTGGGACAGACTACAAACAGCAATAACACAAAGCACTTACTGACTGACCAGATGCTCAGCCTGCACTCGCTCCACCCCAGAGTTGTGGGGACCTGCCCTTCCCCAACTAGCCCTCTTTTATGGGGGCCTGCTGTCAGTGGTGTGGAAACAACCTTGACCAGCTCAGCTCATGTGTGCTGGCTCCTTGTGAGAATTAACTCTGTCCTAGCCAGAACCAGGACACCATTTTATCACTTCTGTGTTGGAAGGAACAAATAAATAACACCTCTTGGAAGGATTCAAATTTCACCTATTATTTACCTGCAAACAAGTTTTAGAGCTGCACCATCACAGCAAGTGTTTAACCAGAAATGCAAACAGGAAGCTCAGCCTGTACATCATGTTGAGCCATACGTCAAGCAGCAATTGTATTTCAGCATCATCACATGCAGCCTGCAAGCACCTGGCAAAGAGAGGGGGAAAAAAAGAAGAGAAAAAAAAAACCAGCAACAACAAAACACCCCCACACCGAAAGGTTATTTGACTTGCATTCTGTCCAAATTCAAACTGGCCACAAGAAGCAGATCCCTGTTGATTAGGGATGACAAAAAGATCAGAGTTTGCAGGAAGACACTTAATTCTTAAGAGACAGTAGATGCACATTTGAGAGCTCCTTGCAGTTCTAGGATGCCAGCACAGGGAGGTACAGTTACACACTCCAAGCTGGGTACTGACACTAGCTAGAACCTGGAAGCCATGCAGCAACCTTACTGCAGTTCTTCGCACAGTCAAATAGGATCCACCGAGGGGGAGAGAGGTCACTGGAGGCTCACTGCTATGCAAATGAGTTTATTCAGCTTTTCCACCAGAGCAGCTGCAGGTTTGGACTGGAGGCGTAGGGCTGCCTGCAACCACCCAGAGCAATCTCTTAAGACTGGAGTCACTCTGTCTTAGTGTTGGGGTTCATTTGAATCTAGAAGTTCACCAGCCTTATTACTTGAAAGCTGCATTAGTCATGTAAACATCTATGCTTCACATATATGGAAAAGAAATTTGGCAAGTTATGCAGAAAGTTTTCCACTATGAATCAGGGTAAGGTCACAAGCTGACATTCATTTGTTACCAGCATCTCATGAAGATAATAATAATTCTTCATAGGTATTAATAGTTACTTTGGCCTTTTGAATCTTTGTTTCATACAAGGAGCCTTTTTCATGTGAGTATTTGAAAAAAGATTTATTTCTTCTAACTGTAACAGCTGATGATCTCAGCACATGTGACCCAAGACTTGATCTTCAACTGATAGTACTGCCTTAACCTTTCTTTGCTTTTTTTATAGCAATCTCTTGGAAGTATAAACCACAGCTGCTTTTTTTGGGGGGGTGTGTGGGGTTTTTTTTAATCTCCTACAGACATCTACTTCTATGTATGTGAACAGACTCAAAATAGTAATCAAGAAATTGTACAGTAATCTCAAACGATGCTTCAGATATTTTCCTCCATCATCGCCTGCCCCTATCTCCTGACTAGATTTCTCCCCACTTAAAAGCCTGCCATGCTGCTTGCAATTCCAGATTCAGGACTGATATTCTCCAACTGCTAATAGTGCTGAAGAATTCTTATGAAACCAAACCAGACAGTGAAATGTGTGTGTATTTTACATGTCAGTATGGTGTTCATTAGGAGGGGGGAAAAAAAAAAAAAAAAGAAAAAAGGGTTGGAAATACTCAAGTGGCTTTGGTTGAGTTCTCATGGGAAGTTCACTAACCCCCTGAACGACCTGTAGGGATTTGCTGTGCTCAGACCAACATCCCAGCTGCACAGAAAAAACACATTGCCTCTCAGCTTCAGATGAGGGTGCTGGCACAAGGACGATGACGTCTGTATGCCAGGACCTAAGAAGGAAGCTTTTTGTGGTGTTATTTATTGTAGCAACAGGCCCTGGCAACAGTTAAATTCCATGGTGATAACAACTAACCAAGCTCTGGGAAGAGACTAGGGCATTCCTACTCTCCGGCCTTGCAGTAAGGAGAAGCAGATGATCAGTTTCACCATGGGTCAGAGTACTGCTAACAGGGTCACTGCTGCACAGCTGTCTTCTGAGGAGCTACAGAACCCCCAGAAAGCCAAAAGCCAGGGAGTACCGCCTTCTAAACGAAGCGGGTTAGGAGATGTCTTAGCATGTGAGTGTACAAGGGCACATACCTACAGAGAAACAGTTTTGCTGATGTTAACAGTAGGTCTGAATATGTCAGGGAGCTCTTTAGGAGAAGGGCCATCTACTCACTCAGCTTCACACAACCCTTATGCTACAGGGGAAGCAGATGCACCATTTGGCCAGATGCGAGACCTGATTTCACAGCACCTGAAAAGTGACTTTTCACTGTCTGTCTCACTTGCTTCATTAAAGTGACAATTAGACACACTTGTCTCCCACACCAGTGATGAATTACAATACTACAGCAAGGGGGGGGGGTGGGTTGCCTCAAAAAGGTATTACGAGCATCTTGCCAAGCTGGAGTTCATACTCCCAAGGAGGCAGCACAGGTGAGCTGAGCTGCCCAAGGGTGTTTCCACACCACACGACATCGGTCCAAGAGTGGTCCAGGCAGTTGGGTTGGTAAGTGCTTTGTGTTACCACCACGTGTGTGTGATTTCTGTCCCAGGCTCTGTTGTTGTTCCCCTTCCGCAGTGCTGTGTCATAACTGTCCTTATCCCAACCCACAGGGACTCTGTTTCTTCTCCTGGGGAGGGGTGAGCGAGTGGTTCAGGGTGCTCAGCCACTGCCTGAGGCTGAACCATGACCACAAGGCAGGGGGCTTGCGGGTATACAGCATTATCATAGGATATACATGTGTACAAACACTTTGTGAATTCTGTAGCATTGAGCTGGCTCAAGCCCAGACATACAGAGAAGAGGCACGAGTACACCTAGGCTCTCCTCCTGCATTCTCAGAGGTTCAGAGCTATTGTCTAGAAGGCACACAGGTTAATGCCTTACCAAGTGATAACTGAAAACTCAGTTTCATTTCCTAACCATTGATCCACACACAGAAGGAACTTAGTGATAAAATACTCCAATATAGTTAACTGGATTATGCACATATTTAGGCTTAAGGTCATTGCTTCCTTTCCAGAGTGTTCCTAGAGACCTTTCCTTGCCATCAACATCCACCTATGACAGAACACAGATAAGTATCAGGAATGCCTCTGTGTTCCACTCCACTCAAACTGCCAGTTCTATGGCGGTATTCTAGATACCACCTTAAATCTTTAGAAGCCCAAGGAGCTTTTCTTGTTTCTTCATCTTCTTGTAGACTGAAAGTGACATCATTGCTGCAACAGAGGCGTTTCCCTCAAGGGGAGGGGCAGCTCAGCCAAGGGGCGCTTCAAAGGATGGATCCAAACTTGAAGGTTAGACCAGTGAGGGAGGCTCCCCCGAAGAACTACAAGATTTACATCCTCTCTAAAAAGCAGCAATGCACAAAGCGCAGGTACACAAATAACCTTGAGGGTCTGTTGCTATGGCCAACTTAGAAATCTATGTCGCAGCATAGATTCATGCTGCGACACCACAAGGAATGAACTCTTAGCACTGACTTAAAACCACACAATAGTAGCAGAAAGTATTTCCTAGCTGATGATTATATTCTGCAGCATGACTCAACCCTCACTACCAGAACAGGCAGCAGGGTAGATCCTTATCTTGGCAGATGCCTGGAACAGGCCAAGAGAACAAACTCAGCCTTGTCCCCAGGGGGTAGCCCTCTAACTGGGATTATGGCACACTGGGAAGATGCGTTGCCCATGGGAGGGCTGTCTGCTGTTAGAGTCAGTTTTTACAACAGAACAGTCAATACAATGCCCCTGATTAGCATCAGGTAGAGACAGTAAGTAAATGTCATGTTATTCCTTAAATCTGCAACCAAAAGACAAAGGGCCAGTTACATATAGAAAAAAGGTCTAAAAAAATATCCATAAACTGTCACGACAAGCAAAAGTCTAGTAAGAATTGGGTTTATTTGTTGGTTGGGTTTTTAAGTACAAATGAACACTTAAACACAAGCTTTCCTATAATCTTAGGATACCTTTGTAGTAAGAGTTGCTAGTGGAAAAGCAGCACCATCTTTGGTGCATTTAAACCCCCTAATTTTGTCGTTTAACTCTTGTATTTTTCAAGTGCCATGAACAGCTTACATTTCACAAACACACTAAATAGGAAATCTACAGTGGTTGTTTAATCTTTGTAATAAGCAAGGGTTGTAATAAAATATTTCAAATTGAACACAAAAGGAGTAATTACTGCTGTTTACCATTCATTAAAGAGGACTTAACTCCCAAAGCCACAGAAGAACGTGATGAAAGGATTTCATTTCAGATCGAACAGAATTATTTTCTTGCTCTGAAATAAAGTGTTTCATTTAATTTCGAGCTCCCTTTCCTCCCACTTGCTAAAAGATAACTTCACAGAAAACTTCTAACCAGAAAGCTTTTGAAATCATGCTTCAGGCTTCTGTTTCAAGACCAAAAAAACCACAAAACATATCGTACCAGCTACATTTTTCTCCTGAATGAACAGATTAGTAAAAACAATACAAATTCACATCACTTGTCAACATTGCCCACTCATCACACTTTCATTTTTTTGCCAAGATATGTTTTGCTGTATGCTGACTTCTGACATTTATGTATGCTGACTGACAGCTGAACCCCACTGCTTTTTGGGTGACTGGTTCAGTTATTTCAGGAGAGGTATGGAGTCAGCTTCAAGTAGATGTTCTTTATTTTTGTTTACAACTAAAAAAATAATAAGCCAACATCATCATACCCATTCTGCTTATAAAGACTGGCAGATGTCAAATAACTGTGATTTTGATTTGGTCCAAGCATTCTTCATACAAAAGCTCTAACTTCTGCCAATAGAGGTTGGGCAGATGGTAGAACTGTCAACTGAGGGTTGAAAAACCTGATGGATCTTGGCACTGAAGTTAATCGTTTATTCATGTCTAATATGTGGAAACTAAACAGCTACTCAGAAGGGTTATAAAAATAATTTGGGTTTTATTCTTAATTGCTGTTTATAAATATATAATTAAGTGTTGGAATGCTTGTGATCAGACTCAAATGCTGTTACAACAAAAATCATAGACCATGAAATCATTAGAAAGTTTGGGTTTAACAGAAGAGCACAGTGATCTTTACAAGACAGCCTACTAGTTGGCTTGTACTATCCCATCCCAACCTGGCTTTCTCTGACCAGCTCGCAGTTCCCTTCAGAACTCGAACTGTAAAGAGCTCCCTACGGATCCTCTTCAGGAACACGCTCAAAAATTGGCTTGACAGACCGTCAGCACGCTCTTCCATGCCTTCCTGGATCCCCCTCTCCAGGTGTACCCAACTACAGTGAGAAACTGAACTAGGTGCCTGCACCATTTCTGAAGCTACTAAAAAGCCTACTGTAAAGCTTGAGCAATGAAGAGAGCCTCAAGCAGGCCTTCTTAGTACATCACCTCAAATAAAAACTCTGGCACTAGAAATATATCAAAGTTTTGTTTGAATACCAAGTGCTCTACAGTTTTAATGTTTTCATCTTTTGAAGACACACTGCTAACCAGCAACTTCATCAGTAAATCACAACCCTTACAGAAACAGAGTTAAGTGTCATGAGACATTCTTGAGGAGCTGAGGATGCAGGGAACAATCAGGAGCCAAAGTAGTACTGCCAGGACTGGAGAAGTGTATGAAAACAAGGTAAGTGTTGTCATATGAGACAGGACCCCTGCTGCAAGTACCCTGAGATTCAGTTCCTGCTCACCCAAAGCATCCAGGCAATATCTCCTTGAAGACTTTTGAAGGAAGTTGTTCCACAACAGAGAATTGTATTATGGAAATGTTAACGTGACAGAAGCTGGCAGCAGTTTTCAGCTTCTGTGTTTGTTTCAAATGGGGACAAAGGAGACAGCACCAGTACTAAGAAGTCTCTCGTTGAAAGTCACATATCACAAACTTGAGGCCTTTAAACTAGAAGAAATTCTACTGTCAGGGCTTATAATTAAGGCCTCAGAAATCCAAAATAGTCACACTTCTAAGAAATCTACAACTCACATTTCATCTCAGACTAAGAAACCATTACAAAATGGATTAAAAAATATATAGAACTGGTATTAGACTGAGAAGCTAGTTTCTTTTCAATCTGAATGATAACCTGAGCTTTACTTTGTCTTCTGAACTCAAACATGTTCTTTGTCAAGCACAGTGTTAAGGATCAGATGCCTCTTCCAGACAGGGTTTCCAGTCCAGATGTCCGGAGGTGGAAGGTCTTCAGGGAGTTTGCAAGCAGCTTAATGCTTTTGTGGATATGTGTCATCCAAAGCATGATTCCACCACTGCTGGTCACAAGAAACAGTTCAGGCTCAAACCAAAGATGATTCTTAGTAGCTCTGTCATTTGAGGCAAGCGTAAGGAGGACTAAACAAGGAAGCCCCACTGTGCGCACAGCCTGGCCATTGGTGCTGCCTAACACTTCTCCTATTGCTAGCACTTTGGAATAAGGGGCTGGAGTGCCTCTGAGTGTAGCGTATCCATAACCTTTACTTACTAAAAAAAAAATTAAAATCTATCTGAGAGAAGTATCTGAAGAAATTATTTAGCCTCTGTGGCTAAATTTAAATAACATACTGCAGTCAGGTTTTTGTATTTTTCAGCTTCATAAAATAGGCAAGTGTCTGTTCTTTTTTTTCCTCCTGTATTAAAAAGCTGTCTGGTATTAAATTACACACACTCTTTTATTGACAGAAACCCAGTCTATGCTATTTCTCCTTAGAGAATTTCTAATCTCCCAACAGTAGCAAGGCAATTCCCCACCCCTCACTTAAAAAAAAAAATAAAAAATCAGTACAGCTTTTAAAAATGAACCTCATACTTTTCACTAACAAAGCCAACATTTCCAAGTGATATTTTACATTTCAGCTGGGGAACCTACAAGTTAAAACATCAATCTGTCACTAGCTGTTAACTATTAGCTTTCCCTTAGTAGCAATAGCAAATTTGGCCTGTGCTACCTGCTGTAAGAGTAATTTATTCTGTTAGGGCTCAAAACCAGCAGGTTTTGAGGGATAATAGAGGGATTAAGTGCACCAAGCACAGACACAGTAGAAAAAGGCTTATTTCCCAGGTATATTCTAAGTTATAACGTGCAGCTCTGGAATTTTAGCATTGACACACAGGTAAATTCATACATGAAATTTTGGAAATGACCAGGAATACACATAAATCCGCCCTGGAACAGCCTGCCCTGGGAGGGGTTGACTCACCATCCCTGGATGTGTTTAAAAAAAAAAAAAAAAGGAAAAGTAGACCAGGTACTTCGGGATGTGGTTTAGCTTAGGACAGGAATAGTTGGACTTGATGATCTTAAAGGTCTTTTCCAACCTTGTGATTCTGGAAATGGCATTCTGCTGAACTTCAATCCAGTACTACCTTCAATGAAGGAAACCCACAGACCTCACCACTACAAGAGACATGTACAACCAGACTGGAGATTTATTTATCTTTATGACATCATCAGAGATGGAGACATCCTAGCTTTCCCTTCCTGTGCATAGTTCTGTTCCATACAAGCACATGCATCCTTTAAACCTTGGCAGCATTACCCATCTTCTCAGGATTTCATGCCATTGCCAACACTGAAGCAGCTATACTAGAAGCCTTACATCATTTGACCGTCCCTCGCTTTACCCTGAGCAAAGGATCTTCAAGCAGTACAGGTTAAGATGCCTCATCCTACCTGCTTCTACATGTTGCTGCTCTAAAGGAGCAGTACTTTTGAGAGCAGCATTTCACAAGTCTAGCATAACAAAGCCAAGGAAGAGCCATACATGCCACAGGGTAAGCCAGCCTCTACAATTTTAATAGCAGCTCTTACTGAAAACACCAGCAGAGCCAGAGGTTCTACCTAAAATACAGGTGTGGAGACAGCTTTGCACGATAATATTTTAGAATTTGGTGGAAGTAACTGCTTCAACTTAGGTTAAGCTCTTAAAAAAACATCCCTACTCCCAGGAAGCAGCAGGAGTTGAATTATAGGTGGCACTGGACACTTTTTAGTGCATAAGCAGTTGTAGGGTACAGCCTACCTCTTTTCCAGGTCTACCTTTAAAGGCACACCTACGTGTGTCAGCAAGAGGGTAAGCACAAAGAGCACAAGCTGCAGTTTCAAACAGAGTGGTCTATGGGCATTTGATCCATTTCACATGGGTTACTATTTAAAAGGGATGCACACAGGTTATTATTTTAGCATTTCCATTGCTGTTGGCTTTTGATGTGAGTTGCTTGAAGCTTTGAGAACTCTTGATCTCCCCCCGCAACTGTTTATCTCAAAGCCAAGCACTTTTCTCAGCTTATATAGACACAGAACAATCTGGAAAGCAACCTGCTTGCTGAATAATCTGTTTAGTTTGGACATACTGAGAAGAATTTTCCATTCATCTCTTCCTATGCAGTACACAGTTTATCTTGGGTAAGGAATGACATAGTCCTATCTTCCCACTTCAGGCTTTTGCTAGAATGGCCTTTGTTATTAGAAAGTAGAATTTCTTTCTTTTCCCCTCCCCCCACCCCTTATGAAAGAGTCTTTTGTTTCATATTTATGATGATTGAACATTGCTTTGTTCAGATTTTTTTTGTGTCATCTGCATTCAAACCGTCTCCTTTGTATATCAGTTTTCTTCCTACTGAATCATACTCCACCTTCGTCTCACTAAATGAGTCATCCTCTATACTATTTGCAGCACTTAACACTTCTGGCAGCAAGGCCTGACTTCTAGAGTTATTTATGGCAATAAAAGTCTGGAGAGCAGATAACTCCAGAAACTTGCAACAGGATACTGTTTCAACCAGGTCCTCAGTTTGGGTTTAACACCACTAAAACTGCTTATCATAGAGAAAACACTAGAATCCAGCCTCTTGGCTGATCAAATAACCACCACATCTTTCCAGGAGTAAGTGCTACCCCTCAACAGCAAAGCTGTAGGATTGGGCTGCTTGTTTGTAGGTGGCAGAAGCCAGCAGTATCGTGATTAGAAAGCTCTAATGAAACCATTCTTAAATCTCTTCAGCAGTAATAAAGTAGCTTCCCTAAATACTTAGGGCCTCATTACCAAATCCCCACATCTGCTGAGTGTACAGCAGCATCACAAGCTTCACAGAAACATCACTCAGCAGAAGAGGGGAATTCTCACTGCAGACAGCACTGTACTGAAGAGCTGAGAGAGTGATGAAGTTATTAGCAGGTCATTATTTCTTGACTTTCACTGGCATCAGAGTCCATCACCCCCATACAGTGGGAAGGAAAGAAAAAAAAAGCAGAAGGCAAACAGCAAAGCCTCACCCCAACATCAAAATATCCTCATATACCCTGCTGAAACCTTTTAATGTCTCTAAAGAGAGGTGCCCTGGAAAAGACTCTGAAGAAACCACTAACTAGGCTTGAAAAAAACCAAAAAAAAACCTCAAACCAGTTTGGAAACAAGGAAGTGGGTGATTTTACAGTGAAGGACATGAAGATGCCTGCTAAAGACAAAAAAAACATTCGGTTGCATATTTTTCCAGTGTCTGCTTTACCATCTAAACCCTCTACTTTTTAATAAGTCAACCCAATGCACACAGTTTGTGTACAACCTCCTACCAAAACCTGATTAACGGCAGCGCAGCGGCTTCTATATTCATCTCAGATGCTGGAAGTACAAGTTTATTTTTGCTGAAAGCCTGCAAGATTATTCTAAAAATACACATGGGAGAAGAAACTTCTGGAGCAGTTTGGACTTTTTTTTTTTTTTAAAAAATCTTTCCTATAGCAAAAGATGCATCATCCAGGGACAAAATAAATTGTTACTCCAGTTAGCACTGAATTTAGTTGTAATTATTACATTTGGGTAGAAAGATAGAGAGCTGCTGCGCGTGATTAACACATCCCTACATCCCTCCCTCATTACAAAGCATTGCCAGTTTTGTTCTAGGTTGAGGAAAAGGAACTGAGCAAAAGGCCACAACATCACATTTTTTTTCCTAATGAGTTGCCCACCAAACTAGAGGTAAACAGACTGAAAAGGACTGCCCAAGTTTCAAAAGTCAAGGAGGTACAGGCACCTCTTACCTTTAGGTGGTGAGGCAGGGGTACTGCTGAAGGAAACAATGGCAGCAGCCACCAACAATTCTACTGAGGGCTCTAGAGTTCGTCATCAAGCCTGATAACTTCTAGCTGTATCAGTGAAACAATCAGGATATAAGCTATCTTGCAGGAGTAAATGACTCCTCTGCAGCTGTGTCTTTTTTAAGGGCATAAGTAAATGATTTCTTATTGGGCACAGCTGAGTCATGCTGCTGCCTACCTCACCTGGGAAGATGGGGTCTGATCTTAATTGTCACACACTAACTGTAACAAAACAGCAGAGAAGGGCCAGGAAGAGGCAAATTAGTAACCAGGCAGTCACTACCTCTGAGCACATGCATGTCATCGTGATTCTATCAGATACACTTTTCTATCATTTAATTTAGATCACTTCTTGGACAGCTTCATGAAAAGATTCCTTTTCCCTGAGGAACAGGAGGTTGGAAAGGCATTATATACACACAGAAGGGCATAAGAACAGGACTGTGCAGGGAAAATGCTTGAGCACCAGGGATTTGGGGCAGCATAACACAGGGGGATCCTAAGAGTGAGAACAAAAGCTCTTAACTTACTGTGCAGAGCAACTGGCAAAGAGCTGAAAGCTTCAGATAGTAAGGTGACAACAGGCCCCAGGAACATCTATTTGACAAGCATGGAGCATACAAAGGAAGGACACAAGTTCTGAAATTACAATGAGAAGAAAACCCCAAGTAATGGGCCAAGATACCCAAAGCACAGGTGGGTTGCCCACAGGGATGGAGATGACTGTTTCTGTTACAGAGTAACATGTTTAGTCAATCTTTTGAATTTGGGGTCTCCCATGCCCTACCTCCAAAGGGCACACAACATTTACTCCAGCCAGCTCTTCCAAAAGCAGTAAGTAAAGCAACTGTGCCATTCACACTCTCCCCACTATCAGCCTTGCCACCCCATTCTGGTCCACCACTAGACATGTCCATCCCCACTTCCATCTAGGCCACAACATCAATCCCACACCATGCTCACCTCTGCTCCTACCCCGGCTTTTTACGTTCTTACCTCCAGCTACAAGTGACATGTTCTTCCTTTCCACCTTCCAAACCAAGCGAATTCAGCTGCATTACAGGACCACTCTTCTCTTAAAACACAGACCAAGTACTGCAGAACAGACAAAGAAATGAACCCTATTTTTACAGTCACATGAGAGCTCTCCCTATCACTCTCAGAAAGAAAGAAAAAAGTTCTCTGCTTCCTCTTCACTTGCTGGACTTGTGCTAAATCACTAAGGGGAGGAGCAAGAGCTCATCTAGTTTCCTGAGCAGCTAGAATCACACCTGAGGAGCTGAGTAAGGCAGCCCATCACAAAGAGTCTGTTCTTTTGTCCCAGCTCCAGGCCTGGCCAAATTGGCAGGTTTTGTGAAAAAAATCCCCCCACTCTATTGGCAAAAGAGAACAAAACCTGAAAATCACCCTGTGTTGACCAGAAAGAACAGCAGAAAGAGAGGAAAAAGAGAAAGAAAACCCTTAGGAAACTGAGAAACTTTATTCAGCTGGTTGGAACTGATCCAACAACCTGACAAGTAAGAGAAGTAAGAGATCTAAGGGTACATTCTCACCACGCAGTTAACCTAAGCTAAAGCTAGCTGCCCAGGTTTGGAATAAAAACTGGTGTATGCACAGATACATCCCTACAGACTGTTCCACCAAGTCATTTCCCTCCCTTTGCAGTGAAGTTCCTCAGTTGCTGATAGTCTCCCAGTGCCTTCCCATCGTTCCAGAAGGACAAATGATGGTCTGTCTGGAACTGCCATTGCTTCCACCATTTCCCGGGGTGAGATTCTTGCAGGGAATCTGAGTTCCCTGCAGCACAAAGCCTGGTAAGCCCCTGCGATACAGGGAGAGCAGCGCAGCATCAGGAAAGGCGCCTTTCTGTAGTAGGACGCTGCCTGGCTCCCCTGTGCGTCAGACAGGATGACTAGTCGCTCAAATCAACTGTGCAGCAAAGATATCCTGGAAGAAGCAGCAGGAAACAAGAGGGCCTTTGCAGGTGTCACTACTCACAGCCGTCTGCTTAGAAAAAACTTCCCAGACTCAAAGAACTGAGAGGAAGCTGTGGTATGGAGAAGTTCAACTGGTGGGTTGAGATGTGATGCTGTCTAGCTCATCAGCTGTACTTGGGCAGGGCACAGGCCTGTTTCAGAAGGGAAGCACTCAATCCTTCCTCCTGAGTACATCCACAAGTTTAAGGCTAGAACAGGCACCTTTTCCACATCCACCTCATGGGGCAGGGTGAGCAGGAAAGGTGAGTAACCTGGCGTATGCTTTGTCAAGGGGTGGCTGTGTTGTCTGACTGACTGCCTTAGTCCAAGGGCAATAACTGAGTCTTTCTTGGGCACTCACTGGAAGAGGCTGAACACTGTGTGAGCAATCTCAGAAAAAAATGCGTGGATTGTGTGAGCAATCTCAGAAAAAAATGCGTGGATTTCTCCTGATACAATGCTAACAACAACTTTAATGATTGCCTCTATTAGGAGCACCTGCTGAAACCCACAATTTCATACTTTTTGGCACAGTAAGTTTCCAAGCGTTTCCCTGCAATAGAAGATACAAACTCTTGGTTTGGCACACAGTTTAAATCTTTTCTAAACTTGGAAATAATTTAAAAATAAGGATCAAATCTCTCTGTTAACTAATGTTTGGATTACTAATAAGAGAAGCAGTTAAAGCCTGCCTCACTGAATTGTCTATTTATCTGAACACTAATCTAAGTCCCACTGAAAGCCAACTGTGTCTGTCCGTTGCCCTCAGTGGATGTTGGACTTGTCTCTTGATGCATAAGAGAATAGCAAAGTGGGAAGAACAAAGCTACATTTCTGAGCAAAGGAACTGCCCGCTGTTTTGTCTGGGTTCAAAGGAACAGGACATGGTGAATATGCTTGTGTGTAAAACTACAGTGAGATACAGCTGACAACTGCAGGGCTCCTAGCCCTGGCTCACTGCGCTGCACACACCACACACACCCCCACACACACATAAAGCAGGGCAGCAAGTAGGTTCCAAGTATCTGCTTTTAAGATGCCTTCAAGTGTTTAATGTTCTCCTGTTTGACTGATAGGTCTCTTACCAAACACCTTGGTGCACAGTTCAGCAGTGCCCATGACCACACACCACTGACTTGTGTCACAGCCCCATTTACACTAATCCCTGTCCTTAGATGGATCTGGAAGAGGCAACAGGTAGGCAGTGGGAGTCCACAGCACTATAGCAACTGTGCAAGAGAGCACTAATTTCCTTCTCAGCACTGATCTCTCTCTGCTAGTCACAAATGGAGGGAGGGAGAGATAAACTCAAGTCAGAGCAAGGGTGAATTGAGCAAAGATGCCTTTTATCCCATGCAAAGGGCAAAGACAGAAGGGAAGGCAGGAGCATCTCAGTAGGCCAAGCCAGCCAGGGCTTGCTCTCCTCAGACACTTAAAATCATCATAGACTTATTTCCATAGGAGAGGTTTGCCTGAATTTGCTCCCTTGAGCTTTGGCAGCAGACGGCCACTTTCTGGAACTGAACTCAAACTGGCTGAGCACTTGGGTGAAGGGAGCTAGAGCTACGGACATCTGAGCATGACAAGCGCTGGAGTCACTACTGCTCGGGTTATGTGCAGGCTAAAGGATTCCTACCCTTGGCATTCAGGGGCTTCTTCTCAGCCTCTGCTCTAAACCTCCACAGATAAAGAAAAGGTCAGTGTACGATGCTGTAACACCAAGTCAAACTTCTCTGTGTACAGGGCTTTGTGCAACGCCCCTACTGCTCCTGCCTCACCCTGTCACTGGGGGTTCCAGCACAAAACGGGCCAAAGCCCTCCATATCTCCCCATCTCTCCCGAGTGTAACTCATCCAGCTGCTCCCAAGCACTGCTTGCTCATCTTTAGTCCCCAGCCAGCCTCAGGCTCCTCCCGGTCCTGCGGGACACTTCGTCTCGGGTGTAACTCACTGCAGGACGGCCACCCCCAGCAGACACCCCCCGGGCTGCCGCGGGAGCCGAGGGCAGAACCCGGCCGGGCTCTCCCCGTAGAGGGGACGGGCTCGCCCCTTCCCCGTCCGCCCCCAGCAGGTGTCACCCTGCCCCGCGGAACTCCCGGGGCCCGCACCGGCGCCGCTCTCCTCCGCCTGGCTCGTGGGCCTCCTTCCCTCCCCGCGCTCCCTGCCTCTGCGGGCGGCAGTGCGGCTGGTGCACAAAGCTGAGGGCCCAGCCGCCTCTCGCCGAGGAGAGGACGAGACCCGGGGGAACCGGGGCCCGTCCCGGCGGCGGTAGTGTGGGGAAGCAGCCGCCCCAGAGTGGATCCCTGACCGCCTGCTCTGACACTGTCTCTGGAGAGGCTGGAGACGCACTTCTGACCGGGATTTTTCCACGAGTTTTTGAACGAGAAGGGAGAACACATCGTGCACGCAGCAGTTATGCTGCTGACCCTTTCAGTCACGGTTTCCTGAGATACTCAGCTAAAAGACAGATATTAATAAGTATTCGTTCATGCTGTCTCTAGGTAGACAAACACGGGAGAAAATACAGTTCCAATAATACAGAAAGATAGTTGAAGGGAAGTAAAATTATGCCTATACTATCACGTTGCTTTTTCTCTTACTACAAAGGCAGCTCTACTATGTGAAGCCAATACCAGTCATCTCCCTACCAGCTTTTCCTGTATGAAACACCTCTATTGAAGGGTGTTTCATGCAGTGGTGGCACAAAGAGTTCAAAGGAGGGGACAGAGATACTCAAAACAGTCAGTGGATCGGGGTCAGGTTTTGCTCTGATGGGGTTTGCATCTGGCTGAAGGAGAAGCAGTAGCATGTGTGAGCTTGCAGAGTCAGGTCCCTTTGCCCGCAGCTGTGGCACCCGTGCCAAACTCACTCTCAGGCAGGTCAGGGTGCTGGTGGAGCTCCAGGCGTGACATGGTCAGAGCTGCTCCCTCCGTGGGTCTGCGCTTCCTCTCTCCTCGCATCTGATTTTGAATCTGTCTTGCCTTCCTCATTTTGTTCACTTGTTCCTCTGACACCGTTCTTCTTTCTGACCCAGTTTGCCTTCTCCCCAGCATGCAGGGGAGTCACTAGGCTTTTTCCTGCCCTTGCTGCACTGCAGTTTTCTATACGCCAAAGAAAAATGTTCCATTTAAAATATCAGCCCTTGCTGCTAGGTCACCAAAATTCTGCCATTTCAGAGCAGTGTGTGAATATCTGGGACAAAAAAGCAAGGCAAGGCTGACCACTATGCCCTACATGTCCAGGGAGAAACAAAACATGCGTTTCCCTAGACCAAGAGAAGCATTCTCAAGTAAGCCCCTAATATTCAGTAGACAGGAGCAGCTGGCAGCAAGTGAGATCTCTCTGAATTTGAGGTGTTTGAACTCGACATCCAAATGGTTATATCTTGCCTAAGTCTCTGTTTTATAACCAGTCTGTAGTGCTGAGCCAGTGTGCTGCAGTGGCTCTGGGGAGTTCTCTCGTGTGAAGTATACATGGCCTCCTAATTTGCTCTGTGCATACTTTTAATATTATCTGGAATGATAGAACCAAATAGAGTCCTTAGAGCTTTACTGAAGCTTTGCTTTAGCTGCCTACCTCTGTCAATGTACCTCAGACCAAGCCAAATTACTAAATGGTGGGGGCACAACTGTGCCCCACAATGCAATGTTCTGGCAGAAATTCAGGAAGCTTAATGCCAGGAAGGGCCATTAAATAATGTCATCTGACCTCCTATATATACAGGACATTACATTTAATTACTGAGTGGAGTACTTAAGGGTACAGAGGGATCTTAAATGAAAAAACTGAGTCGGGCCCTTCAACCTCCCTTTGTGTTTCTACATTAATTTTACATTTTAAAATAACTCGGCTGCTTTTTAAGTGCTGTCAGAAGTGCTGGTTTACTTTCAGGAGCCAATAAGTTCTTATTTCAGGCAGTACATCAAGAGAAACCATCATTTCTCCCCACAGCACAGGATCAGTGAGTACTGAAAAGAGGCTTCAGTGATTGTTTAGTGACAATGACTGAAGAAATCCCAATTGGCAGAAGACTCCTAGGTTTTAATGCACAAGGGAAAGTTTGGGGGCAGAGGGCATAGGGAGAGGGCAGGATTAATGAGGAGAGAGGGCTGAAAAATGGGATTGTTTAAGATAGAAAAGTGTCTGCTGTATAACCCCTCCCAGAATGGGAATAAGATAAATACTTCCTTCCTCTTTTTGAAAAAAAATTATCAAAACCCAAACCAAACTCAAACCAAGCATCCACGAAGCATTTAATAAAACAAAAAGGCAATTTCTGTAAAGTAAACCCAGTACCACTCACACACACAGCAGGGACTCAATTTAGCACAGCAAATTCCTTCTCTTTTCCTGTCATCTTGCAGATTAGGAAGGCATGGGATAAAGAGATCTTGTCAGGGATATTAACGGAGCTCTCCTGCCAAGATATTGAGATGTCACACATTAGGTCTGGCCCCAGCCTCTCCTTTCTATGAAGCAGCCAGCTCTGGAGATGTGTTTCCAGCTGATAGATGCTATCTTGGGGAGGTTGAGGACATAGCAGAGTTAGAATGTCCTACCCGGGTGTGTGACCCCTGTGTGCCCTTGCTCACAGACACCCCATTAACCCTTCGGCCTGGGATTTTATTCTGTGGAGTGATTTGTTCTGAAATAAAGCCCTGATGGATATCTAAGTGACAGGATAAACTCTCTCTCTACCAATATTTTCTCAGCCACTGACACTGTTTTCTCTTTTTCCTGCTGGGTTTTGTCTTTAACAGGCCATCTCTTTTGTTTTCAATATTGGAACATCTCTGGCAGGTGCAAGATCCATTCTCCCTATCCAGCAGTTTTAGCATAACAAGTCTCTTATTTTGGAGGAGAGGAAAGTGGGAGAAAGAAAATTAACACGGTAAACACAAACAAATTGAGAAGATTTACAGAGATGGGGCAGGGGAAGTTTCCTCTCCTGCACATGGCAGTATTTAGTGTGCTGTGGCAACCCGTAGTGTCTGGCTACTACAGCATGCTGATACAACTGCTTCCCTTATTTTGAGTCTGTTTATATTTCAGAAGGTACTAAGGCCAGGTAGTGATATGGAAGTTGATGATTATTGTCCATGGCATCTTTGAGAGCTGCTTAGACTAGAATCTTACTTACAAATCAAATGAGTAAAGTCCAGCTGCAGAACTGCAAACTGTAGAAAGTTCTGCTAGACACTAAAAACTCCCTTCTGAGGTTGCACTCTCACCTAGCTGTGAGAGCCATACCGTTCCTCTTACACTCCCTGGATGCCTATAGCTAGGAACATGAGCTATTACAGTTGGAGTTACAGAGCCAAAGCTCTCAGACTAGGACTACAAGGGATCAAAATTCTGAGTAACACAGTGTCTTACATTGTGACTTCATCTACACTGGGAAATTAAACATGCCTGGGGTCAAGTGGTGTGGAATGCCAACATCCATCTTATTAAATGGTCCTTGATCCAGAGTATCTTCTGAATTGTGCGTGGGAGCTGCCAGGGAAAGCACTAGCTGGCCAGTGTAACAACTGCCAGAGACTTTTCTGACAACTGAGCTTAATGACAATTCAATTTATATTCAGAAACCTCCTTTGACAGTGTTTAAATTACTACAGCTATCGTGGTATAGCACAAGCTATCTGAACCTATGTTTCCCTCACCTTTCTGACTGGTGTAATATTCCATCTTCCATCCTCTATATTATGTGCCTGTGAGTCCACTGCAAAAACACTTAATTATCCCATTATTTGATACTTGCCTAGTAGAAATGAGCTGTTTTAGTGAATAAACACTCACATTAAGTACAAAAATCACTAAACTAGACTTAGTGTGCTTGACACAAAGACGGTGGTTTTATCACAGTGGCTCTAGTGACCAACAAGTTTCATGCTTTACCTGTTCCTTTTCCCATAAGGATTCCTGGAAGATCACCCCTTTGCAAAGGCAGTTCAGTCATTCTTTGGGAACACTTGTTCACTCCAGCAGCCTGACAGGCAAAACAAAAAAGAAAAAAAGGGGTCAGTAAAAGAGAAGACTTTCTAATGAACAGCTCTCATGAGCTAGGAAGTCAGGAGACTACCAATGCCCTCCAGTGATTAAGCTACTCCTTGGCGTATTCATGCCTCTCTTAGGATATCGGTGTTTGGAAGAAAAAGATACTTCACGATCCTGTAGGATACTGAACACAAGCACTAGATGGAGCAGCGGGCAAACTTCTGGATGCTTTCCTTGCTTACATTCAATCCATGAAGTTACCAGAGAGCCGACTTGGAATCTGAGCTCTCTGGCTGACTCCAGGTAAAGATGCAGGTGCGCCTTCTGCAGGACCAAAAATTACACAACATTTTGGATTCAGTGCAATTAATGCTGATGTACAGCTGGTGGCCACATCTCAGAAATATTCTTAGATGTTTTTTCTCTGTCTAACAGTTTTAAGCAATGTATGCTTTTTGAAGATTTTTCACTGCGGGTCGGTAATTCCCCAGGATCCCACTAGACTTGAGACTGCTGAGTGCTTCAGTCGATGTGAACTTTCACAGTGAGGGTGACAGAGCCCTGGCACAGGCTGCCCAGGGGGGTTGTGGAGTCTCCTTCTCTGGAGATATTCAAGACCCGTCTGGACGCCTGCCTGTGCAATATGTCCTAGGGAACCTGCTTTGGCAGGGGGTTGGACCCGACGATCTCTCAAGGTCCCTTCCAACCCCTAAGAAATCTGTGATTCTGTAAACCAAAATCAGACCTTTTTATTTAACTGTGGATGGTGCATGGCACCTTGTCTGCTTTACAGAAATGTCCCAGCTTTGTTAGAGCTGGCAGTCTGCACCGCCTCTGGGCTTCCTTCCTTTTTGACAGTTCTCAACTTAAAACATCCCTGACTTTAGAAAACTCAACATGTGTAGGGAGAGGGTTTTCTTAAAGCATCTGCTTTGGGTTCCAGGAGAAAAAGTTATCTTGTTGGAGGGGGAAAAGCATATTGTTAGAAAAAAGCTTCATGGTTCTTAAGATAACTTGGAGGGAGAATGGAGTACTGATGCATATATAGCTTTTAAACATTTTTGAATGCCATTGTGAACTTCAGCTTTCTTTAGAGAACAAAAAAAACAAAAAAAAAAAAAAAGAGAAGGGCTATTTCCACCTCTTCCCTTGACAAAAACAATCTTTGTAATGTCAACCAACAGCTAATGCTGGGCTTATCACTCCTTCCACTCTGGCCTGCTCTCCCATCTCAGTTCCCTGTTCTGGCTTCTGAAACTCACACCCTTTGGAGCTGACTGAATAATGGGCTTTTCACTTCAGGTTCTGCATCGAATAAATGAAACAAAAATAAAAAACCCTGTGAGTTGGATATGGAGCTATTCAATCTAGCTTCAAGACCATACATTTTAACCCTCATTGTATAAATGAAAGAAGGTCACATTTCAAGCGAAAAATTAAACTGGATTGTTTAAAAAATGGCATTTGTATTAAGGCCTCACCCTTTCTTGGTTTTTCACCTCTGGACTGTTTATCACAATCTACCCTCATGTGCCGATTTCATGGCAAATGGCTACCCTTTTCCAAGCACTGCTGATGTTCCTCACCAGATTCCTAAGAAAATAACAGTAGAGTTTAAAACAATTACCTGAGAGCTATTTGAAGAATTATTTGTGTCAGCAGGTAAGCATTAACCTTTATATAGCCATCTGTATCATCAGAAAGTGAATAACGCCCCCAAATTCTTGATTATTTTTCCCCACTCTCCCCTTTTCTAACAGCCTTCCTAAATTTGTCCAGTGATTTGCTCAGAATTCATCAGTCTGACTTGACAGGTACCAAATGCTCTGAAGATGCAGGAACAGCTTACAGCTTGCTTAGAAGGACTCTAAAGAAAAGTTTTATTTACCCACATAAGGCAGTTAGCTGAACTGGAGCATCAGCAGGCTAATGGCTGTTGTCTAGCTGCAAAAACAATTTATTTTACCTCTTAAGACCCAATGTAGCATCATGTCACATCTCTCCATAACCCCATTAGCATCTCGAGAGAGAGACGCATCAGTGACTTTGGCTGCAAGGAAGAACCATTCCCAGCCCTCACAACAGTAATTATTGCTTCATTCACCTTGCTCCCCTTCTTGCTCTGACACCTCCGGTCACCCGTGACAAGAACTGATGCTCAGGCAGCATACAGTGATCCCATCGCTCATCCTCACTTCCTCCAGCACGGGTACCAGAGGCAGTCACTCAGGAGGACTTGCCTTGATCCGTGCCTGCACCTGGCGCTGATGCGCGGTGCGATGGCAGTACCCGTTAGCGTCTGGCAGCAGACACGTTTCCAAAGCCTGTGCAAGATGTCTGCATTAAAACCTGGGCCAGGGAAAGTTTGAAAATATGCAAAGGAATGCTAGCATCACACCTTAAATCCTGCTCTAGAGAAATGCAAAAAGGCAGCATAAACCTGAGCCAACAGCACTTGGTGTTGGAAGGAAACCCCATGCCAGAGTGGCCAAATCTGCAGAGAAAGAGCTCAAGTTATGCCAATCCAGATGACAGTGTTGATCAAGCCAAGGACATCACTGTCACATAATGGTGAAAAGCATCTTGCAGGTGTCAATACCCGCTGGCAGTATTGTTCAGACTAATTACCCCCAGGTTCAGATTAGTAGTGATGGTGACTGAGGCCACTGATGGTCACTTCTGGAGAAGAGAGGAGTATAGGATGTTAGCAGGGAAAACTTTAAAGTCTGCTGCTTTACTAATAGCAACTTGTAAAACACCTTATTAATAATCACTTGCACTCGTGCAGAGGCTTTCATTAAAACGTCTCTCCCGAGGAAGACCTCACTGATTCTGTGGAGAGTGCTGCTACACTGACTTTGAGGACATGCACCATAACCACTGCACCACTTTCACATGCTCTGCCACTGGCTAGAGAGGAGACAAACTCCATCTGCAAAACACCCCATCCCTGCAAAACTGCAGACTCAGGTGTGCCCAGGACTATGCTAACACAGTGACTGCACACACCAGACTCTGCCTTTGCTTAACATACACACATTATTGTAGTATTTTCCTATTTCAAATTACAATTGTTCTGAATTATGGTACGGTACTTTAAGTAAAGATTTTGTATATGGAGATCAAGGATAGCATTTCTTGAGCTTGAAAGCCATGCACTTGTTTAGCAGTGTGTTATTTCACTTAATGGAATGATGAAGAATGGAAGCAAAACCAGACTACCTGCATTTTTACAGCCTCCTATGTAGTATTGTCATCAAAGTGATGCGGTGGTGAGGAGAACAGCTCAAGCACATCACCAAGCTCTGAAACAAGCTATGCCATTATGTGAGAGTTCCCATGAAGCCCCACTGACTGTTAAACTATTGAATGTGAATTGCTTGAAAATGCAGTATTTCCATAATGCCCTTGCAAAAGACTGATATTCTGTTCACTACTTACTACAATGTCTCAAGCAATAGTAAATCCAAGCCACAAAATCCCCATGCAACAGCAGATTAAAGAGAGCCATGATAGTATAAAGTATTACTGAACAATAAAATTAAGGATCATCTTGAATTAAAAGTTTGGACTCAGCACATCCAGAAAGAAGAAAATCTTAAAATAAGAACCTATGGATTCATCTTCCGGCAACATGAAAAGTAACTCATTTCCCCATGTTTTCACTTTGGTCATCTCATCAATAGAGTGAAAATGATTTGGCTCATTGCTGTGAACTCTGCTCTGTTATTGCCAGGAGACAACACTAATTTTCTGCCAAAGGGCTGGGATGTCTGCAAAGCACAAGGATTTGACCTTCTTCCCTTCCCTTCCCTTCCCTTCCCTTCCCTTCCCTTCCCTTCCCTTCCCTTCCCTTCCCTTCCCTTCCCTTCCCTTCCCTTCCTTCCCTTCCTTCCCTTCCCTTCCCTTCCCTTCCCTTCCCTTCCCTTCCTTCCCTTCCCTTCCCTTCCCTTCCTTCCCTTCCCTTCCCTTCCCTTCTTTATTCAAGAAGAGCAGCATAGGTACTGCTGCTCTGAGTAGCTGCCTCTTGGGAACTTTCTTTAACATCTAAAGCCTTTTTCTGGCAACCAATTTGTTCTCTAACAGCAACAGCCCGGGAGTTGTGATAGATCCCATTTAGTCTTTTGAGAAACAACTAAATTCTGTGGGTTAACTTGTCTTCTTTTACCATCTAAGGAATATTGGCAGGCTGCAACCATTTTCCTCGGTTAGCCCTTGAAATGATTCTTCATGCTTTTGTCACATAATTAAAATTAGATTATTGCAACTCCCTGCTGGCTGGCCTTAGAGCCTTGTAAACACTCCAGCTGGCCCATAGGTTCATAGTGAAAGGGATGCTCTAAGCATATTCTTTCTTTGTCCTCTCTTCTCTCATCTGTGCTGAAATTGCTGCACTTGCGAACTGCCAGCAGAATGTATTTGGTTATTGCTTTCTAAGGGCAGCAAGCATAATGTTAGAGACATTATGTGCCAAAGTCTGTCTCAAGCTTTGCTTGAAAGAGTCTGGAAGCGAGAGCTTTCAATCTATTTTCTCTTTGTTGGTGAGGTCTCTTTTTGCTGAAAAGGAGCAGGGAAAGAAGGGGGAGGGAAAGGAGGAGCGCAGGCTCTCCGAATGCAGCATTCGCACTGCAAATGCATACAGCGACATGATTTCAAAACCTGGGACCGACTTCCATTGAGCAGTACGTAAATGCTGTGGACATTAAGCAGTTGCTGCTTCTCCTATGACAAAATGACTCCCGTCCGCCCCAAAAGATGAAAGCCATTTTGCAGTAACAGCATCTCCCAGTACAGCCAGGCTTTTGGAGTTCAGTAGGCTGCTTTCCTGGTTGACTTCTTTTTATGTCACATTTGCTTATGGACCATTACTCCCACATTCACATCCAGCCAGTTCCATCTTATAAATCTTGTATGCAACACTGCGACTGTGTGAGATTTGCTTGATGAGCTTGTAGGAATTATTGTATTAAAGTTCTCAAGGGTCTGAATAGCTGTTAATGAGAGAGAACAATGCCAGGATAATGGCACTTTAAAAGTAAGTAATACTAATGGCATAGTTTGTGTTTGGATGTGATTGCTCATCTTATCGTCACATGAACAGATCATCTCCTGGTGTCCTCTGGTTTTATGGCCCTATAACCTCTCAGCTAGTCAGTAAGCACTTATTTTGCTGAAGGAGATTTATAATGGTGAAGAAGCACAAACAGGCACTTAAACTGGCTGTATTGAATTCTCCATGACTATCAGAGCCTCATCACCTTCACTGAGCCAAGAGTACATTTGTTAGGTCGAGTTTTTGCATAGCCTCGGCCAGCCAGCGTTATGAAACAGTGACTACGGGTGCAGAACTGCAGTAGTAATACTGTAGGGTAGGAACATTCCCTTATTTGTGCTTCGTCTTATCACTCCTTTTAATGATTTATGTTCCAGCACAGCCACCTCTCTGCCCAGTCACTTCTTCTGTGGTTTTTGCTATCTAGACCTTTGGGCACCTGTGGCTTGATTTTAAATCCCTGGGACAGATCTCCAGAATGGCTGCTCCCCCACCCAGCTGGAAGTCGGAGCGGCGCGGGGCTTTGGCAGCTCAGCAGATCAAGGCTGCAGCTCCTCTAAGGAGTCTGAAAACACAGTTGATTTCTTACATTCAGCTTCCTGCCACGGTGCAGTTTGTAACTGCTGGCAGCCACAACACAACATAAGCTCCGGTTCTCTTTTTCCCTCTGTCCCATCAGGGCTTTTGCTAACATAAACACATGGCCACGTGCTGTGCAACGCCAGGGCTAAGGAAGGGAACACCATCTCCTGTGACAGAGGTGGTATTTGCCATGCTCTGCTGCCTCCCCGGTGCCAGTGTCTCTGCTGGAGACCTCAGCACCACGGTGCTGGCATGCCACTGCCTTTGAACAGGGACGGTGCCAGCCTCCCAGACAGCCGTAAGCATGTGAAGCCAAGACACCATGTATCAGGGCCTGTGCATGTGTCAAGGACAGGCTTCCCAGCCTGAAATGTCAAAGCAACTGTTTTTCCCTCAGGAGGTGCATTTGTCTCTGTGGTGAAGAAAATGTATTATCACAAGTGTTGCCTTTGAGCTCAGAGCTGGATAAAGACCAAAGAGACACTGAATCCAGCAAAACTTCAGCATCCCCCTCGTCAGAAACATGCACATCCTCTGGCTTCTTTTTCTTCCAAGAAAGAGTCTGCTTCCAAAAGGAGCAAGCTGAATACTGACCAACATGGTCCACGCTTCCAGACTTCACGTGACAACTGCTTGGAAAATGGCACTTGCGGTTTGTTCTACTGAGGACTGCTCTCAAACCTAGCGTCCTTGGTAGCCACTTTCAAATGTTTTCTGGTCATGACCCCATTGCAAATTGGGACTTCACTTCTGGTCAAGCCTTGACCACAAATACTGGCATAGATAAACAGCCTCTAACAGGGCTCTGTGCTTTGCTCCTCACATCACAGGCCCCATGCAGAGACACAACCCCTGGTTTCAGACTTCATGATGTAGAGCACTCCACGTGCTTCAGCCAGCTGCTGGGGGCTTGCAGGGGGCTGTGCAGTGACGCTGCCGCTGCTGACACCCCAAGGTATGAAGGGGACCAACTGATTTCAGCCTGCCGGCGAGCCAGCAAAGAGCCCTCCTCCTCACCACATATTGTGGTCCTCAGCTGTTGGTTCTGATTGAGCTGGTTGCTGCTGCAAGCCAAAGGAGCCAGGACCCGCAGGGCATTTAACATTTAAAGCATCTTTGGGATGCTGTAGAAATGCAGGCTTGCAAATAAAACAGACGGCTAAGCAGAAGGAGGTGGATACTTCATCACTTGACTCAAACAGGCAAGAGGAAAATCTCCAGTTGTCCTTCACAAGTAATTTTGTGTTACTTTTGCGTTGTTGTGACCGTGTTTTTTTCTCTTTCAAAGTAACAGGAGGGAAGGTGGTGTGGGGGGGTTGGATTCTTTTTTTTTTAAATTAGGATATCTGGGCAGCGACCCAACCAAAGACTCATCATCCCAGTAGAAATCCATCTGACCATAACTTGCATATTCCAATTTTCATTCACAGACACAGACTATTTATTGTCCAAGTATTTTTACTCTGTCATAATCAATATACAAATTCTAGCTTAACTTAAAATAGACACATCAGAAACACTTGACGTGACCTGCATGCCTGTCAACGAGTGATAATCAAATTTCCTTGCCATGCTAAAGTTGGGCAGGAGGCATTTCTTTTTTTAAAAAAAAACAAAGCCAACAACCAACCTCTCTGGTTTCCAAATCATACTGAACTTCTGAGACACAATGGGAGGTTTTATTTTATGCAAAGGAGTTAAAAAGCAGTAGAAGCAGTTAAAGGGATGTCTGCCGAAGCTGGGACAAGGGTAGGAGGCACATTTCTCTTTGAAATAGCCTACATGGAGTGTTACTGAAATGTAAAGGGCGAGGGGGAATTATTTCTCTGCTTTTTCTGTTTATTTGTTATGTAAATGTGGTTTCCCTTGTATAAATATTTAGCTTCTTCCTTTCTTTACAAAAATCATACAGCAGAGGGGTAGGAAAGCAGGGAACTGGTATTGCAGTGGATTAGTACAAGTTTCAGAGCAGAAACAAATTGTAAGGCACTTGCTATGAAGGTACAACCCAAGCTGAGGGCCCCTTACAAAATGACTGGGAAATAACACAGCGCCCGAAGGGAACTTCAGAGAGAGAAGTTTCTTTTAAAAGAATACAGTGATAACGTAGTGGTGTTCAGCAGGAGGAGAGAAGATAAAGGTGTAAGGAAAGAGCAGTTATTCCAGCCACTGCCCATGTAGGCTTCCTCTGGAAGTGTTTGGCAGAAACATGGAGCGCGTCCCAGCTATTTACACAACTGGGCCTGTGCAGCACACAGTTAAAATTACCAGCGTCTCACTGGCTTGTGATCCAGACTAAGCAGGGCATTAAAAAAACCAAAAGAGCACAGCATCTTCTATTCCTGAAGAGACCAAAAAGGGTACACTGACATAACAGTTTCCAACAGCTGTCACAACAGTGCGCGCGGGGTCACACTGGAGCTGATGGACACAGCCTCTTGCACACAGAGGCTCCTGCCGGAGCTGTGCTTCGTGGGGATGCGCCTTGCCAGGCTCAGCTCTAGTTACACTGTACAGTATATCACAGCTTAATCCTTCAGGGATTGTCTGGGTCCTCCTCTGAGGGGTTCTCCAGCATTTCCTTTTCTGGCTTTGCCAAGGCAGAAGAATGCCTGTCCCTGCCTCCTTCATTTGATTTTGCCTGTTTTGGCTTCCTATACACCTTCCTGGGTGGCCCTCCACACCCAGAGGTGTGATGAGATGGGGAGAAGAGGCCTTTTGCTCTCCACACCATTGTTTTGGGGTGCAAAAGTTCCAAACCTTTGATAAATATCAGACTGGGAACAGAAGCATCTGGCTGTTGTGACATCATTGCTCTAAGACATGAACTTATCTGGTTAAAAACACTTGCTATTTCTTTGAAAAATCTCCCACTAAGTTCCATGTGACTATATTGAGAGGAAACTGCAGTGAGGGCAGCACAACAGTAAAGCTTACAGTTATCAAAGAAAGGCTCATGGTGTGGGAGAGACTGTTGCCCCTGTTCCCATGAGACAGGAGAAGGATGAGGACTCAGACATTTCTGGCACCCCTCCTTGCCTAGCCTTTGCCCCAGCTCTGGATAGGCTGCTGTTCCTCTCTGAAAAGTCCCTCCATGGAAAAGAACCATTGCAACCAGCCCCAGAATCCTTCACCAGAGTATCATGGACAGCAAGCTCGGCACAAACACACATGGTAAAGTAAGGAAAGCAGATACAAGACTTCCAAAGGTGATGGATGTTCGAAAATAAATGCTTCAGGAAGAGACCTTGCTCCTGTCCAGCAGCACAGCTTCAAGAGGGACGTGCTGCACCACAAGCTTCCCTGACCAGGTGTTGCCTCGGTGGAAAGGAAGAAAGGGCTCCAAGGCATCAATTGGCCATGGAACGTTTGCAGATGCAATCTCATGATGTCTTGACTGTTTCCTGTGCATTCCAAGTGCAGGTGAAAGACTGAATTCTGACTTTCAGTTCATTTGTCCTTTCTATGCAGTTTGAGGGACCTGAAGCCTGGGTCTCTGTATGTCTAAGAAAATGGTAAAGACTATGTAATTTCTGTGTGGAGAAAGTGAGAATGGCACCTCAGGGAAGCTGAGGTGCATTAAAAAGCTCAAATTTTTGGTAGGAATGCCAGCTGGATTCTGACTCTTGGACAAGAACAGACTGGCAATACACAAACCAGATTTTATAAAAGACTTGAGTGCAGAAGGTGTCAAATGCCTGGTACAAACTATGGTCTGAAAATATGTGAAAGGAGGACGGATAAACAATGATGCTAGGGGTGTTAACCAGCATCCTGATTCTCTGTCTTTGCGGGTGGCAATTTGTGTCATTGTAATTTTTAAGTTGCTTCTGGACTTTCTGTTCCCCCAGTCACAGCTGTCCCTTGCTGTCCTGATGCTGGGAAACACGCCGATGCCCCCGATATGCCAAATGTGGAGAGAACTGTTTTCATATGCCATGCTTCACCAGAGGGCATAAAACCTCTGAAACACAGTGGGAATAGTAAATCTTTTAACCTTTTCCTCTTGCCTCTCTCTCCCCCAAACCACACAATTGCATTCACAGGAGAGAATCAACATGTGGGACAACACAAGGTCAGTGGATGTGGGACTCACATCCTAAGCAAATAATGCAGAGTAGCAGAGATACTTTTGACCCCTGATTATGAAGAATTCATGGGAATTCCCTGCTGGAGGGACCTGAACTACTGGAGATTGTGCATGCTGTATGCTCCATTTGCACCCTTCCAGAAAAATTCCCTTGTAGGCAATTGCAAAACGCATGTGTCTCAGGCATTCCCTTAGAACTAGCAGAAACAAAAAATGAGGTGTAAAAGGCTGCAGAAGATGATTCACAGAGGCTGGAGATTACTGAAAGGAACGTGAAACCAAGAAAGGTGCATATGCCCAAATTTTCTGTACGGCTCACAGCAACTGCCTGGTGAGCAACTGCCTGCTCCTAATCTGAGTAATTGTGTAACTCCTTAATGACTTATTTCCACTGGAGTTTATGAAAGTAGGATCAAAGCAAACCACACAGTTCAAAATCACAGAATCACACAGAATCACAAGGTTGGAAAACACCTTTAAGATCATCAAGTCCAACCGTTCCTGTCCTAAGCTAAACCATATCCCTAAGTACCTCATCTACCCTTTTTTTAAACACATCCAAGGAAGGTGACTCAACCCCCTTCCTGGGCAGCCTGTTCCAGGCCCTGACAACTCTTTCAGTAAAAAAAATTTCCCTAACATCTAATCTTAACCTGCCCTGGTGCAGTTTTGTGCCATTTCCCCTTGTCCTATCTATAGAAATGTTCACTATCTGCTGTCAACTGCAGCAGGTTACTTCAGCACAAGTATGAGTCTATGCACACACCCCATTCTGCTGAATGAGATGTAATGCTTAAAACTGCGTGCTCACGTTAACTGCTCTGCTGAAGCAGGGTCCCCATCTGTCCCTACAGAGCTGCACATGCAAAGCCTTTGCAACTTTACTTTGCAGCCATTAGTTTTGGCCCCACGGGAAGCTATTTATAAGTATCTGAATTAATTAAATCAAATCTGTACAGCAGAAAAAGGAATCAACTAAATATGGTCACTATGGCAACAAATATTTCCTGGATGTAGTTTTGTACATGCCCTCCACGAATCAGCAATGGTCCCCCCTCTTCCTAACAATGGCAAAAGTTGTTGGGCATTTTTTTCCCCTTTGTTTTGAGCAGGTCCCTACTGAGTAAGACGATAAACATAATGCCTGATTATTTTAGACAAAGGCCACTTTTCAGCAGTTCTGTATTCTAGGTTTAAAATTATTAAGAACTTGAAACTGAGATCCACTGTTTTCCCTTCTTACTGCCTTCCTGCCTCCCCCGTACAGTGAGAGCCTCTGCTACATGGAGAAATTCCATGGGCTTTGACTCCTGATTCAGATATTGAACTGACACCTTCACCCCTCAGATCAGCTGGAAGCAAGGCTAGAGAAATAACGGCACGAAACAGCCTGTTGTTTTCAACAGACAGTCTTGGCTGACCCCCATGTCCACACTAGGCAAAAATAGAAAATAAAAGGTGCTGATGCTTTGCCAGGCCCCATCTGCAAAATATGCTCCTGGCCATGTCAATCACAAAAATGAGACCCTCCGTGCAGCACATGGTGGAAATGTCCAAGTCATGCCCGTGTATAATCTCTGAACTCACCAAACATGGCCGCAAACCTCCCTGGAGTTTTACAAATGCCATGCTCTATGGATTGAGTCTTTGGTGGGTTGTAGAGATCTCAGTGGGGTTTGTGAGCTTTGCTGGAGCTCAAAGACATGAAGGGGTTGCCTGAACTTTCTTTTTTTTTTCTTTTTTTTTCTTTTTTTTAACAAAACCAACACTTTGAAAATTGTTTCAAACAAACACCAATCTTGCCCCTTGCCAAACAAGAGGGCATTTCCAGGGCAGGTCTATATTTCCCCTCAGTTTTACTTCCCTGGTCACAATGTCCGTCTGTCCAGGTGTTTCTTTCCTTCCCCTTAATGACTAGCAAAATCGACTGGCAGTGTCAACCAAACGCAGCAAAGGCGGTCTGTTCTCAGACACAGCTAAGTTTGTACAAGTTTCATGGAAACAGTTCTCTGGCAGAGAGAAGAGATCCTTCCCATGCCCTGACAGATAGGAAAGCTGGTTTGCTTTCTTGTTAGCTCTGCGAGAATCTGCGTTAGCGCTTGGGCAAGAGGCGAAAAAGAATGCACACACTGGGGCTTGCCCCAGTCGTGGGAGAAGCTTTGGTGGGAGCTGACACCTTATTTAGCCACTGGTATCAATCAGGGCTCTGCATGAAATCAGCCTTTGTAACTCCCAGCGCTGCCTGACCTTGCCAGTCATACACCAACAATTCCATGGTTAATATTGATCTTTAAGCGTCTCTTCACAGCTACCTGTGTCTATTCAGGTGTGTGCTTTCAGACTGAGATCGTGCCCCAGTGCAGATTTATTTGTTTAGTAAAATTACATGTGGTATTTTGGAGCAGAGAAGAGAAATCTGTTTATGCAAGAAGCACGTTAGGTTTGTAAATCTCAAACCTCTCAACCAAAACTGCAGCACAGCCCTACAGAGATGACGGAGCAAAGGAAATGCAGGGTTAGCCTCTGATTTGCAAAGTTTGGGGTTTCTTTGGGGTGTTTGTTTTGTTCTTTCTCCGCTGACGCAAGAAATTACAGCTAGCTATCACAGCTAGATACAGTAAAATCAGTAACCAACTGCTGGAGCTCACACGACTTTAGCTTTCAAGATCCTCCTGACAGAAGTCAACCTCTGAGGACAACAGGAAACTAATGACGTCTCACTTGCATCGCAGCCCCAGCAGCAGCACATTATCCCAAGCTGCCCCAGCAGCTTACAGACGGATTTTGACATTATTGTATCTTATGTATTAATACAGTTTTTAAAAAGCAAGTATTTCTAGTAAAAGTAAGTGCTGCCAGACTTGTCCTGTATTAAAGGAAAAGCTCCCTCTCCTCCCTCCCCCTTCATGAGTAAGCAGTTGGTAAAAATATAAAACCCTTTATGGTTGGGTTGAGAGGGTACCCCCACACCCCACATGGCTGTTCGTTAATGGGGTGGCAGCTGCAGTGTAGGGTTATCTGACATTTGTTTGTTAATGCACATGCCGTTTACAAAAGAATAATGAAAATGTAAGTAAAATGCAAAGGAACCCCAGGGGTAGAAGTTCTATCAAAAAAAACCCCACTTAATGAAAAACACATATATTGCTCCATTTTGTGCCAGCGACCATATATATATATATATATATATAAAAATATATATAAAAATATAGATATATATATAAATTCTCCCAAGCCTCATTTGCCTAACAGCATGGAAACTGTCAGCATTTTAAGAACTGCTATCAGATAACTCGAAATGACATTAGGCAGACCATACAAAACAGCAAACAGGCTTTAGTGTCTATTCTTGAATCCAGTGACAAAGAGGGGTGGAGTTTTGCTGCACAGAGGCTGTAAGACGGTTGGACACGATCTGAGCCCCTGAACTCCTGTGGTAAGGGACTTTGTGCAGCCTATCCCAGAGTCGGAGCTCGGAGAAATTCCATGTGACGAGGACTGACCTGACACTTTAATGTATACCCTTGCCAGTACAGGTTGGGTTTCCTCCCCCCCACCCCACCCCCGCCCCAGCCCCTGCTTCTGTCTTCTTGTACTTGGCTGCAAATTCTCAGTCAGCCAGCTGAGAAAACTGCTGTGTAATACCTAGATTTCACTTTTAGGGCTGTTTTTATGACACTTTCAGAGTGATGGCAGTACTGAGAAACCCCAAGCCCAACTCCTTTTGCTACAGGCTGCTGCAGATTAGTCACGGAGAGACTGGCAGCGCGGATCGGAACCATGTGGACAGCCCCAAATACTGGAAACACTTAGGTGTCTACTGAGGTCACTGTAGGGAGCTTGGTTATTTTCAAGGGGCTTTCTCACGTGTTTAAAAAGATGCCTTTTAGATAGGATGACAGCACAGACAGAACTACCAAAACGTACACAGGATGCTTTTATGGAGCAGGGAAGGGGACAGAACAATATCCCCAGAACAAATTCTACTTCCACCACGCAACCATGCATCCTTCCACAAAGATTTCCTCGCCTTAACTATATGAAAATATTCTACCACCACCCACCACCCCACATAGAGTATCAATTTTAAACAATTCCTTTTACTCACTAGTATTTCACATGAACTTCTAATCTGGATGCATTTAGCTTCTCTATTATTTTTTCCAAGCTAACTGCCCCCCCCCCCCCCATTTTAATAAAACCAGATTGACACGCTTGAGAATCAAACATGAACAAAAATCTCCCATTCCCTCCCAAGTATGGCATTCATGAAGATATCATGAATAAGTAAACATTCTCTAGTGTTCCGTTTCTTTTGTCTAGCTTATTGGTGCTGAGAAACCTTCTTCTTCATTTATTTATGTTGGTATTTTATTTCCTTATTGAGTTTCAAAGATGAACAGAGAAAAAATAAATACCAAGGACGTATCTGATAGGCTGGAATGACCGAGGTTTTTCCCAGGGAGGTTAAAAAAATACATGCTTTAGCAAAAACTTTTTGTTGTCTCATTTTATTGAAGACACCTACTTGCAATATGGAATGCGTGACAGTTTGCATGCGACAGTAGCTAGCAAACCAGTAGAGCAGAATTCTGTTTATCAATGTGCAGGAATCCGGTTTCTTCTTGTAATTCTGATATAAGGACACTGTATTCTAAGCCCCTTGATTACTGAGGCAATGCACAAGATGGGGTCAGTGAGTGGACTGATTGGTGCACACCTGACCTTGCTGAACTCCTTAACAGACCTTGGTAAAATGATCGAATGTCAGAAAAATTATTGCTCAGACTCTGATTTTAAAAAGTAATGAATTGGTAGACGTCAGTGAAAATTAACAGACCTTGACGAATGCTAATTGGGTAGGCAGGATGCTTATCTTAGGACTGAAGGGACAGCATACATTTTGTGTCTTAGCAAATCCAAGCACTGTACCTTGAGCCTTATACACAATTCAAACGAAATTTTGATTCGTGCTGACAGGGTCTGTTTTTCAAAGCCATGAGAATTCTTTGGCAGAATTAAAACCAATTCGATCCTTGTACATGGCTAATCAAAGGGCAACGTGGTATCTTTTCTGCAGCACTAGCTGTTGTAGTGTCTTAGCAGAGGTCCTTTTCCAGAGGTGAAAATGGAGGCATTGGAGCATGGCACGTTTTCTGTGTCCTACTTCATAACCTCACACCTTAGATGAACTGTGAAACTTAAGACTAAGGGACAAACATCACAAACCAGCCAAACAGTACTATTTTTATTCTCATTACAAAGTCAGAAGAGGGTTTATTTTTTTACTTCTTTTTAAAGGCAAAAGCTGTGTCTTCTCCAACCGAGGGCAATAAGTGCTCTAAGAATGGTTAAAAACCTCACATTACCTTACAGGGTTGCAGAAACGAAACTCCCACTACTCAAGCAGTGACACACTCAAACTTCCACGTGCAGAGCAAAACAAGCAAAAAACCTCCCCACAGCCTGCTACATGGTTTTGAAGCTCTAGCCCTCAAGGCTAGGATCTTACAGGTTAAACAGAATTTTTGACAGAATTTGACTTTTAAATTGGCAGAATAAATATAGAAAGCAGTGGTGATTCAGTGCTGGCAGAGCTCCTCCCTTCTGAGTCAATTCTGTTTGGGTATGGCAGGAAGATGGGAGAAGTGCTGTGTACCTGTAGGTGTCACCTTACCCGAACAACCTACTGCAAAGATCCTGACCCTTTGGAGCTGTGTGAAGGAAGCCTCCATGATCCTTCTCAGCTGGAAGTTTGTATCACTTGAGAGTTCAGGCCAAATTCTAACCTAACTCGTTCTACCTACCAAAAAAAAGAAAACAAAAAAATCTCAGCCAGAAAATATCCCTCTGAACCAGAAAAGACAATCTGCTCTGACGGTCCTTGAAGAAGATGAATGCTGTGTCACAGTGGAGATCTAGCTGTACCACAGCAGCGTGCAGTGAGACTCAGTGCAAGCTAGTAAATCTCTCCAAGGTCCCTCTGGAATTAAACCACCAAACTACCATCACATGTTGCTACTTTTTTTAACAAATCATGTCTAATGCAAAAAAAATGGAACCACCTAAAAAGCTATTGTTGTCTTGGAGCTATTGTTAGTTGAAGAAACCAAGACTGCAATGTAAAATGGATATTAAGAAGCTCAGACTAAAAATACTTGACAGCAACATACGATATCTTTGGATCAGAAAACATGGTTGAACTGCTACATAAGCTATAGTAAGCTATATACTCCTATAACACAACTCACCAGCACTTTAGGGGTGAGGCTGGCAATGTATTGTCTATCCTGAGAGAGGACAGCATGGCTTGTCCAGTGTCTAAAGCCCACCCTCCCTCCAAAATGCTCTCTTCCAGCACTTGCAAAGGAAGCCTCAAGCTCCAGCCCGAGTGTCTGAGTCACAACATGAAGGACTCCTCTGTGGCCCTAGCAAAAGATGCTGGGTGAAGAAGACAGAGCACAAATTTAATCCATCCTCTCTTCTACTATATGCCTTCAAGCCCCAGATACCTTCAAGGGAAAGGAGAGGGCATGCCGTTCTGTGGAGCAGCTCTCCCTTTCTTTCTCTGCTTACAGTGGGATTAGCAGACATGTCCCTGGGGAAGGACTGAGAAACACTGAAACCTCCCGTTAGTAGGCACGGGAACATTTTGGACTCTGTTTTAACTGCCTCAGCCGCTGGCTGAGAGCCATACTGCTTGCAAACTCAGTTTCCCCAGTACAAGCAATGCAAGAACTACATTTTTAAAATAAATTTAAAATGATGGGTTGAATTCGGCAAAAGAGGATGTGGCGTCTCAAGTCTTTCAGCTATTTGATGGGAGGAAGTCACTCCTCTGGAGGGCTGAGAATGCACAAAGCCACAGAGGAAGCAATTCCTGAATCCAGAGCTGCAGTACTAGGATATTCATGTGACAGGCTATTAGATGCTCACTAAGGATTTTCCCCAGGAGCATTCCTCCAACGTGGCTTAAGGACTGGAGGGGCTGAAGCGTGTTTGCAGGAGTTCTCTCTGCGTTTCCATCCATCCATCCATCCATCCATCCATCCATCCATCCATCCATCTATCCATCCATCCATCCATCCATCCTTTTGTTTTCTTTTTTATTAACCTACTAACAGGTGCCTGGGGCTCTGTGAGGCTGATGACCCAGCACACAGCTTGTCGACTGTCAGTGTAGTCCCTCGCAGTAACTGGCCGGGGTTTAGCAGCTCTGCCTTCCGCCAGCATTCCCGTACTCCTGCTTCTTTTTCCCACCTTCACGGACTCAAGGCCGGATGTCTGTCACCTGATGTGCTTTCGTTTGGCCTCTTTGCTCGTGGCAGCACTCCCCAAATTTAGACTGGCCGACAATTTTTTTTTCTCCACACTATTCTTTGTGGCGGAACTTACTTTGCATACAGGCAAGGGGTGAGTCATGGGGTTGTAGCAGCCTCAATGAAGCTCATATGGGTTTGCAGGCAGCTCTCAGCACGGGTATCAAGATGTGTACAACACTGTGAGGATGCACAGGAGTGTCATCATGGTCGCCGAGCTAGGCCACACGAATCAGTATCAGTAAGGTTTTGCAGGTTTGTTAGATGCCTGTCTCGTAGTTGCCTGTGACCAGGACAGTAAGTATGAGAGTCTGGTGTTTCACACTCCCAATTTCTAAGCTTGAGCTAGTCTGAAAATCCACACTTACTCCTTCCCTTGCACAATTTCCTTGCTTGTTGTCACCATTAAAAGTCATTGTACTCTCTGTGTGTCCTGTGGCAGGAGTGGGAGCTTTGTGATTTTGCAGGTCCTGCCTCTGGTGTCAGCACTCCCTCCATTACAGCATCACAGGACAACTTCAGTTCATGCCAGGCAGTAGCCTCATTCTACCTTCTGACCTGTTCCAGCACTGGGAAGCACTATTCAATATAGCACTCGTGATTTGGTATTCATAAACCCTTTCTCTTTGGGGTTTTTTTTCCCCCATCACTCTTTTCCATGTGTGCTCCTACCAACAGCATGTGCTCATTGTAATCTTTCTGAATGCATTCAACCTTCTGGGTACACTTATCTTTCACTTCTGCCTCACCTGACATGTCTATTACTTTCCTGTATATAGGCAATATGTCTTACATCCACAGTTTCACAAGCTTTGCATTTCGTTTGCTGAATCACTGAAATTCTGTGTCACCCTCTCAACTGCCCTTCAAAAGGAAGAATATTCCCATCACATAAAAACGACCCTTGGTGGTCTACATTTGGTGATGTAATTGGGAATAAAGAGGTTACAATAGTTGAAGATTGTGTGGATTAGTGCTCAGATACTATTGCAAAAGGGACTTCGGAAAACAGGAAGATTAATAGGTTTCAGGGAAAAAAATCCTTTTATGAAATCTGTAATAAAGGGGACACAGTATCAGAAGACAAGTGATGGACGCTTCCCCAGTTAGGAAATTTTTAGAAGAAATCGACAATTCAAGAACTAATCATAGATTAAGATTGTACATCAGCAAGAAGAGTGAGAAGACAAAGTTTCTAAGTTCCTCACCCTTTAGTCTAACAACTCCTGTACTTTCTGCTTCCTCAAAGTCAAACTATTGCCCATGTAACATACCGGAGCAGAGCAGAGGTTGACTTTAGGCTCCTATTTGTAACAGGATGTGGTAGGTGAGAGTGCACAGATATTTATTAACAGATAAAGTCATTATTAGGTGAATGCTTTGCTGTGGCCACAGCATTGTGGAATGTCAGCAGAAATGTCTCACTGACCAAATTGATGGTCTTACTTGGCTAACAGAAAAATAATTACTTTTATTTTCAGGCCTACCAAAAAAAT
Organism: Hypotaenidia okinawae; assembly: GCA_027925045.1. Classification (NCBI taxonomy): domain Eukaryota; kingdom Metazoa; phylum Chordata; class Aves; order Gruiformes; family Rallidae; genus Hypotaenidia; species Hypotaenidia okinawae. The sequence continues at coordinate 68,910,094 of BSDF01000002.1, forward strand.
ATTAAGCCTTAGGCATTCTAATAATAGTGCCAGCAAATAAAATGTGCATGCATGTATATGCATTTATCAACATATAGAGAAATTCCAACTGCATTTAATTGAGGGGGTACTGAACCACTATTATTTACTGAAACAAAACCCTAGGAGGAATGACTGGTGTGCAATATAATCAGGGTCTTTGTTGTTTTCAGAAGCCTAATGAATGAACCCATGACATCCTCTGGTTTCTGACATGACAGGCATATGGTGCTTATAAATAAATAAAAAGCATGACGATACAGTTACGCTGATGCCAGTGAGTGGTAACATTTGGTAAGCTGGCAAGTTGTCTATTCTACCTTACCTTGACAGCAAAACCACAAAATCTCTGAGTAAAAACAATTAATTGTAACTGATAGCTTTTGGGGCTTCCTCCAGTTAAGCCATGCTACGAGGTTCCAAAAGAAGTATTAGATGACTTCTGAATGTATAGCTTCAGGTACATGTTTTTAAACCATGACAATTAGACAGAAAGTGTTTGTCAGCTACAGCAGCCTTCAGCACCTGTATCGATACCTGGGAGAGACTCACGGTGATACCAAGATTGAAGCAAAACCTTATAGGTGCCTATATTCTACTTTGATTCAAAAGTGAGATCTTGAACATGCTAAAATAGCTGCCTAGGAGACCAATACCTCTCTCAGGCTTTGCAGCCATCTACTGTTTGTGGCACCCACCAGAACACGGGTTGGCCCAGGTTGAACTTCCAAATCTCTTCATGGGTTTAGGTGACCATCAGGTTTCTTACCTCTGAAACCCATCTGTGAAACCTATTTGGCTTCACATCTCTCCCAGGAATGCCTTACCTAAACACTCTGCTTTCCACATGTTCCCACAGCTTGCCTGAACTGCCATGCTTTCACCAGTGGCATCACTACTGCAAAACTTTCAGGATACATGAATAAATTTCTTTCTTCCACACTTGCATTTCAAAGCCACGACCAGATCCCTAGCAGGAAGTCATCTTGGTGGCCCAGCCCAAAAGACAAAAAACACATTCTCTCAAGCAACTGAGATAATGACATTGGTGAAGCTGCAGCAAAATACATGCTGTATAGTCTGTGCTTAAAGGCATCTTCAAACCCATTAGTCCAGCTGCAATCTCAGCCAGCCATCTAGCATAGCCCGGTAAACACCATCCAACCGACAGCGAACTCTAGACTCAACCTCATCTCATTGAATTGATTGAGTTTCATCATTTTACCATGGTACTTACAGGTTACACAGATGAACCTTGCTCTTCAAGCTTCACTGTACTGACCCTTAACCTGAGCACAAGGACACAAGCCCTAATCAGGCCAGAACAACACCCCAACCCTCCCCCCGCCCCCAAATGGGCATAATCTGAATGAACTACCCTTCCGGGGTGTTTGTGATGACCTCCTTTGGGTTAAGACTAGCCAAAAAATTTCGGATTAATATACAGTTTAGGAGAGAAGTATACAATCTATTCCTGAACACTAAAGTGTCTGAATGGTCTTTAATTCGTTTCCAGGTGAAGGAGATCACCTCTCTTTGGATAAACCTAGAGTGAAAGTGATGATTAAGACTGAGAAACAGTTGGAAAATATTTTTATTTATGAGGGCTGCTAAAGTAAGATATAGACTGGTACTGGAGGCACCAAATCGGCCTCAATTTGGTTACAGGATAGTAAAGATCATCCATCCAGGAGTTGTACGAGGCCTGTGTTTGTCTTTCACAGGGTCAGCCATGCAGAAATAAAGGCTTATGTTGACAGTGGACTCAATGGACTACAGTTAATTGCAGAATGGCAAGGTATCCCTTCTGTGGGATTTAGATGTGGATTCCTTAGGAATCCTAAAGGTGGAAAATTGCTCTCCAGATTCTCTCAGGACGACCAAAGTGCGAAGAGGTCTGATAAAAGAGGGTACGACTGAGTTTTGAGGGGTTAGCCCTCAATAGTAAGGGTTCTCTTCTTGTCTGTAGTGTTAGCATTAGAGATACACTGAGAAAGAATGAGCTGGAGAACTGTGTTTGTATTTACTGGGACTGCTGTCTTAAATTGAGGATGCTAATACAGTAGTAGAATAGTGGTAGCACATCTTACAGGATATGTTTTAATCCCTTAATGGCCAGAGTCACTTCTGGTTTTAGAAAAAAGGATATGTTAGCCTGCCAGCATAAGATGAAAATTGGACCATACGTGCTTTGAATCATAGCAGGAACAGTTCTTGTGTTGAGGCTACAGTTAGTGTTTGATTTAGGGACAGATTTAAGGTCTGAGAGGAAACCAGATGGAGAATTGTGTGGCCATCTTAATCCCCTGGGGAATATCAAAGGAGGATAGTACTAGTGAGACGGGGCCAGATACTCAGTGGACAGCAGTATCACCTCTTTTAACTTTATGGTTAGACTGAAGATTGGGATTAGGGTGTGAGAGAAAGGAGACTACAGACAGAACCATTGAGCTTTGCAATGGCTGTGGTACTGATGACAGTTATGCTTCAGTTTGAGGTTAGGAAAAGAAGGGCAAGGACTGCTGATATTATACGTGAATCCTGTGAGCACCACTGAAACAGGAGGAGAAAAATCTAGTGGGCAACAATTTAGGCTGAAGTTTTATTTTCAGTTATTGTAGGGTCTGTAGTCCCGTAGCATGAAGGTAGTGTTGTAGTGCAAATTAGGTCCATTGCTGCAGGGGCTGCCTTTCTTACTCTAAGGCTATGTTTGGCTGGAATCAGATTTGTGCCTTAGGAGAGAAGGGCCACAAAGGGCTTGTTCGTTATGGGAACCTGTAAAGGCAGTAAAAATAGTAAGCAGATTAGGGACATCAGTTAGGTTTTGGTTCTGAATCCTGGGAGACCTGCTGTTGCTGTTAGACCAGAAGGCTGGGTTCGGGGTTTAAGTCCATCAAGGTCACCAAATTTACAAATTGGGGCTCCATTTTTTGTTGGGCTGTGTGGCTAAGCTGAAACAGGCAAACTCCTAAATAGAGCTGCAATTAGTTCTGGGATAGCCAAGTGTTGCTTTAATACAGGAGTTTGTGTAATGACTAAAAAATGAGGCTAATTCACCGTTCCTGCAGATGAATTAGACACGTAGGAGTGCCAGGCACAGCAAGGGAAAGGGAATGAGATGGGATGGGCTACGTTTGGGTATAGATGAAGTTCAGCTTTCAGGTCCACGAGGGCCTGAGAAGTTAAATGCACTCCTAAAGAGGTGTGTGCTTCGGTGCTCTAGTGAGCACTGACACCTTTAGATGGGCTAGTATTTAAGGTCACTGGGCCAGGGTTTAAGGTTACAATTAACCCTTGGAACAGAAGTGGTTTGAGTGTCAGGTTTAGCACAATGTTCCAGACCAATATGAGAGCCATGCTGCAAGAAATGTTGGGGCAGAGTTAGCTGGCCTAACTGGATTCAGGTCAAGGTCAGGGGCTTGTCTTAGCTTGAGGTGAAAAGCAACATTTACATCTGGATCCTGCTAGGGGCGTTAAGCTTCAACTTGAGTTAGTCCAAACATAATAAACCAAATTCTTTAATTTAGAAAGTCTGAAGGATCAAGTAAAGTTTAATGACAGCACAGCCTAGTATTGTACAGGCCACTAGAACTAGGACAATGACAAAGCAGGGTCCAGGTTAGATACGGGACAAGCAGGGCCTAAGTTTAGGGCTAAGTGTTGTCATTACAGCTAATGTTTGTTACTGGAGGGGCTGGCTGAAGAGCTTTATGAAAGCCCCTCCTGCAACTGATGCATTGCTCTTTTTTCTAAGGGAGAAAGGGACTTCACAGGAAAATGTCTAACAGAGGAAGCAGGAGAAAGAGGAAAAAGAGACACCGATACTTATCAAGACTTTGGGACCACAAGGGAATGGTTTACAAGTCAATACACACGTGCACATCTGTCCTCCCCAATCTTTACTCTGCCTCTCATCCTTCCCGTCTCCCCGTGAGTTACGCTTCCCAACTCCCACAGTCCTCTACCTCTCCATTTCACACAGACGTTTTTCTTCATGTTCCTCTGTGTCCCCTGTCCCAGCACAGAGCCAAGGCTGGAAGAGAAGAGAAAACCAAGGGAAGCAGCTTTATCGTGTTTTTTCATCCTCTGTCCAAGCCACTAGTGGAAATGCTGGGGCACCGTAGCTTTGCTAACCTGGGGAGGGAGGGAGGTGAGGATAGCAACGGTTTCACCACAAGCCTTGGGGGAGGGAGAGAAACATTTGAGGACCTCCAGCTCCCAGTGAGCAGGTTCTGCCCGCGGGGCTCTCCGGCCGGTGGGGCAGCGATGACCCCACAAGACCCTTCCCGCCGGCACTTGCCGATGTGCACAAGCCAGGGGCAAACCTGCCTTGGAGGGCACCCAGCCTTCCCGCGGGGCACTTCTGAAGCACCCCTTCGCCCGACCGCTCCAAGGGCCGGTTCCCGCCGCACCGGGAGGGCATCCAGCTGTTGCCAACAGCTGTGTTTCAGCCTCCGCTGGGCCGCGGTCGACCGCAGAGTCCGCCCCGCCGTCGTCCCCGCCCCTGCGAGGAGGAGGAGGAGGAGGAGGAGGAACCGAGTGCCCGACCCTGTGGCTTTTAGGGGAGGGAGGCCACTCGGTTGTTAGCGCCCAGGCCCTGAACTCCTCTTGCAGCTGCTGCTTTAGCTCGCTTCCAGCGCTACGGCCGCCAGACTGGCTGCTGCCCGGCCTCCCCTCCTCCTTTTGCCGGTACCTACCTCAAAACCTCCGGAGGCTGCAGGGCTCCGCTCGTGAAGGAGGAGGAAGCTGGGTTTGCAAAAGCAAAAGGGAATTGCGTTGTAACTGGGTGGCTGGGGGGAAACGAGGGGAGGGCAGAGAGGAGGGGAAAGAAAAAAAAAACCCGAAAAAGAGGAAAAAAAAAAAAAAAGAGCGGGGCTGACTCTGGAAGCGGGTCTCGCCGCCCAGGACCCGCACGCCCCGGCGGCCACGCGTGGGTGCAGAGCGCGGCGCGGCGCGCAGGGCCGGGCGGAAGATGCACACGACGCAGAAGGACACCACTTACACCAAGATCTTTGTCGGGGGCTTGCCCTACCACACCACCGACTCCAGCCTGCGCAAGTACTTCGAGGTCTTCGGGGACATCGAGGAGGCGGTGGTCATCACCGACCGGCAGACGGGCAAATCCCGGGGATACGGCTTTGTAAGTGCCGGGGAGCGGCGGGGCGGGGGGAGGGTTGAGGGGGAGGCTGGGGAAGAGTGCAGGTGGATGGCTGCGGGGGCATCGTGGGGAAACTTCCGCGGGGGTTGCTGTAAGGAGGCAGGAGGCAGCCCCGGGCTCGGGGGACGAGAGGGAGTGTCGGGCAGTTTCGCTTTTTCTCTTTCTTTTTTCCCCTCTGCCTCCCGGTGAGTTTGGCGAAGGGACGCGCGGGGGGTGGGGGGGTACGGGGGGCGGAAGACTTACTGAAGAAGGAGATTGAGGAGGGAATTGCCTAATTTCTCGCAGCGCCGCCAGCGCGCCTGTTGCTCCCTGATACGGCCGCTCCGGGGATTATCTGCCGGCGGCGGAGCTCGGCCCGCGCCCTCCACCCTGCACCGGCCGCGGCTACCGGAGACCCGCTTCCCGGTCCCGGCGCGGCCGCCGGGGCGCTGCTCTCCGCTCGGCGGGCGGGCGGGAGTCGGGTGGGGTGGCCTGTCGCCACCCCGGCTGTCCCCCAGCGCCGCCCAGGGGGGCAGCTTTGGGTCGCCGCCGCGGGCTACAGGCTTCTCCTTCCCCGCGGGAAGAGCTTTAATGCGCGGCCTCGCCCGTTAAAGGTCACCATGGCTGACAGAGCTGCTGCTGAAAGGGCTTGTAAAGACCCCAACCCCATCATCGATGGCAGGAAAGCCAACGTGAACCTGGCGTACCTGGGTGCCAAGCCGCGGATAATGCAGCCAGGTGAGGAAGCGGCCCTGAAGGGCTTTTCTCTCGGTATCTCAGGTTTCTGAGGAGAGGAAAACTTAAAAAAAAAAAAAAGAAAAAGTAGTGCTGTCCAGCGCATCCCTGGAAATATAGTAACTTTGGGGCAATTCCTTGCATGTGCCTTATTTAAAAACCAGAAGCAATGGGGAATAAAACAGCTGCAGTTCTCCAGGAGGACTTCCGCAGCTCAGAAACTTCATTGGTTACTCCTGCTGCCGGGAGTGTTGTGGTGCTGACCATTTACAGTATCGTTGCAGAGAAAGACTGGCCTAGGAATGAATTGCTCCCAATGTGTGCGGTCTTATTAATACAAACACTATCTTAATGCAAACTCCTGCAACAGATGGGAGCTATTATGCAGACCTTAAAACGGAACGGCTCTTCCTAGGACCACATCTGGGCCAATCTGATGTCCTAGTTGCTTCCCAAACTGCTGCTTTGCAGCTAGAGGGGCAGGAGTGCAGAGTATGGTGCACGTTTGTGCTCTGAAGGAGGCTGTTCTGAATCCCCATGTGCTTAAGTCTGAGGGACACTTGTGTGAGTAATTAAGTGCCCACTAAGGAAAGAAGGGGTTTATGCTTGAGCACTTGAAGAACAGAAATGGTTAGGATCTGACTCTCCCCTCCACGCTAAGCCCTCATGGGTAGAGATGGCTCCAATTTAAGCCTGTATAAAGTACACAAATACTCTGATGGAATAGAATACCATATAATCCTTCAGGGGCAAAAGTTAGGGACCAGAATGGAGCACGGAATAAAATGCGAATGAAAACTTTATGCTTGTGGTTTAGAAAAGGTCCTTCTGCTAAACATCACTAGGAAAGTGTGTGCTTTGCTTCCACATGGATGTATGGGGGTGTATATGGGTTGATGTATTTTGCTTTCTAATTTGTGCTTCTGCAGCCTTTCAAACATCGTCATGGGGAGGCTGTTAGTGAAGACCAGTACTCTGCATGTGTGTGCATGTGTATATATAGCGTAAATAAGTAGCCAAGAGAACACCCATACAGAGAACGTGATGTGTTTTTGTTGGTAGGTTTTGCCTTTGGCGTCCAGCAGCTTCATCCAGCTCTCATACAGAGGCCTTTTGGGTAAGTCTGTTCAATGGGACCTCAAACAGGGGAGGAAAGGTCTTTGTTTGTTTGTTTGTTTTAAAGAAGGAAAGAAAAAGTATGATCCTTGAAGGCCTCTTGCAGTAGCAGCCTTTTAAACTCACCAGCAATGCCTAAGTCTGAGACTTATAAACGTATACCCGTAGATGCGCTCACCTTGTCGGTCATGTTCTAAATGCCGCAGCTGAGTCAAGTTGTGTGGGACGTGTCCCCTCCACCTAAGCAGTCCAGTCCCATATGACCCTATGATAAAACAAGGGAGATATGACTTGATGCAAGATTGCTGTGCCCCATTTCTCTTTTTTTTTCAGCTTGACTCAATGTTATTTATCTCTTTCTAATCTGACAGGGATCGTTTACAGTTAAGATAACTGATCAGAAGGATATGATGATAAGAGGTGGAATAGTTCTGTTTGGAATTAAACTCTGTAACCAGTAGACTCAAACACAAACAAGCTAAAATGGTGATTAACGATGCATGTATGTTTTTTTTTCATATAGTCAATAGACCTCCGTGTGCTTTTATTTATTTATTTATTTATTTGTTACAGTAATGAAGTGGTGTTGATAGCTAAACTGTGTGCTTTTATTTAATTGAAAGAGCTGTAGTGAAAGTTTTGGGTTGTTTTTTTTTTTTGGGGGGGGGAGGAGTGTCTTTTTCATTTTGTTTTTGTGGTTGAGGAGTGACTGCCATGGGGAGCAAAGGGCCTTTTTTTTTTTTTCTTTCTTGCTTTCAAGCTGTAGCCTGTGACTTTTTTTTAACCGTATTTTGTAGTGAGTGCTAAATTGTGTGACTTCTTGATTTTTAAGTAAATCAACGTATTGCTTGCATGTTCATAATTTTTTTTGGGGGGGGGGGCTTTGTTCTTGGGAGGGGTGTGGAGCTCCTTATTAACAATGTGCGTCCATTTGGGCTTTCTAATTTGAGATTTTAAATTTTTTTTTTGTTCCCTTCAATCTGTCTTTAATATGTAGCGTGTTTCTCCTTTACTTGATTATACTATTCCAAGTAGATCTAACTCCTGCTTCTTAAGGGCATATAATCAGGAGGAGAAGTCTGCTTTAAACTTTCCATACAGTGTCACTTCACTAATGCACACCGACTGAGAAACTCATTGCAAAGTAATGCATTTTGCTAATCAATGAATAGGCTAACAATAAAGTAGAGAAAATGTGTCACAAATTTATTTTGTTTATTTGACTGGACTAGCTTTACAATATTGTACCTAGTTGTTATTGAGTAACCATAGCTTCTTGGTAGCTTGGTTTGTAAAAGCAGTAAGAAACAGTTCCTGTCCTCAAAACCGTAGGAGAAAGTTTCCTAGAAACTTTACATACTTGTAAAAGAGAATGACACATTTCTGGTTTTTCTTTTTGTTTTCCTTCTTGTGATTATCTTCTATTACATTTTGACGACTTTGAAGTGTGAGGAAATGACAGTGTATATGCCGTGATCAGTTCATGATGCCTGTGCTAGGGTAAGCAGGAAGGGGCATGTGTTGGCTCCGAAGCTGCTACAGCACTTGTTGCAACGAGGGCTGCCTGGGGATCAGCCATGGAAACACTGAGTATTTGCTGAGCACAAGAGAAAAGGAGAACCTGTGGCAATCCCTTGCTTAAAGGACAGTGCAAATATAGGTCTTTTTCTGGCTCTCTTTACCCAGTGCCAACAATAGATGATGTAAGTTGTGTTTAGGTCAGGGAAGCTCCTCCAGCAGGCTGAATGAAGTTTTGTTTCTAATGCAATGTACATCAATCCGAAGAAGAAGGATGTTGGTTGCAGGGTCATGTGTATATATATGAAATTGCTGATTTTCTATCCTTGGCTTTTGCCTTTTTTTTCACTCTGAGCAAACAAGAGAGATTACTAATCCTGCTTTCTCCTCAAAATTTCCAGTAACCTGTACCTTTTTATAAAGAATGTAGTCCAGATTAAGAACAACAGAACTCACCAGAATGAATAAGCCTCGTCATTCACTGTCTTCCCTGACAATAAAAGGGGCTGTTTGAGTGCTTCCTTGAAGCTGCTTCTACTGAAGAGTTCAATTTTAGAGAATGCTATGTGGATCGCCCTGAAATACACGGTCCCCTTAAAGCCTTCCTTCCTCCTTTGCAGTTGCACTTTTTAAAAATACACTTTACTAATGTTGTGTAAAACAAACTGTAGTGGTGATTCACTACTGACACTCTGCTAATCCATACACAAAAGCTCCAAATGTGTTGTTTTGTGGGGTGCTTTTTTGGGTTTTCTTTTTTTTCAGGGGGAGGTTGGGGGTATCCCCTACCAGAGTGCAAATTAGTGAGGTGTTGCTGTATTTTGGTACAGTCAGCAGTGTTTTGACATGGTACCTCACCTATCAAACAAGAAACTGAAAATAATTGGATTATGTTACATCACTTTTGCTGAGAAGATGCAGAAGTACAATATTCTGAATTAAATACAACATTATTGTGGTGGAGGGAGCCAGAAACTAGATTAGCTTCAATGCATGAAGCATTTAAAAGGCTGGGAATTTTTCTTCATTCAGTGCTGCAGAGATCAATTCATCCACCAAATAACATTTCTCCCTGCTCTTTACATTCAGCATCTATCTTACTGTTGGTGTGTTTTGTAGAAAGCTGTTTGATCGCAGGACGGGTTATCTATACAGCTCTGTTTTCAGGATTGTTTATTAAAATACTATCTCTGAATTCAGTAGGAATTTATGGAGGGGGAAGATGACTTTGCCTCCTAAAATAGCTTTTCTCATTTTGCTTACGTAATTTTTACTTTAATATTGGTGGGAAAATACAGGGTTATACGGAGGTACTGGTGTAGGGTAAGACTTGTGCTGTTGGAGAGACTTTTTTTTTTTTTTTCCTCTGAATTTTCTGCTGAAAACTTGGACCTCAATCAAAATGAGAATATTCCCACTGCTTTTACTAAGAGCAGAGTTAAATCCAGTGTTATTAAATTAATTATCAAATAGTTAGCTGATACTACCTGCTTGGTATTATTTTCCAAGAGTTAAGCAATTGCTTTTCTTAAGAGAGAGAAAAAAAACCCAAGCCCTCTCTTGAGTTTATGATCAAAAGACCTGTATAACACTAGAGTACGGATAATCTGGAAAGAGGGAGCAAAGCTAGAGCTGTCAGAAATTAACCTGTGGAATGCTAAATGTCCTCTTAATGGTATCAAACACAAATTTTAAAAGAATCATATTAAGGGTCTGGTATGTTTTGATGTTTACGTAAGCAATTTCTTGCCATAAGGAAAGATGTGCATTGGTGAAAATCTACTCTTCAACTGTCATTACAAAACCAGATGATACCGTGCGAGGGCCAAAGCCAAACATTTAGTTCAAAATTAAATACCTAATTACACAAGCATTTAATGCTGAGGGTCAATGATGCGCTGCTACTGCGGACTTTCTGTATGGCACAGCTCTCTGCATTACTCTAGAAAGTCCCTTCTTTCCTTTGGAACAATTAGCTTTCACTTTACTATTGCTTATAGGATTATTTTTGAGGTCTTAGTTAAGCACAAATCTTCTGTTCTAACGATGAAGGTCTTAAGGCACATGGCAGAAGTGTATGTCATTCAATTTTTAATGTCCCAGAGCTACAGTTACCGCTAAAGTTAAATGTGGCTTCCCTTTTCCTTTATTGCAAGAGCATAAACCAATAAATCTACGTTCCAAAATAAAAACTACTGCCAGGAAAGAAAGCTTAAACCCTGTATAATCCTCACGCCGCTCTTACTCTCAAAAGTAGCGCGGCAGCTTTTATTTAAAATAAAAGATACTACTGATATCCAGCATAACCAGGAATTGCTTTTTCAGCTTTTGACCTGGCAGGGCATTAAAAGCAGCTGGGTTCTGAGTAGCTGAGATCTACATGTGCTGGCCTCTGCAGTAGGTAGAAATTTACTTTGGCCATATAAAGCCATTTTACTCGACTCAAAACAGTTGTAGCATGACAGATGATCAAAAATAGCCCCACTGCAGCTTATGCTGTCAATCATCACGTGTGAAATGGCATGATGGTGAGGAGCCTGCATGGGGTGTATGTTTATTGTAGGGTAAGATGCAGCAAACAGATAATGTTTCATAACTTCAGCACCTGTTAGTTTCCTGGCTTCAATAAAACGAGTCACAAGAGTTTTAAGTGCGAGCACATGCCTGGTTCAAGGAGATGGCCAAGTGTCCTGATGTCTTCAGAAAATCTTAGTAATACCAGTTCAAGTCAAAACAAGCAGCTCGCTGTCTCCTCTGTTAGAATCAGTCTCTTTCATTAGTGCTGTATGTAAAGATTCCTTTCACGTGGTGTTAAATGGACCCTGAATGGTGCAGAAGAGGCTTTCAGTGACTTCAGATCTGGTTATATTTTAAAAACATGGTGTTATATTTATTAGGATTGTACTTGATGGGTGACCAATACAAAATGCTTGTTTATGCTCATCCATTTTGTATGGAGAGCTCAGGTAATGATGTGTATTTAAATGCACAGAGCCAGCTTAAGTATGCTTCAAATGCACTTCTGGCTAATCACTTCATAAATTAGGTGAGTGTTAAAAACCCAACTTAGAGTTATGTTTCATGTTTCCTTTCCTTTCCCCAATCCCTATTTATCACTCCTTTTTTTTTTTTTTTTTTTACCCTTTTTTCTCCCTTCCCACACTAGTAAATGAACATGTTGGGTTTTTATGATTGTGGTGTTCATATCTTAAACATGGCAGTTGAACATTTCTCTCTGCTAATATTCCTAGCCCATCAACTCAGTGCTGCTTTTTTCCTTAAAAAGAAAACTAGGCTGTTCTATGAATGTCATAGCAAAAAGTGACAGTGTCACTTTGGATTGTAATGGTTCCTTGTTGACCACTTAAGCAAACCTTGCAGTTATTTTAAAAATTAAGTACCAAAAAACCCCTTTCCATTAAATCTTTAATTGTGAGAAAAGAGGCCAGTTTTCACCATTGCAATTTGCATCTGTGATTGCAGTGTGCTAAAAGGTTAGTGCAGTCTTCAGAGTTGTCTGTAAAGATGAAGTACAGTGTGAAATAATAGTAAATTGGCACAAGTAGTTTTTCCATGGATTTTTTAAGATTCACTGACTGGAAAGGAGTTGCATGTGTGAAGGACTTATCTGTGGAAATCCAGATTCAAGACAGGGTTATGCATGTAATATGAGAATTATACTAAGTATATTATTATTGAAAAATCATATTATATGATGATAAAATACAAACATGACATGAACTTGTTTGTACCCTTGTGTGCTAAGGCCACGATATGACCAATTTTCAATGCTGAAGGGCTGAATAAACAAGCCAAGGAAGATGACGGGAAAGTGTGTGTACAGATCTGTTCAGAATGGTTATTTCTTAAGCTGTAAATTTCTTTTTTTTTGTTTTTATTTTGTTAAGCACCAGATCTATTTAGGCTTAATCCTATGCCCACCTCCCAAAAATCTCTATGCTGTATGTCTTGCATAGAAATAAACAAGCTGGCACAAAACAGGACATCAGTGGCCTGATAATCAAACAGGTTTGACCCTCGTGTCCTTACGAACTTTTATAAAAGTGTGATGCACATGTACTTAGGAGTCACTGTTATGGATTTTAATAGCATCTATGTAGCTTTTGGCCCCTCAATGGCCTCTTGTGACGGAGTGAGCTGCACTATCGTTCGTTTGGAAAGTGTGATTCTTGCTGTGTTTACCACACTTGTGAACTTTATTTAAACTCCTTTGTCGCCTGTGTTGTTTTTTTCTTATTTTTAATAAGGGTGACTGAGGTTGCAGAGAAATTAATGTGTGCTGAGTCTGCATAGCAACTTAAGTAGGGTTGCCACAATACGTTCTGCCCGCCGCTCCCCGAGAAGACCTCACATAATATCAGGGTTCAACCATTTTGTTGCCTTATTGGCTGTTGTCAAACTCATTATAGTGGTGCTGTCAAACTGCTCGGTTACTAATAATAAAATTATTGCAGGAAATAATTTTACTAAGAGTCGAGTGGTTAAGTGAGAAGCAGAGTGATAAAAATGACTTCCAGGTGATCTGAAAAACGAATACCCCGATTTTCCAGATGGAGTCTTAAAACTGTCATCAGTGATCCTGGCCCTTTGATAGTATTAAACATTATACTCTCAGGTGACATTAAAATACTCCTGTTGTAACTTGGCCATAGCGCTGTGCTGTGAGCAATGCATCTCCTCGGGCCGGGGAACTGACAATTGGTCCATTGAGTCTGGTTATTGTGGCAACCCTATGCACATAACAACAACTAAATCGAGTTTGGTTTAGTTCAGAGTATGGATATGACGCCTGGGCGCTGACTCGCCTGCCGACTCTAACTCCCTCTCCCATCTTTCAACAGGATACCTGCTCACTATGTCTATCCACAGGCATTCGTGCAGCCCGGAGTGGTCATTCCCCATGTCCAGCCCACAGCAGCCGCTGCTTCCACTACGCCCTACATCGATTACACTGGAGCTGCCTACGCCCAGTACTCGGCCGCTGCTGCCGCCGCCGCCTATGAGCAGTACCCCTACGCCGCCTCACCGGCTGCCGCTGCGGGGTACGTGGCGGCGGGGGGCTACGGCTACGCGGTGCAGCAGCCCCTCACCGCAGCGGCACCTGGGACGGCTGCTGCAGCTGCTGCTGCTTTTGGCCAGTACCAGCCCCAACAGCTGCAGACAGACCGTATGCAATAGCAGATGGACTTCTGAAGGAAGCTCGCTCTTTCTCTTCCTCTTTTCAGCCTTCCAGTATAAGTAGTTAATCAGAGACAATTGATATTAACTAAGGAGCTTTAAGGAAAGCGATGCTGTTGCAAAACTAAAGATTTTTATTCCACTGTCTTCATACAGTATGCATCCAAACCATGTTGTTAGAGAGAGGGGTAGTACGGCATGTCTAGTTTCAAGTATCAAGCCAGAAGAAAACGGGGGGAAAAAAATACTGTACTGTCATGAAAGAGTGGCAGGAGTAGCAATGGGACCTCGTATTTTCAAACAGACAAACAAACAAGAACCAAAAAAAAAAAAAAAAGCAAAGGTGTACTTTTTACAGTATCAGGGAAGCAAAGCTGCCTTTTATAAGTAAGAAAATGGTATTTGAATAGTTTGAACCAGGGAAAAAACTGAGTCAGCAATATGTAACCTTTATCCATTTTAAGAGGAAACAAGCGTAAAGCACTGATTGTCCTTTCTAGCTTTCAGAAGTTGTCTTCATGAGATAGTACCTTCTCACTGTCTCACTAACGGGCATCGAACAACCCAAGGAAGATGGCCGGCTAGTAAGATGGCGGACAGGCACCAAAGTTATTTTCTTCTCTGTCCTCTGGATGAGTGGAACTATGGAGCAAGTGATGTGGAAGTAAGGGGTGCAACAGCTGTAGAGACAATCAATAACACAGACAGTTCTGGACAGAACACATCACTCGTGCTCATGTGATGAGCTTGTCACATTCTAATCCCTCGCCCCATCCTGTTTCACTTTTGGGAAACTTTAACTGCTGGTGTCAGCTATTCTGATTCTAAAATAGGATCAGCCCTTTACTACAACAGCCTTCTCTTTCTATTTATTGCATCTATTCCTAAGTTGTGAATAAAGGCAGGAAGAAGCTTAATGAATTAAAACCTTTAAGAACTGTTTTAAGGGAATTTTCTTTCTGAAACCATTTGTACAATTTTACTATCTATTTCAGGATTATATTTAAAATATTTATTAGCAAACATTCAGTACACAAGGCGACTTTTGTTACCAAGACTGCTGTTCTTGAAGGGTTAATGGTATGATTTATACTGTGCCTTAATTGTTATGCTATTTAAAAAGAAATATTTATTTTGAAAGTTTTACTATGCTGCGCTCTAAAGAAAGCAACTTTAGATGTGACACTGTAAAATTATGTATTCATCTCATGGCATAAATTATTTAGTAGGCTTAGATGTAGCATATTAAATATTAACCTAATTAAGGATGTTGACTTGGATTTATTTAAATTCAGTATGTGCACTGTATGAGGGTACTCTTAAATTAACACTTTTTTAGGTTTTTACATAAAACATTGCTAGTTCATTCTTTTCCCTCTACCAGTTTTTCATGTAGACCTCTCAAATACATTAGTGCCGTTTTCTCACTCATCTGTATGTAGACTGACTATTTTTCCCTTTGCTAGAAAATGCTGCTTTACATTGTCCTGTGAAACTACAATACTTGCAATTTTTATTCTTGACCGAAATGGAATTTGATATTTTACACTGTATTGGATTTTTTTATACTTGAACAATTTCATACAAGGGAAGACAGGATAGAATTTTTATGGACTTTATCCAATGTCACTGGATTTATTTTAAGTATTCTGAATACTAGCCAGTGTTATAATGTAGACATGACTCTCCTGTGCGTATTATTTATTCAGTATGTATGTTGCTTTACAGCATTTCAGATCTCTTAATCTATTCACTCGTATTAAAACAATAAAAAAAAACAATCTCATCTTGTCTGGTGACATTTTTGCTCAAATTGTCTTAGGTCTTGTTTAGTTAAAACTAGGGGGACACCCTTTCATGTAATTTTCCTGGTCTGTGGGGTGAACAGCAGCATATGCATAAACTTTAAGTACACAGGATACAAACTGTAGTATGTGGAGAAAATCCTACAGAGAAGATAGATCTTGTCCATCTTGAGAGTTACCATCATTCAGAGTGGAAGGTAAGGTTCCAGGTCACTTATGGATGGCTTTGTCCAGCCAGGTCTTAAAATCCTCCACATAGAGACTGGATAACCCCTCTGAGTAATCTATTCCACTACCTAATTACCTCCATAGTGTCAATTTTTTTCTCCTCGAATCTAGCCAAAGCCTCCCCTATGTGGTTACAGCCTTTGTCTCTCATTCTTTGGCAAAGAGCCCAGCGCTATTTTCTCGGTAACCTCCTACTAGGAACTGGAAAGTGACTGCTCTCTTCAGTAGGCTGGACAAACCCCGGCGCCTCAGCCTGTCCTTACAAGTCTCATACTTCAACCCCCAGCCATCCTGACGGCCCTCCAATGGAGTTGTACAAGTTTATCAGCAGCTTTCATTTACTGGGAGAGTCAAGACTGGACCCGGTATGCCAGCTGTGATCTAATGAGTGCTGAGTAAAAGGAAATAATTACCTTGATTTGCCATCTGTGCTCCTGTTGGTACAGTCTGATGCACTTTCACTGCTCCCATGTCCTTTTCATCAGAGCTGCTACCAAGCCAGCCATGCCCTGGCCTATGCAGGGGTTTAGTCCACCTGAGATAAAGGACTCTGTCAGTCGTCCCTGAATTTTATGAGGTTCCTGTTACCCTAGCTCTCTAGCAAGTGTAATGCTAAGAGTGCTCTCTGGCATTCCCTCTGAATGACAGGTCTGATCTCAAGCATATCAACTATAAGGATGGTTCAGTCACCATCCCTGGAGGTATTTAAAAGATGCATACAGATAGCACTTAGGGATATGGCTTAGTGGTGGACTTGGCAGTGTTAAGGTTTACAGTTGGACTCTATGACCTTAAGGGTCTTTTCCAACCTAGATAGTTCTGTGATTCTGGAAGTACACCCTCCATTTAATATCATCAGTCCTCAGATCTGATAGTATGCATCCTGTCTCTTCTTCCAGGTCACTGATAAAGATATCAGACAGGAGGGACCCCTGAGGAACTCCACTGTAGCCAGCCTCCCCACAGAGCATGTGTTCTTTTGACCAATGATCCAGTCAGGTTTTTGCCTGGCTAGACTGGAGCATCTGAAATGGCATACAAAGATTCTGTGGGAGACCACATGGAAAGCCTTGCTAAACTCAAGGTATACAACAATCTCTGCTTTCCCTTCATTCACAAATCATCTCATCATAGGAGGCAATTAGGTTGGTCTGGCGTCATTTACCCTTGTAAATCTATGCTGGCTGTTCCTTGATCACCACCTCCTTCATGTGCCCAGAAATTACTCCCAAGATTGCTCACTCTTATGATTCTTCTATAGTTCCCTAGATTGTCCTTGTCCTTTCTGAAGATGGGTGTGTCTCCTGCCTCTCTTCAGACATGGAAGACCTCTCCAATCTCCATGACTTTTCAAAGAAAGATGATAGTGAGCAGCCAGCTCTCTCAGTACCCTTGGTTGCAGCCCATCTGGTCCCATGGATTTACATGGATTAAGATTCCTCTTCAGGAATTCAGGATTCAGGAGGTCCCTGAATCAATCTCCTTACACACCTTACAGTTTCTTTTGTCCCTGAACACTTCCTGTAATTACAAAGTGTTGTTACTAAAAACCTTAAGGCCAGGCACCTTTTTGTACATAGTACTTGAACTGGGAAGCACTGAAGTAGCTGCTCAGATCCAGCTGAGGATGGATTTGTAATCTTTAAGAAATTTAAAACTGTGGTCCCTCTGAGTAGAAGACAGAGGATGCAGATGGCTTGGGAAACTGTGCTGCACAGGGACATATTATTTGATATAGGATGAAAGAAACATCTTTTCCCTACATATAAACACCCCTGTCCATGTCCTGGGAGCTTCCCCTGCTTCCATCTGGAGGTGGCAGACACCCCAGGGTAAAGCATGAAGGGAAATGTTGCTGCCCTGAAGGGGCACTGTGTTGCGGTAAGCCACAACAGGAACAGAATGAAAGTTTATGACTCAGTTTATAAAGGTCAATTGCATGCTGGCTCTGTAACTTGACAGATTAAATAACCTCAGCAAAAACGTACATGTGAAAGTGCCACTAGTAAACCTAGATTTGGGCATACAGCATGGACCCTAACTCTCAGCTTTGGCAAATGAACAGCTGAACATAAAACACCTCAATAACACCTCGCATACTTGAAATGCAAACAGTTCATATCACCAGCTCCAAAATAAAATCATCAAGGAATAGCAGCACTTAATTGTGAAATGAGTGAGTATGCAGTAGAAGTGTTACCGTTTTACTTGAAAGACAGCACATAGCGTAAGTAGCAAGAAATGGCACACGATGCAATTTCCAGTTATGCTTGAAAACCTTAAAAAGCGATTTTACAATTAAATGGGACCAGTGCTGAGTTCCTTGCAGAGGAAAGAAAGGAGGGGGAAGTTGAAGTTAGGAACACCTTCGTTAAGGAACATGTGGTTTTAAAAAGGTTTAATACCTTGAAAACTGATTGCTAGAATAGGAATTTTTCCTAATATTTGTATTTCCTATTAACCAGTGTACATAACTCGGCATCACTAGAGCTCACTGTATCTAACTTTTATTGGAACGTTCAAACATTGGAAAGGACTCTCAGGATTAAAACATGGTGCAACCATTCAAAGCACCTCTCAGTCCTGGCCATTAGATACTGGGCCATTTCAAACTGAGTGATTCCCTAGTTATGCTCAAAGCTTGGTGAGAAAAAACCCATTCTATTCAGAACCTTTGTTTCAAACAGCTTGCAGGTATGGTTTGAATTGCCTTCAGTTCAATTTCACTTTATGTTCCATGTTTTTGGTATAAATAAATATGTAACAAAATATTTATATGTAAGCAGTGTATTCAGACTGCAAAGTGTGCAACTTTTGTGTTTTCCTGTGCACCTGAACTTCAAACCATCGTCTATACTTCCTCAAGCCAGCAATAAAACAGGCACTGGGCAAAGTCTAACTGTAAAATGCTCACAGCCTATAGAAAATTTTTAATGAAAAAATTATGAGCAGTAAAAACTGAGGATCGTGATGGAATTTGGCCTTGCAACAATCACCAAAACATACAATGCTGTGAGTACAATAGGAAGAATGGGATAATGCAGGGAAAGGAAAAACACTCAGCCTTACACCACATTTAGTATTACCATAAGGAGTAATTTTACGGTCAATTCTACAGCCTATTGATTAGCAAGACTGTCTTACAAGATGCATGCTAGAAGTTTACATCCAGCTGTTCTTTGTATATCCTTGAAAACAATGAGAAAATGCTCTTTTAAGCTAACTTACTATATTCCAGCCAAGTATTACCAGGCCTAAGGATCCCAAAGAATGCATTTGTTATATTGTTACATACTGCACTTAGCAAAACCAAGAAAAGACCTTACAGTAGCAGCAACTAAAGATTTTTAAGGACTTTGAAAGTAGCATGGTTATGTGGGAATTTACAAAAGCCTTACTATAACCAAAGATTGGACTTTAATGGTTTGCTTACAGGTTCTCTTTTTCCTTCAAAGCCCAGTCTGAAATGATAAGAAAAAATAAGCTTGACCTAGTGTCAAAGAGTAAGGAGAAAACTACAACTGCATGCAAAAATGCAGATGTGCACATAGAGTAATTAGAAGCTTTTCTCAACATAAAGAAAATTAGCTCTGGAACGTTTCCCAGTTCCATGTGCCAACTTTGCTGAGATAAGCCATGAATTTGGGCTTGCTTACACAATCATTATTTTTGACATCAACAGTCTGGGGTTAAGGAGCTCACCAAAACCCATTTCCTTGCCAAGCTTCCAAAAGTCAAAAGGTACAGATATCCACATTAATTGGTGGGAGGTCTCTAAGATATATATATCTTAGAGATATATATATCTTAGCTCAGTACCCTCATGTTAATCTTTTGACCAGACTACACAGGTGTTCCTGCTGCCTTTTCTCCCCTCTCTAGACGTGGCTACGTGGGGCAATGTGCTCCCCACTTCAACACAGGGCAATGGCTCTCGCAGGTGCCCACTCGATTCCTATTTAAAACTTAAACTGGGTAAAATGTTTCAGTTACATTATGACTACCCCACAGTCTTTCACCTCAAACTTTATGAAATATGGAAATATCTTTAGAAAAGAGCTCTTCCTGTCCACAACTCAACACCAGAATTCAGCGATTCCATTTGAACCAGAGCAAAAGATGCCAAAATACCAAAATTGACAGAGGTAGATCATAAGCAAAGCCCAGTGAATCCATCATCAATCATTCAGGCGTTAAAAGTTTTGACACTGCACTTGCAAAGGACATGAATCAATCTTTACCTCACACTTGAAGAAGAGGACATGTTTTTATCCAGCACAGCAAGTAAGAGATTTTGCCACCCTGGGGAAAAACTTTTATTGTTTTGGAGTTTTCTTTTGGCTGGATTTGTAGTGATGACAAAAACTAGCTAAAGCTTAAAACACTGAGGTAAACAAAATGCTGTCCCAGAAAAAATAAAAATCAGGTAATTTTAAAAAAAAAATCTGTTTTGATAATTTTAAATAAATATTTTTTTTAAATCATACATCTTTTAACAAGAAAATAGCCCTGCACCTAGAAAGTACCAGAGCAGAATGTTCTGATTCTTTTCTGACAAGAACCGGTTCAACTGAGTGTGTTTCAACAGAAACCCATCAGTGTATCTTCCAGCCGCTTCAGAGGGAGGACCGATTGCTTGCTCAAGCCTGCGGATGCCATACTGTTGCCAAAAATTGGGATTCCTTGGCTGTTTGTTCAAACCACTGGAATTCATCTCCTAATTTGTACACTAGTAGTATTTCTGAATGAAGATAGAAATAATTGAAGTCTAGAGGCAAATCTTGTTTTCCCTGAGGATACCCAGACAAGTTGGGAATACTTTATGCAGATAAGTAAATACGGGCGAGCGTTACCAAGTTGAAGCACCAGCTTTTATTCAAGGTATGCCCAAAGCTTTTTTAAGTAACGGTCAGTCTCAATTACCATGTAATTTCTTCTTCATCACACTAGCAACAAAGGTCCTTAAAACTGGGCTGCTCTTTTTGCCCAGTATGCAGCCTTCCTAACCTTGGAAGATGGTAAGTAGCACATGAGTGCAGTAAGGAATGCCCACAGCTTCCTTTTCAACATACGACGGAGCGGTGCACATGCCTTGGCATGGATTAACATTACAAACAGTATTCAGGGAAAATGTATTCTCTCTAAACCAAGTTTTAGGTATCACAGTACACATGTTTATGCATTATGCTTTCCTGATTTTCATCAGCATTGACTTTTTTCCAGCGGTGAGCTACTTTATTGAGTAAACTCTTTTCTCATTTTATGTAAAATGCATCCTTTCACTAACCTGAGTGCCACCATAATTTATACTGTTCTTCATGTAAAAGAGGGTACAGAGATCTCCAGGCTTTATTTTCCTGTAAATGTCAACAGTTCCACTACCACTAGTGCATCTTGAAACTGGTTTTCCTCTGACCTTATCAAGAACAGCAATTTTCCTGTCTACTCTAACAACGCCTGGGATCTTGCCAAAAGAAACCCGAAGCTAACATAAAGCTCCAAGAGCAGCAGCTGAGTGTGAAAACAGAAGTATGCCCAACAGCCCCCAGGGTGCTTGTGGCAGAAGGGAGCTGCCCCTGATGTGGCTGCAGTAGCTCAGCTGAAGGGCACACCACAGCTGAAAGGCTTTCTTGTGTGAAATATACATTATATTCAAAACCCGCTTGGATGCTGTCCTGTGCAGCCCGCTCTAGGCGATCCTGCTTTCGTAGGGAGTTGGATTAGATGTTCCAGGAGGGTTCCCTGGAAAAGGAAAGCTCTGAGCCCCAGGGTCAGAGGGGCTGCTTGTGGGCTACATGGGGAGGTTTCAGGCCAGGTATGTCTTTCAGTCATAGCTCCTTCGGTTTGGGAGCTACTGCTGGACGTTTAGCATGTTTTTATTGAATACATGTGGAGATTCAGCGATCTCCAGGGGTCCCGTCCAACCCCTGCTGTTCTGTGATCTACAGTCCTGTGATTCTGGCATGCATTAGTTTAGCTTCATAAAGGCTAAGCAGAGGGGAAACAAAGCAGCACTGTAGTGATTTTCAGAGGAAGAAAGTCTGGTGTCCCCTGGAACTTCAAAGAATGAAACTGGCTTCAAGTATCTTGTATCTTGTCTTCAATGTAATGCAAGCCTTATGCAATGCCTTGGTCTGATCCCAACAATGGCCTTGGCACTTGCCAACACTCCTCTAATACAGGTTGGCAAAGATACAGAGTGCGTGGAGGAGCCTCAAGGAATCTGGCTTTTCTAAACTCAGGGAATGGCAATGTTAGGGAGAAGCAAGCACTGTCTCTACTCTGTCTTCTATTGCATTTAAGATATGGTTTATTTGAAATGTGGCTGCACTGTATTAATGATGCTTTCCTTCAGCAGGACAGCTTGGTTGTAACTGCTGCAGCTGTTGTTGCAGAGAGAACAGAATAGCAGGCTTTGGGTGCAATCAAGATGGGCTCCATTGCCAGGGACTGGAGCCAGGGCCCGGACTGAAAACAGAAGATCTGCATGAATATACCCTGAGAGAATTGCTGGAGGTCAGAGAGTTTTGCTCTAGAGGGCTCAGACGTACAGTCTACTTGGTGGCGGTGAAAGTGCTATTACCTGCAAGTATCAAAAACTTTTCATGGATTCTTACCATTTACTGTGGTATTTAATGTCTTTATGAGGATGGTACAGTTGTTTGGAGTTTAAAAACTAGGAGCAGATCTTCCAGGTTTTAACTGGATGAGAGCAAGGGTAGTTATTGCCCATTTGGTGACTCCTGAGGACAAAGTCATAAATATGCCAACAGGAAAACAGATTATTTGTCAGTGGGATGTTCCTAAATTTAGGCAGGGATACCTGCAATTCTCAGGTTCTGTCAGTCATACAGATAAAAGACTCAATGATACTAACTGATTTTTAATTCCTAAACCAGCAATGATCTCAAGAAAATAACTATTTTACTGTACTGTTCACAGATCCTGGTATTTAGAGGATTACCTGTGTCTACAAGACTGTTTGGCCACCCAGGAGAACAACTCATGAAGGTCTTGTTGCTGAGCAGACCAAGCTGCATGTAAACCCTTCAAACAACACTTTGCTCTACTGGGCATTAAACTGCTCCAAAATTTGTAGTATGGGTACACACTAACACCTGTGTGTGTTTAGTGGGAGGACAATTCTGCTGTTCAATGTCATGTACTAGAAAGAAAGAAAAGGTAGGTGCATGTTCATGATTGTGATAATGACTTGGTGGAGAAGAGGGGTAAAAAAACCCCTAAAGTGATGCTCAGCTTATTCCCCAGAGTTTGAGAAAAATTATCAGTGGTAAATCTCTCATGCTGTTTTCATTCTTGAGAAGTGGCAGAAAGCAACCCACCTTGGGATTTTCTGAGAAAAAATACGGAATAAGATCGTTCAAAGAGCAGCATGTGGGGGAACCATGCCAACTATGAAGCTGAAGTACTGTACTTCATTTAAATGGAGCCACCTTGGGCACACCTCTAATTTGTAGGCTTCATCACAGCTTTCCTGGATTTACAGCTCCTGCTCCTGCTCTAGGTGGTCCTGCAAATTCAGTCTCTCCATCACCGCCTCATTTGAATTAAAAACATAACTGACCAAACCGTTTTTCCTCCTGCAACTGAAATCCTCCTACTTCCTCCAGGGCTACGGCTACATGAACCTGGACAGCCTTCCTGGAAGGAAATTCTCCTAAGTCACAAGGTGGTGCAAAGCCACTGGCAAAAATCTCCTTAACCTACAGCCTGGAAAGCTGGACATGTGGAAGGCAGAGGTGTTTGGAGCTTCACAGGCAATGCGTTGAAAAGACAGTCGGACAGTGTCTCCCCCATTATTTCTCAAGTCCGCTCTCTCACTGCTTTGCAGGTAAGTGCACCCGCACTCATTTCTCAACAAGAAGCCATCTATATTTACAACAGAAGGTAGAAAAATGAATTGGCTAGCCTGTGGCCAATCATGGAGAAAATGAGGAAGGGAAGCTGAAATTTCTTATTCCAAGAGAGAAATAGACTTAAACATAAAAAGTGGAATACTAGATCTTATTTGTAAAATTTCTTCTAAGTTTACATTTCTGATTAATTGTTCCTGTTAGGGGAATATAATGTCAAGGGTTTTTAAAAAATCTTACTTTCAGGTAACTGAAAAGTTAATTTAAATGCTTTCTTTAAAAAAATTAATCTGTACCATGGACATTTCTCCTCACTCATTCCAATTATGTTTCCCTATGCCAGAGAGGCATACATTTCCCTGGCAAATGTTCTAGCTCTCTCTGCTTCATTCGGTGTTTTATGAGACCTGATCGTAAATCTTTTGACCTGACCCTATTATTTCCTTTGTTTAAAATACTTAGCATCTACTACATAATGAGTTATATTTCACCAATAATAAGCAGGAATCATTCAGATGTCTTTCATTAAAAGCTCAATCTAATATGTTTTAATTTCTATTTGATACCTACTCCCCCTTTCAATTTGCTCTACTATTTTATTATTCTGAGTCTGCTTTCACGACCTCCAAAACTGCTGCTGATGTTTCTTTTCCTGTTGGCATGGACATAATAGTGTGGGTCAGGCAGCATGAAAGCTATCAAAAATTTGTTGCCTGACGAGGGTTTTGTTATTGCTAGAAAATAATTAACTATCTCCATTCTCTCTCGCTTTCTTTGCACTCCTTCTCTCTGCCTGCTATTTTTTTCTTCTCTCAGGCTTCAAGCTGAGACTGCGTTCTCTAACATTTTCTAGTTCATTGGAGGTCATTAGCAAACAGCTTCAGTGATGCTAGACAGCATGTTTGCTCTTTTCATGTTGCTGCATTTCAGGTTTTGATGGGACAGAGCCTTTAAGATCTTCTCCTGTACTCTTCTTTTCACATAAGCTCTTTGTTCCTTATGATCTGGGGGGGTGTGTGGGGGGAAGTACACACATACTGTCTCTTGCTTTCACAGCTGAAAAACAGCAGAGCCACAGTTTCAAAGGTAAAGAAGACACTACTGTGTACAGATACTGGCCTATCTCTTTACATCACTGATGCCCGTACCCAGGCTAGATTCACATACGTGATCAGATGCACGTAAATGTGTATAAGCTGCATGTCTAATAAAATACATGCAAAAATACAGGTGCAACTGTAATGCAGAAAGCCTCAAAAATCTGCCCCACTGTGTATTTTGAGAGTTTACTTTCCAAAGTCACAATGTGCTTATTACAAACTTGCTTTAGACCCTGCCAAATTCTAGAGACTGTTCATGAGACCATTCAAGCCTGCCAACTCCTCCAGCTAGTCCCCTGGAATACAAAGCCATCCTCAGGGCAGCAAGGAGGGCACACAGCAAACACTACTGCGGCCTTTAAGAGAGCAGGCTCCAGCCTCTTTGGGGACCTGCTTTGTAGAGTACCATGGGACAAAGCCCCAGAGGAAAGAGGGGCCCAAGATACCTGGCCAGTATTCAAGGGTCATCTTCTCCAAGCTCAGGAGCAATGCAGCCCCACAGAGAGGAAGTCATGCAAAAATGCCTGAAGGCCTGCACGGATGAACAAGGAGCTCCTGGGCAAACTCAGATGCAAAAAGGAAGCCCACAGAGGGTGGGAGCAAGGGTAGGTAGCCTGGGAGGAATACAGGGAAACTGTCCAAGCAGCCAGGGATCAAATAAGAAAAGATAAAGCCCTGATAGAATTAAATCTGGCCAGGGATGTCAAGGACAAGAAGAGAAGTTTCTATAGGTGCGTCAGTGACTGATGGAAGATGAGGGGAAAGTGTGGCCTCCCTCTCGAAAGAAATGGGAGACCTGGTTACCCAGGATATGGAGAAGGCTATGGTACTCAAACAATGTTTTGGCTTGGTCTTCACCAGTAAAGGACTCTTAGCCACAATGCCCAGGTCACAGGAAGCAAAGGCAGGGACTGGCAGAATGAAGAAATGTTCACTGTAGAAGATGATGAGGTTCAAGAATATCCACTCTCCATCATATCTGAGAAGTCATGGCAGTCTAGTGAAGCTCCCACTGACTAGAAAAGGGGAAATATAACCCCCATTTTTAAAAATGGAAGAAGGAAGACCTGGGTAACTACAGGCCAGTCAGTTTAACCTCTGTGCTTGGCAACATCATGGAGCAGATCCTCCTGGAAACCATGCTCAGGCACATGGAAAATAAGGAGGTGATTGGTGACAGTCAACATGGCTTCACTATGGGAAAATCCTGCCTAGCAAATTTGGTGGCCTTCTATGATGGGGTTTTACAGAATTGTTGACTAAGGGAAAAGTGACTGACACCATCTACCTGGACTTGTGTAAAGCATTTGACACTGTTCTGCATGACATCCTTGTCTCTAAATTGGAGAGATATGGATTTGACAGATGGACCACTCGGTGGATAAGGAATTGGCTGAATGGTCACACTCAAAGTGTTGTGGCAAACGGCGCAATGTCCAAGTAGACATCAGTGACAAGTGTTGCTCCTCAGTGATCAGTACTGGGACCAGTGCTGTTTAACATCTTTGTTGTCAACATGGCCAGTGGGATTGAGTGCACCCTCAGCAAGTTTGCTGACAACACCAAGCTGTGTGGTGCAGTCAACACACTGGAGGGAAGGGATGCCATCCAAAGGGACCTTAACAGGCCCATGCAAAATTCAACAAGGCCAGGTGCAATGACCTGCATGTGGGTCAGTGCAATCCCAAGCACAACTACAGGCTAGATGGAGAATAGATTGAAGGCAGCCCTGAGGAGAAGGACTTGGAGGTGTTGATTGATGAAAAGCTCAGTATTAGCTGTCAATGAACACTTGCAGCCCGGAAAGCCAACTGTATCTTGAGCTGCTTCAAAACCAGCGTGACCAGCAGGTCAAGAGAGGGGATTTTGCCCCTCTACTGCGCTCTTGTAAGACCCCACCTGAAGTACCATGTCCAGCTCTGGGATCCCCAGTACAAGAAAGACATGGAGCTGTTGGAGTGAGCCCAGAGGAAGGGCCACAAAGATGATCAGAGGGCTGAAGCACCTCTCCTGTGAAGACAGGCTGAGAGAGTTGGGGTTGTCCAGCCTGGAGAAGAGAAGGCTCCAAGGGAGACCTCAGAGCAGCCTTCCAGTACCTAAAGGGGCCTGTAGGAAAAATGGAAAGGGACTGGTTACAAGAGCATGGAGTGATAGGACAAGGGCTAATGGCCTTAAACTGAAGGAGGGTAGATTTAGATTAGATATGAGGAAGAAATTCTTCCCTGTGAAGGTGGTGAGGCAGTAGCACAAGCTGCCCAGAGAAGCTGTGACTGCCCCCTCCCTGGCAGTGTCCAGGTTGGATGGGGCTTTGGGCAGTCTGGTTTAGTGGAGGGTGTCCCTGCCTGTGGCAGGGGTTTGGAGTTAGATGGTCTTAGAGGTCCCTTCCAACCCAAACCAGTGTGTGATTCAGTGATTCTAAATCTTCTAGTCCCTACCCAGAATTAGATTTGGAAGTATTAAAATCCACTGCAACCAGCAGATTTTCTTCACAGAGAATGGTATTCCATTGAGGGGTTTTCACATGTGGAATGATAAGCAGGGCAAGTCTTGATAAGGTCAGGAAATAGAAAAATAAGCAGTTAAAACACTGGCTTAAGAAACTATTTAGTATTGTTCAGGGATACCTATTTTCAGTGGAGGCAACAACCAAAACCAAAAAGATCAAGAAGAGGAGGCAGCAGAAAAGGACCCTTTCAAATTCTGCAGAAAGAGGTAATTTGTGAAAATAAGAGGGACTTATGGAAGCAAATAGAGAAAGAAAAAAAAAGTGAATAATTTACTCATTCAATAGTATTAGCAGAATTTGCATATCCATCCCTGTTTCAGAGGCTTTGAGTTTTTGGATTTTTCCAGCTGCTTTTATTACCATTTTGGCATGTTTTCTCATCACACACAGCCACTTGTCTCTCAGACACTCTTGCTAACAGACTGCTGGCATCTTTCAGCTGCTCTCAGGCCTTCCCTTTCAAACCTCCCAGATGCCTCTCTTATCCCTCATAACATTACTGGCCGAACCATCTCATGTATTTTTTAAAATTGTTTCCAGCTGCCACATTTGGTGCTCTAGATACTTTCCATTCTCTCCCCCAGAATACGGTGTTTTGGAGTGTTTCTGTGGGCTGATGGGATGACAGTCAATTTCCCAAGCCTCTTTCTGCCCTAACAGGAATCTCATCCAAGTTCTTTCAAGATTTTCATGCACCAAACCAAAAATGTCTTTTGGCTCTTGGCAAATGCTGAGAAGCTGAGAGGAGGAGCACAGCATGGTGCTAAATCACCAAGGTGGTAAAAATACAACGATCCATGATCAGATAACCAACTCTCACCTCTTGCTGTTTCAGAGATCTCATGGATCTTGTTCTCAGTTCCCTTAAGCACTGCCCTATCTCCCATGCTGTGTGCATAAACCTCTGAACTTCAGAAGATATTTCAGCTAATTTCAGGTTACAAATTGGAATCACCAGCCCAACAGCATCCCCAGTCCTTACACTACTCTTGCAGATTGCAGCCTCTGGAACTGACATGGAAAAGGATATACATATGGTTAAAAAAACATACATTGGTACATGTGAATGCTTTGACTTTCATGATAAAGAAGAAAAAAACACTTTATACACAGATTTCTCTTAACTGTGTGACAGTTTCAACACACACCTGTGGTTACTCTCATCCATCCTTTTGCACTTTAAGAAGAGGGTGATGCTTTCATGTTATGTTGGCTTTGTAAAATTTTGCCAACTAAATGTACTCA
The DNA here is from genome assembly GCA_027925045.1 of Hypotaenidia okinawae. NCBI lineage: Eukaryota > Metazoa > Chordata > Aves > Gruiformes > Rallidae > Hypotaenidia > Hypotaenidia okinawae. The sequence continues at coordinate 68,938,575 of BSDF01000002.1, forward strand.
AAATTACATCTCAAAGCTATTGGCCTTTCTTTTGCCAATACTTTGGCAAATCTGGCCATGTGAGGCACTTAAAAGTTATGGAATAATATCTGGGTTTTCTACAAGCTCCCTTTAATAATGTCACTTGAATAAACATGCTTGAAGGTTCAGAGGAGAATAATAATTAAAAACCACCAAAGATCTTAGTTGCATATCACCTCAGTTTCTATCTGATTCACCCAGGCCTGTTTCTTTTTATCCAAAACCATTTTTTATCTAGATAGAAGCTTAAATTTACCTGCTGGAGAGGCCTGGGTGAAGAACCTTCTGTGAAACAGGTGCCCACTGTCCACAGATGAGCCATGAAAAACTGTGTTGGCATCCGGACGTTGCTTTGAAACAGGTCATGAACTCAGAAAATCCATTTATAAATGTCACACCAGGCTACAGAATGGGATGAATGTTTGGAATTGCCTAAGAAAGAACCTTCCTCTAACAGCATGGAGGAAGGCTCTTCTTTCCTCTCCTCACTGAGAGGAAGAAGGACTTCTGCATCTGACTTCTCAGTCTAAAATTGTTAGAGGGAGAAATGAACTGTATCCCAAGACTTGGAAAAACACCATGAGGAGCTTGCAATTTGAATAGGACCAGTTTGATCACTACACAGGTCAGGAGAGAAGCAAGGATAGAACTGGCAGGATAGAGGAGAGGTTGGAAGAGTGATTTTAAACAGAAACACAGACATTTTCATACTGACTAAAAACTTTCCCTCTCAAAAGTTCTAATTGCCTTCTCCACAGCACAATGAAAACATTGAAAGCTCTCCAGATACTTTCAGAGAACTTTAGATTGGGTCTTCTGGTCTTGTTTTCAGACTAGATGGTTTTACTATAGAGCATTAACAGATGCTTTCAAACAATCCTAAAGTCAGGACAGCTGTGGGATCTTTGCAACGCATGAGATTGTTACCAGACCTGAGAACAAAAATCCCAGGTTCCTCCCCAGCTTGGTTTCTGGTGCTTCCAAAAAGCTTTCCTGATAAAAAGAGAAAGAATTACACAATTAAGTAGGCCATCATCTAAGCACATGCAGTTCTCCATACCTGCCAAGCACTATCTATACTCTAAAAAGAACCCTACTAATAAGAAATGTTATTTGGAATAGACTAAACCAGGGTGGCCTAGTTCTAAAGAAACCAAACATGCTGACCATGACACAGCACTCTGAACTTTCCACATGAGATCACCAGATAACTTTGACAGTGAGAAATGAGGATGGAGTTATATAGGGAATCACTTTCTATATCTAGGGTTGCATCAAGTTAAATGGCAGGAATGGGTTCAACTACTTTCCCTTTAAAAAAAAAAAAGCAAACAAAACACCAAAAAAACCACAGAAACAAAAAAAACCCCACCAACAGGATATATGTCCTTCCCTTCCTCCCCTTTCTGCAATAAATCAGACAAGCACTATCTGATGATTCCAAACGTCATCTACAATTCTCCATCTTGCATTTTACCAGTGCTACATACTGTAGTCTGGTGTAAAGCAGAACTTGCTTTTAATAGAGAAAATTAAAAGTAATTTCCACAGGCCTAACTTTAGGAAAATAAACGTCGCTAGTATTGCTCTATGGTCAAGACACACAGATCTCTGATTTACTATTAGAAGAGATCTCTTTCTGCTGCTTGTAAAGGGATGCAAGGGGGACTAGCTCACCTAAGGTAAAGCTTGCTTCTGTGGATTCTTCACCCCATTTTATTTTCTTCTATGTAACAGGTTTTCTGCTGATATTTTTTCAATAGAGATGTAAGTCTAGCTTTGCCTCTCTGATTAAAACTGAACTAAATCCTGAAGACAGTTCATAGAGACGATCATGAAAGCAATCTAACAGCACAATAAATTATGAATGTCTTGTATCAGCAGCAGTGATACTCTGCTGCTAACTCAGAGAACAACCACTATCAGCTTGAAAAATACAACTATGAGTTTAAATATTGTCAGTAAGTAACAATAGTGAACATAGCCTGTATTTAGATAGACCATTTGAAATCACTGGAACAAAATGTTCACAATGTAGTTCAACTAGGCTCAATGTCAGAAAAACATCAAGATGATTTTGTGAAGATTTATGTTTGAAATGATCAAAATGTCTATTGTAAAAAGTGGCATCCCCAACAAATAGTTAATTAAAGAACAAAAGACTAAGATGAAACAAAAAATGGAAAGAAAATATTCCACTACATTTTTCATTATTTCAAATGAAGTTTTCTCTGAAAAAAATCATTGTACCAAAATTCCCTAAGTACGCAGTCCATTGCATGAGGTGAATGGAGACGCACAAGGACCTCTAAGTGTTTGGAGAGAAGGACTATATTTATGTTTTGGTTAATTTTCAAGTCCCATCTTCCAATGAATCTCGTGTCAGCATCTCATTAACAGAGCTGACACAGTGTGGACATTGTACAATGTTTATATTACATGTGATACCTATTTCCACGCGGCTTCTGCAAATGAACATCTGTAACTCTCTAAAAGCCATGACTGTAAGTCAAGAACAGATGTCACAGACTTAATTCTCTATCATCAAACACTAGGGTATGAAAGAATGGGAAGAATGAACCAAATATAGTAAACAATCTCACATAACTGCATATTGAGTGTTATCTCACATATGCTATGGAATATGAAGCATGCATGTAACACATCGAATTTTATGCATACAACACCTATTTTTTGCACATTGGTTATCTTCTTTTAACCAGCAAATTATTTTACTCTTGAGACAAAGCTGCCTGTTTCCACTTAGACACACGTAGACGAAGACCAGTGTCTAAAAGTCTCTGCTACACAGCCTTTACCTGAACATTTCTGCTGTGCTTTGTTGCACAGCGTATCAGTTCTGTTTGATCACTTCTGCTCACTGCGGTGTGAACATACGTGCACACATCTGTGTGGGGACTGAGAGCCAGATGACATGTGGAATGTAAAAGATGCGCTTGCCAGGTCACTAACACAGGTGTGGTAGCGCAAAGCTGCAAGCCCAAATGCCTCAGGTGAATGGGTGCTGGAGGGGAGTTTCAGATAAACTCATCGCTGTACCAGTTTTTACCCTTGTGTAGTTCCACCAAGTCTGGCCTGTGACATGTTGTTGTGGCTGTTCTTGGGGGGAAAAAAATCAAACAACAAAACCGCTAGAAAAATAGACTTTCCACACACACACACATTAAACAGAGAGGAGCAGATTATAAAAGTTCTTTCAAAATCCTCAGTCTGAAATTATTGCCATTTTAATGGCCATTTTTACCTGGCCAGGACAGTGGATCAATACAGAATGTCTGTTGAAGGATTTTTCAGACCAAAGAAGGTGGCAGGCTTCTTATGGGCAAGTAGTTACAGCAAATCCATATTTTTGAGGTTAAGAAGTTGTAAAAAAGTGTTAAAAGGTTGTGGCATATAAGCAAAATTATTCCTAGAAAGTTTCATCTCTTCATAAAGCTGTGACAGAGTTCCACAGCTGATCAGGGTTCAAAATCTAACATTCCCTCAATTACTGAAACACAGCAATTGTATAAAAGTGAGCATTAAGTTATGCACCACCACTAGTCTCCCTCCTCCGTTCTGGACAGCACCACAAGTGTACTCGCAGTAGATACGACCCATAGAGACAACCCAATGTTTGCTGCTACAACACAGGCACGGAGCTGGTAACGGCTAATCCCATTTCATCCTGTGTAACACCAGTCAAAACAGACAGCGGTGCTGCCAGTCTCAAAATATCTCACTGTGTCCTTCTGATAATACCAAAGGACAAGAGTCCCATGAGTTCAGAAGTATCACCCTTCCGAAACAGATGGAACTTGATGGGAAAAGTATCGTAAAACACTGAAGAGCCAGTTGTGTCATAAAACTTGATTTGAGTCAAACGAGCCAACTGAATCATAAAATAACTAAACAGCCAACTGACATACAGTCCCCTGCTTTTATGCCATGGATGAGGACAGTCTATCTTTATTTGCTACATATATAACTACTGATATACAGGTTTGATGACAAGTTATTCCTTAGAGCACGGAAGAAATTCTAGGTGAATATATTTGGGCTAAACTGCAACACTGCAGAGCTGCCTGAGCACAGAACCCCCAGCAATGACAGGTATCACCGGGACACCCGAGTGCAAGTTTTTCTTATAAAGCCCAGTGCAAAGTTCTGCCACTGAGTTTTTGATCCACTGGATTTGCTCTGTGACTCACATAGGAATTTGACACATTCATATTTCACTCTGCTGCAAGTACCTCGATTGAGGCTTCCGAGGCTAATCAAAAATTAAAAGTAACACCTTTTCTTCAGATCAGTCCATGATTCATCCATCCCTGTCAGTGCAACCGCAGAGCTCCCACTTCCCAATGCCATGTACGCCCCCAGCGTCTGAATTCTGTCTATTAGGGACTCGGCAGGTATGACTGGACAACAACTCGACAATGTTCAGTATAGAAGCCACTGTTGATTGGCAAATATTTTTACTACAGTAGCTGTATAAATAAACCTTTGAGTCATTAACAGCATACACATTCTTAGTTTCAGATTGTGTTTCAGCTAGATAATTCTGCGAGTGCAATGGCTATAAATCACCAGATCTCTCTCTCTACAGGCCTGCAGACCTAGAAGAACCGAGAACCTCATCTGAAATATTTAATAGGCCGAAATAACTGTTACAGGCAAGAGTCTACTTCTAAAATATTAACAGAAAACTGACATAATTGTCTCCAAAGAAACATTAATGCTAACCAATGATGCAGTTCTTGCCCTAAACAGATACAGTACTCTAAGATGCGAATGAACAGAGATAAAGCAGCGGAAAATATGATCCCAGAAGGGTTTAATACAATAAATTCTTCAGCTTCTGCAGTCTTTTCACTATTAATGTCTATTTTACTCAGAGAGGTTTGAAGAAAGAGGATGGGAAAAGAACATATTTGCTCTGGCCAAAATGTAATCCAGTTAAAACCAAAAAGCCCAAATCCACTGTCAAAGCAAAACTGCAACCCAAAGCCACCCCTGACAGTCAAAATATTTCCATGACTGCATTTAAAATAACTGGAAATGGCCTGTCCATGTATTGTGCCCCCAAAAAAGCTCCCCTAAAATACAGGAAATAAAACCCTGTGGTTAAAAGCTCTGTGGCACAGGAAATACTGAGGTGGCCAGTAATAAGGTTATTTCTTGCTCCCAAGCTAATTCAAACTGTTGGAAGATCCTCCCCTAACGTACCAAACAAGTCCCACCACCCCCTCAACTTTGAGAGAACAAACATGAAAACGGGAGAGTGTGATTTGTACCAACCCAAATTCTATGAATGAATCGAGGAAATCTGCAATAAAATCGTAACAATTTGGAGAAATATAGAGGGAGCCACAGGATGAATTTTAAGCACTTTCAGCGCTAAGTTTACTTCCATTGTACGGAAATCACTCTCACTTAGTATGAAACTTCATTTCACACACAAATTGTGCCTGAAACAACGAAAAGCAGTAGCTTGGCCAAGTTTCCTAATAGATCTGTGGATAAGACCACAAAGCTTTCGTCTACAGGGAAAAGCAGTTGACTTGGCAAGTCTGTCTGTGGCATGCTGACCTTTTTTTCAGTAAAGGTCACTGCGGAGTCAGGTTCCTGAACTTCCCAGGGATTCTACAGCTCTAAAGCTAGGGATCTTTTAGGCTGTGGCATCATGATAGCCTAAAGCAATGTGAATTAATAAGCCTCTTTTTTTAATTCCCACAAAACCTTTTCAGAAGTCTAGCAGCAATCAGGGGTGGTATCAGTCCAGTTCTTGGTGATCAGCAACTGTGACCATTGCTAAAAAACCTCAGCAAGTGCACACAAAACCAGCTGAAGTGCGCTGAAGTGAAAGGCTGACAGTTTCTGAGTTTATGCGATGAGGTCTCATTGCCTGTTGCCTGCTCTGAGCACTATTATGAGATTTTAGCTTACAGTGCTACCAAGCTGGTTCTTTTTGTTCCATTGAATTCACTTGAAAAGAAAAGGCAGGCAGTGAATTTTTTTTTCTCATTATTTTTAGTGGAAGAAAAGTGCACTATACACCTTGGACTGCAGGAATCAAGTTCTAAGCCACAGTAGATTATGATAAATTGATCTGCTAAACAAGCAAATAGAAACCCTTAGGTTCCACTGCATTTTAAGCAAGAGAATGACAGACTGAAACAGGATTAACACTAGGTTAAGTCTTAAATTAGGTGTGCAAAGCCTTTCATTTTTTCAGGGTGTGGCTCACATTAAATGATCAAACCAGTTTTTAAAAATGTAAAAAAACCCTCATAAATAGAACGATGATTCCAAATAATCATAGCGTAACTGAGATACAGAATTGCAGATGCCATAAATCATATTGTTATTAGTTCCAAAGAAACAATAGCTGCTTACGCCGTTGAACCTTGTGATCAATTTTTTGGATTAAATGATTTAAAATTTTCTTTAAAGTGCATTTATTTTATATACTTTACATATTTTATATATTTATCTTTGGCCTCATTTTTTAGGGTTCATAATAGAAATGGTTTAAATAAGGCAGAAGAAAGTTTACGGAAGGAACCTCTTGCTGAAAAGAAAAATAATTTCAGAAAAGAAAATGTAGGAGGGATGGACCAGATGATCTCAAGAGGTCCTTTCCAACACAAACTGTGGTTCTCTGATAGATATTTAGGTAGCATATGTGCAATATGTTATATACCGTGTGATACATACCACAGATAATATACTATACTATGCATTATATAATTATACATTATCTATATCATGTAGATAGATGGAAAGAAAAGCTAATCTGATTATTTCCTTAAAGAAGGTTACGAACTGAAACAGTACTAGCAAAGAAAAGCAGTAGGAGAAAAAGATACTTCTATGTTCTCGATCAGATTTTTTAATGGCAGGCTCTCCAATTCAACATGTACAACGACAACAGAGAAGGAATTATTACTAGTAGCACTGGAATTCCTTATACAAAACAGATCACTCGCACGTGTATATACATACACACACTCTCAACAAAGCAGCCCTGATACAATACTGATTCATTGGTACTTATCATTCTGCGTGCAATCACGCCTTTCCAGTTACTCTGAAGTTCATGAATACTGCATAAGCGGGGCTGGAAGTGCATTCCTAGCATCCAAAGGTTTTAAAAAGGAAAGGCTGCGACCGCTTTTGAACCAAGCGTTAACAGCAGGCAGAATCTACCGCTGCTCTACAGAGACTGAGTAATCGTGCCCTGTGCAGGTGGAGCGTGGGAGGTGAAATCCAGAGTCAGTGAATGAGGTTGCTGGGCAAGACACACACACGCACACACACACACCCCACGCAGCAGCTGCTGCTGCTGTTCTTGTCAATAGCCCCAACATCTGAAGGAGCTTTCTTCAGAGGTGAGCTGGTTCGGCTGCACAAAGGTTTAAGGACATTTTTACTGACATTTTTGCTAATTATTTGGTGCATTATGCCTATCTCCTATTAAATAAAGGTAGCGATTCAGTTGACTTCAGCTGGAACAGGAGTGGACCCCTAGGGACTGCCACCTGCTCTTTCAAATCAATGGCTAAACTCGCGCTGGCTTCAATCATACTGGAACAAACAGACCTTTAAACCTTAGGCTCTCCCTCAAACAAAACTGGACTAAAATTGGCAGGTGTTTTGCACAGAAAGGCTCCTGCATGAACTTCCAAATGCTAAAAACAGCCCCAGGACACATACAGGTGCAGACTGGCACTGCCCATCTTCTTTTTCGTGTCTGTACTGAAACGCATCTTTCTTTGCACCTCTGAGGATCTGAGCCCTTGCTCATCATGCTCTTCCTGATCAGAACCAGGAACACAGGAATATATATATGTATATACATGTGTTTTTCTTTAAACATGAAACTAATAGTTCCAATGCTTGTTATTAGTTGGCATCCAGCCAACAGATAGAAATGTGACATGGTAACTTTGAATCTAGGTTTTGGCTGTACTGCTGAATATGTCTACCTGCATTTCAGGAACTGAAGACGGTCCTAGAACTGATGTCCCAAATGACAAAAGGAGAGTGGAGAAAGGTAGTAACACATTTCCAAATAACTAGTAAAAAGCAAATAAATAATAGTCCCTTCTGTTCTGCTTTCATTAATTGAACGGGAAATGACCATACAAAACATACAACCTTTTGGGCAGGGACCTGGATAACACAAAAATCAGCACAACCAGTGAACAAATCAACCTCAAACAACTCCCATTTGTGGAGCACATCAGGTTCTCCACCAAATTTGTTCACTAACACTAAAAAAAAAAAAGGGTTTAAGGAAGATGTGCTATTAATACCATGAGGGTTCCTGGGAAAGCTATACTTCAGGAAATATTTCAACTTCTTAAAGATTATCACACGAACACTGGTGAGCCATAAATGCTGATGGATGACTCAGGAAGAGGGGATTACACGTGCTGCTTACCACAACCAATGATGTAAGTCAGCCTATGGTTCCAAGAATATTAATGTGGAAACACTCTTCTGTTTCCCAAAAAAATTCCACTCCATTGTTCCTCTAATTATCTGTTTATTAAGTGCTATGTAAAAGAATTCTCAATAATTCATTCCTTGCTGCTGCTGAAATGCAATCCCTGAGATGCCCAAGTGTAGACCCTAACTTTTTATCACTAAGGTACGTACATGGGAGGTCACAGAAGCTGTAGACAAACCACTCAAGCATGCTGAGGCAACCAACCACAGGTAAGCAAAACAGGTTTGACTGATTCTTACAGTCTGAATGAAGCAGGTAGCTGGAAGAGGCTGTGATTTCAAGATCAATCAGCTCAGATACACACAACAACCTTTCATATATCTGTGATTTCAGGATCAATCAGCTCAGATACACACAACAACCTTTCATATATCTGTGGCATACTATTTTGACTTTGTAAATACATTCTTTGTGCTGATACACAACTTTTTGGTTATTACCATTTAATGTTTTATAAACCCCATGAGATACACAGCTTTGAAACAACAGTCTACACCAGCAACAATGCCTGAGTCTATCTCATCCTGGGTAAATGAGTTGGAGCTGCTCACAAAAAAGATTTGGAGATACCCCAGCTCAGCAACTGGACTGCAGAGGCAGATGACCACCTACAAATCAGAGGGGCAGGATGGGCTGGGATGCTGAAATGTCTCTCAATGCATATCAAGTGCTTGTGGGCCACAGATTCATTATGAAGGTGCTACTGTATTCTTTCCACCTAAAATATTTATATTTTAATCTAATAGGACATACAGGAATCTGGATAAAAAGCTGTGTAACAACTTAGTTGGCTATTTCACCAATATTATAAATTGCATTGTATTTACTGTTGAATTTATATTGCACTCTAAGCATTTGTTTTCCTTCAAACCCTAAATATATTGTCAGCCTTATTAGCCCAAGGCTAAACATTAAATCTTCATCATATTTCTCTCTTATGCTTTTTTCATACTCCGTGATAAGTCAGTTACATTAGTGGAAATCTCTATACCGACTCATGCTATTTCAGAGGTACTGATATAACTGAACCAGAATCTAAACTGAACTTCTTATTTATACGAACACTTCATATATTTTTAATGTTCATGGTCTAATTCATAAATCAGCCTTAGAGTCGTGTTTTCCTTTCTTTTCCTTTATGAAGATACAAGAATGGCACATTTGATGGGGGATTAAAAGAGAATTCCAAGATGAATTATTCAGGAGAGCAAACAATATTCTTCTTTAAAGAAAATGATAGCTTTTAGAAATACAGTGCAGTATGTACAGAGACTGCCTAAATACAGGAAAGCAAGAAAATAAGAATGAAATAAATTACTGGTTTTGAAACAAAAATGTTACTTCTGGTATGTAAATCACTGGCCTACATTTATTCAAGTGAAACATTAATTCAGAAATGTAGGGTGAAGTGCTGACCCTATTAGTGAGTGACAGAACAGTCACTGTTTTGAGGGGAATCCGGATTTCACCACATCAGCGTGAAATTTATAGTTCCTTCTAATCCATTTTAGGCATTAAGTTTAAATAAGTTTTGTTCCTTTTCTTTGCTCCTTTTTCACTTTTTGAAAACAAAAACAAAACAAAAAAAAAACCTGGGAAAACAAGAAGATAATCTGGCTACTCCAGTACTTGGCTTGATTTATCCTAAAACCTTTATTTGCTTTATACTTACAGAGTTCTTGTAAAAGAACAAACCCGCTTTACTCAACAGAGGAAATCTTTGCCACAGCTGTATGGGAAAAACCTGCCTTGAGAAGGACAGATTTCAGAGAAGGGGGCTGGTTTTAAAAAGCTGTCAGAATACTGTGAAATAAAAAGATGCTGCTCCATTTGCTGTGCGGAACATGAAAGGTAAATGACTGTGCTAGGCTCTGTGCTGCTGTGCCTGATCAGCTCCTTGTACATAATCTAGGTAGTCATAATTTGTAAAATAATAATTTAGGCTGACAAAACTGTGTATTAATATAAGTAATGTACTGTACCTAGGGATCCTTGCCAGCAGTTTCATTTTGCAGGAGGCTATAAAACTGAGATATCCTTACTCTTCGAGTCCTCAGTCAAAGGAGAAGTTGAAGAAGCAGAAGAAAATTCAGCCTGCTGTCACTCCTGGCATTCCAGTTCTGTATAGGAAAAGCACAACTCACCTGAGTATCTTTCAAGAACTAAATAAAAGGTTTCAAAGACTCACATTCAAAACTTACAGTCTTTCCCCCTCTATTTTGTATTAGGGTGCTAAGGGTATTTACAGAAGATATTTGCCAATATCTAAATGGGACTCCACAGGACAAGCCCAAGCATGGTGAACATGGTGAAGTAAAGGTCTTCATTTTCTATCTGTGTGACTGATCTAACAGGGACCGAGTGCTCACCTTGCTCTCCCTTCACCCATCCAGCACAAAGGAGCCTGGAAATGGGGGAGGGAAGTAAAAAGCTAGTTGTGACATTGGCAGAAGGAGGTAGCAAATGTCACCCAGTAGCTAATTACCTATTGGGGAAGAACAGGAATTGTTTATAAGAGGATTTCATTGACTTTATTGGCCTGCAGTGACTGCAGTTGGGGTGATGCTACTTAAGAATCACTGTCTGAATAAGGGCACAGTCTAGTTACATGCCTGGAACAAAACTAAATATATAACTGTCAGAACACACATTGGTTATCTGCCCACATTGCTATTTGATTATATCCTACAAAGTGTTCTCTCAGTGAAAAATTACATCACTAAGTTATCAATTCATGTGATTTTACCACAAATTTTGCACAATTTGGTGTTTTTCTGAAAGCATCATTTCCTAGAATTGGATGACTGTACAATTATTTCAAGCAAAAATTAAGTTTCTAGCCCAGTGGGTTGTATAGCAAGTCTTGAATTCATCACTTGATTACTCCCTAACATCTCAGAAATAGCAACAGAAAGAATTTCAAATATCCCCAGCTTTTGAGATGAAAAAAGAAAAAACCCTGTATTTTTCTGTGTCTGGATTTTTCAGTACTTCTGCTGCATCTACTGCCTGGGCTTTCCTATGGAACAAGAACATTAATCTAAGGGAAACCTTTGTCAGTCATCCCAAGAAAAAGTTTAGAGTTGGCTCTATTTGCAATCTGTATTTTGGGGGGTGGGGGGAAGCTGTGGCAGAACCTCCTCAGCAACAGGCAGAAACGGCTCTTACTGAACAGTGGATGAGGGACAATCACTTTACTGATGATGCAGACGCAGCAAGTCTTGACAAGCCCTTGTCATTGTCATGACGCTGGTGCCATCATATACACGGTGATGAGAGAAACACAGAGCAGCAGGCAACAACGAAAAGAATGTCATCTACCAAAAGAAAACTGTAACCGCAAGAAAACACAGACTAAAGCACCAGATTTTCATGGCTGACCCATTCATGCTTTCTGAAGGCGACTGGGGCTCCTGAGGATGCTGGGACATTTTGAATGAGTCAGAGAAGCTGTGAAAGTGACCACAAAAACATTTTTAGTACCTCTTGACTTTCATCAGTATCTGGATACACTTGCATTTTCCTCAGACACGGACAGATTACAAAGCACTGACAATGATAAGGTCAAGAGCACAGACATTGAATCGGCTGCAGTTACCATAGTAAGGTGCTTCACAGCTCACAGCTGGGGCTGGATCGGTGGCCCAGTATCACAGTAAAGCTGTCCTGAAAGTCTGGCTAAGCAGAGCTGTATATTCAACTACAACACTGGAAGCACAACTCGAGGACACCGCTAGCCTCTTAATGGATCACCCACAGCCTACACTGAAAGAAAGATGAGAACTAAGAAGCTCAAACAGAAACGTTATCGCTTCTTAAACAGGAAACGTAACATTGACGGCTGAGTGAGACTTCATCATCCTTTCTGACCATAGGTTTCATGCATAGCAAAAGAGTAGTTCAAGCTGACATGATAGCACTACACTCACACACTTGAAAATCTTGCTTTCCTCCTTCTGATCCTCAGCTAAATCATCCTCACTAAAAATTCCTCACAAATTTCTGCCCGTAATTAAAATGAAAAACACGAAACTTCATTTGAAGTCTATGTCAAATCCCAGTACTATGGAAACCAGGATTTTTAGCAAAAATACAACAGGAGCCAGGGTCTCACAGTAATAAATACGTAGGGCAATGTAAATACTTAGCAGAACTGGGGCCCAAGCCTACAACATTCACTGAGTAGCTTTTCCCAAAAGAAGGGCTCCCCAGAACTGAATTAAACCACAAAACTGTAGTAATGGTAGTGACAAGGATTAGTATTTGGGAAATCAGGACGTTTTCCCCTTGGATTCAGCAAAGCCCTTAAATATATACTGAATTATAAATAAGTGAGTAATTCCATCCCTAAGTGACAAGCTGCTTAAATACAACTGGAATGCCTAACAAGATGCCATTACTCACATACTTAATGATAAGCATGTGCTTATTATTTAGCTTTTTATGTTGCCATGCCTAAAGAGAAGCATACAACTAATTAATGTACAATTATGAAATGAGTCCACACCCCCAGAGCTTATTGCATAAAAGAGAATACAGAGAAGAGAGAGAAAAGCAGCAGAGGGACGTCTGTGAAACTAAATATAATTTGAGTCTGCCTTATTCTTATCTTACAGGTGATCAGGTTGAATGATGACAGATTCAGCCTCACTTCACACTACTTTGCAAGAGGAGAAACAGTCCACTTCTTTGGCAGAATCTTCCCTTTTTTCCCCTGCTTACTTTGACATTTGATCTGCTCAAGATATCCAGAGTGCTCTTCACCGATCCATTTAGTTAATTAGCTACATGCCGTTCTTCAAATTCTGTAGACTAAACGGCAGACCTGGTAAGCAAAAGGCATCTTGGCATGTCCAGAATGCACTCCAATATAATTTAAGCAGATCTAGCAAATCAAACTACCAAGATTCTCATGTTATACTCCCAATTTATTTTCATATCAGTAAGTGCTTGTGCAATTTGAATTAATATTTTCTGCATTGCCCCAGCAAAGACAGATTTCATGCACAGGAAATGAGATACAACATTTGTGGTTTTCTCCACACTCATCTAAGAATAATTCAGATGCAGTTTACACTAATAGGGAAATTTTACAGTCATATACATTGAAACTCCATTTTCAACCAATACTTGGAAGGTAAGAATTAATGTTTTCAAGTTTTCTTCTGTGAAAAAACATGATGCAAAGAAAGATGCACCAGGGTATTTTCTTCTAACTACAGATTCCACAGATTTCTTCTAACTCTGTGATTCCACAGAGATTTTGATAGCCGATCTCTGCAGCCTCTGCCATGGACTTTGGGATCCCTGCTTTAGAAACACATTCTTCTATAAAAGGGAATAAAACATGCCAGCCTTGGCACATACTGTCTGCAGCAGCAAAGTCAAAAAGGAAAAAAAAAATCATAAAGTTATATTAAATGACATACACTACACTCCATGAGATATTATATTTTAATTGAATAACTTCAGCAAGACCGTTATTGCTGCACTTCTTGCCTAAGAAGAGCTCCTTGTGATTTCAAGAGGACTATAGCATAAATTAGAGTTGCAAGAGGTTTTTGCATGTTTTCATCCTGAAGTTGGTGACCCTCTACCTACTAAAAAAAGTACACAAATAAAAAACTTTCATTTTAATGTTGCAATTACTGGCAACATGGTACTACCTGCATATAAATCTAAGCCAATCTATATGAACACGTTGTTAGACTACGGGCAAAGTACTCAGCCCTGAAGTCTAATCTTCCAATCAGTCCTCACTTAGTGTTTCACTTGATGTCAATGCCAAGCAGTTTCAAAATATATTCTTTATTGCTGTCCAAGCCACCTTTTTCCTTGAGGGGATGAAACAATAGCATGTAAAGTAGTCAGTATTTTTGCACATATAACATTTTGCATAGTCCAAAATTTGCACATTCCTCATTCCTTTATTCTCTTAAGAGACTCCCTGACTTAGTAACTACAAAGCTCTTTACAGAACTGCTTTTAAGATTATTTATATAGAAACTGCAAGGCACTCTTCTCTAATGCTACATCTTAAATCTTTGCTTGCCACTGGGTTTCCTCTGTTTTGAGGTGACTTTACAATTACTGAATCTCCTTTTTTTCCATTCTTACTCTATTTATCTCTTCTTGTTGTCCCCTGTACCTTATTCTTAGCCTTTTAAGCTTGTCAACATTCTCCCGGAGAATTCAAAACAAAGAATTAGTTTATCTTGTGAAGAAAGCAGTCATGAGCAAAGATGTGCTATAGGGAACTTGGTCTAGGCATCTGCTAGTTTGGTAGCCTCCTAAGACTTTCCATGGAAAAGCCCACTTTTTTTTCCTCTTTTCTGCATGCCTGTGATGTAAAAGGATGATGTGGAATGCTTGACAGTGCTCTTACAGTAACAGCTCGTCAAACTTTTCATGAGTTAACTACATTACATTTTTCTCAAATCAAATTGACATTCTACAGAAATTCAATTGCATCATCCTAACCTTTTTGCTTATCACTGCACAGGTGTTGGGATTTTTTTCTTCTTGTATGGAATACAGACCTGGATCTTAAATCTAAATGTAGTAGTTTCAGTTTTTTAATCCTTTGAATTTTCTTTCCAGAAAGAGATCTTCTGGATCTGAATCTCACTTCGTGTGCAAGAAACAACTTCTTTAGTAGTTTCTCTGTTCTGTGCGTTTTTGCAATCAGGTCTTGAATTCCATACCACTTCACTTTTGGAAGGTTTGGCAAGACCCTCTGGTTTAAAACATGTGCTGTTCTGTTGATTTCATCTGGCTGTTTATACATGCCAAGGAGAAGTTCTTTTCACTGCACAAAGGAAGCTGCAGCACTGATTTTTTGCAATTTCCAATGCCAATTATATTGTCTGCACTACTGAGTTTGGATCCCAGACAAATGCTTGCAGTCAGCTTGCTTAATGCTGCATCCTTAGGTACATGAGGTCTGTGAGCTGTGGTTAACCATGACACCCTTGCTAAAATATAACTTTCCTCAGTCCCATTTAACTGTGGCAGGATATATAAAGCAAAATGTTAGGTTCTGCATTTTACATCGCTCCTCTCAAACCAACAAAACACAAAATTATCTAAAATAAGTTATATATTTGATAGGGAAAAGTGCTACTGATTTTTGCACAAGCACATGGTTGACTTGAAAAATATATGCGGTCTTTTTCACTATCACTAACTAATGAATTATTTTTCCACTGAAAAGCAAACTGTTCCTTTAAAGGCTGTGAACTCATGGTCTTGTCCTAAGACTTCCGTGCAGCAAGTCTTCTCATTCGGTACTTCAGAGGTGAAGCAGATTTCAGGCAGATGATCAGATGGTCCTTGGGACCATGTGATGACAAGCACCGCAAAATGCATGTGTTCCCATTTGGCCAGGGTACAGACTAGCATGAAGCCCACGGAGCCTGACAAACAAGGCTTAGGCACAAAGGTTTGCCTGCTCAGAGAGAAGTCCTGATTTTGTGGCCATACTGAATTGAGGCCATTACCCCACCATGGGCCCAGTTATAGCCGCAGTTGGGCTTGTACAGTATAGTCTGCTAGTACAGTGTAGTCTGTTGTGGAGTCGGCAATGATTCTATGAACTATCTGGATATATGTGAGGCTGCCCTCTGCCTCCCCTGCCATGCGAGGGGTCTGCCGGTTTCCGAACTCGGCTCCGCTCTCCTTTCCCAGTGTGGGCTAGGCCTGCATGGTGTGGGGTAGCAGTGCCCGATGGGCAGGTGGGCACACGACGGTTGCTGCCGTGGGTGCCCCTACCCTAGGTGCCTGCGCTCTTCCCTGCGCCTCTGCGATGCTCCATCACTGCCATTTCCTCTCAGGCGCCGAGCCGCTGCACCGCCGCCGAGATACACCTCTCCCTCCATTTTCACACTCCACCCACTTTTTGCTTTCTTTCTCCATCTCTGCCACCGTCTCTCTCTCCTTCTGGACTTGTCTTTATTTGGCACTCCCGGAAGCCGCCGGGCATTTCTCTCCCTGCCTGCCCGGGCAGCTGATGTGACTGACTGACACCGGCTCCCGCTGAGGAGGAGGAGGAGAAGGAGGAGGAGGAGGGAGAGCGGCGGCAAGGCAAGGCGAGGCGAGGCGAGGGAGGGGGAGCGAGTGACCGGCCACGGATTTTCATTGCAGAGAGAGGGGGGAAAAAAAGGCTACACGGGTCATCAAAACAGGTAACTCAAGAGCAGGCAGCGGCGGGAGGGGCGGGATGCAGGGAGCGGCCTGACAGCACCCCCCCCCCCGCCCTCTCTCTCCCCCTCTCCCCCTCTCCCCCTCTCCCCCTCTCCCCCTCTCCCCCTCTCCCCCCTCTCCCCCTCTCTCCCCTCTCTCCCCTCTCTCCCCGGCCCCGGGCAGGCTGGGGCGGGCCCGGTGCGGCTGGGGCCGTGGGTGCGCTCCCACCGCCGGTGGCGCGGAGGGGCCCGGCCGCGGAAGCGGACATGTTGGGGAGGGGGTAATGATCAAGAGTCATCTTCGGGCTCGGGCCGGGGACTGTAGGGCGGCGGCGTAATTCGTTGAGTGGACAGTGCCCTGGGCGCTATCTAGGTCAGGGCCCCGCGGGCGCGGTCGTGCTGATGGGCCGGACCCCGGCCTACCCCTCAACTCCCCCCCGACACCTGCGCCGGGTTGCGCACCGCAAGACTCGCCTCTGCTCTCCACCGGTGATAACTGCAAAGAGCCGGGGCGGGGGAAAGTAATGGGGTAAACCCAAGTTAAATACCACACCAGATGTGGGATCCCCTCTAGGGCTGAACCCGGATCTCCCCCGCCAAGCCCGCGGTCAGCGCCGGCGGCAGCCGTGACTGAGTCCCGGGTGGTGCTTTCGGCTGTGCCCCAGCCCCCACTCCGGATCCCGGTAACCGAGCTTTCCCATGGGTTATTAAAAATGCCCTCTGCTTGTTTATGCAGACCTGACTCTGTCAAGCGATGTCAGTCTTGAACTCTCTTAAATCAGCGTTAAGATGATCTAATTTTGAGGGAGGCAGCTGTAGCGCTGGTGGGTAGCTGGGCTCTTGAGTCCTTGGTTCCTCCTGCGCTTGGAGCCAGAGGTATGTATGTGGTGGGTGGGGGTGACTGAATAGCCTCCGGGTTTAGCCCAGAGAAAAGGGTTAAACAGCATCCTAGGGTGGGAGATCTGAAGATGGAATATATACCTTTATATAAAAATACATTAAGGGGTTCTGCAAATAGAAGACGATGTTCAGAGGGGGCAGGAGGAAGGCAGAAATGAACTGTGGAGATGCTGCATTTTGCGATAACTTGACATCTGAAATACGTACTCCCCAGAGATGCAGCTGGCACAAAGCCAGGGAGAACTTGTCATGACCCCACCTAGAAATGTGAAATCTGCCCTTTGCTTTGAGGATTGTTATAGATCTGTATCTGAGCATTACGGGATCAACACTGAGGATTTTTATCAAGTAAAATTCAGATTTCGTAACGCGTAGGTGCAGCCTTAAAAACAAAGACCATCTGGGGACGAAAGCTTTCTTTACATGTGTTACCTAAATGTGGTTGTTTTCCAGTGATGGAAAATGTTTTCAGAAGGAACCCTACACAGACTCCAGTTCACCAGGGAATACTTGGAAGGAGTTTGTTTAGCAGGGAAACTGGGTGGGACTACTCCTGCAAATTGCTATTAACATATTTCTAAACCAGGCAAAAGTGGCAATGGCTCATTGTTCTGAAAACTGTAGCCTGAAAACTAGTCCTACTTCAGAAACTTCAAAAATTATTTAGAATGGCAAATCAGTAGATAGAATGAGCAGAAACTCAATACAGTACTCTCAAAACTGTCCTTTTAAGACATTACTGTGAGTTAAATGTCCCAATTTTATTAAAATTTTATCATAGCATTTCCTTTTAATTACTTATTACACAAATTATAATGAACTTTTTCTGATTCTAGGTATTTTTAACACAAGGATTTCATAGCACTAACTAAATTTTGGGCAAGTTTGCGCCAGAACAAAGACAGGCCACCTTCTGTAGCAGAGCCAGGCACACGCAGCAATATGGCCCTCTTAGGTCTTGGGCAGAACAAAAAGTGCGTATTTTTATGATTCGTTTCTGTCTTCCCCCTTAAACAAATGCTGCTTAAATGTGGAAGGTGGACAGGCAGAACTCCAAATGTAATGAATAAAATATGTTCTCTCAATTAAATAAAAATGAAGAGGGTGTGCATTATTTACAATTACAATAGAACCGACCTTTGACGTGTTTTCATTATTCTTTGTCAGCTGTGGCACTCACTTTAGTGGAGAATAATGCTCCTTGAAACACTATAAGGAGCAAAGGTACTAAGATTACATGTATTAACCCCTACCCATTAGATTTTCAAATCCAAATGTATAATTTTTATCAACCATTTAAGATACACTGGGGATGCTAAGTTGAGGGGGGAAGTTAAAATTCCTCCCGGAGCAAAATTCAGGGGAGTATGTATTAGCAGGTTTTGGGAAAATAGTGGAGTGCATCACAGAGGGCTGGAAACCATATGGATTGTATTCAGCTCCCAGCCTTGATACTGACTTGCAAGATTACCAGGAGCAAGTCAGATAATTTTTCCATGTTTCAGTCTGTGGCTTGTCAGTGACAATAAGGTTGCAAGAGGTTTGAACTCTAGTGAGAAAAATGATGAATAGCCAGGCATGTTAAAGAAATAATATTCTTTGTGGGTCTGCATGAGTTTTAACATCAAGTTCAACAGCACCAAACTCAATAGTTGCAGTTGCTGCCTAGTGGAACACCTGACCATGAAAGAGAACATTCTTTAAGTATCAACCTTATTGAGGCAAAACCAAAGAAACACCTACAATAAATCAGGTATAAATTATTGCAGCTATTCAGACAGCTGTTTCATTAAGAACTAGTTAAAAGGTTTTACTTGATTAAGCACCCCTAATATATATAAATTATCCTGATTCCTTTCTCTAAAGTTTTATGTGCATCTTTAGCAATAGGGTAAGCTATTGGGAACTTGTAATTTTCCTGAGGCACAGAGTCAGCTTCGGTTGCTCACATATTTTTGAAAAATGACTAATTTTGGAAAATATGGTTTTCTGACTCTTCAAATAAGAAATGCTTTGAACTCTAAAAGCTCAGCTATTCTTTGAGAATGTCACTGCCCAAACTATACCAGAATATGAACACCTTTACTAAGCACTGTATGTTGAAATTACAAAAGTCCACCTAAACAGAGCTGCAGCTATGGCAGAGATTCTGCTGATTCAGCTAGTTCAGCCAAGGTTTGGGGGTTTCTTAAACCTCGGTGATCTTTGTCACCATGTTAGCAAGACTCTAGGGCACAGACATGGCCTTAGTCCATAGACAGACTGGCTGCTGTTGTCTTCGTTTCACCTGTGTATGTAAGGTATTCTGACTATGTCAAATTTCAGGGACTTTCTGTTGCCAAAAAAAGGTCCCATTGAGACTGCTTCCCTGAGTATACGCTAATGGAAATTGCTGTGTCTGACCCACAATTTTTCAGAGAGTAACAAGCTGAAGAAATTGCTTGTAAATTCAAGATATTGGTGATATGCTGGGAATCAAAGGCTTAATCCATCTGTAGCATATACATAAAAAACCCCAGGTAGATGCTCAAGTACATAATTGAATAGTGTTATATTTTTTCCAAGGAGACATGTTCAGATCCTATGCATTAAAGTTCTGTTTTGTCTTAGTTTAAATGCTTAATTAATTGCTTTCTGGAAGGAATGCAAAGAATTATTTACATTTCCATGTGTGATCCGTCATTGTTTACAGAGCAGGGACATCAGACTAATACACCTGACCACTCTGGGTCCTCTAAGGCAACCGTCATAGAAAAGGCTAACTTCACAAGCTTCTATAAGATGGGTCCAGTTCGGTCTTTTTGGGCTTCACAATACCTCACACTGAAACGGAGGAGGGAGGGATAGATAGCCGAATGCCTCAGATCTTGTAAGCAAGCAAGGTTGCATGGCTTATCATTAAAACTCATGACTTCTAGTAACCAGGTTAGAGTGGGAAACAGAAAGGTGTTTTTAGCAGCCAGTGGCCCATTTCACCCTGAATCAGAAGCAAAGGCACAGCCCACGGCAATGGCAGCAGTACTGCAGAATCAGTCAGGTGAATTTTAGAATGGCAGGTGGCTCAAGGCCTTGAGTTTCTGTGATCAATAAAGATCACAAATGAGCCACAGAGACAAGGCAGTACTCAAATGGCAAAACATTTGCTTCAGCCTTCCTGGCTGCCGCCATGCTGGAAAGAAGGGCCACAGGCCGCAGGCTGAGTGGCACAGCCACAGTGAGCCTGAGTCCGTCAGACACAGGGTGCTGAGATCATAATTCTGGTAAGAGCAAGAATGCTACATCTAACTTGGCTGAAATCAAGCCCGGCTATTCAAGTTTCAGCATAATCTAGATATGCATGGGAACTACGGTGTGGAAGTAGTGTGAAAGGCCACCCTCAGCAAACAAAACCATCACTAACCTTGGTACTGTATAACTCCCATCTTTTCTGAAGAAGTCATTTCATAGTTTGTGTTTCTAGAGCTTGTGAAGCTATTCGTTCAGTTTTAGCCTTCTCCCTTTGCTTTTCTCCTTTTATATCCCAGAGGAATGACACATTCCAGAAGAATTTGTACTTTATAGAGTTTACGCTTTCGGACATCGCAAATTCAATTTGGCTGGAACTGTTGCGTAAAGAATCTTACTGTTCAGTTATTATGAACCCAACTGAAGCACGTGAATAAAATCAATGCCTACATGCAGTATTTTCTCTGTTCAGCAAGGCAGCCTGCTTACATACAGTAATTGGACTTGTGACAGGTAATTAAATGGCTTGTAAGGCCTTTAGGATGCTTGATTACATGCAAAGCACCACGTTAATACATAGTAAATGAGGTGGCTAAGAACATTGTGTTTCTGTTGATTGGAGAGATACTAAAACTCTTACACTTCATTGGAGGGAGAGAAGAAAATAAAACCAAGACAAAAGACTATGAGCGATGGTGACATAAAAAGGGAGAATAAAAAAAAGATGAAAATGTACTTAGAAACTGGGTTGCCGTGGTTATTTTAAGTCAATCATGCTTACACAGGCTGTCAAGTCTTGACTGCTTCAGTATATCATTAAATAATGAACTTGTTCTTTATGATCACAAAATTGATAAGACAGGCAAAATTATGCAGCGACGGATAGGAGCTCTTCACAGAACTTACATATAATTAGAAAGTGAACTGATATTCCAGGAGACACTAAGCACATACATGAACACATGACATATTTTAAAGAACACAAATTATCAGAAGCCTAACCACAGTCCATGCTATTATTACATTGACTGGTAAACATGCAGCTTGACTTGTGCAGTTGCTCACCCATAATTATGGGACTAAACTGGGATGTGATAAGAAATCTAAAATGTGTCAACAGTTTTAGGGGTTCTTGTTCAAAATAGGGGTTGTTTTACAAGCAGTTTTGTAATATTTTTTAAATAGTGGGATAGAAAAATGCTTTTCCTGCATGTTTTTGTAGACAGCAGCCTGGTTGCTGGGAGAGGGAGAGAAACAGAGAGGGACCCAGAATGCCGGAACTGTCCTTTGTGGTACCAACAGCATAATGCCAGACAAAGGAAAAAACTTAGGTTAAATGGAAGAGATACAGCATGAACCTACTTCCTCTTCTCCACAAAATCTTCTTTGCATATAAAAAATAACCCTTTACAAACACAGAGGATAGGCCAAAGAGAGAAGTTCACATAGTAATTTAGTCCTCTTACATGCAACAGAGGATTCATTTGTAGCATATTGGTGGTTTTAACACACACATTGACTTACAGACAGAAATATTTTACAGACAGAAATATTTTATGAGTGTACTGGAGCCAGCCAAGACTTCCATTTTCTGCTATTTCAGGTATAACACTTGTCCATTTTTACAGCAGCAACAACAACAACCTTGTCAAAATTCTAATACTGTTAGATATACAAGACTGTACCTTCCACTGGGATTAAAAAACAAAAAAAAATCTATATACTTAAAAGAGCACTGCTTCCAAAGGAGCTTGTAGCAGATCCAGGGGCAAAACAAGAAAAAAAAAGGTCACCAAAGTCTCTGATTTGAACCCTGAATCGTTTTCCTCACACAGGGCTTTACTGAGAGGTCTTCTGGTTTAATCCAACTTGACATCAGTTTGACAAGCCTCTGTTTACATTCCTCCCATACAGCTAATGGGAAACAAACCACAAACCATACAAGGTAATGTTTCTGTCTGTCTACCAACACATGCTTTCCTCTAACCAATGCTCCCTTGCTTTGCATTCTCCACCCAAAATCTTTTATGGTAGTAACCCAAATAGCTTCAAGGGCTCCTTCTTAGCTGCTCAGCCAGTACCAAGCTGCTTCTGAGCTCTGCCTGGGAAAGAGCAACCCCGGAGGCCCCAAGCCGGTTGGTTTTCATTGTCTTGACCAGAATGGGCTGCAGCAGGAATTTGGGTCCAATGCCAAAAGTGGCAAAAACACTGCCCACTCAACACAGCTTGGAGTTGGTACATAAGTTTGAATGGTGGTATAGGAAACAGGCTCAAGGGACTGATTGGTGGTTGGGTTTTTTTTCAGAAAGGAAGTGTCATAAAATGCTTCTATAATTCGGGGGGGGGACACTTTCAGGAACATGTATGCATTTCCCCTCCTTTGATATATATTGATATGTATTGTAAAGAAGAACTCTTAGAGGGTACAGTACTTCAGATCTACAAAATGTTCGTAACTGGCTCTCTGATAGCACCAGCTGGCTAATGTGGGGTTTCATATATTTTATTTTGTATCTCAGTGGCAATTTATTAAAAGACTAGAGAGAAAGCACATGTGCAGTCTTGCTTTCAATAAGATTATGATTTTCCAAGCAGTGTTGGAATGCTAGATACAATTAAAATGCCACATTGCTGCCTCTATTCTGTTTTAGGCAACTGTTTTTTTGGCATAGAGAGGAAAAGCAAAATCTGACCTGTAGCATCTCAGATGATGAGCATGAGTGAAACATGTTTTTATTTTTCTGATGTTAAATGGATTTGGAAGGACTGGTACTTGGGGGAGGAGGGGAACCCCAAATAAATTAACAAGATGCTTCTTTTTCTTCTGAATTAATAGAGTGCTAGAAAGTAAAACAAACTTTATACTTTATCTCACTGACATTTCTCAGAATACTATCATACTTTACAGAGTAGCACCATTCCTGTGTTCAAAAGTGCCACTTTTAGATGCCTGATAAGTCATCATATGGTTATTTTTCCCCCTTATGCTACTCTACTGCTTTTCCCTGTGGGCTCATTACATTTTGTTTCTTCTTGTGATAGAGCAATATGGTCTTCTGTTGTAAGTCACATACAGTGATAACAGGAATAGTACCTGTGTGTTTTGGCTTCCAGTTTGACTATTTGGGATGGGTATGTCAAGGAATTTTTCTCTACAGACAGTTTTTTTCCCCTCAATAATAGATAAGTGGAGCTTTCAGGCAGCTGTCAAATTGAGGAGAAAAGCAGTGATATTCTTCCAAGGCCAGCTTATAAAAAGAGATCTGCTTTTTGGTCCTCAGGATGCTTTGTTCTACCTGGTTTTGGCTTCACTTCTTTTTGGGAAAAAGTGACAGATGGTCATATTACCACATGCCTTTAGCATTCCCCAAAAAAGATAACACTAACAGTAAACAGGGCAGATCTCTGGATCCTCCCTCTTAATTTTTTGTGCACAAGAGACAGTTAACAATGTCTACATTTAAATGATTGTCAGTAGGTGGGGGTTAACACATTTCCTGGCTCTTACTTGACCTTACAAAGGACAGTGTACTTCCCCACCAAAGAGAGCAACTGGGTACAGGATTACAGAGGAGTTGAAGCACTGTTGGTTTTAACTCCTTGTAGGCGACCAGCATCAACTCCAGAAAAAGATTTATGATTAACCCTGATAATCCACTTCAAGATCAAAGCATTCATTAAAATTCTAGTAGAGATGAGATAGAGAATCTGTCTTGATGTAAAAATGTGCTGTATAGGAGTACAAGCATCCCATAGACATATTTACATCCTCTTCTCATTAACGTGCAAAGATTGTATTTGGCACAGTAAGTAGGCCAGTCATTTTTTATTTATAATATAAGCTGTGATGCTGTATTGCACAGACAGTAAGATCACAGAGTCAAGCTGTACCGCTTGTGTTCTGACTCCTTTTGAGCTGTGGCTTTGTGGTGTTGATCTGACCACGCAGGGGTGCAGTGTGGAATGTTAAGTAATCAGATGAGCAGCTGACTGTAGGCCAAGAAAATGCTGAAGGTGGTCATAATATGAGCCAAATACATGAATCCTTAAATATAGGCAAAGGTGTCAATGCTCAGACTGAGAATGCATGAAGAGCTACTGTCATGCTCAGTAGGGTCTTCAGAACAGTAACATTAATTCCAGTCTTGCTTGTAAGATAGAGACCTAGTCATCTGATGGTAAAACGAAGTGTAAATATAAGATTTTTATATGTGCAGTTGATTTACTCTTGTAGTATTATATAAAATAATGGCAAAAGTATACTTGGACATTATTCATACATGAGAGAGATAGCTGTGTGTATACTTACGTGCACGCATGTATGTAAGGTAGGTACAAACACCATGTAGTCATGAATATATAAGTACACAGATAAAGAGGTAGGTTCAGTGTAAACATAATGGTTGAGGAGTTATTAAGTGTAAACTTCCTTACAAAAGCAATGAAAACCCAAGATTCCCAATTTTATTGTAAAAATGGTTACTACTATGACAGTATATTAGGCTGTGGTTGCTTTGCTGGTGATACCCACTTTTGGTAGGACAGCACTGTAGCTCTCCAGCTAATGGAAATAGAAGAAAGCTGTGAAGAATATAGTGAGCAAAAGACTATGTCACAGTTGGAAAGTAAATAAAAAAGTCCACAGGGTTATTGAGTCAGGTTACTCCCTTGAGCTTCTGACAGCATAATCTCTATTCTTTGCGTCTTACAGAGAGGGCAGTTGTCTGATGCACCTCTGTTCATTTGAGAGATTCCTCAGACCTCCAAGTGTCCTCAGTCAAATACCTTGGGTTTGTAGTCAAACAATTGGGTCTTTCCACAGGCAAAATCAGGCTGAAGAGGCCAAAAGTAACACGTCCTCCAAATAAATTTTAAGGCAGATGGAAAAATCAAAACAAACCAAAAAACTACCAGACTGTATCCTTCAAATACAGACAAACAGGAACTAGGCTGGAAATATACTTTAAAATACTGATGACATGAGTTGACTGTTAGTATGCTATGTTAGACCAGCCTCACTTTAGACTGGTTTAAAATGTAACTTTTAAAACAGACACCATGACACCATTTTAGGCTTTTATGTATCAGGGTAAAATGTGAAAAGAAAATACCCGTAATATTTCTGAGGATTAGCAATGCGCTGTTTTAAGAAGAGGTTTAAATATTCTCACAGAAGTTTGAACATTTCAGAAGCTCTCCTGATACCTTAATCTCATTCCTACCAAGATAATTATAACCTTACAAAAGAGTAAGGTCTGGGTGGGTTGGTTTTTTTAATTAATTGATTTTTTCAAACAGAATAGCGTGCATTTTCAATATAATCAAAGAGAGCCCCTTTGAATTTTGACAGTGTTTATATGCACACTATCTTACGTCATCCTCTTTTGGGGGTTTGCTTTTTTATTTAATGTAAATAGGAAAAACCCATAAACTCCAGAGAAAACTTTCTCATGAGAATGGTTCTCCCAAGGGTTTCTCACTGTAAAATCTTCTGTTTCACTTTTGGGTCAAACACAAAACCTTGTTATATTTATAGGATAAAGTCTGATGGTCCCACCTTGTTTGACAAGCAACATGACTAAGCACAAGAGCTCTGCATGTGTTTTCACCACCCCAGTAGCTAATCTTTTCTTGTACTTAAATTTTAAAAATAAAAATGCTATTATTATTTTTATTCATAGGAATTTTTGACACTAATTTGTAACCAGAACCCTTCTTTTTATGTTCCTTTACTTTTAAATTACAAGATTCAGGTGGTCTCCCCTGGGTATGGGGACACTGAAGCAACATTGTTTTGGTTGCTGGTGTTGCATAGTATTTCAGTTTGTTGGACTCTACTGTCTCCCAAATAGTAGCGCTTTTAGCAGGCTGTTCATTAGGAACTAATACATTCACACATATGTTATGGGCATGGCTAACCTTTCTAGTCTACAAGCCATACAACAGCTTGTGGCTGTTGTGGCAGAGCACCACAGGGTAGGGACCCCAGAGAGTTAGTGAGTCCCTGCTTCCCCCAGCTGGGGATACGAGCTGCACCCATCACCCCTTCTTCTGCACGCCCCCCGTGCTGGGCACTGCTAGTGCGGGAGCTGGAACTGTTTTCAAGGATCATGTTAACCAAAAGCTACATGTCACCCCTCCACACACCCCTCCCCTCCTTACTGTATGTCACTTAGCAGAATAAAACACTCAGTGAGCGTTCCTCACTTAAGTGAGGAACATGTACATTAAACGTGTTCCATTAAAAGATAGAGGATTTAAACATAGCTTTGTCTTTGCTTATATAATCGTTGCTGAGCCTGCGGTGTACATCGCACTGCGCTGCCTGAGACACTGGCCAGTATTCAGAACTGTCGATGCCTACACTTCCTCACGTGTAAACAAGCAGATAATCACACTGCAGAGAAAGTTGTTAAAAATTTAACCTAACTTTTTACTTAATTTTAAACCACAAGCACTGATGTAGTACTGCACAAAGAGCCCCCTGGATTTTCATTTTTATTTTCTTTCCAAAGGTTAATTAGTACTTGAATTTAAAAAAATTATGAAACACTGATTCACATCAGGTATTTTCGTAACAAAACGATTAAGCGATGGGAAGTCATATCAGAAGAATAAACTGAAGACCCTCTTGACTTCTTGTATAGTCTTCAATAAAGTGGCTGAGTCTTACTACAAACCATAAAAGAGCGAGGCAAATTTCAGAATGCACCTTTTAAAAAATCCAGAGATACACTTCTAAAGTCAGGCTTTCATCAGTCAAATATTAATTGGGTCTGTAGTTTTGCCTCTGTAAATGGCTGATGCAAATTATTGTAGGCATAAGATTTTACCAATTGTATTTACAAATATTTCCATCATCTCTGTATCTGAGCATGCACACCTATTTGTCATAAATTGTCCACATACAGACTGTCCGAAGCTGCGCTAGCAGTGGTTTGAATCTGCTGTGAGCAATGAAGAGACAGGGCTGAGTCCTGATCAGATTCCTTGTTGGCAAAGCAGCAAGTTACCGTATGTCAGCTGCTTCGCTGCAACTGTTTATATATGCCAGAAAGACAATACTTAAAAAATACAAGTTTTACCATAAAAGCTGAGGAAACATAAAGCCATGGGATGAACAGAACTGTACCAAGAAGTAGAGCATTGGTTTTACTCAGAGGGGTCTAACACTGTTTCTGTCCTTGATTTTTTTTTTTTTTTCAGAATGGCAGAGAGTCATGGTTTGATGGAGAGACTGGAGAAAGCAGTGACTCGACTTGAGTCACTATTTTCAGATTCACACAGATCTGCTGGAATGGAGTGTGATGCCATCAATGGAGTCAATGGAAGTAAGTTTGCTTTTTAAAGTATCCCCTGTAAACTAAAAAATTGCAAGTAGTGCATGTGTTTTCTAAGAGGGAGTGCAATTCCACCCCTTAGGAATTCTGAATCAAAATAAAGCGGTATTTTTAAAAATTCATTTAGAAGTGTCGTGTGACAAGGTGAGTTGTGTGCATCATTCTAACATAACACCGCCTAGAAAATTTGACATTTGACTAGTCTCTTAAACACTCTGTCCATATTTCAAGCTTTATCTCTCTTTTCCTTTTAGCATTTATATCATTGTAGATAACTCATCAGATGAAAATGTCTTCTCAAGCCCAATTAGCAGAAGAAATGAGACATCCCCAAAATCTACAGCATAAATATTCTTGAAGAAGTCAGAAATGTAAATGTTCATTTGCCATATTTCTGAGTTTCTCAGAGAGGACTTACTTAGAGAATCACAGAATCATGGACTGGTTTGGGTTGGAAGGGACCTTAAAGATCATCTAGTTCCTACCCTCTGCCATGGGTTGGATGCCATCTAGTTCCACCCTCCACTAGACCAAGCTGCCCAAAGCCTCATCCAGCCTGGCCTTGGACACTGCCAGGAAGGGGGCAGCCACAGCTTCTCTGGGCAGCCTGTGCCAGGGCCTCACTGCCCTCACAGGGAAGAATTGCTTCCTAATATCTAATATAAAACCTACCCTCCTTCAGCTTAAGGCCATTAGCCCTTGTCCTGTCACTCCATGCTTGGAAACAGTCCCTCTCCAGCTTTCCTATAAGCCTCTTTAGGTACTGAAAGGCTGCTCTTAAGGTCTCCCTTGGAGCCTTCTCCAGGCTGAACAAGCCCCGCCTCTCTCAGCCTGTCCTTCATGGTCCTCCTCTAGGCTCACTCTAACAGCTCGATATCTTTCTTGTACTTGGGACCCTAGAGCAGTATGCAGTGCTTCACAAAGGTTCTCATCAGAGCAGAGGGCCAGAATCACCTCCCTTGACTGGGTGGTCACACTGTTTTTGAATCAGCCCAGGATACAGCTAGCTTTTTGGGCTACAAACGTTCATTGCTGACTCATGTTGAGCTTTACATCAATCATCACCCCCAAGTCCTTCTCAGGGCTGCTCTCAATTCATTCTCTGTCCAGCCTGTAGTTGTGCTTGGGATTTCCCTGACCCATGTGCAGGACCTTGCAGTTGGCCTTGTTGAACTTCATGAGGTTCACATGGGCCTACCATTACTTAAGCTTAATTTACTTGTTTAATATCCTTAATCAAATATGATTTCTTTCATAAGCATTTGCTCACTAAGGGCTGCCACACATTTATGGCCTCACGTTTGAGCTCTCCCTTCTCACAATGGATCTCCAAAGCAGTACATTGGAGAATAAACCAAGAAAGTCATCTTCATTTATTCACATCATATCACCAAATCATATTTTTTTACTCTTTTTTTTGTTGTTGTTGTTATTCCTGAAATTTACAGGGTGAATAACCTTATAAACACACTAGTTCTAATATTGATTGAATAGAGGTGTCCTTTCCTTTCTCCAGAGCTTGTTTTTTCACCGAGAAGACTGACAAATATCCCTTTACTATCTTCATGTCCTTTGCTTTCTGTATTCTCTGGCCCTTTCCTGCATTCTCCAGAGAAAAGCACATCCCAGCATGGGCTCACTTGCTGTACAGAAGCTGCAGAACAAGCAGAAAGTTGCAGGCAGCTTCCTTACTGCCAGAGAAGCAGGTCAGTGTGTGTCAGCTGCTTTATTGTCCCTGTATTCCAGCCCTTACCCAACAACACATGTGAGGGACCTTCCCCAGTGCCATGGGCCTACGCACTGGCAGCTGCTGTGGAGCAGCTGCCTGGAAGCAGCATGTTTCTATAGCAGGAAAGGAGCATCTTCCAGCACACTTCCATAGCAGATGAGTTAGCAGTCACAGTAAGCTTCAGTAATAAAATGCTCATAGTCCAGAGAAAACTGAGACAGCTGGTAAATCATAGCAAAGACACAGAGAAACATGATCCCTGTACAAACCAGCAAATAAATCAATCACTACTAGGGAATCTACATTTTAAAAAACCAGGGGCTTCAATCCTATAATGAATCTGTTTATTAATGAATCTCTGTATTAATCCAGAGCTCAACTGCAAAACCGGGACTAGTTTCAGAACAGTCGATGAACTCACCACATGAGGTACTTCCATGAAAACTGCTATTCTCTTAGCCTAAGATCTTGGTCAACTGAAAAGATTCATACACCCTCCCAGGGCAGCAGAGCCTTAAACCCCCAACAGGTCCATAGAAGAAACCAACAGACAAACCTGGTTGTAGTGAGATTATAAAACACACCCACTGAGAGACTGCAGTTAAGATGCTGAGATGAGCAGCACCTGCCAGCATGCACCACACCACATCCCCCAGGCGGAGCTGCCTCAAGCGGGGACTTGGGAATTAGATTTTGCTGATGCTATTAGGAAAGACTGTACCAGTTCTTTAGCTTGGGCAACTGATACACATATAGTGCCACAAACATCACTGTGTCTGCCTGTGTTACTGTGCTTCTGCAGAGGTTCATAAAACCTCCACAGAAACTGCAGAGTTGACAGTCTTGCAGAACAGGTCTCTGATGCCTTTTCTCCTTTAAAACTGACACTCAGCCAGAGCATGACCTTTCTTAAGTCTCGTGGAAATGGAGATACATTGCTTTCTTCTACCATGACCCCCTTCCCTAGAAGACCATTCTATCATTAGAATTATTAGAAAAAATAACCCTGACTTTTCAATTCATGCTTTTTCAGAAATAACAAAATAATGAGGATGGGAGAACTGTACCTTTTCCTAAATGGCATTACGACGGCAGGATTGCACACAAATCGTTCGATTGCTTTGCACAGCCCACAGCAAATTCTAGTAAATGCCCTGGGAGTTAGCTGCACTGAATAGCAAAAAACAGCATGGCTGATTCTAGTTTTGCACAGGACAATTGCCATTTGGTGAACTGCTATTTAAAACTCTGCTCTAAAGGAAAAGGTTACAATGATTCTCTTGGAGACATACACAGGTTTTGACAAAGAACATAAACGGTCTTTGGAAAACATCTCCACAACTAAAACCTTTTGTATACTAGATCATTTGAGGGGTTTACACACAAACACTTAATATGGAAGAAAGCCCAGAAATTCCTCAGAATTAAAGGTGAGTGACATCAGGAGAACAAAAGGAGCCTTGAAATCCCGCCTAGCTGACTAACTTTTTTTTTCCACACAGGTCATTGCAAACTCCAATTGCCAGAGCCTTTCTTTTTTCTGTCAAAGAGCCAGATGACTCTTGTAGAATAAAGAGGGCTTTCAAGATTATGAATTTGGACACAATTGTCATATAGTGCCAAAAGGTTAAAGCAAGCTCTGTGGGGAAAGCCTGGTACCTCTTCAGAGCAATCTTCAGGCTTCATTAATGAGGGAGAGAGGCTGGGAAGAATTTTAACCTTGGTCTCTCAGATCCTACAGATGCCATAAATTCACACATGCATCACTCATGCTGGACCTGGCAAAGGTTCTGAGGCATAGAGAAGACATGAGGATGTGTCAGGGAATAAAGGAGGGCTGGAAAGCATCCAAGCAAAGATTACTTTTGCTATCTTAAAAGGTACCCATAAAGCCATTTAGAAGCCAGGTGCATAAGAAACCTAGTCTCATCTGCTTTTTCTGATTTTCCACTTTATCAGGAAACTGCTCTGTATGCCATATAGAAAATCACATTTTTATTCCTCCATTAGAATGTATAGCATATATATAGTCAATGGAATGTGTCATCTAGAAGACTCATTAGAGCTTGCTTTATCCAGTGACAAAGTAAGGAGATGACAAAGCCACATCTCACTGCATAATTCCACTGTCAACCCATCTTAAAGACTCTTACTGGAAATTTAATTGCCTGCTATTAAAAGCCACCAAACAATACGAAGATCATCATGAATGGGAGGGTGCTGTGAAAACAGCTGTTCAGTATAGTGCAGGTTCAGTTTAAGGGATAATATTTGTTTAAAATACAGTAGTAGAATTTTGTTAAGACAATCATGCTTATCAGGCCACTAGGCCTTTGAAGGGTTGAGAAATTTTTATTTTAGCACCTTTGATTTTAAGACAAAAGAGGCTTCCCACTATGGAGTAGATTACATTGCCGTTCCCAGCCAAGTTTTCCCAAGAGGAGGGATTTTTCTTTCTAGCTAAGAAAAAAAACCAACCCAAAACCAAACACATCCTTTCTCACTAATTTTGCAAATCAATGAGTATGGCAGAAGTTAAGTTTCAGCAGTTTCCCCTGTTTCTATGGTATTTCTCCTCCATCAGCTACTAAAGAATGTCTCATGCATTGTGTACTTTATGAACCCACTGTAATGAATGCTCTTCTTCTCTAGGCATAGCACCATACGTTGAAGCCTTTGATAGGCTCCTGAATGGAAGTGTTGCCGAGTTTCTCAGGTACAGCAAGATTCTTGAAGGAGACGTGAAGACACATGTGAGTATTTACTCAGATTATCTCCCCCTGATATAAGCATACAAGTCTTGGAATCTGTGTAATCAGCCTTGATTGCAGAGTAGAGGAGAATCTTAATAGCAGTACTCTGGATTATTAGTTCTTACGGTAGTAATAACTTGGCCTAACACACTGAGGACAGTTGGTTCAGGCAGGGCAAAAGACTGTATGGATTTATAAGAAGAGACTGTTCTTCTACAGCACCAAAGGTTGAAGACCATATATATAAAATATATATATATATTATATTTATATATAAATATATAAAAAATCTCAGCCATAAGGAATTTGAATTGGCTGCTAAGCCCTTTGCATGACAAGAAAACAGTTAAGAACAAGAGTCAACAAATGAGTAGCAAACAATAGGTCGGTCCAAGCAGTGCTAACTTCTTGTGGTTGTCTTCTGAGTGTGTGTATCATCGTTCCAAGTTCTGCAGAGATTCTGTTCTTTTGATTGCTTGTTTCCATTACTTGCATCTCTCTCATTTGGAACAGCACAGGAAACAAAAAATGAGTGTCATGTCGAGACATTTAAATTGCCCTTTTTTACCACATATGTCATAGCAAGGAAGTACTGTGGTATCATTTTCATTAGTCAATTACTTTGTAGCCTTCTCATATCTGGTGATCAGAGTTTGTTAGTTTCATTTTATTTTTTAAGCCTGTCTTCTCTAAAACTGGTGGTGACAGAATGACAAAGGATGGACTCACCGACAACTTACCCATATAGACCTGGGGAAAAAAAGGAAAAACCTACACACACACACAAGAGCCAGGGTCATTTTGACCTGGGTCTGAAGGAGTGTGAGGCTTTTGACTTTTCCTAGTAGATCCATGCCATCACGCCTTTTTCCATGTGAACATTTCCAGATTCATTGTGGCCGCTCTACATAACAAACAGTGTAGCCAGAAAAACATGCAGTCCAACAAACTACTGGGATTTATCCTGCAAGCCCAGCATAAATATTTTGCAAGACAGCCAGTGCAACCAGGCTACTCACAGAGCAAGAGCTCAGGGATTATTTTGTGAATTGTGGTGTTACATGTTCTTGTTGGTAGGGTAGAGTTTCTGACCTAGTTAGGCCTAGAAAACTGGAGGGAGTAAGGGCAGTTTTAGAGGACCCTGGTGTTTCTAAGGAAATGCTGCACCTCCTTTTTATTTGAAAAAGTCTTTTCATGTTAACAGTTATAAGCTTCTATATATGTATTTTCTTCTTTTAAAAAATGAAGGAAAAATTAATAAACTCTGTGTGTGTGTAATTATCCACCTAGCTGAGCAGAGAATTACTCCTTGGAAAGGATCTATTGTAACTGTGGTCATTACATTCGTTAGACACCATTATTTTGAAGTTCATTTCTTAACAGTCTAGATCTGAGAGATTCAGAATTAGCCTTAGTACCAACACTAAGCAGGGAAAAACATGGCTTTTAACATTCAAAATGACTAAAACCTTTTTAACATACACTATCTGTAAATGTTTAAATCAGTAAGTGTATTAATTTATGCATTTGTCACTGATACTCATAATTGAGTCCATATAAAAGAATGTTAATAATTTATCTGCCGAGTCTGTGGATACTCCCTAGCATATTGTTGATGATAGTGTAATGCAAACTGTGATAAGGAGTATTTGTTAGGACTGTGAGATTAGACATAAGCAACTTTCTCTTACATAAAGAAGCTGGTGATTCTGATTGCAGCCTATTAAATATTCTGAAATCGTATATTCTGAATTTACAACATGAAGCAGACTGTGGTTGCCTTATGCTCATGCTTATCACTGAAGCAACATCTGTGCTTTACCTTAACAAGTGGAACAAGGAGTATTTTTCTTCTGGGTGTCTTATAGACCACGTGTCCTCAGCATTATACTTGCAGCTGCTGTCTCTTTCACATAATGAGCTGAAGGGAAGGTTGTATTTTATTTCAAAAAACACCTGTTGCCTAGAAAAACCTCACATACCTGACTGACCAGAATGGTAATATGAGAGAAAGAGAGACTTCCTATTATGCTAAAGAAATGAGGGATTTAACATGTTGTGTTTCGTGCTGATCACTGTAAAGATTGTGTGGTTTGTGTTTCTGGGGAAAAGATATGTGTTGGGGAGCCCCGTTCCTATCTTTTCAGCATGCCGTGCTCTAAGTAGTCTATTGAAGGAGAACAGAATGAAAAGCTAGTTCCTGGCTCTGTTAAACACAGCAGCACAGTGGATTTTACATAGATTAGTTTATCAAAGGAGAGTTCTGCTTAGACTCAATCTTGAGAGCAGCATATTTCTCATTCAAATTACAGTACATGCAGTGATGAGTCTCTGAGGTCAGCTGCATTAAAGAAACTAACCACTCTTTAAAAGACAGACAGAAAGAATGGCTAGGGGTTTTATTTGGGCTATTTAAAACAAATTACCCTAAACGGCTAAGATGAGATCCTTTTCCTGTCCTGTCACTGTGAAATAAAAACCTGGTGATTGTGTGGGCATTTCTGTGAAACACAGAGTCCCCTACAGGCACACGTGTTATGGAACTGCTTTCTGCTGCCTGTGTCATAACTGCAGAACATGCGAAGTCAATAAAAGAGCAAGCACGGCCAGGACTGCCGCCAGCCAGCTGTCTTTGGCCTGACATACTAAGTGTCTTGGAGGCTGTCACCAACTATTACAGGTTGCAACAGCCTTGAAGCTGAGTCACCATGTGTGCCAACACGGAACCATTCTTCTGTAAGAACGAGGGGAATTTAAAAGCCGTATGAAACGGGCCGTGGGTCTACTGCGTAGGCACTTCTCTTACGCCCAGCAGATAGGATAGAGCTGTCTGATTGCTGCACTAGAGAGACACAGCGTTCCATCCTTTGCCCAGCTGCATCCAACACTACAGAAAATGTGCTGAGGATGGCAGAGAGCTGCCTGTGGAAGACACGGTCTACCTTCAGGTCGTGTCCCAGTAAGGAAGGTGGTGAAGCAGGTTTGATGCGCTCTCGGCCCTGCCAAAGGAGTGCGAGCGAGATTTTAGAAAGAAGCCAAGAAGCAGGTTTTTGTGTGATGTGTTTATTATGAGCCTCCTCACGTTGTTTTTGTTTATGGGATATCTCAAGTGGTGGAATGCTTTGGCTTGAGTTTGAGTAATGTACCAGATGAGACATAATGATAAGAAGAGAATGTACTAGTTCTGCAAGAGAAGGAAAGATAACGTAAAATTTCCATATTTTAGTATTTTATGTGGTACAGAGCAGAATTACAGCCTTCCTGTCAAACACACAAACTAATACTTTTTTTTATTGTTTATTTGTAAAAATCTTTTAACCTCCCAACCCCACCAGTTGAAAGAACAGATTGTCCAAGTGATTCAGTTCCCTCTTCTCTCATCCAGGCTTGGAAAGAAAAACTATAGCAACATGGATACTTTTTTCCTCCTCTCTTCCATCAACTTGCAGCTGCTGGTAGCACTGAGAGGTAAAAAGGCTGCTGGTTAGCTTGCAACTTACTGGGAGAGAGTTTAGGTCCAGTTCATTGCATCTATGACTACTCTATAACTCGAACAAGATAGCACAAAGCAGCAATTCAGAGCACGTTACCCAATCTGCAGGGCTTCCCTGTGTGCACACGCTGATTTGTTACCGTCATGAGCAGGGGAAATAATTCACCCCACAAACATTATTCGTATGTACACCCCCACAGAGTTTCTCTTCCTTATCTAGTAGATAAAAGCAATGGCATTCCCCTCTCCTCCTTCCAGGCATAGTCCATATAAATACAGGCAACAGAAAGGAGGAGATATCTTTTATGAGGTAGATAGGCACTTTGCAAAGTGCAGCTCTGGTTTAAAAGGATCCTGGCTTCCTCATTTTTTTCCCAGAGAGTAGTTACTACACATGGAACAGCTGTATCTTGTCTTTTCTTGTAAGTGATGTTGAAGAATTAGTCAGTGACTTTCAGAAATAGCCCTGAACTTTGAACAGGATGCGCTGCTGTCTGTGATGTACTAAAACCCACTTTTGCACGTTATCTTACCTAATCTAAACACAGACTATCAAACCCATTATTTGGCTGATTCCTCATTAACAAGGCAATTTGCTTACAGGGCAACAGAATGCACAAGTGTACTCTCGTGTTCATCTTTTGTGCCCAGAGGCTGTGCGGTTTTAGGCATTGTGTTGAAAGTTGAATTAGAGCTCAGAGAGGAGGATGATGTCAACATGCCCAAAGAGAAACTTGCTGTCAGGACGCCTTTGCATCTCTGTGATAGGTATTTTCTGCTACATGAAATAAACACCAAACCGAGTAGCTACTACAGGGCTGGGAAAAAAACAGGATGCATGAAAAAGAATAAAAAGACAAACATTTTTTACATCATGCAAAATGCAGTCAGCTGAAAGAAAGAGACTATGTGTAGAAAACAGTACTGCTATCCACCAAAAGTGAAAAAAAAAAAACCCCAAATAATCATCAACCAAAAAAGCAACCTTGGAAATCTGTCAGTATTAAAGTCGGTTTTAAGGCTAGTTCAGCTACATTTTTCACCCTGTATGTGTAGTACCAGATGCTTCATAGCATAAGCAATAAAGAATGCTCGCTTTAATATGACAAGAAAGTTGGAAATGTAATAAACACAGTGTAGCCAAGCAGCTAATCCAGGAAAAGTACCAGTTTTAGGAGCTTTACAGTTTCTGATTGCTCTGTTCCAAAGGATGACTTCACTTGTGGCCTAGGGATTGGATCTGGCTCTTAAAACAAGCAAGGATGTTTTGGGTCAGGTGTGGTGGTGGTGTGCAGAGGTGGTTGTCTGACTGTAAGACACCTGGTTGGCAATGAAGTTTGCTCCTGAGCATGAAGAACCTGTCCATTGTGAGTTCAGACCAAGACCCCCTGAAAGAGTGGGAGTTTTTCCCTTTGTTTTGATGGGAGCTGGGTTGGGCGGTGTATTAGTTTCCTGACACTGACACTTGCTTTTTCTCATTTAGAATAGCAAGGAAGAGACAAAAGTCAAACAGACTCTACTGAAAAAAACAGGCCACAGTGCCCAATACTGGACATTTAGTGTGTTGTTGGCACAAGAAACACGCTGTACCTGTAAATTTAGGGGGGGTGGTGGGAATGTTTAACGAAGACATTCCATATGGCATTCCCTCAGTCAGAAGCAAGAAATCAGAAACACAAACAGTCAAGACTGTCAACAGGTCTTCATAACCTGAATTGATGGGGGGGTTTGCATATGGAGTAGTTCCTGACTAACCCCATAACTATGTTGATTTTGAAGTAGTGCAGTTGATCAGGGACCATTTTTTGGGTAAGGGTCTAAAATGGTTGGCCTCTAAAAGCAGGGATTATATCTGTATGTGGGTACTCAGTACAGTGGGGGTTTCTGAATTCCTAAGAATGCCAGGAGTAACATGGCAGAATGATTTGAGTGGAAAACCTTATATGCAATGGGCAACCAAAGAAAATACCCTATTTGCCCTAGAAAATGTTACAAGATAACTTGCTCAGATGAAAAAAACTCTGATACTGGAGGGCTATTTAATCAACTGGATAAATTCTGAATAACACCCAGTGTTCAGAATGAATTTAAGGTCTGTGTTTTACCAATTAATTTAATTAATGATTGGAGCAATTAATCAAGGCATACATTAAATTTTCATTTTTGAAGCCTAAATCAGAAA
Source organism: Hypotaenidia okinawae (assembly GCA_027925045.1). Lineage (NCBI taxonomy): Eukaryota > Metazoa > Chordata > Aves > Gruiformes > Rallidae > Hypotaenidia > Hypotaenidia okinawae. The sequence goes on from BSDF01000002.1 coordinate 68,976,916, forward strand.
TGATCATATGCTCTAGCTCATGTTAATTTTGCTATCCTCTACAAATTTTTCATTGAAGCTCTTCCAAGAGCAAAATTGACTCTATTGAGAGGAATCCTGTTTTTCTTGATGTTTTTTTCCAGGAGCATCACTGTTTAGAGCAAGGGGCATAAGGGCCCCATGGGCCCCACGAGTTGAAAACCACTGTGTCAGCTTAACCAAAAATCATAAGGTGATAAAATTACATGGCTAAATTAGCTAGCTAAATGACAGTGTGCAGACCAGCTGCACTCACAGCCACAAATACAGTGGGAGAGTGTCTCAGTGGGCCTATTGCAAAGTTGTGGCATAGGACACTTGCCAGCGTGAAGTAAGGAGAATCTTATTAGAGAGGACTAGGCACGTGGAGCTAGCGCAGATCCAAGCTCCGTGAGGAATCCTTGATGAGGTAGTCAGACTTCCACTTCTCTCTCTGATTCAAATCAGACCAGGATTGTGAGGGCATAAGTGGCAGTGATCTCAGGCACTCAACCTCAGAACGATAAAGTCTGTGGTTCTTACAACAGCAATTTCCAGTGAACCACTGGCAATTTATACTACCTTGACCCATCAGGAAAACCAAGACAGAGGAGCAGAGAGACATTATCGCTGGTTTTGTCATCAACATGAATCACAGAACTTCTTGTGATTCTCTTTACTGAAGAATTTTACAAAAATTCTCTTTACTGCCATCCGTGCTCACAGTTCTTATTTCTCTTGTGCAGAACTATGATTCTTCGTATTTCAGTAGTAACACTACTTCAGCCCATTTATTTCAAGCTGAGAAATGCACATCCATGAATTTAAAATTTTTTGTTTACTTTTTTTTTCTGTATTGGGACACAGATCTCCCATGCTTGGTTGATGTCATTGGTTGCTCTAGGCTATGAGCAAATGTTTTATTTTTTTTCAGATTCATTCTTTCTGAAAAGCATGTGCACACTCTTTTCACTCATCCTACCTCCCCATCCCTGGCCTGCTTTTATTTTGCTAGTTGGTGGTTGCAACAGTTTTGAGTGTATAGAAATGCTGGGCTTGGAAACTGAGAAGGCTGGTCATTGTAGTCAGCAAAAAAAACAAACAGTGAGCTCAGAATCTGGCTCTTCAGTCAGTTTCTAGTAAAAAGGAGTTCAGTGAATGATTAGAATTAAGCCACAAGGGAAACCAGTGTGCGGTTTGAATGTTGTTTTAAATAAGCTGGGAGTGCTGTCAGGAGTGATGAGGGTAGAATGTGACCACAAATGTGTATTGCCTCTTTTTATCCAGTATGAATTTTATGATCAATATGGCCAGATTTATGAATATTGAAGAGTCAATTAGGATAGATTAAACCTTGTCACTCTTAAGCTACTGACACCCCTAAATAGAACCACATATTTCCATGATTCAACTGAACTACAAAGCAGTTTATTTGTTTCAGAAGTCAAATTGTATGTTTTATTCTAAACCCCATAGATAGAATAAAAGGATTGGTTTAGTGTCTTTAAGTAGATCTTTGAGGCTGAAATGATTTATTTTTTCTTGATTTAATATGTATTCTGTGTAAAGAAACCACCTTTGGGCCATCCACTTTTGAGTTGCATCACTGTGTGTGCGGATAACTGCCTAGCCTTTGAGAGGGGCTGGGGTGCCCTCTCCAAGTAAACATGAGCTTTTGGCATTTAGTGGTAAGAACCCTTTAATATATAGGTGTGTCAGCTTTAAGCTTTTGAACTTCCTTCTACATTAGCCCAATTTGGTTGGGGTCTGGGATTCATCCAAGGTGATAAAAGTGGAAGTGAAGTTACAAGGAGACAGATTCTGCCACTGTTAGCCTTTGAGTTGCTTTCAGGGAGCTCAATGGGACTACTTGCAGTCGGGTGAGGAACATTTAGTGAACACTAAAAGCTAAGAGTATCTATGAAGCTATACCACAACAAGTGCTTTAACCTTTTTAATTTACAGAGATAAGGATCTGAAGTTCCTAGAACTTGTATTTGTCTAATTAGGCACACATGAATGACATCCTAAAGCTCATGAAATCCTAAAGCCTTTTCTGAAATTTCATCAGGGTGCATTTGGACCTTTGCTGAGAAGGGCTTCTGAGGGAATAGTTTGCTATAGAAAATGGGACTGCTTAGCAGCAGACCTCGGGGCAAAACAGCCCATCAGAGAAACAACTGGAGTGCCTGCAGCCAGTGCCAGCAAAAGCACGTTGGTATAGATGAAAATGGGACCTGCAGGTTCCCAAGATCAATGTGGTTGTCTGATGTGCTGGTTTGCAGTGTCTGTTCCATGTAGGAAATGCAGGTTTGCCTTTCCTCAGGGAAATGAGGCCTCTGCATGAATAATTCCTTGACACAGGCAACCAGGCCCTCCAAAGAATTCTGAACTCGGATGTCCATGGGGAAGGAAAAAAAAAAGGAACCTGAATTTTAAAAATGGTTGATCTTGATAATAGCCAAAGTTTGGACTTCATTTACTTCATTTATTCAGTATATTCTATGTAAATGGAAAACTTGAATTCTTGAACATTTTCAGAATTGTTCAAAAAAGACAAGTATTGAAAACAAAACAAAAAAACCCCAACCCTTTACTCTGCAAATAGACTGCATCTTCAGTAATGTGGGAAGTATTTATTTTTGCACACAATTCTCAGTTTTCTTCTATGCTGAATCTTCTGGAATCCCTAAGTATCAACACCCTACATCTGGGTTTGGAACTTCCATGTAAAAGTTGAGCAGACACCAAGAGCATTGAAGATTTTGGGTTGTTTTAGGAGACCTTCATGAAGAATTTGAGACTCTGGAAGACCCAGACTGCCTGAACTTTGGTCTAGACTTGCTCTTCTTCTCTGCTGGGTAGAGATTATTAGAGATGTTTTGGGAGAATATGATTTCCTACTGCTTCACTTGGCAGTAATCAGTAGCCACAATGGCCCTGCAGCCAAATATTTGTACATTTGAAACAGTGACAGACAAACAAAATAATAACTGCTTCTGCTACCAAGATTAATAATTACTTTTTTTAACAAAGCTGACATTTAAATAGTACTCATTAGGTTTAAAAGTTAACAGTCCCTCGAGATCAATCAGAACAATTCATGTCACTCAAAATTCGGAGAGCCTAGAGAAAATCTGGAACATCAAGGCAAATTTTATTGGTGCAAGAAATGGGAAACCTTTACATTCTTTATCCAACTTTGTAATTAATGTAAAAACAACTCTTTTGGCTTTAACTACCCCCTTATCCCAGTACAGATTTACAGTTCATGTTTCGTGCAGAGATATAAAACGGCGGCAGCGATTTACCCCAAGCACTTCTATCCACCCGCCTTATGGCATCAGCACTGAAGACCGATACGGTCTGAGCTCTGCCAGAGGTGAGTTTAGGCCGAGTGGTTTAGGCCCCAGTCAAGCTTACTAGAAGGTAAAGTGAATGAACCTACATACAGATGCTACTCTGAAAAAACAAATAGCTAATATTAGCTAGCATTGTGTATACTTAGATGACCCAGTGTTTAATGCACTGGCAGATATATACACTAGCAGGACCAGCCCTGACGCAGGCTTAGGTTGGTACTGAACAGGAAGTAGCAATGCAGGGAGCTTTTAGTAAAAATTCCCTTATATGGACATAGCCACGGAGGCTGAAAAACACTAAAAAACCACTAACGGAGGGCAGCTGATCGGTGGTAGTCAAAAGTATCTGTCTTAAAATAGAAAAGAAAATATCTGGGGTGGTGTCTGGCTCCATCAAAATCAATGGCAAATCTCCCATTGACTTCAATTTTGACTAGAATGTCAACCCTGTTTTCTGCATGCACCAGTAAGAGAAAGGCGACAGATTTTTTCTTTCTTTCCTTTTCCTTTTCCTTTTTTTTTCCTTTTCCTTTTCCTTTTCCAGTATAAAAAGGGCTTTGTTTTGAGAACTGCCACTGACTCTTCAGCGTTTGGCCCAGTTTTAAAAAATCCCTATCAACCAATCAGCTGTGCAAAATAAATACTGTCTCTTCAGCTGGCCTGGGTAGTTTCTATGGCAGCCCCATATTTAATCTAAACTCTGTTCTCTTTCCATTTCTTGCTTCTCCCTTCAAGCCACCAGACACTTCACCACTTCACTTTGAAGAGGCTTGTGAAAGAATGTAAAAGACAAACTGTTTCTCTTCCTCTGGCAGTACTGTTTCTTTTAGAGAAAGACAGTGGTCTTTGCTCATAACAGCAAAGCTCGATCTGTAGTTGTCATATGCTGTCAGTCACAATGTCTTTTGCTAGACCCAAAGGACCCAAAATGATTTCTGCAGAAACTATGGTTAGAACTCCAGACCACTAAATCCCAATTCTTTTCCCTCAATGCCCTCTTTGCTATTTTCTTTCAGAATAAAGTAAGGAAGTGTATTTTAGAAATCCAGAATGTATATAGATCTCTATTTTGATTTGCAAATTATCCCTGTTAATATTAGCAGGTGTATGCATGCTGACAAAAGAAGTGATGCCTATGCTTGTGTATATATGCTACCAAAAGACAAAAGAAGTCCAGTGGATTCTGATATTTACATTATGCTTTTCAGTGCTACGACTCTGAGCAAATGCATTATTAAATACAATAACATTTGACAAATTTAATATTATCAGGTCAATAGAATAATTTTCTTGACTAAATTTCATTAGGAAATCCTTTGCTTGTTTCACTTCTATTTAGTTCTATTAGTTTTTTCAAAGACTGAATTTACTTGTAACTTAAGATTTGAATGTATGTACCTGTTTCTTCTTGTAGTTTGCCAAACTGTTGTCACATAAATATTCATATTTATTAGTGCTTGGGCAACTTAGATTGAATAAAACATTTAAATCAGAAAGAGAATCTCGTCTGCTCTGGAGAACTGGACTTTGCTAAGGCAAACTTGTAGTTTAAGCTTCAGGCTCAGTGCATCTATGTCTACTCAGTTTGAAACAGTGCAAGTTTGGGTGGAATCCAAACAGTAGTGTGAGTAGTGGGTAGTGCGAGTAGAAGCATTGTCACCATCAGACATCTCTCACGGAGACTTTGGCAATTTTTCAAGCAGTGGCTTTTGGGAAATATCAGAAGTTGGCATTGTGTTGTGACAGAGAAGGATAAACCAGTTGCTAATAAAAAGATGACCTCTAAATATGTATGATTCCTCCGCTAACTTCTGCAGGCTTACCTGCAAAGAGGCCTCTCTATGGTCTTACTGCAATGGTGACAGAGAGGTCACTCACCAAAGTCAGCCACAGGCTTCAACAGGCATGGAATGCAGCTGATACTGCATGTATGTCAGACTTTGGCTCTTCCAACAACACCAGGCAACTGAGTGAGCTATCAAATACACCTGAGGTAAAGGATTCAGACACCTTATTCCATACTTTACTGATGGGGAAACTGAGGTGGTGAATGGAACACCACAGGGAGCTGACATTCAGGTTCACAATCACAGCCATCTCCTCCAGACTCTAGAACTAACTGCTGAAAGCAAAGCAGGAAATGTTTTGAATACCCTCTTTGATCAGTTTGGGTCATCTGTCCTGGCTGTGTCCCCTCCCAGCTTCCTGGGTGGCCCCCACATTCTCATTAGCAGGGTGGCATGAAGGTAGCGATGAAGCATCACATCTCCAAGACTACAAGAAAGAATTGGAACGGTGATAGATAGAACTAATGCATTCTCAATGAGAAGAAACTCTTCTATTACTTTGATGGGATGCGTGGAAAGAAGTACCACATGCTCAGAAATAGTAAAACTCAGAAAGCCATTGTTCGTGCTGTTGGAGAAAGAAGGAAGTAACTGTGGCAGAAGTCTCATAAAACCCTGCTTGTAAAATAGAGAAATTGTGTTAGCCTAAGCCTTGGACTAAGATTTAAATTCAAAGGTGAGAGATGTGAGTGCTCTGGTTCTTACACAACTATAAAGCTTTGGGGGCTGGATAAATTTTGGGCATACAGCACAAGCCTTACAAACTCTATCTCTAGTACACTGACCACTGAATGTTTTCAACATCCTATAATAAATTTAGGAGAAAGAGAAAATGCAAGAAGCCACACTTTCAATGCACCAGAGAGAAATCAAAAGAATGCTGTCAATGGCTTGTGTGCCCTCAATAGCAGAAGACTTCTTAAAGACAGCTCCCAGACATTTTGAGAAAGTGGTCTTGACCACACTCTGCAGTAGAGGAGGAGGAGTAATAAACATAAAAGAATAGTACAGATTTGGGGGAGAAGAACATCCTCATTCCACATGCAATGATAGTTTTATCATTGGTCAGATGAGCAAGGCACAGGTATGAGGCATACTCAAGGAATGTCAGTCTTTTAGGAACATCAGCATACATCATGCAACAGTCTGTCTCCAGCTCTGACTAATATCAGCAGAAAGAGGTGAAAAATCAGACAAGAAACCAGTTGCAGCTTTCTCTTCTAGGCAGATAAAAAAGTCCTCCTCAGCCTCCATGAGTGACCAGTGGGAACCCAAAAGCATGGATGTAATGCACTGTAAACAAAGTGCCAAACACACATATTTTTCAAACTTCACTGATGTTACCAGCTCGGTACATGTTCAAGAACTCAGAAAACAACTATAATTTTCCACATCTAGAGAGCATTTTGCTGCAGTTCTCTGATCTGTTTGATCAGCGTTTAAAGCTCCATTTTAAAATAATTCTGGTCCTTTGTAGGAATTTAGAAGATCCCTTCTGAACTTCACTTTCTGGATAGTTGGAAATCATCTAAATTTGGGACTGTGCTTACTCATGACCCAGTTTACAGACCTGTGATCTTGTGCTAACACTGCCATTTTCTTCATTCTCAGTTTATTTACATTCTGTATGAGAATCATCATATTCCTTAGCCATCGTGTTGCTAAGCAAAACAAGTGAAACTTTTAAAGTTTATCTTTGTATAACAGATACTCATTGCTCTAAACATCCAAACAAGTTTCCTCTGCATCAATTCTGGTTTCAGTTCATCTTTATTTAACACAGATGACTTGTGCATTACATGAAACTCCAGCAGAGGTTCTCTACAGATATTTTGCCACATCCATAAGCTCTTTTCACAGAGCCACCTTCCTGACTTTTGTACTTGCATTTTCTAGTCTTCAGCATTTCCAGTTAATCAACACATAGATTATTTCCATTCTTAATGTAAATCCATCCTTTCCTATATTCAAATCATTAAGCTCCTCAGGCCAGTCATCTTCATTCATTGATTTCTCTATTTTCTAGAATTTTGCCATTCTACAATTCCAAGCCTTAGCTATAGATTTATTTTTGTCCATCTTGCTATTTAAGAGGAACCAAATCCATTCATAATCACTTCCTCCTAGAACATTAGTTTTTGATCAGCTGTTCAGCAAGATACTCTTCACACAAAAAACTTAAGCTTAAAGTAGCACACAGTTTGTTGTTTTATAAATTTCTGTACCAAAAAAGTCTTCTGAAAAGTCTAAGAATATCTAAACGTGGCTATTATTGATGGTATTTATGTCCATGTCTGGAAAATGTAAGTTGCCTATGCTCATAGAATTTCCCTATTTATTTATTTATTTATCTATTTATAGAGATGTCTAGCCTCTTCCAAATCACATCCCGTCAGACCATAATATCCCCTTTTCCCCAAATACTGTCCAAGCTGGGCCTCTTTTACCATCTCCCTTGCAGTCATTTTCATCCTAACAGATTATGTTTTATTCATGCCATCACATTTTAAGATGAATAAACATAATTTGGCTCCTTTACTTTGCTACAACTTCAAATTTCCTGACTTTTATGTATTTTAAGTTGCATCCACATAGGCCTGCATATAAAATTTCCTTGTTTTCTTTTTAGATTGAAGAAACCCCAAAGAAAAACAGCATAAGCTTCCCCACCCATTCACAAAGTGATTATAAATGTACCTATTCACATTAGATTAACTTAACAGCATTTGGCTTGGGTTGGTTTTTTTTAGCAGTATACACTAGTTATGAATAGTTCTTTTCTATACCTATAATGCTTTCTCCTAGTCACTACTCATCCACTTGAATGAGGTATAGGTAATACTGAAATTGCACTTAGGTTCTAATCAATGTACATCATTCATAATGTACAGAAAATGTGTACTGTTCAAAAAAAAGCCAACAACAGAGACCAGAAATTTGAACAGTAGGGAACACTGGGGAGTGTGGGGATCCCATCCACACTGTTAGCATGTAAACATGCTGTCAGGTGCAGCTTTAAACCCCGGTTCTAGAGTTCTGCCCAGAAGTCTTCAGCCACCATCCCTCACAGCCGTTGATCTTAGAGGACAGGCAAGGAGTGAATTACAGCATGGTCCCTCAGGAAATACGCCAAGCTCAACTCTTCTTAAACATCACAACAGCCTGTTACAATTCAACAGGAAGGAAAAAAAAAATTTGTGGGTTGCTGTTTTCTGCATAATAATAAGTTGTTACCGTGCACTCAAGTAAAAATGTCACCACTGAAACAGCTAGACATTCTCTGAAGTGTTAAAATTAAGGCCTCCTGTGACTAATCTTACAAACTGTAACCAAAAGACTGCATATCAACTCATTTTGTTTCCTATCTGAATAAGATAGGGATCTTAACCTTAGTTTTCAGAAGTTTATAGCTAATCCTGTACTGTAATACATTTCTACTCATCAGCATTGCTGTGATATAGATGGCCAAGAAGCAGCAAGAAAGATTTGGGCTGTCACACTTGACTTTGAGCTGCCAAGGAGAGGCACTGGAGATTACAGGCTAAGGTTTAATTTATATTCCTCCTTTGTTACAGGCAGAGATGGTACGTGCTGCTTTCCAGGCACAGAGATCTTTCCTGGTGTTGGCATCTCAATGTCAAGAGCCTCAAGAGGTAAGAAAAGTGACCTAGCACTTAAGAGGAAGTGTATTAAAGAGCCTGTGTTCACGTGTTTTTAATATCAATCCCTGCATTTGCTTTTTTGTTATTTATATAGTGCCCTGAAGGCTTGACTTCAGTGTTATTACTGTGACACTGTGATAATCAGAAAGCAGTGGTTCAGAGTTGAGAACCTTTTCTGTATCAATACATATAAGATCACTGAAGAAACCAAAGGAGATTTCCACTTTACAGCTGTGAGTGGCATCAGTGTTTCTTTGGAAAGCTGGAAATGCCATGGAATAGAATGGCTTTTTGCTAGCCCCTCATGGATGCTCTGTGACAGACTTCAAGTTAGGGGATAAGTTATTGAGAGAAAAATCAGTATTAGCTTGATTAGACTCAGTATTTTCCAAGCTGAAGTTGAGTTTCAGCCAGTTCTGGAAGGAAGGCAAAGCATTTTGTCAAGGAAATGAAAACACAATTTATATCAAGTTGATTTATATAGTTATTTTGGTGGCAACTATTTAAATCCTCCCCTCACAACTAGAAAGCTCAGGGAAGCTGTGGAGTTCTTATGAAATCTTATCTGTGGTTTCTAGGGGGCACAAGGTTTTGCCCAATAGCACTGTATCATTCCTGGGAATAGCGATCATGCAGCCCTTCTGTGGGACCACCCTCCAACCTTCCTTCTTGGAGTGTGCAGAGAATGAAGGCTTCACTTTCACAGTCTCTTTACAACCTTCAGTTCTTTTTCCACTAGCTCCCTGCTCAGTAGTTCTTCAAAATCTGTATTTTCAAACCAGAACTCCTGCCACGGGTATAAAATGATTGAAATTTTGCTGTCACTATTGTTCTGAGAGACTCAAATTAAAAGTTGTTCTAATCAGGATGTTTTAATGGCAAGGGCACTCAAGGAAAAAAGAAAGAAAAAGCACAGGCAAGAATTTAGATATAGAGAGTTCCAAGCTAGAAGGGATCAGTTGTTTTTCCAGCTGTCCCTGATCTCAGAGGGTAAAAGTGGGTCATGACTCACAAAGAGCAGGCAAAATTCCCATTGGTACAGGCCTCAAGCAGTCATTTATATTGGCTGTGAATACAATTGCACCCAGTGACCCACAAAACTCTTCATGCTCATAGGTAAAATATTCCCCGATGAATAGTTTCCGATGGCTCATAGTGTTCTGAAGTGTTGGCATTGCCCCAGCTCTGGTAGAAGTAAAAGCCATGGCTCACTGTTTGGCCTCCTGTGCTGACGTGCCACCAGTAGGATTTTCTCTGCTTTCTAAGTGAAAATGGCAGTGGCTTCTCACTTTCAACCTTACAACTTTCTGACCTCAAGTCAAGGCTTTGAGATTTTTTTTTTCAGCTGTAAAGCGTAGAAACTTTCATTTTAAAAATGGTAACAGAACAGGCAAACTGCCCCCTGCCCCTCCCAAACCCCAGTGGAGAAAGGGATTCTTCAGCAGTCCAGAATGATAATTACAAAAGCATTAAGAAAAGCAGCAAGTAATAAACACCTTGCTATAAACGTCATCAGAGCTGGCCACCTGTATTGATAGGACTTAGCTGCACGGTCAGGCTTGCATAGATTTCTGCAACTTGTTGAAGGCCAGAAAGTACAATTTTATTATTTAGCTGTCTTTTAGCACCAAGGAAATGTCACGTGATGTGTGCGTACACACCATTCTGAAGTTAAAATACTGGGAATATTATGGATTAAAGTTCCTTTCTCAGTGAAAATAAACTCAGTCCAGTTACTTAAGTCTTTTTGACATAAAGACTGTTAACTACATATTTTTGTAGGCATCCACACACACGTTGTTGTTCATTCCTTTTCTCTTTTCTGCATGCATTTTTTGCATGGGTACATTCAGCTGTACTTTAGGCAGACCTGAAAATGATTGAAAGCTGTCTGTTCTGTGCAACTTGAACAGTATTTTCCCCTGCAGAGAGTGACGGTTCCAGGCAATGGGGAAAAAATCGTATTGTAAAAGCCACATTTGTTAACCATTCTGACAAAGCTGGCTATCACTGGCTAACTCCAGAGAAGGAAAAAAGCAGGGGTCCTCACCCCCACCCCCCAGCACCTTACTGATGCGATGTCATCTGGGCTCTGGTTGTATTTATAGCCTAGAGCCAGGGAGTCAGTGTGGAATCCAAACAGGAAAGCTAATGATTAGTGTATCAGAATGCACAGAGTAGAGAAAAGCAAATGAAGATGACAGCATATCTATAAATGCAAGAGAAAAGAGAGTAATTCTGTCATTCAGCTGTCTAGACTGTTTGCTTTATAATGTAAAGCTGTGAATGAGCCAGCGAGTTGCGATTATGGCATAGTAGCTTTGTAGACATTCAGAGACAGCGGTGTGGAGACTGAGGGGATTTACTGAGTTCCTGTCATGTTGGGATGTCATACATGGTGCCTTTAAAAAAAAAAAAAAGAGGGAGGGGAAAATGCCCTAGAAAAATAAATTAGCTCAGCTCTTGCAGCTTACAAACTAATGAATGTGGGATTCAGACAAAAAGAAAGCTCCTACATGTATAATAATCCGTAGATATTTTTTGTGCTCAGCAGAGAGGGAAATGTGTGGTGTACAAAAAGCAGGGGTTTTTTCCCCTCTGTGCTAATGTTGAAGCCCCAGTATTCATGTAGCTCTCTAACTCCCGCCACGAGTCAGTACTGAACGTCTGCAAACAGTTGGGCTGAAGTGGCTTTTGCAGAGTTTTGCTTCTTGTTGATAATGTTGGAGGGTTTCGAACCCGCTGCGGCGCGCGGCCTCTGTTATCTGTGGATGGGAAAGTAGTCGGAGCCGGGAAGGTAATTCCAGCTGGCATACCGACCTAGCACCAACTGCAATAAATTACTTTGCAGAGAGCATGTTCTGTTACTTTTTATGGTCATGTTCTATATTTGTGTGTGCAGTGGAAGGGATCACATGACAAAAACCACCAGTTGATGCTGCTGTTTGTGTATGTCCCAGCTAATGACTGCTGGGTACAGGCTCATTCAGCACGATGGGATTCTTCAGTTCATCCACTTACTAGAGATTATTTTCTGACGCCAAACTTCAAACATTAAAGCAAAAAACAAAAAACAAAGTATATTTTAAATTGTTTACTATATATGAGGTAGTAAAGAGATGGAGAAGGGAAAATAAATTAGAATATCTTTGGGTGAGGAGTTGTTTTAAAAGATACTGTGAGGCCATACCTGTACATGTTGCTTGGGCAATTCGGAAGATACATTTTAACATAAACCTTCAGAAAACATTCTGGAACAGTTTGGATCAGACTTCTATTCCCCATGGTCTAAGCCAAATACAATTCTGCTTCAAGCATTATAATTTTATTGTATAATAACTTTAAAAGTTATTAGTGTTCCTGAGCAAGTTCATCTGTTTAATAGTGGGGTTTTTTAAATTTATGATCATGAATACTGACATACAAGATCACTGCTCAAAGTCACTGCACTGAGTTCTTTGGGAATGGCAACTTACACGCTGCCTTCTCTTTATGAGTTGTTTCATTTTGCTTTAAAAGTTCAAACAATTTTAAGAGTAGCTTTGAGGGCATGAATCACCCATTGTGCCCACACTGGGAACTCGTTAATGAGATAAATTTTTCTGTGAATCAAAACAAGCATATGCAGGATGAGCGCAGTCACGGTAAGAAGTACTACAAACAGATTCACATGGCAGATGCAGTTCAGACTAGAAAAGATTACGTAATTTCTCATTTAAAAAAAAGAAAGAAAAGCTGAGTTCGTATGACTGCTAGAGCTCATGGATTTAATTACCAACATTGTGCAGACAAGCATTCCAATTAAATGCCTAGCTTAAATATCCAGATTCTACACACAGGTGGGAGAAGAGGGGTGGAAGAAAGCGAGAGTTCAAGGAAGGCTTTTCCTTTTTGTCCTAGAAAAGGGGAATAAAACCTGAAACCCAAGAAACCCATCTTTGAAGTTTGACTTGAAGCCATGAGAACAAATCCTGAAGTTTTTGATTTTTTATAGTTAAGCAAAGAATCTATTGTAAGAACAGAATAGTTGTGGCAATTTCTTTGAATAAAGGACTCATTCTCAGAATTTTTATGTAGAAATCAAAGGTGGAGATTTACAGTTCCCTATTCTGTGTCACTGCAGGATTGCTCTTTTTTTCTCTCTTCTATTTTTAAAGTATTTCAGTAATGGACTCCTGGGACTTCTTAGTCTGCATCCTAACAGCAGTTGTCTTCTAATTACCTCAACTTGCTTATGTCATTCCATTTCCCACTACTTTTCCTCATAGTTACTGGGATCACCCTCTTTTCAAAAATATGTAAAGCAGGGTACTCCCTGCCTTGTTAATTTATTACTTACTTGTGCAAAAGAGTTTGATGGAAGTTTTGCTAAGCATTCTACTTAGTCGGTTGACTGCTGCAAACCTGCACCTCTGTATCTAGAAATAGCTTAAGTAAGAATTTGGTTCAGTCCTTTTAAGGCCTTCAGGTCCCAAATGTACAAAAGGTGCCAAGAGTGACATGGACAGAGCCTGAGAGTCCTGAGCTCCACGGGAACCCCTTCCCCCTTCCCGTTCTCTGAAATCTTGCCAAACTGTTGACATATTTCTGTTATCAGCAAGACTACAACTGCATGCGACATGCAGTCAAGCCACAGTGCTGGACCTACTGACAGTTTTCAGTGTCTAGCCTGCTGCCTTAGAGTGTTCCCAGGGTCATTTTTGGATATTCAGGCCTGGTTTAATCCTCAATTATTCCTTCATTGTAACATATTGCCAGTTTCCAGATAGCCTCTTGACTCCTCTTATCGTAATTTTGTCTCAAAGGCACTCAACTGCATTTAAACAGCCTTGAACTCATTATATTTTCTGCTCAGGTAGTTAACTCCTGTAGGTATCCTTGTACCCTTTCTCTTTCTTCACTTGTGATTGCCAAAACTCCCAGGTCAGTAGCCCCTGCAATGAAAAGATGGATACATCTGAGGAGCAGCCCTGAGAAGGCCCAGAGGCACTTAGGGAACCAGGGAATACAGAAGGGCCTGATCTGTGCTGCATCTCCCAGCCTGTATGGCAGAGAAGCAGGGCCAGTGATGCACGTTATTGCACACCTCTAGACTGGCTCACGTCACCATCATCAGGCACAGGGTCTTCAGCAGTTCACATTCTGTGCAAGAACCAGACTCCAGTAAGCAAAGGCTCCTTGCACTTGACTGCTCCAGTACATCCATAATTGGATTAAGAACAGCATCACCCCGTAATGAAGACATTATCAAAGATGATACTCTCTACCTTGCCTAGCTCCCCATCTGTCATACCTGCTGATCAATTCTGCGGATCCTACAGACTCTTACTGGAATTCTGCAGTATCCTAAAAAAATGTCCAAAAATCACCAGGCTAGTTTTCAATCCCTGTAGCAAGGTCCATACTCAAACTGCACCATTTGAGCTCACACTGAGCTACGCTGATGAGACGCTCCCTTCTCCATTAAGTATCACAGAAATCCAAACTGGTACACTGCTTTCTCTGTGCTACCCAGTTGTTCCCCAGGATTCCTGGACTGCTCGTGATCTTCTAAAAGGGAGACCACTGGGGATAGAGCTGACTGAAAAAGCAGGGCTTGTCCATTCATGAGTTACCAATAATTTCTGAATTCTGCAAGTTATGCAGACTCCAGGACTGCTTATTGAACCTGGCAGTCTTACAGTTTGTCTCTGGGAGACCTCAGGTACAACACATAAACGTCCAAGGCTGGACCATCTAACATCCCTACCCTGGGACGCACTCCATTGTGAAACCTAATTTGCCCTAGCAAAGACACATCAGATCTCAGATGTTGTGAACTAAACAATAGTGGGTCAACAGAACACCATTTGCTTTGCTACCTGCAATGCTCTGGGCCCCACTGAGATGGACTATGATCATAGCAGCAAAGTTTGAGGAGTAGTAAATCAAAAAGTTGACAACAGTTCACTCGTGTAATTGTTCTTGTTGATTAAGTGTGGGATGTTGCCTGTTTGCTTAAAGCAGGAGGACCCTTCCTTGTTGAGTGTACTGCCTATGGAGAGCTACAGTGGACAGGAAAACAGCATCTAGAACTTTCTAGTCCATTTAAAAACCAGCCAGAGTCCTGGCTAAAAGCTCTGGGTGTGATTCCACACTGCTGTAAACTGATGCATGCAGTTTGTACCAGGCCCTGGTTGTCTCTGCTGGCTAGAAGTTATTTGTCTTTCATGTTCCTCTCCATCTGCCCTCCCTTAGAGTTTACATTTCAAAATAAACCCACAAATGACCAAACTAGTGATCTGCCATGTGAGGTTACAGTTTGCTTTTCCCTTTTTCCCCTACAAAGCACTAAGTTGCTACAGCTAATATTGGCTGTTAGATTGAGAATTTATGTGCTATCTAAGAGGAATAAAAGCCAAATACCAATTAAGTCACTTTGGAAGCACACAAATGTGTCTAAGCTTCTGTGCTGATGAAGCTGACCAGACATTTCTGCAGATTTGTCTCTCTGTGTCATGGTCCTGCTGTTGCACAGAGAGTTGAAGTAGCAAAACCTGTCCTATTGACAAACAAATCAAACACTTGTTACACCGCGATGCGGAAGACTTACAGTCTGAGAAAATGAGACCAGAATAAACTATGTCTCCCTGTAGTTACAAGGAGGAGACTTTTGAGCCCTGAAAATATTAGAATAGTAGAGGCATGTGAATGTAGCGATCACAGAAAGCTCTCACTTAGAGTCCTCACTGCCAGTCAGAAACTGCTTGCAGAGAAAGCACTGGATTAAGGTGCAGGAGGTTGGACCGCAATTTTAAGAGCAAAACTGTGGTACCAAATGTGAAACACTTTTTGCAAGGACACATGGAGATAGGTGGTGCTCAAAGAACAATTTGATAGCTGCCAACAAAGGCTGGTGGTATTTCACCATGGAAGTAATTAAAAAAAAAAAAAAAAAGAAATATTTGAGAAGTCTGGATGCAGCACTGGGGATGCTCAAAGTTGTCAACTAGCTTAGATTCACTTCAGGGGGAATATTTTCTATAACCTCTATAAAGAGGTTATTCCTCAACCTCATCTGAACACTGATTCCATTCAGACTGTTGGTGCACAGTACAACACAAAAGACAGGCCTTTCTTAAACCATGTATAGATACACAAAAAAAAGAACCAGCTTAAAGTCTTCTTTACAGATTATCTTTCACAAAAGACAAAATATAGGAAAGTATAGCTCTCAAATCATAGCCAGTCACAGCAGAAATACATCTCACTGGGGATCAGTGAAGCTACCACCCATGTCTTACTCCTATAGACACAGGATGGGATTCTGCTCATCAGCTTTAACTGTCAGGGTAGGCATGTTGTGTAAGGTGTCTTTCCAGGCTCTCTTTAGAGTACATGGCAGCACCTCTAGAGTGCAGTCCACACACCTATTAATGTCCTCTAATATATAGCATTCTAACATCTATTAATAGGTGGAAAGAATTCCTCAGGGACATCTTCTTCATTTACAATAGAGGGAAACAAGTCTCAGCCAGGAGCAGATGCTCACCTTTTAAATTGTTAGAACTGCATGGCGGATGCCATCCATGGCATCTTTCATCCCTTGAAAGGGTGAAACGTGGGATGGGACTGCACTAGGCCCACTGCAGAGATAATGGCTCTGTCTACATTAGTGCTTTAGTTCGCAGTGGGACTATATTTTTCCTTGAAATCAGCCCCATTTGCTATGCTGTGATTCACACTGACTTAGCCTGTACCAAATGGGTGTCTTTCTGATGAAGTTAAATGGAAGATACGCTCCTGGATAGCACCTAAACCATGATTTACAGCCTCTCCAAAATAGCCCCCCTCCTCCCAGCAAATGCGTACAGCGGGAATGTCAGGCCCTCAGCACCAACTGTTTTGCTCTACAGAACCATTCCTGTTAGGCTGCTACTTGCCAATGTACACAGAGACAGCTGACTCAGATCAGCTCCATGTCTCAAACTTGCCTGTGAAAAACACAATGTAAGTATGGTGGAGATTTGGAACTGACAGAAGCGAATAACACAACTGTAGACTATGGAATAAAGATTGCAGTCATGCTGCTCTGGTTGCAGCTGAGCAAAGTGTAGGGGCTGCTGATCCTAAATGCTCTCAGCTTTCTTTTACTGCTCCTACACCAGAGGTTGCCACCCCCTCAGTGTAACTTAGAGGGGTGTTTGTTCCCTTGCCATGTTTTTTTCATAATAGGTCAGGTTGATTTAAGCACTAGAATAGTGTGGTCTGAATTGTGGTGCCACCCATCAACATACGTATTCTTCAGTAAACAATCTCACCCCTCAAACCCGCGTAGGATTATTATGAATATATGTAAGATCTTTAAAAACTGTATTTTGATTTACCTGCTGGGTTTTGCACCTTTGTGATTCACTTTGGCAAGTTTCTGGACAACAAAAGTCCTGAGAAAATACTAGTTTACTTAAATGAAAGCTGAGATTTTCAAGTAGTCACTGGCCCAAGCAGCCAGAGTTTAAGCAAGACGTAGAGGTTAGTGTGACTTCATAGGCAGATCACAAAAATGACACACACCAGAAGTCTGGTCATCCTCCTGAATTCAATCCATGTGCCCTAGTCCTGTTAAATCTGTCATACGGGGAACTTCTCCTGTGAGTATTACAAAAACATGAAGGAGAAGAAAGTCTGTTTGATGTGGTTGGTAGTAATTTTGGTGTGCCAGGCCATTTTTTGAGACTGAGTGAGATTATGAAGTCTCTGAAGCCAAAGCCTGGTGCAGTTCCTGTTGCATGCTTTAACTGTTGAGGAGTGGTTTGGCTAACCGCAGCAGCAGTCTTACTACTCTTCATTTTCTGTTTGTTTAGGTATTAATATCTGAAAATACCATCTTGTTTTAATAATTATTTTTTAAAAGACAAAGGCATACTGGGAATTATTCTTGATATTTCTAAGTTGTGCCACTGTGGCATTTTTTAAACATTTCAGCAAAACTGATATTGTAATAGAAATGGTGTTTATACAAAGGCTCTTAAATTTCTGTTAAACAACTGTGCTGTGTCTTACATGACAAGAAATTTTATCTAGCACATGCCAAAGGCATGCTGAAGATTTTTCCTACAGCTCTGATTCATCTCGAGTTCTTTTTTTTTTCTTAGAGATACAGTATAGACAATCATTTTATTACCAGCCAGCTGTTTTAATATTCTTTGCAATAAAGAGGTTATTCTTCTAGAACCCTCAGCACAACTGGTTCTGCGTTGTAGAGCCAAACAAGACTGATTACTGCCAGAATTAATGAGCCTTTCTATACCCATATGCCGTATACACTATAATTCATCTGCAATTTAATCACTAACCAAAAATTTAGAACTGACTGCAGGGAGACAGGCCTCAATTAAGTGATTCCTTGCAGGCTCATATTCCTTTGTGTCCTTCCAGAGAAACCTGGATCACAAGAAGATTGTGCTTGCGCGCGGAGACACGCACACACACACACACACACACACACACACATCTTGTGCAGCCAGCCAGCCAGCAGCCATGGCAGAACAGGACAAGTGCACAGTGAAGGGGAGCCAGGCTGTGCTCTCCTTCCAGTACGATCTCACGTGGGACAGAGCAGAGCAAAGCCTCAAGCCCTTTGTGGCTTTTTCTGGGGTCACTACAGTGCCAAGTGAATGGTTACCTAGACAAGTGAATGCTCACCTCGACCTACATTCCTGAGCAATATATATTTCACCCGTAAAACTCCCAAAGGGTGTTTTTTTCTGTGAAATTACACAAATCCACTCAGTTTTTAAAAACAGTGATTCCCTGGACAGATTAAGCCCTGTGTCTTCAGGGATCGAAATTCTGTCTGTAGCACCAATAGAAAACCCCCACAAAGGTGGTTGGGAGTTTTTCTAGTAGGAGTAGTAAGAGGTGTGGGTCAGGAAAATGCTTGGCCCTAATTTTGCTGCCTTATCTGTAGATATCGAAGTGCCCTACAAAGTAGAACAGCTATATTAGCATCATTTCATATACAGAAAGTTGAGACACAGAGAGGTAACACAGCTTTCCTGCAACCTGATGATAATTTGGTGTGAGAGCTGCAAAGAAAACCCCCATTTATGGAGTCCCACTTCTGTGCCCTATCAACAGAAACGTGCTGCCTCCCAGTGCTGCCTAGATATACCAGGCATCTGTGGAGCTGTATTTTTAGCCCTGATACTCTCTTTAGCTGGAACTGGGCCATGAAGATTCACAGTAAGCTAAGGACTGTAAATATCCATTAGACTTTATGGGAGGAAAACTGGCATACTGTCAAAGCAGAACAAGCACTTTCTTAAATTTCAGTTTTGTTAACTACTGTCATACTCGAAAGATTTCCCTGCAAAATAAGAAAGAACTGACCAGCTGCAGCATGTTATAAAAAGAAAAATTAGAAGGAAGAATTTCTGCAGACTTTATCATGTTATGGCAACAAAACCGGTTTTTAAGAACTACAAATCATGGAGGTTTTGGGCTTTTTCAGACTTAATGACTTATGCTGGTAATTAAGCCATCAATAAAAAAATCATTTAATCTCACAGTAATATTTTAAATATTTGTTTTCTTCCAACCCACTTTGTTGTAGAGGACCAAGTATCCCCATGCATTGCAGATACATAGGCCTTTCTCAAAATTACATTACTCCTAAAATAAAATATTAAGGCTCCATGGTTGGATCAAAATCCTTATACAATGCAGAGCCTCATTTTATCCTGTTTCTGGAAGTGTCTTTTGAGCTATGTTGATCCATAGCAAAGATGCTTATTTTAAGGTGACTTAAAATTCTGTAAAGCTGAGGTCTTGCAGCAGGGTGAAATGTATTGCAGATTACAAAGATCAAGCAGCACGTACACCCACATCATTTTGTGTGTGCCATGACAGCACCAGTCTTCAAGAATATAAGGATAAGCTGTCTCCAGCAAGCACTTAATACCATTAAACAAGTAGTCATGAGAAAAGATGAGAAAACCCCACAGATCTGCTACAGCCTGGGTGATTTGGAAGTGCAGTGCCAGGGAAAATCACGATGGTGCACTCTCTTTGGTGGGACGTAGTATGGGTTCTGTGCCCATACTTGTGCAATAATGAGACTTTTTATAGAAACATTTTACAGGATAGCAAGGTACAGCAGTTGTTTTGCTTGTAAACTAAGACTCCTTGTCACTCCATGTCCTGTTTCCAAGTGGATGAATTTTTCCCAGTGAGTTAGTGCTTTGAATTAGTTTTTCTGAGACACTGGGCCAGTGTGATTAGCATTCACTTTGCACAGGAAAGAGCTTGGATAGCTTCTACATTCATTCTGCTTTTCTCTTCACTCTAGACACTATTCCTTCCGCTCAACAGTCATTCCCCTGGATACCATTCGTTTCTGATCAACACAGGAGAATTTCCCCAAGCCATGGTTTGCAGGCAGTATGTTTCCCATTAAATCCTCCCACATTACTTGCAGCCAAAGGAAATTAAAACATTAAAAGTTACCAATAAGGAAAGCTAAAATTGATAACTGCCTTCAGTGTATTCCTTTTTCAGTCTTGTTGCCAGATGCTAAGACATCACTAACCTAACAAGTAGCTTGTGATGCTTACAGAAAGAACTTGGTTAATAAGAAAAACTCAAGTCAGGGTAAAGACTCTCAAAGAGTCCCATGGCTATCACATGGAACATACAAGCATTCTGCTGACTCTGAGATACGGGGTCTCAGTGGGTCCTAACCTGGGCAGCATGTCAAAATGCTGCCAGTGCTGAGAATAATTTTTGCTGCAACACATTATTAATACTTAATCTCTGTGCATTTTGCTGCTGCAACTAGGGCAGGGTAATTAAATTGTTACTTTAGTGTGGAGAATATGCTGACTTTTCTTTCCAACTGTTAAATCAATGGGCAGGGAGGACAGTGTTAAACCTCAGGGTGCTTTTGGAGTCCACATTTTAACAGCAGTATCATATTTTCTCCCTTTCCCTTTTCCCATTCCTTTCCCTTTCCATCTTCCTTTCCTTTCTTTTGTCTTATCAGAATGAGGTAGCAATGCTTCTAAAGCCAATATCAGAGAAGATTCAGGAAATCCAGAACTTCAGAGAAAGGAACAGAGGAAGTCAAATGTTCAACCACCTCTCAGCTGTCAGTGAAAGCATACCTGCCCTTGGCTGGATAGCAGTGGTGAGTGACACACAGGATGGTTGGGAGGGTTGGGGGTGGGCTGTAAATATGCTTCTGGATCATAGAATTATAGACTGGTTTGGGTTGGAAGGGACCTTTAAAGGTCACCTAGTTCCAACCCCCTGCCATGGGCAGGGACACCCTCCACTAGACCAGGTTGCCCAAAGCCCCATCCAGCCTGGCCTTCCCCACAATAGTTTCAAATCTTGGAGAACTCTGCAGTCTCATCTGCATCTTTATTCATTCTCCTACACACAAGAAGGTGTTTTATAATGTAACTAATGCGTCAGAGAAGGTGTCTGACTAATGTTTTACTTCCTTTCTCCTTCTGTTGTTTCCTGCTACCGTGGGCTGATGGGCCTAGTCTCCTAAACCAGGCCCTTATGTCAAGGAGATGAATGATGCTGCTACCTTTTATACTAACAGGGTATTGAAGGACTACAAAAACAGGTATGTTGCCAAGCCCCAGTATCTGCTAGGCAGAGAACAGATCATTAACCATACAAGTAGATTTCAGAAGCCATCACAGAAAGCATTTTGTAAGCTAAAAAGCATTTGGTAAAATCTGTTTGCTGTAGTGTATTTTCCCTTTCTCATCTTGGACCTGCAGCAGGTGGCAGTGAGAATGGCAGCAGCACTAGCAGCGCTGGTTTTCGCTCTCTGCAAATTATAGGATTATATTTAATCTTCTGGCATTCCAGCATCAAAAGCTGATATGCAAATGCATATGTACATATCAGTGTGTTGCTAGCTAGCTGCTATGTGTCCTTGTCTAACTTAATGCACTCATACTGTTGCTGTTCTCCCTCTTTGTTTGAAAATGTGTGTATATAACTGAGCACCTAATTCCAAGGGTCCCAAATTGATTTTTTTCTGTACCACTGTGTTGTACTTAAAGAGCACAGGGAATTCAGAGAGAAATTCTGTGAATAAGATCTGTGAGTTGACAGAGGAAGGGAGAAAATACAGGTCCTTCCTACGCCCTCTTAAAAATATCAACTATAAATCCTGTTGCCTTGGTACTTCTGGAGGCCAGATTTTGGATTTTCAATTTTTATATGCTGGTGAAGAACAGTATTTGCAGTTGTTTTTCCTCTTCAGTGAGGAAAGCTTTTTAACATATAAAACCTTTTGTATATGTTTCTATTTATGGTATATGTATAAATAACTATATACTATATATTACTGAAACCTTAGTTTACTTTCTGAAGGTAGTACCTGCAGGGGTAACTGAAGATTTTTACAATGTAGCTTTAGAAATACTTACTCTGGAGAAGAAAATGTCTCACTTATATAAAGGTGTAGGCAGAGTACCTTAGTTAGGTATTTAGTTACTCCCTCAATAAGAAATTCTTTACTGTTTTTCACTGAATCAGGTCACAGTGTCTTCCAAAGTAGTAGGAGGCTCTCCCTTGACTTCAGTAGGCTTTGGATTAAACCTGTTGACCCAGACCCTCAGAGGTATTAAGCATCAGACTCCAAGGGAAGTAAACTGGAGGTACAGACCCAAATCCTTGCAAGCATCCCATACGCAGCAATCACTATTCAGTAATAATTCTTTTCTGCATCTTCAGAAGGAAGGACTTCATCTTACAAGCAGTTTCTCTCTCTCTGTTCATAGTTTGTGTTTTCATTTACTGTCCCATTGGAAGACAAAGCCTTCCAGAGCCAATTTGTGACTTGCACTTTAAAAATTCTCAATGTATAAATATTTTGACTATAACATGATCCAGTATTGCCATGGCTGCATTTGAACTTAGCAGCTAGAATATCTTGCAGAACCCACAGACATTTGATTTTCTAAAACCTGGCACCCTGACAATACCTTTATTGCTTCTTCAGTTGACTTTGAGCCTGAACAGGATGACAACATACCCTTCCAGCAGGAAGCGCTCTGGGCTAAAGACATCGTTTGCCCTTGCTTGTCCTGCAGAAAGATCTGAAAGCTTTCCAGTGCAGTAGGCTGCAGTATTTTCAGCACTGGGCTGTCTGGCTGCCCACTAACTGATTTGTCCATGGCTTTAACGCAGACACTGTTTTTTACCTGCTTTAAGCAAGAGTAGCAGTGCTTTGTTTTGAAGTGCAAACATGCATACCTATAAAAATTGTCTCTGTTTTTACAGTGATACACGCCATGTTGATTGGGTAAAGTCATACCTGAACATCTGGTCTGAGCTTCAAGCTTATATCAAAGAGCATCATACCACAGGTCTCACCTGGAGTAAAACCGTAAGTACTGTTTCCTTCTTCATGAAGAACCGTAAAATTCCCAATTTGACATGTAATGCAGGTCACTAGCTCAGAAAAAAGAAATATCTAGGCCAGGAACAGAAGTCGTGGTCCATAGACTTCCAAACCAAGCTAATAAGAGTTTGAAAGGCAGGTGGAGATGATGCGTCAGACCACTGTGGTACAGGTCATAACCCCCAGCTACAAGTGGTGAGGAGAGGCAGACACAATTCTCCAAGTCTGCTACAGCAGGAATAAAAACGACCCCCCAAAATTTAAAGGACCTGTCAGCCTAATGGAAAATGGGGGAACATGACAGGAAAAGGAGCAGAATGATGGAAAAAATCAGAACAAAGAAAGAAATTTAATAACAGGAAAAAGAAGCACAAGGGATGCATATCGACTTATTACTTCATAGATAGCTATCTTCATAAACTCTTATTTTATACGTACAAAAATAATATCTGAAATATAGAGTAAATATAACTGTATGCATAACTATTTAAACTGTCTATATATATTTATACAAGCATCTTCTGTGTGTTACATCTCAGCTGCACAGCAAGATGTTGATAATGAATATTGTTCTCTAAGAGAGCTATAAACATGAAGAATTCATTTTCTGTTGGATATAAATATAAGAGTTTATACCCACTGTCTGTATTGATGTTATGTTCCATGTTATTCTAATAACGTGCTCATGTTTATTAGCAGTGTAGGAGAATTGCTGAAGTATATTAAATATATAATCAGACAGTGCTTTGTTGTTATCATGTCCTAAACTTACTGGTGCACTCACATACTTGCACAGGCAGTATTTCTTACTAAGTTTAGAATTTCTTCTGTTTAGGTAAATATTGATTTTTTAAAAATTGAATGACTATTCAGAGGATTGATGGAGGTCACCAGATAATTTAATTCCCAGACTAAACCTTTGTTAGAACTCAGGAACAAAGGGAAGCGAAGCAGAGCTTTCATATGGAATGTATCTTACCATGGAATAAGGGCTGGAACACCTCTCCTACGAAGAAAGGCCAAGAGAGCTGGGGTTCTTGAGGCTGGAGAACAGAAGACTTCAAAGAGATCTTACTGGGGCTTTGAATATATATTAAAAAAGCTTATAACAAAGACAGAGAAAGACTTTAGCAGGGCCTGTAGTGACAGGACAGGGTACAGTAGTTCTAAATTGAAAGAGGCTAGATTTAGCTTAGATACAAGAAAGAAACTTTTTTTTAATGAGAGTGGTGAGGCCCTGGCACAGGCTGCCCAGAGAAGCTGTGGCTGCCCCTCCCTGGCAGTGTCCAAGGCCAGGCTGGGTGGGGCTTTGGGCAACCTGGGCTAGAGGAGGGTGTCCCTGCCCATGGCAGGGTGTGCAGCTAGATGGCCCCAACCCAAACCATTCTATGATTCTACAGTACCTTGAAAAGTTACTTTATCTCATCCTGTATGGAGGTGATAACCATGTAAGAGAATGTATGGTACATGTACTCAGCAACAGACTATACAGCTTTCTCTTCACACCCTTCATTAGACGTTGTACAGGGTCTTACAGTACTCAAGTATTCAAGTGCAAGGTCAAACACGGGAGAGACTGGGATCTGTGCACACTTCTTAGTTTGAAGTAATGCAAAAGTGTTTAAACATTGTAAAATAGAAGACTGGAATTATCTGCTGCTTTGAAGGTTTCTGTGGTAAAAAATTAAAATATTAAACATGATTCTCTTCCTTAATTTAGTACAAAATTTCACACTTGCTGCATCCTACTCTGTTACAATCAGTGAATGTGAGAAGAGCTAATGATATTTAAATTATCATTAGATACGGAAAAGAAATTGTAGTACGCAGTTAGCAGAATTAGTCTGAGAATCTGGGACAAATTCAGGTTTTTTAATACATAGAAAGAATCATCTTCACCTTTAATGGAACTTTACAAGTGTGGGAATAGTGTTAAAAGATAAAGATATGTTATAACCATTGGATCAAACAGGAGGAACTCTCAGTGCAGGGGCAACTCATAATCTTATTCAGAAGTATAGCTATTGCAGATTATATTTGAGTAATCTTACACCAGTATTTCAGCCATCACGTCTTTCTATTTCCTTTTCTTCAGCTGTGCAGCAACTTGCTGAATACAAATCTAGGTCTGACGTATTTGTTCATATCAAGCATAGTTTCCTGCCAGCAGTACTCAATCCATCAGGAGTGATAAACCCATTACTGCATCTGAAGTATTGATTTCACTCACCTTGGACATCACTCAGATCTGAAAGTTGTCTTGGAAGTACAGCTCATTTAAATTATCACTCATGCAATGTGTGTTACAAAGATCAAATTGCAAATGCGTTTTTATGGATCTATAATTTTTTTAAGTTTTACTTGATGCGAATAGAAGGAAATTAGAATCCAGCAAGTTAGCAGGTTGTTTAAATAGCTTGCTGTTTAAATGTTGTTAAAGTGTTTCTGTGAAACTTGGTAACAAGTACATTCACAAAAGCAGTGAGTTACTCCAGTGATAATTTGATTTTTATTGTGCATTTTGAAGTGAGAACGGAAGTCTCAGATGAATGCTATGTGAAGTTTAGCATAAAGGTCTGCAGAATGAGGGCCCAGGTAGAAATATGATAAATATAAAAGCTGCAGATATATATCAGACACATTGTTAATCACTGCACACAGCAGCTTCCATCTTTATGCATAAAAGGAAAAAGCAGTAGTTTGGCACGGCATTAACGAAGTGGCACATTTGTGCAAGGGAAACATGGATACAAAAATGTTACTTTATTAGAAAGAAAGTTTTTGTCCTCTACAAGCATATATTTAAAAGTACATTATATATCGATAATTTACCCTTCATATCTGCAGAAGTCAACAAAGCAATGCTTGAAACTTTATATAAAAGGCCATTAAGTAACATATTTAGGTATTTCTGAAGAGACTGAAAAGTCAGGGAGAACATTAACTACTGCTTCTCTCAGATCTGTATTCTCATAGCTTGAACTGCAACAAAAGCCCAAGAACATGAGGCTAGATCAGATCATGCTTGGGTTTCCAAAACATGGGGACAGGATTTTTTCGTGGGCAGTCGGCTCCTTTACTTATAGATGCTGTATACTGTGGTGTGCACTTTTCTGGCCCTGCTCCACAGCAGTGTGACAAAGCTGTGCCACTTCCAGCCACCATGCACCCTTCCATCAAGCTGCACAGGGCAGCCGGAGCCAACCTAGGAAGAGATCACTAGTGCGTACAGTAAAGGACTCCTGGCTCTGGCAGTAAGCACACAGGCAGATGCTTTGGAGGAAAGACAAAAAGATGTCACAAGCCAGGCACTAAACAGGTGCAAAAGGTTGAGATAATGGGTAAGCAGTTGGCTGTGACAATAACAGGTACCTCTATCAGCTTTATAATAAATCGGTGTTAAAAAAATCTACAGATTTTTGGATCTACCACAATTCTTTCTCCTCATTCACTTTGGCTCTGGTGCTACTAAGTTCTGTGACAGTATTTTACTCCTTGAGGGCATCCTATTGAAATGAGAGGGACTGTGTGAGGAGAAAGCCAAGAAATCAGTGGAATAATGGACCTTGAGACCTTTGTGTATCTGAGCCTGTTTTGTTACCCATGTGGGGTGGTGGTACAAAACTGGACCCTATGTAAATCCCGGGCATTTGAAGACATGAGGGATACAGTTAGGAGATTTGTCGGATCTATACTTGCAGAAGAAAACTACATTCTTAGAGCATGAATGTTTGTGAGCAGGAATGTCCTGGAGAGTAAAACATTCCGCTCTATATTTTCTAATTTTCATTAATTGACTGTGCATATATCAGGGAAAATAACACTTTCACTGGAAGTCAGGTGGATATACAGTGTTTCCTTAAAAGAGTGATTTTGCAGTTCATTGTTTCGAATGTAAAGTGTGAGCCACCTTCTGCCACACGCACCCCGTGGTGAGCAGCAGTTTGCTCTACTCACTGTATCCCAATTTAGCTATCTTGACAAAGGGAACAATAGCAATTACCAAGCTAATGGAGATCCCTGAGTTTTAATTTGGGATCAGATAGGACATTCTCAGCTGCCAATGAGCCTCACGCAGAAGCTGTTATTACAATGAAATGTTTTAGATGCCCCGTGTAGCATTTTACCCCTGCAGCAACTGTCACTTTCGCTTACTACAACTTTCTGACTTACAGCTGCAACAGAAACCTATCTCTTCTTTCAGTTCTTACTGACAAACAGCAAGTGCTGGGGTTTTTTTTTCCCCTTTTCCCAAAGAAGTATTGAAGCATGGCTCTTTTTTCTCTCTCTACTTTGTTGGGTTTTTTTTGGTTGTGCAAAGAAATGAACAGCTGTAACACAAGCTCACAAGGATGCCTAATGAAAGGTTTGTTTGCTACAAGGGCTGCATGAGTAAGCTGGGGGAAGTGAAACTGCTCCTGTTTCTGCAGGTTATCTGTGCAGCAAGAAAACAACCAGTAACAATGAGAAAGTGATGTAGTTTCCTGTATATCCCGTAAGTGTTGAAAAACAAATCCTGCTCGAGGATAATTGTCTTGAATGTTTCTCATTTGCAGGTGGATCTGTATTTCAGTTTTGGTAATTGAGGAGAAATTTTGCCAGCAGGATTATTTCCAAACAGGAAATAGTTACAAACTAGCAGTAAATTTCCTTAGTGTTTAATACCCGATTTGACTTGAGTGATGGATGTTCCCCCCTCCACTTACAAATCAAAACAAATTCTCAGGAGCAAGTCTGCATCCTTACAAGCAGTTGAGATTTATTTATATCCTGTTCCCAGTGAAGCAAATACAGTATCTTCAAGTCTTTTCTTCCTGAAATACCACTTTTTAAGTATTTCTAACTCCTTAGATAGTACCCTGAAAGCACTCTTTAAAAGGTGAAATTTTCCACAGGCTCCACACAGAGAAGTTCCATCTTAATTCCTACGGTAGCCTGATTGAGCACAATTATACTAGTTTCAGTACTGGCTTTGGCCATTCAATTCCTGTCTTGCCTCCAGACTTTTTCTTACAGAATGGCCTGCCTCTCTCCTGTACTATCACAACATTTTCCTGTAATATACTGTCTGTCTACATATTGAGGTGAACAAGCTGCAAAAATCAACCTCTGCGGGTGAAAGCCTCTTCCTATTATCCTTCCTGTATCTCTCCTGTGCAGTGTTTAGTTTGACCCATTTATCAAGCCACCGTCGCCTCAGTCACTTCACTAAAGCTAAAGGTCAAAACTGTAGTGCCAAATTCCAGCCACAGCCACAAGTGCAATCCCAGAGGTCTCACTCAGATAGCAGTAAGGGCAGCATAGATAGACTGATTTAAATGCCTGTATCTTGGATAAGATGTAGATAAGAGTGCTGAATTTTCCTCAGTTGTGGCCTTTTGTGTCCCATGCCATTTCTTTCTCTTCCCTTCCTTTTCCCTATTTCCTTATACTTTTTTGTTGAAAAGTTTTCATCCTTTAACCCCAACTGCTTCTTTCTCCACATTCAGTTTTTGGTACGCTGTTTAGAAACTGGTTATCTTGTTGGTGGAGACTGCCACAATTACATCCACATCCTTTTGAAAGAAAGTAGTCCTACTCCCTTATTGCAACAATGACTGACAATTGCTTGCCTTTACTGGATATCAGAGGTGTCTTTTTAATATCAGTGACCAAACATTCAGACATGTTAAGGGGCAATCTGGGGAGGGGATGGGGAAGGCTTGTTTGAGAACAGCTGTCATACACAACCTGATGTGTAACATAATTCAGCCTAGTTACAGTGGAAAAGGGAAAGGAGAAAGGAACTCAAGAGTATGCAAAATGGAGAGAAAAGGAAAAGGCACATCAATTAAAACTTTACTATATTGCCAAAAGGATTGGTGTTCTTTTTAACTGAATGGTTATATAAGTAAAAGATGGTTTAATATGCCTCTGAGAGCCAGTTACATGTTGTCAGTTATATTAGCATACAGTTCTCACATGATATCGAAGACCTTGGATTTGTACAACATTTCTGGTTGGGTAACTGTGAAGATGTAAGCACCTTTTTAAATCCTGACCAGGTGATAAATGGCAAAAGAGTATTAAAGGGGGCTTCAAAGTTTGAAAACTCAACAGACAAATAAGTCTGCCGAGGCCTGGTTACAAGAAAAGAGGCTGGCTTGGGTTTTGTTGTTTTGTGTTTTAACTCACAAAGACTACAGACCCTGTAAGTCAGCTGTTTCATCTAGTAAATTGCAGATCTCAGGGCAGTATAACCCTGGCAGACAGGTGGCTTAAATAGGGTAGGTAATAGAACTGCTGTGCTAAGCTACTTTTACACAAAAAACCACCTTAACTAGAGCTCTGTGACCCTGAGTCACAGCCCACCTGTTCCCAGAGGTTGGTTGATACATGATATTTTGAGCTTCGTGAGTCTTGTCTTTGGCTGTCCATACGTATGGAGAGAACAATACAGAATGCTGAAATAATTTTAGGTGTGAAACTAGCACTACTATTAAGGGGGACAAAACAGAGGTGGTTTGTTGGGTGGGTTGGGTTTTTTGGGAGGGGGAGAGTAGAAAAATGTTGTCCCCATTAGGATTCCTCTTTATCTGCTGTCATGAAAAGGCTTTTCAATAAATTAAGGAAGGGATTTTATGCCTCTAAGCCACCTGCTGCCTTAGCCACAAACAGATACTTACCTCTTAATATGAATGACTAATAAAATAGGTACTATATATTATACACATGCATACAGAATTTATTTATATGCATTATATAGAAATTTATAATCTGTCCTGAGTAGAAACAACCATTGCAGCTACAAGAAATGTGTCCCTTCAAGTATGTCCCTTCAAATGCTCCACAGCAGGTTGCCACCATAAGAACTTTGTTTCTTCTAGTTTCCATCCTGCTCTGTGTCAGCCTAAAGCTGGATAAATAAGGAGGAACATCCTGGGTGTGTTTGTACAGGGCCTGGCACATAAGCCCTGGTATCCCCAGAGATAGGAGCCTCTGACAAGGGCTCCTTGCTGCTACAAAACTACAAATATAGTAACAGTGACATGGAAGGCTAACCCAGGGAACTGTTCAGCAAGAATAGCTCAGGAAATAGTAACATTTGTGATAAGACATATGAAGAAATTCTTACTGTCTCTCAGTAGCTGTGTTGAACCTAAAGACATGGCAAAAATTATTGACAGTATGGCATCCAGAGCACTTGTGTTATACATGAACAGCATTTATTTCTCTAACAAGACCAGCTGTTGCCCCATGCTCCAGGGAAGCCTTTAGGAGAAAGGTCCTGTAACAAAGCCCAGCCTCTAAGAAGCAAAGGGCTTCACTCAACTCTACTGTAATTTCAAGGGAATTAAATGAGATTCAACTTAGATGAATTTTAGCCAGCCAGCTGCCTCTACATAACCAGGCATTTCTTTCTTCCAGTGAGCCAGCTAGGTAGGCAGCAAGGAGAAAAAGAATACCTCACCCTTCTGCCAGTTGTACACGATAAAGGTAGAAATACAACATACATTGAGTCTGTACTGCAATCCTGCAAACCCTTGCCCACTTATCAGACCCAGCTCCATGAGCAGCCTCAGACACTGTCACTAGAGTAAGCTGCTGAGCTGCAGTCATTGGTAGGCCCTCCAGCCTGTCTGCAGGTGGCTGGGCTATCCAGCAAGGAGCAAACCCTGACCCCTTTCACCCCACTCAGAGCATGGTTTAATCAGAGGCTGAAGATAATTTTTGCCCTGGGAGGAAATTTCTGGAATGTTCGATCCCCTACAGAGTTGTTACTGCATGGCTGCAGGGCCCTCATCTCCTGTACCTGATAGGACCTTACTCAAAGAGTATCTTCTGTTCTTGATAGGATCTTACTCAGAGAATGACATCGCCACCCCCCACGATTTCAGAAAGCTCTGGGAACAAGGTTTAAAACTCAGCAAGTTCACTGGGATACAGAGCTAGCAGGTTAAAAATTAATGGCTGGGTTTTGTGTTCCTTTTTCTCAAAGTCAGGCTGAAGCTATCTGTTCCCCTGGTAATTCTCACAAGGGGCTATCTGCAACTGAGG
Organism: Hypotaenidia okinawae; assembly: GCA_027925045.1. Classification (NCBI taxonomy): domain Eukaryota; kingdom Metazoa; phylum Chordata; class Aves; order Gruiformes; family Rallidae; genus Hypotaenidia; species Hypotaenidia okinawae. Next base: position 69,008,231 of record BSDF01000002.1, read on the forward strand.
GAAAAACGACCACCCCAACCTGTTAATGGGAACAGTCAGCTGTCAGCCTGTCAGCGTACATTCACGTGATGGCCACGGGCACCTCAGCACTGAGAACGGCAGCTGTTACTGAGGCAAACAGCTGAAATAAAAGAGGAAGAAAGGTGGCTTGCAAATAACCGCCTTTGCTAGTCCAAATGGCTCTTACTACTCTTTGTGTAAAGATACACTGTTGTTAACATCTGCTTGAAGTTAATCTGAAGAGTTGTTTGCAAATAGCAAAGCTGGTAAGCACCTGCTGCTTTAGGACGGGTGAACTTCTGCCAGCATATAAGATGTTATTTTATTCCCAGCAGCTCTTACAAATGCCACCCTACACAGAGCAGCAGTGAATGGACTTTGTGAAGGGCACTTTAGTTGAAATGGGATAGGGATTATACATGAGTATTGACAGATATCAGGACAGTTTAAGAGTCTGGGTCAGAAATATTTTAGAGCCTGTGAGTCTGCGTGTTCCTGGGTGACTAAAGGAAGCAAATTAATTGCCAGTGAGTTCAGTAACTTGGTAACTTGGAGGTCTATATATTAAATAGCAGATAAATCTAATGAAAAAGGAAAGTTACGGGAACCACTTCACTAGGCTGATTTTAAAACTGTCCTTTGGATCAGCATATTTGAGTGCAGCCACAGATCCCATCTTCCTGGCATGCAGGAAATGCAAGAAGTGCAACGTGTGGTCTGCATTTCCAGTGCACGTTTGTGCTTTCTGTCCCCTTGTTAGAGTTCCCCCAAGCCACTCTTCCCACAAATAATTTCACCTCACTTGAATATTCGTTTGATTTCAGTCAGGTAAATCAAGATGGCAAAGAGAAGAAGACAAAAGCTGGAATGAGACTGGATGCCTCTTTACAGCAAGTCTCTGTACGCCTCCTCATCAGTGAGACTTTTCCATACATACGCCATTTCAATGGCAGATTGTCCTACTGGATATGTCCACGCTGTAAGACAGAGCAGCTAGTCCCTCTCTGTACTTAGGCAACCTTTGTTTCTATGATTTGTCTTTCCATTTTTGCCTGGCCTAATTTATGATTGAAATTGGTTGCAGTTTCCAGAATGGCCATAGATGTTCAACGTAATTGAAAGTATCATGATGCTCTGTCAGCTTGTGTAGCTGTAACTCAGGTCATGAATTAGACAAGAATTTGTCACCTAGGAGAAAAGTTAACATCTATTATTTCTGTGACTGCGCAAAATTAAGAGAAAGAGTGGGAGGGGTGACTGAACCCCAGGTGTCTTCCAAGACTTTGTGACCGCCTATGTTCTTAATTAGATCTAAGTCATAATCTTTTGAGCTTAGTGGAGATAGCCACTGACCTTGGTGGAGGGACCAGGCTTGTAAAGAAAAGAGGCAGCAGAAGGGCAGCATGCATGCAAGGGATAGATTATTTTTCCTGCTCTTGAAACCCACTCAAAGGACTAGAATGTCTTCACTCCTCAGGTTAAGGATTGAGATTTTTGACTAGACTTGTCTTTTCGTCTCAGTACTGCTTTACGAGAGAAAGATGCTTTGAGTTTGCCACATCCTTTCCTACCTTTGCCCTGTCTTGAAAAGGAAGTAAGATCTTCTCCGGTCTTACAAAACCATGTCCAAATTTGACTGATGTATTTAAAATCCTTCCTTTTTGCCTGTACTTTCACAAGATAGTGCTTTCTGAGTTCTGTTAGAGAGATCATCCACCTCCACAGATAAATCTGAGTTTTGCTTCCACCTCGGTGACAGAGATATTCCCATACTTTTGTTGCTGTTTGGAAGTTGCCTTTGATAACACTGCTCAGCAGTATTGTTTGAACCTGGGGTCTCCTGCATGACCTGTGATGGCGGTTTTTCAGTTTGACAATTTAGGCAAAGAGCCTAGCAGAGGGAACCACCACTCTGTCTTGTATGCAGAATACCCAGAAAACTTCTATACATTTTTTTTTCTCTAATGCATCTTCGCAGTCTTTGCATAATATAATTGGTGTTGATTCCCTATGAACGTGTGATTCTTTCATGCACAAGTTTCCAGAGAATCACAGCATTGTATTTTTGCAGGTGGAAGCAATAAGGTATGTTTGGGAAATCAGATGTCAATCTGGAATTTAATAGATTAATTTTTCATTTCAGACTTCAGGTTATTAACCACAACTACTATTAATGTCCTCCTATATATAATTCCTAACTGCATGTTCACACAGCACGGGGAACGGTTGTGCCATTTCTGGGTAGCTGAGTATTTTAAAAAGCCCTGCAAATGCAATGTTCATAATTCTGGATAACCAGGATGTAGTGGATTCAGTTGCTATGGTTGCAGGCAGCAGACAGGGAAGATCTCTATTGCACCTCAGGCAGCAGCAACTGATTGTGCCTTTAAATCCACTTACATTCATTTTTTTAATTACAGTAGTTCACAGTTGAGCTGACTCTGCTACAGGTAATGTTACTGGCATTAGCAGGAGCAGGAAGACAGGCAGTGTAAATTGAGGGCCCAGCAAAGCAGTCCCCAGCCCAAAACAATAACCTATAACTACTAAGTATGTAAGCAGAAATGCTTCAAGTTAAACACATCCATGCAACAATGAAATGTCCTAAAAGCAGTTCACATCAGTTCCAGTATAACTTGACAGTAAATGATTATGAATTCCAAAAAGGGCTTCTTATTTGATCAAAAAGATTTAATAGCAGAGAAAAGAGCTCATTCCCTTAAGAGATCTTGGATCCTTTCAGAAACAATCAAACTGTACCACTACATCAGTTTTATTACTCACCTGAGTACCGTAGATTCAACCAGTCTTTTTTGTGCAATGCAATTCTAATGTCACTAATGTGACAAAGAATCTTGCTATGTATTCATCACTAACATATTCCATAAATACCTCCTCCAAAAGCAAGAGCACTTAGATGCTGAAGACACATGTGCCAACAGAGGGTGTACATTAAGAGGGTAACTAATATTATTACCTTTCCATGCTACTCTAATTAGGGTTATAATGACTGAGAGGTTTGAATGCAGTTACTTGCTCAAATGTGCCAGGCTTCTTTTATTTAAAAAAAAAAAAAAGTATGTCTGAAGAGTTACAAAAAAAAAAACCAAGATCATGTGCACCCCAGCCCCTTTCTCATTATCAGTTTAGGGTTACAGGACAGAACAAGTTTAGTTTTTAAAAATAGCGACAATTTTCACTCATGTGAAATGCATGAACCTGATGGATACTTTGCTGTTTCAGTTTTGTGGAGAACAGAAAGAGGGAGCATCAGAAGTGGTTAAAAATATCCTCTGAGTCTAGCTAAGCAATATCTATTTTCAGTATAGATTACCAGGGATGCATTTTTAACAACCTGTATCTCTTAACAAAGGGTAGCCAATTAGCGGAGCTGCGACTCTCTAAGTCCCTGTCATTTTCCCCTGGTATCTGCCCAACTAATACATGTACGGGTGCAGTGCACGAAGGCTGGATAGCTAGCTAGCTAAATGCATCAGAACCAGTCTAATTTTTCTCACCGGCTCTTTTAAAACAGTCGCATCTCTGCTGCAGAGAGGTGGCATCAGAGTGACACTCAGTGGCAGGACAGAAAAAGTCATCCTCAGTTTCTCAGATTCTAACATTGGAATGCATAACACTTTAATCGGGTCATTATTAGTATTTACTGTCTGTTCAATAATATTTTATGTAAGCATTACAATTAAGACCAAAACGTGTATTTTTGATTATGCAAACGGAAAGAAAGATTGGATTACTTACTTTACTGACGCCTTCCTCACTTGTAACTTGTGTGCTGTGATCTCCTGTAATTAAAAAAAAAAAAAAAAGGAAGAGAAACCGAACTAAAAACTCAAATACTTGATTTCAGAACTGAAGAGATTTTAGTCACCATAGTTTTACATTCTGCTGTAATTTCAGGCTTTGAAGATCACTTGAACAGTCTGAAGAACAGCATTTTACATCTTGTGTACAATTCAGCATGCTGCATGTGTGTAACTGGCAGTCCATGACCGTCCCAGTTACTTGTGTTAGAACAAAACATTTTCTATGTGTTTCTGCATGCACACTAACACATGGCTACCTGAACTTGGTATCTGACAGACAGGAGACATTTTCCATTATATGTAAGTAAGCACTGGAACAAACTACTATAGATTTTTAACATCAGTCTTGACAAGCATTTGATAGAAATGTTTCAGGTGGAGTAGTTCTGCAGTAAGGTAGCAGTGTGGACCCTCAGTCTTTCCAGCCTTGCCTGCTTTGATGCAGGGAACAATTCACAGTATTGCATTCAAATGTGGTGCCAGACATTCTTCTGAGCCCGTGGCTGCTCTGAGCCACTCAAATGCGCAGCATTTGGGGATGTTATAGGGAAGAGTTATCAAAATACCATGTTCCTTGAAATACCGTGCGTAAAGTAATTTCCACCTATCTCTAACAGGGTCCTGTTGCATCACCCATGTCCATGCGATCTGTTCTAACAAGCGCGTCATGCCTCTCCCCACCACCACCCCCGCCGCCACCGCCCGGACCGCCCCCCTCTTCGACACAGAGACCGTGAAGGATGAAGGAACGGCATCTCGCTCAGCCCTGTTTGCACAGCTTAACCAGGGAGAGGCAATTACCAAAGGTCAGGAGCAAAGGAAGCAAGTTTTGCTCCCTGAGTCAAACTACATCAGGAGCTGCTCTATGGATTAACTTAACTTCCACCACATTTTTAAGTCACATTTAAGCAACTCAGATCTTTCTGAGGCTTGCAGTGACTCTGATGGGTGCAACTGCATACCAAAACCTCCTTTAGAAGCAACAGCACACAAATATGTACAGCATACTTGAAATTCACATTATTTATTTAGAGGTATCCTTTTAAGGCAGCCAGGCTGGACTTCTTCAGTCCCCAGTAGCTGGTGAACCTCTAAGTTGCAACTGCAATAAAAATTTATCCCCTTTTCTGATTGACATTCAGCGTGCCAACCTGTGTCAAAATGTGAGGTGAAAAGGCACAGTTCACCCATCAGTGTGGAGTACTATAATAAAGTTTTTTGTATTAATACTGAACTTTGTAATTGATGTATCTGCCTTTAATGCTGCAGGTGTAGGTCAAATATTTTCATAAATCAGAAAAAGAATCTCATCTTTATGGATGGGAAAATATAACAAGCTTGTAGGGTTCACTCCAGCCAGAGGAACTAGAAGACATTGTAGCATTTCCTGTTTAAGATACTAGAATGGCCCGTGCACAGTAAAAGAGGTTTCATATCAACTGCTAGAAATATGTAGGCAGTTACACTTTAGGTGGTTACCCAGGGAAACCTTGGGGAAATAAAAAAATGTAAACTCACAAAATAATATAACACAATTACAAACAAACCTTTCCTGCTTAAATATGAACACCCTTCATACTAGAAGACAGACTGTCTTTCATAAGTACCCTTTTTTTTTTCCCAGGGCTTCGACATGTCTCTGATGACCAGAAGACTCACAAGAACCCCAGCTTACGTGCCCAATGTCCATCTGTTCGTTCTCCGACAAAAAGCCATACTCCAAGTCCCACCTCTCCCAAGAATTCCCCACAGCAGAGCCATGCCCCTGTCTTTGAGCTAGAGGGGAAGAAGTGGAGAGTGGTGAGTTCCAGTCACACCTCTGAATTGCACCCTGCACAGTGCAAACCAGGTTGAGCACCCAAGGTCTTGTAAAAGGCTGCCCACCATCAAGGTGCAACAAATCAAAGTTGCAGCTAAAAGGGCTGATTCTTGCATTGCTCTGCCTTGCTACAGTTCAGTTTTTACTATTCTGTGGCATCTGAATTCCATTAATTTGTCTCTGATATACTAATTAATCTGAACTGGAGAATGTCAGAACTAGCATATAAATTCCTTGCTAAATCAACCAATCCCCCAGAAACAACTTCAGTGGAGAACTCCAATTAAATCCCTTTTTGCAGGCCATCCATGCGACTGAGAGTAACAGTATTACCACAGAGCACTTTGACCAGCTTTGGTAACCCATGGAATTGGACCTTCCTGTTTCACCACCATGCAAGCCTAAAGCAGATACAGGTTTTCCTTTGCTCAATCTACAGATGGAAAAGATAGATGTGTTTCAAGTTTGGGAGTTAATTCATGTAGGCATATCCCAGAGAATCTATGAAGGAAAATTCACATCCCTGTGTTGGTTAAAAGAGGGGAAGAAACAATATGCAGTTTAGTCATGCAGAAGGTTATATACACATGTGGAACGTGGAATTGGGTTTGCAGAAGGTGCAGTCACAATCTGCCTGTGTTACGTTGCCTTAGGGGTACAGTATGTGGAAATTTCCTTGTGGATCTCTAGTCTTTCCTGGACATCCACAGGGTGTAAATGTCCCTTCACGCTTCATAATGAAATTTCTTTGCCTATTACTCCTTACTGTATATGGTGATGCCTTCACCTGTACAGGCAGGGCCAGGGAAGAGATTGTGCCCCTGTACTTGGCACTGGTGAGGCTGCACCTCGAGTGCTGTGTTCAGTTTTGGGCCCCTCACTGCAAGGAAGACATTGAGATCCTGGAGTGTGTCCAGAGAAGGGCAGCCAGGCTGGTGAAGGGGCTGGAGAGCAAACCTTATGAGGAGTGTCTGAGGGAGCTGGGGATGTTAAACCCGGAGGAGGCTGAGGGGAAACCTTATCACTGCCTACAGTTATCTGAAAGGAGGTCCTAGAGGAATGGGTGTTGGTGTTTTCACCCAAGCAACAGGTGATAGGATGAGGGGGAATGGCTTCAGTCTGTGCCAGGGCAGGCTCAGATTAGACATTAGGAAGCAGTTCTTCACCAAAAGGGTTATCAGGCACTGGAACAGGCTGCTCAGGGAGGGGGTTGAGTCACCAACACTGGATGTATTTAAAAGACAGGTAGATGAGGTGCTCAGGGATATGGTTTAGTAGAGGACAGGTATGGTTGGACTTGATCTCAAAGGTCTTTTCCAACCTAGTGATTCTGTGATAACACACTGTATAGAACATTATATAACATTTGGGGAAGAAAAACTTGCTCCCTTCTTCAAGGTGCTGGTCTAAACTGGATGGAAGCCAAACAACAGTTTTGTGAGGGCATTTTTAAATTATTGTGAGCATAATGTCTTTGCTACAAAAATAATGGCGTTTGTCATAGTCTATTCTTCAGTTCTGCAGCTCTAAAACATACATGGGTCACCCAAAGGTGAATTAGGAGAAATATCCAATCACCAAGCAGATTATATCTTAAAGCCACAGGAGGGATATTGTTCTGTTGTAACTGAAGATGCAATGACTTGAGGATGAGTTGTACTCAACTCAGTCTGACTGTTAGCTAGTTAAAGACAACCAATTAAATAAACTTTCTTTTCAAATAGGAATATCAAGAGGATAAGAATGACCTGGTCATTAACAACACTGAACTCAAGCAAGTGGCCTACATTTTTAAATGTAACAAATCTACACTTCAGATAAAAGGAAAAATCAATTCAATTACTATTGGTGAGTAGATAGCTCAGCTGAGCCTTAAATGCCAGTCTTGAAAAAAAACTGACTTAGGTGATTAATAATGCATCTGAGTCATTCCATTCCCTGTAATGGATCGAGCACATGAGTAAAGCCGCTCAGCTACGCAGTGCGAGCCTGGGAATTTTTGTAGTTAATGTAGCAGGTGTGCCTGTGTTTGCTTTTATCTTGCCTTTCTTATTTATGATTGCTTTGATTTTAGACAACTGTAAAAAGTTTGGCCTTGTGTTTGACAACGTTGTGGGAATCGTGGAAGTGATCAATTCCAGAGATATTCAGATTCAGGTAAATATCTATTTGAAAAAGAAATACACCGTGATACATAGAGAACAATCAGGAAACAAAAAGCACAAGATGCAGCTACAGAGATTTAAAAAACTCACTGGAGCACAATAAGAGATCGCATCCAAATGTATCTGTACATGCACTAAAATTCTGCTGAGGTATTTAGAAAACGCCTGTGAAAACTATTGATCGTTGCTGAACAAACCCCATCCCAGTCCCTTCTGGTTCCAGTTAAGCTGAGAGCTCTGCACACTGTAAGGACTATTACTTCTTAACCTAATTTTCTTGCTTTAATGGTAAACAGCTCCTAGCACTTGCAAGTTCCGTACTGCTTATGGGACCAGTTCTGGCAGTTTGCTAACCAATTTCTGAGCCCAGAATATGGTCACTCCTTTTTTATTTTCTTTTTTTTTTAATTCTCTCAATGGAAATGTTCAAATAGACTGTCAAAGGACAACTACATGCTATAAAGTGAAAGTAAGTGCTGGGATTTCAAAAATCTCTCCTGCAAGCAACATGACATGTTGCGTGAGTAAATAATGCAGTCGCTTGCCTATAAATGGGCAATGAGCCGCTACTGGTTTTGTAAGCACAGCTTCATCACAGCTCATGTTCATTCTGGCTCTTGTGAAAAGAAAATGATGTGTTTTAAATCCATATATTGCCCTTTCTATTGGGGATGCTTGCCACGTTCAAAAGATAGATGGTCTGCCTGATATTTACAGCACTTCACTCATGCCGTTCCAAAGAGGTCTAACTACACATGCTCTAGTACTTGATTGTGCCCAACACAGACAACCTAGTCTCAAGGATGCATTATTTTAAATGAAAAAGAAATCAGTTGATAATTAAATTATGCCAGACTGTCAGCTAGATGAGGGCTTTTGCTTAAAAGGCTGTGCCTGCTGTATGACATTAAATGTAGACACTTTTGCTCCACACTTCAGACATACTGGTCATGGCTATGACAGGGAATAATAGCAGGACAGTTCTTTATTTTTTGAACTTCATGCAAAGGACTGACATTGCTACCAGCTGTGCATCATCTTCTGAACTGTAACAAGCAGTTTTATTCATGATCACTACATGTCGTCTCATGGCAGAGGCAGTTAGTTAAAGAAAAAGGTCCCAAGCATTTATTTGAATGGGTTTTTTAAGTAAGCAGATTATTTTTATCATTATCTCTAGAACTATTCATGAGAGCTGAAAAATTCATACATAATGAGCAGTGAATCCACATCTTGTTAATACTCAAATAATGGGGAAGTATCTTCTCTAAGCATCAAAATTCTTTTGATTAAGCAGGTTCTATGAATATTACATAAGGCTTCTATGCCACAGAGCAGAGTAGAGTTCCCACTTAAGAAGACAGTCTGGCTATATGCTCTATGCTGCTTGAATCAGGCAGTTTCTGCAGAGTTTGAGTATGCCAAGTGCTGAGCACCTCAATTTTCTCAGTATTTTGAAGACCTGAGCTTATAATTTGCATATACATGATATGTTACTGGAACAAATGTCAGTAAATTCATCCTACAGATTTTGCTATAAATAGTTACTTCAGTGCCATATTGCTTGGTTCTCCTTCCTTCCAGTGTGGTTGTGTTTTTTTCTTGCCAGATGTTTGAAAAATTTATTAAACACACCCTCCTTTTGTTCTCTATTGCATGAGAGCCCATTAAAGGAAAGAAAGATGAGTTTAAGACACATCGATCACTACACAGGTCAGACTCCAGGATCAGAGTGGGATGTGCAAGAGGGCAGACAGGCTTGTTCTTTGATTGCTGACACATTTAAGGAACTGAAGCCGAAAATAGATTCTTAACTTGAATGATGTGAGACACTTTTGTCAACAAGTACATATCTGTCGCATGCTGTTACTGTTTTATGGCTCAGAATAACCTCTATCCTTTCCATGCATTGTCCAGAATATATTGCTGCCTTTGGTAAAGAGGACAGCAGGAGAAGGAGGAATTTTTACTGACAACCAGCAGGCCAGACAGTTAGCCATGAAGAAATCTTTTCATCTGTATAACTGTAAACAAGATATTTCCCTTCCTCCTCAAGTGCATCTTGGGTTGCTTTTAAAGGGGCATGACAGATACCTTTAGAGATTTAATTAAATTGATCTCAGAACTTTTTTGTAGAACTGTAGCTTGCCAGAAGGGGATAAAACTCCTTTCCTATTGTATGCTGTAACAACTGGAAGAGCTTTGAAGTCTTCAGAACGCTTTACAAAACACTTGTGGAATAGTAGTGTATGCTGGGACCTTGCATGTGCCCTGACTGGGTTGGAGTTGACCTGTTTGATTTCTTAACAAGGTCTCACTGATGAACAAGGTGACCACCACCTAAATATCAGCGTAAAAGTTCCACTGAAATTAGAGCCAATCAGGGAAGCACTTTCATCAAACTGTATATTAAAAGCTTCCTGCTAGATCTTTGTTACCACCAGCAAGAATTTTCATAGTGACTAAATAAAATCTGAGCATCATGCAGGCAGCTGACGCACAGATCAGATGCTGGTGGCCAAAATTAGAACTGGCAGGCAATGGGGGTTTTATTATTATTAAATGCACACCTTTGTGTGCATTTTAGATTTGGTATTGAGTAGATATTATTTTGCAGGTGATGGGGAAAGTGCCAACCATTTCTATTAACAAAACAGAAGGCTGCCACGTCTACCTCAGTGAGGAATCACTAGATTGTGAGATTGTGAGTGCCAAGTCATCCGAGATGAACATCCTCATCCCCCAAGACGGTGATTATGTGAGTGAGATATTTTTAAAGCTTTCTTACCCTTTCCCCATTAGTCTGGGTAGCTAATAGCATTTAAACTGCTGGAAGAGAAAGTAACACACTGATGCATATTATGTCACCAAAAAATTATCCAAACCAATTTAACTTCTATCTACCAGTATCTCAGCTATCAGTGCAGGAAGAACTCCTTATTTTCTGGAGCATGAAGTAATTTCAAAGATCAGACATGACACCATTTCTTCCATTTCAATAGCTAACAGCTTCATCTCCTGTCCATTTAATTGTCTGTCTTTGATATCTAAACACAATATCCCAAAGGAATTCACTTGACACAAGAGCACTCAAGCCTGAATGTGGTGATACTAAAGCTAAGGTAAACATAATACTAGTACAGATAAAATAATGCATTACAGTATACTTGTTTGTTCTAAAGCCATTGATACATGGGTAGCATCTGTGGTACTTCTTACTATTTTCAACATGCATCCTTAAAACCAACTCAAACATGCATTTTCCCAGCTTCTTTTCTGTTATAGTTAGATTTTGGTACTGTGCTCACCAGCATTTCTAGTAAAGGTATGCTCTGTCACTTCACACGCTGGAAGAGATCATGCAGGCAAAGCATACTTGTCATAGTTTCCTCAACGGAGCAGTGATGAAATTGCACTGAATGGCATAGAACTTACATTTCTTGACTAATCTTTTGGGCTGGAATTTTGTATGGTGAAGGTGTTTAGGCTTTATAAAGGAAAATATCTAACAAGAGAATTCTTGTGCTCCACATTCCAGAAAGTGCCTGCTAGACACCCAGCTTCAGATAACTAAATAGGGAATGATTTTCAGTGGGTGCAGATTCACCTATTTCTTAAAAAAAAAAAGTCCTTTTGAACAGTCCTTTTGATTAGTCTCACCTCAGATCACTGTATCTGAAATTACAGGCTATCAAGATACCATTTTGAGGTCTGCATGAAAAAGCCCTTCACTTCTTTTTTTCCTTTAGTGGGAACAGAGAAAGACCCAATGACATCTCCCATCCTTTCACCAAATACATAGAATGGAAGGAGACCCTCGTTGAGCTTTGTTTTGTGTACCCCACAAGGGATGCTGAGTGTTTTGAAATGCATCATACTTAAAACAATGGGGGGGGGGCGGTTATTCTTCCATATTATAACATTGCTTTCATCCTTAAAATTAGTCGCCCTGCTAAATCTCCACATCTAAATCCTTTCTACTGTCTTCCAGCCCAGACACTGATGGAATCTGAAGTCATTCCTGACATGAGGCTAATTTACTTAGTTGTTACAAATAATGACGTGAGAGGGATTATTGCAAAGTAGCACATACCAAGGCTATTTGAAACTGGGTAGCAATAAGGCTTTTTCCTGTATGGTATTGTAAAATAGCTTCCTAGGGTAATGAAGAAGGCTTCTCTCTAATCCTGGCGTGTCTGAGCTATCAATGCTTTCTCAGTCATGTAGCACTAATAGTATTCCACCAGTTTTCATGAGGTATCCACTGCTTATTTAACCATCATTGTCGCTTTTGTTTCTTACCAGAAAGAATTTCCGGTTCCTGAACAGTTCAAGACAGCGTGGGATGGATCCAAATTGGTCACTGAACCTGCAGAGATTGTGGGCTAACTTCCTAACGCCATACAGCACTTGCTGACCGTGACTACACCGCGGCCAGCAGCATAAACAAAGCAGTAATGTAAAGAACTAGAAGTAGCAGTAGCTCATACTGCTGTGATAGGCCTTCAAGCATTAGCTCTGCATGCTAGAAACAGTAACACACCTGGCACGCTTCTGTTAGGCATCCCAGTGTTTTTCACAGTCCCACAGAGTTTGCCTTCACATGCAGTTTTAATTCTAAATGGTGTCATGTGAACGTAAGGGATTAAAACCCCCACCCTCCAGTCACATCATTGGTTTGGAATACTGTATAGATTAGGCCAAAATGCTGCATGATACACTTTGTTATCATCTGGCTTCCGTGCATTCCTTTTTATGTTTCTGCTTATCAAAAACAGCATCAAGACTTCAAGATGGGTTTTTTTTTACCTATTAAGCAATCCCTGTACAATGCAGTAAAAATGTACCCCTAGAAAGTATGCACTTCCTTGCAGATCTGTGAAAATCATAATGGGTTTTGTTTTAAACAAGAAAAAAAAAAAAAGACAACTTTCAGCAATATATAGAAGATTAAAAAAAAAACCAAAACCTGGTATTTTAATCACTTTTCTAATATGTATATTTAGAAAACCCCAATGTTTTCTCTGAGGTAAGATTTTATTATGATACACAGGCATGATGTTGCCCTCTCATTTCTTGCAAATTAGTAATTCTTCCTAAGCTAAAGTGTCACCTAAGCTAAAATCTATCAGCAATTAACTTGAAGGATTTTGTTCCTTGTTTTTCTTTTTACTTTTCTTATCTTTCTTTCTTTCTTTTCTCTTTCTTCCTTTCCTTTCCTTTCCTTTCCTTTCCTTTCCTTTCCTTTCCTTTCCTTTCCTCTCTTTTTTGTTGGTGAGATAATCTCTTATTCTTCAAATTTTCACTATGTATCTTGCATCCTAGTAGTGAGGTGAGTAGGTCTAGAGAGGTGATTGTGCCCCTGTACTCAGCATTGGTGAGGCTGCACCTTGAGTACTGTGTCCAGTTCTGGACTCCTCACCATAAGAAGGACATCGAGGTCCTTGAGCGAGTCCAGAGAAGGGCAACCAGGCTGGTGAAGGGGCTGGAGGGCAAATCCTATGAGGAGCAGCCTAGGGAGCTGGGGAAGTTAAGCCTGGAGAAGAGGAGGCTGAGGGGAGACCTTATCACCACCTACAACTACCTGAAAGGAGGTTGTAGAGAGATGGGCGATGGTCTCTTCAGCCAGGTGACAGGAGATAGGACAAGGGGAAATGGCACAAAGCTGTGCCAGGGCAGGGACAGATTAGATGTTAGGAAAAAAATTTTCACTGCAAGAGTTGTCAGGGCCTGGAACAGGCTGCCCAGGGAGGGGGTTGAGTCACCACCCCTGGATGTGTTTAAAAAAAGGGTAGATCAGGTACTTCGGGATGTGGTTTAGCACAGGACAGGAACGGTTGGACTCGATGATCCTAAAGGTCTTTTCCAGCCTTGTGATTCTGTGAGCCCATTCAGAAAACTGAGGGAAGTATGTATGTCAGATACCAGCTAGTTTCCTTATTAATAATGTTCCTTTAAAATACTGCTACTGCACCTCATATTCATTAAAAATATCTTCCAGTTTCTTTCCCGCATTTGTAGGACTTAATTTCAAACATGTCCACAAAACAAAGCCATAGATTTATGTCATACTAATTCTGAGCCCAAGTAAAGGGATCATTTCCCTGTTTAGCCCTTTGATTCTACTTTATAGTCCCTATTGTACATGCTTTTTTAAAAAGGTGGTGTTGTATACATCTGTACTATTTTAGCACATAGTACAAATAACATTTTAAACATTTTAAGTCAGCTTATGGTTTTGATCACTTGTAATACTTTGTAACAGTGAGATGCTTGCAGAGCTAGTTACAAGCTAAATTTTGTGCCTAATTTACCTTGAAGTACATTCATTCTTGAGGGTTTTTAAATATAACCTTGATTGTAAACCCTATACAATACAAGCAGCAGTGCTCAGTACGCAAGGTTTTGCTATCTGATGTTTAATCTAGTTGTATAATGTGTTTGCTTTAATACATACCATTTTTTCAACAGTAAACTTCTTATGAAATAAAAAGGAAGACGTACTTGTTTAAATACAAAGTTGTTCAGCGCTTGCTCTGTTGCAGTGTTTCTCCTGTATGCTTCCTCCTTCTTAAATGCTGTTTCAGAAGCTTGACTGAGAAAACATAGCTGCTCCTCCCATTCCATTAAGCATTATCACTTTTGCTACCATAATCCAGCTGACAGTGAGTGGTGGGTATCCTGCATGCCAGCAAACAAACCTGCAGTTCCATGCCTATGAACAGAGAGCTGGGGGATTGAGCTTTACATGGGTCACACTCCAGACACACCCTATCTTCCAGAGATTATGTCTAGGAAGATCACGACATGGTGCAAGTTTATAAGGTTTGCCTTCTATTTTAAGCTTTTCTCGTTGCTTCCCTATGTGGCTTTGGATGTGTCCCTCCTGTGTTAACAAACTCGCCAAGCAGTCCCCTCCCTATTTCACTTGGATGTGCTTTGTATCTAAAAAATTGGGCATCACATACTTGTCATGATAAAAGGATTGTTGAAGGACTGTTGAATCCTTAAATCATGATCATAATTTGTTCCATAAAACAACCTCATTCTGAAGCATTCTGACCTGAAATACTGACTTGTTTTCATCCAGCACCAAATACGGATCAAGTAATTATGCAGCAACAGGAAGCTACTTAATCCTTTGGAGCTATGATACAAACCAAGTATCAAATGCTTGATGCTAAACAGAAAGCAGTGAGACAGCTCTGAATCACTGCACAGACAAATGCTTTTAGTCCTTCCTAGAGATTTAACACCCCCTCAAAACCAAACTGTGTGAAGGCTGGTCTGATTATTCCTTTAAATGTTGGAAGGCAAACTCCCTTGTGGCAAGCCTTTCTCTCCAACACTCACCATCCTGCAACATGCAAGGCCCAAGGTTGTTTCTTTGATTGGCTTCTTAAGAGAAAGAAGTCCTGCACAGTAATGGTGAGTGCCCGACAGTCTGAACACACCTAGGGCCTTTGTCACGGGGCAGATATTTAAAAGATAAGGAAGAAGTTCCTGCATGGACTGACCCAGGGTGATTGCTCCAACTGGAGAAAAGGCTAACAAATCCATCAATTATTGGACACAAGAAAAACAGAACAGAAGAGAAAGTTTTAAATATGCAAACAGCTTTTATCCAGTACTCTTAGTCAACTACATGAAAAAATATCTAACCAGCTCTTTTCAGTTCTAGTCTTCATCAAAAATGCTTGTCATACATTTGCAGTAGGTTGAACTGTTCTTTTCCCTGCAACCTGTCTTCAAAAATATAAAGTAATGGTAAATAACCAAAATAAATCCAAGGTTCTGATTCTACCCTACATGAATTTGTGTACAATTAAAGGTTAAAAACTCATTTTTGAAAAAAATGAAGTGTACCTTGAGCTAGAAATAGTCAACAAGCTGCAGAATGATGATGTGATCAATCATCCCAACCATGATCAGATGTGTCCACTCAGTCTTTGGCAGCAAGTCAGATCAATGCTTAATGGTTGACTCCAGCATGGAATGAACTGCTACATGCTGTGCGTCCCTAAGGTCCTGTTGATCATTTCTTTTAACTCCATGCTATCAGGGCAGATATGGCCCTTGATTTCCAGCTCTATGCTGCACTGAAATTGTAGTTACTCTCTAAACCAGTGCAACTGTCGAAACAGCGTGTATATGGATATGGAACGAATGTGTATGGTGTAACTGGCCACTTCAGTTTTATAAACCTGCATGGGTCAAATATTCAGCAGTATAGGTGTTGTCAATCAGCCAGTAAAATACATGTACAAGAGGAGAATTTTTTACTAAGCATTCAACGGTAAAAAGCTTTTTTCCTATGGAAAGCTTACATGGATCTCATACTTTCTTAAATAGAACCTCTGTAAACGTACTCATGAAGTTCAACCAAGGGAACTTCAAAGTCCTGCACCTGGGACAACCAACCCATGCACCAGCATATGCTGGGGGCCACTCACCCGGAAAGCAGCTTGGCAGAAAAGGACATGGGAGTGCTGGTGGATACCAAGTTGAACATGAGCCAGTAATGTGCCCCTGCAGCAAAGAAGGCTGATGGTATTCTGGCCCATGGAGGAACGTGACCCTTCCTCTCTACTCAGCCCTGGTGAGGCCACACCTGGAGTGCTGAGTCCAGTTCTGAGCCCCCCAGTACAAAAGACTCATGGACATACTGGAGAGATTCCAGCAGAGGGCCACAAAGGTGATAAGGGGACTGGAGCAACAATCTCCCAGGAGGAAAGGCTGAGGGAGGTGGGACTGTTCAGCCTGGAGAAGACTCAGGGGAAACCTGTTAACGTCTATACATACCTGAAGGGAGGGTACAAAGAAGATGGAGCCAGGCTCTCCACAGTGGTGCCCAGTGGCATGACAAGAGGCAATGGGCATAAACAGAAACACTGGTGGTTCCCTCTGAACATCAGAAAACACTTTTTCACTGTGAGGGTGACAGACAACTGTCATAGGTTCCCCAGAGAGGCGGTGGAGTCTCCATACTTGCAGATCTTCAAAAGCTGCATGGACCTGGTCCCGGGCAACAGGCTCTATGTGTCCCTGCTTAAGCAGGCGGCTGGACCGGATGACCACCAGAGGTCCCTGCGGAAGTTCAACCCTTCTGTGATTCCGTGATACCTGCTTAGCTATTTAGAGTATCGGTTACTGAGAGTTGTTGGGAAGCGAGAAGCACTGAGGCAGTGACTGCCCGTATCCACCAGGTGGCAGGACGCAGCTGAGGCCCGGCCCTCACAAGCTCTTGCGCTGATCATGAGTATCCCGAGAGGACGTGCCCACGGCTTGCCGTGAAGCTCCACTCTCTAAAACTCGCCCTAAAAACATTAGAAGATTACTTTGATTTTGAAATTATTGTCTCCGTAAGAGGAGAAGGGTGATGAACAAGGGGACTCCTTGGGATGAACAAGGAATAAGAAAAAACACCTACTTGTTCCCAAAGATTAATTTCCTCTTTTGGGTTGTGCTTTTTCCGAACGCTGCTAAGCATAGCTCCATTAAAAGCACATTTAGAACCTCACCTGATTGAACTGGAAAGCAGCATTCAACAGAGCTACTGAAGGTAAAGGGGCAAGTAATGTCAGGTCTACATTTGAAAACAAGCAATCTTTTCAATGTCCTAGGGAATTAGGCACTTGCTAAGGCTTCCCATTGCCATGGTTAGAATCCAGACAAACCATGCTTGTTCCTGCTGTTTTCTGGGTCCCCAGAGCACCCGAATCTTCGCGAGTTCCGTCAATGTTACTGAACTAAACGCATGTTCATAAGCCTGTGCATCACATTCCTTTCCCAGAGATCAAAATTCTGTCCATTTGAACTCCTTCAGGGCCTCAACTCAACATGCACCCTTAGTGCATTCTCCTGACAAGCTCTCTGACTGGGATCCCCCTAAAACGGAGAAGCAGCTGCCACTTTTTTCACAGACAAATGGAGGTAATGCTCACTCGATTACATGATGTGCTAGCAGCAGAGCAGTTAAGAGCATACATCAAACACACATCCTGCTGGAGGGGATCTGGGCCCACCACTGTGAAAATATATTGCCCAGAAGTAGCTACTGCCCTCAGAAACTGCCAATAAACAGGCCGCTGACATATAAAGCTGTCTTTAGATTAAAAAATCATAAACAACACTCCCCAAGGAACATACTGACTACCAGAAAATGAGAACCTCCTCCCTCTGTATTGTTTAAATAATCCACCACCCAAAACTCAGCTTTTATCTGCTAGGCTAAACCCTGCTTCCCTAAGCCTTGCTGCATGCCAAGGACCCTACCTGATCACCACGGACCACCAAGAACTCTCCTTCTCCAAACCCCTAGTTCCAGTGCTGCTTCAATGGACACATACTCACATTTCCTCTCAGGAAACACTTTGGAACATGATAGGGAATTAGGTAGCTGCTAAGTGACATATTACTGAGTAAAGCTGCTTTCTGGTTACTCTTCATTCAAGCCAGGTTAAGGCAAAAGACAAATAAATGTATTTATACCCAGCTCCCAAGTCAGACAGTACTAGTAGAAAGACAATGACATGAAAAATCAATGTACCCCCTAAGATAAAATTTGAAAAGTTCCTTTTTTTTTTCTCCAGCTGACTTGCTATTGCCTTTTTATCAACCATTAACTACTAGGATTCTGTTCTTTCTCCCTTACACCTGAACTTGGATTTAGTAGACAGAAGACACTTCTTGATGGACCATGATAGCTTTAAGAGCCAATTTCTCCTTCCAAACCATCAGATGGATGAGACAGATTAGTTTCAGGGCAAAAGACTAAACTGACTTGACTTGAGACACAGTTGTGCCATTTTCCTACACTGAACCTGACTGTTTGCCTCAGCAAGGGGTAAGGTTCTCATCCTTTGGTGACTCTCTATGTATCAGTAGTGAAGAATCTCTTTAACCGACATTTGCATTTAATTTCACTCTGTACACCATCATGCATACTTTATACAAATATCTAAACATAGGCTGCTGGGCACAACAATAATTAACCACTTTGCAATGACAAGAGGTTGCTGTTGATTAATGTCCAACAACTCTCATCCAAGAACTCTTTAAAAGAGCTCCTATTATTAGAACACTTCAGCATGATGCAAGAGATGTGATCTGAATCCCCCAAGCAAAGGAAGGAATTGAACTTCAGTTTCACACATCCAGGCGAATGCTTCAGCAATTCCTGAGTTTGAAAAGTTGTTTTAAAATCCTGCCTTAAGAACAAGACACCAGAATACATATTAAAAATGAGCAAAGTGACATGTCTGTAGCTCTGAACAACAACTAGATTTACAGCAGACCAGTGCTCTACTACTTCCTGTCGACTATAAGAACTGCCCACTCAGGCTTTTCAGCATTACCTATAGTTGAAGAGCTTAAAATGGGATTCCAGATTCCCCTTTAACTATTACAACATCAGTTTTATGTGCTTACCTCCGTCTTTTGTTCCAGTTCAAAACATTTCCTCTTGCCTAAATCTTGTTTCTAGAGAAGAGGATACTTAACTGCCATGGCATTCAACCACTTATTTTCATCATCTGGGTACAATGAACTACCCAATATTATCTCTGTGCCTGATTCTGCAGTCTTAAAAGAAAGCAAACTAAAGTAGGGAGATATGGGTGCTACAGAAGATTGCAAGCAATCTCATAACATGTGTGGCAATCTGACACAGCTATGAAAGAAGACTCCCTAAGCTGTGAGTTCCCCACCATTGTCAAGCCGTGGTGTTGCAGCATCTCTATCATAGACATCACAGAACAGAATAATCTGGATGTCTGCAGAACTTGTGGGTCTTTTGTGTTTTTGTTGGTTTGATTTTGTGGGGTTTTTTTTAAGGCAGAAGAATGAAAAAACAATGACTGAAAAATTTTGGAATGAAGAATTATTACATTGTAACTGATGGCTGTTACTCCCCTTCTCTCTGCTGTCAGTGATTCAGTTTCACTTTGAGTACGCAACATAATCCTACAGTGAGTTCTACCCAGTTATGCCTGTGTAATGCTGCTAGTAACCTGAAAATTCACATGTCACAATTGGTAGCATTACATATGAAGCTTGTGAGACCTTGTACTTTAAGGCCCGGGTGCAGCTTGTAAAACCTGTGGCTGCACGCGTGCACAGAAACTCTCCCCCCATACACACCACTGACAAGGTTTAGTCCTGAAGGGTCTGTACTGAAAATCCAATTAAAAGAAAATCAAATAGCCTGTAACTGTTGAAGAAGTGAAACATCATAAAGGAAGAAGCTCTGTTATGCTACTTTTAGCGTCAGTTTTCCAAGCTAGTTTTTCTACTAGGAGTCAATAGCTGTTTTAAGACCATGTTTTCCTGTAAACAATTGTTTACCTTCCTTCCTTCAATTCATCATTGTCCTTCCTATTCATGCTAACACTTGCTATGTTTCCCAGATAATTTACCCGTATCAATTCCACCCAGGTCTGCGTTTCAAAACACATGCCAGTGTAATTAGAACCATATTTACATAATGAGTGCCAGCACCTAACAGAACTGCATTTAATTAAGATGGTATGGGTTATTTGCTAAGCACTTTGTCAATTCACCTCAGCTTGTCTATATGAAAGACTTTCTGTGCAGAAACTTCTTCCCTTTTTAAATGAGTTAGGGTTACATGGGCAAAGAATGTATTTGTTTTAGTCTAACAGAAAGAAAATACTTCTGGAGTTTTTCAGCTGTGCTATTTGCTGTGTTAAAAATGGGAAACACTATCTTTAACAGTATATATTGCTAGTTCACTCAGTGTGGAGCTATGCTAATATCTGTGTTACATGGAACATGTGGACTGTTTGAGATGCTTCAGGAACCTTCAATATTAAAAATTAAATCTGTAGAGATGTGTTTAAATTTGCTGTAGGGCTCCTGGCACTTTGTTCAGGTTCCTTTTGTTTGTTTGTGTGGTCTTGGTGGGTGGTGGGGTGTTTTGGTTGGTTGGGTGGGGGGGAGGGGGGTTTGTTTGGTTTTTGGGGTGGGTCTTGGTGGGTTTTTTTCCACAGGAAGAACATGATTGTGACAGGGGAAAAGATGACAAAGGAGAGATAGGAAAAAATTAGCATTTAGCCACCAAAACACAACTGCTGAAGTACACAACAGAAACAGCTGTTTAACACTTTTTCTCTCCCCAAACAATTTCAAACTAATTCCTATAAGCAAAGTGTTTGAGTCCTTGAAAGCTGATGGAGGACAGACACAGCAGCTGTAACCAGGAGGACAGATACTAAGGTCCAGCCACAGCTGCCCAGAAGCAAGGCATTGCCTTATTCCTCACTCGCGTTTATGGGCTCATCTACCAACCTGAGGTCCAGGCAACATTCACAAGCCCACTGAAGGAGCAGAGGGACCCAGGCGGGTGGAAGTTCAGGCTCTGGTTAGGGCCGTTCCCATGGCTACAAAAGCCCAGAGCCCCAGGGTCGGTGGGGCTGCTAGCGGGCCACCTGCGGAAGTGGCAGGCCAAGAACAGACGTCAGCCCTGCACCTTCGCTGTGGGGGCTGCTGCTGGACGTTTACCTTTATTGATGGCGGGCGCGCCCTGCAAAGCACCTTCGTGGGGAGCGAGGCGGCCACCAAGACTCGCACAAAAGACGGAGGCTCCCTCCACACCGCAGCACGACCTGCTGCGGAGACTAACCCCGCTCCCCGAGGCCAGCTCGCACAGCTGCTGCCCGGCTACGAGATCAGGCCCGGGCCTTGAGCTGAGGAGAAGGACAGCCGCCGGGAAGAGCGCGGCTTCGGGAGGCCCCCGCTCCCCCACCTCGCTGAGGGGCATGGCCGCTCCTCGCGCTGCCACCGCGCGGCGCCCGCGAGAGCAACCTGAGCGGAGACCCCTCTGGCGCGCACGCCAAGGAAAGACTACGTGCCTCCTGTGTGTCCGCTGGCGTCGGGAGACCACCCCGGGAGCGCCGTCTGTGCCGCTCTCAGGACATCACCCTTTTCCCACCTCAGAAGCTTCCTTTTTACCTCGAAAGCGCTTGGGACCGCCCAGGGCAGATCGCCTCCCTGCCTTCGCGCTAGGCGATACCATCTCACGGGGGAGGAAGCACGGTTCTTTCCCGGCGCAATGGCAGAAAGGGGTTTTACGATGAATGGTACGCTCTGCGTCAGGCTGTGTGCCCGAAGGACTCCCCTAGTGTTCGTCTACTTCGTTTGCGTCCTCCCCCTCCTCCGCGGCGAATGGGAGAGGCAAGGCGTTGCCATAGTGCATGCGCAGTAAACGTAGTCAGTCAGTGTCAGCGGGAATGGAGGAGATGGCGGAGCCCGGTGCGGGTCGGGCCGGCGCTGGGGCGACGGCGGAGGGCGATAGCGAGAAGAACGACAGCGTCGCCGGAGGGGAGGCCGCCGCTGCGTCGTCGCTGCCGTGCTCCCCTCCGGCGGCCGTCGGGGGCGAGGGTGGTGGGGCGAAGCCTCTGAGCGCGGCGGAGTACGCGCGGCGCGTGCACCAGTGGCTCTGGGACTCGTACTGCGGGTACCTCAGCTGGCAGAGCTGCCTGCCGGCCCTCCTCGCCGCCTCCGCCGCTGCCTCCGCCGCCGCCTCCGCCGCGCCCGCCGGCCCCCCTCGCGTCTCCTCGCCGCCGCCCCCTCCGACCTCGCCGCCGGGGGCGGCCGCCGCCGCTGCCGCCGCCGCTGCCTACTATAGCCCCTTCTACCTCTTCGCTCCGGCACCAGCTCACACGGCCGCCGGACCGGGACCCCGCGCCGCAGCAGCAGCAGCCACTGCCGCCCCGGCTTGGCTGGGAGCGGCGGGCAGGTTGACCCCCCTGCCCAGGGCGGCTTCTAGCAACGCCACCGGCACCAGCGGCAGCAGCGCCCCCAGGGAGACGGGGCGGCCGGCAGGTGCGTGTAGACGGGCGGGGGTTGGGCGTCTGTTTAGGTCGCTTGGCGTGGGGCGGAAGGGGGCGGCCGGCCTGGCCTTCGGCACGCTCGGTGTGGCAGCGCCCGAGCCCCCGGTTAGCCGCCGCCTGCCGTGCGGGGCGGGCAGGGAGCTGGAAGCGGAGGCGTCGCCCCCGCCAGTGCCGCTGACTTGCTTCCCGCAGCGCCGTCGGTCTCCGCGGGGCCCTCCGCCGCAGTTCTAGGAAACGGTGTCTGGAGAAGGAAGCTGGGGGTTTGCAGCGCTGGGGACTGCTGCCTTGTGTGGGCCGCAGAGCCGGGCGTGTAGCCGTGCCAAAGGTGACAGCTCAAATCCCGAACGCAACACATAAGCAGGCTTGAGAGGGCTGACTTGTGCGTATGACGGCTTACGGCTTTCGTGCTTGTGAGACGTTTACGTGGGTATGAGGCAGTTTAGGTTTTCCAGTGAAACTTAAGAGTTGTGGTTACAGGCCTGCAGTGCATCTGGCTTTAAGCACCCTGTTTGGATGATGAAATCTAACTGTGTCACTTTCAGTGGGCTCTCGGTGCTCAAATAAAATCACTTGATGAAACTGGTGCAGAGAAATAGAAGCACGCTTACAATCAACAGGCCGGGGGCAGGTCCTGAGATAAACAGAAATCTGCAGTCTAATGGCTATAAATACTGAAGACTGTCCATAGCACTGCTTCTCCTTATATTTGTTCGAGACAAACTCTGTCTGATCACGTGAGAGAGAAAACCTGGAGCACCAACGTTTCTTAACCAGTCGAGGAGCACATAGGTGACGATCCCTGAATGTTTGTTACTGCTTTGAGTAACAGAAAACTGTGGAGCAGAACACTGCTTTGAAGAAAAGATAGCTGTCTTTTCTTCCTGCGGGGCAAAGTACAGCATTACTGATCTGTAATGTTATTTACAAGCTCAGTGGCTGGGTGTGAGGGGAGAATGTGTTTAGTTGCTTTTTCCTTCTTTTGAAGGAAAGGAAATCCAGCTTCTGATCTTGCTGCTTTCTTGCAGTTTTGAGCAGGTGGTGTTTGAACAAGGTTCCAAGACAGAGTAGTGTTTTATTTCATTACGCCCTGATCCTGAGTTGTAGATTGCTTATAAAAAGCTGTTGACAGCCACTGGAGAAGGGGATATGGACAAAGGCTACACTGAAGAGATTCTTGGATTTTCACCTAGTTCTTTAGGAACTAATTCCATATGTTAAAGGTAACTTAGGGCACAAATAGCACTTCACACTGCTGCATGTGGTTATTCTGAATACTAAAAACTGTTGCAACACCCAGCCTTCTTAAAGGAGCCCTGTATGTGATGGGGTGATATGCTACAATTACAAACCAAGGCTGTTGTGCCAGGGTGCTTTGGCTCCAGATTGCACACGGATGTATTTGGAACAGCTAAGGCGATTACGGCTCTTCTGTTCTGCTGCAGCTTACTGCCCATGCAGCAGGCTTGTCAGGGCGGGTCATGTATCTGCCCCTACGCCAATGCAGTTTACATCCTGGCGTGCTTATGTAAGCTGAAATTAGTGACAGCTGATGTTAATGCTGCACGTTTTAAAGTGGGATGTCAAATCGTGGGAGTCAGTAACCACCTCTTCCAGTTCAGTCTCCCTGCAGGTGTGTGTCAGGGAGCCCATGTTAACCGCGCTCTGAGCAGTGGCAGGCACTTTAGGAACAGTCATCGTGGCTTAAAAAGCTTCCTCCCCTCACCTCCCCCTCCGTACTGTGAGATTACAGCTCTTCTGCTGGGAACAGCGGAGCACAGCGTGTGTTTGAGTCTCCCCTGCTTTGCCTGGCCGACTTGCGCAAGCCCATGGTTGCTTCTCGTTTAATGTAAGATCCTGGGCTTTGTGCTGAGGATAGATGGGTGTTGTGTTTGGCTGTCTCTGCTGTAACAAATAGTAACTAACCCCTGGCAAAATCATGGGGCTTTGATAAGAGGAATGTCTCGAATCACTGCGGTGAAAATCTGCCAGAGCCCGAGGGTTGCCAATGTTCCTTAATATAGTGGAGGTTAACATAATTTGAATGCTTACTTTCTTAGCCCCACTTAACAACTGAGTAAGTAAGAAGCTGAGTCTAATATATTAAAATGAAACTGTGCCATTAACTTCAGCGAATGTGTTCCTTCTAACAGAGCAAATGAAAGCTTTTATTTGGCGCTGTGTGCTCAAGCCAGGACTGGGGAGACCGACTGTGCTCCCTTCTGCTGCAGTTGAAGAATTTTAGTTGACAACTTGGGCATGCTTGGACAATGAGTTGAATCTGTTTCAGTATTATTTAGGTTACAGTCAAGCCACTATATAATACTCAGGCAGAGTTATCAGTGTAACAGGTATGAAATAAAGATATATAAACTGAGGTATGTTAAATAAGTACTTGTTTTTACCTAATGATAGCTTGATTATATATAGCCCAGTTAAAAAGTGCCCAAGTGCTATGGACTTTCAGCTTTGCTTTCATAGCTTGTGAGGCATTATCAGTCTCAGCCGTCGGACTGTGGAGGCTTATTCTAAGTGCAGTTTGATGAAGTCCTTTGAGATTGGAGAGAGGAATCATTCTCTTTCCCCTCTCTTTTGCTCCTTTCCCCTCTATGTGGGGGTTTGCCTTCTCAGAAACACTTAACACAGTCGCTATTCTCCACAAGTTATATCTGGTAGGACTCCGGGATTTCTAAATGAAGTTTGGATGTCAGACCCCGCTGGTTTCATGTGAGCAGTCATGTTTGATGTTGGGAAGTACAGAGAGGTAGATAAACTCAGATGAAATTATGTTGCAGTGCTATTGCGTGGCAACTTTCAAGAATACTTTAGTATTTTAGTTGCTTTAATCATCTGGGGCCGCACTGGCCGCAGAGGCTTGTAACTGTGATTACTGACTTTGCCTCCGTTCACGCTTGGCCGAATAAAGGGCGAAGTGGGTTAGGTTTCTGGCCTGTGGCAGGGCGGCACGGCTGCAGTATTTATTACATAGAGATGCCTCTAGGAATGATTGTCAGGTGTGACTAGTATTTTTATCTGCTCCTGTGTCTGGGGCTGACTTGAAACAAAACAGGCTGTGTTGTGTACTTTTAGTGAGCCAGTACCTGGTACGTATGGAATCCTTACTGCTGAGCCATACATCTAACATCTAACTTTGCCTTTTACTTCGACTCTCAGATTTACTGAAATCTGCCTCTCTGAAGTTGTTTCAAAGAAAAGAATAGAAAAATTGATGCATCCTCAGTGCATTTTGGTTCTTTAGTGGGGTGAGATTTTGCCTGTAATCCTACTTATGAAAGGACTCGGAGTTCTGAAGGAGTTTGATTTAAGAAGGTTCTTGAACCTCAATCTAAATAATTCAGATCACTCTTAGTCCTGTCCTTTTAGAAGTAGGAACATGTGAGCCGAGATAAAGATCTTGATAATGTGTTTGCAGGGAGGCTGATGTGAAAGGTTCTTTAGACAATCAATCATGTTAACTTTGTGTTAGTGCAGTAACACCAGGGTAACGCTTGCTCTTTCTGTTGCAGGTCGGGAGTTCATTATCCCTTCGCTGGCACACAGGTTCATAGCAGAGATGGTGGATTTTTTTATTCTGTTCTTTATAAAGGCAACCATTGTTTTAAGTATTATGCACCTCAGTGGAATAAAGTAAGTCGAATGATTTAAAGCTTTGTTATGTGCAGCTTTAAGCTCTTTGTGCTCTTTGAGGTGCCATGACGTATATATGGCAATGCTTACGCATGTGGTGGCACTTAGTGCTTTTCCCTCAACTTCTGACAGTTACTGCTAGGTCAACCTCCTTTCAAATGCTTTCTGATTTTGGGTCAGCTGATGGAAACAAAAGGATTTGTACAGGTGTTTTCATAGGCTCACAAAGTCCTTATAAGGACAGATTGGACATTTTTTAGAAGTACTCTAAAAATGTCAAAAAAACATCGTCAAATAAATTTTTCTGTAACAGCCTTTAAAAATACACTGGATCTGGCTGGGATGGAGTTAATTTTCTCTATAACATCTCCTAAGGTGCTGTGGTTTAGATTTTTGACCAAAACAATATTAACCCACAACAACACAAAAAAATAATTCAGATCCTGCATGTCAGATACGTATGTACTTTTAAATTACAGCCCAATTGCTAGGAATGCTGCTGTGCTGGGTTTCTTAAAAAGTACTACTTAAGTGTTGTGTGTATCAACTGTGTGTTAGACCGAAAGATTCTTAATTTCACATTCTTTTACTCCAGTGTAACAATGAGTTTCGAAGGCTGTAGATACCTTATTCCATAGCACACTTAGCTTTTCTGCTTTGGGTTGGTGTAATTAAATGTTTTAGTCTGGTTAGGAGATGAGAGCTTGGTGTATCCAGTAATTCCACTGCTGTACAAACACCTTTCAGAATCCAAGTTTTCTGCTAAGAGAACCTTCTAAATGCAGACTGACTGTGAACTGATACTACGCAGAGAACATCTTTCAGGCACCTTAAGCAGCTGCTTGAAGGGTGTGTGGAAGAGAGTCAAGTCCAAACCAATAAACACGTGGGTGTAAATGATCAGTGGTTTTTGTTTGGATAAGTGTGTGATTTAAAATGCCAAACTCGCAGTTCTGTTCAGTTGCCAAAATCTCCAGCTCTAACCTGACAGCTGGTGCTTCCATCTTGGTTTTAGAGAGTGATATAACATGTAGCACTGGAAAGATGGGGAGCAACTGTATGAATATTGCTTCTGTAAAGTACTGAAGGTGACAGAGAGAGGGAATCTTTTTCAGTTAATTCATGGTATATTCAATACTGCTACTTTTCTGAGAGCCAGTGAGCTCCTTACAAGTAACTTCAGAGAAACATTTTGGGTTGTTGGAGGGTTTGGGTTTTGTTGTTTTTTTCACTTGAGATGTGGTGTCCTTAAAGTTAGGCTGAGGAGTTGTCATGGAAAAAAATGTGTCCTTGCAGGCTCAGGACAGGGACTTCAGGCCAGGGGTGCATCAAAGGGAAACACAGGTTGTGCCACGCTGTTTTTGTAATTCCTTACATTTTCAACCCTTAAGTCTGGACAAAGAGGGCAAGTAGAGTAGGTATAGAGGGACTCTTTTGAAGTGGGACTGCGTGTTTGGTTTTGTGTGAGTAATAATTCTCACTTGGATGTGTGAGTAAAGTGTCCTTGCCTATATGCATATTGCAAATATGCCCATTCCAGGGGTCAGGTAAGAATGTTAACTCTACAGAGTTTATCCTGTGACTAAGCAGTTGAGTCCAAATTGATGCTTTGGGATAGCATTGTCAGGGAAAACGGAAGGCTTCAATTGCTTTAAGTTAAGAACTTCCTCTGGCATGCCAAGGCGCCTGCCTGGAGAAGAGGATGGTGAGCAGTAAGGACTACAGAGAATGGGGAGCCCTGATCGTGCATGGGAGGGTCAGTCTCCCTTGCTTGCTCAGGGGCACTCGCTTCTCCCTCACATTAAGAGAAGTGCCTTTTTTCTTTTTTTCTTCTTTTCTTTTTTTCATTTTCCCCTGGAGGGTTCCTGTAGGAAGAGACTTGTGTGCCTTGCGTTTACACACAGTTAGATGGTCACGTGCAGAATCTCTTTTTTAATCCCCCAAGAAGTGTGAGAATTTTCAGAACAATTCTGCAGCTTGCTACCCTGGGACACCGCTGTGCAAAAGCAGTAACGAAGAATGGTCTTTTCCTATGGGAAAAGACAAAAGAAAGGAGGCAGCAACTCAGAAGGAAACCTGGTGTTCTGAATTTTAATGGCTTGTTTAGTATCAGGGAAGCCAAGCTCTTTGTTTCCTCATACCAGGATGAATGGTGTGAATTCTAGCATTAAAGGAGTAATGCTGGTGTTGGGGGCAAAAGGTGGTTTTAAAGTTCAGTCTTATTTTTGTACAGGGACATCTCTAAATTTGCCATGCATTACATCATAGAAGAAATAGATGAAGATACGTCCATGGAAGATTTGCAGAAGATGATGATAGTAGCTCTCATCTACAGGTTATTAGTCTGCTTCTATGAGGTAACTACTCACAAACTTGAGCTTGTGCGATGAGTAGCTGTTGAAATTCTGTTGCTGATGGCCTACACAGTAAATCCTCTTTACAGTGTTTTGCGTTATGTGGCAGCTCCTGCCGCTCTCGTGGTTTTGATGAGAACCAAGTTTGCCGGACCAAGGGAGCAGCAGGGTGCTGCGTGGCACTGACACAGCTTTCCTGTTACAGATCATCTGCATTTGGGGCGCAGGCGGAGCCACCCCAGGGAAGTTCCTGCTTGGGCTGCGAGTCGTGACGTGCGATACGTCGGTGCTCATTGCGCCCAGCCGTGTGCTGGTCATCCCCTCTTCTAATGTCAGCATGACGACGTAAGTGCCTGGCCGTGGTGTTGCTAGTGAGGAAAGCGTGTGATCCCAGAAGGCAGAGCCCCTTTTCTTTATTATTTGCCTCGGCAATGATGAGATGGCAGGAGCTACTGTTAAGATTCTGTGATCTAAGAATGAACTGGCAGTTACATAATGGCGTATTTTTCAGGTTGGGTGGTAAAATGATCTCCTCTGAACCCTGGAGATCGATTTATTTTGTTTTTCATGCTGTGCACAACTGAGGCACCGGGTTCAGCGATGCTGCTGATACAAGCAGGGAAGCAAAAATAAGGCACTGAATGTTTATTCTCGTTCCAGGTCCACAATACGAGCTTTGATCAAGAATTTTTCTATTGCTTCATTTTTTCCTGCATTCATCACGCTGCTGTTTTTCCAGCATAACAGAACAGCCTATGATATCGTAGCAGGGACTATTGTGGTGAGGAGAAATGGAGTTAGATGATGGCAAAACGTGACATTTCCAGACTGGTTTTGAACGTCCCTTCCCATCCCCAGTGAACAAAGACCTACCCCAAAACTGCAACCGAGGTGTCTCTATCAGAATCTTTTGCCCAGATCAAATGGGAACTGCTTCAGAAGCTGAAGAAAATGCTTTGCTCTGGCGTATGATGCCAGCAGCAGATGTTTTTTTAATGCCAAAGAAGTGTGGGAGAAACAATTAAGTATTAAACCCGGAAGTATTAACCTCTGATGGAAGGAGGAGGCTGTAGTAACTACAGAAGGGAGCTGTTGTTCTCCTCAGCCTGTGGAAAGCAGATACCTGGACATACTTCACCCTGAAAGAAACGTCACTCCTACAGTTTTGGATTTGGCAAGCCACTAGAACATTAAAGTTGCATTCCAGGTAGTTGCCCGAGTGCTGTGATTATACTCTGAGGGGACATGAGCTGAAGTATTAGCCAGTCAGGCACGTATTAATTAAATTGCCACATGTGTAGAAGGAGTTTGAGCAGTGGCTATCATGTCCCTTATTATTGCTTCACAGATTATAATGATCTCACCTCTTCTAAGTATTTAATCAGAACATTGATGTGAAAAGGTTTTCTTTGCATGACTTGTCTCGAGCATTGTCACTTACTTCATGTGTCAAAGCTAATAAAGAGGTGAAAGAATGGCTGCCTGTTCTCTGGGAAGTGGGTGTTACGCTGCAGTGTCCATGAATTGGTGTGTCAGCTGCTTTTAGAGCTATGAACAGGACAGGTGATGCTAAGGGAATGGAACTCTTCTGGTGGGAGTGAAAGCACTTCTCTCTTGCATAGAACTCCAAGCAAAGCACATGGCTGTTTCAGGAGCATGCATAAACTATTACCTGAAAGGTCACTTTCACTTTACAATTCTGGCTCATTGTTTGTATATTTAGAATAACTTAATAAAGAAGTCTTAATATTTTGCATGATGAGATAGCTTTAAGATGTGTGTGTTCTCATGTTGTTAGGATCTTGGGAATGGAAGGTAATGGACCAGGTTAATGCTTTATTTTGAACTGCTAAGTTTTAATTTGTGTAGAGCCTAGTTCTTGTGCATCCATCCCTTTAGTGTTACTTGCTGCCCAGTGGCTGAAGTTCTTACCCTGCCTTCAGTTCTGGACAAGGGTGTGGCTGTCATTGAAAACGCTGGAGAGCTTGGTTCTACTTCATCAGTAGTATGCTCATACCCTGCAGTATTTTAGTCTGAGAGGTGGTGGTGTTCTGTTTATAAATACCATGCTCTATGTACGTGGTCTGATTTTCATTTATGCTGTTTCCAACTCCTTAATAGTGGGAGAATGACATCATTCCCTCAGCTCCCTCTCCAGAATGATGTCGCTGCCTTATTCTGGAAAACTGTCAGAGTAAAAAAAAAAAAACCACAAACCCAAAAAATGCCCTGGTTGGAAACCAAATTTTATGGTTTCTGCCTCAGTGTGTCAAATTACCTCATTGCATTGAGTGTTTTAGTAAGCTGTTAGCATAACGGGGAAAAAAAAAAAGGATTTAGCATCTTAAATGTGTCATTAGCCTTAGGAACAAAACCATCTAAGTGCTACATGTGGGCACAGTTAAAAGTTGTGACACCGCAATTGGCCAGAGGCTGGAGCTGCCAGAGCAGAACTCAGATCTGTCCTGGAGTGAGTACTGCTGGGTTAGAACTTTAGTTACTCCAGTGGTAACCTACAAACCGGGAGGTTGGGCGGGGGGGGGGCGGGGAGAGAAGGGGAAAAGCAGTGCAGTTGCCTACAGTTTTATTGTTCCCATTCAGGTATAAGGGGAAGTTTCTTCTTACCCTGAAGAAAGCAGGGAGAAAGAGAAAAATGACAGGCCTGTCCCTGGAAATGCAGATACATTCTGCTGGTGTAAAGGCTGGCTGTTAGTTCACCTCTCATGCAAGCTGCACTGAGGATTTCTCTCTCAGAGTACGCATCAGGTGCCAGAGCCAAGGAAAAGTGAAGCTTGGGGCATGTTTCAGATTTAGACATCTGGAAGTAGGGCAAGGGCAGAAGCAAAATGCCCCAGGGAGGCAGCAGGAGGTGGGTAAAGGCAGGTCCTTCCCAGTTCTGCCTGGACCAAGCCCCAGCTTAGCATGTCCCCTGTACACAAACTGCTACGGCTCAGCGAAAATTCAGCCATGGTCCCCAGATGAGCAAGGGCAGCTCCCTCCCCTTTACTAGGCTAATGATTGTTCCCTAAGAAGCTACAGAAGTAGAAAATAACCCACTTACTGATTATGATTTACAACTGGGTATACTTCAGCTTTTTTTAGTAGCTCTATAAAACCTAACCGCAACCCTTGCAGGCACACAGCTGCCACAATTTAAGTTTACAGCAAAACTCTTCCTTCACACTAGGGAACCTCTACCTAGCTGAAGATCCTCTTTAAAAATCAGCATTGGTGTCACTGTCAAAAAAAGCAGACACTGGAGAAAGGATGTGATGTCACTCTGCTTGAGCGCATCATCCCATACAGGTACAGCTGCCTTCATGGCAAGTT
This sequence comes from Hypotaenidia okinawae, assembly GCA_027925045.1. Lineage (NCBI taxonomy): Eukaryota > Metazoa > Chordata > Aves > Gruiformes > Rallidae > Hypotaenidia > Hypotaenidia okinawae. Next base: position 69,040,220 of record BSDF01000002.1, read on the forward strand.
AAAACTGACAGACTATATTTCTTAGTTTTTATTGATGGCATTTATCCCATGGTTTAACATGTTAATTATACTGTAATAAACATGGCTTTAATATTAAACTTTTCCTTATTATCCAAAGTCACCACAGTCCATTTCAGTAAATATAAAAATATATACTTAATACTTTGTACAATACTGGTTTTTGGTCCAAACAAAAATGGATCAGAAAAGCCAATAAACTTACTTTAAGAATTCCCAATTTTAAAGATTTTCTAAATGGATTTAGGCAACTTTGAATAATGGGATTTACATAAAATCTGAGACAATACTAAACAAAAATGGCCGTAACACACAAAATTAAAATTTCCATTTCACAGATTTGTTATGCCAAAAAAGTACATAGAGAAACAAAATCGTATTTACACATGTTCCATAATAAAATAACAAAGGCGAGACAGGTGATAAAGGGCTGTAAGAATGAAAATATAGAAATAGCATATAATTATTAAATGAAGAACTACAGATCTAACAAGTCCTTAGCATGGATCGTCCTTTAATCAGTCTTCCTCTATCAGAAAATTTTAGTGCACGATACACCCAAACTCACTCACTTCACACATACACCAGCACAAACTCAGCATAGAAGTCATTCGGTATCAACATTCTCTACTCTATACAGCATCCCTCGCTGATATAATTACAATTTCGAGGCGTCAGTAAACGCAGATGAGCGCACGTAGTGGTGCGGATGAGGAGGTATTGTACAAGCCATTCGCTGCGCAGGCTCTACTCGCGGCTACAGCCAGACCGTGCCGAGTCAGTGACAGGAGTAACTCGCCGGAGTCTAAGAGAGTTTTGCTTGAGAACGGCCCCTGTTGCCAACTCTATTCGTTACCAAAAAAAGAAGAAGAAGAAATCTAACCAGGGGGACGGGAGGGAACAAAAGGGCAGCAGAGCTTTATTTTCCTTTAGGCAGATCCGACTTTAGCTAACCCAGCAGGAGGTACAACCCAACAACTGAACAATGCCAGGTGGTAGCTGCTTCCAAAGTCGCTTGACCAATGAGGCGGTTATTTCCTACGCCTGACCGCAGTCTTTATCTTCCGACCAGGAACTGAAGATCCAGAGGCAGAGAAAACATTCTTCCCGTTAGTCCTATGAAAAGAGATCAGTAGTTCAGAGTTTAGGACAGCGTAGCTGTAAGTTCAGTGGCAGCACTGAGAGATCCTCCAGAATAACCGTTTCACAGTCCCGTCTCACTACTCACCAGCTGGCAACAACCGGCACGTAGCATCAGCGGGAGGAAGAGAGTTCCAGAAACCCAAAGCAATTAAATCTAACTCAGCAGGTGAGCAGTAGCATAATGGCTACGTAACGGCTTTTACCTTTCAAGAACAAGGCAATTTCATGTCTGTTGATGGGTGATATTTCTGCCAGCTGGACTCCTTCACAGACAGGGCTGCCTAGCGAGCCGGCCAGGCCAGTACAAGGTGAGACGCCCAGTTTAGCTGCAAACTCCGAGGCTCATCAGAACACCCCGCGATTTAACGGCAGCAGGTCCTCAACACTGTCCACGGATACTACCCCAAACTCGAATGAAAATCTGATCTCTTACCCCACTGTAAATGCCGGAGGCTGGTTGAACGAAAATCCCGGAGAGGCGGAAGGCTGTGCCGGCGCTGCTTGTGCCAGAGGATTTGCACCAAAAGTAAATACTCCTGGGGTACTTGGGAAGTTGAAATTAGAAGTGTTACTTCCAAACTGGAACAGAGAACCTGGGAAGGTGGGGTGGAAACAGAAAGGAGTGATGAAGGTGGAACACAAGCTTGTCCCTCCCAGCAAAATCCTGGTGTTCTTCACACTACCTCGAATGAATTACTTTTTTTTCATAGGTCAGGATGACAATCGTGTGTGCACACGCATGCACCAGGAGTGCCAGAGCACCACAGGAACAGTACAGACAAGGATTTGGGATTCTTAAGCTAACACTGCTGGCACACCGATATCCAATTCCTTACCAACTTCTGTACCAACTTTAAGTTTCTACCTCTACATACTGAAATTAATAAAATCTGAAATGGCAGTGTCACTGAATCACGTAGATTCCTATTTAATAAAACTTCCTTGTGTTCACAAGGTCCATCTGGGGATTCCTTTCCATTCAATGTGCTAACACAGCGCCTCATCTTTAAGAAGAATTAATAAATAAATAAATTCATAACAGACAACCCAACGAGAGCTCTACCTTTAAAACAAAACCTGATTAATGAAGGACAGAGTGACGCTGTGTGCCAACCAACCTACTGTTGAAACGTTGGTTGCTTTTAATAGAGGCTAAACTTCTGGAGGTAGAACTTCTGAGAGGGGGGAAAAAGGAGGCTTTTCCTTCGAAGTATTTGACATGATGGTATCGAGTACATCCTGGCAGCGTATTGTCTAATAATCACTAGTGTAGAACAAGTCTCTCTTACACTTCAACTATAGGGATTGTTCCATGCCCCCTTCCCACAGCATTTTATCCTTCATTAGTAAAAAGAACTTCAAATAGAAGTCTTTAACCTATAAATGCTTAAAAATAATTCTGACCATATTCTTACAGAACAACACCCCATACCCCTGTAAACTGCCAAAGCCTGTTAACAAAGTCAAGTAACTAAGTAATTATGAACTACTATAACAAACCCCAACACAACCACTTTACAGTGCTTCAGCTGTTCTGGCATGCACAATCCTACCAACGAATAATATCCACGAGTTGTGATGCTTCCTTTTAATCCCTAGCTTTCTCAGAGAAATAAAGCCCAGCATTCAGCAGTAGAGCTGCTAAGTCTCTTGTAGAGAAGGGTTACTGTGAAGCCTGCACTCCTATACGACGGCCTCCAGAGTCAGGAGCAAGACCCGAATGACTTAACTCTGCAATCGCTATTTTTATGGAGGGAGAACTCTCACACCGCAATAGAGGCACTGGGCAGAGGTCGTCTCTCTCCGTACGATCTGAGGTAGGCCTCCCAAACCAACCAACCAAAGAGGAATCCTTGAGACAAAAAGGGAGGCAGGTGGTCAGCACTCACCAGAAGCACTGGGGGTCCCAGAGCCAAACCCTGGCTGTTGGGTGGCTTGCTGTCCGAACACGGAGGGCTGAGTACTGCTTGTCACCGAGCCGAAGGCATGAGGAGCAGGCTGAGCTCCAGCTGAGAACAGCGGTGTCGGCAGCGATCCAAAACTCGGAGCACTTGGCTGGCTGGACCCTTGGCTCTGGCCAAATGTTGGTTGCTGACCGGCACCAAACGCCGGGCCGGCAGCAGGCGCAGAAGAAGGCCCAGAGCCAAACAGAAACGAAGAGGATGCTCCTTGGGGAACAGAAGGGAAATAAATGTCAGTGTACACAGGAGCTCATTCCCTCCTCCCCTCCAAACCAGAATGAATCTAGAAACAAAGGTTCTAAAAAACTCATGTTTCCCAAGGCTGGCAGCCAAATCTTAGCTTCAGACTAATTGTGTGAGAATCTAAAACAAACACGACATCGGCCGCAACAAGAATCGCACCTTTTCTTGTGAAATACCAAATTTACCAGACTCAGACAAAATTAAATCTCAACCACGCTGGTTGTCAAGACTCCAACTGCTGCATTAACATTCATGTTCCAGAAAGAGGCTCCCACAAACTGTATGTTTCATTCTGTGCTGACTAAAAGTCGTTTTTATCTCGCACCGACAATAATTCATTCAAATTCTGTTTTTCAAGCAGGCAGAATGCAGCTCCCCATTTTTTAGGATTAGGATAATGGGCATCTTTCCTGTCAGCAACCGCACCCCTCCCTGCCCAAGTGTTTACCATTATCAACTCCTGGAGACCAAATGAAGCTTGCTGTGATGTCTCTGCACTCAAAACCTCAGTCCAGAAGAGTCACGCTCTATGTCACATCCACAAACAGCTGCTGCTTCTGCACAGCCAGCAGGAACCACGACATCAAAACATGTGACCGAACCCGACTCTGAACACACGCAGCAGGTCTGCTACGCAAAGGGGGTGTTTCAAAGAGCGCCGCTGGCGCCATGTGAGCAGCCTTCCCGCAGCAGAAAACACATCTATTGCGCCATAACTTGGAAGGGGTGGCTGGTTCTCTTTCCAAGAACACGAAGGGATAGGCGGTAGAAGTCAACGCAGGCGTCTGCGTTTAAAAAACCAACCAACCAACCGCCTCTCTGAGGACGTCTGAAACATGCACTGCCTTCTAACGAAGCGACACGGGAAGTCACTGATTTGTGAGCAGGGTGAACCGGTCGGCTGGCTGCTATGATTTAGGAGAACATTTCTGAGATCTTGCCCAAGTTTAATTTCTGTGAATGACAAGCTTAGCCCTCAGATGGGACTAGGTGAGTTTCATTTCCAGCACACTGCCAGGCCAGCAGGAATAGAGATGACTTGGCGAGTTTAGTCTTGTGCCATACTGCTAAATTCATGCAGTGAACATAAAATGTGAAGAAAATTTAGATTCCTATCTCTGTCGTCTCTAAACTGCTATAAATTACCAAACACTGGCCGTAACGCATATTAGAAACCACTCCTTAAGCAGCAGCAGCAGCAACTGCTTGTAGAGCTACTGTTTATGGATCCTTGTGAGAGGAGCACTTTGCAAATCTTGACATTACTTACAGTGCTTGAGGGCTATAGGTACAGGAGAGAAAAAAAAATAAAAATCAGGAAAGCTGTAATTCACTGACTTCTAATGGTGAGCACCAGGCTGACAGAGAGAAGAATGAAACTATCATTCCAACAGCACAGAGTTCCTACACACACTGAAGCCCAGTAAAGGACTTTTCCTTTGCACAAAATGCCACCGCTGCCAGTTCATTCCTAAACCATACTTCTCAGGCTGTCTGGGAAAAACTGAGCCCTAATCTGCACTCCTCAATACTATTCCTGTACTTCTATTCATCTGGCCCACACACTCTCCAAAGCAAGTCATCCATGAAACAGTATTTTCTTTGGTCTATGCTGCAATGGCAAAGCCAAGAATACTTAAAAGGTACCTGTTGAACTTGACGTGGTTGTGGTTCCAAAGGTAAAGCCTGAATTTGCTGCATTGGTACTGCTGGCTCCAGAACTGAAGAGAAAAGAACTAAGACCCGTGCCGGTGCTGGAAGTTGTGGTTGCTGGTTTGTTTTCTTGAGAGAAGCCAAATGACTGAGATGCTGCAGACTCTGCAGAATTGCCAAAAACAGAGCTGCTCACAGTGTTGCTGGGCTGTCCAAACACGAAGGGAGTGGGAACTGGCTGAGGATTTGAGGAAGAGATGGCACTGCCAAACACTCCACTGCTGTTGGCTGAAGTGGTGGGTACGACTGTGCTGGAGGAACTTGAGCTCAAGAAGCTGAAGGATGGCTTTGCTGCTCCTTGATCTAAAAGGAAGAAAGGCTCATAAACCACAACTGAAATGGCAAACAAAGTACAGCATGTAGACTCCTGTTTCCATCGCTGTACAAACTCAGCTACTGCTTACCGGTTACACATACTACAGGTCGACTGTCATTACCTGAACCAGTATTAACCAGTACTTCTAAACTCCTCAAACAAAAATCTATTTCAGATGTTCCCTGAAGATCAGTATTGAGCACCCGTTTAATGGCTCTGCTCATAAAAGCACTGTAAAACACAGTGATAGGCAGCTGCTTAAGCTCACTGTACTTATGCACCTGCAAGACCTGCTTTTAGGGAGTGACCGAGAAGGACCCTCCATCAAGACCACTGTGATAACATACTGAGAGCAGTTTTAACAGGCTCAGGGCTGTCTTTTGAAGTCGGTTGTTCTTCAGCCTTCCCCAAGGTGTTGGTGTAATTCTCATTACCACTTTGTGACTTTGTTTCGAACTGCCCACTATCTTTTTCCCAGCAGTTACAGCCCCTTGTCACCTACACCATGTATAAGGGACTATGCCACTCTTCAGAACACTTGCTAAAATTTCCTTTATGCAAAAGGTGCTTCATTGAATTTCCATGACTAAACCAAACTCCAGAACTTTACCTGGCAAGTAAAAACCAACCAACCAAATAATTAAAAAAACGCAAACCAATCCCAAACATCGTAAGTGGCCCCCCGTCTCCCAGAAACTCTGAAGCCCTCTACCTGTTCAGTAGCAGTTCAACCTGAGAATACTGTGATTAAAACCAGTCTAACCCTATGTATTGCTTTTATTCAGTTACTTACTGATGTCCTTTTCCATATCACTTCAGAAGTTAGCAACTGTGTTTTAGAGAATAGAGGTGATACAAATGGAATTTAACAACCAGAATTTTTCCACACAGGGATCATCACTGAAGAACTTTAGTCCTCCGCTGCAGACTTTCAACAAATTAAAGGAACACAAAACAGTGTAGTATCTGCGAAGCAAGTTTTAAGACTTTCGTAGCAGGAGAGAAACAGGAGTGCACCACACAGCACATCTGTGAGTACAAGGGAATAAGGAATTTCCTCTCTCTCATCAACCTTCGCTGTGCAAAGCACCACTAGTGCGAGGCCTCTCTACTGCCCCGCACTGCTGGTTCTATCACCAGCTGCGCTGCCGCCGCCGCCAAGACGGCACACCTTCCAGCACACCTTCCGTGTCCGTGCGGGCAGCGAGGTGGGTTCCTCAAGGTGTGGAGATTCATTCGGTCTGAACCTAGCCTCAAAACTCACTGAAACCTAAAAAGGACTTGCTACACGCTGGCAACCAGGATTAAAGACAGGCTGCAGGTAGTAATTGCCTTTTTCTAAAGCTCTCATGCACAAACATATCAAGTGCCACACATTTTGTCCAGCGCGGCCTCAGAGGTACAACATGATGGACATAAGACAAGTGAAGACAAAAGATGTTCCGTTTACCTGAAGTACTAGTTTGTGCCCCAAATGCAAAGGACGGCTTTGCCTGTTCGGTTTCCTTCTCTGATGGTTTAGCAAAACTAAAATTGAATACAGGCTTTGCTGTGCTCTCCTCTTTGGTATGCTCAGCCACCCCAGCTGAAAAGATCGGTTGTGCCTTTATCTCTTCCTTGTCAGCTTGCTTTCCAAATGCTAATGGAGGAGCAGAAGTGACAGAGTCCTGTTTCTCTTCTGTCCTTCCCAAAACAAACTGAGAGGCAGGTGCAGGCTCCACAGTGCCAAAGGAGAAGCCTCCCTTTGTTGAAAGAGTTTCATCCTTTTTCTCATCTGATTTCTTAAATGCAAGAACAGTTGATGCTACCTCCTTTTCTGCCACAGTTCCAAAAGTGAAGCCACTGACTCCGGTTTTATTCTCATTGGTAGCTACGGAAGAAGTAGAATTTGTGCCAAAAGCAAACCCCCCAAAACCGGTTCCTCTTTCTTTTCCTGCTGTCCCAGGCTCGCTGCCCCAAACTGAAATGTTGAAGGGGCCTGACTGCTTGTAGATGGAAGTCCAAAGGTAAAACTGTTACTTTTCCCACCTTTTTTACTGTCTTCTGATTTAGAGTCTGAGGAAGAAACACCAAATTTTAAGTCCCCTGAACAAGAAGGAAACTTAAATCCCCCAGTCACATTGTTGGAGGATGCAGATTCAGACGCAATGCCAAACTTGAAGTTCCCTTGTTCTCCAAATTTAAAATTCCCTGCACTACTTAATGTGTGAGAAGATTCAGAGGAGGATGACTGGACACCAAATGTAAATGACGGCATTGCAGCACTTGTGGACACAACAGCAGTACCAAGACCTGAAGAAAAGTAAGTGACAAGGTTAAGTTTGCAACATACAGGTTTCTAGCTACGTGGCCGGGATTCTAGTCCTGAACTTCACAGAGTCATCAGAGAACCATTTCAGTTGGAAAAGACCATCAAGTAGAACCATGAACCTAGCACCGCCAAGTCCATCACTAATGCATGTCCCTGAGTACCACACCTACACAAAGCTGTTTGAAAAAAAACACAACCCACCCCAACCCAACCAAACCACAGAACACACAAGAAAACTCCACACCTCCTCTCTACCTAGACCTTTTCACAACAGCATTCTTCTGTGCACCACCTGGCTTGGAGAAGTACACTGCCAGCTGGTTTTGGTAGCTTCACACTTCCAGTCTAAACTCCAAATGAACATCTCATAAAGTTTGTGAAGAACAACTATGTCATTAACACAAGCTTTTCTCTAAAAAGCACAATCTTTTTCTAGGGAAAGGGTGTGGAAGCACAGGCATGATACCTTACTTAAGCAATATTCCTAGAGGAAAAACAAAGAATTTTGACATACCTCAAAGGAAAAATAATTATACTAAAAAAAAAATTAATGTACAGAATGTGCACTCTTGTTTTTCCTCCTTAAATATTACCTTTGAGCTCTGCTTTGGTGCCTGGCTTTGCACTTTCACAGGATACACATTTTGTGGCTTCTGCTTTGTTTTGGACCAAGCAAACCTCACAATCCCAGCTTCCTTCAGGTTTCTTGAATTTGTCCAAACCCAGGAATCCTCCAGAAGTAGAAGAAAATGCAGAAACACTGCTACTGGTCACAGGCACTGAACTCCCTGAGAAATAAGCAATAGTTAATCATCCTGCTTAAGTGACAACGTGAGCATGCACTTTTAAGGAAGCAAGAGCTCACTAAAATACAAAGTGGACTGTAAAAAAGAAAGAAAAAAAAGCCCTCAAACTACAAGGTCATTTCAGTCAAACTCAATCTGAAATCACATACAATAGAAACAACTAGATTCTTCTTTAGCATCCATACAAGAGCATAAATGAAGAAAAAAAAAGACACAGATCAAACTAATGGCATGCAAATAGCAACTGCAGTTTATACAATACAGCAGCACAGCCTACTTCAGATGCAAGTTAAAGGTACCTTATCCAACTACAACTAGTAAAACAATTTCTGGGGCTACGAGTAACCCATTGTCAGAGCACACTCAAGTTAGCAATCAACATCAAGCGATGGGAGGCTGAGAATTTACCAGAAGGGTTCATCACCAAATCAATCCCAAAGGCAGATGTTCACAACTACATCATGACAAAAATTACAAAAACCCACACCCAGAGAGGAGGAACTCAAAGCTTCCCAACAGACAGCTCTCTGTTCCCTACACAAGCTACACTGCCTTCCAGCCACTGCAGGAACTTCCACAAAGAGGCCCCAAAAGACAACGCTTTCCTTCAGACTTTTCTCCCCTGGAAAGAAAGAGACTCCACGTGATGCCGCACCCCAACAGAAAACTTCAGCCCTGTAAGAGGAAGGATTGAAGTGGACATCCAGAAGGCACAAGAGCATCACATAACCGTCACGTTCACCTACATTTTGAAACCAGTGAGGGAGGCATTTAAGAGAGAGAGAGGCAGAAGATAATGTCTCAAATTCAAAACAGTAAAGACAGGAACGGAATTCCTCTTCCATGGCACATCCAGACAATTTTTATGCTCTCATTTTATCTGCCTTGTTCTTTCTCTAGACAGATGTAACATAACTGTGCCACACTCTGTACCATGATGGCCAAAAATCCTTCTTGAAATGGCTAGAGTTTCAGACAAAAGTGCCAGATGATTGCTCTGAGGCTGAAAGTACATGAGAATAAGTCCCCTCTGAAATGCATTAACTTACCTGAAGAAGCTTCACTCTTACTGTGCAGGATGATTACAAAAAGCCCATCTTGAGATTCCACCCCCCTCACACCCCAACACATTTGCAAAGGCATTTTGTGACACAACAGAACATTAAACAATGTTAAGAGACAATGAAAATTAACACTAAAATAATTATTTGTGCTTTAAAAACAATATGCTCATCACACTCAAAATCAACTACTATCACATGTAATGGGAAAGAACCCAGCGCTGCACTGTGCATGGCGCCCCCACCTCCACTCCCCAAGGTCTGGAAGAACCTTGACCTTCCAGAACAAGGTCACCCATGTTCTGAAAGGTTACCACTGACCAGTGTTGCTGTAGCTCAAGAAAACTAAAGACTACACTGTCTTGAAATCCATTTTCACACCTCTGCTCAATTACACACGAACGCTGAGTGGAGACATCACTGACCACATTCTGTAAATACTGTTTCTACTCGTGTTTAGAAATAGGGAAAAAAAGAAAAGTAAGTTTTAACTCTTTCTATGGGTTTCATAGATGAAATGCAAACAAGCAAAATGGTTTTAAGTTAAGGCATGCAGTTTAGCCATCCTTCCTAACCAGCGACATACATTTGCTTCAATTCAGCTCTGCACTAACACGTTTCACAAGCAGTTCAATTCATGCGACAGGCTGGAATCTGGGTTGAGACCTCCAAAATGCCTGTAACCATTCCTGTGGAGAGGCACTAATCCATCCTGCCTGGCATACAGCCATGCCGCTGCAAATACCTTTTTAGAGGCAACGTGTTTTATTCTCAAAAGAATGCACAGAAGCTGAGATTGAAACAACAGAAAAGAGAACAACACACCTGGTTTCTCAGACTGACAAGCTACACATTTGCTGTCTTCTGCCTTATTTGATACAAGGCACACCGCACAGTCCCAAGAGCCTTTTGGCTTCTTAAATTTGTCTCCAAACCCCATAGTGACTGTTGTGTCAGTGCTGCTGGAGGAGGATGTCACTGTCACCGAGTTGTCTGTGACCACTGGCAATGTCAGAGCAGGCATTACTCCTGTTCCAGGCTTTGGTGTCTCACATGCTACACATTTTGTAGCTTCGGGTTTGTTCTGGACCAGACAAGTATCACAATCCCACATGTTGGGTGGTGTTTTTAGTATGTCTTCAAAACCCATTCCCCCCGCTGTGGAGACTGCTGCCTTGGAGGCAACACATTGACTTGAGCTTATAGTCTGTTTCATATTCTCAACTGTTGACACTTCAGCAGCTTGACAGGTTACACATTTGTCATCTGTGGTTTTGTTTTGTAGACACGAGTCATGTGTGTCAGACTGCCCAAATGGGGGTGCTTGTTTAGAGGTGTCTTTACCTGCAGAAAAACTACTTATCGCAGGCCTTGTATAGACCTCTGTGGTTTTAACAGGCTGTGCAGATGCAGAGGAGTGTGTTTTCACAGATGTAAAGCCTAGGAAAAAAGCAAACAGGAACAATGTTACTGACAAAGCAGTACCCTCACTACGCGCAACTGGGTTATCATACGAGACAGAGTAAAGTTAAATCAAGTGCCAAAGGTTACAACCATACATTCCAACTGACTGTGAGAGGAAGTCCATGGAAATCTTATCTAATGGGATGAAATTTCATGTGCTGCACCAGGACACAACAGAACAGTTATTTAAAGCTTGGTTTAACTCTTCATTTCCGAGAAAATTTTATATACAAACCTTCACTGCTAGATGCAAGTGTGAGCAAACAGTACTGAAAGCTGACAGACAGTCACAGACTAGAAATAATTCCATTTCATTTGAAGACACTGTGGTGGTTCAGCCCCAAGCAGTGTCTGAGCACCACACGCTGCTCGCTCACTCCCAGAGGAGAAACAGAGCCTCTGAAGGCTGGGACACTTTGCTGACAAAAGCACCATGAAAGGGGAACAGTAACAGCCAGCAGCCAATTACACTCACACCCAGTGGTAAGGCAGAGTACCTTACCAACCAGAGTACTTCGAGGACCAACCAGACCCCACAGACTGCAATGAAGACACCTAAAGTGAGGCACTCCCTGACCACCCCCGTTTTATGGGGGAGTGATGTCAGGTGGTGTGGAAAACAGCACTGGCTAACTAAGCTCACCTGGGCTGGCTGCTTGGGGAGGTTACCTCTGGTCTGGCCAGAACCAGAACAGACACCATGTCCAATCAAATCGAATTCCTAAAGCTATTTCTCCCACCGTAGGTGACTCACATTTACTTTAGTAGCTGTAACGGCACTTGGTACGTGGAGCAGCAATCCAGATGGTATTTCCCCACAGATATTGAGTTATTAGGTAATAAAAATTAAGACAACAGAACAATTGTTGCCTTAATCTTTGTGCAAGATGCACTGGACACAGGCCAACTCCGTATTTAAAGGTGCCAATTTTAACAGAAAAAAAGAACCACCGATTTGGAAATCCTAAACAAAATGCTATGGCAATGCATCTTAAGTAGCAGCACAAGTTGCCTGTAAAGCTAAAATGAAGGGTTTATTTTTTATGATGTTCGTGTTGTTTTTAGTTTGGGGTTTGTTGGTTGGTTTTTTTTTTCACAGCAGAAGTGGAGTCTTTGAACGGTGTGGATTGAGAAACTGCTTCTCTTAAACTGATAAAGAAAATGAATGTCACTTCACTCAGGGGTGTTTCCTTAGACAAAAAGCATTTTCTCACTTAGCTCTTTCTGATATAAAAAGGCACTGTCTTAAGTCATATAGAGATTTGTCACTTTACAAATCTAAGTCCTGATTCAACTGAAGGCTTATGGGAGAAGATAAAATTCAAGAGAGTCCTTTTTTTTAAAACAAAAGACAACATCTACACAGGCACACTTGATTAAGTGGCTGAAAAGAATTGAGATTGCTTAATAATCATAAAGTTTGTAATGAGAAACAGCCCAGTTCTACTTAAAATTTGTTTCTGAATCCATAGTAACTTATCATTTAAGGCCAAAAGATTTTTCCTAAAGATGTTTCAAAAGCTGCAAGAAACTGTCTTGACCATTCTTAATTTCCAGAGATCTTGAATATGGGAGAGGAACATTTGTAAAGCACTTTACAAACATTTCCTTTCCGATTCCGTAGAGTAATCAAGGTTTCATTTAAAATAAAATTGACTAATTCTCTTTGTATTTCATTTACAATTACATTCTAACACAGAAAGCAGAAGCAGTGCATCTGGTTTGAAGTTGCAGTTTTCCTTTCAGCAATAAAATACACTTAAAATGGAAGGGGAGATGGACCCTAACAGATACAGCGTTTAGCATCATGCTCTCCTATGTATGTTTTTATAGCTAATATTGCACTAACTGTGACAAAGAGGGGGTTTGTTGTTGTCTTGGCTTTTTTTTTTTGGCTTTTTTTTTTCATCAATGCAGTTATATGCTAGCATTTTTTTTTCAGTATCTTTTTTAAAGGAGATCACTATCTCACCAGGGCTCTTTAGAATGTCTAACACACTTCCTTCCTTTAAGACCTTCGCAGGTTTGGTGGTGCCATCGTACTCTTCTTTTTCTTCCTTCCTTTTGCTGGTGCTGTTTACAGTGGTAGTATCTTGAAAAGCAAAACAGAACACACCTTTCAGAAATAAACATACTTAAAATATATTCACGCTTGCTAGAAGCAAGAATTCTCAACTTTCAAGCTCCTCATATAAGAATCTTAAAATTCTACCTTGTTCTTGACTATTCAAAATTACAACTTGGTAAAGCAGATCTATCATTCAAACCACAGTTTGCCTGGAATTGCTAACATGCTCAGAAAGGACAGATTTACTATTTAATATACAAAGAAAAAGAAAATCAGCACTTCATATCTGAAATGCTAATATTTCTGTTACCTAGAGTAAGTAAGGACGTCACTGGCGTATCACTGGATCCAGAAAGCTCTGCTGATTTTGCAACAGGAATACTAAATGTAAACCCAGTCTGCTACAAAAGAGAGAGATTTTTCAGATTCTGGAACTAAAAAGACTTCAACCAAATTTTGTATGCAAATAAAATCTGAAATCCTTCACATTTTTGCTATGCATCCTGGATGACAAGTTGAGTCAGAAACTTACAGGTTTCCCCCCTACCCCGTTACCAGAGCAAATTCTGTGTTGTTCTGCAATATTCTACTGAAGGCTTGAGAAAAAGCCGTGCTTTATTGATTTTACTTACAGCCGATGGAGGTAGCACCTCCGCCTCAGTAGATTTCACAATCGGAGGTGAAAATCTGAACACGGGACTGCCAACACTACTTGCTGGTTGTACCTGTATTTCAAAACAATTAAGGTTTGTATCTAAAAAGACAAATAGTCTGGTTAAAAAGTAGCAGCCATTCTGCAGTGAAGTTGTGAAATTCGACGTTTGATACTTATTTCTAATCCGCAGATAAGAGTTACAATAAAACGAAGCCTACAAGTGAGCATATAGTGCAGTAGCATCAAAACCAAATTCCGTATATCAAAGGAAAACCTGAAATTCTAGGTAGATCTAAATACATTAAATATATGGAAAAAAATCCGGACCAGGCAGCTTAAGAACTTTAAAACTCAGCTGCAGTCAGAGCTTCAGCAAATACCTCAAAATGTTAAAGCACATATCTGTTTCTAAACATATTTTTGTATGTCTAGTACTCTGGAACAGATGAGTGTTTATTTTAATGCAATTAACATTCCAATTATCACACCCTAAGCTTGTACACTACACTAGGCTCACATGACCATTAATGCAATGCCGTAATTTAGCAGCTTGGCATAAAAGCCCAACAAAATCTCTGTATCATTTGAAGCAGTTATACAATTATTTTAACCAGAAATTTGCAAAGGGTAAGCCAGGCAGAGCATGAATCAAAAACTTTTTGCATCCCCTCACCTCCAAATCGGAACACAACCCTGATTTATTCAGCAAGGTACAAACTAATGCTGGTTAGTTTCACGAGCACCCTAGAAGTTACCATACAGCAGAGCAGATGTATATTCTGAATATTTTTTTAGGATGAATATACAAGAAAGATTTACCTTGTTCATTGTTGCTGTTGAAATGGTGCTTGGTGATGATGAGGCATTATTACTGGGATGAAAACTGAAGCTGAATGAAGGCAGTGAAGCAGTACTGATGGGTAGGGGTACTTTCGGTAGTACTGGTTCCTCCACTTCCTAGAATTGTTTAAAATTTTAATTGTTAACACACACTATTTCCCCACCCTGTCCCATCTTTGATTTCTTAAAGTTAAATACAACAGAGACATCTACAAAGCAAGTTTTCAAAAGAAATCCTAACCTCCCCAGCCTGCCAGGAGATTTTCACGTGTGGCAGGCCTGTTGCCATGTGATGCCACATTCAACACCTGCCCAGTAAGAATACTGAAAATTGACTCAGAATTGTTACCTGTGCAGAACAGAGGGAGACAGATCAGATTTGGTTTTGTTTTCTGTACTTTAGTTATTAAAGATCCAGAGAAACATGATTTCTGGTTATCCTCTCCTTCCTTCAATCATGAGTACCCTCTCAAGACAAACGGAAAAGTGTTCCTCTTAAAATTAGGCAGAGCAGCTACCAAAGTTTCTGAAGTCATTACTCCGGTGAACTTGGAAGAAGGTTATCTTTAAAGAAGAATGGTTTTGGTTCTCCTTACAGTACCAAATCTCTTACATCTCTTTCATAGCTTTGATTTGAAAAAGTCTGTTCGACCTTGATATTCAGACCATTTGTATTATAGAAATGTTTGGTACTCCTTAGAGTACCAAAACCCCCAAACCAAACAAAAGCACAAAACAAAAAAAGAAAGCCTGACTAGCAGCACAGAAGATCACACTCTGATAAATCTAGTCTATATCATGTATCAGAATTTAAATTTAAAACTCAGAAACCAGTATCTCATAAACTCCTGGTCTTACCCTTGCCTTTTTAAACTATTTGATTACCAAGATTAGATCAGTTCAGTTTAAGTGGGAATGGGCAATCTACTCATAATTTGCACAAGCAGTACCAAGATCCACCCAAAAATGACTAAGCCTAGATAGAAGTTGCTACTACAGAAACTTAATGTATCCTAGAGCCTACATCTATTTCATAGTTTTGATTTGAAAAGTCTATTGGACCTTGATATTCAGACCATCTGTATTATAGAAATGTTCTCCAGTATTTACTGTTTCTTATTTTGCATTTAAATTTTTTATAACGTACGATCCAGTAGTAGGCAGCCTATGTAGCATCCAGTCAGAAAAACAATCTTTGGGATAGATGAGACTACAGTTTCATTAAAAGGACTTTTCCCTTTAAAACAAGGAAAAAACCCTCACTCAGTAAGTTTAAGCGCCGAAAACTGTGAATGATGATTAGCAGAAATGTAGAACACTGTTTTCTGCTTCAAATCTTGGCCTCTATCTTTCTACATGACTTAAATACGAAATAACAAATTAAATCATCTTAGTTTACTTACTTGGCACTTGCTTCAAACATCATTCCTTTATAAAAACTCTACAAACTTCCACCAAAATTCGTTCAATTGTTAATGAGAAAACTTTATAGTATGAAGCATGTCCACAATCATATGATGAAAGATTTTAGAACTATAAAACCATAGCTGAAGCACTTAATGGATAAACACATTGGAGCCTGCCCGGAAACCCTCAACAAAACACTTACAAAACTGAAGCGTCATTATTATAAATTACTATGAGACTCAGTGAGAGCAATCAACCTAAGAGTCCCTTACCTGTTGTTCTTGTCCAGGTTTTGATACATAGTGTGCTCCTCTTTCCCTTCTCATCTTCCCACCACCTCCTCCTGAAGGCAGACCTCCTCCTGAAGACAGACCGTTGGATGCAGGAGTACTGAATTTAGGGTAAGTCAAATTGCTGGCACAGAACAACAATACACAGGTTAATGGAAGGAAAAACAAACAAACAAAAAAATAATCAACTTTAATTTTTTCAAGCTACTTATAGACACTATTAGCTCTAGAACTGACACCTTCTAATCAGAATCTGAAAAAATGTTTCACAAGTTGCTAAATGCTGGTAAGCACTTGAGGTTCTAAACAGCAAAAGCTGCATTAGTAAGAGCAGCGATGAGAAGGACGTACATACGAAACAGTCACAACATCCATAAAGGAATGATGACTAAGCCAGAAGACCTGAAATAGAACTGATTTAGATTGGGTTTTTATACTGTTTCCTTTTAATAGTCCAGACAGTGGAAATTTTGACTGCCAGTTCTCTGGTTCTGTGACAAGCACGTATCTCTATGGGGATATAAAAGAACAACTGAAAATACATAAGGAGAAAGAGCGCGCGTGTGTGCATGACATGCTGCCAGCAGCTCTTATGGAATAGAGAGGCTTAAACTCCTGTGGCAAGATAATACAGCAAAAGATTCAGAAGCAGCCCTGGGGTTTTCCTGAGGCCATCACCAGAAACAGCAGAGGTGTTTGGGTGTGCCAACATTCCAGAAGTCTTTTCAGACATGAATACAGATCCCTTTTGTAAGGCATACAAAGGCATTTTTCTCTGTTCATTACAAAAGCCTAGATCCAAACCAAAAAGATTTCCTAATCCAAGTGGGAAGCAAAAATAAAAGCCTGCCAAAACCCTCAACTCCATCTCCCAAAACAACACAGCACACCCCAAACCAGAAGTGAACTAGGGAATAAAAATAAGAAAAAAATAGTATGGCATCAAAATGAAGCATCCCTGGAAAAAATTAGCATATCAAAGCTTATCCTGCAGCCAAGCAGTCAGTCATTTCAAAAGTACATTTGAACACACTGGAAGACACTAGGTCAAATTTCCAGAAGACTGACAAACAGAATTGGTCTAAACTTGTCAGATACTTGCAAACAGTCTGCTTAGCACTGTAACCACTGAGAGGAATCAGATCCTTATGGCCATATGCTCAAACTTTTCTCTAATCCAAACTGACAATCAATCTGAATTCTGAAAAAAATCTTACGTCAAAATAGAGCTTTATTCAGACAATTATAACCTGCCTATAATACCCCTATATTCGTTATCTTCTGTCACCACCTGTCAGCTTCTAAGGGGCAGAGTTTTCTGTCCTCAAGCCAGTCAGTCCTCTCTGCAATTCCTATCCAGAGTTAAAAACTAACTAGCCTTTGGTAGGCTGAACAGGGATATACCAATGTACTGCAGGTTAACTGCACAAAGGGACTCTGGCCAGCTGCCCTGTATCAGTGCTGTGTTCCTGCTCTGGAATATGGCGCCCAACAGAGACTGGCTTTATAAAAGGATTTTTAAAAAGTATTATCTACTTTACAGACAACATGGCAGTAAAACTTGTGAAACAAATAAAAATCAGCTTTTTCAGATTTCAGTTTACTTGGAGGAGGTATGAGTTCTACCAAACAAAAATTAGAGCAGTTTGGAAACCCACATGTTAAAACCTAACATCTGTTTGGACCCATGCTGAAACCTTACAGCTGATCTCCTAACACTCCTGCAAAGGTGGTTACTGTGAAGTCAAAGTATTAGATGCCAAAACAAAGGGTTGGGTTTGGGGTAGTTTTGCAAGCCCAAGAATGTCCAAGACAGCATTAGAGTTTCTTGGAAGATGAACATAGGCAGCAAAATAAGATTCTCTGCTACTGTTCTTTGGAAAGGACTACTCTTCCAAAAAAGGTATCCTTTGGATGCAATATGTCTTAATCCAAGCATTGCCAGAGCCACCGATATTACCTGGCAGTGAAGTCATTCTACATAAACCAAGCAAGTAGTTTAGTGCAAGATAATCTCCTCAGGAATGGTTTGGATTGGAAGGGACCTCGAAGACCATCTAGTTCCAACCCCCCTGCCATAGGCAGGGACACCCTCCACTAGACCAGCTTGCCCAAAACCCCATCCAGCCTGGCCTTGAACACTGCCAGGGAGGGGGCAGCCACAGCTTCTCTGGGCAACCAGTGCCAGTGTTTCATGACCCTCACAGGAAAGAATTTCTTCCTAATATCTAACCTAAATCTACCTTCTTTCAGTTTAAAGCCATCACCCCTTGTCCTATTGCTACATGCCCTTGTAAGAAGTAATACAATTATTAACTCTCCTGGAATTTTGTTTTAGAGACAAGTTGGCATTTGGCCTTTAAATGATTCTGAAGGGCTCCTGTTTTCATGCAGACTCACAGAGCAGACAAGTGACTTTTCCACACAAGGATCTTTTAAAAAATCCTACCTTCCTCCAGGTTTTTGCTTTTAAAAAGAAATAATTTACACCTCAACTGTAAAAGCCACTATACCTTACTTATAAAGAATCTTTCAGAAAGAATAATTCCTTTAGGACAAAGCTGTCAGGCTCCAAGTGATTAAATAACGAGCTGAAACTAATAGCTGCCCCCCCCCCCCAACGAACATCAAGATGCACAAATGGTTATAGACTCTCATAATACAATTTTTCACTGTAGTTGCCATTCCCTTTACTGAGAACTGTTACTGCCCACCCAAAAGACAACAGAGGTGCAGAATGTAGTTACAGAGGACAGCGCTTTCTTCTTTCAAGTATTTTAAATGAATGTCTCATACCTTTCCGATGGTTTTACTCGCTGTTCCGCAGGAGCACTCTCCTCTCTCAGGCCCTGAAAGTTAAGTTTGATTTATTTCACAATATACCCAAATGCATTTATGTACCACACAGAAAGCAAGCACTCGTGTTATGTTGGGTTTTTTTATTTATACCACTAAATATACCTTGTCTACTTAAGCTTGTTCCTCAACCACTATGACTATCCACTTTGATCTCCAGCCTAAAAAGCCCATAGATTGAACACCTGGTCATCTTTACATTCAGGTTGATATTGGAACCATGGGTGTTAGGGTGGGTTTTTTCTGAAAGAGACACCAATCTTGTTTTAAGGAATGTTTATTAGGTACTCTATCTGCACCAAAGTGATCAGAATGAGTAATAACGGTTATTGTCAAAAACCTCACTTGGAGCCTGTAGCTCACCTGAAAGAGTTTATACACAACATCGGCATGTTTCATCAGCAATGTCTTTGTGTACAGGTGCATGAGAGAAAGAAAATGTTGGGTTTGTATTTTGACAGTCTTTCCCTGAGAACAGCCTGCCCCAACAGCACATCATCACGTTCTGAAAATAACCATGAGCCACTTACTGTTCCAAAAATATAATTAAATCTGTAAAACCTCAAAGTATTTCCTCCACAATATTCTTCACTGTCTTAACGCTTACCTTAAACATACTAACAATACTCTTTGCTGAGAAAGAGCACCTTAGTAAAATAATTGCTTAGGAACACTCCAGGCCTATGTAAAGCAGGCAGATACAGACCAGAAAATTTACTTACTCTGCGCTCTGTATCTACCCTCTGGCGAATTCTCCTGGAATCAGTAGCTGGAGTCAGAGATGGTTTAAAATACACTGTCTCAGAGATTGCCTTTGGTGTCACAAGTTTCCTGACAGGTGGATGCTGGGATTCCACCTTTGAAAGGGAAGAACAAACAATTTAATCAATTTATCCTTGCACACCCACCCATTACCACAGCATTTACTTATTAAAAAAAGTCACAGAATTATAAACGTCCCACCAGTCTCATCACCCAGTGAAAATGACTTGGAAGTGTTGAAAGCATTTAGCTTGCAGGGGAAAAATCAGTAGAACACCAGTTATAAAAATCCAAAAAAGCTAAACAAATAGCTAAAGTCTGATAGAATCCCATTTCAAAATTTCACAGGCAAAATAACTCACATTACTATAATATGCTCTCATCTTTTCCTCTCTTCTACCCACATTGTGATTTTTTTTTCCCTGGCTTAATACACTACTTTAACATCCAAAGTGCTAAGCAGCTAATTATATAGGCTTCTGGGTTTCATATTTCTTACATTTTCCTTCTTTGAAGTAACACCAAAAAAACTCCAATGAAACACACACCCCCAAAATAACCACCAACCCCCCCAACTAAACCAAACTTGTAAAATAATTTACAATAGCCTCATTCATTAAAAATATCTTCCAGTGCTTTAGATTTCTATTAGATGCACTCAAATATACTACTTTAACTTCCCCATCAAAGCATTTTCACAGAAAAGTTACTTTTTAACAGAAAGCACTCTTAAGTTCTGCAAAACTGACCTAACTGAATTGTGAAGCAAGACAGACCCCAAAAGGCTACAAGATTTACCAAAGGCTCCATCTTCAGGCTTAAGGATCAGAAGAGTAAGACTGGGTATGCATACTATTACTTAAATCAGTAGCAACAGAAAGCTGTTTACAACACAGCTTTAATTTCACGGTATTTCCCAACTTTTGGTAATAAAATTCATTCTGTACTATCTATAAAGTGAATAAAGGCATATACCTTTCTACATTCATTTTGAAACCTGGAGTAAAATGTGTTTTTAAGTTAACAAATCCACTTTGAATGAAGGACGGTCCATTAACGTTTTTTAAATGTAAATAGAATAGAACTGGAATAAAACAGTTGAGGTGGAAGAGACCTACAACGATCACCCACAGTCCAACTGCCTGACCACTTCAGGGCTGACCAAAGTTAAAGCACAGTACTGAGGTCATTGTCCAAATGCCTCTTCAACACTGACAGGCTTGGGGCATTGACCACCTCTCTAGGAAGCCTGTTCCAGGGTTTGACCACCCTCTCAGTAAAGAAATGCTTCCTCATCACAAGTCTGAGCCTCCCACTGAGGTGAGGGCTTTGAGCTTTGAGCCACATTTCTCAGGGACAGATGAGTTCAGCACCTCTCCCAGCGTTCCCCTTCCTCAGGAAGCTGCAGAAAGCAACAAGGTCGCCCCTCAGCTTCCTTTCCTCTGAGCTAGACAAGTCCAAAGCCCTCAGCCACTCCTCAGGTGCCGTGCCTTCCACCCCCTTCACCATACCTTCCACTGGATGCTTTCACAGACCTTCACATCCTCCTTAAACGTCATGCCACTGATGACTGCCCAATGCTCCTCCCATCCATTTAGATCCCTCTCTCAGGCTTCCTGTCCCTCAAGAGAGTCAACAGCAGTTCCCAATTTGGTATCATCAGCAAACTTGCTAATGATGCATTCAACTCCTGCCTCCAGATCACTGATAAAAACTCAACAGGACTGGCCCTAAAACTGAGCCCTGAGGAACACAGCTGGTGACTGGTTACCATCCAGATGTAGCCCCATTCCCTAGAACCCTCTGAGCTCTGCCCTTTGGCCAGTTCTTCACCCAGCCCACTGTCTACCTGCTCATCCCACAGTTGGACTTCTCCAGAAGGATGCTGTGTGGGACAGTATCAAAAGCCTTAGTAAAATCCAGACAAACTACATCCACCGCCTCCTCTTCATCCACTAGGCAGGTGAAGGATAGCAAATTAGATAGGAATGCAAAAATGAAAGTCACCCAGTTGGATGTTTACTACACTAAGAGCCATCCTGTCTGCCTGCAGATCCTCAAAATAAGGAAAATACCACCAATAAGTTTTGTCTGGGTGCTCAAGTGTTCTGTCAGCTACACAGAAAGGAAAACACACAACCCTCTCCCCCCACTTTTCATCAAGGGTTACCCTTCCCCAGCCAAACTTTATGCATTCTAGCATTATGAATAGACTATTTCTCTACTTTTACCCAGTGACAGCTGTGTGCAAAATTCTCTTTCCGACTGACGTCAGGCTCTGCTGCAAATCTGGCAGAGCTTTCTTAATGCCTCATCACAGGTGTAGTTCTACAATATAACTGAGAGTCCATACCAGCTTTGTTTTCAATTATTTGGGTGATATTTAGGGTAAACAAATGACACACTCTGCTTTTCAAGATGGTACAAGAAATCCAAGATATCTGTAAACTCTGCGGTAACTGGAAAATTAATTATACTTCTACTCAAGGGATTAGCATAGAAATTCCTTAAAATGTTCTGTCCATTTTTGCATCAAAACAGCAAATGAAAAGTTTGCCTGGAAGAAGAAAATCCCACACTTCTGTTCTTTCAGTTGCCTGATCTTGAAGTGGCCCTTTGTGGGTTTTCCAACTTAAAAAACCTCAACAAAAGTGACTATAAAACATCCTTACTTTAATTTTTTAAACAAAACCAAAGGAAATCATGATTTACCATAGTATTATCACCAATTCAGTGCTACCTCCAAATAGGAATTCAGGAAGATAAGGTTACAAAAGTGGTAACATATATCAATTTTCCTTCTTACTTCAAGGAGTAACAAAAAAACATGAGTATTATTTTTCTGCTCAAATTGAACATGGAAATCTGCACAGGGACTGTATGATCAATCAATGTTTTTGTTTTTCTGATCATTCCTGCAAGATAAGGCTTTTCTAAACAGTAAGATTAACACGCAACTTCAAGTTGCAAGGCAAGATAGAACTACTTTTTATGTTCTAGAGGAGCTGTTTTTGATTGACATATCAAGACACCACCACATAAAGATAACATAAATCTTAACCTGAGTAATATTCACAGTCCTTCATATAGTGTGGGCAGAAAGACTTTTTACACAATTTCCACACAGCCAAGACAGTCAGAATTCATATACCCTAATATTAACTTGCACTCGTGTATGCTGTCATTGAGGTTTATGAGACTTCTTCTATTAGATATATACTTTAAAGCACAGAAACTTATTTATCTCAGCTTAAGATGTTACTGATTCTTACCTGTCTTCGTCTGGACTGGTAGCTAGTCAAATTCAGCAAACTTGTATCCACAGGCTAAGGGGAAAAAAAAAAAACAACACACAACAAAGCCTAAGTATTAGAGGATGATTTTTGTCCTTAAGAGAGGGTTCCATCCAACAAAAATGTAGGGGGGTTGTGATCAACTTACAGAAGTCAGTGGACTAGAAACAGGAGATGGAATCTTTTTAGCATCCTGTTGAAAAAACAATGCAATAAATTAAATTGGACACTACCTAAGGAAGGTCTTAATCTGATAGTAGCACGTTTACTATGTTTTTCAAGCACATGAAATAAAGTAGATTAAAAGGAGTGCCATTTACCGCCAAAGGACTTGACATCTTCTCCAATGACTGCAAGATGCGCCGTGCTGTGGAACTGGTCACACCGAAGGACTGCGCACTTGCTTGTTTAGGTTTCACTTGTCTTCTTACTGGTGGCTGAAAAATTGGTGTTGCCAATGTTAGAAAGCTTGGCTTTGAATCAAACACACCTGCATTTTAGGCCCTATGGCTACACTGATGATATAATCAATACTCGTGATGACAGAGGAAAATGTACTCGCTGGGCACTGAAGCCATAAAGAATAAAACACACTCCTCGGACTTTACAGAAGTGGGGCCCCATACATATCACACGTGGGGTACACCAACAAAGGAAATAATTAAATGTAAGAGGTCATAAAAGGGAAGATGTTAGGCCTGTAGGATCTCTGAAGCGTAACCAGGAAAACCAAACTGAAGCAAAGGATTATGCTGCAGAAAGTACTTTCAGTGACAAAAGAGATCTCAGCGTTTCATGACGGCATTAAGAGTACCATCTTAAAACCAACTTGTATGATCATCATCAGGAATTTCTAGTTTCACTTCTTGTTTCTTCCCTTCCCCCCAAGACTACAGTTGGCTGAACATCTCTTTACTCCATTAAAAAGATAAAAATCTGATTTAGAACTTTAACAGTTCTGAACATTATTTCACAAAACAAAAGGTAACCTGTTTTATTCACACCACGTGACTTCCAACAGAATTAAAAGCAAACTTCTTTTGGCGTGACTTTCTTTATAAAAAAGAAGTCCAGCCCCTCACGTAACCACATCACATTTACCACGCTGCTATGTGAAGACAGGAAGTAGGCCGTACAGCACGTACAAACTGCAAGCGAGACTCGCTGTAATCCACAGCGCGTGGCAACAAGCAAGCTCGTCTCTCCTTTGAAAGCCTAGTGCTTTGGTTCCTCTTTTCAGCAGAATCCACATTTTTTTTGTGAAAAATAAAAAGTAGCCAACTAAAAAGGGTTCCTAGTTTACATGAAGTTGTGAGTGTTCCGAAGTTTAAGACCAAGTCAGAACAAACCACATGTTTTCAAGGTTTCTCCAGAGTCAGCAACTTGTAGATCTCCTTGTTCTAGCGTACAAACAGAGTGCCCAAATAGGTCCAGCAAACTCTTATTTCCAGTTCCTTAAATAAAGTTCCTTTTGGCTTTGGATATATATTTTTTAAAAATAACTGTCATTTTGATTTAAACTCCAACTGACCCAGATTTATTGACTTCCTTTTAGATTCAACTATAACTACTAAGAGTTGTCAGCAGTTTTAATTTGCTGGTTCATTTTAGAGCACTAAGAACTCATAGGGACAAGTAACTCTTCTCAAGACCTCTCTGAATGACCTTAAAGTAGAAAGCAGTTTATTGTTTATCTCAAGATTGCCTTTAGGACTGCATGCCTCCCTCTAGGCAACAGAAGAGCAAAAGATCAGCAAAGTTGCCTTCTAGATACCACTATAATAAAGAATACAGAGTTTCCTACAACATATTCACAGCGTGACCATAGGCATGCTTGGGTAAGACCTACAGAGAAGTATCAGGCAGGTAACTTTTGCCACTACAAACATAATTATTAAAGTTATGCCATCAATGTTTTCATTTACACGTTACTTTAACATCATACAGTCAGAGGCAGACAACAGCACTTCAACTGAATTTTCTGAAAGACTTAACAGCAGAGGAAATCCCAACTACAAGCAACTAGCCCGAACCTGAGGTGCTGCTGTCATTCTCGTGCATTATGACAAGTATTTCCAAGTAGGCTGTTAGAAAAGTTTAAGCAGAAATTGTTCTTTCCTATTCCTGTAGGTTGAGAGGGCAGAATAGCAACAGATGCCTCATTTTCAGCTGCCTGGGCAGTGCTAACCTTTCCACATGTTGCCTACATTTCCTCTCACACTGCACCACTCCACTCATACCTCATAAGGAGCAACCCGTGTTCTCGTCAACCTCGATGCTGCAGCTGCACCACCATAAGTAGTCTTTCCAGGGTAAAACGGAGAATCCCCAAACTGCATTGTCCTGAAGATCGAAGTGCTTCCAAGTGACTACAGGAAGGTATTATGATGAGTGGTTAGTAAAATGGCTACACATTCAAACTGATTAAAATCAATATTGTGCAGTACTTACAGGAGAGGGAGATCCAAAAGCAGATATATTGAATGCAGGTTTTTTAGAGCTAGCTGCAGGTTGCTGTGAGAGGGAATGAGATCTTTCAGCCTCTGTGGACCAGAGCAGTGCTGCTGAAGTATTTTTTGAAACGGTGATATCTGCCAAAATGACACATGCTATATGTAAATGCCTTGTGTACTTTGATAACTTTAATATTACAGATCACACTAACTCCAGAGATCTTTGATGTAGAAAAATAAGTGTTACAGAATGAAAAAGTCCCTTAACACTGATTTCTCTAGCACTCTAACCTTCAGAGTTCTTCAAACAGATCAATTTCACATAAGGTATGAAAACCAAGTATCAACTTTGAACTTCAAACCTGCTCAGAGAACTGCAAATAAGATACCTTTCAGTAATCTTTCAAAAGCATTACAAGAAGTTAAAATAGTATGCTTCCAATGCAGAGCAATTTTATTTTTAATTCTAACACAGCAAAATAAAAAGCATCATCATAAACACTGGTGCATCTATAATGATGCAGGGTTTTTCCTATGGTGGTATAGGGTTGGAGGCCAGCATAGGTCAGAACTGCCACAGCTATTATACCTGAAAAATCCCCCAAAGGCTGAACTAAATGTTCCTGACCTATTTTACACGTATGTGTTATGGAAACACACAAGAAAGCTCTAGTAAACTCAGATTATATTGCTAAAGCCTGGCAGCATCTCTGAAATGTAAAACTACGTTCTCCAGAGAACCTGCTGAGCACACCTCAATCCCCACTTATATGGGGGACTAGACATCTACAAATAAGCTGTTTCCCCTTTCTCTGTGAGATCACCTAGGTCCCCATCTACATCAATACAATGTGGTTTGTTGGGTTTGAGGGTTTTTTTAGTTTAAAATGGTGTACATTCCTTACTGAGTTCGTCAATAGTACCATGTCTTTTGCTAACTGATACCTTCTAGCAAGAAAGGCCAAAGAAACAGCCCCAAACCTGTTCAGTCAGAATATTCCTTTATTGACTCCTGATGAAAACACAGGAGGAAAAACCACAATTTTAAAAACCCCAAACCACCAAATTCTTCTGTTACTATTTGTCACCTGTATTTAACCATATTTTACTAGCTGTCAGTTAGATATTCTGAGTTACTCTTCCTCCCAGCAATCAACCTAGCTGCCAAGCTACAAGTCATCTTTCATTCTTACTATCCCAGTTCAAGATATACAGGTAACCTAGCTAAAAGTGAGACACCAAGGTCTCATAAATGTATTCCAAAACATGGTTATATTAAAAAGGTGACAAGATTGTACACTTCTAAAATACTAAAAATTAAATTAAATTCTAACATCCAAAGCTGACAGCTGCCTAATTTACTGATATGGAATATCAAAGAATGTGAAGCACTTCACCAAATATCAATTAGAGAACATGAAAGTTACCTTTATCAGATGCTCTAGAGGAGAAGCCACTGGTTGTTGAGATGTTATCATCATCATGTTGAGAGGTAGAATCTTTTATTTCTTTTACAAAAGACAGTCCAGGACCGCCAATGCCAAGTGAAGCTGATGTAGAGGGCTGACAGTGTGGTACTGTGGAATCCAGCATGTTACAGTTCAAATGGCTCCGACGAAGAGAGGGCCTTGTTAACGCATCCGAGAAGTTCAACGCAGATCTACTCGTGGATGGTTCTAAACAAGAACAGGGAGACCGTGAGCTTTCCTTACAGACAAGCTCACAGAAGCTGAACCCTGTTTTCTACCAACAGTCAATATATTGCCAAGTTCTACGCACAAAAATAGAGAAGCCAAATTTAACTTCTTCCTCACCCAGATAGTGTTTCATCTGTCTGATTACAGCAACACTGCTTGCGATACTAAGCACTAGTGCCATGTCAAAAAGTAGTTAACAACAAGGTTACACCAAATTCTGACCCAATGCTCAAGTGCTCTAACTCTTGGGTCTTTCACTAAACCAAACATCTATCAACTCCTTCTGCAGACAAAAACTTGCAATATCTTCTCCAAAATTTGAGATTACATGGCAAATTACAGACAACTTTGCAGTTTGTAACAAAGATGATGCTAATCTGCATACATAAAAATGTGTATTTGCAGAGATTTGAGAGTTTGGCTGAAGGCTGGCCAAGCAAAGGAATACAGGCTCTAGCACACTGGTACCTCAGGGCTGAAGAAACAGGCTTTCTAAAACTGCAATAGCAATAATAATTCTTAAAAAAATCTTTTTAACTGTAGCAAGAAAGATTGGTCTACAGCAACACAGGCTGCAACACAAGCTACTAAAGGTTCTAGGGCGTCCATCTGCTCCTGATTTCTTGGAGTTTGCTGTGCAGCTGTTCTTACTGAAAGGTCCTTTCACACAGTTCTTCAGGAAAGCCAACACGTGTTCCTCATTCATGAAGACCTTCTCTATTCCTTTATCCAAACTTACTCTCAAGCTACAGCTACACAGAAGGCAATAAAGCTCCTTATTTACAATTACATTACATTGGTGGCAAAGGTATTTCCTCATTATTTTTCATTCTGCCAAGAACAGAAGCAACTGACTTGCCACACAGATGGTTATGTACATGTGCTCAGACAAAACTTCTCTCCTTATTAAAAATTAAGTTTCACAAAGCTACAAACTTAAGAGAAACTCAAATGAAAGTGGAGGAAAATTCAGAGAGAACTACTACAGAAATAGCAAGAGGTACTGATATAGAACAGACTGTTTTTTTGTAGGACAAACTAGAGAGTTTGCAAACTTCTTTGTAAAACGTCCAAATAGGTTTTCAAAGACTCCATACTAGATATGCACACACCTTAAAACTGAACGGTAATTTCAAAAGAATAATGCCATAGCCAAAGTTTCCCAGTTATCCATTAAACTAACAAGGAACGTTACTAAATTGACTGAAGAAGCCCAAGGAAGAAAAAAGATGTAATCAGGACACGAGAAGGAAATTCCCTCTGTCATTCTAAGCATCTGGTCTTTTGCTTTGTGGACAACAAAACAAATTA
This sequence comes from Hypotaenidia okinawae, assembly GCA_027925045.1. Classification (NCBI taxonomy): domain Eukaryota; kingdom Metazoa; phylum Chordata; class Aves; order Gruiformes; family Rallidae; genus Hypotaenidia; species Hypotaenidia okinawae. The sequence goes on from BSDF01000002.1 coordinate 69,068,888, forward strand.
ATGTTTTTATTACCTTAGGCAATTAGGTAGACTTTCATTCCAGATCTTTTATAAAGAAAATGTAACCCAGCACACTTACTGATGAGTATTATCAATATTTTGTGCCTAGCTAACTGAATACCTGAAGTTAACTGATGACTTCGAAGGGCTGTAGGCAACCTCCTATACACTTTGCAATTATGTTTGCAGTTTATAAAGTTAAGACAGTTTCACAAACAGTTGTTGGATTGGGGGTATGTATGTTCGGTTTTTGGGGGTGTTGGCTGTGTTTTGTTGTTGTAGATTTTTTTTGTGGTTTGGGGTTGTTTTTTGGGTTTAGATTTTTTTTTTTAATTCTGTCAAAACGCTCCTTACAGCTTTCTTTAGAAATTTAGATTCAAAACTTGAAATCTGTGAATAAATACAGATGGCCAGAATACTCAATCATTTTTCACATACCTTCTAAATTAATTCTTGCTGATTCACGACGTGTGACTCTCTCATCAATCATTATGGTATCTTCATTTGCATAATCATGATGATAGTTTACTGGATTCTCTTCCTGATTTGTAGACTCATTTGTATCTACACATTTATCTTCACTTTTAATGAAATACTTCTGTAACCATCCGGGTACAATGTTCATCACCGATTCTGTCACTCTGCTAAAGATTCCCTGCTTAAAAGAAAACACACTTGTTAATTACAGAAACAGGGTGAACAGCATGTGCTAGGATGCAACCTTGCACGGACCTTTAAGACAGATGTTAGGTGGCAAATATTATAGGCAAGCCTAAGATAGAGCAGCTTGATCCCTGACAAAGAATCTCTATTATTTCTGGGACACGCATGACAAAAGCTCACCTGACACTAAGCTATGACTTTCTGCACTTCCCAGTGACCATGGCAACCTTCACAACTCTGAAATTTCAGCCCAAGTTCACCAGAGGCTTAAGTCACAGTCATCAGGAAATTCTACTTCTAAATCCTGATGTACTTTCTTCTTTTTTTGGGGATGTCTCCTCTTAACACTTTCATTTGAAAAACTAGCAAGAACAGAAGCTCAGCAATTATCTACAGCGACAGCGATGACGATAATAGCTGCGAAAATCGGTCAATTTAAGTATTTTCCGTTTTTCCTATGCTGAACTGCTGTAATAATGTGCATCAAAAAAATACTATTACACTCTGAATAGTCAGGGTACCCTGAAGGAAGGGAAGAAACAGCTATAGCATGTCTCACTACAGGACTGTTAAGTAGATCTATTTTGATCAAATTTCATTTAATGGTATGTTGAAGTTTTGGATCTCCAAACCTTAACACTTGGCATATACTGAATACATAAAAGCCACTTCCATTTTTGTATTTACCAACTATTTGCAATGCTTACACTCTACGTTCAATAAATCTTTATTTACCATTTTGGTTTAGGCTGTCACGTGCTCCTTATCGCGCCCTCAAAATTACAACACACCTTCCTGTCAAATCTCAACCCGGTGCAGCAGATCGCTTGCTGCACAGAGCTCTCTCCCTCCCTCCCTCTTACGCTGACTGCAGCCACAGAACCAGCTGCTAAAACTCTGCAAGCTGCAAGCAAACGTTAAAGCTAACTCAGCAATTTCAACACTTCAGAAACTGAAAAGTAACAAGAGTTAAACAGATTTTTGTTGAACTCCATTGTCAGTTGCTAACAAGTGTACTAAAAGCTCTTGCCAGGTTTAGGCAACACAGTTTTCTAGCCAATATTATAATTCAGGAGAACAAAAAAATTAATATTCTTTGAACATGTAACAGCTACTGTCTAGTAAACAGTTCTGAAACAACACCTCTGCTGTATTCAACTTTCTTTCAAAAATTAGCACACAAAGAAGGAAGTATCACTTATTCAAGTCCTTCATACACGATGATGCAAACACCAACTTACAGGAGTTATTAACAAATTAGACACCCTTGAATCTGGAGTTAAGAAAGGGTGGGGAAAGAGGAAGGGAAGGTAGAAAACAAAAAGCCTTTTCACAGAAAGAAAGTCATCTTACTTTACAATTTGACATTTTTCATAACGATCTGTAATTTCATCTTGTACTTGCACAAAGACAGAATAAATATCCAGGGACAGTTTAAACCAGTCTGAGTACAGCGCAATAAACACATCCATCACAATTACCACACTAAGATGCACACAGATATGCCACGCTCAGGATGTTGCTGCTATTCTACATAAATACTAAGCCTCAGCTTTCCAACAAAAACTACTAACTGCACGTAATACCACAGCTGGCTAACTGTTCAGTGCATGGTACCAGCAAAGGGGCAGTCCCTACTCTATCCCCAGATCCTCATTTCCACCTTTCCATGTGAGACTCTCTCACCCTTTTTTGAGGCAAGTATTTTGCTGCTATGAGTATTGGGAATTCAAAGGAGTTAAAATTTGCTAAACTAAGTGAATGTTCGGGACACAAGCCACATCCAAGGCAATGCTCTTTCCAAAAAGCTAAGCACTACTGCACTCAGTATTGCTAGAGAGTTTCTTCGTCAGAGAAAAGATATTATTGGCCATAAAACAGGCCTGTATGAGTCTCTTGCTGAAGAAATCCTCCCAGGACCAAAAGCCACCTGAGACTCAAGATGGAAGAAGTCATTCAGAAGAGTGAACGCCCAGTCATTAGTAATCCAAATGAGTAACTAGAGAAGCTAGCTAGCTAGACTAATAATTAACCTAGATGACGTTTTACCATCTATATCTAAAAGCAGATTGGTTTAACCTTTCCTTCATATGGCAACCTGGCTAGCATTCTCCACATGAGCAGCACTTTAAGCCCAATCTGGGTAACACAGGGTAACCCCCCAAACCAACCCAAGCTGGAACTTTCTCAGTGCAGCCATACTGTAGCACTGACTGAACAGTCTGCTCCATCTGGCTTCGGCAGAGTGGAAGACAAGCAGCATAGTTTTATGCTCCAGAATACTGCTGGCTTTGTGACAAAGCAAGGAAAAGCAAAATACACAGAAATGCACCTCCATTTTCAGTCTGCAAAACAAAAACAGTGATTAGATATTGCTAAAAAGGAAAAAACCAACCCCCACCACTTTCACCCTAAAGTAGGCCGCACACCCCAGGTATGCCCATTCAGCAAGAAAAAAAAAAAAAAAAAAAGAAAGAGGAAAAAAAAAAGAAAGAAAAAAGGTAAAAATTTAAAAGTGCAAGTCAGGCAGTTAAGGTACCACTGACCAACAGCACTTTAAACATGCCTCCATATCCTTGCCATGCCTTACACCACCTTTAAACCTCGCATTTTAAGCTTGTCCTAACTTTCACTTTTCTTATTCTTCAGCTTCAGCACATGCGCTTGAACACCCTTTCCCTGCACATGCAACACAAGCCTAGCCTGTCTGCAGCAGAGCATTATCCCTCTACAGCTGCTGTGCCACCAGCTCTGAGCTTTGTCCATCCTAAGTTCCCTGCCAGCATCATCTCCCCTTGCAGGCATTATTAACCCTTCCAGAAAGCTGACAAGGATACTGAGCATCTCATTGATGCAAACAGATCTTCAGAGGTGAAATACAAAAGACACAGCTCAAGACAATAACAGGCTTACTCCTTCACCAAAATCTGAGTGGACCACTCAGATCCCAATCTTGTCATGCCACAATGATGTGCCAGTCCCTTTCCTGAACAACTTTATTCACTGCAGCTACACTGAACACACTACTCCACAAAAACTCTCCTAGTTCCCACCCCCAGGTTAGGGGCAGAGGAAGTGGCGCTGGCACACAGCTTTAATGCTCATAACTTCTCATTTCTACAGGTCACCAAGGCACCAATCTTAATACTGTGAAAGGGCAGAAGAAGCCACAAGGCACCCTTTTAGTCGCTGGATGTTTTAGTCCTTTGCTGACTGATTTCAGCCGTTTGAGAGCTGCTGTCAGTACCAACAGTTGTCTGTTCATCTTAAATGCACTCATACTCTAGTCTTATCCTAAAATACCAGCAGGAAAGCTAAACCAAAAACAAACCAAAACAAAACAAAAAAAACCCACTGAAAAGATCCAGTAGCTTAGTAATAGGTACTTACAACAGTTTTTCTAATTCTGTGCCTCATCCTAAGCATCCACAGCTCTGCTAGATATATCTAAGTCTGTGTACACGAACACCACCACAGCAACAGTAACCACAGCTACAATTCCTTAAGGCATACTGACTTGAGATGCAACTCTAAGGAAAAGATATGTAGATGGAAATACTAACCGGTAGTAAACAAACAGCTGTCATACTTTACTACTTAAGAATTTATATAAAGAAATAAGAATCCATAGGTTATGGTCACAGTTTAGCTTCCAAACTTAAAAGCAGGCTACTTCTTGGTCTAAAGTATTAACAGAATAGGAGATATTTCCCAGCTCCTAAGGGTCTTTGCATAGCACAGGGTGTGGGGGGCAGCATGGAGAAGTGCTGGCAAGACTACTCAGCAATCATACATTACTGGAAAACATCTATTTTTGTAATTGAGTTTATTTCAGTCTGAGACACTTGACTAAATTCCACTACATAACACAGGACGTACTAAGAAAATTTCATATAAATTCTATAAAAGGTCGTGCACTAACATGAATTTGTCAGAGATGCCAATTACACAACTGGTAAAAGAGCTAATTTGCACTTCACTGTACATTCACCTTTGAAAAACATCAAGTTTTCACCTCCAGGCCTCTCAGAGATTTCTCTGCTTCCCATTTCAAAGTTCAAGTTATTAAAACATATGAATCGGTAAGTACTCTGAAAGAAAACCTGCACCTAACAGTGAAGTTCACTGTGAGAGAGCAGATCAATCTAACAAATTCCAACCATCAAAAAGGAATTCTGTGCTCTCTCCATCCCCCACGGTTACCTCATGCCAGCTCTGGCGCACAGCAGACTACTCTCCGTACTAGTTGAATTCATTAATCTGGCAAAAAGTACATTTCTCTGCTGGACTAATGAGTTCAACTGGCTCAGCACACCAGTACTGGCCCAAGAGAGAGAGGGAACAAGATCAGGCAGCCAGGACAAGAGAAAAAAGAAACAAAACTCCCTTCTTTTAATGGCTGTGCACCCATACTGCCACTAAAGAGAGTGCCCCTTCCTCTCTTCACCTCACCTTTCCCTTGTGCTGCCGCTAGCAGATACACAGCGCCAAGTGACAAACTCTTATCAGTGCCCTATCAAAAACATTCAGAAAAGAATCTGTCTATAAACTGTGATGGTGAAGACTACCCCTCTGGACCAGTTGGTCACTGGTCCAGCTCACCACATGGTTGGACGGGTGCTGATGCAAAAGTAGGAACAGAAATGGGAACATGACATGATTGTCTCTCGCAGCAGCACAGACTTAGACTGGCTTAAACTAACTCTGCCGTTGCAGTTTTGGGAGTGGTTTCAATCTGGACACGGGACAGCAGAGCTTCATATTTCATTTAGAAAAAAAGACAATAAAACTTATGACTTAATATGAACAATATGTTACAGGAATGTCATTAATTATATAACATTTGAAAAACAAGAATTGTATTTAAGGCAAGTGGACTAGTTCAGATATGATTTCCAAAAATCATAAAGAGAGGATGATTCTTCCATACACCAGTGTATTTCCTTCTTATAGCCCAAAGTGAACCTTACTTTCCTGAGTCTAGTTAGCTTTAGAATAAACATCCTAGGGAAATTCAGGTGCTGTTTTACATTTTGGCACTGCTTGCACGCCTGTACCCATCATTATCACCTCCACCTGAGTGCAAAAAGCCAGTGCATTCACTAACCTCACCAGGTTAAATCCCTGAAAGCTTAATGGTTTTATCTCAGATTTTGTCCAAGCCTTTAGTTGAAAAAGCCACTACACTACAAAAGAGAGCATAAATTACATGGCACCTTCCCTCCTTCATAGGAAACGCTACATTAAGCACTAGTTAATCTTCAGCAGCCATCAGCAATGGGCACTGTATATCACTACACATACATACAGTGTTAATCTTTGAGACAGAAACCTATCACTATCAAAACAAAAGTAAGATTAAGGAGACTACTTTCACTTACGATGTTGCACACAGTTTTAAAGGAGTTAATTCTTAATCTGAGAAGGGACTCCAAGTACAGTTAATATTTTTTCATTGAAAAACTGCCCCTCTTATGCAGTATCCTGCAGCTAAGTTCCGTAGACAGTATGTAGAATTACATTAATTGAAATGCTGCTCAGACTTCCCCCCACACCCCATAAGGGAACCCTATAATCTAAACCTAGTATTTTTACTTTACAAGTACAATAATAGCTAAAGAAACATGGCATTGGATAACAAAGTGACATAACCACACAGACACAAAGTTTTCAAAACTAGAATGCTCAAGTAATACATTTCCCATAGCACCAGATGGTCTTTACAAGGCCATTAGTACAAGTTATCAGATTTGGCAAAATATAACAACATTTACTTTATATTTAAGGTTTAAAAAACCAGTTTAGGCATAAGAGCAAACTCTTCCTCTTTCCCGCATTTACAGTAAACCAGAAGTTTATGCATAAAAGGGCTCTCAAGGTTATCATCGCCCATACTACAAATTTGCTGCCTCCTATAATGCACTAAACTCTGAGCAGCAAACAAAGCATTCTCAGCACTGCTTTGCCTAAAAGAGCTCACAAACACAGTATCACAGGCTAATCTCTGGCACACGGTAGCAAGGACATGTTCTGTATGTAAAACACAAGCAATGGCAGGCCAAATTCTGCAACAACTCCTGAAGCAATGGTTAAATGCCATCCCAGGGCAATTCAAGAGCTTGCTCATGTCCATCCCTGTGTCCAATGATTTCTAGTCCAGACATGGCTTTATAGGTAAGTTGAAATATACTTCACAAAATGAAGTACTTAACAGTACAAAATTTCATTCCTCCCACACAGGAATCACAATCTTCAAACAAGACAACTGGAATCACATTTTTTAATTAAATGTGCTGCTAGCAAAAGAGCAAAGTACTTTCCTGCTGCCTTTGACATGCCTCTTCTACCCATGCTGATCTCAAACTGGGATGACAATATGACTCCCTAGTGGTTTTGCAAAATGTTAACACATGAGTCCTGTTTGCAGGTTATCTCATTCACAAACTTGAACATCTAAGTTAAAATGAAGTAACCAAAGAATCACCTCTAGTTATTCCCTGTGACCATCTGTATTTTCCAAAGCTCAAAGCCTTCCTCCTTTTTAAGTGTCACACACAGACATTGTCTCACATATAAAGGTTAAACCTCACAATTCATCTAAATGAGCAGAACCTACAATTACTTTAACCAGGCCATGTTTAACCCTGCTGCATACATTTCCTGACCAGGTTTTAAAATGTGTGGCTAGATTTTTAAAATTGGTGCCTAGCAGAAACCAAAACACTGATTCTCAGGCACAGCTGTTTTAGCTGCAGCTGTGACTACTGTTACATTTTTTAACATTTTAAGGTAGTATTCCTCACAGAATCAGAATCACAGACACAGATTTAGACATACAGCTCTAAAACTGTAAAACCAAGGTAGGCTCACCTTTGCTGCAGGGTAGTAATCTTCAGTCGTAAGGGGCAGCGGTGTCTTTCTGGACATCTATTTTTCAAAACAGGTCAACTGACAGACCCAAAAGCATCTCTCACCAATACCTCCCAACACTGTTCTCTTACTCATAACAGCAAAAATTGCCACTGCACATAGAGATATATTTTTTTAGGGTTTGAAGGTAATGGCTTCTACAAATTTTTATATATTCTCTACCTCTGTAAAGTAAGTTTAACAACAGAGACTAGAGGCTAATCTTAGAACAAGTGCACTGTTATGGCTAAATTTAACCTCTGCCTAGTTGCACCACAGTTAATACCCCAATACAGTGTGGTGGTTGAGCCCTGGCTAAAGACCAGATGCCCACCAAAATCAGTCTATTACTCCCCTCCTTAGTTGGACAGGGGAGAAAAAATGTAATTGGGTGGCTCAAGAGGCAAACTTGTTAATGACGCAGGCAAAACAGACTCTACACAGAGTGCAGAAGAGAAAGTTATCTAATTTATTACACTACGCTTAAGAGAAACAGTGAAAACAACCAGAGTCAGGAGTGCAACCAACAGTCTTGAAAGAAATGCAACCAGCCAAACACTTTTCCCCCCACCACTCCCTCCTTAGCAGGCTTTAGTTAGAAGTTTGCTCCCTTCTTCCCTCCCGGTCGCAGCCCGGAAAGGGGCAGGGACTGGGGGAAATGGGGGTCTCGGTAACACCTTCCCCCCACCCCTCCATTCTAAAGCAGACTTCCCTTTAGCCATGATTTTGCTCCCTTCTTCCCCTCTCCTGCTCACAGCACAGGGGGGCAGGGACTAGGAGATGGGGGCTTTAGTCAGTCCTTTGCAAGATGGTTCCCTTCTCGGCCGGGATGGGGGCATTCATTCCACACAGCCTCCCCCTGCTGCACCGTAGGATCTCACCCATGAGAGACAGTCCTCCACGAACTTTCTCCAAGGCAAATCTCTTCCCATCGGGCTTCATCTCTGCTCTGGCAGGCAGCAATCAATCACAGTGTCTCTCAGTCCCAGTCCTCCACGGGGCTATGATGCCTCCCCCAGCAAATCTGTTTGGCTCATCTCTGTAGGTCGCTTGTGCTGGCAGGGGCTCATCCCAACGTAAGTCACGGCATCTTCTCTATGTCTCCACCGGCTCCATCCAGCGTGGAGCCGAGCCTCTCCACCGGGCAGGTCGGGTCTCTGCCTCTTCCATGGGTCCTCTCCTCCGGCTACCCACGTGCTTCTGCTTGGGCTGCAGGGGCAATCTCTCGCCCGGGTACCTGGGCGCCTCCTCCCCCAGCCTTTCCGGCCTTTTGTGTCTGTCAACTGCTTATATTTATATGCAAATATGTACCACAATGCCCTTAACGGGCCAAACTTTGTGGTCTTCCTGGCACTCCGTGTTCTGGTTGGAGTCTTTCTCTCCTATATGTAATTCTCAGAGGCGCTATCAGCAGGCTTGCAGAAGATTCTAGCAGGCATTTTCTGCAACCCCTGGCCCTCTCTCTCTCTGCCTCTCAGTAGCCAACTATGCAAAACTGTGGCATACAGCTACATTGAAACTAGTTTAAACCTTGTTTACATCTGCTTAGCTCAGGATGACTTAACTACAAATGCACCTATATTACAGGTTTCCACACACTGGCATAGTTTTTCATCACCAGTTTAGTACTTTGGATAGTAAATATTTCAGCATCTCACTAGACCTGTAATCCAGTATCAAAGACAACAATAGATAAACAGTTTAACTCTTCGCTTAGTTTACTTTAGCCTTGGAGGTCACCAGACCAAGTTGTGACTCATCTGCTTCAAAAAAACAGTTTGACTAAACAATACAATCCTAACCAAAAGCAAAGCTAGTCAGCTTTCCAGGATGCTCTCACAGAACTCCTTCCAACAGCAGAGCTATGGAGACAATAATAAACGACCTCAGCAGGAAGACAGACAATTTTCTACTGGCACAGATGTTTGCAAAGCTAGTGAGTGTGCTACAACCATCACTGTAAAACTTCAGTGCAGGTTTGTGTCTGTGTGTTGGCATATACTTTTTTTTTTCCCCAGCAAAGGTGAATGTAAAGATGAACTTAGGCTTCTTTTAAAAAACATGCTGGTAACAACCAAGCCAAACACACACAGAGGCACTGTAATTAAATGCAACATGCAGTTGTTAGGTGAGTTACAGAAACTCAAAGGAAGTATCCCCCTCAGAAATATTACTGCTGTAACATTTCCTAGACAAAAGGGAGAAAGATCATTTACAGTCTTTCTTGTCAAAAGAAGGGGAATGTATTGTAAACTCTCAAAACAAGCTGAACAAAAAAAAAAAAAAACCACCACCCCAACAGACCTCAGTTAAGAGATCTTTTAATTCAGTATTTTTGTAATCTAGAATACCACGATGACAAATACTGTATCAGCAAGTTGCAAAACTACTTATGCTTCAGGCAAAGTCAAACAAGCTAGTTAGTACTTGCCTTCTCTCAACTTTTAAGATGGTCCAACTCACTTAGCTTAAAGTCTTTTTAGAGAGTACTTACCAGGTCCCTTCCACCCTGGCAATCTCCCACCAGAGGTGCTGATAAATAGCTGTAACACTACCTTCAAGAGGTTCAACTGTGCCCAAAACTAACATCTCTCTGGCTTAAAAGGTGCATTTACATTGTACAGACATAATACTGTAACATTATTAGATAACAACAGACAGTTACTATAGGCAGGTAAGACCTGTTTAGGTATAAGGAGTAAGCAAGCCAAATCTTTTAAGCAGCACTACAAATCCAAATGAAATAAAATATGAGTTGTAGTAGAAAGAAGAGACCTGGCATGAGAGATCTGGTACAAGGGATAATAAGAAACATGTGCAAATTTAAGGCAATTGTTCATAGAACTGACTAAGTTTAACACCCTGAAATGTAATTAAAAAAAAAAAATCTGCCTAATGGCTAGAATTCTCCATTAAAATATTGCAGGCATTTAGTAATTACTCAGCATTGCAGACTTAAATTGTACATTACAAAAAGCAGAGGAGAGTTTTCAATATACAGTCTTAGTACATCAGAAGAAGGATACACTGAGGAACATCTCCCTTTCCATTATGATTATTCAGTATATTGTAGATGTACATTAGCTACACAAATGAATACTGGGTTGATTATCAGATTGATTATCGCTGACTGCTTTGGGTTGGAAGGGACCTCAGAGATCACCTAGCTCCAACCCCCTGCCATGGGCAGGGACACCCTCCACTAGACCAGGCTGCCCAAAGTCCCATCCAGCCTGGCCTTAAACACTGCCAGGGAGGGGCAGCCACAGCCTCTCTGGGCAGCCTGTGCCAGGGCCTCACCACCATCACAGAGAAGAAGTTCTTCCTAATATTGAATCTACATCTACCCTTTTTCAGCTTAAGGCCATTGCCCTTCTTCGTATCCCTTGATGCCCTTGTAAGTGGTTCCTCTACAGCTTTCCTTCAGGTACTTAAAAGGCTGAAGATATTTTTTTAAATTGTCTAGAAAACAGCAACCATACAGGAAAGCCTCTTAGCTATTCTCCTCTTGAGGGCAACCTTGCAATTTACTCTAGATAAAATGCAAGTGAGATGCAGGAATTCTTTCTCCCATCAAAAAGCAGCAGTCCTAAAGACAGAATTAGATGGACCAGCATAAGAACTACCAACACAGACTGACATTGATGTTTATGTTGAAAATATGTCTGTGCCATGCTCTGTGGTCCAACTGCAGCAGAGCAGCAGTATGGCAGCCCAGATGTCAACTACTCCAAATTCCTGCACAAAGAAGGGTCAAGACCAGCAGGTCACCCACTGCTGTGTCCACACGGGTTTTGAGCACCTCTGGGGCTTGAGCACCCTCCAGGGATGGAGACCTTTCTAGGCAGCAGTTCTTCCAATATGTTGGCTATCTTCACTGCATTTTCATTTTTGCAACCTGAGTCCATTGTCTCTCCATATTGTCCTGAACCTCCCAGAAAGGCCTTGCTACACCTTCTCTATACTCTCATTAGGTATTTACTCTTGTTAAACTGAACACAGCCAGCTGTCTCAGCCATGCAGCTCAGCCCCGTGGTGGCCCTCAATTAGCCTTACTCCAGTATGTCAGCTGCTTTTTTTTTGGTACTGTAGTGGCCAAAATTGGACATAGCACTGCTCATACAGTCCTAGAAGTGCTGAATAGAGGGGGGAAAAAGTCAATTCCCTCAACATCCTTCCCACATTCTTACTGATACTCTCCAGTATGCAGTTTGGCTGCCTTCACCTCAATGGCATGCTGCTGACTCAGGTTCAATGTCCAGTGGGTAGGTGGGGTTGTTTAGTCTCATATGAAGGGCTTTTGCCTTGACCAAACCTCGTGAGGTTCATGGCAGCCCTTTCCTGACGAAATCCCTCAGTGGCAACCCAATCATCTGATAAAGCTGATGTTACCCCAGGTTTGTTATCATCTGAGAACCTGTTGAGGATACATACAACAGCATCAGCCCCAATATCAACCCCTGAGTACCTCTATTAGCAATTGGCTTCCACTGGAACTTTGTACTGCTACTCATCACAACCCTTTGAGGTCCCACTAATTTTCCAACCACTCTACAGTCCATTTGACAAGACTGTATTTCATCAACCGGACATGGGGATAATGTGGGAGACCATGCTGAGGACTCTACTAAAGTCCACTAAACAACATCCACTGCTCACCCCATGTCCACTGAGCCAGTCGTCCCACTGTGTCAGGAATTTGTTACACGATGCTATGGTAAGCCCACATCTGAAATGGCTCTGCTCAAACTTCTTCAGGCACGCAAAAGATATTTTGAACTCTGTCCTCTCACAGTCCTTAGAATCAGCAGCAGCTCAGTTCCTCCATGGCAGGGGAGCAAGAACCGGTTCTAATTACTGACTGGAGGAATAAATAACTCAGAGGAAGTGATGTGCTGCCAGCAACCAAAAGCAATTTGCAGTGTCCCAGCTAACACAGTCAATTATTTCATCTGTGGTGTGGGGTTTTTTTTTATTTTCTCTCCTAAGATACTGCTCACTAATACCATTTTTCTCCAATACTTTGCTGCCTCCAAGGCTGTCATGACAACACTTTTAAAGACAAAGCCCAAAATAATAATAAAATGCTCTAGGAAATCATCATCCAAAATTTGTTGTACCACTGACAGTACCGTTGGCCTAATTCAGAGAGAACTGTCAATATCTCAGTTTAAAATTTTTTTCCCAACCAGGGTACATTTTTGTTCACAGCAGCAGTAGAAAGCACCATGTTTAAACATCTGTGTTGCTAATACATGTTGATGTTGTGGGGACAGATATGAAGTCCCCTGATGTTAACTATTAGCCCATTACTTTAAAACAAATCTTTAAACACACATTAAACATTTCTTCAAACCTATTAACTTTGTGTGCTAGCCTAGTACTAAATCAAAACAGGCAGAGAGATACATACAAATATAAATACAAAAACCTAAGCATGTTTCAAGGTGCAATCCTATTGATAAGAGTTAAACCAATACAATTATACTTGTGTAGGTCCCTATTGTCATTCTTAATTGTGTGTGTGTGTGTTTAAGAAACATTAACTAGTTTACATTACTTAATACAATACTATAAGAAATCTTTAGCATGACAGTTTCCAAATTTCCTCCCAAAAGAAACCTGGAGGTTTGTAGAAATCCTTCTGCCCACTGCCTGCAGTCACTGTCCACCAAGGAAATCCCATGCATACACCGAACAAATGGCATTCCTTCAAGAGGATAGCAGGTGATTTAGACATCGCCACGTATAGTTTAAGTTCCTGATCCTGTAGTTATCCCATCTGGGAAGAATCTTACACGACCTCTCAAGTGACTCTGCAAAACTCACTAATCCAGGGGGATTTTCATGACCAGGACTAGCAAACATGTCTTCTTGTGGCCTTCTGGTCCCCTCTTTCAAGATCAGCAGCACAAGACCAACTACAAACATGCACAAACTCCTCCCAGTTTCATCAAGCTAAGTATCTTTGGACTGTTTACTTGTGTATCAGTGCAGCACATCTACATTATAAATACGCACTGGCATGTACACATGTAAGAAAAAAACATCACTCCCCAGCAGAAGTTTCAATCCATAAATATTATCACTAATATCAAACAGCTCTAAACTGAAGCTTAACATAAACATACAGGTTTATGGAAAGGTTATACAGCCTTTTCAAACAATTGGGTTTTTTTCATGCTTACATCTGCTTGTATGAGTTGAAAAGTCCAAGACAGTCAAAGTTCTCTAACTCTTTCATCTGAACGTTTTATTATCAAATAAAAAATAACAAAAAAATCAATTTAGTCTCTTCTCCTATAAATCATGCTTACAATTGTTGACATCTGTGTTGTTACCTGGATGAGAACCGCACTATTCCAGGCTAAACCAGTGCAACCACAGACAAAAGCACACAACTAAACACAGAATTAACAACAGGAACATGCAGATACTTTACCAGGAACTCAAGAGTGTAAACGCTCATCCCATTAATACATCCCACTAGTAATTCACATCATCAGTCTACCTAAATGACTAGCACAAACCAGCATTTAGAAGCACTGGGGCTACATCCAGACAATGAAGCCGTAGTTTTAACCCAAGTGCCTAAGCTCCTTACACAGTGCAGGAGGAGGCTGGGTTATTTCAGCACGAGATGGCTGAGTAAACAGGTAGCATGATAAGCATAGAGTAATCTAAAGCTAACACATTTGGCATAGAGCTGTCACAGAATCAATCACAGAATGTTAGGGGTGGAAGGGACCTCAAAAAATCATCTAGTCCAACCCCCACAGTCAACTCACAGTCACTAGGTAAGTAGAGTCAGCGGGGAAGGGTGCCCTCAATTCTACTCCCAGAACACCCAACTTGGACACAAACTCTTTTCCTTCTGATATGTGATTCCCACCCCACAAACCCTGAGGTAGGTGATTATGTACCATCTTTATATCTAGCGCTGCTGCCGCTTTCTGTTTGTTGGTTTAACAATACTGACTGCACTTTCTGTAAGGCAGGGCAGAAGGGAAAACACTACAGTTTAGTTCCTTCAGTAGTGAGACAATCTGTACCTGTATCTCCACCTTCCAGGTGAATATGGAAGCTACAAGTCAGTCTTCCAGACAGCATCTGTTCACCTCTCCTATTCAAGGCATATTTTAAAAAAGGCTCTAGATTTAAAAACAAAAACCCACAACCACCAAAAATATTCCCACCCCACCCCCCTCAACCCCAGATGAACATAAATGACACATGGCTCTAAAGTTTAATGATCAGGCACTCGGGGAGAAAAGGGCAGGAAATATTAAGCTTTGCTTGCTTGTTCCAAGGAACATCTAACATAAAACATGTAACTTCTGAAATCAAGGATCAGAGCCTTCATGTCCCTAGTCTTGGAGGGCCACATCTTCTAATACCTACTCTTTCTGGCTCATTCTTTTTCTGGATAGTAACACGGCTTCAGTCAGGAGAACTGAAGACAACACACAGCTTGGCAACTGGGATATTTGCCCAAAAGTGGAAGATGTAGGTTGATCCCTCCAGGGAAAAAAGAGAATTTGAAGCAGGGTCTACCACATTCTGAACAAATGCTTTAACTAACAGTCATTAAAAAGCAGCAGCACCACCTCCTCTTCCAATTGTCTTCTAAAGCTGTGGCTGTACTTCACAGTATAAAGACCTACTATGCAACACATGTTGGCCGTGATGGGAGAATTCTCACCTGACTGAACTCCCCAGGAGACCATGGCAAAACAACAACAGCCAGAAAGCAGAGAATCGTGAGCCAGGCATCACACTAATCATCTCTCATACAAGTGAAAAGGAGGAAAAAAAAACCCCACAACCCTTCAGATATCCTAGGAACTTTAATGCTATTAGCTATACTGTGTACAGTGCTTAGACATCTTTGGAGCTCGATAGTAAGAGACTGCCGGTTTTCAGGACCACAGTTTTGACCACAAGCACCTAGAATGGTTCAATTAAAGTATTTCCATGAACGTACTTATTGATAATAGTTAGGGGAGAGGGGGATCAGAATCAGAGATATAACCTCATGTCAAGATTGCACTGAACACTTTCATGTCTTCCCAAACTCACTGCTGAGAGACAATTACACTAAACCACAGAGCAGGCATTATATTGGAAATAGGAACACTTGTCAATTAATTCCAGTTTAAGTTAGCTATCTACCCAGGGTTCATCTTTTTATGTAATGTAAGTTAGTGAGCTGCATAGGGTTAAAAAGCTATCCATTGTGACAAATGCACGTCTGATATCTATCAGTTTGCCTATTTATTTATTACATTCCCACCCCACCCCCCACCCCCAATATATTACTGCTTATCTGATTTGCAGCATCCATTCTCTGAGCAGAATCCCACAGACATCCCCAAGCACGTGTTTGCTTTGGCACATTGTTTAAATAAACCTACTGGAAAACGCACAGAGATAACAGACAATAGAAGAATCAGAAAACCATCTACACTAATTATTTTAAATTAATGTGTAAGGTTTCAGTTACCTGCATAATATCTATGTAGTATCAACATGCAACACGGCAATTTCAATGTTATTCTGCCCTTCACATAAGAGCTTGCAACATTTGTTCTCTAAGTGCAGTGATCCTTTGTATGAAGCGTCACCATGCTCGCTTTACAAGGACAACGCTGCTGCTGATCGGTATACTATATAAAAGACTTAGTACTAACCAAATAATGAAAACAAATTGAGCAACAGCTCTTGCATAATACTCCTGTCATTTTGCATATAGTACTCAAACCCCCAGCTTACGTTACCTATTTAATAACATAAAGGCCAAACAGTCAACTTCGGGTTCATACATACCTTCCACGTGTATTCTAGAACACTGCCTCGGGGCATAGAATCGCAGACCGGTTTGGGTTGGAAAGGACCTCAAAAATCATCTAGTTCCAACCCCCTGCCATGGCCAGGGACACCCTCACTAGATCCTGTTGCCCAAAGCTTCATCCAACCTGGCTTTAAATTTCCTAGCAAGCAAGAATTGGTAAAGATCCCCACTTCCTTCCCTCCAGCTGCTCTAAACGGCACGGGATTTTTGTGTTGTAATTTACAGGCTGTTTTTTGCTCTGCACCTATCCTGCCATACAAAGGAGAACAAATGCCGTATGAATTACGTTTCACTTGCACTGCATCAGCACATTTAGGCACAGGCAAGAGGCTGAAGAAACTACCAGATGCAGACCTGAGAGTTCTGCATGCAGCATCCTACAGACACACAATGGCAGCTGCCTAACTGCACAGCACCCTCACAAACTCGTTTGCAATTCGAAACTTGTCAACAAAGGCAAATATTCGAAGCGATGCGCTTAAATATTAAGAACGACTACACTCGGTAACCCAGCATCGCTTTAGCCGGGGCGGGGGGCGGCCGAACACCTCATTCTGAGACGCGCGCACGCAGACAGCGGCCCCGCGTTATTCTTTCCGGTGCTGGCCCCTAGGGCGCGAGGGAATCTGACGGGCAGCAGACAAAACGACCACCCCGCGGAGGGGGAGCCAGCCCACGCCAGCCGCGGGGCTGCGAGGCGCATGGCGGGGCAAGGAGCACCTACCCCTTCCCAGCCGCCTCTTCCTCCCGCCTTTACTCCCTGCCCAGCGGGGGCATCTCCCACAGCCCGGCGGGAGACAAAGGGAGACGAGGATCCCCACCGCGGGCCGGGGCTGCCGACGGAGCGGGCGAGCGCCCGGAAATCCCACAATCCCCGCGGCCCCGGCGGGAAACCCTCCTCCCCGCCCCCCCCCTCCTCGGGCCGTTCACCGGGAAACCCCGGCCCAAAGTCTCGCACGTGGGGTTGGGGAAAGGAAAGGGGCGGCTCCGCCGCGCAAAGCCGCCTCCCGCCGCTGAGGGGGCGCCGGGGCAGCGGGGGGAGGGGGGCACGGGGAAAGGGGCCGGCCGCCCGGGGTGACCCGCAGCCTCCTGCCGCCGCGCCTCACCTGCTTGCTCCTCGCGTAAGGCGGCTTCCCGGCGCCCAGGTGGCACCGGCGGTTCCGGATCTTGCCGCCGCCGATCCCGCCGCCGCCGCCGCCCGAGGCCATGATAAGATCCGGCCCCTCTGTTTCCTTCTTCACCCCCCACTGCTGCTCTGGCAACGCCGCGCGCAAGCCGGGCCCGGCCGCCGCCGCCACCGGCCGCCTCGTGCGGCCGCGCTCCCTCGCGCTGCGCCGTCACCGTCTCCGCAGGGATGGGCCCGGGCCGGCCTCCTCCTCACCGCTGCCGCCCGCCACGCGCCGCGCGGCCTGGCGCGGGGGCTCCGCGGCCTGCCCCTCCCCGCCGCGCCACCTCCCGTGCGCGCGCTCGCTCCTTCCTTCGTGGTCTCTTACGGAGGCAGGCGCGGCGCGCGCGCTCTCCCTCTCACGTCTCCCTGCGCCCCCGCGTGCGCCCTTCGCCCGCTTCTCGCTCGCGTTCTCCGGCGCCGGCCGGCCCCGTCCTGCCCGCCCGCTCGCGGCCGAGCCACTGCACCCCTGCCCCCTCCGGCAGCACCACCACACAGCGCCCGCCCGGGATACCGGACGTCACAGAACCGCGCGAGCTGCGTCACACCAGCCGGGCCGCCCGGCAGCCTCCGCGCGCCTGGGCAGCGCCCGCTCGAGGGAAGCGGGAGGAGCCGGCTCGGGCCTCTTCCTCCTTCGTATGGTCAGGTTCCCGCTCGTCTGCGCGGGAAAAGCCATCGCCGGGCTGCCGCGGCGGGCTCCGAGGCAGGCCGGGAACAGAGGTTTGTTACCGGGTTGGGCCGTGCCGGCGGCCGGAGAACCGCGCAGGGGTGACTCCCGGCGGCGCTGGCAAGGGCGGGCTCCACCGACCTCTTGTTGCGCCGCCCCGCCAGTTCTGACGGCGTTAGGTCACCAGGGATAACAACGGGCTCCCCGAGCGCCGGGGCTTCGCCGGGACTGTTGGCGGGGAACGGGACAGGAAAGATTGCAGGAGGGCACGGGGAGGCCCCGGCCTTCCCCCGGACGCCGCTGTACAGCGTGCTTGCGCCGGCGATGGAAACGACAATCTGCAGACTTGCACCTCTCGTTTGAGGAGCAGGTCGGGGGAGAAAAGCTTCAAGGGAGCCTGTTCTTCCTCAAAAGAAGGAAGATGCGTTTCTATTACAAACTTGTAAAAATGTAGAATATTTTGACTTTATTGTATTAAAAAATGAAGTTGAGAAAAATCTGTGGCTCTGCATCTTTATTTAGAGCATTGGTCTGCACCAGGATTGATGGATTGGAGCAGAAAATAACCGTCACCATCTCTGTGTAGAAGGCAATACAAATGTTCACCCCAAAACCCCAGAAGGTACTAAAAAAATCTACTGACATAGAATGAGATACAGGAACTTCACAGTGAAGGGCAAGAGTGGTGCTGTAGCACACACCCTTTCCACCAAAAAGGAAAACATGTCACAGCATGCACCTGAAGGTGTGTATCAAACCCAGGAATTTAGGGGAACTTTAGCCAGCACAGCCAATTTCAAAGGCCTGAAGAAATACAAATGAGCAGGACCAGCAGAGGAGGGGTTGCTTTTACAAGTGGAGTTTTGTACTGCTGAATCTTTGCTTCTTGTTTGATTGCCAGCTTTAATGACACTGCTATCTTCCCAGCTCTCCTAACATGACTTGCTCCTTCTCCATTTTAGTCCTGCTTTCACAGTTGTCTAAAGGAGATAACAATTTCCCAAATCCCAGCAGAACACTATTACCTTCCAGGTATTTCCCCTCATAAACTATGCCTTAAGAACTCCACAGTCCCTCCCTCTCCCACCTTACTCCCCTAAAAGCAATTTTTCATGCAGCAGGATGATTTGCCATGGCAAACAATCCCATCCAGGTTGTGGAACACACGGGTTTAGAAGTGATCACCTCATCTCATGTAAACTGCTGATGTGTTACACCTTCACACCAGTTTTGGGATAAGGCTCTACTTCTATAGTATGCTTGTAAAATTTCATCACTAAAATACCAAAAAAATGGTATTTTAGCTTGGATTTGTTAACTCTTTTGTTCAGGAAAATTCACGCTTAACTCCAACTTAGGTAAGGAGAAGGAAACGTATCATTCATTATTTGTATGACTTGCAAAGGGATGTAAACCATGAGCTTTGCTAACAGACTTTCAGCAGTAATGCTGACTTCTAAAACAGCACCTGCACAGGGAACAGATTAAACTCACTCCTGCACAGGACACGTAAGAGCCAGGCAAATTTAAACTCCCTCCTCCTGACATAGCCTAAGCGCATTAAAGTAAGCTGGAACCACCATTTTCTTTTCCACGTACATGTCAAAGGCAGCTACACTACATTTGCTCTGTAAATTCAAGTGCTGCTTTATTTACTTATTTTACTTCCATTTTTCTTATTTAGAACAATTTCCATATGGTGACATGCCTTTAATGACATTCATGACTCAGAAATACTTGTTGATGTCGTCAAACGTCTACTGACATGAGTCACTGAAGTTCAATAAATGTTATTAAAAATGAGACAAAACAAAAGGCAAATATATATATCCAGCAGAATGATAGGGATCATCACCATTTGATCTATCTTCCCTGTGAGTTATATCTGCAAATTACTCTGAGGTAGCACTAGAAAGAAGCTGTTGGTCCAAAAGCATCCCTGCAAAAAGAAACATTCATGGCTTAAGTACCATTTAACCTTTTTGTAACCTTGTAAGTACTTTTTACCCTTTTTGGCCTGTTTCTTTCTGCCTGTTCACTGACTGCAGAATTAGTAGCCCCTCAAACCATCTACTAAAACCTTTCTGTTCAGAGAGGTGATAGGAAACAAAACCACTTTTTTTTTAATTGAAAAAATTAGTGGGCTTTGAGTAAAGGCACTATCTATTGCAGCTAGGTGCAATGAAGAGTTTACAAAATCATTACTAGATGCTCTCGAAATAAATAAAAAAACCTCTGTCAAGCTTTAAAAACTCCACCCAAGAACTACACTTCAACTGGGTAAGAGACAAAACACAACTAGAAGTGAAATGTGTCAAAAGAGTTTCTTCTCAGAATTTTGGTTTGCTTTTGGTTTTCCTGTTTTTCCAATGCCGCTGCTGCAATCGGATCTTTGTAGAACCGAGGGCAGGCAGCCGCATGCTGCCTTCGGGGTTTTGTGTGAGCTGGCTAATGCCAGCTGGTGGCTGTGAAACAGCTGAGTTTACTCAGTAAAAAGCTTCGGTAATGCATTCTAACAGTTCTGATGCACCCGCTCTCTCCTGTACTCGTGGTTCACGGCTAACACAGGAACAGATTTGCATCCAGTATGCCTTTAAAGTAAAGAACATGCACACCATCTTGATCCCGAGTAGGCACTCCTAGCTACAAAGAGGAACAGACTAGTGAGGCTCAGGAGAAAGAAAATGAGGTCAGAGCGCTATTTTAGAATGTCACATGGGCTGCAACCAACACTCTCTTCATCACCTCATTTTTCTTGTATGCTGCCTGGAAGAAAATACACCCCCAACATCTCTCAAGTTTGGAGAACTAATGGCCCAACCAACCTCTTCCACTGCATTACATAAACAGTATGGTACTTCACAGTCTGAAACAGAAGGTGCACGCATGCATGTCTGAAAACAGCCTCTAATGCAGAGTGCAGAGACCTTGTTAATGGATTAAAAATTCCACATAAATGGAGTGACTACAGACTTTTAACTTTGAGGTTTATAGATCGTGGTGATACAGTGTCAGACTAAGTGAAATCACATAGCTACATTGGTCCCTCACTACACAGTTCACATCTAGATCAACCTCCCAAATGCCAAGGATCAGTATAGATGCTCTGAAGTATTTCTGCTAAGCCACCGCACATCCTTAGCATCACACTTTTAACTGATGCAATAAAACGTTTCCACAAATTACTTGTTGTAAATTAAGTATAGCATTAGGTGATGCTCTGCAAGCCACTTCAAAGCAGAACATAACCCAGTCAAGACCTGGAAGCTGTTTTGCTGCTTGTAGTGATGGTACTGGCCAGATACAAAATCTTTCACTTAGCAGATCAGTTTGTACCACCAAGTTCAAAACACCACATCCATGCACTACAACTGAAGTGGTATAAAATCCTGTATAGTTTTGAATCCTATACAGTCCCATCTGAATTCCAAAGGCCTGCATCTGCTATACTGAGTTTTCTCCCTACTGAAGTCCCCTGAAGCAATTGTATACATGCACAGAAGCACTCCTTTCCCACCCAGACTCTCTGCTTCATTTATTCCACTGTCACATTATCATTAACCTCCCTACCATCAACCCTCCAAAGGCTCACCAGTTCACATAAAACAAGTGCCCACCCAAGGAATGTATGTTCCCAGCTACCCTGCAACTAGCTCTCCCTAAAGCAGGCAACAGTTGTTCTAATGGCAATGCTTCTCCCCCTTCCTAGACAGGGCTGTTATACTTTGTCTTTTTCTACATGTATACCTGCACAAAGCCTAGGAAGAATGAACTTCCTATACTAAGTACTCCAAAAGCCTTTTGTTTTTAAGCATTTAATGGGAAGGACTGAAAATATTCCTAGCTGAAATTAAACTGTGAAGAGAGGGAGATGCTGGTCAGCAGCTAGAAATGACCTGCCAGCCCCAAGTCATCACTCTGCAATACAGTATGAGTTTTAAATTTAAGAACAGCATATGGGTTATGACCATAATTAAATTACATGAAATCATAAAAAAGCTGGAGAACTTTATTCCTGCTATTACAGTAATTACAGTTCAGATTGTCCCCAGCACACATAGCAGTACCCAAAGATCTTGACTAACTCTTACTATGATGATTTCTGCTACCTTGTTTCTTGCCAGTCTTCTGTTTCCAGCCTTACTTTATCATTATGTTTAGTAAATACTTTTGCTGAAGCAGTCCCTATGACTGGAAAATACTTTATACCTTCCAAGAAAACAGCTTAGAGGATGCCACTCAGAAGTTGCTACCTTAAAGCAAAACTTTCCTCATCGCTGTCTCCCCTAATCTCCCTCGACTTGAACACTAGAAACTGACATTTTAGTAACATTTTATAACCTCACCACTATAAAACTCCTAAGCATGAGGACTGAATACAGAGATGTTTAGGATAGGGTGCAACTTTGTTGAAGAGCGGTTAGTAGGATTAAGCTTACTGTTCCCATGGGGTTATTTTTCTTTCTTTATACCAGAAAGTTATTTTCTTCAAGGATTAAGAACCCGTATTGTTACACCAGTTTGTTTGATGTGAAGTGTCATTTAAGAAGATTAACAATAAGGGCAGGAATAAACATCCTTAGTTTTTGCAACATTTGTGACTATGGCAGCTGAAAGTTTGCCCTTCTGTATGTTTAAAATACTGTATTGATAAAGCCATTCTAATTGGCCTAGCAGATCAACAGTAGTACAGTTGGCACCAGCAGACTGCAGGTGAAAGAAGAGATCAAAGTGTTCCCATAGTAAACCCTGGGAGTGGTTCCCAAACACACATAACCTAAGTAAGAATGTTAAGAGCCTGTAAGATTGCCTAGGTAATTTGGAGCTAGTTTTCACTAGCATCCTGATGCCCATACCAAAGACAACTGAAATACCCCTGCTGCCTCCAGCTAAATTCCACAAGCCAGAAGAGAATGTGCTTCACACATTTAAGTCAAATCCCTTGCTGGCAGGTTTGCAGAAACAAAATTTTATTTACACAAGCAAGTCTATCTTTAGACCCCATTGAACTCTTTACATTTCTAGAATATTTACACAATTTCAAGATGCTCCAAGAGTAGAGTGATGAACAAAAAAAGATTACAGAAACTGTCAAAAGCATAGCAAAAAAAACCCAACCTATCATTGTGCTTTAAAACTTATGATCTAGAGTAATGTAGAAGAAATGTAATTTTAGCACCTTGGCCATAACGGTCATGCTATATAAGACACTTAAATAGCAGGGGGTATGTCAGAAGTGACCGTATCCAGAGGTTGCCAGTGACAATTCATGAGGGAATCATAGAGTTCTTCACTTGTCTCCATAAATTGTCTGTTCATTTCATCAACATCCAAGTAAAGTTGTGGATCTGAAAATAAAAGCCTGGTAAATACAAGCATCAGATCTTGGGAAGCATGCACAGACTCACAGGACGTGAGGGGTTGGAAAGGACATCTCAAGAGTATCTAGTACACACCACCACCCCACCACTACCCCCCGCTAAGAGGTCTACCTGCAGTAGGTTGCACAAATGCCTAATAAAACATGGTATTAGCTAAATTTAGTAATTTAATGTATTTAATAGTAGGTTAAGAAATTCTAGGTGAGTCTTAAACCTGTCAAGTCAACTTTTGGGATTCATGTATTAGAATGCTAGAACAATATTGCTATTTTTAGATAAAAATATTTAAGCATAATTAACCATGAATCTCACAAAATTAGTTTAATTCATTTCTCCTAAAATATGCATGACTTATGAAGTTTCTGTACACTAACAGGAGATGACTCTGTAAAGGAACTGTCTGAAAGCCTTCCAGGCCAAACAATTAAGTTTCATACCAAATCTTTAAACGCAAACAGACCTCCTTTTAGGATCTGAAACATAAGCATTTACTAGAGTTTGGAAAACAAAGCTTTTGCCTATGAGCTTGACATAGCATATGCCTGTATCCAAACTCTGTATTAGACCATTTCAGGAGGAGAATGAAGGCCAAGTTATGAGAAACCTACTGTGAAGCACTCAACATCCCATTCTAAACATGGTGCATACTATCAGCTTTAAAATCCTACCTCTCCTTCAGCTGTAACTCAGCGGACCTCGCTACATCAGATGACATTAAGACACTCCTCACCCACTAGTCATTGACTTGTATTGTTAAAGGGCACATGCATAGCTAAATTCAAGTTGCAATGATAAAACTCATTACCTTCAGTTATTAGGTCATCGTTGATTTCAGTCATAACTGAAGTTTCCTAAAAAAATTTAGGAGGAAAACAAAAAAGTTTAACCAGAATCAATTTCAGAGAGCATATCAAATCCAAAACAACTTCATAATCCCAAACCATTACCCTCCTTCCACAACTACAAGGATAGACAGAGGGGTTTTTTGTGTTTGCTGGGGAATGTTTTTTGTTGGTTGTTTTTGCTTCTGTTTTTTTTAAAAAAAAAAAGTGAAATTCAAGTTGGAAGTGACTTCTGGAAGAAAGCTGTAGTTGATAAATTGGCTCATTTAAGACAAAGCTACCTTACTTTAATTCTTTAAGCAAAATACATCACAAAAAACAGGAACAGAAGCCACTTGCTCAATTATGCTGCCAGAACTGACATGTATGAACAAATAACGGTGTATAAATCTCTACTCTACATTGATGCATTACTTAACCACTTAAAGACACCCTCTGAACAAAGCCTGCTGGTCTAACCGCTACACTAAGCGGAAAGCATAATTTCAGTCTTAAGACTTTTTACTCCAACTTGCTATTTATGCAACTTATTATTTGTTAATCTTTTTCTTTAAAAAAAGCATGCAGTCTCTTTACCTCAAAAACAGCTGGAGTCATAACAGCATCTCCTAAAGAGCAGTCTCCAACAGCTTGCATGCTATCATACGGAGCATAGGAGCTGTAGTTGTAATCAGCATAAGGATCATAACCCCACTGTGAGTAGTAGTTCTGATAATCCTGGTAATAATCATTATAGTTGTATGACTGGTATCGCTGGAATTCTGCCTTCAGTCTGAAATATGAGAGGTTATATGCAGTTAGAATTTAAGAGCAACAGTAAGTAAAGCCAGTCCTGAAGTTAAACAGCATTTCAAAGGAAGCTTTTCTGAATAGTTGCCCAACCAAGGGCTTAAATCAAAGATGATCTTGTGTTTGTACGGAAGCAAGTGCTCTCACCTTCCTCAATACAAACAGTAATTATTTTCATGGATTAACTCAAGCCATGACACATTAATATTCAAGTACTTTTAATATCTGTATAAGCAAGCTGCTGATCTTTGTGCTCTGCTAAAAGCTAATTTATTCTGACCAGAGACATTTATCAAGCACAGCTGCTTTTAAGATGCAGTCTTTATTGACCATTCTGTCTCTTGTTTTGTTAATACCACCATCTTATTTCCAGCAAGTGGGTGAAATCAGATAATCTGTTTCAGAGGAGCATCTGACACTGCCTGCTAGTTTCCTATGTCTACTTTCACCTGCTCAGTTTTTAGCCTGTGAAGCATTCAACAGCTACCAAAGTACAGCAGTCAGGTGAAGTCAGCACTGCCACTATCCAGCATGAAAAAATGACAGAACTCATTGGTTCCTAAGACCAAGAGGCCAGGTCATTGGTCTTCACTACTTTCCCTCTCTTGAGGGGATTTTCTCAGGAATGATTTCACCCTAAAGACAAGAACCAACTGAGGAGTGTTGCCTGTAGAAGAATAGAAACACACTACATAAAATACCTTCAGAGAACCCAGCTGCACATTTAAAAAATCCTCTATGCTTAGACATTTCTTCACTAATTACATACACAGACCTCTTCTGTTCAGAGTCAAATTTCTCCACTCCATTACAGTTAA
The DNA here is from genome assembly GCA_027925045.1 of Hypotaenidia okinawae. Classification (NCBI taxonomy): domain Eukaryota; kingdom Metazoa; phylum Chordata; class Aves; order Gruiformes; family Rallidae; genus Hypotaenidia; species Hypotaenidia okinawae. The sequence goes on from BSDF01000002.1 coordinate 69,094,973, forward strand.
GTCAGATCCAGGCTTTTTGTGTAGAACACAGACCAAAGGAGCCCAGAAAGTGCTTCAAAAAAGTAACAAGCTACCTTAATGGCCAAATGTTGTAATGCTATTAAAGCATAGTACTCAGCCATTCAGGACCAGATACAGGTTAGTGATACATGTTTTAGTATCTACATTTATTACTGTAAAGCTACACATACATACTAATAAATAAGTATTCTAATGCCTTGGTAGTGTAGTAAGTGAATTATTATTGTCTCAGTCTTCCACTTCCAACTTCTCTCCTACATAAATCTCTGAAGGAACAAAAATATGAAAGTACTGTTGACATTCTTCTGAAGAGAAGTGAGTAAACCTGTTTTTGTGATTATTTAGAGCAATTCTGGACAGCGCTCTCTTGAGCAAGAGTATTTCCATTCTAAAGCAGAGACAACATAGGAAAATTATTCAGGGTAAAGAGAAAAATAAGCTGTCACTTTTACTATTTAACAGAACACACAACTAACCTCATGACAGTACTGTAACTGGTTTTATATAATGTTTATTTTTGTCTGTATCCTGGATCAAAATTTATCAAATTTGGTATCAATTCTAACTGTTCACCCCCTTGAATTACCTTAAGTAACTGATCAAGAGAACTGAGATGGTAGAGTAAAAACTCTCAAAAACAACTTTAAATTCCCTGCTGCTTTAATCTCTTGAAAAAACAAAGTATAGTATTCTAAACAAACTGTTCCTTTGGCTTCCCCCCACCCCATATTACATATTTTTCCATTTAAGAGTTCCTTCCTCTGCCAGCCTACTGTAAAACTAACATGCTACCTTGCCTATACTAGAGGGAAAGTTCTAGAAGAAAGTCTCCCTAGCATACAAAACACACTTGTCCCTTCTACCTTTGTCAGGCCCAAACCTGGAAAGCAATTATAAATATGTTCAACTGGGCTACTCTAAGACCTATAGCTGGTTACAACAGCAGCTAAGTCCAAGTTAGAGTGTCTAGCTAGATTTAAGAGTTGGATTCCCTCAGCAATCCTGACAGAGGTTGATAAACCCAGGGAGTCAGAACACAATGCTTCTGTATTTTGGTTTTGTAGACTGCATCATGTGTACAGCTGTTATAGCAAGGGCCACATACTTCACAAAAGCAGAGCTACAAGAATCTCATTATTTAAAATTACTGTATCAATGCACAAGTCATTTGTTACCTTTTAGAAATTCCTATGCTCAGCCGGATTCGTTTTCCCCCCAGACCTGGTGCATTCTGGCAGTCTTGCAGTGCCCTCATCTGATCACCTTGCTCACCAAATCTGACAAAGGCATACCCTCTACAATTTTCAAAAGGGAGAAAACAAATCCTAATATGCATAACAGTTACAAAGCTAATTAATTCAGTTTCTGTCTCCTACAAAACCAGAAGATAGCAGCTACTAGAGCTTCTAAGCAACCTCTCTGGCATGCACACACACAGAAGATGCTTTTACAAAATTAAAAACTTGGGCCAGAAGCAAAAAGCTTGTTTGGTAGAATTAAGATGCATCTGGCTGAGCGCTAGTGAAGCAATACATTTTAATTGCTGTCCATAAGTAATCAGATTCTGTATTCCTGCATTTATTTCAGTTAGTGTTAACCCACTCCTACCACTGTACAGCATTAATATTCCTTTTGTATTTGCTTTCTCTTAACTTTCTTGTATTTGTCTACTACAGCCAGCATTTTCTGAACAGTTAACTCGCTCATCCCTACTTCACTCACTGCCTGGCCAGCATAACTTCCACTAGGCTTCATTTACTGAAAGTTTCAGTCTCCCAACCCCCCTTAAGATTTGCCAGGCCTTATGTTGTTCTCCCACACGTTAACAGGGAATTATTTTATCTTCAGTACTGCAGATGACTAAGTGGACACACTGCTGTATGTAAACACCACAGCACGTATTTCAGCACAGCTCTCCCTTCTCCCACCACTTAATTTCTTTCATGCAAATACAATTATGACTAAATTTAAGCTTACCACATTAACTGCTTAAACTAAGCAGAAAGTTTTAGGAACCCAAGGATCTGTGCTGTCAAAAAAAGCAATGCTAGAGACTAATCCTCCCTCTTTCTGCCTCTGAAGAAAATGCAGAAACAGTTCTGACACAAGTTCTATATTACTTATAGAAGCAAAGATTAACAGCATTACAGATTTTCACAGGCATTACCTGGAGTATCCCAGCAGATCTGTTGCTATTTTGCAGTCAATACATGAGGGGTACCTCTTTAGAAAATAGTCATATAGCTGGAAATCATCTACTTCTGGAGTAAGCTCCCCAACAAATATTGAATAATCTGGTCTTTAAATACATGAAAGAGAACAATTGTCAAGTTTAAGGCTAAGGTAGACGATTGCAGTACTAAGGTATCTAACATCTAAGCAGGTAGTTATCACTAGACAAACAAGGAGACAAAATCTGAAGAGTATTAACTGCAAAGCCCTGCTGGGTAATGTGCAGAACTGCAATGCCATCACACCAGCAGAAACTTCAGTTTCTCTGGGTCCATTCTACCCCTTTTGAAAAAACCCAACATTTCAAGACGGACCCATTTTGTAAGTAACTTTTAGAAGTTGGTTTTAAGAAGTAGTATTCATTGTCAGGGAGAAGGAGGCACAAAAATACAAGGAAACAAAAATTATGCATGTTACAGCCATGATTCAAAAGAACGATGACTATTTTGCCACCACTTCCCAGATTATGAAACTACAAAGTTCACCATTCTATTGGCAATAGATTTCTGTAAGCGGTACCCAGCGCATACACACCAGGCGTACCATTTGAGGACTGCAAAAATAAGCGACAGCATTCACTGGTTACTATCAATTTAGACAGGTAAGGGGTCAGAGCTTCACATTTATGAAGGTCTTTACCTGGCTGAAGTACTACTAGGGACAAACTCTATCCTCCCTGGTTTTATTTTGTTCTTTTTCTTCCGTTTCTTCTGCGGCGTTCTCCACCAGCTGTAGGCCTGAAGACATTCTCTTTTTTTCGCCATTAAGTCCTGTTGGGAGAAAAAAAATCACCTTTATAGTATTTAGCCTCGTTTACATTCCTCCCTCCCACTCCCCATCACCACAGGTGATTTCCCCATATTCACCTTGCCCTTGAAAGAAGCCTGGGGTCCCATTTCTCCCTCCGCCTCCCATGAGGGAAAGCAGCCTCTGGGGAAAACGCCTGGCAAAAATAACAGAGCCAAAGGATTGTATGAACAGCCATATTCCCCTGACTTGTCAAGCTGGCTAAAGGATTGACAGCTTCCTCTTGGAATTAGGGAAAAAGCAGACAGCCCTTCGATGTTGGCCAATCCTAAATGTTAATTAGATTCAGGACTGGACTGTGTTCCACTTGAGCTCCAGGATTCAAAAAACCCTGCAACAGAACGGTCTGAGCGATGAAGAGGCAGGGAAATCATCATCACTCTTGCCTAAAAGGGATCTCAGCTGTCCCTATCTCCCCTCACTTAGGAATTCTTCTTGTGAGACACCTCTCCTCACTAGCCAGCTTCGAGTCTCTCCCAGGCCAGGAACAATGACAGGAGGCCGACCAATGGAATGTAAGGAGAAAGTAGACCAGGAACAGGCACTAGCTTGGCTGAGGGAAACTCAAACCCAGATGCAAGGCCAGGAAGAAAGAGGCATGAAAAATTCCTCTTGGAGAGAAAAAAAGATAAAACCCCAAAAACCAGTTTAAAAAGGAAGTGGGGCAACTACACAGAAGAGGAGGGTAACAACAGCTGTGTTAACACAGGTTGCCTCCCTCACTTAAGATTTGAAGAACGAGGATTTCCAAAAATAAGAATATAGCATTTCGCAGCATTTTTTACTTACGCAGGCTTTAACGTTCTTCCTCTAGAACACCTCTACATACATCTATATAGAGAGTGTTATGCACAACGTCCTTCAGGAGAACTCATGCTCAAATAATCCAAACTGCAAACCTTAATGTTACGCCCCCCAACCTGCTTCAGTTGATATCATTAAGTGTCCAGAGGACAGCCACCAATTACCGGAAGAAATTGTCGGACTAGAAGAACACCCAACTCAGACCAAGCTAGCTATTTCAGCTTTACATTTACTAAGAATTCTGAGTATGGTTCTGGAATCCATTCAGGCACTGCAAGCCTGAATTTCTGACCAAATGATCTTACCTGGCTTGCCATGGTTCAAGCTGTCTCCTGCGTTCCTCTATGAATACTGATGCACAGGTCCAGTTTATTGTACTCCTTCCGCTGGTAAAGATGTGGGGGAGGAACAACAAGAATCTTAAACTTGAGATTAACTACTTCCCAAGATATTCACCCTGCCTTATGCTTTCAATGCCACCAATTCAGAACTTAAATTTCCAAGTTCTGACATCACTGCTAAAGCAGTGGAGATAAAGGTATATAGCCAGTGGAGCTATGGTTAGAAGTAATCTTCACTTTCTTACATTGTAATAGTCCACAGAGTTTTCCCACTGTCCAAAGCACTAGAAATTAGAGAGCTTTTCAGTCACCTGTACCTTACCCTTAGCTCTGAAACACCTACACATAATAGAGTAATTCAACAAATCCATGTTCTACAATAGTTAAAACCAAGGCAAAGATAAAGGCATAACCCATTTTTCACCCCCTTTTAGTCAAATAAGTTGATTTATTTGTACCACAAACCACATAGTTGAAAACAAGCAGTGGTACTTCCTATGTGCCAAAGGGAAATAAAAAGAGGGCCGAGTGTACAGTACAGGTAAATGCAATCTTTCTCCAGACCTTTCCTTAGGTATGTCTTCTCTTTTGCCTCTTCCATATATGCATTTCACTCGCTGCCAGTGAGTTAAACAACAAATGGCATTTTACTGCTATCATGAAACCAGAGTATACTTCTCCCAAAAAGGTATGTACCCCTTCACTGATATGGATACCTTTTAAGCTTTTCTCCCTCATCATCCAAACATTGCCCAGAAAACAATTTGTAAAATATTTTGCAGCTATTTCCACACAGCTGTTCATTCACTACTGCCAATATTTCACATCCAGTTTCGTTCCTTCTATAAAGATACTAATTAAGTTTTAATCACAAAATTTCTTATGTGGAAATGGGAATGTTTTACATACTGGCAGGTCAAATCCCCATATATATAATACACTAAGTACAGAATGCTTGTAATGCCTTAAAGGGTGACCCACACAGGCAAACAGTTCAAAGAACTACTTCATGGATTAGGTTAACCTAACATGGGATAGCCATGCACCGTAATTAAAGCATGCATGCATGGTGGACTCATTCAGGCTAACTATGCACTTCATGCCCCACACCCATTTTGTAAGCCATAAAAACATTCAAGTACAAACAAGCCCTTAAATGCTGGAATATACCAGCAAGGTTAGCATATGCCCTCTTACTAAACATAATCATGCTTATTATAAAGTGTTATCAGCAGCATTTTTTTTTCTGAAGGCCATTATTAATAAACATATCCACAAAGCAATGTTCCTCGAATTCAAGCAATACCTTAATAAAGGAACCATAAGCATCTCCATGCTCTAAACATGAGCTGCATTCACAGCTGCATAATTAAACTTACCGTTCTTTACTCGTGCGGATTTATGAGAGGATGGCACACACTACAAAGCAGTTTTATTGCAAAAGATTAACAGAAGGCAGGTGGTGCAATTGCTTCTTGATCACAGTTATCACAGGCTTTTTGAAAGCTGTGTTTTTATTCTTTTTCCCCCCGTCTGATCTTGACCGTGGCCTCTTGATCTTTTCACTAGAAAACAAAAGTATTTAAAAAGCTGTTAAAACAACATGCATTAGCATTATATTTTTTAACTGTGGTCATAGTCAGCTTAGCATATCAAGCAGTGGGGCAGCTTTAACATCCAGAATCCAAACCCTCTCCTTCAATGGATTACACGTGGATTTTGCCAAACCATTTATTCCACGCTTTTATTATGCTTATGCTGACAAAAAGCTGGATAAGGCTGTTTACGAATAAGATCGCCTGCGCGATCGCAGCTCGCCCAATCTCGGAGGAAAAGCCGTCCCCTTCTGTATTAATTTCGCCCACACGAGGAGCCGGGTCACGGCGGCGGGCCGGGGGAACCTTCCAGAGCGCCTCGGGCCGGCGCGGTGACCCCAGCCGAGCCGCACCGTGCCGTGACGCATTTTTATAAGCCACTCGGCACGACGGGAAGAGCCACAGCGCACGGCAAGAAGTGCGCCCCGCCCGGCCGCGGCTCTCCGCAGCGGCCACACTGGCGCCGAGGCCGCGCTTCCCGTTTATTGTGCTACGCGATAAGGTGGGGGGAGGGGGGAAGGAAAGAGGAGGAAAAAAACCACAACCCACGATTAAATACTAAAAATACTAATAAAAACCAGCCGTGGGGCCCCGAAGGCGACTGCAGCGCTCCTCCGGCAGCGTCCGGGGCGGTAAGGGGTGAGGGGGCCTGGCTCAGCGGGGGCGCTTCGGCCCAGCGGCGGCGGGCCTCCCTCCACGCGCAGGCCCGACGCCCAACCGCCCCTGAGACGGCGGCTCCGAGGCCCCGGGGGAAGGGAGGGGCCGCCCCCCACTCCGTTGCGCAGTAGATCGGTTCGCGCCCCCTTCGCCGCCGGCGGCCCCCACACCCCGGCCTCCGTCACCGCGGTGCCTCTTCCCATTCTCCCCCCCAACCCCCGCCCCGATCCCGGCACTAACGTCTCTCATCCTCCGCGTCGCCATAAGCAGCAGCGCGAATCTCGCTTCCGCCCTGTGAGGCCCTCCCGTACGGGCTGCCCCGCGCAGAGCCTGACCAGCGGACCCCACGCCCTCACCACTACCCCGGCGCTCCTCCCTCCCCGGCGGCTGGCAGAGGCCACGGGCTCTTCCCCGAAGGAACGCTGCCGGCTGCCAGCCGCGAGTCCAGCCCAGCGCGGCGTGGTCAAGCGCGGGCTCAGGCAGAGAAGAAGACGGACCGCGGCTGAGGCAAACAGGGCCCCCAGCTGGCGCTGCGCGTGGCAAGGCGGATGGAGCTGGTAGCGGGGTGCTACGAGCAGGTCCTCTTCGGGTTCGCCGCGCGGCCCGCCGAGGTAACGGGGAGGGAGGGAGGGAGGGAGGGAAGGAACACACACACGCGCGCGCGCACGGTGGCCGTTATCTGCGCCCTACCAGCCCGCCGCCCTGAGGGAAAGGTAGCTCGAAAGCGCACTCCCCACACTACTTACCGTCCCGACTCTCGGCGGCCGCAGGGCCGGGCAGCGGGTGGGCTTTTAAAGCGCCCCGGGGGCGGGGCAGCCTCCCGCAGCCGCAGGCTCGGCCCCTCGCCGTTGGCGTGGGGTGTGGGAACGGCCCGCGGACATCTCGCCGTACGGCCCGGGAGGCGCGAAAGGCTCCCGGGAGCTGCGGGTCTTCTGAGCTCCGGGAAGCGGCCAGCCGCGTGGGAACGGGGGGTTGTGGCATAAGATCGTTCCTCTCAGCCTCTCGGCGCAGGATGCCACATTGTCTCGGGGACGGTTCCAGGCGTGTCTCCAGCCTGCAATGGTGGAAAAAGGGGCGATCTGCCTCCCTTGTCCGTCGTATTTATCCCTGTGCAGATACTTCTCCACAGACAGCTTCATCTAAGCCGGACACTGATGACAAGAGGCGGTTTGCATACATACCGTTCAGATTAATCTCCCAACAGCACGTTAATTCAGTAAGATCCCATTAGACTCACAGCTAAGTGTAATTGCTTGGCATTTTATGAGTACACCTTTTCAGGTTTTGCTTTATAAAAATCCCAAACCCTGACAGGATACCGAAGCTGAAGCTTGCCGTGGTCAGCTTCAGAAAAACCTGTTTATTTTGTATTTCATTTACAGTCTTGGACAGTTGTCCCTGATTTTACTCATCATGCCCACTCTGCCTCATTGTCTGCGGTAGCAGTGAATAACAGATATGTGGTCACTGGGAGCAGAGATGAGACAATCCAGATCTATGACATGAAAAAGAAGATAGAACATGGGGCATTGCTGCAGCACAATGGTAAGGGAGCATTTCTTCATAAAAAGCATTAACGATAGAAACTTGGAGCTGAAAAGGGGGCCCTTGCCAGAAGAAGAAAATGTTGGGGTTTTTTTAAATAAGTTTTTACTAGTGATGGTGTCACAGCCATGACAGTCTGATCAGACAAGCAAGGTAAGCATTTGAGCATAAAAACAAAAAAATACTATTGGGTATTAGTCCACAGATGTAGCTGCTACTTCAAGTTATTTTTAGTTTTAACTTTAAAGAAGTTACTGCCCTCAAATGGCTCATCAGCCTTTTTTGTTACACCAGGATAGTTAATGTAGGCCATGCCTACTCCCAATGACCATCTTTCCCAGTGCCCTTGTCCTGTCACAGGTGTACATGAGCCACACAAAAGTGACAGTTTCTACCTGAGACCAGGCTGCTCTGTTTGGGTCATTTGTTGCCCAATCCTGATTGTCCTTTTTTTTTCCTGATAACCAAGAGGTACATGGAGCTAGGGTGAATCTGGCACCCATGTTAAACTCATGTATGATGAATGTGGTGCTCATGGGAAGCAGCATAGATAGTAAATTCAGCTGTGTGTCAAGAGCAGGGGTTTGACATAGGAGCATTTCTTATCACTGGTAGAAGTTCTGTGCTGAATGTGCCACAGCAATTGAGTACTGCTTTTTTCAGGAGATCAGGCTTGGATGGCTTTAGAGACACTGATAGAGAGCACATCAGTAATTGAATGTAATAAAGAAATTGGGGGGGAGGGAAGGGGGAAGGGGCGCTTGTGAAGAAATACATAGGTAATAATTTAGATTTGCCAAAGGGTGGGATAGTAGCTGGCATATTTTGATGCTAGAAGCTTCTCTGTTAATTAATACATAGCTCTCATTTGGATTTTATAGGCACAATAACTTGTTTGGAGTTCTATGGTACCGCACATCTACTGAGTGGGGCTGAAGATGGGCAAATTTGTAGGAACACAAAGAGATGGGAATGCCTGAAATCCATTAAGGCACACAAGTGAGTTTTTTATGTCTGCATATTCATATGAGTTTTAATATTTGTTTTCCTTGAAAATAATGTACATGGCTAATACATTGGTTTTGGGTGGTTGTTTTTTTTTATCAGGGGTCATGTGACATCTCTTTCTATTCATCCTTCTGGGAAATTAGCCTTGTCAGTCGGGACGGATAAAACATTAAGGTGAGTCAAAACTGATGAAGAAATGCTGAAAATCAGAGTTCAGTAACTCTGAGTGAAGTGTTACAAGCAACAATTCTGTCTTGGTGCTAGACCATGCAACATCAGTAAAACATATCTAGACATAAAATGGTTCAAAGATCCATTAGTTTGTCTTTTTAAGTTGTGGATCCCAGCAATATTTTAAAATATTTAAAAAATAGTCGTTGCTGTTCCTAGCCTCTTGTGCTCTGACTCTTTATAGTCACTTGTAGATGTATAAATACATTTGCATTTTGTAACACCATTTGTTTAAACTTCTGAAAGCTGTCAGGTCTCGTTCAGTGTGAGAAAAGTAATTTGCCACGTAAGAGTGTGTACATGTTGCTGTGTCTGTATTTTAAATACCTAAAGTGCTGTTTTAACACGATAAATTGATATTGGGCTCCTTTTTGGGGTCTGCATGGCAAACAGTGGCTTGTAAAATAAATATCACTAATTCAACTTTATAAGTGTGCAAGCAGTAGAACAAGTCATCACTTTCTTTTGCATTAAAAAGGCAATAAAATGCTTAGAGATGCTTAAAAGCTTCCTTTGGATGCCTCCTGTCAGCATATAGGACTTGAGTTTCACTGTGCTGTTTTTAACTGGCACGCACATTATCCATTGTTGTCTTTCAGAACTTGGAATCTTGTGGAAGGACGATCAGCCTTTATCAAAAACCTGAAGCAAAGTGAGTTTATCAGTCTAAATCCATTACAAAGTTAAATTATATAGTTCCATTTTTTGCATAAAGGCAGGCTGGATTAATCAACAATCCATTAATTGCAAGCAACTTTCTCAGTATCATTTTTACACATGCAGGCCAGCATACATAAGCATATATCCTTAATAATTTACAAAAAGGAAAACACAGTGACACAATGGTAAGTTTTATTTTCCTTGAAATTTGGTGTCAGGACATTACTTGATACATTTCTGATAATTAAAAGTACACATTTAAAAGCATAGGTTATTTGTCATTCTAGGTTATTTGATTTTTTTTCTTGAATTTTTCTCATGTTTAGGTAGAAAGCTGTCTTGCAGCTTCTAAAGATTCTTAATTTTAGATTCTCATGCAATATAGAATGCAAAAATTGTGTATATGTGTATACAAATATATCAATGTGTACAGATGCCCACATAATTAAATGGTCCCCCGATGGAGAGAGATACGTGACCGTGATAACAAATAAAGTGGATATCTACAAACTTGACACAGCTTCAATCACTGGCACTATCACAACAGAGAAAAGAATATCTTCACTTAGATTTATTACAGTAAGTACAAAAAAGAAAAGTGCTGGGAAATTAACTAGTTTGAAACACATTAAAATAATCACACTTGCATTTCTTTTTTCCCATTCCAAGGATTCTATTCTTGCCATAGCTGGAGATGATGAAATGATAAGGTTCTACAGCTGCGACTCTCAAAAATGCCTGTGTGAATTTAAAGCTCATGAAAACAGGTATTTTTTATATGTGTTTACTATTTAAATATTTATGGCAATGCTGAGTACTCAGTAAGGTCCAGTGGCTTGTAATGTTCAGCATATTTTACTACTGTTACTTTGTTTTAGTGCAGAAAGTAAGTTTATTTGTGTGCTAAATCCCGAATTTGGGTTGATTGCTTTTAGTGTGAGCACAAGTACTGTGCTGTCCATGCACATTACAAAAACAACAGGGTATAGAATTAGAAATACTACAGTTCTAAATTTATGACCTACGTACAGTACAAAATATTCCGGTCTAAATATAAGATCAATATAGATCACACATAAGTATATGTCTTAAATATGAGATCTCAATATAGTGGCATGGATCTCTGTTAATCTTTTTTTCAGGAAAAAAGTTGTCTTCCCCTCTCCAAAGCTTTGCTATATCAGAACTGTCATGAGGTCTGTAGTTCTTCTCAGGCAGGAGATGAAAATAGCTATACAAGGTTCGCAGTGCTGGGAACTGGACTGTGCTGAACAGGAATATTTGGTAGTGAGGCATCTGGCAGTGTTCTCCTGTCTTACCTTCGGTTAGTCCTTGTGACAGCTGCCCTCCTGGCAGTTCTGAGTCTGAATTACCCAGCAGCCTCATTCCTGTTGCAAGGCCTGAAGTAGAGCCCCCACCGCTGGCTGGTGTGGAATTGGTCTAGAACCATAGGTTGGTCACCCTGGTATATCAGAGCTTTGAAGTGGAGAGGTGGTGGGTAAGAAGACCAAACCAGAAAAAGTTCTACTAGGTTACTTTGGTTTATATAGAATGTACATTTTGGGTTTTCGGGTTTGGGTTTTTTTACTCATATCTATGTAGGTGTACACACCGCACGCACATTGTCAAATAACAATTGTTTGTCCAAATGCTGAATCTAATCCATCAAAACAAAAAAGCATTAACTAAAACGTCACTGATGTGGTTAAATGTGTGCTTAAAAGTATCATGCTGAATTGAATCCTAACAAGACTAGGGAAGGCAAATGTTTCTGCTGTAAATGACTGCACTCAAAACAGATTACCATTCCAAGTTCTTGCCTGTCATTTGCGGGCTTTCTGTTCAAACTGATTGCTAGACTGTTGCCTATTTGTCCTTAATTTTTGTCAGCTTAATGTTGTGAAATGAACTGCCAAGCTATGAAGTAACAAAGTAGTACATTTTCTTCACAGAATAAAAGATATCTATGGTTTTGAAAGAGAAGGACAACACGTTATTGTTACAGCATCCAGTGATGGTTACATCAAAATGTGGAATCTGGATCTTAATAAGGTTGGTCTATTAAACTGCTTGTTACATTTATGGAAAAATATCAGACAGCCAAAATTGCAGGCAGCTCTGTTATAAAGATTAATTTTAAATAACTGAGGAAATTTTACTTGAAATCTGGGTGTCTCGATGTTGCTCCTATGTCTACGCACGTACTACTATGCACTTGTATATTTTTTGTGGTTTTGTAATTTTTTTTAAAACAAACTCTAAAATCTGATTATATTATGGAGATCTCATCTCCTCTTTAATAAAGACATGCTTCCCTTCAGACCTACCTGGTCAGACTTAACAACTGTCTAATCAGACTGCCACCATATCCTGGAGTGTATCAAGCATGCATCCTGGAGCACATTAGCCGCTCCAGGGATGGGATTGTCCTGCTCTACACTGTGCTGGTGTGGCCTCACCTTGAGTACGGGGTGCCTTGAGTACGGGGTGCCGTTGTGTCCAGAGGAGGGCAGTGAGGATGGTGAAGGGTCTGGAGGGGAAGTCTTATGAGAAGAGGCTGAAGTCCCTTGGTTTGTTTAGCCTGGAGAAGAGGAGGCTGACAGGGAGACCTCATCACAGTCTATTGCTTCCTGATGAGGGGAACAAAGTGGTGGGTGCCAACCTCCTCTCTTTAGTGGCCAGCAATAGAACCTGAAGGAACAGCATTGAAGCTGTGACAGGGGAGGTTTAGGTTGGATATTAAGAAGAGGTTCTGTACTGAGAGGGTGGTCAGGCACTGGAACAGGCTCCCCAGGGAAGTGGTCACAGCACCCAGCTTGGCAGAGTTCCAGAAGCGTCTGGACGATGCCCTCTGCCCCATGCTTGAATCTGGCTGGCCTGGTGTGAAGCCAGGAGTTGGACTCAATGGTCCTTATGGGTTCCTGTGATTCTATGACTGCTGAGAATTTTTTTTATTGTCAGTGACTGTCACTACTCTTGTAAAAACACAAACCCAATGGTGTCTTTTTGAAAAATTCACACACATAAATATACTAAGTACTTTTATTTCCTATATTTTTCAAACAGTTCTGAGTAGTGCAGGCTTTCCTTTTAAGTTTTCCGTGTTTCTTGTTTGCTCTGGCGGTTTTCTTCCAAATAAGCATTAGATTTTTTACATTTAATGCCTAGTCATAAAGGATTTACTATATTCCAGTATAAGTATCTTAAATAGTTAAATAAATAGGTCAACATTTATGCACTCAATATATTTCATCTGAATTTGCCCATTTTTAATTTCACTCCCCTGATTATTTTTATACTTCTAAGTGCAGAAGTGAAAATCCCTCTCCTCTTTCACGTCTTATTTCTGTTCCCCATGTACAGAATCAACATTCAATTAAATGTAAGAATGCTGAGTAGATTGATATAGATGTAGCTTAAGAGACAATTAATTAAGAGAACTCATTTACCTTTCTCTGTAACATTGTCTGTATTTTGACCAAATGTTATTTTCTCCCTGTGCAGGCAAAATTTTGCAAAACTTTGTATAACTCTGTGGGCTGCTCTGTCCAGCTCTGGGAGGTAGAATATATCCTAATACAAGTAGTTTCTGATGCGTTGATGCTGTTAGGTTGCACTTGTGTTTGTGATACTTTATCACCTAATATCTGTAATAGGATTTGCTCAAGTATTCCCAGAGCTGACTGATAGAATTGGAGTTAAGCAATTTAAAACACACTCTGAAGAGATTACTTTTAATCAGCAGCCTTGTCTTGTGAGGGAGAAAAGGAATCTGATGCAATAACTTTATTAAAGTTATTTTAGCTATACCAAAAAAAAAACCAATCCAAAACCAAAATTGCAAGAATATTACTCTGGAGAAACCATTACTTTTTTTTTTTTGTGGGTCTATCACTGATACAGTTGTTCCTTGTGTTAAACTTACCCCCATGTGCCTGAAACCCACTGATCTTGCTTATCAAAATATGTTCTTAAAGCCAGTGGGATTTTTTTGTAAAACCACCACTGAGGAACAGTGTCAGGGACAGGACTATAACAGTGTGACCATTAACCACATACAGCTCTAGTTCTAAACATTGTTGGGTACTAGAAATGAAGTGGAAGGTTGTCAGTAGGGTACTTTCTCTCTTCAAATACATCAGTAAATTTAAGCACAAATAACCTAATGTTTAATTAATCTTTTTCTATATTCTCTTCAGATTACAGATGTGCCGTCTTTACTGTGTGAAGTCAATACCAAAGCTAGGTTGACATGTCTTGCAGTATGGCTTGATAGAGCTTCAGAAACAAAAGAAAATTCTAATAAAGCTGCAGCATCATCTCAAGGTAACAACTGTGTGTATTTTCGATTGCTTACAGGACTGTGAAATGGCATATACTAAGTGGGAGGTTTTTAATATATGCATCGGAAAAAGTTTTGGTATCTTGAAGAATTTGGGATATGATGCTGGCAGGTGACATAGATATCCTTTCCAGTCTTGGTAGCGTCTCAAGCCTGCTTTATATTGGAGGACATAAAACTCTCTTCAGTTTTCTTACGAGAAAATTTTCATTCTCTTTACTGGAATAACATGGAGGAAGTCACTGTGAAGCTCCTGGGGCAGATAAGAGAAGAATAAATATTTTGATAGAACTGTATGTCTTATTTTCCTATAAACAAAGTTAGGTCTGAGGCCAATATTGTGAACTTAGGAAATCTGTCCTAGGTTTGTTTAGGGCTTTTTTTTTTCTGTTGTTTTCCTGAACTGTAATCTATTTACATACTAGATATTTAGATATTTTTGTCTCACAGGCAAAACTAGCATAAATGGCACATTCAACTGTAAACAAAAAAATCATTTATAACCCCTTTTTTACAGTAAGTTACAATTAATTCTTTGTGCCATTTTTGACTATAAAGACTGGATATAAATCTCAGTGCAAATAATTTCTTGCTTTTTTTCAGCAAATGAAGATGAAAAATCATCAATAGTCAGGAAAAGCGAAGTTTGTTGGACTGATAATATTGGTAATATTGGTAAAACAAGAAAAAGAAAGAGAAAAATTACTCCAGAGAAGCAGAAATTGGAATCATCACTGCAAAAGAAGAAAAAGAAAGGGAGCAGCTCAGCATGAAGGCAGCTACTTTCTCTCCTGAATGAAAGGCAGATACTAGTGTTCCGTAGTTATTACAAGGATGTAAGCCTCTGATGGGACATAGACCCCTGAACATCCATTGTTTGAAAGTAACAAATGTTTTTACTATAATAAATCGACCGATCATTCTGGAAGTAGCAAAAGAGATGCAACTTTTCCCAAGTGAACAAGTCAAAAACAAATTAATAATATGTAATATTTGTATTTTTCTACTAACAACAGCATACACTTCTTAACTGGCTCTGGAAAAGTCAGCTAAAAGGATAAAAATACTGCATCTGTTAATAAAAAAGCTGCATTTGTTTCAGTTATATTTTTGTCTCATTTAAATGCATATTAAAAATGCATACACTTGTTCATTTTAGTGTTGGATTCATTACTTTTCCTACAGTAAAAAGGAACATGTTGAAATAACTTGAAATATGATTACATTCCATTAATTCACAGAAAAATCATGCTTTCTAGTTCTTCACACAGACTTACAAATTGAATTTATAAGCAAAAAGTTTAGTTTTTTACTGTATGAATACTTCATGCAATTTTTTTGTCTTTGCACACAATTCACATGTGGAAATCTTTGTTTCAGAATATACATGTTTTTAGGTGGAGGAGTTTATATCAATAAGGTTTTGCTTTCTTTTTCCCCCTTGCCATAGTATTTTTTCACGTCTTTGCTCTGAGATGTCTTGTTACCAAAATTTAAAAATCCTAACATTTGAAATGTTGCTAACACTGATAAAATGTCACCCATCTGTTTTGCACTTTAAAAAAAGTATTCCTGACTTCATTCAGTGGGAACTTAGTCTTACTACAAGTAAACAAATTTACAGTGGGAAACCCAAACTTGAGCTGGAGAGAACAAGGTCAAATAGCTGTACTAAATGTTCTCCCTAGATCCTTTAAAGTAAGGCATTTTAGTGTTGTTTAGTGTTCTGCACTGATGGAGTAGTCATTATTTCTTCTGCATTCAAAGGTTGATTGGAATTATGCTTTATTCTGATTCACTTTAGTAATAATCTCTTCCTCTTCATTTGTATAGTAAGAGAATAGGTACAGACAATCAGAGAAAAGATTGAGCCAAATGTGAAAACAGGAATGCAGTCTGTCTTAGGGATGTAAAACAGGATACAACTCCAAGTCCTCTCTGTATGCTCCCAACACTGAAACAAGCATCATCGGTACTGTTACAAGACTCTTCATGTGGCAATGGCAGTATTCTCTTGGAATTAGGTGTCTATGTTTATCTTTAGTAACTCTTTGCCTTAGATAAATGATCACAACCCCTTGTCTGAATATTCAGTGTAGTTGATTTATATGACCTCAGTTTAATCCGACATTAAAGGGATTTCAACTGTACTTTAGTTTGAACATACACGGCTTTTAACTTTAGTAATACCCTGAATATGTGTGAGCACACAGGCAAATGCTGTAAGACTTAAAACAGTTTGCAGACTTGGCAGGAAAGGTACCAAATAAGATTTTTAATTGATAACAAGACTCCTGTTATATTTAAAAACTATAAATATGAAAACCTTATGATGCGTTTTTACTTGTAAAGTGGCGTGTCTATTTTGTAGTCCTTATGTCTGTTCTTGACATAATGACTGCCCCTACTGAAATAGTTTTTACTGGTTCAGTTTTTAAATGCATAGGCTCATGCCCAGAGACTTCACAGTTACAGAAGCAAGCTGTCATGAGTATCAGAAAAAATCCAGTCTGCACATTAGAATTAAAAAGCAAAATTCCACAGAATTCTGATTCTAAGGTTTAGATATACAAATAAATATTAGACATGTAAAAATCCAAACTCCCTGTGTAGTAACAAAAAATTACACATCTCATAAGGCTCAGAACAATTTGTGAGTTGGAGACCAAGAAGACAAGTCCAAAGTGCTTTTAAGGTGAAACAGAGAAACAGTCCTGAGAGGAGAACTCTGATTTTCTATACCTTGAGTGAATGCTCAGCTACTAACCAGTACTTGGCAATTTTTTTGCTGTTGTTTTCTTGTGCACACCTGCTTTTTCAAAACATGTTTCTATTCTAGTTTCCAGGAAAGTGCTTAGAATGATAGAGAGGAGGCAGCAGTGCAGAGAGATGTGAGCTGTGCTAGAGCTCTTCCTGTGTCAGAAAGGGTGAGCAAGCATGACACTGGTAGAGTAGATGGAGCCATGGCTGCCATAGAAAACAGCCCAGCCTAGCCAGCAGCAACCAGCCGAGCCTGAGGTGAGTGCAGCAGCTACAGCAGCCGTGGATTTCTTCCAGTTTTCCTGCTTCCCTCTTGGGGAACCCCAATATGGGGTTACAAAGCAGAGCTCAGTGAACCTGGAGTGTAGTCGTTACACAGCTTCAACAGAAAAAAGGAACCCCATCCAGTATAGCTTAGATCTGTGGTGGTTGTGGCACGTTACAGGGAGATAGGCAATCTCTATTTAAACCACTTGGGCCAACAAGGGAATTAAACATCTCTCTCCTTTGAACCATTAGGCTAATTCATAAAGATGGGGAAATTTTAAATGCAGCTAAAGAAAGGTGAATTTTGCAGAAAGCACAGGCCTCAGATGCTTTGTGCCTTCTGGTATGAAGAGGAACTGATGCCCCTCAGTTCAGGGACCTGCTTAGAGGAGTGCTGTTTCTTTCTATATGGTTAAGTGTCAATGGGATGTAAGTGCATAGTCAACTGGAATAAATGATGTGCACTACCCCTGTGAAGAAAGCCAGTTTCAGTACTTGAGAAAAGAAAGTGTTTATCTTTGTAGACAGTTTACAAACATCTCTACATTTTTCCACATTAAAAAAATGCAACATATTTTCATTAAAAGATGCTACCCATCTCCTAATGTTGCATAATGTCTACAGCAGAGTCCTTTTTCTGTTGCACAAGCTGTGCTTGTAATTTGAAGACAGAAATCTTACATATCTTCCAGAGAAGGGCTGTACTGAAATGACTGACCAAAGCTAGCAGCAGCCTATAGGATGCCCAGAGTTGTGGCTCAAGCCATACCAAAAAATAACCCCAATTTTCAGGTGCACACCAATACCTCCGCTCCTGGTAAAGGACTAGGCTGGATTGGGTGCACACTAACGCAGTTACGAGGGAGCTTTGCCCCTCACTGAACAAGCACGGATAAATCTCTTCAGCAGTGAAGTCTTGTTCGTAGGCACTCGGGCTTGCTGGGGCATCCTCGATACCTCCGGCGGGGCTGGGGGAGTTAACCGCAGCTCTGCAGCTAGTGGGAGGGAAGACACGAACGCTTTCCCCTCGGCAGTCCACGGCCGCGGGTTTTTGTTGCTGTTGTGTTGGGTTTTGGGGTTTTGTGTTTGCGTGGGTTTGCGGTTGGCTTGGGTTTTTTTGGGGGGGGGATGGGTGGGGGTTTTTTGGGGGTGGGGTGTCACGTGGGGTGGGTTTGTTGAGTTGGGTTTTTTTTTTTAGGCTTGGGGTTTTCCTTCCCTCGGAACAGCCGGAAGAGGGAAGTTTGGGGCGGTGCGCTGTTCCCTCACCTCCCCTTCCGCAGTCTGCTCCGCGTCGGGCTGCTGCGGAGCGGGGCCGGCGGGCAGGTAAGCACCGCCCGCGCACCCTCATTAGCGGGGCTCACGCCGACGTTCTCCGCCGACTCCAGGGGCTGCATTTCCAGCAGCTTGGTTTTCATCTCTTGCGCGGGGGTTAGGGCTTAGGCTTTAGGAAGGCCTTGTTCGTGCGAAAGCCGCCTGCTGCAAAAGGCTTTTTGCTTTTGTTATTTTTTTCCCTTAAAAACATAAGTGATACTGACCCTCACCCCAATTTCTGTTCTAGTTTTCAGCATGGCCGTGGACTGGCTCGGCTTTGGCTACGCCGCCCTTGTGGCATCAGGAGGGCTCATTGGCTATGCAAAAGCAGGTACGGTGCGGAAAGGTGCTTGTATCCCCGGCGCCCCCCGCCCCGTTAACCTTGGGTAGTTGGGCGGCTTTTCACGAAACTCTCCTCTCGAAGTTGGCGCAGATGTAAAGTTTATCAGGTTGTGCCACGTGCTGATAACTTGCTGCTGTTGGGGTGTGGTGCTTTTTTGGGTGGAGCTCGTGCTTTGGGCTGATAAACCCCCAACCTGCTTTCTGGTTGGTGCTGGTATCTTATCTCTGTCATGTGTTCCTTGGGTGAACTGGCACTGAAGATTGCTTTAGAAAGGCTTTTCCCTGCTGTTTTAAATACAAAGTATTCTGGAAGTGTTCTATATCTTCAAATTCCATAAATCGCCTTTTTCTCTTTTTTTTTTTTGGTCCTTATATGTTTATTCTCATTTTAATGTTAGGTGGTAACAGTATACTGCAAGTTGCAGAGTTCTCAGAAGGATTCTTTCTCCAAGTAGAGCTGAACAGTGCAAATCAGTACTTAATCTAGTTCCTTTTCTGAGCTCTGTGTCATAAACTTACCCTCTGACCTAGTGCTTTCATTTCCTGCCCTTTTTCTGAGTTTGCCCTCCTCTGGACAGCATTGTGGATTAATCCCTGCTGCAACACTATCTCCTTCAGCTTTGAAAATCCCTAAGCCATCTTAGTGTTTGTGATACGAAAGCGCATTGCTGTAGTCAGTAAGAATCTTACCCTAGTGCATTTGACTACATAGGTGCTAATGCCTATTGCTGTCTGTCTTCTATTGGCTTAATTTATCCTTTGGGCTGTGAATGGAGGTTAGGGTAGGAGGGGCAACACTGAGAACCCAGGTATTTCTCTGAGGCCATTAGGGAATGGTAAGATGTCTGCCTTGTCCTCTGCTGTCCTCTGATCCAGCACCATAGGGTATGAGTTCTGCTGAGGCAAGGGAGTCCAGGTCATGGGATTTTTGAAGGGGTAACCGCAGTTTGTATGCTGACTTGTAAGGATCCGGGGAGGAAGCTATTGTATCCCTATTAATAACTTTGAGAAACCAAAAGAAAATTGAACTTGTGTCCCTAGAGCTGAGGTGGTGACCTAGTCTTTTACAACCACATCTATTTACCCACACAGACAGTGCTTAGCAGTAGGTGCCTTGGGAAGAATATGAGAACAGGGCAAACAAATAGTGATTGATTGATTTTTCTCTTTTCATGTAGTAGGTTCTCCAGGTCCTAGTGTTTTGAGACTTAGGAACTCCTGAGACAGAAGTGATGTGGTTGTCCTAGTAAGTCTCTGTGCCATAGCTGCATGAACAATACCTTGAGGTAAAATTCAAGGATATGATGGCGATCTGGAATCCCAGGCAGGTGGAAAGAATCATACCTACCACATGTTGGTTGCTAAACTGTATTCTGTACAGACCAGCCACATACCAGAGTGTGTCTTTTACTTGCACATGTACAAGATTATATGGTGCTTTCTGTCATCTTTCTCTCCTGCTTTTCATACCAAAAGCGGGATCTAAAGTGGTGTTACAGCTGCCTTGTTGATGAGTGAAAAATTAGTACTTTTGGTAGCACTATGTGATAGCTTGTGTAACACTCAGAGGAGCTCTTCATCAGCTTAGCCTTGCAATCCTGGGTCCTTTAAAATGTACCTAATATATAAAGGACCACCCTCAGAAGCATTCAGTCCTAAATTCTTTGTTAAACTTATTGAGGGCATTCACTGCTCACAGTGATTATGCCACTTCATTACTTGATGTAATCTATAAATCAACAATTTGGATGTGGTATCCTTTATCTTCTGCTATCTTGGGATAATCGTTTATACTGAGGACTTGATCCAAAGCTTAGGTGAGTCCAGAGAAACCTTCTCCCAAAGCCTACAGTGTCCTTTGGATCATATGTCAGGTGTACTTAAGAGATAGGACTGCTCTTAATCAGCTTTGCTCTCTTTGCCAACTTTTTTCTTTGTTTGCATGCGCTGCAGCCCAGTTCAGTTCTTGTACCTTTGTCTGATCTTAAAAATCCTTCCTATTTAATCCATCTACTTTACTGCATGTCAAGAAGTTGTGATAGTACTGTGTTGGAACAACATGCTTCAGTTCACACAAACACCAGTTCTTTTGCTGCTTTCACTACTTTTTTCCATCACAAATATATTAATGCCTTTGCTGTTACAGAATTAAATACTAATGCTACTTGTACTTTATGCAAGAGTATTTAAACATGTTTCTTGGTGCAGATCGGTGTGGTATACTATCTTAAAAGAAAACCCCCTCTCTAATCTGCCCATTTTTTTTGTTATTGTTGGTGTTTTACAAAACAGAGATGCTGTTGAGCAATTTTATTTCTGAGCTTCTAATACGTATTTTTACTTACTCAGGTAGTGTCCCGTCACTAGCTGCTGGTCTTTTCTTTGGGAGTTTGGCTGGACTGGGTGCCTATCAGCTCTCACAGAATCCAAATAATGTTTGGATTTCTCTGAGTAAGTCACTTAAAATTTTATTAGAAGGGATTACATTTACCCTAGAATAACTGAATGCTTAAAATGAGTACCCAAAAGTCTTTGTGGAAGAGTTAAAACAATGTTATAAATCTAGTTTCAATCCAATCTTCAAACTTGTGTTTTAGTGAAAAATCTCCGTTAGTGGTCAAACTCCACTTCTCTCCCTGGAATGTGAGCTATTAGCACTGCTTTGTTGGGTTTTTTAAGAAATGTATTGAGAATGCATTTTGAAAACTGCTTGCCTTGGTGTCTTGCTCAGTGATTTCTCACTACCTTCCTGCATCCCTTTTGCAAGAAGTATAAAATGCTTTGGGTGATAGTTCAAACTTATGGGTTTGTTACTTTCCTACATTAAGAGAGGAAAATATACTTTATTACTGGAATTTGTTTCCTCAACATCAGAAAAACTACAGGTTCTGAAGGGAAATGTATACAAGGATAAAATGAAGCTTACATGGGTTAAAAAAAAAAATCAAACAAGCATTTTCTGTTTAAAAACTTGTATGTGGTGAGGTGGCAGACTCCAAAATGCAATTTTTGTCTTTCTGCCATTTACAATACAGAGCTGAAAATTGAGATTAAGCTAGGATAGTTATCCACCTTAACTTGTGTGTGCCTAAAGCTCGTGCCAGCTGCAAAATAACATGACTTCAACACCTTGCATTCACTAATAAATTAGGGTACCTTTCCATTGGAGTGGGCTGACAAAATGCATGTAGATAATTCCTGCAGCTCAGCTGATGCCTGACGCTTGTTAGGCTGCTGTATACGCCTGTGAGCGTGTGGATATATACTTGTGAGAGGGTGTTTTGTGCAGTTCTCTGGCCAGTGTCTGCAGTAGTAGTATCCTCTCCTGATCTGTAGAAGACATCAGTGCATGATAGTCCTCTAGCACTAGCCGTGTTTAGGTCCCCAGGCTGAGTTGCGTTGGTGGCTGCCACCAAGCACCTCCCTTGTACCTGATGTGTTTGAAGGATCATAGTGCAAGGGAAGTGCTAGTAAATAGATGTCTGATCTCTGTGTTCTCATTATCACTGAAAATGGCAGAGACTGGGTTATTTTTTTAGGTATGACAAACGTGGAATTACAAAGATACTGCACATCTGGGGAGATTTAACAGAGAAGCAAGCTTGGGTAATGCAATTTCATTCTCACAACTGGAGCTTCCCTTTACTCTGACGTTGAGATGATAACTGTGGAGAGTTGCTGTTCAGTCAGTGTTTAAAGAGCTGCCTAAGTGATGACCTCACATCTAGCTATTTGAGATGAACGTCAAAAGTTAAAAGGGCAGGCCCAGCATTTCTCTCCAGTATTGCCTGCAGTACAGTCTGCTTTCATGTCTGCTGGACAGGTCAAAAGCTGTGTATGATCAAGCAAATAAAGCAAGCTGAATAGGACTGGGACAAAGTGCTTTCCTAAATGGGAGAGACAGATAGATTTCTGTAATTCAGTAGCATACTGAATTAGGCTACTCAAAGCCACACCTCAAGTCCTGTGTCCAGTTCTGGGCTCCTCACCATGAGAAGGACATCAAGGTCTTTGAGCAAGTCCAGAGAAGGGCAACCAGGCTGGTGAAGGGGCTGGAGGGCAAATCCTATGAGGAGCAGCCTAGGGAGCTGGGGAAGTTTAGCCTGGAGAAGAGGAGGCTGAGGGGAGACCTTATCACCACCTACAACTACCTGAAAGGGGGTTGTAGAGAGGTGGGCGATGGTCTCTTCAGCCAGGTGACAGGAGATAGGACAAGGGGAAATGGCACAAAGCTGTGCCAGGGCAGGGACAGATTCTTTCCTGAAAGAGCTGTCAGAGCCTGGAACAGGCTGCCCAGGGAGGGGGTTGAGTCACCACCCCTGGATGTGTTTAAAAAAGGGTAGATGAGGTACTTAGGGATATGTTTTAGCACAGGACAGGAACTTGATCTTAAAGGTCTTTTCCAACCTTGTGGTTCTGTGTGCAGTTACATTCAGAGTGTTGTGTATGTGAAAACTGGCTGCTGATTAGACCTTGAGGTGTTTGAACACTGAAATATTTTAGTTCTTCCTTGTGTAATATACGGTGGTGCCAACGTTTTACATATCTACTTATACAAGGCTGTTAGGTGTCAAGGACAGTATTTAGGGTGGTGTTAAGGAGGAAGAACGCCACAGCTAGGATTGAAGATAAGCTGGTTCCTGGAAGATCAGCCCTGACACAAAAACAATGGAAGAAGAGCATGGAACGA
Organism: Hypotaenidia okinawae; assembly: GCA_027925045.1. NCBI lineage: Eukaryota > Metazoa > Chordata > Aves > Gruiformes > Rallidae > Hypotaenidia > Hypotaenidia okinawae. Next base: position 69,118,586 of record BSDF01000002.1, read on the forward strand.
TGTGTTAATATATAGCTAAGATGCACACCTAAGGCTAAGGATTTATCAGTATGTTTACTTTACAGTGCTTTGTCTGTCTTTGAGATAGGGTGTTTCAGTGATTCCACTTTACTGTCTCAGTGGAACTACCTGGCTCTTGTCAGGTGGTCAGGGTGGGTAGCTTTAACACTTAAAAGTGTTTAGTAGGAGCTGTGCAGGGCTGAAATGCATTTGTAATGCTTAGCACTCACATAGCATGTTTCCCTTGCAAAGTCTTTTGAAAACGTAAATTAGTTAATTCTCCAAACATGACTACAAGTTAAACAAGAAAATGCTCCTTCCCTTTTAGTGCAAAGTGGAGGAATTCCATGCACAGTTTTAGTGATTTTTTTTTCTGTGCACAGGGAAGGGGTCAGTTCCAGAGCAGCATTGTATAGGTTATTTCCAGTCTCCAAAGCAGCACATTCTGACAAATTTGAGGAGTGTGTCTAGAAGCACATAGAGTGCACTGTCTGCTAGAACTTGGTTTATAATACTTACTCTTCACATACTGAAGCATTTGAAAGTTTACACAGTTTACTGGCTCTTCTAGTTCCTCATGTGGAATAACCAGTTATAACCTGTTTTTCCTTGATGCTACTGCTTCTGCCTGTCCCGTTAGTTTTGAATTGTACCCTCTCTCTTGCACACAAGCATCTCTGCTGACTGGGCTGTATGATCTCTCATTTAAGTTACATCTGGAACACTGGCTGCTGTCATGGGAACAAGATTTTACAACTCTGGAAAATTCATGCCTGCAGGGCTAATTGCTGGTGTCAGGTACAACACAATATACCTTTTTTTTTTTTTTAAACCTCCTGTGTGTGATTTCTTATTTGCTTAATTAAATGGAGAGGGAGTAAATATTATTTTGTGTATCTTATTTTTTTTACTTATGGGAAGGATTTGAAAATGAATTGGCAAACTTTTATTATTGTTGTTTAATTATGTGTTTTTCCCCATATACAGTTTGCTAATGGTTGGAAGATTAGCACTGAAGATGGTGGAAAAGCCCCACGATAAGTAACTGTTCATTGTGCAGCTTAATATCCAGATAAGGAAACCTGGGAATGAAGTTCTATGAATGGAGAAGCAAGAAGAGGGAGCAGTTTTCTATATCAAGACTTTTTTTTTTTTCCTTTTTCTTATATTAAGGGGAATAGAATGGTGAGACAGCCTACATACAAGGTGCCCTTTGTTTCAGTGCTATGGTAGAGCTGTTACTGTATAGGGAGAAATCAATCCTGGGGTTGATTTTTATTTTTTTCCCCCAGAGATGTTTGAGTGCATTTTAACAATTCCCATTTTTATATTCCAGAATATACTGCTGGCATGTATGAAACAGAGAGGACCTGTAATTTAGAAAGTATCCACAAAGAGGCACCAGGAGTAGTTGGCTAAATACAACAGTGTCTGTCATACCTTTTGTACTTAGTATTACAGTATGCTTTACCTGTTGCTTTCTGAGTTAATACACTATGTCTATTTTACACCAAACAGATTTTAACTTTTTATTGTGAAATGATGCTAAAATGTTGCTTTTCTACAAATAAAACCTGTTGTAAAGTATTATTTGGAATGGTTTATTTTATTCTTCCTGTGTGTATGGGGGTAGGGTGTTGGGGTTTTTTTACCTTGTTTTCTTTTCAGTAGAAGTCTTTGCAGTGAACTGTCATCCAAGTGCTATCAATCTTGCAATGATATTTAAAAATCACTTTTTACATGGAGGGGCAGAAGATTAAATTAGAGGCCTTCATTAACACTGCATTAAAGCAGCTGTTGGCAAGGAACTTACTCTGTGGATCAATGGAGCAAGATCTGTGCTTGGCTAAATGAGCGGTTCTGTATAACCAGAATAAAGTAGTGTAACGTTAACACTATATGTAATTCTGATCTTACAGGCATATTTGACAGTAGAATTTGTCAGCATTTTGGTTTTATCACTTAAGGAAGTGTCTGTGCCTCTTCAATTCTGTCTTTAGGTATCACAGAATCACAAGGGTGGAAAAGACCTTTAAGATCAAGTCCAACTGTTCCTATCCTGTGCTAAACCATATCCCTAAGTACCTTTTTTTAAACACATCTAGGGAAGGTGACTCAACCCCCTCCCTGGGCAGCCTGTTCCAGGCCCTGACAACTCTTTCAGTGAAAACTTTTTTCCTAACATCTAATCTGTCCCTGCCCTGGCACAGCTTTGTGCCATTTCCCCTTGTCCTATCTCCTGTCACCTGGCTGAAGAGACCATCACCCACCTCTCTACAGCCTCCTTTCAGGTAGTTGTAGGTGGTGATAAGGTCTCCTCAGAACTGGGAGAGTTCCTGGTTCTGCTGTGGTGCCTGAGGTCTGCAGTGTGGACCGAGCATCAGTGACATCTGGTGCCTTTGTAGACATGCCAGTCTTGATCTGTGCAGGCACAGTTAATGTCGGTGTGGTGCTGTGATGGAAGGGAGGGGCAAGAAATGGGGAGGGAAAGAATCCTTTATCAACTTGCTCTTTAGTAATAAATGATTACTGATATACTAGGGTTGTTACAGTGTGTAACTTGCCTTTTAAAGTGATATTTTATGTAGTGGCTATCTAAGATTTTACTTTGGGACCCCCATACCACTGATTAGATTAAAACTTTGTCAACTGCAAAATCCAACCATGGCAAAGTGGTTTAAAGGGGCTTACACCTTAGGTGCAGTGCTTCCTGTTTCATGGTGCTTAAAGGAATTTATAACAGTTGCCCCAAACTGCATAAAGCAAATGCTAAACTGTGTAATTGCTCCATTTCATCAGTCACTTCAAAGTTTGTGTTTCCTGCTCTGAAACTGGCATTTAGCGGTGTGGAGCCAGAGTGCCATTTCCCTTGTTGTGGATCAGTGGAAACCCACATGGTTGTGGACTGAAGGTTGCTGTGGTAGGAAGTAGTAATGACAAGCGGATCTATAGACACTGGGCCAATTGTGCTGTGTGCTGCTCATTCTCTTTGTGAAAACTATAAAATTGATTCCAGGGGTTTTTCATATATTTCATATTGCAGCCTCTCTTGTTTCCAGGCACTTAATCCATAAATAACCAGATCTGTACAGGGATCTGTACAGATCTGCAGGGAGCAACTCTAAAAACATGTAAAAGCACATCTAGAATTCAAGTTTGGTTTAAATCATAGTCTGTCTGACCATGCTGTAAGTAAAAGCCAACAGAAGTTTTGTGACTACCTTTATGTATTTTAAATCACCTCATGTAATTGAATAGAAAACTCCAGAATTTTCTAGAATCGTTCAAGTAGTACAGACATTAATATCCTTTCTCTGGACTGCCTGTGCTTTTAGGTTGATTGTGAGATAATCCTCTAAGGTTTGGGTTTGGGTTTTTTCCTATCTTGGATTGGTTTTTTCCACTGAGGGTGGTCTCTATGTAAATTGCAATGATTACTTTCGGATTTAATTTGCTGTGGCCATGCCATGGCTTCAGTGTAACTTCATGCAGTGAGTCGGATTGTGTAGGGATAGAAAGTTTGGAAAGAGGGATTTCTTTATTTTTAGGAAATGAATTGCTAAAATAATTCTTACATTAAGGCCATTCTGTTCAAAGCACACCCTGAAAAGAAAAATATTAAATAGCACACATAATATAAGCAGGAGCTGAAATAAGTCCTGATTTTTTTTTAAGAAGGCGTAAGAATGGGAGGCTTGTTTCCCAATGCACAGGCTGGGTCATCAGGATTCAACAGCTCTCAACTTAATCACGTCTCCAGAATTCAAATACATTATGGTAGTGACAGAAGGAGAGAATTTGGCCTACCAAATCATTGTTTCCCAGAGTGAAGATGCAGGCCCTCTATTCCACATGTTGTTTTCACATCTAGAGTGCCTTGTGAAAGCTGTGTGGCTGCAGGAGATGTCTTCCCCCTCTCTGGAGGGGCTCGCTCAAGGCTAGAGGAGGGGATTACCTCTTTGCTTTGGAGTACAAACGATCTCCTGAAAGTAGGAGCTTGCACCAGACTTCGAGGGCGCTGTATAAGTGTGCCTGCCTTTGGAATAGCAGCTGGTTTTACCAGAGGTCCTGGAAAGTGAGAGGTGTTACGCTCCTTCAGCTCCCACTCAGGATGGCTTTAAGCTCCTTTCCCAGGACATGGCTCAGTGCCTCAGGCCCTAGGATAACCCATGGGAGGGGCAGCAAGGGTATTGCTTAGGGAAGCCACACCACAGCAGAGAAGACAGTTCCTGGGACCGGTGAGAACAGGAGCAACTACTATTTTTTGTTAGTCTTCTTTTAAAGCTAAAAAGGGGTAAAACTACAGAAACATTCTGCAAATGAGAAATGGATCCCAGGCTCGTCTCAGCGCAGGCAGAAAACCTATGGGGCAGCTAAGTTCCACCTATGCTGCAAGTTCTCTTCTGGCTCACCCTAACTTCTTTCCCATTCAGGATCTTTCTTGTGGCCTCATAGTTGCTCACCCTGGGGCAGGACCAGGCAGACACAGGCTGAGAATGTTAGAAATCACCCAGTCAGTGTAGATGTGAACAAAGATTTGGGGGAGGTCAAAATCTTCTATGCTTGAGTACCCCAACTGTGCCTTAGCCTGTACAGGTATGGTGCTGTGGCATCTAATACAGCAGTAATGTACTGAGGCTCAGCCACAGCACTGAGGAGAGGCAAAGCAGTCTCTTTACTCACCCATCAATGGATGTGTCACACCCTAAGGTATTCTTTCAATTAGCATGATGTTGGCAGGTAGCAAAATCTCTTTACTACAAATCTGTGGTATAATGTAAGAATGTAGGTAATGTTAAACTAGTAGTACAGACGAGTGTTTTACAGACTAGTAGAGGAGAATGAGGACAGAAGACGTTTTGGGTGGAATGGTTTAGAAGGGAAGTAGTCATCTGCTGTCCTACTTTACCCCTTCTTCTAAGATGATACTACATGACTGTTTTTAATACAAAGCATATCTCCTAGCTCTCATTCTGCTGCAGGCTTCCACAGTGCAATTTGCCATGTCCCAGTTCTGTCAGTCATTGTGTTGGGAGCTGTTGGCACTCTGTCATCTCCAGCTGAGGGTCAGTCCGCAATGAAACTAATACGGCCTGAAGTATTACACAATTATCCTTTTGTGGTGTTAAAATTGCTGGCTTCTTGGTGTTATGGTCATGCTTTCTGACTGCACGGTTTAATCACCTGGAAAAATGGGAGGGAACAAAAAGGTCAGGAGAAGCTCCAGGCAGTTATGACAGAAGGAGGAAGGTCTTTGTTCCTCTGGAATCCCTACAAGTAAAAATGGCAAAGTGTTGCATCAGTGACAGCATGGAGACATCTGGACACATCTCTTCTCCTGCTTCCTTGAAACACCACGCTGGTATAGGTCAAAATGCTTATGGTTTTGTGCCATACCCCCAGCTCAGTTCCGTGCACAAGCAAATTTGGATGTTTCTTATTAGTCTCCTTGTGCTTCTCTTCTGAACCTGTGAAACAGAGATAATGTTTGCTGTATCGCTTCCCTTGTCTGTCTTCTACATTGCTGTCTGAACAGCACGTGGTGTAACGTGTTCCCTGCCCCAGAAGCAAGAATTGGTAGGTCCAATCCTGTTTTCTTGCTGGTAGTTAATACAGTCTATTCTTGTTTTAATTAATGCTCTCTTAAAAAAAACACCGAATAAGAAAAATTACAATAGGACAAATAACTATTTCCCTTCTTTCATTTAATGAAATGTTAGCATTTGCATAGGATTTTGAGATCCTGTCCTCCAAGTACCATAAGTAAATTGAACTGAGTACTTTGAATCATAGAGTATCTTGAGTTGGGAAGGACCAGAGAGGATCACTGAGACCAACTCCTGACTCCACACAAGGTGACCTAACAGTGAAAGCACAGATCTCACAGGGTCGTACAAATGCTCACTGAACACCAACAGGCTTGGGGCCACAATTGCTTTGCTGGGAGCTTCCTTCAGTGCTTGCTGACCCCCTCAGTAAAGGGGGATGTTTGACCTCCACCCTTCTTTTTATTTTTCTTCCTATTTTTGTCTTTTCTTTTTTCTCCTTTCTCCCCTCATTTTTCTCCTTTCTCCCCTCTTTTTTCTCCTTTCTCCCTTTTTTTTCCTTTCTCCCCGTTTTTTCCCTTTCTCCCCGTTTTTTTCCCTTTCTCCCCGTTTTTCCCCCGCCTCCCTCTTTTTCCTCCTTGTCCCCCTTTCTCCCCTTATCCCTGCCTTTTCCCTCTTGTTCTTCCTCTCCTCTTTTTATCTTTTCTCTTTATCTTTTTCTCCTTTTCTTTTTCTCTCTCTCTTTTAGTTCTCTTTTTTCCTTTTTCCTTTTCCTGTCTCTTTGTTTCTCTCTTTCTCTTTTTCCTCCTTTTCTCCTCTTTCTTTCCTCTCTTTTCCTCTCTCTTTTCTCTCTCATTTTATTTTTTTTTCCCTTTTTTCCCCCCGGTTTCTTTTTTTTTTCCTCTTTATTTTTTGGTGGGTATTTGGTTTGTATGTCGTCGTATCCGTCCGTCCCCCCAGCCCTTGCTCGTCCGCCAGCTAGCGGGGGGCTCAGCGGGGCCTGGCGGAGCCGAGCCGAGCCGAGCCGAGCCGAGCCGGGAGAGGGCGGCCGTGGCGCTCGGATGCGGCTGTCGCTCCGCCCGGCGGGCTGGCCGCCGGCAAAGGCACCTCCGCCCTCCCCCGGGGATGGAGCTGAGGATAAACAACGGCAAGCAGCGCGTACCAGCTTCTAATTTGGGGTTTACTCACCCACTCGCGGCTCTCTGACCTGGCACGCCAGGCGCGTCCCTTGGCTGGCTCAGCCGCCGGTGAGCGCCCGCTTCTGCATTGCCTTTGCGCGGGCCTGAGGGATGGAAAGTGATCGAGGGGCAAAAGGCTGCTCTGTCTCTCCCTCTCCTGCCAAACATACCGCACAGCCCCAAAGCAGTGCTGCTAAGGAGCGGGAATAAGCGGGTGAAGAATGAAAATAAAAACCTCCTGCTACTCTTCCAGCCCCCCAACCCCTTAGGAAATCACTTTGGAGAGATGAGCCCGTCTTTTCTCTGGTGGGTGTCCAGCCAGAAACAAAATCTGCAGGTATAGTCAGGCTGAATCATCAGCAGAGGGCAATTAGCAAGACAGAACACCTGTTCCAAGCACTTTTAAGAAACACACGAACATTACAGTCTTGTAAGGTGTCGGAGCATATATTTATATGTACTTATATATGTATTTTAGTTCTGGGCTCCTCACCATGAGAAGGACATCAAGGTCTTTGAGCGAGTCCAGAGAAGGGCAACCAGGCTGGTGAAGGGGCTGGAGGGCAAATCCTATGAGGAGCAGCCTAGGGAGCTGGGGTTCTTTAGCCTGGAGAAGAGGAGGCTGAGGGGAGACCTTATCACCACCTACAACTACCTGAAAGGAGGCTGTAGAGAGATGGGCGATGGTCTCTTCAGCCAGGTGACAGGAGATAGGACAAGGGGAAATGGCACAAAGCTGTGCCAGGGCAGGGCCAGATTAGATGTTAGGAAAAAATTCTTTCCTGAAAGAGTTGTCAGGGCCTGGAACAGGCTGCCCAGGGAGGGGGTTGAGTCACCATCTATGGGTGTGTTTAAAAAAAGGGTTTAAAAACTTAGGGATATGTTTTAGCACAGGATGGGAATGGTTGGACTTGATGATCTTAAAGGTCTTTTCCAACCTTGTAATTCCGTGATTCTGTGATATATATATAAAACCAGGGGGAAGGTGTTGGATACGTTTCTTTGGAGGCAGTGCTCTTTCAGCAGTGATATAACAATAGGAAATGGCTGGGATCAAATTATCCGCCATTACCTGGAGGCATCCCTTCAGTGGGAGGGTTATTGGATGTGCTGAAATTCCTTTTCACCCCTCTGGTCCCCAATAAACCTGCGTGCAGCTTCCCCTGGGGATGGGCCAAGTATTGCCCTATTAGTATGCAGCACCATAGCAAGCAGGGCAGAAAAATACACACCAGGAGGAGAGAAAAGAGATGAAAAGCAGCAGGAGCAAAGTAAACGCTTTTAAAGTCAAGACAGAAATTTCTCTCCACCGAGATTCCCACTGGTCTGTGAGGTGATATAAAATATTCTGAGGTGATAGTGGGGTTGGCCCACTTACCCAAGGTGTGTTTTCAAAACAGAAGTGAAGGCTAAGCTGTGAGGTAAGGGAGATTTTTTGTGATGGGAGTAAGAACCCGAGAATTAAAACAATGTGCACAGAGTGCCAACCCCACAGTCCACTGAAAGCACCCTAATCCATAAAGCTGATGTGATAATCATCTCTCTGTTTCTCTGGGTGGTTACATATCTCTGGTGTTTAACCCTATATCCAGCAACATCTTCACTTCCCAGACACTACATTACCTGCCATTCCTGCAGCATTTACGGCTGCTGAGGGGCTGTCGGCAGGTTTTCTCCTCCACGTGCCACTGCTGCCTCATCCCTGCCAAACAATGAGGACTCTCAGTTTAACTTATTATTGTAAATAGTCTATATAATTTTAATTTTTATAGCAATTAATTTATTTATGTGAAGGACAGGTAGGTAGTTTAACAGCAACTTCCTCGGGCAGCATGGAGAGTCCCTGATCAACACAGCTCCGACTCCAGCTACATCCCTCTCACATTCAACACACACATTCATACATACGCACAGCAGCAGGCAGCACCAGGGATACATGGGAGGTTTATTTACACTTCTTTTTTTAAGCTTTTTGTTTGCTGATGTATTTTGTTGGTATTTAGCATCTGGACAATGCCCTCAGTCCCATGCTGATATGGCTGGCACCGTGTGCAGCCCAGAGTTGGACTCGATGGTCCTTATGGGTCCCTTCCAACTCAGAAGGTTCTGTGGTTCTATATAACATTCATTTTCATGTATCCCGTTCCCACACTGTTAAGCAAGCAAATATTCCCTATAGCCAATGGTAAAAGGCTACACACTTTCTGAGACAGAGGTGGTAGCAGCCTGCAATTATTCCTGCTCCTCTTAGCTGTCAGCCACCAGTGTACCAGCTTCTCTAGGGAATGGTATGTTGCACAGAGGCAGAAAACAGCCATACATTTTGTTAGACAGATTTGATTTATAGAATATATCCCCTGGGGATGCCCTTCAGGATCAGGAGGTTCCTCAAGAGTATTATATGCAGGTGAGCATTAAGGTGTGGCGTCACCTATAGAGACAGCAATCTCTGTAAAGACAGAGCAAAAAGACCTGCTAAAAGAGGATGGCAAAAGCATTCCAATCCTTCCCCATCAACCATTGACAGGGTATGCTGTGGGAAAGGGAAGAGTTAACTGTTTAAACAACCATGGTGTTTAAGACCTAAGCAGTGCTAACCTCTGTTTCCCTTTCATTTTGCTCCAGGAGGGGTTAGAGTACACAGAAGAAGAGGTTTGGGCGAAGAAGCCTAAGAGAGGTCAGCCCACTTTTAACTGCAGCTCATTTAACTGAGTCACTGCAGTTGACCTCATTCAAATCTTTAATTGACATGTTAGTTTAAAATCCAAGATGGCAGCGCCATGCAAGGTTTGTGCTCACCCAGAGTCCGTCTGCCTTCATTAGTCTCTCATTCCTCATCAACCACGTGTTTCATTCCCAGCTCAATCCTGAAATTTAGCTGTGGTGTTGCCCAGGAGGCTGAGTGACTCCTGTACTGCCATGCCCGGCCTAGTGCTGGGTACTACATCCAGATAACGTGAAGGTGGCATGTGCCACTGTTCCATTGAATCCGAGAGGACACAGGACTGTGCGGCATCTTCAGGAGCAGGGGAAAACAATTAAAAAGCAGGTGGCTAACTAAAAAAAAGGGGAAAAGAAGGGAAAAAAAGGAAGAGTGAAACATCTGAAGTGCCATGAAGATGGTGTCCTGCGTGAAGGTTTCCAAGAAGATTATCCTGAGGTGTGGCAGATCTAAGCATTGCTGACCTAAGGCACGTTGTGCCAACTGACCCACCTGAGTTTCTGTCCTTCTTCTGTCTTTAGCACCTCGCTTTTCAACAGAGAGATCTGACTGGGCAGCAGTAAATCTATTTGCAGATCTTGGGAAAAAAACTACAACAAAAAGCCTCTCAGAAATTCAAGTATTTCCCTGCAGAGGAGAGTGCAAGGAGAAGGTATTTTTGTGTTAATTTCTCCTGAGGTTGCTCTGAAATTTATGAAAGAGGAGGAAACTGAAGCAATAAGCTTTTCTTTAGGTGCCTCTGGAGGTAACAGTGATTCAGGCTTAGTTTAATCACCTTGCCTGGGTAAACTAATATTCACTAATCCGCTCAAAATTGTTTTTTAAAGGAGATTCACTTAGAGAATCCTCTCCCTGAAGACTGAGGGTGTCTGAGGGACCCCCCACCAAATCACCCTGAGTAAATGGGTGCAAACTGGAGCAGGCGGAATCTCAAGATCTCAGAGCCAATGTCCCTTATCCTTTCCATCAGGAATTTTTCCCATTCCCCTGGAGAGTTCTCATTGCATGAGGTTCTGCGTGGCTTTGGCTTATGAGCAAGGCTGACTGGATAAGTCATTAGTAATTTTAGGCTGAGGTTCTCAACTGCACTCTGTTATCTGTGCCCACAGCAGAGCTGTCTGTGTGACACCCAGACAGGGCAGTGTGGCTGTTCACCCCCCACCACTCACCCCCTAGTTAAAGCAAAGCTGCTTTAAGGCATGGTGGATACTCACAGCTTGCAAGGATTGGGGGGCTGGCTGAAAATAACACAAGTGCCATGATGCATTAGTTACACCTTCTCTAGCTCCTCATACCTGTTAGGCACCAGGTCTGATCTTTACTATGCTTAAGGAGCAATCCCTTCCCTTTGTACAGCCTGTCTCCTGAAGAGGGGTTGGACCAATTATTTTTTTTAAAGGCATCTTCTTCGAGGAATATGGCCTCTTCATGGCCTCTTCTGGAAGGTCAGTATTTCTTGTTATGTTTCCCGAAGAGTTGAGGTCCATATAGTCATGCCATGTCCATCCAGCCATTCCTCCTCCTGCCAAACATTTTGAACTTGCTGTCGCCTTCAGCTGAATTCCCCACTTTATTTCTACAGGTGCACCGGCTCCTTTTGGCTACTGCTCTGTGGTTTTCCCTGCTCACTGATCTGTGTCCTTGCAATGCATGTGAGCAGAATATATCTCCACAACAAGCATTTTCCTTTACAATTTGGAAATACAGAAATTACCAATAAGGCAAAATAATCTAGTTTTTGGCTGGATTGAATTTTTATAAATGATAAAACACTCTAGAAATATGGCTGTGGAGGGGAATCCTGACCCCTCATTGTTCCCCCTCTCAAAATCCTTTCTCATACAAACCCCCAACGAGGTACACTAGAAACAGCAGTCTGTCTCTGGCAATAAATGAAATTCAGGTGACAAAATCAAATCTGATTTGTTTCTTCTAACTCATAAGATAGTATAGTGGGTGCAGCACGGTGGAGCCAGTGTCATGTGATATAAACTTAAACAAAAGGTGATGTGGGGGAAGAAGTAAAGGTGGCATTTTTTCGGGTCATGAAAAATAAATCCCCATCAGCTTGCTCTTAACAGGTCTGATCACATTTTAGATTTCCAGCTGAATTGCTATATATACGCTGCTACCACTGCTGACCCCAAACATTAACCCAATATAGACAAAGTGGAATCTGGCTGCGGGACAGACTAGGCTGAAATTGGACATGGATATTGTAAATCACTTCTCCCCTCTCCTGCCTTTAATTCATCGTTGCCCTTGTTTATGCAGACAGACCTCTTTCCCAAAGAGGCAGCGAAGTGCCAGCTTGTGGAAAAATCAGTCTTGTGCTCTTTAAACATTTATTATGCAGTTTCTTTCTTTATGTAGTGTCTTATGTCTGTGGTCTGGTGGCTTAGCGTGGGCAGAGGCCTAAGTAGGGCTATGTGCATGTGAAAGGCTGTACTCAGCTGGGGCCCTGCCAATTGACTAGCCAGGAATAGGACCCTCTGTCACTGAGATGTGGGAGGGGGCCAGGTGAGGTTACGGCCAAACCCCTTCAGTGTGGTGCAGGGTGACAAGGAGAAAGAGAGCAGAGGCAGAGCTCACTCCCCAAATGCAAGTCTCATGTGTCATGCGTTGGCCTCCGCGTATTGTGACTCAAAACCCTTGAGTATGGAGAGTTGCTTCCCTAGACAAAGTGTTGGCCTAAAACCTTCCCAGGACAGTGATACACAGGGATGGGTACACCCATCTGGCTGCACTGTACAGCTTCCTGGGATATGCCACCGCTCCTGGTATCACCCCTGTCACCTCGGACACCCCTGCTCAGGACAACAGGTGTTCTGGTCCCTACTCAGAATAAATCTGGTGGATTCAGCCCCTCACAGGGAGGAGGTACAGCTGATAGCAGCTTGCTCTCACCAGAGCAATTAACTAAAATTAATTAAATGAATACAGAGCAATTAGCATTGCCACCTTCCTGAAGCCTTCTGTTGGGTGACCTGTTGTGGCTGGGAATTCCCTTACTTCTCTTGGGAATATCGGGCGTGGTAGGCATTGCCCCTGCCAGAGTGACCGGAATTGATGTGCTCATTAAGGGAGAGGGAAAGAGGGGGAGGACAGTGCTTAGATGAAATCACTCTGGTAGGCTATGTAAAGATCCTGAAGCAATGTGAATTTCCTGTGGTGCTTCTGACAGTTAACAGGCAGCTAAAATCTCCCAGCCATTATTCCTTGTTATTTTTGCTGTCACTGTGAATACCTGTGCAACTCAAGGTAGCCACGCTTCGCTCCTCCGAAGTGCTCTGTTACTGAAGGTGGATTGAGAGCCGCCCTAAGGAGGAGGACATGGGGATGAAAAAATGGGCATGATGCAATTGGCAATGTGAGTTTGCAGCCCAGAAAGTCAGCTGTATCCTGGGCTGCATCAAAACCAGCGTGACCAGCAGGTTAAGGGAGCTGATTCTGCCCCTCTACTCCACTCTTGTGAGTGCTTGTGGTGGATTGACCCTGGCTGGAGGCCAGATGCCCACCAAGGCTGGTCTGTCACTGGCTGGATGGTTGCATCTAGAGGGTGATGGTCAATGGTTTGATGTCCAGGTGGAAGATGATGACAAGAGGTATTTCCCAAGTGTCTGTACTGGGACTGATGCTGTTTAATATCTTTATTAATGACATTGACAGTGGGATTGAGTGCACCTTCAGCAAGTTTGCTGATGACACCAACCTGGCTGGTGAGGTTAATGTACCATCCAGAGGGGACTGAACAGGCTGGAGAAGTGGGCCCAGCTGAACCTCATGAGGTTCAACAAAGCCAAGTCAAATGTGGCGGGTCCAGCCTTGAGCTGGCTGGTATTAGCTTTTTTGGACCTGGAGGAAGCTTCCAGCATCTTCTTGCAGAAGCCACTCCCTCCCCACTACCAAAACCTTGCCATGCAAACCCAAAACAGTACTGCTTCCAGCTCTGTGGTCCCCGGTACAAGAAAGACAGGGACATGTTGGCGCAAGCCCAGAGAAGCTTCAACAATCTGGTCTAGCGGAGGGTAACCTTTTTCATGTCAGAGGGCTGGAACTAAGTGGTCTCTGAGATCCCTTCCAACCCAAACCAGTCTGTGATTCTGTGATCCTAACTTGGGAGAGAAAACCCACTACTACACAAAAGGCAGGCCCTCAGTAGCCTGGTGAGCCAGGACAGTGTTTTACAGATGTAGGAAGGCATTGATGTCTTGATCAAAGCTTTGGTCATGCAGGCTGGTGGGTACAGTTGTGGAGTGAGATTAAACCTGAGATGAAATGCAAGGGGACCTCAGCACCCACAAACACCCATTGCCTATTTGCAGCTTGGCTTTCTGCCCTGCTTGTGGCCACTCACTGCCATCTCCATTTTTTGGCTTGAAAGCATTTCTCCAGGATTTCACATATGGGAGCAAAACTGCAGATTTGATCAAAAAGGAGGGAAATGAGTTAAAGATAAAAGGGAGCAAGGGATAAAACCCACCCTGGCTGGCTGGTTCAGCCCTGTGGTGGAGACCTACCCTGAAAAAGCGCCAAGGTAGTGTAGCCAGCTGCACCCGACCAGCTACAGTCCTGAAATTCAATGTTCAGGCTGAAACCTTGCTTTTTAAATGTTTGCTAGGGGGCTTGAGGGGAATGGGAACAAAGCAGGATGCTGGAGCTGCAGCTGCCCAGCTCTCTGAGGGAGACACTGATCTCAGCGTTTTCTGTCTTCACTGCAGCTTGTTTGTATTTTCCCTAATGTGACTGCATTATATATACAAAGATATATGCTGCATTAAGGAAACATATCGCTGAGGAGGATAAAAAAAAGCATTTACTTAACAAATCATGTCTTTTTCACAACTAAATGTCTGTTCTAAGGCAGGAAACCATACATATTTAAACTTGGAAGGTGTTTTTTTTTCTATGTACGATTAACAGAGCTTTCTAATGTATATGGAGTTGCTTCTCTTGCCAGCTGCACCCTGCTTCATAACTTGTAGGGGAAATTTCAGTGCTGTCTATTGAACTGTGACAGAGACAAAGGAAATTTTAGAGGACAAATGAAGGATGCTCTTGAAAACCAGGGATGTTAATTGGTCCTCTGTTCTGTATCGATCTCACGCTTCTGCTTCTGAATTTGACTGAGGTTCTGCAACCCCAACCCAGGCAGATTGCCATTAAAGAGTTGTTGTCTGCATTAACCCAGCAGTATTAAAGCCTCCGTGATTCTGATATCCACCTTCTGAAACCCCTTTCCCTTTTTTCCCACCAGAGATGCCTTCTAGCAGACAGTCACAGTTTAACCCTAGGCAAAACCAGCACATAGACATTCTGTCATTCCATTCCCTGCCCTAAAATCATAGGAATTTGCCCACCCGACTGGTCTCTCAAAAATTGTCCAGCATTCCCTGAAAAAAAACCCACCCAGATGGCTTGCAGTGCATCACTTAGTCTTTTTGCACTTGTGTTCCGTTTGCAGGGTTGCTGGTAGTGTTGTAGATCCGAGTTTCTCCACATTAATTGCCATGATATTTTTCAGTCTTTTCCTGCCAGCCGAGCTGCTGGCTTTGGATCAGAAATCACACGTGTGCCAGGAAGAAGTGGATTGCTGTCAGCTGGCTCCCATCTGCTTTGCCGTGGAGAGAAGGGTGAGGTGTGCAACACGGCTTCTGCAACTGGGAAGGGAAGGCGTAAGATATACAAGGTATATGAAAGTAAGTGGTAAATAGGGGGTTAACTCCCCACCCCTCATAATCAAGCCTAGGGGTCCCCGTTTATACAATATTTAACTTCAGTGGAGTAGAAATTGTTCCTATCCCTGGACTCAATGGTGAACTGAGACTGAGCATAGATTACCCACCTTCCTGTGCCTCAGTGTCCCCATATGTGAGTTGGAGATAAAGATGCTGGACTCCTTTATAAAGTGCCTTGGGACCTGCTGCTGAAAAGCAGTAGGCATTATGTGAACCCAAAACACCTTATTTGTCATGATGTGACAGCTTATGATGAGGGAATAGCCTCGACCCTCAGCAAGTACGCCGATGACACAAAGCTGGGAGGAGTGGCTGACACGCAGGAACACTGCGCTGCCATCCAGAGAGACCTGGACAGGCTGGAGAGCTGGGCAGTAAGAAACCAGATGAGGTTCAACAAAAGCAAGTGTAAAGTCTTGCACCTGGGAAGGAACAACCGTTTCTATCAGTACAGGCTGGGGGATGACCTGCTGGAGAAGAGCTCAGTGGAGAAGGACCTGGGGGTCCTGGTGGATGACAGGTTGGCCATGAGCCAGCAGTGTGCCTCGGTGGCTAAGAGAGCCAATGGGATCCTGGGGTGCATCCGGAGGAGTGTAGCCAGCAGGTCAAGGGAGGTGATCCTCCCGCTCTACTCTGCCCTGGTCAGGCCCCACCTGGAATATTGTGTCCAGTTCTGGGCTCCCTGGTATAAAAAGGACAGGGATCTCCTGGAGAGAGTCCAGAGAAGGGCTACGAAGATGATAAAGGGCCTGGAGCATCTCCCCTATGAGGAAAGGCTGAGAAGATTGGGACTGTTCAGCCTTGAGAAGAGAAGACTAAGGGGGGACCTAATTAATGTTTACAATTATCTTAAGCAAGGGATGCAGGGGGAATCAGCCAGCCCCTTTTCAGTGGTCTGTGGAGACAGGACAAGGGGCAATGGCTGCAAGTTGGAGCATAGGAAGTTCCGCACCAACATGCGGAGAAACTTTTTCACAGTGAGGGTGACAGAGCACTGGAATAGGCTGCCCAGGGGGTGGTGGAGTCTCCTTCTCTGGAGATATTCAAGACCCGTCTGGATGCCTATCTCAGTGAAATGTCCTAGGGAGCCTGCTTCGGCAGGGGGTTGGACCCGATGATCTCTCGAGGTCCCTTCCAACCCCTACAATTCTATGATTCTATGATTCTTATACATGAAACCCTATGGGCATATTAAGAATTATTTCTGGGAAGTGAAAAAGTACTCGTATATAGGTAGCAGATAGGTGAAGAAGCAGAGATAAGTAAAGATAAGCAGAGCTCCCACTGTGTTGGCTGAAAACAGGCATTGCACACAGTGTCTTGGAGCAGAGCCTGCACACCACAGGAGTTACGGATGTAGGGACTTGCAGAGGGGCCATTCAACAGGGACGGCCAAGCCTTTCTGCAGAAGAAGGAAGATCCATGTTGAGGGTTGCCACGTTTTTCCCCTAGAAGATTTTGGGTACAAAGATGTCCACATGTTCGACATGGTGCTTCCTTGGTAGCCCCTAGCCCCCACATTTCTGGACAGCCACGAGCGTGTTGTGTGTGTGTGTCATACAGGTGGTGGTTGTGTGCTGGCTAATGGTAGTGCCACCAGCAAACATCAGACCTATCGCATGGCTGCTCAGTGATGCCATGCAAGGGAAAGGCTGTGCTTTTGAAGGACACAGTGCATGCCTGGTTAGCTTCTGCTCCCCAAGAAACCCAAAAAACTTCCAGATATAGCTCCCACATAGAAACACAAAACTGGTCTGCCAGATAGCCTGGCAAGATGATCGTGAATAAAAGCAAAGATCTCCCTCAAATTCTGATTTGGCATGGCATCCATGCTCCCTTCTCTCTAAGAGAAGGTTGGTTACATGTGTATGAGTTGGTTATGTGTGTATGACCTGGAAAACACACTGTTTTGGGGTTCACAGGCCAAGGAAGGGCTAAGGGGGTTTTGCTTGCATGGCTAAACCTCTGCTGGGGGGTTGAGAGACTTCTGGGCTTCATGAGCTTTTCCTCAGCCAGGAAGGCTGAGAGGCTGCCACAGTGGGGCAGGGCTGTGGGGTCTCATGGTTACTCCATGGGATAAGATGCAGACGTCCCACAGCCCTCGTGCACCACTGCCAGGCCATCCTTGTCACTGCCCGACCTGTTCATGAAGAGGCATGAATCCTGGTCCCCTCTTTGCCTCTCAGGAGCAATGACCTGAGTTTTGATTTCAACAGGAAGAGAGAAAGAGGGTCACAAGGTTATCTCCAGCTCCTTTGATCTTCCCCACACTCAGGTGTTGAGGGAGCTCATTGCATGTCAAAGCAAGGGGGCTACTTCAGGGAGGGCTGGTTACCAAAACCTACACAACCTACTGAGAGCAAACATTAAACTCACCTCTTTGCTAGGGGAATTGCAGGGACTCAGGCTTGTTTGAAAGGGGCGTTTGACGGGCCTTGTGTGATGGATAGTGTGAAAAGTTTCCAGCAAACAAAGTTTCCAGGGAGCAGGAGGAGTCTTTTAGCTTTTCTCCACAACTGTTTGGGTAACTGAAGAGCTACTTGTGAAGGTGTGAACTACATTCCCTGAGAGAGGTGGGATACCCCAAACAGTTTTTTTCTGATGAAAACTGTTCTGAGTTTCACTCCCTGCAAACAAAAAGTGAGCAAATGCCAGACCGGTCATCCAAGTAACTCCACAGCTCAGCGCTTGTTTTATGCCATCTTTTTTGGGGACCTCTTGTAAAGAGAGGTGTTTTTTTTTTCCAGCTCCCTACTTCCCTTGCCTCACTTGACATTTCTTTTGAACATCTTTATCTTCCTTTTCTAAGGCAGACTCCTCTCTTGTCTCTTCCCGTTGCTTGCCTCTTCTGTGAAGAGCACAGAACTTTCCACCACATATTGATCGGATGTTCCTGCACCGGTAATTTCTGTTTTGTCTCAGGCAGTGCAGCAAGCCAGCACAATTAAAAGGTAATGCCTGTGCATAGCATATAACTCTTCTCCTACTGAAAAGGTTCTTTCTACACCAGTATATCGATTAGGGACAAGGTTCTTGCAACCTTGAAAGTGAATGGAATGTAAAAAAAAATATGCATTTGAACCAGGCTTTGAGAAGCCAGGTGAAGGAGCACTAAACAGTCACAGGCATGGAAAACTGGCCAGATCATGGTTTTACCATGTAAGCTGCAATTTGATTAGTGTGGCAGCTGCTTGACAGGAAATTAGGAGAGATTTTTTGAGGATCATGAGAGGAAATTAGGCCATCTTAGGCTTCTAAATCTCTACAAAACTCAGTGGTGTTCCTCCTTCCCTAGAGGTTTATGAGCACGCAAGCAACTTCTGTATTTAATCAAGAAAGCAAGCAGAGCACGAAGGCTGAAAACATTTTCCAGGGGCAGTGGGACTCAATCTTCACAGGAGAAGAGTCCAGAAATCTTGGTCTGTTCTGGAAATCTTGGCCTCAGCGTCTTGGTTTGCATAGTCCAAATCCTCAACAGTCTATCTCACTTTATCCAGTGCTAAGGTCTAATTTAGAAGGACTGACAGCATCAAGTGCTGAACATGGCCTGGTTGGCACCTCTGGAAGTCTCCCTGACCTCAGAGGGATCTCTCACTGGATTGGACTGTTTGTCCAGAATGAATCTTAGCTCCCTCCAGCATAGCCAATGTGTCTGAACTATGTGGTAAAGAGGGTCCCATGGTATGAACTATCTACTTCCCCATGTAAAACAGGGTGATTCTAATCAGTGTGTTACAAAAAAATCCCAGAAAAACCTCTTCCCTGAGAATGATGACCATAAGCTATCTGCACAAGTTTAGCTCAAGAGGGGTAAACTTGAGAGTCAGTCAGCAGCATTGAGGATGCCTTAGAAGCTTCTTGTTGTTAATGAAGGGTTCACTGGGATTTTAAGACTTTAAAATTCTGCTTTTGTGGGAATGCAAAATTATTGCAGATCAAATAACCATGGCCCAGTGGAGAGGTTTTGGACTGGCACTGGGATCTCTTTTCTGTCTTGGGCTATGCTGATTGTGACATGGGAAAATACTCTGTGCTAGATTTAGGAGAGTTTAATACTTTTGGCAGTCACAAGATGCAGTTTCATCCTTCTCTGCTCCCAGCCTTTCCACACACAGAGTTTTCCAACGGTTGAGTCCCCAGGGTCAAAGTAGTTTCCATTCTGGAAACTACTAACAGTCTGTAAGATACCAGAAGTTGATCTGTGGAAGCTCCACAACTTAAAACCAAAACAAAATCACCACCAGTGACAGCATGAACAGACAAAATGGGGAAAATACGAGTACTGAACAGCCCTAACTGTATTTGGTTGCAAATAAAAGCTACTGTGGTAACTGCACAAAGCAGCCTTTTGATTTGTTTCCCAAAAGACTTAAGTTGCTCTGGATTGGAGAAGCACATGTTCCAATGCATGGCTTTTTGCTACTGTCCATGCAGCCATACACACACTCCTCTGACAAGGCTGAGCTGCATGTCTTGTGTTTAAATGCCACCACAGAGCCCATCTGGAGTCAAAGGTCACCTCACCTTCACCCCAGCAAATCTGGAAGTGAACGCTTTTCCCTCTTGTGCATGAATTCTGCAGTTAAAGCATTAGTTCTAAGTTATAGAAGAATCAAAGCAACACACACCCCTGTCTGCCCTGAGGGAATGTCAGAATTCATCTCCCACCTTTGGTGGGGGTGTGGGGCAGGTGTTGGTGGGGAGAGGGTGAGGGTGGGGTGTGGAGGGTGATGGCAGCAGAGCTGGGAGGTTGTTCT
Organism: Hypotaenidia okinawae; assembly: GCA_027925045.1. Classification (NCBI taxonomy): domain Eukaryota; kingdom Metazoa; phylum Chordata; class Aves; order Gruiformes; family Rallidae; genus Hypotaenidia; species Hypotaenidia okinawae. The sequence continues at coordinate 69,138,527 of BSDF01000002.1, forward strand.
AGCATCCAAGCTCCTGGCAGCTCTCAGCCCTTCCCTCCCAGTGGAGCCCACCCCTCCTTAGGGAGAATCTCCATCTTTACTAAGCCAACTACGACCTCACAGCTCACAAAAGGGGAGACCTGAGATCTGGTCCTTGCTGAGATTAAAATCTCAGTGTTTTAGTACCACGCTTGCTAACATGGTTTTAAAGAAAGGAAGAGCGCTGAAGCAAGGAGCCAAGGCAGTAAGTAAAATTCTGGGACCACTGCCTATTGAAGATAGACAAGGCCTTTTTTTTTTTCATTGGGACCCTTTTTTGCAAGTAAGGAAAGTGTCTTTAATTTATTTCAGTTTCTTCAGTTTAGCTCGGTCAATGACCCAATGACCTGTTCATTAGAAATGAGAAATTAGGTTAAAAAGGCTGGGAATTTCTTTTTCATATCCACCATTCCATGAATAAACCGAGACCTTGGGGCTGAGATCTGCTCATTCTGGGCTGTTTAAGCCCTGGTTAACAGTTTATTTCACAAACAGCAATTTTCTTCATTTAATAATTCAGTTAACTTTAAATACGAAATGTGTTTTGCAACCCTCTTCTTTCACATCCAAATAATTTAATGTGACTTTATCTAATAATGAAAATCAATGCTCCCTTTCTGTATGTTATTATGACCTAATTTCTATCTGAAGGCAATTCAACATAACTCCCAAGAAAAAGATTGGATTACCTAGTAAATACAAAGTATCATTTGCTGGTTTCTAATATAATAAAAAGCAAACATTAAGCATTCAAACACAAATTTCAGTTTTTTAATCACAGTATACACATATCACATTCTAAGATAGCAAAAGGCTTCGGGTGCTATGGAGGAAATCTCCGTGCTTACCAGTTATTAGGAACCAACCATTCTTTGGAAAAATGATTAAATAGAAATGCAAAACAGGAATAAAACCTGGTAACTTCATTTCAGGTCACTTGGTTTCTCCTTTATGTGATAACTAGAATGGATTGTTTCAATCTGATGGATATGAATCGCTTGACCCAGCTGATTTCTCGCAGCAGGAGGTAGCGTTTAAGTGCCTCTGTGGCCACGAAAGAGGAGGAAGGAGGCACACTCCTAACCCTGTTGCTGCTGGCTTGGTTCAGCTCCGCTCATCCCCAGCCCTCGCTTTGCAAAGCCTTTCCAGCAAACGTACTTTTTGCCTCACGTTTCCCTGTACCACCTTTCTGAGGGGCGAGGCGCTTGTGTTTTCTACCTGGCCTTTCCCCGTCTCCAAACACCCATCTCTCTACACTTGTGTAGTCCCAGTTGGGTTCCCCGCAGATCTCTCGGGACGGAGAGTGACCTCTGAAACCATCAGGTGGGGCTGAGCAGAAGCGCTTGGAGGAGACTGAGATTTCCATGCAGAGACAAATTGCAACCTGTGAGGTTTGTGGAGGGAACCCGGAGCTACTGCATCCGGAGGGAGAAGGAAACAAGAGAGCTGGAGTTCGGCATTCTGGGAAGTCAGGAGATGAAAAGCAGCACAGCCTTGATGCAGCAATTCAGCCCAGGGGAAGAGATGCCATTTACTACAGTGCTTGTTACCTGGGACTCATCTGCTCCTCCCCTCCTTTCTATCTGACTCTCAGAGTCCCTCGAGCATTACACATCCTGCCCACAGTTTCTAGTAAACCAGCCCAGTCTGAACGCAGCAGCTTTAACTCTCTGGATCCCTTTGGGAGAGATTCAAAATCCCACCACACCACTCGCTGCAATTACCTCTTCTTCCAGGAATAGGGAGGGCTTGGGCTCTGAGGCTTTCCAAGGGCAGACCTGTCCCTCTGCAGGGATGCCGCTGTGCACACAGGTTACCAAACTTCCTGATCCCAGCTGTTGCCTCTGCATTTTTCCAATACTCTTTAGAATTGGCTTTTTCTTTCTTTTTTTCCTTTCTTTTTTTTTTTAATAAGCATGCTGAGTGTCTTATGCTGTCAACCCTCAGTATCTCAATATTCAGGTCAAATGCCACGGCATGATGTGATGCCCAGGGGGTAAATAGAAATAGGAGATGACATTGGGGGCCACTAAAATTTATTAGCTACTGGTTAGCTCTACTGCAAGTCTGATGTGGGGGAACCAACTCAAGGAAGGTTCATCTGCCTTGAAAGGTGTAACTGCTGGGTTGTAAAGCACTGTGGCTGTGCATGTCTGCAGAGTTTAATAGAGAGAAGAGTGGGATACCAATCCACAGGAGACTGCTTTGAATCTAGGCTTCTGGCATTTGCTGTGGGAAAAGAGTTAATATTTCCTCCTCCTTAATTGTCATGAAAATGAGACACAATTTAATTCTGGGCCATTTTCTATGCCAGATAAATGGCACAATGATTCTTTTCTCAGATGTCTGAGATGATAAAAACGATGCAAAGATGAGAAAGTCAAATTCCAACACTCAAATCACAGACCTTCTCCTTCCCTCCACCAGGATCTGGATTTTTTTCAGGTCTGAAATGAATGAAAGAAAATTCAAGAATTTCCCCTTTCAAGATGCACATGATTTCATAGCAATTGCTTCCTGCTTATTTTCAATTCGCCTTTCAGCCTTGCCTTATCACAATGTTTACCCCATTTAAAAATATTTCTCTGTGGAATCAAATCTGGTTAAGGCTAAAGCCTGAGGGTAGACGCTCTAACCCTGGGTTTATAAACCGGTTGGTAAATGTGAGCAAAGCCAGCCTAGCCTTTCATGGTAAATAATCAAAATTACGCATCTGACAGAGGTACTTAGCTGAACATAGCCAGTCATCGTGGTGGCTGTGTTCAGCACCCTCCTTTGTCTTGTCTCTTGTCAGAACAATAGGATCACAGTCATACATTTCACAGTGCCCCGCACAGAGTATATGTGGGACACAGCCCAATGCGTGCTGCGTTAGATTTGTGATTCCATAATGCCCTTAATAAAGCTGCCCTACTTTCTTTCTTGCTTTGTTGGTATGCTTTTCTAATATTAGAAGTGCTGAGTGCTACAGCCTAGCCTGATTAATATTAAAAAAACCAAACCCCAACTCTCTATTACTAAGCATTCCTCATTCATCCACTGACGGCCATTTGTCCGGCGCTGAAAGGTGATGTGTCCTTAAACATCGGAAAGGCATGTGTGCAGCCGGTGCACAATCCCGTGTGTTACAGGTGAGATGGGTGGCAACTGGAAGCTCCCTGTTGCATCCTGCACTCTGATGAGAAAAGTCCTTCCATCAGGGTTTGTTTCATAAACCGTAGTTGCCGCACCAGTTCCTGAAATACCAGGTATCTGTTGTATTCCTAATGATTAATGCCTGAAGCCTGATGATGATATATATATAGCTAGCTGAGCTGTTGAAATACTTTTGAAGAAATACTCCCCTCTTAAATAAAGTTCCTTTGAAAGAGTGCATTTTCATTTCAAGAGGAAGATTAAGCCTTGCTTAAATATTAACAGGAATTCCTGGTGTGGAAATGATCTGTTTATCTTGAGTTGGGAGTCGTTCTCTAGCTGTTATGTTTTCAAAGAACATCTCAAAAATGTAACCTCATTAAAACTGGTGCCTCCGTTTGCTGATTTCATGGGAGGGATGCTCACTCCTGTTTATTTTGATGGTGGTGATTCCGGCCTGGATACCAGAAATCGGTGACTTTTACCTTATTCCTTTGGGCACACCCACGGGAAGACCTGTTCTGAATGATGGCAGGTGTGGGACAAGGTGGAGAGGGAAGTGATAAAGCCTGATTTCAAGAAGGAAGCCTTCAGCTTTGAAAAAGTCAGCAAATCCCTTTCACTCTTAGGAGGCAGAGAATTAAAAAAACATCTGACTCTTTCTTTGTTAGAAGGAAACCAGTGCTGCAAGTTTTCCACCCACAGAAGCACTCGACACAGTGTACTTTCCTCTGTCCCTGTGTGGATGGGGACCCTTGGGTCCCCAGGGAGGGACTGGCCTCCCTGTTCTGGTCAGGAGACATTACTGCTTTCCTGGGGATGACAATGGTCACCTTCTTCACTACACGCATTACACAGGTTCAATACTAGCTGGAATTGCATAAAGACCCTCCAGAAAGCACCAAAAATAATGTAGTCACTGTTGCAGATACAGAAGAATTTGCAAAGAGGCAGTAGCCTAGAAACTGGACTGGATTGAGTTTACCCTTTGTGCAAATAAAGAACACATTATTGATTTGATGAAGCAAAGTCACAGAGCAGGTAATGCAGGCCAGACTTCAACATGCTCACATCAGTACAATTGGCAGACCTTGAAGCCTGAAGATTTAACAGCATTACAGGCTTAAAGAGCATGATTTTAAGGGAGCGATAGCTGTGCAGAGGCACACTGATGTTCAAAAGCAAACTGCGCTGACCCTGCTTGCGCTACTGGTGTAGACCTAACTTGTGTTTCTTCTCATTGTTTTTTAGTTCTCAACGCATAAAAAGGAAGACTTGTTGATGTGTGTTTATTTGCCCAGAATACAAATAATCACAGTACCAATCCAGAGCACCAAGTGCACGTGCCATAAATTCAAAACTGAAGTGGAAACAAATGAGGAAGGCTGCCTAGGATGATACTTCAGGCTGACAGGGACCTCAGCAGGTAACACGGTAAACACCTCAGTACTTTTCCCTTCAATAGTCTAGCAGGGGAAAGAGAAGGGTGGCGTTTCAGCGTGTCCAGGGAGCTAACGAATATGGCTTCAGACAGATGACAGGAAAAATGCAAATGTCTGTAATGAGTATCATTAAAAAAAACCCAAGAAACAACCTATATGTGAAGACACACAGCAGGACGCAAGCCTGCATTAGAGGAGCACGCTGCACTGTCCAGAGGCAATTAGCTGGCTTCATCTATTCCCAAGAAACACATACTCCTGGGATTCGGCATCTTCTCCCTGCACACAGGATATGGGCTTGTTGCAACAGTGTAACAGAAATTCCTGCCTGCCCTGCCTGAATCACTGAGCTATTGTTGAACAGCAGCAAGTTTTCCATTGTGAAAAGCAACTGATCTGCAGTATCCTGTAAGGCTGTCCTAATCTGCAGTGTGTAACATACCTGACATTTAAAAATTAGGCATGCAATAGATGTATTTTCCTTTACAACCTATTCCATACCCATCTCTCTTAAGGCTTCTTGAAAGTTGTGTTGAAGTTCCAGCTGCTTTTAGAGGACACTTGAGGAGAGGGGTGCAACTGACCCCAGCATGGAGCAGTCTTGCGCTATGTTCCTATATAAAAGGGGGTTTCTACCCAACTGAACTCTTTCAAAACCCACACTGCATGTGGAGGCTTAGAAGGCTGGAAATCACATGTGCTCGCTTTCATGCACTCCTACATGACTAATAAAGTGATGATTCTCTGCTATTTTCATCCTAAAGCAACATCTCAGCTGCCCTGCAAGCAATGTGCAATGTTCTATTGCTAAAATAATAATCACTTCACCAGCACATTACAGCTATTTGCACAGCACTTAACAAGTGTGAGATGACACAAACTACCGCTTAGACTCAAAACCGTTTTTCAGAATTAAGAATTTCTGTGTGGCTCATTCACCCTGTTATTCTCCCCTCTGCCACCCCAGCAAAGTACCAATATAAGAATCTCATTCTCCATGGGTCTACTTACATATTTCAGCAACCATGGATTTGCTAAGTTGGTTTGTAATCTTTAGCTACTTCTGCCCCATTCATTGCATTTGTCCAGGGTCTCTGGATGCCTGGCAGGAGTCCAGGCAGAGCAGCAAATCATAGAATGATAGAATGCTTTGGGTTGGAAGTGGCCTCAAAGATCATCTAGTTCCAACCTCCTGCCATGGGCAGGGACACCCTCACTAGACCAGGTTGCACAAAGCCCCATCCAACTTGGCCTTAAATGCCTCCAGAGATGGGGCTTCCACAGCCTCTCTGGGCAACCTGTTCCAGTGCCTCACCACCCTCATAGTAAAGAATTTCTTCCTAACATCTAACCTAAACCTACCCTCCTTCAGCTTGAAGCCATTGCCCCTTGTCCTATCACTACACTCCCTGGTGAACAGTCCCTCTCCCACATTCCTGTAGGATGCCTTTAAGTATTGGTACACTGCAATTAGGTCACCCCAGAGCCTTCTCTTCTCCAGACTGAACAAGCCCAACTCTCTCAGCCGGTCTTCATAGGAGAGGTGCTCCAGCCCTCTGATCATCTTTGTGGCCCTTCTCTGAGCTCATTCCAACATCTGTGTCTTTCCTGTACTAGGGACCCCAGAGCTGGACATAGCACTCCAGGTGGGGTCTCACAAGAGCAGAGTAGAGGGACAGAATCCCCTCCCTTGACCTGCTGGCCACACTGTTCTTCATGCAGCCCAGGGCATGGTTGGCCTTCTGAGCTGCTAGTACACACTGCCGGCTCATGTTGAGCTTGTCATCGATCAGCACCCTCGAGGTCTTCTTGGGGCTGTTCTCAATCCATTCTCCACCCAGCCTGTATTTGTACTTGGGACTGCGCTGACCAACATGCAGGAGTTTGCACTTGGCCTTGTTGAACTTCACACAGTTCGCACAGGTCCATCTCTCCAGCCTGGACAAGGCACAGGTACAGAAAACTAAATTTATTGTGTGCAGGCCCTGCCTCCTGTGCAGATCCAATACCCACCACTGTGCTCTAGGTATGTCTCAGGCATGTCTGATTCGCTGAAGGCATGTCAGGAATTTCACTGTAGGTGTACAGCAGGCAACACATCTGATGATTCAGCGCCTGTATGTGCTGTCTGGTGTGTATGCTCATGTTTCTGTCAGGATGGAATGACCAATGGGAACTTTAAGCATGTATTTCACCCTCATGGGGCATGGTTGTACTCATACAACTATGTGCCTGTTCCTTCCGTTCATTAAGGGATCCCACGTCCATCTCTGCTAGCAGGTTCTCTACCTGCTTTCTCACCTTACTGAACTGCAACTTGTAGGAGCTTAGGAAACCCAGATAAGCCAAAATCGTGTGTACCGGCCAAGTGCCCCATTTCATGTGCCCAGTTGCTCTCAAACAGTCCCAAAATGCAGACCCAACAGAAAACACTGCACTTGTTTTCGCTGAGCCTCATTTCTCCACTTGTGATGCGGGAATACGCGCACTTGACTTCCTCTGTAGGATGTCCATATTGTCCAGGAGGAGGAATTGTACTTACTTAGGTCCTTCTCGGTGCCCAGGTGAACAGGGCACCAATGCCTGCAGACATATCTTGTTAGTGACATAGCTTCTTGAAGGCTTGCTGGCTTCTTTTCAGCCCATCCACACTTGGCATACACAACTTCTAAAGAAAAGCTCTGGAAACCGGGAAGGAATAAACTCAGAAAGTGTACTGAATAGGCTCAGAGAGTCCAGGTGTGGGCACAGTTCCCATTGACCAGAGCAAAGAATACCTGAATGCATTATGAAGCCTTTGGTAGGTTGTGTGGTCTACTTTTCTCTAGTTCTCTCTGTGGCACTTTGGACTATTAAATCCTACAAATGTTAAAGCACCTTTAGATCCCAGAGCAAGAACTTCTGTGGGTTGTCTCAGTGGGAATGTGTTCAAAGAGACACTAAAATGAAGCGTTTGGCTCTCTGCATGAACAAATTCCTGTCAGCCCAAGAAGCTGCCAATTGTGCAGCATTAGATATAGAAAAGGACTCACTCAGCTCACACATCCTTTCTCGTGCTGCATGCTAAAGCTGTGGATGAGTCAGTACGGCTGAGTGGGAGAACCAGACAGGTCTGAATCACCACTTTTTCCTCATTTCTGAAGACCTATTATTTCCATGCAAATAATTTTAAGTCTCAAAGGCATAGAAGCCCAATAGTGATGATCGCAAGCCTCATACCCCAGAAGGAGCCAACTGGTTAATGAAAATTCACAGCTGCTTCATGTTTGAAGACACTGATTTATGTAAAAGGAAATTAGCTAATTAATCTTAAAATCCTGGAACTTGAGAAGTGTTTGGAGAGACAGTGAGCTCCATTTCAGGTTTTCACTGAAGCTATGTATTATTCAGCTCTTTCCATTGTTGTTCAGACTGATGTATGAGAGGTTTGAGAAATGCAGCTGTGGAGTCTGACAGGATAAATGTTAAAAAAAAAAGTCTGAAAAAGACCAGATTTTCTTTTAAGTTCAGAGAAGTAGGAAAGAAACAATGTGGGATCCTGATACTCTATCAGGCTGATCTTCAACTTTCTGTTGAGTTCAACAGCCTCTGCAAGATGTGGGAAGACACCTTCACACATTTGGAAAATAAATTGAGGACGTTTATCTGCTAAGTGTTATCTGTATCTGGAAGACCACCAGCTTTCTGCGTTTCACTTATGCCAACAGATAAGCAGCACTGTACATCAGGTATGCTAGATTGATCTTTTTATACCCGTCACATATCCTTTTGTGTCTTGCACTTTCAACTTAATGGCTATTTTAACAATATTAAAGCTAAATACAAAGTTAATGTAAGTTAAATGAAAATAATTAACATTAAAAAAATCAAGAATTTCTGACTTTTATAATCTCAACACTTATTTAAGAAGTATCCGATACAGTTCTACAAGAAAGGACTTCATACAGTATATGAAATCCAACTGAGAAGACAGCTTCAAACAACCATATCAGAATTCTGTGGAAGAGCTATCAAGTTAGCATTTCTCACATAAACTACAGTATAATGACCTGGAGCTGCAAAACTCAAATGAAATCTGTAAAAGGAACAGAATTGTGACTGCAAGTCTTTTATTAGTTTCCTACTGGTTGCCTTTGTTTACAGAATTTAGAAACAGAAAAGGGATATATGAGACTTTTGTGGGGTTTTTTCTACATGCAACATAAAAACTCCTTTCAGATTAAGAAAAAAGAAAGAAAAAATTTTCTCTCTGTGAGAGAAATCTGTATGTCCTTCTTGAAGGAAACTGGCAAATTTAGGAACAAAACGTGAGCTTTCTTGACAAGCATGGCAGGCTTGGAAGTGGAAAGATCTTATAAACACAACACCAGAGGCTTCATAGTTCAATACAGGCAGCCTGGGGAACCTTGGTTCTGGTTAGACACATCTTCAAAGTGAAGCACTTTGCAGCCGCCTTAACCTTTATTTTTGCTTTGCACAAAAAATCTTCCCCAGATTTGACAGCACTTCAAGCACTAGTGATGTGAATTTGAGCACAGATTCTGTTTTCACTCATGTTTGCAGTCACCTACATCATGGTGAGGACATGATCTGCATTTCTAAAAGACCCGTTGTCCTTCATCGGTTTCCCTCAGTCCTTCTGGGTCCTCACGAGGACAGGCAAGTGTAGCATGGTGACCGTATTTCATATGATGAATGGAGAAAGAATCACACCCTACTGCAGTACAAATGGTTATGGGGCATGTTCCCTAAAGTCCCTGCAGCAAACGAGGGGGAACACAGTACCACTGCAGATACCATAATTCAGATTTGGCATAGTAATGCGTTCAGAGGTGGCCTTGGCTAACTTGAGTGCTCAGAACCAGATGCCATAGCTCTGTAAAGCAATGTTAACCTACCTGGAGGGAAAAAATAAATTAAAAAGTAAAGCAAGGAAAAATTCTCTCCAGGAAAACAATGGACCTGGCAGGGTAAATTTCTCAAATTAATGACCTTACTTAGATGTTCATAAATTGTCTTGTGCCTACTAAAAGAATAAAAGCTATATAATGGCTAAATAGGCATAAATACAGTGTCTCTTTGACCTTCATGTTTACCCTGCTCCTGTAACATGCCTACTTTCCTGGGGTTTATTATTATGCGCAGACAAAGGAAGAAGACAAGAAAGATGTTCCAAACTGTTTAGCCTGGCAACATCACCTATAAACAGGTTTGAACATCTGATGGAGAGCCCCAATGCAATCTTTGTATTTTAAAGAAAGGTAATACTGCTGTGGTTATTTGACAAATGGATCTGGATCGTGTTTCAATTGTCAGAAGCCAAAGAATATCCATCTCCTTTGCTTCAGCGCTAATAGCGCATGGAAAGCAAAACATGTTTAACTTGCAGCAATCCCTTCAGCATCTGTGCTTTCTGTGATAAAGAAAGGTTTGCTGAGTGATGGGGGCAGGAAGAAAACAAACCCACTACAGAGTATGGAGAAGGGGTACTGGCTTCCAAGCCTGGTTTTTTGAACACCGATTGATTGCTTTTGCAACATTGCCCCTGGAACTTTTCCATGAGTCTAGCATAGAAAGGGGGGTAATTTCCTTTGTCTTTTACTTCCTTTTCCCTTTCCTCTCTTCTCATTCCTTCCTCTCTTTCTTTCCTTACCCTTCCTTTCTCCTAGGAACTGGTAAAAAAAAAAAAGACAATATGTGGAAAAACATCATCTTTATTATTATCCTTCAGCTGGAATCGGGAAATTTCATAATGGTTTTTTTTTTTAGGAGCGAGACAGACAGCAGTGCAACTGTGTGGCACTCACTGGGGCTACTCTGCTTTCAGACCAGCTGATCCACACAGAGCCAGAGCAGAGATACACCTCTGTGAGAATCAGCTCTATGCAGACCCATGCAGGGCCAAAGGCCACTGCGGTTCTTGGCCGCCCCTGGGCCCACCTGGCAGCCCCCTGGGTCAGTAGGAGCGCGGCTCCAGAGGTCCATCGCTCATCCAGACCAAGGGCAAGGGTGCGATGAGCAGGAGCTGGCAGGTGGCCCTGCAGCAGGGCTGGAGGGCTTGCTCAGAGTGCCGGATTTCACCCATCGGTCCTTCTGACACAAACGGATGTCCCAGTAAAGCTGAGGAAACATGATGTTTGTTAGGACTGCAAATGAGAGGCTGGCCAGGTGGTGGGGACCTCGTCCGGGCACCCCAGCTGGCTGGCCGTTGTGGGTGAGCTCCCTGGGGGGCACCAGATGGAGTTCGGCACTGCCCACAGCACGTGCTGGGGTTCAGGGTGGCTCCCCTCGTGCTTTAGGACATCAGATCTCTGGAGAGCTGCCACGGGGGGAGGTGGACTGAAGGCCAATGGACGCCACCAGATGTGGCTCTACAGTTCCCCTGTGACTCCCATAGTGCCCCATGACCACGGCCCCTCCGCGGCCCTCCCGTGGGGGAAGAGGCTGGTGGTCTCCCGTGCCTGGCGACGCAGGGGGAGGTACCCCGAAAGCCGACCTTCAGGCGGACGGGAAAACCCCGCGGGCCCTCGCAGAGCACCTGCGGGGAAAGGAAGTGCTGCCGCGGGAGCCACCCGCCGCCCCCCGTCAACACGGAGTACAGCGGGCGAGCGGACGGGCGACGGGGCGCCCGTTAGCTCCCAGGGGGCGCCCCACAGCGTCGCGCCGTCCGCCGGTGCCGGTGGCGGGGTGGGGCCCGGCCGGGCGGCGGCCAATGGTTTGGCGGGGGCGGTGCAGGAACACCCGGGAGGTGACAGCGAGGCCCCGCCCTTCCCGTGGCGAGCGGGCGCCCGCGGCGAACATGGCAGAGGAGCGGCGCTGAGCTCCGCGCCACTGCCATTCCCCCTCCCAGCTCCCCTCCCCCCACCAACACTTGTTGGCCGCCTCCGCCGGGGCAGGGCGGTTATTCCTCCCCGCCCCGCGTCCGTTAAGGGAGGGCAGCCCTGGCGCCTCCGCGGAGGCGTGTGTGATGGTACGGGCATGGCGGGGCAGCCGGCGGCCGAGGCGCTGCTGAGGTGGGGGGCGGCTGGTCCCGGCCCCGGCGGCGGCAGCAGCAGCAGCAGCAGCAGCGAGGGCTGCTTCTCTCTCCCGCTCTCCCGGCGGCCGCCTCCCTCCGCCCCGGCCGTCGCTGAGGGAAGGGGGAGCGCCTCGGTGTGCCGTGCCGTGCCGCCCGCCTCGCCTCGCCCCTCGCCGCCGCCGCCATGCTGCCCGGGGTGGGGGTGTTCGGCACCGGCCTGACGGCGCGGGTGATCGTGCCGCTGCTGAAGGCGGAGGGCTTCGCCGTGAAGGCGCTGTGGGGTCGCACGCCCGAGGAGGCGGAGGAGCTGGCCAAGGAGATGAGCGTCCCCTTCTACACCAGCCGCATCGACGAGGTGCTGCTGCACCAGGACGTCGACTTGGTCTGCGTCAACTTGCCGCCGCCGCTCACCCGGCAGGTCGCCGTCAAGACCCTGGGTGAGTGGGGGCGGCTTGGGGTGGGGGGGCGGCGGCGTCGACTCCGCTCCGGGCTCGGGCTTCGCGCTCGCTTCGGCTTGAACGAAATGAAACCCCACCTCGGTGCGGAGTTTTCCCTCGGCTTTGCTTTTTCCCTCCCCCTTCCCGCACCTTCCACGTTCATTTGGGTAGGGGCTTGGCCGAGCCGCGGATGCCCGGCTCCCCGCTGTAGCAGGCCGAGGGGCGGTGGGGGATGGCGCGGCGGCTTGGTGTGACATCCCGCATCCCCCGGTGCCCGGCAGGTCCCGCCGGTGCGGTCCCTGGCAGTGGACGGCCGCCCCTCTGGGATGTCTGGGCAAGCCTAGGCAGGGCTGGGCCTCGCACCCGGCCCACGAAGCGGGTGGGTGTGTGTGTGAGGAGGGAGCAGGTGTCACCCGTGTCGCGATAGAAAGGAGAAAGTCCGGGTGAAAAGGAGAAAATAATCATCCTGCTTGCGTTCGGTCTCCGTACGCGCCTGGCAGGGAAGAGGGGAGCCTGACATCTCTCCCGCCTTGTGGGGGTCCCGGGCTGCTCTGGGGTCGAGGGGGTGTTGGCTCTGTCCCCGGCCCCCAGCTGCAAACCAGAGGCGGCGGCAGGAAACAGACAGCAGAGGAAACGTTTTTACACCCGAGGCGTAATTAAGCTCCGCGTACAAAGGGAAGGAGGGACTGAGAAAGTAGGCATGCACTGTTGTCAGCTCCTGCGGTTTCAAGCGTGCAAAACCGGGCCGCATCTCGCTGCCTCCTGCCTGAGCAGAAGCCTGGGCTCTGCTCTTCCAGCTTTATGATCTCTGCTCCGTAAACGCTTCTGTTCTGATGGATTATTATTATTATAATAATTTTTTTAGTGGGAGTACTCTCTGGTGTAAGAAAACCTTAATTCTGCCCTACCAGTCTAGGTGGGAAGAGGTAAAAGTCACAGGGGAAAATGCTGTGAGTCATCGTCGTTGCAGAGCGCGTACAGGTTAACAAGTCGGGGTGGCTGCTCGGGCTCCGGGGCCGCAGCTATGTAGGCTGATGGCTATCGCTTGCAGCCTCATAAATGTGTGTGGCGTGTCGTGGCGTTCCTTGCTTCTGGTGTACTCGTTAGAATTGGTTACCATTCAAACGCTGCTATACCGCAGCCAGCGAGTGTTTTCAACCATTAAAATTAAGTAATTAAGGGAATTAAGGCAGTACATAAAAAAGAAAAACCCTTAAGTACAGTGTCGGCATTTCTCTGGGAGTCTTGATTGGTGCTGCTTTCTGTACTTGGAAGTGCCTGTCTTGGAGCCAGAGCATTTGCTTGTCTTCTATAATATGCTTTTGACTTTTTTCCTCAAGATACAACACTTGCACCAGAGGCCAGACCTGCTTGCCATAATGATGTGTGAGTGGATTTGTAATGTAGAAATACGTATTCCACAAAACACAACAGCATCAAGGTAACAAGGTTTCACGTTTGACCCGCATTAATTTGGTGGCAATTGTGTCAGTTTTCCTGTGACACTCTTTCCTGCAGGTGTTGCTTGTGGAAGTGCCCCAGCTCTCCCGCGCTCTTAGAGGTAGTGTCCCATGAGGTTTCAGGCAGACCCAACGTATTGTGTACAAGAATAACATTTCTGAAATAATAACAAAACACAACCGGTGTGATTTATTTTTTTTTCCCCTCTGGAGGGTTTAAAATTATATTATGTTTTGCCCCTCTACAAATATTTGTAGCTTAATAATAATAATAACAACAATAAACCTGTTCTGAGCATGTGCTGAATTTTATGAATGATGCTGGCAGTCGGCATGGCTGAGATGATACTGATAACTTGCTGATGCAATCTGCTAGCAACGGACTGGAAGGGAAAAAAAGGTGTTTTTTCCCTATTCATTGGTATTGCACCGTTCTCAGTTAGTTCCCTTTCACCTTTAGTTACTTTGGTTTTCTCCCATTCCATAGTGCTAGTTATGTGCAGGTTACACTGCTAGTAAGGTGTGTGTGAAAATGCATAGAGTGATCATTAGGTAGGCATTAAACATGTTATAAGGTGATAATGTGTAACACATGATGATTTTGAGTGTATTGCTTAAAGAATTATTACATAGAGAAATATCTCTTAGGCTATAAATAACTCCTCCTCTAGTTATTTCAGAGTTGTGTTGGTTTTTTTTTTTTAATCCAGGTATTGGATTTGTAACAATTAAAGTTTTTGCGTGTTCATGCAGGTACAAATAGGGGGCTAGAGTGGTCGGTTCCCAGACTGCAGAGAGGAATACCTCCTTGCTGGTATTCCTTTCTCCTGGTCCTGCTTGTGCTTTGTGGGATCTGCTGTGCCAAGGGAAGATTATTTTGCTTTAATCACTGGATTTTCTGTTTTGAGGGTAGGAGTGCAATCACATTCGTCAAGTAGGGGTTTCAAAAATCCTGTTAAGCAGGGGCAATGTCATATAGACTGAGGAAAGCAGAAGCTGGAAAAACATTCCTTACAATGGTAAGGAAAGGATGTGGGGTTTATTTCTCTTTTCTTTTTTCAGATCTTTTCATTCAGATTTTTTTTCCTCTTGAGATTTCACACAAACATTGTGACGATTAGTGATAGGACAGAGGCAGGGATACCAGAGATTTTACCTATGGATGGAGGCTTCAGGAGGACTAAACACTGTGCCTTGCTTTGCAGTGGCAAAGGTTGAGAAAGATCATAGAATCACAGAATGTGTTAGGTTGAAAGGGACCTTTAAAGGCCATCTAGTCCAATCCCCCTGCAGTAAGCAGGGACATCTTCGCTAGATCAGGTCGCTCAGATTCCCCATCAAGCCTGATGTTGAATGCCTTCAGGGATGGGGCCTTCACCACCTCTCTGGGCAACCCATTCCAGTGATCTACTACCTTAACATTGAAGAAATTTTTCCTAATATCCAACCTAAATGTCCCCTTTTCTAGTTTAAACCCAGACTATTTGTTAACGCACCCAGGTCTGACGTCTGTATAAGAGGAGGCGTATCTGGCCTGGGAAGAGACAGTGACCTACATCTGGGCTGTACCTGTGTTTTATTTTAAACTGGCTTGCTGCCCAAAGCTGTGTTTTTGAGGAGGTTTCATTATTAAAAAGTAAAAGCCCCAGGGAAGTGAAGCATTTGGCCGTGTCTCCATCACCCATCTAGAGCTGTGTTTGCAGCACACTTCACTCTGTTCTGGCCTGTTTCTGATGCGGACTCCAGGGGTGAAGGTGGGGTGAAACAGGTGTGACTGCAGCTCTGAGTAGCTCACACCACGCAGTGGGTAGCTTTGTTCTCGCTGGTATGGTGGATGTGCAAATGTATTGCTGCTTTAAAGATAGTTTTGGCATGGTGGCCCATCCACTGCTGTTTAAACATAAATGTGTGAATAGATGCCCCAGCTGAGGAAGTCCCCAGCTTGTGGCTTCCTGGAAGCTGCAGGGGTTGGGGAGGTAGAATGGGAGAAACATGGCTTTAAACTTGCCCTGTTAACGTTCCCTGTAAGCCTCTGCAGCTCATCTCTGTTAGAAACAGGATTCTGAGCTGGGTCTGACTTGGTACAGCAGTTTTCTTAGGAGCTGGACCAGTGTTGGGCAAATCTGGAACAGCCCACGGGGCTGGTTTGGATGGTGACCGAAAGCACAAATAAAACCCGTGGTGTTTTATGTGAAACACGCTGACGGCCTCTGTTGCTTCTGCATGAAAGGAATTATATTCCCGGTTTGCTTCGACAAAACAGGGCTGATCGACCCTTTCTCTTTCCTGCCTCCAGTCCATTCTGCTGGCTTAGGAGCTCTTTTGTTTATTGCTGTTTTACTACTTCCCTGTAGTTGTAGCTTCTGAATGCTTGCATGATGCAAAGCTGATGTCCTGACTGATTTGCTGCTTGGTGGATGGGAAGGATCCTTGGTTCAATGTTTGGGTAAACATAGAAAACAGATGTAGTGTTGAATAAGGGTGTGTTCGCTTCTTGCTGAACTGAAAAATTTGGCACGTTTGTTAAAGTGGTCTGTTTTTCCCCTGCTTGTGTGCATCGGCAGTAGGGTTGTATCTCAAGCCTGATCAGGCGTGGGAGATGTGTTTGGATACCAGGAGAAAATATGTCACCAGAGTGCCTATTTATGCTCAGTGTCACAGGAGTTGCTGGTACAGACAATGTATGACCCTCCACCTAGTTCAAAACCGTCAATGTGTGACTTCTTACAGTGCAATCCCTCCCCCTTCTTCAATTAAACATGACATTCTTCAGATCCTGACTGAAACGATTGCCCTGTGTGACTAAATAGCTGCCAAATCAGGTGAAGTGATTTACTGCACATGGTGCTGAGAACTCCCTGGTGGCATTTCATCTCGAAGTTGAAGGGGAAGGCATGAATGTTTCGATGTGCCTCGTCCTCTCGGTGCCTGAGTCAAGTCAACTTGGCTAAAGAGACCTTATTCCTCAGGTTCACGTAAGTGCTTCTGGGAAGAATTGTGTGCTGGATGTTTTCAAAGTGTATCTCGAGGTGTTACCCTTAATTCAATTTACAGTGGTCTTGCTTAGTCTTTCATCTTAAGGACAGGAACGCTGAGCTGTGTGCTGAATACTCACTGCATGTGTTCACAGCCATGTCTACACAGTATTACTGTTTAAAGGGTTCTAATTTGTAGTAAGCACGTGGCAGGAGTCCATTCTACCTGGGGGCTATACAGAATATGACTTTCCCAGTCCTCCAGAAGTTGTTCCTCTTAAGAAGCACTCGGATTTGTTTGCTGACCAGTGCTTCTTCTATACTTGATTGTGGTCATGAGGCAGCATCTTTATTTAGAGAGGAACATAAATAGTACTGGTTGGATCCTTACCTTCCTACCACTTCCCGAGAAGCACTGGCCTCACACAGGCATGCAGTACAGGCATTCTCTCTGGAGTATGTTTGTAAGTACTCCTTGTTAAAGCACTGGCAGTGTTATTGCTGGATCTACCCCCAAAATGGGAGGAACATCAGCTGCAGTGAAGTAATTCACAGATCTGATGCAATCCATAATTAATTTGTACATTCCTTTGCACCTATGCAGATCAGGCAGAGGTCACAGGGTTGTAGCAGTGGATAGAGCTTGGTCCAGAGTTCGTGAAGTGGTTAGAAACCTTTGGGATAAGATGCTCTATTAAGGGAAAACATTATCATTGTTATTTATTATTAATTGCAACGTAATATCTGTCGTGCAATACTGAGTTTAAATTTGACCTAACAGTGGTGACTTTCAGCAGAACACGCTCTTGCACTTGAAAGGCAGATGACTTTGCAGCTTATTAAATGTGAATTATGGTCATCTTATTGCAAAAGAAAAAGTCAGATGAAGTGCTGTCTGTCTTTAATCAGCAGAGTTTGCAAAGGCTATGATGCCTTTTTGTCACATACTAGAAAGTCAGTCCAAAGAGCCTGCTGGCAGTTGGCTGCAAGACCGTCTTCCTACTTGAGCGATGATGTTATACCACAGGAAATGGCACCTAGCTCTTCTGTTGACCTTTTTCTCTCAGTACTGCAGACTTCTAATTCCAGTGTTAATCCTATAAAATGCCTACAGAGATACTCTGGGATTGAGCCTCTGAGGTAATGTAAAGGGCACAGCTGAGGTACTGTCTATAAAAAACACGTAAAAATGAAGACACCCCCATGTCCCTCTTGTTTCATTTCTGGCCTTCAAATCAAAGGTGTGTATTAATTTTTCCTAATGAACCTTTTCTGCCTGAAAGTAACCACCAGGTGTCGTGGTGGTAAGGATGGTTGGGAGCCCAGTATGGGCCAGACTTTGGATACTGGGGTACTGAGCTCATGCTGTGATGACTCACCCAAATTTGCCTAGACCAAGGAACAGCTGTGTGGGCTTGAACTGGTTGATTAAATTGTGTCAGGCATGAAGGCCACCGCTGTGAATCTGTATCCAGTTGGGTCAGTTTTTGTTGCTGCAGTTCCCTCTGTACCCTTTAAAATGGAGTGCGTGGCCTCAGACATCCCAAAAAGCTGCAAAGACAAGCTGCTGTGTTGGTATCTCTGGAACAGCGTGGCCAGCTGAATCAGGATGGGTTGGACCTCTTGGACTGCTGCATGTCTAGTCTTGTGCCCACTCAGCCAGAGGCTGCAGAGAAGTGAAAAGCAGCATCTCTCAAGTTTGGAAGCTAACTGTCCTCTGTCAGAGGTTACAGTGTTCTACAGGTGAGTTGGCTGAAACAAATGTGTGCCCAAACCCTCAGCTGCCCTACTTCTCCCTGTGACTTCAATGGTAAAACGTGATGCTGGAGCAGTGATGCCTGCCTTCTGGAGCTGCTGGAGTCTTGCTCCTTTGGCTCAGGAGCATCAAAGGAAGTGAGGGTGGCCACTATTTGATCTGCCTAGGCAGAGTCCATAGTCAGGGTGGGTGGTACTTTAAGAATTCTGACTTTCCTCTCTGAGAACATCCTGATAAAAGGTGCATTTATAATGTTAGAACTGTGCCTAGGCTAAATATTGTAATTATTTAACTTCTGGAATAAATTACTGTGTCCCTATAACATGGGAAATGGCAGAAAACAGGCATTTATTATTATAACTATTCTCTTGCGTAGCTTTGTACCTTTGTTCTTATAAGCAGTGGCCACTGACAGCTGTTGTGGTACTGAGTTGCCTGTTCCCTTTTCAACAGACCTCTGCTCTGTAACTTTCTGTCTTGTTGCTCATTTTTGGGGACTTGTGTTGCCAAGTACTCAGTGGTTATACGTAAAGAAGACTTGTATCCTACTTCTGTTGTTCCAGGTTTTGGAAGAATCTTAAATATTAGTGGAATTAAGGAAGATTGTGTAGATAAATGCAGAGAAAATAAAGTATGTTGGGCAAATAAAATCAGCAGGAGACTTTCAAGCTTTTCACTGTTGCCTGTTTTCTTTTTTTGTTTTCTTTCTTAAAGCCCTCTCATGCCCAAGATTCACACTGCATGACAGAGGGATTTTCTGTATGACTTCAGACACAGATAGTCTAGCACAGCCCCTGATGGAGCAGATTAAAATCCCTGGAAGTGCCAAATTACTGTACGTTGGTCTGCCTGCTTTTCTTTAAGAGCTAGGCAGGTTGTGTTATAACATATTACAACCTGCTGTCCTTTCCTTTGTATGTGCAGTGGCTCTTGCTCATTTAGCACCAGTGATGGCAAAGCATTGAGGATGAAAACAGAGTTAAATGTCTGGAACAGCCAAGACTGGTGTTTTTCACAGGCCACTGCCATGCAACAACACCCTTGGCTGTTGATATCAGTTTGCCACAGTGTTATCCGGAGTTGCTACGAATTGTTCTGGTTTCCTCAAACCACCAAAGCAGAAGTGTTTGGCCTACTGCTCTTTGTTTGTTACTTACATGACAAACTCTTAGCTCATGGGAGCGTGCTGTCGGAGTCGGGGACTTAATTTACAGGGTCAGCTTGCACGCAGGTAACAAAACTACAGTCCTTACAAAAAAATGATTTCAGGTCTTAAGTCTTGATTTAAACAAATTGATTTAAATGGCTGTGTAATTAAACTGGAGCAATCCCTTGTGTAGGTTTCCTAAATTCATTTAAGGCCTGGTCTGCACGTAGATTTTTTTTTTCCCTGTACCCGTATAATTATGACTGCAAGGGGTATGATTTCTTTAATGTAATAATTGCTGCATGGCCATGAGAAGTCCAGCTGGCATGATTCCTGGTGTGAGTGCTGCTCTGCTGGCATGAGGGTATCTGTTTTTGGTGCAGGTTGTTCCCACTCTTGTGCAGGCATAAATTGTCTGTTGCATATACATTTAGAGCCTTCAGCTGGTATAAATGTGTCAGTTACCAGTGTGGTCCAGCTCTATATTGGTGGAGCTGTACTCTATACAGGTGTTTGATGTATTAACTTAGGTGGCTTATTGCTGTGGACACTGAGAAATCCAATTCAGCTTTTGGGTCACTGTCAATTTAGAGAGCTTTGAGCAAAGGTCTCCAAAGGGTATGAAGAGTTTTTCTATTTGTGTTTTAGCTGGCTATGCTAAATCTGTGGTGGTGAAGAGCAGAGGAGGCTGGAGCTTGCTGCACTGCTGAACCACCAGTGTCAGGCAAGAGGCTTGTAAGTGTAATTATTCTTAAGGTATCTGCTGATACCTCTTGTAGCTGCGCTTTCAGATGGTGGAGCTGCTATCCAAGGTAATGTAAACATCAGATCTCTTATTACACAGGTCTGCAATCTGACCTGCC
Source organism: Hypotaenidia okinawae (assembly GCA_027925045.1). Lineage (NCBI taxonomy): Eukaryota > Metazoa > Chordata > Aves > Gruiformes > Rallidae > Hypotaenidia > Hypotaenidia okinawae. Next base: position 69,158,775 of record BSDF01000002.1, read on the forward strand.
AGGGTAACAGGAAATTTAGGGGGTTGCAGAGGAGCAAGTCCAGAGGAGGGCCACAAAAATGATCAGAGGGCTGGAGCACCTCTCCTGTGAACACAGGCTGAGAGAGTTGGGCTTGTTCAGTCTGGAGAAGAGAAGGCTCTGGGGTGATCTAATTGAGGCATACCAATACTTAAAGGGGTCATACAGGAAAGTGGGAGAGGGACTGTTCACCAGGGAATATAGTGAAGGCACAAGAGGGAACGGCTTCAAACTGAAGAAGGAGGGTAGGTTTAGGCCAGGTATTAGGAAGAAATTCTTTACTGTGAAGGTGGTGAGGCCCTGGCACAGCCTGCCCAGAGAAGTTGTAGAAGCATTTAAGGCCAGGTTGTATGAGGCTTTGGACAACCTGGTCTAGTGAGGGTGTCCCTGCCCATGGCAGGGTGTTGGAACTGGATGATCTTTGAGGTCCCTTCCAACCCAGAGCATTCTCTGATTCTGTGAGATTTACCTCCTCTTTTCCTTTGGAAAAAGATGATGGCATCCTCTGTTTTAACACAGCCAGGGTTATTTATCAGTCCTAACTCCTGAGTGTGAGCATGGGGAAAAGCACAGAAAATGAGAATACAGTATAAGGAACTTGGTAGTAATATAAGGATAAACATAATGATTTAACACAGGGAATAAAATCGCTTCATTGCTTGCTACTGTGCTGGAGTTTAACCTCAGGGTGGAAGCTGGTGCCTTCAATTCCATCTCAGCAGCAGTCACAGCTTTAGTGAAGCAGATGGGGATGAAAAAAAGGTAGCCACTTTGTTTTGCATTCCGATGTTTCCATGGCTTTTATCAGCAATAAAGACCCTTGTTTTGGCACTTCCTTGCAGTGAATGTTTGGCAGTCTTCAGTTCTTCCATCTGGCCATTTTTTGCCAGGAAATGCCCAGAAGGGAGGTCATGGTTGAATTAAATACTGTCTCTAGGGTACCGGGCTTCACATGGCTAATGAGAAGCCTTAATATAGAGAGCTTTTCAAAATCCAAATAGAGTCAAGCAAGGAGAGAGAACTATAAACTAGTAGCTATCCTTTCTGGACGGGAGTGACATTACTTAAAAATGTGAAAGCAAAGGCTAGACTGAGCACTCAGAGTTCTTTCTCTTGGTGTCTGTACGTAAGCATTATGTGTAGTTCTATATGTGTGCACATCCGTATAAAAATTCAAAAAATCCTCATGCATTAAGGTGAAAAATATATAAATTAAAAATTCCTGGAAGTCCCTCCCCTTCCTTCACTTCCTCAGCCCATAAAAGACAATGTGACTGTTGCTGTTTTGTGTGGGGATAGGAAAGTGGGGAGAGAATAGCTCTGAGAACATCTGGAACGGGTGCAGCCAAGCTTGCATGCATTGAAATATGTTCCAGAAACGTGCCTGAAAGATGCCTATAAAAGCTGGGATTCTGATCCTGCTTGCTTCACTGTAAATTCAAGTGAAGCTCTGCTGGGTCAAAGGAGACAGTTGAAATTCATGGTGATGTTACTTGAGAACATATTGTATCCCAAAAGAAAAACTCCCCCGACTGCAGGGAGAGGAGCCTGGTGGCCTCGCAGGTCTGTGTCCTCTCAGTAAAGGCATCTCTGTCAATTTAGGAGATGATTAGTGGGTCTTGGGACACAGTTCTGCAAACCTTTGTGTACTGCAGTAGTCTCCTTGAAGATGAACCTGCTAATTCCTTACAGGGAATGTTTACCAGGTGCAATAATTCATCTAAGTAGGAACTGGCTTTTAAACTGCATTTGTACCAGTTCATCAAATACATCCTAAGATACAGCTTCATCTGTGCAGCTCCACAGCTCAATACAGTTGTGGTTCTACAATGTGTTATAGCAGTGTGTCTGCAAGAATAAAAGGTGGAAAGTATTTGGAAGAAAGGTGCTTAGAAATGTTAGCTGTAGCCTGTGAAAGTCTGTCACTAAACGCGAGTGACAGAGCTTGCAGAACTCTCCTGTGACTTGCTGCTTGCTCTGAAGGAACTTGGCCATTTAGTGTTGTGAAAGATGCTTGGTGGCTAAACAGTGTGAGATGCTCTGATAAAGACTTGTTTCTCAGGCAGAGGGCTAAGCAGCACTCCCTGAGACTAGTTTGTGGATACTGTGTTATCTGAACACATGAAAAGATGTCCCGAATTTTGTATCCTTGGTTAACAGGCAGGACTTGTTGTTCGTGTTGTTGAAGAATTCTACTTAAAAATCAGCATCATGAGATGCTCAGCTTGCAAAGGTGAGACCTTTGCTGAGCTACCCAAAGTACATTTGAGCATGGTCTGTGACTGTTGGTATAGCTTGAGTGTGCCATGGACCTGAAATGTAATTCTGGCTATAATTTTTACTGGGTTGCACCATCTAACCATTATGAAAAAATACGTGGATGCATTGTATGCCTAAAATGAGGACAGTCTGTGTTCACAAGCCGTCTCACACCATCTCATAAATGTTGATCTGCTTGCTTGTGGGATTGGGTGCTAGCTAGCAGACTTACTTATTTATGCCTTTGATTATAGTGCTGTCTCGCAGCACTTCATATCAATTTAATTGTGTTGGTACTGTGGTTGTCATTGTTTGACATTACAGATTGATTCACGTAGGTGAGGGTGATCCTTCACAAGGCCTGATGTGCACAGATGTTTCAGCAGCTGCTGAGACCCCACCTGCTGCCATCTGTGTGCAAGCAGACCTGACCCCTTACGTGCTAGGTGGAGACAAAATTGTTGGTGTTATCCCCTTGGTTTGTGTTCAACAAGACTCTTGTCTGCTCTAAGCAAGAGTGAGTGGCCGGGTGAGAATGAGCCTGAGGATTTCTGTCCTGAGCCTTTGTTCTCTGTGATGTAGATTGTGTGGTTTTAATTAGATTAGATTTACCTGCCTTCCTGAAGCCGGTTTCACTTTTCATTGTTCCCGGAACTACAGTTTGGGGATGGGGGAGGACAGGGAAATGGAAGCATCCTAAGATTTGTGTGGGGAAACTGGTGACAGGGACAGAAGCCGGGTCCTCTAGTGCCTGCTCCACTTTTGTACTGCTGGACCTGCTGTGGCTGAGTGCTGTTGAGTGGATGCTGATGATGACAAATGCCTCTGAGCTGTGGGAAGTGACCAATCTTTGTCATTCCAGGTGGGGTTTTTCCCTGGATGGTTGTACAGGTCTAAAACCAGGGTGGGAAAGAGAGGAGTGGGGACACTGCAGGGAAACCGTATTCTCAGTTGAAAATAACCTCTACAGTGTTGTTGGTGTCCCTTTTTGATGGGTACAGGGCAGCTTGTGAGGGAACTGCAAGGGAACTCCCTTCTCCGGGGAAGATTTGTGGCTGGGATTGAGTGATCCATGGCTGTGTTGAGTTTGAGGATTGCATCTGGCACTGAATATTTTGTGGGTTATTAATGCCAGTAATAGTTTTTCCAGTGCTGGAGCTTTATTTAACAGATGCTACCAAAAAAAAAAATCTTAAGCCAGCTTGCCACGAGCAGTGATGGCTCAGCAGCTGGGAGACTCGTCTATTTATTTTTAATGAAGTAGGAAGTTTCTCTTTAGTATATGCTGTGTCCCTCTGCACACAGGGAAACCCCTTTCTGGGCTGCTGGGAGGAGCTGCCTTTTTGGGGGACAGACAATAGCATACAGACTGTAACATTGGTTGCAAATACAACCTTGAACATTGGCTTAAGCTGATGTGAGCAAGTTCAGATTTGCAGCTGATGTTGGGAGGTGCTCCAATGTACAAAGATACTTAATTTTCAAGTCTGGGCAATTTTTTCAGCCCTGTAGCATGCTTTCTTAGGGCCTCCTGTGTCAGGCAGAAACATCTAAGAGTGCTGGATGAAAGCAAGTAGAGTGTTGGTAGCTGCTGAAGCAGCTTGGTGCAATTGTGCTTACAGGGAATTAGCTGAAACTGCACTTGTACATGACTATATGTAATGTCTTTCCCGTTCTGGCTCCATCTGCATATTAGGGTGTTCCATCAAGTCTGTAAGTGGGATATTTGAAAACATTTCTTTCACTTGGTGCTCAAAAGAAAATTGTGGGGTCATGCTCTAATTGCTGAATTGGATTTTGGCAAATCATCACTGCTCTCCTGGAGAGTCTTACATGTAATGCAACAAGTATGTTATTAACTGGCCTTGTGAGCTTTTCGGTGTAATGAACAAGGAATGGATTTTGAGGCTTTCGCTCACTTTGGGGAGGACTTAATCTTGCATTTCCTATCACTGGCAAGGACGCATTGAAGAATTAACAGCAGAGACATCTCCTGTGCTGTTATGCTAATTTAATAGCATAGAAGTATAAAACTATTGGGTTTTTTTTTTTACTTCTGAAGAATATATATTTTACCAAGGCACTGACAAGACATGGCTTTGGCACTTTGAGAGATCTGTGTGTTTTCAGAGTCCTCCAAGCAAATAGTACCCATGCTGATAGAGCTTCCTGGTTGCAAGTGTCAGGTGCTTGCACTGTGGCTCAGGACCAGGGTGAGGATGATGGATTATTTCTAGGGTTTTATAACTGTCTGTCTGGTCTAAGTATGCTAGCCTAAATTCTGTGTGGATTCTGTGGTATTAACAGCTAGGAACTCTGAGTGTATGAACCAAGCAGATCATACAGGTTATACTCTTGTGATTGTAATGAGCCCAACTCTGTAGCCATTCTTCATCTGTGTATCAATGTCTAGAATAACCTTCAGATGGGCTGGTGCTGCAGCAATAGGCTTGTGGAAGTTGCTACGCATCCTGATGCAGGAAAACCTGAAAGTATCATATTCAAGTCCTGCTGAGTGTTGTTCACAGACTACGTATCTTTAGCAGTAAGATTACCTGGATAGGTCTTTTTCTCTTTGTCCTTTTATTCACAGTCTTGCCTGGCACTGCAAAGCCTGTTAGGGCCTGAAACTAATATTAGGGGAAATTAAAAGTGTGGGTGAGTGTGCTACCAATTTGCTTGCAGCACACAGTGGGTGTAGTTTCTTGGGGGGAAGTGTGTGTGTGAGAAGCCACAGGGGAAGGAGTCGGAAAATGAGCTTCAGGCTAAGATAGACTAAGACTCTGTGGCTCTAGTTTGAGGAGGGTTTACCAGGAGCATCTGTTCTGGTCCCATGAAGCTCTGCTGGCCCAGTCACTAAACCTGTAATTACAAGGCTGATAGATGGATTGATGTGAACAGTAGTTAGGATATTAATTAAAATACTGTGGATGATGTGGGGAACAGTATGCTTTACATCCTTTATTTAAAGGAACCTAAGAATAATTAATTCAAAATGCCACAAGTTGTCAATCTTGGGTCTTCCTGTTTCTTCTTTTAAACATTCAAACAACTGTAAATTGCTTTATGGGGTGCAAGATAGTGGCAATTTGGGGCCCTAAGTCAAAGCAAGGTTTTTATAGCCAAATGTAATTTTTGGTGAGATTAAACTACTTTAAACTGACCTGTTACTTTTCAGCCATGCAAGCTAGAACCTTCCCCTTCTCCCCCCCGCCCCCTCCCCGCCCCACGGTGTGGAGTGTCTGAAATTAAATTCTACTAGGAAATCTAGAAGTCAATCTTTGTGCTCACGATAGTGTCTCCTTGTGTGCTCATGCAACTCAAACATTTCCCCCCAATAATATGGATGCAGTTGGTCTTCATTCCTCTTTGGGATTAAGTTACACAGAGGTGGAGCAGATGGAGAACACTTTAGGCAGCTGGGGACAGGAGTCTGTGTACCTCTGGTTCCCAGTTTCACAGATCCTGTAGCGATTAACATGGCTGTGAAAATCTTTCTCCTGTGCTTTTTCACATCTCACAAGAAGCTTTATGGTGACAGAAAAAGCTCTCAATGCTGTTGAGAGCTGTAGGTGTTGGAGCTCATTGATTTGAAGCACATGAGTAGTGGTGAATGATCAGAGGCAGAGATAGGTTACTGGGCTCTTCCAGAAAGTGAGATGTCATTTGGATTAGGGGAGGAGGAAAAGGGAAGTGGATGTGTTGTAAAGTCTTGACCGTCCTCACCTCAGGTGAGTTGCATGCTGTTGTCCTTATGGGCTGCCTCAGTACAGCACCAGGTATTTAGCATTAAGTGTAGGAAGGAGGTGATCCCCCTGTGCAGGGTAGAACCTGGAGGCAGCTTGTCCCTCTCTCTGTTGGTGAAAAGCAGTAGCCCTGTAAGCTTTGTAGGCGGTTCGTTTCTTACCCATAGGTCCAGAGATGACTTTTACTTGGTGAGAAGCACCTGGGAAGACTCAAGCAGATTTGCTTGCAAGGTCAAGTGCTAAAAGATTCTCAGCCCTGAAGAATTCAGTCTCTGAAACTTTTGGTCCTTCACAAAACTGGCCACGACACTCTGATCAGTATTGGGAGTGTGTCAGGGCTCCTAGATGTGACCCTGACTGAACTTCTGTATGCCTAAAACCTGAAGACTTGAAAGCCCTTCGATTTATTACTGGCAGAAGGTCGTCTGCTTGAGGTTGTTTTCTGTCCAGCAGTTGTTTTGTCCAAAATTCCCATAGAAACTGGTGCCCTACTGAACGCAGCATTATGAGAAGTGGGAAACCAAACCCATTTGCTCACATTATCTCAGCACTTTCACAAGACTCAAAAAAAGTGGCCAGACCAAACTTTTTTCAGTTACTTTTTTTTTTTTTGGTGATCTAGGGTCTGCTTTATGGCAGATGCCTTATTGGCAGGTTTCATCTCGGAGCAGTTTTTATGCCTAAGCCCTAAATAGGTGTGAGTGGGATAAAGCAAGTGGAATTGGATGGAAATGTCCAGCGGGCCATAGCTGTGCTGTGACTGCCGTCCACATAGTAGCCAGCTTCAGGCAAATGGGAGAGTAACTGTATTGCTTTTATGTGTGGCTGATGTTTTACACGAGGTGGCTTGTGTTTAGCTCGTTACCTTCATTTGGAAGCAGTGCCACAAAAGGACAATCGTGAGGGGAGGAGTAGCGTGGGCTGTTGCATGGCTGAAGTCCTGGATTAAGGGTAGAAACCCCAATGTCTTCCCTCATCTCCCCTTTGTGGGAGGCAGGCGCTTGCTGCCAGCTCTTTGAGCATAACAGCGATGTGGCAAGTCCTGCCCAGCTCTGTAAGAAACCTCTTGTTGAAAAAGCCTAGTGTTCTTAGGTATTTCTCTTCTCTGAAAAACACCAGATAACATTTGCCTGGAAGAAGAGGATGTGTTTCAGTAAAACGATAAGCGGGGAGGGACTGCTCTCGGGGGGCCTGAGCATGAGGCGCCTCCCTCATTAGAAACAGCGAAAAACAGATGAATACAGAAAGTGGAAAAGCACCCGTGATCCTGACAAATTTGGCCTGAGGAAACCAGTTGAATAAAGACTGGCAGGCAAGCTGATGGGATGGGAGACAGCCAGAGCACGAGGGAGCCAATGTTTAATGCAGCAGGCTGTGCTGCTCTGACTGGGCTTGCAAAAAATGGAAGGGGAAAGAGGATGTAGTTGAGTGGTTGAGGCTGTGACTCTCAAAACACTCTGCCTGCTCTCCTCCTTGCCACCTATGGGCTATGTTTGTTGTTACCCTTCCACTGCCAGGCTGTGGGCTCCTTCCCTGGAAAGGACTAGGCAGCAGTTGCCCCAGATGTGCTGCGAGGGCTGTGGTGGTGGTGGGGTCCCTAGCAGTGAGCAGCAGCTGGGAGGAGAGGGCTGGGGATAGGACCTGGAGTAAGGTTTGTATCACCCTGGGAAAGGGTGAACCTGCAGGGATGTTGAGCGGGAGAGACATCATTGACTTCAGTGAGAGTTCCAACACTAAGGTGCTGTGAATTAATGAACCCTTCTTGGAAGTGAAAGTGCTAGCCGTGCACTTAAACAAAGAAGCGTGTTCCCTTTGCTGTCTTTTGTTTGCGCTAGCTTGAGCTTCCCAGAAGAAGGTGCTGTCAAGGCGCTCTCCCTGCAGAGGTGCACTTCATGGCTCAAGACTGAATGGCAAAACCCAGTAACCTGTCTGGCACTGACTCCTCACTGACTTACCAACCCATGTTCTGGATAGGCAGAAAATGCTTTGGGCACCAAACACAGCAGCTTACTGAGAACATACCTGTTCTGGTGAAGGATGGAAAGTTAGCCTTCCTTTAGAAGAAAAGGAAAGCGGAGAGAAGTTAAGCACAGTTTATTAAACAGAGGTGGTGAGTAGCTGTTTCAGCATCATTAAGCTATGAGATGTTTGATAAGAGCCTTGTTGAGTAACTTCAGGAGTTTTTGCCAAACACAGTAAGGTCTGTTTGAAGTGATCTCTGCTGTGCCTGTGTGTGGCATAGCCTCGTGTAATTTCAAGTATGAGCTTCCCAAGGTTGGTTGCTGAAACACTGTAGACAGGCAGTCAGTGTTTTCTAGCCTGAATTCAACCTGTCTGTAAAAGTTTGTTTAAAAATCTGGACTTGAGTTTTTTGGAGAGAGCCTCCAGGTCAAAACTTTTCTCCTGAGCTCTGGGAAGGGGCTGGTGCTGGTTAGAGCTCTGTCAGGGCTTGCTCTTGGTTGCTACACTCAGCAGTGTCTTGCTACCCTGTCATATGCCTTGAGTTGGGTAGCTTTGGCAAAACCTGTTAGTGATGAAGGCCTGTAAACATAGGTATGTGCTAACCTAACCTGCACTATAGATAGAGTCCAGAGGAGAGCTATGAAGATGATTAAGGGCCTGGAGCATCTCCCCGATGAGGAAAGGCTGAGTGAGCTGGGACGGTTCAGCCTAGAGAAAAGAAGACTAATGGGGGGACCTTATTAATGTTTATAAATATTTTAAGTATGGGATACATGGGGAAATGGCCAGCCCCTTTTCAGTGGTCTGTGGAGACAGGACAAGGGGCAATTGCTGCAAGTTGGAGCACAGAAAGTTCTGCACCAACATGCGGAAGAACTTTTACACAGTGAGGGTGACAGAGCCCTGGGACAGGCTGCCCAGGGGGGTTGTGGAGTCTCCTCCTCTGGAGATATTCAAGACCTGTCTGGATGCCTCCCTGTGCAATAGGAGCTAGGGAGCCTGCTTTGGCAGGGGGTTGGACTTGATGATCTCTGGAGGTCCCTTCCAACCCCTATGATTGTACGATGCTCCTAATATATATATCGAAATGAAATAAAGTGGCCCCCTTCTCTCCTACCCGAGCATCATCCAGGGTGGAATTAACCAGTGATCAGGAAGGGCATTAGACATGGCAATTGCATAGCATGTGGGAATGAGAGCATCTTTTTGGAGTGGGAGTGATTTGGCAGTGGTTCACCTGCACTGTATTTCAGTTGATCATCAAGCGTTATGGTTAGGTGGGCACAACCTTACTTGTCCTGTATGAGTGGATGTTAATGGCATCCTTGCTGTTACCTTTACTGTTGAGACATGGGCTGAACTTCCCGAATGCATGCAATATTTGCAGTCCCCAGAGTCTCCAGCCAGTGGCTTGTAGGCAGCAAACTGCATGTGGGCATCTCAAGAGTGATCTGTGGCTCTGCCAGGCCCAGGTAGAGAGGGAGAGCAAACTACGTGCTGCTGCTTTATCTGCTCAGCGTTACTGCTTCTGGGTCAGGCAAGGCTTAAGATTATTCCTTGGCTACACAAGCAGGGCTTCATGCCTGGGGTGCGGTGGGGGAGGAGAAGGGAGGAAGAAGGATGTTTAGGTCCTAATGAATCCCTCTTGAAGCTCTTGTTTATTGCCAGTCTCCAGAGTGGGAATGCATGACAGAAATACTCCGCTTTCTGTTTTCTTGGGGCAGTGTTTCTGCTCTGTGAACTAGAGAGTATGGCTTGCACAAAAAAATAGCAGCAGAAGTACTGCTGTGAGGATGTGAGTGATGCTTCATCTTAAGAGGGGTTAAAGGTACAGCACAGCAGTGTTACTCAACCAGAGGTCTCTGAGGTAATAGTCTGCAGATACAAACCATCATAGCGCAGGCAATCAATCTGCAAGGGGGGGTAGGAAGATGCAATACATTAGTATTTCATGATTAACCTCATGTTTATGTAGTTGCAAATGAGACAAATGGAGAACCAAGGTGCGAGAGAGAATTTTTATTGTTTTTTCCTCCAGAAAAGTTTGCTGGTCCTTCGATTAAAAATTGAGAACATTTTGCATGTAAGTTATAGCTAATTGCTGTCCATTTTTTACCTGGTTCAGAGCCTACACTTGAAAAAGAGAGCTAAGGGAGCTGTCACTGTGACTTGCTTGACTTGGCCCAATGAACAGCGTAGCCTTTTCCTAACATGGTTATTTCAAGAGCTAGCATGACTTTGTATACTTGAGCTATGTTTTTCTTCTCCTGGCTGCTTTTTATGCACGTTTTTCTCATGTGAAATATTTTGGATTAGATGAGATCTACAAGGAGGAGTTGACATTACATTTCAAGGCTTACTTCTGCTTTTGCATTGGTCTACTGACATCATATCCCCTGGGGTCAAACCTCTGGGCTGAGCACCAGTATTTAAAAAGATTTTTTTGCAGGGTGGAGGAATATTTTTGTAATTTCACCCCCAATGTGTTCACCCTTTCCCTCTTGTGCTGCTTGTTTGCTGTTTCAGATTCCACCTTTACGACATGGAAGAAAAGGCTGCTCTGGCTCTTATTGAGAAACTTGGGGCTTAACCATCTGCTTAGAAGGCATTGATGATACTGCATGCAGCTTGATCTCCTCCTGACTCATTTCTGAATTGCTGGTACATTCCTGTATGCTGTTAAGCCGCCTTTGAACCTCACTGTGTCACAGCAGTGTACATGAGGAGTAGATCTACTAAAGTCAGTCAAATAGTACCAACGTGAAACTGGAGTGACCAGGAAATCATGTCTTCTTTCTTCTGGATTATGTATGGCAGAGAGGAGTGAAAGCCTCAAGTGAGCCAAAGGAATTTTGAAAGCAGCTTTTTGATTTGCCTACCAAAGAGGCTGGCCATCTACATTGATGGTAATTTCAGAAACCACAGACTGATTTGAAGTGGGTCCCGGGAGCTGCATAAACAGAAGGTACATTATTCACAAGCTAGCTGAGCATTCCTCTCCTCCAGTGGACTGGGACAGGCAGAAATGTGCTTGCTTGCTTCACCTGGTTGATCCTCTGGGAAGGCACTATTCTTTGCAGAGTACAGTGGAGAACAGGGAAGGTCACTGACACGATTAGGCTTATTTACACTGTGAGTTAAGAATGGTTATGGGAAACCCATATGGATTCACTTATGACTTGTTAATGCTGTGTTTGTCAAGTGGTAGGCAATGGGCATCAAAAGTCAGAGGCACACAAAAGCTAGATTGCCTTAGGCACAAGTGTACCGGTGTGCAAGCCCCACGATGGGATCATCGTTGTGCCTCCCATGTCTTGCGGAAAACAAAAATAACAGTAATTTGCATTAGAAGCTGTAGATTGTGGCCTCTTTCAATGCACTTCTGAATCATAACATTGTAGAAAGCATACCTCACCCAGCAGGAATTCAGCAAATCCAATAACAGGCTTATGATGCTGGATCTGTTGTGAGATGTTTCAGTGCAGCTGACCGTAACCTAGCCCGAGAGAGAGGGCTGTCCTTGTTTGTACCCAGAACTGCAACATTCATGTTGGGATGTGTTTGTGGGAGAGCTGGGTGTTGTGTGTGGTTTCTTCTGGAAGCATCTTGTCACAAGGGAGTTAAACAGGCACAGAAACATGGATTTGGAGTTGAGGTGGCCACAAAAAGATGATACTTGTTGATGGCCACGGGTACTTCCATCTTTCTGTGTATGTTCCACCTGTGACTACTTCCTTGGTAGCTGCCCTCCTCTAATTTAATCCAACAACAACTCAAAAATGGTATTTTTTTTCTTTCCCATCCTCCACTGCTTACTTTACTAGCTAAACACTGAGGCTACAGCAGTTGTAACGTTAATGTACCATGAGTGAAACCTACTGAAAGTGCTGTCTTCAGACAAAACCTGTCAGTGGTGTCACTTGAACATATTCTACCAAGTTTTATTTAGTGTTACATGTGATGGGGTGGATATTTTAGCTGACACAGATATGCAATAAAGGGCTTACTCCCAGGGCTGCCCTTTCTTGTAATAGTCACAGTTCATTACCAAGAAATAAGAGTATTCAGAGCGAGCTGGCATAATCACACCATACTAGAAGAACTGGTCATATTACATCTTTGGAATAAGCTGCTGTGGATTCATCATGAAAACAACTATTCAGGTTTGGATTTGTCTCTGACAGACAAACTCTCTTATTGTATCATAAGTTCATAGCTATTGGAGACAAAGCTGTTGAGGCTGCCTCAAACAATCTCCTGCACAGAGCAGTTTTCTCAATGGCATGTTTTTGTGATATATCTAATATTAAATATTTTCCCTGATGAGGATTCCACCACCTTTCTCAGAAGGCTGTAGTTCACACTGCTCTTTCTGCTGGAAGGGGGCCCTCTGTAGCCACACTGTATTGTCTTTTCTTAATTCAGTCACGTTATTTCCATGTAACTTCCAGCTTTTAATACCTTAATGAGTTCCCTTCAATCCTTTATGTCCCATTCTTTGGGTTTACATTCATATATATTGGAGATTGTCATACCTGTCTTTCAGTGTGATTAAATTATGTGAGTCATTAGCAAACGGAGATAATCTTTAGAACTGCCATTAAAATGGGTTGGAGGGTTAGACCATTGGGATAGAAAAGCTTGGAGTTTGATAATCCTCCAAATGGGTTTCCAATGTAAGTCAAATCCAGATGGTGTGGTAAAAAGCAGAAAAGCTGCTTTTGTGATGCTGTGGTTGCAGTCCATCTTCTGGTGTGTGGTCAGGTGACCCATCAGAGGATCTGAGCCATTTCAAGGTTGCAAAGACAACGCTAAATGTGTCAGCAGTCACTTTTGCAGGGCTGGATAGATGGGAGAGAAGCATGCACAGGGGAATTGTAATGAGTTTTTCTCAGACCCTTTGTAATGACTGTGTTACCAAGGGGCTGTGTTTTCACCCTGCACTGCTACAAGTGGTCTGTGGGATGCGATGTGCTTTCATGCTGTACCATGTGAAGACGGACTGTGTGATGTTGCTGGATCTGGCATGCCCGTTGATCACAGCCATGTCAGAGGTAGACAGTAGCTATGATTTTCCTTTTTCAGCTCTTCAGTGAGCAGTGCAGTCTATTCACTGCAAGCCTGCCAGCAGCTCTTGCTGTTCAAGTGGGTGATGTTCTAACAGTATTTGAGAGCTGGCGGAGAAGGGTGATGATCAGATGCAGCCAGCTAAAAACTAGCATATGCTTTACAGGAACATTTGTTCTGTATTCTGAGCTGAACTGAAATTTCGTGGCATCGCAGCAGAAGAGTTTCACAGTCTTTTGGAAAGCTTACTTACATACTAGATGCACTAAGAGGGTGTGTAAGCCCTGCTTTATGAATCTCAAGGTTTTTGCGGTGTCAGGAAACTGGGGGTGGGTATGGCCTTTTGAACATAGAGGTCTTGGTAGTGAATGCGTTGAGAGGGTTATAGAGATAATGCCATCCACCCTGGCTGTATGCCAAACGATAGTATAGTAATATTAGAGCCTGAGGATGTATAGATGTACTTCTTAGGCTGTGTCAAAGCATTATAAAATATATGTAAGGTTGTAGCTGAGGTGCTAACTGACTGTGAGGAAGTGCAGAGGAGAGGTTCCATCGGAGGAGCCCCCATCGGATGCTCTGCTGAGCTTTGTGGGACAGTCTTCTCTGTCTCTAAGGTGCTGTGAGACCAATCTCGTAACTTAAAGTTGGGTTACGTGCCCTGTGTAAATGGCCTCAGCTGGCAATTGTCATCATCTCATTAGGTTGGCTGAGGAATGTGTGAGTTTGGAAATCAAAGCCCCCATACCTTTGGGTATTTGTCCCCTTCTGGATCAGATGTGCTGATGTAAGTGCTGTGGAAGAAATGGTAGCTGCTCTTCTACAGCTGGAGCAGGATACGAGTCTCTGGGGTGTTAATCTCATGCTTCCGCTGGCCTGAAATTCACAGAACAGTAAAAGGTTGTATTAAGAGACCCAAATGTAGTACATGAAGAATGTGTGGCACACTAAACCAGTCTGGTTCATACTGAAACTCATGTATAATTCACAGTCTTTGTAAATATGTCAGCTTAATGCCTCTCTGGCACCTATCAGCAAGGCTCTGCCTCCCTTGGGTTAGTCAGACCTGACAGCTTCTGAAACTGTACCCTGAATTGTGTGACAAATGGTGCTGAACTCTGAATGTTACTGAATAACAACTAGTTTTGAATTCAGGAAAAAAATCCTCTTATAATCAAAGACTTTAAGTTCTGCATTGCCTTAGTACAATTTAAAATATTCTGATTGTGGAGAAACCCTTTACATTTTTAGTACAGCTGGGTTACATCTAGGTGCATACACCAGTAGCAAGCTTTGGTTATCCCTCCCTGCAGCACATTATGTGGTATTTCTTGATGTTAGGGGGTTGAAGTCTTGTAGCTGTCTGGTAGTTCTTTCAGATATTTACTTGTGGTTTAAGATGTATGATATTTTCCTTCAGACTGTAGCATGCATGCAGGCTTCTCTGAAGGGGAGTCACTTGCTAATGTGCGAGAGTGCACAAGGCACGGGGATGCGGCTGGTCTGGTGCGTGTCTACTTTTCATGAACTGAATCGCTTGTGTGGTCGATGAATTGAGCTGTGCTTGTGTAAAGCATGTGAGAGCACATGATCTGTGTTTGGTGCTTGCAAACTCTCCTTTTAAGTAACAGCATTGGTCTTTTAAGTAGTCAGTGGAAAGCAGCAGCTTGGTTCAGTCACTATTACCTGGGAAAAATCAAGTCACAAACGTACTATAGACACTAAGGAAATAATGTTAAATAGCACATTTTGCTGTAGCTCAGTCAGGCGCCTGAGAACTTTGAGAGCTGCTGGGTGGTAAATTGCTAAAACACGCTGGTCTGCGGGATGCTAATGTGGCCTGGACTGGAGCCAAAGTCCGTAGAGGTCTAAAGGAGTTGTCCAGCCTGCTTTGGACTGGATCCTTGGATGAGATTTTTGGAAGCAGTCAGCAGCACTCATATCCATTGACCCCAGTGGGAGCAGAGAACACAGGGCTGAGCCTTCCTGGCCTGCTGGATTTAATGCTGGCTTTGAGTGATCTAAAAGCACTGAGGGGAGGAAAAATAATCTGCATTTCCAAGTCAGATACAGCATATATTCTTTCAGGCACTGGTTTTACAAGTGACTTAAACTCAGCTATAAAGCTCTCTTTACCACATGGCCACTGGGAATTACACTCCTGCATGTGGGTGTGCCAAACCAGTGACAGTGAAAGGTGATTCTACATTGCTGAGCACGACTTTTTGCCTGGAACTGGAAGCACTCTTGGGGTAAATTTGACCATCCAGAAATCCTCCTAGGGCGCATATCTTTAAATTCTGCTCCTTTTCATGAGGTCTGATTCTTCTGTCTTCAGGCTGCCAGTTATCACACTTCAACAGTCAGCAGAAGTTGGGTGGCAGCCTTCATTCCCCGTTGCAGGGTTCCATGGTGCTTCTTTATTTTCTCTTGAATTCATGTGATTACTGTCATTGGGAAACAAAACAAAACCGATCTATAATAAAAACAAGAGCAAGTCACCCTGCAAATACATCAGCACAAAAGCTGGCTACTCTTTCCCACTGAGGCTATCTGAACCAAGCAGCCTTTCCCCTATCACATTCAAAGCCCTTGATTTAAGGAAGGGGAGTGATTACTCAATCATTAAGGATAATGGCTATTTACTTTTGGAAACAATGGACTTGATGAACCACAAAAAATGACCTAATTTTCAGAAGTGCATTTGCCTTGGAGCAATCTAACTGGGTTTGGGATGGAAGTGCATAGATTATCTTTGTGAGGTGGTAAAAAATGACCTTTTGTTCCAAGATAAATTACAGTGATTCTTTTTCTATCTGGAGGACTGAGGTGACCCCAAGCCTGGAAATACCAGGCTAGAAAACAATACTAGCCTTTAAACTGATGGGTATAGAATAAAAAAAAACCCCACAAACAACTTCATAATGATTACAAGTTCTCAGGCTTACTTAACAGCTTGCTAGGTTTTCCTGTGATCACCTTGCATATGCTAACTGTATAGTGGGGTCTGTGTGCAGCAGTAGGATTTTACCAGTTATGCATCATTATGTGGAAATCTGCTCCTCCTTGTTTCATGTTATCACAGACTGGTTTGGGTTGGAAGGGACCTTTAAAGCTCACCTAGCTCCAACCCCCTGCCGTGGGCAGGGACACCTTCCACTAGACCATGTTGTCCAAAGCCCCATCCAGCCTGGCTTTGGACACTGCCAGGGAGGGAGCAGCCACACATTGTTTAGACATTTCCATGTAGGTTACAGTGTAGTTCAGATGTCCTGGGACTGATGTAGGCAAGGGTATTGGAGAGGGTATTACTGTGTGATTTGACATATTCTTGAAAAATAGGGTATGCTGCTGGACTTGCTGGGTTGAACTATAAACTGGATGTGATAGTGGTGGGATAGCAGAATGTATCCCCTTCCTGCCTCAGTTCTCCTGAGACAGGTTGGTGGTCCTGCCAACCTGTGTGCCTCTGGAGCTTGAGTGATATGTGTAGTATCTACAGCCTGGGCTGAAACAGTGACTGCTGCTGTGTCATTGTAAACAATCCTGGTGTTCATGTGGATTTATTTCTCAGGGTGTAGTCTGAGATTCACCTCTGGCTTCAAGACTGGGAGTAAACATGACTGCAAACTCAGGCGAAGAAAGCGTTTGGCCTTTCAGAAGAGATCCTGACAGAGTGCTTACCGGAGGGTGTGGGTGTGCATGGCAGAGGCATCAGACAGCAGGATTCTGCTGCTGTTTGTGATGGTTGCTGTGAAATAGTCACTGGCACCTGCATGTGAACCTAATGAAGAAATACTAATAGCAAACTATTCAATGGCAAGCAAAAAAATCACACGGAATGGACAGAACTGGGGAAAAAGGTTTTGAGCCTAAATAGGTGATTGTTTCTAGGCAAGTGACTTGTAAAAAACCTTAAATGAAAGCACTGCAAAATTGCATATAAGCAGAGTAATGCAGGTTTGATGTATATTTGGTAAGCATTTTTAACTACAAAACCCTAAGCTTGCCTCTTGATGCCCATGTATTGCCTCTTGCCCACACATGGTTTTTCCCCCATTCCAGATGTGTTTCTTGACAGACACACAGAAGTGCTATCACTGCCTTCAGTTGGGCCTCTACTGGAGTACACAAACGCTCACAATGATGTAATGTGAAATTTGTGATTGCTCTTTGAAGCCAAAGTCTCTGTCAGGGCCAATATTGAGCTCTGCAGGGTGGCTCACGATCTGCTATTTTGTTCTTGGACTCTTTGCCTGTTAGTAGTTTGTGCATAAAATGCCCAATTATTTTACTGGTAGAATGAGAGGATGTGAATCTCCTTTATGCTACCGTACTTCCTCCTAATGTAAAAATCCTTTAATATGCTCCTGTAGTAAGTATTTATATACTTTAAAGCTGTTCTAGACTTAAGGGAATGGAGTTAAATAGCCTCCGGGCTCTTACGAATCAGGCATATAATACTTAATATCTCTGAAGGGGATTGTTCCGTTGGCATCCAATAATATGTACCGATTTATAGGGAATCTGTTACTCAGCCTTGAAGGCTTAACTCTGTCAGCTGGGTGAGCTTTTGATACAATGATGGGGTCATGATTCAGTTCTTGTAGCCTGAATGAGTGAAGCCTCCACGCTTCCGCTGCTGTCTTTGTCCTCCAGGACACGTGTGAAAGATTCTGCCAGAGTCCAGAATTTTCTGTGGTTCGATTTTTAGATTATTTCAGCATTTATTGCCCTTTCTGCTATTGCTTAGTTCAACTAGAGTTACGTGATCCAGCTTGTCTTCTGACAGTGGATGGATGTGGGTCACATGCATGGTGTCTCCCATGTGTCAATGAATTTGAGCAAATAAATGCGTATTCTTTCCTGGCTAAACACAAAAATTAGATGTTTAATCACATATTGGCAGTTTCATTTCACACACAGGTTCCTAAGGGCCTCGTGCTGAGTCAAAGGAGTGAGTCTAAGCTACAGTAGGGCTAATTTAGTTGACAAGCATTTTATCCAAGCAGCTATTTTTATGATACCTCTCTGGAAAATACAAATATGCGTGTATATACAGAAAGGGAAAGCATTGCCCTTTGAGTCACATGCACCTTTTTGAGTGTTTTTTTAAACTCTTTTACTGCAAATGCTTTGTTTTATTGGTAGTGTGGGGTTATGGTGGTCAAAGGTGATACAAGGTCCATTGAAAGACACAGTATCTTCTCTTTGATCAACCGATGAAGCTGGGAAAAGAAACCCCAAACTTTCAAGTGCACAAACCTTTCTCTTCTTGTGTGTTACAAAGCCTTAATGAGTGAGACAGACCCCCTGAAACTTTCAGGAGACTTCCTGTTCTTTAGTTTTATTTTGCATTCTGGGCAGTGAACCATGCTAAAGCTCTTTCCGCTTCACTGGTGCACACTGGAAAAGTGTAACTGAGAGCTTGGGTAGTTTTGAGCAGACACTGCAGTAAAATTCCCTTCTGACCCCTTTTGCCAAGGCCACGAAGTCACTTAAAAAGCTGGATTAAAGTTACCTTGCACAGTTAGACTTGGTTAGTCTGTGCTTGGTTTGTATGTCTGGACAAGCAAGAAGTTTTCATTGATGATTGGTTAGGCTTTTGAGATGTGCTCCGTTGCCTTCTTTTAGGACGTTCCTGTACCATAGGTTTGACCATGTTTGAATGTGGTTCCATCCTTTCAGTGTGAGCAGAGACTGAGAAGATTTTTCTCTGTACTTCAGACAGGAGAAGCGGCGCTCAAGAGTTCTGGGACCATAGCAGTGGAGGGCCCAGGCTCTCCAGTACAGAAGGTGGGAGCACAGGAACAGGAATAAAAGTGGGATGATGGTCACAGTTTTCTGCCCTGGAAGCTCGAAACTGTCTCCAACCACACATGTGTCTAGTTGGTGCCCTAGCCTAGCCAGGTAGGCCAGCAACAGCACTGAAACTGGAGTCGCCCTGGTGCAGTACACCCCCTGCAAAGTCACCAGGCATCCTTTGGCCTGTGACAGCCTGTGCCATGGTGATTTTGTTGCTGTTGCTGCTAGAGTGAAACTCACTTGAGTGTGGCAGCGTGTTCAGCAGCTGTATTCTCCTTGTAGTGTGGACAGGTGTGAGGGGAAGACCAAATGTGACTTCAGAATGTTAACAAGTGTTCACCATTAAAATAGGGACAAAACCTAAAGTAAAGTAGATTAAAGGTGGGAGTCTCATACGGGCTTTTTTGGTTATTCTCATTCAGGGTGGTGGTTCTGTATGATGACGCTAGATATGAGTTTGACTCAATGAGCTCAACTCAGGTTTGACTTTTACTTGTCAAGCTGTCATGAAACCTGTAATAATTACAGTAGCAGAAACAATGCTGACGCAGCTGTAAACTGTACGGATGGTTTACCCCAGTGGAGTTTCTTCCTGTAAAGAGAGTGGAATAAGATACACTAAAATAAAGCATGATACAGATATAATTGTTTTCACAACAGGCAGATTGGGGAATCTGAGTGCTCAAGAGAGGCATTAAAACCTACTCCAGAGTTTCAACTGTAATTGTTTCCAATTTCTGTGGGTGGCTGGTAATAAACTAAATTAAGATACTTGTATTCTAAAATATTTCTCTTTAAACTTTCAGATTTACATTCAAATAGCAGAAGTAATGGTGTGTTTTGTTTGCTTGGTTCTGCCTCCTGGCTTGTTTGGTACACAGACTACTTGTGTCCAGAAGAAAAGATGCACGTGCCCGTATATTAGATCTGTGCTTTGTGGTACATACAACATGTGTCATGTTAGATGTTATCACACCATAGGCTGTATCTGGCACGTGAACAGGGTTCTGCTGTGCTAGGCACTCTGTCAGCACAGAGCAGAAAGCTGATTCTGTCTGAGAGCTTTTTATCTTAATAGAAATCAATTCATAACAGATCAATGTAGATGTTACGTGCGGCAATGCAGAGAAGTGAGGGGCAAGCCAGATACCAGTTGTGGTATAGGTGGCACTGAGAAGTTGGCACAGAAAAAGCTGGAGGAGTTGAGGAGTAGCGGTAGGAAAGGCTGTATGAAGGAAAGCATGACAACACTTGTTGGAAAATCTGATAGTTGGGTGATAGCAGAGGGCTCCATGGGACGATCAGAAGCAGGAATCGATGCCTCAGTAGAGTGAGAGTAAGTGATGGAAGCCTTGAAACCAGAGATAAGCTCATGCTGAAAGTCTTGAAATCAAAGATAAGTTTGATGCAAGAATGTGTGAAGACAGTGGTGAATGAGGTGGTAGTGACAAGCTTGGACTGTGATCTTTGCTGAAGCTGCTTAGGTGGGAGAGAACAGGATTCTCTGTCAGAAATGGAGGAAACTGGCAGTCACTGGGATATTTGGTGATGATCCCTGAGAAAGGAAGAGCTGCACAGATGTTGCAGGAAAAAGCAGTGTGCAGGGTATCTTGTCTACCCCTCTGCATTAACAGGCTAAAACACGTCATGAATTCAGAGTGCATTTTCTGTAACTATTTTGCTTGCAGGTAGCTCTGTTTGGGAATAACAGACTCATTTTTCTATGTAGCTTAACCCTTTTCAGGTGAAACTGCAGAGAGGCATGTTTTCTGGTCCTGGAAGAAAAGTGTCCTGCAAAGTTGAGGAAATAAGGAGAAGCTATTAGGATAAGCTCTGTCTTGGCAAAAACTTCATCGTAATCCAGACTTACAGACTAAAAAGTGCATATCCAAGATGATATGGGGCTTATCTGTGTTGTATCCAGGATGAAAAGCAAGAAGAGGAAGGCATAATTAGGGTAACAAAGAGTTTAGAAGACAAGTGTTAGGAGGAATGGCTGAGGGAGCTGGGTTTGCTTAGTCTGGAGAAAAGCAGACTGAGAGGAGATGTCATCACTCCTTAAAACTACGTAAAAGGTGGTTATAGTGAAATAAAGGTTGATCTCTTCTTCCTGGTAGCTAATGACAGGACAGGTCTGAACTTGCAGCAGGGGAAGCTTAGGCTGGATATTAGGAAAAATTTCTTTACTGAGAGGGTTGTCAGATACTGGAACAGACTGCCCAGGGAGGTGGTAGAGTCACCATCCCTGGAGGTGTTTAAAAGACGGGTAGATGTTGCACTTGATGACATGGTCTAGTGTTGGACCTAGTAGGTCTGAATAAACAGTTGAACTTGATGATCTTAGAGGTCTTTTCCAACTGAAACCATTCTATGGTTCTATAATTTGATGGGAAGTGAAACATTCCATTTTACCATGTTGTGCTTGACCTGAAAGTTAGATGTTGTGGATGGGCCGTCCAAAAGACAGTCCAAGAAATTACCGAGTGCTGCAAGTGAGGAGCCTGGAAATAGCTGTACATCTGTGTATCATCAGTTCACATACACTTGAAACAGCTGATAAAATTAGCCAGAGATAAGACTCAGAGGAGAAGGAAATGAGAGCTGATGAGAGTATTGTAGTGGGACCACAGAACATGAGAGAGAGTGTTAAGGAGGTCGTAAAGGAGGAGAAACCGGGTTTGGACAGAGTCATAATTATAACTTTTCCACCTCCTGAGAGACAGCCCAAACCATTGTACTAATGCTGTTACAGCTTTGTAAGGTCCCATTAGTGATGCTGGATGCTATGCAATTAATATCATTAAAATGTTTGTGTAATAAGGAATACTAGCAATCACTGGTTATATTAGTGTTCTGCTTTTGGCAAACAATTGAGCTAACATTGTGTGTGATAGTAACGAGACACAAACCTTGTATGATGATTCATTGTTCAGTGCCAGCACTGCTGCTTGGTTATGGAAGAGGGCATTGTTTTGTAATTAATTCCATGAAAGATTTCAACAGTAACAAAAATGGGTTTGATATTGTAAAAGTGTGGGTTTTTTTTTTCCTCATGTCCTAAATTAAGTATTTTGGGGTGGAGATTCAGTGACCAAGCCATGGCTAATGGGGCACCTTTGGTTTCAGTTATGCTGCAGGTGTCTTGCAACTAGTTGAAGTTTGATTGCCAAAACTTGAAAAGATAAGAAAGGGGGTTAGGAGCAAGGGAAGTTATTTGCTGATGACTGAAACATTGTGCACCTTTTTCACAATGCAAAACCTTGAACATTCTTATTGATGGCAAGTTTTTGCTGAGGAAATGCAATTTTCCTGTAAAAGCCACATTTGCCATATTTCATACTGAAGAAGTAAACAAGCAGATGTGTTAAAAATTACTTGCACTCAGGCTTTGTCCTGGTAAAGTACGAGCTTGGCTCCATTTCTCTTGTCAGGCGAAGAGATACCGTGCTGGTGGTGTCTGATCCTCTCTGCAGGTGGGGCTTGTGTCTTCCTACAGGGACACTGTACAGGGTGCAGCAGCGAGACTTAGCCTCCAAGAAAACTCCAGGATGGGGACTATGAAGTTCATAAAAGAGCATAGACGGCCCAGCAAAAAATTGGGGAGGAGGCATGGGGGAGAGGTGGGTGTTGAAACTGTTGTGTAGCAGTAGAAATGTAAGACCGTTCTGGGCTGTGATGGAGAACCCTTAATGTCCATTATGTTCACAGAGAACCCAGGGCCATGTGGCTGCATTAGCTGTGTTTGATCACTGAGGTCTCCTCACTACTTTAGCAACATGAGGATTTTTGGGGTAGATGGTTACTCCCATTTGTCCCAGAACTTAAACAATTTTCAGGGTCTGTCTGTGATGTTTCTACCCTAGCTCTTTTTATCTTGCTGGAATTCACCCCCTACTAGAATGGGAAAAAAACCCTCACAAACTGGTGTCAAGGAGATGATTGCTGTGATCCCCTCCTTTCTGAACCTCTCTTCCCCTGTATTCTGCCTGCTCTTGTAATCGACAGAAATATCTGCCCTTAAGAAGCGAACAACGTAACACCACTACCCTGTGATTTCATTAGATACTAAACTAGAGATGGCTGGATTCACTGTCCTGCTTGTCTTCTGTGCAAAGCAGGTGTAAAGCTGCTGCCTTTTTGACGGGATAGCAGTTTGTGCTCTGCTTGATCCCTGTGCTGGTACACCAACCAGTACAGTATATGATATAACCCAGGTGTTAAAGACCAGTGTGGATGACTTCCAGGAACAAGGCTGTAGCAGAAACAGAGGATCATATTTAGAGATCCACTTAGCATATCAAAGTTGTTAGATGATGATTTGATTAAGGAATCTGTCATTTTAGACGATCCTGGGTTTGCTGGTGGATTTTTGCCTTGACTTTGCAAGAGTGATCAAGATAGGTGTAACCAAATTAGGAATACTAATGCCGGGTTACTGTTGTTTCTCACAGGCTTGGTATAATTGAATGGGATGACTACGCTCATAGATGTGACATTTTGATTCTTATTTTCCATCCACTTTCTAGTAACCTTTGCTGTGTTCTTCCCAGCCTGCTGTGCCAGACAGAATGGTCATAGTCATAAGGCTCTGGCTATTTTCTCTGAGTACAGAGAGTTTTGTTCTAGTTTATTTTTATTTTTTTAAAGGTAAAAGAGAAGGAAGTGGTTGTGTGCTGTTCTCTTTACTGTTTATATGTTCTTGTATGAGCAAAGAGATTTGCAGTCCTTTCAGGAAACTTTCAGACTGAGTTCACAAGATTTGCTCCTGGGAGCTTGTTCAGCAGCTGGGTCTCCTCAGCCCTTGTAAACCATACAGAAAGTACTTCTAAACAACTGATTATCACAGCAATTCCTGGCTGGTCAGGAAGCAGGAGCTTTGGGAAAGCAGTTACTGATCTGCAAAAGCAGAATAATTGCAACAAGCAGCAATTAGTGAAATCAGATTTCACTCTGCACTAACTGCCCTTTGCATATGTATGCTACCGCAGTTGTTGGCTATTTCCTGTGTAACTCTCTCACTGGTCTACCATTAATAATACAGTTTTAACTCCAGTGGTAACACTGGTCAAGTCATTGTCAGGATCCATTTGCTCAGCCTTGCTTTGCAGTGCTGTGGTAACTAGCTGTTGGTCAAGCTTTTGCGAAACTTTGGCAGTGATTCCTGCAGACTACGGTGGTGGCACCATATTACGTCCCGAGATCCTCTGAGTCACGTTAAGATTCAGGAAACAACCGTATAAATAGAGCTCTTCAAATAGTACCTTTACATCATCATCATGTGTTTCCAGTCGGGGGTTAAATACTTCCTCATTCCAGCGGTGATATCACTTTTCCAGACCCTCTCTAAAACTAAATATAGTCATAGAAAGTGTCTCTGTGCATATAAACTAACACAGCTGAGTCATTTATGACCATGGAGGATCGGAGAGGATATGCTGTATCATACATCACTGACAGTAATACAGGAAGGGGGTATGGTCCTGAGGTTTGGAGGTCAGTAGTTCCGTTCTGTATGAAGCAACCTTGCACAGAGGACTCTGTTGATGCTTAGACGAACAAAATGCTGCCCATCATCGGGACATCTGGGTACCTTCTATGTGGAGTAAGTTGGAGAGTCTCTAGGCAGCTTCATAGGATTTCTGGTAACTTCTACTTCTGCAAGCTAAGCTCCACTGGCAGTAGCATTCCCTTTTGAAAGGAGTAGTAAGGAGGAAGAGGGATGGATCCTTTGGGCCTGATTTCGATGATTGCTGAATATGTGCACCCAATTCATCACTCAAAACTCCTGAAGCAATTGCACTGCAGGCTTCCATGGTAGGTGCTTAAATTCAGCATCATCCAAAATTAGTGGCAACTCCTGGAAATACTGACTTCTAATATTAGTTTCCTATGAATTTGGAAAAAGGCATTGGGCAGGAGTGAGTGGTAGTATTGTAGGTAGAATAAAACAAGATATGGCCAAGTGTCTGGCTACTGTATAAAAGTCAGTAACATTCATTAGATCAAAAGAACTAATGAAGGCTCATGCCAATGAGCAGTTCTCCTAATGCCTAACTCTTCTGTGGTTGTAACTGCTCTGTCCCCTACCCTCACTCTATTGTTACTGACCATGGTGCAGTCTTGGTAGCCACTCTTACAGTGCAGTTCAATCTCAGAAGGCAACCAACCACTGTACGCAGACATCACTTCAAACTTGAAGGGATGATTCCCTTCTGATCTCTGGATGTAGAAGCACAGAAAGAAAATTACTGTTTGGGCCTGTAATTTGTCAGATGACTGGGGAACTGATGATCTGCAGACCTCAGAGCTCTGCAGCACTGACAGTACTACTACCAAAACCTGGGGAGGAATATCTTGCTCCATTTTGGACTTTTACTTGAGGAAAGTTGTGAAGACTATTTTTTATATGTACAGAGGTAAAAAAGAAATTCTAGTTCTGGTGCAAAAACATCAGACTAAAACAAATCAGCTTACTTGCCTGACATTACACAGTGCTTTTCTACTCTACCTTTTCCCAGAAATGCCAATGTTAGAGCCACTGAGGGGGGAGCACAACAGGTGAGCAGAGAGCGTGTTTCCTTGTCATATGCATTCCAAATAGTTAACACCAGTACCTGTCTTTATATCTGGCTTCCACACATTTCTAAATAGTATTTAGCTGCAAGATATTTAGCTGCTATTTTGAAAGAATAAATATCTCTTTTAAGCTTCAAAAAGGAAACTCAGGGAGGGGGTGGGTGGGGTAGAGGGAGTAGAAGTGTACCTCAGCTCACCTGTAAGCCCCAAAGGGAGCAACTGCAACTTTTCCTTGGAGCATAAGAAGTTCTGCACCAACATGCGGAGAAACTTTTTCACAGTGAGGGTGACAGAGCCCTGGGACAGGCTGCCCAGGGAGGTGGTGGAGTCTCCTTCTCTGGAGATATTCAAGACCCGTCTGGATGCCTATCTCAGTGAAATGTCCTAGGGAGCTGCTTTGGCAGGGGGTTGGACCCGATGATCTCTGGAGGTCCCTTCCAACCCCTACAATTCTATGATTCTATGATTCCTTCCAGCACGCCTTGCAGTGCCCTCAGACAGTGGACCCCGAATGAAAGCAGAGGCCCCAAATAAGTTGTACCTGGGAGGAGTAGTGCTGGAAGTCTAGCTGATCAGTGGTGTTTGGGGTAGTGAGTTGGGCAGTGTGGGGAATAGCACTAGAAGCAAGTCTCCTAATCAGAAGGATAGGAGAAAACCACTGCCCTAAGGTTTTTCTGTATACCAGAGGGTTGTACTCATCTAATTACAGGGTCTGGTATTCTGGATATAAAGAAATGGAAGATTGCTTCTGAAGTTTTACACCCAAGCTTGCAGATGTAAGAACAAGTATATATGGGGAAATGTAGCTGGCAGGTGGCTTAAGTCTTTCCAGCAAGAACAGAATGCATCCAGCTGTTACAATTCACACTTTGGTGAACTGCGTTCAGTATGAATCCTTGTTGCGTTTCATTTGGATTTGGCAAATGCCTATTTTGTAAAGCATATTTTGATTTATGAGGGTATTTCTGATGTCTGTCTTGATTTTTTTTTTTTCACAGACAGTGGGAGCTCATTCACCAATTTCTGAAATGCTGGCTTTCCAGAACTGAAAGGTGCCACTTGTCGAGCAGCACAAAGACATGCTGCCTGTGCTATCTGAGCCAAGGGAGAGAGTTGTATGCTTGCTGTCATTATGGGGAAGTTTGTGGGTAGGTAAATGGTAATTTTCCAAACCAGAATTTGGCACCATAAAACGTATTTATTTTTCCTGTTGAAAAAAAAGACTGTAGAGTTTTTATTTGGCACAGTGATTTGTTCTCTCTGAGGTCCAGCAGGAAACAAATTGGGGAAAAAGCAAACGCAGCAGTGGCTTTGCCTGCAGTTCCCGCTTCTCACTTGCTGAAGCCTTACCCATGTTTGGGTGATTTGTAGAGGTTGAAGTGCAAACGTCCTCCTCAGCCTTCAGGTGACCTTATCCCTAGCAGTAACCAGTCTTTGCGCTGCCCAAAAAGATCTTGATGCCTCAGTTTAGCTCTTCAGATGCAGAGAGACAGGGAAAGAAGCCACAAAAGCTTATTATGAATTGCCAAGAAATGCTCTGCTGTAGGATCTAACTAGGGAAATTAATGTTAGCATAAATTCAGCATTGATGTGTTCAGCATCAGGGGAAGAAATCGCTACTGTTTCCTTGCCACTGACTCAGACAATGCTGTAACCCCCTGGCTGCTTTACGCTTGTTGTCTGAGTGGTGTCCAGAGGGTTTTGGGGAGATCTGCGCTCCTTTCTTTTGTCCTGTTAAGCTGAATCAGGCTGTGCTTACAACTTGCATGTCTTAGTGTGTG